>CM053157.1:64880314-67380314 GCA_028571685.1 Heterohyrax brucei
TGTAAGTAATTAGGAGAGACTTAGAGGGCTGTTCTACCCTGTCCTCTAGCGTCTCTATGAGTTGGACCTGACTCAATAGTAGTAGGTTTGCTTTTTCTCCTTTCTTTGAACACTCGAGTTTAATTGGGTGCAAATCATTGTGTTAGTACTACTGGTGCTGAAATTACTAGTAACAATACAAATACAATAGAATTTGTTCCTAGTTCTGCATCCATTCCCAGCTGCAGTAAAAAAATAATAACAGTATAGAAAGTGAAACTATTTTAGAACCTGAAATTGTTGAATTTGTAGACATCGAAAATACAGATCCTACTTTGTGGAGTAATTTTTCTTCTGCTAAATATAAATTGTTGGATCAAAAGAGGGCTGAGTGATTGTCAACATCACAAGGGACCTTTTGAAAATTAGTGTTGAAAATTTCTAGATGGTAAACAAAGTTCTGTAGTCAGAAAATATTTCCAGGGTGCAAAGCTAATGGTGAAATTATAGGAGGGAGTAGATGCTGTATTCTCCATCTGTCAGCTCTTCTGAATCGGACTTGAATTTAGGACAATTTCCTGTAGATATACTACTGCAGCTGCTTTTGAATGATCTTCAACAAAATTTTACTTGCATAGGATATTAATGATATTGTATGACTGTGTTAGTCATTCAGTGCTGCTATAACAGAAATACCACATATGGATGGCTTTCACATAGAGAAATTTTATTCTGCCATTGTCCAGTGGCTACAAGTCCAAATTTAGGGCATCACCTTCAGGGGAAGTCTTTCTCTGCTGGCTCTGGAGTAAGGTCCTTCCCTTCAATCTTTCCCTGGGCTGGGATCTTCTGAGGCGCAGGGACCCTGGGTCCTTTCCAAGGACCCGCTGTGCTCCCAGCACTGTTTCTTGTAGGTCTGAGGTCCCCAGCTCTCTGCTTGCTTCATGATAATTCCTGCATTCAGCTGTGTATTGTTTTGCTTTCAAACAACTCAGTCCTAAATCATTTAATTCTCTATTTGCTATGGAGGGATCTAGCAAGTGGTGCAACTTGAATGCTCAACACACAGAGTTTGTATGTTGTCCATTGAAAATGAACACACAATGTTGGCTTGACATATGAACTGGAAACACAAATTAAGGAAGAATAGTAGTATTGGAAAGCCGTTTTACTGCTTACTGTTGCTTACTGTTCCTTACATTGGGTACTTTTTATTCTTGTCACATGGTGAATTTGTCTTATTTCTTTAGTCTTTAGCTTGTAGACTTTATGGCTTAGTCTAAGATATGTGCCCTCTGGGCTTGGTTTCCAGGGCCAGGGCTCCCTCCCCAGACCAGGGAGATCAGTTCAGCAAGCTGAAGGTGTTGCTGTGGGTTGTTTCTTTTTTTTTTTTCTAAGCTGAAGTCTATTATAATTAACTCCCCACCCCTGCAGTGGCAAAACAGTACTTGTCAGCAGAAGGCCCACAATAAATATATGATGAATGAATAAATGAATGTGTAGATGAATCATTAAGGTAGTGGTAGAGTGAGAGGGCAAATCACTATAGAGAATCCCAAATTAAAGATCAACAAAAAGCACTAGCCAGACTGATTTTTCACAAGTTATGTCTATAAGGAAAACATGAGCCCAGGTGCCATATGATCCAAGATGACATCAGCAGGGGACCAGACGAGTTTACCACCAATGATTGCCCTGATAGGGAACACAAAGTCCTTAATGAAGTGGGAGAAAAATGGATGTGCAGAACTAGAACTCTATTAAAATAAAGACCACACTTGGTAGTCCTTCAAACTGCAGGCTCTGTGTTTGCCCAGAGCTGAAGCCAACCCTTCAGACGAAGACTGGGTAAATTTAAGCTTTTGGTAGTACAACATACTTGGCAGTAACTTTTTTTTTTTAATACTGTAAACCGTTAATGAACACAGTTAATTCAAATTTACTTAAAGGGGCCCCTAGAATGTTTTATGGATAGTTAGTTCTCTAACACATATTAAGTAATCATGGGATTCTCTTTTGGTTAGATTACAATACTGCAGTAACAGGAAGTAATGTGGGAAGGGGAAGGCAACAACTTTTAAAGGAATTTAAGTGACCAACTGAAAAGTGGTGTTTTTTGCCTATACAAGAATCTATAGGGCCTGGGTACCATTATCCTTGGTGGACACCCTCAAATTAAATTAATTGAGGCTTTTATATGTTTTGCTATTGCTGTATAGCTCTTAGACAAGGTGGATATATACCTTGGCTACTGGGTCTAACTAAAGACTGGAATAGGAAATAAGCCTCTGATGATTTCCATGTAACTAAGGTAATCCAGAGTCTTTAAGAACAAAAACAAAAAGGAAAACAAGGGGAAGATTGTGATCTAGAATCCTGCAAAAAAACCTTTTGGTAAAATTAATGTATTAGTTTAGTGCTTCACCATGAGTACTGTTTGTTTGTTCATTTGTTTGTTTAAACTGGAGCATTTCAATCACTGAAAGGAGTTCTATTAGTGTATTTTATCCAATCAGTTGTTGTCCAGTTAAGCTGATTCTGACTCATGGGGATCCCATGTGTGTCAGAGTAGAACTGGGCTCCACAGGCTTTTCAATGGCTATTATTTTATTTTATTTGTATTATGATTAAGTGAAAGTATACAATCCAAATCAATTTTGTGTACCTGCCTTTCTGCAACTCCATCTGTTCTCCCCACCCTGTGACAGCACACTTCTCTTTTTCACTCTTTACTCGTAGTATCCTCTTAATGAACACCTGTCCCCTCCTCTCCACCCTCTTCTGTCACTCAGTGACTACTTTTTTGGAAGTAGATGACTGGAGCGGTTTCCAAGGTGTTTCTGGGTGGACTCCAACTTCCAGACTTTTAGTTAGCAGTCAAGTGCAGTCACTATTTTCACCAGCCAGGAACTCATGGTATACTTGACTTATGTGCAATTAATATAGCAAGAAAACTCATTTTAAAAAAAAATAATTTTGAAGACAAAATTTCACATAACATTGACTTAAGTGAAACTTGGAGAACTATAGAAAAACCTGATGATTCCTATTGGTCTTTCTTTTATAGAGTAAGGAGCAAATCTTTGTGTTACCTAATGGTCATTTTCAAAAACTCTATGGTTGCTTAGACATAAAGGGCATCTTAAAAGTTTTATTATTTAGAATTATGTATTTTTCCTCAGAAGATAGTTGACTGGCTTTAGAGTTAGAAGGACTCTGGGTCTTTCCTCTGGCTCTTCCACTACCCAGCTGCATGACCTTGGACAAACCATCTGCCTGAATTTTGAAAAAACAAAAGTGAGGACAGTTGTTAGAAAAGACAAAATATTAGTTAAAAACATCTGGAGACAAGAGAGTCACAGTCAACATTGTTAAAATAAATAAATAAAAAACGTTGTTAAGGAACTTAAATTTTTAAAGTCTTTTCAAAGACAATTTTAAGAGTATGTCCAAAAGAACCGAGATGGAAGAGTCGTTCTTTCAATTAAATGGTTGTTAATGATAGCAGCATTTAACACACCTGTTTTTACTCCATAGTGCAAATGACAGCTAGCATTACTGAGCACTTAGCATGTGCTAGACATTTTAGCCACACTTAACACATTAACACAATAATGTGCTAACATAGTGACATTAAGTGTTACCTCTATTGTACAATCAGGAAAATTGAGGCAGAGAGTGGTTAAGTAACCTGTCTTATGGCACATAGTTAGTAAGTATTAAAGCCAGGAATACGTATTTTTTTTCTTCAGAAGATAGCTGAATGACTTTGAAGACAGGGGAATACTAAAGAGTACTGGACACAGAGCTAGAAGAACTGGATCTTTTTGTGGCTGTTCCTCTAGCCATTGTGTGACCTTGCAGAAATCATTTTTCTCTTCTAGACCCCTGCCTCCTTATCTGTAAAGAGAGGGAGATGGATTAGCATACTTTCATTATTATTATTATTGTACGTTAGATGAAAGTTTACAGAATAAACTGCTTTTTGTTAAACTTAATACACATATTGTTTAGTGACATTGGGTACCAACACCACAGCAGGTCAACACTCTCCCTTCTCCATCTTGGGTTCCCTGTTAAAAACTTTCCTGTCCCCTCCTATCTTCTCATCCTTGTCCCTGGGCTGATGTGTCTCCTTAGTCTTATTTTGTTTTATGGGACTGTCTAACCACTTGGCTTAACCTTTGGCTAAAGGGTGAACCTCAGGAATGACTTCATTAATGAGCTAAAGAGTTGTCCAGGGGCTGTACTCTTTGGGGCTCCTCCAGTCTCTGTAAGGCCAGTAATCTAGTCTTTTTTGAGAGTTAAGAGTTTTGTTCTATTGTTTTCTACACCTCTGTCCTTTTGTTGTGATCCCTGTCAGAGCAGTAGCTGGGTACCATCTAATTGTACTGGCCTCAGTCTGGTGGAGGCTGTGGTAGTTGTGGCCCATTAGTCCTTTGATTTTTTTCATTACATCTTCAGTTTTTTCATTCTCCTTTGCTCCAAATGGGGTGAGAGCATTAGAGTATCTTAGATAGCTGCTCACAGCTCTTAAGACCCCAGATGTAACTCACAAAGTAGAATGTAGAACATTTTCTTTATAAATTAAGTTATGCTAATTGAGCTAGATGTTCCCCAAGACCAAGGTCCCCACAGCCCTCAGCCCAGAAATTTGGTGCTCAGGGAGTTTGGATGTACGTACAGAGCTTCCACGACCTTGCCTTGTACACGTTGTGCCGGCTTCCTCAGTATTGTGTATTGTCTTATCCTTCACCAAAGTTACTACTTGCCGGTTGTCTGTTTCGTGTTTTCCCATCCTCACCCCTCCCCTCCCTTGTAATCATCAAAGATTGTTTCTTCTTGTATGTAAACATTTTCATGAGTTCTTGTAGTAGTGTCTCATACAATATTTGTCCTTTTGTGACTGACTTATTTCACTCAGCATAATGCCTCCCAGATTCATTCATGTTGTGAAATGCTTTCACAAATACATCATTGTTCTTTATTGTTGTGTAATACTCCACTGTGTATGTACCACAGTTTATTTATCCATTAATCTGTTGATGGGCACCTAGCTTGTTTCCACCTTTTTGCTATAGTGAATAATGCTGCAAGGAGCATGGAGGTGTGTCATGGATTGAACTGTGTCTCCCCAAAAATATGTGTAGCCATGTGGCTGGGCCATGATTCCCAATATTTCATGATTGTCCTCTAGTTTGTGATTTTTCTATGCTGTATGTTAAAGGATTAGTGTGGCACTGTAAATCCCTTCATAGGGTCAGCTCCCTGATCCACTGTAAAGGGAGTTTCCTGGAGTACATGCTTGCATAACGCTTTGTCCTTTCATCCTACAAGAGGTAAAAGGAAAGGGAAGCAAGCAGAGAATTTGGAACCTCATACCACCGAGAAGCAGCATCAAGAGCAGAGCATGTCCTTTGGACCTGAGGTTCCTGAACCAAGATGCTCTTACTGGATTTGAACTCAGCCTACTGGACTGTGATAAATTCTCTTGTTGAATGGACTTAAACAATTTGTAAATGGATTTGTGGCTTACCAGACTGTGTCAATAAAATTTCTCTTCATAAAGCCTTCCAATCATGGTATTTTCTGTTAGAAAATGACTAAAACAGTGTGAATATGTCTATTCCTATGATGGCTTTTAGCTCCCTAGGATGTATTCCTAAGAGTCGATTGATGTACCACATGATAATTCCATTTCTAGCATTCTACGGAAGCACTGAGTCATTTTCAAAAATGGTTGTATCATTTTGCATTCCCACCAGCAATGTATAAGAGTTCCAATCTTCCCACAGCCCCTCTAATATTTGCTAATTTCTGTGTTTTTGATTCATGCCAGTAATGCCAAGGTAAGATGACATCTCATTGTAGTTTTGATTTGTGCTTCTCTAGTGGCTAGTGACCATGAGCATTTCCTTGTGTGCTGTTAGGTGCCTTAATGTCTTCTTTGGCCAAGGGTCTGTTCATTTGCATCGATAGAATATTTGTCTTTTTGTTGTAGAGTGTTGGATTTTCCTGCAGATTTTAGAGATGAGATCTTGGTCAGATTTTTCAGAGCCAAAATTTTTTCCTAGTCTGTAGATTCTCTTTTTTACTCTTAACTCTTTGTTTTGATGAACCTAAATATTTCATTTTAGATGATCTCAGTTATCTGGCTTATCTTCCGGAGTTTCAGTATTGTTAGTTACAGCTTGTAGTCTGTTAATGCTGTATATTAGAGCCTCTAGCATTGATCCTATTTTATCTTCCATGACTTTATAGTTTTTGGTTTTATATTTTAGGTTTTGGATCCACTTTGATTTAATTTTCGTATATGGTGCGAGATATGGGTCCTCTAATACAACATTTATAATGTTATGTTAGCAGTGTTTCATAGTTTTCTTTAAGTCATTTGCATCCCTTGTCAGACTTATTCATAAATATTTTATTTGTTTTGGAGCTATTATAAATGTCATTGCTTTCCTCATTTCCTTTTCATTGTTTGTTGATGTAGAGGAATCCAACTGAGTTTTATATGTTTATCTTTTATCTTGCTACTCTAGACTGATACACTTTTGTGTATATTAGTTTGTGTATAATATATAACGGTTTGATGTTTTTGCAGCTGGACATCCAGTTTTGCCAGAATCATTTGTTTAAACGATTGACTTTTCCCCAACTTATGGACTTTGGCTCCTGTTGAAGATCAAGTTACTGTACATAGAATGAATTTACAACAATTCTGTTTCATTGGTCAATGCACCTGTCACTGTACCAGCACCATTCTGCTTTGATTACAATTGCTGAGGTCAGGTAGTGCCAAATTTTTTTACATGTTGCTAACTTCAGTTGACACTAAGAGATATAATTAAACTATGAAATAAACACACCTAACATAACCTAATGATTTCATTTAACACAATCTGATAATGTTTGTGCATTGAGTGAGTTAATGTTTATTCTTCTTCAGTAGTGCTTTACTTTTCCAGAGCCTCTTCCCTTTCTATACAAAGTTAATGATTAGTTATTTATCTCTTTAAAGAATACCACTGATATTTCAACCAGCGTTGCATTGTATTTATAGATTGCTTTGGGTAGAATTAATTTTCACAGTGTTGAGTCTACCTATCGATGAGTATGGTATGTTTTTCCATTTATGTAGATCTCTTTTTGTTTCTTACAGTAGTGTTTTGTAGTTTTCCTTGTTTAAGTCATTTACATTCCTTGTCAGATTTATTCTTAAATATTTTATTTGTTTTGGAGCTATTATGAATGTTATTGCTTTCCTCATTTCCTTTTCATAGTTCTCTTTGTTGATGTAGAGGAATCCAACTGAGTTTTATATGCTTATCTTTCATCTTGCTACTCTGGACTAATATGCTTTTGTGTAAATAACATGTAAATCATATACATATTTGCCAATGGTGCAATGTCCCCCCACTTTATTTTCATAAGTGTGCTGTGCCAAATTTTTTTACATGTTGCTAACTTCAGTTGACACTAAGAGATATAATTAAACTATGAAATAAACAGACCTAACATAACCTAATTATTTCATTTAACACAATCTGGTAATGTTTGTGCATTGAGTGAGTTAATGTACCATAATTATCAACTTAACAGAAACAAATGCATTTCATTTTCCTACTACCAAGGCGCTACCAAACTCAATTCATGACTTCTTGATCCTGGCTTATACCTTTGTTATACAATTACAATCAAAAGTCACATTTGGTGACTACTTTTGTAGATGTAAGCAGGAGATTAAAGAAAACCAACAGAAGGAAGGAAATGAACAGAATGATACCATCTGTAATACGGGAGAATAGGTGAATGAGACTGAAATTCACATGTGGAAATATCATGAGACATGTCTGCATAGGTGTGCTATACCAAAACCGTTTTTACTTAATTTCATCATTCCTGCACATTGGATGTGTGGTCATATTATTTACATAGGCAAGTTACTTGTGAAAGAAGTATAGTGAGCACTCCCACTAGCTCTAATTCTCTTGCATTGGAATTGTTCTATGCCTGATTTCTGAATTACAAGCTGTCCCTTTCCCAACACTCTGGGAAAGGAAGAGCCAGGAGATGACAGCCACTTATTTTTCAGAACCCGGATGGCATGTCACTTGCACAAGTGGGCCCTTCAGCCAGTGATGAGTTTAGGTGAACAGCCAGATTATAATAGAGCAGCAGCCCCTGGTGAGCGCCCACTCCTCAAGCCACAATGAACATGGCTGGACCTGCCCACCACACAAGCAAGAGCATAGAACACTGCTCTGGTCTGGAAAATGATCTTCCTTAAAGGAATTTGTTCTCTTTCCTTAAGGGAGTGAAAATCCATTGATACAAAACCCCCTTTCCCATCTGGCATCTCTGCTGAATGCCACTCTAGAGGAGACAGGGTGTTAATATACACAGGGGAGGGAAAAAGTCGTAAGCTGAGCCTGGTCACATTGCCCCTTGTGATATAGTTTTATTTTTAACTTTGAAACACTTGAACTATTCCTGTTGAAGTTTTCTCTCCTCTCCCTGCCTCCCAAACAGAACGGTGCCCTCTGCTGCAGCTGAGGCATGCGAGCCACCTCCCTGTGATCTGCTTGCTCACAGTCAAGAGACGCAGGTGCAGCAGATGCTGACTCAGCTGGTGCCATTAAGGTAAGCTTTGCAGATGTTTGCAGGTGCGCAAGGGGGCATTTGGAACGGTGAAGAGGCAGACAGTGGCGAGCTGAAGATCACCTTTGTTCATGGAGAAGGTTGTTAAATTGGTTACTTGTGGGTGAGAAAAGGTTGGTGCTGGGAATGAGACTTAGCCATGTATAAACCTTGCTTTGAATCTAAAATCTTAGAGTAGGGAGAGATTACCTGCTTTCTGATAGCTAAGGTTCTTTTTCCTACAGTTGACCAGAGTAGGATATATTTAAAGTTACACAGTGGTGTTGGAGTAGAGGGAAGGGGGAAAAAAGGGGGGGAGGGGCCCAGAAACAGGCTTTCTATTTCCTGATGCCCCAGTGCTGTGATCTTTTTACCCTCAACTTTTTCTATGTTAATTGCAAATCATTCTCAAGTAGTTTAAATTCAATGTCCTGCAGCCTGTTACTGGCTAATGTATTTACAGCCTGCAGAGCTTAAAACCTGCTTTCCTCTATTATGCCTGAAGTGTGGCTGTCTCCTCCCCAGCTATCTTAAATCCAAATGCACCCCTGGAATATAGGTAGAAGTATTTTATAAGTCAAAAGGTTTACACATGCCTCTGTCCCCAAAAGAAACCCTGGTGGCATAGTAGGTTAAGTGCTATGTCTGCTAACCAAAAGGTTGGCAGTTCAAATCCATCAGGTGCTCCTTGGAAACTCTGTGGAGCAGTTCTACTCTGCCCTATAGGGTCACTATGAGTTGGAATCGACTCGACGGCACTGGGTTTGTTTTCTTGGTTTTATGCTCCTAAAGGAAACCATGGTGGAGTAGTAGTAGTTAAATGCTACATCTCCCAACAAAAGATCAGCAGTTCGAATCTGTCAGATGCTCCTTGGAAACTCTGTGAAGCAGTTCTACTCTGCCCAAAAGGGTCACTATGAGTTGACACCAACTGGACAGCAGTGGGTTTGTTTGTTGGCTTGTTTTTTGGTATGCTACCAAACCAAAAACAATCACAAACTTGAATAAAGTTGCCCATCCAGAGGGGGAAAAACTCAACTGATGAATGATGCTTGAGATAGTAAAAACTTGAACATGTGAATGGATTATTTCTAGTTTTTCTGGTAATGGCATAGTGTTGCATGCACAAAGTGATTGGCAAGGGTAAGAGAGAAGTGTTGATTTTCCTGTTTGTCCCTATGCTTGGCTTCAGTGTTATATAGCTCAAAGTTCAGCTAAGGACATCCTGGGAAGTGGCCTAGGCAGCAAAAGGGACACTGTACACTCTGAACTTTGAAGTGGACAGGCTTAATAAAGCAGCCAATTCGTAGTGAAAGGAGACCTAAAGTAGCTACCCAGATAGCCTAACTCCTGGTGCCTTCCTGTCTGCTTTTGTATTCTCCAGACATGCCCATGACTCTGCGATAGATGTCTAGTTATAATTATGCCTGTTTGCTAGGCATAATCAAATTCAACATGAATAGTTGCCTAACTTCATTAGACTTTACCAGAGTTTTCCATGGCACTGAGGGTTACACAGTCCGCATAGGGTGCTGACTTGGGAGTAACCAAGCTGACAGGCTGACTCACAGTTACCCCTGCATAATCCAGCTAGCTAAGCATTTTCTTGGCCAATGCAAAATAGAGCAGTAAGTTAAAATACTGATACTAGTAATGTAAGCACAAGATGTGAGAATTAATTAGCTAATTAAATAACTAAAAAGTTTAAAGGTAGAGATTTCTAATACATCAAAAAACTGCAGGTGGTGAAGTTGAATAGATTTGGTGGTGGGGGGCTGTTTATATTTTTAGAGTACAGTGAAAGTGCTGGATTCATAGCCCAGGAAGTCCAGGATTACAAAATCAGATGTGAGAATTAACCTCAGCAAATTCACTGTGTTAAAAGTTTAGGAGGCAGAGGAATTGCTTTTACATTTACGTATCATCTTTCTCTAGAACTCAGTATCTCCATAGCAGGAGAACAGGTTTACAATGCATCAGGAAAGAAACTAATTATATGACTGGTTACAGGTTAAAGGTTAAAGAATGTTTGTTCATTGGCCTAATAACATACTCAGTGCTTCTGTTCTACCTCCTAATTCATTGCATAGTGCCTGTCTTAAAGGCTGACAAGTGGCCATTCAAAGCACAACACACACGGCCATTGCATTAATTTGGACTCATGGTAACCCTATAGGACAGAGTAGAACTGCTCCATAGGGTTTCCCAGGAGCATCTGGTGGATTTGAACCGCCAAATTATTTGGCTAACAGTTGTAGCACTTAACCATTATTCCACCAGGATTGCCAAAGCACAATAATTGGTGTCTGTTTACCTGGAACAACAGAAGAAGGAGAAGAATCAGGAATAGGAGGACATGGAGTGTATGGCTAATTGCCTCCATGAACCACTGTCTCCTTTGCTATAAGACCAAAACTGAATGGTACGTGGCTACCGTTACTGAACATCTTGATCAGAATCCGTAGAAGAATCTTGATCAAAAGAGGCAAAATGCAGAGCATTTTAAATTTCCACAGACTATAGATTTTTTTTTATGCCACAGACAATGGATGAACCCCTGAAATTATTGCTCTGAGATAATCTTTAGATCTTAAGCCAAAACTATCCCCTGAAGTCGTCTTAAACCCGAAAAATAGTTCAGCTTAACTAGGAAAGAAAGAGACAGAAAGAGTATAGACCTGCTTTGAGCACTGTGCTCTTTTAAGATCTGTCTATAGAGAATCAAACTGACAAAAGCAACTTGAAAGAACTTGAAAGAAACAACTTGAACCTTTGGGCACAGTGAGTTTATGCCAATGAGGGAGGAAAAACTCAGAACAGAAGGGTGACAGTGGTTGCACAACTGGAACAAAGTACTCAGTGTCACTAAATTGTACACATGTAGAAAGCGTTGACTTGGTGTCTGTTTTGCTGCTATTCATAACAACAAAATAAGTAGAACTGGGGGAAAAAATAAAGAATATCTTCAGCTTGTAACTTCTAACCTTGTCACTTTGACTTTATGTTAAATAATTATTGTCAGGGCTGACCACATGAGAAGACAAAATAGTTAATTGCTGAGATCATGCGAGGGGTGCTGAGAGGGCCTCTCACCTAAAAATATCCTCTGATATCAGCCTTGCCTGTCTACTGACTTAAAAATAATAGTCAAGAATGTTAAAACTATTGTCTGTTAATCCCATTCTCCTTTGCTTGAGTCAGTGATTTAAATACATCTGATTTATGGGTTATCATGACCTTGTTGACCGGTGAAGCTTGGTCACCACCTCCTTCTGTTCTTACAGGCTCTGTCCTGCTCTGCCACTGGCACCATCTAACATGCCCACATGAACTTGGTCACCTTCACATGTGGTGCTGTGGCTTCTACAGAATTCTGGGGAAAATAAAGATGCAGAAAGAAAAGCATGTGATTAAGAGCCAGAGATCTGAGTTTTCAACTTGACTTTGCAATGAACTCTGGGTATGAGGGCAGGACATTTTACCTCTCCAAGCATCAATGTCTCTGCTAAGAAACAAAGGGATTAAACTAGAGCCTTACCTTTGAAAGTGTGGTCCTTGGCCCATCAGTGTCACCTAACACCCAAACCAAAGATGTTGCCAATTCTGACTTACTAAATACGTAGACTCTCAGGTGCCACCCTAGTTCTGCTGAATCAGAATCTACATTTTAAAAAGATAGCCCAGGTGATTCATATATATAAGTTTAAGAAGCATAGCAATAAAGCCAAGCCAAGTGCCGTCAAGTCAGATCCGACTCATGGTGACCCTAGGGGCCAGGGTAGAACTGACCCCCAGAGTATTAAAGGACTCACAATTAAGCCCTGATGGCATAGTGGTTAAGTGCTGCATCTGCTAACCAAAAGGTTGGCAATTCAAATCGGCCATGGGCTCTTTGGAAACTCTATGGGACTGTTTCACTCTACTTATAGGGTTGCTAAGAGTTGGAACTGACTTGAAGACAGCAGGTTTGGTTTTTGGTAGCTGGACTCAGATTTCTGGTTCTACAACTGCAAGAGTTTAGAACACTTATGGTAATCCCCTGAAAAAAATTCTCAAACACTCTAAAGTCTTTTCCAATCAGTTGAAGTCTACACTGAGTCAATGAAGTTGTAAAGATGTATTTTTCATCCTTCAAAGGGAACATCTCAAGTTATCATACATCTGACATCACTGAATTTTCCTCCTAGATTTCTTTCAGGTTTTTCAGAATGGTGTCATCTTGGGGTTCTATTTGATTCAATCCTATCCAGTAATCATTGAGCACTGGGAACAGTGTTGGATGTCATCAATCTATGGTATGTTAGCCCATTTCACTGCAGTCCTTGGGAAGCAGTCTTCCTCTTCAACATCCACTTAGAGCTCCTTTCACTGTCTCAAGGGACACCACTGGTCAAGACCACCCCTATTCCACTTGTGCTATCCCAGAATCTCTCTCACCCCTTACAGCATTGAGGCTGTCCTTTCAGACAAATTCAAGGATGAGTTATGTATTACCATCTGTCTTGTACTGAATTGTGTCCCCCCAAAATATGTGTCAACTTCTTGGGTATTGTCTTCTGTCATGGTTAAAACAGGATAAGGGTGGAATTGCAATACCTTGCTAAGCTTACATTCCCGATCCAATGTAAAAGGAGATTCCCTGGAGCATGGCCTGTACCACCTTTTATCTCACAAGAGATAAAGGGAAAGGGAAGCAAGCAGAGAAGCTGGGGACCTCAAACCACCAAGAAAGCAGGAGGAGAGCCCATCCTTTGGAACCAGGGTTTCTTCTCAGAGAAGCTCCTAGTCCTGGGGAAGATTGATGGCAGGGACCTTCCTCCAGAGCCAACAGAAAGAGAAGGCCTGCTTCTGGAGCTGATGCCCTGAGTTTGGACTTGTGTCCTACTGGAGTGAGAGAAAATACATTACTTTTTGTTAATGCCATTCACATGAGGTATTTCCTCACAGCAGCACCAGATGACTAAGACACTGTCTTTGGCTGTTGTGAATAGTGCTGCTCTGAGCACTGGTGGACCAGCATTTGTCTCTGGATGATTGCTCTCAATTATTCTTTCAGTTTTTTCCCCTAATAAACGGAACAGTGTAGAAAATAGAAATTACAAATGTGGACCTAGGAAGCAAAGACGTGTACCCTCAAGTTGCCTTTGTCCCATCTAAAAATTCCTAGGCCTGATGCAGTACTATTTGAATTCCTAAATGCTTACAAAATGTTTTGTGATGAGTAACAGTGACCACAAGAGGAAAAGCTAGGGGGATTTGCATACTCTCTCTTTTTTAAAAAAATATTTTATTTTCTATTTCTTTGTTGTTGTTAAAATGCATACACAGTAAAAAATACACCAATTCAAGTTTTGCCATGTACAATTCAGTAACACTGATTACATTCTTTGAGCTGTGCAAACATTCTCAACTTCTTTTTCTGAGTTGTCCCTCCTCGGTTAACACAAACTCCTTGTCCCCTAAGCTCCTATCTAATCTTCTGAGTTGCTGTTGTCAAGTTATCTCATATAGATCTTGAAAGACCACAACGCTCAAGGCAGACATTTTTACTAGTTAAGCTGAACTATTGTTTGGTTTTAAGATGACTTCAATGGCTATTTTTGGCTTCAAGTTGAAAGATTATCATGGAGCAATAATTTCAGAGGTTCATCCAGCCTCTGTGGCTGCAAAAAGGCATTTCCCCCCTTTTGGTTAGGATTCTTCTGAGAATCTTTGATCAAAATGCTCAGTAATGGTAGCCAGGCACCACCCAGTTCTTTTGGATTTATGGGAAAAGGGACAGTTTTTCTTGAAGGGGAGTGATAGTGACCATGCAAGACAGAATTATTGATCTCTCCCCATCTGGAGCAAAGGAAAGTGAAGAAAACAAAAACTCAAGGGAGCAATCAGTCTAAAGGACTATCAGACCACAAGAATCAGAGCCTACACTATTCCATCAGCAGAAGAACTAGATGGTGCCCAGCTACCACTAACAACCACTCTGACTGGGATCATAACAGAAGATCCAGAACAGAGTGTGAGAAAAATGTAGAACAAAAATTCAAATTCACAAAAAATACCAGGCTTAGTGATCTGACAGAAACTGGAGGAACCCCAAAGACTACGTCCCCAAGATACCCTTCTCACCTGGAACTGAAGTCATTCCTGGAGACTACCTTTTGCCAAGCAATAGAAAAGCCCATAAAATAAGCAATAATATCCAAGAGGAATGTGCTTCTTAGAACAACCAGTTTATGAGACCAGAATGGCAATATTTGCCCCAAACAAAAATGAGAATGTGAGAAGTGGTAGAAAATCAGGACAAAAAGAAACTGAACCCAGGGCAGAAATGTGGTGAGTGCTGACACATTGTAGTGAATGAAACCAAGGCCATGAAACACTTTACATATGCAGGGTGATGGGTCACTTTCATGTGGACTTTCTAGCCAAGTCATTGGGCAGGACCATGCTGATACAGTTAATTGTGGCCCACCAAAGTGATTGATCAGTTTTGTCATTCTGCTGGACTTAGGGATGAGCCATCCTAGAGGTGGGAAAGAGATGAGCCCATCACCACCAACAACAGAGAGACTCACAGGAGAGACCTGTGCTGTGGGTATCCCAACTCACAGAGAGAGAAAGGTGATGCCTCTAGGCAGACGTCTAGGGTCAAGGAGGGGCATTCCTACCAGCAGAGCTGGCAAAAGGCCCTCTGATGGAATAACTACATCTTGAGTGTTCCTCAACCCGAATTCCAACCTTTTGCTTCTCTAATAAGTCCCATTATCATGAGTATTGTCTGTGGATTCTGTACGGCTGTTACAGTGCACTATCAAACCTAGCAGAGAAGTAGAGTGTCATGGGACGGCTGGTTGGTGTCAAAATTTGTAAAGATGGTGGAAAGGACGCATACCTGACTGCTGACACATTGATTGTGATTCTCCTTCCCCTTTGTGAAGTGAGAGAAGGCCAGACCCTGCCCCTACACCATTCTACAACCTATAAATTATCAAATGAAAATCTAATTTGCTCTGTGAACTTTTACCTAGTGCATAATAAAATAAAATAAAGTAACACTATGAACTATCTTCCAATATGCTACAAAATGCACCAGAAATATAACAAGAAATCTGAGGAAGATTCAAGGAAACAACAACAGCAATTCACAGATTGGTGTCTTGTCATTAAACTAGTGGTTGTCGTTCTTTAATCCCTACTTTTGCTTTCTATTTTAAGTAAGTACTTTAACCTGTCTCAGTTCTTATGTTTGCTTCACCTAGCCACAATTATAACAATAATAGTATGACATGTACTTTCAGTTCTCGTCCCTTAGCTTTCCTGGGGCCAGCCAGTCCATAGCAATCTAACTTCCTGAGACATGTAACAGTTTCTCAGTGGCAATTTGCAGCCCTACACATTTCTTGTCACAAACATTTCTTCTTTGGTGTAACTGTCTGTGATCACTTGCCAATCAGAAAATTTCATACAGAGTACAAAATGGGCATTTAACAGTAAACTCCACTGAAGTTGTCTTCTGATGTTTAAAATTTGAGAAAGGGAAAGAATATGAGTTTGACAATTAAGTCAACGAACTCAATTTTTCTAAGTGCTACATACGTCATTGCTGAATATCACTTATAGTCACCTTCGAAGCACTCCCCTTGGGAAGCTATGCACCAATGCCAGTATCTAGTCTACCCTTCAAAGGATTTTGGAACTCATCCCGGAATGGCCATTGTGCACAGTGGCAAGGTGACAAGTTAGCAAACTTACTTGCATAGTTGTCTGTGAGGGAGTTTTTAGCCAATAAACAGGTAACTGTATTGGAACACTCGACAGCACTTGGCTTGGTATTGCAACACCCTCCCTACTCACCTGATTTGGCTCCCAGTAACTTTTTTGCTTACCTGAAGATAAAGGAAATATTGAAAGGAAGACATTTTGATGGTGTTGAGGACATCAAGTGTAATATGACAACAGCTCTGACAGTCATTCCAGAAAAAGAGTCCCAAAAGGGATTTGAAGGGTGGACTAGGCATTGGTATCAGTGAATAGCTTCCTAAGGAGAGTACTTTAAAGATAACTAGTTGATACTCAGCAACGAGGTATATATAGCACTTTTTCCAGGATGAACTCGCAACTCAATTGTCAGACCTCATACATGAGAGGGGTCAGACTGGGATGAGTAGTCCTCAAGAGGAAAGAGAATGGGGCTAGGAATACTAACAGTATCTTGCTATTTTGCTGCTTTCAGCCTTTTAAAGAATTTTTATTTCTATTAATTCATGTGATTTTTCCCAAAAGAAACACGTGAGAAAAATTTGCTATGTATTTCCCAGTTTGAAGGATAAGGAAATTGAGACAGACCTATCCAAGACCACCAAGATGGTTGGTTAGAGAACTAGATCTAGATTTAGTCAGTTTTATGACTCAAATCCCAATATTTTCTCCTGCCTTTGCCCTTCTACTCTAGGGATAAGACTTGACTGAACAGGTCTAAAATAGGAGGTTTCTGAGAAAAGCAAGCGATGGAAAATGTATATTCTATGACAGACACCATGTTTTGTGCTTTAACTGTAGAAAGAATACAATAATATTTAGATTTGGTCTCACCAATTTATAATCAGTTTACACTTATAAATGTAAATTATTAAATGATCTCATTATGTAGCCAAAGCCAGCCAAGTGCCATTGAGTCAGATCCTACTCTCATTATGTAAGCTGTCTTTATAAGCATTAACCATGCTCATAGAGAGCTGTGAATCTAAGTTTCTTGCCCAGCAGAGATAATTCATTCCATTTAGAGCTTTCTGGACTGGAATCAGACCTTCCTTGTTCCCCAAACCTTGGAGTGCTGAAGGAGCAATTGCAGTCTCCTAAGCTGTACCTTGCATGTAAATACCGGAAGGATGGTTAACTGTGTTTTATCTACCATGCAAAGGCATTCAATTGTATGCATCATAACAAATTACAGATAACAGTACGAAGAATGGTGTTAGAGATTGAATTGTGCCCCCCTCCAAAACATGTGTCAACTTGGCTAGGCCGCGATTCCCTGTATTGTGTGATTTTACACCATTTTGTGATCTGATGTAATTACCTTATGTGTTGGAAATTTTAACCTCTGATTTTAAAGAGACAGGATTATAGGTAGTTATGTTAAAGAGGCAGGTCACTATAGCATTAGTTGTATCTTGAGTCAGCCTCTTTTGAGATATAAAATACAAGAGTGAAACAGGGAGAAGAGGGATCTCATTACCATCAAGCAAGAGGAGCCAGTAGCAGACAATATCATTTGGACCTGGGGTTCCTGCACCAAGAAACTCCTAGACCAGGAAAATATTGATGATAAGGACCTTCTTCTTATACAGAAAGAAAGCTTTCCCCTGGATCCGGCACCCTCATTTTGGACTTCTAGCTTCCTAAACTATGAGAGAGTAAACTTATGTTTGTTAAAGTCATCCAACTGTAATGTTTCTGTTGCAGCAGCACTAGCTAACTAAGACAAATGGAAATTCCAGAAGACTTTGCTGTGCTCATGTGGACCCTGTACATGTACCAAAAGACAGTCATTTGAACAGAACAAGACAATACTGTGTGGTTTAAAGTCAGGAAAAGTGTACATCATGGATGTATACATTCACCACACTTACTAAATATGTATGCTGAGCAAATAATCTGAGAAATTGGACTATGAAAAGCCATCAGGATTGGAAGAAAGCTCTTTAACAACCTTCACTGTCCACAATATGCAACTTTCTTTGCTGAAACTGAAAAAGACTAGAAGTACTTACTGATCAAGATCAAAGACTATAGCCTGAATTCAGTACACATTAACCTCAACAGACAGAAAACAAAAATCCTCACAACTGGACCAACATCATGATAAATAGAGAAAAGATTGAAGTTGTGAGGGGTTTCATTTTACTTGGATCCACAATTAGTGCCCATGGAAGCAGCAGTCAAGAAGTCAAATGACACATTACATTGGGCAAATCTGCTGCAAAAGACTTATTTAAGATTTTTAAAAGCAAGGATGTCACTTTGAGGACTAAGGTGAGCCCAACTCACAAAACAAAACAAACCCACTACTGTTGAGTTAATTCCACTCATAGTGACCCAATAGGACAGAGTAGAAGTGCTTTATAGAGATTCCACTAGTGCCTGGTAGATTTGAACTGCCAGCGTTTTGGTTAGCAGTTGTAACACTTAACGTCACCTGACTCAAGCCCTGGTGTTTTCAGTCAGCTCATGAGCATGTGAAGGCTGGACAGTGAATCAGCAAGACTGAAGAACAACTGACACCTTTGAATCGTGATGCTGGAGAAAAATATTGAGTATACCATGGACTTCAAGACAAATTCATCTTGGAAGGAGTTCAGCTAAACTGCTCCTTAGAAGCAAAGATGGTTAGACTTTACCATACGTATTTTGGACATGTTAAAGGGAGGGACCAGTCCCTGGAGAAAGGCATCATCCTTGGTAGACATTCAACAAAAAAGAGGAATATCCTCAACAAGATGGATTGACACAGTGGCCCAACAGTGGGCTCAAACATAGCAAGGATTTTGAGGATGGTCCCACATGGGCAGCATTTCTTTCTGCTGTACATAGTGTCACTATGAGTTGAAACAAACTCAATCACACCTATCAACAGCTATCCTCCCTTTGAATATTCCAATTTTCAGTTCTTTTGTAATTCAGTCACAACTCCAAACTTATTCTAGCTCAATGATTCTTAAACTTGAGTTTACATCAAAATCATCTGCATTCAGCAGGTCTGAGTCAGTAGATCAGAGGTAAACCAGAACCAAACCCCCCTGGCTGCTGAATCAATTTGAACTCATATAGACTGTATAAAACAAAACAAAACAAAAATAACCCAGAGCCATTGAGGCAATGTCGACTATAGCAACCCTGTGGGACAGAGTAGAACTGTCCCACTGAGTTTCCAAGGAGACCCTGGTGGATTTGAACTGCCAACTTTTGGGTTAGCAGCCATAGCACTTAACCACTATTGCCACCAGTGTTTCCAGAGACTATATAAGACAAAGTAAAACTGCACCATAGGGTTTCCAAGGCTGTAATCCTTATGCAAGATGAGTGCCATATCTTTCTCTAGATCTAGGACAGGGCCCAATAATTTGCATTTTTACCCATTTCCCAAGTGATGCTGCTGCTGTTAGTCTGAGGTTCTCTAGGAACCACTATTGGAGCCAACTTGTCTTTGCTTACTAATTTACACCTTTCTGAGTGGGCCACATAGCACCATAACCTGCCTCACAGCACCTACCCCTTTCCTGATTCTAAATACTCCCTTATATCATGAAAGAAATGCTCATCCTTCAAACTGACATGCCTGGGTCTTTCACTTATTCACAGTCCACTTAAACTACGCCCAGTGCAGCCAGTAAAATCTAGTTCTCTGTAGAGCTTTGAATTACTGAAACCTAAATTATGCTGTTTGACTGCTGTCCCCTCCGCACTGGAGATGTCTGAAACTCATGTTTTGGAATGGAAGTTTTGGCCATAGACTTGAATGAAGTTTGTTTTTAAGTCGATGGAATGTATTACCCTTTCAGACAAGAAGCAAGAATTAAACGGTGAACCAAACACATTGTCTTCGAGTCAATACCAAGTCATAACAACCCTGTAGGACTGCAGAGTAGAACTGCATCATAGAGTTTCCAAGGAATGCCTGGGGGATTTGAACTGCCAACCTTTTGGCTAGGTTAACCCACTATGCTGTCAGGGTTTCCAAGGTGAACACAGGGGCATAGAAATTAAAGTGAAACATAGCATCTGAATAACCATAAGCTGGTTCAGGTACAGAATTTTTCAACTATTTTTCACAATGAAGAGTTTGTATATTTAATCCATATGCTTTGATCTAGTCCTATTCGATCTTTTGAAAAAATGATTTCATCTTAAGTCTCAGAGTCCCCATTTGGGTATAGATTTAAGTCCCTAAACCTTCTTTCATATTTATACTTATAGTCCCTGAAATGCAAAGCCATGGAATCTGGATGCTCTTCTTGTTTCCTCTACCCAGACAGTATGGGATGTGATCCCAAGAAAGACAACAAAAAAGCATTACAATGATGGAGAGGCTTTCTAACAAAGAATTTCTGGCTCTTCTACAAGTTGGAATGACCACGTATGTGGGCACAATTCTGTGCCCCAAATGGAAGAAGAGACACTCCCTACTGGTAAACTCTAGCCATGGGCTTGCATTCTCTCCAGAACATGCAATGGACCACATGTGTCTCTGTCGATCTCTGGGGGACATATTACTGTGTAGCAAGGAGTACAGAGTTTGAAGTCAAACAGATGTGCATCTCTTTTTGCCTCAGTATCCTTATCTACAAGCCGGAAATGGTAATACTCATCCTATATCGTTGTTATAGGGATTAAATAAGATGCTATGTAAAAGGAAATCCTAGGCACTTAAATCTTAGTTTCTTTCCTCCATGACACCCCAAATGCAAAGAAATCTCTCACTCTAGGAAAGTTAGATAAACTCATGGAAGATAAAGACCCTGTCCTTATACACTGGAACTGAGAAGACTAGGAGAATGGGGTATCCTGTGTCACAGGTAACCAACGATATTATCTAATTTGACTATTCAAGGACAAGACCAATTGGCTCTGACCTAAGGTAACTGATTGTCCCAGTTTCCTCAATATTGAAGGGTTTCCCAGGACATGGAATATTTTGAGCTAAAACCAGGAGAGACCCAGTGTCCTAGTCACCTGGTACTGCTCTAACAGAAAATATCACAAGTGGAAAGTTTCATGAAGAAGAGCTTTTATTGTCACAGTCCGGTAAGCCACAAATCCATCAAGTTACAAATCCATTCAATGTGAGAAGTTATCACAGTCTGGTAGAATAAATCCAAACCCAGTGAGAGCATCTCGCCACAAGAACCTCAGATTCAAAGAACGTGCTCTGCTCTCAGTGCTTCTCTCCTGGTGATATGAGGTTCCCAGCTTCCTTAGCTCACTTCTCTCCATCATATTCCACAAGCTTGTAGCTTGGGTCCTGTCTCACTAACACAACTGCAAACCATTCTCCATCATCAATATTACAGAGGCAGGATTCACAACACATGGGAGGAATGGTACCATATTGGGACGCCTAACCAAGTCAAATCAACACATACATTTTGGGTGGGACACAATTCAATCCATGACACCGAGGCAAATTGGGACGGTTGGTTACCCTACTTACCCATCAATAATTATGCTATTAGGAATTTTGGATTTTCCCATATGTTAGTGGGGCAATTTCTTCCAGACATACAAAAATAGTTCAGATGTGATTTTTTTTTTAAATGTCCTTGAGCTATATTTATCTTTCTCCTTCCATTCACTGCCAAACTTTTCCAGAGGGTTCTCCACTCACCGCGTCTTTCAGTTCAGCACCTGTCCTCGCTCAAAGTCACTTATCTGGTGAAGCTCCAGAGCCTGGCAGAAGGCTATTTAAATAGCAGCATTTTTAAAAAAAAAGCATCTTTATTGCCAGTGTGCATTGCTTTTCTTTTCTCTTAAAATTAGGAGATTTACAAATAACTTCAACAGAGATGGAGAGCAAGAAGTTTCCACCCCAGACGTGTCCAGCTTTGAGAACACTGTTAGTACGAATCACACTTTTAAGGGTGCAGGATAAGAAATACTTGGGCTTCAAGTTCGCTCTTACTGTCACCCCAAACAGGACATCCCTGCTTGCCTCCTCCCTGCAGACAAGGTGCACGTGGAAGTAGCCAACCTATGCTCTCCGTTCTTAGGAACAGGACTCTATTTTGTGACAGCACCAGAGCAGCCACTAGAAAGTTGGGTACTTACAGTGTATATTTTGTTACACAGCTTTATTCCATTTTAGACTTGCCTTTTGTTTCTCACTTAGAAACTAGCAGGGAACTCTGAGCCACGCAGACTCCATTTTAGTTGAAGAATTCCCCTTCCCAGTAAGCAGGTGCTTACGTTCTCCCTGCCAGGACGTAGGCCTGCCAGCACTGCAGTGGGTGCTTAACAGCTTTTTCTCCCCTCCAAACAAGCACCATAGTTTGGATGTCTAGTAGTTTCACACCACAACGCGAATGCTCTGAGCTCTTTGGGGACCCCCCTTAAGCAGCAGCCTTGTCATTGTTCTTAACCTCCGACAGCACTTGGGGCTATCACTCACCCTGTCCTTTATATCTGTGACAACACAATCCTGACTGTCTTGGCTCTCTGGTCTCTACTTTTTATGTCCTTCCAAAGTGGTCATACTTGGCTATGTACTTTGTGGCTCAGATTTCTATCCTATGTTCTCACTTCCCCATCATCGCTGCCTCTGTCATCTTTTAGTGGGTTATTCTCACAGCTGCATCTGCCCTTTCCAACTCTTCATCTTTCCATCCATATGGTCTCTCATCACCATAGCCTACTGGTATACAACTTACTAGAATCATCTTTCTTCCCTAAATATTTCACTTTTCAACTTTCCCTGTTTTCAGAATTATAGCCAGTAGTATTCTCTCTTCCTCGTTCAGCCTGGGCATCAACTTTGACGCTTTTTCTCCCCCAGTTTAAGTCAGAAACAGAAGTAGTGATTTTCCCTTTGTAATGTCCCCTTGTCTCATCTTGTGGATTTCTACTCAGCAGTCTCACCTACACAGCGATTATAAGTCTAGCTCTTCCCACTCCTTCCCTCCCTTCACTCCTGCTAGTTGCCACCCCCATTATAAGGTAAAGTGCCTTCTGACTGTGGGCCAAGTAGTTCTAAATGCTTTAGCCTAAGATTCTCAGTCTGCAATGAGCTTTCTTCCCCCAGGAGTGATATGGAATACACTGGAGTCCACCTGCATATTGGAAACCCTGGTGGAGTAGTGGTTAAGTGCTATGGCTGCTAAGTAGAAGGTTGACAGTTCAAATCCACAAGGTGCTCCTTGGAAACTCTATGGAACTGTTCTACTCTGTCTATAGGGTCACCAGGAGTTGGAATCAACTCAACAGCAGTGGGTTTTGGGATACCTGTACATTGCGCTACAGGTTGAAAGATCCAAGATCTGGCAGCAGGACTCGTGTGCTCCTTGCCTGACCCTATTATGCTACATCTTAATCCAACACCCTCAGGCCTCCTGCTTTGTTTATCTCCTTCTTTGACTTTATCTTTTCCTGAATCCTGAGCCCTTTGAATGTCCTGGCTCACAACTTCTCTGGCTTCTGATTCAGGGACTAATAAGGGTATAGAGTATTCTGATCTGGTCTCTTTTGATACTCAGTAATCTAGGTGAGGTTTGGAACAGGGGTTTTATTTATTATCGTGCATAAGAATCGGATGAGGAGAGTGTTCAGAATGCAAACTCCAGGACGCACCCTTGCTCAGGTCGGTGGTATAGCCAGCATCTATAACAGTGCTGTCTAACAGAATTGTCTGTGAAGATGGGCATTTTCTATTCTGTGGTGTCCAATACAGTAGCCATTTATCACACACGACTACTGAGTATTTGAAAGGTGGTGTGACTGAAGAGCTGAGTGCTTAATTTTATTTTGCTTTGCTTAGTTAGAAGTCAAAATGCCACATGTGACTCACCAAAGGAAAAAAAAAAAGCAAACAAAAAAAAACATTTGCCATCTGACAGCACCCCTACAGGACACGGCAGAACTGCCCCACAGGGTTTCCAAGGAGCAACTGGTGGGTTTGAACTGGGTAGCAAATCTCTTAAATCTGTATTTTGGTTTGCTGATCTCTTAAAGGGAACTAGTGGTTACCATATTGGACATTGCATATCTGTAGTTTTAACGAGCAACCTAGCTGATGCTTCGCTTTGGCTGGCTAGCTGATACTAACAATCGGTAGTATATAATAATCACTGTAATGAGAAATCCAGCTGGTCCTTATGCTCACCTGCTGGCACATGGTAAGTAATCAACAAATGACTAAATTGATTAACAAACATAAATTCTTGAAATTTAAGACTCTCTCGTCAGGAAGAAGTTGGAGGAGAGTGCTGTTCTAGATCAAGGAAAAATACAACAATCAAGTGCAGAAGGTTGACCTGAAAAGTATCCTGATTCTAAAAGTTAAAATTAAAAGCAAAACAAAAAAACTACAGAAGACATTCTGGGGGGCATTTATGCTACGTGTTCTGTTTTCTTAGGTGTTATTGTAGTTACAAAGCAAAATGTCCTTATTCTTGGGAAATACATGCTGAAGTACTTAGGGATGAAAAGTCACGACGTTAGCAATTTGTTTTCATGTGGTTCAACCAAAACATGTGTGTGTATGCATGTATGTGGGGAGAGAAATAGAGAGTGCACAAAAGTGGCAAAATGTTAACTGTTGATGAGTCTAGATGGAGTATATTTGGGTATTCTTTATGTATACTCCTTTACATTTTTTGTATATTTAAAATCATTTCAAAGGAAAAAAAATTTGAAGGAAAATTCACCCAAATCTAAAGTAAAATTTTAAAATACTGTATCACCTGACTTTTGGGTGCTACCTTTCCTACCCACGCAGGCTAGCAGTGTGCTGACATTATATTACAGTGTCTCTAGGACAAGTATTGTGACTGGAAACCTACAGATCCTATCTAGAGTGCATACATGTTTTTCTTGGCCCACAGAGAGTTTTGTTTTGTTTTTAAAATTAGATTAGTTGATAAAAACCAGGGGATTTTTATCCTGATGGGTAGTAAAATATTGTGTGTTATAGAGGAATATAAAAATAATTATTGTGTATGAGCAAATAGATATAGATCACTTCCTATGAGACAAGTATTGCTCTAAGTATATTAATTTATTCCCCACAACACCATTATGAGATAAACTGAAAAAAAAAAACAAAAAAAAAAAACCCACTGGCATCAAGTTCATTCCAACTCATAGTGACCCTGTAGGTTAGAACAGAACTTTCTCATATAGTTTCCAAGAAGTGCCTGGCACATTTGAACTGCTGACTTTTTGGTTAGCACATCTGGCATTTAACCCCTATGCCCCCAGGGTTTGGTGAGGTAGGTATCATTATCCTTCCTTTGTAGATAAGGAAATGGATACACAAAGACTGTAACTAACTTTCCCAGTCTCACAACTACTGACTTGTAGTGCTAGGGTTGAACACCAGGCAGTCTGCCCCCTAACCACAACCCTGTACATCACCACTCACAAAAATCTGCATCCCCAGTTTAAACGAAAAATCAGATGTGACAACACCTTCCACAGGGAAAGAATTGACCAGTGCCAAGTAGCTACATTCCCCTGAAAGCTGGTCATCTTCTTATCTGCTTGCTCAGCCTACTGCTGGAGCCTTAGGAGATCGGACCGCGCTCTCGCTGCAGCATGGCTGAATACACCACAGTGAATGACATGTGGTGGATACTGCAGAAGGCACCGCCGCAGATCACAACGGACATCTGCCTAGCCTCTGAGTGAGCAGGAAGTCCCAGCTGGAGAGAAGGCGAGCCGAGTACCTCACCCCAGATGTGGGAAGATTAATATCAGGATAATTGTCAGTTAACAATGGAGAAAAGAAATAGAGAGCAGAAGTTGCATACCTCATGGCTATTGGTATGCCCCATCAGAGGGCAGTGTGAGTCCATGAAAAGACAGGGTGGGAAATCCATGGAAAGCCTGGGTTGGAAATCCATCCCCAGCACTTTGTGGCAGTGTGACCGTGAGCAAAGCTTCTCAACTTCACCAAGCTTCACTGCACTACACTGAACTGTAAAACGGGGTGATGATGTTCGTCTCCAGGGAGGTGGAAGAAACTGTTTCTCAGTATGTACAGTCTCTTGGGTGCCTGTTAATACAGATAATCCCAAGGCTTTTCTTACTAACCATTCATATTCATATTTTCTCCTAGGGTTGCGAAGCAGAAAGAAACTGAGCAGCTATGGTAAGTAGCAGGTGCTTACTGGGTCTTCATATTTCAGGACTGTAGGGCTGGCTTCACGTAGCCTGCAGGCCCAGCACCTGGTAAACTTGTCCTTATGGTGATGCTACTTAACTGGAGTAAAACCTGGAAGAAACTGAAACACAGTAGGTGGAAAAAATTGAAGTGAAAAAGATTTATAAGTAAAGATTGTTAGTAAAACATCTTTTCAAAAAATATTTTTTATACTTTTTATTGCAATTGAGTAGTTTACAATACAATTCAAATATGCATGCCCACCTATCTGCAGCTCCCTCTGCTCTCCTTGCCCAGTGGCAGCAGACTCCTCCTTTTTGTTCCATACATGTCATATCCTCTTAACAATCTCTTGTCCCCTCCTCTCCACCCTCTCCACTCGCCTCTAGTAAAACATCTTTTTAAGGAGTAAAAAGAGCCGACAACAACCTAAGCATCCAACAATTCCTTCACTCAGCTAACATTACTGAGTACCTACCATGGTCTAAGCTCTACACCGGGTACCGGGGATGCAGCTCCAAGCAAAGACAGGGCCCCTTTCCTGCCACACACCCGTCTGGGAGTGGTTGATTAAATGAAGAAGAGCACACCCATCTTCTAGACTATTACACTGCCGTTATGAAGAAAGTTTGCCAAGAATAATTAATAAAATGCAATCTAGTCTCAGGTTATAATAAAAACTTAAAAAGCAGGATGCAAAACTCTATTTATGACATTAGCTATGTAATATAAAGCACCCGTAATTTACAACTCAAATAAAACATTCTCAACATTGTTGTCATTGTTGTTAGGTGCCATTGAGTTGGTTCCAATTCATAGTGACCCTATGAACAACCAAATGAAACACTGCCCAGTCTTGTGCCATGTCCATAATCGTTTCTATGCTTAAGCCCGTTGTTGCAGCCACTGTGTCAATCCATCTAATTAAGGGTCTTCCTCTTTTTTGCTGACCCTCTGCTTTACCAAGCATGATGTCCTTCTCCAAGGACTGATCCTTCCTGAAAATATGAGCAAAGTATGTAAGATGCAGTCTTGCCATCTTTGCTTCCAAGGAGCACTCTGGTTGTCCTTCTTCCAGAACAGATCTGTTTGCTCTTTTGGCAGTCCGTGGTACTTTCACCATTCTTCTCCAACACAATTCACAATTCAAAGGCATCAATCCTTTTGTCTTCTTTGTTCATTGCCCAGCTTTCACATGCATATGATGTGACTGAAAATACCACGGCTTGGGTCAGGCACACTTTAGTCTTCAAAGTGACGTCTTTATTTTTCAGTACTTTAAAGAGATCCTTTGCAGCAGACTTTCCCAATTTTCCCAAGGCATCTTTTGATTTCTTGACTGCTGTGTCCATGGATGTTGATTGTGGACCCAAGTAAAACGAAATCCTTGACAAACTCTATCTTTTCTCCATTTATCATGATGACGCTTACTGGTCCATTTGTGATGATTTTTGTTTTCTTGATAATGAGGTGCAATCCTTACTGAAAGCTGTGGTCCTTAATCTTCATCAGTAAGTGTTTCAAATCTTCTTCCCTTCCAGCAGGTAGAGTGGTGTTAGCTGCGTAATGTAGCTTCTTAGTCAGCCGTCCTCAAATCCTGACACCTCATTCTTTTTCATATAATCCAGTTTCTCAGATTATTTGCTCAGCACACAGAATGAAAAGGTACGGTGAAAGGATAGAACCCTGATGCACACCTTTCCTGACTTTAAACCATGCAGTGTTCCCTAGTACTCTTCCCACGACTGTCTTTTGATGCACACAGATTCCTTAAGAGCACAATTAAATGTTCTGTAATTCCCATTCTCCACAATGTTAGCCCTAATTTGTTATGATCTGCTCTGTCAAATGCATCTGCATAGTCAACAAAACACAGCTAAATATCTTTCTGGTATTCTCTGCTTTCAGCCAAGATCCATCTGACACCAGCAATGATATCCCTAGTTCCATGGCCTAGGAATGGAACTTCTGAATCCAGCTTCAATTTCTGGCATTGTTTGTCAGTGTACTGTTGCAGTTTCTTTTGAATGATCTTGTGCAAAATTTTACTTGCATGTGATATTAACGATATTGCTTGGTAATTTCCACATTCGGTTGGATCACCTGTCTTTGGAATGGGCATAAATATGGGTCTCTTCCAGTCAGTTGACCAGGTAGCTGTCCTCCAAATTTCTTGGCATAGATGAATGAGCACTTCCAACACTGCATTTGTTTGTTGAAATATCTCAATTGATATTCCATCAATTCCTGGAGCCTTGTCTTTTGTCAATGCCTTTAATGCAGCTTAGACTTCTTCCTTTAGTACTGTCGGTTCCTGATCATATCCTCTTCAAACGGCTGAACACCAACCAATTCTTTCTGGTATAATCACTCTCTGTGTTGGATCCGACTCGACGGCACTTGGCTGGTATTCCTTCCATCTTTTTTGATGTTCCCTGAGTTTTTTAATATTTTCCCTGTAGAACCCTTCACTATTGAAACTTGAGGCTTGAATTTTTTCTTCAGTTCTTTCAGCTTCAGAAATGCAGAACATATTCTTCCCTTCTGGCTTTCCATTTCCAGCTCGTTGCACATGTCATTATAATACTTGATTTTGTCTTCTTGAGTTGGCCTTTGAAATCTTCTGTGTAGGTCTTTTACTTTATCATTCCATCCTTTTGCTTCAGCTCTTGACGATGTTCAAAAGCAAGTTTCAGAGACTGTTCTGACATTCAATTTGGTCTTTTCTTTCCCGTCTTTTTAATGACCTCTTGCTCTCTTCATGGATGATGTCTTTGATGTCATTTCACAATTCATCTGGTCTTCTGTCATTAGTGATTGACACATCAAATCTGTTTTTGAGATAGTCTTTAAACTCCAGGTGGGATATACTCAAGGACACACTTTGGCTCTCATGAACTTATTCTAATTTTCTTCAGTTTCAATTTGAATTTGCATATGAGCAATTGATGATCTGTGCCACAGTCAGCACCTGGTCTCATTCTGACTGCTAATACAGACCTTTTCCTTGTCTTTTCCACAAATGTAGTTGATTTGTAGACCACATTGCAATCCTTTACATATAGCCTTTTCCCCCCATTCTAAGTACATTTAGAGGCCTGGTGATGCAGTAGTTAAGAGTTTGTCTGCTAACCAAACAGTTGGCCATTCAAATCTACTAGGTACACTGTAGGGCCTTTCTACTGTATCATATAAAGTTGCTATGAGTCAGAACGGACTTGAAAGAAAGGCTTTGGCTTTAAGTACAGTTACTACACAAACCCCCAAAACCAAGCCCACTACTGTTAAGTCAAGTGTGACTCATAACAGCTCTATAGGACAGAGTAGAACTCCCACATAGTGTTTCCAAGGAGCACTTGGTGGATTCAAACTGTCAACCTTTTGGTTAGCAGCTATAACACTTAGCCACTATACCACCAGGATTTCTCATGTACTACGTATGTATGATAAATGATCAGAAAGTAAAGAGTTGATAGTTATTTCTGGATTGTAGAATTATGAATGAATGTTGCTTTCTTCTCTATGATTTTTTATATTTTCCTAGCTTTTGCAGACAGGAAACAAGTCAATGTGAATACAGTCACAGGCACACGAAGAGATGCTCTGCCCCCACTCATTTGCTGTCTCTCATTCTCTCACCCTCTGGCTTTCCAGGGAAGGGCACGCCAGTCTCCATCGCAGCAGCACAGGCATTGTGAGGGATGCTTCAACCGCCACTGTCATGTTCCCGTGGAGCCCAGTGTCTCCTGCATGGTGATAAACTGCCGCCTGCTCTGTGGGGCCACCTTCCACATGTGCAAAGAGGCAGAGCATGAGCTCCTTTGCCCTCTAGAACAGGTACCTTGCCTCAACTCTGAATATGGCTGCCCGCTTTCCATGTCCCGCCACAAGCTGGCCAAGCACCTGCAGGTATGTCCTGCCAGCGTGGTCTGCTGCTCCATGGAGTGGAACCGCTGGCCCAACGTGGACTCTGAAACTACCCTTCACGAGAACATCATGAAAGAGATCCCCAGTGAAGAGTGTCTGGACACAGCCCTGGCCCTCCAGGACCAGAAGGTCCTGTTTAGATCCTTGAAAATGGTGGAACTTTTCCCAGAAACTAGAGATGCCACGGAGGAGACACCAACTATGAATGGTGAAGCCACTTGGGAAGAAATGGGAGGAGCAGTGGGAGGAGCAGAAGCTGGTTTCCTACCACCGGGCTCTCTGTCAGCCACTAATGGAGAGATGGCAGAGCTGAGTCAGGAAGAACGAGAGACATTAGCCAAAACAAAAGAAGGGATGGATCTAGCCAAGTATGGCAAGTGGGAAAATATGTTCAGCAAAGAACATGCAGCCTCTACTTTAACAAATACGTCTGCCAACTGTAAGAGCAGGAATAAGAGTAGCTCAGGGAAAGAAGAGGATTCCAGAAACAATAATGCAGTAGAAGAAGAGGGCACAGCCAAAGAGAAAGAACCGCAGGAAAACCAGAAGCAGCAGGACTTGCACCCAACTGTGGAAACGACTGGGCTTGCCCCTTGGCAGGATGGGGTTCTAGAAAGACTAAAAACAGCTGTGGCTGCAAAAGACTATAACATGTATCTGGTACACAACGGGCGGATGCTTATTCACTTTGGTCAAATGCCTGCTTGTACACCTAAGGAGAGAGACTTTGTCTACGGCAACCTCGAAGCTCAGGAGGTTAAGACAGTTTACACCTTCAAAGTTCCTGTGAGCTACTGTGGAAAGAGGGCTCGACTTGGAGATGCCATGCTCAGTTGCAGACCAAGTGAACACAAGGCAGTAGACACTTCTGACCTGGGCATCACCGTAGAGGATCTGCCAAAATCAGATCTCATCAAGACTACCCTTCAGTGTGCTTTGGAAAGAGAACTCAAAGGTCACGTCATCTCTGAATCCAGGAGCATTGATGGGCTGTTCATGGATTTTGCCACACAGACCTACAGTTTTGAGCCAGAACAGTTTTCATCTGGGACGGTGCTGGCTGACCTCCTGACAGCTGCCAGCCCAGAGGGGCTCCACGTAGAGCTGCACAGTGAGTGTGTGACCAGGCGACACAACAAGAGCAGCTCGGCCTTCACTTTCACTTGCAACAAGTTCTTCAGGAGGGATGAATTCCCCTTGCACTTCAAGAACGTCCACACCGACATTCAGTCATCTCTCAATGGCTGGTTCCAGCATCGATGTCCCCTAGCCTATTTGGGATGTACATTTATTCAGAACCATTTCCGTCCCCCAGGACAAAAGGCAAAAGTGATCTACAGTCAGCAGCTCAAGACCTTTGCCATCAAGCCAGAGGTTGCGCCAGAGCTGAGTGAAGGGATGAAGAACAACTATCTCTTGGGCCGTGGAAGGAAAAGCCAGAATTCTCTTACCAGCCTGCCCCTGGAGGTTCTGCAGTATATTGCTGGGTTCTTGGACAGCATCAGCCTATCCCAGCTCTCCCAGGTGTCCGTGCTGATGAGGAATATCTGTGCCACTTTGTTACAAGAGAGAGGGATGGTCCTCTTGCAATGGAAGAAGAAGAGGTATTCCCACGGAGGCACCTCCTGGAAAGTCCACCAGCAGGCAAGTAAACACTCATTTATTCAGCAAATATTAAGAGCCATCTGTTTGCCAGGCATTGGGATGATAGCTGAAAATTAACCTGATCCCTGTTCTCAGGGAGTTCTGGGAAGGAAAATGGCTTTATAAACTTATAAATGATACCAGTTGCTGTTGATTCTGACTTACGGCAACTCCAAGTGTCAGAATAGAATTACACTTCATGGGGTTTTCAATGGCTGGTTTTTCAGATGTAGGTTGCCAGGCCTTTCTTCCATTGCCCCTCTGGCAGCTATCTGAACCTCCAACTTTTCAGCTAGCAGAAAATACTTGAACTGTTTGTACTGTCTTGTTTATCTCTGTAAGTTGTCTTGAATATCTTCCATTTGCCCTCATGACACATGCTCCATTCTTCACCACCCCACTCTGTCCTTAGGAAGCTGACCTCTATGGGCTGTACTAATGGGCTCTCTGACCAGCTGGCTTCCAGTTGAGTTAGTCTAATGAGACTATATCAGCAAGACATGGGAGGGAAGGAGATATGTGGTTGGTGCATCTGTTCTCTGTCTTCCTCCCTGCCGCTGGTCCTCATCGCCAATAGGGCCATACTGCTTGCCAATGTTATAGGTCCTGTTAGGAAGCCCTGGCAGGTGTAGTGGTTAATGCTATGGCTGCTAACCAAATGGTCTGCAGTTTGAATCTGCCAGGTGCTCCTTGGAAACTCTATGGAGCAGTTCTACTTTGTCCTATAGGATCACTATGAGTCAGAATTGGCTTGATGGCAGTGGGTTTGTTTGTTTGGGGTTTGGTATCAGGTTGTACTATACAGAAGTGAGACTTCTAATTCATAGTAGCTAAAGTATCCTTAGCATCCCTTCCCATGGTAGATACATCGGCAATCTGAACCATGAATTTAATGATGCCCACGGAGGTCAATGATTCCCTAATCGCATTTGTTAGTTGTTTTCCAATATGTGGACATTTGTAAAATGGCCTTAGAGAATTGGGGCTGTTTGTATTTATCTTCTTTGGTTAAAATATCTTATGTATTTTGCATTATTTGTTTTCTGAGTGGTCTTCTTCAAAAACTAATTACTGGAATTCCCATCCTGTGTTCATACCTACATCTGTGTATAAAATGTGCCAACCAACTATGAGTAAGGGATAAATACAAATGAGACTAAGAACCTGCCTTCAGGAACCTTACAGTCTAGAGTTACTTAATATCTGCCTCTGTAAAATCAGAAGCAAATAATTAAATTTATGTACTAGCAACACTGTTATTTCTTTTGCTGAAGTTCAATGTTTGCTAACCATTCTTTGATCTCATTTAGGGCAAATCACTTTCCCTACAGGCAGGAAGAAAGATAATTTAGTTGAGCCTAAAGGATGCTCATATTAAAATGGCTTTTAAAGTAGGAGAAATAGTTCTAATATCCCAGGCAAGACCTTTCCAATATAGAAACCGTATCGAGAAAACTGAGGATGAAGTGGTCAGGATAAAAGGATATCGGGTTATGGCTAATTCCATAAACAGACTTTAAAAACCAATGACTTGCTCCTGTAGCCCAAGTAGAAAGGCCAGAGAGTATGTAATTGAGTACTAGGCTTCTAGAACTCTCTTATGGGCTTCCTGTTCTAGTGAGAACCTTATTAGTAAGGACATATTTTGTTGCAAGCAATTAAAAAAAGGCATAAACAATAAAGGGAATTTATTGGGTCATATATCAGCTCAACAGCACTGGGTTTGGTTTTGATTTGGTTATGACTGAAAAAGCTCCAAAGATAATAGCATTAAGTAAAGATTGACCTAGCTGCTCCAATATATTCTCCAAAGATCATATTTTTTTTACCATCCCTCACCTCTACTTCCTCAATAATAACTCCATTCTAAAACACAGCTCTCCCAGGGTGGCCCCTGTGGCTGCCAGCAGCTCCTAGGACTACAGCCATCTAGGAGCTTACAACTTCACAAATAAAAAGAGAATCTGCTTCTTGATATTGCAAACAAAATCTCTAGTGTCACTGGCATTGATTGTCCTGATTCAAGCCATGTGTCTAGCTAGACCCAGTAACTGTGGCTGGGGGACAAGGGACAGCAGCTATATGCTGACTTGTTTAAACAAATGGACCACTAGAAATGCTGGTGTCATAGGAGTTAAGTGCTATGGCTGCTAAACCGAAGGTTAGCCATTCTAATCCACCACACGATCCTTGGAAACCCAATTGGATGGCTCTGCTCTGTCTTATAGGATCACTCTGAGTCAAAATTGGCTCAGCAATAGGTTTGGGTTTTTTGGCGTGGGGGGGGGGGCTTTTGTTTGTGTTTGTAGTCAACCACTAGAGCTGTTAGTCATTCCCACACACACTACTTAGCTAGATGGAAACTAGGAAGTGCACACTGAAGAAGAAACTAACAAATGTCTGAAGCAGTCACTAAACACTCTCTGGAAACTAAGAACAGGATGAAGAACAGAAAAGTCTTCCTTAACCATTCAAATGAAGCCAGTTGGAGGATATTGCCCTCATGTTCACTTTTGAGTATCCTTCTTTCCCTACAGATCTGGCAGTTCAGCAGTCTCTTCTCCAAAATCAAGAGCTGGGAATTTAATGAAGTCACCTCCATGTCTGAGCACTTGAAGTCTTGTCCTTTCAACATCGTGGAGCACAAAACAGACCCCATCCTCTTGACCAGCATGTGTGAGCCCTGTGAGCCCACCCAAAAGAGCTTAGTCTCCACCTTTAAAAAGAGAGCACGACGCAAAAACACCTTCTAAAGATTCGAACATGGCCATTCTTGGACCACCTCTTGGAATTCCTGAAAATAGAGCTGAGTGTGGTTTTGAGGACTCCCCTCTGTAAACTCCTTATGCATGTCTCTGGGTGATCTGGGACACGCAATGACCTCCCAAAACTGAGTGTTGTCCAGTGTGCAAGGCTTTCCTAAACTGTGGCTTACAGAATTGCTATGGGGCCATATTCATCGCTTACTTCCTGTCTGTTTGTTTTTGAAATTAGGTAACTCTGAAACCACTTGACAGATGAGAAAGCAACGAAGTTCCTCCTTCAACCCAGGCCTGCGCTTTGTTTGCAAAACACTTTCAAATCGAGGAGGTAGACAATGCAGGGATCAGGTTTGTGTTTCAGAGAATTACCTGGTAGGACATCCAGGTGAAGAGTACATTTTGAAGGAGCCAGATTGGGTCTGCTTAATAGCTAGGTCCACGGCTTCCTTTGCCTGTCCCATTGCCTTTAAACCCATTAAGTCCCCATATAGCCTGACAGAGAAGACCATACTAGATGAGCCAGTGGCCCCTGAGGATACCACAGGCCAAAGGATGTGAGACAAAAGTGAAGTCACAGGGTGCATTGTACAGAACTTGGGGCAAAATCTTACACTACATTGTTACCCACAGTGGTTTCAATCTCATGCAGCTCTCTTTTCATTACTAAGACCGTTTTATACACACGGTGATTTCAAGCTGGGAACCAGATAAAGCTGATTTGTTTGTGTGGCTTCCTGTCCTAGATTCACCTGCAAAAATACAGGTCTGAAAATAAAATCCATGAACTTAATTGTTGTAAGTGCTACATACCTCATTGCTGAACATCACCATGGTCATCTTTGAAGTACCCCCATTGGGAAGCTGTGCACTGATGCCAGTGCCTATTCTATCCTTCACCGCAATTTTGGAACTCTTTCTAGAATGGCCATTGCACATGGTGACAAGGTGGCAAGTTTACAAACTTAACCATATAGTTGTCTGTGAGGGAGTTTTTACCCAACATACAAATAACTGTATGGGAACACCCTCCCTCACTCACCTGACCTGGCCACTGGTGACTTTTTTCTTTACTCAGAGAAAAAGGAAATATTGAAAGGAAGATATTTTGATGACATTAAGGATATCAAGGGTAATACAATGACAGCTCTGATGGCCATTCCAGAAAGAGTTCCAAGATTGCTTTGAAGGGTGGACTAGGTACTGGCGTGCAGTGCTTCCCAAGGGGAGGACTTCAAAGGTGAGGGTAGTAAGAGTCAGCAATGAGACATGTAGCACTTTTTCTCGGACAAGTTCACAAACTTAGTTGTCAGACCCTGTATATACTTTCTGATCTTTATCTGTGAAACTGAAAGCAGGAAAGTTGAGTTATTTGTCTTGTTTTTGTATCTATCTCACTTTAATTAATGCCATTTACCCAGCAGTCCTGGAAGTCCTCAAGTAAATGACAATTAGTAGAAAGGAAGGATAGGCATTATGGAGAAACAGAGAGCAAAGAACCTAGCCAACAAAAAAGTCTAGTTAGTGTAGGTGAACATGATTGGGAGCTGGTATAGATTAGATCAGACCTGTGAGAAAGGTCATGATGGAATTAGAGCAAGTCCCAGGACAGAAATACATGCATCATTCTATTTTAATGTGCCACTTCATACTATGTGATAATGTAATTATTTTTCTCAATTCCCATTTCGTTTATATTCAGTTTATATTTCACACTTGTATATAAGACACCATTTTCTAAAACGATAGTGAAAATGTGATCTAAGATTCGATTATGGTTTATTCAGCAAAGAGGAGTCACTAGAAACAGCACTGAAGCAGGAAAGAAGCAAGACAGTGTGACTAGCATTATAGGTCCCGTGTGTTCTCAATCAAATCCTTCCCTCTCTGGTGGAAGAGGGCTCCTAAAGTCCACTCTGGGTTTCTTACTAGAAAAAAAAGAGAAAGGGGAGCTGCAGACAGAGATGAAAAGCAGGGGCCACTGTTGGAGGGATGAGAAGGAAGGTGTTACACAAGGGAAGAAAGCAGAGGGCCTTCCCTCTACAGCCCAGGTTGGAGAGGGCAGCACAGGGGTTCAGGGGAACAGTTCATGGCATGCCCACACCTGCTCTGTGGGCTACACATCTCCAGTAGCACTTTTCTCTCACAGATGCTGGCTGCACAGCAATACTGAATTGATTAACACTTGTCCCTCATGCCTTATGAGGTATCTCTTTGTGTATATTACAGGAAATCAGGGTACTGCAGATATCCACTGGTATCTCCGGGTGGGACAAATGGTCAATGCATTTGGCTGCTAACTGAAAGCTTGTAAGTTAAAGGCTATCTAAAGGTACCTCAGAAGAAAGGTTTGGAAACCTACTTCTTAAAAATCAGCTATTGAAGGCCCCATGGAGCACAATTTTTCCCTGACACACACCTGGGACTATCATGGGCTGGACCTGGCTTCATGACAAATGGTGGTTGCTGATTATATAAAAAAACCCAAAAACTCATGGTCATTGACTGTCTTCTGGCTTACAGTGACTCTATATGATAGAGTAGAACTGCCCCATTGGGTTTCCAAGGAGTGGCCGGTGGCTCTAAACTGCCAGCCTTTTAGTTGTCAGCCAAGCACTGCAGTACCAGGTCCCCCACTGGTTGTTATACAAGTACATGCACTTTATGAAGCGAGGGCAGATGGAACAGAAGGGAAAGAGACTGGATTACACAGAAGATGACTTGCTTAGTGAAATGAAGCTACAGTGAGCGACACAAGCAGGGAACGTTATCTGTCCAAGACGAATCAGCTGGGCACAGCTTGGGATTAAGAAGGAGCTAAGGGGAGCTGAAGAGGGACTGTGAGTTCAAGGATAGGAGTCTGGACTGGGGAGGTGGCTCTGAGTAAAAGTTTTGATGAGTATCACCAGCAAGAAAGGCAGGTGAGAGTAGAGACCAGAGGAGCATGGAGAACAGTGAGGTCTGTAGAACTGGGGCAGGAAGGACCTTGCTGCCTTAGTAGCATAGGGATCTGAAAAAAGGTTCTATCAGATAATGAAAGGACAAGCTAAAAAAACAAGGTAGAACTTGGAGATGTAGCAGGAAAGCTGTTGTAGAACCTCGATGTATGCATGATGTCAAATCAAAATGAAGAATGAGATTGTGTATATCTACAGTGGCTTGAAATCACAATATCTCTGTAAGCAGGAATAAAAGCTGCTATACACTTTGAAAGGCTAACTGGGTGAATCCGGTGAGTGAATTATAGAAACAGAATTTGGGGTTCAGTGGGATAGAAGTCATCACCGAAACCAAAGGACCGTCTCTGGAAGAAACAGCATGGAATGAGCCTGAGGCACACAGTGGCCTAGGCCTGTGGGAAACTGACCAGCTCTGCGAAGTCCTGGAGCAACTGTGGGTATCAGCCACAGAACATCGTCCTTCCTTGATTCCACTAATTTCTGTCTTCGAAAGCAGGACCCCACCTCAGACACTAGTTACAGCACAAGCTTCTATGTCCTACTTCCCAGAGATCCCCTACACCAAACCGGTGGCTTCTATTTTGGTTTTATCCTAGGATCTCCTATCTCTGGCCTTGTTGAGGCTGAGCTCCATGGCCTGGTGTTGGGAAGATCCCACCTTGCCCTGCCCTCCACTCTATCTCATCCCCATGTTTAGCTTGATGATTAGCCTGTTACCCACCATGGGCTGTCCAAATGTCTTCACCTGTCTTCCTGTTTGCCTTGGCCTTGGGCCAGGCAAAATTTCCATCCAATTTTTCCATCTACCCTCCTCCCTGGCCGCTGATTTCTGTCAAGCAGCCAGCTATAAGGCATTCTGGACTTTCTCAAGTGAGGGCCACGGTCTCTGGCTCCAAATCCTCTTAACAGCTCACTCAAGCCTGTGCACCTTTAGTTTTACTCTTTTCTGTTACAAATTCTCCTTTTTCCTACTTTCTATTCCCTAAGTCACGTTTCTTCCTCTAGAACTGGCATGGTCATCACTTCCAGGAAGTAGGTGGCTGGCACCCTACAGCTGCTAAAGCCAGTAGAGACTGAACTGCCATGAAGTGGATGCTACCTGGTCCCTGTTGTCCCTTCTTTCTGCCCATTCTCACCTGACCTGTTTTGATCTGGGTTTGCTGTAAAGTCTAAGGAAAAGGACCAGCCGTCCTTTTCAGGGTACGGGTGGTTAGGCAGTGGTAGGAGGGATTCTTCTGGATATACCTACCTGGAGGGAAGAGAATCACAGCCCATGGGAACCCAGGGACACTGAGGGCTGTAAAAAAGAACTATTTTTAGCTCAGTGTAGGGGCAAACCACAGTGCTACTTTATTTCCAACTTTAGGACTGAGCAGAGAGAAGATTCAGAGATATCTCCCCAGGAAAGGAAAGTGGGTGAACAGCACAACCTGATAAATCAGGGAGTCTGGAAACCTTCCCAGGTAAGTAAACCAGGAATCTCAGATGGGGGTGGTTAAAGGAAAGAAATACTTGTGGGGGGACAAGGAAATACCACAGGATAAGTGTCCACAAGCAGGTTTGTCTACTCTATGGCCTGAGGCTTATCCAGAGTAGAAAGGACACTGAGTGAAGGAATGCCCTTCATTCTCCTGGCTCTGCTGCAAGCCTTTAATGGAACTGGAGAAAGAAGTCTGCCTAGAACGTCAGGCAACTCTTGACATCCTGTAAGACACTTGAAGCAGGAAGGGAGGGTGTGGAGGTGGGAGGCAGAGCCACTTTGGACCTAGGGAATCACACCACAAAAAAAAACATGAGAATCAATCACTTGAGGAGCTTGACATAATTTGCAGGGAAGAGTCCAAAGTGGCCACGGCAACGTCCTCGCCACCAGCCTTCATCCACCATCTCTATGTCAGTGATGATGTCATCTGGATCAAAGGAAATCTCGTCACTTCCCTCTGTGGAGGAAGTTGGGGGGATATTAGGTCAGACAATCTACTTCCTGTCAAACCTGGGATCTTCACTGACCCCCAGGATTTATATCCCCTTCTTGGGTATCATGGGCCTTCAGGCACCAGTCTTCTCTGGCAACTCCCAACCTACCTCCTTGATAATCATACAGGGCTACAGCTGAGATCCCTCCAGCCCCAGCCTGGTAGCCTGTTGATCCTGCATAATGAGAAATTTAAATATGGTCTCACTAAAACGGAAAAGACAGACACAGAGCCAGCTGGATAGGAGAATTCCTCTCCCTCCTCTCATCCCCCCGAAGCTGAGTAAATTCAGGAGCTGCTTCTCTCTCCACCACTCACCAGCAATGGTGGAGGGAAACGGAGGATTCTCAGGCTCAACCACATCCTCATAGTCCCCTTCTGCATCATCCTGCACGTTCTCAACGTCCTCGTAGTCTCCCTGCGTGTCATCATCCTCCTCAGGCCGGGCTATGTCTTCAACATCCTCATAGTCATTCTCAGGCTCAGGCTCAGGCTCGGGCTCAGGCTCGGGCATGGGCTCTGCTTCATAGATTGGCTCTTCCTCCAGGCGGAGGACATCCAAGGTCCGGGGCGGTAAAGCTGGGGGCTCCTCCTCGTCCTGAGAAAAGACCATGTGGACCAGGGTGACTTCACCACACCAGGAGCTGCCTCTCCCAAATCTATCAATAGAGGACTGCTAAGACCCTCCCCATTCACCACTCTACCGCTTCTACCCTGTACCCTTACCGCCACCTAACAGCCCGTTGGGGGGAACCCAGCTTTTGTCTTAACCTCTTCCCATATGCACCCACTTAAAACATCCACCAAAAGATAACAGAAGATGAGTGTAAAAGATATGAGGGGAGGGAAGTAGAAAACAAGTCAGATCGCTTGGAAGATCAGGAGAAGATTCAAGCATGAGGGCATTGTGAGGAGTACCACAGCTAGAGTGACCCACTGTCCCAGTTTTGCTGCAGACTGAGGAGTTTCCCAGGACACGGGGCTTCTGTGTTAAGACCAGGACAGTCCCAGACAAACTAGGCTGATGGATCATTGTATATCGCCCACCTTCCTAAGTAGTGAGGAGGAGTGAAGCCAGACAGTCTTTGCGGTATGCTTACCTCAGGGGGATTCTGCCTCACGGGCAGGGAGGGCAGTGGGAGTTCCCTGCTGGTTCTCACAGGCTCAGGCTCTGGAGCTGGATGACTTCCTGCTGGAGGCCAAGCCTGTGCAGAAGAAAGCATCTCTTCAGTAAGCAAGCCTCCTTTTTCTCACTAATACTCTTTCCTGATCCGACTCGACGGCACTTGGCTTGGCTTGCCTGGAACACTCCCTCCTCCTCTCTGTCAGTCATTTCTACCTCATCCCTCAAGATGGGCTTCAACCTGAAGTGGTGGCTCCTTCTTCAGTCCCCACAGCAATGACTGGCTGCAGTGGTTGGTGACCTGTCTCTTGTTGTACTACTAATATCCCATTTGTTTGTTCTCCTATAATGTTCTGTTCAATTACTCAGACTGAAATCTCCTGGAAGGCAGACAGGGGTTATAGACTCTGCCTGTCACAGGGGAGGTCTTTGCCTTGTTTTCTGCCATTGATTAGACCGTATAGGCTCCGCCTGGGCAAGGGGCCCTGGATGCAGACCCTGGGAAGACAGGCACTCACCTCTGAGGAGGTTTTCTTGGGCAATGGGGCTGGCACCCCTGGCTCTGCCACAGTCCCCTGTGGCTGCTTAGCCTCCTGTCTCATCTTTACCAGAGCCTTTCGCTCCTCTTGCTGCCTGGCCAACTGCTTTGCCTTCTCCTCTTCTTCCTGCTTCCTCTTCTCCTCAGCCATCGACTCAAATCTAGCCTTCAGCCCATGGGCTCCACTACAAGCTTCAGACGCAGACAAGAAGAATTGAGTTGTCTAGGGGTGAAGGTGGGAGGACACTGAAAGGCTTGAAAGAGCAACAGGAATTAGTGAAAAATGCAATGGGAGAGAAGAGAGGGCTGCAGAGAGTACGGGTAGGCAGAGAGGTATTGATGGAAGAACCAGGAGATTATAGGAAGATAGCGTAGCCCCCAAAACCTAGTTTTCTATCTAGCCAGGATGTGCTACCTCAGACCCTTGTCCTTTCTAAAGTATCATCCTTTCTTCCCTAACCAAGAAACTTTCCTTTCCATATTCCTTAATGTCTTCAGTCCATCACCCTGCCCTCTACCCCAGTACCAACTTACATCTCTATCTATCCATCCCAAGCAATTCCCTCCCTGCCTGTGTTCTCTAGGAGCTTGGGTGGTGCCTGTGGTTACCTGTCAGCTATTCACCTAAAGGTTGGTAGTTCAAGCCTACCCAGAAGCTTTGAGGAAGAAGGACCTGATGATCTGATTCCATAAAGATTTAGCCAAGAAAACCTATGAAGCAGTTCTACTCTGGCCAACTTGAAGGCAGCTAATACCTGTTCTGTATTTTCTTGCCCCCAGTTCTTTTCCCAATGCCACTTTATCCTTCTGTCTTCTTAACCTGATTTCTACAAGTCAGTGAATCTGGGATATGAAGGTAGTGGTTAATTCTATCTCAGTTAATACAGATAGTAAAAAGCACGAAGGAGATAGTCCAGGAAACAAGAATGAGCAGGGACAGGGAGTTTAGCAGCACAGAGAGGGTGCTGTTAAGACTCACCAGCCTCTACGGGTATGGTCTTCTTATAAGCAGTGGTTGGGGCCTCCATTTCATTGAAGCCAGAGGCACTCTGCAGGTAGGAGAACATTATGCAGAGTGAAGCGGGTAGGAAGGGTGTGGCAGTGACACAGCAGGCAGTGTTGGGGGCTAGGGCAACTGCATCAAGGATCCATAACCACTTGATTCTCAATAGTTGCAAAGATGTTCCAACATTGTTGTTTTGTGAAAGAGAAAGGGATAAAAAATTTCTCAACCAGTGGACTCCACTCCCCTTTTTGCAAGTTCAGCATACCTAGAATCTCACATCTTCAAGATCACCTGCCTGGAACACAGCAGGGCCCCTGGCCAATCATAATGGGGAGCTAGTATAAGGGAGGAGAATGCCAGGAATGGGGAGAGACTAGAGCAGGTTAAACAATGCCAGGCAATCTATGAACTTTCAAATCACCTTTCCTCGGTGTCTGCCTCTTTCTCTGTCGGCCTCCCTAACTCTGCTCAGCTAAAGCTGAGGCCTCCGAAGCCATGCTAATAAGATGCCAGTAGCCGTCAATGAGTAGTATAGGATACCAGGAGGACAGGCCACGGGGAGCCAGCACCACTGTTCCTTTCTCTCCCCAGCTTTGCTTCTGACTCTTCTCTGCCCACTGTAGGTACACTTTAGGGCATTTCTCTCAACATATTGTTATTCCAGTACTTTACCTTATCTACTCGGTCCTTCTGGATCCCATACTGGCCACCAAAGCCCTTGGCGTAATCTGAAGAATGGAAAGGTGTGAGAATCGTAACAAGAGATTAAAATGCTGGGGATGGTTGGGGAGAGGGAAGAGTGGAAAGGAAAAGCAGAAGACATGAATGTTGGAAATTAAGAGATATATGAGAAAATGAGAGAATCAGAATACAGAGAGGCAAAGAAGGGAAGAGAAGGAGAAGGATGGGGAAAAAAGTTAAAGAATGGTGAAGAGGAAAAGATAGAAAGAAGGAAGCATAAAAAGACAGAAGTGATAGAAAAGGGCAAGGGAAGAAATAGGAAAAAAATACTATAAGGACAATCCCTCAGACATCCCAATGTGTCCCAAGGAAGAAGCAGACCTCTCTGTCATTTGGGGGACAAAGCAGCCTCTAAGACTCACAGCGTAACTACCTCTCTGCCTCCATCCAGTCTGTTTCTTCAATTCCCTCTTCTCTTTGGCCTCCCTCCTCTGCCTTAGTCTTAATCTTGCTGTTTTACTCTTCACCCCTCTTGGTGTCCTCTACCCACACACACTTTTTGTTTAAAAATTTCCTCCACTCCTCTGTTTTCTAGGGCTTCTAGATCACCTTCTCTGGGACCTGTCTCCACTACAACCCCAACTCACCTTTCTGGGACTCGTGTTTCTCCGTCTCTCCCTTGTAGTCATATCCCAGGGCTGCCTTGTCCTGTTTATCTTTCTCCACACCATAACGACCACCGAAGCCACGAGAGTAATCTATGGTTCAAGCAGCAGTCATGAGTGCCCACCCTCAGCCCACAGGAAAGTTCTGGAAAAGAGAGAAGTCAGGAAGGAGGGCACATGGTAGGAGGGGCCTGGGCATAGAGCAGGGCTTGAATACTGGGGAAGGAAAGAGAAATGGTGTCCTAAGCCTTCCTTCCGTAACCTTTAAGTCAACACAGCTCACCACTCTCTCTTTTTGTCTTCTCCCACTCTCATCCCAACATCAGAAAATCATTCTATCTTTCTCCTTCCTCTTCAAGAAAGCTGTGCCTAGACAGTGTGGGCAGAGACTTATGGGGGGGAAGGAAAGGGAGATAAATCTGAAATGGATGCTTATGACTGCAAAATTATGAGCTAAAATATAGCAACCTTTCTTTTTTATAGTGAAGCTCAAAAAGCAGAAACATTCCTAGTTCCAGAAGCAAAGAGATGAACCAAAGCAAAGTATGTGCTGGTCACTATAAGCAGACACCACAGACACACCAAAGGTCTTTCAGTCCCAAATGCCTAGGGATTAGGATCAAGGGTGTGGGTTTCCAGCAGCTGTATAGGAACAGGCGATGGAGAGCAGGAAATAAGAACCTGACCACTACTATAAACATTCTAGAAAACTTCCATTCACTAGGCTGGTGAAATGGTAAGGGGGTTGTAGTGTGTTCATCATTTCCAAAACTCCAAACTTACTGCTGTTGAGTTGATTCCATCTCACAGTGACCCTATAGGACAGAGTACAACTGCCTCATAGAGTGTTCAAGAGTGCCTGGTAGATTCAAACTGCCAGGCTTTTTGCCAGCAGCCATGCTCTTAACTACTATGCCACCAGGGTTTCTGTTCAACACTTAGTAGGGGAAAAGTTCATCATGGGATCTGGAAGCTTGGCCCTAATCTTGCTGTTTCCCTCTTCACCCCTCTTGGTGTCCTCTACCCACACACACTTTTTGCTTAAAAACCTCCTCCACTGAACAACTACCCCTCTGTTTTCTAGGGCTTCTAGATCACCTTCTCTGGGACCTGTCTCCACTACAACCCCAACTCACCTTTCTGGGACTCGTGTTTCTCCGTCTCTCCCTTGTAGTCATATCCCAGGGCTGCCTTGTCCTGTTTATCTTTCTCCACACCATAACGACCACCGAAGCCCCGGGAGTAATCTGTGGTTCAAGAAGCAGCCATGAGTGCCCAACTTCAGCCCACAGGAAAGCACTGGAGAAGAGAGAAGGCAGGAAGGAGTGTGCAGAGAGGAGAGGGTGGGCATAGAGCAGGGCTTGAATACAGGGGAATGACAGAGAAATGAGAGAAACAGTGTATTCAGCCTTCTTTCTGTAACCCTTCATTCAACACTGCTCCCTTCTTCCCTCTCTTTCTCTCCTCTCCCAGTTTCATCCCAACACCAGAGAATCATTCCACCTTTCTCCCTCCTCTTCAAAGAAGCCATTCCTAGAGGGTATGGGCAGAGACTTGTTGGGGGGGAAAGAAAGGGAGATAAATCTGAAATGGATGCTTGCCAAGTCAAGTGAAATAGATGCTTATGTCTGCAAAATTATGAGCTAAAATATAACAAGCTTTTCTTTCTTACAGTGAGGCTCAAAAAGGAAAAATATTCTAGTTCTAGAAGCAAAGAGATGAATCAAAGCAGAGTATGTGCTGGTCACTATGAGCAGACACCACAGACACACCAAGGGTGTTTCAGTCCCAAATGCCTAGAGATTACGATTAAGGGCATGGATTTCCAGCAGCTATATAGGAATAGGGGATGGAGAGCATGAAATGAGGATCTGACCACTACTATAAAGAATTCTAGAAAACTTCCATTCACTAGACTGGTGAAATGGTAAGGGGGTTATAGTGTGTTCATCATTTCCAAAACTCCAAACTTACTGCTGTTGAGCTGACTCCATCTCATAATGACCCTATAGGACAGTGTACAACTGCCTCACAGAGTTTCCAAGAGTGTCTGGTAGTTTCAAACTGCCAGACTTCGTGTTAGCAGCCATAGTTCTTAACTGCTATGCCACCAAGGTTTCTGTTCAACATTTAATAGGGGGAAAGTTCACCATGGGATCCAGAAGCTTGGCCCTAATCTTGCTGTTTCACTCTTCACCCCCCTTGGTGTCCTCTACCCACACACACTTTTTGTTTAAAAATTTCCTCCACTGAGCATCTACCCCTCTGTTTTCTAGGGCTTCTAGATCACCTTCTCTGGGACCTGTCTCCACTACAACCCCAACTCACCTTTCTGGGACTCGTGTTTCTCCGTCTCTCCCTTGTAGTCATATCCCAGGGCTGCCTTGTCCTGTTTATCTTTCTCCACACCATAACGACCACCGAAGCCACGAGAGTAATCTATGGTTCAAGCAGCAGTCATGAGTGCCCACCCTCAGCCCACAGGAAAGTTCTGGAAAAGAGAGAAGTCAGGAAGGAGGGCACATGGTAGGAGGGGCCTGGGCATAGAGCAGGGCTTGAATACTGGGGAAGGAAAGAGAAATGGTGTCCTAAGCCTTCCTTCCGTAACCTTTAAGTCAACACAGCTCACCACTCTCTCTTTTTGTCTTCTCCCACTCTCATCCCAACATCAGAAAATCATTCTATCTTTCTCCTTCCTCTTCAAGAAAGCTGTGCCTAGACAGTGTGGGCAGAGACTTATGGGGGGGAAGGAAAGGGAGATAAATCTGAAATGGATGCTTATGACTGCAAAATTATGAGCTAAAATATAGCAACCTTTCTTTTTTATAGTGAAGCTCAAAAAGCAGAAACATTCCTAGTTCCAGAAGCAAAGAGATGAACCAAAGCAAAGTATGTGCTGGTCACTATGAGCAGACACCACAGACACACCAAAGGTCTTTCAGTCCCAAATGCCTAGGGATTAGGATCAAGGGTGTGGGTTTCCAGCAGCTGTATGGGAACAGGTGATGGAGAGCAGGAAATAAGAACCTGACCACTACTATAAACATTCTAGAAAACTTCCATTCACTAGGCTGGTGAAATGGTAAGGGGGTTGTAGCGTGTTCATCATTTCCAAAAATCTAAACTTACTGCTGTTGAGTTGATTCCATCTCACAGTGACCCTATAGGACAGAGTACAACTGCCTCATAGAGTGTTCAAGAGTGCCTGGTAAATTCAAACTGCCAGGCTTTTTGTTAGCAGCCATAGATAGCTCTTAACTACTATGCCACCAGGGTTTCTGTTCAACATTTAGTAGGAGGAAAGTTCACCACGGGATCTGGAAGCTTGGCCCTAATCTTGCTGTTTCCCTCTTCACCCCTCTTGGTGTCCTCTACTCCCACACACTTTTTCTTTAAAAACCTCCTCCACTGAGCATCTACCCCTCTGTTTTCTAGGGCTTCTAGATCACCTTCTCTGGGACCTGTCTCCACTACAACCCCAACTCACCTTTCTGGGACTCGTGTTTCTCCGTCTCTCCCTTGTAGTCATATCCCAGGGCTGCCTTGTCCTGTTTATCTTTCTCCACACCATAACGACCACCGAAGCCACGAGAGTAATCTATGGTTCAAGCAGCAGTCATGAGTGCCCACCCTCAGCCCACAGGAAAGTTCTGGAAAAGAGAGAAGTCAGGAAGGAGGGCACATGGTAGGAGGGGCCTGGGCATAGAGCAGGGCTTGAATACTGGGGAAGGAAAGAGAAATGGTGTCCTAAGCCTTCCTTCCGTAACCTTTAAGTCAACACCACTCACCACTCTCTCTTTTTATCTTCTCCCACTCTCATCCCAACATCAGAAAATCATTCTATCTTTCTCCTTCCTCTTCAAGAAAGCTGTGCCTAGACAGTGTGGGCAGAGACTTATGGGGGGGAAGGAAAGGGAGATAAATCTGAAATGGATGCTTATGACTGCAAAATTATGAGCTAAAATATAGCAACCTTTCTTTTCTATAGTGAAGCTCAAAAAGCAGAAACATTCCTAGTTCCAGAAGCAAAGAGATGAACCAAAGCAAAGTATGTGCTGGTCACTATGAGCAGACACCACAGACACACCAAAGGTCTTTCAGTCCCAAATGCCTAGGGATTAGGATCAAGGGTGTGGGTTTCCAGCAGCTGTATAGGAACAGGTGATGGAGAGCGGGAAATAAGAACCTGACCACTACTATAAACATTCTAGAAAACTTCCATTCACTAGGCTGGTGAAATGGTAAGGGGGTTGTAGCGTGTTCATCATTTCCAAAAATCTAAACTTACTGCTGTTGAGTTGATTCCATCTCACAGTGACCCTATAGGACAGAGTACAACTGCCTCATAGAGTGTTCAAGAGTGCCTGGTAAATTCAAACTGCCAGGCTTTTTGTTAGCAGCCATAGATAGCTCTTAACTACTATGCCACCAGGGTTTCTGTTCAACATTTAGTAGGAGGAAAGTTCACCACGGGATCTGGAAGCTTGGCCCTAATCTTGCTGTTTCCCTCTTCACCCCTCTTGGTGTCCTCTACCCACACACACTTTTTGCTTAAAAACCTCCTCCACTGAGCATCCACCCCTCTGTTTTCTAGGGCTTCTAGATCACCTTCTCTGGGACCTGTCTCCACTACAACCCCAACTCACCTTTCTGGGACTCGTGTTTCTCCGTCTCTCCCTTGTAGTCATATCCCAGGGCTGCCTTGTCCTGTTTATCTTTCTCCACACCATAACGACCACCGAAGCCCCGGGAGTAATCTGTGGTTCAAGAAGCAGTCATGAGTGCCCACCCTCAGCCCACAGGAAAGCGCTGGAGAAGAGAGAAGGCAGGAAGGAGTGTGCAGAGAGGAGAGGGTGGGCATAGAGCAGGGCTTGAATACAGGGGAATGACAGAGAAATTGTTTCCTAAGTCTTTTTTCTTTGTAATGTTTCATTGAACACTGCTTATTCCTTCCCCTCTTTTTCTTCTCCCAGTTTCATTCCAAGCTTAGGTAATCACTCAGTTTTTATGCTACTTACATGATATAGAAATTATCAACTGAGACATTAACTTAGATACTGATCCAGAAAATATATACCACAGAAAGAGTGAGCATAAGAAAGATGAAATGAATAGAAGGCAAAGTAGACCTCAAGACAAAATGCACCATCATGATATAATGAGAAAAGAGTGATTCAAGGGGACTGTGTAGGCAGCAGGAGAATGCATACTGGTAGAAGCCCGTTAACCAAGTAAAAATTCACACAGCAAGAAAACAACAAAACTGAAAATAGAAATTACAGAAGAAGAAAAACTGTAAGCACCCTTTTCTTGTTAACTGACAGAACATATAGTTATACCTGCACACATAATAAAATTCATATGAATTGTAAATATACACAACACTGGCAACCATTAAGTCCTAATTGGTATTTGTAGAACACTATACACCCAAACTGCAGAATATGTACTTTTTAAATGCATGGAAACCATTCACCAAGATAGACCATATGCTGGTCCATACAACTGGTTACAATATTGTTTCCAAAGACTGTTAGAGTCATAATCTCTGAACACAATAGAATTAAATTACAAAATCAATAACAATAAAAAAATCTAACCTCCACCCTATGCCTGGAAAATAAATAACACACTTGCAAATTACCCCTAGGTCAAAGAAGAAATCACAAGAAAAATTAGAAAATATTTTGAACTGAATGAAAATAAAAACACAACATATTTGTGGAATGCAGCAAAAACCAGTGTTTAAAGTACCATATTAGAAAATAAAGAAGTGTAATCAGTCATCTAAGTTTCTATTTCAAGAAGCTAGAAAAAGAATAAAATAAGCCCACATTGTGTAGAAGGAAGAAAATAACAAAGAAAACAACCGAGTAATAAAATTTCAACACAAAGAACATAAACAAAGCCAAAAGTTAGTTCTTTGAGAAGAATATAAAATTAAGAAACTGCTAGCAAAAATAATCAAAGAAAAGAAAAACATAAATTTACAATATGAGAAATTAACACGATCATATACCACTACGATCATACAGAATTAAAAAGAAAATAAGGGAGTGCTATGAACGAATTTATGCTGATAAATCTGACAACACAGAATTCTAATTGAACAGTAACAAAGATGAAGGTGTGGCCTCCTGAGACTTAGTATCTATGTACTAACTGCTGGTGGTTCATTTTCTGCAGCTGCCTGAGGCTGTGTGTCTTGGCTTCTACAGAAGTAGCTGGGCTGACCAGAGTCAACCCTCTCAAATGCTGAGAAAGTTTGTAGCAAAAACAGCCAATTTATGGTTGTTGATTTTCTAATTCCTTGAAAAACACAAGATACCATAACTGACTTAAGAAAAAAACTGAAAAGTTTAAATAGCTCTATATGTATTGGTTTGGCATATATATTTAAGAAATTGAATTCATAATTTTTTAAAAATAAATAAGGAAAAAATGGTCCATTACCATTAAACCCCCTAGAACTCAGCTAAAAATAAAGGTGAAGTTTTGTATATGGTGCACGTTCTCAATCCTGGGTACATGAAATTCTCATAAAACAAACACTCGACCTGTCCACTAAAATAAGGTTACAAACAGAAATCACAAACTATCAAGAAAATAAATCACCATGATGGAAAGCAGATTAATAAAACAGAAAAGTTGGCACTCCCAAGAACTGTTAATAATATAACAATATGAAAATATAAAAGAAATATGCTTAAAATAATTAAAGAGCTTGTACCCAAATCCACCACCATTGAGTCAATTCTGACTCATAGCAACCCTATAGGATAGAGTAGAACTGCACTATAGTTTCCAAGGAGTGTCTGGCAGATTTGAACCACCAACATTTTGGTTAGCGGACTTCGCACTTAAACACTATGTAACCAGGGCTTCCAAAGAGCTTATAGAAGGAGCAAAAATTAAAAAATAAAATAAAATAATGAAAGTATAAAATGAAAAGAATGAACAGATTTGCTAAAGAACCAAAGGAAACTTCCAGAAATGAAAATAGCTGAAAGAAAACTTAAAAATTGAATGGACAGCTTAAACAATAAAAACAGCTAAAGAAAGAATCAAATTAACATAAATCTCAGTGAATTACTCAGAATGCAGCACATGGCACTAAAAAGATGAAAATTAAGAAGAGAAACTAAACACCTGGAGGAGACAATGAAAAGGTCTAATGCACATCAAACAGAAATTCCAGAAGAAGAAATAAAAGAGAATGGTAAGAGTAACTATCAAGAGAAAATCCCATAAAAATATTCCATAATTAAAAATTCTCAGGTTGAAGATGAACAGTAAGTGTCACATAGGATAATAAAAATAGACCTAACAGCTAGACACATCCTGATGTCATTGCAGAATATCAGATATAAGAGGGAAAATTCAAAAGAGGAAAAGAATATATGCTATCTTCAAAGGAATGATGATTGAACTGGTGCAAGGAGATGCTCCAGAGACAATGAGAAAATATCTTCAAAGGAATAGGGCAAAATAAAGACATTTTACTGACTGAAAAAACCATCAAAGGATATACTGTAGCAAAAAGAGGAAATTAATCGTCGGAGTGATTTACGAGAAGTAGTAAATAATGATGAGCTAGGAGACTGGTAAATACGTTGGTTGATTTAAATAAGCATTCATTAAGTAATAGTAGTGAGTGATATTTGTGGGGTTTAGAAACAAGATAAAACCAAAATACTGGTTCCAATATGGTTGGTAGAAAGATTGCAATTAAAATATTGTTTCCTTTATTACTCAGGAGGAAGATAGTGATTTTAAATTTTAAACCAAAATGCATGTTAAAATTTAGGGATAAGCTCTGGAAATAAAGGAGCATAACATATTGCTTTAATCTATTAAAGGGAAATGAAGGACTAGAGTAAACTCAACCCATTTTATGAAAAGCAGCATAAACAAAAAGAAGCAAGTACACACTTGGACTGAAAAACAAATAAGATAATGGAGAGCTGGATTAGGGAGTTAAGGCAGCTGTAATGTAACAGCTCTTGGGTGATGAGGTCCCAGCACAACAGCAGGTCAGTGGGTCTCTGAGGCTGAGGGGCCAGGTCCTTGCCTTTCTGAGACACGTGCTTCTCCACTTCTCCTTTGTAATCAAAGCCAACCGCTGACTACAAAGAAAGGAAAAGAGAGCTGGTTAAGCAGTCAGGGGTCACGGCTTCTTCCCTGCCCTGCCTTACCTTTATCCCAGCTCAGCCTCCAAGCTACACGGTAATTCTAGTAGGTGCTGCTGAGTTGGTTCTGACTCTTGGCAGCCCTGGGTACAACAGAAGGAAATGCTGCCCAGCCCTGCTGTTGCTGCTATGTTTGAACCCGTTGTCGCAGCTGCTGGATGTTAAGTATCAACATGTTCAGCGAGAGTCAAGCCAGATCCAGACATTCTTGGTTGCCTCTCCTTCCATCAGAGTCAGGTAGCTGCATCTCCACCTGACTCAGTAACTATGGGTCTGGGAGCAAGTCCAGGCCTTGCATCTTAAAATCTCATTAATATGCATAGTTACTTGATTTACTTGATATACATTGTTTAGGTGATTGAGTTTGTGGCTCCCTGGGCAAAAGATGGAAACCCTGGTTGCTTACTGGTTAAGTGCTAAGGGTGCTAACTGAAAGGTCGGCATTTCAAATCCAGTAGATGCTCCTTGGAAACTCTGTGGAGCAGTTCTACTCCGACATATAGAGTCGCTATGAGTCAGAATCGACTCGACAGCAGTAGGTTTGGATTTGGTGCTGGTTTTGGTTTTGGTTTTGGGCAGAAGATGCGACAATGACAGATCAGGTAAAGGTAGGAGGGACCAAGAGGAAACCGGAAATCAGTTCTGATTATAGAGCATTGCTGGTGTTGGGTGGTATCAAGTGGATTTCAACCATAGTGAGGGCAGAGTAGAAATGCCCTAGAAGGCTTCCTAAAGTGCACTCTTTATAGAAGCAGATCACCAGCTCTTTTCTTCCAAAGAAATGTTAGTGAATTCAAACCACCAACATTTTGCTTAGCATTCAAGCACAACCATTATGCCTTAAAAAATACCTTCTGCTCCTTTCTTTTTCTCTTTATGGTATTTTGAACTTGTCTGTCCTTTTTCTTTCTTTCTTTCTTTTTTTTTCCCTACAGTGCAAACAAGTAACTTTCTAGCATTTCACGTTAAGGATTTAGGCTCGCTTAGTTAACACCCACTGGTAAAAAGGAATCTCAGAAAGCTGTGAAAACCATATCTTCTTTCTCTGAACATCTGCATAGAATGAGACACTATTCTGCACCATTAAAATTAGTTCAAAGACGTCAACATAACATGATTAGTCTTCCCATCTCAACCCAATATTGCAAGGACAGAATAGCTGGGGTGGGGGGCCAAGGACCATGCTCTCAGGGGAAATCGGGGCCAATTTGCGCAACCAGCATTTTGCTGAGACAGCCTTCTGCACCCTACACTGGTGAGTAGCGTCTGGGGTCTTAAAAGCTGCCAAGCTGCCATCTGAGGATATAGCAAATGGTACCAGATCAGCAGGAACAGATGATCCCAAGGACCAAAATGACATGGAGGGAAAGAGAACCCAGAAGACAGAGACCCACGTAAGTGGGTGACTACATCAGCTTGTGACTGGGAGAACTGGATGGTGCCTGGCCACCACCAGTGATAGCTATGATGGAGCTCACAAAGTTGAGTCTCACTAACAACACGAGTATAAAAAGGGGTGCACCCTGAGATCTCCACTGAAAGACCACAATTGATGGTCCAAGGGCCTCAGAGTTCCCCTGGGAGCATGGCCCCTGGCCCTGATACTGCCCCTGTCCATAAATCATAATGGAGGTCAACTCTTTGGACAGGAATGAATTGGACTTGGTGACACAGAGTGACCATATCATGTGTGCACTTTATGGTTCTATGCGTCTATAGGATGTCATCCTGCTGACTTCTTACTGGAGGCAAGGCAGTGGGTGAAGAGGAGGGGATAGGAGATTGTTGGGAGGATAATACATGTATGGAGCAGAGAGGAAGAGTGTGCTGTCACTGGGCAGGGAGAGCAGTGGGAGCTGCATATAGGTGGGCATGCAATTTATATGGGAATGTACATTTTCATTCAATCATTATAAAAATAAATAAATGCATAATTGGTTCAAAGAATCTGATCCAATAAAGTACAGCACTGAGAACCTCAATGGGCTTCAATTAGTTTTACTGTCATGTGCAGGACATCCACCTATAATCATACTGTCCTTTTTGTCTGTTTTTAAAATGGTTCTTGTAGGAAGAAGTCTTTAAAACACCCATACCTCAGAGATGAATGCCAAATTATATGAAAGTAACTATCTTCTAAAATCCTATAATCCTACCTAGTTATTTTACTTGATTATTTGTACCTTGCTAATAATCTTTAAACTGACACCTCTGTTTTCCTTAAAGGCATAATAACTATGCCAAGCTGCCAAGTGCCATCGATAATAACTATAAGGTTACTTTATTAAGTCAAAAGAGGCGTTTTGGAATTTTCCTCTTTTCTCTTAAGCATACAGGTATAATAATGACTCAAGATTTAAGGGATTCCTTATTCAAACAGAGTTTGAGAGTCTTTGTGTCTTTTCAGTTAATATAATTTGGTTCATTAGGTGCCCTACAACGTGGCACCAAGGAACATGCTCTGGGAAGTCATGGGAGCTGGAAACTGCTGCCCCGTTATTCCACAAAAGAAGCAAGGGCCCCATTCAAGGGTGATGGGATTTGAGGGTGGCAGCATAGAGTCACTTACCTTGTCTGCCCTGTCTCTCTCAACTCCATATTTGCCCCCAAAACCTCTAGCAGCATCAGTCTGAGAAGAGTGTTTCTCCACCTCCGCAACATACTCATGACCCACAGCACTCTGAGGACATCAAGAAGAGAGTGAAGGATAAGATAAAAATAGCCAATAAAATATAAAGACACAGAGACGGAATGGAACATAAGACGACAAGAAATTTCTCTGTGGGTTAGACTAAGAGCCTTGTATGGTTGGGCCCAAGGAGTATGACGGGAAAGCAAGATGACTTTTTCTGGGACTTAGCACATCCCTGATGCTTCTTGAATAACATTAGGAATCCATCACTGAAGAAAGTCCAATGGGATTGACAGGATGGAGTGGGAGGCAGAATAGAGACTAGGTAGATGAAACTGTATTTAAAGCAGAGAAAAGAAAGGGGGAAAAAATTTTAAAAAGAGCTAAGATAAGGACTTTGTCCATCAAAACTGAAATGTAGGTAGGTATGGGGAGATACCAGTTAGGGCTGATTGGACACCACCACTGGAATTGAATATTTTACAAAAACAGCCTATTGTTTTGGATCTTTCCTCCTTTATACCCATCAAAGTTCAGAAGTTCCACTCTAGCACTGCCATTTAACAGTGACTGATCCTTCATACCAAAAGAGGTTGGTAGACAAGATTTAAAGTTGTTTAAAAGAGCAGATAACTCAGTCCTTTCTACTCTTTACTCCACCTACTTGCTTTGTTTTCTATTTGGGTTTGATAAACATTTCTCCTAATGTTTCGATGTGGAGGTTTTCATAATCTGAGAATTAAATAATGTGTCAAAGCAAGTAATGATATCATCTTGCAAAGTCTCAACTAAGAAAACATTAGAAAGTTTCTCTTTCCTCCTGTATTTTCTATCCCATCTTAGATAGCAAACCCTGGTAGCATAGAGGTTAAGTGGTATACCTGCTAACCATGAGGTCAGCAGTTCGGATCCACCAGACTGTCCATGGAAACTCTATGAAGCAGTTCTACTCTGTCTTATAGGGTCAATGTAAGTCTGAATTGACTGAACAGCAGTGGGTTTTTATCCTTAGATAAACAACATCAGCACAAGATTGATGCTAAGTTCTGCCCCACATGAGCTACTGGATGCTCATTTTGCAATATTTCTGTATCTGTGTTGGTCAATTTCATTATATTTGTTGAATTTATATTTTTTATATTTAATGGGTAAAAGGAAATTCCATGTTCACATTTGGGGAGTATCCAATGGATAAGTTCACATCAATATGTTTTATACTTGTATGTCCAACATATATGTGATATATGGATTTTATTGTATAGCACTGACCACGCAATATAATAAAGAATAAGAGAAGTTACAGAGTACACATAATTCAAAAACACTGAAAAGCAGAAAACAAATTGGAAATGTATTTTCCCCTTCTCCACTTGCATTCCCTCTCCCTAGTCTACAAGTTACAGTATGGCTGGGGCTGCAACAGTCTGGTAAAAAACAGTCCTGGTAAAAATGTGTGAGCTTTATATTTTAGAGATGTACTTTTGAGTAAGTTTTAAACCATAAAACCAACAAATTTTTCAAGGTAGCTCTTAAAAAAAAAAAGAAAACCCTTTCAACACACCTTATCCATTCGGTCTCTTTCTACCCCAAAACGGCCTCCGTAGCCATGAGATGCTTTGGGTCCTGATTCCATCTCTTTCTTCTTGAGGTTGTCATGTTCCTCTGACACTTTGTTCCTCAGCTGGTGGATGCTGGAAGTAACCACAAGACTCATGTAGCACGCAGAGGTCAACACACCCACCTTCTTAGAAAAAAGGAAATCTTGAGGTCTATCTGTTACTAGCAATAATCTGAGCCTCCAAAACAAACTAGTAATGGGTTTGGGAATAAGAGATCAGTGTGTCCTATGCACCATTGTTTTTAGGTCGTCAAGTCAGTTGTGACTCATATATACCACAGCTTGATTTAAACTTGTCACAAGTCAATATTTGAAACCCTGGTGGTATAGTGGTTAAGCACTACAACTGTTAACTAGAGGCCAGCAGTTGAAATCTGCCAGGTATTCCTTGGAAACTCTATGAGGCAGTTCTACTCTGTCTATAGGATCTCTATGAGTTGGAATCAACTTGATGGCAGTGGGTTGGTTTGGGTACAAGCCAATATTATTCACATTAGTCTATTATTTTGCTCACTAAAATAACTTTCTGATCTTTAGTCCCATTTTGCATGTTCCTAAACAATTTTGCATGTTCCTAAACATTAAGTAAAAATAAAACAAATCCACTGTCATCAGTCAATTCTGACTCATAGTAACCCTACAGGACAGAGTAGAACTGCTTCACGGAGTTTTCAAGGAGTGGTTGGTGGATTTGAACTGCCATCATTTTGGTTAGCAGCCAAGCTCTTTCTTAACCACTGTGCCACACTAAACATTAGACATCTCCTAAATATAATAGGACACTAGTACTTATTAAAAATTGAAGGATTATTTTTCTCTCTGTATGGATTTGCTTTCTAGCAGTTAGGTAATCTGTGTTAAGCATACAAATATTCACATATTTTTAACCCACATTCTTGTCCTGGAAGTCTTTGCCAAGGAAATAGCTTTAAATATGGCAGAGCTTACTTGTATGAAATGACAGACTCAAAAAAGAATCTATATGGCCAAGAATACAGATATGGAATATCCATCAAGCCTTTACTGACCCACACCATAGAGTTGGTTGACAGCCCTCCAGTGACTCTGTAAGTAGGGCAGTGTCTTTGCCAGCCAGGAGGCAGAGGCTGCCACCCCAGAGATTCCATTGAGGCCAGTCACTAGAGTACACAGAAGTGGCTTGTAACCAACTCCCTTCTCGGAACTATGCCTCAGCTCCTGGTGATGCAACACCAGAGAAACTAAACAGCCTCTAGATATCCCAAATATCCATCAAGAATATGGAGAATAGTTATATAACTCCCAATATCACCTTTCAATGCCATTGAATTGATTCCAAATCACAGTGATCCTGTAGGACAGAGTAGAACTGCTCCACAGAGTTTCAGTTAACCACTAGACCATCAGGGTTTCACTAGGAAGTGATTAAAAATTTTGTTTATAGGGGGCAGAGTCAAGATGGTGCACTAGACACATCTTCTTAATTCCCTCTGAAAATTAAGACCTGGACTGATAATTGAACAGAGCTTTCTGGACACCCAGTGAACTCCAGGATCCAGTTTGGACTACATACCAATGAATGGGAAACTTCCTCTCTCTCACTGAGCCCTGCTTTTGCTGAATGGCCGGCTCATGTGGACTAAAGGTACTGGTGATTTTAATTTTTTTTTTTTCTTTTTGTTGGCCAATAGGTGTGGGATGGGCATAAGCCGGCCACTACACTGTGCTGCACTACTGAAATGAAGAGTGTGTGCTGCAGTAGAGAGACAGTGTGTGAAACAGCCACGTTTTGAGACACCAGCTGTGGACTGAGGGCACCACATCCCCTCCACCCTCTCTTTTCAGAACTCCACCACAGATTTGGCTGTTTCACTGCAGGAAGGGTAGCTTGACTGGGACACCATCTTGTTTGCCTGGGAGGTGGATTTACCCAACTGGAGGCCTCAGCAGGGGCTAATTACCAGGCTGGGAGGCAGTACCAGTCCAGGCAGTGCTATTCCAGCAGAAAGGCTGTGTTTAGCTTAGTGTTGCCTTACAAGTAGCACCCGGAAGGTGATGGCAGCAGCACAGTAGCCACAGCTGAAGAGGAGCCTCAGTTGTCAGCTGGAAGGAGGGGCCTGCCATACCTGACAGCCTGACTGATTTTGGAAGCCATTGGTAGCTTTTAGCTTTTTAAAATAAGACGGCCTGGAGAAATAACTGCTGTGCAGCCTGACAGCATCTCTTCCAGCCTTTACTGATCCACATCAAAGAGTTGGTTGACTGCCCTCCAGTGACTCTATAAGTAGAGCAGTGTCTTTGCCAGCTGGGAGGTGGAGCCTCCCACCCCAGAGAGTCCACTGGGGCCAGTCACTAGAGTACACAGAAGTGGCTGGTGACCAACTCTCTTCTCAGAACTACACCACAGCTCCTGTGGAAGCAACACCAGAGAAACTAAACAGCCTCCAGATATCCTAAAAGCAACAAATCGTTGCCAGGCGCTTAAAGAAACAGCCCACCATGGATCCAGAAAATTCCCAAAATAAAGAATCTAAAAACTTCTGAGATGAAGAAGGCTGTCTGAAACTATCAAAGGTCAAGTACAAAAGAATTATATATAGAGCCCTCCTAAACATTAAACAAAATTCAGTAGAGTAAAATGAAAAATTATGCAAGCTATTTGTACTGATGGAACATCAGCATTCTGAAATCTGACAGATCAATAAATAAAATTACAGAATTAGAAAATTCAAAGCCAAAAGAGCATAACTGCTGAATTGGAAGTCAGACTTAGTGACCTCAAAGATAGAGCAATTGACACCAGCATTTATGAGGAGAGATCAGAGAAACGAAGCAAGAAAAATGAAGAAGCATTAAGAAACACGTGGGACTCTATCTAATTGGAGTTCCTGAACAAGGAGGGATAGCTGAAAACAGAAAGAGTATTGTTGTTGAGTTGATGACAGAAAACTTCCCTGAAATTATGAAAGAAGAGAACAAAGATATCCCAAAGGCATATCAAATGCCACAAAAACTAGAACCCAAAAGAAAGACTCCAAGACATATTATAATCAAGCTTAATAAAATGAAACATAAGCAGAAACTCTTAAAGGCAATGAGACTCAAAGCAAACCTAATATTCAGAGGAAGTCCATTAGGCTTTCATCGGACTTCTTGGCAGAAATGATATTGGCATGGAGGCAGTGGGATGACACATTCAAAGCCTTGAAGAAGAACTTCCAACCAAGAATTATATATCCAGCAAAACTGTCTTTCAAATACGAAGATGAAATTAAGACATTTTCAGATAAACAGACGCTTAGAGACTTTGTAAAAACCAAACCAAAGCTTCAAGAAATACTGAAAGAAGCTCTTTGCTTAGAAAAACAAAACCATTAAGCATGTATTTAAGGAGGTAATGTGGGATACAACATCCAGAAACCTACTCAATTAGATAAGGCACAAAATTCAATCAAAGCTATAATATTAGAAGAACAGAACCAGTGATCATATCATGAAAACTAAGATACCATCACATTAAAAAGAGGGATATACTACAGTAGTTGAAGTGCTTCCAGATAGAGGGTAAGCTAATAAGATATGTAGAAGTTAAAATTGGGTTTAAACTTAGAATATTAAGGGGGGGGTTATGGGAGTAGCCACAAAGCACCATTAACAATGCAACATAACAAAACAAGAAACGTAATACAGGGGTCTCAACAAACACAAAACCAACACTGAAAAAGATGAAAATTCAACCCATAAAGAAGAATTACCCATAACAGAATATTAAGAGCAACAGAGAAAACATCAAAACAAAAATAAATATATCAAAATGACAGCAACAAACACATACCTATCAGCAATTACACTGAATGTAAACAGACTGAATGCTCCAGTAAAGAGACAAGTGACATCTTGGATCAAAAGACATGACCATTTATATGTTGCTTATAAGAAACACACCTTAGACTTAAGGATATGAACAAACTGAAAATTAAAGGATGGAATAATATATATCAAGCTAACAATATACAAAGAAGAGCAGGTGTGGCAATACTAATCTCAGATGAAATATATTTTAATGTAAAACCCATTGTTGTGAACAAAGATGGTCATTATTTATTGCTGAAAGTTTCAATACACAAGCAGGACTTAACAATATTAAATATTTATGCACCCAGTAACAGAGCATCTAAATACATCGAGGAAGCACTGACTACATATAAAAATGAGATAGATCACTTCACAATAATAGTGGGAGACTTCAACACTCCACTTTCAGTAATGGATAGATTATGTATAAAAAAGCTGAGTAAAGACACAAAAGATCTTGTGTGACAATTAACCAATTAGACCTCATTGACACAGAACAACTTTTTATCTATCAACAGATAAGTACACCTTCTTCTCCAATGCACACAGAACATTTTCCAGAGTAGACCATGTGTTAGGATATAAAGCAAATATCAACAAAATCCAAACCACTGAATTATTGCAAAGCATCTTCTCAGACCATAAAGCCATAAAAGTCAAAATGAATAGCAGAAAAAAACAGTGATAGAAATTGCAACTCATAGAAACTGAAAAAGACTTTCCTCAAAAAGCCATGGGTTATAGAAGAAATCAAGGATGAAATAAAGAAATTTATGGATTCAAATGAAAATGAAAACGCATCCTACCAGAACCTATGGCATACAAGTCAGTTCATCTCTATAAATGCACACATCCAGAAGGAAGAAAGGACCCAAAGAAATAACCCTACAGCTTGAAGAAATAGAAAGAGAGCAACAGAGGAACCCCTCAGGCACTAGATGAAAACAGATTGTAAAGATTAGAGCAGAACTAAATGAATTAGAGGACAGAAGAACAATTGAAAAAATTCATAAGACCAAAAGCTGGTTTTTTGAAAAGATCAATAAAAGTAACAAACCACTGGCTGAACTTACTAAAGAAAAACAGGAAAGGAAACCACCTGAATAAGAAATGAGATGGGAGATGTCACAACAGATCCAACACAAATAAAAAAATATCATAACAGAATACTATGAAAGACTGTACTCTAACAGATTTGAAAACCTAGAGGAAATGGACAAATCCCTAGATTCATATCACCTACCAAAATTATTACAAGGACAAGTAGAACAACTTAATAAACCCATCACAAAGAGATTGAAAAAGTTATCAAGAAACTACCAACCAAAAACAGCCCTGGCCCAGATGTCTTCAGAGCAGCATTCTACTGAGCTTTTAGAGAAGAGTTAACTCCAATACTACTGAAACTATTTCACAGCACAGAAAGTAATGGAATACTCCCAAATTCATTCTAGGAAGCCCACATAACCATGATACCAAAGCCAGGGAAAGATTGAACAAAAAGAAATTACAAACTAATACCACTTATGAAACTAGATGAAAAAATCTTCAACAAAATCCTTGCCAATAGAATTCAACAACATATCAAAAAAATAATTCATCATGACCAAGTTGGATTCATACCAGGGATGCAAGGCTGGTTCAACATCAGAAAAGATATTAATGTAATCAACCACATAACACAAAAGATGAAAAACACCTGATTTTGCCAATTGATGCAGAAAAGGCATCTGACAAAGTTCAACACCTATTCACGCTAAAAACTCTCAGCAAAATAAGAATAGAAGGCAAATTCCTCAACACAATAAGGGGCATCTACACAAAGCCAATCACCTGTATCATCCTGAATGGAGAGAGACTGAAAGAATTCCCCTGGAGAACAGGAACTAGACAAGGATGCCCACTCTCACCATTTCTTTTCAACATTGTAATAGAAGTTCTGGCCAGAGCAATCAGACAGTAGAAAGAAATAAAGGGCATCTGCATTGGCAAAGAAGTAAAAATCTCACTATTTGCAGATGATATGACCGTATACTCAGAGAATCCTAAAGAATCCGTAAGTAAACTACTTGAACTAATAGACAAGTTCAGCAAAGTATCAAGATATAAGATAAACATGAGTTGATCAGTAGGCTTCCTTTATACCAACAAAAAGATCATTAAATAAGAAATCAGCAAATCAGTACCATTTACTGTAGCTCCCAAGAAGATAAAGTACCTAGTAATAAATCTAACTAGAGAAATAAGAGACCTGTACAAATAGAACTACAGACCTTACCACTAGAAACTAATAAGAGACTTACACAAATGGAGAAACCTACCCTGCTCATGGATAGGATGACTTAACTTTGTGAAAATGTCTATTTTACCCAAAGCAATCTACATATATGATGTAATCCCAATACAAATTCCAGTGACATTTTTTAATTAGATGGAAAAACAAATCACCAACTTTGTTTGGAAAGGGAAGAAACTCTAGATAAGTAAAGCACTACTGAAGAAGAAGAACACACTAGGAGGCCTCTCACTACCTGACTTTAGAATCTATTGCACTGTCACAGCAGTTACACTGTCACAGTAGTCAAAACAGTCTGGTACTGGTACAAAAAGAGACATACAGCCAGCCAATGGAACAGAGTTGAAATCCCAGAGATTCCACCAGTTGATATTTGATGAAGATTGTAAACTGGGGTAATAACAGTCTTTTTAACAAATGGTGCTGGCAAAATTGGATATCCATCTGCAAAAAAATTGAAACAAGACCAATATCTTACACCTTACACAAAAACCAACTCAGATTGGGTCAAAATCCTAAATACCAAACCTAAAATGATAAAGATCATGCAAAAAAAAAGAAAAATAGAGTGAACAATGGAAGTTTTAATACAGAGCTTAGACAGACTTCAAAAGCTGACAAAGCATGATCAACAGAAGAGAAAATAGATAAATGGGAACTACTGAGAATCAAACACTTTGCTCATCCAAAGATTTTATCAACAGAATTAAAAAGCCTCCTACAGAATGGGAAAAAATATTGGCAACTATATGTCAGATCGACGTCTGATCTCCATAATCTACAAGGTACTACAAAATGTCAACAAGAAAAGGACAAGTAACCCAATTAAGCATTGGGCAAAGGAGACAGACAGACACTGCACTAAAGAGGATATGCAGGCAGCCAAGAGACATAAGGAAATGCTCATGAGTGCTAGCTATTAGAGAAATCAAAATCAAAACTAAAATGAGATACCATCTCACCCCAACAAGGTTGGCCATGATCCAAAAAACACAAAACATGAGTATTTTGTGTACTTTCTCATTATGAACTAGTGACCTCTCTCAAAAAGCTTAATAATTTCTCAGAGAACTAATAAAAAATAAGTAGTAAGATTCACTCTTACCACTAATTTCTGTACTTTAGGACACAAACAACCTTGATATGGGACACCTCTACTCCTAAGACAAAGGACCCCTGGTGGCATAAATGATCAAGTGCTCAGCTTCTGCTTCCATAAAGTTTACAGCCAAGAAAATCCTGTATGTCAGTTCTACTCTGTCACATGGGGTAACTATGAGTCCAAATTGACTAGACCTTAACTAACAACAGCAACAACCCATAAAAGAAACACCAAAAGCAGGCATCCTCTTTCTAAGATGACGCTCACTTTCAACTGTAGCATAAAAACAGCTGTAACACTGGAGTACAGAGAGAAACGTCTCTGTAAACCTGTGTTGCAGGAGCGTATGGAGCAGCACCAAGTGACAACCAGGACTGCTATTTGGATAGGTACAATGATCCCTGGGGAGTCTTAGAAACATTTGATCAAAAGAACTGCAAACAAAAATTTGACTTCCTGTAGCAAGCCATGGAGGTTTAGTGTATTCCAACAGTGGTGTTACTGGATCTTCATCTATAATAATTAGTGGTAAAACCAGACTTACTGGTTACAGTAGAATGATCAGCTTACAGTGGGAATTCTCCTCTTTAATGGAATTAAAGGCCACCAGTTCCATCTGGTGGCCTTGTGTGATAAACTCATTATTGGCCTTTAAAAACACCTCTGTTTTAATGGGGGATGGGGAGAAATTCAGCCACAGTTAATTTTAGAAAGCTGGCTTTGAACCAGATGAAATGCAGCTCAGTGCTGGAAGAACCCTCTGTACCCATGCCTGCTCTAACCCCCTGCCAGTAGTGAAAGCAGAGATCCTTTTGTGGCTAGTTCGTCAGTGACAGCAATTTAGAGCAGTGTCAAAAAGAGCTATTGGTCCCAGGAACATATAAATGACTAATCATCATTCCACAACTCAAGTATTTAGAAGATAAATGAAGAAAGTGAGGCCACATGTTGCTTTCAAATGGGAAAAACACACAAAATCTTTAATGAGCCCAGAGATTGGATCATAACTATATTACAATTCAAAACAATTTTTAAAAAGAGTTGCAGACATGTTCAGCATCTGGAAAACTCAGTACCTTTAAGAGATTAATTATCCCCCAAATGACCTATAGATTCAATATAGTCTGAATTAACATTCCAAGTATTTTTGTAGAAACTGACTGATTCAAAAATGTATGTGCAAATATGAAGTCTTATGATACTACAACAGTGAAACTCCAGTGGCATAGTGGTTTAAGTGCTATGTCTGCTAAGCAAAAGGTCAGCAGTTCGAATCTAGCAGGTGTTCCTTGGAAACTCTATGGGACATTTCTGCTCTGGCCTACAGGGTTGCTATGAGTCATAATTAACTTGATGGCAGTGACTTTTTTTTTGCTTGGAATAATAATTTTTTAAGTCTTTTTTTTATCTTTTAAAATGACAAAGTTTATTAACATACTCTTTTCTTAAAATTTTTAAATTCTGTGATTTTTGGATTTGTAAGACTTTGATTGTAGAACCATAGACCTTAGAGTAACTACCAGGCAACACGGCATCCTTAAAAAGTTAATAGTGCCCTAAGTTTTTTATGAAGGTGCAGGCATTTGAGCAGAGGAGGTAGTTATTTTGTCTGACTCATTCCTTCTTCATCAATGTCACGTACTAGGAAACTTGGTGGCACAGTGGTTAAGAGCTTGGCTGCTAACCAAAAGGGTGGCAATTCAAACCTACCAGCCACTTCTTGGAAACCCTATGGAGCAGTTCCACTCTGTTCTACATCGTTGTTATGTGAAATTGACTAGATGGCAATAAATATGGTTTTGTTTGTTTTGTTGCATGCACTGGTTCTTCTCTAATGGGTGAGTTGTTCTGTGCTCAAGAACAATGGGTCTGCTAGGAGTGAAGCCACTCTGTTATGTGAGAAAGTAGGTTTAATTACAAGGCTGAATTCATGCATCATCCCATCTCCACTTACAATATGGTCACCCACAACTGTGAAATCCCTTCACTTGTCTCAATTTCCACATTATTTGACTGATTTATGTCACTTGTCATTGCTGGAATTCCCTAGAACTACCCTTTATTTTTTTAAAAAAATAAATAAGAACACAGTTGGAGAACTGATTTCAAGATTTATCATAAAGTTACAATAATCAATGGAGTGTGGCATTGTTGTTAGCATAGACATATAAATCAATAGAACAGAGTAGGTATTCCACAATAGACCCATCACATATGATTAAAATGACAGGTAGGTCAGCGATTAAGAGATAATCTTTAATGGTATTGTAACAACACATGGAAAAAAACAAAACTCAATCCTTGCTTCACACCATACACAAAAGTTAATTTGAAATGGACCATAGACCTAAATATAAAAGCTAAAACAATAAAACTTTTAGAACAAAACACAGACAGTTCTCACAATTTGGAGATAGGGAAAAAAAAAATCTCAGGTACAAAAAGAACTAACCATAAATTTTTATTTATTTTTATTTTTGATAAATTGGACTTCATCAGAATGAAAAACTTCTGTTTTTAAAAAGATAACCATTAATGGAATGAAAAAACAATTTAGCTTTGGAAGCCAAGCCAAGTGCCGTCGAGTCAAGGAAATATTTTTTAAGCATATATTCAACAAAGAACTTACATCTGCGGAGGTCCGCCATCAGCCTTGTAGACAAAGTCACGAGCCCCTGTAAATGACAGGCTGAAGCATCTCACCTGTGACATGTTTTCTAGCCTACTGCCCTTGATATTAATTGGCTTCCTAATTAAATTTTCTTCAAAAAGATACCCCCTCCTCTCCTGGCACAAGGATCAGGGGAGATGCCTTCTGAGAGGGGCCCTTTACTACCCCCTTGGTTTATGAAATAATATTGGGAAAACCTGTACAGGAATTTCTGGGGAAAAGAGCTCAGAGGAATGATTTCTAACACAGCCAGCTTGAGAGCAGCAAGCCCGGCCCAACCCCTGCTGACTTCTCCCAGCTGCTCACCCCTCCCTTCACATGAGATAAGCAAGCTTGCAAGAAGGCCCTGAAGGGCTTTCCAGAGACAACTCTCCTTCCTCTCTTTCTCAGCTCTTAGATAGCAAACATCTTACTTCAGGAAAATAACTAGATTCCCAAGTTTATTACATTTGGTATCGGGCAAACAGACAAATACAAAAGAAATGCCTTTCTTAGAGTAGTTTAAGAGAAACTTAGAATAAGGAACGGTGGACACCCATTGTCCTTACAGGAAGAGATAAGGAAGAGCAGAGAAGGAACAAATAGAAACTGTATAACTTTTAAGATGGGTTTGTCCTCTCTTCCTGCTTAGGTAAAGTTAATAGAAGTCTAAGATTAGTTTTGCTCCAGCTGTTAATTATAAATCACAAATATGCCTGTCTCAGACCATTCTTTAGAGGACCCTAATGGTTAACATAAAAAGGAATAACAAAGTGTTTGCTCTTTACTAACTAACAAAGACCCTAATAGTCAACAAAAGAAGAAAACCATTGTCTCTAACCACTGTTTAAAAGATCTTAATGGCTAACATGAAAAGAGACACTAGTCTCGGGCCATTATTTAGAAAACTCCAATGATTGACATGAAGAGACCACGAGGTACCTGCTTCTTGCCTAGCCAATCACCGACGTGGTCAAAGTACTACTGCCTTACCAACTATAAAAAGATAACAATAAACTAAGATGACCCTTCTCTCTTGCTCTCTGGGTCGGGCTGCCATAAACCAGAAAAGTCTTTCCTGTCTCCTTTTTTCATTTCCCGCCGCACCTCTCCCTCCCTCTGTGCGGGACCCTGAAAAGTGTCGGGGCTGGCTCCCGGCATACATCCAACCCATAAAGAGTTCTTAAGATGAAATAAGACAAACAACTTCAAAGGTAAGAAAAATATTTGAACAGACCCCTCAAAAAGAAGATATATGAAGATACATAAGTAGCACATGAAAAGATGCTCAGTAAAGTTAATTACCAAATAAGTACAAATCAAAACCACTACATACCCACTAGAGTAAATAAAATTTAAAAATACTAACAATACCAAGAATTGAAAGGATGTGGAGTAACTGAAACCCATAAATTTCTGATAGGAAATGAAAAATGGTAAATGTTCCTTGGAAAACAGTTTGGCAGTTTCTTATGAAGTTTAACACATACTATGTAACCCGGCAGTCAAGAAACCAAGTAACGTATTCCATTGAACAAATATTCAGCAAAAGATCTCTTTAAAGTATTAGAAACAAAGATACCACCTTGAGGATCAAGGTGCACCTGACCAAATCCATGATATTTTCTATTGTCTCACATGTATGTGAAAGCAGGACAACAAATAAGGAAGATTAAAAATCTATGTATTTGAATTACAGGGTTGGCAAAGAATATTGAATAACATACCATGGATCACCAACAAAATGAAAAAACAGGTGTTGGAAGACATGCACCAGAATACTCCTTAGAAGCATGAGCGGTGAGAGTACATCTCCCAGACACTGGACATATTATCAGGAGGGATCAGTCCCAGAAGAAGTACATTATGCTTGGTAAAGTAGAAGGTCCATGAAAAAGAGGAAGACCCTCAATGAGATGGCCTGACACAGTGGCTGCTACAATGGGCTCAAGCATAACAAAGATCGTGAGGATGGTGCAGGACAAGGCAGTGTTTTGTTCTGTTGTCCATAGGGTCGCTATGAGTAGGAACTGACTTGACAGCACCTGACAACAACACACAACCCAGCAATTCCACTCCTAGGTATTTCCCAATAAAAACTAAAAATACATGTTAACAAAAAGTTCTAGACAAATGTTCACAGAGCTTTATTTGTAATAATCCCAAACAATAAGCAACCCAAATGTTCATTAACAGGGTAACAAACCAAACTATGCTATATCTACATAATAGGATACTACTTAACAATAAAAAGGGACACAGGACAGATATACACAATACCAAGAATAAATCTCAAAACATCACACTGAGTTAAAGAAGCCAGACATAAGAGTACATTCTGTAACATTACAATACATGGAATTCCAGGACAGGCAAAACTAAGATATACAGACAAAAAGGAGATCAGTGCTTTACATCCAGTCAAGGCTGGAGAAGACAGATACTGACCCTAAGGAAGCACAAGGGAACTTTTTGTGGTCATGGAACTACTCAATGTCTTGACTGGGTGAATGGCTACATGGAGGTATGTATTTATCAAACCTTGATGAATTATTTATTTTAAATGATTATATATCAATAAAGTTGTTTCTTAACCATAAAAAAATTAAAAGCCTTAAATGAAAGATAGATTTGGGAATACTCCTATAGCATTCCTTGCTTATGAGTCTGATGACAGTATATTACTAATACCAATCTATCAGTCACTTGGAATCTTAGGTGGCAGTAGTTATGAGCTACGGCTGCTAAACAAAAGGACAGCAGTTCAAATACCCCAGCCGCTCCTTGGAAATCCTATTGAGCAGTTCTACTCTGTCTTATATGGTTGATATGTGTTGGAGTTGACTTGACAGCAACAGGTGTCTTGGTTTTATTTATAATACACTTAAAGTGATTGTAAACGGAGTGGCATACTTAAGGAAAGGCAATATGTTAGCTCATAGGAATCCCCGTTCCATTCAACAAGAGAGTTGTGAACATACAATATTATGTTTATTAGATACAGAAGAAATATGACACAGTGGTCAAGAGTCTGGCCTATGGAGTCGTACCAAACTGAATTCAAACAACTATTTGTGTATCTTTAGATAAATTGCTGAGCATCCATGCACCTACTAATTTTTCCATAAAATCAGGATAATAACATCATCTATGGTACAGGGTTGTTTTGAAGATTAAATGTGATAGTGTGAAACACTTAGCAATTTGCATGGCATGTAATAAGAGCTCAACAAAGTTAGCTATTATTCTTGTGTTGCATACATAACTCTTCACAGTACTCTGTGAAGTCGACAAAATTGGTAGCATTATCTCCAGCCACCACTAGGGAATAGAGGCAGAGTGGTAAAATCATTCCTTTCAGCACCCTAAGAACTTTTATAGCAGGTCTTGGGCCAGTCCCTAGACCTCAAGATTTCTATTTCAATACTCTTGACACTACACCATTCTACATTTAAACTTGACAGGGTCACTAAGCAGATATCCTGTGGCTATAGCTTGGTTAAAGATATAACTTAAAGGTCAGATGTGTTTCAGGAAGTACTGAAAAATCATTCTTCCATAGCCAGTGCTGCTCAAAATGTGGTTCACAAGCCTGTTTCTGTTCCACAGTGAAATAAGAAGAACCAAAATTGAGAGTAAGCATTTAGAAACCTTTGTAATAATGTGACATAGTAATTTTATTTACTGAACCTAAATTAAAAACTGTATTTGTGCTTTCTATGTCTTTGTTTTTTCAATTAGTTTTTCCAGCAATTCAATTTTATTCTAATTTGCAAAAGTATAAGTCTATAACAGATTTCAGAAAACAGAAACTTGGTCTTTGATCCATACAGATTTGGAGATCTACTATGGCGGAGTAATAAGGATCCTTAACTGATCAAGGGAAAGATCAATGTCAAAGAGAATCGGTGGCAGAAGTGGTGATAGGAAGATGGAGGGAAGAGCAACTGCCCTTGGATAGCAAGCAAAACCCTAGCCTTCTTGGTACCACCAGGCCCAAGTCTCCTATATCCAACATACAAGAGATGGATACACTTATTTGAGCTACTAATCACATCACCAAACCACTCCCCAAACTAAATTTATTCAGATCAGAGAACCACAGTCACTTCCTCTTCCTACTTTGAGTCACCTCAGCTCTGCAGCTATTGTTTTGCTCTCCAACTTTCTCTCTCTTCCAAGGACCTTAGTGAGGCCCATCTGACTTTAGAGATGGGCTACCGGACAGAATCTCACAATATTAGAGACTCAATACTGGAAGGTTCTCTCAGGGTCTTTTTGATCCAAACAGGAACACAGAATCAGAGGGAAAATGATTCACCCCAGGTCATCTGCCTTAATTAATGGTAGAAACAGGACTTTTACATTTTGGTAGCCTGGGTAAATAAGAAGAGATGGGTTTTTGTGTAAATATCTCCATCATTTAGTCTACCAAATAGGTATCAAGTTAGGTTAACAAGGAAACATCCAGGGCTGCCACATCTTATAACCCAGGAGGCACCAACCAACCACAGGGATCTGTAGCCCGGAGCTGGGCAGCAAAGCATCCTGGTCAATACCACCTAGATGGGGGTGGAGGAGAGAGTGACATCTGTTTCATGTTTGTTAGGTTTTTAGGAAGGAAATCAGGTTAAACCAATCTATACTAACCCTGGTGGCGTAGTGGTTAAGTGCTACATCTGCCAACCAAAAGGTCGGCAGTTCAAATCTGCCAGGCATTCCTTGGAAACTCTATGGAGCAGTTCTACTCTGTCCTATAGGATGGTTATGAGTTGTAATTGACTCAGCAGCAGTGGGTTTTGGATATTAACAGGAAAGAAAAGTTATAATATTGACAACAAGTGCTAAGTATGGCACTAAACAATATATGCAGTGTCACCGAATTCTAATAATAAATCTACAGGATAGCTATTATTACCACCATTTGATAGTAAAGGAACTGAGTTTCAGAGAGGTTATATGTCTAAGGTCACAAAGATAGTTGTGACAGAGCTGGTAAGTAACTCTAAACCTATCCAGCGCCCAAACTCAAGCCCCTTCTATAAGATCATAGGGGTCTTGACACAGATTCAAAAGTCGTCCTTAAAATGCTCTGCTCCTCCTGTGTATCAGCCAGGCATGGGAAGTGAAAAGCCAAAAAAGAGAGCCTGTAGCCTCCTATTGCTGTCCCGGGGTTGTAAAAATGGTTAACAAGCTCAGCTGCTAATTAAAAGTTTGGTGGTTTCGGTCCACCTGGAGGAGACTCAGAAAGAAGGCTTGGAGATCTACTTCTAAAAACCAGCTACTGAAAACTCAATGAAGCACAGTTATACCTGGACACATATAAGGTTCAAACTGGTTTGGGTTTACTGATAACCTCATCAGAATAATTCCTATGATACTAGAGTTAGGCAACCTTTTTTCCTAAAAGGAAAGGGGTCTTGAATTTTGGGGTCTATGAATCTTCAGAAGAACATCAGGAAGCATGACCCTCTTCCACTTTTTTCTCTCTCCAATTTCTTCCAGAATCACTTAGTTTGTTCAAGAATAACATTCATTATAGCTACTTAGTAAGACAAACCATTATGTCTGATTAAATAATAACAATACATAGTACTGAATATTACCAAACTGTACAAACATGTGCCAAGTTTCTAGTATGTTGTTTGTTCAGTGTGATCATTCACTGACACTTTTTAAAATCTAAGAGGAAATGAGGGAAAAACACTGCTGTTGGGGTGCTGGGACAAGAGTTAAACTGGAGCTAAAAACTGAATTCTGTCAATTTGCATGCAGTTGCTTATTTTAACTTTTTGTTTTTGCTCTTGCCATCCTGTTTATTGTGTCTACCATACAATTTTTTGATATTCTAGTACTACTCAAAGCAGACAGCCCAGATTAGATCATTCCAAGAAATCCGTTAAAGACATCCAAAAGAATGAATCCAAAAGTAAGAATCTAGCCCAGAGAAAGTGCTGGATATATATATATAAGTTCCTTCTCTCTTTTAGTATCAGGTTTTGTTTAGTTGGTTGGTTTTTGCTGGTAAAATGAAAACTGGACTGTGATTTTTTAAGATCCCTAAACATCATTGATAAAATAGCTTTAGTGAAGATTATCCAAGTGTCACATTTCTTCATATTACCATTTATGGCTTTCAACATCTGTCAAGTATCCAAGTAAAAATTTGAATTTAAAATGTCATTCAGCAGTCTTTTTAATAAATGGTGCTGGCAAAACTGTATGTCCACCTGCAAAAGAGTGAAACAGAACCCATACCTCACACTACTCACAAAAATTAAGTCACAGTGGTTGAAAGACCTAAATATGAAGTCAAAAAGTATAAAGTTCATAGAAGAAAAAAATAGGATAAATACTGAAAGTCCTAATACAGGGCATTAACAGGATGCGAACCATAACCAACAACACAAACTCCAAAAGATAAGCTAGATAACTGGAATCTTCCAAAAATAGAACACTTAAGCTCATCAAAAGACTACCAAAAGAGTAAAAGGAGCATATATAGACTGGAAAAAAAGATTTGGCTATTACAGATCAGACAAATGTCTGATCTCTAAGTCTACAGGAAAATCCAACACCTCTCTGGTAAAAAGACAAATAGTCCAATTTTTTAAAAAGGAGGCAAAGGAAGTGAATAGGTATTTTACCAAAGAAAACATTCAGGCAGCCTAATAGACACATGAAGAAATGCTAATGATCACTAGCCATGGAGAAACTCAAATCAAAACTACAATGAGATACACCTCATGCCAGTATTACTGGCATAAATCACAAAAACAGTAAATAACAAATGTTGGAGAGGCTGCAGGGAGATTGGAACTCTTATGCACTGCTGGCAGGAATGCAAAACATACAATCACTTTGAAAAACTTTATGATGTTTCCTTAGAAAGCAAGTATGAGAGATATGATCCAGCAATCCCCTTCCTAGGAATACATCCTAGAGCAATAAGAGTCATCACATGAATAGATATACACACACCCAGTTCACTGCAGCATTGTTCACAAGGGCAAAAAGATAGAAATAACCTAGATGCTTATCAGCAGAGGGACGGGTATCTGCAGACTATGGTACATACATACAGTGGGGTGTTATACAACAATAAAGAACCATGAAGAATCTGTGACACAAGATCTCATAACACAGGTGAATCTGGAGGGGGCTAAGCTGAGCGAAATACGTCAATCACAAAAGGACAAATATTGGATGAGATAACTACTATAAAAACTCACAGGAAAGTTTACACACAGAAAGACACAGTCTTTGATGAAGTGGGGATGGACAAACACTAAATAAACACTAGGTAAGTGGTAACTGTGGTGAAGGATAAGATGTCCATAAAACTGGGGAAGCCAGCACAATTTGTACAAGGTAAGGTCATAGAAGCTCCATAGATACACCCAAATTCCCTAAGGGACCAAACTGCTGGGCTGAGGTCTGTGAAGACCATGGTCTCCGGGAACGTCTAGTTCAACTGGCATAATAGTTTATAAAGAAAATGTTCTACGCTCTAGTTTGTTGAGTAGCGTCTGGGGTCTTAAAAGCCTGTAAATGGCAAACTAAAAAACTCCACTGGTCTCACTCCTTTTGCAGCAAGACAAAAAGAAGAAAACTAAGGATACAAAGGAAAAATTAGTCAAAAGAACTAATGGACCACATCGACCAAGGCCTGCATAACTAGATGGCACCTGGCTACCCAACAGACTGCTCTGATAGAGATCACAATAGAGGGCCCTAGACAGAGCTGGAGAAAAATGTACAACAAAATTCTAACTCACAAAAAGTGACCAAACTTCCTGGCCTGGTAGAGACTAGAGAAACCCTGAGAGAATGGCCCCAGAATACCCTTCAGTTCAGTAATGAAGTCACTACCGAGGTTCACCCTTCAAAGATTAGACAGGCCCATAAAAACAAAATGAGACTAAAAGGGCACGACAGCCCACAGGCAGGGGAAAAAGGCAGGAAATCTGCTATCAAGTTGTTTCCAACTTATAGTGATCCTACAAGACAGAGTAGATTAATAGAGTTTCCAAGGAGTGCCTGGTGGATTTAAACAGCCAACCTTTCGGTTAGCTGCCAAACTCTTAATCATTATGCCACCTGGATTTCCAAAAGGCAGCAGGGAACAGGAAAGCTGGTAATAGGAAACCCAAGGTCAAGATGGGAGAGTGCTGAGACAAAATTAACAGTCATTCAGGTCATGCAGGAGACGTGACATTACCCTCTTTCTACTGCACTTATTCTGAGTTCTTCACTTTGATATTTTACTGAATCCATCTTAAAACAAAACAAAAATTTGTTGCTGCCCAGACAATTGCAACTCATAGTGACCCTACAGAGCTGCCTGACAGGGTTTCCAAGGGTCATCTGGTGGATTTGAATACCCGACTTTTCGGTTACTGTGTGAGCTTTCAACTATCGTGCCACCAGAACTCCAAATCTACCTTAGCCCATCTGAAGTCACTCTGTATACTGGATGCATATTTATATTCACGTAGACATAGAGAGAAAGAGATAGAACCTCTCAGCACAGGAGTTATTTCCTCTCTGAATCCCTCATGTCTTCATGAAGAAAAAACGTGGATATAATAGGCCCATTTGGGGAAATAGCAGAGCTTCTAGAAACAAAAGACAGAGAATAGACTGGAGGGATGAGGAGAGGAAAACCTAATGACTTGTGCAGGGACAAATTCAAGAACAAAACAAACACAAAGACACATGGACATGAGCTGTCCTCTCTTTTTTCTTTCTGTTCACCCTTCCCGGAGTCTTGGACTTCCCCTTGGGTTCTTCCTTCACAACCCTTTTCCCTCTTCCCATTTCTCTTGGCACCTACTTGATGTGTTCTGTGTGCCCGGAACCTTCAATGGTCTTGGCTCCCCACCGTTGCTCCTTCTCAGAGATGTCATTCTGCAAAAGACAGCACTCAGCAGTAAGCAAAGGGAAGAGGCGTGCTACAATGGAGTCCACAGATCTGACATACGTCTATTCCACATCCCTTTCATCAGCTGCTTCCTTCAATCCGGATCATTATTCAGGCTCCACTGTGATCCCATGTTAAAATTCAACTGCTGAACTGAGAATTCTTTATGTCCCACATGCTTTTACTTCCAGGTCTCCTGTAATTTCTTGAGTCCTGCCCTCTCGCCCCCAGATCACACGTGTAGCCCAAATCCTGGATCAGAGGCCAAAGGAAACCCATATTAACCTGTTCCTCACTTCAGCACAGCCTGACATAGTGTCATAGCCTGGCAATCACACTCTCCAACTCCTCCTCACCTGTCCCCTTCCATCATCAGGATCAGCTATGTATACTCCACTTAGGACCGCAAACTGTCCCACCAGTAATCTCACACTGAAGGCTTTGTAAGCCCCAGATCTGTCCCACAGGACTTTGTGAGACCTTTTGCCAACCCCCTCAGAGCTCACAGAGCAACCCAGATGACACCCACCAACACCCTTTAACTGATCAGTTGTATTTCCAAACTCACCACAAAGTCAGGGTCAGTATCCCAGTCATCTGCCTGCGTCTCTACAGAAACGGATACATCATGCCCCACTACAGACTTCCACATCTGAGGGAACAGAAGAAAGGAATGAGTAGAGCAAAACAAGCATCAAGAGTAGAAGAAATAGAAAATGCTAGCCTGTGATAAAACAGCCTCAATGTATCTTGCCATATATGTGTGCGTGTATATAAACAGTGGAAATTTTAAACCTTGAAAATACTATGCTGCATGAAATAAGTCAACAACAACAACAAAAATATTGTATGATCTCACTAGTATAAAACCCTTAGAGCAGGCAGGTGTATAGAGATCAGAGTTTAGCGGTGGTTACCAGGAATAAGAGGAAAGGGTAAAGGGAACTGTTTGTTTAGCTAGAATTGTTGTTGTTGGGTGCTGTTGAATCTGTTCCATCTCCTAGCAACACTATGTACAGAAGAAAGACACACTGCCCAATCGTGCACCATCCTCACAATCATTTTGCTTGAACTCGTTGTTTTTGTTACAGCCACTTCCCTTTTTCAATTACCCTGTACTCTACCAAGTGTCTCAGTCGTCTGCTGCTGCTGTAACAGAAATCCCAGAAATGGATAGCTCCAATAAAGAGAGATTTATTCTCTCACAGCTCAGTAGACTACAAGTCAGGCTACAAGTCTAAACTCATGGTGCCAATTCCAGGGGAAGACTTTCTCCCTCTGTTGGCTCTGGAGGAAGGCCCTTGTGATGCATCCGTCTCCCCTTGGACTAGGAGCTTCTCTGTGCAAGAATCTTAGGTCCAAAGGAAGCACTCTGCTTTCAGGGCTGCTTTGTTGATGCTTTGAGGTCCCAATTCTCTGCTTGCTCTTTTTCTCTTTGTCTCTTGCAGGATAAAAGGTGGTACAAGCCACATGCCAGGAAAACTCCCTTACATTGAAGTGGGAAGGAGACCTTAGTGATGTTGTTATGGTCCTATGCCAATCCTCTTTGACATAATCCAATCTTGCCCCATTAAACAAAGAAGGATATTAGGATTTACAACATAGGAAAATCACAAAAGAGAGGACAACCACACAATACTGTGAATCATGGCCCAGGCAAATTGCTACATACATTTTGAGGCATACATAATTCAATCTAGATACCAAGCATGATGTTCTACAGGGACTGATCCCTCCTGTTAACATGTACAAAGGACGTGAGATGGAATTTCAACATCCTTGCTTCTATGGAGCATTCTGGCTGTACTTCTTCCAAGACAGATTTGTTTGTTCTTGTGGCAGTCCATGGTATATTCAATATTCTTTGCCAACACCATAATTTAAAGGTACTAATTCTTCTTTTGTCTTCCTTATTCATTGCCCAGCTTTTACATGAGCATGAAGCAATTGAAAACACCACAGTTTAGGTCAGGCACATTTTAGTACTTAAAGTAACATCTTTGCTTTTTCACACTTTAAAGAGTTAGCACTGAGTTTCTGGAAACATGGCAATGGATGGTGCTGATGGTTACTCAACATGATTGATATGATTTGTTTCACTGAATTGTACAAGTGACAACTGTTGAAATGGCAAACATTGTGTTATCTCTGTTTTTACAACTTAAAAAAGCACTTTGGCTGGTTTGAGGTGGGAGGTCTTAATCAAGAGAAATTAAGTCTGGATTTGGGGAATGTTAAATAGCTTGGATGACAAAACTTCTGGAATTATTTGCCTGTGTCTAGAGGCCAGCCAGGCAGCAGCTTGGGGTGGTATTCAGTGACAGAATGACATCTGTAAGGAGCAAGCGCAGGGAGCCAGGATCCTGGAGGCTGCTCTGTAGCACAAACTTCTACAGATCCTTCCTTTTATGGCAGTCAAAAGTGAAGAACATCTATACTTCTCTCTACAACCCACTTAACTCTATTGAGAATTTTCCAACACCCAGTCCAAGTGCCACCCCATCTCCTTTCTAAGACTGCTTGTGGACAGCTGCAGAAGGTCACTTGTGGCAGTCCACTGAAATTCTTACGCTCATCACTGCCTGAAGAAGTACTATTCACTGGGGGAAAGTCATTTCTTGCTAATTTTTAAGAACAGTTCAATTATACTTCTACAGAAGATAGCTAGTTCAAAATAGAACATGTAAAACTATATTTTGAACATGAGGCATGCAACTTTTGTTAACTAAATAAATGCAAAATAAATATGCTGAGAACACTAGCATGAAGGGTGAGCAAATCATTCCTCCAGGGGGATCTCCAGGTCAGCTTGGTGGTGGTACAGGAATAAGGGCTGGACAGCTGCTCTGTGTCCCGGACCATGGCATGAAGAGGTGACAGTGGACAATGTTCACCCACTTCATGAGACCTCTCAACCGTGGCACCACTTGCTAGCTGAAAACTTCCCTCTGCATCTTTCCCTGCTCAGATATCTCATCCTACTCTCAGACCTTGCCCCATGTTCTTGTCCCTCAAAACAAAACAAAACAAAACAAAACAAAAACAAAAACAAAAACAAACCTTTTGCCATCAATTCTGACTTACAGTGACCCTGTAGAGTTTCCAAGAATGCCTGGTGAATTCAAACTGTCAAATTTTTGTCAGCAGCCATAGCACCTAACCACTACACCACCTGAGTTTCCAAGTGAGCCCCTTTTACAAACACTTTCTTGTCTGATCATGTAGGACCTCACATTTCCCGCTGTAGTTTTCTATTTCCACTTGAAAACTCTACTTTTCTCTAGTCCATGCTCTTTGAACAAGCAACCCCTTAGAAACTCCTTTTAAAGGGGTTTGGGTGTAAAGAGAGAAACAGAGATGCTGAGAGAACACTGGAGAATGCTGACTGGGGCATCTGACTGTGGGTGAGTCACTGCAGAGAGCAGCTGTGTCTTTCCTGCCCGGGTGATGTTTGGTGGACAGGAGCAGCTAGATAGGACCTGTGATCCTGAATCCTTTGGTCCCTGTATGTTTCTCACAGCCTCCCTCCTGGACTGTGCTGCACCAACAGGACTTGATACAGGACACCAGAAAGGAGAAGTTTCTGAAATAATTTTTGTGCAATAAGGAAGCAATGGGGACCGATGGTCCTGTTTCCTGCCTTCCAGGCCTCAGCTTGATCCTCCCAGAAAGCTCCCATTTTTACTCATTTTTCAAATAGTTTCTGACATAGGAATGATGTGGTATCTTTGACCTACTAGCCAGAAATAGAGAAGTCAAGAGGTGTTCTCTAGGGATCGGAGACCGAAGAAGAACATGATTTGGTGGGGATCTTAGGCACTGTCAAGGGTCTCAGCTCAAAACTGACTTAAGCAGTACAATATATGGACTGGGAGTCAAAAGACCCTGTAATCACCCCATTGGAACACAGGTAAGAATCAAAATAAAATACGTTCTTACACACCAAGCACCAGTCTATGCAATTTACAAATATCAGCTCAAGCAATTTGGCAAATCACTGAATAATTGTTGATTCTCAGTTTTCCTAATAGAAAATTAAGCAAATGGCTCAATTTTGCTAGTCTGTCAAGTCCCTTCTAGTTCTGACCTTCTGGGATTCTGTGATCCTGCAATCACAGAAACTAGTCCCAGCTGAGCCATCACACACACCTTTTCCGTGGTTCTCAGCACTAGTAGACATTAGCTAGTACTTCCTGATGGGTTACACCATTTCCTATGTGGGTTTCGCCTTCCTGACTAGACCCTGTACTCTTCAAGGGCAGAGACTTGTCTTTATCACCTACCGTTCTCCTCTTAAATCAGAGCCTAGGAGCAGCAGGCCTCAGAGAGAGAAGAAGACTGTCAGCAGAGACCAGGCAACATTTTACATAGCCTGAGGTCTTGACTGGCTGCTGAATTCTACTCCCTGAGTTCCAGCCCTTCCTCTACTTGCACCTGCAGATACTTATTACCCACAACCACTTGCAATCTGGCCTTCTGGCCATAAAAAGTTAAAAAGGCAAATAGCAATGTCCTTCACCTTCACCAGGGACTAAGAGACAGGTGGGTTCCTCTTTCTTTCTTACTTCCCAACTCAGCCTGCTACTCAGTGCACCCACCTTCAAAAGTGTGAGTGTCTGGCTCTTAGATCCCAGCTCCTCACGAGACGACAACACCCGGCCTCCTCTCTGGCTGCTGCCACTCAGATAAGAAATGCTGAGCTGCTGCTTCAGTTCCGTTATTCAGGTTTGCTGTCATTTCCTGCCACCCTGTCTTCACAGCCACTTCCTGAAGTTAGAGTCATTTCCTTCTTAACCCAAAAAACTCATCACCATCAAGTCAATAGCAGCTCAGTGACCCCATAGAACAGAGAAGAACTGCCCTACAAGGTTTTCAAGGCTGTAACAATCCTTATGGAAGCTGCCTGCCACATTTTAGTCCCACAGAGCAGCTAGTAGCTTCAAACCATCGACCTTTCTGTTAGCAGCTAAGCACTTAACCACTATACCACCAAAGCTCCTTTCCTTCTGCTTAGGGACTTAATTTTCAAATAATTAATTAAAGGCTTTGAGGACTATGGGGAAGTGAATGAAAATGCTGCTGTTACTCAGAGTTATAATCTAGTCAGGGGAAAAAAGTCAACCAGAAAATATAAAATGAATGCTGTAAGGCTGCATTTGCATCCTAAATGTGGGATGCCATCCCATCTGTTGTAGAAAAGGAATTCAGAGAAGCATGTCAGATGGGTTATTCTAATTCACAGCAACTCCATGCATGTCAGCACAGAACTCTGCTCCATATGGTTTTCAGTTGCTGGGTGGGTTTTTTTGGAAGTAGCTTGGCAGGTCATTCTTCCAAGAAACCCTGGGAGGACTCAAACTTCCAACCATTCAGTTAGTAGCCAAGCATGTTAACCATTTGCACTTCCCAATGTCTCTGGTGTAGGCTACAGTGATCCAGAAACACTTAGCAGGGAAAAGTGATTTCATGTAGACCTCTTTTTTTTTTTTCCTATCTTATTGTGGTAAGTCGAAGTTTAAAAATGAAGTCAATCTGCCATACTCAAGCCCATACCAAGACCCCTATGCAACTCAGCCCTGTGACAGCATATAACTCCTTTCTGTTCTGTTCTTCTTGTATTCATTCAACCTAGTCCTGTCCCCTCTCTCCACCCTCCCATCTCATTACTATTGGTGAGCTGTTCCAACAGCCTCATGGCTTACAGTGCAGTCTAATTTTCTGTAAAGAACTACAATGGTGCTTATTTCAGTTCTGGGGTAGGAGTGAGACCAGGGGTGTGCTCTTGCGGGACCGCCAGGTTGTTGGACCATCAAGTCTGGTCTTTTAACAGAACTCTGGATGAGCATCCAGAGCATCCCACTATACCAGGGAGTTTGACATTGTATTACCTCTCAAGGCAGACATTGGGGTGGCACCATCTAGTTCTTCCGGTTCTCGTGCTGGTGTAGATTCCGGATCATTTGGCCCCGTCTGTTTTCTAGGCTCACATTGTCCTCCTGTGATTTTACATAGATCTTGAAGGGTAAGACTGAAAAAGAAATTCTACTTCTACATTGCTCAAAGCACTGAAAACTGGGGCTTATGTGCTATAAATGTTCAAAAACACTGATGCTGTCAATTAAATCACCAAGGGAAAAACTCGTTAGGGAAAAGGCAAGACATGGAGGCAGAAAGTTCATAGCTTGTTGGCAAAAGTGATCATCTGAGCTAACTGGTAAAACAAGTTGCTTTCAGATAATAGGAAGTCTGAAAGGACAAAGTGGTACCAGACGACAGAGTTTTTGTGGTATTTTGTGTTACTACTCATCAAGATTCACTGCCCTTCCCTTCCTTCTTAAAGCTGGACTTGGTCAGGTGACTCATTCTGGCCAGTGAGTTGTGAGAACTGAAGAACATCACTTTCTTGGGGACACTTTTAGGACCCAAACAAGCTTTGCCACACAACTTGCAATTCAGAGCAGCTCCTCTGACAGCCTGGGTCCCCAAGTGACAATGATGTTGCTGCTAACTGAAAGATAGCTAATTTGAACCCACCAGTCACTCTGTGGGAGAAAGAGGCTTCAGTCTGCTTCTGTAAAGATGAAACCCATTAGAAAACCACACCCCTTACCATCCAGTTAATACCAACACAAAGACATCTTAAAGGACAGGGTAGAACTGCCCCACTAAGTTTCCAAGGTTATAATCTTTCTGGAAGCAAATTGTCACATCTTTCTTGTTTGAACTGCCAACTCTTTGGTTCGCAGCCAAACACTTAACCACCATGGCACCAGAGCTCAGTCTGTGAATGTCACAGCCTTGGAAATCCTACGGGGACAGTTTTACTCTGCCCTATAAGGTCACTATGAGCTGGAAAGGACTTGGTGGTACACTACAAGGCCACTTCTAAATCTAAGGATTTGGGGCCCAGAGGGAGTTTTATTTCTTGATCTCTCCTACCTTATGATCTATTTATCATGGCAGGACCAAAGTTATTTTGAGGTAGATTTGTAGAAGAAACAAAACAAAAAACTTGGAAATGACTTGGAATTTTCAGGACCCAAAGTAGGAATTATCATGAGATATTTCACACATCCACTGACAAGTAATCCTAGAATTTAATCAGAAATGACATCAAGAAATGTCATGTTCCCAAGCTCATTTCTATGAGAGGCAGTGGCACATAGAAATAGTATAGGTTTAAAAGCCATATATCTTTTGCCATCCAGTTGATTCCGACTCAAGAGAGAGCCTACAGGACAGAGTAGAACTGCCCCATCAAGTTTTCAAGGAGCTCCTGGCAGATCTGAACTACTGATCTTTTGGTTAGCAGCTGTAGCACTTAACCACTATGCCACCAGGGTTTCCAGAAGTCACATAGACTCAGTTCAATTAAGCCACTTAATCTTAAGAAAGTGTGCTAGTGTTTCTCAAGCAGCAACTTAACATGGAAATGTAAAACCCAAACCAACCTATCTTAGTCATCTAGTGCTGCTTTAACACAATAGTACAAGTGGATGGCTTTAAAAAGACATTTTATTCTGTTACAGTCCAGTAGGCTACAAGTACAAACTCAGGGAATCGGCTCCAGAAGCCTTTCTCTGTTGGCTCTGGAGGAAGGTCCTTGTCATCCATTTTCCCTGTAGGAGGAGCTTGTAAGGTACAGAAACCCTGGGTCCTTTTCAAAGCTTGCACTCTGCTCCTGACACTGCTTTCTTGGTAGTATGGGGTCTCCAAATCTGTCTGTTAGCTTCTTTCTTTTGTATCTCAAGAGACTACACTGTTACAGAGCCCTGCCCCAGCAACAGAAATGCAGACCATCCTCCCTCATTAACATCATAGAGGCAGCTTTTACAGCATATGGGAACATCACACAATATCAGGAACCATGGCCTGGCCAAACTGCTACACACATTTTGTGGCGGGGGGGGGGGGGGACACACAATTCAGCCCATGACACTGGCCTCAAGACTACTGCCCTAAGATACCCTTTTAACCTGGAACTGAAGCCACTCATGGATTTTACTTTTCAGCCAGGTTGGCCTATAAAATAAACAATAACACCCGTAAGGAATGTACTCCTTTCACCAATCAACTGTAGGAGACCAAATGTTCAATAAAGATGAGAAAGCAAGGGAAGGCAAGGAAACTGGATGGATGGACATGGGCCAGGCAGCAGGGAAATGGTGTTGGCACATTGCAGAGATTGTAACCTACGTCACAGAACAAATCTGTGTATGAATTGCTATATAGGAACCTAATTTACTGTATACACCTTCATCTAAAACACAATAAAATGCCCGAAGATACATAAACCAAACCTGTTGTGCTGATTCCTATGAATTGTGACCTTATGTGTGTCCCAGCAGAACTGTACTCCATAAGGTTTTCAATGGCTGTAAACTTCCAAGTGGCCCTAGGTAGTGCAAATGGTTTGCTGCCAACTATGAACCCACCCAGTAGTGCCATAGAAGGCCTGTCAGGTTGCTTCCATAAAGACCAGCCAAGCCAAGTGCCATCGAGTCAGATCCGTAAAGACAATAGCTGTGAAAACTCTAAAGAGCAATTCTACTCTGTAACACACGACACACTGTAAGCTGAAAATGACTCAGTGGCAATGGGTTTGGTCTTGATTTTAAATTTTATGGAAGCAGATCACCAGGCTTTTCATGTAAGGTACCACTCGGTGGGTTCTAACAGCCAAACTTTTAGTTCATAGCCAAGTGCAAACAATTTCTGCCACCCTGGGACCTAAAAACATAACAACTGGACCAAGAAGCATCATGATAAACAGAGGAAACACTGAAGTTGTCAAGGATTTCATTTTACTTGGATGTACAACCACATCCATGGAAGCAACCAAAAAATCAAAAGATGTATTGCCTTGGGCAAATCAGTTCCAAAATACTGCTTTAAATTGTTAAAAATCAAAGACATCACTTTGAGGACTAAGGCGGGCCTGGCCCAAGTCATGGTATTTTTCAACCACCTCACATGTATGCAAAAGTTGGATAACAAATAAACAAGCCTGAAGAACTGATGTCTTTGAATGATGGTGTTGGCAAATAGTAAATATACTATCGACTGCCAGAAGAACAAACAAATCTTGTAAGTACAGCCAGAATGCTCCTTAGAAGCAAGGATAGCAAGACTTTATCTCGCATACTTTGGACACATTGCCCAAAGGGACTACTCCCTAAGTGCCTGAAGAAAGGCATCACGCTTGGTGGAGTGTCCATTAAAAAGAGGAAGACCCTCAACAGGACCGACTGACACAGTGGCTGCAATGATGGGCTCAGACACAGCAAGGACTGTGGATGGCACAGGACTGAGCAGTGCTTCCTTCTGTCACACATGGGGAAGCTGTGAGCTGGGACCAAATCAATGGCATCTAACACCAATCACAAGCTCTCTCCACTCAGGAAACCCTAGTGGCCTAAGTGGGTTAAGTGCTACATCTGCCAACCAAAAGGTAGGCAGTTCAAACCCACCAGGCGCTCCTTGGAAACTCTATATTCGGCCTCTAAGGTCACTATGAGTTGGACCTAACTTGATGGTGGTTGGTTAGGTTTGGTTTTTTTCTCCACTCTGATCCAGGCAGATCCATAAAGATCTTGTTTTCTATTATGTACAGTCCTCGCAAGTCCATCCCCTGCGTGTTCTCTGCTCTAAACACCTGAATCTCAGGCCCTGAGGCCCGGCCTCATTGGTTCAGGGGCAGGGTGAAATTCCCTCACTCCACCTCATCACCTGGGGCTCTAGTGGCTAAGGCTGGAAGGACAGCATACAGCTGTCACTGGTGCTGGCTGTGAGGAGGCCTGAACGCGCTAAGCCTTCACCCCTATATCCATTCCTAACTAATCCTTCCCACCTCTTCTGCAAAGTACCTCCCTTGCCCAGCACGCAAACAACCATATACAAATATCCGTGTACATATACATTCACACACATGCACGTCACCAAAATTTTTCCTTCTAAAAAATTTTATTTTACAGTTCTTCAGGAACATTCCTGGGATGAAGTGACCAAGACTTGGTCACCCGAAGACAAAGGAGTATAACAGAACCACCAGTCCACCAGTCTTCTCTTCTCTGTGTGTTGTATGCAGGCAGGAGATACACTGTGTGGTTAATGAGGGAAAACAATGAGTGGGCAAGGCAGGGGGTGGGGAGGGAAGGCAAGGGACAGGCATAACTAGAATTCATTTGATCTTGGCTGTCACCCTCAGACTGAGATTAAGTATCTCATCTTCCCCATATTCCCCTTCCAGATGAGTACGGGACTGAGAAAATGAATAACCATCACCACTAGCAAAGTCACTTAGCTCTTCAATAAGCCAGGAGTGGCAGTGTGAACCCTCTTTAGACACTCCCTGACTGGGGCTCAATGCCTCACCCAGACTGGCTGTTGGTGGCCCCCAGGTACTGTCTCAGGGTGCTGTACATTCAAGGTATGTCCAGATAATAATGGCAGAAATCCGGGCCTCCCTGTCCATAGCCAGTTCTTCCTGCCTTTCAGTGAAAGGATGGGTCACTCAACACCTTTTCCACACGAGATCAGGGGCAGGAGCCACAGCATCTTATCCTTACAGCCCACAGTCACACATTCAATTCGTATCATTCCAGATGTATCTAAGTATCCAGGGAAGGAGACTCTGCCATTCCCTGGGAACCAACAGCTAAAAGCTACCTTGAGGGGTTCTTCAGCTCCCAGCCTACACTGCAACAGGCCTAATCATATCCTACGAGATGATGTGTTCATCCCCCAGAACTTGATGGCAGTGCCATCTTCCCTATGAAACAAGAGAAAAGAGAGAGTCCAAGGACACAAAGAAAGTATCTGTGAGAATGATACTGAACATGTAAGGTTTATTGGAACCATCCTCCTGGCTAAAAGGCACCCACAGCATCTTCATAGGGTTATAAAAGATGATCAGAGCCCTCCAAAATAAGAATAAATATTGGGCTGAACAACCAACTCTGGGCCTCCTCAGATTATGCAGATATATTCAGGCCTGAGCAGCAGAAGACAACAGACTTGCTGGCTAGACCCTGCATCTCCAACCTGTGCACTGATTCACCACCACTTTTGCAGGCATTTTCCATGGAGAGGTCGAGAGGTGACCTGTAAGTGCAAAGACTGTTCCACCTGAATTAATGGTTCTGACAAATAGAGATGAGAGAATGTCAAGTTCTTAGGTGAAGGGTCCAAAAGGGGACAATTAAGTTTATAAATGGCCTGTGAAGCAAAGGACGAGTAGAACATGAACCATCAAGAAGTAGACGGCTGCCAGCAGTGGCACTCGGGTCCGGGAATGACAGAGTGAACGCAGAACACGCTTCCATCCAGCACCACTCCGGGTCTGAAAGAAAAATCTGAACATCAGAGTCTCACCCACTGCGGATACTATCCCTCCCCTTCTCCAGTAATCTTGCATTTAAGCAACACTGATTCAACCAGTGCAGAATAGAGTATCCCGGGAGAAAGGTCTCTCAGGGTTCATAAAACCAAACCCGAAATGTGTTGCTATCGAGTCAATTCTGACTCAGCGACCCTCTAGGACAGAGTAGAACTGCCCTATAGAGTTTCCAGCAGCACCAAGTAGATGTGAACTGCTGTTCAGTTAGCAACTGTCGATCTTCATCACTATGCTACCAGGGCTTCTAGGGCTTGGCAGATTCCACCAGGCTGCCCCAACCTCCCATACCTTTCCAGTCTTAAACCCACCAGCTGCCTACTGACTGGACTGCCACATTCCCTCTCCTAGGCTCCTGCCCTCACTTCAGCCAGCCCACTTAGACAGACAGCCCCGGCTCTTCACCCTTCTTCTCTTCTTACCCTTCGGCAACTGATGCCTGTGAGGTCTATTATCATCTTATGTTCCTGGGTGCCACAAGAGCCTATGATAGGAGTCCGGGCAGAGTCCCACTCACTTTGCTCCAACCTGTGTCGAACAAAAAAGATGCTTGACACTGGTTCATAAGTGTAAGACAGAGCCAGGTTAGGTGAGGTCTTCACAGCCATCATACCAGGTGACGTGGCACCATGGACACCCGGCTCAGGCTGTCACCACAATCCCTGCCCTTATGTTATGCATCTATGAGCAGGCAGTAACAACCACCATAAATCAACTATGTCCTACTTATCAGGTGTCAGACGGGGTGCTTTCCATATACTTAACCCTCAGGTATTGACACTGGTGTTCTAATCTTCAAAAGGTTTCAAGACGTTAAACCAAATTTAGTAAGAAGGAGAGTCAGAATTCAAAACCCAAGTTTCTCTTTAAATTTCATGTTCTGTTTCTCCCAGTAGACCATACTTCGGAGAAACTCATTAACAAAATTGTTTCTTTATTAAGGACTAACAGGCAAAAGCATCCAAGAAAGACTTGTGTGGGATCCGTAGAATTAAAAGGAATTGTCAACAGTCTTGACTGCTTCTGACTCCGTTTTTGTGTCAATTTGCCTATGTATTTAATACTGGAACTTCTGCATTGAATGAACTTCTCCTTTTAACTAGCTGCCTTTAGCATCTCAGTGGTTTCTCACAAAAACACTAGCTGCAAGAGACATGGCACATCTGATGAAGCATTTTTTAATTGAGGTGGGGAGAGCAGAGCTCTACTGATGGTGTTCTTCCATTGAAGTCATATCCATTAGCCTGATTCTCCTGGCCTCCCTTTGTAGACCACACACTTCTCTCCAGGAGGAAAGGAATGCCTCACTCTGAGGTGTACACTTAGAAAAGAGAAACTGAGTGCAGGGCCCAGTTCCTTCTTCCCTCTTTTCCTCTTGAGAGCTGGGCTGGCTTCACAGTACACTTTCTGTGTTTGTTCCCCCATGGGACAAGTTTCTCAGGGGGAGCCTTGATCTGGTCCAGCATGTTCTCTTACTACCGTAAAATCAGCAAAAACAAGAACCTGCGTAAGGTGGAAACCTGTCTGAGAAGGAAATGCAAATCTTTTCCATTAACAGAGAGTACAAAAAAGTGGAAGACTGCACTCTGTCCAAGCAGGACAACTTGGGCAACCTGGAAAAACAAGGCAGTCCTGTCGAGTTCTGGCTCTTACAGACTTCGCTGTAGATGGGAAGTCAGTCAGCTTCTGTAGGCTAGCCCGAGAACGAGCTGTTGGTAGGGGCCAGTACAACAAACAGTACGGGCTGCTTTTAAATTGCAAGCTGCTGAGTTCTGCACACACGTGAGGCTCTAACACTAGGTCAGTGCCTGGCCTAGGTAGGCAGCAGCGGTGTAGCCTCCCCAGTGTCACCCTGCAGTACCAATGGAAGGGAACTGTGGAGAGAGTAGCCACAGACTAATGGGGCCTGAACGTGGCGTAACCTGGCTTGTCGGCAGGCTCGAGAGTCACCCCCTTCTAGGTAGTCTCAAGTTGGCCTGGGACAGATAACTATACATGACAGGGATATCTTCCCAAAGGGCCACGTTTTATGAGTCTAAACAATTCCACATGGTGTCAGAAACCACTATGCGTCCACAAGCCTGAGAAGGCTCGCCGGACTGAAAATGCTCGCTGTGTTGTGTCCCTACAGAGCCACCCTCAGAGATGCATGCCAAGGTCCGCAACACAAACATACACACAACAACCACAACAAAATCTAACCCACCTCTCACTGTTGAGTCAATTCCAACTCATAGCCACTCTATACGACAGAGCAGAACTGCCCTATAGGGTTTCCAGGAGTGCTGGGTGGATTCAAACTGCTGACCTTTCGATTAGCAGCTGCAGTTCTTCACCACTACATCATCAGGGTTTCCCCAAGGCCCAACAGGGCATGACATTTAAGAAGCAGGGAATACACAACATGGGGAAGGAATGTAGCCCAAATAAGGCATGTATCCGAGACAACTAAGGTTGCCACCTCTGCAAATTTCTAAACTCTACCAGAATGCATTCATATAACAAAGGTCACTCACTGAGGCAAAAGCCAGTATTCCACAGGCAGCTTTTCTCCCTGCATACAGTGGAAGTTAAGGCCTGCTTTACTCTTTCTTTCCATAGAAAGGAGCATCGAGCCCTAAAACACTGTAGCCACTCGCTGCCTTCTCACATGTAGTGAATCTCCTGACTGGTGAGTCTGGGGACAAGAACCGGGATGTGGTGTGGCTCTGCTCTTCCATCATCGGGTCTGGAGTAAATGGCTCCTGAGAAGTACAGTTTGTTCTGCTGCTCCAACGGTCTGCTGTTGACAAGGCCAGGTTCCTCTCTGGGGAGGGAAGGCTATGGTGGACCAACACTGCCTGGACTCACAGGGGGTGCTCAGGACCAAGAAGCATATATGTCAACCAATCAAAAGCCACACTCTTTCCATATAAGCTTTATGGAGTAATCTTTTAATCTCCCATGTAGTTCAATGTTTCAAAATATTTTTCAATTGACTCAGGTTCAGACAGACCATGTGGTTGCTATTTATTTGTTCTCCTCAATAAGCTAACATCTGCCTCATATTTTGGGATAAAATATCTTCATAGCTAATTTCACATAGTATGAATTAAACTAAGAAAGACACCTTGTCTATTCCAGCAACCACTGCATGAGGTAGACGTTACAGAAGGAAAAATAAGCTGTCCATGAATGATAGCTATTATTACTCTCTAAGACCAACTGATTTGGAAAGTAAGGGCTTCCTGCTCTTTTGAGTGACCACAATGACCCTAAATTCACTACAGTATCCATCTCAAGACAAAAATAAGGTCAGAAGTATGGCTGCTGAAATGCACACAGGAACATATTCATCACATATGATCAGGAAGGGTCAGAAGTGAATGTGTGCTCTCTCCTCTAGCCCTTTACCTCCTGATTTGCTCCTCGGCTGCAGACAGTGCAGCCTCAGCAGCCACTCTTTGGTCTCGCTCTTCTTCCAGTAGCTTCCTTAATTCGTTCACTTCCTGTTTAGTGTTATGTAGTTGTTGCTGGGCTTCAGAAAAGCTTTGGATAAAAGGCAAACAAACAGCATCAGTAAATGCAGAACACAGCTGCTGAGAAGTGGGTTTACAAGCCTTCATGAGGTCTTCATAAGGTTACAATGGAGGAAAATATATCAAAGCCTGTATGAACACAAAAGGAAATTTTAAAGCATAGCTCTACAGAGATTACAGAAAGCTGCAGAAAGTGCCTTATGAGATTTCGGGGACTGACTACCTTTTATTTCAGTATTATAGTGGTCAGTTGGTACTGAAGTTTTTGCTTTATCAACTTCTCACACACAACTAATTTATTAATTATTAAAGTACTACTTCATCCTTACATCAATTCTGGGGGACCACAGAAACAAGATGACATATTAAGTCCATCCAGGGGACTCTGGCTCCATCTAGATTACCACCCAAATTGCTGCATATGTCGTGCATATCCCACGGTGCAAGTCTTCTCCTCTACCTCAGCTGTGGCTCCCTCTCTTCCTCAGGACAGCTCTTTCTAGGACTTCCATTCTTTTCCTGGGGAGCTCCTGGAGCAACATCTAGATTGAGTGACCCCTAGAAGAAAAAGCTCAGTCAGTCAGTGATGAAAGCTTATAATGATTTGTACATGGGCAAAATGAAAACTCATTTAGCACTGGAGGGAATGAGAAATCTTGGGGGGAAATAGCTTCACTTACAGTTTTCCTCAAGTTCAGGTTTAGAAGGTGAGAATCCTCTTCACAAGTAGATTAATTCTCTTACATAAAATTCTTGCCATGAGAGATTTTATCCCAGATTCTCATCCTTGAATCTCTCCTCTTAGAAAGTTTCAAGGCTTAGCATCAAAGTTTGCTTCCCTCTAGTGGAGGCTCATGGATTTTGAGAAGGTACTCTGACCCTTCCCTTGTTCAACATCACATATCCAATTTATCTCCATGTTAATTCTGTCTCCTCCAACTTCACGTACATGCCTATTAAGTGCTCTCAGTAGCTCTGCCTTATTTGATTTCTCAGGTCCACACCTGCCCACTGAATTACTTCTTGAAGCAAAATCAAACACTGTCTTAGTTTCATCCTGTCATTCCTGTTTCTACTCACTGTGTAATTTCTCTCCCATCAGCTAACTGAGCTTTTCCTTTAACCCTTTCACTCTGTGGCATGTTTTATTTCTACCTAAATTTCTATGCTTCTCTTCTCTCCCACCTTCTTCCATCACACCTAATCATCAGCCTGAACCCTCTTCAGTGATGCTGCTTATGTGTTATCACTTGCACTCAATTCCAATGCACATTTCCTGGGATCTCATCTTACCGCCTGCAGCTCTTGAACCTGCTTCTCCAAAACTGCACAGTGTTTAAACAGCTCACTGTACTGCTGCTGGTTCTCGCGGAGACTCTGACTTGTGTCGCACAGCTGAACTGAAAGGGTGTTTTTCTCTTCAAGAAGCTGAGAGAACTGAAACAAGGAGGAGAGGATAAACACTACCTTACAGAACTTCTTTATAAGCAGCATTGCTCAGACTAACTGTCCTGAGTGTTCAGGACCTTTATTTCAGCAATAGCAGCAGCAGCATTGTGTGTTTCTTGAAAACAAGAACATTTAGAATTTTTTCAGTGGAGAAGGAAAAGAATCTTAGAGGAGTGAGTAGGAAACTTTTATATGGTGCCCAGTCTATTAAATGAAAACCCAGGAAGCATGAAATCTAATAGGACACCTTATTTCTGATATGTAAGAGGAGGAAGAAAGTAACCGGGGTTCAAGTTCACATTACTAATAAATGACTATAATCACCACAGCTCAATATGGCGGGGGATAGAGTTGTCACATAGGAAATCATACAATAACATTTCTGGGTAGATTCGTCAATTCCAAAGAGTCACAAGTTATCAAAAGAGTAGCATAAACCACAACTGAAATATCTGATAGGAGGCAGAAACACAATAAATCCTAACAGGGCCTATGTACATATAACAAGCTGAATTAGAAACACAGATTTGCAGGTGGAAAAAATATTTACAGTCAATGAAAACAAGATTCTCCACTATTGCACGAATCAGTGTAGCTGGCCAGTCTTTCCTTGAACAATGGTCAGTGTCAGGGAGCTCACTGCCCGGAAAGGCAGGTCAAGACATTCTGATCACATCAAAACCAGGTTACTATTTTTATACTGAACAAAAAATTTACTCATATCGGCTTCCACTCACTGATTTGACTTTGGTGGTCTCGACCTATAATTCTAATTCCTCTCTCACAGGTTGTCAAGCTTAGACTTAGTTATAATTAACACCCAGATGCATTAAAAACCACAGAAAAATGTACACTGTGTCAGCAACACTGGTGTACCTGGCTGCTTAGTTGGTCTTTTTCTTGAATACTCTGAGGTGAACATTTATGTACAAAAGTTGAGTCAAGAGATGTTTTAAAAAAGAAAAAATAGTTCTCTAGAGATACTCGGGAAATGGACATTTGATGCAGCCAGAAAATTAAAATATGAATACCCACAGGGTGTAACAAAACTTGTACATCAGAATGAAAAGCAGAAAAATGACCTCTTATCTGAAGAGCAATTTTTGATTCACAAAGCATTTTCAAAACTTATCACCTTGTTTGAAAGGTAGACAAAGGATTCCTGTCCCTATTTACAAAAAGCGATAAATTAGTAGTGATGTACCTTAAGTCATGTGGCTAAAAGATGTAGTACTAAGCACGACTTTTTTATTAAGTATACAATACAAGTCAATTTTGCATGCCTGCCTCTCTGCAACTCCATCTGCTCTCCTTTCCCTGTGACAGCACACTCCTCCTTTTTACGCTTGACTTCCAGTATCCACTTAATGAACACTTGTCCTCTCCTCTCTCCTCTCCCCTCTAGAAAGGAACCAGTAAGACAGTCTCCTGTATATGTACAAAACCAGAAAGTACACACAACACACATTAACTCTGTGTCCCCAGGTCCAGTTTATTCTTTGTCCGAAGTGTTGACCTCAGTACTGGCTTCAGGTCTTGGGTGAGTATGATTCTCGATCTCCAGGCTATAACTCTGTCTACTACCTGATCATGCCCTATTCTGGGAACTTAAGCAAGTTATGGGTTTTTTGCTTTTGGGTGGGGGGCAGGGTGGGGAGCAGTATTTGGTAAGGGCCTTGAGAAACAAAACTAATTTGAAGACAGGAACAGTGACAACTCCTGGGATCTGAGATGGGGAATAACATGATTACCTCCTAACATAAGAAGTTGAATTCTCTTCATTGCAATGAACAGCCTAAGTCATACAAAAGCCAAGCAAAGCAAACTAAATATTCCTTAGTGCTGAAAAAAAATCCTAGAAGTTTTTCCTTATCATACCCTACCAAAGAAAGGGCAGAGTTGTAAAATTCTTTGGAAGCGCAAACACCTTTAAGAAGTCTAACTGCTTACAATAACGTGGGTAGTCTTTTGTCTAAAATAAACATAAGTTCTTCTAGCTTATGGGTGTGCAAACTATGATAGCAGCCTAGTCCTGTTTCTACAAATAAAGCTTTACCAGAATGCAGCCACACTCATTTCTTTCTATATTGTCAGATGGCTTTTGTGATACAACTACAGAATTGAATAGTTGCAAGAGAGAACATACGGTCAGCAATCCAGACACATTTCCCATCTGGTCCTTTAAGTTTGCTGAGCCCCATTCTAATAAGCTATTGTATTTCACTGTACATATACCTGGGAAATCAGAACAGGGCAATGATAGTGCAGCGGTAGAATTCTTACCGTCTCTGCACAGCCACCACCCATCAGCAGAGACCTGTGTGTTGCCATGCTGCAGAGTTTCTGGACTTAGACAAACTGGGAAGAAAGACCTGGCAACCTGCTTCCAAAAATGAGCCACTGAAAATCCTGTGGATCAAACTTGAAGAATGTAACCACTTACTGAGTTGCACATGTAGAAACTGTGAATAAGTGTATGTTTTGCAATGTACGGTCTCAACAATAAAATTAAAATAAATAAATAAACCCGGTGAATCACAATGGTCTGAACATATCAGGGATGGCACAAGACTGGGTATAACTTCATTTGATTGTGTACAGGGTTGCCATTAATTGTAATGTCAACTCAATGGCAGCTATAACAAAAATAAAATAGAAGGAAATAATTTATAGACTATATTATTCCTAATAATTACTCCTCTCAGGTTTAAGGTTTCCAGTGTGCTTCTTGCATTATACACTAATATCCAACCACACTGGTAGAAATCATATACGAAGTCTGAGCATCTGAAGGAAGAATTACGCAGTGACTTACTTATGGAGGGTTCATTCTATGCTGACAGCCTATCTACTATGAGACCATTCTAGGGCCCAAGAAGCAGTTCTCCTAGCTGGCACTCATTTAGAGTGAGAGTTTGAACTCACTCGATTGTGCGCTTCATGAGGAGCCATGTGTATCCTATATAACTTGGCTCACAGAGGACAAATAATAAGTTATTTGTTCAATGAATGAGCAAATGAGGCCAGGGATGGAGAACCTCTTCTTGCAGTTGACATCTAAACAAAGAATTCTTTCTTACCCAGAACGATAATGATCTAAAGCAGAGTTCTCAGCAGAGGAGACTGCAGGACATCAAAATATGAGCAAGAGAGACAGAAAGGGCCATATAATCCAGACACTACATCTGCACAATACCAGAAGAACTAGATGGCTCCTGACCACCACCAAACATATGTGAGAAAAAATAGGTGTGCAAAACTAGAACTCTATTAAAAAGACCAGTGTTGATGGTCTGACAGACTGGAGAGTCCCCAGAAGACATGGCCCCTGGACTCTGATAGCCCAGAACCAAAACTATTCCCAAAGCCAACTCTTCAGAGAAAAGACTGTAAGAGATACAATGATACTGGTGTAGAGTGTGCTTCTTGGCTTCAGCATATATATAAGGCTAAATGGACAGCTCCTGTCCAAGGGTGACATGACAACAGGGGGACAGGAGCTGTTCAAATGGACATGGGAAACATGGTGGAAAGGAGTGTGCTGTCACAGGGTGGGAAGAGCTAGAGTTACACAGCACTCTGTACATGCAAGTTTTTTGTAAGACAAATTGATTTAGATTGTAAACCTTCATTTAAAGCACAATATTTTAAAAAAGGCAGTTTCTAAACCTCATTATGTGATATATGAATTCTATCTTAATAAAGCTGTTGAAGATACACACAACCCAGAACTCAGTACATAAACATACTTAACTGAAAACTAAGATTTCTCAAAACAAGACATATACATTATTACATATGCTCTGTTATGTTCAAGCTTCTACTAGTGTTTTGTAAAAAAAAAAAAAAAAAAAAAACCCACTGGTTGCACTCTTTATGCCTGAAAGTCAAAAAAACAAGCTGTCCTTCAATAGTAGAATAGAGAAACTATGGTACATGCCCCAAATGCAATATTATGTAGCATGGGAATGGAAACATTACAACTAGATGCAACATGGATGATCCAACTAAAGGAAGCAACACAGAAGAGAAGACAGGATTCCGTTTGTATGTATTCAGAGGGGGTAACAGAGAATGCAAGAGGGCAAAAGAATATTCAGGGTTCTGGTAATGTTTTCATTCTTCAGCTAGTGCTGGTTATATAGCTGTCTTCACTTCGTGAAAATATACCATGCTATCCTTGTATTTGTGTATCTTTCCTGTATACTACTTCAATAAAACATTTATATTAAGATTTATCTACTGATAATCCAGAATTGCAGTTTAAAACACAGTCCTAGAAAGGCAAATGCTCAGAGTGATTCATAAGCTAAAAGCTCAGAAGAACAAAGGTAACAGGGCTGCAATGACACTCAGTTTAGGGAAAAAAGGGGATTACAGAAGATATCAAGAATAGAATTTTCTGGAAGTAGCTGACTATCTGGGAGAGGAACTGGCTAGGCACTGCTCTGGAATCCCTCTGAAACTTCCTGGATAAAGGCTCTAGCACAGGTTTGGAATTTTACGAATTAGTGATTCATTTGGATCAACAAGCCTTTAAAAACGCAAATTTCTCTGCCAATGCTATTACTGTTTCCAGTCTCTGACATTTTGGTTTCAAACAGCTGACTTTTAAAAAAACCAAACTCAGTGCAGTGGAATCAATTTCGACTCACAGCAACCGTATGAGACAGAGTAGAACTGCTCTATTTAGCTTCCAAAGAGCACCTGGCGGATCTGAACTGCTGACCTTTTGGTTAGCAGATGTTGTAGCACTTAACTACTACGCCACCAGGGTTTCCTTAGCTGACTTGAATAACCTTTAATAAATTCTTTCTACTTATGACAGGAACTGTGCTTTTTCACATGCATTACCATATCTACCTGAGACTGACCTCCTCCTGATAATCCCTTAGGTAAGTTACTTAACACCTCTATGAAAACAACCTACTGAGCTTTATCATTTCTGAATGAACTTGTCTACACATTTAACACTTTGCATGTAATTTCTGGAATTCAGAGCTTTCCTCAAGGCCAATCTTTGATCTAACTGATCTCTTTTTTTTCAGTGTCCTGTATTTGATTCCATGATCTTCACTGGACAGTATTCTACAACAGAACATGCTCCTATACAGCCAAAATATTTAAGATGGATTGATTTCCTCAACATTACTCTACTGCAAGTTTCTGGTGTAATCCCACAGAGCAAGTCAGTCTTTATTGTGACACGCCAGGACCAGCCTCCACCTCTGCCTTGGCCTCTCTTCCCTGACCACAACTCTTTGTTCTTAAGCACCTTCGCTCCTCTCACACATGGAATGCCTCTTGCTGATCCAGGACCTCCTGTCTGTGAATAATCAGCTCTATCAAAAGGAGGAACAGCCCTGCAATCCCTAAATGGAGCAGCACCCCTTGCTCCTTTACTACTCCTTCCTCTAGCTATAACTTGAAAATCTTTATAACCATAATGTGGATCTTCACATTCACAATAGTCATGGTAATCATAGCCGTAATAATTATAATGATCTTCACATCCATAATAATCTGGAGTATACCCATAACCACATCTACCTCCACACCCTTGACCACTTGTTGAAGGGAGTAGACAAGGTGGACCATAAGAGTGGTAATCAGCATACACTTGACTCTTTTGCTGCTTACCTCTGAGCTTTTCTTTTTTCTTTTCTGATCAGTTGGCTTAGCAAACACAATCTCAATACATTCTCCTTCTAAGTTTTTGCCATTCATTTCTTCCATAGCCTTGATAGCATCATCTTGCTCATCAAAATGAATGAAAGCATAATCTTTTAGTTTGTTCACTCATTCCAGTTTCCCAAATTGACTGAATGCCTTTTCTAAAATCCCTTCTGTTACAGTACGGACAAGGTTGCAGACAAACAGCATTTTTCCCATTGCTACAATCTCAGGATCAGGATCTTCAATAGGATCAGCCCATTCAACAGTCCAAACACTTCCCCAGACTCTGACTTTACCAACCTACGTCTTGCCTGCACAGCTGTTTTGTGACCTTCTTATTTAAGGGAGCAAAAGTATCTGTTTTTTCATTGCTATCTGATTGGTGGTATAAAATGACATCTGTCAGGCCCTCTGTTACTTTGCTAAATTCTTTAAGAATCCGTTCCTTGGTTTTACTCTTAGGAATAGAGACCACAAAAAGCCTACTGACAGCAACAGAGATCCCACATCAATGTGTTTTTCAGAACTAATTTTATTATTATCATAGAGTTTAACAGCCTTCTGAGCTGCTTGTTTTGTGTCAAAAGTGATAAACACATAACCTCTATGGAGAACAGTAAGTGGATCCACCATTAAACAAGATCCCATATAGGTATGGCTTTCTCCAACAATGGAACAAGTTCATCCTCAAATAATCTCCAGGGATCTTCCCCACAAATACCTCAGTGCCAACACAAGGCTGCTGATCTGAATAAACAGAATCTGGAGGCGGTCTCCCATACTTCCTCTGTCCAGTAGTCACGTCAAGTGTGTATGTAGCCTGTTCTCTGCAAGAGTGCCTTCATTTTTGCCTTGTCTGGTTCTTTGCTAGAATCCACTACTTTGCACCCCCCCCCCCCTTTTCTCTCTACCTGTAAGTTTTCATGATTCCACATAAAAAGGCACTTTTATTCTGAACATGGGATCACTGTCTTTAAATTGCTGAAAAACTACCTGTGCATTGTCTTCACTAAATTATTTTACAGCTTTGATACCTATTTCATCTAAATCACTATGTGCAACTAGCTCTGCAACGTACATTTCACCTAGTTTTCACCAACTTTCTGTGGTAAACTAGCATCAAGCAATGTCTGAAAATTGTCTGAATGGCTACCTGCAGAAGCAGTATCTTTATTGCTGTCATCTTTCCACTGTCATGTTCTGCAGCCATGTTCCTGGAAATCTTCCTGTTGGGCGGCGGCGGCGGCGGCGGCATCCTGGCCGAGGGGATCGCGCGGTGAGAAACACGCCACGCGCTCGCTCCGCCCTGTGTCCGCGTGAGCGCTGCTGTTAGAAAACGGCGGTGGAAGCTCACGCAGCAGGCCACCCATCGCTAACTGATTTCTTAACGTTTCTTGAGTTACAACACGAACTACACTGCTGGTTCCATTAGAAAGGAAAGGAGGACGACAGATACCAGTGCAGGATACTTTGAACAGTGACCAGTGAATAAGAGGTTACTGATTCAGTATAGTGGTTGGTGAAAGAGAGAAGCAGCCAAAGAATGAAAGAGAAGCAAAGGCAGAGATGTGAGACGGCATCCAAGAATCATTTTCTTTAACCTTGAAGCCAAAGTGACTCTTCCTTTGGAGAAAGGTTCCAGTTATTCCAGCATGTTTTCCCAGGGTGTGTGCAAGTGGCAAGACCCGGGGTGGAAATAAAGAAAACTGGCTTTAGTTCTCCTCAAGGAGGAGGCCTACCAATGGTGGGGAATGAATAACAGACATCTCATCCCAACCCCTGAAAAGCTTCCGTCTTCCTTCCTAAGAGACTTACCTGCTGCATACTGGTGGAAGATACAGAGGAGTTTGTTGGGTGGTTTGGGGGAGTTTTCTTGACCTCAGCAACGGGGAGCAATGCTGGGAAAGATGGCTTTCCAAGGAGTTAGCTTTTTACTCCTATTGTCCAGATTTCTCCACATCATTCCCACAGCTCTCAAAGGGCAAGGAAAGAGAATGACCCTGTTTCCTGTTTGGGGGTACACAACTCTAGTTCTGAAAAAGACAAATAATCTGTACTTTAAGGTATGCTACAGCTGTAGTCTACCTGGAATTGGCCTCTACTTACCTTTCTGTCTCCAATCATGAATAAGAAATTGAGTTTCAGTCTAGCAGGGACACTTACCTTGCTGTTCAGCTGCTGAATTCTTAATTCCTTTTGGTGAATTTCCTTTAAACTGTTATTTTGCTTGGTCTTGAGAAGTTCTATCTCATAAACCAGCTTTTGTGATCCATCTATGGAAGTTGATGCCTCTGGGGGTGCCTCCCAAGACACAAGCACTGGTTGACTTTCCTGCAAGATTTATCATGCTTAATTCCCTCCCTGGACATGAGCTGACTTATCTAACAGTGGCAGGTGGGCACCTGTAGGGGCTGATGTTTGCTGGGTAGCAGGAATCTGTGAGAGCAATAAGTGTTGAAAATACTCACCTGCCTTTGGTATTTGAGGTTCTGAGTCTGGGAGGAAGCAGCACTCAGTTCCCTCACAAGGCTCTGCAAATGACTGAGCTGCTGATCCTTATCAGAGACAGCCATAAGGTATTGCTCTTTCATCCTCCGCTCATGCACCTCCCAGGAGCTCTTCTCCATTCTATAATAAACAGGACAGAATTGCAGAAAAAAATACACTTGTGAGGCCAAGGTGAACATTTCCATATGGAAAGCAGTATTGTGGGCAGACGGCTACAGTAAAGAAAACATATAACCAGAGTGAAATTCATCAACAGAATTGTGCAGTAAGGTACTGGAGCAAAAGAAAAAAATTCAACTGCCAAGCTTAGGTACAGGCAGTACTTCGTAAAAAGCTGGCATCTGGCTGAAACCTGAACAGTTCAGCAGGGCTTCCATAAAGGGAGAAGCATTCCAGGTTCAGGGAACAAACTGAGCAAAAGGTACAAGTATGAATGTACCCGGTGAACTTTAGAATAGTTGTAGATAGCGTGTAGAGTGGACATGGTAGAAAAAGATGGAAGAGAGGAGAGGAATGAAGTTAGATCATGTAGGATATTCTTTCTCTGTAAGCAATGGGAAATGACTGTCAACTTTTCAGATGAGCAGTGCCTCAGTATGGTATAACCACCACAGATCTGGGAATGAAGCTACAGAGTCAGAAGGATCTAGGCTCAAATGCCTAGAGTAGGTGGAAGACCCAGAGTAAAAATTAATTAAGCTCTTTAAGCCTCAACAGTAAAATGGGAATCAACAATCTACTCATTAAAATTATTGTGAAAATTAAATACCATAGGTCATGCAACAAACACAGAGCCTGACACTTATTAAACCATACATGAGCTGCTGTTGTTTTTACTTATCCTTTGAATCCAGACAAGAGGAAGGCTTCCACCTGACTCCAGTTAATTTCCTTGTGAACTGCTGAAAACTGCCTCCACCACCATTCTTCAGTCCCACTTCTCTCTACATGATACTCTGAAAAAATCAGGATTGAAATCCAATTCCTGCAGCATATCTACACTTTCAGTAGCACCAATCTCTCTATTTTTCCAAAAAAGTACCAAGTTTGTTTTAATTACCTCTGACTTTTTTGTCTCGCTCTAGAAAGAAGGTGGTCCCTCCTTTTCTAACTGACCTATTATAAAATCATCTTGTGCTCAAACTTGGCTTGGATTATGGTCATAGTTACTGTTACTTGAATTTTTTCAAACATGCAGAAGTAACTCTTAGAAACTAAAACAAGTTTTTATTACAAGGCTATAATATGCAAAAGGCATAAGTCTGTTTCTAAAACACTTTCTTTGAAATATGTCTGAGAAATGAGTGAGAATAAAAAAGAGTGGGTGTAAGGGAGTGTATGAGAAAGATCACAGTCTTTCACAAAACACTTAAAGCTGCCACTTGGGGAGAAGACTACACAAGAGTTTATGGTACGGAAGGAAACTCTTAATGGAGAATGGGGGCTGAAGGACAAACCCAATGACTTAACGGCAGTCAGCCATAAGGAAAGTTCTATCTCATTTATCCCCTTAAGTAAGCAAGCACGGGAAGCAGCAGCCATAAGTAGAAAAGTTATGATACAGATGCAGGTTCTCCTGTTAAGACAACCACATGATCAATAGAATCTTGAATGTGATATTTCAATTTTTTCATGTTTAAATAGCTCATTTCTCCCAAGTGTTTCAAGACCAAAAGGTAGGGAGTCTTTAAGTTATTCAGACAAAACTGGTCTAAAATCAGTAAAGCAAATCTCTGTATTTTCTTTTTCCTTCTAAAATGAAATAAAATGTTCACCTTTCCTTTCCGTAATTTACTCACATCTACTTGGTATATAATGTACTTATCTTCAAAACTGCTACAACATGGAAGGTAAAGAAAGGCCAAGTAAGGTGGAAAGACAGAAAACGAGGGCAGAAAATAACATCTACACACACACAAAAGTCATTTTCTTCTTCTCTTTTCCTCTTTCCTAAGGGTCAACCTTATCCATAGGCCCTTCAGGTTGCCCTCTGATGGAAACTTACAGAAGAACAGGTGACAGCAGGAAATAAGCCTTTGACTTCACAGTTCTTCTTAGGTTGACACAGGTAGTGGAATGCTTAATGTTTCAAAAATTCAAGGTGTTGTGGAGACAACACAGGAGACATCAAGGTGATGCTCCAATGTGGTCCCAATCACTTTAACCCAAAACCAAACCCACTGCCTTTGAGTCAACTCCCACTCACAGCAACCCTACAGGACAGAGCAGAACTGCCCCTGGGTTACTAAGGAGGGAATGGCGGATGTGAAATGCCAACTTTTTGACTAGGAGTTGAACTTCTAACCACCAAGGTTTCCCAATCACCTCTGGAGGGTCTTAAGTTCAGTGCTCAGCACTACTGTGATCTGCAAGGAGGACACACTGAGAAGCTAATCTCTTGCTGATGAATTGCGACTGCAGCAGAATAAAGCTGCAGTAACTATCTCCCTAAAAAAAAAAAAAGCTGCAGGAACTATCTCCCAGAAAAAGAAAAAAAATGATGCAGTTCAAATGGAACAATTTTTCCTCTTGAGGTTCAGTTTCTGAAAGTAGTATAAGAAATTTGTTACCTCTTGAGTATTTTTAATCTCTGCAGTCTTCATGATGGATCAAAGAAGAAGGGGGGCGGTTCTTGTGTTATGGGGAAGCTGCCAACTCCTTGCAATGAGCCTGATATATTTTGACTTTTAAGCAAGTTCATATAAAATGTTTTGGATGTAACTTTACTCCATAAACTTTAAATTAATAGATTTAAAAAACAGTCTGTTCTATAAACTTTGCTTAAGGTTTATTTTGAAATACCATGTTAGTCTGTCAGTCTGTCGTATTGTGGTGGTTTGCACATTGCTGTGATGTTGAAAGCTATGCCACTGGTCTTTCCAGTACCAGCAGGGTCATCCATGTTTCAGCAGAGCTTCCACACTAAGAAAGGCCTAGTAACTGACTTCCAAAAACTAGCCAAAGAAAATCTTATGGATCACAACAGAATACTGTCCTAGTCACTTATTTGGACATATCACCAGGAGAGATCAATGGCTGGAAGAGGACATAAAGTTTGGAGAAGTACGGGGAAGGTGAGGGAGGTCCTGGGGATGGACTGGCACAGATTTGTCAGAATCACATACACACACAAACCAGAACTACTGTTCCCATCTCCATTTCTTCTTCTGCCATGGCAGTGCCATATAGCACTGTTATTGATCTGTTTCTATCTCCTTTTTTTTTTATGCCATGACAGTGCCATATAGCACTGTTACTGAAATGCTTCTTGAAAAAGAAAAGGGCTGGAACTTCAAGTTCCAGATAAGATAGAGTACATGGATTTCTCCTCATTCTTCCCACTAAATATACGTAAAAACTGTTGGTATTATGCATTAAAAAAAAAAAAAAAAAAACAGAAAGCTACAGAGGAATGACATGGTGCTAAGTTCCCTGGTTTTTTCCTGTCTTCTATATTTCCTACACATACTCAGTGAGTGCAGGTAAAACTGGTGAAATCTGAAAATGGTCTACAGATTGTAGCAATCGCAATTTCCTGGCTTTGCTATTGTACTACAGTTATATAAGATGTTATCAATGGAGAAAACTGCATGAAAATACACACAGGATCTTGTAACCTCCCTCATGTGAATTTATAGTAATTTCAAAATCAAAAGCTGAAAAAAGGAAAAGAAGAAAAGTGTTGAGAAGAGGGCTTGTCATACCTGAGCTGATGCAGCTCATGTTGCCAGGAGAGGTGTTCCTGTCTGAGCTGTTCTTGCATAATCTGAAATGTTTTTGTTTTATCTTGATATTCCTGAAGTTGAGCCTTCAGTGGACGTAACTCAGTGATCTCTTGGTTAATTTGTAAGTACTGCTGCTGCAGATTCTTCAACTCCTTCAGCTGTAACCAAAGGGAAAGTAAAAGCACAATTTATCACATTTCATCTCATTCACTCAGCTGTCAGTCATTAGTAGCTCCCTGCTAAGTTAAGTGAGACAGCAAAACAGACTACCAGACAGTAACAATCCACTGTCATATCACTACAGTATGAATCTCTAAAAAGGCGAAATACATGCAGCCTGACTGGTGAAACTCATCCCATGGAGCTGCCCATGGGCCTGATCACTACTCTAAGTTTTACCCCTGCCTTCTGAGGTCCTAAACTGACTTGAGATCCACAATTCCAACATGGGCTAGACTTAAGGTGGTAACTTCCTAGAACTAGGACTGGGCTTCTATTTTGCTATATGCCTTGGTTAGTCTTCCAAACTTTCTTATGTAGATAGGAATGTTAACTCCAGCTCAGATGATGCTGATGAGCATAAAGAAAGCAGTGCCGTTGTTACGAGCATTTAGGGTCTGCAGTCAGACATTCTGCCACTTCTTGATTGTATGACTCTGTGCATGTCCCTATACCCTGTTTTAATTTCCTCATTCATAAAATGAAGCAAATAGTATTTCCCTCCAACAAATAGATTAAGAGAAAGTTAATGCATTTCACACATAGCAGCTTTCAACAAAGTTAGTGATGCTGATGATGACAGACACGTCTTTGATTTGAAAAACTGTCTAAATCTACATTCCAGATATATCCTCAAACTCTATCTCAATATTTAAGAAAATCTTGGTAGTAAAAAATAATGTCAAGATATCTGGAAGAATAAGGGGGCCCAAACACACCTATCTCATTGACCCACTCCAGAGACATCACTAAAGCTACAATAAAGGCACTGTTTTTTAAGCATAAAACACAAGAACACGAAGAACAGAGAGTTAGCAATGCCAAAATTTTAGAAGCTGGAAAGTAGATGGATAAGTGGTAACTGACTTAACAGATCTGAGGAAGCTGAATCTTAAGCTGGCAATAAGGAAAGTCAAGACCCAATTGGACTTACTCTGCAGAATCTTCAAAAGGCTCAGGAATTAACAGCACCAGGAACCTCTGGAAAAGATGATGATGCGGGTGGGAGGAATTGGTAGATGAAATGAGGAGCATTAGATGAAAGCTGCTTAAGAAATGGTTGCACCCCTAGCTCCTCTCCTCAGCTCCACACTTTTTGTCATCCTAAAGACAACTAGAGTTTTATTCTAGACAGTTTTATTCTATTTGGAAAAAGAGGGGTGACTCTTGACTACAGAATACCAGGCATAGATGATGGGAAGGGTATGTACCAAAACCAGGGTGATCAGTGAATGTATGTTTTCTGAGTGCTGAAGGCTTTCCCCCACTCATCTCACAGAATTCTGGAGCACAAGCCTTTACCCTCCACATGTGAAATGAGACATCATTTGTGGAACATAACTGACCAGTTCAGAAAAAATGAACACCCTAACATGGGACTACCTGCAAAGCTGAGTAAGAGTATACTGCAATGACGATACAGCTGGCCAGTCCCATCCATAAGCTTTTTAGATTCTACCTTTTATACATGAACAGAAAGCCAAAGATTAATCCTCACTTGAAGAATGGCTACTATGAAAAACAAAGATAAAAACAAACTGGAAAAAAATTGGAAAAATCCAGAAACTAGCAACAGAAAAAACACAAAATACTTGGATATTTAAGAGAGATTACAAATTAGAAACATTATAACAGAAATAAAACATTATAAAGAAAATGTATGATACGAAAATGCCAAAAAAAAAACTGCCATCACTATCCTTTGATGGGTGACAAAAATTTATCCATAACATATGGAGAAATTTTAATTTTTAAATATGAAATTAATAATGGTTTTAATTTCACATTTAGAAATTAGAAATATGATGGCAAGTATGAAAACTTCAATGCAGGAATCAAAAGAGTAAGGTGAGAAAATCTTCCCAAATTATAGCAAAAAGAGTAAAAAAGCTAGAGAAGTTCTATTGTCTAAATAATAACATTTTCAGAAAAAAAAGAGAAAAAGGATAGAGAAAAAAATAAAAAATAATAAAAAAATGAATTTCCCCCAATTGTCATATGACTTCTTAGATCCAAAGGCCCAGTCAGCATGATGACTAAAAAGAGACTGACATCAAACACACTATTATGAAGCTTCAGAACATACAGGACAAAAGATGCTATATACTGTGAAACGAGGGAGAAGAGGGAGAGAGGAAGAAACAGAGTATGTAATAGTTTCAGACTCCTGCATGATCATGTAAGCTAAAGACAAGAAGCCAAGGTCTTCATCAACTTTGAAAAATTATTTTCAACCTCCAATTCTATATTCAGCAAAACTATCAATCAAGTGTGAGAAATACAAAAATATTTTCAATAAATATGCCTACTATACATCTTTTTTTGGAATCTACTAAATAATTTATTGTATTAAAACAGTGGCACAAAACCAAAAAGGCAAGACATGGAATAAAAGAAACAGGAGGTCCAAAACAGAAGAGAGAAGAAGGGAAGCCCTAGGACTCTGGTGAAAGGAAACACTCTAGGATGAAAACTGTGTCCTAGCAGTACACAGCAACTGGTTCAAGTAGGAGCGGTTCATGATGGTTTTCTTCAAGACGATGAAAGTGATAAAATATGTGACATGAACAACTTCTTGAGAGGACGCTGGACAACTGACAGCAAATCTAGGGTTAAATTATATTTATAAGCACTAATAAAACTAAGCAACAACACGAAAACCCAGTTAACTCTAGATAAAACAGAAAGAGTTGAGAAAGAGAAAAGTAACCTATCTCAACTCTAACACCATTTCATAGTTTTAGTAGTGTAAACACTGAAAACCGATGTAGCCAAAATTAAAATTAAATTGCAGAGGGAAACCATGAGGGCCTGAGAGGAAGGAAAGAGAGCAGTTTTTGCACTGAAAATGTACATATGTACTTATGGTGAAGAGGGAGTACAGACAACCAGACCTTCATGTTACCATAAAGGACAGTGAATAGTTAATGTAAAGAGTGAAATGTCAAAGTGAAATATAAGCATGATATTTAGATGTTGAGGAAATAATAAACTGAATAAACTGAAAAGGTTGAAAGCAAGGGTCTCAAAAGAAGTGGGGCTGGGGGCACTTGGGCTTGTTCTCACTAAACCCTGTAGAAGCTGATGATTCTTCAAGTATGTGTCTACAACTATTTTTTAAACAAAAACTAAATTAAAAACTTTTTAAAAAAAAACCAGAAATACATTTTTTATGCAGCCCATTCATTCCTTTAGTCCAGATACTCTACACGTTATCCCTGAAATAGGACAGCTGTGTGTTTGGGACTACATTTTAACTCTTGCTTGAGGTAATGTTTAGTGAACTGTATGTAGTTCTTGCTCTTACACTAAAGGACAACTAAATAAAACTGTGTAACACACATTATTCTATGTACTGTAGAGAATTACGTGTCACAACAACATAGATCATATCTATGGGACTCCTACAGAAGAAATTTCTTGCAGGCCTTAATATTTAAAGCATAACTACTCTTGTCTTACACAGGTGGCTTGTTTTTCTTTCTTCTTTTTTTCCTAAACTCACATGTACATGGTTTTGATTCCCTCATTCCAGTGACTGCCAGAAAGCTCAGAAATTAGTTATCCATCTTTCTAACAAAGAGTACAGGGTATTGTGACATCTCCCCAGGAGACTAACTTTATTCCTGGTTTAGTCTTTTTCTCTGCTTTCCTCATTTTCTCTTCCTTTCCAATTCCCTTTGTCATATTTTACGTTGACAGACTGCTCCTATCTTTATATGCTACAAGTCATTTTCCAAATAAAATGAGTACAAATAAACAAATACAGCCAATCCTTAAATTTGTTCTCCATCCTTCAGGTAGAGATTCTCGTAAGTGGTCCATCTGACCACAGGAAACTCCTAATGAACTCTGAACAGATGTGGAAACTTCTGAATGTTTGCAGAACAGTCTGAATGCCCTAGTAGAATCCTTTGTACTACTGTCCCACGACCTGGACCAAATGCCTTTTAGACCTAAATCACCTCTGGGGTAGCCCTGAGGGCAAAGGAGTGTGGAGTAGGCAGAAGCAATAAACTTCTGGCCAATGCTACACATTTAACCTGACAGTTAAATAAGTTATCTAACTGAAATAAGTTATCTATCTTCCTTGCTTTTACCACACATGCAACCAGTAATCAACAGACTATAAAACTTCAGTGTCCATGAGACAGACTGAGAACAAGGTATTTGGAAAAGAAGAGCAGATGGACAGTTAATACATTCAAAAGTAGGCAGAAGGGCACCAACCAAGTGCAAGAGAGCCTGTGTCACAAAGTCAAGACTGTCAAGCCTTCACGTAATTGATAATCCTTCTTCGGGTTTATGATTCTTGCATGGCAGATATGAAAGTCTCAGTTCCTGAAATTTCCCATTCCTCTTCCACTTGACAGTTTACACAATGCAGAAAACATCAGCACTTTCACTGACAACTACAATGACTATGAATCAGTAATTATATACTGCCATGGATCAAGCTGTGTTTTCCCCAAATACGTATCAACTTGGTTAGGCCATGATTCCCAGTATCGTGTGGCTGTCCTCCATTTTGTGATTGATAATCATTTTCCTAAGTCTTATAAATCCTAATCTCTGCCTGTGGTTAATGAGGTAACATCAGATTATGCTAAAGGGGATTAGGGTGGGATGTTAACATCCTTGTTTGCATCATACCCCTGATCCAATGTAAAGGGAGTTTCCCTGAGTGTGAATTGTACCATTCTTTATCTTGTAAGAGATAATAGAGAAGTAAGCAGAGAGTTCGGACCTCACACCACCATAAAAGCAACATCTGGAGCAGAGTGCACCCTCCGGACTCAGAGGACCACTGTGGAGAAGCTCTTAGTCCAGGGTAAGACTGATAAGAAAGACCTCCAAACCCAGCAGAGACAGAAAGCCTTCATCTGGAGGTGACACTCAGAATTTGATTTTCTAGCCTCCTCGATTATAAGAAAATAGATTTCTCTCTGATAAAGTCATTTACTTATGGTATCCCTGTTAGAACAGCAGTAGATGACTAAGGCATTTACCATATGGTTAGTTAACTCTATGCTAAATTCCAAGAAATTAAAAAAAAAAAAAGACACAGTATTTACTTAGCAGGACTTTGCAATGTAATCTGGAAAGTAATAGTGTAGACACAGACACACACAGAAACACAAACACACAAGCAATAAGAAAGTAAGCATAAGTATAGAGAGGAAGTAACAGAGAATCAAGCAATCAAGAAATAGAACGAGAGGATCCGTACACTGTGGCAACCTTTAAAAAAAAAACCCACCGCTGTTGAGTCGCTTCTAACTCACAGTGACCCTATGGGACAGACTAGAACTGGTCCCAAAGAATTTCCAAGAAGCACCTACCTGGTGGATTCAAACTGCCAACCTTATGGTTAGCAGCCCTAGCTATTAACCAGACTATACCACCAGAGTTTCCTGGTGACCTTTAAAGAGTGAGAAATACTTACCAAGATGGAAAACAATCAGGAGGTCATTAGGCAGAAAGGATGCTAACACTGATCAGTAACAAGTACCAGATTGTTTATGACACAGTGAGTAGATCAGCTTGGCTGGAATAAAGGGCATAAGTTATGAAATAGTAAAAGGAAAGACTGGGATGAAAGGTAAACACAGACTGTAGGGTCTGAACTGCCAGCCTAAGGTTTGAATGCTAAGCCTATTCTAGAACTACAACTTTAAAAGGTTTCTGAGTAGGAAAATACAAGAAAGTAGAGTTTCAGGAAGACATACTGGGCAATGGTATAGAGAATGTTTTCGTGAGTGGGAAAGCTGGGAGCAGCATTATTACAATAGTTTAAGGGTAAAGTGTTAAGAGTTTATCCTAGAACACTGAGGATGGAAAAGAAAAAGTAAGACCTGAGGCACACTGTGAATAAAGAAGTGACAGACACTGATGAGTAAATGGAGTAAAATCATCAACAATTACGAGTCTACAGGAACAGAAAACTATTACTGCGCTAATAATAATAATAAAAAGATGGTATGGCTTGTAAATATTTATCAGCCAAAAACATGGAACTAGCATTGAGAAACACAAAGCTTAGTTCACAACAGATAATAATAAAGCAATTCACTGGATACAACATAGTTAATTCATAATCTATCCTAACACTTCCCAGGTAGTAAAAGATTTTGACTCAGAGGTTAACCAACACCAAGATGTGCTATGTTACTGTTCTGAAGCACATGCTGTCCTGATGGAGAGAATCTTTTGCATTTGTGATCTGAAAAGACTGATACAAAAGCTGAGCACCTAGAACAAAGTGAGCTGAAAATCTATTAAAATTATGTTAAAAACAACAAATATAAAAAAATATGTATATGTCAAAAACCATAGATGAAAGAGGGGGCTTTGTTCAGATTGTAAAAATGTCCATAAACAGTGTGATATGGACTAACACATTACCTAAAAAGTAATTACCTAGGAAAAGAAAAGTTTACACAAGACTCGACTCAGTAGTCAGAAGAAGCAATCTTTTCACAGGGGCTAAACTTAAACAGAGAAAAATTTTTAGATTCTAGGCATGGATACCATATTACAATGGATAATCTGTCCTTCTAAACTGCAATTTATTTCAATTTTGGTCTATTTTTCCATAAGTACATGGTCTTGGCAGAATTCAAGACTGTCGTGGAAGAGAAGACAAAAATGTCACAGGGCAGAACACCCTGACAATCTAGCTCGACTCACACAGTTCTAGTTCTTGCCTCTGAAACTTGATGACCTGGAGGCTCTCTGAAAAAGACCTAGATTCAATGCCTGGATTCTATTAAAAACCCCAAACAACAAATTCACTGCTTCTGAGTCCATTCTAACTCACAGCAACCCTATAGGACAGAGCAGAACTGCCTCACAGGGTTAACTGCCAACCTCTTGGTTAGCGGACATAACATTTAACCACTGAATCACCAGGGTTTCCCCATGCTACTAGAAGCTGCAAAATTGCCACATTACAGATCCTCCTTACCATCTTCTCCCACTGAAAAAAGCTGAGTATTCAAGGGAAAAGATAAATGGCTTGGCCTACAAGTAAAACTGTATTAGTCTTTTAAACTTACTGACATAAACCCTTTTTACATTTAACTAGTTTTCTTCCCCACAACTTAAGGTTGAGTTAGTATAAGCCAAATCCTCTCTACTCCTAATTTTACCAGATCACTTGCGAAAAGACACTGAGTGAATACTACACTTTCTTTCAGATAAAACTATGACTAATTCTAGAAACTGATACACATTTCTATGTGTATTATATGTAATACATAAAACACCTCTTCATCATTTAATCCTTTTATACTAGCCCATGGAGTTTCATGCAGAGGAAATTTGGGATTTTTTGAAATGGTAATGGTAGTTTTAAAAACACTCCAGTGCCATCAAGCTGATTCCAAATCATACTGCACCTCTAGCACCGAGTGAAACTACCCCATACAGTCTCCAAGGAGCACCCAACAGAATGCAGCACTTAACCACTACGCCACCAGGGTAGACTGAGAACAACTTGTATGTCTGTGCTTTTGCAAGACCAAAGAGAACCTGTGAGATATACAATCCTGCCCTTGACTGCCCTAAATCCTAAAGTTTGTTTATCATTTTCTTAGACATGGAGATCAATTTTAAAAAGGGTTCAAAATCTCTCAAATACAGATCTGAAAGAGAGAAACACACTCACTAGTCGGTCTCTGTCATTCTGCAGTGATGACATGGCTCTTTTTAAACTCTGTACTTCAGCTGGGCTAGTTGCTGGCTGGGCTGCAGACCACTGCTTCCCTTCCTCCACCTTGTGCAATCTTGCCAGCTCATTCAACAGGTGGTCTCTCTCATTCTGCAGACTGGCCATAGCCTTGGAAAAAGACTGTACTTGGTTGTAAGAATCTTCAAGTTGGGAGGACAAGTTAAGCAGCTGTTCGTCTTTGGACAGCAGCTGCTGGTTAAGTTTCTCAAGGTGAGACAAGCTGCTATCCTCAGTGGAGCTCTTTGGAGAGGTGGCTTTAGACACAAGAACATCTCCCTCTCGGCTCAAGACGCCCTGTTTTTCTCTCAGCTGTGCCACCTCCTTCAGACTGGCATCATATTTCTTCTTCAGTTCTTCAAGATCCTCATTGGCATGATCTCTACTGTCTTGCAGGGAACTCATAGACTTTCCAAATGACTGAAGCTGTGCTGTGAGGTCTTTATTTTCTTTGGTGACCATGAGTAATTTCTGTTCCATCTCCATCAGATCTCTGGCTAGCTCTGCTACCCTCTCTTCTGCTGTTTCTGTTTCATTTCGCATTATCCCAGCATCATGATGAAGGTGTTTTAATTCCTTCTTCAGCTGATCTTCAATTTCACCTACTTTCTTAGCAGCGTCCTTCTGAACATGAACCAATTCTTCTTCCAGTTCTCTAATTCTTTTCTGAGAGGAAGAAAGGGTAGTACTTAACTTTTGTACCTCTTCTTCCTTTACTTTCAATTGAGTCTGAAGTATCACTAAAATACTTTCTTCTTGCAAGTCCATTATCTGTTCCTTAAGTTGGGCTATTGATATTTTCAAGCTCTCAATCTCTGTGGATAAGCCTTGTTTCTCCTCCTGTAAGGCATCACAGGATCTCTGCAAATGCTCTTTTACCTCCTCAGACACTTTCAGCTTTTCTTCTAATTTAGCATATTCATTTTTGAGCTCTTTATTCTGCTGAAGTTGGGCTTCAAGGAGTTGCTTTTGCTGACAGTCCTTGATTGATATAACTTGGTTCAGGTCTTCCCTGTATTGGATCAGTTCTGCATCAAGCTTGGCATTCTCAGAATTGAGATCATCCATATGACTTCTCAAGCATCTAATTTCTTCCTTAAGCTTATTATTCTCAGTAGCAGCATCTTGGATGAGTTGATCTTTCTCTAACATCACAGAAAGATGTCGTTCTTCCAGCTGTTGATAGTCGCCTACTATGCGGTCTCGGTCATCCTGGAGTGAAGACATGGATTTAATGAAGGAGTCCAGCTGAGCCTTCTGCTGAGAGCTTTCCTTTTTCATGGTGGTCAGTGTTTCCACAAGCTGACTGCTTTTGTCAACAGCTTTTCTGTGTTCCTCTTCCTTCTGGGACAGCTGGTTCTCTAGTTCTTTAATTTCTTTACCATGTTGTTGATGCAGTTCTGAAACAGCTACTTGGATTGCCTCTTCCTTAGCAGAAAGCAAGCTTATAATCTTTTCCTCTTTCATGTTTATTTCTTCATGCAATCTATTCGTCAGTTCCCTGGAGGCCTGAAGATCAGTCTCTAGCTGTTCATAACTGAACTTACAATTTTGGATATCACCTTCTTGCCGCTTGACAATCACTTCCAAATCTTCTTTGTTTTCCCTACATTTTTCTAAAGAGTTCCTTAAATCAGTTGACTGCTCTTGGAGAAGCTTAAGTTCTGATTCCAACTTAGCGAGTTCATTCTGAGCATTGTGGTATAGGTATCGAGTCTCTTCCAGCTGGGTTAAAAGTTCTTTGTTTTCCCCATGTAGAGTATCACAGACCTTCTGTTGACGCTGGACTTCTGTCTGGGCCTTGGACTCCCAGATCTGCCTGTCATGTTCAAGCCTGAAAAAAACAAAGGGCATTAATTACAGACGTAATGGAAAAACTTATTGATGCCTAAAGAACAAATACTATGTAACAGATCTACAGGGGAACCAATACTGAATATACTTCCGTGTCACTCAGATATTCATAACTGAAAGTATTCAACTTTTTATTGAAAATTTATTCACTGTATTACAGACTTGTCTTCTGAATTTCCTGTATAAAGGCATACTATAAACCAAAATTGATGTATTTAATCATAAACTCCAAATTAATTGCTTATTTTGGTACATGGGTTTTTATACTCTACAAAGGAACACTTTCTCTTAGTTTGCTTTACTTTGCTTAAGACCAGCTGATGTCTGGTCCTTTATGGAACACTCCTAGTCTGAGAGGCAGTGAGGAAACCTGTAAATTAGAACTGAGGGAACATGTAAAAGGTGGAGGACACTGATGATTCTTGGGCTTCAAAGTGATATTATAAAAATGAGGCTTGACCAGTAGAAGAGTTCGGCAAAGTGTCAGGACACAAGATAAACATAAGTAAATCAGTACATCTCCTTTAGGCCAACAATGAGATTATTAAAGGAGAAATCACCAAATCAATTCCATTTACTATAGCCCCAAGAAGATAAAGTATCTAGGAATAAATCTAACCAGAGAAATAACAGACCTTTACAAAGAGAACTAACTACAAGACCTTACTACAAGAAACTAAGAGAGCCTTACATAAACAGAGAAACTTACCCTGCTCATGGATAGGAAGACTTAACATTGTGAAAATGTCTATTTTACCCAAAGCACTCTACTTACATAATGCAATCCCAATACAAATCCCTGTGACATTTTTTAATGAGATGGAGAAACAAATCACCAACTCTGTCTGGAAAGGAAAGAAGCCCTGGATAAGTAAAGCACTACTGAACAAGGAGAACACACTGGGAAGCCTCTCACTACCTGACTTTAGAACCTATTATACACTGCCACAGTTGTTAAAACAGCCTGATACCAGTACAAAAAGAGACACATAGACCAATGGAACAGAACTGAGACCCCAGAGATGACTCCACCCTCCTATGAACAGCTGATATTCAACAAAGGCCCTAAGACACTAAACTGGTGTAAAAACAATCTCTTCAACAAACGATACTGGCAAAATTGGATATTCATCTGCAGTAAATGGAAACGAGACCCCTATCTCATACCTTATACAAAAACCAACTCAAACTGGATAAAAGACCTAAATGTCAAATCTAAAACAATGAAACTCATCTAGGAAGAATCAGGGTCAACAATGGAAGTTTTAATATACAATGCAGACAGACTTTAAAATCTGACAAAGCACAATCAACAGAGAATACATAAATGGGAACTACTAAGAATTCCACAGTTTTGCTCATCCAAAGACTTTATCAACAGAATTAAAAGACCACCTACAGAATGGGAAAAAAACCATATGTCAGACCAATGTCTGAGCTCTATAATCTATAAGGTATTACAAAATATCAATAAGATAAATAATCGAATTAACCAATGGGCAAAGGAGATGGACTGACATTTTTCTAAAGAGAAGATCCAGACCGCCAAAAAACACACGTGGACATGCTTACAATCATTAGCTATTTAAAGAAATTCAAATCAAAACTATGATGAGATACCATCTCACCCCAACAAAGTTGGCCATGATCCAAAAAATGCAAAACAACAAATGCTGGAGAGGCTGTGGAGAAATTGGAACCCTCCTACACTGTTGGTGGGCTTGCAAAATGGTGTAACCTCTTTGGAAAGCAATCTGGTGCTTCCTTAAAATCTGGAAATAGATACGTGATTTGACCCAGTAATTCTACTTCCTGGAAAATATCCTGCAGAATCAAGGGCATTCACACCAACTGATACATGCACACGAATGTTTACTGCAGCACAGTCCACAATAGCAAAAAGATGGAAATCAACCCAGATACCCAACAACAGAGGAATCAATAGGTAAACTATGGTATATATATTCAGTGGAACACTATGCAATAATAATGAACAATGATGATTTTAGAGCATCTCATAATCTGGTTTCAATTGGAGGATACTACGTTGAGTGAAAGCAGCGACAAAAGGATAAATATTGTATGAGGATCCCTACTACAAGAACTTAAAAACAGACTCATGCATAGAAGAAAAGACTCTTTGATGGCTACAAGGATGGGGAGGGAGGGAGGGAGAAGATGGGGTATAGATTAGATAGTTGATAGAAATCTGGTTGGGTCAAATCTGTGAACAGCACACATTAGAAAGATCAATTTTAACTAGACTTCAACATAACATGTCACTCTTTCCATCTTAACCCAATACTGCAAGGACAGAGTAGCTGGGGCAGCCATCCAGGAACCATGCTCTCAGAGGACATCGAGGCCAATTGGCTTACACTTTGCTAAGAGTCTTCTGCACCCCCACGTTAGTGAGTGGAGTCGGGGGTTTTAAAAGCTGCCAAGCTGCCATCTGAGGTATACCAAATGGTTCCAACTCAGCAGGAAGGGATGTTCCCCAAGGACCAAAATGATATGGGGAAAAGAGAACCTAGAATACAGAGACCCAAGTGAGTGGGTGACTACACAGACACATGACCAGAAGAACCAGACGGTTCCCAGCCACCACCAGTGACAGCCATGACAGGGCTCACAAAGTTGAGTCTCACTGGCAACATGAGAATAAAAAAGGGTGCACTCTGAGATCTCCACTAAACAACAGCAATTCATGGTCCAGGGGCCTCAGGGTTCCCCTGGGAGCATGGCCCCTGTTCCTGATCCTGCCCCTGTCCATAAATCATAATGGCAGTCAACTCTTCAGACAGGAATGGATGGGACTTGGCAACACAGAGTGACCACATCATATGTGTGCTTTATGGTTCTATGCATCTACAAGATGTCATTCTGCTGACCTCTTACTGGAAGCGGCAGAGAGGGTGGGGAGTAGGGGATAGAAGATTGTTAGGGGGATACAACATACAGAACGGAGAGGAGGAGTGTACTGTCATTGGGCAGGGACAGCAGTGGGAGCTGCACATAGGCGGGCATGCAAATTTATATGAGATTGTACAATTTCACTCAATCATAATAAAAAAAATGAGGTTTGAGGAAAATAGCTCATAAGAGGCATATGCAGTAAAGAATTGATACGAAGTACATGGAAGCCTAGGGCAGTACTTTGGGAGTACTATGATAATAATCCAGGCAAGAGTAACCAAAGGGAGAAATCTAAGCAATCTCTCAGGAGGAAGATAGGAAGAGAAGCAGATGTGAATTTTTTACATTAATACAAATTGTAGCAGGAGGTTATCTGACAACAGAGAAGAAAGTATGAAGGAAGAGATAATATATACTCTAAGGGAATTTACGTTAAAATTATTACCTACAGAAATAGTTGAAATAGACACCTTGCCTCCAGTAAAGCCTAGAGGAGCAATTTTCTCAAGAGTAAAGCAAATACTCATGTTAATTTACCTGGAAACGTTGACCTTCAGTTCTTCGATGTGGATGGACATCTGTCTAAGTTGACCCTTTAGAATACTGCAGTTCTCTTCTTTGAGTCTAATTTCATCTTCTTTGGTTTGAATGGCATCACTGAATTTCCTTTCCCATTTCTTGGCTTCATCTATCACCCTGTCCCGATCATCCTGGAGGGAAGACATGCTCTTAGTGAAGGCTGCAAGCTGGGCCACAGTACTGTCCAAGTTTTCCTGAACTTGTTTAACTTCCATGTCTTTCTTGTTCAAAGTAACTTGAATCTCACCAAGAGTCTCTTCCAAGTGGACTTTTTCTCTACGCAAAGCATCCAGTTTCTCTTGCATATTTTTCTTTTCTTTCAGGTGCTTATCTTCCACCTGCTCCAGTCTTCGCTCTAGATCATCTTCCTTTTGCTTCATTTGGCTTTTAACTAATTCTTTATTAGACTGAATCTCCTTTTTCAACTTGAGATTCTCTGCTAGGACCCGAGCTGCTTCACTTTGAGTGTCATCTAGCAACACTCGGAAGCTAGCTAATTCTGCTTCTGCCTTCTCGCGGAGTTCACCTGCTTGGGCCAGATTTTCTTTGCTTATTTCCAAGTCTTTTTGGGACTCACACTGAACAAATTCTAGAGCCTTAACAGTTCTCTCCAGAGTGCTAATTCTCTCTTGATACCTGATGCAGTCCTTCTGCAACTGCTTTACTTCTCGTTGTTTCTCTTTCAACAGTTCCTTAAGTTCCTTTGCATGGCTTTTATTGCCAGGTTCTTTCTGGGCACCTTGTATTTTCTCCAAATATTCTTTTCGTATTTCCGATTCCACCCGAGTTTTTTCTTTGACTAACTGCTGCTTTTCTTCTTCCAAGTCACTCACACACTTTTTAAGATTCTGCATTTCAGATTCCAGTTGCTCATTTTTTATTTGGGCATCTGTTACATCCTGATAATAATTTCCAATGCTTCCATTAAGTTCTGCTAACTGATTCATAAGCCTCTCTTCCAAATCATCTTTCTCTTCTTCCGCTGTCTCTTTTAGTTTGGTAACCCTGGAGAGTTCTTCTTGGATTTGCTGATTTAACAAGTTCATTTTGGTTACTTCTTCCTGAAGTAACTTGAGTTCACCATCCTTTGACAGCATTTGATTTAGTAAGGTATTTTTCTCATTTTCTAATGCCTGACTAAGTTCCTTCTCTTGATGCTTCTCTTTCTCTAATTCGGCAATACTTTCTCTGAGCTGATCAATCTGCTGTAGGTAGTTGTTCGTTTCCCCACGTGAGCTCAGATTCTCACTAATGTCAGACTCTACCTTGGCGCTGCTCTCTGACAGAATGGGTTCTGAATATTCAGGTCTTGGAATCAGACTCAGAGAGCCTGGCTCTTTAACACCATCTGACACAGACTGTGTTGCCTCTTCAGTAATACCCACTTGGTCAACTTGTTTCTCAGTGGCATCTATGCTAGTTTGTTTGGATACCTTATCTTCTATCTGACGCTTTAAATCTTGAACTTCTTGACTGAGAATGTCCTTCTCAGCCATTAGAGCTTCAAAGTCCCCACAAAGGGTTTTATATTCTCTGCAGACCCTTTCTAGTTCCTCCTTCACGTTGGAACCAGAAGAAAGAAGTGCTTCCATACATTCTTTAGATGTATCACATGTAGGGTGGAGCTCTGCTCTTAGCCGCTCATTCTCTTCTTCTAGCTCTAGGATTTTCTGCTGTTTAGATTTAGCAAACTTTCTCATTTTTTCTTTCATCTCCTCCATGTCTTGTTCAGCTTCCTGCAGTTGCTTTTCCATCTCTTTCTTGTTGGCTTCTGTGCTTCTCAGCTTGCCATACAATTCTTGCTTCTCTTGTCTCACAGCTTCTACCACATGCTGAATCCTCTCAGCCTCATTGCTAACATTCTCATAGGACTGCAGGAGAATTTCATACTCTTTTTGTAGCTCCTTGTGCTTCTCTTGCCACTCAGTGTTTTCTGCAATCTGGGAACATTTCAAAGATTCAATTTCCTTCAGTAACTTTTCTTTGTCTTCAGTAAGACCTTCTAGAGCTAACTTCAGACTTTCACAAGAGCCATTGAGACTTTGATTTTCCAGTAAAGACTTGTCCATTTCGGTAATGAGTTTGTCTCTTTCTTCCTGAAGAAGAGCTAACCTTTCTGAGAAAGTCTCTTTTTCTTTATTTTGAGCAGTAACTTGGCTTTCTACATCTGCTAGAGTCTTGGTGAGACCTTCAATACTCTCTCTGGCCAAAGACAACTCCTCTTGGAGATCTTTGTTTGCCTTCAGTGCTTCTTTTCGGGAAATAAGGGCAGCCTGCAGTTTCCTCTGTATTTGTTGTCTTGCTTGACTTTCTTTCTCACTTTCTTCTGGTTTTTGCTTCATTTCATTAATTTCCACCTGGAAATGCTTTATCTTCTCATCATGCTCTTTGCCTTGTATTTCCAGCTGCATACGTAAAGCCTTAATTAAGTCCTCTTGTTCTGCCATTTCCATCTTCACTTTGGTATAGATGTTCTCTTTCTCACTAAGTTGTCCGGAGAGGCAGCTAACTTCTGCTTCCCTTTCACTTATGAGTCTTTGAAGTTCATCTAGTGCAGGCTGTAACTCTCTCAGATGCTCTAATTTAGCAATTTCTGCTTGACTGCTTTCTAGTGTCAGCTTCAGGCTTTGGGCATGGGCCTCAGCTTCACTGGTTGCCATCTTCAGACTCTCAGTCTCTAAATTCTGTTTCTTTATCTGCTCTTGTAACTGAAAGACCTCATCTGATTTTCTAGCAAGCTCACTAGTTGTAGAACTAATCTTCAATTCTAACTCCTTTTTCTCAGCTTCTACTTCTTTCAGTTGAGCTTTAATCTGGTCAAGAGAAGTAGTGCTCCATGGAGAATTTGCATCCTCAGGTTGAGCAGGCAAGTCTGAACCCAAGGAAGGCTCAGACACAGGTTGGGCAAGTTGCTGCTCTGTGGCTTTACATACAGGGTCCTCTAAACCTTGAGTGGAAGAACTTGATTCCTCTTGATCAATGCCTGGGCAGGGACTGCTGTCTAACGACTCCCTTCCTTGCATCTGGAGTTGTCTTAGTTGGTCCCCAATGGTCTCCTTTTCCTTATTCTGTTCATCATACTGTTCTTGCAAGCGATTATAGTCATCTTTCTGTTGCTGTAGCTTCTCCCTAAGATGTCTTTCCTTCTCCTGTGCCTTTTTTAAAATCACCTTACGTGAAGCTAACACTTCCTGTAGCTTCTTTTGAAGATGCTCCTTTTCTTCTTCTAGGTCCACTATCTTTTTTTCCACTTCAGGTGTCCATTGTTCTCCACTACCTGAGCCAGCTGGACTAAGCAGCACTGTTCTTTTTATAAGTGCTGCAGAGTCTCCATCACCTGCATCCTTGTCACCTGTAGTTATTTTCTGGGTAATTGCTTGGCTTTCAGTAATCTGTGCTTGAAGCACATCTATCAGATTTGTCTTCTCTAGCAAGTTCTCATTCATTTCTCTGACTGTAGCCTGTAACTGTTCTTCAGCTGCCACCTTTGCTTCCAAATCCTTCCTCACATTCTCCAGTTCTACTGCCTTCTCAGATATTGTCTGCTTTAAATCAGTTTCTGTTTGTTGGCACTTAGAGCGCACACCTTTTTCAGAGCCTTCTTTGCTCTCTTTATCTTCTTCCATTTCCCTCTTCTCACTCACATTAAGTGGGACCTCTTTCCTGGATTCACCTCTCACTTTGGCCAATTCCTCTTCTAATCTACTGACTCTTTGTAGAAGTTCTTTCCTGTTAATAAGAGCTGCCTGGAGCTTTCTTTTTCTCTGCTCACTTTCTTTCTTCAAAAGGTCTAATTCATGCTGAAGTTCTTCTTTACTTATTAGCCCTACTGGACTCAACTCATCATAATTATATTTAAGGCTAGAAACAACTTTATCTTCTTCTACCTGCTCTTTTTTAGACTCTTCAGCTTTGGACAATAAATTCAGCTGTTCTTTAAGAGTCTTAATTTCAACTCCAAGAGAAAACTTCTCTTCATTAAGCTGAACCATTTTCTCAGTCATGCTAAAGCTGATTTCTGTCACTTGCTGATCCTTCTCCTTGATGGTTTGTTCCAGGGTTTCCACATCTTTTTGCTTCTGTAATAGCAGTTGATCCAGTTTTGATATTTCCAATTCCTTCTGTAAAAGAGCATGTGAAAGTTCTTCTACCTTATTTACCATACCCCTCAAATGTTCCTCCCCCTCAAGAACTTCATTTTCCTTCTTCTGAAGCTGGCTCTGTAAGCTTTTAATCAGTGTGCTCTGCTCAGAAACTTGAAGCTGTACATCACCTAGTTCATGCTGTAAAACTTCAATTTTTACATCTTTAGATCTGGCTTCTATGCTAAGACTATGGATCTGCTCAGTGAGCAGGTTATGCTGAGTAGTCTGGCTTTCACAGTCGAGCCTTCTTTGTTTTTCTGCTTCTTCAAGATTTGCTTCCAGTTGTTGTATCTGAGCCCTCAGTTCAGTCACTACACTAAGTTCCTTTACCTGTGAAAGGAGCTGATCTCTTTCTTCAGACAAAGCAGAGAGTGCAATGCTTGTCTTTTCAGCACTTTTTTTAAACTCCTCAATTTGCTGGGTTAGCCTGCTTATTTCCTTGGCTTTCTCATCTAAATTTTTTCCATAGATTTCTTCTGCTTTATGCAAGTTTACCTCAAGCTCCGAAATTTGACACTGAATAGTATCTGGTGCCACATAAGGGGATTTATCAATAGCAACCTGCTTGCCTGGTTTCAATTTCATTTCAGTGTCATTAATAAGTATTTCCTCAGATGTTCTATTTCGATATTCAGTATCTGCCTGCTTTTCTTCGTCAGTTGCTGGAAGACTGCTCTCTTTATTGGATATTAACGGAAAATCTTGTCCTATATCTTCACGTAATACTTTCATTTCAACTGCAGATATTCTCTCACTCTCTGTCTGTTCCATTTCTTTCTGGCCATGGTCCTCTGGGTCCCCCTCAGTCTTTTGGCTCTGTAACTGCATTTTAAGAAATGCAATCTCCTCTTGAGCTTCTTTCATTTCCAATAGTAAAACTGATAATTCTTTATGTTTCTGAGAAAGCATGTTCCCAAGATCATCCTGCACACCTTCCTCAGTAGAAGAGTTGCTCTTACTGAGCCTGGTATTATTAACCATGCTGATCTATTAAAAAAAACAACAAAAAAAGGAAAAGGAAAAAAAAGAAAGCCTCAATTATTTTATACTAACAAATAACCTCACTGAAAACTGGTTATTTGTTGCACTTTCCAAAATCTGAAACTTTTCAATCTAAACTTCCTTCTCTGATATAACTGCTAAATTTTTTTTAAATCCTATTGATTTCTTAGGCTGGCCCTCAAAAGGTTCTCTATCAGTCCTGCTCTGTGGTCAAGCCATACCCACGAGACGCAATGAAATCTGGAATTCATTGTCTAGATATTCTTTATTTAGAAAAACTGTTCTTTTCTTTACATTAGAACTCCTATTTGTTTCTCCTAAGAAATGCTCAAAAAGAAAAAGACAAGCATGAAATGAGTTAAATCTTTGTTTCAATCCACACAAGGGAGGAAATTATGGGGTTTCTCTTCCTAAACTATCCATTAAGATGAGAAACTCAAAAATATTAAATCAAATAGCTTTTACAGACAAGGAGCTTACCAAAGATATGGTGAAACTGTTCACTACAGCATAGTAAGTCAACTCAAGAAAGCCCAGGAGTACCTTGCTTATTGGTTAATCCATGCCTGACAATGAATACTACAATTTTCAAAATTTAGTCCCCTTTGGATACTTTTGTGAAGAGGACAGCATCACTGCAACCCCACCCACCTCTCACCAAAAACATTGCTGTCAAGTCACTTCTTACTCTAGTAATCCTACATGACAGAGTAAGACTGTCCATAGGGTTTCCATGGAGCAGCAGTGGACTCAAACTGTGATGTTTTTGGTTAGCAGCCTGAGCTCTTAAGCACCACACCACTAAATATAAACAAGCAGATGATTCATTTACAGTGCTTCACTACTCAAACTTTATGACTCTTATCAGACTTCTGAACCAGAATGACACAACTAATTTAATACAATACAGCTAACAAGCAGCCATACAATTTTTTCAATAATTCTCAGGTCAGCCTTTTCATCTAATTCTATATATTTCATATAATTCTAATAAAACAAGGAGAAAAAAACAAACCCTTAACAGTAATAAAAAGAGAAACAAGATTCCATCTAATCTCTTCATCTCATCACGGAGTTGAGACAAAAGATAGCCTTATATAGAAAAGAGTTATCAAATCCCTACTAAGCAGCTACTATATTTGCTTTTGAAACCCTGTTGGTGTATTAGTTAAGTGCTATGGCTGTTAACCAGAAGGTCAGCAGTACAAATCCTCCAGGTAGTCCCTGGAAAGTCTATGGGACAGTTCTACTCTGTCTACAGGATCGCTGTGAGTTGGAATCAACTCAGTGGCAGTGGGTTTGTTTTTTTCCGGCAAATGAAAAATTTCAAATATTCAAAAACAAATGATAGTAAATGACAAATAATAACTACTATAGATCTCTTAAGCAGATCTCATTCTACAGGTTATGTATTTTCCTTGTCAACATTAACAAATGACAGAACTCTCCAAATTTGAAGCCCCTTCCTCTTAAGCTAGTTCCTATTTTGGTGACTTTAAGAATGTATCACTTACCTGGCTGTCTTCTTTATCTGACTCTCCACCTCTATTCTGAGCCTCCAGGAGAGCAATCTGAGACGACAGTTTTTCTGAAAGTCACACACACACAAAAAAATATCTATTAAGTTATATACATAGACAGTGTTTGAAAAAACCAGACATTGGGTGTGAGGCTCCTTGAGATACATGAAATAATCAAGAGAGAACAAACAAAACAGTTTTGAGGCAATAAAAAAGTTGATTTTATTGAGATAAAGAAATGGCCAGAGAAGATTGTGAGGGGATGATAATGAGCCTGAGTGAAGTCCAAGTAATGCTTTCAAAGAGAAGGAAGCCAGAGGACGTGACATGAGGCAGCTATTTCTGCAGCATAACCTGGGACTTTTAGGGCAATAAAACTTCCTTGATTTATCCACAATCCTGTTGTGTTCAAAACATGCATTCTGCATTAGTAAATGCACTTATAATACGTTAACGCTCTTTCACATATATTCATAAATTTTAGCACTAGAAGTAAATTATCTAATCTCATCAATCACAGGAGGAAACAGAAATGACATGACTGCTGAGGTTAGACTGCTAGTTCACAAAGAACTGTGAATTAAAGTCTTCTGAGGTCCACATCCAAGTTCTATTAAAATGTATCTTTTAAAAAGGGTAGAGGTGCCTTGAAAGCTAAATATACTAAGTGCCCTGCACTGAACTGTGTCCCCCCAAAAATGTGTATACACATTTGGTTGGGCCATGAGTCCCAGTATTTTATGATTGTCCTCCATTTTGTGATTTTTCCTATGCTATATGTTAAAGAAGATTAGGGTGGGACTGTAAATCCCTTCCTAAGTTTATCACCATGTTCCAATATAAACAGAGTTTTCCTGGAGTGTGGCTGTATCCTTTTATCTTACAAGACGTAAAACGAAAAGGAAGAAAACAGAAAATTGGGAACCTCTCATGATCAAGAAAGCAGCACTGGGAGTTGAGCATGTCCTTCAGACCTGAGGTTCTTGTGCTAAGAGGCTCCCTGACCAAAGACTGACACAACACAAGGACTTTCCTCCAGAGTCAACAGAGGCAAAGCCTTCCTCTGGAGCAGACATCCTGAATCTGGACTGTGCAAGAATAAACTTTTCCTTGTTAAAGCCATCCATTTGTAGTACTTCTGTTAGAGCAGCACCAGATGACTAAAACACTGAGTATTAAATGCCTTCAAAGAATTTATATTCTAAGAACCTCAGATATTTACTTATGAAAAAAGAAGTCTACTTCTACAATTCATTCACATGACCTACCCAGGCCCTCTCTAACCTGACCCTAATGACTTTTCAGCCTCTTCTGGCACTATTCCTTTCTTCATCACTCTCTAGAAATACTGGCACTCCTTTTCCCCTGCAGGCCCATCTAGTTCATTCCTACCTCAGGGCACTGACACTTGTGCCTTTCTGGGCTGGGCATGCCCTTTCCAGGGCGTTTCCCTTTTTCATCATTCAGGTTTCCAGGGCTCCCTGAGAGGCCTCCCTGATCCATTCTGAGACTGCCTTTTGCGGTGCCACACACACCAGCAGTTTTAGCTATTAAACTGCACCTTGTTTTACTACTTACATTTTTAATAGTTTATACAGGCACATTATAATTACAAACTTATTGTAATATATATATTTATTAGTACATAAACCAAAAATGAAACCAACCCAGTGCCGTTGAGTTGATTCTGACTCATAGCGACCCTACAGGACAGGACAGAACTGCTCCATAGAGTTTCCAAGGAGCATCTGGTAGGCTTGAACCACCGACCTTTTGGTTAGCAGCCGTGGCACTTAACTAGTACGCCACCAGGGTTTTCAGTATATACATATAATGTATAATTATATATTAACAAATATATATTTATTATCAACTTTTATATTAATAAATAGTTTTTTCTCTCTATATAAAATATAACCAAGATTTATTAAAACATAAGTCTAATTTCTTTTTCCTAATACCTCTCCTAATACTATCACTCTCTGAAATTCCACGGCCTGTCATAAACATGTTTATAGACTGTACTCCTACCAAATATACAAGCTCCATCTCACATATATAGCAGTATTCGTGGCAATCAGAATACAGCCTACCACACAGGAAGGACAATACATCTATTTGAAGAATGAATGGATGAAGGACAGCTATGAAACAAGTGAATATATGTGCATATGATGTATTTAGGCACTGAATGAAATTATCTGAAGAAAGAGCATAGTAGTATTTGGTTGCTATGGGTCAGAACCCACTTGATGGCAATGGGATTTTTTAAAGCAAAGATTTAAAAAAAAGAATTACTCCTGACCTTGAAGAGGTTATTCTTAATCTGTGAAGTGTTTATAGAGTAGCAAAAAGCCACACATTTAAAAAAGATTATCTTAATAATAGTTGAAGAGAGTACTTCTTAGCTCAAGTAGACACGTAAGATCAGATGGGCAGGCCAGATGAACAGGTAGGAAGGGGCAAGAGCTGGCTGAATGGATACAGAGGATCTGGGGTAGAAGGGAAGAGTGTGGTGTCACATTATAGGAAGGGCAACTAGGTCACATAATAATGGGTGTCTGAATTTTTGATGAGAAACTAACTGAAACTATAGACTTTGACTTACAGTGCAATTAAAAAAAATGTTTCAAAGGATCACTTTAATACTACATTAAAGGTGTGTTCAAATGGATTAGATTCAGCTTTGGGGCAGCAGGATCAAATTCCTGAAAACCAGAATGCCCCAACTGAGGCCTGAAAGAAAAGGAGGAATTCACCGGGTTAAAGAAAAGGGTTAGGATTCTAAGCAGGGTATACAAAAAAAAAAAAAACCCACAATAAACCCAAACCCACTGCAGTGAAGTCAATGTTGACTCACAGCAGTCCTATAAACAGAGTAGAACTGCCCCATAGAGTTTCCAGGGAGCACCTAGCCAATTTGAACTGCCGACCTTTTGGTTAGCAGATGCTGCATTTAACCACTACACCACTAGGACTTAAGCAGGGTACAGCATGGGCAAAAATCAAAATGGTTTCTACTTTGAACCTTTATTTACACTGATCTCTTTTACCTCAATCCACAAAATTATTACTGGGAGTAGCCTTCCTTCATTTTGCCTACTTGAAAATTCATCATCTTTTTAAGATCCTGTTAAAGCCATACCTCCTAGAAAACAACCTGACCACTCCATAACAAACGTAACTAACACAGAAATCCTGCAGCCTTTATGGTCCATATTGTACAACGTTAGACTTAACATAAATACTGGAGCTCTGGTGGCTAGGAGCACAGTAGTTAAGAGCTCAGCTACTACCTAAAAGGCTGGCAGTTCAAATCCACCAACCACTCCTTGGAAACCCTATGGCACAGCTCTACTCTGCCCTACAGGGTTGCTAGGATTGACTTGATGGCAAAAGGTTGGAAGCAGTGGTATACAGTCTAATGGCTGCATGTGTATCAATCTTACCTTTCATAACTACCAGCCCTGCTGAGAAGATCTTTATTATCAGAGGATCTACATGTTATACCTATACAATCATAAAAATCCAAACACGCCGTGAGATAAAAAGACAGAGGATTATAGTTTTCATCTTTACGTACCATTCTCAGCTTTAAGTGCCTCCAATTCCATAGAGCTAAGGAGCAAGGCTCCCTTTTCACTCTCTAGTTCTACCACTCTCTTCTGCAGAGAGGTGATATCTTTCTCAGTGACTGCCTAAAGTGTAGAAAGAAACAAATCAATGATTTAACATGAAAAGCTCTCATATGAATGCTCAGATAACCTCTAGCATTTCTGTTTTCTAAGAGTTCTTCAGCCATGAAGATACTTTAAAAATAGCATCTACTGATCGGGCAATGTTTTTTTACCTGAAAGTAAAGAATGCAGTAAATATTTAACACAAACCTAGGACACAAGTGTTTGAATTTAAGTTTCAAGCCCACATTTCAAAGACAGAAAACTTAGGTCTATAAAGGAAGAAAAGCATAAGGAAGAATAACAGCTTCACGTAAATAAACAATGTTATAAGATTAGATTAATGTCACCAAGTAACAACGTCCCTCTCCTGAAAGACAATGAACCCAAAGACAGGCTTCCCAAAGTTAAGCAGAGTCAAAACCTGTATTTATCCCTTAAGAAAAAGAGAAGAACCATAAATCTCCTCCCAAGTATCATGAAAATTATCTTGTCCTTCATTTATGCCTCCAAAATGTCAGATTTTCATAAATGAGGTAAACATCTAACATGTCATATCTTTATGTTTGTATCTTTTTACACATTATTCTTCTGCAAAAGGATAATTCTACCCAAGATCCATGCGGCTCTTTAGAGCACACTTAGCCATTCATCTGATGATGAAGGAAATGGCCAGGGGTAAATTTAGTTTTGGTTTTGTAGTTTTTACCTTAAAGGATATTTCCAATTTGCACTATGTAGAGCATGTAAAATTCTGATAGAAAAGCCCCTGGTCTTTCTGGCTTGAAGAATGATACGACAGAATTTGTCAAAATGTGACAGCAAAAATCACAGAGCGGAGAATGTCACAGAAGGGAAACCCCAGATTCTACATATAAACTCAACTTCCATCTCTGGCTGAATGATATACTAGACATTTACAAGGAATTAGAAGCAGTCCAGTTAAGGCAAAACTAACTCAGCTGTGTGAGTGGCTGAAGTCTAGCATTTGTAGTGTGAATCCACAAATATGCCTGACTCATAGAAAATAATCAAACCCTTCAGAGAAATGTAACAGAACCAAGAGTCTTTAGAACAAAACTTTCACCACATCCAAGATTCAATATAAAATCACTTATTACATGAAGAAGTAGAGATATAACCCACTCTCAATGGGAAAAAAAAAAAAATCAACAGAGCCAGACTTAAAGATTCTGCAATTAGCAAACAAAGATTTTAAAGAATTTTTTAATAACTGTGCTTAAGAAGATAAAAGATGCTCACAATGGATGAAAAAATAGGAGATCTTAGTAGAGACAGAGAAACTAAATATAAAATGAGTCAATTTGAAATCCTAGAAGTAAAAAACAGAACATCTGAAACAAAAATCTCAATGGATGGGCTTAACAACAGACTAGAGATGACAGAACAAAATATTGGTGAATGTGAAGACAGAGCAATAGAAATTATCCAACCTTAAGACTAAAGGAAAAAAGTAAATTAAAAGAAAATGAACAGAACCTCAGGGACCTGCTGGACAATATTAAAAATTCAATGTATGTATCACTAAAGTGCTTGAGAAGATGACAGAACAAGGCAAGAAAATTATTTTAAAGAAACAACAACCCAGTTTACAGCCTTGAGTGTGCTGCCTAAGCATCCATTAATTCCTCCTAGTCACCCTTTCACCAGGTTTCTGACACAGCCATTCCTATTTTAATCACACAACTTCCCAAGAATACCCAAATAAGCAGATTCTTAAGCCATTTCCAGTTTGCCTGTTTAATATACCCACCATCTGCTAATCCTAGACAGTCCTATGGTTATAAGGACCATGGGATGTTGCTTTTCTCACAGCTCCCTGACCTAGAGACTCTTTACAATGTTGCAGGAAGATATCTCTTTAGAGACACATAAGCTCCTCCCCTTTCTTCTCTTCCCTGGGAAGCTCCAAGTTCTCTTCCCCTTCTGGTGGGCCTTGTGCTACCCCTTGCCTCAGGAAAACCCCCTGTTGTGGAGACTGCCCCTGTATGCAACTGTCACTTTGTGGGCCCCACCAAACTGCTTCTTGTGTAACCTTGTTTTGTGATCATACTTTTTCCTTGATCAATCCCATGTATCTTCAAACTTGCTACAGACATAAAAGTAAATATATCAATAATCACCATAAATGTAAATGAGGAGCTGAGAACGGGAGAAGAGACCAGAAAGCCTAGATGCTAAAAACTAGAAAATGAAAAAGAAAAAAATATTTTTTTTTAAATCAGTGTCTTATTCAGAATAAAGAAGAACTGGTGCTTTGATTCATGGTGTTGGTGAAGTATACTGAATATACCATGGGCTGCCAAAAGAACAAACAAATCTGTCTTGGAAGAAGTACAGCCAGAGAACTCCTTTGCAGCAAGGATGGTAAGGCATCCTCTCACGTACTTTGGATATATCATCAGGAAGGACCAGTCTCTGGAGGACATCATGTTCGGCAGAACATTAGTGAAAAAGAGGAAAACCTTCAATCAGATGGCCTGACACACTGGCTGCAATGGTGGGCTTGAGCATAGCAACGACTGTGTCATGGATTGAATTGTGACCGCCCAAAAATGTGTGTAGCAATTTAGTTAGGCCATGATTCCCGATATTGTGTGATGTTTCTACACACTGTAAATCCTGCCTCTCTGCTGGTAATGACAGAGGATGGACAGTGGTTGTGTTAGTGAGGCAAGACTGAAACCTGTAAGAGTGCATTATGCCTTGAGGCACTCTTCCAAGATATAAAGGAAAGGGAACCAAGCAGACAGCTCCCAGGACCTCACACTATCAGGAAAGATGCAGTACTGGGAGCAGGGTATGTCCTGCAGCTCCAGGGTCCCTGCACTCCAGAAGCTCCCACTTCAGGGGAAGACTGATGACAAGGACCTTCCTCCAGAGCCAACACAGAAAGATCTCCTCTGGAACACTTGCCCTAAATTTGGACTTTTAGTCTACTTTTCTGTGAGAAAATAAATTTCTCTTTGTTGAAGCCCTGCATCTGCAGGACTGCTGTTACAGCAGCACTAGATGACTAAGACAGACTGTGAGGATGGTACAGGACTGGACAGTGTTTCGTCCTGTTGTACACAGGACGGCTGTGAGTTGGAAGTGACTTGATGGGAACTAACAAAAACAACAATAAGCACTACCAAGGTCCACAGGACTCTGCCAGCCAACACGTCTGTCAGTTTGGAAGAGTATAATCTTATATTGGAGGTAGATGTACTCCATTACCCCAGATTGACACCAGCCCACTAAGACCATCAAAGTAACTGACCCTTATTCTGATACTCATGATCAATAAGCAGCTTTCTGGTTATTACAGTCTAGCTCCTCAGGGATAATTTTGTTGAATAAAACTGCCATATGGGAAAACTTTTTACTGTTAATTAAAAAATAGAGGCATTGAGATTTCTGTAGCAGATTTAATGAGTTTAATTAGACTGAACTGTGTACACCAAACCCGATCAAATCTGACTCTACCAAAACCAAAACTGTCTTCTGAAATGACCCACCTCTGGTCCAGAATTCTATAATCATGAATGAGAAACACTCCAAAGATCATTATTTCTTCAGGATTAATTGTGACACTCATAAATGCATTTCAAATAAGTCTTCGCAGAAGGAACTGTCCCCTGAAAGCTTTTTATCAGGCAGAAAAGACAAAAGGCTTACTTATACTGCTTTCTGGAATGAATCCTCACTTCAAAACCTAACTACAGATATAGCAAAGACAAAGAGATCAGACAGACAAGAAGTCCACACTGGATTACCTGTATGCCTTCATCAGAAGTATCCAGGAAAAAAGTCTGAGAGGCTATTTCCTGTTTCTGCAGAGTTGATTTAGTTAGAAATTGGCTGAGTTCTTTGGGCTTTTCATGAAGCTGATCTAAGGAAAACGAAATATGCAATGTGAAGTGGTTTCTGCCTCTAGTCTGAGACTTACTGAATTACAATCTTCTAGGCATATACCTACCATTGTTTATTTCAGTTCAATTACATGAAATTATAACGCCATGTCAACATTTTTATTTCAACTTTGAAATGCTCCCAAGGACTAAACAACACTTCAATAAATGATTTGCGGATGAAACACCACTTTAGAAACACATCTCCTTTCAAGGTACAATAGAGTGGACCAAGGCATCTGGAAAAAGTCATTGTTCCTCTCTCCCCTTGAAAATGGCTTTGGCGTTCCCTCCCCACCTGCCCCACCCACACTCTCCACTTGGATTTTATTAGTTTCTCCAAGATTCCACAGCACGGTTTCAAAAAGGAACCTGGTCCTTTTTGTTAAGAGCACAGTGTGTTCATGGAACACACAGCCCCTGTGTAATGCCCTCTAGGCTTTCTGGTTAATGTCCAGTTCTTCAAGACAGCTCTTGAACTTGGAGACTCTGAAAATCTTTCCTTTAGACATACATCACTCTATTAATAAAGGTTCTCATTTGATGAAGAACAGTGGTGTGATGAAGCAGTGGTATTGAGTTTCACTATTTATTTTATAAACTTTCTCCCAGAGCTCGCCAGGGCTTTCCACAAGTTAATTTAAATTCTGTTCCTTTCTGTCACTGAACCCTCCATGCCAGAGGGAAGTTTTATACAGAATTCTACTGAATATCTAGGAAGTCCCTATCCACAGAATTTACAACAATGATAATAATATTATCAAGCCGGGTTATAACCTCTGTCAGAGGCATAAAAAAGTGCAACAAAGGGCATGGGGAAATGCCCTTCTAATTATTTCATTCAAGTCGTTTGAGAAAATGGCAATGTCATTAACAGATCCCTGAAAACTAAAAGTAGGCACCACTCATGTGCTAGAGATGGGGCTTTTAAAGGCAATCCAATACTGACCTTCCAGCTGCTGAAATGCCTGGGCCGACTGGGCTGACTGTTCACACTTCTCTTGGAGGAGCTTGGAATTGTCATCTTTGAGACGATCACAGGAAGACAGCGGTTCCTGTTCAGTCTTCTGAAGGCTCTGAATGTGCAAGGTCTTCTCCTGCATTTCTGCTTGGTACTTCTGCTCCAAACTTCTGTACTCTGACTCAAGTTGAGTCCGGGCTTGGCCCACTTGTTCAAGCTGTTCCACAAGATGAAGGCTTTCTTCCTGCAGCTTATGGAAGGATAAGTTTTTCTCTGCCACTTCATGTTCCAGCTTTGCCACCAGAATCTTGAACTCCTGTCTTTCTGTATCCAGAGTATTCTTTAAAGTGTTCTGTTCAGCTTCCATCTGTTGTAACTGCTGAAAGAGAACCTAAGAAAACAGATAAAGTGTCTTACTGGGCTTCAACCTGGTTTATTCCACTTTTACCATCTGCTGAGGTTTTGCATTTCTACCCTAGATACACTGAATCAGAATCTACATTTTAACAAGATCCCTGGGTGATTCTTAGGTATTCCCAGGTAATTCTTGTATTTACAGTAGATGTAAATACTTCTACTCATTTTACTGATTAAAAAAAAATCAGTACCATGTAATCTGCCAAATGTCATACAGACAGAAAGGGGCACAACTGGGATTGAAGCTCAGAATCAACTCAACAGCAACTGGTTTTGTAGTCCTTGGAGAGTGGAGGTGTTCACATGTTTGACTGCTAACCGAAAGGCTGAAAGTTTCAGTCTACCCCAGATGGGCCTCCAAAGAAATTTCAGGCCAACTACTTCCCCAAAACAGCCACTGGAAACCCTATCGTGCACAGATCTATCTGACACCCATGGGGTCATGCTAAGTTGTAACTGACTCAATGCCTTCTACGATGACAGTCTGCAAGGAGCCTCAGGGTCTGAGTCTGGGTTTTACTACGATGGAAGAAATGGGAACAGGTTTCCATGACAGAAGAAAAAGTCTTTCTCAAGAGGGAGTGTTGTCAATTATGAAGAGATGATTTTCTCCAGCAGCACTGAGCACCCAGATGAAAAGGAGAAGAATGTGGACTGTAGCAAGGACACTGCATCGCTGCGTGACTGCCAGGACGTGATAGGACTGGGAGGGACAATCCAAGGGCTGATGAGAAAGAGGAGTCCAAATGGTCAAGCATGGTCCCATACAGAACAGGGAAAGGAGAGAGGTCAAAAGACAACTAATACACTAGAAGAACAAAGTAGAAAGACTGTTAAGTTCTCAATGAGAATGAAGGTTGGGTTAGTTAGTGAAAGGGGACAATATGGTTACAGTAAAAAAATGGGATACTTCAGTTTCAGATATGAGAACATCTGCATCCTTCATCGTCTTCAAATCAAGGGAAACATGGCATTTCTTTTAGAGGCACTTGGATCCTAAAAGAAGCCCTAGCAGCATGGTGGTTAACGCACTTTCCTGCTAATCAGAAGGCTAATGGTTTAAACCCACCAGCTATTCCACTAGAGAAAGATGACACAGTTTGCCTCTGTGAAGACTTACAGCTTGGGCAACCCTATGGAACAGTACTACTCTGGTCTACAGGGTTCTTCAATTGGATTTGAAGGTAACAGTTTTTTAAAGGACCCTAAATTTAAGATCACAAAAGAAAAAAGTAATCATAAAATATATGAGATGTAAGATCCATGAGGGAAGAAATGTATCCCTTGCCCATCACTGTAGCACCACAATTAAACAACAAGATACTTGCTGAAAGAATACTGTCTATTCTCTGAAGGTTTTTACCAGCTAATTCTTTTCAGAAGTAGACTGCTGGGTCCTTCTTCCTAGTCTGTCTTAGTCTGGAAGCTCAGCTGAAATATGTCCACCATGGGTGACCCTGCTGGTATCTAAATACTGGTGGCACAACTTCCAGCATCACAGCAACACACAAGCCCCACAGTACAACAAACTGACAGAAAAGTACATCAGGAAAATCTGCAGCAAAGGACTTCTTGACAGTACTGAAAAGTAAAGATGTCACCGTGAAGACTAAGGTGCGTCTGACTCACTCCAAGGTATTTTCAGTGCACATGCATGTGAAAGCTGGACAATGAATAAGGAAGACAGAAGAAGAACTGACACCTCTGAACTGGGGCACTGGAGAAGAACACCAAGTGTACCATGGACTGCCAAAAGAACAAACGGATTTGTTCTGGAAGAAAAACATCCAGAGTGCGTGATGGAAGCAAAGATGGAGAGACTGCAACTTACTTTAGACATGTTGCCAAGAAGAATCAGTCTTGAAGAAGGACATGATGCTTGGTAGAGTGGAGGGTCAGAGAAAAAAAGGAAGACCCTCAACAAGATGGACTGACACAGTGGCTCCAATGATGGGCTTAAGCATTAAGCATAAAAACAATTGTGGACATGGCACAAGGCTGGGCAGTGTTTCATTCTGTTGTACAGAGGGTTATTATGGGTTGAAACCAACTCTACAGCACCTAAAAACAAAAACAACATTCTCTGAAGGCTCATTATAGAACCAGAGTGTTTCTTAGAAGGAAAGGCAAGACTACATCTCATATACTTTGGACATGTTACCAGGAGGCATCAGTCCCTAAAGAGCACATCATGCTCAATAAAGTAGAGGGTCAGGGAAAAACAGGAAGACATTCAACATGATGAACTGACACAGTCACTACAACAATGGCTCAAATGTAGTGACTGTGAGGATGGTAAAGGACTGGGCAGCGTGTTGTTCTGGTGGACATATAAGGCACTATGCATTGGAACTGACTCTTTGGGACTTAACAACTACAGCCTGGAAAACTAAAGTGGAAGTGAGTATTCCCAAGGTCAAACCAAAGCAAACCTGTTGCTGTCAAGGTGATTCCAACAGCAACTGTATAAGACAGAGAAGAACCATGCCATAGGGTTCCCTAAGGTGTAATCTTTACAGAAGCAGAATGTCACAACTTTCTGCAATGGAATGGCTGATGAGTTCAAATGAATGAGAATTAGAAGTCACACAGGTAACCACTGCACCATCACACTCCTTATTCCCAAGTCAAGCAAGAACCATCACCAGGTTCTACCTGGTTGCGCTGTTCAGCAGCATTCAGCTCTTGTTGCAGCAGGTCCACGACCTGAGCACGAGCAGACAGTGCTTCTTCATGCTCTTCAAGCTTCCTCTGCAGCACCCTCACGTTCTGACAAGAAAATATTTTAGTTAGAATGGATCAACAAACGAGCACTGTTGTCTGCCTGCTTTTCAAAATGTCACATAAAATTGTGAGCTCAGGATTTTGGGATATTGAAGATGACTGAATAAAGAGTGAGACACCACCATGCCGTGCGCCCCACCCAGCAGAACTAGTCATGTCCAAAAACACCTTCTCCAGTGCAGTCACAAGAACCAAAGGCAGACACAAGCAAGTTGATGAATTAAGGAGTTTTTTATAACAGAGGAATGACACACTCCACTTTCAATCTTATACCATGTCCTATACCTAAAAAAAACCCAGGTACTTGTGTATCTCACTCACCAAAAAGAATCTTTTCTGTAGGCAAAAACTATCTTTTCTTTCTGTCATGCACTGGCTAGGTGCTCAAGAAACATTTGCTGAATAAATACACTAATGATACACACACAGAATTAATATTCTATTTAAGAAAGTGTTGTATTCTGAAAGTTTAGCTAGTGTTGTAAGCTGAATGACTGCTTAGAATTTGGAAGAATTCTTCACTCAAAAACACTTAAATGAATTAACTAGCAGGTACTATAGGAGTGCCTTTAGCAAACACAAATACTTTTGCATTAGTAAATAATGGACTTAAAAACAATGAAGCCAATTTTCAAAGTACATTTAATAAATTTTTCTGGAAAGAAAGAATTCTTGGTTTCATAAAAGACTTCCTGCTTTCAAACCACTTTATCTTTAATTTTTTTGAAGGTTTCAAACTGGCTTCATTGACAGCAGCTTAGTTACAATGAGCAAATTGAGGAGAAACCAATTTCTGACAACCACACACATTCACCAATTAAACTCAGTAACATGATTACTCATTGCTGTCAAGTAGAATCCTGACTCATAGTGACCCTGTAGCACAGAGTAGAACTGTCCCGCAGTGTTTCCAAGGCTGCCAATCTTTACGTAAGCCAACTGTCAAATCTTGCTCCTGCAGAGCAGCTGATGAGCTGACTGTTTAGTTAGCAGCTGAGCACTTAACCACTGTGCCACCAGGGCTTGTTAACAACTTGACGAGAGGGGTAAAAGGCAAGGCAAGGCAAACAAAAAATTAAATAAATAATATGCAACAGGAAGACAAGACAGTGAAAAGAAGGCAACTAAGGACTCCGCTAAGGCCAACAGAAGAGCGGTGGGTAAGAGTGGAAAAGTGACTTACGATTTCATTAAATGTTCACCACAATAATAATCATTCTACTGAGTTTTAGCAACACACCTGTTGCATCTGTGTTTCCACATCTGCCTGGGTTACTAACTGAAGCAGCTCATCTTCATGAAGACGAACTTGTGTTTCAAAGCGGGCATCTTTTTCTCGGACCACCTGCTGCATGGAACTCAACTGAAGACACACACCAGAAAAACTATACAAGTTACACTCCCCGAACAGTACTCAAACAAAGCTCACAGACTACTCTACAAAAAGACTTTGAGAACTGACAAACAATAGCTTTTCGAAATATTTTGAACCAAGGACAAGAATGTTGGGAGAGAGACAGGTAGACCTGACAGTAACTTCCAAATGTGAGAGATGGCCTATTCCCACGTTCAAGAACCCACCTAAATATAAAGTGCAATTAAAAATTGTTCTTGCAGTATTACTAAAAATTTATGAATAATTTTTGAAGTTTGTAGGATATTAGAATATTAAATAGAAAATTATGTTTGAGCTAAAAAATTTTCAATGAAATTCCCATGCACTTTAAGCAAAAACTGAAACTAATGCATCTTATATTCAAGATTATCTATAAGCATAAATACAAATCAAACTTTCTAGCATTAGTTTCAAAGAATCTTCTTTACCAAAATCCTTGGTATTCTTACAAACCCACATTACCACCCCAGAAAGCTATTTTCAGCAGTCTGAAAATATTTGCAGCCTTCTCAATCACACTCATTTGGAATTTGCCCTTAACAGAGGGAAATGGAAATAAACAGACAGACAGTGAGCTGCTATCAGAGTTTTTATTTTCTTCTGTTTTCAGTTGTGTTTGTGCCTGCTTATTCGTTTCCTAAAACCTACGGTTGAATTACCAAAGCCAACCTTCAGACAAAGTCACTTCTGACTCACAGCAGCCCTACAAAATAGAGTAGAAGTACCCCACAGAATTTCCAAGGAGTGCCCAGCGGATTTGAAACGCCCACCTTTTGGGCAGCAGCTATAGCACTTAACCTCTATGCCACCAGAGTCTCCACTGTAAGACATAAAATGACACTGGTGAAGAGTTGAGCTCTTGGTTTAAATTGATACATAAAACTAAGTAGGCAGCCCCTGTCCGGAGGCCAGATGAGAAGACAGTTGGGGACAGGAGTTGGTTGAATGGATACAGGAAGCACTAGGTGGAGAGAAGTGTGTCACATTGTAGGGAGAGCAACTAGGGTTCCTTAACAATGTATGTGTGAGTTTTTATACAACAGACCAACCTGAAGTGTAATACTTATATATATAAAATAATATTTTACTGTGCACTGAGTAAAAGACTCAATGTTCAGTAAAATATTATTTTATATATATAAGTATTACTGTATGTAATATGTACATACATTATATATACAAAACTCTATGGTTGAACATGGTGATCAACTGTTCTCCAATTACCACTGATTTCTCCATTTGGGGTGCCTTCAATTGACCTTGGAATGCCTTGTTATCAATCTTCAGAATTTTTTGATTCTATAAGTTCTGATCTATGAATCTGGAATCCTGTGCAGGCACAGGAATCTTTTCATTACTCAAACACATCTATACATCCTTTTCCTTTAAATGTGCCATACTTTTTTTTTCGTATGGCAGTCTTTGCTCTTACCATTCCCCACAACTAAAATATCTCCCTTACTGTATCTAGATATTCTCTATCCATCTCAGTTCTGCCTGCACCCTAGCTTTTCCATGTAACTTGCCTTGACTGTCACATTTACACTCACCTCTTTTACCTCTCAAGACATTTTCAATTTGTGTTGCTGCTCATTTCAGTACTTATTTGGAATGGCTTGCATTTTAACAGATTGGTTTACATATTTAACATATCTTGCTTTCCATGTCATACACAACTTATTGGGTAAGAATCATGTTTTATACTTTTCCAACCTAAATTTTATATAATGCTTCTACATAAAAAAGAAACAATAAAAACTTATGGGTAAAATAAAGAATTACATGATACATGGATGATTTGAACTGTATGCATGGCAGAAGCAACCCACCTATAGACAGAATGTACCTCTAAAACACAAGTCATCAACAGAATGAAGACCTGATAGATAACATGAGCCATGTGCAAAGGTATTCAGGGGGGTGGGTGGGGAGAGAAACATTTCATGAGTCAAAAGTATTCCCAAAAGAAAACTAAGGAAGGCCAACTAGGAAATTTCAAAAAATACAAAGAGTTGAGAGGCTAGTCCAAACAGTCTGGTCCAGGTGGCAGAAGTATACACGAAGAATGTCACATGCCAAGTAACAATCAGTTACATAACCTACACCACTTTCTCACTGCATGCTTACTAAGCAATCTCCTGATTATATTTTAACATTCCCTTAAGATTTCACTACAGAGCAAGCACAGGCTTAATAGTTTCTAATTCTACCTTCCATGTTTAAATGACATTTTGGGTAATCGGCCAGTCTCTTTTGAACTTAGTAGCATGTGACTATTCCTAAGAGACTGAACTTTTGTGTGCTATTAAAATCAAGTCTGGGCCTATAAAACAATGAAATAGTCAGCAACTAGACTATGGTAAACACACCAGTGTAAATGAAACAACACTTTGGGAGGCTTCCTGGTAGATGGCATTCCCTAGCAACACACTGGAGGCTTCCTGGTAGATGGCATTCCCTAGCAACATATTGGTCTACCACATCTCCCTTCTACCTTCTCCTCTAGCTACTACACTCTGCCTACTAAGGATTATCTAAAAAGTGACTATCTGAATTGACTTGTTACATAATAATCCACTGGACTTTCACGGCTCTTCATCATGATCATTATGAGGTACTTCCCACTCCTACCTGTGCAGCTTGCTCTGCCTGGGTCTGGCTGAGCTGGGCTTGCAGAGAGCTAATGAGTTCCTCCTTCTCTTTGAGTTGTTGCTTCATCCTCATAAATTCTTCCACTTCTGTAGAATTCTTAGCCAACTGAAGACACAGAAGAAAAATTATTTTTTGAAGCAAGCCAAAGAATTAACATGATTCTTTGACTCCCCTTTTTTCTCATTTGTTCTGAACACCTACCATACTCCTTCTAAATTTCCACTTAACACACAAGACAATTACATTTACTGTGGTTTTAAAACAGCAGTCATCAAAATTTATTTGTGAAAGGAAAATGAAAAGAGTAGCAGCAATGTTTTTATTTCTCTGAATCCTCAAATAGGAGACCACAACTAGGCAGCAAAACCAAAAACCCACGGGAAATGTCAATGACCAAATAAAGACACAGTCCCCACATCTCAACATGCAAGCAAGAAGGAACCATCCACCAAAAAGCCATGCACTACACAGGTCTGTGTGAAAGAAGGGAAAACATAGCAGAGCAGCAGCTTATGGCCCAGAAAAGAGGAGAATGCAAAATATCCAAGTAAGTGTTTACTGGAAGGCATTGTTAGCCAGTTTTATAAGAGCAATTTAATTGGGGAGGACTATCCCATTCTCCAAGAAAGCAACACTGCAAGGTCTCCAGAATGAAGAATGCAAGAGCCAGAGCAATTTGGTTTCTCTGAACTCTCAAAACTGACTCAGCCATTCCCTCCAGAACACAACTCTGCACCACAAAAATCTGGTAGGAGTGGAATCAAACTTCAGCAGAATAGGGACAACGAAGACAGAAGTGAAGATCTACACATGTGCTACGTAATTCAGAGGGTTTGACATGTGTCCAGTGTGACTAAGGAACTTAATCTTAGTGTTATTACCAAACACATCACCCCATCTAGTCAGTGTTGACAGACTGATTTAACTCGAATGGTTTTTTTCTACATACCCATTAAGTATTGAATACTTAATAAAGACAGCACTGTCAGCAACAACTGATTAATCTAAGTAAATTGTAAGTGGTATTTAAACTGAGATACAAACACATATTATGACTTTAATTATAATGTAAGAGGTTTGCTTTCTTAGTTCAACAACTATGTACTCAGATCCATTTTGAAGTTTTGAATGAAGATACACTACTGATGGAGAATTCAGTGGAGATGTACAAGCCAGTCCTATGAGAACAGCAGTTAAAAAAAGAAAAAGAAAGACTAGCAGGTATTCACAAGTTTCACCATGAATGGCAAGTGCAGTCTGCTGTAGCACAATAAAATGAAAAACCTATTGTATACAAAAATTAAAGATCATAAATTAAACAATCTTTTTCAGCAAAAAATATACTGAATTAGATTTTATTTTTCAATTTCCTTTCAATAGTGAAAAAAAGAATTAATGAAATCAACCACCTGAAATCAGAATTAAGGACCAACAAAACTTTTAAATGACTTTTAATTGGTGATGGGCTTGTAACTTCAGTCAACTGTAAACAACTTGTTTTTTTTTTCTTGTTTTATTGTTGGAAAAATACAGATAGCACCATCTTTGCCAATTCAACATTTTTAAGAAACATTTCAGTGACATCAGTTACACTAGTCATGTGTGTAACCATCACCAATGTCCTGTGCCAAGTTTTCCAGTCACATAAACAAAAAAATAATCACTGTCACCCCTGCCTCATTCCCCCTTCTTTGGTCACTGGTAACCACTACTAAAATTCTCATCTCTATATATTTAACTATCTTAGGTACTTCGTATTAGTGAACTCAAACAATACACCTTTTCAACATGTATCCATGTTGTGACATGTGACAGAACATAATTTCTCTTTATGGCAGAGTTATATGTATACTGTATATTGTTTATCCATTCATGTAGGTTGTTTCTACTTTTGGCTACTGTCAACAATGCTGCAATGAACATTAATGTACATATGTCCATGTGTGAACTGGTGGGTCGGTCATAGGCAGCTCTACGTTTACCTTTCTGAAGAACTGTCACACTGTTCCCATAGCACCTGTACTATTCTGCATTTCTACCAACAGTGGATCAGGGTTCCAATTTCTACACATTCTCAGGATGTATGTTATTTTCCTTTTTTTTAATCTTAGCCATTCTAGTGGAAGTGGTACCTCACTGCAATTTTGCTTTGCATCTCCCTAACGATAATGAAGGAGGCCTGATGGCTGTTAACCAACAGGCTGGCAATTAAAACTCACTAGCTACTCAGCAGGAGTGAAAACCTGGCAATCCACTTTCATAAAGATTACAGACTAGGAAATCCCATGGGGCTGTTCTACTCTGTCCTGTAGGGTCACTACGAGTTGGAATCAACTCAGAACACAAAACAGGGGCTAACAGGAGCATTTTTGCATGAGCATTTTTGCATGGGCTACCTGAATATCCTCTAGTGAAACATCTATTCAGATCCTTTACCCATTTCCGAATGGGTTGTTTTAGTCTTTTTCACATTAAGCTCTATAAGTTCTTTAAAAACTCTGAATATTAAATCCTTATTGGATATATAACTAAAACTCCAAAGTTAGTGCCATCTACTCACTTTTGACTCATAATGTCCCTATGGAACAGAACAGAACTGTGCCACAGTTTCCAAGGAGCACCTGGTGGACTTCAACTGCCAACCACTGGATTAGCAGCCATAGCACTTAAGCCTTACGTCATCAGTGTTTTCACTGGATGTACAGCACCCCCCAAACTTTCTCCCAGGCTGTAGGTAGTCTCTTCATTTTGTTAGTGAAGTTGTTTGATGTGCAAAAGTTTTAAATTTTGATGAGATCCCATTTATCTATTTTGTCTTTTGCTGGTGGTGTTTTTGGTATCATATCTAAGAATCCATTGTTGAAGACTAAATTCTCAAGAATTATTTCTAAGCTTTCTTCAAAGTTTTATGTTTCAGGTCACACATTTAGGTCTTTGCCCCACTTTCACTTAGTTTTCACATACAGTGTATGGTATACGAGTCTAATTTCATTCTTTAGCACATGGAAATTCAGTTGTCCCAGCACCATTTATGACACAAACTATTCTTTCCTCATTTGATGGATGTAGCATCCTTGTTGAAGATTAATTAATCAGCGGTATGTGCAATAACTCTGAACTCTCAATTCTATTACACTGGTCTATATGTCTAGCACTATACCAATAGTAATACCAGCCATTCAACTGGATGGAAGTCTGTGACTTTTACCAATTATAAATAGCTTAGATTCTCCATAGAAATGGAAATATTTTTAGAAAGAGGTATGGTAAAAGAAATACACTGTTATGCAAATTTTGTTAGCAAACAATGAGAAAAGGCTGAATATATTTTATATTAGTGAACATCATCAATTAAGCCACTGAACAATTATCACAATAAGACAAAAGAGTAACTAACTCACAATTTTTAAAACAACACGCAGCTTTTCTGTTAGTATTAAATGAGTTGTACAATATGAGACACATTGCCTAAGTAATACTCTGGGTACACTTTGTCTCAAAAAATTTCTAAAGTTTTACCAAAAAATATTATCAACTCATATCCTTATAAAACTTACGGCATAGTTTGAATTTTCCTTAACTTTCAAAGATGAATTTAAGATAGTTATAGAAAAGAGAATCTGTTTCTATTATGGTAACTGGAGATGCTTTCATTTTAGGTCAAATACTAAGATTCATAAAAATTTTTAAACAAGGGACTAATATATCTCTTATTGCTTCCCTCCACTGTATGGCATACACAGAAAACATTTATGCTCAATTATTTGAAGCAGACTTGAAGAAAAGTGTTAAGAACAGTTGTTAAAGGTTGTTCAGTATGAGTCATCACCACTATATGAAATTGCTTAAACAGAAGATGTAATTAATGATTGGTTTTCACTGGCAGTTCTCTTTGGTTGAATAGTAAAAGAATTTTACAAAGATTAACTATATCATTAACTCCAATTCAACATATTCTTGAAATAAAAAGAAAGCTTGCCAAATATTCAATAACAGAAAACCAAAAAAGGCAGCATGATATTTCTTTTCTCACTGACATCATAATACATATAAATGAATAAAATTTGAAACTAAAATGTAATGAAAACTTAGTTTTGGCTTACCTATTCAGGCTTGGGAACTAGCTAAACCTGAAACTTGTAATATAAATCAATAGCAACAATTTTACGTATTTTTGTAAGGCAAATCAACCACAGATGATTTTAACAGTAACCAAAAGCATTATGTAAACTGACTGCAAAAAATCACAACAAAGTTTTGAAGAAAGTATTCTTAATATACAGAAACACATAGTTGCGTTTCAACATACGTAATACCCCCAGTGAATCTTAAGTTCAGAATATTTATAGCGAATATATACACCTTGGAGCTTTTTAGCAAGCAGCTTTATTAAAATATAACTGACATATGCTTAAAATGTACAATGTGGTGTTTCAACACTTGGAACCACTAAAAAATCACATTCAAATGAGTAAATCAATCAACCCTTTAAATCTGCTTTCTATCACTATAGAAGAGTTTTTGCATTTTGTAGAATTTTATATAAATTGAATAAGATATTATGTCTACTTTTTTTGTAGTTTACTACATGCTTTTAAACCCCACATAATTATTTTGAGATTCATACACATTGCTGCATGTTCCAATAATTCATTCCTTTTTATTTCTATTAGTACTCTACACTGTATGGATGTATGAGATCTGACAATTAGTTCACACACATATTCTAGACAAAGTGCTACATACCTCATAGCTGAATATTACTATGGTCAACTTCAAAGTACTCCCCTGGAAAAGCTACACACCGATGTCAGTGCCTAGATCACCCCTCAAAGCAATTTTGGAACTCTTTTTTTGGAATGGCCATCAGAGCTGTCATTGTACTGCCTATGATGTCTTGAATATCAGCACAATGTTTTTCAGTATTTCTTTTATCCTTGGGTAAAGAAACAGGTCACTGAGGATCAGATCAGGTAGACTGTTCCAACAGTTACCTGTTTACTGGCCAAAAACTCCCTAACAGATAGTGCTGTATGAGCTGAGGCATTATTGTGATGCAAGAGCCGTAAGTTGCTGGCAAAAAGTTCAGGTCATTTTCATCTAATTTTTTCAAACAGCCTTTTCAGCACTTCCAAATAGTAAACTTGGTTAACTGCTTGTCCAGTTGGTACAAATTCATAATCAACAATCCCTCCGATATCAAAACAGGGTGGTAGTATCGTTTTGACTCTTGACTTGGACTGACAAAACTTTCATGGTGGTCAAGAATTGGCTGACCAAATTTGCACTTTGATGCTTTTTTTCAGGGTTGCATTGGTACACCCATGTTTCCTCACCAGTGATAACAGCCCAAAACACTGTCATGCCCCTCCAAACTTTCACTTCCTTTGCTTTTGTTCATTGGTGAGCTCCTTGGGACCATTATTTGCATACACCTTTCTCACGCCAAAGTTTTCAGTTCATCTGTTTCTGTGTTTACTTGGTCAGCTATGCTTGAATGACTGACGCATAATTTGACGAATTTTTGAAATGTTTTAGTCAGTTCTGCTCATTACTGGCCACCCTGACCTCTCTTCATCAGTGACATTTCCTTTCCTCTCAGGAAAACATTTGAACCATTTATACACTGCTGTTTTCTTCATGGTATTATCCCCATGAACTTGGACTAACATGTCCCCGATTCCACTTCCACTCTTGCCAAGCTGGACAAGAAATTCAATGTTTGTTCATTGCTCTAACTCAAGCTCAAGCATTCTCGCAATGGCACACAAACACATGCAACAACAATAATGAATGCCACTCAGCAAGACACCACCACACAGTGACATGAACACAGCTGTGAGATGCTGATATACAAGGGTTATAAAACCTTACTGAGTTGTTGGTACAGTGTTGCCAAGGTAAGCGCATGGGGGCAAGTTTGTAACCTTAATTTATCAGACCTCGTGACACATTTTTATCAATTCACCTCTTGGTGGGCATGGGAGTTGTTTCTAGTTTTTGAAAATTATAAGCTGCAACAAACATTCACATACGAGTCTCTGAATGGAACTATGCTTTCATTTCTCATAGATGGAGCTTTATGATTGATATGCTTTTCAAAGTCAAATTAATTTTTCTAAAACTGACGTACCTGTTTTTCAATGTAGATATAAATATTCAGTTCTTAGCTCAGTTGTTAGAAAGCTTCTAAGCATGGCTGGGACAACTTGGGTAAGGGATTCTAGTTTCCTGAGTTCAACTTTTATGAAATCTAAACATAGATGAAGTATTTCCAGTACAAAATTGGCATCCAAGTAAAGATGCAATGTAAAATACACACCAGATTTCAGACTTACTACAAAAGAAAGAACGTAAAATAACACAATGTTTTACATTAATATTTTAATTATCATGTTTTAAATATATTGGGTTAAATAAACTACAGTATTAAAATTAATTTCACCTGTTTCTTCTTTTTCTAATGTGGATGCTAAAAATGTAAAATTATATATGCAGCTCATATGATATTTCGTTGGACAGTGCCACTACAGACCAGAGTAGGAGAGGGAAAAGGAGGTAAGAAATCTCAGAAATCCAGCCACATATCTCTGAACATCACATAAGATAACACAAAAGGGAGGTCTGTTGACTAGGAATAGCTTTCCTGAATGAAGCCTCCTTCTAAAAGTTCAGGAAAATGAATTTCACATGAAAATACGCACCAGAAATAAGAAAGTATCAAGGTCAAATCTCATATGAAGTTATCATTAAAAAAAAACAAAAAAGGATAAGGTGCAGAATAACATGACTAGTGGCAATGAAAACACGACTGAGGCATGCTCAAAAATACTAACATCATAATCCATTGAAAAGGGAGTTAACAAATTTTAACTACACAAAAGATACAAATTGGAAGTAGAAGAATTCAGAAATTACATGATACACTTCAAGAAGAATTCTATATAAAAGAAAAAAATAATTTCAAGAAAGAAGACAAAACAAAAAGGTACACAAAGATAAATAAATACAAAATATAGCTGCAAGTTAAAAGAAATAAAACTGAATGGGGAATAGATGAACAAACTTTAAAAAGCAAATGAACAAAACTTTTAAAATAAGACACTGGAAATAAGTGACAAATGTTACAGATAACCAAAGTTTGAAGCCATATATTGAAAGAACATACTGGGTACCAAAAAATGTCAACCCAGAATGACCAATACCAACACACATTCTCGTAAAATGACCGGGCTTATGGAAACAAAGAAGGAATGAAAATGACTGATTCACTGACTCACAGACAGAGGAATGCAAGGATAGACAGAAATCTGTTGGGCACCTAGAAAAATTTAACTGTCATGTAATAATCTAATGGGCTTTAGGAATTGCATGACCCTAATGATTAGCAGGTGATTTACACCCCTACCTGTGCAGTTTCCTCTGTCTGGGCCTGGGTAAGTTTGGCTTGCAAACTGCTAATTAGTTCTTCCTTCTCCTGGAGTTGATGTTTTATCTTTTCGACTTCCATTACTGCTTCTGTAGAAATCCTGTCACACTGAAAATACAGAAAATAAAGTCATTTATTTAAAAGAATTACTATTCATATACAACAGGTCTTTTGTTCTAATTTTCCCAACACAACCACTTGACTATAGTTTTCCCAATCTTCCTTCTATAATCTTTGGATTATTCCACCTTCTTCACTCTCGTACTCTTAGTTTAAATCATCATTCCTTCTAAGAGTTCATTCATCTAGCTCCAAGTAACTCCCATCTTCCCTTAAAAAATTAGCAAACCATAACTATGCTGACACATTTATTTTTATGTTCTGACGAGTGGAATGAAAAAGGATGAACTGACAAGAAATGCTGACCTGTTTCTTCCCCAATGAACCTCTCTCACCTTCACCCCCACAAAACTAAGCCCTGAAGCAAGCAAACAAAAAGCTAAATGGGTATAAAAAACTGATAATTTTCTAGGGCTCATCAAAAATCTATTTGAATATGAGACATTAGTTTTTAGTTCCTACATTAATTAGTTTAAAAGCTGTCATTAGATCATAAACCAAAAATACTAACACAAGCACTTAATTATCATTTAAAAATGTTACTGAGTATTTGTTACCTAAATTTTGTACTTTTATAAATTAGTACATCTTTGACTAAGCCAAGTGCCGTCGAGTCGGATCCGACTATTTGACACATTTTTACCACCAACTATATAAAACACAAAAGTACCAGTAAAATATTCAAATAAGGGGCTAAAATAATCATCATAAAGTTCGTGTGTTAAAAATCAAGAGTCCTTTCTTCTCAGGCTGAATTTAATGACATTTAACATATGGTTCAAATAAGTGTATTTATCTAATTCTCCAGGCGACAGCAGAAAGGAACAGCAGATTAGAGGTTTGGAAAGAATAATTTGTTGTGCAGTTGAAACAAGCTGACAGGAGCAAAAAGTAACAGCTGACCTTACAACAAGGAAAGAATCTTAGTGTTTTCCATTCACATATGACCAAGCAGCTCCTATCAGACCAACCCTCCCAGAGCTGACAACTAAAACCTCTGGATAATATAGAAAGCAGTTCTCTTAAGATACTGGAAAGCAACCCAAGGCAGGAAGATACTAGAGGGGAGTCAACAGTTAGAAGCAAGAACGGCCCTGGGTGATTCTCCCGCCTCTACAGCTTTGAGTCTGAGGTCAAGACCAGTCAGCACCACGCAGCACTAAAACAATCGAAAACCCAGCCTTACTGGCTTGAAGAACTCAAGGACAGAGTTCAGAGAGCCATAGGTGCTTTTAAGGGAGGCGGAAAATCTTGCAAAAGATTCAGTGACAGGAACATCAAATTCTTTCCTCTATTTTTACCCCTCAGGATCAACCTTAGACTGAACCAGATTCCGCCTTTTGAATTGGCCCCTCAAATGACCTAGTTATGTTTACTGGGAACTACAGAGAGTAACTCTATGACTTCCTCACTAACAGTTAAGCATCTGAGGACTGCTGTCATTTACTGAACAACACTGTCCTCAGAGTACCTAACTATGTGCTGAGTATCTAACAGTGAAAGGGATGCTAGACTAGCCATTGAAACTTAGAAACTATTTAATCCAGTCCTTTTATTTAATGGAGGGAGGTAGTGAGGTTTTAAGATGTTGATTTAAGGTTTCAGAGCTAAATGAGATCAAAGTATAAAATGGTTAACTTTAAAATCTAAGAACACAGCAGGGGGATATTAAAAGAAACAAATCAAAATGGAGAGAGACAGGCTGATACTAGGACAGTTATCAGAGGAAAACCCAAAAAGTAAGGGGAATTGACAAGAAGAAATTATCTGGGAAAATCAAGAAAAGCTTGCAGAATAAACTTTGAGAAGTTAAATAAAGAAGAGTAATGTCTTCTAAGCATTAGAAAGGAAAGACTAAACAGGGTCCTGGAGACAACCCCAAAGATTCTTCCTTGACAGTTGATTAATATCTCATTTGGTGGTGTAGTGGTTAAGTGCTATGTCCTCTAAGCAAAAGGTTGGCAGTTCAAATCCACAAAGCACTCCTTGGAAACTCTATGGAGTAGTTCTACTCTGACCTATAGGGTTGCTGAGTCACAATCAACTGGGCAGCAGTGGTTTTTTTTTTTTTTTCTTTTTTTTTCCCTCCACGAATCAAGAACATTAAAAAAAGGACCACCTGTGGGTAAAAAGATTAAAAAAAAAAAAACCCACAGTTCTGGGATCAATTCTGACTCATAGTGACCACACAGAACAGAGTAGAACTGTGCCATAGTTTCCAAGGAGTAGCTGATGAATTCAAACTGCTGATCTTCTGGTTAGCCACCAAGCTCTGACCTGCTGCACCACCAGGGCTCCAAACAGTAAGGCAAAGTAAAATTAAGACAATACAAAGATTTCCCTTAAGTGCTTAGCATAACTCTGTAACTACAGTGTATTCATGTTACAGACCTGTTTCCACACAATATGTACCTAACTCCCCACAAAACTGAAGTTTCTTGTTCTCTAAATGACTGGCTACATATGAATATTTGGGTTTAACTACAAAAGAAAGGCAATGACAATAAGGACTGTGACGACGTTTTTTTTTCTTCATGGCAATACTTTCCTTGCTCCTCTCTTCATCCACAACCTTAAACTGCTTTGTTTGTGCTAGTCATAAACCTAGAAAGCCTGCTTTTTAAAGGGCCCAAGGGAATCTAGCATAGTAAATTCAGCCCACAATACATGAAACTTTAATCCACTATGGGGCCACGGAAGGACATAGAATATTCTCTATCAAGTCAGTGAATTAAAGAACTTTAGAGCTAGGAGTAACTTGGAGATTATCTAGCTTAGGCTTCGAACCAATGATGCAATTCTTCCAAAAAGTTACGTGTCTCCCTTCTTAATGCCTAATTTCAGTACTTATTTCTTCCTGGTAGCTTCCTTTAATTTTCTGAAAGTCTAGGCTACAACCAGCATTTTTTGTCCACATTTTTCATAAGCCTTTTATTCTTCCTGGGTGTGGCCTGGAGTCCAGCTACAATGCAAGCTCATGAAGAAAGGCTAGCATTTAGCCCTACATTACTGTAGCTTTATTAATGTCTGTGATTGACAAAGACCAGCTGCCATACCTTGAACAGCAGCTCCTCCGACTGAGGTTCTGTAGGCAGAAGAGTCCCTCCTTGGGCCTTCATTTCTTCCATCTGTTTATTCAAGGAAGCAACTTTGGCCTTAGCATGGAGCTTTATTTTTTTAATTTTGTTATCAGCAGCTTTTCTTTCTTCCTGAGGGGAAAAAGGACAACAAATGCACAAACGTTTGTTCACTATTTATCTAGCACATAACAATGGTTATCTGCAGCAGGCAGCATCTTACAGTATTAGAGGAAGAAGCATTTGATTTTCTAATAATCTTAAGTGAAGAGAAAAATCTAAGTGAATGGTGTATCTGTCTTTTATCAAAATGCTCTGCAAGAAGAGACAAAAAAAGAACAGTACCTGTAAAGTCTCATCCTTCTGTTGTAGTTCAGTATTTTTCTGCCTAATGATAGCTCTCAGCTCCTCCACCAACCGTTCAGTATGAGCCAGCCGCATCAGAGCATCTTCTTGTGTTCTACTGTTAAACTCCATGTCAGACTCCTGTGGGTCTTTCTAGTATTTAGACAAAAAGTTTTCAGTGTATCAGAGAAAACATATCAGTTTGCGCACAGGAATGTTTTCATTCCAACCTCGCCTCACCTTTGCCCTGCTTATATTCTTTTAAATCTAAGAGCTCTTTCCAACTCTGATCCAATAATTATTATTATCATCATAGCCATTACCATGTATTAAGTACTAAGTAAATGTTAAACATTTTACAAATGACTTTTTTAATTTGCAAATTACTTCATTTAAGGTATTATTATGCTTATTTTATCAGAGAAATAAAGATTACAAGCAAATAAATGGAAGAACCCAAAACTTAAAATTAAGACAGTACTTGGATAAAATGCTTTTAATCGCCAGACAACAATGCTTCTCATTTCAGAAAACTAAACAGGAGCAAAGCCGAGATGGCAGAGTATTCAGCTGCTTCCAGTAATCCTTTTAACAACAAAGTCCCAAATTGAGTCAGATACATACGGTATTCTAGGAGCCCTGAACACCAAAGAGAAAGTTGAGAAACTGGACTGACAAATACGGGAGATTTAGATCCAGAAGTACCTTGGACCAACCAGACCTGACCCAACCAGACACTGGAGGAAGCCTATGTAGTGAAACAAGCAGTGGCATTCAGTGGGTGTGCTCCTTCAGTGGCGGAGACTGAGTGGAGAGTGCGCTCAATCCTCCAGAACCAGTGAACAACAGCGCTTGTCCATCAAAAGCTAAGTGGCCTGCATCTGATCTACTGCACAAGGGTCTAAAACTTTCTTTCAGGAGAAACCTATCTCCCTTTTCCTAGCACTCCTCCTCCCTTCTCTGTACTGCACCTTGCTACAGAGTCTGATGCCATCACCAAGTGGGTAAAGTAAGATGCCTAAAGCTTGCCTGAGCCAGTCTCCTAAACTCGGGAAGGGAATGATTTAACAAACAGGGAGGAAGGTAGAAAAACATGCCGACTCACCTGAGCCAGAAATTTGAGGCAGAACCAGTTCCATGGGAACAGGCATAAGGAGACATGCCTTTCTCACAGATACTCAGGGACAGCTTTCACCTCCCTGCCTGTCTCAGCACATGCATCCAGATATCTGCGACTAGACCAATTACCCTGCTACCTGACTATAGAAGAGAGGCCGTAGCACACTTGCTGACTAACTAGTTGTACACTTGAGCTGAACCCATTAAAAAAAAAAAAAAAGAAACAAACAAACTCCTGGGCTGGCATGCCTGGTGACAGGATGTTAGAGCTTCAAAGGCACCAACAACCAAGCCAGCACATGCAACTAACTTATTTCAACTTTTCAAAACTAAACAAAAGTTAGAACACAACAGGCAAACATACAATAATTACAACAACTTACTGATGGCTCAGAGACATTGCTTAAATCAAATTACTTAAAGAGACAGACCACAACAGCTTCAGAAAGCTCCAAAAACAGAAAATGAAGAAAGTTTTCAGAGGAAGGGAATGTCCTAAAATTATCAGAGACAGAATACAAAAGACTAATGTTTATAACTCTTCAAGAGATCAATAAGGAGATGAGGCAAAATGCTGTACAGTATGATGACAAATTCAACAGGCTGCAAAAAAGCATACAGAGGCAGGAAGCAGAAATTTAGAAGATCAACAATAAAATTACAGAATTAGACAACTCAACAGACAAAGGAACAAAAGGAAGGCAACAGAAGGCCAAATTAGTGAGACTGAAGATAAAGTATGCAACACCAACAAACTAGAGGAGAAATCAGATAAAAGAATTGAAGAAAATCAAGAAACACTAAGAACTATGTGGAACCCTGTCAGGAAGAATAATGTACAAGTGACTGGAGGATCAGAACAGGAAGGGACCATAGAAAATACAGAAAGAATCGTTAAAGATTTGTTGACTGAAAACTTCCCTGATATTGTAAAAGATAAGAAAGTATCTACTGAAGATGCTCCTCAAACTCCACAAATGGCAGATACCAAAAGAAAGACAAGACAGCATATTTTAATCAAATTTCTCAAAGCTAAAGAGATAATATTTAAAGTGTTGACGGATAAACAAAAACTAATCTACAAAGCGGATCAACAAGATTCAGCTCAGACTATTTAGCAAAAATCATGCAAGCAAGAAAACAATGGGATGACATATACAAAGCCTTCAAAGAAAAAAAATGCCAGGCTAGAATTATATATATAGCAAAACTGTCTTTTAAATATGATGGGGACATTAGGACATTTCCAGACAGACAGAAATTTAGAGAATTGGCAAAAATTAAACCAACATTACAAGACAACTAAAGGGAGTCCTTTGGTTACAAAATCACTAACATCAGACGATAACTCAAGAATAGAATGCAGAAGAGAGAACAAGCAGATATCAACCCAGGTAGGGAAATCACAAAAATAAACCCAAATCAAAGCACTGAAAATAGTAAAACAGAGAAGTCATTACGTACAAGATGATATTATGACAAAAAAGAGGGACTTACAAAGATATAGTCATAGGTCTTTCATATCAAGAGGAAGTCAAGGCAATCTAAAGAAATTAAAGCCTAGTTTAAAGTTAGGAAAACTAGGGGGAAATAGTAAGGCGACCAATCACAAAGGAAATGAACAATCCTACACATAAAAATAAATGAGAAAAATATGAAGTCTCACTACATACAAAACTCACAACAATGAAAAAGATGAAAAGAAAACACATAAAGAAAAATGACTCGGTATAGAAAATTAAGTGGAATGAAGAAACTGTCTACAAGGCACAAAAAAGGCATCAAAAGGACAACACTAAACCCGTATCTACCAATAATGACACTGAATGTAAATGGATTAAATGCACCAGTAAAAAGAAGGCGAGTCAAAGACTAGATAAAAGAACACAATTCATTTCCATGCTACCTAAAAGAGACACACCTTAAAGATTCAAGGAAACTAAAAACTCAAAGGATCAAAAAAATATTTCAAGCAAACACCATCCAAAAAAGAGAAGGAGTAGCACAGTCATTTCTGATAAAACAGACTTTAAAGTAAAATCCACCACAATGGATAAGGAAGGACACTATATAATTATTAAAGAGCTAATACTTCAGGGTCGCCATGAGTCGGATCCGACTCGACGGCACTTGGCTTTGGCAATACTTCAGGAGAACATAACCATATTAAATATTCACGCACCCAATGACAGGGCTTCAAAACACATAAAACAAACTTGAACTACACTGAAAAGAGAAACAGATGACAGATCCACAGTAACAACAGAAGACTTCAACACACCACTTTGGTAAAGGAGAGAACATCCAGAAAGAAGCTCAATAAAGGCTACAATGAACTCAGGTGACATCACAGTCAGATATAGAGCACTCAACCAAACAGCAACCAGTTATACTTTTTTTTTGACAATGCACACAGAACATTCCCCAGAACAGATCACATATTAGGCCATAAAGCAAGCCTAAGAAAATTCAAGGCATTGAAATACCTTTTCAGACCATAAAGTCATCAAAGAAGAAATCACTAATAGACAAAGCAAAGCAAAAAAATGAAATCAAACACATGGAAACTGAACAACAGGTTGCTAAAAAACTAACAGGTTACATTAGAAGTCAAAGGAAGAATGAAGACATTCACAAAAACAAGTAAGAATGAAAGGACATCCTACCATAACTTTGGGACACAGCTAAAGAAATACTAAGAGGTCAGTTTACTTCAACAAATGTACACTTCAAAAAAGACGAATGGGCCCAAATCAAAGCATTATCCCTACAACTGAAATACGCAGAAAGAGCGCACCAAAAGAAGGCCTCAGGTACTGAAAGAAAGTAAAAATCAGAGCAGAACGAAATGAATTAGAGTAGAAAAATGATTGAAAGACTTAAAACCAAAAGCTAGCCTTTTTTTTCTTTTTGACAGGATCAACAAAAATCTATAAACCACTAGCCAAGTGCCAAAAGAAAAACAGGAGAGGAAACAAATAACCCAAATAAGAAATGAGATGAGCAATATCACAACAGACTCAACTGAAATTTTAAAAATCCAAAGAGAACACTGTGAAAAACTGTTCTCTAGCAAATTCGAAAACCTAGAGGAAATGGAAAAACTTCTAGAAACACACTATCTACCAAAACTAACACAAATAGAGGCAAAACAACTAAATAATACCATAACAAAAGAAGAGATTGAAAACGTAATTAAAAAAAAAAATTCCAATCACAAAAAAGTCCTGGCAATGATGGCTTCACTGGAGAATCCTATCACTAATACTAAAGGTACTCCATAGCATAGAAGAGGATGGGCTACTCTCAAACACATGCTATGAAGCCATTATAACCTGATACCAAAACTGGGTAGACAGCACAAAAAAGGATATTACAGACCAATAACATCCACTGCTGTCCAGTCAATTGTGACTCATAAATAGATCTCATGAATTTAGATGCAAAAATCCTCTACAAAATTCTAGCCAATAAAATTCAACAACATCTCAAAAAGTAATTCACCATGACTAAATAGGATTCATACCAGGGATGCAGGGAACACTCAACATTACAGAAACAATCATTGTGACCAACCACATAAATAAAACAGAAGACAATAGCTACTGGATTTTATCAATTGATGCAGCAAAGGTATTTCACACAGTCTAACACCCATTCATGTTAAAACTCTCAGACAAATTCTTCAACATAATAAAGGACACTTATACAAAGCCAACAGCCAACATTATTCTACAGGGAGACAGTCTGAAAGCATTCCCCTTGAGAACTGGAACCAGAGATCTTTCTGCATAGACACCACTTTTATTCAACACTGTGCTGGAGGATCTAGCCAGAGCAATTGGGCAAGGAAAAGAAACAAAGGTGTCCAATTGGCAAGAAGAAATAAAAGTATCTCTGTTTGTAGACAAGATCTTATACACAGAAAATTCTCAAGAATCCACCAAAAAATTACTGAAATGATAGAAGAGTTCTGGAAGTATCATAACACAAGAGGACCATACAGAAATCAGCTGGATTCTTTTACACCTACACAGAGAACATCAAAGAGGAAACCACCAATCCATAGCATTTACAGTAGTCCCAAAGATGATAAAATACTTAGGAATAAATCTAATCAGATATGTAAAAGATCTATACAAAGAAAATTACAAGACACTACTGTAAGAAACTAAGAGAGCTCTACATAAGTGGAGAAATCTACCTTAATCAAGACTCAACATTGTGAATATGTCTATGCTACCCCAAGTAATCTACAGATACACACAGTCTTGATCCAAATTCCAATAGCATTTTTTAATGAGATGGAGAAACAATCACCAACTTCATATAAAAAAGGAAGAAGCCCCAGATAAATAAAGCATTACTGAAGACGAATAAAGTGAAAGGCCTCATTCTACCTGACTTTAAAAGAACCTATTACATCACCACAGTAGTCAAAACAGCCTGGTACTGGTACAAAAATGGATACACAGACCAATGGGATAGAACTGAGAATCCAGAAAAGAATCTTCCATGTTTGGGAAGCTGCTACTAGACAAAGGTCCACATTCCATAAACTGGGGAAAAGACAGTCTCTTTTAACAAATTGTATTTGTATAAATGGATATTCAGCCCTCCTCCCCAATTAAACAAGACCTCTATGTCACACCATGCACAAAAACTAACTCAAACTGCATCAAAGACCTAAACATAACATCTAAAACAGTACAGACCATGGAAGAAAAAATACAGACAATGCTGGGAGCCCTAATATGTGGTGTAAGCCAGCCAAGTGCCGTCGAGTCAGATCCGACTCAATCATTACTAACAATGCATAAACACCAGAAGAGAAAATAGATAACTGGGAACTCCTAAAACTCAAATAGACATGCTCGTCCAAAACCTCATCAAAAGAGGAAAAAGTCAGCCCACAGACTGGTACAGAATTTTTGGCTATGACAAATCCTATCAGCATCTAATATCCAAAATTTACAAAATACCGTAAAACCTAAACAATAAAAAGGCAATTAATCCAATTAAAAAATGGGCAAAGGATATGAATAGGACATTTCACCTAAAAAGACATTAAGGCAGCTAACAGATATATGAGGAAATGCTCATGATCATTAGCCATTACAGAAATCCATTTAAAACTACAATGAGATACCATCTCACCTCAACATAGATGGCATTAATCCAAAAAATGCAAAATAATAAATGTTAGACAGGCTGTGGAAAGACTGGAATATCTACACATTGCTGACAGAAATGTAAAATGATACAACTACTTTGGAAATTCATTTGGTACTTTCTTAAAAACCTAGAACTAGAAATACCATACAACCTAACAATCCCACTTCTTGGAATACATCCTAAAGAAATACGATACATGCACACCAATGATCACTACAGCACTGTCCAGAACAGCCTAGACATGCAATCAACTTAGGTGCCCATCAATGAATAAACGGATAAACAAACTACGGGATACTCACGTAACTGAATACTATGCCACGATAAGAACAACAATGAATTCAAGAAACATGTCATAATATGTAGAATCTGGAAGGCATTATGCTGAGTGAAATCAGTCAGGTGCAAAAGGACAAATATTGTATGCTATCACTATCATAAGGACTCAAGAAACAGTTTAAATACAGAAGAAAATAATCTTTGATGGTTATGAGGGTGGGAAGGGAGGGAGAATAGTACTCATTAATTAGACAGTAGGTGAGCATTAACTGAGGTGAAGGGAAGGACAATACGCAGTAGACAAGTCAGCACAACTGGACTACCCCAAAAGGTAACAAAAAACAAACCAAACAAAATCCACTGCTGTCGAGTTGATTCTGACTCATAGTGACCCTACAGGTCACAGTAGAATTGCCCATAGAGTTTCCGAGGAGCATCTAGGGGATTCAAATTGCCAAAAAGTTGACAGACATAGCAGTGAGCCACTATGCAACCAGGGTTTCCAAAAGCTAAGAAATTTCCTAAATAGAACCACTCTGAAGGACAGAGTAACAGAGCCAGGGGTCTGGGGACCACGATTTTAGGTTGTCTAGGTCAACTGGCATAATAAAGTTTATTAAGAAAATGTTCTGCATCCCACTTTGGTGAGTGGCATCTGGGTCTTAAAAGCTAGCAAGTGGCCACCTAAAAAGCATCAATTGGTCCCAACTTATCTAGAACAGAGGAAAATTGAAGGACATCAAAGATTAGAAGGAAAATATGAGACCAAGAGGCAGAAAGGGCCATATAAATTAGTGACTACATCAGCATGAGACCAAGAGAACTAGATGGTGCCCGACCACGACCAATGAATACCCTGACTGGGAACAAAACACAGAGTTCCTGATGAAGCAGGGAAAAAATGGGATACAGAACTTGACTTCTATGAAAAAGACCAGACTTGACTGTCTGACAGACTGAAGGGTCCCTGGAAGACATGGCCCCCAGACTCATTGTTGGTCCACAGCTGAAACCATCCTTGAAGACTGGACTGAACTATCAGACAGAAAATGATACTACGATCTTGGCCTAAGTAGATACATGACACTAAGTGGGTAGCTCCTGTTCAGAGGCAAGACGGTAGAGGGGGACAGGTGTTAGTTGAATGTACAGAGGAAATAAACAGGGTGGAAAAGAGGAGCGTGCTGTAGCAGTCATGAGGCGAGCAGGCAGAGTTATATAGGAATGTATGGTTAAGTTTCTCTATCACAAATTGGCTTATATTGTGAACTTCAACTTAAAGCACAATAACATATTTTAGAAAGAAAACTAAATAACCTGTTTTAACTATGTGGAGCTCCAAAAAATACAAAAATTTTAACTGTAAGAGAAGGAGCAAATGAATTTTTAAAAGCAAAAAGGTATTCCCAAACCTAAAACGTACTCCGGTTCCCCTTTTGTCATTCAGATCTTTCTTATGGAATAGAAACACACACATATACACAGAATGAAGGGGAGGAGTTAAAACAAATCAGCAGGAAATAAGCACCAGAGGGACAAACTTGAAACAATCTTTCAAGTCTCATCCAGAAGTTGTTCCCATCATTGTGACAATTGCAAAGGGAACATTTGTAAGTCTCAATACTCTTCTTAATGCTCTCTTCCACTCAGTAAAAGGAACACTGCAGACTCCCTTCTAAGGTGGTTTTCCTCACAAGTACACAGGACATCTATCTCACTGGTTTGAATCAGAAGAGAGTTACTCACAGGGTTTAAATGAGGACCCATATCCTGATTAGCATCATATCCTGATAACTCAGGCAAAACAACATTTGCAAATCCTGACAATTGACTCAATATTTCTGCAGGACAAGAGGAAAAAAAAGTATAAGAATCACTGAAGTAGATACAGGCTTCTCCAATATTAGCAGCAAAATTATCTATTACTGAAACAGGAGGACTGTGCAATGTTCATTAGACACAGTCTGCAGTGTGATGATGTCTTCAAAAAGGCATCTGAGTGTGTACAGGGCAATCACACACTGTTTCTTTCAGTAGTAACTGCACAGAGATTTAAATAAACATCACTGATAACATTGTTTAAATAAAATACAAGTATATAATTGTTAAGTAGAATGGAGCTACCTTTAATATCCTTCCTTTCATCGCAACTTCATTCATGAACAAGAACTTATAACTATTCCTGTTCCTACCAGATTGTTATTCTCTTTCACATTTAACAAATCCCATGATTCAGCAAAAATTCTCTTTAATGTGCCTCATGGAACACATTCTTACAGGAAACTTCCATAATAACCTATGTGGATTTTCCAAATTTTAAAGATAATCCTACTTAAAAACACACATTGGCAAAAAGAAGCACTGTGTTCAGTAACCTGTGTTTCTCCAATAATAAAGGAAGAACAAATAAAAATAAATGCAAACAGAAATAATGAAACAAAGAATAGAGCAGAAATGAATGAAGTTGAAAGTAGGTAAAATAGCAACAAAACTAAAAGCTGGTTCCTTGAGGTCAATAAAAGTGACAAAGTTCTAACGAGGCAGTTAAAAAAAACAGAGGCGACACATCATCAATAACAGAAATGAAAGAGGAGACATCACTACTGATCTATTTAACGTACATTAAAAGGTAAGACAGGAACATTTGCTATCTGCCATCAAGTCAGCTCCAATTCATGGTAGCCTTACGTGTAACAGAACGAAATGCTGCCCAGTCCTGTGCCATCTTATGGTCATTGGTATCTCTGAGTCCATTCTTGTCAAATGAACTAATGCACATAAATTTCTCAATATAGACAAAATGGACCAACTTCTTGAAAGATATACACTACCCACTCAAGAAGTAGGCAATCTGAATAAACACATTGCTACTGTTGTTGTTGTGGTCCACCTCCAACTCATGGTGACCCCATGCCTAACAAGACAACATGCTGCTGGCCAAGTCCTGTGCCATCCCCACAACCAGACACTGATTGGACTGTTGAGATCCAGACGGTTTTCACTGGCTGATTTGGGGAGTCCATGAACAGGCCTTCCTTTCTAATCCATCATAGTCTGGAAGTTCTGTTGGAATCTGTTTAGCATTATAGCATGCATGCTTCCCCTGATAGCTGTGAGCTAAGCACGTGCTGTAATGTCCAGGAATCCAATGGAGTCTCTTGCATGGAACCCACGAAGTCTACCTCTGAACACTACTGTCCTCAATGAATAAATACACATGTACATTTAGATATATAAATATCAAATTGAACTGACACTTACCAAAAACCTCTAAACAGCAAAAGCCCAGGCCAAGATGATTTTACTAATGATGTTTAAGAAAATAAAAGTACTCAGTAACGAAAATCAACAAACTATAGGTACGGATACAACTTAGATGAATCTCTAGGAAATAATACAAAACAAAAATAAAGCTTAGATACTGTATGATCTCATATAACATTGTGAAATAGCAAAATTTTAGAAAGGAGGACAGATAGATGAGTAGTTTCCAAGAGTCAGGAACAAGTTGGGGTATGGTGTGGGGAAAGGACCTACAGATACAAAAAGACAACACAAGAGACCTTTGTGTTGGAATTTTCAGTATCTTAACTGTGGTGATGATGGACACACAAATATGTACAGGTGGTAAAACAGTACAGACCTTAATACACACACAAATGAATACACATGTAAAACTAGAGAAACGGGAATGAAGTCTGTGTATCAGCATCAGTATCCTGGTTGTAATACAGTACTACGGCTTGACAAAATGTTATCATTAGGGAAAACTGTGCAACATGTACAAGGGACTGTTGTGTATTACTTCTTACAACTGTATGTGAATCTACAATTTTCTTGAATTAAAAAAAAAAAAAGGTGTCCTGCCGGTGTGGTGAATAGTTAAAAGCTTGGCTTCTGACCAGATTAGCAGTTTGAACTCAACAGTAGCTCAATGGGTGAAAGATGAGGCGGTCTGTTTGAGTAAGAATGTAGCCTTGCAAACCCTACAGGGCTGTTCTACTCTTTCCTCTCCTATAGGGTGGCTATTAGTCAGAACCAAGGACAGCAAAGGGTTGCTTATTATTTTTTTGCAGAAAATTAAGAAAAGAAATAGACTTAAAAAAAAAGTTCCCATCAACATATGTGTCAGAATAGAAATGCACCCCACAGGGTTTTCAAGGGCTGACATCTCAGAAGCAGATCACCAAGCCTTCCTTCCAAGGCACCTCCAAGTGGACCCCGAATCTACAATTTTTTGGTTAGTAACCACTGCCACAGAGTTGTGGCTGACTCACAGCGACCCTAGAGGTCTGCGTAGAACTGCCCCACAGAGTTTCCAAGGAGAGCCTGGTGACTTTGAACTGCTGACCTTTTGGTTATCAAGTACATTAACTGTTTGGACCACTCAGGGACTCCAAAGAAACTAGGTATAATATGACTAGGTTAGATTTGGGAACAGGAAATGTTCACTAATGCAGAAACTAGGGAAATAAGAATTCAGATTCAGTCTGTAATTCAGTTCACAGTAATGTACCTATACTGATTTCTTAACATTGGGAAATCAGGTATACCAAAACTCCGCTATCTTTGCAAACTTTCTGTAATAAATCTAAAACTTATTCCTAGTTAATAGTTTATTAATATTGTGTTTAAATAAATTAAATGTTAAAAAGGATGTAAGTAACCAAACACCTTATGAGAATGCCTGAAGGCTTAGGACCTTAGCATAAGCGGACAAGTCAGTCAAGTGGCATAAAACAGTTCAGAAAATTCATGTTCCTCATCCTACTCAGATGAGTAGCATCTGTGGTCTTAAAAGCTTGCAAGGAGCCATCTAAGATACAAGTAACAAACTCTACTCAGCAGAAGCAAAAGAGAAAGAAGTTAACCAAAGTCTCAGAGAAGAAACTAGTCTACAAGGCTAATAGCCTACAGGAGCCATAGCTTCAACTACTCTGAGATTAGAAGGATTAATGGTGTCAAGCTTCTATCACCAACCATTTAGATCATGGCTACAGTAGAGAGACCCTGATAGAATGGGATAAAAATGTGGAACCGAATTCAGATTTTTAACACCCAGACTCATTGGCATATTGATACAAGAGGACTCCCTATAACCCTGACATACTCTTTAAACCTTGAAGGGAAACTACCCTGAGGTTACCTTTTAGATAAATAAGAGACTGGCAGGAAACATTAGGGTATTACCCATGAGTATGGTGCTCCACAGAAAAACCATCTCTATGAGACCAAAAGGTCAATTTCTCTAAAATAAAGATGAGAAGGGAAACTACAGCAGTGGAAACAGAACAACTAGAACACAATTAAGGAGATATTCAAGGGATACTTGAGATATTCAGGGGAAGAAAAGGTCAGTCAAGGAATTTTATTTCCAGCAAAAATGACCTTCAGATATAAAGAGCACAAACGAAACGTTAGGAACATTTAAGAAAGTTCATGAAACATTGTCTCATGAGCCCTACCCAGGTAATCTATTACAGAAAAGGCTTAAGACAACCAAAAAGACTAAAGAAGCATCATCACAAGGACTATTGTTGACATCAGTTATATAATTAAGTCAACACTGAGAAGGAAAGATTATAACATGCAATGCTTATATGTACTAACAATATAGATACAACCATTAAAAAATGGGGAGAAAATGGGAATCACTTATCAAAAACTTTTTACAATTTTCAGAAATCTTGTTTTGGTGGTGGTAGTATTAAAGGTGTTAATTTAGTGACTGCTGTATGTGTGATATGAGATGAGTAATCATGGTTATACTAATTCTATCATGTTTTCAACGTGAAAAAAGCAAATATAGAAAAGAAGTTAAGAACTGCTAAATGCAACTGATCTTGAGTTGGAAATGTCAATACAGACTTACTAGCCTTTCATCTAAGTACATACATTTTCCTATCTCTTCCACTGAAAAGGCCTAAAAATAATGACAAACTGAGAAGCAGTGAGCATTTCTAGCACCTAGATTGGGACTCTGAAATACTTCCTATTTAAAAAAAAAAAACAGGAAGGCTTCTTGGAGAAATGGCTAATCTCAGTTCTGAGGCAGGAACAGTCTAGGAGCCCGAAATAGCCTGTCATTTTTATGTCATTTTGACAGCAAAGAAGTTATTAGAGACTACTAGAGTCCTCTCAAAGGATCCAGGAACCAAACTGAAGAAGGTCCCCTGACTAAAGAAAGGGAAAATTTGAATTTTCAAAAGACTGTGAAATGCAATGGATTGAAACCCAGCAAAAATATTTAAATATACAAGTTTATAATATTAACTGGTCACCAACTAAACCAAATATTTTGAAAACTGCTAATTAATACATGGAAACAAAATGATAGAACTCACTTAGTTACTTTAATATTTTTGAAAACCCTCATGAGTTCATGGGGTGATGATGGTGCAGTAGTAGAATTCTCACCTTCCAAGAAGCAAAACTGAGCTTAGTATCTGGCCAAGGCATCTCCAGGGCAGCCACCACTCTCATCTCAGTAGATGCCTGTGTGTTGCTAAGATGCTGACCAAGTTCCAGGGGAGCTTTCAGACTAAGAACTGGAAAGGCCTGGTGATCTGCTTCTGAAAATCAGCCAAGGGAGACCTATGGTTCACAACAAGCTGATCCACAATTGATCACAGAAATGGCACAGAACCACACATTTCGTTCAGTTTGGTTGTACGTGGAGTCATATGACTCAGAAGCTGATTTGACAGCACCTGACAATACCAACAATGAATTCAAAGGTCTAGACAATGTGTATCGCTAGCTGCTGAAAACAAAACAAAAAAAGAGCAAAACCAGACATTATGAGCCTTCTAATGAAAGCACATATCACTACCAAGGGATCTGTTGTCTGACAAAGCTCCTGAATCCAGCTGCCAATTTGTAGGAAAGGCAGAGGACAAAGAAACATGGTGAGCTGTCCTACGAATGTGCGATTCCCAGACTTCAAGAAATTGTACAGGTCAAAAAAGCCTAAAAGCTATAAAAAGGGGATGATAGGAATACCCACCTTGCAAATTTCTTCAACAGGTAAATCATAAAGAAAAAACTCTAGATACATTAAGTTTTTTAAAAATTAGGCATGATTCACAAAACGACAGACTGGAACTGATGACTTTTAGAAGGAATGAGAGGGCTTTAACTGGGATAGAACATAAGTAGGGGGAAAAGGGTCTGGGATGACTGGCAAACTTACATTCCTTGACCAAGCAGTAGTTACAGTAAGGATGTCTGCCCTATAAAAATTAATTAAGCTATATATTTGGGGATAAGGTTTGTATATATGATTTCTTTTTCAATAAAAAGACTTTAAAACATCAACCAACAGAAATATTGAAGCAATTATGTTCAGTACTGCCTATAGGGGAGTTACCCGACTTAACCCCGGGCCTTTGTCACATGCCCTGACCTCTGTGTAACTCACCCACTGCCCAGTCCTCACTATTTCCTGTTCAGATCCCCTAACCAACCCCGAACCCCCGCTCCATTATTGCTCTGTTGTTTGTATCCTCACTTTCTGCTCTATGTAGCCTGGGTCCTACTACTACTCCTACAACATTTAGGGCAAAACAAGAAAGTAGTGAAATTCCAGAGATAGTGACAGCGTTTCTCAACTATTTTTAACCATGCCCCCACACCCATTAAACCAAACTTGTTGCCAATGAGTCAACGCCAACTCATGGAGACCCTATGTGTTACACAGTAGTGTTGTAGAGTATAATTGCTCCATAGAGCTTTCTAGGCCACAATCTTCTGCAGAAGCAGATCACCAGGCCTTCCTTCTACAGTACTGCTAGGTGGGTTGTAACTGCCAACCTTTAAGCTACTAGTGGAATGTGAACCATTTGCTCCACCTAGGAAACCCTGGTGGCATAGTGGGTTAAGTGCTATATCTGCTAACCAAAAGGTCAGCAGTTCAAATCTGCCAGCTGCTCCTTGGACACTCTATGATGCAGGTCTATCTTAACCTCTAGGATTGCTATGAGTTGGACCCCACTCAATGGCAGTAGAGTAGCAAGTGTTAGAGAAATGTAAAACCACCATATCTGTGCATACATGCATGTACATACACATACACACTCAAGGTGATAAGTTCTAAATCAAATCTTCTGCATATCAACGTCAACCACGAAGATTATGCTAAATCTTGTTTTCTGTACTTTCTACTGTGAAAATACCTTTCTCATTTTCCAAATTAAAATTCTGAATGTTTCTTCAAGCTATAAGCATACCTGCTTCCAGCTGCACCACCACCACCACCACCACCACCACTCTCACGCAGGAGATGTTGATTTTCCTCCCTCTGACGATGTGTCATTGCATTGGTCGGACACATACACAAAAACACACAATAACAATCACAATTTTATGGCTGCCATTTATTGAACACTATATACCAGCTACTTTACATAATTTTTATCTAATTTTTACAAAATTTGCAAGGTAAATTTTACCATGATTCCTATTTTATACATGAGGAAAATGACACTCAGAGAAGTTAAGAGAATTCAAGATTATTCAGCTAAACAGCCAGTACAATAAGATATCACAGCTACATTTAAATGGAAAATGGGTTACACTGTTCACATAATTTAAAAATGTGTGTATTTTGAAAACTATCAGTATTTAAGTAAGTAAAACCCAGGGAGTGTTCCACGGATGTACCACTTCAGGCCAATGTGAAAGGCAAACAGTCTCTCACTGGCTAAGCCAACAATCTGGGAAGTCCACAGAAAGTGGACGGCACACTGGAAGGAGCAACAAACTGGGAGCCAGGAAAATGGCTTCCAGTCCTTGCTCTTCCATGACACTTACTATCTTGGATAAGTCACTTTACATTTTACCTATGAGTTTCCTTATCTTCAAATGAAGAATACTGACAAGGGCCATTCCAAGTGTTATGACTCTGATTCAGGTGTGATTTCTAGAGCTGCTGACATTAAAATCATCCTCTGGAAAAGTAAATGGAAATGTATCATGTTGTTGTTAGATGCTGTCAAGTTGGTTCCAACTCAGAACAACCCTGTGCACAAGAGAACAAAACACTGTCTGGTCTTGCACCATGGTAACAATGATTTTTACTTTTAAGACCATCGTTGAAGGCACTGCGTCAATCCAGCTCATCGAGGGTCCTCCTCTTTTTCGCTGACCCACTACTCTACCAAAGCATGATGTCCTTCTTCAGGGACTGATCCCTCTTGAAATGTCCAAAGTGAAATGTATCGTAAGATGACACTGCTACCGGCAACTCAAAGGTTGGAAACTTGATGGTAAGAGAGCCATTAAGTAGCTAAATAATGAAACAAGGGCCTCCAGCTCTGATGCGCTCGCTGTAGGACAGAAATGGGCAAAATACACATATGCTGTTTAATTTCATTCTGTCAACCTGATTAGGCTACTGTGCCCAGTTGTTTGGTTAAACACTAACCTAGGTATGTAGCAGTATTTTGTAGATGTGACTAACCTTTACAATCAGTTCACTCTAAATAAAGGAAATTATACTCCATAATCTAGGTAGTCCTCATGTAATCAGTTGAAGGCCTTAAGAGCAAAAACTGAAGTTTCCTGGAGAGGAAGAGAAGGAATTCTGCCTCCAGACTGTTACAATGGATGAAGTTTTCACTTCACTGCCTGACCTAATGATTTTGCATTTGTCCTACAGTCACAAGAAATTCATTAAATTATATGTACAGATATTATATATATGTGTGCGTAGATATGTGTGTGTGTGTGTGTGTGTGTGTGTGTGTGTGTGTGTGTGTGTGTGTGTGTGTGTGTGTGTGTGTGTGTGTGTATCCATCCTATTGGTTCTGTTTTTCTGGAGAACCCTAAAATAGTACATACAAAAATTAGTCAAGGGGAAAATACCCATGTCCATAATAATCAACGTAAGGAATATGCAGGACTATTGGACAATGCTCTTCTGACTGTTTTATAAAGTGCCAGAATCATGAACAGCAACATGGGGATATGATGAAATAAACAACTTTATGACAAGATCAGCCTTCAACAAAACTTTAGCACATAAAACAATCCTTCAAAGTCCATACTGACCACACCTCTGGCAAATACAGCCACATACATATATACTTGTAAGCTGAGGTGGCACTGAGAATTAACTAGCCATAAGAAGTCCTATTTCCTCAAAGTTCCCACTACTATCAATAATTATTATTTTAAAATACTACTTGGTGTTGCATATTATACTAAGGACCACAAAAATAGAAAAGAAATAAAAGGCATGTTCCCTAAGCACAGAGAGTTTGGAACACTATGCATGGGAAAATAATAACTGAATAACACAGCTAAAAGTGCATCCCTGTGTGTACATGAATATTTATCTTTTTGATCAGAAATTAAATAACACTGTCCAATAGACATAGAAACAACAGCACAGAAAATGGTCAGGTTTTCACATCATTCTCCAAACTCATTTAGCTGAGTCCTACTAGTTTTCCATACTTCTCAAAGGAATTCTCAGCCAGATTGAGAAGCTGATAGCAAAAAGGTGCTACATAGCTGGAAAAAGTATATTCAATTTTATGATGTAATTTTGTATGATATCAAAAAACTAGTATTTCATTAAATAAATTTAGAAAGTAAATTGCAGCCACAGCATATAAATAACACAATGCAATAAGCACTGGTCTAATTGCTGCACGTATAATGCCTTATTTATCGTCATCCAACTCATTTTATTCTTTACTATCAATATCCCCAAGTGTAAGGTCAGTCAACTGAGGAATAACTAATTTGTCCAGGAAGGATAAGTAATTTTCCCAAAGCTTCTTTGGTGATGGTGGTGTTTATGTTAGGTGCTGTCAATTTTTTTCTCACTCACAGGGAGCCTATTTACAACACTGGCCAGTCTTCACTCATCCTCACAATAGTTGTTATGATTAAGCCTCTTGTTTAGCCATTGATCCATTTTCTTGAGGGTCTTCCTCTTTTTGGCTGATACTCTTCCAGCATAATATTCTTCTCCAGGACTGGTCCTTCCTGATAACATGTACAAAACATGTGAAATGAAGTCTCACCATCAAGGCTTCTAAGAAGCATTATGGCTGTACTTCTTCCAAGACAAGATTTGTCTGTTTTCTGGAAGTTCATGATATACGAAGTCTGACAATTAAGTGTATGAACTTAATCATTCTAAGTGCTACATACCTCACTGCTGAATACCAGTATGGTCACTTTCCAAGTACTCCCCTTCGGAAGCTATGCACTGATGCCAGCACCTAGTTCACCCTTCAAAGCAATATTGGAAGTCTTTTTCTGGAACAGCCATCGTGCATGGTGGCACAGTGGCAAGTCTGTGAACTGAATTGTATAGTCGTCTGTGAAGGTTTTAGTCAGTAAACAAATAACTATTGGAACACCCTGCCTATTTACCTGATCTGGCCCACAATGACTTTTTTCTTTACCCAAAGATAAAGCAAATACTGCAAGGAAGACATGTTGATGACATTCAAGACATGAAGGGTAATCCAATGACAGCTCTGAGGCCATTCCCGAAAATGATTTCCAAAAGTGCTTTCAAGGGTGGACTATTGCTCTGAAGGGTGGACTAGCTGCCGGTGTCTGTGCATAGCTTCCAAGGGGAGTACTTGGAAGGCGACCATAGTGATATTCAGCAATGAGGTATGTAGCACTTTTTCTGGGTGTCTGGGAACTTAACTGTCAGACCTCATATTCAATATTCTTCATGAACACCACAATTCAAGGGTGTCAACTCTTCTTTGATCTTCCTTCTTCACTGTTCAGCTTTCCCATGCATATGAAGTGACTGAAAACACCACGGTGTGAGTCAAGGACACCTTAGTCCTCAAAGTGACATCTTCGCTTTTTTAACACTTTGAGGAGGTCTTTTGCAATACATTTGTCAAATGCAATATGTTTTTATAATATGTCAATTTCTTGACTACCATTTCCATGAGCATTGATTATGGATCCAAGTAAAAGGAAATCCCTGCAAACTTCACTATTTTTCCCATTTATCATGATATTACTTTATTGGTCCAGTTGAGAAGACTTTTGTTGTCTTTACAGTGAAATGCAATTTATACTGAAGGCTGTGAGTCTTTGATCTTCATCATAAAGTGCTTCAAGTCCTCTCCACTTTCAGCAATTAAGGTGTTGTCATCTTCATACCACAGGTTGTTAAAGACTCTTCCTTCAATCCTGATGCCATGTTCTACTTCATACAGTCCTGCTTCTCAGATTATTTGCCCAGCATACAGACTAAATAAGTATGTTGAAAGAACACATCCCTGATACACACCTTTCCTGATTTTAGACCATGCAGTATCCCCTTGTTCTGCACAATTAAGTGTTCTGGAATTCTCATTCTTTGCAATGTTATCCACAATTTGTTATGATCCATGCATGTAGTGGATTAAGCGCTACCACTTAACCAATGTCGGTAGTTGAAATCCATCAAGTGTTCTTTGAATACTTATTCTGGGGGTCAGTTCTATCCTGGCCCCTAGGGTTGCCATGAGGCGCATCCGACTCAATGGCACGTGGCTTGGCCATGCAGTCAGATGCCTTTGCACAGCCAATAAAACACAGGTAAGCATCTTTCTGGTATTCTCTGCTTTCAGGCAAGATCAATCTTATATCAGCAATGATATCCCACATTCCATAGTCCCTCCAGAATCTGGCTTACATTTCCAGCAATTCCCTGATGATGTACTGTTTTCTGAATGATCTTCCACAAATTTTTACTTATGTGTGCTATTAATGATATTATTCTATAATTTCCACATTCTGTTTAAACCCTTTCTTTGGAATGGGCATGTTTTAGTCAGCTAGGGTTGCTCTAACAGAAATACTGCAGAGTGGATGGCTTTAACAAAGGAATATAAACTCTTACATAGTCCAGTAGGCTACAAGTCCATATTCAGGGTGTCCGCTCCAGGGGAAGGCTTTCCTCCTTGTCGGCTCTGGAGGAAAGTCCGGTATTGCATCAGTTTTTGTTCAGGAAGCATCTTAACGCAGGAACCTCAGGTCTGAAGGACGCAATCTTCTCCTGGTACTGCTTTCTTGATGGTATGAGGTTCCCAATTCTCATCCTGTCTCCCTTGCCTTTTACTTCTTGCAGGCTGAAAGGATTAAGGGTGGGGCAAGCGACACTCCAGGGAAACTCCCTTTGCAGTGGAGCAGGGAGGTGATCCTATGAGGGGATTCACAATCCCACCCTAATCCTGTAACATACAGCATAGGAAAACCACGAAATGGAGGACAGTCACAAGATACTCAGAGTCATGGCCCAGCCACATGGCTACACATATTTTGGGGGGACACAAGTCCATCCATGACAGCGCACAAATATAGGATCTCCTCCAGTTAGTTAGCCATGTCTGTCTTCCAAATTTTGTGGCATAGACGAGTGACCATCTCCAGCACAGCGTTCATTAGATGGTGGAGATACACAAAAGATATCCTATTTTCTGAGTAATTTTATCTCCCAATAGTCTATTCTTCACCGGGGCTGAATTACAGGGATAGCAGCACGAGGGCATCATGTTAGTAGTTATAAGGACACTCATGATGGCACTTGGCTTGGGTGGCACGTAAAGCAACAGATGAAAATAAAATGATTCAGAGTAGTATAGTCTGTAAAATTCTACACTGTTTACATCATAGGTTGACTCACACAGGGCACAAGGATCTATGTACCCAGATGTTCACTGCATCAGCATTTATGGTAGCTTACAACTGAAAATCTGAATGTCTACCAATAGCAGACAGGTTAAATATATTTTATGTTTGGAAGCGAATGTGTGTAGCATTTTAAAATAATAAGGTAGTTTTATATTTTCACGGATAGGGAAAAATGCCTAAGATATTAAGTGGCAAAAACAAGGTGCAGAATGGCATTTTGTAGGGGAGAAAAAAGGATATATATATAATACATATGTCTTCAACATGATAAGAAAATTTGTGCTGGATAAACAAGAAATTAATTCTAGTGCTTACTTCTGGGAAGTAGAGAATAGGGAAGAGGTCAGTAGACACGGAAAAGTGTTTTTCTTTTTACAACTTAGCTTTCTGTATTGGATTTCCTTTTATTAAAGATATGGATTATTTATTTTAAAATTCACTAAATACTAAGTATTACATAGCCTTATCTTCTCAACCGTGCTTCCTAATCACAAGAGACTATTTGTTATAATCAGTGTTTCAAGTACTTTATTGCTAACAGTACTTCGCCAAGGTAAGTTTACAAATGATTTATTTTTATACACAAGAGTAAAATCAGAATCTCTTTAACTAATTCACTCTTTGAATTGTATTCGGATAAGCTTTCCTGAATGTAAGAAAGTGGAGTTAGTTGCTCATAACCCTAATTTACCTAACGAGAAGTGTGTCTTATACATTATTTCTGGAGAAAAATCACAAGTTCTGACTAGTAACACCAGAAACCTACCTCCTGTATTGTGATCCAATCTTTCTTTATTGAAACCCACCCCCCACAATCTCGACCTATAGACCCATTGCCATGGAGTCGATTCTGACCCGATAGAGCAGAACTGCCCCACAGTTTCCAGGGAGCGCCTGGTAGCCTGAACCGCAGACCTTTCTGGTTAACACCATAGCTTTTTAACCACCACACCACGAGGGTTTCCAATAAGCAACCTATAACCCCGATGCCTTCGAGATAATTCCGAAAGACCTCCAATGTCTCAAGAAGTTCTCCACATCATTTGCACACGACTCTTACGATCCTTTAAGTACTCAGAAAGTGCTTCTAACTGCGTACAAAAGTGAACGCACTTATCCAATGATTTTTAAATATCTGTCTCACTACTACATTGTTCTTTCCCTACTCGTCCCATTCCTATTCCTACACACCACTTGCATTACGCACAATAAACTCCCTTCGCACCACCAAAACAAATTCTTATCCCTCTGGAACTCGCTTCACGGTTCCCTTCCCTTTAGCAGCGTCCCCACCTCTGATTCCTGGGACTTTAGTACTGATGGGCTCTGAAGAAGAATCACTGCTGGCTCCTCATCTCTCCAATAACCCTGCAGCACGAACAGGAGCTTTGGACAGACCCGCGTTCGCACGGACAGAACCGCCAACGTTGCTGCGGTCGCTGCCCTAAAGACCTTGGCTGGGTGGGGCTGCGCTCCCCCTTCCGGACACTGAAGTCGCCTTGGCACCTAAGCCCAAAGGCCCGGCAGGCTCTCTCCAACTGCAGCGGCTGCGCAGCTAGGCCGGCCCTGACAGGCCGCTCAGGAATGCGGGCGTGCGCGCGGGGCCGACGCTCCCGGAGTCGCAAGAACAGCTGTGGCTGCGAAAAGGCAGGACGCGCAGTGGAGCCGCGAAGCTGCAGGAGGAAACTCAGAAATCCTCCCGAGAGGCCAGCAAGGCGTTTGAGAGACAAGAACTAGGCCTGGTAAGTGAACGGAGGCTGGCTTAGCGCCGGATCCCGGACTGAAGCCAGAGGAGGGGCGGAGGGGGGGTGCGGACCTTGAATGTCACTGCTTCAGTAGTTCCCATAGCTCCCGTGGCTGGGTGACCACTAAAGGCTTCGCAAGCGGGAGGAGTTGAGGAACGGTCCCCACTCACCTGCAAGCCGATGCCAGGGGCCCCAGGGCCCAGGTTCCAAGTTTAAGCCACGTCAGCTCCGGTAGCCAGCGCGAGACACCTACCACCGCCGCTCCCCGCAAGGACCTCAACCATTCGCTGTGTGGACGGAAGGTAGCATTAGGAGGTTGACCAATCAGGGCTAGCAACACCTCGTTACCAGGGAGACCAGACACGCCTTGTTTGTAACTAAACAGTGACAGAAGCCAATGAACGTCTGGAAATGCTCAGCTTCCTCAAGGAAACAGCTAATGGACTGGAAAGTGTGCAAGAGGGGGCGGGGTTATAGGAAGGTCAGTGTTCCGGAAGAAGATCTGGAAAAGGGTCGGAAATGCCGGGAGGGCGGGCAATCGGGGAAAGGTCCGGTACCGAAAACTTGAAGTCAGGTTGCCGCTTCCCTCCGATCTCCTGCCGCGTTGGCAGTTGTTAACCGGAGTACGGTTGGGGCTTCTGCAGAGACGTCAGACTGCGGGCACCCACTGCCATTACGACTGGTGAAGGAACTGTGAGAAGGGAGTGGGGATATGGGTCTTTCTTGTAGAGTTATAAAATAGTAAAGCCGGAAAGAAGCCTTTTTTAAAGTCTAATCGTTTCATTTTATTGTTGAAAAATGAGAACCAAAGAAGTGACTGGATGTCACATTTTGTTTGTTGTCCAAAGGCAGAGACTTAGTAACGGAAGTAGGAGCCAGAGTCTGTATGAAGAGGTCAGAGATGTCTCTGAGAACAGGATGAAGGGAGAAGATAGTCAAGTAGGAAGATGACTTTTATGAAGCGGTGCTTGAGCTGGACCTTAAGGAAAGAGTAAGATTTGCAGGGTCAAGTACTGGAATGGGAGGAAGTCTGTGAGGCGCTCCAGCAACAGTCGCCGAAATCACGCACACTTTCCTGAAGTCCCCAAGGAAAGGGGAAAAAGTGGCCAGCTCTCCTCGCTGTCATTTCAGCTCCTTCCTCAGTTCCTTCTTCTGTTTGTTGAGTCTTACTGTGTGCCAGGCATTCGGCGAACCCGTTCCATGCATCCGTGTCCTCTGGTTGAATGCTTCCATAACGGGTTGAACGCTGACACAGCCGTTTGAAGTTCAAACATCAGCTCAGTAAGAACTAACACAGTAGGGTAGCCAAAAAGCTGGTCTGGCTGCTTGTAAGTAAGCACCAACTTTGAGCTTGTGCTGTGGACTCTTTACTAGAGTGGGTGCCTCCTGCTGGACAGCAAGTCATGGGGTGCGGGCCAAAGATAATTGCTATCAGCAATACATAGGAAATACAAATTCAGGAAGGGAATAGAAGTAGCAAGTCCTTTGTCCCTTCCTTCCCGGGCTTCTGAATGTGCAGGGGCATGGCAACAGAATCTTCAGTTGCCTTTTTCCTTCCTGGCCGCTGGGCATGGGTGCCAAGCCATTGAGGTAGGGCTGAATGGGAGACCACTATAAAGCAACAGAACACCAAAGATGAAGTCTGGTGTTCTGTATCTTTCTATAAAAATTTCAAATCCCATAAGGTGTAAGTCACCGTTATGTTTTATAATATATAGCACTCATAATAAGAATTTAGAAGTAGGTGTACATTTCTGAGTCTCTAACATTAACTGTGGGTCACTGGAAATGTATAGGTCATAAGTCATAAGAAAATTATTTAGAAAATGTTTGACCTTATACATTAGAAGCAAAACAGTATGTGAAGCATGTTTCAAGCAACCTTAAAGTTGACATTTCCTCCGACATGCTGTAGTAAAAGAAGAAATGCCATATAATTTTTGTAAATTTGAAACAAATCTAAACAACTGCCCTAATCTCTGACTTTGAAGAAGAAGTACGTAATTTGACTGATCTCTAACCCCGATGAAAGAAACACAATCTAATAGTCTTAGACATCACACTGGCCCTTGTTGCGTGGAGCTAAGCTGTGAAATCCACATATAAACCTTAAATTTCTGCTCACTCACTGGGAGAAGGCAGAGGCAAATACCAAAAGCTGGCTAAGACTGGCTGCCACCACTGGCCTCAGATCCTAGGGACAGGGGACTTCCACCAGCTTCCAGGTGAGCTTAACTTGTTTATATCTGAAAAGATTTTATTTCCAAATAAGGTTATATTAAAAGGTACCAGGGGTTTCAACTTCAAAATATATTTTAGGGGGCCACAATTCCAACCCTAACTCCTTCCCTTTCTCCTAATTACCATCAAATCATGTCAAGAATAGGAGGAGGAAATGGAATGTGTGACTAATTGCTTCCGTGAACCAATGTCTCCTTTGCGATGAGACGAGAAGAACTGGATAGTGTTTGGCTACCATTACAAAACACTTTCATCAAAGCTTATAAAGGAATCCTCATAAAAAATGGGGAAATGCAACAAAGAATTTCAAATTCTCGTGGAACCAGACTTTCTGGAGCCATGAAGAATGGATAAACCCTTGAAACAATTGCTCTGAGATAACCTTGAAACCTTAAACCAAAAATATCCCCCTGAAGCCCTCTTAAAATGAAACAATAGTCAGTAAAAAATATCTACCTTGAGATTATGCTTTTTTAAGTAAGAACTGTTTGTGTAGAATCAAGGAAACTCGTGGTGTGGTGGTTAAGTATTAATGGCTGCTAACCAAAAGGTTGGCAATTTGAATCCACCAAGCCATCCTTGGAAACTATGGGACAGTTCTACTCTGTTCTGTATGATCACTATAGAAATCAACAGCAATGAGTCTGGTTTTTTTTTTTGGTATGTGAAGTCAAATTGACAACAGCAACTCTTAAGTAACATGGTAACATGAGGGGGCAGTGAGTTTGCATTAATGGAGAAGGAACAACTTAAAAGAAGGAGGATGAGTGTGGTTTTACAGCTCAAAGAGTATAATTAGTATCACTGAGTTCTACATGTAGAAACTATTGAATTGATATGCTGGTCTGTGTATATTCTCTCAGTATCAAGGTTGGTCAATATTTGAAAACTGATTTGGGGAAAGATGCTTTTCACTAATGTGGCCTCATTAACATAACAATGAAAATTTTATCCCCCAAAGAGATTAATTCCATAGGTATAGGGATTAGAATTCCAAAATATATTGTAGAATAGAATTCAGTCCACGACAAGGCTAATGACTTCTATTTCATCTTCCTGAGTGCCTCAAAACTTGGAATGTATTGTGGCCATTGATACACATTTTCCTGCTTAGCTCAAGGCTCGTGGTCTCCACAGTTTCCTGTATGTGGTCTGTCTTTGAGATCTAGATACCTGTTCCATCTGTGGAAGGAACCCTGGTGTTGCAGTGGTTAAAGCATTCAGTAGCTAACCCAGTGGATGGCAGTTGGAACCCACCAGCCTCTCTCTGTGGGAAAAAGATGTGGCCGTCTGCTTATGCAGATCACAGCCTTGGAAACCCTGAGGCAGTTCTGCACTGACCTGTAGGGACACTATGAGTCAATTCGATGGCAGTGGGTTTGGTTGGTCTGTTGGTGAAACTGCAGGTACTTCTTTGGCTCTTGCTTGATGAGCACGAGGATGTGAGTGTGGCAGAGTGGACCTTGTGAGACTGTCAGGTGTGGAGTGAGCAGACCTTTCAGCTCCAAGCCTCTCAGAGTCATTAGCAATGACTGGGAGATGCAGACACTTGCTGGTGCCTTTTGCTAAGACCATAATACCTAACTTTCAACTCACACCAGACATCCTCAAACAGCACCAATATCCTCAAAGGTGGATACTTATGGCTCAACAGGAAGTTGGCACATGGGAGAGGAAGAAAACTAAAGACATCAGACATCCTTCTATGGAGGGTAGTAGCCCCACCCCCCCCACCCCACCTAGCTGGGAAGTGCTCCTCTAAGAGCTAAGAAAGAGATCACTGTGAGAATTCCCTCATGTTGCACGTGTTAGAGATGCCAAAGCTGTTTGACTCTAAGGCCTAGAATGAATAGGCTAGGCTTCAGGACAATCAAATGAGACCTCTAATAAGTCCAGGAGTCTTCCCTCCAGAATCAGGAGGCTCTTGGTCCTTCCTGGAGCCTTTGGAGCCAGGCTGGAAACTAAGGGTGGAGGAAGGGTTTAAGCTTAGATTCTAAAGGCACTGGAGCTGTGGCATTTTGTAAAGGAGCAGCGGTGTTCGTGTTCATGCGACAATAGCTCATGCACTGTCGTTACTGTAGGAGTCGTTGTGGAGCTCTGACAATCCATGAAGAAGTCCTATGAGGAGCAGTGGTGACTTTTGCATTCTTGGGTCCCTAAAGCCAGGGATTTGAGCAACCTGAAAACAAATAGAAGAAAATTCCTAGAAGGGGTGACTGTAAAGCTCTTACTCAATATTCATTTAACAAAGAGTAAGCATAGACCATGTGCTAAGCCTCATTGTGGCTGTTTTAGTCAGCTAGGCTGCTCTAACAGAAATACCACAGAGTGGATGGCTTTAACAAAGAAAGATTTATTCTTACACAGTCCGGTAGGTTGCGAGTCCATATTCAGGGTGTCCGCTCCAGGGAAAGACTTTCCCCTTGATGGCTCTGGAGGAAAGTCCGGTATTGCCTCAGTCTTTGTCCAGGGAGCGTCCTCACGCAAGAACCTCTGGTCTGAACGACGTGCTCTGCTCCCGGTGCTGCTTGCTTGATGGTAGTGAGGTTCTCAAATTGTCCTTGGTTCTTTTTCCTTTTATTCCTTGCAAGCTAAAAGCATTAAGGGTGGGGCAAGCCATACTCCAGGGAAACTTCCCCCATAGCAGGAATTCACAGCCCCACCCTAATCCTTTAACATACAGGTTAGCAAAACCACACAATGGAGGATAGTCCCAAGATACTGGGAACCATATCCCAGCCATGTGGCTGCACACATTTTTTGGGGGGACACAATTCAAACCATGACAGTGGCTAATTTTTGATCTAGGATTTCAGAATGAATCCCAAGACTCTAATTAAGCTTTGTGAAGGAGGCTTTTCCAGCCTATCAATTTGAGGAATGTTCTTATGTATGTTAGATGGGGCAGTAACTCCTAAGTAACACAGAAGTTCCTCAGGATACAGCTGTATTGAATGAGTTGAGACACTGGCCCTTTAAAGAGGGCACTGGAACTCCAGTTATATATCAAGCTAACATCTATGATTTGCTTCCCAGGTGGTTTCAGCAACTCTGTCACTAAAATTTGTTCCCGCAAATGTTCCTAACAATATCAGTGACCAGGACTAACAAAGTCACCCCCTCACTGGTGATATAACTAATAGACTGGAAGATTTGCATGTCAGCAGATGCGGTCAGAAAGTCTGTCAACTTCCTAAATGTCTCTTACTTTATCCTGTGTGTTTCTGGCTCAGTGAACTGGCCTTGAATCTTTATTAGAAGATCATTTCCTTAACAAGGAAGAGGTTTTCTCCATTTCCTACTTTAGAGTAATTAAGTATGCTGCTTAGGAAAGTGTATTCAACCTAGAGTGAAAAGCAAATTATTAATAGATTTTGTGTAACTAGCATGAGTCGATCCGACTCGACGGCACTTGGCTTGGCCGTTGGCAGCAGTTAACATCCTCCTTTCTGACCTGAGTGGAATGCACCCCTAGCCTCTGCCTCTTGCCCTCTTTCTCTCAGCTCTCGGGCTACCTACCTTTTCCTTCACCTTCTTAACACACACTTTCATTAGGCTGACAGGAGCAAGAAATGCAGACTGATTAATATGAATGAGAGGGTTAGCTGCATAACTCAGGGACTGTAGACACGGTAATAAGATTCTGAATAGGAATCCTGTAGGGACACTGTTGTTAAGTCTGTGCTCTCTGACAGTTGATTTTCCAAGAAGATATCTGACTTCCTCTTCAACCTGCAGTAGCCCTGAAGGGTAGTGCACTGTTCATTCCAGAGATAGTCATCTAGAATCTTCCCTCAACTCTGTCTTCTGTGGATAGTCTGTAAAGCCGGTTTGCTTGTTCGGTACTTATAACTTGTGTTTTAATTAAATATCTTGGTCAGTGTTTCTAGTCTATATATTATTCATGAGCAAAATCAGTTCTTGAAATAGTATGTTTTAGGGCAAGGAAAGCCCAGTTTTGCGTGGGTACGAGGCAAATCTATACTCCACAAATAGATACTGAGTGCTTCCTTTGTGATAAATTAGTTGAACAGATACAGTGTCTTCATTTCCTCTGTCTGGAACACTCCTACTCCTCCACTGGCCAGCTCATCCCTCTGATCACTTCTTAGTGACTCTCTTGCATACATTTATTGGTGTCCACAAGATGCCAGTGTTCACACTGTAGTTTGTTTAATGATTATCCTATGGAAATATAAGCTATGTACATGCAAAGGCTGCATCTCCTGCATCTGGCACGATGCCTCTTATGCTATAAATGCTTCTATATATTCATTCACTAAATGGATGTTTGTTAGAGCTTAGCACTTCTGACATAATTCAGGGACACCTGGTGAGATACTGAAATGTCTGTCATTTAACATTGAGTATCTCAAAGAAAATGCCACTGTGATCAAATGGATTCCAACTCATAGCAACCCCATAGGAGAGAGTAGAACTGCCGCATAGAGATTCCAAGGGGCTCCTGGTGGATTCAAACTGCCAACCTTTTGGTTAGCCTCCATAGCATTTATCCACTACACCACCACATGCATATGTTGCCTGACAGGGGACTTCCATAAAGTAAAGTAGTGATGAGCATTTGCAGGTTAACAATTAAAAACGGACATAAATCCAAAATACCAAATGCTTAACCACTGTTCAACCAGGTCTCCTTTCTTGTGCACTATGAAAGATGAAACAGTTTGTTTCACAGAAAGTGAATCCCGTTTCAGTTTACCTGGAGGCCTTGCAGCCTCAACCCTCAGATGAGTCAGAAGAGATTGTTTTTGTAGATTGTGTGGCATTTTCTGTTGTTCAGGTGGGATCAACATTTTTCCCAAGCTTTCTACATTCTAAGTCAAACCAGAACTCTCATCTATTTATTCTTACAGATGAATTTCATGCATCTCTTTCCCAATTTGGAATGAAAATTACCTTATAGCTTTGACTAAAATTTTACTAATATTAAAGAAATCACCCAGAAATACTGGATTTATTCTCATTTATACTGAAAGTGGAAACCTTGGTGACTTAGTGGGTTAAGTGCTATATCTGCTAACCAGAAGGTTGGCAGTTCACATCCGCAGGCACTCCTTGAAAACTCTGTGGGGCTGTTCTACTCCGACCTCCAGGGTCGCTGAGTGGTTTGGTTTGGGGCATACAAAAAGTACTCTCAAGGATCCTTATGATATGGAGTGTATGATTGGCTAATTGGTGTTCATTTAAATGTCATAGTGTTTCAAACAGAAATTGAGGTGGCTTCTGGTCTTAAAATTACAGTAAAGATAGAGAAAACAGAAATTATTAGGTTTGAAACAATCGTAGGACACTCAGGATCGTGACAGAGATTAAGCATTGTATTTAGCCCTGAGATTCCTAGGACATAAGACAGAAAGGTTAACAATGGATTATATAGTTCTCATAGCTCAATTTTAAAAATGAAATTTTAGCTGGAGAAACTTTTCTTTCACTGAATTGTAGGAAGTTTCTTTTTGTAGCTTCTTAGAGAAATCACAGCAGAGAATGGGTTCAACCGCTGTTTGGGGGAAAACCATGAAGCAACCTTCAGTCAATCATTTCCTTTCACCTTAAGAAAGGCCAAAAGCACAGTTCGTGTAGTAATAGAAGAACAGCAATTCTAAATGTCTTAGTCATCTAGTGCTGCTGTAACAGAAACACCACAAGTGGACAGCTTTAACCAAGAGAAATTGATTTCCTCATAGTCAGGTAGGCTAAGAGCCCAAATTCAGGGCCTCAGATGCAAGGGAAGGCTTTCTCTTTTGGTGTCTGAGGAAGGGCCTTGTCATCAATCTTTCCCTGAACTGGGAGCTGCGGGGACCCTGGGTCCAAAGGATGCACTCTGCTCCTGGCATGGCTACTTTCATGATGATGGTATGAGGTCCCCGACTCTACTCGCTTCCCCTTTCCTTACATCGCAAGAAATTTCCTCAAGGCACAGTAAAATCTTAGACCTTGAGTCCTGGCGTACGATCAAAACAGCTACCCATCCTCCCTCATTAACATAATAGAAGCAGGATTTACAACAGACAAGAACATCATACAACACTGGGCATCATGGCCTAGCCAAACGGCTACATACAGTTTGGGGGGAACACAGTTTAATCCCTGACACTAAATAACACAAATAAAAAAGTTGAAGTATGTCTGGGAAGTCTTTCACAACTGCTGGTCAGAGAACACTGAAATAGCAGGAACCGCCTCACATTTAATATAAATAGAATGCATGCTGAGTTCCACAATAAAAGCCATAGAAATTTGAGTGTAGCCAGGGATGCGAGTAGAGAAAAGAGAAGTGTATTAGAGATAGAAGGTAACTCTCTGCAAGTACTGTGTGAAGAGGAGATTCCGGTAAACAGTAAGTGAATGATAGCCCCAGTCTACTAGCATGACTAAGAGAAGCAGTATGATATCCTGAAATAGAAGATTCCTGTGGTTCTCTGGGTAACTCCCTACGGGAGTTTGTTTCCACCAATGAAAAAAAGCTGATTCTATCCTAAGCTCATCCTTTGGCACATCAATCTTATCACCTGGCTCTTCCCCAGGCTTCCTCTACCAGGGCGCTTGTATGTGCTTAAAGGTGGCTGCATGGGCCTGCTGGGCCTTGGCTGCCGCAGACCTGGATCTACTGATGAAGAGTTCAGGTTCTTTCTCCTCAGCCTTCTTCGGACTTGATGCTCCTGGAATAAACACAAGATAAGCCAGTGAGTGGGAGAGTCTGTGCCAAGGAGGCAGGAAACTTGATGATAGAGCTGGCACTCTGTTACACCAGACAGGGAAAAGTTCCAACTCGGAATCTGTTACGCTGCTAACTGAGGATGGTATATAGTCATTCCCAAGTGATAGCTATGGCTGGTGGAAACTTACTTCTCTAGACCTCTCTTGCTAACAACCATGTTTCAAAGAAAAGAATAAAAAAAGATGTCAAGTTCTTTTAGGTGATTTATTACAAAGCAAGGACTTCTACAGTGATAGCAAAGCCCTCTCCTAGAGATATGAGGCATAATTTAGCCCCTAATCCATTCAAAAATTACAAAAATCACAAATAATGGTTACTAAATAGAGAACACTAGCCCTTTCTGACCTCCGTATGCTAAATGATACCCCCAAAGCTGACTGAAAGCCTAGCTTCATAGACGGTGTCTCATCAAGTAGAGCAGTTGTTAGGAGGAGCAGATAACTTAATTTGAAATCATTTCTTTAGAAAGTATAAAATGCTCTATGTGTAAATGGAACTATAGCCATTCTCACCATCTACCTGTAAAATACACCCAAAAGCTTTTGAGATAACACAGCAGAATCTGGCTAGCCCAACTCAGCATCTTTAATTGAAATCAATTTGTCTCTGTTGATACGTATGAATTACAGAAGGACTGAGGGGAAAGCAGTCAGGAAGGAGGTTATGAGGTGGGCATCATTGAAAAACACCATGTGCTGCTATCATCTGAATGGAGAAAGTTCTGAGGACAGGAGATGGACTCAAAGACCATGACATGATATTTTCCTCCTGAAGATTCTAGATGTCACCAGTCATGCATGGACTGTTGCCTTTTAGGAAACAAAAACTAGCTGAGCACATCCTCACTAACTGCTCAGTGCTGGTGCTGATCTGAGCCCTCCCAGCCTGCCTGTGCTGCTGGGCTCTCTCTGCCAGGGCCCTCCCCATAAAGTAGTGCTGCAGGCGTTCTTGAGCCTGGCGATGGAGCTCCCTGCTGGCCACATCGGACATCTGAGGGCTCTGGGGAAGAAGAACAGAACATCTTGTCATACACACATCAAAGTGCTTCACCTCACCATTGAGCAGAGGTTCCTGAATGCTTAGCTCTGTCTCCCCTTATCAACTGGTTCTTAGGATTCATGTAATCTTGTACAAGCCATTAACAGTCTCTCAAGAAGCTTTAGAGACACAAGTAGGTGGGGAAGTTTCTTTTTGGTATCCTCCCAGACCTTCCTTGTTCAGACACTGTGGTATTGTGGAAGAGATCTAACTCACAGCTCATGACAGAGATTACAAATGGTTTGGGAAAGACACTGGCTAAGAAGAGGGTTAGTGAGGCCCTCTCCTTATTACGTACTACCACCTGAGAGGTGCGTTACTTCTTATCCCACGCCCAAGCTTACCTAGGCCATGATAATTAGAAGTGGTTTTAGTTTCACACAAGGGAAAAAATCAGCCAAATAATCATACTCATTTGGCCAGTCCACTATTTCGGGGGGAAATTAACCAGTTTGGACAAGGATGAAATCACCTAGCTATGAAACTGGAAAACATTTCTCAAATAGCTTTCTTAAACAGACCAGTTTCTGGATCTCGGCTGCAGCCACAAGATCTTAAAGAGCTGTATTAGAATTTGGCTAAATCAGGTTTTGTTTTGTTTTGTTTTTCCCAATATCCAGAGGATAACGTGAGGAATTTGAAATGTAGAAGTACATTGGGCCACACCAAACCCACTGAAGTAGAATTTCATGGGGAAGGGAGATTGAGTATATTATTTTTGTCAAGATTTTTAAAATATGTAACCCTGATTAAAACTGCTGAAGAGGACTGCCATGCAGGTCTTCTCTACAGAGCTTAGGAACCAATCAATGTTCTACTTACTGGAGAGAAGGAGTGCTTCTCTCTTTCTTCGTTGTAACTGCCCATAGTAAAGGAGTTTCTGTTTGTGCTTCTGCCGCTCTCCAGCTCAGTTCTGGTTCTTGGCCAAGGGAAGAGTTATTATTACTATTGTTCAAGGCTTCCGAGACTCAGTGATTATATTTACTACTGGCCAGGCTAACTATATGTTTAAAGCTTAAAGTAAAAACCCAGTCGATTGTATTGAGTTGATTTCTGAGTCATAGCACTTCTCTAGGGTAGAATAAAATGGCCTTGGAGAGTTGCTAAGCAGTGTCTGGTGGATTCAAACTGCTGACCTTTTGGTTAGCAGCCATAGCACTTAACCATTACACCACCAGAGTTTCTGTTAAAAGCTTAGGACTTCCCTCTCTTTTTAAAGATGTTGTAAACGTTTCTATCTGTTAGGAAAGTTTATACTCTAAATCCATTTGTCATATAAAAACTTAACACACACATTTCTGTGTAACCCCAGTTGCTGTCCCCACATTATGATAGCATAGTCCTCCTTTCCATCCTGTGTTTCCCCTGTCCATTCAACTAACTCCTGTCCCCTTCTGCCCTCTCATCTAACCTTGGAGAGGAGCTGCCCAGTTTGTCTCCAATATGTACTTAAGCCAAGAAACACACTCTTTTCCTGCATCACTTTATACATATTTTACAGTCCAGTAATCTTTGTCTGAAGAGTTAGTTGGCTTCAGAAATGGTTCCAGCTCAGGGCTAACAGAGAGTCCAGAATCCTTGTCTTCTGGGGACCCACTAGACTGTCAGACCCTCAAGTCTTTTTAATAAGGTTAAAGTTCTGCACCCCATTTTTCTCCCACTTCATCAGGGTCTCCTTATTCCCTGCAAGGACAGTCATTGGTGGTGGCCAGGCACCATCTAGTTCTAGTCTCCTGCTGATGCAGGCTGTGAAATATGTGGCCCTTTCTGTCCTTTAGTGTCATACTTTTCCTTATGCCTTTGAAATCCTTCATTCTCCTCTGCTCCAGGTGGGTGGGACCAACTGATGCCACTTACAGGTAAATTCAGTTCCTGTTACTCTCTTGGCCAGAAGCAAAAGCCAGACTTTCTTCTACCAACCAGCTCTATGTGATAAAAACAGAGGGTCTAGCCTGCAAGAGAAGGCCTGTCATACCACCTCTCTATAGCTCACATGAGTGTGTGGGTCTCTGAATTCAAGCTAATAGGAAGGGAAGGTCGGAAGCCTTATATAGACCTTCTGAACTGAGCCTTGCTGTCCACTTCAGCTTTTACTAGTGCTCTGCTCCAGTCATTACAAGATACAAGCTCACCTTATTGGTATATTTATACCCAGTACCCCATTGTGTGGGATAAAGAGCTTGAATAAAGCTCTTTTGTTTGGGGACTTCTAGTGGAAAGGAAACGTGAGTGATAAGATTACTTAAATATCATAGCATAGCTCTAATATAGTCACCCCAAACCTTCAGATTTTAGGAGTGTGTGTCTGTGTGTGAGAGAGAGAAAGAAAAGGGACCCAGAGACAAACAACAGCACAATCCCAACAGTGTGAAAGTGACAAGTACCCACATACATTGTGAATGGCTGGTTCAAATCAGGTTAATGAGAATTTTGGTTAGCTTAAAAGGATAAACTGCCAACTTTCTTCCATCGAATTCAGGAAGTATAGAAGCACGGGAAAAGCAGCAAGAGAGAAGAACATAGATGGGAGCTGCAGACGGACAGGTGACTAGATACAATGACAAGAATGGTGAGTTACTCTAAAGGCCAAGATGGAAATGACTTACACAGACACAAAGGTCAAGAACTCAGGGGAGAGACTCAGGTAACACTTGATCTTGAGGACTATGGTCAAGGAAGGTGAAAGACATAGACATTCTATTGGGACTAAAAGGACCTCTGTTGGTGCGGTGGTTAAATGCTTGACTGCTAACAAAAGATTGCGGTCTGAAATTACCAGCAGCTCCACGGGAGAAAGATGTGGCATTCTGCTTCCCTAGAGACTTTCATAGTAATCCTGTGGGGTCACTCTGAGTCAGAACTGACTTGTTGGCAGTGAAGTCAGTTTATTGGAAAAAAGTGCTGGCCGTATTACAGTGATAAAACCATGAGAGGCAAATGGCCAAATGCTATATACACCTTATTAGCTCACAGAGGTTCATTGACAGTGTAGCAGATATAACTACCATATGCATATATATGTGAATTTGAGTATATATCTATGAGAGTGAATACCTACAGACAGCTCATACTCTTTCTAGAAGGTTCAGAATAGCCAAAGTTTTACTGTATTCTTACAAAAGAAGCAATGACCATGTCTTGCTGATGCAGTATAAGAAGTAACTGATTGGAAGCCAATTCTCCTCCACTACTGACTACAGTAACAGGTCATGTAATAGTTTAGGGCCTGCAGTGCTTAAGGCTTTGTGTCAACTTGGCTAGGCCATGATTCTCAATGGTTTGGCAGTTATGTAACAATAGAGTTTATCCACTGTGTCATGATACACTCATCCTCCATGATATGATCTGATGTGATCAGCCAGTCAGCTAGAAGGGGAGTTTCCTTGGGAGGTAACCTGCATGGAATATATATATGTATATACAGATGTTCTGGAAAATCTCATTTACTTGCTATGGATTCTCCTCATCTCCTGACCTCCAGTTCTTGGGACTTGACCCAGCAGCCTGCCACCTTTCCTGCCAATCTCAGATTCATGTCTTCACATAGTCCATGAGCCAACAGCCTGATGTCTGTCTGCTGATCTGGGATTCATCAGCGTCTTTAGCTGTGTGAGTCAGGAGAAGCCTCTAGCCTGACACCTGTCTCACGGACCAAGATGTACCAGATGGTACAACCACGTGAGCCATCTCCTGGAGACACGTGTCTCTCTCTATGTATGCATTCATACGTCACTGGGTTTACTTCTCTAGAGAACCTTGCTTAAGACATAACCCAGTTCCATGAATTCTGTGGTATTCCATTATCTCTATGCTTTTCCTGGGCCATCAACAAATGTGCGTATACATAGGAGACACTGCATTGTTAGTGACTATCATTCAGAAGAACAGTGAATGTCACACTGATTCTGTGGCACCAAAACCTACATATGGGATGTCTTCTCATACAGTTATCTTCTTGTTGCTTCACTTGAACTCTGCATGCATCAGCGAGCCATCAGAGTCCTCGCCAAAGAGCAAATGGTTTCTTTTTCTTACGGCATTTTGCCAGAAATTTAAGAGCCCAAAAGAAAAAGAAAATTAAGGCTTGCAATTTTTGTCTCTTAAAATAATAATTAATAAAAAGTCCAGGTAATTACCGTAGAGAACTTTTCTCCCTACAACATATTATACACCAACTCTAACAGTGATTCACTCTGAGTGGGTATGGGGATCAAGGTGGGAATATCACAGGGGTAAAGGAGGACTGTGACTTTTTAACTCTATTTTCCTGTAGTATTTTAATTTTTTACAAGAATATATTCATGTTCTACTTGTGTAGGAAGCAATGAAGAGAAAAGAAAATAATCACTGCATTCTAGTCTCAATTCTAGTCTCATAAACTGTATTTCAAGGCAATTGATATGACTAAAAAGACAAGTTCTACATCTGTACAAAGCAGGGACTCCAATTCTTAGCCCACAGGATTTTTAACATCAAAGAGACAGTACATAACGGAAAGGTTGCCAAATGAGAAAACATAAATTCATGTTATGGTCCTGAAAGCACTTTATGAATGTTGTTCTTCATGCCTTTTGGAATGGACTCTGGTAAAATAAGAAATCTTGGAAAAGGCAAGATTAAAGAAAAATCTGAAATTATTCTGCCCAGGACTTTTTGTTTCCCCCACTCTTCTCCATTATCTGTAGTTTTTATTGTCATCGAAGTCACGTATGAAAATTAGGGAAGCAGGGGTTAACGAAAATTCATGAAGATGAGGCTGATGGCCCACAAGACAAACCCAGCCCACAGCCTATGTTTATGTGAGCTCAGAATGCTATTTTCTATTTTACATGGTTATAAAAAAGCAACTCAAAATGGGTGTTTTGTGATTTGGAAATTCAAAATTAAGTGTCTATAAATAGAATTTAATTGGAATACAGCCATGATGTTTTGTTTAGGAATTCTCTATGGCTGCTTTTGTGCTGGAAACCCTGGTGGCGTAGTAGTGGTTAAGTGCTGTGGCTGCTAACCAAAAGGCCAGTGGTTCAAATCTACCAGGTGCTCCTTGGAAACCCCATGGGGTGGTTGTACTCTGTAGGATCATCATGAGTCAGAATCAACTTGATGGGAGTGGGTTTGCTTTCTCAGTTAGGGCTTTTGTGCCATAGTTGTAGCACTGAATAGTGCAACAGAGACCGTATGACTGCAAAGTATGAAATATTTACTACATGGCCATTTATGGACAAAGTTTGCTGACACCTAGAGTAAAATACCAAGTAACTGTGTCAAATAGTTTTTGAAGAAATATGATTTAAACAAAGAAACAAACAAAAAACCCTGTAGTTCTCTGTCCACCTACCCTACCCGTTATGAAAGGCAACAGCCTTAACTTCACTTTTCTTTTGGTTTTCATTTCTATCTGTGATTTTTCTACATATTTCTATTGACTTTTGTTTAGAAGATAAGGATTTAAGTTTCTGTCACTGCCTAACTCACTCCTAAACACTTAGTGTATTCATATCTATCCCATATTGCTAAGTCCTAATTTTAGTTAAATCAGTCTTCACTGTTTACATAATTAGGACTACATACTGGCCATTCATTTCAAGTCTTATGGAATGATAACTTTTCCATTCTTGCACATTTTTTACTTTCTCTTGAAATAGTAATTCCTTGGGTTTTGGCTCTCATGGTTTAGACTTCCATGTACTTGCCATTGGCTATATATCACAAACTGCCTGAACTGTCAATATGTTCAGTACATTAGACATTTTACCAAATACATTTTCCTAGACACACTTTTTCAGGAGTTTTCTGACTTTGTCCAATCTGGACTCATTGCTCTCTATACCCAGTGCACAGCTGCTATCCCGGGGTCTCCATTCACTGTCAGCTGGATGACTCCTTTGCCTTTTTCAGTTGTGCTACTTGGATTCCATGTTGTCGTCTTCTTTTGATTTACTCCCTTGTTTGTGAGCCTTTGCAGTGTCTGAAAATGTCTCTGAGGTCACCCTGTTTGCACAGAGGGGAGGGACGTGGCTGCTAACCAAAAGGCTGGCAGTGAGAACTCACCAGTCGCTCTGCGGGCAGATGCGGCACTCTGCTTCCCTCCAGACTCCAGCCTTGGATCCCCTGCGGGCAGCTGTGCTCTGTCCTACGGGGTCACTAGGAGTAGGAATCGACTGGAGAGCAGTGGTTTTGGTTGGTTGTTAAAAACGTGTTCAGTGGACCGTTACCCTTGACAGTCTTACTCCAACACCTTCTAGCTTCCAGTGTTTCTGCTGGGAAGTCCTTCTGCTCCCAGGACCTCACAGTAATGCGCCTTGACGTGGGGGCTTTTCTCAGCATGTACTGGACACGCAGCAGGTCTTTCTAATCTAAAACACACATTCAGTCTGGGCAGTCTTGGATTATTTGATCACTTCTCTGTTTTCTTTGTTTCAGTGCTTGACCGCCCAGACGTGTTATCATTTCTTTTTGTTCTGCTTTTTAGATTTCCTGAACTTTTTCATCTGGCATTCTACTGTTTCCTCCCTTTTTTAAAAAAAATTTTGCTGTTTGCTCTCTTTCCTTAAATAGCATCCCATTCCTGTGTGATATGTTATTTTCCCTTACATCTGTAATAGATTTTTTTTTTTAAGTTTTCTCATCTCTGCAGTTGTACTAATTGGTACTAATTATTTTCATTCTGTTTCTTTTAGCTTTGGCTTGCCTCAAATGTCCAGCAAAACCTATGCTTTTGCAAATAAAAAGCTATTTATAAATTCTAAGCAGGTTGGCAGTGCTTGTCTGCTGTGTGTTTCCGTATGTTGCTGTGTGGCGTTGAGCTGATTCTGCCTCACAGAGGCCCCATATAACAGAACGCAACTGCCTGCAGGGTTTCCTGGGCCGTCCTGTTTGTGGGAGAACATGGCCAGGTCTTTCCCTTGTGGAGCAGGTGGTGGGTTAGAACCACTGACCTTTCAGTCCACACTCTGGGGGGTGACGCGAGAAGGAAAACTGGAGGTCTAGACATTCGATATACAAAATGTCCTTTAATAATCCTGTGTTTAGTGCGGCATTCTGGCCTTCCAGCGTGCTTGGTACTCCCCATCTGACAGACACTTGTCCCTTCTTTACATTCTTTGCCTTGCTTTTTCTTACTTCTTTCTCCTCTCTCTCCTCCACCCCTTGCTTCTAGTATCTCTCTGGGCCTATGCTGCTGTGCTGTGAATTTCAGAGTAACAGTTCCAGAACAGAGAAATCTCTGCCCATAGATCAGAAAAGCCCACCTCGACTGGATCCTCTTTAGACTCCATTCTCATCCTTTGTGATTTCAAGACACTCTGAAATTGCATTTATCTCCCAGATTTTCCTTGCTTCTGCATCTGCCAATGATTTGATTCATTGAGTGCTTTTGATGAGCGTGTATAATGATGCTAAGTGCTTGTCTGCCAAATGCAAACAGCAAGAAAAGCCGTCATTCTGGCTTTAGAGATCAGGCCCCAGCAACATTACTTTTCTCTTTTTGAAGACATGAGAAAGCAAGAGAAAAGACTAGAGCTTTCATAAAAAGGAAAAGGTGGCTCACTCTTCAAATTTAAACTGCAAGCTACTGAATTCGGCACACACATGATGCTCTAACCCTAACCGTCAGTGCCTGGTGTAGGTAGGCAGCGGTGTAGCCTCCCCAGTGCTCGCCCCGCAGCACTGACGAAAGAGAGCTGTACAGAGGGTAGCCATGGATTAATATGGCCCGAATGTGGCTCAACCTGGCTTGTCCACAGGCTCATGAGTCAGCCCCTTCTAGGTAGTCTCAAGTAGGCCTGAGAAAAGTAACTCCACATGAGGGGTATATCTTCCTAAAGGGCCAGGTTTCATGGGACTAAACAATTCCAAGGGGTGTCAGAAACTGCTATGGGTATACAAGCCTGAGAAAGCTCACCAGATGCAAAATGATCGCTGTGCTACATCCCTACAGAGCCAACCTCAGAGATGCATGGCAAGGTCTGCGAAACAAACATACACACAACAACCACAACAAAATCTAACCCACCACTGTCGAGTCAATTCCAACTCATAGCCACCCTATACAACAGAGCAGAACTGCCCTATAGAGTTTCCAGGGGTGCCAGGTGAATTCCAATTGCTGACCTTTCAGTTAGCAGCTGCAGTTCTTCACCACTACACCACCAGGGTGTCCAGGGGAAAACTGGCACTTGTTAAACAAACTTCAAAATAGATTGACAACTATACAGGCATTTCTCCAAAGAGGAACTACAAATGGTCAACAAGCCAGTGAAAAGACACTCAGTGTCATTAGTCATTGCTGGGGGTAGTCACCAATGACTTAGCTCCTGCTGACACAGACGTCATGCATGACAGAACCTAGCCTTGCCTGGTCTCGGGCCACCTTCGTGATTGTTGGAGTGTGTGAGTCCAGTGCTGCAGCCATCGTGTCCTTTCCCCTCATGGAGGATTTCTCTTGTTTTTGCTGACCTTCTCCTTGACCAAGCATCATATCCCTTTCTAGTAGTCATTGTGTCTAAATAGGAAAGCTAAAATCTTGCCATCCCTGCTTCTGAGGAATGTTCTGGTTGGATTTCTTCTAAGACTGATTTGTTCATTCTGGTAGTCTACCACATATCAAATGTATCGATTCTTCTGTCTTCCTTTCACTGTCCTACCTCCACATGCGTATGAGGAGACTGAAGAGACCATGGCTTGGCTCAAGCACAACTTAGTCATCAGAATGATGTCTTTGCTTTTGAAAACTTCTGAAGAGGTCTTTTGTGGCAGATTTGCCCAATGTAATACATCGTTGGATTTCCTGACTCTTCCTTCCGTAGACGTTAACTGTTGATCCAAGTAGAAGAAAGCTGACAAGACTTCAATTTCTTCTTCATCTATAGGGTTATTGTTTACTGAACCAGTTGTGAGGAGTTTTGTTTCCTTCACATTTTAGTGTAATCCATACTGAAGGCTGTGGTCTTTGACTTTCATCAGTCAGTGCATCAAGTCATCTTCCTTTTCAGCAAGCAGTGTTGTATCATCTGCCTGTCACAGGGCGTCCATCAATCTTTCTCCAATCTTGATGCCACATTCTGCTTCACATGGCCCAATTTGTCCAATTATTTGCTCAGGATAGGGAGTAAACAAATAAAGTGAGAGGATACAACTTTGCTGCACACCTTTTCCAGTTTTGAACCATGCAGTATCATCTCGTTCCCTTCCAATGACTGCCCTTTATAGGTTCTCCGTGAGCACACTTAAGTGTTGCAGAATTCTCAATAGTCACAAGGTTATACGTCATTTGTTAGGATCCACACAGTCAAATGCCTTACAAGAAATACTCAGTAGACAAGAAAAGCATGATGTGGACATTCTTAGGTTGATTATTATCTGGCTGCTTATTTGCTTGTGGGGATAAGAGAAAAAAAATTAAAGTAGGTTGTATCTTCGGTAAATGAAAGACTTTGTGTTTTCCAGGAGCGTTGCAGTCTCCCCCTCCTCTTTTCTGTCTGATTTATTTATCCAACAGTGCTATTCTTGTTGTTATCTGTCATGGAGTCAGCCCCAACTCATGGTGACCGTGACCCCATGCACAACAGAATAAAATACTGCCCAGTCCTGCACCAGCCCTATAATCTCCTTCAGATTTGATCACCATGATCTTCAGGTTTTGCATTGCTTGATTTTCAGAAGTCGATGGCCTGGTCTTTCTTGCAGTCCATCTTAGTCTGGGAGCTCCAGTGAAACTGGTTCAGTCAGGCCTCTACTGATAGACCGTACGTGGCTGCACATGGGATGCACTGGCCAAGAATAGAACCTGATCCTCTACATGGAAGGCAAGAATTCCACCACTGAAACACCAATGCACCATCTATGCCTTGGAATACTGGGCGAGAAATGCTTGGCTGATGGACAGGCAAAGAAAGTTCAGTGTCAACATTCTAGAATTCTGCATGCACTCAGTTGCAGTAAGCCAGTGTCATGGATTGAATCATGTCCTCTGAAAACTGTGTGTATCCATTTGGCTAGGCCATCATTCCTGGTGGTCACTCATCACCACTGGCTCGATGGCAATTGTTTTTTTCTTTTTCTGTCTTTTTTTGGCATTGTATTAATTTCCTAGGGTTTCTGTAAAAGATTACTGCAAACTAGGTGGATTATAACAAAAGAAATTTATTTCTCACTATTTTAGAGGCCAGAAGCCCAAAATCAAGGTCTCAGCAGGGCCTTGCTTTCTCCAGAGGCTCCAGGGGAGAGCTTTCCTGTCTCTCCCAGATTCTGGGGGTTCCTGCCATTCCTTGGCTTATGGCTGCATCACTGCGATCTCCGTCACCACCCTCACATGGCTATCTCCTCCATGTGTCTTCCGTCTCTTATAAGACACTTGTCATATTGGGTTTACAGACCACTTTATTATTCAGAGTGATCTGATCTCAAGATCTTTGATGACATCCGTAAAGATTTTTTCCCAAATCAGGTCCCAGTCACAGGTTCAAACTCACTGCACTGAGTTGATTCTGACTCACAGTGACCCTGTAGTACAGAGGACTTCTCCGTGGGGGTTCTAAAACTGTACTCTTTGCAGGAGCCCACTGACACTCTTTCTGCCTCAGAGCTGCTGGTTGATTCCAGTGGCCAAGCTTTCGGTTTGCACTCAAGGGCTTAACCACTGCAGCACCAGGACGTGAATGTATCTGTCTGAAGCTACTCTTCAACCCACTATAGGCTTATGAACTGACTGCAGCATATGGGCCTTGTCTGTAACGTGGCTGGAAGAAACTCGAAGAGGCATTTCTGAGAGCACTAGCTGAATGTTTCATGGCATGGATTTCACCAGATCAGGCCTGTGAGAGCCAGCTTAGCACAACACCTGACACCTGGTGCGTTCTGGTTTGTCGTCATTCATTCACTCACTCCTTCAAGTGTTTATGATGCATGTGTTCTTTGCCAGATGCACGGGACACAGAACTTAATCAGAACTGCCATCAGCCACCAAGAAGCTTCAGGCTGGAGAGCAGAAGGGCAAGTTCCGATCAGTGCTTTCTCTACCAGGGTGACACATAGGTTCATAGCTGTGCATGGTCACAAGTGTGTCAATGGAAGACACACAGGTGGTCATTGAGAGGCTACCATTAGCATGCAGGTCTTACCTAACTGTGTGGTGTCCACGAAATCCACATGTGCCAGCACACACCTTTTGTTGTCATGTGCTATGGAGTCCATTCTAACTCACAGTGACCACCTGTGAAAGAGGAAAATTAGTTGTTAGCTCAAGCCCATTGTCACCGTCACCGTGTCAGTTCATCTCCTTGAAGATCTTCCTCTTTTTCACTAATCCTCTTCTTCACAAGCGTTGTGCCCCTATCTGGGGTCTGGTCCCTCCTGATGACATGTCCGAACTACGTGAGATCAAGCCTTGCAGCCCTTGCTCCTAAAGAACACTTTGACTGTACTTCTTTCTTCCAAGACAGATTTATCTGTCTTTCTGGCAGCCCATGGTCTATTAAACATTCTTGGCTAAAACTCAGAATTCGAATAAGTCAGTTCTTCTTTCATCTTCCTTGTTTGTTGTCTAGTTTTTACTGGAATATAAAGTGACCGAAAATACTACGACTTGGGTCAGACATATCTGAGTTCTCGAAGTGACATCTCTGCTTAGTCACACTGTAAAAAAGTCTTCTGCAGCAGATTGGATATGCTGCTATCAAGATGTGTGTCTTGAGAGGCAGAGTCAAGACGGCCGACTAAGCCCACGTCTCTTTATATCCCTCTGGAAACCAAGACCTGAATTGACAATCAAACAGAGCCTTCTGAGCACCTAATCAGCCTCAGGACTCTGCACAGAGCTGTTAATTGGGACTTCATACCACTCAGTGAAAATCCTCCTCTCTTTCGCTGACTCCCGCTCCTGGCTAGCCCCGGCTCTCACGGACGGAAGGTAAACGCACCATTTTGACTTTTTTTTCCTCTGTCTCGGCTGGCAGGCGGAGCTGGGCCTTGCCTGGCGGCTGGACTCAGACGCGCTGCTGGGGGGATAGGCAGGCGAAATTCCCATATTCTGAGAGCCAGGCTTGGGACTCTGTTAATCTAGACACTTTGAGGCTTTCGTTTTGTAGCTGCCTCAGTGGGGTTTGTGCGGAACTCCGTGGTCAGGGTGCGGGACGCCATGTTGGTACCGTGATTTTAGCGGGACTTCGTTCTTAGCCTGGGAGCCAGCGCCTGCAAACGGGACAGCGCTTCTCCATCAGAAAAGTAGTGATTTTGCACAGTGATGCCTACGTTGGGGGCCCTGCAACAGAAGCAGAGGAATCGCTGCCTCTGGGCACCTTTAGCCCCTCTGTCTGCTGCCTGTGTGGAGGACCCCATCTTGGGTACGGTGGCTGCAGCTGGACCTAATTATTAGCTTGGGAGCCAGAGCCTACCCTCAGGAGAGCACTGTTCTATCACAAAACCGGTACTCGATGCAGTGTTGGCTAGGGCTAGACCCTGTCAGCAGAGGCCAACAGGGCAGTAGCATTGCTGTATTCTGAACTAGTTTGTTATCATCTGGGGTTGGATATAGTGGTGCTTACTTTGTCAGATGGGAAGAGGGACCTCTACACCTGAAAACATAACTGACTTGTGAACCAGTCAGATACCTTTTGCTTTACACTTGAAGACAGCCTAGAGAAACATTTGCAATCCATCCTCACAGTACCTCTTCCAGCCTCTATATACTCACATGGGACCCAAAAAGCAACAGACAATTGTAGCATACAAGCAATCACTCATGGCTTCAGAAGGCTCCCAAAAAAAGCAACCAAGGAGTTTTCCACATGAAGAAACTTTTATGAAAGCATCAGGAAGTGAATACAAATTGATTATATACAGAGCCCTTCTAGACCTTATACAAAATGCAGCAGAACAAAATGAAAAATTAAGCAAGTTGTTCGATCTGATGGAACACCAGTACTCTGAAATCCAACAGATCAAGAAGAAAATCAAAGACATAGAAACTTCCATGCAAAGCCAAGAAAACAGAATGGAACAAATGGAAAAAAGAATTTCTGACTTGGAAGACAGAGCTAGTGATGCCAGTGTCTATGAGCAGAAATCAGAAAAAAGAAACAAGAAAAATGAAGAAACATTAATAAGCATGTGGGACTCTATTAAGAGGAACAACCTTCGATTAATTGGAGTCCCTGAACAGGGTGAGACATCTGAGAACACAGAGAGTATTCTTGCTGAGCTCCTGAAAGAAAAATTCCCAGAAATCATGAAGGAAGAGAATATAGACATCTCAGATGCATATCATATGCCACCCAATATAGATCTCAAAAGAAAGACTCCAAAACATATTATAATCAAGCTTAACAAAATGAAACATAAGCAGCAACTGTTAAAGGCAGCAAGACTCAAGGCAAAGCTAACATTCAGAGGGAAACCCTGTAGGCTCTCGTCAGATTTCTCAGCAGAAACCATGCTGGCATGAAGACATGCTGGCACGACACATTCAAAGTCTTGAAGGAGAAGAACTTCCAACCAAGAATTATATATCCTCCAAAAGTATCTTTCAAATATGAAAATGAAATTAAGACATTCCCAGATAAACAGAAACTCAGAGACTTTGTAAAAACCAAACCCAAACTACAAGAAATACTGAAAGAAGTTCTTGGCTTTGGCTTAGAAGAACGAAACCACTAACTTTATATTTTAGAACGACACACTACTCAATACTCATTTAGGGAAGGCTCCAAAGTAAATTACAGCTTTGATTTGGAAAGAAGCAATCCAGTGATCATCTTGAAAACTACGGTGTCATCATAATAAAAGAGGGATGTACTACAGTCGTTATAGTCCTTCCAGATGGAGAGGAAGATGACAAGACTGGTAGTAATTAAAATTGGATTTATAAATAGTTTATTAAACAGATTCACAGGGGCAGCTGTAAAGCACAACAAAGATGTATCATACTATTTCAAGAAATCTAACACCCGAGTCTCAACAACTATAAAACCAGCTCTGAAAAAGGTGAAAAATCAACTCACAAAAAAGAGTGTCCCAGAACAGACTAATAAGAACAACAGAGAAAACATCAACATAAAAATAAACATATTACAATGGCAGCAGTGAACACATACCTATCAATAACTACATTGAATGTGAATGGACTGAATGCTCCAGTAAAGAGACACCGAGTGTCATCTTGGATCAAAAGACATGACCCATCCATATGTTGTCTACAAGAAACTCACTTGAGACCTAAAGACAGGAACAAACTGAAAATTAAAAGATGGAAGAATATATATCAAGCTAACAATGAACAAAGAAGAGCAGGGGTGGCAATTCTAATCTCAGACAAAATCAATTTTAATGTCAAATCCACCATCGTGGACAAAGATGGACACTATTTATTGCTGAAAGGTTCAGTACACAAGCAAGACTTAACTATATTAAATATTTATGCACCTAATGTCAGAGCACCTAAATATGTCGAAGAAACACTGACTATGCTCAAAAGAGAGTTAGATGACTCCACAATAATAGTGGGAGACTTTAACACTCCACTCTCATTAGTAGACAGATCATCTAGAAAAAAGCTCAGTAAAGATACAGAAGACCTCATTGACACAATTAACTAAATAAACCTCATTGATATATACAGAACTTTCCACCCATCAGCAGACAACTACACCTTCTTCTCCAGTGCACATGGAACATTCTCCAGAATTGACCACGTGATAGGCCATAATGCAATGCTCAACAAAATCCATATCATTGAATTACTGCAAAGCATCTTCTCAGATCATAAAGCCATAAAAGTTGAAATCAATAGCAGAAAAAACATAGATAGAAAGTGGAACTCTTGGAAACTGAACAACATCTTGCTCAAAAAAACATGGGTTCTAGAGGAAATCAGGGATGAATTAAAGAAATTCATGGAGTCCAATGAGAACAAAAACACTTCCTACCAGAACCTATGGGATACAGCCAAAGCAGTGCTCAGAGGTCTGTTTATCTCCATAAATGCACACATCGGGAAGGAAGAAAGAAACCAAATCAAGGAACTAACTCTATAGCTTGAACAAGTAGAAAGAGAACAGAGGAACCCCTTGGGCACCAGAAGAAAGGAGATCATAAAGATTAGAGCAGAGCTAAATGAATTAGAGAATAGAAAAACAATTGAAAAAATTGAAAAGACCAAAAGCTGGTTTTTTGAAAAGATCAACAAAATTGATAAACCACTGGCTAAACTTACTAAAGAAAAGCAGGAAAGGAAACAAATAACCCAAATGAGAAATGAGAGGGGAGTTGTCACCACAGATGCAACAGAAATCAAAAAGATCATAACAGAATACTATGAAAGACTGTACTCTAACAAATTTGAAAACCTAGGGGAAATGGACCAATTCCTTGACTCATACCACCTACACAACTTATCACAACGTGAAGCAGAACAACTTAATAAACCCATCACAAAGGAAGAGATTGAAAAGGTCATCAAAACACTGCCAACCAAAAAAAGTCTGGGCCCAGATGGCTTCACGGCTGAATTCTACCAAGCATTTAGAGAAGAGTTATCCCCAATACTATTGAAACTATTTCACAGCATAGAAAGGGATGGAGTACTCCCAAACTCATTCTATGAAGCCAGCATAACCCTGATACCTAAGCCAGGGAAAGACCCAACAAAGACAGAGAACTATAGACCGATATCACTCATGAACCTAGATGCAAAAATCTTCAACAAAATTCTAGCCAACAGAATACAACAACATATCAAGAACATAATCCATCATGACCAAGTGGGATTCATACCAGGGATGCAAGGCTGGTTCAACATCAGAAAAACAATTAATGTGATTAACCACATAAATAACACAAAAGACAAAGATCACCTGGTTTTGTCCATTGATGCCGAAAAGGCATTTGATAAAGTCCAACACCCATTCATGCTAAAAACTCTTAGCAAAAGGGGCATAGATGGCAAATTCCTCAACACAATAAGGGCCATTTATACAAAGCCAATTGCCCACATCATCCTGAATGGAGAGAGACTGAAAGACTTTCCCCTGAGATCAGGAACTAGACAAGGATGCCCACTGTCACCTCTCCTATTCAACATTGTGCTAGAAGTTCTAGCCAGAGCAATTAGACAAGACGAACAAATAAAGGGCATCTGCATCAGCAAAGAGGAAGTTAAAATCTCCCTGTTCGCAGATGATATGATTGTATATGCAGAGAACCCCAAGGAATCTATAAGTAAGCTACTCAAACTGATAGAAGAGTTCAGCAAAGTTTCAGGATACAAGATAAACGTAAGTAAATCAGTAGGTTTCCTTTATACTATCAACGAGACTGTTAAGGAGGAAATTATCAAATCAATACTATTTACGATAGCCCCTAAGAAGATAAAGTACCTAGGAATTAATGTAACCAGAGAAACAACAGACCTTTACAAAGAGAACTACAAGCCCTTACTACAAGAAACTAAGAGAGACTTAGATAAATGGAAAAACCTACCCTGCTCATGGATAGGAAGACTTAACATTGTGAAAATGTCGATTTTACCCAAAGCAATTTATTTATATGATGCAATCCCAATACAAGTTCCAGCATCATTTTTTAATGAGATCGAGAAACAAATCACCAATTTTGTTTGGAAAGGGAAGAAGCCCTGGATAAGTAAGGTACTACTAAAGAAGAAGAACACACTGCGAGGCCTCTCATTACCCGACCTTAGAACATACTACACTGCCACAGTGGTCAAAACAGCCTGGTACTGGTACAAGAACAGACAGATCGATCAATGGAACAGAATTGAGACCCCAGAGATGACACCATCTGCCTATGAACAGTTGATATTTGACAAAGGCCCTAAGACATTCAACTGGGGTAAAAACAGTATCTTCAACAAATGGTGCTGGCAAAATTGGTTATCCATCTGCAATAAACTGAATCAAGATCCATATCTTACACCTTATACAAAAACCAACTCCAACTGGATAAAAGACCTGAATATCAAACCTTGAAACGATAAAGCTCATCCAAGAAAAGGTAGGAACAACAATGGAAGTTTTAATACACAATGAGGACAGACTCCTAAATCTGTCAAAGAAACCTCAATCAACAGAAGAGAAAATAGATAAATGGGAACTATTAAGAATCAAACACTTTTGCTCATCCAAAGGTTTTATTAATAGAATTAAAAGAACACCCACAGAATGGGAAAAAATATTTGGCAACTCTATGTCAGACCAATGCCTGATCTCCATAATCTATAAGATACTACAAAATATCAAGAAGAAGAAGATAAACCATCCAATTAAGCGATGGGCAAAGGAGAGGGACAGACACTTCACTAAAGAAGAGATCCAGGCAGCCAAAAAACACATGCGGACATCTTCACGATCTTTAGTTATTAAAGAAATTCAAATCAAGACAACAATGAGATACCATCTCACCCCAACAAGATTGGCCATGATCCAGAAAACACAAAACAACAAATGCTGGAGAGGCTGTGGAGAAAGTGGAACCCTCCTACACTGTTGGTGGGGTTGCAAAATGGTCCAGCCTCTTTGGAAGGCAATCTGGCGCTTCCTTAAAAAAATGGATATTGATATACCATTTGACCCAGTAATTCCACTACTGGGAATATATCCTACAGATTCAAGGCCTTTCACACCAACGGACACATGCACCAGAATGTTTATCGCAGCACAGTCCACAATAGCAAAAAGATGGAATCAACCCAGATGCCCAACAGTAGAAGAATGGATAGGTAAACTGTGGTACATATACTCAATGGAGCACTATGCAATGATAAAGAATAACGATGATTCCAGGAAACATCTCCTAACCTGGTTTCAACTGGAAGACATTATGTTGAGTGAAAGTAGTCAGCGAGAAAGGGACCAATACTGTATGAGACCTCTACGATAAGATCTCAAAAATAGACTTGTGTATAGAAGAAAAGACTCTTTGACAGCTGCAAGGGAGGGGAGGGAGGGAGGGCGAGGTGGGGAGGGTTTAGTTTAGATAGTTACTAGAAATCTAGTTGGGAGAAAGCGGTGACAGCACACATTAGGAACAAGAACAACATTAAGTGGACTTCAGCATAACTTGCATACTCCTTCCATCTTAACTCAATACAGCAAGGATAGAGTAGCTGGGGCCAGGGGCGGGGGACCATGCTCTTAGGCGAATTCCAGGCCAATTGGCACAACTAGCATTTTTCTAAGAGAGCTCTCTGCACCCCACATTGGTGAGTGGCGTCTGGGGTCTTAAAAGCTGCCAAGCTGCCATCCGAGGACACAGCAAATGGTCCCAACTCAGCAGGAACGGATGCTCACTGAGGGCCAAAATGGCATGCGGTTAAGACAACCGAGAAGACAGAGAGACCCACAAGAGTGGGTGCCTACATTGACTTGGGACCAGAAGAAGCGGATTGTGCCCGGCCACCACCAGTGATAGCCACGACGGAGCTCACAGAGAGGAGCCTCACTGGCAACACAAGAATAAAAAGAGGTGCATCATGAGATCTCCACTAAAAGACCTCAATTGATGGTCCAGCGGTTTTGGGGTTCCTCTAAGAGCATGGCCCCCTGCCCTGATGCTGCCCTTTCCCATAAAGTATAACAAAGGTCCACCCTTTGGACAGGAATGGATTGGACTTGGCAATGCAGAGTAACCATATATTGGAAGCACTTTATGGTTCTATACATCTATAGGATATCATCTTGCTGACCTCTGGCTGGAGGAAGGGGAGTGGATGGAGAGGAGGGGAAAGGAGACTGTTGGGAGGATGAGACATGTATGGAGCAGAGAGGAATAATGTGCAGTCACCGGACAGGGAGAGCAGTGGAAGTTGCATATAGGGGGGCATGTAAATTTATATGTGAATGTACATTTTCACTCAGTTATGTTAAATAAAAATAAAAATTAAAAAAAAAAGATATGTGTCTCAGCCCTGTTGTGGTGGTGTTGGGTGTCATGGAGCTACCCCCTGACTTGTGGCGGCCCCGGGTATAATGGAAAAAAATGCTGTCTGGTCCTGTGCCATTCCCAGATCAGCCATGGGCTGGATCACTGTGATCCGTAAGGTTTTGGGGAGGTAGATAGCCAAAGCTTTCCTCCTAGTCTGTTAGTCCAGAAGCTCTGCCGAAGCTAATTTAGACCCACCTTGGTCTGTTGAAGGCATGTGGACGTATGTCAGTGCAGGGGTTAACAGTGACAGCTGTGTGCATTGGGGTTCAGTAAATAAGCAGACCTCTCCTCGTTAACCCCCAAGGCAGGTTACACTCACGGCTGTAGTCACACACACGGAAAGGTCTCCTACGTGCTGTAGTTTCTGTTAGTAGACCCCGATGCCCACGTCATTCGGTGTAGGTCAGTGCTTTCAACCAACCAGCCGGTCAGCGGGAGAGAGATGCGGCGGTCAGCTTTGGTAAAGATTTACAGTCTTACAGGGCGCTTCCTCCCAGTCCTGTAGGGTCACTGTGAGTCGGAATCAACCTGATGACAGTGGGTTTGCCTTCAACTTCAGCTTAATGCATGTCATTTGCTGCAGAGTAGATTTTGACCCCTGCAGACCCCATGTACAGCGAGTAGAAGTCACGCAGGGATTTCTGGGCTGTAATCATAATGGAAGCAGGTTATCAGACCTTTTCTCCTGTGATATCCTATGAGGATGAGTTTGAGCCACCAATGTTTAGGTTAGCAACCAAGAGCAAAACATTTGTCACACCCGGGCCTTGCCTGTGAGGGACATGGGGCTCCGGTCCCTGCCTGCACCTCAGCGCCCCCTGGAGGAGAACTCCAGCTTCGGGTGGCCAGCCCCCGCCCCGTCCTGAGCCCGCTCCTGGCACAGACCGTCAGCCGGCGCTCTAAAGCTGCGTCCATCCGGAGAGAGGGACAACTCCGTTGCTGCTGAGTTGATTCGGACTCACAGCAACCGCTCAGGACAAAGTAGAACTGCCCCTGTAGGGTTCCCAAGTCTAGAATTTTATGGAGGCCGACTGCCATATCGAGGCTCCTGGATGTCCTGCTCAGTCTCAGTCCCGTTGAAGCCTCGTGGACAGAGTAATCTGTTGACAATCATGAGGCCTAGAACTTCTCCCAGTTTTGCATGGAAACAACAAGAATGCTACATCGTGTTTATATACTCTGGAGACCTGGTTACAAAGCAATTAAACCTTCAATTACTCATCAAAACGTCAATCGTTCGAACCTACCAGCCACTCAATGGGAGAAAGATGTGACAGTCTGCTTCGGTAAAGATTTATATACTTGCAAACTCTATGGGGACAGTTCTACTCTGTGCTGTAGGGTCTTTGTGAGTCGGAATCCACATGCTGGCCTTGGGTTTGGCTTTGCTTCTAACGTATGCTGAATTTTCCAGGAAGGGAAGTATCTGTAAATCGAGGGATGATCACCCTCTACTTTGAGCATAAAGTGGGGCTCGGGAGAGCTCCCCATTTCAGAGATGGCGTCTTTGGAGTCCTTCATAACTTTTAGGAGTACCAAGGAAATCCGAAGACCAAAACGTTTGTGAACTGCTGGTCAGTGTCAGCGAAAATGCCATAAAGCCAAAGTCAGCGCGCTGCGCACTCTGGTGGATAAACTTATATGCACATCCAGGCTCACAGACAACCCACCGGGGGATCCTTAGAAACCCCCAGGGGGCAGCTCTTGACCATCCTACAGGGTAACTCTGAGTCAGAATGGACTCTACAGCAGTGGGTTTAGTTTTGGTTTATGCACAGAGTGATAGCCCAGGTGGTGAACTAGCTCAGAGTTTGGCTCCTAACCAAAGAACTGGTTCCAATTCAAATCCGTGAGCCGCTCCTTAGAAATCCTACAGGGTGCTTTCTATTCTGTCAAGTAGGTACCTATGACTGAAAACTGACTCAGTGGCAATGGAATACACACACACACACACACACACACACACACACACACACGCACGCACGCACACACACACGCACACACGCACACACGCACGCACGCACACACAAACACACACTCAGAAACAGCCGTGGAGGCTCAGTGGTTAAAGTGCTGAGCTACTAATCGGCGCTGGTTCCGCCTGCCAGTCTCCGCAGGAGGAAGATATCGTGGTCCACATACATTAAGATAACAGCCTTGGAAACTCTGTGGGACAGTTCCACTCCGTCCTGCAGGGTCGATGTGACTCGGAGTTGACTCCGGGCTAATCGGGTTTAGGGTCATTCTAGAAGTATCCGGTGAGGCGGTACTGTGAGATGATGTAAATATCCCTTTCCTTATCAATCTTACTCTCTAGCTACAGTGTCTGTTAATGTATGTTGGCTAAATTATCACCATGAAAGTTACTAAAGGAAAAGCTTTCGTTTGTCTTTTTTTTCCATGTTGATTAGCTGTGACTTCATCATAAGGACAATATTAGTCATCTCCTTAATTTATAAACAGTATGGACTTCTGGATTCCTGTTTGATTCATTGGGTTGTGTCATTATTTTGATACCACAGTTGGCCAAGATCTGGTGAGTAGGAGTCACCTCCTGTTGGTGCCTGTGTCCTTCTGAAATGTCCCCACCATTCTTTGTACCCTTCCTTACTTGTGACATGAGACATTCCAGGTTCATCCTGTATTTTCCCTGTCCTGATCCCAGAATCAACCATTTGTCCAAGGAGCTCTGCTTCCCTTTAGGAAGGAATGGTATTTGAAACCAAGCCAGAGTGCTAGGTGTGGTCATCACTATGTAGGTGTGGTTGTTCCAGGCCCTTACAGTAAAGAGAACTAGACAAAGCACGTGTACACACCCACAAAGTGACATCTACTTTTATTTCTGTATCTGTCCATTGAGGAACCTCTGCTGGTGTACTAGTTGAGTGCTATGATTGCTAATCAAAAGGTCAATGTTGAAAATCCACCAAGTGCTCCTTAGAAACTCTATAGGACACTTCTACTCTCTCTTATAGGGTCACTGTAAGTCAGAATCGACTTCACACCATGGGTTTTATACCTAGCGAAAACTGGGCATTCACACGAGCACCTATAAATGCAATCCAACATGCCCAGGTTTATTTTCATGTTCTTCTTTTCCATTTGTTTCACTCCCTTTTCTGACAATGGAAAAGCAGGCCTCCGGTATCCTCAATATTAGGACTTAATTGAATGGTCTCTCCTGGATCAGCTGAGCTCCTGCACGAAGAAGACACTGAGATGGAGTTAGGAGTGCAGGTGGTTTATTGCAGGGAACCACCAGGAACAGCATCAGGCTGCCACCGAGTCAATTTCAGTTCACGGCAACACCCCGTGTGTCAGAATAGAACTGCACCCCACAGGATTTTCAGTGGACAATTTTGGGGAGGTAGAGAGCCAGGTGTTTCTTCGGAGGTACCTTAGGGTGGACTAAAATCACCAGTCTTTTGGATGTCTAACCATTGGTGCCACCTACGACAGCTGTTACTGGAGGGCAGAGCCAATGAAAGATGAAGCGACAGCACAGGGACATGGCTCCGTCATGGTGTCCTGGAGACCTTGCAAATCCCCATATAGGCTGCAGAGGTAACTGGTAGATACACGGGTAAGTGGACAGATAGACCAACAGCTGGCATCAAGGCAACTCTGACTCATGGTGCTTTTGTTTAAAACAGAATATAATGTCATCTTGTCCTGTTACCCTCAGGATCAGCAACAAGTTCAAGTCCATGGCTGTGTCTATTGTGCTGACCCATGTCCCCAAAGGACTCCCTCTCCCTCACTGGCCCTCTCCTCCACCAAACGCCATGGCCTCCTCCATCCCTCGATGCCTCCTGATGCCTTCTCTAAAGCACAAGTGAGTCAGACGGTATCCTGCGGTGCCCTACAAGTTTTTCATCAGCTGTTTCTTGGAAGATGACCAGATCTTTCCTCCTCCTAGGCCTTGGTCTGGAAGCTCCACTGACACTTGTGCACTATGAGGAACGCTGTTGGTGCCTGGAATCCTGGTAGCACAGTGGCCAGCCGCCCACCAACACAGAGGCCACCACAGTAGGAAAAACTGACAGATGAGCGGCAGACAGCCTTGATCAGCTTCAAAACCCAATGCTGTCAAGTTGATTCCAACTCACAGCGACCCCACAGAACAGAACTGCTTCACAGAGTTTCCAAGGGGAGCCAGGTGCATTCCAACTGCAGACCTTTTCATGAGCAGACAGAGCACTTAACCAGTAGGCCCACAGACAAGGAAGAAACAGAGCTCATCTGTCTTGGAAGAATGCCCTGTGGTCCTTCCCAAACAAGGCAGGGCTGTGAAGAGCTGCTACGAGGCCACTTGTCCTTCCCCTCCCCATCTTTCTGGAAGTCATCTTCAGGCAGTTTCTCAGGACAGCAGGGTCTGCGGAGAGCTGACAATTTGTGCCTCACCGCCTCCTTTGGGGGCAGCTGCATGCCCCCAATCTGCTGCACTACTACAAGGACAGCTCCTCAGCAATGGGGCACCCACTGCGTGTGCTGTATCAGCATGTCATCGGTCCCTTGTCTTCTCGTGGGCCACAGGACACAGGGAGCTGGCACCTTCGCTACTGTTGCTTTTGTTGTGTGAGTGCAAAAGCTGTCTGAGTCTGACAAGCACTTGTTGCTTCTTTTGTCTTGTTAACTAACACTTTCCCGCTCAGAGCAAGGAGCCCTGGTGGCACTCAGGGTTAAGTGCTCCTCTGTTAACTAAACGGTGGTTCTAACCCCTCAAGCAGTCCCACAGGAGGGAGACCTGCTGATCAGCTCCCATGGAGATGTCCACTAGAGGCCCCCCGGGCCAGTCCTGCTGTGTCTCACCGGGTCATGGTGGGTTGGGGACAATTCCTTGGCGCCTTACAACGACACTGCTCAGAAGAATTGTAACTTCACAAAAAACAGGAGCATATAGTACACAGAGTTCCTATTATATCCTCTGTGTAACCTGCATGCGTGCGCACACACACACACACACACACACACACATTTACTGCCACCAAGGCGATCCCAACTCATGGTGACCCTGTAGGACAGAGCAGAACTGCCACATAGGGTTTCCAAGGCTTCTTAATGGAATCAGACGACCACATCTATCTCCTGGAAAACAGCTAGTCGCTTCGAATGACCAACCTTTCAGTTAGAAACCATGCAACTTTCACTCCTGTGCCACCAGGAGTCCCCTGTTATCATTGTTAGTCTGTCTGAGAGTCATGACGTGGATGTAGGAGCTGAAGAAGGCACAAAAGTAACCAGCTGAAGGCGCCCTGTGCTGTGGGTCCGTCTGTGCAGTCAGGAGGGAAGGCAGCTTCCCAAACATCTGAAGGAATCCACGAGCTCACAGCGGCCCTTGGCAAAGAGAAGACCTTCTCTCCCAGTGACAGGAAAGAGATCTATTCATCTTGTTGGCTGCCACACACATCGGCACACCCCTCACATTTGGAAGGTAACCACCCTCCATGTATGTCCCTCTTCAAGGAGCCCCCAGAACTCACCCTTCCAGACTCCCTTCCATCTGTATCCGAAGCCTATGACCCAGGATCTGTCAACAAAGGCACGCAGTGCAGATGGGAGTAAGGGTCAGGGACCCAGGAAGGCAGGAAGGAACACAACGTGTCCACTCCCGCAAGTGTGGGAATCCAGGACAGCTTCCAGAGCCAGCAGGAGCGGGAGATGCAGGCAAATATCCGGGGTCTGGGATAGAGGAGCTCACAGTTTGTGCACTGGTATCTCCCCAGGTGGGGGCAAAGAGGGATCCAGGGGTATGTGGAGATGTCAGTGATACCCACATCGCCAGGTCCCACTCCTTAGAGATGCCATGAGCCTCCAAATGCCCTTCACCCAAACCCTTGGGGCTCCCCTGCTGGCTGACATTCTGACCCTCTGCATCCCTGTAGGTGCTGCCGGCGGTCCCTGTGGCCTTCACTGCAGCTGACCACACTGCCTGCAGGTGGGCGATGCTGGACAGCAGATGGCAGAGGCACCCAGCTGTCAACACTGTGCAGTGTATCTCGGCCTAGAGCTGGTGGAGATTCAGCCTGGGTAGAGCTAGCTGCCATCCGATAATCGCTGGGGGATTTTGGGGTGGAGGCTTTGCCTGTGTGAGCCTTGGTCTGTTTCCCTGTGAAATGGAGCTAACCATGCCCAGTCGATGGATTGACGTTGGGACAAACAGGGACTGTGCCCTAAGAAGCCTGCAAGAAATGTTCACTGAGGACCCCTGGGAGTGCCCCTGTGCCAGGGAACACTGTGGAGGCTTAATTACAGGCCATGTCCTAACAACGGGAATGAGGACACAGAATGTAAAGTCTCAGGTTCAGAGAAGCCTGTTCCCTGGGGTGAATGGCAGTGGCATCTCTGAGAAGAAGAGCCTAGCAGCGCTTCTGGCCAGGCACCAGGTCTCTGAGGGTGGCTGAATGAGGCCCCAGGGCAGGAGCATGGAGGAGGTCAGGACAGGGCCAGTGGGGCTCAGAGCCTGTGCAAGGGGGAGGGCGGAGGCCAGCCCAGGTGTGTGAGGACACTAAGGAGTCACTGAGGACACACAGCCGTGCGGATGGCTCCTGCCCTCCCCATGCATCTCTAAAGAGCACCTTCTTCTCCTAGAAGAAGGGGAGGACTCCATCTCTGAAGTCTGACTGACAGCTTCCAAGCCTGTCCAGCCCCTTCTTCCCCAGGGCCGGGCAACCTGATGCCACTGAGACCTGAAACCTGCCCACCGTGGATGACCCTGCTGGTATTCAAATACTGGTGGAATAGCTTCCAGCATGACTGTACCACGGGAGCCACCACAACACAACAAACTAACAGGTGGCTGGTGCACACAGGCCGTAAAGAATCTGTCACCATATAAAATCGGAGTTGACCTAAAAGTTCAACAATGAGAGGTTGCTGAAGTATTATAGGAACTAAAACTTTACTACAGAAGTTAATCGTGCCTAAGAAAATAACTAGATCTTTAAGAAAACTGGTCATTGAAGGAAATCAACAGCCTTAGACTAAGCTTTCCTGAGATAATAAAATACTGCTATACCCCAGGTAAATCCTAGAAAAATCATCATTTAAGGTCACTGTTTGACAATTCAAGAACCACTAAGGTCTGATTACACCTAATAATTATCTCTGAATGAAAAAAACCAACTGTGGTATGCTACACCTGCCAACTGTGTAACAACATTCAAACCCCAAACCTGTTGCCCTTGAGTCAATCCTGACTCAGAGCAACCCTTGGAGACCGAGGAGAGGCTGTTACAGCAGAATTCCAGATCACTTGGTTGGCAGCCAAGCTCTTAACCACTGCGTCCCCAGGGGTCCAGAACAACAAATACTGCAGTATGGTAAATGGCCTTGGCCAGAGAAGAGACGTTCTTGTGTTAAAGAGGAAGCAATGATGGTTCAGGAAAGCTAAGTGACGGACCAAGGCCTTGTAGCAGGTAAATAGCTAAGTGAGGAGCCCAGGCCTCTGCCTCTCAGCCGTGTTCTTTTAACTGCATCAGACTGACTGCTCTCTGAAGTGTAACAACTGCTTTAGGCTCCATAAGAGATGGTGTCTGTTGGTGAAAATTGTTCCTTTCCCTGTGCCCTCTCCAATGTTTTTGGATCATGAATGCTCATTTCTATTTCCCGATTGTGTTTTTCCACCTGACCTAAAAATAAAATAAGGACAGGTATTATTACAACCTATTCACTGCTATGCTTTCTTACTTTCTGAAATCAAAACAGTAGTAAGCACAATTTTGCATTCTTTTATTTTTTTTCAATACTGTTCCCTGTTTTTCTCAATTCTAGGCTTTCTAATGGTTCTAAGGTTTCAGAAGGAAAGAACGCTGAAAGCTTCCCCAGATGACACAGAATAATACTTCCTTCTTTGGCACTTACCTTTTCACTGCAGGAAAGGAGAAAATAGCTGAAAATAAAATAGAAGCAGGAATACAAGGCTAGTAAAGCACTGAAAAGACTTTACCTGGTACCAGATGGAAAGGCAAAAATGTTTGCATACACATTCTCTGTTCCACTCTGTGTTCTTCCCAATACTCCTCCAGTTGCTGACACGCTTCTGCAGATGGCTTTGTTTCCTTTCAGGCAGACGATCAGCATGAGGACCAGGGTTCCAGCAGAAAAGGGATACAGTAAGGCAGAAGGCAGGAACAGTGGTAACAGGAAAAGAAGGTCTACCTGAGAGAGATTAGTGAGCAATTGGATGTGGGGCAGAGGGACACCAAAGACATCAGGTTGTGACACAGATGGGCAAATGAGTTGGTTGTTGGTGCCATTACGTGAAACAGGAAATACAGGAAGAGGAAATTTGAAGGGCAAGATTATGGCTTTCGTTTTACATGGATGGTTCTTGAAATGCCTGGGAATATCCAAATAAAGATATGTAATAAGTAGCTGGTTAGACTTGGACTGTCCAATACGGTAGACACTAGCTTATCGGGTCTGGTAGATTGCCGGAGATGTCTTTATGTAAAATACTAAGGGGACTGTTTGACTTCTTCCTTTCAGATTTTCATGCCTTTATTTATCATGCCTGATTGCAATGGTAGGATTTCTAAGACAGAGAAGAAGAGAATGTGCATACATGGTCATCCTTGTCTTGTTCCTATTCATAAAGGTATGGCATTCAGTATTTCATCTTTTAGTATGCTGCTATCTGCAGGGGTTTTTTGTAGATACACATTACCAAACTGAGGAAGTGGCTGTCTATTCCTCCTTTTCAGTTCTTTGAATCATGAAGGAGTGTTGAGTTTTCTCAAATCCATGTTATGCATCTATTAAAATGATCTGCATATATTCTATTAATGGTCTGTTTTATTCTGTTAATCAATTGAATTACTGCTTTTTGAAGGTTAAACCAACTTTGGGCTCCTGGAATAAATCTACTTGCTCATGATGTAGCCTACAATTTCTGTCTTGTTGAATTCAATTAGCTTGTATCTTGCTAAGGATGTTGGATGAGGGCTCTATACCTGTCTTCCTCAGCTTTCGAGATAAGGATTATGCTGATCTCACTAAATACGTTGGTCTGTTTATTTTCAGAATTTCTTCATTCTTCTAAAAAGGCTTGTGTAACTGCGGTATTTCTTTCTTGAATGATGGATGGAATTCACCAGTGAGGCTATTTGGGCCATGAGATTTCTTCCATAAAGATTTTTGATCATTCAGTTTTTGAAAATTAGATATTCTCCCCTCAGGTTTTTGGTTTCCTTCTGTGTCAGTTCTGGCAAATGTGTCCATTTTGTCTAAGATTTCAATGTGTTCATACAAAATTGTTTATAATACTGTCTTACTATTCCTTTATTAGCTGTAGGAACTGTGGTGGTAACGCTCTGTTCATTGATACAGTGGTGTTTTGTATTCTCTTTTCTTCTGCATCAGTCTAACCAGAGAATAAGTAGGTATTTTTTTCTAGAAAAAAACTACTTTTGTCATTTTCTTTCTTTCTCTTATATCTAGTCTTATTACTTCCTTATTATACTTCCAGTTTAGTTTAAAAGTATAAATGGCCTCACAATCCCTATTGTAGTTACAACCCACAACTTTTGATCTATTGTTTTCAGTCACCTCTAGCTCAAAATACTAGTCTCCTTCTGACAGCTTCATTAATAAATTACTGAGAAGTCTCTTGTTTAATTTCCCAATAGCTGCAGTTTACCTAGATCGCTTCTTATTCATTCTCAGGTTCATTTTGTTGTTGTCACAGAACACATGCTAAGTCATTTCAATTCCTTTCATTGTATTCAGTTGTTTAATAGCCTCGCATACTGGAGAGAAAAAGAATGGGAATTCTGCAGCTGTTGGATGGAATGTTCTCTCAGTGTCATTAGAATCAAGGTGACTGAAAGCATAAGTGTCTAATGGTATCAACTGATTAGAGAATATTCAGACCTCTATTACTGGGGAGTTACTTCTTTCATTCTACCATTTCTTGAGGTTCTGGAGCCCTTGGTGGTGAAGTGCTTAAAGAGTTGAGACACTCAGTCAAGGGCTGGCAGTCTGAATCTAACAGACACTCCCTGGAAACCCTGGGGGGCAGTTCTACCTGTCCCCATCAGTAGGAATCAATTGGAGGGCAATGGGTTTGGGGTTTTTTTGGTGGTGGTTGTTATTAGCTATCTACATGTTTATAATTGAGGTCTTCCTCAACACATCATACCTTTTATCATTCTGGAATGCCCTGCTTCATTTTTAGTAAGACTCTGTTTCAAAGATTCTTTTGTCTGATATTAATATAGCCAGTAAAGTGTGTTTATGCTATTTGTGTGCTGTTGGGTGCCATTGAGTCAGATATCATTTTGTCTGTTTACTTACAAATTATCTCCATCTTTAAGGCAAATGGAACAGAATAGAGAGACCAGAAACAGACCCACACATACGTAAAAAAACAAAAACCAAACCCACTGACATCAAGTCAATTGTGACTGAGAGGAACCCTACAGAACAGTAGAACTGCTCCATAGAGTTTCCAAGGAGCACATGGCAGACTGAAACTGCTGACTGTTTGGTTAGCAGACATAGCACTTAACTACTACGCCAGCAGGGTTTCCTGCACATACATTTAGAAAAAAAAATCTACTGCTATCGAGTTGGATTCAACTCATTGCAACCCTAGAGGCCAGAGTAGAACTACACAATAGACTTTCGGAGGAGTGCCTGGTGGATTTGTACTGCTGACTTTCTGGTTAGCAGACAAGCACTAAATCCACTATGCCACCAGGGTTTCCACACATACCTAGATAATTGATTTTTCTACAAGATGCCACGCTAATTCAATAGGGAAAGTGTTTTAAACAGATAGTGCTGGGATACCATAAGGAAAAAAGCTACCTCTAACTAAAATCTAATTAAAGGGAATGCAGTCAGACTCTCCTGTTTTGTTTTTTTGGAAGTCTACTCTGACAACCTCTATTTTACACAGTCTGTCAGTGCAATTATTGTTATGTTGGAGGTTTGGTCTACCATTTTATTTTTTGTTACCCTGTGCTCCCCTTGCTGCCTTATTTTGAAATTAAGTATTTCTTAGCACTCTGTTTTCATTACCTACTGCTTATGTCAGCAGTTTGAATCCACCAGGTGCTCCTGAGAAAGTCTACAGAGGCAGGACTCCTCTGTTCTCTTGGGGTGCTATGAGTCAGAAGTGACTTGACAGCAATGGGTTGGGTTGGGTTCACTGACTTTGCAAAGGAGCTTTTGTAGGGCAATGATGCAATGCCTGGCTGCTAATGAAAGGTCAGAATTTCAAACTCACCAGCAGCAGCAAGGGAGAAAGAACCCGGCAAGCTGCTCCCATCAAGACTGATGCCTAGGAAAACCTGTGGGCAGTTCCACTCTTTCTCATAGGGTCCTTAAGAGTCAGAATCGATTCAGCGACACAACAACTGACTTTTCAGCTGTATCTCCTCATGTTCTTTCTGGAGGTTGCTTTGGGATGACAACAGCCTGTTCTTCAACCTTTCAGTGAAGGGTCTGCGTTAGTTAACAACCTTTAACACAAGAAATCAGGGGCATGAGCCACAGGATGCTACCCTTATAGCCCAGAGTCACACATTCGATTCATATCATTCCAGATGTATCTAAACAGCTGGAGAAGGGGATCCTGACATCCCTGGGACCTAACAGCTAAGGCGAGGCCTTGGGGAGTTTTTCAGCTCCCACACTGTTCCACAACAGGCCTAATGAGATGTCCTCTGAGATGATGTGTTCATTCCCCAGAACTTTATGGCAGTGCCAATTGCCCCATGAAGCAGGAGAAGAGTATCCATGAGAATTATACCAAACATGGGAGGGGTATTGAAACCATCCTCCTGCCTAAACTTGCACCAGAACACTCTTTCCATTTAGAGGTCGCCCCCCTTCAACCTTTCCATGGAAAATGTCTGTCAAAGGGGTGATGATCAGCGCACAGGTGGAGATGCGGGGACCAGCCAGCAAGTCTGTTTTCTTGCACTGCCCAGCCCTGCACATATCTGCATAATCAGCACATTTACAGGACTACAAAAGACGATCAGAGCCCTGCAAAATATGAACAAATACTAGGCTCAAAAAACTAACTATGGGCCTCCTCAGATTATGCAGATACGTGAAGGGCCGGGACAGCAGAAGAAAATAGACTTGCTGGCTGGTCCCTGCATCTCCACCCTGTGCCCCGAGCATCACCCATCGGCAGACGTTTTCCGTGGAGAAGTCAAGAGAGGACTTGTAAATGGAAAGACTGTCCCAGTGCAACTCATGGTTCTGGCAGTGAGGGCTAACAGAATGTCACGTTGTTAGGTGAGGCTTCCAAATGGGGACAACTAAGTTTATTGATGGCCTGTGAAGGACAGAATGAGAAGAACATGAACCATGAAGAAATAGATGGCTGCTAGCAGTGGCAGCTGCGTCCTCTTACGGCACAAGGAATGCAGAACCCGCTTCCACGCAGCACCGGTCTGGGTCTGAAAGAAAAATCTGACCATCAGCGTTTCATCCTCTGAGGAAACTGACCTTCCCCTTCTCCAGTAATCTTGCATTTAAGCAACACTCATCCAACCAGTGCAGAACAGGGTATCCTGGGAGAAAGGCCTCTTCGGGTCTATAAAACCAAACCCCAAACTTCTTGCTGTCAGGTCAATTCTGACTCAGTGACCCTATAAGACAGAGTAGAACTGCCCCACAGAGTTTCTGCAGAGTGCCTACGGGATCTGAACTGCCGAGCTTTCAGTTAGCAGCTGGAGCTCTTCCCTACTGTGCCACCAGGGCTTCTGGGGCTTGGCGGACTCCAACAGGCGGCCCCAACCTCCCACACCCTTCCAGCCTTGGATCCATCAGCTGCCTCCTGACTGGACTGCCACATTCCCTCTCCTGGACTCCCGCCCCCAATTCAGCCAGGCCACTCGGATAAACAGCCCGGCTTGTCACCCTTCTTCTCTTCTTACCCTCTGGCAGCTGACGCCTGTGAGGTCTACTATTGTCATGTGTTCCTGGGTGCCACCAGAGCCAATGATAGGAGTCTGGGCAGAGCGCCACTCCCTGTGCTCCAACCTGTGTTGAACAGAAAAGATGCTTGACATTGGTTCTTAAGTGTAAGACAGAGGTGGGTCAGGTGAGGTTTTCCCAGACATCATACCAGCTGCCGTGGCACCACGGACGCCGAGCTCAGGCTGTCACCACAATCCCTGCTCTCACACAATGTATCTGTGAGCAGGCAGGATTTCTCCAGCAGCACTAAAAGGCAGTAACAACCATTGTGTATTGACTGCTTCCTACCTGTTAGGTATGAGACCGGGCGCTTTCCACATACTTAACCCTCACGTTTTGAGGTGGGTGTTCTGATCTTCAAAGAAAGGCTTGAAGAGGTTAAACCACATGTAGTCAGAGTTAGAGTCAGAACTCAAAAGCCAGGATTCTCTTTAAATCTCATGTTCTTTTTTCACCTGTTAGACCATACCTCAGAGAAGCTCATTTAACAAAAAAACTACTGTTTCTTTACTTTATTAAAGACTAATAGGTAAAAGCCCCCAAGAAAGACTTCTGTGGGGCCCACAGAATTAAACTGAACTGTCAGAAATCCTGACTGCTTCCCCCTCCATTTTTCTGTCCATTTGCCTTTCTATTTAATCCTGGAACTTCTCCATTGAACGAACGTCTCCTTTTAATTAACTGCCTTTGTCATCTCAACGGTTTCTCACAAAAATACTAACTGTATCAAAGAAACTGCAGGTGACCTGGCACACCTGATGAAGCATTTCCCTACAAGGAGGCCCTTTTTAATTGAGGTGGGGAGACTGGAGCTCGACTGATGCTGTTCTTCCCTTGAAGTCATATCCCTTAGCCTGAATCTCCTGGCCTCTCTTTGGGGACCACACACTTCTCTCCAGGAGGAAGGAATGCCTTAATCTGAGGTACTCATTCAGAAAAGAGAACCGAGTGTGCAGAGCCCAGCTCCTCCCTCCCTCTTTTCCTTTTGGGACCTGGGCTGGCCGCACAGCACACTTTTGGTGTCTGTTGCTCCACGGGACAAGTTTCTAAGGGGAAGCCTTGATCTGGTCTCACATGCTCTCTTCCTACAGTAAACTATGCAAAGGCAAGAACTGGTGCCAGTGGAAACCTGTAGAGAAAGAAATGCCAATCTTTTCTAGTAATAGAGTACAGAAAAGTGGAAGAGTGCCCTCTGTCCAAGCTGGACAACTTGGCAACCTGGAGAAACAAGGCAGTCCTGTTGAGTTCTGGCTCTCACAGGCTTCACTGTCATGGGAAGTCGGTCAGCTTCTGTAGGCTGCCCGAGAATGAGCTGTTGGTAGGAGATGGTGCAACCAACAGTACTGGCTGCTTGTAAGTTCAAAGCTGCTGAATTCTGCACACACGTGAAGCTCCAACCCTGTCACTGCCCGGCCTAAGTAGGCAGCAGCGATGTAGCTTCCCCAGTGTCACACTGCAGCGCTAACAAGAGGGAACTGTGGAGAGCATAGCCACGGATTATTAATGCGACCCGAATGTGGCTTAACCTGGCTTGTCCACAGGCTCGAGAGTCACCCCCTTCTAGGTAGTCTCAAGTTGGCCTGGGACAGACAACTACACATGACAGCGATATCTTCCCAAAGGGCCAGGTTTCATGGGTCTAAACAATTCCAGGTGGTGTCAGAAACAGCTATGGGTCCCCAAGTCTGGGAAAGCTCACTGGACGCAAAGCAATCACTGTGCTGTATCCCTACAAAGCCACCCTCAGAGATGCATGGCAAGGTCCGCAAAACAAACATTACACACACCCACCACAACAAAATCTAAATCACCACTGCTGAGTCAATTCCAACTCACAGCCACCGTATACAACAGAGCAGGACTGCCCTGTAGGGTTTCCAGGAGTGCCGGCTGGATTCCAACTGCTCACCTTTCAGTTAGCAGCTGCAGTTTCTCACCACTATACCACCAGGGTTTCCCTAAGGCCCAACGGGGCATGAAATTTAGCAAGCGGGGAATACGTAACACGGATAAGGAATGTAGCCCAAACAAGGCACGAATTTAAGATGACTGAAGTTGCCACCTCCGCAAATTTCTCAACTCTACCAGAAGGTACTCAGATAACAAAGGTCACTCACTGAGGCAAAAGCCAGTATTCCACAGGCAGCTTTTATCCCTGCATACAGTGGAAGTTAAGGCCTGCTTTACTCTTTCTTTCCATAGAAAGGAGCATCGAATCCTAAAACACTGTAGCCACTCGCTGCCTTCTCACATGTAGTGAATCTCCTGACTGGTGAGTCTGGGGATGAGAACTGGGATGTGGTGTGGCTCTGCTCTTCCATCATGAGTCCTGGAGTAAACGGCTCCTGAGAAGTACAGTTTGTTCTGCTGCTCCAACGGTCTGCTGTTGACAAGGCCAGCTTCCTCTCTGGAGAAGGAAGGCTATGGTAGACCAACACTGCCTGGACTCACAGGGGGTGCTTAGGACCAGGAAGCATAGATGTTAACCCATCAAAAGCTACATTCTTTCCATATAAGCTTTATGGAGTCATCTGTCCATCTCCCATATATTTCAGTCTTTCCAAGAGTTTTCAGTTGATTCAGATCTCAGCTAGACAACGTAGTTGCTGTTTCTTTGTTCTCCTCAAGAAGCTAACATCTGCCTCAAACTGGGGAATAAAATACTTTCATAGCTAATTTCAGATAAGCTAAGAAAGATACCTTATTCTATCCCAGCAACCACTGCATGAGGTAGACGTTACAGGAGGTGAAATAAGCTGTCCAGGAATGATAGCTATTATTACTCTCTAAGACCAACTGATTTGGAAACTAAGGGCTTCCTGCTCTTTGGAGTGACCACAATGACCCTAAACTCGGTACAGTATCCAACTCGAGACGAAAATAAGGTCGGAAGTCTGGCTGCTGAAAGGCTCATAGGAACATATTCATCACGTGTGATCTGGAAGGATCAGAAGTGAGGATGTGCTCTCTCGCCCAGCCCTTTACCTCCTGATGGGCTCCTTGGCGGCAGACAGTGCGGCCTCGGCAGCCACTCTTTGGTCTCGCTCTTCTTCCAGCAGCTTCCTTAATTCGCTCACCTCCTGTTGAGTGTTACACAGTTGCTGCTGGGCTTCAGAAAAGCTTGGAAGAAAAGGCAAAGAAACAGCATTAGTAAAGGCAGAACACAGCTGCTCAGAAGTGGGATTCCCAGTCTTCAGAAGGTCTTCCTAAGGTTCTAATGCAGGAAAATGTGTCACAGCTTGTAGGAACACAAGGGGAAACTTAAAAGCACAGCTCTACAGAGATGAAATAAAGCTGCAGAAAGTGCCTTGTGAGATTTGGGGGACTGATGGAATATCTTTTCTTTTCATATTATACTGAGGAGTTGGTACTGGTGTTTTTGCTTTATCAACTTTTCACCCACAATTAATTTATTAATTATGAAAGTACTGCTTCATCCTCACATTCGTTCTCTCATTTGGCTTTACTTTGCTTAGGACCAGCTGATGTCTGGCCCTTTAAGGAATCATGCTGGTATGAGAGGCACTGAGGAAAGCTCTCAGTCTGAACCCAGGGAACATGCAAAGACTGAGGGACACTGAGGGTTCTTGGGCATAAAAGCAATACTACAAAACTGAGTTCAGACAACAATAACACAGAGGAGGCTTATGCAGTCGGAGGTGATGTAAAGTAGGTAGAAGAGACCTCTCAGGGGGCTAAGGCAATAATGTTGGAGTACTGTGCTGATAATCCAGACCAGAGGCCAAGGGAGAAATCTAAGAGATCTCTCAGGAGGAAGATGGGAAGAGAAGCAGATGTGAATGTTTTCCATTCATACAAGTTGTAGCAGGATGTTATCTGACCAAGGGTGGGGGGGGGGCAAGTACAAAGAGATAATATATATTCTAAGGGAATTTAAGCTAAAATCATTACTTATAAAAATAGTTGAAATGGACACTTTGCCTCCAGTGAAATCTAGAGAAACAACTGTTTCATGAATAAAGCAAATACTCCTATTCATTCACCTGGAAACGCTGGCCTTGAGGACTTCCATCTGGCTGGACACCTGCCTCAGCTGCTCCTTGAGAATACTGCAGTTCTCAGAGAAGACGAGAAGACCAGCTGTGAAAGAGAATGGTAGTGGGGGATGATAATGAACCTGAGTAAAGTCCAAGTAATGCTTCCAAAGAGAAGGAAGCCAGAGCATGGGATATGAGGCAGCTATCTCTGCAGCACAATCTGGGACTCCTAGGACAATAAAACGGCCTGAGTTGATCCAGAATCCTGTTGCGTTCACCACACACATTTTGCAATTGTGAGAGCAGTTACAATGTGCCCATGCTCTTTCACATGTCTCCACAAATTTTAACAGTAGCGGGAACCTAGCTAATCCCATCAATCATATGAGAAAACAAATGACATGACTGCTCAGGTTATGCAGCCAGTCCACAGAGAGCTGCAAATTCAAGTCTTCTGAGGTCCGCCCTCAAGTGCTATTCCAAAGTCTGTATCTAAAAGGGTAGAGACACCTGGAGGGTTCCAATACTGAGTATGAACATGCTGAGACTCTCAGCACCTATGATATGTGCTTACAAAAAATGAAGTCTATTTCTACAGTCCATTCACATGACCTACCCAGGCCCTCTCTAACTTGACCCTGTTGACTCTTCAGACTGTTTGGCACTATTGCTTTCTTCATCACTCTCTAGAAATACTGGCACTCCTTCTCCCCTGCAGGCCCATCTAGTTCATTCCTACCTCAGGGCACTGACACTTGTGCCTTTCTGGGCTGGGCATGCCCTTCCCAGGGCGGTTCCCTTTTTCATCATTCAGGTTTCTGGGTCTCTGACAGGCCTCCCTGATCCACTCCGACACTGCCTTTTGCGGAGCCATGCACACCTGCAGTTTTAGCTGGTAAACTGACTTTGTTTTATTACCTATCTTTTTAATAGTTGATACTGATACATTATAATTACAAACTTATTGTGATAACATGTTACCTATTTATTGACACAAAAATTTATACTCAATATACAGTGATATTTTGAGAGACTAATATCAAGGATCTATTCCTATCTATCAATATAACTTATAGATTATATTTATATGATAAATGGAATTTTATATTTGTATATTAATAGTGTTTTCTACATATACAATATAACCTAGAGTTATGAAAACATCCAGTCTAACATTTTCCTAGTATCTTTCCTAACAATATCACTCTGAAATTCTATGGCCTGTCACAAACATGTTTACAGCCTGTATTCCTATCAAATAGAGAAGCTCCACCTCATGTTCACAGCAGCGTCCCCAGCAATCAGAACAGTGCCTATTACCCAGGAAGAACAATAAATCGATCTGAAGAAGCAGCAGATGAAGGATAGCTACAAAACAAGTGAATGTAAGAGTGTCTGTGATGTATCCAGACACTAGATGGAATCTCTGGGGAAAGAGCATAGTAGTATTTGATTGCTCTTGGTCAGAACCCACCAGATGGCAGTGGGTTTTTGGAAAGCCAAAACTGAAAAAAAAAGAACCACCCTTGACCTTGAAGTGGACATACTTAATCTTTGAAGTGTTTCTTTAGCGTAGTAAAAAGACACACAATTTAAAAAAGACAATTTTATGGACAGTCTTGAAGACAGGGCTTCTTAGCTCAAGTAGACACATGAGATCAGATGAGCCAGCTCCTGTCTGGGGGCCAAATGAGCAGGCAGGAAGGGGCAGGAACTGGCTGGCTGGATATGGGGGATCTGGGGTAGAAGGGAAGAGTGTGGTGTTGAAACTGGAGGCCTATAAAGCAATTCTTCTAGCAACGGGGGGCAACAGAGGCTGGAGGACCAAGTGGCTTTGCTACAGCACAATTGCCCCATCCCTCTGAGGAAACCCATAGGGCCCAGATGATACTAAGAGGAAAACCCACAGCCTTGACAAACACTGGCAAGAATTCAGCAACTTCAGTTGGGCCCAGGGAAAACATCTCCTGCCCCAGTCATGGGGCTCCAAGCCAGTACCTGGGTTTCAGGCCAACAACTGTGGACTTAGACAAGAAACTAGGGGGGGCACCGCCAATGAGGCATTTTGAGATTTTCCCTCCTGATGGCTGAACTGGTGTCGGAACCCGATGTACATGGCCTGGAAGACTGATAATGGCCTGTGAGACTTCAGGCCCACGTGTGCCCGGCACTTTATCCCTCCAACAGCCTAAAAAGATCCAAAGGATTGAGGAAACCCAGATTCCTCTCCAAAGCGTATTCCCTAACCTTTTGAGTTCTCTACCTCTGATCTTAGCATGTAGCTTCACCCTTTAAAAACTCTAGAACGAAGTAATAGGTTGGATAGATTTGCGACGGAGCTATCCTCTCTGCCACTTTGTGTAAGCTAGCACACAGGTAATCTCTTTGATTTAATTTACTCTAACCTCTTCTCTAAGTGACTGGCCTTGTGGCAGGTGGTGTGAACTCCTCTGTTTCTTTGGTAACAGGGTCACATTACAGAAAGGGGAACTAGGTCACATAACAATGAGTGCCTGAATTTTCGTGTGAGAAACTACCTGGAACTGTAGACTTGGACTTAAAGTGCAATTAAAAAATAGTTTCAAAGGACCACTTTAATACTATGTTAAAGATGTATTCAAATGGATTAGACTCAGGTTAGGGGCAGTTGGATCAAATTCCTGAAAAATAGAATGCCCTAGTCGAGACTTGAAAGAGAAGGAGGAATTCACTGGGTTAAAGAAAAGGGGTAGCATTTTAAGCAGAGTCTACCAAAAAACAAAAAGAAAACCAAACCCACAGCAGTTAAGTCAATGCTGACTCACGGGAATCCTATCAACAGAGTAGGAGTGCCCCATAGAGTTTCCAAGGAGCACCTGGAAGATTTGAACTGCCGACCTTTTGGCTAGCAGATGTTGCACTTAACCACTCCACCACTAAGGCTTAAGCAGGGTACAACACAGGCAAAACCCAAAATGCTTCCTACTTGAAACCTTTATTGAGACCAGTCTCTGTTACCTCAACCCAGAGAATGATTACGGGGAACAACCTTCCTTCATTGGGCCAATTTGAAAATTCATTACCATTTTAAGATCCTGTTAAAGCCACACTCCTTACAGAATAACATGTCCACTCCCAAACCAATATAAATAAAACAGAAATCATACAGCATTTCTTGTCCATATGGCACAATGTTAGACTTACAGAAACAGTGGAGCCCTGGTGGTTAAGAGCACAGTGGCCAAGAGCTCAGCTACTAACGGAAAGCTTGGCCCTTCAAATTCACCAGCCACTCCTTGGAAACCCTATGGCACAGCTCTACTCTGTCCTAGAGGGTTGCTAGGAGTCAGGATCGACTTGATGGCAAAAGGTTGGAAGCACTGGTATACAGTCTAATGGTTGCATGTGTATGAGTCTTAGCTTTCATAACTACCAGCCCTGCTTAGAAGATCTTTATCATCTGAGGATCTACATCATAAAAATTATCTACAATCATAAAAATCCAAACACGCTGTGAGATAAAAAGATAATGATAGTTTTCATCTTTACATACCATTCTGAGCTTTAAGCGCCTCCAATTCCATAGAGCTAAGGGACAAGGCTCCCTTTTCACTCTCTAGTTCAACCACTCTCTTCCAGAGAGACGCAATGTGCTCCTCAGTGACTGCCTAAAGTTTAGAAAGAAACAAATCAATGATTTAACATGAAAAGCTCTCAAATGAATGATCAGACAACCTCCAGCCTTTTTGTTTTCTGAGTTCTCCAGCTTTGAAGACACTTTAAAAATACCATCTACTGATCAGGCAATGCTTTTTTTAACCAGGAGGTAAAGAATGCAGTAAATCTTTAACACAAACCTCGGACACAGCTGTCTGAATTTAAGATTCAAGCCTGGATTTCAAAGACAGAAATCTTAGGTCTATAAAGAAAGAAAAACATAAGGAAGAACAACAGCTTTGAGTCCACAAACAATGTTATAAGACTAGATTCATGTCCCCAAGTAACAAGGTCTCTCCCCTGAAAGAAAATGAGCCAGAAAAAAGGCTTCCCAGAGTTAAACAGAGACAAAAATTATATCGATCCCTTCAAGAGAAGAATCATCATTTTCCCCCAGTATGATGAAAATCATCTTGCACTCCATTTATGCATCCAGGACGTCAGAGGTTCCTAAATGAGACATAAATGTCTGAGTATCTCATGTCTTTACATTGATATCATTTTATCATCATTCTTCTGCAAAGGGATCATTCTATGCAAGTGTTCATAAGAAACCATTAGGATTTTTAGAGCACACTCACTCATTCATCTGCTGATGAAAGAAATGGCCAGGGGTAAATTGAGAGATTTTCTAGTTTTTGCCCTAAAGGATATTTCTAGTCTGAGCTATGTAAGACACATAAAATTCGGACAGAAAAGTCCTCGGTCTCTCTGGCCACAGGAAGGACAAGATAGAATTTGTCAGAATGTGACAGGAAAAATCAGAGAGAAGAGAATGCCACAGTAGGGGAACCCCAACCCCATGTGTCAACACAGCTCCAATCTCTGGCTGAAAGATGAAGTAGACATCTACAAGAAAGTAGAAACACTCCAGTGAAGGCAAGGATACCTCAGCATTTGTAGTGTGAATTCACAAATGTGACTGATAGAAAATCATCAAGCTTCAGAAAAACAGAATAGAAACTATAGTCTGGAGAACAAAACTTTCACCATATCAAAGATTCAGTCGAAAATCACTTGTTACACAAAGAAAGACACATAGAACCAATTCTCAAGGTAGAAAAGAAAATCAACACAGCCTGACTTGAAGGTTTGCAGTTAGCAAACAAAGATTTTAAGAATTTTTTAATAATTGTGCTCAAGGACATAAAGGAAAGGATGCTCACAATGGATGAAAAGATAGGAGATTATACTAGGAACAGAGAAGCTAACTATAAAAGGAGATACCTGAAATTCTAGAAATCAAAAACAACATTTCTGAAATGAAAAATTCCATGGATGAGCTTGACAGTAGACTATAGATGACAGAAGAAAATACAGGTGAATGTGAAGACACAGCAATAGAGATATTCTCCAATCTTAAGCTTAAAGAAAAAAGTCAATCAAAAAATGAACAGTATCTCAGAGATTTGCCAGCAATGCCAAACAATTCAGTGTACATGTCACTGAAGTGCTTGAGAAGAAGGCAGAAAGACACAAGAAAATTATCTGGAAGAAACAACAACCCAAAGATTTCTTTCCTAACCTAAGTTTTTACCTGCAAGAACCTCAACTAAAAATGGGCAGAAAAGTGACACAGGAAATTGCAACAAAGTATGTTGCAGACAAAGAAAATACTCTTAAAACTGACCAAAGGGAGGGTGTGGGGTGGGGGCTAGGGGGTAGGATGGTGCAGGGGTGGGCGGAAGGGGGATCTGTATTCTCTACATATATACAAGGGAATAACATTTGGACTGACTACTGACCAACTGAAAAAAGTATAGGCCTGAGGCAGTGAACTATCTCTAAGTGCTGGGGTGAAGAAAAGAAAGGCAAGCCAAGACTGTATGACCCATAAAACTGTCATGCAACAATTACAGCAAAATAAAGACCTTTTCTCACAAAAGAAAGCAGTAACTTTCATCACCAGCATACCTACACTACAAGAAACACAACAGCATCTCCCAGAGACTGAGGGATAACGACAACATACGGAAATAGGATCATTAAAGAGCAAACAGAAAAAACGGCATACGGTTAGGATATGTATACATGATCCATCTCCGATCCTGATTTCTAAGATGCTGAATGAGAAGCAGTCCCAAGATCACTGTCTTCTCATCATTAGTTCGGATACTCTGTGAATGCATTGCCTCATTGTTTCAGAGGCAACTCGCATCCAGAAAGCCTTGAAACAGGCTGGAAGGACAGAAAGCTTACACTGCTTTCGGGAACAAATTCTCACTGGAAAACGCAAGGACAGATACAGCAAAGACAAAGAGATAAGACGGAAAAGAAGTCCACGGTGCATCACCTGTAGGCCTTCGTTAGAGGCATCTGGTAAAGAAGTCTGAGAGGCTGCTTCCTGTTTCTGCACGGCGGCTTTGCGTAGAAACTCGCTGAGTTGTTTGGATTTTTCCTCAAGCTGATCTAAGGAAAAGAAATACAGACAGTGAACTGATCTCTACCTCTAGTCCTGAACTAAGTGGATTCCAATCTGCTAGGCAGATACCTCCCACTGTTGATTTCCGTTCAATTCTATAAAATTATAATGCCATGTCAACATTTTTGTTTCCACTTGGAAATGCTCCCGAGGACCAAAGAACACCTCAAGGAACCATTCGCAGATGAAAACGGTCCTCTGGGAACACACTTCCTTCCCAGGTACAATCATGTAGGCCAAGGCATTTGCCAAAGGTCATTGTTCCTCTTTCCCCTTCAAAAGGGCTTGGGCATTGCCCTCAACCCCCAACCAACCCAACCCCCCACTCTCCCCTGGGGTTTACTGACTTTCTCCAAGTTCCCACAGTATGCTTTGGAAAAAGAACCCGGTCCAGGTGTTCAGAGCACAGCGTGTCCAGGGAACACACAGCCGCTGTGCCACGGCCTCTCAGCTTTCTGCTTAATGTTCAGTTCTTCAAGACAGATCATGAACTTGGGGAATCTTTGAAAATCTTTCCTTTAGACAGACAGCACTCTATTCATCAAGGTTCTCAGCAGATGCAGAAGTGTGGTGTCAACAGGTAGTGTTTAGAAACTTCTAAACTGTTTCATTTATCACAGCCATGTACTGCACTCAAGGCAACACCCTTTGAAGAAGTAAACCTTTTTAAACCCTAACTTTTCCTTCCAGAGACATTTTCACCTCCACAGAAGGCATTCCGATCCATCTTTAGATCGAAGGACAGCTCCTTGCCATTCAGGTCTCCCGCTTCAACACCGAGATCTGGCCTCTGCTTTCCAACAGGCTAATTAAATGCTACTCCTTGCTGTCCTGGAACCCTCCATGGCAGAGGGAAGTTTCAGAAAGAATTCGACTGAATACCTAGCAAGTCACTACCCATGGAATTTACAACTATAATAAGAATAATGAAATTTTCAGGCCAGGTTCTTACTTCAGTCAGGGGCACGAAAAAGTAAAGCAAAGGGCGTGGGAGAAGGCCCTTCTTACTATTTCTTTTCATTCAAGTCGTTTGAGAAAATGGTAATGTTACCAACGGTTCCCTGAGAACCGAAAGGCGCCTCCACTCACGGGCTAGAGATGTGGCTCTCAAAGGCAACCCACTACTGACCTTCCAGCTGCCGAAGTGCCTGGGCCAAGTGGGCTGACTGCTCCTGCTTCTCCTGCTGGAGCTTGGAGTTCTCATCTTTGAGACAGTCACAGGAAGACTGAAGTTCCTGTCCGGCCTTCTGAAGGCTCTCCACGTGCAAGGTCGTTTCTCGCATCTCGGCCAGGAGCCTGCGTTCCAGACCTGCGTTCGCTGCCTCCAGTCGAGCCCGGGCTTGGCCCACTTGCTCCAGCTGTTCCACGAGATGATGCTGTTCTTCCTGAAGTGCCTGGAACGATAACTTTCCTGCGGCCACTTCGTGTTCCATCGTCTCGATCCGAATCTCGGACGCCTGCCTCTCTGCTTTCACCTGTTCTAACTGGCGAAACAGAACCTAAGAAAACAGATAAAGTGCCTTGCAGGGCTTCCAACGAGTCGATTCAGTTTTACCTCCTGCTGAGGATTTATATTTCCACCCTAGATACACTGAATCACAATCTACATTTGAACATTTCCCTGGGTAACTCTTAGGTAGCCCCGGGTAATTCTCGTATTTACAGAAGACGTAAATACTTGGCCTCATCTTACTCATCAAAAAATCGGAAACATACCCGGTCAACACAGGCAGGTCACTTATCTTCTCCATGTTAGAAATGGCTCACGAGACAAGAATCAAAGCAGCACTTCCTTACACTGCTGTGAATACGTATAGTACTACTGCTGGGGGTACTTGCCATCAAGCCAACTCCAACTCGAGGTCACCTAACCCCATGTGTGCAGAGAACTGCTCCACGTGGTTTTCAGGGCTATGCTGACATGTAACCTGCCCAAAGTCCCCTACATAGAAAGGGGCACAACTGGAACTGAAAGTCAGAATCAACTGGACAACTATTGGTTTTGCAGGCCGTGGGTCGTTGAAGTGTTCCCATGTTTGACTGCTCACCAAAAGGCTGGAGGGTTCAGTCTACCCCAGGTGAGCCTCCGAATAAATCTGAGGCCAACGACTTCCCCCAGACAGCCATCGGAAACCCTACCATGCACAGATCTCTCTGACACCCATGGGGTCATAAGGAGAGGTAACTGACTCAGTGTTTTCTAGGATGACAGTCGAAGAGAAGCCTCACGCTGAGGCTCTGGGTTTTATTACGATGGAAGAAATGGGAACAGGTTTCCATAACAGAAGAAAAAGTCTTTCTGCAGAGGGAGGGTTGCCAGTTATGAAGAGGTGATTTTCTCCAGCAGCACTCAGCACCCAGATGAGAAGGAGAAGAACGTGGACAGTAGCAATGACTCTGCATCGCAGTGTGACAACCAGGACGTGACAGGACAGGGAGAGGCCATCCAAGGGTTGAGGAAAAGGAGGAGTCCAAACGGCCAACCATGGGCCCGTGCAGAACAGGGAAAGGAGAGAGGTCAAGAGACAGCTCACACACTACAAGAACAAAGGGGAAGGAGTGTAAGCTCTCGAGGAGAACGAAGGCTGTGATAGTCAGCAAAAGGGGACAACACGGTTACAGGAAGGAAACGGGACATTGCAGATACAAGAACGTCTGCATCCTTGATCCCCTTCCGAATTCAGGGAAACGTGACATGTCTTTCAGAGGCACGTGGACCCTGAAAGAAACCCTATTGACATGGTCCGTTAATGCACTCGTCTGCTCACCAGGAGGTCAAGGCTTTCAACCTCCCAGTTCCTCCACTGGAGAAAGACGACGTAGTCTGCCCCTGCAAAGAACGACAGCTTGGACAACCCTACGGAATGGTACTACTCTGCTCTACAGCCTTCTTCCATGGGATTTGAAGGCAACGGGATTTTTCAGGACCTGAAACTGAAGATCACAAAAGAAAAGAGTAACCACAAAGGATAGGAGATGTGAGTTCCACAAGGAAAGGAAATGTACCTCCTGTGGGTCACTGCAGCACTGTGAAAGACATTTCTTGCAAGAACAAAGTTATTCACGAGCTCATTTTTTTTCAGAAGTCCTCTGCTGCGTCTTTCTTCCTAGGCTGTCTTAGTCCGGAAGCTCAGCTGAAACCTGTCTACCATGGGTGACTCTGCTGGGATCCAAATACAGAGGCCTAGCTTCGAGCGTCAGACCAAAGCACAAGCCCCCATAGCCAAACAAACTGACCAACACGTGCACTGGGAAAATCGGCTGCACAGGACCTCTTGAGAGTGCTGAAAACAAAAGAAATCTGGAGACCTAAGGGACACCGGACTCAATCCACGGTGTTTTCAATCACACCAGGTGCACGCAAATGCTGGATCATGAATAAGGGAGCCAGAAGAATAACTGATGCTTTGCAACTGTGCTATCAGAGAAGACCATTTAACGTACCCTGGAAGAAGTACAACCAGGGTGCAACTCAGAAGCGAAGATGGCAAGACGGCATCTCACCTACTTTGGACATGTTTTCAGGAGGGATCAGTCCCTGGAAAAGGACATCATGCTTGGTGGAATGGAAGATCAGGGCAAAAGAGGAAGACCCTAGACGAGACAGATCGATACTCAGCATAGAAACAATAGTGGACACGGCGCCAGTCTGGGCAGTGTTTCGTTGTGTTTTGCACAGGGTTGCTACGAGTCAGAACCAACTCAACGGCATCTGACAGCAACAACCACCCTCACTCTCTGAAGGTTTATGATAGAGCCAGAATGTTCCTTGGAAGCCAGGATAGCAAGACTACATCTCATGTACTTGGCACATGTTGTCACGAGGGCTCAGTCCCTGAAGAGGACCATCGTGCTCAATAGAGTGTCAGGAAAAAGAAGAAGACACTCAACACGACGAACTGACACAGTGATTGCAACAATGGCGTAAATCCAGTGACCGTGAGGATGGTGCAGGACTGGGCAGCGTGTTGTTCCGGTGGATGTACAGGAGCAGTATGTATCGGAACTGACTCCCTGGCACTTCCCAACAACAACTACCTGGAAAACTCAAGTGGAAGTGAGTATTCCCAAGGTCAAACCACAGCACCTGTTGCTGTCCAGTGGATTCCAACTCCCAGCAACAGTAGAAGACAGAGGAGAACCTCGCCCTGGGGTTCCCTAGGAGGCAGTGGAAGCAGAATTTCGCCCGTTTCTGCAACGGAACGGTGCATGAGTTCAAATCAACGAGTATCAGTCAGAGGTCACACAGGGAACTACAACGCCATCACGCTCCTTGTTCCCAAGCCCAGCAAGAACCGTCACTAGGTCCTACCTGGTTGCGCTGTTCGGCAGCACCCAGCTCCTGGTGAAGCAGGTCCACTACCTCAGCCCGAGCAGACAGGGCATTCTCCTGCTCTTCAAGCTTCCTCTGCAGCACCTTCAGGTTCTGACCAGAAAATGTTTAAGTTAAAATGGATCGACAGATGAGCACTCTTGTCTGCTTGCCTTTCAAATGATCCCATAGGTTTGGGAGCTCGGGATTTGGGGACATTGAAGACGACAGAAAAGAGAGTGAGACATCAGCAGACGATGCACCCCATCCCGCAGTACAGATCATGTCCCAGAACACCTTCTTCAGTGCAGTGACAAGAACCAAAGGCTGACACAAGCAAGTTTATGAATTCAGGAGCTTTGGATGGCAAAAGAACGACACACGGCACTTTGAAACTTAGACAGTGGGCTATATACCTAAAAAACCCAGGTACTTGTGTATCTTATCCACTGAAAAGAAACTTTTCTGTATGCAAAAACTATGTTTTCTTTCTGTCAGGCACCGGCTAGGTGCTCAGCCTCTGCTGAACGAATACACTAAGAGTGCACACACAGATTTAATACTCTACTTAAGAAAGTGTGACATTCTGAGAGCTTTGTGGGTGTTGTAATCTGAATGACTGCTTAGAATTTGGAAGAATCTTTCACTCCAAAACAGCTGAACGAATCAACCAGCTGGTACTACAGGAGTGCCGTTGGCAAACACCAATATCTCTGAGTTAGTAGGTAACGGAATCAAAAACAAGGAAGCCAATTTTCAAAGAATACTCCATATATTTTCCTAGAAAGAAAGAATTGTTAGTCTCCTGAAAGGCTTCCTGCTTCGAAACCACTTTATTTTTCATTTTTCGGAGAGTTTGAAACAGGCTTCACTGATGCCAGCTTAGCTACAATGAGCAAACTGAGCAGAGCCCATTTCTGACCACCACACACATCCTCCAGTTACACTGAAGAACCTGATTCCTCACTGCTGTCAAGTAGAATCGTGACTCCTAGCGACCCTCTAGGACAGAGTGGAACTATCCTGCAGTGTTTCCAAGGCTGCCAATCTTTACAGCAGCCAACTGTCCAGTCTTTCTCCCGCAGAGCACCTGAAGAGGCCACTGCTTGGTTAGCAGCCAAGCGCCTAGCCACTGTACCACGAGCACTCGCTAACCACTTCATGAGAGGGGCAAAAGGCAAGGCAAGGAAAAGAAACAATTAAATTAATAACATGCAACAGGAAGACAAAGACACTGAAAAGAAGCCAACTAAGGACCCCATAGAGACCAATAGAAGAGCAGCGGGTAAGACTGGAAAAGCGACCTTTAGGATGGCGTTCAGTGTGCCCCTCACTGATAATCATTGGAGCGAGTTTTAGCAACAGAAGAGCAGTGCAGAAGAATGGAAAAGTGACTCTTTGGGTTTTGTGAAATGTTCACCCAAATGATCATCATTCCACTGAATCTTAGCAACACACCTGCTGCATCTGTGTCCACATCTGCCTGAAGCAGCTCATCTTCATGAAGACGAACTTGTGTTCCAAAGTGGGCCTCTTTCTCTCGGACCACCTGCTGCATGGAACCCAGCTGAAGACACACACTAGAAATACTAGACGAGTTACACTCCCCAAAAAGTCAACTCAAGAGAAAGGAACGGGACCTCAGGGACCAGCTGGACACTATTAAAAAATTCAATGTACACATCATGGAAGTGCTTGAGAAGAAGGCAGGATGAGCCAAGAAAATTGTTTGGAAGAAACAACCACCCAAAGCTTTCTTTCCTAACCTGAGTTTTACATGCAAGAAGCTCCACTAAAAGTGGACAGAGAAATTGCAAAGGAAATGGCAACAAAGTATATTGCAGACCAACTAAATACTCTTAAAATTGACCAAAGCGGGGCAAGGGGAGTTGGAGGGGTGGAGGAGAAGGCAGAAGGGGAATCTGTATTCTCGACATATATACAAAGGAATACCCTTTGGACTGACTACTGAGCAACTAAAAAAAAGTATAGGCCTGAGACAGTCAAATATCTCTACGTGCTGGCGTTAAAAAAAGAAAGTCAAGCCAGGACTGTACGTCCGATAAAAATGTCATTCAACAATTACAGCAAAATGAAGCCCTTTTCTCACAAAAGAAAGCAGTATGTTTAATCACCAGCATACCTACACTACAAGAAATACAATAGCATCTCCTAGAGGCTAAAGGGTAACGATACCATATGATAGGGACATAGGATTATTAAAGAGGAAACAGGAAAAAACGGCATATGGTTAGGATGCGGCTACATGATCCATCTCCTGTCCAGATTTCTAAGACCCTGAATGAGAAACAGTCCCAAGATCACTGTCTTCTCATCAATAGCTGGGACACTATATGAATGCACTGCCTCCTTTTTTTCACAGGGAGCTTACATTCAGAAAGCATTGAATCAGGGAGGAAGGACAGCAAGTTTACACTGCTTTTGGGAATGAATTCTCACGGGAAAACCCAAGGACAGATATAGCAAAGACAAAGAGATCAGATGGACAAGAAGTCCACGTCCCATTACCTCTATAACTTCATTAGAAGCATGGGGTAAAGAAGTCTGAGAGGCTGCTTCCTGTTTCTGCACGGTGGCTTTGCGTAGAAACTGGCTGAATTGTTTGGATTTTTCCTCAAGCTGATCTAAGGAAAAGAAATACAGACAGTGAACTGATCTCTGCCTCTAGTCCCAAACTGAGTGGATTCCAATCTGCTAGGCAGATACCTACCATTGTTGATTTGAGTTCAATTCTGTCAAATTACACTGCCATGTCACCATTTTTATTTCCACTTGGAAATGCTCCCAAGGACCAAATAAGAGCTCAAGGAACCATTCGCAGATGAAAACGGTCCTTTAGGGACACACTTCCTTCCCAGGTACAGTCAAGTAGGCCAAGGCATTTGCCAAAGGTCATTGTTCGTCTTTCCCTTTGAAAAGGGCTTGGGTACTGCCCCCAGCCCCCAACCCCATCCCCCACTCTCCCCTGGGGTTTACTGACTTTCTCCAAGGCCCCCCAGCATGCTTTGGAAAAAGAACCCGGTCCAGGTGTTCAGAGCACAGCGTGTTCAGGGAACACACAGCCGCTGTGCCACGGCCTCTCGGCTTTCTGCTTAATGTTCAGTTCTTCAAGACAGATCGTGAAATTGGGGACTCTTTGAAAATCTTTCCTTTACATAGACAACACTCTATTCATCAAGGTTCTCAGCGGATGAAGAAGAGTGGTGTCACCAAATCTTTGGTTTAGAAACTTCTAAAAGACTGCATTTATTACAGCCATGTACTGCACTCAAGGCAACACCCTTTGAAGAAGTCAACCTTTTTAAACCCTCGCTTTTCTTTCCAGAGACATTCTCACCTCCACAGAAGGCATTCCCATCCATCTTTAGATCAAAGGATAGCTCCATGCCATTCGGGTCTCCCACTTCAACACCCATATCTGGCCCAGGCTTTCCACAGGCTAATTAAAATGCTACTCCTTTCCGTCATGGAACCCTCTGTGGCAGAGGGAAGTTTCAGACAGAATTCGACTGAATATCTAGCAAGTCACTACCCATGGAATTTATAACTATAATACAAATAGTGACGTTTTCAGGCCAGGTTCTACCTTGAGTGAGAGGCACAAAAAAGTGCAGCAAAGGGCGTGGGAAAAGGCCCTTCTTACTATTTCTTTTCACTCGAGTCGTCTGAGAAAATGATAACATCACCAACAGTTCCCTGAAAACCGAAAGGCGCCTCCACTCATGGGCTAGAGACGGGGCTCTCAAAGGCAACCCACTACTGACCTTCCAGCTGCCGAAGTGCCTGGGCCAACTGGGCTGACTGCTCATGTTTCTCCTGCCGGAGCTTGGAGTTCTCATCTTTGAGACAGTCACAGGAAGACTGAAGTTCCTGTCCGGCCTTCTGAAGGCTCTCCACGTGCAAGCTCATCTCTCACATCTCGGCCAGGTGCTTGTGTTCCAGACTTGCGTTCGCTGCCTCCAGCCGAGCCCGGGCTTGGCCCACTTGCTCAAGCTGTTCCGTGAGCCGATGCCGTTCTTCTTGAAGCGCCTGGAACGATAACTTTCCCTCGGCCACTTCGTGTTCCATCGTCTCGATCCGAATCTCGGACGCCTGCCTCTCTACTTTCACCTGTTCTAACTGGTGAAACAGAACCTAAGAAAACAGATAAAATGTCTTGCAGGGCTTCTGATGGATTGATTCCAGTTTTAGCTCCTTCTGAGGATTTCTATTTCCACCCTAGATACAATGAATCACAATCTACATTTGAACAAGTTTCCTGGGTGACTCTTAGGTAGTCCCGGGTAATTCGCGTATTCACAGAAGATGTAAATACTTGGACCCATCTTACCGATCAAAAATCGGAAACCTCCCTGTCAACACAGGCAGGTCACTTATCTTCTCCATGTTAGAACTGGCTCACGAGACAAGAATCAAAGCAGCACTTCCTTACACTGCTATGAATACGTATAGTACTACTGCTGGAGGTACTTGCCATCAAGCCAATTCCAACTCAAGGTCACCTGACCCCATGTGTGCAGAGAACAGCTCTACATGGTTTTCAGGGCTATGCTGACATGTAACCCACCCAAAGTTCCCTACATAGAAAGGGGCACAACTGGGACTGAAAGTCAGAATCAACTGGACAACAACTGGATTTGCAGGCCCTGGGTGGTGGAAGTGTTCCCATGTCGGACTGCTAATCGAAAGGCTGGAGGGTTCAGTCTACCCCAGGTGAGCCTCCGAAGAAACCTGGGGCCAACGACTTTCCCCAGACAGCCACCGGAAACCCTATCATGCACAGATCTATCTGACACCCATGGGGTCAAGAGGAGCTGTAACTGACTCTGTGTTTTCTAGGATGACAGTCCAAAAGGAGCCTCACGCTCAAGCTCTGGGTTTTATTACGATGGAAGAAATACGGACAGGTCTCCATGACCGAAGAAAAGGTTTTTCTGCAGATGGAGGGTTTCCAGTTATCAAGAGATGATTTTCTCCAGTAGCACTCAGCACCCAGATGAGAAGGAGAAGAACGTGGACAGTAGCAATGACTCTGCATCGCAGTGTGACAACCAGGACGTGACAGGACAGGGAGAGGCTATCCAAGGATTGAGGAAAAGGAGTCGTCCAAATGGTCAAGCATGGGCCCGTGCAGAACAGGGAAAGGAGAGAGGTCAAGAGACAACTCACACAGTACAAGAACAAAGGGGAAGGAGTGTAAGCTCTCAAGGAGAATGAAGGCTGCGATAGTTAACAAAAAGAGACAACATGGTTACACGAAGGAAACAGGACATTTCACACACGAAAACGTCTGCATCATTGATCCCCTTCTGAATTCAGGGAAACGTGACGTGTCTTTCAGAGGCACTTGGACCCTGAAACGAACCCTAGTGGCATGGTCTTTAATGTACTCATCTACTCACCAGAAGGTCGAGGCTTTCAACCTCCCAGCTCCTCCACTGGAGAAAGACGACACAGTCTGCCTCCGCAAAGACCGACAGCTTGGACAACCCTACGGAACGGTACTGCTCTGCTCTACAGGGTTCTTCCTTGGGATTTGAAGGCAACGGGCTTTTTCAGGACCCGAAATTGAAGGTCCCAAAAGAAAGGAGTAACCACAAAGGACAGGAGATGTGAGTTCCACAAGCGAAGGAAATGTACCTCTTGGGGGTCACTGCAGCACCATCAAAGACATTTCTTGAAAGAACAAATGTTCTCACTGGCCCATTCTTTTCAGAAGTCTTCTGCTGCGTCTCTCTTCCAAGGTTGTCTTAGTCTGGAAGCTTCGCTGAAACCTGTCTACTGTGGGTGACTCTGCTGGGATCCAAGTAAGGAGATCTAACTTCGAGCACCAGAACAACACACAGGCCCCCACAGTCCGACAAATTGACAGACAGGTGCAATGGGAAAATCGGCTGCAAAGGACATCTTCAAAATGCGGAAAAACAAAGATGTAATCAGGAGAGCTAAGGGACACTGGACTCAATCCATGGTGTTTTCAGTCATATCAGGTGCACACAAGCACTGGATCATGAATAAGGGAGCCAGAAGAAGAACGGATGGCTTGTAACTGTGCTGTTGTGAAGACCATTTGACGTACCCTGGATTTGGAAAAGACACAATTGTTCTGGAAGAAGTACAACCAGCGTGCAACTCGGTAGCGAAGATGGCAAGACTGCATTTCACCTACTTTGGACATGTTGCAGGAGGGATTAGTCCCTGGAAAAGGACATCATGCTTGGTAGAATGGAGGATCAGGCCAAAAGAGGAAGACCCTCGACGAGACAGACCAACACTCAGCACAGCAACAACGGTGGACATGGCGCCATGCTGGGCAGTGTATCGTTGTGTTTTGCAGAGGGTCGCTACGAGTCAGAACCGACTTGATGCCATCTGACAGTAACAAAGACCCTCACTCTCTGAAGGCTTATGATAGAACCAGAATGTTCCTTGGAAGGAAGGATGGCAAGACTACATCTCACATACGTTGGATATGTTGTCACAAGGGATCAGTCCCTGAAAAGGCCCATCGTGCTCAATAAAGTAGAGTGTCAGGAATAAAAGGAAGACACTCAACACAACGAACTGACACAGTGATTGCAACAATGACATAAATCTAGCAATCGTGATGATGGTTGAGGACTGGGCAGCGTGTTGTTCCAGTGGACATACAGGGGAGAACTGCGCCCTGGGATTCCCTGGGGTGTAGTGGAAGCAGAACTTCGCCCATTTCTGCAACTGAGTGGGAGATGAATTCAAATCAAGGAGTATCATTCAGAGGTCATGCAGGGAACCACGGCGCCATCATGCTCCTTGTTCCCAAGCCCAGCAAGAACCGTCACTAGGTCCTACCTGGTTGCGCTGTTCGGCAGCACCCAGCTCCTGGCGAAGCAGGTCCACTACCTCAGCCCGAGCACACAGGGCATTCTGCTGCTCTTCAAGCTTCCTCTGCAGCACTTTCATGTTCTAACCAGAAAATGTTTGAGTTAGAATGGATCCACAGATGAGCACTCTTGTCTGCTTGCCTTTCAAAAGGTCCTGTAGGTTTGCAAGCTCAGGATTTGGGGACGTTGAAGATGACAGACAAGAGAGTGAGACACCAGCAGGCCATGCAGTACAGATCATGTCCCAGAACACCTTCTTCAGTGCAGTGACAAGAACCGAAGGCCGACACAAGCAAGTTCATGAATTCAGGAGTTTTGGGCAGTGGAAGAAGGACACACGGCACTTTGAAACTTAGACAGTGGGCTATACGTAATGAACCCAGGTACTTTTGTATCTCATCCACTGAAAAGAAACTTTTCTGTACGCAAAAACTATGTTTTCTTTATGTCAGGCACCGGCTAGGTGCTCAGCCTCTGCTGAAGGAATACACTAGTGGGGCACACACAGAGTTAATATCCTACTTAAGAAAGTGTGGCATTGTGAGAGCTCTGTGGGTATTGTCATCTGAATGACTGCTTAGAATTTGGAAGAATCTTTCACTCCAAAACAGCTGAACGAATCAACCAGCTGGTACTATAGGAGTGCCTTTGGCAAACACTAATATCTCTCAGTTAGTAGATAACAGAATCAAAAACAAGGAAGCCAATTTTCAAAGAACACTCCATGCATTTTCCTAGAAAGAAAGAATTTTTAGTCTCATGAAAGGCTTCCTGCTTTGAAACCACTTTATCTTTCATTTTTTGGGAAGTTTCATACAGCTTTCACTGATGCCAGCTTAGCTAGAATGAGCAAACTGAGCAGAAGCCCATTTCTGACCACCACACACATTCTCCAGTCACACTCAAGAACCTGATTCCTCACTACTGTCAAGTAGAATCCTGATTCCTAGCGACCCTGTAGGACAGAGTGGAACTATCCTGCAGTGTTTCCAAGGCTGCCAATTTTTACAGCAGCCAACTGTCCAGTCTTTCTCCTGCTCAGCAGCTGAAGAGCCCACAGCTGGGTTAGCAACCGAGCACTTAACCACTGTACCACCAGCACTCGCTTACAACTCAATCAGAGGGGCAAAAGGAAAGGCAAGGAAAAGAAACAATTAAATTAATAACATGCACAGGAAGACAAAGACACTGAAAAGCAGCCAACTAAGGACCCCGTTGAGAGCAACAGTAGAGCAGCGGCTAACACTGGAAAAGCGACCTTTACGATGGCGTCCAATCTGCCCCTCAGTGATAATCATTCGGGTGAGTTTTAGCAACAGAAGAGCAGTGCGGAAGAATGGAAAAGTGACCTTCGGGTTTTGTGAAATGTTCACCCAAACGATTGTCAATCCACTGAGTCTTAGCAACACACCTGCTGCATCTGTGTCCACATCTGCCTGAAACAGCTCATCTTCATGAAGACGAACTTGTGTTCCAAAGCGGGCCTCTTTCTCTCGGACCACCTGCTGCATGGAACCCAGCTCTTGAAGACACACACCAGAAGAACTAGACAAGTTACATGTCCCGAAAAGTCAACTCAAGAGAAAGGAACAGGACCTCAGGGACCTGCTGGACAGTATTAAAAAATTCAATGTACACATCATGGAAGTGCTTGAGAAGAAGGCAGGATGAGCCAAGCAACCACCTAAAGCTTTCTTTCCTAACCTGAGTTTTACATGCAAGAATCTCAACTAAAAATGGGCAGAGAAGTTACAAAAGAAATGGCAACAAAGTATGTTGCAGACCAACTAAATACTCTTAAAATTGACCAAAGCCAGGGTGAGGGGCACTGGAGGGGTACAGGGGCCAGCAGAAGGCGGATCTGTATTCTCTACATATATACAAGGGAATAATATTTGGACTTACTACTGAGCAACTGAAAAAAATTATAGACCTGAGACAGTTAAATATCTCTAAGTGCTGGCATTAAAACACAAAAGTCAAGTCAGGACTGTATGTCTGATAAAAATGTCATTGAAGAATTACAGCAAAATAAAGACCTTTTCTCACAAAAGAAAGCAGTAACTTTCATCACCAGCATACCTACACTGCAAGAAATACAATAGCATCTCCTAGAGGCTGAAGGATAACGATAACATATAGAAATAGGGGCATTAAAAAGCAAACAGAACAAACGGCATATGGTCAGGATGTGGATACATGATCCATCTCCTGTCCAGATTTCTAAGATCCTGAATGAGAAACAGTCCCACGATCACTGTCTTCTCATCAATAGTTGGGACACTCTATGAATACATTGCCTCTTTTTTTCAGAGGGAGCTCACATCCAGAAAGCTTTCAATCAGGCAGGAAGGACAGCAAGCTTGTACTGCTTTCGGGAATGAATTCTCACTGAAAAAAACCCAAGAATAGATATAGCAAAGACAAAGAGATCAGATGGACAAGAAGTCCCCTTGCAATACCTGTATAACTTCGTTAGAAGAATCGGGGAAAGAAGTCTGAGAGCCTGCTTCCTGTTTCTGCACGGTGGGTTTGCTTAGAAACTCGCTGAGTTGTTTGGATTTTTCCTCAAGCTGATCTAAGGAAACGAAATACAGAAAGTGAACTGATCTCTGCCTCTAGTCCTAAACTGAGTGGATTCCAATCTGCTAGGCAGATACCTACCATTGTTGATTTCAGTTCAATTCTGTAAAATTACAATGCCATGTCAACATTTTTGTTTCCACTTGGAAATGCTCCCGAGGACCAAAGAACACCTCAAGGAACCATTTGCAGATGAAAACGGTCCTTTGGGAACACACTGCCTTCCCAGGCACAATCAAGTAGGCCAAAGCATTTGGCAAAGGTCATTGTTCCTCTTTCCCCTTGAAAAGGGCTTGGGCATTGCCCTCAACCCTCAATAAACCCCACCCCCCACTCTCCCCTGGGGTTTACTGACTTTCTCCGAGGTCCCCCAGCATGCTTTGGAAAAAGAACCCGGTCCAGGTGTTCAGAGCACAGCGTGTTCAGGGAACACCCAGCCCCTGTGCCACGGCCTCTTGGCTTTCTGCTTAATGTTCAGTACTTCAAGAGAGATCGTGAATTTGGGGACCCTTTGAAAATCTTTCCTTTAGAAAGACAGCACTCTATTCATTAAGGTTCTCAGTGGATGAAGAAGAGTGGTGTCACCAAGTCTTTGGTTTAGAAACTTCTGAAAGATTGCATTTATTACAGCCACGTACTGCACTCAAGGCAACACCCTTTGAAGAAGTCAACCTTTTTAAACCCTCGCTTTTCTTTCCAGAGACATTCTCACCTCCACAGAAGGCATTCCCATCCATCTTTAGATCAAAGGATAGCTCCATGCCATTCAGGTCTCCCACTTCAACACCCATATCTGGCCCAGGCTTTCCACAGGCTAATTAAAATGCTACTCCTTTCCGTCATGGAACCCTCCGAGGCAGTGGGAAGTTTCAGACAGAATTCGACTGAATATCTAGCAAGTCACTACCCATGGAATTTACAACTATAATAACAACAGTGATGTTTTCAGGCCAGGTTCTAACTTCAGTCAGAGGCACGAAAAAGTGCAGCAAAGGGCGTGGGAAAGGGGCCTTCTTACGATTTCTTTTCACTGGAGTCATTTGAGAAAATGGAAACGTCACCAACAGTTCCCTGAAAACTCAAAGGAGGCACCACTCATGGGCTAGAGATGGGGTTCTCAAAGGCAATCCACTACTGACCTTCCAGCTGCCGAAGTGCCTGGGCCAACTGGGCTGACTGCTCATGCTTCTCCTGCCGGAGCTTGGAGTTCTCATCTTCTAGACGGTCACAGGAAGACTGCAGTTCCTGTCTGGCCTTCTGAATGCTCTCCACATGCAAGGTCATCTCTCGCATCTCAGCCAGGTGCTTGTGTTCCAGACTTGCGTTCGCTGCCTCCAGCCGAGCCCGGGCTTGTCCTACTTGCTCCAGCTGTTCCAAGAGCCGACGCTGTTCTTCTTGAAGCGCCTGGAAAGATAACTTTCCCTCGGCCACTTCATGTTCCATGGTCTCGATCCGAATCTCGGACGCCTGCCTCTCTTGTTCCAGAGTACTAGTTAAAGAATCCTGCTCAGCTTCTGCCTGTTCTAACTGGCGAAAGAGAACCTAAGAAAACAGATAAAGAAGTGTCTTGCAGGGCTTCCAACGTGTTTATTTCAGTTTTACCTCCCGTTGAGGATCTGCATTTCTACCCTAGATACACTGAATCACAATCTACATTTCAACAAGTTCCCTGGGTGACTTTTAGGTAGCCCGAGGTAATTCGTGTACTCACAGAAGGTGTAAACACTTGGACTCATCTTACTGATCAAAAATTGGAAACCTACCCCGTCAACAAAGGTAGGTCACTTATCTTCTCCATGTTAGAAATGGGTTGCAAGACAAGAATCAAAGCAGCATTTCCTTACACTGTTGTGAATATGCGTAGTACTACTGCCGGGGGGAATTGCCATCAAGCCAATTCCAACTCGAGGTCACCTGACCCTATGTGCAAAGAGAATACTCCACATGGCTTTCAGGGCCATGCTGACATGTAACCTGCCCAAAGTCGCCTAGATAGAAAGGGGCACAACTGGGACGGAAAGTCAGAATCAACTGGACAACAACTGGTTTTGTAGGCCCTGGGTCGTGGAAGTGTTTCCATGGTTGACTGCTAACTGAAAGGCTGGAAGTTTCAGTCTACCGCAGGGGGGCCACCGAACAAATCTGGGGACAATAACTTCCCCCAAGGAGCCACTAGAAACCCTAACGTGCACAGATCTATCTGACACCCATGGGGTAGGTCATGAGGAGCTGTAACTGACTCAGTGTTTCCTAGGATGACAGTCCAAGAGAAGCCTCACACTCAGGCTCTGGGTTTTATTAAGATGGAAGAAATGGGAACAGGTTTCCATGACGGAAGAAAAAGTCCTTCTTCAGAGGGAGGGCTGCCAATTATGAAGAGATGATATTTCCAGCAACACTGAGCACCCAGATGAAAAGGAGAAGAACATGGACTGTAGCAATGAGTCTGCATCGCAGTGTGACAATGAGGACGTGACAGGACAGGGAGAGGCCATACAAGGGTTGATGAAAAAGAGGAGTCCAAATGGCCAAGCATGGACACAGGCAGAACAGGGAAAGGAGAGAGGTCAAGAGACAGCTAATACACTAGAAGAACAAAGCAGAAGGAGTGTAAGCTCTCGAGGAGGATGCAGACTGTGATAGTTAGCAAAAGGGGACAACATGGTTACAGGAAGGAAATGGGACATTTCTGCATCCTTGATCCCCTTCCGAATCCAGGGAAACGTGACATTTCTTTCAGAGGAACTTGGACCCGGAAAGATCCCTAGTGGCATGGTCCTTAATGCACTCATCTGCTCACCAGGAAGTTGAGGCTTTCAGCCTCCGAGCTTCTCCACTGGAGAGCAATGACAGTCTGCCTCTGCAAAGACCGACAGCTTGGACAACCCTACAGGACGGTACTACTCTGCTCTATGGGGTTCTTCCATGGGATTTGAAGGTAACTAGCTTTTTCAGGACCCAAAGTTGAAGATCAGAAAAGAAAATTGTAACCATACAGGACAGGAGACGGAAGTTCCACAAGTGAAGGAAATGTACCTCTTGTGGGTCACTGCAGCACCATCAAGGACATTTCTTGAAAGAACAAAGTTTTTCACTAGCCTGTTTTTTTCAGAAGTCCTCTGCCGCGTATTTCTTCTAATGCTGTCTTACTATGGAAGCTCAGCTGAAACCTGTCTACCATGGGTGACCCTGCTGGGATCCAAATACCGGAGGCATAGCTTCAAGCGTCAGAGCAACACACAAGCCCCCACAGTCCAACAAACTGACAGACGGGTGCATTGGGAAAATCGGCTGCAAAGGACCTCTTGCAAGTACTGAAAAGCAAAGACGTCACCTGGAAGGCTAATAAGCACTGGACTCAATCCACGCAATTTTCAGTCATATCACATGCACACAAAAGTTGGACCATGAACAACAAAGCCAGAGGAAGAACTGATACCTTTGACCTGAGCTCTCGGAGTAGAACTTTCGATGTACCCTGGATATGCAGAAAACACAAAGGACGGTTCTGAATGAAGTACAACCAGGGTGCAACTTGCAAGCAAAGATGGCAAGACTGCATCTTACCTACTTTGGACATGTTGTCAGGAGGGATCAGTCCTTGGAAAAGGAGATCATGTTGGTAGAATGGAAGATCAGGCCAAAAGAGGAAGACCCTCGATGAGACAGACCGACGCTCAGCACAGAAACAGTGGCGCCAGGCCAGGCAGTGGTTCGTTGTTTTGCACAGGGTCACTGTGAGTCAGAACCAACTTGACAGCATCTGACAGCAACAACCACCCTCACTCTCTGAAGGCTTATGAGAGAACCTGAATGTTCCTTGGAAGGAAGGATGGCAAGACTACATCTCATATACTTTGGACGTGTTGTCACGAGGGATCAGTCCCTGAAGTAGTCCATGACACTCTATAGAGTGTCAGGAAAAAGTAGAAGACACTGAACCGATGAACTGACACTGTGATTGCAACAGTGGCTTAAATCTAGCGACCGTCAGGATGCTGCAGCACCGTGCAGCGTGTTGTTCCGGTGGACATACAGGGGCACTATGCGTCGGAACTGACTCCCTGGCACCTCCAAACAACGACCACCTGGAAATTTCAAGTGGAAGTGAGTATTCCCAAGGTCAAACCAAAGCCAACCTGTTGCTGTCAAGTGGATTCCAGCTCACAGCAACCAGGGAAGACAGAGTTGAACCATGCCCTGGGGTTCCTCAGGGTGCAGTGGAAGCAGAATGTCACCTCTGTCTGCAGTGGAATGGTGGGTGAGTTCATATCAATGAACATCTTTGAGAAGTCACACAGGGAACCACTGTGCCATGATGCTCCTTGTTCCCAAGGCCAGCAGGAACCGTCACTAGGTCCTACCTGGTTGCGCTGTTCGGCAGCATTCAGCTCCTGGCGAAGCAGGGCCACCACCTCAGCCCGAGCAGACAGGGCGTTCTCCTGCTCTTCAAGCTTCCTCTGCAGCACCTTCAGGTTCTGACCAGAAAATGTTTGAGTTAGAATGGATCCACAGATGAGTACTCTTGTCTGCTTGCCTTTCAAAAGGTCCCGTAGTTTTGTGAGCTCAGGATTGGGGGATGTTGAAGATGACAGACGAGAGAGTGAGATGCCAGCATGCCATGCACCCCAACCCACAGTCCAAATCATGTCCCGAAACACCTTCTTCAGTGCAGTGACAAGAACCAAAGCCCGACACAAGCAAGTTCATGAATTCAGGAGCTTTTTACAGTGGAAAAATGACACACAGCACTTTCAAACTTCCCTACAACTAAGTTATCTCACTCACTGTATCTAGAATATTCTCTATCCATCTGAGTTCTGACTATATCCTATCTTTTCCACATAATCTTCCCGGACTATTACAGCTAGAGTTACCTCTTTTACCTCTCAAAATACTTTCAATTTGTGTGGATGCTCATTTTAGCACTTACTGGGAATGGCTTCCATTTCTGTAGATCTCTTCACCTATTTCCTATCTGTTGGCTTCCTACATCTTAAGCAACTTCTTGGGTAAGAATCATACTTTGTACTCTTCCTACCTACATTGTATCAAATGTGTGTACACAGAAAGGAAACAATAAACGCTAATGGGTCAAGTGAAGAATTACACGATATATGATTTGAACAGTATGCATGGCAGAAGCAACCCACTTACAGACCAAATGTACTTCTAAAACACAAGCTGTCAATAGAATGAAGCCCTGGCAGCAAACGTGAGCCATGTGCAAAGCTACTCAGGGGGGTGGGGAGGGAGAGAAACATTTCATGAGTCAAAAGTATTCCCAAAAGACCTAGGGAAAGTCAACTAGGAAATTGAGAAAAATACAAAGAGTTGAGAGGACTAGTCCAGACAGTCTGGTCCACATGGCAGAAGAATGTATGAAGACCGTCCCAGGCCATGTAACAATCAATCACACAACCTACCCCACTTTCTCATGGCATGCTCACTAAGCAATCTCCTGATTGTGCTTTCCCTTTCCCTTAAGATTTCACTACACAGCAAGCACAGGCTTAATAATAGTTTGTAATTCTAATTTCCATGTTTCAGTGGCATTTGGGTGAATGGATCAGTCTCTTTTGAACTTTGGAGCATGTGACTCTTCTTAAGAGGCTGAACTTCTGGGTCCTAGTAAAATCAAGTCTGGCCCAGAGAACGTGAACAGTCAGCAACTAGGCTATGGTAAATACATCAGTGTCAGTAACACTTTGGGAGGTTTCCCGGTAGTTAGATGGTATTCCCTAACAACACACCAATCTACCACATCTCCCTTCTCATTCCTTCTCTAGCTATGACACTCTCAATCAACTAAGGTTTATCTCAAAAGCGACTGTCTGAATTGACTTCCTATGCAATAATCCACTGGACATGCATGGTTCTTCATCCTCATCATTCTGAGTCACCTCCCACTCCTACCTGTGCAGCTTGCTCTGCCTGGGTCTGGCTGAGCTGGGCTTGCAGAGAGCTAATGAGTTCCTCCATCTCTTTCAGTTGTTGCTTCATCCTCAAAAATTCTTCCACTTCTGCAGAATTCTTAGCCAGCTGAAGACACACAGGAAGAAACAATTGTTTGGGGCAGGAAGCCAAAGAATTAGCATGATTAATTCTTTGACTCCCCTTCTTTCTCATTTGCTTGGAACACCCACCATACTCCTTCTAAATGTCTACTTGACATACAAGACAATTACATGTACTGTGGTTTTCAAAAAGCAGTTATCAAGATGTGTTTGTGAGAGGAAGATGAAAAGACTAGCAGCAATATTTTAATTTCTTTAGATCCTCTAACAGAAGGAGACCACAACTAGGGAGTCAACCCAAAAACTCATGTGAAGTGTCAAAGACAGAATAGGGATACAGCCCCTACATCACAGCAGGCAAGCAGGAAGGAACCCTCTACTGAAAGCCATGCACTAGACAGGTCTGGGTGAAAGAAGGGAAGATGTAGCAGAGAACTACCTTAAGGTCCAGAGAACAAGAGAACCCCAAAGGAGCCAATTAAGTGCTTACTGGAAGGCACAGTTAGCCAGTTTTATACCAGCAACTCAATGGGGAGGACTATCCCATTCTCCAAAAGAGGGATAGTGCAAGTATTCCAGAATAAAGGAGGGAAGAGCCCAAGCATTTTGGTCCCTCTGAACTCTCAAAACTGTTTTTGACACTGAGGCCCACTCTAGAATCACATTCAAATCAATCATTCTATCAACCCTTTCAATCTGTTTTCTGTCACTATACTTTTTTTCATTTCCTAGACTTTTATAGAAATCCAATGAGATGTTACCTCTACATTTTTGTCATCTACTATGTGCTCTTAAACTCAACATAATTACTTGGCTATTCATCCACATTTTTGCCAACAACTCATTAACTTTTATTTCTTGGTAGTATTCGCCACTGTACGGATAGATGAGATCTGACAACTAAGTTCGTGAACACATCTTAGAAAGAATACTACATAACTTACTGCTGAATATCACAGCAGTCACCTTCAAAGTCCTCCCCTTGAGAAGCTATGCACTGACACCAGTGCCCATTCCACTCCACAAAGCAACTGGGGAACTGGTTTTGGGGACTAGCCTTCAGAGCTGTCATCGTACTATCCTTGATGTCCTGAGTGTCCTCAAAATGTCTTCCTTTCACTATTGCCTTTATCTTGGGCTGAAGGAAAAAGTCCTTGGGGGCCAGATCATGTAGGATGTTCCAATACAGTGATTTGTTTACTGGCTCAAAATGCCCTCACAGACAGTACCGTGTGAGCTGGTACATTGCCATGATGCAAGAGGCACGAGTTGTTGGCTAAAAGTTCAGGTCGTATTCACCTAATTTTTTCACACAGCCTTTTCAGCACTTCCAAATAGTGAACTTGGTTAACTGCTGGTCCAGCTGGTACAAGTTCATACTTGACAATCCCTCTGATATCAAAAAAGCTTACCAAAATTGCTTGGACTCTTGGACTGATGGAACGTTTTGGTCGTAGATAACTGGCTGCCCACCGCTGTGCACTCGGATGCTTCCTTTCAGGGCTGTATTTCTACACCCATGTTTCATCACCAGTGATAACATAGCCCCAAACATTGTCGTGCCCCTGCGAAAGGTCTTGGCAACCTTTGACTCCCTTTGCTTTGGTCCATCAGTGAGCTCCTCAGGACCATTTTGGCACACACCTTTCTCATGCCAAGATTTTCAGTTAATATTTTCCTCTTTTCCTAGCTGTGTTTACTTCTCCCACTATGTTTCTCACAGTCAACCAATGACTTTGACTCACACGTCCAAGGATTTTTCCTTTTATCACTTCTGCTCCTTACTGGCCACCCGGACCTCTCTTTGTCAGTAACATTTCCTCTCCCCTCAGAAAAACATTGAATCCATTTGTACACTTCCTGTTTTCTTCATGGCATTATCTCCATGAACTTGGACTAACAGTCCCTGACTTCACCTCAACTCTTGCCACATTTAACATGAAATTTCATGTTTGTTCCTTGATCTAACTCAAGCTGCAACATTCTCGCAATGGCACACAAACCCACGCAACAACAAGAATCAATGCCACCCAACAAGATACCACCACACAATGACAGGAATACAGCTGTGAGAAGCTGATAAACCAAGGGTATCAAACCTTACTGAGTCATTTGTACAGTGCTGCCAATGTAAGTGCATGAGGCAAGTTTGTGAACTTCATTGTTGGACCCTGTAACACAGTTTTATCAATTCACCTCTTTGTGGGTGAGTTGTTCTTAGGTTTTGGAAATTACAAGTAAAGCTGCTACAAACATTCACACACAAGTCTTTGTATGCAACTATGCTTTTATTTGTCATAGTTGGAGCTTTGAAATAGATCCTTTGAGCTTTCAACCAACAGCCAACCAACCCACTGCCATTGAGTTGCGTCCACCTCATAGCAACCTGAGAGCTCAGGGTAGAACTGCCCTACCGAGTTTCCAAGAAGCACCTGGTGGATTTGAACTGCTGACCTTTTGGGTAGCAGATGAAGCACTTAACCCACTATGCCACCAGAGTGTCCATGCTTTGGAAAGTCAAGTGAATTCTTCTAAAATGGAAGTGGCTGTTTTTCAAAGCAGATTGAAATCTTTAGTGCTTACTTCAGTGGTTAGAAAGCTTTTCACCATGGCTGGAACAACCTCAGTCTCTAGAAGTTCTCATTTCTCAATTTCAAGTTTTTTGAAATATAAACATAGATGGCATCCAAGTTAAGATGCAATGTCAAATACACACCAGATTTCCCAGACTGAATACCCACAAAACAGAATGTAAAAGAACATAGAAAATGTTTCATATTAATGTTTGAATGATCATGTTTTAACCATATTGGGTTAAATGAATTACAGTATGAAAGTTAATTTCACCTACTGCTTCTTTTCTTTCTCTAATGTGCCTGCTAGAAAATATATAATTGTCGATGTGGCTCATACGATATTTTATTGGACAGTGCCACTACAGACCAGAGTGGGAGAAGCAAAAGGAAGTAAGAAATCTCAGATATACCACCACACCTCTCTAAACACCACACAAAATAACATAAGAGGGAGGTCTGTTGAGTAAGAAAAACTTTCCTGAACGACACCTGCTTATCAAAGTTCAGGAAAATGAATTTCACACAAAAATAAGCAATAGAAACAGAAACATATGAAGGTCAAATCCCATATGAAGTTATTAATATAAAAAAATCAAGTGCAGAACAACATGCCTGATGGCACTGAAAACATGACTGAGGCATGCTCAAACACACTTCCATTAGAATCTATCTCAAAGAGAGTTTTTAAAAAATTCAGAAAATTGTACAAGAGTGGAAACATAAATCAGAATTAGAAAACTTTGGAAACTGGGTGAGAGAATTCCAGAAGAATTCCATATAAAAGAAAAAATCATTTCAGAAAAGAAAACAAAACAAAAAGGTACATAAAAATAAAAACACACCAAATATAGCCACACATTAAGAGAAATGAAGGTAAACGTGGAATCAAAGAACAAACTCTAAAAAGAAAAGAAACGAAACTCTCCAAGTAAGAAATTGAGAATAACTGACAACTACAACAGATAACCAAAGATACGGATAATAGGAATCCTTAAAGACGAAAAGCAATGCAAACAGAGAGACCAAATATCGTAACTCAAAAAAAAAAAAAACATTTAAAGGTATACATTGAAAGAACATACTGGGTACCTAAAACTAGAATAAGCAACACTAATACATTCTAGCAAAATGATTGGACTTACGGAAGGAATGAAAAGGACAGATCAATTGAGTGACAGACATAAGAATGGATGGATAGCCACAAATCTGTGGAGCATCTAGAAAAATGTAACTATTGTGTCATAGTCCACTGTGCTTTAGTAATTACACGACCCTGGTGGTTAGCAAGTGACTTACACCCCTACCTGTGCAGCTTGCTCTGCCTGGGCCTCAGTAAGTTCGGCCTGCAAACTGCTAATTAGTTCTTCCTTTTCCTGAAGTTGATGTTTTAACTTTATGACTTCCATCCCTTCACCTGCAGAACTCTTGTCATGCTGAAAATACAGCAAATAAAGGGATTTATTCCAAAGAATTATCATTCCTATATGTCTGGTTTTTTGTTCTAATTCACCCAACAAAACCACTTGACTGTAGTTTCATCAATCCTCCTTCTGTAATCTTTGGATTATTCCATCTTCTTCACTCTCACACTCTTAGTTCAAACCGTCATAGCTTTTATGAGTTCATTCATCTGGCTCCAGGTGACTCCAATTTTCCCTTAAAAGATTTGCAAGCCATGACGATGCTGACACGTTTAATTTATTTTTCTTTTCTGAGGAGTGGAATGGAAAAGGATAGACTGGCAGGAAATGCTGACCTGTCTCTTCCCCAGGGAACCTCTCACCTTCATCCCCACAAAACTAAGCCCTGAAGCAAACCAAAAGTGACATGAGTATAAAATTAATTGTTTTCTAGGGCTGATCAAAAACGCATTTGAATATGAGAAGTCAGATATTAGCTCCTAAATTAATTAGTTCAAAAATCATCATTAGATCATAAACCAAAAATATTAACACGAGCACTTCATTATCATTTAAAAATGTTACTGAGTATTTGTATGATCTAAATTTATTCTTTTATATATAGGACATCTTTCAACATTTGATACACTTACCTCCAACTAGATAAAGGAGAAAAGTGCCCATAAAATATTCAGAGAAGGGGCTAAAATAAACATCATCAAGTTTCTGTGTTGAAAATGAACAGTCCCTTTTTCTCAGGCTGAATTTCATGATCTTTCACATACAGTTCAAATGAATGCCTGTGTCTAATTCTCCAGGCGACAGTAGAAAAGAAACAGCAAATTACAAGTGAGGAAAGAATAAATTGTCATGAGATTCCAACAAGCCGATGTGAGCATAAAGTGAAAACTGACTTAACAGAAAGGAAAGAATCTTAGTGCTTTCCATTCACAGCAGGGCCAAGCAGCTCCTACGGGACCAACCCTCCCACAGCTGACAACTAAAACCCCTGGATAATATAGAAAGCAGTTCTCTGAAGGCACTGGAAAGCAACGCAACACAGGAAGATACTACAGGGGAGTCCATAGTTAGAAGGAGAAATGGCCTTGGGTGACTCTCCCGCCTCTATCACTTTCAGTCTCAAGTCAAGTCCAGTCAGCACCATGCAGGTCTAAAACAACGGAAAACCCAGTCTTACCAGCTTGAAGAATGAGTGGAGAGAGTTCAGAGAGCCACGGCTGCTTTTAAGAGAGGGGGAAAAGGTTGAAAGAGTCAGTGACAGGAACATCAAATTCTTCCTTCCATTTTTTCCCCTAAAGGTCAACTTTACACTGAACTTTTTGAATTGGCCCCTCTAATGAACCTAGCTCTGCTTACTGGGAACTGCAGAACTCTACAACCTCTTTCCCAGAACAGGGAACCATCTGAGGACTGCATTCATTTATCGAACAATACTGTCCTCACAATACCTAACTATGTGCTGAGTATCTAACAGGAAAAGAGTTGCTAGACTGACTGTTGGAACTCCAGTCCTTTTATTCAGCAGAGGAAGGTAGCGAGGCTTCAAGATGTTGTTTTCAGGTTTCAGAGCTAAATGAGATCAAAGTATAAAAGGGTTCATTTTAAATTGAAAGAACACAGCAGACGGGAAATTCAAAGAAACAAATCAACATGGAGAGAGACAGGCTGATATTACTACAGTCTGGAAAAGAATCACCAGACAAAAATCCAAAAAGTAAGGGCAATTAACGTGAAGAAATTATCTCAGAAAATCCAGAAAAGCGTGCAGAATCCACTTTGAGAAGGTAAATAAGGCTATCAACTCAGGAAGAGGCATGTCTTCTGAGCATTAGAAAGGAAAGACAAAACAAGGTCCCGGAGACAACCCCAGAGATTTGGCCTTGAGAGTTCATTAATATCTCTCGGGTGGTGTAGTGGTGAAGTGTCACATATGCTAACTGAAAGGTCTGCACTTCAAGTCTACAAGGTGCTCCTTGGAGCCTCGGGAGCACTTCTACTCTGACCTAGATGGTTGTTATCAGTCAGAATCGACTTGACAGCAGTCGGTTTGTTTTTGTTTTCTCCAAGAATCCAGAATATTGAAAAAGGGAACACCAGTAGGTACAGGAATTAAAAACAAACTAATCCCATAGCTCTGGCATCACTTCTGACTCACAGCAACCTTACAAAACAGAGTAGAATGGTACTATACTTTCCAAGGAGCAGCTGATGAATTCAAACTGCCAACTTTTGGTTAGCTGCCAAGCTCTTATCCACTGCACCACCACAGCTCCAAAGGGTAAGGCAACGTAAAATTAAGAAAACAGATTTCCTCTAAGAGTTTAGTGGACGTCTACAACTACAATGCATCCATGTTACACACCTGTTTCCACACAATAGATATCCACCTCCCCAGAAAAACCAAGTTTCTTGTTCTCTAAATGACTGGCTAAATATGAATGTTTGAGTTTAGCCACAGAAGAAAAGCAACAAAAATAAGGATTGTGAAAACGTTCTCTTCTTCAAAGGGCAACAATGTCCTGACTCCTCTCTTCATCCACAACCTTACGCTGCTTTGTTTAGGACAGTCATAAACCTAGCGAGTCTGTTTTTTGTGAGCCGTAGGGAAGAATCTAGCAGAGTACATTCAGCCCACAATACATGAAACCTGAATTCATGACGTGGCCACAGAAGGACACAGAATATTCTCTATCAAAAGTCAGTGAATGAAAGAACTTTGGAACTAGGAGAAAACTGGGAGATTAGCTTAACTTTCTAACCAACGATGAAATTCTTCCAAAAAGCTCTACATGTCTACCTCCTCAAGGCCTCATTTCAGTACTTCTTTCTTCCTGGCAGCTTCCTTTAATTTTCTGAAAGTCTAGGCCACAACCAGCATTTTTCATCCATTTGCCATAAGCCTTTCATTCTACCTGTGTGTGGCCTGGATGCAGCAGCCCTGCAAGTTCACTCAGAAAGGCTAGCACTGAGCACTGCAGTACTCGAGCTTGACCAGTGTCTGCGATTGGCCAAGACCAGCTGCCATACCTTGAACAGCGGCCCCTCTGACTGAGGTTCTATAGGCAGAAGAGTCCCTCCTTGGGCCTTCATTTCTTCCATCTGTTTATTCAAGGAAGTGACTTTGGCCTTAGCATGGAGTTTTATTTTTTTAATTTTCTTCTCAGCAGCTTTTCTTTCTTCCTGAGGGAAACAAGGATGACCCAAGCACAGATGACGGTTCACTATTCGTCTAGCACACAACAACAGTTATTTGCAGCACGCATCATCTTACAATATTACAGGAAGAAGCATTTGGATTCCCTAACAACCTTAAGTGAAGAGAAATATCTAAGTGAATGGCATATCTGTCTTTTATCAATACAGTCTGCAAGAGAAGACAAAAAGAACGATACCTGTAAAGTTGCATCCTTCTCTTCTAACTCACTGTCTTTCCGCCTGATAACACCTTTCAGATACTCCACAAACTGTTCAGTGTAAGCCAGCTGTATCAGAGCATCTTCTTGCGTCCTACGCCTAAATGCCATGTCAGACTCCTGTGGGTCCTCCTGGTATTGAAATAAAAAGTTTTCAGGGTCTCAGAGAAAAGATAGGAGTTGGCACACAGCAATTTCTTCATTCCACCCTCTCCTTATCTTGGGCTCAGCTTGGAAGCTGAGGATAGATCCTGTTTCAATTTAAGAACTCTTTCTATCTTTAATCCAATGACTGTTGTTATCATAGTCACTGCCATGGATTAAGTATTCAGTAAATGGAAAACTTTTACAAAGAAAGTTTTCTTTTTAATTTCCCAAATTACTTTACTTATGGTGTTATTATGTTTATTTTACCAGAAAAATAAAGATGACAAGCCAATCTGTGGAGGCATCCCAAACTTAAAATTCAGACAGTAGTTGGACCAAATGCTCTTAAGCACTGGGCAACAATGCTTGTCATTTCAGAAAACCAAAGAGGAGTTAAGCCAAGTTGGCAGACTAGTGAGATGTTTCCTGTGATCCTTTTAACAACCAAGTCCCCAAACTATCAGGAAATCTGATATATGTGGCATTCTAGGAGCCCTGAAACTCAAGGGGAAGGTTAAGGAATGGGATGGAGTGACAAGAAAGGGAGAGGTAGCTCCAGAAGTACCTTAGAGTGACCAGACCTGATGCCACCAGATACTAGCTGCAGTCAGTGTGGTGAATGGAACAGAGGCATTCAGGGCCTGTCCTGTGTCAGCAGGAGAGACTGAGTCTCTAGAATCACTGAACCCCCCTCGCTCACCCAAAGCTCAGTGGCCTGCCTCTAATCTAGTGCACGAGGATCAACAACATTCCTTCAGGACAAACCTATCTCCCTTTTCCTAGGGCTTTCCCCTGCCTTCTCAGCACTGTGCCTTGCTAGAGTCTGATGCCATTACCAAGCCTAAAGGAGGACTCCTAAAGCCTGCCTGTACCATTCTCCTAGACTCAGAATGGGGGTGATTCCTCCAACAGGGGAAAAGGTGGAAAAAGTACACGAACTCACCTGAGGTGGAAATTCTGGGCAGAATCAGTTCTGTGGGAGCAGCCACAAGGGTATATGGCTTTCCGACAGATCCTCAGGGACAGCTGTCAGCAGCTTCCATTTCTTAGCCACGAGAGCAGATACCTCCAACTACATCAATCACCCTTGCCCATCTAAGACTGTAGAGGAAAGCCCTACCACACCTGATGACTACCTAGCTGGACACCTGAGCTGAATCCCTTCAAATAAAAAGGGAAACAGACTTCTGGGCTGGGATACCTAGTGACAGGTCTAAACTGGTGACAGGATGTTAGAGCTGCACAGGTGCCCACATCCAAGCCAGCAAGCACATGGGACCAGCTTATTTCAAAATTTCAAAACAAAACAAAAAGGTAAAACACAGTAGGCAAACATAAAATAGAGAAATGCAACAACTTACTCATGACTCAGAGACAACATCACTGAAATCAAATCGCTTAAAGAAGCAGACAACAGTGGCTTCAGAAAGCTCCAAAGACAAAAAGATCAAGAAATTTTCCAGATGAAAAGAATTTCCTAAAATTACTAGGGGTAGAATACAAAACAGTATTGTTTAGAACGCTTCAAGAGACTCAGAAGGAGATGAAGCAAAATGCAGCACAGCATGATGACCAAGTGAACAGGCTGTAAGAAGGCATCCAGACAATGGAAGCTGAAATTTAGAAGATCAACAATAAAATGACAGAATTAGACAACTCCCTAGACAGTCAAAGGAACAGAAGGAAGGCAACAGAATGCCAACTTAGTGTGAAGGAAGAGAAAGCATGTGACAGCAACATACTGGAGGGAAACATACGTTAAAGAATTAAAGAAAATCAAGAAACAGTAGGAATTATGGGGAACTCTGTCAAGAAGAAAAATTTACAAGTGATTGGAGGATGAGAACAGGAAGGGATCACGGAAAATACAGAAAGAACTGTCAAAGATTTGTTGACCAAACTTCCCTGATATTGTGAAAGACAAGAAGGTGTCTCTCCAAGATCCTCACTGAACTCCACACAAGGTAGATACCCAAAGAAAGGCACCGAGGAAGGTTTGTCAAAAATGAAAGCTAAAGCCAGTTTTTAAAGTGTCAAGGGATAAACAAACACTAACCTCCCATGCAGATCAATAAGACTCAGCTCAAACTACTTAGCAAAAATCCTGCAGGCAAGAAGGCAACCAGATGACATATATAAAGCCTGGAAGCAAAAACTTGCCAGCCAAGAATTGGATGTACAGCAAAACTGTCTTTTGAATACAAGGGTGAAACGAGGACATTTCCAAACAGAAATTTAGAGAATGGCCCCAAATCAAATCAACATTACAAGAAAACTAAAAAGACTCCTTTGGTGGAAAATCAGTAACATCAGATGACCTATCAAGAAAAGAATGCAGAACAGAGCAACCACATGTCAACCCAGACAGGCAAATCACAAAAGTATATCCCAATCAAAACACTGAAAGTAGTAAAACGGACAAGTCATTACATAAAAAATAACATTACAACAAAAAAGAGGGACTGACAAAAATACACTCCTAGATCTTTCATGTCAAGAGGAAGTCAAGGCAATACAAAGAAATTAAAATAAGGAAAAATTTAAAATAAGGAAAAACAGGGGGAAATACTAAGGCATCCCATCCTAACGAAAATCAACAATCCTATATATCATAATAAACTAACAAGAAAAACAGGAAGAAACGAAGGGCTTCCAACTGGCAAGGAAAAAAGAAAGGATCTCTACTTGCAGATAATAAGATCTTATGGACAGAAAACTCTCAACAATCCACCAAAAAATTACTGGACTAACAGAAGAGTTCTGCAAGTATCACAATACAACAGAACCATACAGAAATTAGCTAGCTTCTTTTCCAGTGACAAAGAGAACATGAAACAGGAAATCACTGAAACAGTACCATTTGCAACAGCCCCAAGAGGATAAAATACTTAGGAAAATCAATCGAACTGGAGAGGCAAAAGAGCTATACAAAGAAAATCACACAACACAACTACAAGGAACGAAAAGAGACCTACATAAGTGGAAACATCCACCTTAACCAAGACTCAACATCATAATTATGTCTATTCAACCCCAAAGAATCTATAGATACATGCAATCCTGATCCAGATTTCAATGGTATTTTTCACTGAGACAGAGAAACCAATCACCAACTTCATATACAAATGGAAGAAGCCCCAGACAAGTAAAGCATTCCTGAACAAGAATCAAGTGAAAGACCTCACATTTCCTGACTGGAAAAGAACCTACTGTATCAGCACACTGGGCCAAACAGCCCGGTACTGGTACAAAAACAGATACATAGACCAACGCAATGGAATTGAGAAACCAAACAAAAAAGTAGCTACCTATGAGCAACTGCTATTTGACAAGGGCCCAAAGTCCAAAAATTGGGGAAAAGGCAGTCTCTTTAACAAATGGTATTTGTATAACTGCATATTCACTACCAGCCAACCAAATTAAACAAGACCTCTAGGTCATACCATGTACAAAAACTCAAACTAGATAACAGAACTGAAAATAAAATCTAAAACACTAAAGGTCATGGAGGAAAATTTAAGGCCAGTGCTGGCAGCCCTAACACACAGTGTAAACAGAGTACCAAACATTACGAAAAATACACAGACACCAGAAGAGACACAAGATCACTAGGAACTCTTAAAAATCAAACAGTTCTACCCATCTAAAGACTTCACCAGAAGAGTAAAAAGACAACCCACAGACTGGTACAAAAGTTTGGCCTCAGACAAATCCTACCAGACTCTAATCTCCAAAATTTACAAGCTATTCTAAAACCTCAACAATAAAAAGACAAAAAACCCAATAAAAAGTGGGGAAACGATAGGAACAGGCACTTCACCAAAAATGACATTCAGATGGCTGAGAGATACCAGAGGAAATGCTCACAATCACTAGCCATGAGAGAAATCCAAATTAAAACTACACGGAGATACTACTATCTCACCACTACAAGGATGGTATTCATCCAAAAAAACACAAAATAATAAATGGTGGAGAGGGTGTGGAGAAACTGGAACACTTATACACTGCTGAAGGAAATATAAAATGGTACCACTACTTTACAAATTGGTTTGGTAATTTGTTCAAAAGCTACAAATAGAAATACCATACAATCCAACAATCTGACTTCTTGCAATACAGCCTAGAGAAATAAGACCATGTGCACCAATGATTACTACAGCACTGTCTACCAGAGTAAAGAAATGGAATCAATCTAGGTGCCCATCATGGAAAAATGGAGAAGCTAACTATGGGATAGTCACACAATTGCATACTCTGCCATGCTAGACAACAATGAATTCGAGAAATAGCTCCTAATATGTAAGAATCTGGAAGGCAGTATGCTGGGTCAAATCAGTCAGCTGCACAATGACTACTACTGTATGAGATCACTCTTATAAGGACTCAAGAAACAGTTGGAATACAGAAGAAAACAATCTTGGATGGTCACAAGGGTGGGTAGGTAGGAAGAGTGGTACTCATGAATTACTCAGAAGGTAAGAACTAAGTTAGGTGCAGAGACAGGACAACACAGAGAAGAGGAGAAATCAGAACAATGGGAATGATCCCAAAGTAAGAACTTTCCTACTCAGAAGCACAGAGTGGCAGAGCCAGTGGTCTGGGGACTGGATTCAGGGGACATCTGTCTAGGTCAATTGGTAGATCAAAGTCGATTAAGAAAATGTTCTGCATCCTACTTTGGTGAGTAGTGTCTGGGTCTTCAAAGCTGGCAAGTGGCCATCCAAAAAGACTCCACTAGTCCCAACTCACTTAGAACAGAGGAAATTTGAAGCACATCAAAGATTAGAAGGAATATATGAGACCAAGAGACCGAAAGGGCCACATAATCCAGAGACTACGTCAGCATGAGAGCAGCAGAACTAGATGGTGCCCAACCACCACCAACGATCACCCTGACTGGGAACAGAACAAAGAGTTCCTGACGAAGCAGGAAAAAAATGGGATGAAAACTTGATCTCTATAACAAAGACCAGCCTTGGTGGGCTGACAGACTGGAAGGTCCCTGGAAGACACGGATCCCGGACTCATTGTTAGTTCACATCAGAAACCATTCCCAAAGCCAACTCTTCAGACAAAGATTGGTCTGGACTAGAAGACAGAAAATGATACTGGCAAAGAGTGTGATTCTTGGCTTAAGCAGTTACATGAGACTAACTGGGCAGCACCTGTCCAGAGGCAAGATGAGAGGGCCCAGGGGACAGAAGTTACCTGAATGTACAGGGGAAACAGAGGGTGGGAAGGAGCAGTGTGCTGTCACAGTACGAGGACAGCAACTAGAATAATATAGGAATGTGTGTTTCAGTTTGGTAGGATAAACTGACTTAGATTGTAAACTTTAACTTAAAAGACAATAAAATAGTTTTAAAAGAAAACTAAATAACCTGTTTTAATTCACTGGAACTCCAAAAATGCAAGACTTTTAACTGTTAGAGAAGTAGCAAAGAAATTTTTAAAGGTAAATAGATGTTCCCAAAGCTAAAAGTACTCCAGTCCCCCATTTGTCATTCAAATCTTTCCTATGGAATAGGAATACATTCTCTCTCTCACACACACACACACACACACACACACACTGAAGAGGAGCAGTTAAAACAAATCAGCACTAAATAAGACCCAGAGGGACAAACTGGAAAAGATCGTTCAAATCTCATCCAGGAATTGTTCCCATCACTGTGACCCTTATACTACAAACTTGCAAAAGGAACATTTAGAAGTCTCACTACTTTTCTTAATACTCTCTTCCACTCAGCAGACTCCCTTCTGATGTGGTTTTCCTTAGTACACAAGACACTGGTCTCATTGGTTTCAGTCAAAAGAGTGTTACTCACAGGGTTGGAAGGAAGACCCATTTCAACGTCACCGCCATATCTTGAAAATTCATGGAAAACAACATTTGCAAATTTGGACAATTGACTCCACATTTCTGCAGAACACAGGAAAAGAAAGTGTAAGAATCAGTCGAGCAGATACAGGCTTCTCCAATATTAGCAGCCAAACCATCTACTAGTGAACTAGGAAGACTGTGCAGGTAATGTTGATTAGACACAGTCTGCAGCATGATGATACCTTCAAAAAGGCATCTGAGTGTGGACAAGGTGATTACACACCGTTCCTTTCAGTAGGAATGGCACAGACGTTTTCATTGAATGTGGCTTACAGGTTACCTTTAATGTCACTCCTTTCTTCACAATTTCATTAATAAACAAGAATTTTGAGCTATTCCTGTCCCTGTCAGATTGTTATTCTCTCTCACATTTAATAAATTCCATGATTCAGCAAAAATTTTCTGTAATGCACTTCATGGACCCCATTCTTATGGGAAACTTTCCCAATAAACGATGTGGCTTTCCCAAATTTTAAATGTCATCCTTGGTAAAAATGTGTAGAATCAAAAGAAAACACACTGCACAGCAATCCGTAACCTGTGCTTCTCCAGTAACAAATTAGAGTAAGAAACACAAATCACAACCAATGCAAGCAGAAATAATAAAAGAAGAAATAGAGTAGAAATGAAAGAAGTTGAAAATAGAAAAAAAGGAACAAAACTAAAAGCTGGTTCTTTGAGAAGGTCAATAGAAGTTCTAATCTGGCAGTAAAGGAAAACTGAGGAAACAAATTATCACAGACAGACATGAAAGAGGAGACATACCTCCTGATTTAATGTACATTAACAGGTAAGACAGGAACATCTGTTATGTGCCATCAAGACAGCTCCCACTCTTCGTAGCCTTAGATGTAACAGAATGAATTGCTGCCCAGACCTGTGCCATCTTATGGTCATTGGTATGTTTGAGTCCACTCTTGTCAAATGACCTGATGCCCATTAATTTCTCAATGTAGATGAAATGAACCAATTTCTTGAAGAAATGGGCAATTTGAATAAACACATTGCTGCTTTTGTTGTTGAAGTCTACCTCCAACTCACAGTGTCCCCACGTCCAACAAAAGAACTTGCTGCTGGCCATGTCGTGTGCCAGCCCCACAACTGGTCACTGATTGGACAGTTGAGATCCAGAGGGTTTTGCCTGGCTGATTTGCAGAGCCATCAACAGGCCTGTCTTCTGGGTCCATCGTAGTCTGGAAGCTCCACTGGAACCTGTTTAACATCACAGCATGTATGCTTGCCCTGACAGGTGGGAGCAGAGCACGTGCCGGAAGGTCCAGGAATCCAATGGGGTCTCCTGTGTGGAACTCAAGACCTCTACCTCTGAACCACCACTGGTGAATAAATGCATATTTACCGTTATGGATATATAAATATCAAATTGAATTCATACTTATTAAAAACCTTCTAAACAACAAAAGCCCAGGCCAAGATGATTTTATTGATAATCGGTAAGAAAGAAATAAACTACTCAGCAATAAGAATGATGAAACTACAGACATTCATACTACTTAGATGAATCTCCAGGAAATTACACAAAACCAAAATAAAGCTTAGATACTGTATGATCTCACAGAACGATGTGAAACGGCAAAATTTCAGAAATGGAGGACAGACTGATTGGGGTTTACGAAAGTCAAGAACAAGTTGGGGTACAGCAGAGGAAGTGGGGCTATATTTACAAAAAGACAACACAAGAGAACTCTGCTAGAATTTTTCAGTATTTTGACTGTGGTGAGGATGGACACACAAACATGTGCAGGTGGTCAAATGGTACAGACCTTAATACACACACAGATGACTACACATGTAAAACTGGAGAAATGGGAATAAAGTCTCTGAGTGCATCAGCGTCAGTATGATGGTTGTAATATTGTGCTACAGTTTAACACAATGCTATCATCCGAGGAAACTGGGCAAAACATGCAAGGGACTGCTGTGTATTACTGCTTAAAACCATGTGTGAATGTACAGTTATCTTGATTTAAAAAACAAATAGCAAACCCCAAAAGGAGTCCCGGTAGTGCAGTGGTTCAATGCTTGGCGGCTAACCAGGTAAGCACTCTGAACCCATTAGCAGATCCCCAGGTGAAAGATGCAGAAGTCTGCAGAGTAAGGCTGCAGTCTTGCAAACCCTACGTGGCTGCTTGACTCTGTCCTCTCCTGTAAGATGGCTGTAAGTTAGAACCAACCAGAAGGAGATCACCAGGCCTTTCTTCCACAGCACTGCTGGGTTTGTTGGAACTACCAATCTTTAGGCTACTTGTGGACTGTCGACCATCTGTACCACCTAGGGAGTGTTAGAGGAATGTAAAACCACCCTATCTGTGCACAGATACATGAACACACACATACACCCAAGGTGATTTAAGTTCTAAATCAAATCTTTTCAATATCAATGTTAGCCAAGATTACGCTAAATCTTATTCTCTGTACTTTCTACTGAGAAAACATTGTTTTCATTTTCCACATTAAACTCTGAATGCCTCTTCCAGCTCTCATCATCCCTGCTCCAGCTCCACCACCACCACCAGTGTCATGTAGGAGACTGTGGTTCTCCTCCCTCTGAGGCTGTGTCCCCACTGGCCCCTACTGAAGATCATTTCACTCATACGACACATACACACTAACGCAAGATACCAATCAGAATTTTATGGCTCCCATTTATTGAACACTATATGCCAGCTACTTTATACATCTTTTTATCTAATCTTTACAAAATTTGTAAGGTAAGAATTACTATCACTCAGAGAAGTTTAAGACTTCAAGGTAATCCACGAAACAAGCAATAGAATAAGAAAAGAAAGCTACACTTCAATGGAAGATGGGTTATGTTGCTCACATCACCTAAAAATACGTCTATTTCGGAAAAGATCAGTATTGAAATGAATAAAACCCTGGGAGTGCCCCCTGGATGTCCCACTTCGGGCCAGTGGGGAAGGCAACAATCTCTCACAAGCTAAGCCAACAATCTGGGAAGTCCACAGACGGTACACTGGAAGGAGCAACACACTGGGAGCCAGAGAAATGGCTGCCGGTCCTTGCTCTTCCAGGACGACACTTCCTATCTCAGGGAAGTCAGTTTACACTTCACATATCAGTTTTCTTCTCTTCAGATGAAGAATACCGACAAGGGCCATTCCCAGTCTTATGATTCTGCGATTCAAGTGTGATTTCCAGAGCTGGAGATGTTAAAACCATCCTCTGGAAAAGTAAATGGGAAATGTTGTTGTCAGGTGTCGTCGAGTCAGTTCCAACTCACAGCGACTGTGTCCCCCACAGAACGAAATACTGCCCGGTCTTGCACCATGTCCACAATCATTTTTCTGGTGAAGCTGATCATTGCAGCCACGGTATCAATCCATCTCATTGAGGGTCTCCCTCTTTTTGGCTGACCCTCCACTCTACCAAGCATGATGTCCTTCTCCAGGGACTGAACGCTCCTGCCATGTCCAAAGTGAAAGGTATCCTAGGCACTGCTATTGACAACTCAAAGGTTGGAAACTTGATGGTAAGACAGTCCCTAAGTGGCTAAAAAAAGAAGGGCCTCCAGCTCTGACAGGCTTCCTGGAGGAGAGAAACAGGCAAATACATCGACGATGTTTATTTCATGTGTCCACTGGCTTAGGCTGTGGACCCACTTGTTTGATCAAATACTAACCTAACTGTTGTCAGAGCATTTTGTAAATGTGACTAACCTTCACAATCAGTTGATTCTAAAGAAAGGAGATTATACTCGATTACATAGGTAGTCCTCATCGAATCAGTTGAAGGTCTCAAGAGTCAAAACTGAAGTTTTCCAAAGAGCAAGAGAAAGAATTGGGCCTCAAAACTGTTACAGTGGGTATCCTGCTGTAGTTTTCACCCCACTGCCACGCCTACTGATTCTGTCTTTGCCCTACAATAACATCACCCAATACCTTAAAATGAATTGTATCTATAGATAATGTGTGTGTCTGTGTGCGCACGCGCGCGTGCGCGCGCGTGTGTGTGTGTGTGTGTGTGTGTGTGTGTGTGTGTATCCATCCTATTGGTTCTTTTTTCTGGAGAGCCATAAAACAGAATATACGAAAATCAGTCATTTTCATTTTAACCAACACATGGAACATGTGTGACCACTGGACAGAGCTCTTCTTACTGTTTTATAAAGTGCCAGAATCATGAATAGCAAGCAACAGGGGAAAATGACAAAATAAACAGCTTTATGACAAGACCAGGCTTCAGTGAAACTTAAGCACAAAGAGTCCCAGTGGCAATTTGTGAAAAAGAGGGTTGCACCTCAAGAACTCCCCTAAAAGACCACAATTGATGGTCCGGCTACCTAGGGTTTCTGCTGGGAGGATGGCTCTTAGACCTGCTTCTACCCCTGACCGGAAAACATTACTGAGGTCAACTCTTCAGACAGAAATGGACTGGACTCCTGGTCACAGTGTGACCTGATGGTGTGTGTACTTTATGGTTCAGTGTGTCTATAGGAAGCTGTCCCACTATCTGTCACTAGAAGGGAGAGGGGAGGTTTGAGTGGAGGGGATAGGAGATTGGTATAAGGGTATGACATACATAAAATGAAAACGAGGAGAATGCTGTCACTGGCCATGGAGAGCAGAAGGAGCTGCAGACAGGCAGGTATGCATATTGATTTTGGATTTTATAGTTTCACTGAATCACAATAAAATAATAATAATTAAAACCAAAAAACTTTAGCACAGAAAACAATCCGTCAAAGTCCATGCTGACCATACCTTCTGCAAATACAGCACCATGTACATACACTTGTATGCTGACAAGCAACTGAGAATTAACTCAGAAGTCTTATTTTCGTGTTTAGCAGTCCCCACTGCTATCAATAATTATTATTTTTAAAATACTACTTGGTGTCGAGTATTAGTCTAGGGACCATAAAAATGTAAAACAAACAGAAAGCATATCCCCTAGGCATAGAGAGTTTGGTACAATATACACAGAAAGTAAGAACTGAATAACACAGCTAAGAGCGCATCCCTGTGTGTCCATGCATATTTGTCCTTGGCATCGAAATTCCAATAACACTGTCCCATAGAAACAGTAACACAAAAGCAGTCTAATTTTCACATCACACATTCACATCACATCACTCCACACTTATTTAGCTCTTAGTCCTTTTCAGTAGTTCTCAAAGGAATTCTCAACCTGATGGAAGAGCTGACAGGAAAGTGGTGCTATCATAGCCGCATAAATGACATGCAATTTTATGACATAATTTGATGATATGAAAATACTAGTATTTCATTAAACAAATCGAGAATTTAGAAATTTAGATGTCATTGCTGTAACATACACATAACACTATGCAATAAGCACTGATCTAACTGCTTAACATATAATACCTAATTTATCCTCATTCAACTGATTTTCGTTCTTAAACAATCCCAAAAGATGTTGTTCTATCAATATCCCCAATTGTAAGGTCAGTCAACTGAGGCATAAGTAATTCATCCAGGAATGGGAGTTAATTTTCCCAAAGCCTCTGCGGTGATGGTGGTGGATACGTGAGGCACTGTCATCAAATTTGTTCTGACTCACACGAACGCTATTTGCAACACTGCTCAGTCCTGTGCCATCCTCACAATAGTTCATATGCTGAAGCCCCTTGCTGCAGCCACTGGGTTGATCCATTTTCTTCAGAGTCTTCCTCTTTTTTGCTGACACCCTCCCAAGCATAACATTCTTTTCCAGAACTGGTCCCTCTTGATAATGTGTACAAAACACATGAGATGAAGTCTCACCATCAAGGCTTCTGAGAAGCATTCTGGCTGTACTTCTTCCAAGACAGATTTATTTGTTCTTCTGGAAGTCCATGATATACGAAGTCCGACAGTTAAGTCCGTGAACTTCATTGTTCTAAGTGCCACATACCTCGTTGTTGACTACCACTATGCCAAGCCAAGCCAAGTGCCGTCGAGTTGGAGACTATCACTATGGTGACCTTCAAAGTATTCCCCTTGGTTAGCTATGCACTGACCCCAGCGCCTAGTCCACCCTTCAAAGCACTTGTGGAACTGTTTCTGGAATGGCCATCGCATACGGTGGAAAGGTGGCAAGTTCGGGAACTTGATTGTAGAGTTGTCTGTGAGGGAGTTTTTAGCCAGGAAACACATGACTGCAGTAGAAAAGCTTCCCCACTCACGTGACCTGGCCCCCAATGACTTTCTTCTTTACCCAAAGATAAAGCAAACACTGAAAGGAAGTCACGTCGATGACATTCAGGACACCAAGGGTAATACAATGACAGCTCTGATGGCCATTCCAGAAAAAGAGTTCCCAAACTGCTTGGAAAGGTGCACTAGGCTCTGGGATGGGTGCCTGGTTTCCCAAGGGGAGCACTTTCAAGGTGGCCATACTGATATTCAGCAACGAGGTACGCAGCACTTTCTCTGGGAGGAGTTTGCGAACTTAACTGGCAGACGTTCTATTCAGTGTTCTTTGCCAACACAATTCAAAGGCGGCAGCTCTCCGACGGCAGCGGCTGCGCACCCAGGCCGGCCCCACAGGCCGTTCAGGACGCGGGCGTGCGCGGGACCGACCCGGACGCCTGTCCCGCTCGCTCCCGGAGGCGCGAGAACAGGTGTGGCTGCCAGGGGTCAGGACGCGCAGTGCAGCTCCGAGGCCACAGGCGGCGACTCCGACGCCCTCCCGAGAGGCCAGCAAGGCAGTTCTAGGTCTGGTGGGTGAACGGAGGCGGGCGAAGGGCCGGATCCCGGACTGGAGGGAGAGAGGGCAGGGAGGCCGGGACCCTGAATGTCGCTGCTTCGGTACCCACTAGGGCTCCTGTGGCTCGGTGACTGCTAAAGGCCTCGCAGAGTCGGAGCACTTCGGGAACGCTGCCCACTCACCTGCAAGCCTATGCAGGAGGCTACAGCCTCCCGCCTGGTTCCCAATTTAAAACACGCGTCAACTCGGTAATCCGCTACGAGACACCTACCACCGACGCACCCCGCAAGGGACTGAAGGATTCAGCGTCGGGACAGAAGGTGATGTTAGGCGATTGACCAATCAGGGCTATCCACAGGCCGTTACCAGGGAGCCACACACGCCTCCTTTGTTACTAAGTGATGACGGAAGCTCCTCAAGGGCTGGAACTGCGCTGTGGTCGTGGGGGGTGGGGGAGTGAGGAGGGGGCCGGAAGAGGGTCCGTGTTCCGGAAGAAGATCCGGAAAAGCGCCGGAAATGGCCGAGGGCGACCCTTGGCGGAAAGGTCGGATGTGCAGAGTGGGAAGCCACGATGCTGCTTTCCTCCGATCTTTTGCGGCGTTAGCTGTCGTTAACCCGGAGTCTGACTGAGGCTTCTTCGGGGACGTCGGCCTGCGGTCACCCACTGCCATCAGTGTAACCGCAGTCGCGGATCCGTGCCGCCTGTCCAAAAGCCAATACCCAGACAGGAGGTGAGGTGATTCAAGGAGGTCATTTACTGAGTGTCAGCCCACTAGAGGCAAGGGGGATCAGTTCGTCCGCAGCTTGCGGGCATAAATACAGGTTATATAGGTTGATTAAAGAGAGGGACACTGGTTCCTGCTTTTCCCTGGTTCACGCAAGCAGTTTCCTTGATGCTTCACCAGTATTCTTTGTGAGCGTCTGCGGGGCTCCAAAAAGTCAGAAAACTTGATAGTCTTCCAAGTCCAAACAACCTGATGATTCGGTGGGCAGTCCTAGAGAACAGCCGAAAGGGGATAAACAGGACCATTAAGGAACATGCCTCAGAGGAAAGAATAGTCATGTGACTTATAACTAGTGTAAGGTGAATTCTTGGGGATGTGTGCCAAACAAGTTCCCAGGTGCTAGAACATGTCTGTCCTAACTGGGGCTTGTCGGAAGATAGGGTCCGGGCGGCCAGGGGCTTCTTCGTTATTATTGTTAAATGTAGTGTGAGCAGGCAGTGTAGAGATGCATTTTGCCCTTAAGAGCTGTGAAATCGTAAAGCCGGAAAGAATTCTATTTTGCAACCGAACATGGTCTTCTCGTTTTACTGATGAAAAACGAGAACCGGAGAAGTGACTTTGTGTCAAATTTTCCTGATCCAAAGACAGACAGCGACTTGGTAAGGAAAGTAGGGCCGGGAGCCTAGAGGAGCAGAAATGTCTCTGAGAACATGAGGTAGAGTGAAAATAGTGAACCAAGGAGACGACTCAGGAAACGGCGCTTGAGCTGGACCTTAAGGGAAGAGTCCAGTCCTGGAATGGGAGCCCGTGAGACCTTCCGGCGGCAGTCGCCGAAATCACGCACACGTTCCTGAAGTCCCAAGGAAAGGGGAAAAAGTGGCCAGCTCTCATCGTTGTCATTTCAGCTCCTTCCTCAGTTCCTTCTTCTGTTTATGGAGTCTTACTATGTGCCAGGCATTCGGTGAACCCATTCCATGCATCTGTGTCCTCTGGTTGAATGTTTACATAACTGGTTGAATGTTTACATAACTGGTTGAATGGTTATGTAGCTGTTTGAAGTTCAAACATCACCTCAGTAAAAACTAACACAGTGTGGTAGCCGTAAAGCTGGTCTGGCTTCTTGTAAGTAAGCACCAACATTCAGCTTGTGCTGTGGACTCTTTACTAGAGTGAGTGCCTCCTGCTGGACAGCAGATCATGGTGTGGGGGGCAAAGATAATTGCTATCAGTGATCCGTGGGAAATACAAATCAGGAAGGGAATAGAAGGCGATGGCTGCAATGGCAAGTCCTTTGTCCCCTCCTTCCTGGCTGATAGGCATGGGTGCAGAGCCCTGAATCAGACACCTCTGTAAAGTACCAGAACACCAAGGATGAAGCCCGGGGTTCTGTGTGTTTCTGTAATGATCTCAAATCCCATATTGTGCACGTCACTGTTATGCTTTGTATATGTAAACCCAGTGCCATCGAGTCAGAATTTGTATATGTAGTGCTCCTAATATGAATTGAGAGATCCGTGTACATTGCTGAGTCTCTAACATTAACTTTGGGTGATTAGAAACCTATAGGTCATAAGAAAGTTATTCAGAAAATTTTTGTGCAGTATGTTGCAGGCAACCTTGAAATCGACATTCTTCTGACATGCTGTGACAAAAGAAGAAGTACCACATAATTTTTGTAAATTTGAAACATAAATCTAAACAACCTCCGTAATCTCTAACTTTGAAGAAGAGGTATGTAATTTGACTAATCTGTAACCCTGGAGAAAGGAACACAATCTGCTAGTCTTAGACGTCACACGGGCCCTCACTGTGTGGAGCTAACGTGACAAATTCACATAGAAATGTTAAATTTCTGCTCACTCACTAACAGAAGACACAGGCGTATACCTGGAGCCTGCTGAGATGGCTGGCCAGGCCTGGCCTCGGATCTTGCTAAGGGGACCTCCACCAGGTTCCCGCTGAGCTCATCAAGGGTCTTCCTCTTTTTCACTGACCCTCCACACTACCAAGCATGATGTCCTTCTGCAGACACTGATCCTCCCCAACAACATGTCCCAAGTATGTAAGATGCAGTCTTGCCATCTTTGCTTCCAAGGAGCACTCTGGTTGCTCTTCTTCCAGAACAGATCTGTTTGTTCTTTTGGTGGTTCGTGGTACTTTCAGTGTTCTTCTCCAGCACCAGAATTCCAAGGCATCAGTTCTTGTGTCTTCTTTGTTCATTGCTCAGCTTTTGCATGCGTATGATACAAGTGAAAACACCGTGGTTTGGGTCAGGGACACCTTAGTCTTGAAGGTGACATCTTTACTCTGCAGTACTTTAAAGAGGTCCTTGACAACAGATTTTCCCGGTATAATGTGCTTTTGATTTCTTGATTGCTACTTCTGTGGTTGTTGATTGTGGACCCAATTAAATGAACTCTTTGACAGCCTCATTACTTTCTCCATTTATGAGAAGGTTGCTTACTGGTCCAGTTGTGAGGATTTTTGTTTATTTGATGTTGAGGTTCCATCCCTAGTGAAGGCTGTAGTCTTTGGTCTTCATCATTAAGTGTTTCATATCTTCTTCACTTCCAGCAAATAAGGTGGTATCTTCTCCATAATGCAGATTGTTAATGAGTCATTCTTTGATCCTGATGTCTCCATATTTCTTGTTGAATCCAGCTTCTTGGCTTAGTTGCTCAACATATGGATTGGAAAAGGTATGGGGAAGGCATACAATCCTGATGCACAACTTCCTGACTTTAAAACATTTGGTGTCCCCTTGTTCTAATGGACCTAAATCCAGTGGTTGGTGCCCTTATGAAAAGAGGGAAATTTGGACACAGAGGCAAAAAGACACAGTCAGTAAGGCCACGTGACAGCAGAGATTGGATTGATGCAACTGGAAGTCAAGGAATGCGAAAGATTGGCAGCAATACCCAGAAGTGAATGAGAGACAGAAAAGGATCCTACACTGAAGCCTTCAGAGAGAGCATGGCCCTGGTGACTACTTGATTTCAGGCCTCCAGGCTTCAGAACTGTGAGAGAAGCAATTTTTTTTTTTTTTTTTTAATCCATGCAGTTGGTGGTATTTGTTGCAGCAGCCCTGGGAAACAAATACAGAAGAGGACCATGGATCTTGGCTAGAAGAAGGGGCCCCAGAGCTCAGGATTAAGGGTAAGGGAAAAGAACATGGGGGAATGCACTTGTGGTCAGGAAATGAATCACAGAGCCTTGAGAGCAGAAGCCTGAGCTGCCACACCCGTGCTGAGCCCACCTCCCTGTGCACTATGTTCTCTCTGCATTGCCCTAACCTATGTCCTCAAAGTCTTCTCTACTTTTTTCAGTGTCCTGCAGTAGCATTCACTGATTTTCTTCTTGCTAGGGTCAAATGGGTGTGTAGAAGTCACCGTGACTATTTTGGAACACAAGATATACGTGCATCAGCAGGGACACTGTGTCCGCTTGGTGGGGACCATCAGGAGACTTAACGGACCAGGCTGCACCTTACTCATGCTGCTTACCTTACAGCAGCAGGTGCCTATTTCTTATGCAGGTGAGCACCTAGAAAAGGGATCGTGGGGCTTCCCATGACTCCTGGCCTGATCCAACTGAAATACCCAAACTCATACCAGACATCATGTTACGTATCACAACTGGGCTGCTTTCCCAGAAGCCTCTTGACTCTCATAGACACTTAGAGAATGTTTGCCTCATGCTGAGAAACACTGCGTCAGATACTTAGATGTTTAACCCTTTCTCCCAGATAAGAGTTGAGCTTTATGTGGTACATGACAAAGAAAGGACCTGATATTTGGTGAGGTTGAGTATCTTGCCCACGGTCATACTGGTAGTAAGTAGCAGAAACAGAATTCAAATGCAGACATTGGGACCTGTTCTGCACTAGTAGTTGGCAATCCTTAGAGTTCCTAGACTTGTAGATTCTTCTGCCTCCATTGTCTTCATATAATATCTGTCTTCTCTGTATGTGCTGCTTCTGTGTCTAGTCTGCTCTTTGTATTTCTCAGAAGTGATTAGGGAGTGCAAAATGGTATCCCTGTTGTGGAGGACAGTGTCACAGCTCCTCAAAACACTCAGTATAGAACTACCATATTACCTGGCAATTCATTCCTAGGTGTGTACCCAAAATACTTGAAAGCAGAGACTCAAAGTGAGATTTTTACACCAGTGTTCATTGTAGCACTATTCACGATAGCAACATTCACGTGAAAAGAAGTGCCTATCAACAGATGAATTGGTAGACAAAATGTAGTACTTGCCTGCGACTGGAATGCTACTTAGCCGGAAGAAGAAAGGAGGGCTTGATACACACAATATGGATAAAGTCTCAAAATTTATACTGAGTGAAAAAGTCACCCCCGAAATAAACCACAGAAATTCATAAGAGAAGGTAAGTGTATCAAGACAAAAATTTGTTATTGGTTACTGGGGTGGGAGTGACGGGTAAAGGATGTTGGGGGGCTTGTTAGGCTTATGGAGTACTGAGGTTTGGTTTCAGGTGATGGGAAAATCACTGTTAAATGTAGGGTTGAATGGCAGTTGTGGATTTTGCTGTCACTAAACTGAATGCATAAAAACTTGAATTGGCAAAAGTTGAGTGGTAGATTCACAGTGAGAGAGAGTAGCTGCTGAGGCTACCAGTGTACAGCCAAATGCCTCCTGGGACATGGTTTCTTGGTTTAGAAGTTTAGGATCATGGCTTCTCAGGGCATCTCAGTTAAGTGACCTCACAAGGGATTGGTGCTTGCGTGCTTCCTGCTAGTTCATTGCATAGTGCCTAGGGTCTTCAGAGCTTAGAATTGAAATAACAAGAAAATAAATTAATGAAAATAAAAAGAGGTTGCCCATGGTCATTCAAGGCACAGTACTTGGTCTTTGTTTTCCTGGAACAACAGAGGAAGGAGAGTCAGGAATAGGAGGAGGAAATGGAATGTGTGGCTAATAGCCTGTGTGAACAGCCTGTCTCGTTTGCCATGAGATTAGAAGAACTAGAGGGTGCCTGGCTACCACTGCAAAGCATTTTCATCAAAGTTTGTAGAGGAATCCTCATCAAAAAGGGGAAAATGCAAGCAAGAATTTCAAACTCTCATGGAACCCAGCCTTTCTGGAGCCATGAAGAACTAGTGAACCCTTGAAACCATGCTCTGAGATGATCTTGAAGCATTAAACCAAAAATATCCCTTGAAGGCCTCTTAAAAACCAAACAGTAGATTAGCTTACGAAGTAAAAATGTCTGCCTTTAGACTATGCTCTTTTAAGTAAGAACTGTCTGTCTAAAATCAAAGAAACTCTGGATGTGTAGTCGTTACCTGTTATGGCTGGTAACCAAAAGGTTGGCAGTTTGAATCCACCAAGCTATCCTTGGAAACTCTACAGGCAGTTCTACTCTGTCCTGTAGGGTCACTATAGGACTTAATGTCAAGGAGACTCATCTTTTTGTTGGTGGTGGTGGTATATGGGATCAGATTGACAACAGCAACTCAAAACAATATGGTAACATGGGACAGTGAGTTGACGTTATTGGACAAGAAACAACTCAGAGAAGGAGGATGAGCATGGTTTTAGAACTCAGAGTATAATGAGTGTCACAGAATTGTACATGCAGAATCTGTGGATTGGTACGTTTCTCTGTAGATCCTTCCAATAGCCACACGTAAATAAATTTTTGAAAAGTGATTTGGGATACGATGCCTTTCGTTGATACGGCCTTGTTGACTTAACAATGAAAATGCTCTCCCCCAAAGGGATTACTGCTGTAGGTATAGGGTTTAGAATTGCAAACTGTATTTTGGTGGGATACATTTCAGTCCATAACAAGGCTTGATGACTTTTTTTTCATCCTCCTGAGCCCCTTAAAACATGGCATGTAGTGTGCCCTTGATAGACACTTTCCTGCCTCCCTCAAAGCTCCTGGTCTCCACAGGTTCCAGTGTATGGTCTGTCTTTGAGATCTGGAAACTGTTCCATCTGTGGAAGGAGCCCTGGTGTTGCAGTGGTTAAGGCACTCAGTGGCTAACCCATTGTTTGGCTGTTGAAACCCACCAGCCTCTCTGTGGGACAAAGATGTGGCAGTCTGTTTCTCTGAAGATTACAGCCTTGGAAACCCTGTGAGGCAGTTCTGCTCTGAATTACAGGGTCACTATGAGTCAATTCAGTGGCAGTGGGTTTGGTTGGTCCGTTGGTGAAACTGCAGGTACTTCTTTGTCTCTTGCTTGATGAGCACGAGGATGTGAGTGTGGCAGAGTCGACCTTGCGAGGCCTTCAGGTGTGGAGTGAGCAGACCTCCCAGGTCCAAGCCTCTAAGAGTCATCAGCGATGACTGGGAGATGCAGAGTCTTGCTGTTTTCTGCACCTGCCTTGTGCTAAGACCCTAATACCTACTTTCAGCTCACACCAAACATCCTCAGACAGCACCCGTTTCCTTAAAAGTGTGTAGGGCTGAACAGGAAGCTGGCACGTGGGAGAGGAAGAAAACTAAAGAGGTCAGACATCTTTTCATGGAGGATAGTAGAGATCATCCGTTAACCCTTACCTAGGTGGGAACTGCTCCTCTAAGAGGTAAGAAAGATAGCACTGTGAGAATTCCCTCGGTTTGCACATGTTAGAGATGCCAAAGCTGGTTGACTCTATGGCCTAGAATAAATAGGCTAGGCTTCAGGACAATCAAATGAGGCCTCTAATAAGTCCAAGAGTCTTCCCTCCAGAATCAGCAGGCTCTTGGTCCTTCATGGAGCCTGTGGAGCCAGGCTGGAAACTAAGATGTGGAGGAAGGGTCTAAGCTTAGATTCCAAAGGCACTGGAGCCGTGGCGTTTTGTAAACGAACAGCAGTGTTCGTGCCACAATAGCTCATGCAATGCCGTTACTGTAGGAATCATTGTGGAGCTCTGACAATCCATGAAGAAGTTCATTGAGGAGCAGTGGTGACTTTTGCATTTTTGAGTCCCTAAAGCCAGGGATATGAGCAATCTGAAGACAATTAGAAGAAAATTCTATTTTCTTTTACGTATGAATTACAGAAGGACTGAAGGGAAAGCAGTCAGGAAGGAGGTTATGAGGTGGGCACCATTGCAAAACACTGGGTACTGCTATCATCCAGATGGAGAAAGTTCTGAGGACAGAAGATGGACTCAAAGACGATGACATGGTATTTTCCTCCTGAAGATTCTGGATGTCACCAGTCATGCACGGGCTGTTGCCTTTTAGGAAACAAAAACTAGCTGAGCACTTCCTCACTAACTGCTCATTGCTGGGGCTGATCTGAGCCCTCGGAGCCTGCCTGTGCTGCTGGGCTCTCTCTGCCAGAGCCCTGCCCATAAAGTAGTGCTGCAGGCATTCTTGAGCCTGGCGATGGAGCTCCCTGCTGGCCACATCAGACATCTGAGGGCTCTGGGGAGAAAGAACAGAACATCTTGTCACACACACATCAAAGTGCTTCACCTGACCATTGAGCAGAGGTTCCTGAATGCTTAGCTCTCTCTCCCGTTATCAACTCATTCTTAGGATTCATGTAATCTTGTACAAGCCATTAAATAGTCTCTCAAGACAGTTTTAGATCCACAGGTAGGTGGGAAAGTTTGTTTTTGGTATCTATCCAGACTTTCCTTGGGGTATTCTGGAAGTGATCTAACAGCTCATGGGGGAAATTACAAATGGTTTGAGAAAGACACTGGCCAAAAAGAGGATTAGTGAGGCCCTCTCCTTATTACATACTACCACCTGAGAGGTATCTTACTTCTTATCCCCCTCCCAACCTTACCTAGGCCATGGTAATTAGAAGTGGTTTTGGTTTCATAGAACAAGGGACAAAACCAGCCAAATGATCCTACTCCTTTGGCCAGTCAGCTTGGACAAAGATGAAATCACCTAGCTGTGAAACTGGAAAACGTTTGTCAGATAGCTCTCTCAAACAGACCAGTTTCTGGATCTTGGCTGCAGCCACAAGATCTTAAAGAGCTGTACTAGAATTTGGCTAAATGAGGTTGGTTGGTTTGTTTTCAGTATCTACAGGATCATGTGAGGCATTTGAAACGTAGAAATACATTGGGCCACACCAAACCCACTGAAGTAGAATTCCATGGGGAAGGGAGCTTAAGTATATCATTTTTGTCAAGATTTTTAAAATATGTAACCCTGATTAAAACTACTAAAGAGGACTGCCGTGCAGGTCTTCTCTACTGAGCTGAGGAACCAATCAGTGTTTAACTTACTGGAGAGAAGGAGTGCTTCTGTCTTTCTTCATTGTAACTGCCCACAATAAAGGACTTTCCATTTGTGCTTCTACCCCTCCCCAACTCAGTTCTGGTTCTTGGCCAAAGGAAGAGTTATTATTACTATTGTTCAGGGCTTCTGAGATTCAGTGATATGTTTACTAGTGGCCAGGCTAACTGTATGTTTAAAGCTTAAAAACCCAATCGATTGTACTGAGTTGATTTCTGAGTCATAGTGATTCTCTAGGGTAGAGTAAAATGGCCTTGTAGATTCAGACTGCTGACCTTTTGTTTAGCAGCCATAGACTTAACCATTACACCACCAGAGTTTCTATTAAAAGCTTAGGATCGTCCTTTCTTTTTTTTAAAGATGTGAAAGTTTCTATCATGAAAGTTTGTACTCCAAGTCAATTTGTCATATAAAAACTAACACACACATTTCTATGTAACCCCAGTTGCTGTCCCCACATTGTGACAGCATAGTCCTCCTTTCCATCCTCTATTTTCCCTGTCTGTTCAGCTAGCTCCTGTCCCCTTCTGCCCTCTCATCTTGCCTTGGAGAGGAGCTGCCCAGTTTGTCTCCTATAGGTACTTAAGCCAAGAAGCACTCTTTTCCTGCATCACTTTATACGTACTCTACAGTCCAGTAATCTTTGTCTGAAGAGTTAGTTGGCTTCAGGAATGGTTTCAGTTCAGGGCTAACAGAGAGTCCAGAATCCTTGTCTTTCAGGGACCCACTAGACTGTCAGACCCTCAAGTCTTTTTTAATAAGATTCAAGTTCTGCACCCCATTTTTCTCCCACTTCATCAGGGTCTCTTTCTTTGTTCCCTGCAAGGACAGTCATTGGGGGTGGCCAGGCACCATCTAGTTCTTCTAGTCTCCTGCTGATGCAGTCTGTCAATTATGTGGCCCTTTCTGTCTTTCGGTCTCATACTTTCCTGGTGTCTTTGATGTCCTTCATTCTCCTCTGCTCCAGGTGGGTTGGGACCAACTGATGCCACTTACAGGTAAATTCAGTTCCTGTTACTCTCTCGGCCAGAAGCAGAAGTCAGACTTTCTTCTACCAGCAAGCTCTATGTGGTAAAAACAGAGGGTCTGGCCTGCAAGAGAAGGCCTGTCATACCACTTCTGTGTGGGTCTTGAATTCAGGCTAGTGGGAGGGGAAAATCGGAAGCCTTACGTAGACTTTCTGAACTGAGCCTTGCTGTCCACTTCAGCTTTTACTAGTGCTCTGCTCCAGTCGTTAGCAAATACAAGCTTAGCTATTGGTCGATTTATGCCCAGTATCCCATTGTATAGTTCTTTGAATAAAGCTCATCTGTTCAGGGACATCTAGTGGAAAGGAAAGGTGAGTGATAAGATTACTTAAACATCATAGCAGAGTCCTAATATAGTCACCCCAAACCTTCAGATTTTAGGAGTGTATGTCTGTGTGTGTGAGAGAGAAAAGGAACCCAGAGACAAACAACAGCAGAATCCCAACAACATGGAAGTGACAAGTAACCACATACATTGTGAATGGCTGGTTCAGATAAGGTTAATGAGAATTCTGGTTGGCTTAAAAGGATGAACTTCCAACTTTCTTCCATCGGGTTGAAGAAGTATAGAAGCATGTGAAAAGCAGCAGGAAGAACATAGATGGGAGCTACAGACAGACAGGTGACTAGATAGAATGACAAGAATGGTGAGTTACTCTAAAGGCCGAGACGCAAATGACTAACACAGACATAAGGGTCAAGAACTCAGGGGAGAGACTCAGGTAACCCGTGATCTTGAGGACTAAGGGGTCAAGGAAGATGAAAGACAGACATTCTATTGGGAATAAAGGGAGCTAAGGCATGACCAGCCTGAGGCACAACCCAGTTCTGTGAATTCTGTGGTATCCAGTTATCTCTGTGCTTTTCCTGTGCCATTAACAAGTGTGCATACACATAGGAGACACTGCGTTGTTGGTGACTGTCATTCAGAACAGTGAATGTCACACTGATTCTGTGGCACCAAAGCCTACACGTGGAATGTCTTCTGATACAGTCATCCACTTGTTTCTTCAGTTCAACTCTGCAAGCATCAGCGAGCCCTCAGAGTCCTCACCAAGGAGCGTAGGGTTTCTTTTTCTTAGGGTGTTTTGCCAGGAACTTAAGTGCCAGAAAGAAAAAGACATTAAGGCTTGCGAGTTATGTCTCCTAAAATAATAGTTAATAAAAAGTCCAAGTAATTATCATAGAGATCTTTTCTCCCTACAACATATTGTAGGCCAACTCTAACAGTGGTTTACTCTAAGTGGGTATGGGGACCAAGGTGGGACTCTGACAGGGATGAGGAGGACTGTGACTGTTTTTTTTTTAATTTTTTATTTAATATAACTGAGTGAAAATGTACATTCCCATATAAATTTACATACCCACCTATATGCAGCTTCCACTGCTCTTCCTGCCCGGTGACAGCACACTATCCCTCTCTGCTACATACATGTCTCGTTCTCCCAACAGTCTCTTTCTTCCCTCCTCTCCACCCACTCTCCTTCCTCCAGCCAGAGGTCAGCAGGATGACATCCTATAGATGTATAGAACCATAAAGTGCATCCAATGTATGGTCACTGCATCACCAAGTCCAATCCATTCCTGTCCAAAGCGTGGACCTTCGTTATGATTTATGGTCAAGGGCAGCATCAGGGCGAGGGGCCATGCTCCCAGGGGAACCCTGAAACCACTGGACCATCAATTGAGGTATTTTAGTGGGGATCTCAGGGTGCACCCCTTTTATTCTTGTGTTGCCAGTGAGACTCAACTTAGTGAGCTCCATCGCGGCTATCACTGGTGGTGGGCGCCATCCGGTTCTTCCGGTCCCAAGTCGATGTAGGCACCCACTGATGTGGGTCTCTTTGTCTTCTGGGTTGTCTTTCCCCCATGTCATTTTGGTCCTCTGTGAGCATCCGTTCCTGCTGAGTTGGCACCATTTGCTGTGCCCTTGGATGGCAGCTTGGCAGCTTTTAAGACCCCAGACGCCACTCACCAATGTGGGGTGCAGAGAGCCCTCTTAGCAAAACGCTAGTTGTGCCAATTGGCCTCGCTTTCGCCTAAGAGCATGGTCCCCCACCCCCTGCCCCAGCTACTCTATCCTTGCAATATTGGGTTAAGATGGAAGGAGTACTCATAGTATGTTTTAGTCCACTTAATATTGTTCTTGTTTCTAATGTGTGCTATCACCCATTTCACCCAACCAGATACCTAGCAACTATCTAATCTAAACCCTCCTCCCTCCCTCCCTGCCTCCCCTTCCTTGCAGCTGTCAAAGAGTCTTTTCTTCTATATACAAGTCTGTTTTTGAGATCTTATCGTAGACTTCTCATAGAATATTTGTCCTTTTGTCGCTGATTACTTTCACTCAGCATAATGTCTTCCAGTTGAAACCAGGTCATAAGATGTTTCCTGAAGTCATTGTTGTTCTTTATCATTGCGTAGTGCTCCACTGAGTATGTATACCATAGTTTACCTATCCATTCTTCTGTTGTTGGGCATCTGGGTTGATTCCATCTTTTTGCTATCGTGGACTGTGCTGCGATAAACATTCTGCTGCATGTGTCTGGGGCATGTTGGTGTTAAAGGCCTTGATTCTGTAGGATATATTCCAAGTAGTAGAATTACTGGGTCAAATGGTATATCAATATCCATTTTTTTAAGGAAGCGCCAGATTGCTTTCCAAAGAGGCTGGACCATTTTGCAACCCCACCAACAGTGTAGGAGGGTTCCGCTTTCTGCACAGCCTCCCCAGCATTTGTTGTTTTGTGTTTTTTGGATCATGGCCAACCTTGTTGGGGTGAGATGGTATCTCATTGTCATCTTGAATTTCTTTAATAACTAAAGATCGTGAACATGTCCGCATGTGTTTTTTGGCTGCCTGGATCTCTTCTTTAGTGAAATGTCTGTTCATCTCCTTTGGCCATCGCTTAATTGGATGGTTTATCTTCTCCTTGTTGATATTTTGTAGTATCTTACAGATTATGGAAATCAGGCATCGGTCTGACATAGAGTTTCTAAATATTTTTTTCCATTCTGTAGGTGTTCTTTTAATTCCCTTAATAAAGTCTTCAGATGAGCAAAAGTGTTTAATTCTTAATAGATCCCATTTACCTATTTTCTCTTCTGATGATTGTGGTTTGTTTGACAGATTTTGGAGTCTGTCCATATTGTGTATTAAAACTTCCATTGTTGTTCCTACCTTTTCTTGGATGAGCTTTATCGTTTTAGGTTTGATATTTAGGTCTTTCATCCAGTTGGAGTTGGTTTTTGTATAAAGTGTAAGATATGTAAGATATGGATCTTGTTTCAGTTTCTTGCAGATGGATATCCAATTTTGCCAGCACCATTTGTTGAAGATACTGTTTTTACCCCAGTTTAATGTCTTAGGGCCTTTGTCAAATATCAGTTGTTCATAGGTAGATGGTGTCATCTCTGGGGTCTCAGTTCTGTTCCACTGATCGATCTGTCTGTTCTTATACCAGTACCAGGCTGTTTTGACCACTGTGGCAGTGTAGTATGTTCTAAAGTCAGGTAATGAGAGGCCTCCCAGTGTGTTCTTTAGTAGTACCTTGCTTAGCCGGGGCTTCTTCCCTTTCCAAACAAAATTGGTGATTTGTTTCTCCATCTCATTAAAAAATGTCACTGGAACTTGTATTGGGATTGCATTATATAAATAGATTGCTTTGGATAAAATAGACATTTTCACAATGTTAAGTCTTCCTATCCATGAGCAGGGTAGGTTTCTCCATTTATCTAAGTCTCTCTTAGTTCCTTGTAGTAAGTGCTTGTAGTTCTCTTTGTAAAGGTCTGTTATTTCTTTGGTTAGATTAATTCCTAGGTACTTTATCTTCTTAGGGGCTATCGTAAATGGTATTGATTTGATAATTTCTTCCTTGACAGTCTCATTGTTGGTATAAAGGAATCCTGCTGATTTACTTATGTTTATCTTGTATCCTGAGACTTTGCTGAACTCTTCTATCAGTTTGAGTAGTTTACTTATAGATTCCTTGGGGTTCTCTGCATATACAATCATCTCATCTTCAAACAGGGAGATTTTAACTTTCTCTTTGCCAATGCAGATGCCCTTTATTTCTTGGTGTTGTCTAATTGCTCTGGCTAAAACTTCTAGCACAATGTTGAATAGAAGAGGTGAGAGTGGGCATCCTTGTCTAGTTCCTGATCTCAAGGGAAAGTCTTTCAGTCTCTCTCCATTCAGGATGACGTGGGCAATTGGCTTTGTATAAATGGCCCTTATTGTGTTGAGGAATTTGCCGTCTATGCCCATTTTGCTAAAAGTTTTTAGCATGAATGGGTGTTGGACTTTATCAAATGCCTTTTCTGCATCAACGGACAAAACCAGGTGATCCTTGTCTTTTGTGTTATTTATGTGGTTAATCACATTAATTGTTTTTCTGATGTTGAACCAGCCTTGCATCCCTGGTATGAATCTCACTTGGTCATGATGGATTATTTTCTTGATAATCTTGTTGTACCCTGTTGGCAAGAATTTTGTTGAGGATTTTTGCATCTAGATTCATGAGTGATATTGGTCTGTAGTTCTCTTTCTTTGTTGAGTCTTTCCCTGGCTTGGGTATCAGTGTTATGCTGGCTTCATAGAATGAGTTTGGGAGTACCCCATCGCTTTCTATACTGTGAAATAGTTTCAGTAGTATTGGAGATAACTCTTCTCTAAATGTTTGGTAGAATTCTGCAGTGAAGCCATCTGGACCTGGACTTTTTTTGATTGGCAGTGTTTTGAGGACCTTTTCAATCTCTTCCTTTGTAATGGATTTATTATGTTGTTCTGCTTCACATTGTGATAATTTGGGTAGGTGGTATGAGTCAAGGAATTGGTCCATTTCCCCTAGGTTTTCAAATTTGTTAGTGTACAGTCTGTCATGGTATTCTGTTATGATATTTTTGATTTCTGTTGCATCTGTGGTGACAACCCCCCTCTCATTTCTAATTTGGGTTATCTGTTCCCTTTCCTGCTTTTCTTTAGTAAGTTTAGCCAGAGGTTTGTCAATTTTGTTGATCTTCTCAAAAAACCAGCTTTTGGTCTTTTCAATTTTTTGAATTGTTTTTGAGGACTGTGACTTTTTAACTCTGTTTCCCTGTAGTATTTTAATTTATTACAAGAATGCATTCATGTTCTACTTGTGTAGGAAGCAATGAAGAGAAAAGAAGAAAATAATCCCTGGGTTCTAGTCTCCATTCTAGTCTCATAAACTGTATCTTGAGGCAATTGATATGACTAACAAGAGAGGTTCTATATCTGTAGAAAAGAGGGACTGCAGTTCCCCTTACCTGCACGATTTTCAACATGAAAGAGACAGTATATAACAGAAAGCTTGCCAAATGAGAAAACTTAAATTTGTATGTTATGGTGCTGCTGATAAAAACACTTTCTGGATGTTTTTCCTCATGCCTTTTGAAATGGACTCTGGTAAAATAAGAAAACCTGGAAAAGGCAAGATTAAAGAAAAATCTGAAATTATCCTGCCCAGGTTCCCCACCCCCTTGTCCCTTCTCTGTAATTTTTATTTTCATCGAAGTCACGTGTGAAAAGTAGAGAAGCAGGGCTGATCAAAATTAGTGAAGACAGGGTTGATGGCCCACAAGACAAATCCAGCCACAGCCTGTGTTTATATGAGCTCAGAACGCTGTTTGGTATTTTACACAGTTATGAAAAAACAACTCCAAAGGGGTGTTTTGTGATGTGGAAATTCAAAATTCAGTGTCTGTACATAGAATTTGATCGGAATACAGCCATGATGTTTTGTTGGGGAATTGTCTACGGCTGATTGTGCGCCGGAAACCCTGGTGGCGTTAGTAGTGGTTAAGTGCTGTGGCTGCTAACCAAAAGGCCAGCGGTTCAGATCTTGGAAGCCCCTTGGGGTGGTTGTACTCGGTAGGGTCATCGTGAGTCAGAGTGAACTTGATGGCAGTGGGTTTGGTTTTTCAGGTTGGGCTTTTGTGCCATAGTTGTAGCACTGAATAGTGCAACAGAGACCGTATGACTGCAAAGTGTAAAATGTTTGCTACGTAGCCATTTACAGGAAAAGTTTGCTGACACCTAGAGTAAAACTGTGTCAAATAGATTTTTAAGAAATATAATTTAAACAAAGAAACAAACAAAAAACCCTGTAGTTCTCTGTCCACCTACCCTACCCCCTTCCGAAAGGCAACAGCCTTAAATTTTTTCAGCTTTTTCTTTTGGTTTTCATTTCTATCTGTGATTTTTCTAGATATTTCTATTGACTTTTGTTTAGAAGATAAGGATTTAAGTTTCTGTCACTGCCTAACTCACTCCCAAACACTTAGTGTATTCATATCTATCCCGTATTGCCAAGTGCCATCGAATCACCATGAATCTCATATTACAAAGTCCCAATTTTGGTTAAATCAGTATTCACTGTTTATATAATTAGGACTACATACTGGCCATTCATTTCGAGTCTTATAGAATGATAACTTTTCCATTCTTGCACATTTTTTACTTTCTCTTGAAGTAGTAATTCCTAGGGTTTTTGCTCTCATGGTTTAGACTTCCATGTACTTGCCATTGGCTATATATCACAAACTGCCTGAACTGTCAATCCGTTCAGTACATTAGACATTTTACCAAATACATTTTCCTAGACACACTTTTTCAGGAGTTTTCTGACTTTGTCCAATCTGGATTCATTGCTCTCTATACCCAGTGCACAGCTGCTATCCCGGGGTCTCCATTCACTGTCAGCTGGATGACTCCTTTGCCTTTTTCAGTTGTGCTACTTGGATTCCATGTTGTCGTCTTCTTTTGATTTACTCTCTTGTTTGAGAGCCTTTGCGGTGTCTGAAAATGTCTCTGAGGTCACCCTGTTTGCACAGAGGGGAGGGACGTGGCTGCTAACCAAAAGGCTGGCAGTGAGAACTCACCAGTCGCTCTGCGGGCAGATGCGGCACTCTGCTTCCCTCAAGACTCCAGCCTTGGATCCCCTGCGGGCAGCTGTGCTCTGTCCTATGGGGTCACTAGGAGTAGGAATCGACTGGAGAGCAGTGGTTTTGGCTGGTTGTTAAAAACGTGTTCAGTGGACCGTTACCCTTGACAGTCTTACTCCAACACCTTCTAGCTTCCAGTGTTTCTGCTGGGAAGTCCTTCTGCTCCCAGGACCTCACAGTAATGCGCCTTGACGTGGGGGCTTTTCTCAGCATGTACTGGACACGCAGCAGGTCTTTCTAATCTAAAACACACATTCAGTCTGGGCAGTCTTGGATTATTTGATCACTTCTCTGTTTTCTTTGTTTCAGTGCTTGACCTCCCGGACATGTTATCATTTCTTTTGTTCCGCTTTCTAGATTTCCTGAACTTTTTCACCTGGCGTTCTACTGTTTCCTCCTTTTTTTTTTTTTTAAATTTTGCTGTTTGCTCTCTTTCCTTAAATAGCATCCCATTCCTGTCTGATATGTTATTTTCCCTTACATCTGTAACAGATTTTTTTTTTAAGTTTTCTCATCTCTGCAGTTGTACTAATTGGTACTAATTATTTTCATTCTGTTTGTTTTAGCCTTGGCTTCCCTCAGATGTCCCGCAAAACCTATGCTTTTGCAAATAAAAAGCTATTTATAAATTCTAAGCAGGTTGGCAGTGCTTGTCTGCTGTGTGTTTCCGTATGTTGCTGTGTGGCGTTGAGCTGATTCTGCCTCACAGAGGCCCCATATAACAGAACGGAACTGCCTGCAGGGTTTCCTGGGCCGTCCTGTTTGTGGGAGAACATGGCCAGGTCTTTCCCTTGTGGAGCAGGTGGTGGGTTAGAACCACTGACCTTTCAGTCAACACTCTGGGGGGTGACGCGAGAAGGAAAACTGGAGGTCTAGACATTCGATATACAAAATGTCCTTTAATAATCCTGTGTTTAGTGCGGCATTCTGGCCTTCCAGCGTGCTTGGTACTCCCCATCTGACAGACACTTGTCCCTTCTTTACATTCTTTGCCTTGCTTTTTCTTACTTCTTTCTCCTCTCTCTCCTCCACCCCTTGCTTCTAGTATCTCTCTGGGCCTATGCTGCTGTGCTGTGAATTTCAGAGTAACAGTTCCAGAACAGAGAAATCTCTGCCCATAGATCAGAAAAGCCCACCTCGACTGGATCCTCTTTAGACTCCGTTCTCATCCTTTGTGATTTCAAGACACGCTGAAATTGCATTTATCTCCCAGATTTTCCTTGCTTCTGCATCTGCCAATGATTTGATTCATTGAGTGCTTTTGATGAGCGTGTATAATGATGCTAAGTGCTTGTCTGCCGTATGCAAACAGCAAGAAAAGCCGTCATTCTGGCTTTAGAGATCAGGCCCCAGCAACATTACTTTTTTTCTTTCTGAAGACATGAGAAAGCAAGAGAAAAGACTAGAGCTTTCATAAAAAGGAAAAGGTGGCTCACTCTTCAAATTTAAATTGCAAGCTACTGAATTCTGCACACACGTGACGCTCTAACCCTAACCGTCAGTGCCTGGTGTAGGTAGGCAGCGGTGTAGCCTCCCCAGTGCTCGCCCTGCAGCACTGACGAAAGAGAGCTGTGCGGAGAGTAGCCACGGATTAATATGGCCCGAATGTGGCTCAACCTGGTGTGTCCGCAGGCTTGCGAGTCAGCCCCTTCTAGGTAGTCTCAAGTTGGCCTGGGAGAGATAACTACACATGAGGGGGATATCTTCCCAAAGGGCCAGGTTTCATGGGACTAAACAATTCCAAGGATGTCAGAAACCACTATGAGTATACAAGCCTGAGAAAACTCACCAGACACAAAATGATCCCTGTGATGCATCCTTACAGAGCCAACCTCAGAGATGCATGGCAAGGTCTGCAAAACAAACATACACACAACAACCACAACAAAATCTAACCCACCACTGTCGAGTCAATTCCAACTCATAGCCACCCTATATGACAGAGCAGAACTGCCCTATAGTGTTTTCGGGAGTGGTGGCTGGATTCCAATTGCTGACCTTTCAGTTAGCAGCTGCAGTTCTTCACCACTACACCACCAGGGTTTCCAGGGGAAAACTGGCACTTGTTAAACAAACTTCTAAATAGATTTACAACTATACAGGCATTTCTCCAAAGAGGAACTACAAATGGTCAACAAGCCAGTGAAAAGACACTCAGTGTCATTAGTCATTGCTGTGGGTAGTCACCAATGACTTAGCTCCTGCTGACAGAGACATCATGCATGACAGAACCTAGCCTTGCCCGGTCTTGGGCCACCTTCATGACTGTTGGTGTGTGTGAGTCCATTGCTACAGCCATCGTGTCCTTTCCCGTCATGGAGGGTTTCTCTTGTTTTTGCTGACCTTCTCCTTGACCAAGCATCATATCTGTTTCTAGTAGTCATTGTGTTGAAATAGGCAAGCTAAAATCTTGCCATCCCTGCTTCTGAGGAACGTTCTGGTTGGATTTCTTCTAAGACTGATTTGTTCATTCTGGTACTCTACCACGTATCAAATGTATCAATTCTTCTGTCTTCCTTTTCACTGTCCTGCCTCCACATGCGTATGAGGAGACTGAAGAGACCATGGCTTGGCTCAAGCACAACTTAGTCATCAGAGTGATGTCTTTGCTTTTCAGAACTTTCGAAGAGGTCTTTTGTGGCAGGTTTGCCCAATGTAATACATCGTTGGATTTCCTGACTCTTGCTTCCGTAGACATTAACTGTTGATCCAAGTAGAGGAAAACTGACAAGACTTCAATTTGTTCTTCATCTATAGGGTTATTGTTTACTGATCCAGTTGTGAGGAGTTTGTTTCCTTCACATTTTAGTGTAATCCATACTGAAGGCTGTGGTCTTTGACTTTCATCAGTCAGTGCATCAAGTCATCTTCCTTTCCAGCAAGCAGTGTTGTGTCATCTGCCTGTCACAGGGATTCATCAATCTTCCTCCAACCTTGATGCCACAGTCTGCTTCACATCGCTCAACTTGTCCAATTATTTGTTCGAGATAGAGAGAAACAAATAAAGTGAGAGGCTACAACTCTACTGCACACCTTTTCCAGTTTTGAACCATGCAGTATCATCTCGTTCCCTTCCAGTGACTGCCCTTTATAGGTTCTCCGTGAGCACAGTTAAGTGTTGCAGAATTCTCAATAGTCACAAGATTATCCGTCATTTGTTAGGATCCACACAGTCAAATGCCTGACGAGAAATACTTAATAGACAAGAAGAGCATGATGTGGACATTCATGGGTTGATTATTATCTGGCTGATTGTTTGCTTGTGGGGATAAGAGAAAAAAAATTAAAGTAGGTTGTATCTTCGGTAAATGAAAGACTTCATGTTTTTCAGGAGGGTTGCAGTCTCCTCCTCCTCTTTTCTGTCTGATTTATTTATCCAACAGTGCTATTCTTGTTGTTACCTGTCATGGAGTCAGCCCCAACTCATGGTGACCGTGACCCCATGCACAACAGAATAAAATACTGCCCAGTCCTGCACCAGCCCCATAATCTATTTCAGATTTGATCACCGTGATCCTCAGGTTTTGCGTTGCTTGATTTTCAGAAGTCGATGGCCTGGTCTTTCTTGCAGTCCATCTTAGTCTGGGAGCTCCAGTGAAACTGGTTCAGTCCGGCCTCTACTGATAGACCGTACGTGGCTGCACATGGGATGCACTGGCCAAGAATAGAACCCCTGTCTTCTACATGGAAGGCAAGAATTCCACCACTGAAACACCAGTGCACCATCTATGCCTTGGAATACTGGGCGAGAAACGCTTGGCTTATGGATGGGGAAAGAAAATTCAGTGTCAAAATTCTAGAATTCTGCATGTACTCAGTTGCAGTCAGCCAGTGTCATGGATTGAATCATGTCCTCTGAAAACTGTGTGTATCCATTTGGCTAGGCCATCATTCCTGGTGGTCACTCATCACCACTGGCTTAATGGCAATTAGCTTTTTTTTCTTTTTCTGTCTTTTGTTTGGTATTGCATTAATTTCCTAGTGTTTCTGTAAAAGATTACCACAAACTAGGTGGATTATAACAAAAGAAATTTATTTCTCACAATTCTAGAGGCCAAAAGGCCCAAATCAAGGTCTCAGCAGGGCCTTGCTTTCTCCAGAGGCTCCAGGGGAGAGCTTTCCTGTCTCTCCCAGATTCTGGGGGTTCCTGCCATTCCTTGGCTTGTGGCGGCATCACTGTGATCTCCGTCACCACCCTCACATGGCTGTCTCCTCCATGTGTCTTCCGTCTCTTATACGACACTTGTCATATTGGATTTACAGACCACTTTATTATTCAGAGTGATCTGATCTCAAGATCTTTGATGACATCCGTAAAGATTTTTTCCCAAATCAGGTCCCAGTCACAGGTTCAAACTCACTGCACTGAGTTGATTCTGACTCACAGTGACCCTGTAGTACAGAGGACTTCTCCGTGGGGATTCCAAAACTGTACTCTTTGAGGGAGCCCACTGACACTCTTTCTGCCTCAGAGCTGCTGGTGGATTCTAATGGCCAAGCTTTCAGTTTGCACTCAAGGGCTTAACCACTGCAGCACCAGGACGTGAATGTATGTGTCTGAGGCTACTCTTCAACCCACTATAGGCTTATGAACTGACTGCAGCATATGGGCCTTGTCTGTAACGTGGCTGAAACAAACTCGAAGAGGCAATTCTGAAAGCACTAGCTGAATGTTTCATGGCATGGATTTCACAGAGCAGGCCTGTGAGAGCCAGCTTAGCACAACACCTGACACCTGGTGCGTTCTGGTTTGTCGTCATTCATTCACTCACTCCTTCAAGTGTTTATGATGCATGTGTTCTTTGCCAGATGCATGGGACACAGAACTTAATCAGAACTGCCATCAGCCACCAAGAAGCTTCGGGCTGGAGAGCAGAAGGGCAAGTTCCGATCAGTGCTTTCTCTACCAGGGTGACACATAGGTTCATAGCTGTGCATGGTCACAAGTGTGTCAATGGAAGACACACAGGTGGTCACTGAGAGGCTACCATTAGCATGCAGGTCTTACCTAACTGTGTGGTGTCCACAAAATCCACACGTGCCAGCACACACCTTTTGCTGTCACGTGCTGTGGAGTCCATTCTAACTCACAGTGACCACCTGTGAAAGAAGAAAATTAATTGTTAGCTCGAGCCTATTGTCACCGTCACCGTGTCGGTTCATCTCCTTGAAGATCTTCCTCTTTTTCACTAATCCTCTTCTTCACAAGCGTTGTGTCCCTACCTGGGGTCTGGTCCCTCCTGATGACATGTCCAAACTACGTGAGATCAAGCCTTGCCGCCCTTGCTCCTAAAGAGCACTTTGGCTGTACTTCTTTCTTCCAAGACAGATTTATCTGTCCTTCTGGCAGCCCATGGTCTATTAAACATTCTTGGCTAAAACTCAGAATTCGAATAAGTCAGTTCTACTTTCCTCTTCCTTGTTTGTTGTCTAGTTTTTACTGGAATATAAAGTGACTGAAAATACCACGACTTGGGTCAGACATATCTGAGTTCTCGAAGTGACATCTCTGCTTAGTCACACTGTAAAAAAGTCTTCTGCAGCAGGTTGGATATGCTGCTATCAAGATGTGTGTCTCAGCCCTGTTGTTGTAGTGTTGGGTGTCATGGAGCTACCCCCTGACTCATGACAGCCCCGGGAATAATGGAAAAAAAATGCTGTCTGTCCCTGTGCCATTCCCAGATCAACCGTGGACTGGATCACTGTGATCCGTAAGGTTTTGGGGAGGTAGATGGCCAAAGCTTTTTCCTAGTTTGTGTTAGTCCAGAAGCTCTGCCAAAGCTAATTTAGAACCACCTTGGTCTGCTGAAGGCATGTGGACCTATGTCAGTGCACGGGCTGACAGTGACAGCTGTGTGCATTGGGGTTCAGTAAATAAGCAGACCTCTCCTCGTTAACCCCCAAGGGAGGTTACACTCATGGCTGTAGTGACACACACGGAAAGGTCTACATGTTGCGGTGCCTGTTAGAAGATGCCAGTGCACACGTTGGTTGGTGTAGGTAGGTGCTTTGAACCCACCAGCCCGTCAGTGGGAGGGAGATGTGGCGGTCCGCTTTAGTAAAGATTCACAATCTTTTGGGGCACCTCTACCCAGTCCCGTAGTGTCGCTGAGTCGGAATCAACCTGATCACAGTACGTTTGTCTTCGACTTCAGCTGAATGGATGTTGTCATTTGTCACAGAGTAGATTTTGACCCCTGCACACTCCATGTACACAGACTAGACGTCACTCAGGGATTTCTGGGCTGTGATCATAATGGAAGCAGGTTATCAGACCTTTTCCCCTGTGATAGCCCGTGAGACTGAGTTTGAACCGCTCATGTTTAAGTTAGCAGCCAAGAGCAAAACGTTTGCCACCCCTGGGCCTTGCCTGTGACCAGTATGGGGGCTCCCGTCCCTTCCTGAGCCACAGTGCCCCCTGGAGGAGAACTCCAGCTTCGAGTGGCCAGCCCCCGCCCCGTCCTGAGCCTGCCCCTGGCACAGACCATCCACCGGCCCTCTGAAGCTGCGCCCATGCGGAGAGCCGGACAGCTCCGTTGCTGTTCAGTGGATTTAGACTCACAGCAACCTCACAGGACAGAGCAGAACTGCCCCTGTAGGGCTCCCAAGGCTAGAATCTTTATGGAAGCCGACTGCCATATCGAGGCTCCTGGATGTCCTACTCAGTCCTCGTCCCATGGAATCCTTCTGGACAGAGTAATCTGTTGGCAATCATGAGGCCTAGAACTTGTTCCCGTTTTGCATGGAGACCTGGTTGCAACGCGATTAAACCCTCAGTACTTATCAAACCGTTGGTGGTTAGAACCCACTATCCGCTCGGCAGGAGAAAGATGTGGCAGTCTGCCTCAGTAAAGATTTATACGCTTGCAAACCCTATGGGGACAGTTCTACTCTGTGCTGTAGGGTCTCTGTGAGTCGGAATCCACATGCTGGCCTTGGGTTTTGCTTTGCTTCTAAGGTATGCCGAATTTTCCAGGAAGGCAAGTATCTGTAAGTCAAGGGAAGATCATCCTCTACTTTGAGCATAAAGTGGGGCTCGGGAGAGCTCCCCATTTCGGAGATGGAGTCTTTGGAGTCCTTGATAACTTTTAGGAGTACCAAGGAAATCCGAAGACCAAAACGTTTGTGAACTGTTGGTCAGTGACAAAACACCAGCAAGCCTGAAAGTCAGTGCGCTCCGCCCTCTGGTGGACAAATTGATAATGTGACTGCACACCCTGGCTCACAGAGAACCCACCAGGGGATCCTTGGAAATGCCAGGGGCAGCTCCCCTCTGTCCTACACGATAACTCTGAATCATAATCAACTCAACAGCGGTGGGTTTAGTTTAGGTTTATGTACAGAGCGGTAACTCGGGTGGTGAACTAGTTCAGAGTTTGGCTCCTAAACAAAGGATTGGCAATTCAAATCCATGAACCACTCCTTAGAAATCCTACAGGGTGCTTTCTATTCTGTCGAGTAGGTACCTATGAGTCAAAACTGACTCAGTGACAATGGAATACACACACACACACACACACACTCAGAAACAGCCCAGGGGTTAAAGTGCCGAGCTACTAATCAGCGCTGGTTCCGCCTGCCAGTCTCCACAGGAGGAAGATGTCATGGTCCACATGCATTAAGATGACAGCCTTGGAAACTCTGTGGGACAGTTCCACTCCATCCTACAGAGTCCCTATGACTCAGAGTCGACTCTGGTCTAATCAGGTTTAGGGTCATTAAGAAGTATCGGGTGAGGAGGTACTGTGAGATGATGTAAATACCCCTTTCCTTATCAATCTTACTCTCTAGCTATAGTATCTGTTAATGTATGTTGGCTAAATTATTACCATGAAAATTACTAAAGGAAAAGTTTTCGTTTGTCTTTCCTTCCGTGTTGATCAGCTAACACTTCATCATAAGGACAATATTAGTCATCTCCTTAATTTATAAACAGTATGGACTTCTGGATTTCTGTTTGATTCATTGGGTTGTGTCATTATTTTGATACCCAAATTGGCCAAGATCTGGTGAGTAGGAGTCACCTCTGTTGGCTCCTGTGTCCTTCTGAAATGTCCCCACCATTCTTTGTACCCGTCCTTACTTGTGACATGAGACATTCCAGGTTCATCCTGTATTTTCCCTGTCCTGATCCCAGAATCAACCATTTGTCCAAGGAGCTCTGCCTCTCTTTAGGAAGGAATGGTATTTGAAACCAAGCCAGAGTGCTAGGTGTGGTCATCACTATGTAGGTGTCGTTGTTCCAGGCCCTTACAGTAAAGAGAACTAGACAAAGCACGTGTACACACCCACGTACTGACGTCTACCTTTATTTCGGTATCTGTCTATTGAGGAACCCCTGCTGGTGTACTGGTTATGTGCTATGATTGCTAACCGAAAGATCAGTGCTCCTTAGAAACTATGGGTCACTTCTCTCTCCTATAGGGTAACCATAAGTCAGAATCGACTTCACACCATGGGTTTTATACCTAGCGAAAACCAGGCATTCACACCAGCACCTGTAAATACAATCCAACATGCCCAGGTTTATTTTCATGTTCTTCTTTTCCATTTGTTTCATTCCCTTCTCTGACAATGGAAAAGCAGGCCTCCGGTATCCTCAATATTAGGAATTAAAGGAACGGTCTCTCCTGGGTCAGCTGAGCACCTGCAGGAAGCAGACACTGAGATGGAGTTAAGGAGTGCAGGTGGTTTATTGCAGGGAACCACCAGGAACAGCATCAGGCTGCCACCGAGTCAATTTCAGTTCACGGCAACACCCCGTGTGTCAGAGTAGAACTGCTCCCCTCAGGATTTTCAGTGGACAATTTTGGGGAGGTAGAGAGCCAGGCGTTTCTTCTGAGGTGCCTTTGGGTGGACTACAATCACCAGTCTTTTGGATGTCTAACCATTGGTGCCACCTACGACAGCTGTTACTGGAGGGCAGAGCCAATGAAAGATGAAGTGACAGCACAGGGACATGGCTCCGTCATGGTGTCCTGGAGACCTTGCAAATCCCCATATAGGCTGCAGCGATAATGGGTAGATACACGGATAAGTGGACAGATGGACCAACAGCTGGTATCAAGGCAACTATAGCTCATGGTGCTTTTGTTTAAAGCAGAATACAATGTCATCCTGTCCTCTGTCACCCTCAGGATCACCAGCAAGTTCAAGTCCATGGCTGTGTCTATTGTGCTGACCCATGTCCCCAAAGGACTCCCTCTCCCTCACTGGCCCTCTCCTCCACCAAACGCCATGGCCTCCTCCATCCCTCGATGCCTCCTGATGCCTTCTCTAAAGCAAGTGAGTCACACGGTATCCTGCGGTGCCCCACAAGTTTTTCATCAGCTGTTTCTTGGAAGATGACCAGATCTTTCCTGCTCCTTGGCCTTGGTCTGGAAGATCCACTGACACTTGTGCACTATGAGGAACGCTGTTGGTGCCTGGAATCCTGGTGGCACAGTGGCCAGCAGCCCACCAACACAGAGGCCGCCACAGTAGGAAAAACTGACAGATGAGCAGCAGACAGCCTTGATCAGCTTCAAAACCCAATGCTGTCAAGTTGATTCCAACTCACAGCGACCCCACAGAACAGAACTGCCTCACAGAGTTTCCAAGGGGAGCCTGGTGCATTCCAACTGCCGACCTTTTCACGAGCACACAGAGCACTTAACCAGCAGGCCCACAGACAAGGAAGAAACAGAGCTCATCTGTCTTGGAAGAATGCCCTGTGGTCCTTCCCAAACAAGGCATGGCTGTGAAGAGCTGCTACGAGGCCACTTGTCCCTCCCCTCCCCATCTTTCTGGGAGGTCGTCCTCAGGCAGTTTCTCAGGATACCAGGGTCTGCGGAGGGCTGACAATTTGTGCCTCACTGCCTCCTTTGGGGCAGCTGCACGCCCCCAATCTGCTGCGCTACTACAAGGACAGGTCCTCAGCAATGGGGCACCCACTGCGTGTGCTGTATCAGCATGTCATTGGTCCCTTGTCTTCTCGTGTCACCGCGTGGGCCACGGGACACAGGGAGCTGGCACCTTCGCTACTGTTGCTTTTGTTGTGTGAGTGCAAAAGCTGTCTGAGTCTGACAAGCACTTGTTGCTTCTTTTGTCTTGTTAACTAACACTTTCCCGCTCAGAGCAAGGAGCCCTGGTGGCACTCAGGGTTAAGTGCTCCTCTGTTAACTAAACGGTGGTTCTAACCCCTCAAGCGGTCCCACAGGAGGGAGACCTGCTGATCAGCTCCCATGGAGATGTCCACTAGAGGCCCCCCGGGCCAGTCCTGCTGTGTCTCACGGGGTCACGGTGGGTTGGAGACGATTCCATGGCACCTTACAACAACACTGCTCAGAAGAATTGTAACTTCACAAAAAACAGGAGCATATAGTACACAGAGTTCCTATTATATCCTCTGTGTAACCTGCATGTGTGCACACACACACACACACACACACACACACACACTTACTGCCACCAAGGCGATCCCAACTCTGGTGACCCTGTAGGACAGAGCAGAACTGCCACATAGGGTTTCCAAGGCTTCTTAATGGAATCAGACAGCCACATCTTTCTCCTGGAAAACAGCTAGTCGCTTCGAATGACCAACCTTTCAGTTAGAAACCACGCAACTTTAACTCCTGTGCCACCAGGAGTCTCCCTGTTGTTATTGTTAGTCCGTCTGAGAGTCATGATGTGGACGTAGGGGCTGAAGAAGGCACAAAAGTAGCCAGCTGAAGGCGCCCTGTGCTGTGGGTCCGTCTGTGCCGTCAGGAGGGAAGGCAGCTTCCCAAACATCTGCAGGAATCCACGAGCTCACAGCGGCCCTTGGCGAAGAGAAGACCTTCTCTCCCAGTGACAGGAAAGAGATCTATTCATCTTGCCACATACATCGGCACACCCCTCACATTTGAAAGGTAACCACCCTCCATGTCTCTCCCTCTTCAAGGAGCCCCCAGAACTCACCCTTCCAGACTCCCTTCCATCTGTATCCCAAGCATATCACCCAGGATCTGTCAACAAAGGCACCCAGTGCAGGTGGGAGTCAGGGTCAGGGACCCAGGAAGGCAGGAAGGAACACGACGTGTCCACTCCCGCGAGTGTGGGAATCCAGGACAGCTTCCAGAGCCAGCAGGAGCAGGAGATGTAGGCAGATATCCAGGGTCTGGGATAGAGGAGCTCACAGTTTGTGCACTGGTATCTCCCAAGGTGGGGGCAAAGAGGGATCCAGGGGTATGTGGAGATGTCAGTGATACCCACATCGCCAGGTCCCACTCCTTAGAGATGCCATGAGCCTCCAAATGCCCTTCACCCAAACCCTTGGGGCTCCCCTGCTGGCTGACATTCTGACCCTCTGCATCCCTATAGGTGCTGCCGGCGGTCCCTGTGGCCTTCACTGCAGCTGACCACACTGCCTGCAGGTGGGCGATGCTGGACAGCAGATGGCAGAGGCACCCAGCTGTCAATACTGTGCAGTGTATCTCAGCCTAGAGCTGGTGGAGATTCAGCCTGGGTAGAGCTAGCTGCCATCCGATAATCGCTGGGGAACTTTGGGGTGGAGGCTTTGCCTGTGTGAGCCTTGGTCTGTTTCCCTGTGAAATGGAGCTAACCATGCCCAGTCGATGGATTGACGTTGGGACAAACAGGGACTGTGCCCTAAGAAGCCTGCAAGAAATGTTCACTGAGGACCCCTGGGAGTGCCCCTGTGCCAGGGAACACTGTGGAGGCTTAATTACAGGCCGTGTCCTAACAACGGGAATGAGGACACAGAATGTAAAGTCTCAGGTCCAGAGAAGCCTGTTCCCTGGGGTGAATGGCAGTGGCATCTCTGAGAAGAAGAGCCTAGCAGCCCTTCTGGCCAGGCACCAGGTCTCTGAGGGTGGCTGAATGAGGCCCCGGGGCAGGAGCATGGAGGAGGTCAGGACAGGGCCAGTGGGGCTCAGAGCCTGTGCAAGGGGGAGGGCGGAGGCCAGCCCAGGTGTGTGAGGACACTAAGGAGTCACTGAGGACACACAGCCATGCGGATGACTCCTGCCCTCCCCATGCATCTCTAAAGAGCACCTTCTTCTCCTACAAGAAGCGGAGGACTCCATCTCTGAAGCCTGACTGACAGCTTCCACAGCCTGTCCAGCCCCTTCTTCCCCAGGGCCGGGCAACCTGATGCCACTGAGACCTGAAACCTGCCCACCGTGGATGACCCTGCTGGTATTCAAATACTGGTGGAATAGCTTCCAGCATGACTGTACCACGGGAGCCACCACAACACAACAAGCTGACAGGTGGCTGGTGCACACAGGCCGTAAAGAATCTGTCACCATATAAAATCAGAGTTGACCTAAAAGTTCAACAATGAGAGGTTGCTGAAGTATTATAGGAACTAAAACTTTACTACAGAAGTTAATCGTGCCTAAGAAAATAACTAGATCTGTAGGAAAACTGGTCATTGAAGGAAATCAACAGCCTTAGACTAAGCTTTCCTGAGATAATAAAATACTGCTATACCCCAGGTAAATCCTAGAAAAATCATCACTTCAGGTCACTGTTTGACAATTCAAGAACCACTAAGGTCTGATTACACCTAATAATTACCTCTGAATTAAAAAAATCAACTGTGGTATGCTACACCTGCCAACTGTGTAACAACATTCAAACCCCAAACCTGTTGTCCTTGAGTGGATTCTGACTCAGAGCAACCCTTGGAGACTGAGCTGAATTGCCCCGTCGAGTTTCCAAGGAGAGGCTGTTAGAGCAGAATTTCACATCCCTTGGTTGGCAGCCAAGCTCTTAACCACTGCATCCCCAGGGGTCCAGAACAACCAACACTGTAGTATGGTAAATGGCCTTGGCCAGAGAGGAGACGTTCTTGTTTTAAAGAGGAAGCAATGAAGGTTCAGGAAAGCTAAGTGACGGACCAAGGCCTTGTAGCAGGTAAATAGATAAGTGAGGAGCCCAGGCCTCTGCCTCTCAGTCGTGTTCTTTTAACTGCATCAGACTGACTGCTCTCTGAAGTGTAACAACTGCTTTAGGCTCCATAAGAGATGGTGTCTGTTGGTGAAAATTGTTCCTTTCCCTGTGCCCTCTCCAATGTTTGGATCATGAATGCTCATTTCTATTTCCTGATTGTGTTTTTCCACCTGACCTAAAAATAAAAAAAAGACAGGTAATGCAGCATATTCACTGCTATGCTTTCTCACTTTCTGAAATCAAAACAATAGTAAGCACAATTTTGCATTCTTTTATTTTTTTTCAATACTGTTCCCTGTTTTTCTCAATTCTAGGTTTTCTAATGGTTCTAAGGTTTCAGAAGGAAAGAACGCTGAAAGCTTCCCCAGATGACACAGAATAATACTTCCTTCTTTGGCACTTACCTTTTCACTGCAGGAAAGGAGAAAATAGCTGAAAATAAAACAGAAGCAGGAATACAAGGCTAGTAAAGCACTGAGAAGACTTTAACTGGTACCAGATGGAAAGGGAAAAATGTTTGCATACGCATTCTCTGTTCCACTCTGTGTTCTTCCCAATACTCCTCCAGTTGCTGACACGCTTCTGCAGATGGCTTTGTTTCCTTTCAGGCAGACGATCAGCATGTGGACCACGGTTCCAGCAGAAAAGGGATACAGTAAGGCAGAAGGCAGGAACAGTGGTAACAGGAAAACAAGGTCTACCTGAGAGAGATTGGTGAGCAATTGGATTTGAGGGAGAGGGACACCAAAGACATCAGGTTGTGACACAGATGGGCAAATGAGTTGGTTGTTGGTGTCATTACTTGAGACAGGAAATACGGGAAGAGGAAATTTGAAGGGCAAGATTATGGCTTTCGTTTTACGTGGATAGTTCTTGAAATGCCTGGGAATATCCAAATAAAGATATCCAATAAGTAGCTGGTTAGATTTGGACTGTCCAATACGGTAGACACTAGCTTATCGGGTCTGGTAGATTGCCGGAGATGTCTTTATGTAAAATACTAAGGGGACTGTTTGACTTCTTCCTTTCAGATTTTCATGCCTTTATTTATCATGCCTGATTGCAATGGTAGGATTTCTAAGACAGAGAAGAAGAGAATGTGCACACATGGTCATCCTTGTCTTGTTCCTATTCATAAAGGTATGACATTCAGTATTTCATCTTTTAGTATGCTGCTATCTGCAGTGGTTTTTTGTAGATACACATTACCAAACTGAGGAAGTGGCTGTCTATTCCTCCTTTTCAGTTCTTTGAATCATGAAGGAGTGTTGAGTTTTCTCAAATCCATGTTATGCATCTATTAAAATGATCTGCATATATTCTATTAATGGTCTGTTTTATTCTGTTAATCAATTGAATTACTGCTTTTTGAAGGTTAAACCAACTTTGGGCTCCTGGAATAAATCTACTTGCTCATGATGTAGCCTACAATTTCTGTCTTGTTGAATTCAATTAGCTTCTATCTTGCTAAGGATGTTGGATGAGGGCTCTATACCTGTCTTCCTCAGCTTTCGAGATAAGGATTATGCTGATCTCACTAAATACGTTGGTCTGTTTATTTTCAGAACTTCTTCATTCTTCTAAAAAGGCTTGTGTAACTGCGGTATTTCTTTCTTGAATGATGGATGGAATTCACCAGTGAGGCTATTTGGGCCATGAGATTTCTTCCATAAAGATTTTTGATCATTCAGTTTTTGAAAATTAGATATTCTCCCCTCAGGTTTTTGGTTTCCTTCTGTGTCAGTTCTGGCAAATGTGTCCATTTTGTCTAAGATTTCAATGTGTTCACACAAAGTTGTTTATAATACTGTCTTACTATTCCTTTATTAGCTGTAGGAACTGTGGTGGTAACGCTCTGTTCATTGATACAGTGGAGTTTTGTATTCTCTTTTCTTCTGCATCAGTCTAACCAGAGAATAAGTAGGTATTTTTTTCTAGAAAAAAACTACTTTTGTCATTTTCTTTCTTTCTCTTATATCTACTCTTATTACTTCCTTATTATACTTCCAGTTTAGCTTAAAAGTATAAATGGCCTCACAATCCCTATTGTAGTTACAACCCACAACTTTTGATCTATTGTTTTCAGTCACCTCTAGCTCAAAATACTAGTCTCCTTCTGACAGCTTCATTAATAAATTACTGAGAAGTCTCTTGTTTAATTTCCCAATAGCTGCAGTTTACCTAGATAGCTTCTTATTCATTCTCAGGTTCATTTTGTTGTTGTCACAGAACACATGCTAAGTCATTTCAATTCCTTTCATTGTATTCAGTTGTTTAATAGCCTCGCATAGTGGAGAGAAAAAGAATGGGAATTCTGCAGCTGTTGGATGGAATGTTCTCTCAGTGTCATTAGAATCAAGGTGACTGAAAGCATAAGTGTCTAATGGTATCAACTGATTAGAGAATATTCAGACCTCTATTACTGGGGAGTTACTTCTTTCATTCTACCATTTCTTGAGGTTCTGGAGCCCTTGGTGGTGAAGTGCTTAAAGAGTTGAGACACTCAGTCAAGGGCTGGCAGTCTGAGTCTAACAGACACTCCCTGGAAACCCTGGGGGGCAGTTCTACCTGTCCCCATCAGTAGGAATCAATTGGAGGGCAATGGGTTTGGGGTTTTTTTGGTGGTGGTTGTTATTAGCTATCTACATGTTTATAATTGAGGTCTTCCTCAACACATCATACCTTTTATCATTCTGGAATGCCCTGCTTCATTTTTAGTAAGACTCTGTTTCAAAGATTCTTTTGTCTGATATTAATATAGCCAGTAAAGTGTGTTTATGCTGTTTGTGTGCTGTTATTGGGTGCCATTGAGTCAGATATCATTTTGTCTGTTTACTTACAAATTATCTCCATCTTTATAGGCAAATGGAACAGAATAGAGAGACCAGCAACAGACCCACACATACCCACACACGACTGACATCGTCAGTTCTGACTGAGAGCAACCCTACAGAACAGTAGAACTGCTCCATAGAGTTTCCAAGGAGAACATGGCAAATTCAAACTGCTGACTGGTTAGCAGACATAGCACTTAACTACTATGCCAGCAGGGTTTCCTACACATACATTTAGAAAAAAAAAAAAAAAATCCACTGCTGTCGAGTTGGATCCAACTCATTGCAACCCTAGAGGCCAGAGTAGAACTACCCAATAGACTTTCAGAGGAGTGCCTGGTGGATTTGTACTGCTGAGTTTTTGGTTAGCAGACAAGCACGAAATCCACTATGCCACCAGGGTTTCCACACATACCTAGATAATTGATTTTTCTACAAGATGGCATGGTAATTCAATAGGGGAAGTGTTTTAAACAGATAGTGCTGGGATACCATAAGGAAAAAAGCTATCTCTAACTAAAATCTAATTAAAGAGAATGTAGTCAGACTCTCCTGTTTCGTTTTTTTTTGGAAATCTGCTCTGACAACCTCTATTTTAAACAGTCTGTCAGTGCAATTATTGCTATGTTTGAGGTCTACCATTTCATTTTTTGTTACCCTGTGCTCCTCTTGCTGCCTTATTTTGAATTAAGCATTTCTTAGTACTCTATTTTCATTACCTATTATGTCAGCAGTTTGAATCCACCGGGTGCTCCTCGGAAAGTCTACAGAGGCAGGACTCCTCTGTTCTCTCGGGGTGCTATGAGTCAGAAGTGACTTGACAGCAATGGGTTGGGTTGGGTTCACTGACTTTGCAAAGGAGCTTTTGTAGGGCAATGATGCAATGCCTGGCTGCTGATGAAAGGTCAGAATTTCATATTCACCAGCAGCAGCAAGGGAGAAAGGATCCGGCAGTCTGCTCCCATCAAGACTGATGCCTAGGAAACCCTGTGGGCAGTTCCACTCTTTCTCATAGGGTCCTTAAGAGTCAGAATTGACCCAGCAGCACAACAACTGACCTCATATTCTTTCTGGAGCTTGCTTTGGGATGACAACAGCCTGTTCTTCCAGCCTTTCAGTGAAGGGTCTGGGTTAGTTAACAAGCTCTGACACAAGAAATCAGGGGCATGGGCCACAGGATGTTACCCTTATAGCCCAGAGTCACACATTCAATTCATATCATTCCAGATGTATCTAAATAGCTGGGGAAGGGGATCCTGACATCCCTGGGACCCAACAGCTAAGGCGAGGCCTTGGGGGAGTTATTCACCTGCCACACTATTCCACAACAGGCCTAGTGAGATGTCGTCTGAGATGATGCGTTCATTCCCCAGAACTTTACGGCAGTGCCGTCTGACCCATGAAGCAGGAGAAAAGTTTCCGTGAGAATGATACTGAACATGGGAGGGGTATTGAAACCATCCTCCTGCCTAAACTTGCACCGCAGTAGTCTTTCCATTTACAGGTCGCCCCCTCGATCTTTCCATGGAAAATGTCTATCGAAGGGGTGATGATCAGCGCACAGGTGGAGATGCGGGGACCAGCCAGCAAGTCTGTTTTCTTGCACTGCCCAAGCCCTGAACATATCTGCATAATCAGCACCTTTACAGGACTACAAAAGACGATCAGAGCACTACAAAATATGAACAAATACTAGGCTCAAAAAACTAACTGTGGGCCTCCTCAGATTATGCAGATACGTGCAGGGCTGGGACAGCAGAAGAAAATAGACTTGCTGGCTGGTCTCTGCATCTCCACCCTGTGCCCCGATCATCACCCATCTGGCAGACGTTTTCCGTGGAGAAGTCAAGAGAGGACTTGTAAATGGAAAGACTGTCCCAGTGCAATTCATGGTTCTGGCAGTGAGGGCTGACAGAATGTCACGTTCTTAGGTGAGGCTTCCAAACGGGGACAACTAAGTTTATTGATGGCCTGTGAAGGACAGAATGAGAAGAACATGAACCATGAAGAAATAGATGGCTGCTAGCAGTGGCAGCTGCGTCCTCTTACGGCACAAGGAACGCAGAACCTGCTTCCACGCAGCACCGGTCTGGGTCTGAAAGAAAAATCTGACCATCAGCGTTTCATCCTCTGAGGAAACTGACCTTCCCCTTCTCCAGTAATCTTGCATTTAAGCAACACTCATCCAACCAGTGCAGAATAGGGTATCCTGGGAGAAAGGCCTCTCCGGGTCTATAAAACCAAACCCCAAACCTCTTGCTGTCAGGTCAGTTCTGACTCAGTGACCCTATGAGACAGAGTAGAACTGCCCCACAGAGTTTCTGCAGAGTGCCTACGGGATCTGAACTGCCGACCTTTCAGTTAGCAGCTGGAGCTCTTCCCCACTGTGCCACCAGGGCTTCTGGGGCTTGGCGGACTCCAACAGGCGGCCCCAACCTCCCACACCCTTCCAGCCTTGGATCCATCAGCTGCCTCCTGACTGGACTGCCACATTCCCTCTCCTGGACTCAGCCAGCCCACTCAGACGGACAGCCCCGGCTCGTCACCCTTCTTCTCTTCTTACCCTCTGGCAGCTGACGCCTGTGAGGTCTACTGTTGTCATGTGTTCCTGGGTGCCACCAGAGCCAATGATAGGAGTGTGGGCAGAGCGCCACTCCCTGTGCTCCAACCTGTGTTGAACAGAAAAGATGCTTGACATTGGTTCTTAAGTGTAAGACAGAGGTGGGTCAGGTGAGGTTTTCCCAGAAATCACACCAGGTGCCGTGGCACCACGGATGCCGAGCTCAGGCTGTCACCACAATCCCTGCCTTCACACAATGTATCTGTGAGCAGGCAGGATTTCTCCAGCAGCACTAAAAGGCAGTAACAACCATTGTGTATTGACTGCTTCCTACCTGTTAGGTATGAGACCGGGCGCTTTCCACATACTTAACCCTCACGTTTTGAAGTGAGTGTTCCGATCTTCAAAGAAAGGCTTGAAGAGGTTAAACCACATGTAGTCAGAGTTAGAGTCAGAACTCAAAACCCAGGATTCTCTTTAAATCTCATATTCTTTTTTCTCCCATTAGACCATACCTCAGAGAAGCTCATTTAACAAAAAAAACTACTGTTTCTTTACTTTATTAAAGATTAATAGGTAAAAGCCCCCAAGAAAGACTTCTATGGGGTCCACAGAATTAAACTGCACTGTCAGAAATCCTGACTGCTTCCTCCTCCATTTTTCTGCCCATTTGCCTTTCTATTTAATCCTGGAACTTCTCCATTGAACGAACGTCTCCTTTTAACTAACTGCCTTTGTCATCTCAACGGTTTCTCACAAAAATACTAACTGTATCAAAGAAACTGCAGGTGACCTGGCACACCTGATGAAGCATTTCCCTACAAGGAGGCCCTTTTTAATGGAGGTGGGGAGACTGGAGCTCGACTGATGCTGTTCTTCCCTTGAAGTCATATCCCTTAGCCTGAATCTCCTGGCCTCTCTTTGGGGACCACACACTTCTCTCCAGGAGGAAGGAATGCCTTAATCTGAGGTACTCATTCAGAAAAGAGAACCGAGTGTGCAGAGCCCAGCTCCTCCCTCCCTCTTTTCCTCTTGGGACCTGGGCTGGCCGCACAGCACACTTTTGGTGTCTGTTGCTCCACGGGACAAGTTTCTTAGGGGAAGCCTTGATCTGGTCCCACATGCTCTCTTCTTACAATAAACTATGCAAAAGCAAGAACTGGTGCCAGTGGAAACCTGTAGAGAAAGAAATGCCAATCTTTTCTAGTAATAGAGTACAGAAAAGTGGAAGAGTGCCCTCTGTCCAAGCTGAACAACTTGGCAACCTGGAAAAACAAGGCAGTCCTGTCGAGTTCTGGCTCTCACAGGATTCACTGTCATGGGAAGTCATTCAGCTTCTGTAGGCTGCCCGAGAATGAGCTGTTGGTAGGAGATGGTGCAACCAACAGTACTGGCTGCTTGTAAGTTCAAAGCTGCTGAATTCTCCACACACGTGAGGCTCTAACTCTGTCAGTGCCTGACCTAGGTAGGCAGCAGCGATGTAGCTTCCCCAGCGTCACACTGCAGTGCTAACAAAAGGGAACTGTGGAGAGCATAGCCACGGATTATTAATGCGACCCGAATGTGGCTTAACCTGGCTTGTCCACAGGCTCGAGATTCACCCCCTTCTAGGTAGTCTCAAGTTGGCCCGGGACAGACAACTACACATGACAGGGATATTTTCCCAAAGGGCCAGGTTTCATGGCTCTAAGCAATTCCACGTGGTGTCAGAAACAGCTATGGGTCCCCAAGTCTGGGAAAGCTCACTGGACGCAAAGCAATCGCTGTGCTGTGTCCCTACAAAGCCACCCTCAGAGATGCATGGCAAGGTCCGCAAAACAAACATTACACACAACCACCACAACAAAATCTAACCCACCACTGCTGAGTCAATTCCAACTCACAGCCACCGTATACAACAGAGCAGGACTGCCCTGTAGGGTTTCCAGGAGTGCCGGCTGGATTCCAACTGCTCACCTTTCAGTTAGCAGCTGCAGTTTCTCACCACTATACCACCAGGGTTCCCCTAAGGCCCAACAGGGCATGAAATTTAGCAAGCGGGGAATACGTAACACGGATAAGGAATGTAGCCCAAACAAGGCACGAATTTAAGATGACTGAAGTTGCCACCTCCGCAAATTTCTCAACTCTACCAGAAGGTACTCAGATAACAAAGGTCACTCACTGAGGCAAAAGCCAGTATTCCACAGGCAGCTTTTATCCCTGCATACAGTGGAAGTTAAGGCCTGCTTTACTCCTTCTTTCCATAGAAAGGAGCATCGAGCCCTAAAACACTGTAGCCACTTGCTGCCTTCTCACATGTAGTGAATCTCCTGACTGGTGAGTCTGGGGACGAGAACCAGGATGTGGTGTGGCTCTGCTCTTCCATCATGAGTCCTGGAGTAAACGGCTCCTGAGAAGTACAGTTTGTTCTGCTGCTCCAACGGTCTGCTGTTGACAAGGCCAGCTTCCTCTCTGGAGAGGGAAGGCTATGGTAGACCAACACTGCCTGGACTCACAGGGGGTGCTTAGGACCAGGAAGCATAGATGTTAACCCATCAAAAGCTACATTCTTTCCATATAAGCTTTATGGAGTCATCTGTCCATCTCCCATATATTTTAGTCTTTCCAAGAGTTTTCAGTTGATTCAGATCTCAGCTAGACAATGTAGTTGCTGTTTCTTTGGTCTCCTCAAGAAGCTAACATCTGCCTCAAACTGGGGAATAAAATACTTTCATAGCTAATTTCAGATAAGCTAAGAAAGATACCTTATTCTATCCCAGCAACCACTGCATGAGGTAGACGTTACAGGAGGTGAAATAAGCTGTCCAGGAATGATAGCTATTATTACTCTCTAAGACCAACTGATTTGGAAACTAAGGGCTTACTACTCTTTGGAGTGACCACAATGACCCTAAACTCGGTACAGTATCCAACTCGAGACAAAAATAAGGTCGGAAGTCTGGCTGCTGAAATGCTCATAGGAACATATTCATCACGTGTGATCAGGAAGGATCAGAAGTGAGGACGTGCTCTCTCGCCCAGCCCTTTACCTCCTGATGGGCTCCTTGGCGGCAGACAGTGCGGCCTCGGCAGCCACTCTTTGGTCTCGCTCTTCTTCCAGCAGCTTCCTTAGTTCGCTCACCTCCTGTTGAGTGTTACACAGTTGCTGCTGGGCTTCAGAAAAGCTTGGGAGAAAAGGCAAGGAAACAGCATTAGTAAATGCAGAACACAGGTGCTCAGAAGTGGGATTCCCAGTCTTCAGAAGGTCTTCCTAAGGTTCTAATGCAGGAAAATGTGTCACAGCTTGTAAGAACACAAGGGGAAACGTAAAAGCACAGCTCTACAAAGATGAAATAAAGCTGCAGAGAGTGCCTTGTGAGATTTGGGGGACTGATGGAATATCTTTTCATATTATACTGAGGAATTGATACTGGTGTTTTTAGTTTATCAACTTTTCACCCACAATTAATTTGTTAATTATGAAAGTACTACTTCATCCTCACATTCATTTTCTCATTTGGCTTTACTTTGCTTAGGACCAGCTGATGTCTGGTCCTTTAAGGAATCATGCTGGTATGAGAGGCATTGAGGAAAGCTCTCAGTCACAACGGAGGGAACATGCAAATGGTGCTCATGGATCTTGGGCATAAAAGCGATACTACAAAACTGAGAACACAGAGGAGGCTTATGCAGTCAGAGGTGATGGAAAGTAGGTAGAAGAGACCCCTCAGTGGGCTAAGGCAATAATATCAGAGTACTGCACTGATAATCCAGACCAGAGGCCAAGGGAGAAATCTAAGAGATCTCTCAGGAGGAAGAAAGAGAAGCAGATGTGAATGTTTTCCATTCATACAAGTTGTAGCAGGACGTTATTTGACTAAGGGGTGGGGGGGAAGTACAAAGAAAGAGATAGTATATATTCTAAGGGAATTTAAGGTGAAATCATCACTTACAGAAATACTTGAAATGAACACCTTGCTTCCAATGAAATCTAGAGAAGCAATTGCCTCATGAATAAAGCAAATACTCCTGTTCATTCACCTGGAAACGCTGGCCTTGAGGACTTCCATCTGGCTGGACACCTGCCTCAGCTGCTCCTTGAGAATACTGCAGTTCTCAGAGAAGACGAGAAAACCAGCTGTGAAAGAGAATGGTAGTGGGGGATGATAATGAACCTGAGTGAAGTCCAAGTAATGCTTCCAAAGAGAAAGAAGCCAGAGCATGGGACATGAGGCAGCTATCTCTGCAGCACAATCTGGGACTCCTAGGACAATAAAACGGCCTGAGTTGATCCAGAATCCTGTTGTTTTCACCACACACATTTTGCAATTGTGAGAGCAGTTACAATGTGCCCATGCTCTTTCACATGTCTCCACAAATTTTAACAGTAGCGGGAACCTAGCTAGTCCCATCAATCATATGAGAAAACAAATGACATGACTGCTCAGGTTATGCAGCCAGTCCACAGAGAGCTGCAAATTCAAGTCTTCTGAGGTCCGCCCTCAAGTGCTATTCCAAAGTCTGTATCTAAAAGGGTAGAGACACCTGGAGGGTTCCAATACTGAGTATGAACATGCTGAGACTCTCAGGACCTAGGATATGTGCTTACAAAAAATGAAGTCTGTTTCTACAGTCCATTCACATGACCTACCCAGGCCCTCTCTAACTTGACCCTGCTGACTCTTCAGACTGTTTGGCAGTATTCCTGTCTTCATCACTCTCTAGAAATACTGGCACTCCTTCTCCCCTGCAGGCCCATCTAGTTCATTCCTACCTCAGGGCACTGACACTTGTGCCTTTCTGGGCTGGGCATGCCCTTCCCAGGGCGGTTCCCTTTTTCATCATCCAGGCCTCCAGGTCTCTGACAGGCCTCCCCGATCCACTCCGACACTGCCTTTTGCGGAGCTATGCACACCTGCAGTTTTAGCTGGTAAACTGCACCTTGTTTTATTACCTATCTTTTTAATAGTTGATACTGATACATTATAATTACAAACTTATTGTGATAACATGTTACCTATTTATTGACACAGAAATTTATACACAATATACAGTGATATATGGAGAGACTAATATCAAGGATCTATACCTATCTATAAATACAAATTATAGATTATATTTATGTGATTAATGGAATTTTATATTTGTATATTAATAGTGTTTTCTACATATACAATATAACCTAGAGTTATGAAAACATCCAGTCTAACATTTTCCTAGTATCTTTCCTAACAATATCACTCTGAAATTCTATGGCCTGTCACAAACATGTTTACAGCCTGTATTCCTATCAAATAGAGAAGCTCCACCTCAAGTTCACAGCAGCGTCCGCAGCAATCAGAACAATGCCTATTATCCAGAAAGAACAATAAATCAATCTGAAGAAGGAGTAGATGAAGGGTAGCTACAAAACAAGTGAATATAAGAGTGTTTGTGATGTATCCAGACACTGGATGGAATTTCTGGGGAAAAGGGCATAGTAGTATTTGGTTGCTCTGGGTCAGAACCCACCGGATGGCAATGGGTTTTTGGAAAGGCAGAACTGAAAAAAAAAGAACAACCCTTGATTTTGAAGTGTTCATACTTATTTTTGAAGTGTTTCTTTAGTGTAGCAAAAAGACACACATTATAAAAAAGATAATTTTATGGACAGTCATGAAGAGAGGCTTCTTAGCTCAAGTAGACACATGAGGATCAGATGGGCCAGCTCCTGTCTGGGGGCCAAATGAGCAGGCAGGAAGGGGCAGGAGCTGGCTGGCTGGATCTGGGGTAGAAGGGAAGAGTGTGGTGTTGAAACTGGAGGCCTGAAAACCATAATTCTTCTAGCAACAGGGGGAAACAGAGGCTGGAGACCCAAGTGGCTTTGCTACAGAGCAATTGCCCCATCCCTCTGAGGAAACCCATAGGGCCCAGATGATACTAAGAGGAAAACCCACAGCCTTGACAAACACTGGCAAGAATTCAGCAACTTCAGTGTGGGCCCAGGGATAACACCTCCTGCCCCAGTCATGGGGCTCCAAGCCAGTACCTGGGTTTCAGGCCAACAATTGTGGACTTGGACAAGAAACTAGGGAGGGCACCGCCAATGAGGTATTTTGAGATTTCCCCTTCCGATGGCTGAACTGGTGCCAGAACCTGATATACATGGCCTGGAAGACTGATAATGGCCTGTGAGACTTCAGGCCCACGTGTGCCCGGCACTTTATCGCTCCAACAGCCTAAAAAGATCCAAAGGATTGAGGAAACCCAGATTCCTCTCCAAAGCATATTCCCTAACCCTTTGAGTTCTCTACCTCTGATCTTAGCATGTAGCTTCACCCTTTAAAAGCTCTTGAACGAAGTAATAGGTTGGGTAGATTTGGGAAGGAAGGAGCTATCCTCTCTGCCACTTTGTGTAAGCTAGCACACAGGTAATCTCTTTGATTTAATTTACTCTAACCTCTTCTCTAAGTGATTGGCCTTGTGGCAGGTGGTGTGAACTCCTCAGTTTCTCTGATAACAGGATCACATTACAGGGAGGCCAACTAGGGTCACATAACAATGGGTGCCTGAATTGTCGTATGAGAAACTACCTGGAACTGTAGACTTTGACTTAAAGTGCAATTAAAAAACAGTTTGAAAGGACCACTTTAATGCTACGTTAAAAATGTGTTCAAATGGATTAGGCTCAGGTTCGGGGCAGTCAGATCAAATTCCTGAAAAATAGAGTGCCCTAGGGGAGGCCCGAAAGAGAAGGAGGAATTCACTGGGTTAAAGAAAAGGGGTAGCATTCTAAACAGGGTCTATTAAAAAACAAAAAGAAATCCAGACCGACGGCAGTCAAGTCAATGCTGACTCACAGCAATCCTATCAACAGAGTAGGAGTGCCCCATAGAGTTTCCAAGGAGCACCTGGAAGATTTCAACTGCCGACTTTTTGGCTAGCAGATGTTGCACTTCACTACTCCACCACTAAGGCTTAAGTAGGGTATAGCACAGGCAAAACCCCAAATGGTTCCCACTTGAAACCTTTATTGAGAAACCTTTATCTCTGTTACCTCAACCCACAGAATGATTACTGGGAATAACCTTCCTTCAGTGGGCCAATCTGAAAATTCATTACGTTTTTAAGATCCTGTTAACACCACACTTCCTACAGAATAACGTGTCCACTTCCAAATCAATATAAATGAAAGAGAAATCCTACAGCATTTCTTGTCCGTATGGCACAATGTTAGACTTACAGAAACAGTGGAGCCCTGGTGGTTAAGAGCACAGTGGCCAAGAGCTCAGCTACTAACGGAAAGCTTGGCCCTTCAAATTCACCAGCCACTCCTTGGAAACCCTATGGCACAGCTCTCCTCTGTCCTAGAGGGTTGCTAGGAGTCAGGATCGACTTGATGGCAAAAGGTTGGAAGCACTGGTATACAGTCGAATGGTTGCATGTGTATCAGTCTTAGCTTTCATAACTACCAGCCCTGCTGAGAAGATCTTTATGATCAGAGGATCTACATGTTATACCTATACAATCATAAAAACCCAAACACGCTGTGAAATAGAAAGATAATGACAGTTTTCATCTTTACGTACCATTCTCAGCTTTAAGTGCCTCCAATTCCATAGAGCTAAGGAGCAAGGCTCCCTTTTCACTCTCTAGTTCAACTGCTCTCTTCCGCAGAGAGGCAACGTGCTCCTCAGTGACTGCCTAAAGTGTAGAAAGAAACAAATCAATGATATAACATGAAAAGCTCCCAAATGAATGATTAGACAACCACCAGCCTTTTTGTTTTCTGAGAGTTCTCCAGCTATGAAGACACTTTAAAAATACCATCTACTGATCAGGCAATGTTTTTTTTAACCTGGAGGTAAAGAATGCAGTAAATCTTTAACACAAACCTCCAACACAGCTGTCTGAATTTAAGATTCAAGCCTGGATTTCAAAGACAGAAATCTTAGGTCTATAAAGAAAGAAAAACATAAGGAAGAATAACAGCTTTGAGTCCACAAACAATGTTATAAGACTAGATTCATGTCCCCAAGTAACAAGGTCTCTCCCCTGAAAGACAGTGAGCCTGAAGACAGGCTTCCCAGAGTTACACAGAGACAAAAATTATATCGATCCCTTCAAGAGAAGAATCATCATTTTCCCCCAGTATGATGAAAATTATCTCGCACTCCATTTATGCATCCAGGATGTCAGAGGTTTCTAAATGAGACATAAATGTCTGAGTATCTCATGTCTTTACGTTAATACCATTTTATCATCATTTTTCTGCAAAGCGATCATTCTATCCAAGTTTTCATAAAGAGGCATTAGGATCTTTAGAGCACACTCACCCATTCATCTGATGACGAAACAAATGGCCAGGGGTAAATTGAGAGTTTTAGTAGTTCTTACCCTAAAGGATATTTCTAGTTTCAGCTATGTAAGACACATAAAATTCAGACAGAAAAGTCCTCAATCTCTCTGGCCAAAGGAAGGACAAGATAGAATTTGTCAGAATGTGACAGGAAAAATCAGAGAGAAGAGAATGCCACAGAATGGGAACTCCAATTCCATGTGTCAACTCAGCTCCAATCCCTGGCTGAAAGATGAAGTAGACGTCTACAAGAAAGTAGAAACAGTCCAGTGGAGGCAAGGATGCCTCAGCGAAATCTGAGTGGCTGTCCACCAAGTCCAGCATTTGTAGTGTGAATTCACAAATGTGACTGACAGAAAATAATCAAGCTTCAGAAAAACAGAACAGAAACTACAGTCCAGAGAACAAAACTTTCACCATATCCAAGTTTCAGTCGAAAACCACTTGCTACACAAAGAAAGACATATAGAACCAATTCTCAAGGGGGAAAAGAAAAACAACACAGCTTGACTTGAAAGTTTTGCAGTTAGCAAACAAGGATTTTAAGAATTTTTTAATAACTGTGCTCAAGGACATAAAGGAAAGGATGCTCACAACAGATGAAAAGATAGCAGATTCTACTAGGGACAGAGAAGCTAACTATAAAAGGAGAAACCTGAAATTCTAGAAATCAAAAACAGAGTCTCTGAAATGAAAAATTCCATGGATGAGCTTGACAGTAGACTATAGATGACAGAAGAAAATATAGGTGAATGTGAAGACACAGCAATAGAGCAATTCTCCAATCTTAAGCTTAAAGAAAAAAGTCAATCAAAGACAATGAACAGAATCTCAGAGACTTGCTGGACAATGCCAAACAGTTCAGCATACATGTCACTGAAGTGCTTGAAAAGAAGGCAGAAAGACGCAAGAAAATTATCTGGGAGAAACAACAACCCAAAGATTTCTTTCCTAATCTAAGTTTTTACCTGCAGGAACCTCAAATAAAAATGGGCAGAAAAGTTACAAAGGAAATTGCAACAAAGTATGTCACAGACAAAGAAAATACTCTAAAAACTGAATAAAGGGAGGGTGAAGGGTCGAGGATGGGGGGTAGAAAAGTGGGGGGGGGGTAGGCGGAAGGGGGATCTGTATTCTCTACCTATATACGAGAATAACATTTGGACTGACTACTGACCAAAGTATACTGAAAAAAGTATAGGCCTGAGGCAGTCAAATATCTCTATGTCCTGAGATTAAAAAAAAGAAAGTCAAGCCAGGACTGTATGTCTGATAAAAATGTCATTCAACAATTACAACAAAATAAAGACGTTTTCTCGCAAAAGAAAGCAGTAACTTTCATTACCAGAATACCTACACTACAAGAAATACAATAGTATCTTTCAGAGACTGACGGATAATGATAACATACGGAAATAGGATGATTAAAGAGCAAAAGAAAAAATGGCATATGGTTAGGATGTGGCTACGTGATCCATCACCCGTCCAGATTTCTAAGATCCTGAATGAGAAAAAGTCCCAAGAGCACTGTCTTCTCATCATTAATAGGGACACTCTATGAAGGCATTTCCTCATTTTTTCAGAGGGAACTCACATCCAGAAAGCCTTGAATCAGGCTGGAAGGACAGAAAGCTTACACTGCTTTCAGGAACAAATTCTCACTGGAAAACCCAAGGACAGATACAGCAAAGACAAAGAGATCAGACGGACAAGAAGTGCACGGTGCATCACCTGTAGGCCTTCGTTAGAGGCATCCGGGAAAGAAGTCTGAGAGGCTGCTTCCTGTTTCTGCCCGGCAGCTTTGCTTAGAAACTGGCTGAGTTGTTTGGATTTTTCCTCAAGCTGATCTAAGGAAAAGAAATACAGACAGTGAACTGATCTCGGCCTCTAGTCCCAAACTAAGTGGATTCCAATCTGCTAGGCAGATACCTCCCACTGTTGATTTCAGTTCAATTCTGTAAAATTACAATGCCATGTCAACATTTTTGTTTCCACTTGGAAATGCTCCCGAGGACCAAAGAACACCTCAAGGAACCATTCGCAGATGAAAACGGTCCTTTGGGAACACACTTCCTTCCCAGGTACAGTCAGCTAGGCCAAGGCATTTGCAAAAGGTCATTGTTCCTCTTTCCACTTGAAAAGGGCTTGGGTACTGCCCCCAGCCCCCAACACCACCCCCCACTCGCCCCTGGGGTTTACTGACTTTCTCCGAGGTCCCCCAGCATGCTTTGGAAAAAGAACCCGGTCCAGGTGTTCAGAGCACAGCGTGTTCAGGGAACACACAGCCGCTGTGCCACGGCCTCTTGGCTTTCTGCTTAATGTTCAGTTCTTCAAGACAGATCGTGAACTTGGGGACTCTTTGAAAATCTTTCCTTTACATAGACAGCACTCTATTCATCAAGGTTATCAGAGGATGAAGAAGAGTGGTGTCAACAAGTAGTGTTTAGAACCTTCTAAAAGATTTCATTTATCACAGCCATGTACTGCTTTCAAGGCAACACCCTTTGAAGAAGTCAACCGTTTTAAACCCTCACTTTTCTTTCCAGAGACATTCTCACCTCCACAGAAGGCATTCCCATCCATCTTAAGATCGAAGGACAGCTCCTTGCCATTCAGGTCTCCCACTTCAACACCCAGATCTGGCCCAGGCTTTCCAACAGGCTAATTAAATGCTACTCCTTGCCGTCACAGAACCCTCCATGGTAGAGGGAAGTTTCAGAAAGAATTCGACTAAATATCTAGCAAGTCACTACCCATGGAATTTGCAACTATAATAATAATGACATTTTCAGGCCAGGCTCTTACTTCAGTCAGAGGCATGAAGAAGTGCAGCAAAGGGCGTGGGAAAAGGCCCTTCTTACTATTTCTTTTCACTCGAGTCGTTTCAGAAAATTGAGAAAATGGTAATGTGACCAACGGTTCCCTGAAAACCGAAAGGCGCCTCCACTCACGGGCTAGAGACGGGGCTCTCAAAGGCAAGCCACTACTGACCTTCCAGCTGCTGAAGTGCCTCGGCCGACTGCTCATGCTTCTCCTGCCGGAGCTTGGCGTTCCAATCTTTGAGAGTGTAACAGGAAGACTGCAATTCATGTCCGGCCTTCTGAAGGCTCTCCACGTGCAAGGTCGTTTCTCGCATCTTGGCCAGGTGCTTTCGTTCCAGACTTATGTTCGCTGCCTCGAGCCGAGCCCGGGCTTCGCCCACTTGCTCAAGCTGTTCGATGAGACAATGCTGTTCTTCCTGAAGCACCTGGAACGATAACTTTCCCTCTGCCACTTCATGTTCCATCGTCTCGATCCGAATCTCGGACGCCTGCCTCTCTGCTTTCACCTGTTCTAACTGGTGAAACAGAACCTAAGAAAACAGATAAAGTGCCTTGCAGGGCTTCCAACAGGTCGATTCCAGTTTTACCTCCTCCTGAGAATTTGCATTTGCACCCTAGATATACTGAATCAGAATCTACTTTTGAAAATTTCCCTCGGTGACTCTTAGGTAGACCCAGGTAATTCACGTATTCACAGAAGACGTAACTACTTGGCCTCATCTTACTGATCAAAAATCGGAAACATACCCCGTCAACACAGCCAGGTCACTTATTTTCTCCACGTTAGAACTGGCTCGTGAGACAAGAATCAAACCAGCACTTCCTTACATTGTTGTGAATAGGCATAGTACTACTGCTGGGGGTACTTGCCATCAAGCCAATTCCAACTCGAGGTCACCTGACCTCATGTGTGCAGAGAAATGCTCCACATGGTTTTCAGGGCTATGCTGACATGTAACCTGCCCAAAGTCCCCTACATCGAAAGGGGCACAACTGGGACTGAAAGTCAGAATCAACTGGACAACAACTGGTTTTGCAGGCCCCGGGTTGTGGAAGTGTTCCCATGTTTGACTGCTCACCAAAAGGCTGGAGTTTCAGTGTACCCCAGGTGGGCTTCGGAAGAAATCTGGGGCCAACGACTTCCCCTAGACAGCCACCGGAAACCCTATGGTGCACAGATCTATCTGACACCCATGTGGTCATGAGGAGCAGTAACTGACTCAGTGTTTTCTAGGATGACAGTCGAAGAGAAGCCTCACGCTCAGGCTCTGGGTTTTATTAAGATGGAAGAAATGTGGACAGGTTTCCATGACCGAAGAAAAAGTCTTTCTGCAGAGGGAGGGTTGCCAGTTATGAAGAGATGATTTTCTCGAGGAGCACTCAGCACCCAGATGCCAAGGAGAAGAACGTGGACAGTAGTAACGACTCTGCATCGCAGTGTGACAACAGGGACGTGACAGGACAGAGAGAGGCCATGCAAGGGTTGAGGAAAAGGAGGAGTCCAGACGGCCAACCATGGGCCCGTGCAGAACAGGGAAAGGAGACAGGTCAAGAGACAGCTCACACACTACAAGAACAAAGGGGAAGGAGTGTAAGCTCTCAAGGAGAACAAAGGCTCCAATAGCTAGCAAAAGGGGACAACACGGTTACAGGAAGGAAACGGGACATTTCTGCATCCTTGATCCCCTTCTGAATCCAGGGAAATGTGACATGTCTTTCAGAGGCACTTGGACCCTCAAAGAAGCCCTAGTGGCATGGTCATTAATGCACTTGTCTGCTCACCAGGAGGTCGAGGCTGTCAACCTCCCAGCTTCTCCACTGGAGAAAGACAACGCAGTCTGCCTCTGCAAACACCGACAGCTTGCACAACCCTACTGGACGGTACAACTCTGCTCTACAGGGTTCTTCCTTGGGATTTGAAGGCAACGGGCTTTTTCAGAATCCGAAATTGAAGATCACAAAAGAGAAGAGTAACCACAAAGGATAGGAGATGTGAGTTCAACAAGGGAAGGAAATGTACCTCCTGTGGGTCACTGCAGCACTGTCAAAGACATTTCTTGCAAGAAGAAAGTTTCTCATGAGCCCATTTTTTTTCAGAAGTCCTGTGCTGCGTCTTTCTTCCTAGGTGGTCTTAGTCTGGAAGCTTGGCTGAAACCTGTCTACCATGGGTGACTCTGCTGGTATACAAATACAGAGGCCTAGCTTCGAGCGTCAGACCAACACACAAGCCCCCACTGTCAAAGAAACTGACCGACAGGTGCACTGGGAAAATCGGCTGCACAGGACCTCTTGAAAGTGCTGAAAACCAAAGACGTCATCTGGAGACCTAAGGGACACCGGACTCAATCCATGGTGTTTTCAATCACACCAGGTGCATGCAAACACTGGATCATGAATAAGGGAGCCAGAAGAAGAACTGCGGGCTTGCAACTGTGCTGTCGGAGAAGACCATTTGACATACCCTGGAAGAAGTACAACCAGGGTGCAACTCGGAAGCAAAGATGGGAAGATGGCATCTCACCTACTTTGGACATGTTTTCAGGAGGGATCAGTCCCTGGAAAAGGACATCATACTTGGTAGAATGGAAGATCAGGGCAAAAGAGGGAGACCCTAGACGAGACAGATCGACACTCAGCATACAAACAATGGTGGACACGGGGCCAGCCTGGGCAGTGTTTCCTTGTGTTTTCCACAGGGTCGCTACGAGTCAGAACCAACTCCATGGGATCTGACAGCAACAACCACCCTCACTCTCTGAAGGTTTATGATAGAGCCAGAATGTTCCTTGGAAGCCAGGATGGCAAGACTACATCTCATGTACTTGACACATGTTGTCACGAGGGATCAGTCCCTGAAGAGGACCATCGTGCACACTAGAGTGTCCGGAAAAAGAAGAAGACACTCAACACGACGAACTGACACAGTGATTGCAACAATGGTGTAAATCCAGTGACCGTGAGGATGGTGCAGGACTGGACAGCGTGTTGTTCCGGTGCATGTACAGGAGCACTATGCATCGGAACTGACTCCCTGGCACTTCCCAACAACAACTGCCTGGAAAACTCAAGTGGAAGTGAGTATTCCCAAGGTCAAACCACAGCACCTGTTGCTGTCCAGTGGATTCAAACTCCCAGCAACCGTAGAAGACAGAGGAGAACCATGCCCTGGGGTTCCCTAGGGTGTAGTGGCAGCACAACTTCGCCCCTTTCTGCAACGGAACGGTGCATGAGTTCAAATCAAGGAGTATCAGTCAGAGGTCACACAGGGAACCACGGCGCCATCACACTCCTTGTTCCCAAGCCCAGCAAGAACCGTCACTAGGTCCTACCTGGTTGCGCTGTTCGGCAGCACCCAGCTCCTGGCGAAGCGGGTCCACTACCTCAGCCCGAGCAGACAGGGCATTCTCCTGCTCTTCAAGCTTCCTCTGCAGCACTTTCATGTTCTAACCAGAAAATGTTTGAGTTAGAATGGATCCACAGATGAGCACTCTTGTCTGTTTGCCTTTGAAATGGTCCCGTAGGTTTGGGAGCTCAGGATTTGGCGACGTTGAAGACAAGAGACAAGAGAATGAGAAACCAGCAGGCCATGCACCAACCCCATCCCGCAGTACAGATCATGTCCCAGAACACCTTCTTCAGTGCAGTGACAAGAACCGAAGGCCGACACAAGCAAGTTCATGAATTCAGGAGCTTTGGACAGCAGAAGAAGGACACACGGCACTTTCAAACTTAGACAGTGGGCTATATACCTAATAAACCCAGGTACTTGTGTATCTCATCCACTGAAAAGAAACTTTCCTGTACGCAAAAACTATGTTTTCTTTCTGTCAGGCACCGGCTAGGTGCTCAGCCTCTGCTGAAGAAATACACTAGTGGGGCACACACAGAGTTAATATTCTACTTAAGAAAGTGTGGCATTCTGAGAGCTCTGTGGGTGTTGTCATCTGAATGACTGCTTAGAATTTGGAAGAATCTTTCACTCCAAAACAGCTGAACGAATCAACCAGCCAATACTACAGGAGTGCCTTTGGCAAACACCAATATCTCTCAGTTAGTAGATAACAGAATCAAAAACAAGGAAGCCAATTTTCAAAGAACACTCCATACATTTTCCTAGAAAGAAAGAATTCTTAGTCTCATGAAAATCTTCCTGCTTTGAAACCACTTTATCTTTCATTTTTTGGGAAGTTTCATACAGCTTTCACTGATGCCAGCTTAGCTAGAATGACAAAACTGAGCAGAGCCCATTTCTGACCACCACACACATTCTCCAGTCACACTCAAGAACCTGATTCCTCACTGCTGTCAAGTAGAATCCTGACTCCTAGCGACCCTCTAGGACAGAGTGGAACTATCCTGCAGTGTTTCCAAGGCTGCCAATCTTTACAGCAGCCAACTGTCCAGTCTTTCTCCTGCAGAGTAGCTGAAGAGGCCACTTCTTGGTTAGCAGCCAAGCGCTTAACCACTGTACCACCAGCACTCGCTAACAATTCGATGAGAGGGGCAAAAGGCAAGGCAAGGAAAAGAAACAATTAAATTAATAACATGCAACAGGAAGACAAAGACACTGAAAAGAAGCCAACTAAGGACCCCGTTGAGACCAATAGAAGAGCAGCGGGTAAGACTGGAAAAGCGACCTTTAGGATGGCGTTCAGTGTGCCCCTCACTGATAATCATTCAAGTGAGTTTTAGCAACAGAAGAGCAGTGCGGAAGAATGGAAAAGTGACTCTTTGGGTTTTGTGAAATGTTCACCCAAATGATTACTATTCCAATGAGTCTTAGCAACACACCTGCTGCATCTGTGTCCACATCTGCCTGAAGCAGCTCATCTTCATGAAGACGAACTTGTGTTCCAAAGCGGGCCTCTTTCTCTCGCACCACCTGCTGCATGGAACCCAGCTGAAGACACACACTAGAAATACTAGACGAGTTACACTCCCCGAAAATTCAACTCAAAAGAAAGGAACAGGACCTCAGGGACCAGCTGGACACTATTAAAAAATTCAATGTACACATCATGGAAGTGCTTGAGAAGAAGGCAGAATGAGCCAAGAAAACTGATTGGAAGAAACAACCACCCAAAGCTTTCTTTCCTAACCTGAGTTTTACATGCAAGAAGCTCCACTAAAAGTGGGCAGAGAAATTGCAAAGGAAATGGCAACAAAGTATATTGCAGACCAACTAAATACTCTTAAAATTGACCAAGGCCAGGGTGAGGGGAGCTGGAGGGGTGGGGGAGACGGCAGAAGGGGAATCTGTATTCTGTACATATATACAAAGCAATACCATTTGGACTGATTACTTAGCAACTAAAAAAAACTATAGACCTGAGACAGTCAAATATCTCTACATCCTGGCATTGAAAAAAGAAAGTCAAGCCAGGACTGTATGTCCGATAAAAATGTCATTCAACAATTACAGCAAAATGAAGTCCTTTTCTCACAAAAGAAAAGCAGTAACTTTCATCACCAGCATACCTACAGTACAAGAAATACAAAAGAATCTCCTAGAGGCTAAAGGATAACGATACCGTATGATAGGGAAATAGGGTCATTAAAGAGCAAACAGAACAAATGGCATATGGTCAGGATGCGGCTACGTGATCCATCTCCTGTCCAGATTTCTGAGATCCTGAATGAGAAACAGTCCCAAGATCGCTGTCTTCTCATCAATAGCTGGGACACTCTATGAATGCATTGCCTCCTTTTTTCAGAGGGAGCTTACATCCAGAAAGCATTGAATGAGGCAGGATGGACAGCAAGCTTACACTGCTTTCGGGAACGAATTCTCACTGGAAGACCCAAGGACAGATAAAGCAAAGACAAAGAGATCAGACGGACAAGAAGTCCATGTTCCATTACCTGTATAACTTTGTTAGAAGCATCGGGGAAAGAAGTCTGAGAGGCTGCTTCCTGTTTCTGCATGGTGGCTTTGCTTAGAAACTCGCTGAGTTGTTTGGATTTTTCCTCAAGCTGATCTAAGGAAAGGAAATACAGACAGTGAACTGATCTCTGCCTCTAGTCCCAAACTGAGTGGATTCCAATCTGCTAGGCAGATACCTACCATTGTTGATTTGAGTTCAATTCTGTCAAATTACACTGCCATGTCACCATTTTTATTTCCACTTGGAAATGCTCCCAAGGACCAAATAAGAGCTCAAGGAACCATTTGCAGATGAAAACGGTCCTTTAGGACCACACTTCCTTCCCAGGTACAGTCAAGTAGGCCAAGGCATTTGCCAAAGGTCATTGTTCGTCTTTCCCTTTGAAAAGGGCTTGGGTACTGCCCCCAGCCCCCAACACCACCCCCCACGCTCCCCTGGGGTTTACTGACTTTCTCCGAGGTCCCCAGCATGCTTTGGAAAAAGAACCCGGTCCAGGTGTTCAGGGCACAGCGTGTTCAGGGAACACACAGCCGCTGTGCCACAGCCTCTCGGCTTTCTGCTTAATGTTCAGTTCTTCAAGACAGATCGTGAAATTGGGGACTCTTTGAAAATCTTTCCTTTACATAGACAGCACTCTATTCATCAAGGTTCTCAGTGGATGAAGAAGAGTGGTGTCACCAAGTGCTTGGTTTAGAAACTTCTAAAAGATTTCATTTATTACAGCCACGTACTGCACTCAAGGCAACACCCTTTGAAGAAGTCAACCTTTTTAAACCCTCGCTTTTCTTTCCAGAGACATTCTCACCTCCACAGAAGGCATTCCCATCAATCTTTAGATCGAAGGATAGCTCCATGCCATTCGGGTCTCCCACTTCAACACCCATATCTGGCCCAGGCTTTCCACAGGCTAATTAAAATGCTACTCCTTTCCGTCATGGAACCCTCTGTGGCAGAGGGAAGTTTCAGACAGAATTCAACTGAAGATCTAGCAAGTCACTACCCATGGAATTTATAACTATAATACGAATAGTGACGTTTTCAGGCCAGGTTCTAACTTCAGTCAGAGGCACAAAAAGGCGCAGCAAAGGGCGTGGGAAAAGGCCCTTCTTACTATTTCTTTTCACTCGAGTCGTCTGAGAAAATGATAACATCACCAACAGTTCCCTGAAAACCGAAAGGCGCCTCCACTCACGGGCTAGAGACGGGGCTCTCAAAGGCAACCCACTACTGACCTTCCAGCTGCCCAAGTGCCTGGGCCAGCTGGGCTGACTGCTCATGCTTCTCCTGCCGGAGCTTGGAGTTCTCATCTTTGAGACAGTCAAGGGAAAACTCAAGTTCCTGTCCGGCCTTCTGAAGGCTCTCCACTTGCAAGCTCATCTCTCGCATCTGGGCCAGGTGTTTGCGTTCCAGACTTGCGTTCGCTGTCTCGAGCCGAGCCCGGGCTTGGCCCACTTGCTCAAGCTGTTCCGTGAGCCGATGCCGTTCTTCTTGAAGCGCCTGGAACGATAACTTTCCCTCGGCCACTTCGTGTTCCATCGTCTCGATCCGAATCTCGGACACCTGCCTCTCTGCTTTCACCTGTTCTAACTGGTGAAACAGAACCTAAGAAAACAGATAAAATGTCTTGCAGGGCTTCTGACACATTGATTCCAGTTTTACTTCCTGCTGAGGATTTGTATTTCCACCCTAGATACAATGAATCACAATCTACATTTGAACAAGTTTCCTGGGTGACTCTTAGGTAGCCCCGGGTGATTCGCGTATTCACAGAAGATGTAAGTACATGGAGTCATCTTACTGATCAAAAATCGGAAACCTCCCCGTCAACACAGGCAGGTCACTTATCTTCTCCATGTTAGAACTGGCTCACGAGACAAGAATCAAAGCAGCACTTCCTTACACTGTTGTGAATAGGTATAGTACTACTGCTGGGGGTACTTGCCATCAAGCCAATTCCAACTCGAGGTCACCTGACCCCATGTGTGCAGAGAACAGCTCTACGTGGTTTTCAGGGCTGTGCTGACATGTAACCCACCCAAAGTCCCCTACATAGAAAGGGGCACAACTGGGACTGAAAGTCAGAATCAACTGGACAACAGCTGGATTTGCAGGCCCTGGGTGGTGGAAGTGTTCCCATGTTTGACTGCTAATCGAAAGGCTGGAGGGTTCAGTCTACCACAGGTGAGCCTCCGAAGAAACCTGGGGCCAACGAATTCCCCTAGACAGCCACTGGAAACCCTATCGTGCACAGATCTATCTGACACTCATGGGGTCATGAGGAGCTGTAACTGACTCTGTGTTTTCTAGGAAGACAGTCCAAAAGGAGCCTCACGCTCAAGCTCTGGGTTTTATTACGATGGAAGAAATGCGGACAGGTTTCCATGACCGAAGAAAAGGTCTTTCTGCAGAGGGAGGGTTTCCAGTTATGAAGAGATGATTTTCTCCAGCAGCACTCAGCACCCAGATGAGAAGGAGAAGAACGTGGACAGTAGCAATGACTCTGCATCGCAGTGTGACAACCAGGACATGACAGGACAGGGAGAGGCTATCCAAGGATTGAGGAAAAGGAGTCGTCCAAATGGTCAAGCATGGGCCCGTGCAGAACAGGGAAAGGAGAGGGGTCAAGAGACAGCTCACACACTACAAGAACAAAGGGGAAGGAGTGTAAGTTCTCAAGGAGAATGAAGACTGCGATAGTTAACAAAAAGAGACAACACGGTTACACGAAGGAAACAGGCCATTTCCCATACAAAAACGTCTGCATCCTTGATCCCCTTCCGAATTCAGGGAAACGTGACGTGTCTTTCAGAGGCACTTGGACCCTGAAACGAACCCTAGTGGCATGGTCTTTAATGTACTCATCTGCTCACCAGAAGGTCGAGGCTTTCAACCTCCCAGCTCCTCCACTGGAGAAAGACGACACAGTCTGCCTCCGCAAAGACCAACAGCTTGGACAACCCTACGGAACGGTACTGCTCTGCTCTACAGGGTTCTTCCTTGGGATTTGAAGGCAACGGGCTTTTTCAGGACCCGAAATTGAAGGTCCCAAAAGAAAAGAGTAACCACAAAGGACAGGAGATGTGAGTTCCACAAGGGAAGGAAATGTACCTCTTGCGGGTCACTGCAACACCATCAAAGACATTTCTTGAAAGAACAAATGTTCTCACTGGCCCATTCTTTTCAGAAGTCCTCTACTGCGTCTCTCTTCCAAGGCTGTCTTAGTCTGGAAGCTTCGCTGAAACCTGTCTACCGTGGGTGACTCTGCTGGGATCCAAGTAAGGAGGTCTAACTTCGAGCATCAGAACAACAAACAAGCCTCCACAGTCCGACAAACTGACAGACAGGTGCACTGGGAAAATCGGCTGCAAAGGACATCTTGAAAATGCAGAAAAACAAAGACGTATTCAGGAGAGCTAAGGGACACTGGACTCAATCCATGGTGTTTTCAGTCACACCAGGTGCACACAAGCACTGGATCATGAATAAGGGAGCCAGAAGAAGAACGGATGGCTTGTAACTGTGCTGTTGTGAAGACCATTTGACGTACCCTGGATTTGGAAAAGACACAATTGTTCTGGAAGAAGTACAACCAGCGTACAACACGGTAGCGAAGATGGCAAGACTGCATCTCACCTACTTTGGACATGTTGCAGGAGGGATCAGTCCCTGGAAAAGGACATCATGCTTGGTAGAATGGAGGATCAGGCCAAAAGAGGAAGACCCTCGACGAGACAGACCAACACTCAGCACAGCAACAACGGTGGACATGGCGCCATGCTGGGCAGTGTATCGTTGTGTTTTGCAGAGGGTCGCTACGAGTCAGAACCGACTCAATGGCATCTGACAGCAACAACCACCCTGACTCTCTGAAGGCTTATGATAGAACCAGAATGTTCCTTGGAAGGAAGGATGGCAAGACTACATCTCACATACGTTGGATATGTTGTCACGAGGGATCAGTCCTTGCAGAGGCCCATCGTGCTCAATAAAGTAGAGTGTCAGGAAGAAAAGGAAGACACTCAACACAACGAACTGACACAGTGATTGCAACAATGACATAAATCTAGCAATCGTGATGATGGTTGAGGACTGGGAAGCGTGTTGTTCCAGTGGACATACAGGGGAGAACTGCGCCCTGGGGTTCCCTAGGGTGTAGTGGAAGCAGAACTTCACCCATTTCTGCAACGGAGTGGTAGATGAATTCAAATCAATGAGTATCAGTCAGAGGTCACGCAGGGAACCACGGCGCCATCACGCTCCTTGTTCCCAAGCCCAGCAAGAACCGTCACTAGGTCCTACCTGGCTGCGCTGTTCGGCAGCACCCAGCTCCTGGCGAAGCAGGTCCACTACCTCAGCCCGAGCAGACAGGGCGTTCTCCTGCTCTTCAAGCTTCCTCTGCAGCACTTTCATGTTCTAACCAGAAAATGTTTGAGTTAGAATGGATCCACAGATGAGCACTCTTGTCTGCTTGCCTTTCAAAAGGTCCTGTAGGTTTGCAAGCTCAGGATTTGGGGACGTTGAAGATGACAGACAAGAGAGTGAGACACCAGCAGGCCATGCACCCCATCCCGCAGTACAGATCATGTCCCAGAACACCTTCTTCAGTGCAGTGACAAGAACCGAAGGCCGACACAAACAAGTTCATGAATGCAGGAGTTTTGGGCAGTGGAAGAAGGACACACGGTACTTTGAAACTTAGACAGTGGGTTATATACCTAATGAACCCAGGTACTTGTGTATCTCATCCACTGAAATGAAATCTTTCTGTACGCAAAAACTATGTTTTCTTTCTGTCAGGCACCGGCTAGGTGCTCAGCCTCTGCTGAAGAAATACACTAGTGGGGCACACACAGAGTTAATATCCTACTTAAGAAAGTGTGGCATTCTGAGCGCTCTGTGGGTGTTGTCATCTGAATGACTGCTTAGAATTTGGAAGAATCTTTCACTCCAAAACAGCTGAACGAATCAACCAGCCGGTACTACAGGAGTGCCTTTGGCAAACACCAATATCTCTCAGTTAGTAGATAACAGAATCAAAAACAAGGAAGCCAATTTTCAAAGAACACTCCATGCATTTTCCTAGAAAGAAAGAATTCTTAGTCTCATGAAAGGCTTCCTGCTTTGAAACCACTTTATCTTTCATTTTTTGGGAAGTTTCATACAGCTTTCACTGATGCCAGCTTAGCTAGAATGAGCAAACTGAGCAGAAGCCCATTTCTGACCACCACACACATTCTCCAGTCACACTCAAGAACCTGATTCCTCACTGCTGTCAAGTAGAATCCTGATTCCTAGCAACCCTCTAGGACAGAGTGGAACTATCCTGCAGTGTTTCCAAGGCTGCCAATCTTTACAGCAGCCAACTGTCCAGTCTTTCTCCTACAGAGCAGCTGAAGAGGCCACTGCTTGGTTAGCAGCCAAGCGCTTAACCACTGTACCACCAGCACTCGCTAACAACTCAATGACAGGGGCAAAAGGCAAGGCAAGGAAAAGAAACAATTAAATTAATAACATGCAACAGGAAGACAAAGACACTGAAAAGAAGCCAACTAAGAACGCCGTTTAGACCAACAGTAGAGCAGCGGCTAACACTGGAGAAGCTACCGTTACGATGGCGTTCAATGTGCCCCTCAGTGATAATCATTGGAGTGAGTTTTAGCAACAGAAGAGCAGTGCGGAAGAATGGAAAAGTGACCTTCGGGTTTTCTCAAATGTTCACCCAAATGATTGTCAATCCACTGAGTCTTAGCAACACACCTGCTGCATCTGTGTCCACATCTGCCTGAAGCAGCTCATCTTCATGAAGACGAACTTGTGTTCCAAAGTGGGCCTCTTTCTCTCGCACCACCTGCTGCATGGAACCCAGCTTTTGAAGACACACACCAGAAGAACTAGACAAGTTACATGTCCCGAAAAGTCAACTCAAGAGAAAGGAACAGGACCTCAGGGACCTGCTGAACAGTATTAAAAAATTCAATGTACACATCATGGAAGTGCTTGAGAAAAAGGCAGGATGAGCCAAGAAAATTGTTTGGAAGAAACAACCACCCAAAGCTTTCTTTCCTAACCTGAGTTTTACATGCAAGAAGCTCCACTAAAAGTGGGCAGAGAAATTGCAAAGGAAATGGCAACAAAGTATATTGCAGACCAACTAAATACTCTTAAAATTGACCAAAGCCAGGGTGAGGCGGACTGGAGGGGCACAGGGGCCAGCAGAAGGGGGATCTGTATTCTCTACATATATACAAGGGAATAATATTTGGACTTACTACTGAGCAACTGAAAAAAAATATAGACCTGAGACAGTTAAATATCTCTAAGTGCTGGCATTAAAAAACAAAAGTCAAGCCAGGACTGTATGTCCGATAAAAATGTCATTCAACAATTACAGCAAAATAAAGACCTTTTCTCACAAAAGAAAGCAGTAAGTTTCATCACCAGCATACCTACACTACAAGAAATACAATAGCATCTCCTAGAGGCTGAAGGATAACGATAACATATAGAAATAGGGGCATTAAAAAGCAAACAGAACAAACGGCATATGGTCAGGATGTGGATACATGATCCATCACCTGTCCAGATTTCTAAGATCCTGAATGAGAAACAGTCCCAAGATCACTGTCTTCTCATCAATATTTGGGACATTCTATGAATGCATTGCCTCTTTTTTTCAGAGGGAGCTCACATCCAGAAAGCTTTGAATCAGGCAGGAAAGACAGCAAGCTTGTACTGCTTTCGGGAATGAATTCTCACTGAAAAAACCCAAAGACAGATATAGCAAAGACAAAGAGATCAGATGGACAAGAAGTCCCCATTGCAGTACCTGTATAACTTCGTTACAAGCATCGGGGAAAGAAGTCTGAGAGGCTGCTTCCTGTTTCTGCACGGTGGGTTTGCTTAGAAACTCGCTGAGTTGTTTGGATTTTTCCTCAAGCTGATCTAAGGAAACGAAATACAGTAAGTGAGCTGATCTCTGCCTCTAGTCCCAAGCTGAGCAGATTCCAATCTGCTAGGCAGATACCTACCATTGTTCATTTCAATTCAATTCTGTAAAATTACAATGCATGTCAACATTTTTGTTTCCACTTGGAAATGCTCCCGAGGACCAAAGAACACCTCAAGGAACCATTTGCAGATGAAAACGGTCCTTTAGGAACACAGTTCCTTCCCAGGTACAATCAAGTAGGCCAAAGCATTTGGCAAAGGTCATTGTACCTCTTTCCCCTTGAAAAGGGCTTGGGCATCGCCCACAACCCCCAGCCCCCCATCCTCTCACTCTCCCCTGGGCTTTACTGACTTTCTCCAAGGTCCCACAGCGTGCTTTGGAAAAAGAACCCGGTCCAGGTGTTCACAGCACAGCGTGTTCAGGGAAGATACAGCCGCTGTGCCACGGCCTCTCTGCTTTCTGCTTAATGTTCAGTTCTTCAAGACAGATCGTGAACTTGGGGACCCTTTGAAAATCTTTCCTTTAGACAGACAGCACTCTATTCATCAAGGTTCTCAGTGGATGAAGAAGAGTGGTGTCACCAAGTCTTTGGTTTAGAAACTTCTGAAAGATTGCATTTATTACAGCCATGTACTGCACTCAAGGCAACACCCTTTGAAGAAGTCAACCTTTTTAAACCCTCACTTTTCTTTCCAGAGACATTCTCACCTCCACAGAAGGCATTCCGATCCATCTTAAGATCAAAGGACAGCTCCTTGCCATTCAGGTCTCCCACTTCAACACCCATATCTGGCCCAGGCTTTCCACAGGCTAATTAACACGCTACTCCTTTCGGTGACAGAACCCTCCGTGGCAGAGGGAAGTTTCAGAGAGAATTCGACTGAATATCTAGCAAAGCACTACCCATGGAATTTACAACTATAATAAGAATAGTGACGTTTTCAGGCCAGGTTCTAACTTCAGTCAGAGGCACGAGAAAGTGCCGCAAAGGGCGTGGGAAAGGGGCCTTCTTACTATTTCTCTTCACTGGAGTCATTTGAGAAAATGGAAACGTCACCAACAGTTCCCTGAAAACTGAAAGGAGGCACCACTCATGGGCTAGAGATGGGGTTCTCAAAGGCAACCCACTACTGACCTTCCAGCTGCCGAAGTGCCTGGGCCAACTGGGCTGACTGCTCATGCTTCTCCTGCCGGAGCTTGGAGTTCTCATCTTTGAGACAGTCAAGGGAAAACTGAAGTTCCTGTCTGGCCTTCTGAATGCTCTCCACGTGCAAGGTCATCTCTCGCATCTCAGCCAGGTGCTTGCGTTCCAGACTTGCGTTTGCTGCCTCCAGCTGAGCCCGGGCTTGTCCTACTTGCTCCAGCTGTTCCAAGAGCCGACGCTGTTCTTCTTGAAGCGCCTGGAACGATAACTTTCCCTCGGCCACTTCGTGTTCCATCGTCTCGATCCGAATCTCAGACGCCTGCCTCTCTTGTTCCAGAGTACTGGTTAAAGAATCCTGCTCAGCTTCTGCCTGTTCTAACTGGCGAAACAGAACCTAAGAAACCAGATAAAGTGTCTTGCAGGGCTTCCAACATATTTATTTCAGTTTTACCTCCCTTTGAGGATTTGCATTTCTACCCTAGATACACTGAATCACAATCTACATTTCAACAAGTTCCCTGGGTGATTCTTACATAGCCCAAGGTAATTCTTGTACTTACAGAAGGTGTAAACACTTGGACTCATCTTACTGATCAAAAATTGGAAAGCTACCCCGTCAGCATAGGTAGGTCACTTATCTTCTCCATGTTAGAATTGGGTTTCGAGACAAGAATCAAAGCAGCATTTCCTTACACTGTTGTGAATATGTGTAGTACTACTGCTGAAACCTGTCTACCATGGGTGACCCTGCTGGGATCCAAATACTGGAGGCATAGCTTCGAGTGTCAGAGCAACACACAAGCCCTCACAGGCCAACAAACTGACAGACGGGTGCATTGGGAAAATCGGCTGCAAAGGACCTCTTGCAAGCACTGAAAAGCAAAGACGTCACCTGGAAGGCTAAGGAGCACCTGACTCAATCCACGCTATTTTCAATCATATCACATGCACACAAAAGCTGGACCATGTACAACAAAGCCAGAGGAAGAACTGATGCCTTTGACCTGAGCTCTCGGAGTAGAACTTTCGATGTACCCTGGATATGCAAAAAACACAAAGGACGGTTCTGAATGAAGTACAACCAGGGTGCAACTTGCAAGCAAAGATGGCAAGACTGCATCTTACCTACTTTGGACATGTTGTCAGGAGGGATCAGTCCCTGGAAAAGGAGATCATGTTGGTAGAATGGAAGATCAGGCCAAAAGAGGAAGACCCTCGATGAGACAGACCGACACTCGGCACAGAAACAGCAGTGGATGTGGCGCCAGGCTGGGCAGTGGTTCGTTATGTTTTGCACAGGGTCACTGTGAGTCAGAACCAACTTCACAGCATCTGACAGCAACAACCACCCTCACTCTCTGAAGGCTTATGAGAGAACCTGAATGTTCCTTGGAGGGAAGGATGGCAAGACTACATCTCATATACTTTGGACGTGTTGTCACGAGGGATCAGTCCCCGAAGTAGTCCATCACACTCGATAGAGTGTCAGGAAAAAGTGGAAGACACTGAACCGATGAACTGACACTGTGATTGCAACAATGGCTTAAATCTAGCGACCGTCAGGATGCTGCAGCACCGTGCAGCTTGTTGTTCCGGTGGACATACAGGGGCACTATGCGTTGGAACTGACTCCCTCGCTCTTCCCAACAACGACCACCTGGAAATTTCAAGTGGAAGTGAGTATTCCCAAGGTCAAACCAAAGCCAACCTGTTGCTGTCAAGTGGATTCCAGCTCACAGCAACCAGGGAAGACAGAGTGGAACCACGCCCTGGGGTTCCCTAGGGTGCAGTGGAAGCAGAATGTCACCTCTGTCTGCAGCGGAATTGTGGATGAGTTCATATCAATGAACATCTTTCAGAAGTCACACAGGGAACCACTGTGCCATGACGCTCCTTGTTCCCAAGGCCAGCAGGAACCGTCACTAGGTCCTACCTGGTTGCGCTGTTCGGCAGCATTCAGCTCCTGGCGAAGCAGGGCCACTACCTCAGCCCGAGCAGACAGGGCGTTCTCCTGCTCTTCAAGCTTCCTCTGCAGCACCTTCACGTTCTGACCAGAAAATGTTTGAGTTAGAATGGATCCACAGATGAGTACTCTTGTCTGCTTGACTTTCAAAAGGTCCCGTAGTTTTGTGAGCTCAGGATTGGGGGATGTTGAAGATGACAGACGAGAGAGTGAGATGCCAGCATGCCATGCACCCCAACCCACAGTCCAAATCATGTCCCGAAACACCTTCTTCAGTGCAGTGACAAGAACCAAAGCCCGACACAAGCAAGTTCATGAATTCAGGAGCTTTTTACAGTGGAAAAATGACACACAGCACTTTCAAACTTCCCCACAACTAAGTTATCTCACTCACTGTATCTAGAATATTCTCTATCCATCTGAGTTCTGACTATATCCTATCTTTTCCACATAATCTTCCTGGACTATTACAGCTAGAGTTACCTCTTTTACCTCTCAAAATACTTTCAATTTGTGTGGATGCTCATTTTAGCACTTACTGGGAATGGCTTCCATTTCTGTAGATCTCTTCACCTATTTCCTATCTGTTGGCTTCCTACATCTTAAGCAACTTCTTGGGTAAGAATCATATTTTGTACTCTTCCTACCTACATTGTATCAAATGTGTGTACACAGAAAGGAAACAATAAACGCTAATGGGTCAAGTGAAGAATTACACGATACATGATTTGAACAGTATGCATGGCAGAAGCAACCCACTTACCTACCGAATGTACTTCTAAAACACAAGCTGTCAATAGAATGAAGCCCTGGCAGCAAACGTGAGCCATGTGCAAAGCTATTCAGTGGGGTGCGGAGGGAGAGAAACATTTCATGAGTCAAATGTATTCCCAAAAGACCTAGGGAAGGTCAACTAGGAAATTGAGAAAAATGCAAAGAGTTGAGAGGGCTAGTCCAGACAGTCTGGTCCTCATGGCAGAAGAATGTATGAAGACTGTCCCAGGCCATGTAACAATCAATCACACAACCTACCCCACTTTCTCATGGCATGCTCACTAAGCAATCTCCTGATTGTGCTTTCCCTTTCCCTTAAGATTTCACTACACAGCAAGCACAGGCTTAATAATAGTTTGTAATTCTAATTTCCATGTTTCAGTGGCATTTGGGTGAATGGATCAGTCTCTTTTGAACTTTGGAGCATGTGACTCTTCTTAAGAGGCTGAACTTCTGGGTCCTAGTAAAATCAAGTCTGGCCCAGAGAACGTGAACAGTCAGCAACTAGGCTATAGTAAACACCTCAGTGTCAGTAACACTTTGGGAGGTTTCCCGCTAGTTAGATGGTATTCCCTAACAACACACTAATCTACCACATCTCCCTTCTCATTCCTTCTCTAGCTACGACACTCTCAATTAACTAAGGTTTATCTCAAAAGCGACTGTCTGAATTGACTTCTTATGCAATAATCCACTGGACATGCATGGTTCTTCATCCTCATCATTCTGAGTCACCTCCCACTCCTACCTGTGCAGCTTGCTCTGCCTGGGTCTGGCTGAGCTGGGCTCGCAGAGAGCTAATGAGTTCCTCCATCTCTTTCAGTTGTTGCTTCATCCTCAAAAATTCTTCCACTTCTGCAGAATTCTTAGCCAGCTGAAGACACAGAGGAAGAAACAATTGTTTGGGGCAGGAAGCCAAAGAATTAGCACAATTAATTCTTTGACTCCCCTTCTTTCTCATTTGCTTGGAACACCCACCATACTCCTTCTAAATGTCTACTTGACATACAAGACAATTACATGTACTGTGGTTTTCAAAAAGCAGTTATCAAAATGTGTTTGCGAGAGGAAGATGAAAAGACTAGCAGCAATATTTTAATTTCTCTAGATCCTCTAACAGAAGGAGACCACAACTAGGGAGTCAACCCCAAAACTCATGTGAAGTGTCAAAGACAGAATAGGGATACAGCCCCTACATCACAGCAGGCAAGCAGGAAGGAACCCTCTACCAAAAGCCATGCACTAGACTTGTCTGGGTGAAAGAAGGGAAGATGTAGCAGAGAACTACCTTAAGGTCCAGAGAACAAGAGAACCCCAAAGGAGCCAATTAAGTGCTTACTGGAAGGCACAGTTAGCCAGTTTTATACCAGCAACTCAATGGGGAGGACTATCCCATTCTCCAAAAGAGGGATAGTGCAAGCATTCCAGAATAAAGGAGGGAAGAGCCCAAGCGTTTAGGTCCCTCTGAACTCTCAAAACTGTTTTTGACACTGAGACCCACTCTAGAATCACATTCAAATCAATCATTCTATCAACCCTTTAATCTGCTTTCTGTCACTATACTTTTTTTAATTTCCTAGAATTTTATAGAAATCCAGTGAGATGTTACCTCTACATTTTTGTCATCTACTATGTGCTCTTAAACTCAACATAATTACTTGCCGATTCATCCACATTTTTGCCAACAACTCATTAATTTTTATTTCTTGGTAGTATTCGCCACTGTACAGATAGACGAGATCTAACAACTAAGTTCGTGAACACATCTTAGAAAGAATACTACATAACTTATTGCTGAATATCACAGCAGTCACCTTCAAAGTCCTCCCCTTGAGAAGCTATGCAGTGACACCAGTGCCCATTCCACTCCACAAAGCAACTGGGGAACTGGTTTTGGAGACTAGCCTTCAGAGCTGTCATCGTACTATCCTTGATGTCCTGAGTGTCCTCAAAATGTCTTCCTTTTTCACTATTGCCTTTATCTTGGGGTGAAGGAAAAAGTCCTTGGGGGCCAGATCACGTAGGATGTTCCATTACAGTGATTTGTTTACTGGCTCAAAACGCCCTCACAGACAGTACCGTGTGAGCTGGTACATTGCCATGATGCAAGAGGCATGAGTTGTTGGCTAAAAGTTCAGGTTGTATTCACCTAATTTTTTCACACAGCCTTTTCAGCACTTCCAAATAGTGAACTCGGTTAACTGCTGGTCCAGCTGGTACAAGTTCATACTTGACAATCCCTCTGATATCAAAAAAGCTTACCAAAATTGCTTGAACGCTTGGACTGATGGAACGTTTTGGTCGTGGATAACTGGCTGCCCACCACTGTGCCCTCGGATGCTTCCTTTCAGGGCTGTATTTCTACACCCATGTTTCATCACCAGTGATAACATAGCCCCAAACATGTCGTGCCCCTGCGAAAGGTCTTGGCAAACTTTGACTCCCTTTGCTTTGATTCATCGGTGAGCTCCTCGGGACCATTTTGGCACACACCTTTCTCATGCCAAGATGTTCAGTTAAGATTTTCCTCTTTTCCTAACTGTGTTTACTTCTCCCACTGTTTCTCACAGTCAACCAATGACTTTGACTCACAGGTCCAAGGATTTTTCCTTTCATCACTTCTGCTCCTTACTGGCCACCCTGACCTCTCTGTCAGTAACATTTCCTCTCCCCTCAGAAAAACATTGAATCCATTTGTACACTTCCTGTTTTCTTCATGGCATTATCTCCATGAACTTGGACTAACAGTCCCTGACTTCACCTCCACTCTTGCCACATTTAACAAGAAATTTCATGTTTGTTCCTTGATCTAACTCAAGCTGCAACATTTTCGCAATGGCACACAAACCCACGCAACAACAAGAAACAATGCCACCCAACAAGATACCACCACACAATGACAGGAATACAGCTGTGAGAAGCTGATATACCAAGGGTATGAAACCTTACTGAGTCATTTGTACAGTGCTGCCAATGTAAAGATACGGATAATAGAAATCGTTAAAGATGAAAATCAAAGCAAACAGAGAGACCAAATATCATAACTCAAAAAAAAAAAACAAACACATTTAAAGGTATACATTGAAAGAACATACTGGGTACCTAAAACTAGAATAAGCAACACCAATACATTCTAGCAAAATGATTGGACTTATGGAAGGAGTGAAAAGGGCAGATCGATTGAGTGACAGACATAAGAATGGATGGATAGCCACAAATCTGTGGAGCATCTAGAAAAATGTAACTGTTGTGTCATAGTCCACTGTGCTTTAGTAATTACACAACCCTGGTGGTTAGCAAGTGACTTACACCCCTACCTGTGCAGCTTGCTCTGCCTGGGCCTCGGTAAGTTCGGCCTGCAAACTGCTAATTAGTTCTTCCTTTTCCTGAAGTTGATGTTTTAACTTTATGACTTCCATCCCTTCATCTGTAGAACTCTTGTCATGCTGAAAATACAGCAAACAAAGGGATTTATTCCAAAGAATTATCATTCCTATATGTCTGGTTTTTTGTTCTAATTCACCCAACAAAACCACTTGACTGTAGTTTCATCAATCCTCCTTCTGTAATCTTTGGATTATTCCATCTTCTTCACTCTCACACTCTTAGTTCAAACCGTCATAGCTTTTATGAGTTCATTCATCTGGCTCCAGGTAACTCCAATTTTCCCTTAAAAGATTTGCAAGCCATGACGATGCTGACACGTTTAATTTATTTTTCTTTTCTGAGGAGTGGAATGGAAAAGGATAGACTGGCAGGAAATGCTGACCTGTCTCTTCCCCAGGGAACCTCTCACCTTCATCCCCACAAAACTAAGCCCTGAAGCAAACCAAAAGTGACATGAGTATAAAATTAATTGTTTTCTAGGGCTGATCAAAAACGCATTTGAATATGAGAAGTCAGATATTAGCTCCTAAATTAGTTAGTTCAAAAGTCATCATTAGATCATAAACCAAAAATATTAACATGAGCACTTCATTACCATTTTAAAATGTTACTGAGTATTTGTATGATCTAAATTTATTCTTTTATATATAGGACATCTTTCAACATTTGACACACTTACCTCCAACTAGATAAAAGAGAAAAGTGCCCATAAAACATTCAGAGAAGGGGCTAAAATAAACATCATCAAGTTTCTGTGTTGAAAATGAACAGTCCCTTTTTCTCAGGCTGAATTTCATGATCTTTCACATACAGTTCAAATGAATGCATGTGTCTAATTCTCCAGGCAACAGTAGAAATGAAACAGCAAATTACAGGTGAGGAAAGAATAAGTTGTCATAAGATTCCAAGAAGCCAATGTGAGCAAAAAGTGAAAACTCACTTAACAGAAAGGAAAGAATCTTAGTGCTTTCCATTCACAGCAGGGCCAAGCAGCTCCTACGGGACTAACCCTCCCACAGCTGACAACTAAAACCCCTGGATAATATAGAAAGCAGTTCTCTGAAGGCACTGGAAAGCAACGCAAGGCAGGAAGATACTACAGGGGAGTCCATAGTTAGAAGGAGAAATGGCCTTGGGTGACTCTCCCGCCTCTATGGCTTTCAGTCTCAAGTCAAGTCCAGTCAGCACCATGCAGGTCTAAAACAACGGAAAACTCAGTCTTACCAGCTTGAAGAATGAGTGGAGAGAGTTCAGAGAGCCATGGCTGCTTTTAAGAGAGGGGGAAAAGGTTGAAAGAGTCAGTGACAGGAACATCAAATTCTTCCTTCTATTTTTTCCCCTACAGGTCAACTTTACACTGAACCTTTTGAATTGGCCCCTCAAATGAACCTAGCTCTGCTTACTGGGAACTGCAGAACCCTACAACCTCTTTCCCAGAACAGGGAAGCATCTGAGGACTGCTATCATTTATTGAACAATACTGTCCTCACAATACCTAACTATGTGCTGAGTATCTAACAGGAAAAGAGTTGCTAGACTGACTGTTGGAACTCCAGTCCTTTTATTTAGCAGAGGAAGGTAGTGAGGCTTCAAGATGTTGCTTTCAGGTTTCAGAGCTAAATGAGATCAAAGTATAAAAGGGTTCATTTTAAAATGAAAGAACACAGCAGACGGGAAATTCAAAGAAACAAATCAACATGGAGAGAGACAGGCTGATATTACTACAGTCTGAAAAAGAATCACCGGACAAAAATCGAAAAATTAAGGACAATTAACATGAAGAAGGTATCTCAGAAAATCCAGAAAAGTGTATAAAATCCACTTTGAGAAGGTAAATAAGGCTATCAATTCAGGAAGAGGCATGCCTTCTGAGCATTAGAAAGGAAAGACAAAACAAGGTCCTGGAGACAACCCCAGAGATTTGGCCTTGAGAGTTCATTAATATCTCTCTGGTGGTGTAGTGGTCAAGTGTCACATCTGCTAACTGAAAGGTCGGCACTTCAAGTCTACAGGGTGCTCCTTGGAGCCTCGGGAGTACTTCTACTCTGACCTAGAGGGTTGTTATGAGTCAGAATCGACTTGACAGCTTGATTTGTTTTTGTTTTCTCCAAGAATCCAGAACATTGAAAAAGGGAACACCAGTAGGTACAGGAATTAAAAAGCAAACTAATCCCATAGCTCTGGCATCACTTCTGACTCACAGCAACCTTACAAAACAGAGCAGAATGGTACTATACTTTCCAAGGAGCAGCTGACAAATTCAAACTGCCGACTTTTGGTTAGCTGCCAAGCTCTTATCCACTGCACCACCACAGCTCCAAAGGGTAAGGCAACGTAAAATTAAGAAAACAGATTTCCTTTAAAAGTTCAGTGGACGTCTACAACTACAGTGCACCCATGTTGCACACCTGTTTCCACACAATAGATATCCACCTCCCCAGAAAACCCAAGTTTCTTGTTCTCTAAATGACTGGCTAAATATGAATGTTTGAGATTAGCCACAGAAGAAAAGCAATGAAAATAAGGATTGTGACAACGTTCTCTTCTCCAAAGAGCAACACTGTCCTGACTCCTCTCTTCATCCACAACCTTACGCTGCTTTGTTTAGGACAGTCATAAACCTAGCAAGTCTGTTTTTTGGGAGCCCAAGGGAATCTAGCAGAGTACATTCAGCCCACAGTACATGAAACTTGAATTCATGACGTGGCCACAGAAGGACACAGAATATTCTCTATCAAAAGTCAGTGAATGAAAGAACTTTGAAACCAGGACAAACCTGGGAGATTAGCTTAACTTTCTAACCAACGATGAAATTCTTCCAAAAAGCTCTACATGTCTACCTCCTCAAGGCCTCATTTCAGTACTTCTTTCTTCCTGGTAGCTTCCTTTAATTTTCTGAAAGTCTAGGCCACAACCAGCATTTTTCATCCATTTGCCATAAGCCTTTAATTCTTCCCGTGTGTGGCCTGGATGCAGCAGCCCTGCAAGTTCACTCAGAAAGGCCAGCACTGAGCACTGTAGTACTCGAGCTTGACCAGTGTCTGTGATTGGCCAAGACCAGCTGCCATACCTTGAACAGCGGCCCCTCCGACTGAGGTTCTGTAGGCAGAAGAGTCCCTCCTTGGGCCTTCATTTCTTCCATCTGTTTATTCAAGGAAGTGACTTTGGCCTTAGCATGGAGTTTTATTTTTTTAATTTTCTTCTCAGCAGCTTCTCTTTCTTCCTGAGGGAAACAAGGATGACCCAAGCACAGATGTTGGTTCACTATTCGTCTAGCACACAACAACAGTTATTTGCAGCACGCATCATCTTACAATATTACAGGAAGAAGCATTTGGATTCCCTAACAACCTTAAGTGAAGAGAAAAATCTAAGTGAATGGCATATCTGTCTTTTATCAAAACAGTCTGCAAGAGAAGACAAAAAGAACGATACCTGTAAAGTTGCATCCTTCTCTTCTAACTCACTGTCTTTCCGCCTAATAACACCTTTCAGATACTCCACAAACTGTTCAGTGTAAGCCAGCTGTATCAGAGCATCTTCTTGCGTCCTACGCCTAAATGCCATGTCAGACTCCTGTGGGTCCTCCTGGTATTGAAATAAAAAGTTTTCAGAGTCTCAGAGAAAAGATAGGAGTTGGCACACAGCAATTTCTTCATTCCACCCTCTCCTTATCTTGGGCTCAGCTTGGAAGCTGAGGATAGATCCTCTTTCAATTTAAGAATTCTTTCTATCTTTAATCCAATGACTGTTGTTATCATAGTCACTGCCATGGATTAAGTATTCAGTAAATGGAAAACTTTTACAAAGAAAGTTTTCTTTTTAATTTCCCAAATTACTTTACTTATGGTGTTATTATGTTTATTTTACCAGAAAAATAAAGATGACAAGCCAATCTGTGGAGGCATCCCAAACTTAAAATTCAGACAGTAGTTGGACCAAATGCTCTTAAGCACCAGGCAACAATGCTTGTCATTTCAGAAAACCAAAGAGGAGTTAAGCCAAGTTGGCAGACTAGTGAGATATTTCCTGTGATCCTTTTAACAACCAAGTCCCCAAACTATCAGGAAATCTGATATATGTGGCATTCTAGGAGCCCTGAAACTCAAGGGGAAGGTTAAGGAATGGGATGGAGTGACAAGAAAGGGAGAGGTAGCTCCAGAAGTACCTTAGAGTGACCAGACCTGATGCCACCAGATACTAGCTGCAGTCAGTGTGGTGAATGGAACAGAGGAATTCAGGGCCTGTCCTGTGTCAGCAGGAGAGACTGAGTCTCTAGAATCACTGAACCCCCCTCGCTCACCCAAAGCTCAGTGGCCTGCCTCTAATCTAGTGCACGAGGATCAACAACATTCCTTCAGGACAAACCTATCTCCCTTTTCCTAGGGCTTTCCCCTGCCTTCTCAGCACTGTGCCTTGCTAGAGTCTGATGCCATTACCAAGCCTAAAGGAGGACTCCTAAAGCCTGCCTGTACCATTCTCCTAGACTCAGAATGGGGGTGATTCCTCCAACAGGGGAAAAGGTGGAAAAAGTACACGAACTCACCTGAGGTGGAAATTCTGGGCAGAATCAGTTCTGTGGGAGCAGCCACAAGGGTATATGGCTTTCCGACAGATCCTCAGGGACAGCTGTCAGCAGCTTCCATTTCTTAGCCACGAGAGCAGATACCTCCAACTACATCAATCACCCTTGCCCATCTAAGACTGTAGAGGAAAGCCCTACCACACCTGATGACTACCTAGCTGGACACCTGAGCTGAATCCCTTCAAATAAAAAGGGAAACAGACTTCTGGGCTGGGATACCTAGTGACAGGTCTAAACTGGTGACAGGATGTTAGAGCTGCACAGGTGCCCACATCCAAGCCAGCAAGCACATGGGACCAGCTTATTTCAAAATTTCAAAACAAAACAAAAAGGTAGAACACAGTAGGCAAACATAAAATAGAGAAATGCAACAACTTACTCATGACTCAGAGACAACATCACTGAAATCAAATCGCTTAAAGAAGCAGACAACAGTGGCTTCAGAAAGCTCCAAAGACAAAAAGATCAAGAAATTTTCCAGATGAAAAGAATTTCCTAAAATTACTAGGGGTAGAATACAAAACAGTATTGTTTAGAACGCTTCAAGAGACTCAGAAGGAGATGAAGCAAAATGCAGCACAGCATGATGACCAAGTGAACAGGCTGTAAGAAGGCATCCAGACAATGGAAGCTGAAATTTAGAAGATCAACAATAAAATGACAGAATTAGACAACTCCCTAGACAGTCAAAGGAACAGAAGGAAGGCAACAGAATGCCAACTTAGTGTGAAGGAAGAGAAAGCATGTGACAGCAACATACTGGAGGGAAACATACGTTAAAGAATTAAAGAAAATCAAGAAACAGTAGGAATTATGGGGAACTCTGTCAAGAAGAAAAATTTACAAGTGATTGGAGGATGAGAACAGGAAGGGATCATGGAAAATACAGAAAGAACTGTCAAAGATTTGTTGACCAAACTTCCCTGATATTGTGAAAGACAAGAAGGTGTCTCTCCAAGATCCTCACTGAACTCCACACAAGGTAGATACCCAAAGAAAGGCACCGAGGAAGGTTTGTCAAAAATGAAAGCTAAAGCCAGTTTTTAAAGTGTCAAGGGATAAACAAACACTAACCTCCCATGCAGATCAATAAGACTCAGCTCAAACTACTTAGCAAAAATCCTGCAGGCAAGAAGGCAACCAGATGACATATATAAAGCCTGGAAGCAAAAACTTGCCAGCCAAGAATTGGATGTACAGCAAAACTGTCTTTTGAATACAAGGGTGAAACGAGGACATTTCCAAACAGAAATTTAGAGAATGGCCCCAAATCAAATCAACATTACAAGAAAACTAAAAAGACTCCTTTGGTGGAAAATCAGTAACATCAGATGACCTATCAAGAAAAGAATGCAGAACAGAGCAACCACATGTCAACCCAGACAGGCAAATCACAAAAGTATATCCCAATCAAAACACTGAAAGTAGTAAAACGGACAAGTCATTACATAAAAAATAACATTACAACAAAAAAGAGGGACTGACAAAAATACACTCCTAGATCTTTCATGTCAAGAGGAAGTCAAGGCAATACAAAGAAATTAAAATAAGGAAAAATTTAAAATAAGGAAAAACAGGGGGAAATACTAAGGCATCCCATCCTAACGAAAATCAACAATCCTATATATCATAATAAACTAACAAGAAAAACAGGAAGAAACGAAGGGCTTCCAACTGGCAAGGAAAAAAGAAAGGCTCTCTACTTGCAGATAATAAGATCTTATGGACAGAAAACTCTCAACAATCCACCAAAAAATTACTGGACTAACAGAAGAGTTCTGCAAGTATCACAATACAACAGAACCATACAGAAATTAGCTAGCTTCTTTTCCAGTGACAAAGAGAACATGAAACAGGAAATCACTGAAACAGTACCATTTGCAACAGCCCCAAGAGGATAAAATACTTAGGAAAATCAATCGAACTGGAGAGGCAAAAGAGCTATACAAAGAAAATCACACAACACAACTACAAGGAACGAAAAGAGACCTACATAAGTGGAAACATCCACCTTAACCAAGACTCAACATCATAATTATGTCTATTCAACCCCAAAGAATCTATAGATACATGCAATCCTGATCCAGATTTCAATGGTATTTTTCACTGAGACAGAGAAACCAATCACCAACTTCATATACAAATGGAAGAAGCCCCAGACAAGTAAAGCATTCCTGAACAAGAATCAAGTGAAAGACCTCACATTTCCTGACTGGAAAAGAACCTACTGTATCAGCACACTGGGCCAAACAGCCCGGTACTGGTACAAAAACAGATACATAGACCAACGCAATGGAATTGAGAAACCAAACAAAAAAGTAGCTACCTATGAGCAACTGCTATTTGACAAGGGCCCAAAGTCCAAAAATTGGGGAAAAGGCAGTCTCTTTAACAAATGGTATTTGTATAACTGCATATTCACTACCAGCCAACCAAATTAAACAAGACCTCTAGGTCATACCATATACAAAAACTCAAACTAGGTAACAGAACTGAAAATAAAATCTAAAACACTAAAGGTCATGGAGGAAAATTTAAGGCCAGTGCTGGCAGCCCTAACACACAGTGTAAACAGAGTACCAAACATTACGAAAAATACACAGACACCAGAAGAGACACAAGATCACTAGGAACTCTTAAAAATCAAACAGTTCTACCCATCTAAAGACTTCACCAGAAGAGTAAAAAGACAACCCACAGACTGGTACAAAAGTTTGGCCTCAGACAAATCCTACCAGACTCTAATCTCCAAAATTTACAAGCTATTCTAAAACCTCAACAATAAAAAGACAAAAAACCCAATAAAAAGTGGGGAAACGATAGGAACAGGCACTTCACCAAAAATGACATTCAGATGGCTGAGAGATACCAGAGGAAATGCTCACAATCACTAGCCATGAGAGAAATCCAAATTAAAACTACACGGAGATACTACTATCTCACCACTACAAGGATGGTATTCATCCAAAAAAACACAAAATAATAAATGGTGGAGAGGGTGTGGAGAAACTGGAACACTTATACACTGCTGAAGGAAATATAAAATGGTACCACTACTTTACAAATTGGTTTGGTAATTTGTTCAAAAGCTACAAATAGAAATACCATACAATCCAACAATCTGACTTCTTGCAATACAGCCTAGAGAAATAAGACCATGTGCACCAATGATTACTACAGCACTGTCTACCAGAGTAAAGAAATGGAATCAATCTAGGTGCCCATCATGGAAAAATGGAGAAGCTAACTATGGGATAGTCACACAATTGCATACTCTGCCATGCTAGACAACAATGAATTCGAGAAATAGCTCCTAATATGTAAGAATCTGGAAGGCAGTATGCTGGGTCAAATCAGTCAGCTGCACAATGACTACTACTGTATGAGATCACTCTTATAAGGACTCAAGAAACAGTTGGAATACAGAAGAAAACAATCTTGGATGGTCACAAGGGTGGGTAGGTAGGAAGAGTGGTACTCATGAATTACTCAGAAGGTAAGAACTAAGTTAGGTGCAGAGACAGGACAACACAGAGAAGAGGAGAAATCAGAACAATGGGAATGATCCCAAAGTAAGAACTTTCCTACTCAGAAGCACAGAGTGGCAGAGCCAGTGGTCTGGGGACTGGATTCAGGGGACATCTGTCTAGGTCAATTGGTAGATCAAAGTCGATTAAGAAAATGTTCTGCATCCTACTTTGGTGAGTAGTGTCTGGGTCTTCAAAGCTGGCAAGTGGCCATCCAAAAAGACTCCACTAGTCCCAACTCACTTAGAACAGAGGAAATTTGAAGCACATCAAAGATTAGAAGGAATATATGAGACCAAGAGACCGAAAGGGCCACATAATCCAGAGACTACGTCAGCATGAGAGCAGCAGAACTAGATGGTGCCCAACCACCACCAACGATCACCCTGACTGGGAACAGAACAAAGAGTTCCTGACGAAGCAGGAAAAAAATGGGATGAAAACTTGATCTCTATAACAAAGACCAGCCTTGGTGGGCTGACAGACTGGAAGGTCCCTGGAAGACACGGATCCCGGACTCATTGTTAGTTCACATCAGAAACCATTCCCAAAGCCAACTCTTCAGACAAAGATTGGTCTGGACTAGAAGACAGAAAATGATACTGGCAAAGAGTGTGATTCTTGGCTTAAGCAGTTACATGAGACTAACTGGGCAGCACCTGTCCAGAGGCAAGATGAGAGGGCCCAGGGGACAGAAGTTACCTGAATGTACAGGGGAAACAGAGGGTGGGAAGGAGCAGTGTGCTGTCACAGTACGAGGACAGCAACTAGAATAATATAGGAATGTGTGTTTCAGTTTGGTAGGATAAACTGACTTAGATTGTAAACTTTAACTTAAAAGACAATAAAATAGTTTTAAAAGAAAACTAAATAACCTGTTTTAATTCACTGGAACTCCAAAAATGCAAGACTTTTAACTGTTAGAGAAGTAGCAAAGAAATTTTTAAAGGTAAATAGATGTTCCCAAAGCTAAAAGTACTCCAGTCCCCCATTTGTCATTCAAATCTTTCCTATGGAATAGGAATACATTCTCTCTCTCTCTCTCTCTCTCTCTCTCACACACACACACACACACACACACACACTGAAGAGGAGCAGTTAAAACAAATCAGCACTAAATAAGACCCAGAGGGACAAACTGGAAAAGATCGTTCAAATCTCATCCAGGAATTGTTCCCATCACTGTGACCCTTATACTACAAACTTGCAAAAGGAACATTTAGAAGTCTCACTACTTTTCTTAATACTCTCTTCCACTCAGCAGATTCCCTTCTGATGTGGTTTTCCTTAGTACACAAGACACTGGTCTCATTGGTTTCAGTCAAAAGAGTGTTACTCACAGGGTTGGAAGGAAGACCCATTTCAACGTCAGCGCCATATCTTGAAAATTCATGGAAAACAACATTTGCAAATTTGGACAATTGACTCCACATTTCTGCAGAACACAGGAAAAGAAAGTGTAAGAATCAGTCGAGCAGATACAGGCTTCTCCAATATTAGCAGCCAAACCATCTACTAGTGAACTAGGAAGACTGTGCAGGTAATGTTGATTAGACACAGTCTGCAGCATGATGATACCTTCAAAAAGGCATCTGAGTGTGGACAAGGTGATTACACACCGTTCCTTTCAGTAGGAATGGCACAGACGTTTTCATTGAATGTGGCTTACAGGTTACCTTTAATGTCACTCCTTTCTTCACAATTTCATTAATAAACAAGAATTTTGAGCTATTCCTGTCCCTGTCAGATTGTTATTCTCTCTCACATTTAATAAATTCCATGATTCAGCAAAAATTTTCTGTAATGCACTTCATGGACCCCATTCTTATGGGAAACTTTCCCAATAAACGATGTGGCTTTCCCAAATTTTAAATGTCATCCTTGGTAAAAATGTGTAGAATCAAAAGAAAACACACTGCACAGCAATCCGTAACCTGTGCTTCTCCAGTAACAAATTAGAGTAAGAAACACAAATCACAACCAATGCAAGCAGAAATAATAAAAGAAGAAATAGAGTAGAAATGAAAGAAGTTGAAAATAGAAAAAAAGGAACAAAACTAAAAGCTGGTTCTTTGAGAAGGTCAATAGAAGTTCTAATCTGGCAGTAAAGGAAAACTGAGGAAACAAATTATCACAGACAGACATGAAAGAGGAGACATACCTCCTGATTTAATGTACATTAACAGGTAAGACAGGAACATCTGTTATGTGCCATCAAGACAGCTCCCACTCTTCGTAGCCTTAGATGTAACAGAATGAATTGCTGCTCAGACCTGTGCCATCTTATGGTCATTGGTATGTTTGAGTCCACTCTTGTCAAATGACCTGATGCCCATTAATTTCTCAATGTAGATGAAATGAACCAATTTCTTGAAGAAATGGGCAATTTGAATAAACACATTGCTGCTTTTGTTGTTGAAGTCTACCTCCAACTCACAGTGTCCCCACGTCCAACAAAAGAACTTGCTGCTGGCCATGTCGTGTGCCAGCCCCACAACTGGTCACTGATTGGACAGTTGAGATCCAGAGGGTTTTGCCTGGCTGATTTGCAGAGCCATCAACAGGCCTGTCTTCTGGGTCCATCGTAGTCTGGAAGCTCCACTGGAACCTGTTTAACATCACAGCATGTATGCTTGCCCTGACAGGTGGGAGCAGAGCACGTGCCGGAAGGTCCAGGAATCCAATGGGGTCTCCTGTGTGGAACTCAAGACCTCTACCTCTGAACCACCACTGGTGAATAAATGCATATTTACCGTTATGGATATATAAATATCAAATTGAATTCATACTTATTAAAAACCTTCTAAACAACAAAAGCCCAGGCCAAGATGATTTTAATGATAATCGGTAAGAAAGAAATAAACTACTCAGCAATAAGAATGATGAAACTACAGACATTCATACTACTTAGATGAATCTCCAGGAAATTACACAAAACCAAAATAAAGCTTAGATACTGTATGATCTCACAGAACGATGTGAAACGGCAAAATTTCAGAAATGGAGGACAGACTGATTGGGGTTTACGAAAGTCAAGAACAAGTTGGGGTACAGCAGAGGAAGTGGGGCTATATTTACAAAAAGACAACACAAGAGAACTCTGCTAGAATTTTTCAGTATTTTGACTGTGGTGAGGATGGACACACAAACATGTGCAGGTGGTCAAATGGTACAGACCTTAATACACACACAGATGACTACACATGTAAAACTGGAGAAATGGGAATAAAGTCTCTGAGTGCATCAGCGTCAGTATGATGGTTGTAATATTGTGCTACAGTTTAACACAATGCTATCATCCGAGGAAACTGGGCAAAACATGCAAGGGACTGCTGTGTATTACTGCTTAAAACCATGTGTGAATGTACAGTTATCTTGATTTAAAAAACAAATAGCAAACCCCAAAAGGAGTCCCGGTAGTGCAGTGGTTCAATGCTTGGTGGCTAACCAGGTAAGCACTCTGAACCCATTAGCAGATCCCCAGGTGAAAGATGCAGAAGTCTGCAGAGTAAGGCTGCAGTCTTGCAAACCCTACGTGGCTGCTTGACTCTGTCCTCTCCTGTAAGATGGCTGTAAGTTAGAACCAACCAGAAGGAGATCACCAGGCCTTTCTTCCACAGCACTGCTGGGTTTGTTGGAACTACCAATCTTTAGGCTACTTGTGGACTGTCGACCATCTGTACCACCTAGGGAGTGTTAGAGGAATGTAAAACCACCCTATCTGTGCACAGATACATGAACACACACATACACCCAAGGTGATTTAAGTTCTAAATCAAATCTTTTCAATATCAATGTTAGCCAAGATTACGCTAAATCTTATTCTCTGTACTTTCTACTGAGAAAACATTGTTTTCATTTTCCACATTAAACTCTGAATGCCTCTTCCAGCTCTCATCATCCCTGCTCCAGCTCCACCACCACCACCAGTGTCATGTAGGAGACTGTGGTTCTCCTCCCTCTGAGGCTGTGTCCCCACTGGCCCCTACTGAAGATCATTTCACTCATACGACACATACACACTAACGCAAGATACCAATCAGAATTTTATGGCTCCCATTTATTGAACACTATATGCCAGCTACTTTATACATCTTTTTATCTAATCTTTACAAAATTTGTAAGGTAAGAATTACTATCACTCAGAGAAGTTTAAGACTTCAAGGTAATCCACGAAACAAGCAATAGAATAAGAAAAGAAAGCTACACTTCAATGGAAGATGGGTTATGTTGCTCACATCACCTAAAAATACGTCTATTTCGGAAAAGATCAGTATTGAAATGAATAAAACCCTGGGAGTGCCCCCTGGATGTCCCACTTCGGGCCAGTGGGGAAGGCAACAATCTCTCACAAGCTAAGCCAACAATCTGGGAAGTCCACAGACGGTACACTGGAAGGAGCAACACACTGGGAGCCAGAGAAATGGCTGCCGGTCCTTGCTCTTCCAGGACGACACTTCCTATCTCAGGGAAGTCAGTTTACACTTCACATATCAGTTTTCTTCTCTTCAGATGAAGAATACCGACAAGGGCCATTCCCAGTCTTATGATTCTGCGATTCAAGTGTGATTTCCAGAGCTGGAGATGTTAAAACCATCCTCTGGAAAAGTAAATGGGAAATGTTGTTGTCAGGTGTCGTCGAGTCAGTTCCAACTCACAGCGACTGTGTCCCCCACAGAACGAAATACTGCCCGGTCTTGCACCATGTCCACAATCATTTTTCTGGTGAAGCTGATCATTGCAGCCACGGTATCAATCCATCTCATTGAGGGTCTCCCTCTTTTTGGCTGACCCTCCACTCTACCAAGCATGATGTCCTTCTCCAGGGACTGAACGCTCCTGCCATGTCCAAAGTGAAAGGTATCCTAGGCACTGCTATTGACAACTCAAAGGTTGGAAACTTGATGGTAAGACAGTCCCTAAGTGGCTAAAAAAAGAAGGGCCTCCAGCTCTGACAGGCTTCCTGGAGGAGAGAAACAGGCAAATACATCGACGATGTTTATTTCATGTGTCCACTGGCTTAGGCTGTGGACCCACTTGTTTGATCAAATACTAACCTAACTGTTGTCAGAGCATTTTGTAAATGTGACTAACCTTCACAATCAGTTGATTCTAAAGAAAGGAGATTATACTCGATTACATAGGTAGTCCTCATCGAATCAGTTGAAGGTCTCAAGAGTCAAAACTGAAGTTTTCCAAAGAGCAAGAGAAAGAATTGGGCCTCAAAACTGTTACAGTGGGTATCCTGCTGTAGTTTTCACCCCACTGCCACGCCTACTGATTCTGTCTTTGCCCTACAATAACATCACCCAATACCTTAAAATGAATTGTATCTATAGATAATGTGTGTGTCTGTGTGCGCACGCGCGCGTGCGCGCGCGTGTGTGTGTGTGTGTGTGTGTGTGTGTGTGTGTGTATCCATCCTATTGGTTCTTTTTTCTGGAGAGCCATAAAACAGAATATACGAAAATCAGTCATTTTCATTTTAACCAACACATGGAACATGTGTGACCACTGGACAGAGCTCTTCTTACTGTTTTATAAAGTGCCAGAATCATGAATAGCAAGCAACAGGGGAAAATGACAAAATAAACAGCTTTATGACAAGACCAGGCTTCAGTGAAACTTAAGCACAAAGAGTCCCAGTGGCAATTTGTGAAAAAGAGGGTTGCACCTCAAGAACTCCCCTAAAAGACCACAATTGATGGTCCGGCTACCTAGGGTTTCTGCTGGGAGGATGGCTCTTAGACCTGCTTCTACCCCTGACCGGAAAACATTACTGAGGTCAACTCTTCAGACAGAAATGGACTGGACTCCTGGTCACAGTGTGACCTGATGGTGTGTGTACTTTATGGTTCAGTGTGTCTATAGGAAGCTGTCCCACTATCTGTCACTAGAAGGGAGAGGGGAGGTTTGAGTGGAGGGGATAGGAGATTGGTATAAGGGTATGACATACATAAAATGAAAACGAGGAGAATGCTGTCACTGGCCATGGAGAGCAGAAGGAGCTGCAGACAGGCAGGTATGCATATTGATTTTGGATTTTATAGTTTCACTGAATCACAATAAAATAATAATAATTAAAACCAAAAAACTTTAGCACAGAAAACAATCCGTCAAAGTCCATGCTGACCATACCTTCTGCAAATACAGCACCATGTACATACACTTGTATGCTGACAAGCAACTGAGAATTAACTCAGAAGTCTTATTTTCGTGTTTAGCAGTCCCCACTGCTATCAATAATTATTATTTTTAAAATACTACTTGGTGTCGAGTATTAGTCTAGGGACCATAAAAATGTAAAACAAACAGAAAGCATATCCCCTAGGCATAGAGAGTTTGGTACAATATACACAGAAAGTAAGAACTGAATAACACAGCTAAGAGCGCATCCCTGTGTGTCCATGCATATTTGTCCTTGGCATCGAAATTCCAATAACACTGTCCCATAGAAACAGTAACACAAAAGCAGTCTAATTTTCACATCACACATTCACATCACATCACTCCACACTTATTTAGCTCTTAGTCCTTTTCAGTAGTTCTCAAAGGAATTCTCAACCTGATGGAAGAGCTGACAGGAAAGTGGTGCTATCATAGCCGCATAAATGACATGCAATTTTATGACATAATTTGATGATATGAAAATACTAGTATTTCATTAAACAAATCGAGAATTTAGAAATTTAGATGTCATTGCTGTAACATACACATAACACTATGCAATAAGCACTGATCTAACTGCTTAACATATAATACCTAATTTATCCTCATTCAACTGATTTTCGTTCTTAAACAATCCCAAAAGATGTTGTTCTATCAATATCCCCAATTGTAAGGTCAGTCAACTGAGGCATAAGTAATTCATCCAGGAATGGGAGTTAATTTTCCCAAAGCCTCTGCGGTGATGGTGGTGGATACGTGAGGCACTGTCATCAAATTTGTTCTGACTCACACGAACGCTATTTGCAACACTGCTCAGTCCTGTGCCATCCTCACAATAGTTCATATCCTGAAGCCCCTTGCTGCAGCCACTGGGTTGATCCATTTTCTTCAGAGTCTTCCTCTTTTTTGCTGACACCCTCCCAAGCATAACATTCTTTTCCAGAACTGGTCCCTCTTGATAATGTGTACAAAACACATGAGATGAAGTCTCACCATCAAGGCTTCTGAGAAGCATTCTGGCTGTACTTCTTCCAAGACAGATTTATTTGTTCTTCTGGAAGTCCATGATATACGAAGTCCGACAGTTAAGTCCGTGAACTTCATTGTTCTAAGTGCCACATACCTCGTTGTTGACTACCACTATGCCAAGCCAAGCCAAGTGCCGTCGAGTCGGAGACTATCACTATGGTGACCTTCAAAGTATTCCCCTTGGTTAGCTATGCACTGACCCCAGCGCCTAGTCCACCCTTCAAAGCACTTGTGGAACTGTTTCTGGAATAGCCATCGCATACGGTGGACAGGTGGCAAGTTCGGGAACTTGATTGTAGAGTTGTCTGTGAGGGAGTTTTTAGCCAGGAAACACATGACTGCAGTAGAAAAGCTTCCCCACTCGTGTGACCTGGCCCCCAATGACTTTCTTCTTTACCCAAAGATAAAGCAAACACTGAAAGGAAGTCATGTCGATGACATTCAGGACACCAAGGGTAATACAATGACAGCTCTGATGGCCATTCCAGAAAAAGAGTTCCCAAACTGCTTGGAAAGGTGCACTAGGCTCTGGGATGGGTGCCTAGTTTCCCAAGGGGAGCACTTTCAAGGTGGCCATACTGATATTCAGCAACGAGGTACGCAGCACCTTCTCTGGGAGGAGTTTGCGAACTTAACTGGCAGACGTTCTATTCAGTGTTCTTTGCCAACACAATTCAAAGGCGGCAGCTCTCCGACGGCAGCGGCTGCGCACCCAGGCCGGCCCCACAGGCCGTTCAGGACGCGGGCGTGCGCGGGACCGACCCGGACGCCTGTCCCGCTCGCTCCCGGAGGCGCGAGAACAGGTGTGGCTGCCAGGGGTCAGGACGCGCAGTGCAGCTCCGAGGCCACAGGCGGCGACTGCGACGCCCTCCCGAGAGGCCAGCAAGGCAGTTCTAGGTCTGGTGGGTGAACGGAGGCGGGCGAAGGGCCGGATCCCGGACTGGAGGGAGAGAGGGCAGGGAGGCCGGGACCCTGAATGTCGCTGCTTCGGTACCCACTAGGGCTCCTGTGGCTCGGTGACTGCTAAAGGCCTCGCAGAGTCGGAGCACTTCGGGAACGCTGCCCACTCACCTGCAAGCCTATGCGGGAGGCTACAGCCTCCCGCCCGGTTCCCAATTTAAAACACGCGTCAACTCGGTAATCCGCTACGAGACACCTACCACCGACGCACCCCGCAAGGGACTGAAGGATTCACCGTCGGGACAGAAGGTGATGTTAGGCGATTGACCAATCAGGGCTATCCACAGGCCGTTACCAGGGAGCCACACACGCCTCCTTTGTTACTAAGTGATGACGGAAGCTCCTCAAGGTCTGGAACTGCGCTGTGGTCGTGGGGGGGTGGGGGAGTGAGGAGGGGGCCGGAAGAGGGTCCGTGTTCCGGAAGAAGATCCGGAAAAGCGCCGGAAATGGCCGAGGGCGACCCTTGGCGGAAAGGTCGGATGTGCAGAGTGGGAAGCCACGATGCTGCTTTCCTCCGATCTTTTGCGGCGTTAGCTGTCGTTAACCCGGAGTCTGACTGAGGCTTCTTCGGGGACGTCGGCCTGCGGTCACCCACTGCCATCAGTGTAACCGCAGTCGCGGATCCGTGCCGCCTGTCCAAAAGCCAATACCCAGACAGGAGGTGAGGTGATTCAAGGAGGTCATTTATTGAGTGTCAGCCCACTAGAGGCAAGGGGGATCAGTTCGTCCCCAGCTTGCGGGCATAAATACAGGTTATATAGGTTGATTAAAGAGAGGGACACTGGTTCCTGCTTTTCCCTGGTTCACGCAAGCAGTTTCCTTGATGCTTCACCAGTATTCTTTGTGAGCGTCTGCGGGGCTCCAAAAAGTCAGAAAACTTGATAGTCTTCCAAGTCCAAACAACCTGATGATTCCGTGGGCAGTCCTAGAGAACAGCCGAAAGGGGATAAACAGGACCATTAAGGAACATGCCTCAGAGGAAAGAATAGTCATGTGACTTATAACTAGTGTAAGGTGAATTCTTGGGGATGTGTGCCAAACAAGTTCCCAGGTGCTAGAACATGTCTGTCCTAACTGGGGCTTGTCGGAAGATAGGGTCCGGGCGGCCAGGGGCTTCTTCGTTATTATTGTTAAATGTAGTGTGAGCAGGCAGTGTAGAGATGCATTTTGCCCTTAAGAGCTGTGAAATCGTAAAGCCGGAAAGAATTCTATTTTGCAACCGAACATGGTCTTCTCGTTTTACTGATGAAAAACGAGAACCGGAGAAGTGACTTTGTGTCAAATTTTCCTGATCCAAAGACAGACAGCGACTTGGTAAGGAAAGTAGGGCCGGGAGCCTAGAGGAGCAGAAATGTCTCTGAGAACATGAGGTAGAGTGAAAATAGTGAACCAGGGAGACGACTCAGGAAACGGCGCTTGAGCTGGACCTTAAGGGAAGAGTCCAGTCCTGGAATGGGAGCCCGTGAGACCTTCCGGCGGCAGTCGCCGAAATCACGCACACGTTCCTGAAGTCCCAAGGAAAGGGGAAAAAGTGGCCAGCTCTCATCGTTGTCATTTCAGCTCCTTCCTCAGTTCCTTCTTCTGTTTATTGAGTCTTACTATGTGCCAGGCATTCGGTGAACCCATTCCATGCATCTGTGTCCTCTGGTTGAATGTTTACATAACTGGTTGAATGTTTACATAACTGGTTGAATGGTTATGTAGCTGTTTGAAGTTCAAACATCACCTCAGTAAAAACTAACACAGTGTGGTAGCCGTAAAGCTGGTCTGGCTTCTTGTAAGTAAGCACCAACATTCAGCTTGTGCTGTGGACTCTTTACTAGAGTGAGTGCCTCCTGCTGGACAGCAGGTCATGGTGTGGGGGGCAAAGATAATTGCTATCAGTGATCCGTGGGAAATACAAATCAGGAAGGGAATAGAAGGCAATGGCTGCAATAGCAAGTCCTTTGTCCCCTCCTTCCTGGCTGATAGGCATGGGTGCAGAGCCCTGAATCAGACACCTCTGTAAAGTACCAGAACACCAAGGATGAAGCCCGGGGTTCTGTGTGTTTCTGTAATGATCTCAAATCCCATATTGTGCACGTCACTGTTATGCTTTGTATATGTAAACCCAGTGCCATCGAGTCAGAATTTGTATATGTAGTGCTCCTAATATGAATTGAGAGATCTGTGTACATTGCTGAGTCTCTAACATTAACTTTGGGTGATTAGAAACCTATAGGTCATAAGAAAGTTATTCAGAAAATTTTTGTGCAGTATGTTGCAGGCAACCTTGAAATCGACATTCTTCTGACATGCTGTGACAAAAGAAGAAGTACCACATAATTTTTGTAAATTTGAAACATAAATCTAAACAACCTCCGTAATCTCTAACTTTGAAGAAGAGGTATGTAATTTGACTAATCTGTAACCCTGGAGAAAGGAACACAATCTGCTAGTCTTAGACGTCACACGGGCCTTCACTGTGTGGAGCTAACGTGACAAATTCACATAGAAATGTTAAATTTCTGCTCACTCACTAACAGAAGACACAGGCGTATACCTGGAGCCTGCTGAGATGGCTGGCCAGGCCTGGCCTCGGATCTTGCTAAGGGGACCTCCACCAGGTTCCCGCTGAGCTCATCAAGGGTCTTCCTCTTTTTCACTGACCCTCCACACTACCAAGCATGATGTCCTTCTGCAGACACTGATCCTCCCCAACAACATGTCCCAAGTATGTAAGATGCAGTCTTGCCATCTTTGCTTCCAAGGAGCACTCTGGTTGCTCTTCTTCCAGAACAGATCTGTTTGTTCTTTTGGTGGTTCGTGGTACTTTCAGTGTTCTTCTCCAGCACCAGAATTCCAAGGCATCAGTTCTTGTGTCTTCTTTGTTCATTGCTCAGCTTTTGCATGCGTATGATACAAGTGAAAATACCGTGGTTTGGGTCAGGGACACCTTAGTCTTGAAGGTGACATCTTTACTCTGCAGTACTTTAAAGAGGTCCTTGACAACAGATTTTCCCAGTATAATGTGCTTTTGATTTCTTGATTGCTGCTTCTGTGGTTGTTGATTGTGGACCCAATTAAATGAACTCTTTGACAGCCTCATTACTTTCTCCATTTATGAGAAGGTTGCTTACTGGTCCAGTTGTGAGGATTTTTGTTTATTTGATGTTGAGGTTCCATCCCTAGTGAAGGCTGTAGTCTTTGGTCTTCATCATTAAGTGTTTCATATCTTCTTCACTTCCAGCAAATAAGGTAGTATCTTCTCCATAATGCAGATTGTTAATGAGTCATTCTTTGATCCTGATGTCTCCATATTTCTTGTTGAATCCAGCTTCTTGGCTTAGTTGCTCAACATATGGATTGGAAAAGGTATGGGGAAAGCATACAATCCTGATGCACAACTTCCTGACTTTAAAACATTTGGTGTCCCCTTGTTCTAATGGAGTAGGGTAGGACCTAAATCCAGTGGTTGGTGCCCTTATGAAAAGAGGGAAATTTGGACACAGAGGCAAAAAGACACAGTCAGTAAGGCCACGTGACAGCAGAGATTGGATTGATGCAACTGGAAGTCAAGGAATGCGAAAGATTGGCAGCAATACCCAGAAGTGAATGAGAGACAGAAAAGGATCCTACACTGAAGCCTTCAGAGAGAGCATGGCCCTGGTGACTACTTGATTTCAGGCCTCCAGGCTTCAGAACTGTGAGAGAAGCAATTTTTTTTTTTTTTAATCCATGCAGTTGGTGGTATTTGTTGCAGCAGCCCTGGGAAACAAATACAGAAGAGGACCATGGATCTTGGCTAGAAGAAGGGGCCCCAGAGCTCAGGATTAAGGGTAAGGGAAAAGAACATGGGGGAATGCACTTGTGGTCAGGAAATGAATCACAGAGCCTTGAGAACAGAAGCCTGAGCTGCCACACCCATGCTGAGCCCACCTCCCTGTGCACTACGTTCTCTCTGCATTGCCCTAACCTATGTCCTCAAAGTCTTCTCTACTTTTTTCAGTGTCCTGCAGTAGCATTCACTGATTTTCTTCTTGCTAGGGTCAAATGGGTGTGTAGAAGTCACCGTGACTATTTTGGAACACAAGATATACGTGCATCAGCAGGGACACTGTGTCCGCTTGGTGGGGACCATCAGGAGACTTAACGGACCAGGCTGCACCTTACTCATGCTGCTTACCTTACAGCAGCAGGTGCCTATTTCTTATGCAGGTGAGCACCTAGAAAAGGGATCGTGGGGCTTCCCATGACCCCTGGCCTGATCCAACTGAAATACCCAAACTCATACCAGACATCATGTTACGTATCACAACTGGGCTGCTTTCCCAGAAGCCTCCTGACTCTCATAGACACTTAGAGAATGTTTGCCTCATGCTGAGAAACACTGCGTCAGATACTTACATGTTTAACCCTTTCTCCCAGATAAGAGTTGAGCTTTATGTGGTACATGACAAAGAAAGGACCTGATATTTGGTGAGGTTGAGTATCTTGCCCACGGTCATACTGGTAGTAAGTAGCAGAAACAGAATTCAAATGCAGACATTGGGACCTGTTCTGCACTAGTAGTTGGCAATCCTTAGAGTTCCTAGACTTGTAGATTCTTCTGCCTCCATTGTCTTCATATAATATCTGTCTTCTCTGTATGTGCTGCTTCTGTGTCTAGTCTGCTCTTTGTATTTCTCAGAAGTGATTAGGGAGTGCAGAATGGTACCCCTGTTGTGGAGGACAGTGTCACAGCTCCTCAAAACACTCAGTATAGAACTACCATATTACCTGGCAATTCATTCCTAGGTGTGTACCCAAAATACTTGAAAGCAGAGACTCAAAGTGAGATTTTTACACCAGTGTTCATTGTAGCACTATTCACGATAGCAACATTCACGTGAAAAGAAGTGCCTATCAACAGATGAATTGGTAGACAAAATGTAGTACTTGCCTGCTACTGGAATGCTACTTAGCCGGAAGAAGAAAGGAGGGCTTGATACACACAATATGGATAAAGTCTCAAAATTTATACTAAGTGAAAAAGTCACCCCCGAAATAAACCACAGAAATTCATAAGAGAAGGTAAGTGTATCAAGACAAAAATTTGTTATTGGTTACTGGGGTGGGAGTGACGGGTAAAGGATGTTGGGGGGCTTGTTAGGCTTATGGAGTACTGAGGTTTGGTTTCAGGTGATGGGAAAATCACTGTTAAATGTAGGGTTGAATGGCAGTTGTGGATTTGGCTGTCAATAAACTGCATGCATAAAAACTTGAATTGGCAAAAGTTGAGTGGTAGATTCACAGTGAGAGAGAGTAGCTGCTGAGGCTACCAGTGTACAGCCAAATGCCTCCTGGGACATGGTTTCTTGGTTTAGAAGTTTAGGATCATGGCTTCTCAGGGCATCTCAGTTAAGTGACCTCACAAGGGATTGGTGCTTGCGTGCTTCCTGCTAGTTCATTGCATAGTGCCTAGGGTCTTCAGAGCTTAGAAGTGAAATAACAAGAAAATAAATTAATGAAAATAAAAAGAGGTTGCCCATGGTCATTCAAGGCACAGTACTTGGTCTTTGTTTTCCTGGAACAACAGAGGAAGGAGAGTCAGGAATAGGAGGAGGAAATGGAATGTGTGGCTAATAGCCTGTGTGAACAGCCTGTCTCGTTTGCCATGAGATTAGAAGAACTAGAGGGTGCCTGGCTACCACTGCAAAGCATTTTCATCAAAGTTTGTAGAGGAATCCTCATCAAAAAGGGGAAAATGCAAGCAAGAATTTCAAACTCTCATGGAACCCAGCCTTTCTGGAGCCATGAAGAACTAGTGAACCCTTGAAACCATGCTCTGAGATGATCTTGAAGCATTAAACCAAAAATATCCCTTGAAGGCCTCTTAAAAACCAAACAGTAGATTAGCTTATGAAGTAAAAATGTCTGCCTTTAGACTATGCTCTTTTAAGTAAGAACTGTCTGTCTAAAATCAAAGAAACTCTGGATGTGTAGTCGTTACCTGTTATGGCTGGTAACCAAAAGGTTGGCAGTTTGAATCCACCAAGCTATCCTTGGAAACTCTACAGGCAGTTCTACTCTGTCCTGTAGGGTCACTATAGGACTTAATGTCAAGGAGACTCATCTTTTTGTTGGTGGTGGTGGTATATGGGATCAGATTGACAACAGCAACTCAAAACAATATGGTAACATGGGACAGTGAGTTGACGTTATTGGACAAGAAACAACTCAGAGAAGGAGGATGAGCATGGTTTTAGAACTCAGAGTATAATGAGTGTCACAGAATTGTACATGCAGAATCTGTGGATTGGTACGTTTCTCTGTAGATCCTTCCAATAGCCACACGTAAATAAATTTTTGAAAAGTGATTTGGGATACGATGCCTTTCGTTGATACGGCCTTGTTGACTTAACAATGAAAATGCTCTCCCCCAAAGGGATTACTGCTGTAGGTATAGGGTTTAGAATTGCAAACTGTATTTTGGTGGGATACATTTCAGTCCATAACAAGGCTTGATGACTTTTTTTTCATCCTCCTGAGCCCCTTAAAACATGGCATGTAGTGTGCCCTTAATAGACACTTTCCTGCCTCCCTCGAAGCTCCTGGTCTCCACAGGTTCCAGTGTATGGTCTGTCTTTGAGATCTGGAAACTGTTCCATCTGTGGAAGGAACCCTGGTGTTGCAGTGGTTAAGGCACTCAGTGGCTAACCCATTGGCAGTTGGAACCTACCAGCCTCTCTGTAGGACAAAGATGTGGCAGTCTGTTTCTCTGAAGATTACAGCCTTGGAAACCCTGTGAGGCAATTCTGCTCTGAATTACAGGGTCACTATGAGTCAATTCAGTGGCAGTGGGTTTGGTTGGTCCGTTGGTGAAACTGCAGGTACTTCTTTGTCTCTTGCTTGATGAGCACGAGGATGTGAGTGTGGCAGAGTCGACCTTGCGAGGCCTTCAGGTGTGGAGTGAGCAGACCTCCCAGGTCCAAGCCTCTAAGAGTCATCAGCGATGACTGGGAGATGCAGAGGCTTGCTGTTTTCTGCACCTGCCTTGTGCTAAGACCCTAATACCTACTTTCAGCTCACACCAAACATCCTCAGACAGCACCCATTTCCTTAAAAGTGTGTAGGGCTGAACAGGAAGCTGGCACGTGGGAGAGGAAGAAAACTAAAGAGGTCAGACATCTTTTCATGGAGGATAGTAGAGATCATCCATTAACCCTTACCTAGGTGGGAACTGCTCCTCTAAGAGGTAAGAAAGATAGCACTGTGAGAATTCCCTCGGTTTGCACATGTTAGAGATGCCAAAGCTGGTTGACTCTACGGCCTAGAATAAATAGGCTAGGCTTCAGGACAATGAAATGAGGCCTCTAATAAGTCCAAGAGTCTTCCCTCCAGAATCAGCAGGCTCTTGGTCCTTCATGGAGCCTGTGGAGCCAGGCTGGAAACTAAGATGTGGAGGAAGGGTCTAAGCTTAGATTCCAAAGGCACTGGAGCCGTGGCGTTTTGTAAACGAACAGCAGTGTTCGTGCCACAATAGCTCATGCAATGCCGTTACTGTAGGAATCATTGTGGAGCTCTGACAATCCATGAAGAAGTTCATTGAGGAGCAGTGGTGACTTTTGCATTTTTGAGTCCCTAAAGCCAGGGATATGAGCAATCTGAAGACAATTAGAAGAAAATTCTATTTTCTTTTACGTATGAATTACAGAAGGACTGAAGGGAAAGCAGTCAGGAAGGAGGTTATGAGGTGGGCACCATTGCAAAACACTGGGTGCTGCTATCATCCAGATGGAGAAAGTTCTGAGGACAGAAGATGGACTCAAAGACGATGACATGGTATTTTCCTCCTGAAGATTCTGGATGTCACCAGTCATGCACGGGCTGTTGCCTTTTAGGAAACAAAAACTAGCTGAGCACTTCCTCACTAACTGCTCATTGCTGGGGCTGATCTGAGCCCTCGGAGCCTGCCTGTGCTGCTGGGCTCTCTCTGCCAGAGCCCTGCCCATAAAGTAGTGCTGCAGGCATTCTTGAGCCTGGCGATGGAGCTCCCTGCTGGCCACATCAGACATCTGAGGGCTCTGGGGAGAAAGAACAGAACATCTTGTCACACACACATCAAAGTGCTTCACCTGACCATTGAGCAGAGGTTCCTGAATGCTTAGCTCTCTCTCCCGTTATCAACTCATTCTTAGGATTCATGTAATCTTGTACAAGCCATTAAATAGTCTCTCAAGACAGTTTTAGATCCACAGGTAGGTGGGAAAGTTTGTTTTTGGTATCTATCCAGACTTTCCTTGGGGTATTCTGGAAGTGATCTAACAGCTCATGGGGGAAATTACAAATGGTTTGAGAAAGACACTGGCCAAAAAGAGGATTAGTGAGGCCCTCTCCTTATTACATACTACCACCTGAGAGGTATCTTACTTCTTATCCCCCTCCCAACCTTACCTAGGCCATGGTAATTAGAAGTGGTTTTGGTTTCATAGAACAAGGGACAAAACCAGCCAAATGATCCTACTCCTTTGGCCAGTCAGCTTGGACAAAGATGAAATCACCTAGCTGTGAAACTGGAAAACGTTTGTCAGATAGCTCTCTCAAACAGACCAGTTTCTGGATCTTGGCTGCAGCCACAAGATCTTAAAGAGCTGTACTAGAATTTGGCTAAATGAGGTTGGTTGGTTTGTTTTCAGTATCTACAGGATCATGTGAGGCATTTGAAACGTAGAAATACATTGGGCCACACCAAACCCACTGAAGTAGAATTCCATGGGGAAGGGAGCTTAAGTATATCATTTTTGTCAAGATTTTTAAAATATGTAACCCTGATTAAAACTACTAAAGAGGACTGCCGTGCAGGTCTTCTCTACTGAGCTGAGGAACCAATCAGTGTTTAACTTACTGGAGAGAAGGAGTGCTTCTGTCTTTCTTCATTGTAACTGCCCACAATAAAGGACTTTCCATTTGTGCTTCTACCCCTCCCCAACTCAGTTCTGGTTCTTGGCCAAAGGAAGAGTTATTATTACTATTGTTCAGGGCTTCTGAGATTCAGTGATATGTTTACTAGTGGCCAGGCTAACTGTATGTTTAAAGCTTAAAAACCCAATCGATTGTACTGAGTTGATTTCTGAGTCATAGTGATTCTCTAGGGTAGAGTAAAATGGCTTTGTAGATTCAGACTGCTGACCTTTTGTTTAGCAGCCATAGACTTAACCATTACACCACCAGAGTTTCTATTAAAAGCTTAGGATCGTCCTTTCTTTTTTTTAAAGATGTGAAAGTTTCTATCATGAAAGTTTGTACTCCAAGTCAATTTGTCATATAAAAACTAACACACACATTTCTATGTAACCCCAGTTGCTGTCCCCACATTGTGACAGCATAGTCCTCCTTTCCATCCTCTATTTTCCCTGTCTGTTCAACTAGCTCCTGTCCCCTTCTGCCCTCTCATCTTGCCTTGGAGAGGAGCTGCCCAGTTTGTCTCCTATAGGTACTTAAGCCAAGAAGCACTCTTTTCCTGCATCACTTTATACGTACTCTACAGTCCAGTAATCTTTGTCTGAAGAGTTAGTTGGCTTCAGGAATGGTTTCAGTTCAGGGCTAACAGAGAGTCCAGAATCCTTGTCTTTCAGGGACCCACTAGACTGTCAGACCCTCAAGTCTTTTTTAATAAGATTCAAGTTCTGCACCCCATTTTTCTCCCACTTCATCAGGGTCTCTTTCTTTGTTCCCTGCAAGGACAGTCATTGGGGGTGGCCAGGCACCATCTAGTTCTAGTCTCCTGCTGATGCAGTCTGTCAATTATGTGGCCCTTTCTGTCTTTCGATCTCATACTTTCCTGGTGTCTTTGATGTCCTTCATTCTCCTCTGCTCCAGGTGGGTTGGGACCAACTGATGCCACTTACAGGTAAATTCAGTTCCTGTTACTCTCTCGGCCAGAAGCAGAAGTCAGACTTTCTTCTACCAGCAAGCTCTATGTGGTAAAAATAGAGGGTCTGGCCTGCAAGAAAAGGCCTGTCATACCACTTCTGTGTGGGTCTTGAATTCAGGCTAGTGGGAGGGGAAAATCGGAAGCCTTACGTAGACTTTCTGAACTGAGCCTTGCTGTCCACTTCAGCTTTTACTAGTGCTCTGCTCCAGTCGTTAGCAAATACAAGCTTAGCTATTGGTCGATTTATGCCCAGTATCCCATTGTATAGTTCTTTGAATAAAGCTCATCTGTTCAGGGACATCTAGTGGAAAGGAAAGGTGAGTGATAAGATTACTTAAACATCATAGCAGAGTCCTAATATAGTCACCCCAAACCTTCAGATTTTAGGAGTGTATGTCTGTGTGTGTGAGAGAGAAAAGGAACCCAGAGACAAACAACAGCAGAATCCCAACAACATGGAAGTGACAAGTAACCACATACATTGTGAATGGCTGGTTCAGATAAGGTTAATGAGAATTCTGGTTGGCTTAAAAGGATGAACTTCCAACTTTCTTCCATCGGGTTGAAGAAGTATAGAAGCATGTGAAAAGCAGCAGGAAGAACATAGATGGGAGCTACAGACAGACAGGTGACTAGATAGAATGACAAGAATGGTGAGTTACTCTAAAGGCCGAGACGCAAATGACTAACACAGACATAAGGGTCAAGAACTCAGGGGAGAGACTCAGGTAACCCGTGATCTTGAGGACTAAGGGGTCAAGGAAGATGAAAGACAGACATTCTATTGGGAATAAAAGGAGCTAAGGCATGACCAGCCTGAGGCACAACCCAGTTCTGTGAATTCTGTGGTATCCAGTTATCTCTGTGCTTTTCCTGTGCCATTAACAAGTGTGCATACACATAGGAGACACTGCGTTGTTGGTGACTGTCATTCAGAACAGTGAATGTCACACTGATTCTGTGGCACCAAAGCCTACACGTGGAATGTCTTCTGATACAGTCATCCACTTGTTTCTTCAGTTCAACTCTGCAAGCATCAGCGAGCCCTCAGAGTCCTCACCAAGGAGCGTAGGGTTTCTTTTTCTTAGGGTGTTTTGCCAGGAACTTAAGTGCCAGAAAGAAAAAGACATTAAGGCTTGCGAGTTATGTCTCCTAAAATAATAGTTAATAAAAAGTCCAAGTAATTATCATAGAGATCTTTTCTCCCTACAACATATAGTAGGCCAACTCTAACAGTGGTTTACTCTAAGTGGGTATGGGGACCAAGGTGGGACTCTGACAGGGATGAGGAGGACTGTGACTGTTTTTTTTTAAATTTTTTATTTAATATAACTGAGTGAAAATGTACATTCCCATATAAATTTACATACCCACCTATATGCAGCTTCCACTGCTCTTCCTGCCCGGTGACAGCACACTATCCCTCTCTGCTACATACATGTCTCGTTCTCCCAACAGTCTCTTTCTTCCCTCCTCTCCACCCACTCTCCTTCCTCCAGCCAGAGGTCAGCAGGATGACATCCTATAGATGTATAGAACCATAAAGTGCATCCAATGTATGGTCACTGCATCACCAAGTCCAATCCATTCCTGTCCAAAGCGTGGACCTTCGTTATGATTTATGGTCAAGGGCAGCATCAGGGCGAGGGGCCATGCTCCCAGGGGAACCCTGAAACCACTGGACCATCAATTGAGGTATTTTAGTGGGGATCTCAGGGTGCACCCCTTTTATTCTTGTGTTGCCAGTGAGACTCAACTTAGTGAGCTCCATCGCGGCTATCACTGGTGGTGGGCGCCATCCGGTTCTTCCGGTCCCAAGTCGATGTAGGCACCCACTGATGTGGGTCTCTTTGTCTTCTGGGTTGTCTTTCCCCCATGTCATTTTGGTCCTCTGTGAGCATCCGTTCCTGCTGAGTTGGCACCATTTGCTGTGCCCTTGGATGGCAGCTTGGCAGCTTTTAAGACCCCAGACGCCACTCACCAATGTGGGGTGCAGAGAGCCCTCTTAGCAAAACGCTAGTTGTGCCAATTGGCCTCGCTTTCGCCTAAGAGCATGGTCCCCCACCCCCTGCCCCAGCTACTCTATCCTTGCAATATTGGGTTAAGATGGAAGGAGTACTCATAGTATGTTTTAGTCCACTTAATATTGTTCTTGTTTCTAATGTGTGCTATCACCCATTTCACCCAAACCAGATACCTAGCAACTATCTAATCTAAACCCTCCTCCCTCCCTCCCTGCCTCCCCTTCCTTGCAGCTGTCAAAGAGTCTTTTCTTCTATATACAAGTCTGTTTTTGAGATCTTATCGTAGACTTCTCATAGAATATTTGTCCTTTTGTCGCTGATTACTTTCACTCAGCATAATGTCTTCCAGTTGAAACCAGGTCATAAGATGTTTCCTGAAGTCGTTGTTGTTCTTTATCATTGCGTAGTGCTCCACTGAGTATGTATACCATAGTTTACCTATCCATTCTTCTGTTGTTGGGCATCTGGGTTGATTCCATCTTTTTGCTATCGTGGACTGTGCTGCGATAAACATTCTGCTGCATGTGTCTGGGGCATGTTGGTGTGAAAGGCCTTGATTCTGTAGGATATATTCCAAGTAGTAGAATTACTGGGTCAAATGGTATATCAATATCCATTTTTTTAAGGAAGCGCCAGATTGCTTTCCAAAGAGGCTGGACCATTTTGCAACCCCACCAACAGTGTAGGAGGGTTCCGCTTTCTGCACAGCCTCCCCAGCATTTGTTGTTTTGTGTTTTTTGGATCATGGCCAACCTTGTTGGGGTGAGATGGTATCTCATTGTCATCTTGAATTTCTTTAATAACTAAAGATCGTGAACATGTCCGCATGTGTTTTTTGGCTGCCTGGATCTCTTCTTTAGTGAAATGTCTGTTCATCTCCTTTGGCCATCACTTAATTGGATGGTTTATCTTCTCCTTGTTGATATTTTGTAGTATCTTACAGATTATGGAAATCAGGCATCGGTCTGACATAGAGTTTCTAAATATTTTTTTCCATTCTGTAGGTGTTCTTTTAATTCCCTTAATAAAGTCTTCAGATGAGCAAAAGTGTTTAATTCTTAATAGATCCCATTTACCTATTTTCTCTTCTGATGATTGTGGTTTGTTTGACAGATTTTGGAGTCTGTCCATATTGTGTATTAAAACTTCCATTGTTGTTCCTACCTTTTCTTGGATGAGCTTTATCGTTTTAGGTTTGATATTTAGGTCTTTCATCCAGTTGGAGTTGGTTTTTGTATAAGGTGTAAGATATGTAAGATATGGATCTTGTTTCAGTTTCTTGCAGATGGATATCCAATTTTGCCAGCACCATTTGTTGAAGATACTGTTTTTACCCCAGTTTAATGTCTTAGGGCCTTTGTCAAATATCAGTTGCTCATAGGTAGATGGTGTCATCTCTGGGGTCTCAGTTCTGTTCCACTGATCGATCTGTCTGTTCTTATACCAGTACCAGGCTGTTTTGACCACTGTGGCAGTGTAGTATGTTCTAAAGTCAGGTAATGAGAGGCCTCCCAGTGTGTTCTTTAGTAGTACCTTGCTTAGCCGGGGCTTCTTCCCTTTCCAAACAAAATTGGTGATTTGTTTCTCCATCTCATTAAAAAATGTCACTGGAACTTGTATTGGGATTGCATTATATAAATAGATTGCTTTGGATAAAATAGACATTTTCACAATGTTAAGTCTTCCTATCCATGAGCAGGGTAGGTTTCTCCATTTATCTAAGTCTCTCTTAGTTCCTTGTAGTAAGTGCTTGTAGTTCTCTTTGTAAAGGTCTGTTATTTCTTTGGTTAGATTAATTCCTAGGTACTTTATCTTCTTAGGGGCTATCATAAATGGTATTGATTTGATAATTTCTTCCTTGACAGTCTCATTGCTGGTATAAAGGAATCCTGCTGATTTACTTATGTTTATCTTGTATCCTGAGACTTTGCTGAACTCTTCTATCAGTTTGAGTAGTTTACTTATAGATTCCTTGGGGTTCTCTGCATATACAATCATCTCATCTTCAAACAGGGAGATTTTAACTTCCTCTTTGCCAATGCAGATGCCCTTTATTTCTTGGTGTTGTCTAATTGCTCTGGCTAAAACTTCTAGCACAATGTTGAATAGAAGAGGTGAGAGTGGGCATCCTTGTCTAGTTCCTGATCTCAAGGGAAAGTCTTTCAGTCTCTCTCCATTCAGGATGACGTGGGCAATTGGCTTTGTATAAATGGCCCTTATTGTGTTGAGGAATTTGCCGTCTATGCCCATTTTGCTAAAATTTTTTAGCATGAATGGGTGTTGGACTTTATCAAATGCCTTTTCTGCATCAACGGACAAAACCAGGTGATCCTTGTCTTTTGTGTTATTTATGTGGTTAATCACATTAATTGTTTTTCTGATGTTGAACCAGCCTTGCATCCCTGGTATGAATCTCACTTGGTCATGATGGATTATTTTCTTGATAATCTTGTTGTACCCTGTTGGCAAGAATTTTGTTGAGGATTTTTGCATCTAGATTCATGAGTGATATTGGTCTGTAGTTCTCTTTCTTTGTTGAGTCTTTCCCTGGCTTGGGTATCAGTGTTATGCTGGCTTCATAGAATGAGTTTGGGAGTACCCCATCGCTTTCTATACTGTGAAATAGTTTCAGTAGTATTGGAGATAACTCTTCTCTAAATGTTTGGTAGAATTCTGCAGTGAAGCCATCTGGACCTGGACTTTTTTTGATTGGCAGTGTTTTGAGGACCTTTTCAATCTCTTCCTTTGTAATGGATTTATTATGTTGTTCTGCTTCACATTGTGATAATTTGGGTAGGTGGTATGAGTCAAGGAATTGGTCCATTTCCCCTAGGTTTTCAAATTTGTTAGTGTACAGTCTGTCATGGTTTTCTGTTATGATTTTTTTGATTTCTGTTGCATCTGTGGTGACAACCCCCCTCTCATTTCTAATTTGGGTTATCTGTTCCCTTTCCTGCTTTTCTTTAGTAAGTTTAGCCAGAGGTTTGTCAATTTTGTTGATCTTCTCAAAAAACCAGCTTTTGGTCTTTTCAATTTTTTGAATTGTTTTTGAGGACTGTGACTTTTTAACTCTGTTTCCCTGTAGTATTTTAATTTATTACAAGAATGCATTCATGTTCTACTTGTGTAGGAAGCAATGAAGAGAAAAGAAGAAAATAATCCCTGGGTTCTAGTCTCCATTCTAGTCTCATAAACTGTATCTTGAGGCAATTGATATGACTAACAAGAGAGGTTCTATATCTGTAGAAAAGAGGGACTGCAGTTCCCCTTACCTGCACGATTTTCAAAATCAAAGAGACAGTATATAACAGAAAGCTTGCCAAATGAGAAAACTTAAATTTGTATATTATGGTGCTGCTGATAAAAACACTTTCTGGATGTTTTTCCTCATGCCTTTTGAAATGGACTCTGGTAAAATAAGAAAACCTGGAAAAGGCAAGATTAAAGAAAAATCTGAAATTATCCTGCCCAGGTTCCCCACCCCCTTGTCCCTTCTCTGTAATTTTTATTTTCATCGAAGTCACGTGTGAAAAGTAGAGAAGCAGGGCTGATCAAAATTAGTGAAGACAGGGTTGATGGCCCACAAGACAAATCCAGCCACAGCCTGTGTTTATATGAGCTCAGAACGCTGTTTGGTATTTTACACAGTTATGAAAAAACAACTCCAAAGGGGTGTTTTGTGATGTGGAAATTCAAAATTCAGTGTCTGTACATAGAATTTGATCGGAATACAACCATGATGTTTTGTTGGGGAATTGTCTACGGCTGATTGTGCGCCGGAAACCCTGGTGGCGTTAGTAGTGGTTAAGTGCTGTGGCTGCTAACCAAAAGGCCAGCGGTTCAGATCTTGGAAGCCCCTTGGGGTGGTTGTACTCGGTAGGGTCATCGTGAGTCAGAGTGAACTTGATGGCAGTGGGTTTGGTTTTTCAGGTTGGGCTTTTGTGCCATAGTTGTAGCACTGAATAGTGCAACAGAGACTGTATGACTGCAAAGTGTAAAATGTTTACTACATAGCCATTTACAGGAAAAGTTTGCTGACACCTAGAGTAAAACTGTGTCAAATAGATTTTTAAGAAATATAATTTAAACAAAGAAACAAACAAAAAACCCTGTAGTTCTCTGTCCACCTACCCTACCCCCTTCCGAAAGGCAACAGCCTTAAATTTTTTCAGCTTTTTCTTTTGGTTTTCATTTCTATCTGTGATTTTTCTAGATATTTCTATTGACTTTTGTTTAGAAGATAAGGATTTAAGTTTCTGTCACTGCCTAACTCACTCCCAAACACTTAGTGTATTCATATCTATCCCGTATTGCCAAGTGCCATCGAATCACCATGAATCTCATATTACAAAGTCCCAATTTTGGTTAAATCAGTATTCACTGTTTATATAATTAGGACTACATACTGGCCATTCATTTCGAGTCTTATAGAATGATAACTTTTCCATTCTTGCACATTTTTTACTTTCTCTTGAAGTAGTAATTCCTAGGGTTTTTGCTCTCATGGTTTAGACTTCCATGTACTTGCCTTTGGCTATATATCACAAACTGCCTGAACTGTCAATCCGTTCAGTACATTAGACATTTTACCAAATACATTTTCCTAGACACACTTTTTCAGGAGTTTTCTGACTTTGTCCAATCTGGATTCATTGCTCTCTATACCCAGTGCACAGATGCTATCCCGGGGTCTCCATTCACTGTCAGCTGGATGACTCCTTTGCCTTTTTCAGTTGTGCTACTTGGATTCCATGTTGTCGTCTTCTTTTGATTTACTCTCTTGTTTGAGAGCCTTTGCGGTGTCTGAAAATGTCTCTGAGGTCACCCTGTTTGCACAGAGGGGAGGGACGTGGCTGCTAACCAAAAGGCTGGCAGTGAGAACTCACCAGTCGCTCTGCGGGCAGATGCGGCACTCTGCTTCCCTCAAGACTCCAGCCTTGGATCCCCTGCGGGCAGCTGTGCTCTGTCCTACGGGGTCACTAGGAGTAGGAATCGACTGGAGAGCAGTGGTTTTGGTTGGTTGTTAAAAACGTGTTCAGTGGACCGTTACCCTTGACAGTCTTACTCCAACACCTTCTAGCTTCCAGTGTTTCTGCTGGGAAGTCCTTCTGCTCCCAGGACCTCACAGTAATGCGCCTTGACGTGGGGGCTTTTCTGAGCATGTACTGGACACGCAGCAGGTCTTTCTAATCTAAAACACACATTCAGTCTGGGCAGTCTTGGATTATTTGATCACTTCTCTGTTTTCTTTGTTTCAGTGCTTGACCTCCCGGACATGTTATCATTTCTTTTGTTCCGCTTTCTAGATTTCCTGAACTTTTTCACCTGGCGTTCTACTGTTTCCTCCTTTTTTTTTTTTTTTTAAATTTTGCTGTTTGCTCTCTTTCCTTAAATAGCATCCCATTCCTGTCTGATACGTTATTTTCCCTTACATCTGTAACAGATTTTTTTTTTAAGTTTTCTCATCTCTGCAGTTGTACTAATTGGTACTAATTATTTTCATTCTGTTTGTTTTAGCCTTGGCTTCCCTCAGATGTCCCGCAAAACCTATGCTTTTGCAAATAAAAAGCTATTTATAAATTCTAAGCAGGTTGGCAGTGCTTGTCTGCTGTGTGTTTCCGTATGTTGCTGTGTGGCGTTGAGCTGATTCTGCCTCACAGAGGCCCCATATAACAGAACGCAACTGCCTGCAGGGTTTCCTGGGCCGTCTTGTTTGTGGGAGAACATGGCCAGGTCTTTCCCTTGTGGAGCAGGTGGTGGGTTAGAACCACTGACCTTTCAGTCAACACTCTGGGGGGTGACGCGAGAAGGAAAACTGGAGGTCTAGACATTCGATATACGAAATGTCCTTTAATAACCCTGTGTTTAGTACAGCCTTCCAGCCTTCCAGCGGGCTTGGTACTCCCCATCTGACAGACCCTTGTCCCTTCTTTACATTCTTTGATTGCTTTTTCTCACTTGTTTCTCCTCTCTCTCCTCCACCCCTTGCTTCTAGTATCTCTCTGGGCCTATGCTGCTGTGCTGTGAATTTCAGAGTAACAGTTCCAGAACAGAGAAATCTCTGCCCATAGATCAGAAAAGCCCACCTCGACTGGACCCTCTTTAGACTCCGTTCTCATCCTTTGTGATTTCAAGACACGCTGAAATTGCATTTATCTCCCAGATTTTCCTTGCTTCTGCATCTGCCAATGATTTGATTCATTGAGTGCTTTTGATGAGCGTGTATAATGATGCTAAGTGCTTGTCTGCCGTATGCAAACAGCAAGAAAAGCCGTCATTCTGGCTTTAGAGATCAGGCCCCAGCAACATTACTTTTTTTCTTTCTGAAGACATGAGAAAGCAAGAGAAAAGACTAGAGCTTTCATAAAAAGGAAAAGGTGGCTCACTCTTCAAATTTAAATTGCAAGCTACTGAATTCTGCACACACGTGACGCTCTAACCCTAACCGTCAGTGCCTGGTGTAGGTAGGCAGCGGTGTAGCCTCCCCAGTGCTCGCCCTGCAGCACTGACGAAAGAGAGCTGTGCGGAGAGTAGCCACGGATTAATATGGCCCGAATGTGGCTCAACCTGGTGTGTCCGCAGGCTTGCGAGTCAGCCCCTTCTAGGTAATCTCAAGTTGGCCTGGGAGAGATAACTCCACATGAGGGGGATATCTTCCCAAAGGGCCAGGTTTCATGGGACTAAACAATTCCAAGGATGTCAGAAACCACTATGAGTATACAAGCCTGAGAAAGCTCACCGGACGCAAAATGATCCCTGTGATGCATCCTTACAGAGCCAACCTCAGAGATGCATGGCAAGGTCTGCAAAACAAACGTACACACAACAACCACAACAAAATCTAACCCACCACTGTCGAGTCAGTTCCAACTCATAGCCACCCTATATGACAGAGCAGAACTGCCCTATAGTGTTTTCAGGAGTGCTGGCTGGATTCCAATTGCTGACCTTTCAGTTAGCAGCTGCAGTTCTTCACCACTACACCACCAGGGTTTCCAGGGGAAAACTGGCACTTGTTAAACAAACTTCTAAATAGATTTACAACTATACAGGCATTTCTCCAAAGAGGAACTACAAATGGTCAACAAGCCAGTGAAAAGACACTCAGTGTCATTAGTCATTGCTGTGGGTAGTCACCAATGACTTAGCTCCTGCTGACAGAGACGTCATGCATGACAGAACCTAGCCTTGCCCGGTCTTGGGCCACCTTCATGACTGTTGGTGTGTGTGAGTCCATTGCTACAGCCATCGTGTCCTTTCCCGTCATGGAGGGTTTCTCTTGTTTTTGCTGACCTTCTCCTTGACCAAGCATCATATCTGTTTCTAGTAGTCATTGTGTTGAAATAGGCAAGCTAAAATCTTGCCATCCCTGCTTCTGAGGAACGTTCTGGTTGGATTTCTTCTAAGACTGATTTGTTCATTCTGGTACTCTACCACGTATCAAATGTATCGATTCTTCTGTCTTCCTTTTCACTGTCCTGCCTCCACATGCGTATGAGGAGACTGAAGAGACCATGGCTTGGCTCAAGCACAACTTAGTCATCAGAGTGATGTCTTTGCTTTTCAGAACTTTCGAAGAGGTCTTTTGTGGCAGGTTTGCCCAATGTAATACATCGTTGGATTTCCTGACTCTTGCTTCCGTAGACATTAACTGTTGATCCAAGTAGAGGAAAACTGACAAGACTTCAATTTGTTCTTCATCTATAGGGTTATTGTTTACTGATCCAGTTGTGAGGAGTTTGTTTCCTTCACATTTTAGTGTAATCCATACTGAAGGCTGTGGTCTTTGACTTTCATCAGTCAGTGCATCAAGTCATCTTCCTTTCCAGCAAGCAGTGTTGTGTCATCTGCCTGTCACAGGGATTCATCAATCTTCCTCCAGCCTTGATGCCACAGTCTGCTTCACATCGCTCAACTTGTCCAATTATTTGTTCGAGATAGAGAGAAACAAATAAAGTGAGAGGCTACAACTCTACTGCACACCTTTTCCAGTTTTGAACCATGCAGTATCATCTCGTTCCCTTCCAGTGACTGCCCTTTATAGGTTCTCCGTGAGCACAGTTAAGTGTTGCAGAATTCTCAATAGTCACAAGATTATCCGTCATTTGTTAGGATCCACACAGTCAAATGCCTGACGAGAAATACTTAATAGACAAGAAGAGCATGATGTGGACATTCATGGGTTGATTATTATCTGGCTGATTGTTTGCTTGTGGGGATAAGAGAAAAAAAATTAAAGTAGGTTGTATCTTCGGTAAATGAAAGACTTCATGTTTTTCAGGAGCGTTGCAGTCTCCTCCTCCTCTTTTCTGTCTGATTTATTTATCCAACAGTGCTATTCTTGTTGTTACCTGTCATGGAGTCAGCCCCAACTCATGGTGACCGTGACCCCATGCACAACAGAATAAAATACTGCCCAGTCCTGCACCAGCCCCATAATCTGTTTCAGATTTGATCACCGTGATCCTCAGGTTTTGCGTTGCTTGATTTTCAGAAGTCGATGGCCTGGTCTTTCTTGCAGTCCATCTTAGTCTGGGAGCTCCAGTGAAACTGGTTCAGTCCGGCCTCTACTCATAGACCGTACGTGGCTGCACATGGGATGCACTGGCCAAGAATAGAACCCCTGTCTTCTACATGGAAGGCAAGAATTCCACCACTGAAACACCAGTGCACCATCTATGCCTTGGAATACTGGGCGAGAAACGCTTGGCTTATGGATGGGGAAAGAAAATTCAGTGTCAACATTCTAGAATTCTGCATGCACTCAGTTGCAGTAAGCCAGTGTCATGGATTGAATCATGTCCTCTGAAAACTGTGTGTATCCATTTGGCTAGGCCATCATTCCTGGTGGTCACTCATCACCACTGGCTTAATGGCAATTAGCTTTTTTTTCTTTTTCTGTCTTTTGTTTGGTATTGCATTAATTTCCTAGTGTTTCTGTAAAAGATTACCACAAACTAGGTGGATTATAACAAAAGAAATTTATTTCTCACAATTCTAGAGGCCAAAAGGCCCAAATCAAGGTCTCAGCAGGGCCTTGCTTTCTCCAGAGGCTCCAGGGGAGAGCTTTCCTGTCTCTCCCAGATTCTGGGGGTTCCTGCCATTCCTTGGCTTGTGGCTGCATCACTGCGATCTCCGTCACCACCCTCACATGGCTGTCTCCTCCATGTGTCTTCCGTCTCTTATACGACACTTGTCATATTGCATTTACAGACCACTTTATTATTCAGAGTGATCTGATCTCAAGATCTTTGATGACATCCGTAAAGATTTTTTCCCAAATCAGGTCCCAGTCACAGGTTCAAACTCACTGCACTGAGTTGATTCTGACTCACAGTGACCCTGTAGTACAGAGGACTTCTCCGTGGGGATTCCAAAACTGTACTCTTTGAGGGAGCCCACTGACACTCTTTCTCCCTCAGAGCTGCTGGTGGATTCTAATGGCCAAGCTTTCAGTTTGCACTCAAGGGCTTAACCACTGCAGCAACAGGACGTGAATGTATGTGTCTGAGGCTACTCTTCAACCCACTATAGGCTTATGAACTGACTGCAGCATATGGGCCTTGTCTGTAACGTGGCTGAAACAAACTCGAAGAGGCAATTCTGAAAGCACTAGCTGAATGTTTCATGGCATGGATTTCACAGAGCAGGCCTGTGAGAGCCAGCTTAGCACAACACCTGACACCTGGTGCGTTCTGGTTTGTCGTTATTCACTCACTCCTTCAAGTGTTTATGATGCATGTGTTCTTTGCCAGATGCACGGGACACAGAACTTAATCAGAACTGCCATCAGCCACCAAGAAGCTTCAGGCTGGAGAGCAGAAGGGCAAGTTCCGATCAGTGCTTTCTCTACCAGGGTGACACATAGGTTCATAGCTGTGCATGGTCACAAGTGTGTCAATGGAAGACACACAGGTGGTCACTGAGAGGCTACCATTAGCATGCAGGTCTTACCTAACTGTGTGGTGTCCACGAAATCCACATGTGCCAGCACACACCTTTTGTTGTCATGTGCTGTGGAGTCCATTCTAACTCACAGTGACCACCTGTGAAAGAAGAAAATTAATTGTTAGCTCGAGCCTATTGTCACCGTCACCGTGTCAGTTCATCTCCTTGAAGATCTTCCTCTTTTTCACTAATCCTCTTCTTCACAAGCGTTGTGTCCCTACCTGGGGTCTGGTCCCTCCTGACGACATGTCCAAACTACGTGAGATCAAGCCTTGCCGCCCTTGCTCCTAAAGAGCACTTTGGCTGTACTTCTTTCTTCCAAGACAGATTTATCTGTCCTTCTGGCAGCCCATGGTCTATTAAACATTCTTGGCTAAAACTCAGAATTCGAATAAGTCAGTTCTACTTTCCTCTTCCTTGTTTGTTGTCTAGTTTTTACTGGAATATAAAGTGACTGAAAATACTACGACTTGGGTCAGACATATCTCAGTTCTCGAAGTGACATCTCTGCTTAGTCACACTGTAAAAAAGTCTTCTGCAGCAGGTTGGATATGCTGCTATCAAGATGTGTGTCTCAGCCCTGTTGTTGTAGTGTTGGCTGTCATGGAGCTACCCCCTGACTCATGAAAGCCCCGGGAATAATGGAAAAAAAATGCTGTCTGTCCCTGTGCCATTCCCAGATCAACCGTGGACTGGATCACTGTGATCCGTAAGGTTTTGGGGAGGTAGATGGCCAAAGCTTTTTCCTAGTTTGTGTTAGTCCAGAAGCTCTGCCAAAGCTAATTTAGAACCACCTTGGTCTGCTGAAGGCATGTGGACCTATGTCAGTGCACGGGCTGACAGTGACAGCTGTGTGCATTGGGGTTCAGTAAATAAGCAGACCTCTCCTCGTTAACCCCCAAGGGAGGTTACACTCACGGCTGTAGTGACACACACGGAAAGGTCTACATGTTGCGGTGCCTGTTAGAAGATGCCAGTGCACACGTTGGTTGGTGTAGGTAGGTGCTTTGAACCCACCAGCCCGTCAGCGGGAGGGAGATGTGGCGGTCCGCTTTAGTAAAGATTCACAATCTTTTGGGGCACCTCTACCCAGTCCCGTAGTGTCGCTGAGTCGGAATCAACCTGATCACAGTACGTTTGTCTTCGACTTCAGCTGAATGGATGTTGTCATTTGTCACAGAGTAGATTTTGACCCCTGCACACTCCATGTACACAGACTAGACGTCACTCAGGGATTTCTGGGCTGTGATCATAATGGAAGCAGGTTATCAGACCTTTTCTCCTGTGATAGCCCGTGAGACTGAGTTTGAACCCCTCATGTTTAAGTTAGCAGCCAAGAGCAAAACGTTTGCCACCCCTGGGCCTTGCCTGTGACCAGTATGGGGGCTCCCGTCCCTTCCTGAGCCACAGTGCCCCCTGGAGGAGAACTCCAGCTTCGAGTGGCCAGCCCCCGCCCCGTCCTGAGCCTGCCCCTGGCACAGACCATCCACCGGCGCTCTGAAGCTGCGCCCATGCGGAGAGCCGGACAGCTCCGTTGCTGTTCAGTGGATTTAGACTCACAGCAACCTCACAGGACAGAGCAGAACTGCCCCTGTAGGGCTCCCAAGGCTAGAATCTTTATGGAAGCCGACTGCCATATCGAGGCTCCTGGATGTCCTGCTCAGTCCTCGTCCCATGGAATCCTTCTGGACAGAGTAATCTGTTGGCAATCATGAGGCCTAGAACTTGTTCCCGTTTTGCATGGAGACCTGGTTGCAACGCGATTAAACCCTCAGTACTTATCAAACCGTTGGTGGTTAGAACCCACTATCCGCTCGGCAGGAGAAAGATGTGGCAGTCTGCCTCAGTAAAGATTTATACGCTTGCAAACCCTATGGGGACAGTTCTACTCTGTGCTGTAGGGTCTCTGTGAGTCGGAATCCACATGCTGGCCTTGGGTTTTGCTTTGCTCCTAAGGTATGCCGAATTTTCCAGGAAGGCAAATATCTGTAAGTCAAGGGAAGATCATCCTCTACTTTGAGCATAAAATGGGGCTCAGGAGAGCTCCCCATTTCGGAGATGGAGTCTTTGGAGTCCTTGATAACTTTTAGGAGTACCAAGGAAATCCGAAGACCAAAACGTTTGTGAACTGTTGGTCAGTGACAAAGAAAACGCCAGCAAGCCTGAAAGTCAGTGCGCTCCGCCCTCTGGTGGACAAATTGATAATGTGACTATGCACACCCTGGCTCACAGAGAACCCACCAGGGGATCCTTGGAAATGCCAGGGGCAGCTCCCCTCTGTCCTACACGATAACTCTGAATCATAATCAACTCAACAGCGGTGGGTTTAGTTTAGGTTTATGTACAGAGCGGTAACTCGGGTGGTGAACTAGTTCAGAGTTTGGCTCCTAAACAAAGGATTGGCAATTCAAATCCATGAACCACTCCTTAGAAATCCTACAGGGTGCTTTCTATTCTGTCGAGTAGGTACCTATGAGTCAAAACTGACTCAGTGACAATGGAATACACACACACACACACACACACACACACACACACTCAGAAACAGCCCAGGGGTTAAAGTGCCGAGCTACTAATCAGCGCTGGTTCCGCCTGCCAGTCTCCACAGGAGGAAGATGTCATGGTCCACATGCATTAAGATGACAGCCTTGGAAACTCTGTGGGACAGTTCCACTCCATCCTACAGAGTCCCTATGACTCAGAGTCGACTCTGGGCTAATCAGGTTTAGGGTCATTAAGAAGTATCGGGTGAGGAGGTACTGTGAGATGATGTAAATACCCCTTTCCTTATCAATCTTACTCTCTAGCTATAGTATCTGTTAATGTATGTTGGCTAAATTATTACCATGAAAATTACTAAAGGAAAAGTTTTCGTTTGTCTTTCCTTCCGTGTTGATCAGCTAACACTTCATCATAAGGACAATATTAGTCATCTCCTTAATTTATAAACAGTATGGACTTCTGGATTCCTGTTTGATTCATTGGGTTGTGTCATTATTTTGATACCCAAATTGGCCAAGATCTGGTGAGTAGGAGCCACCTCTGTTGGCTCCTGTGTCCTTCTGAAATGTCCCCACCATTCTTTGTACCCGTCCTTACTTGTGACATGAGACATTCCAGGTTCATCCTGTATTTTCCCTGTCCTGATCCCAGAATCAACCATTTGTCCAAGGAGCTCTGCCTCTCTTTAGGAAGGAATGGTATTTGAAACCAAGCCAGAGTGCTAGGTGTGGTCATCACTATGTAGGTGTGGTTGTTCCAGGCCCTTACAGTAAAGAGAACTAGACAAAGCACGTGTACACACCCACGTACTGACGTCTACCTTTATTTCGGTATCTGTCTATTGAGGAACCCCTGCTGGTGTACTGGTTACGTGCTATGATTGCTAACCGAAAGATCAGTGCTCCTTAGAAACTATGGGTCACTTCTCTCTCCTATAGGGTAACCATAAGTCAGAATCGACTTCACACCATGGGTTTTATACCTAGCGAAAACCAGGCATTCACACCAGCACCTGTAAATACAATCCAACATGCCCAGGTTTATTTTCATGTTCTTCTTTTCCATTTGTTTCATTCCCTTCTCTGACAATGGAAAAGCAGGCCTCCGGTATCCTCAATATTAGGAATTAAAGGAACGGTCTCTCCTGGGTCAGCTGAGCACCTGCAGGAAGCAGACACTGAGATGGAGTTAGGAGTGCAGGTGGTTTATTGCAGGGAACCACCAGGAACAGCATCAGGCTGCCACCGAGTCAATTTCAGTTCACGGCAACACCCCGTGTGTCAGAGTAGAACTGCACCCCACAGGATTTTCAGTGGACAATTTTGGGGAGGTAGAGAGCCAGGTGTTTCTTCGGAGGTACCTTAGGGTGGACTAAAATCACCAGTCTTTTGGATGTCTAACCATTGGTGCCACCTACGACAGCTGTTACTGGAGGGCAGAGCCAATGAAAGATGAAGCGACAGCACAGGGACATGGCTCCATCATGGTGTCCTGGAGACCTTGCAAATCCCCATATAGGCTGCAGAGGTAACTGGTAGATACACGGGTAAGTGGACAGATAGACCAACAGCTGGCATCAAGGCAACTCTGACTCATGGTGCTTTTGTTTAAAACAGAATATAATGTCATCTTGTCCTGTTACCCTCAGAATCAGCAACAAGTTCAAGTCCATGGCTGTGTCTATTGTGCTGACCCATGTCCCCAAAGGACTCCCTCTCCCTCACTGGCCCTCTCCTCCACCAAACGCCATGGCCTCCTCCATCCCTCGATGCCTCCTGATGCCTTCTCTAAAGCACAAGTGAGTCAGACGGTATCCTGCGGTGCCCTACAAGTTTTTCATCAGCTGTTTCTTGGAAGATGACCAGATCTTTCCTCCTCCTTGGCCTTGGTCTGGAAGCTCCACTGACACTTGTGCACTATGAGGAACGCTGTTGGTGCCTGGAATCCTGGTAGCACAGTGGCCAGCCGCCCACCAACACAGAGGCCGCCACAGTAGGAAAAACTGACAGATGAGCAGCAGACAGCCTTGATCAGCTTCAAAACCCAATGCTGTCAAGTTGATTTCAACTCACAGTGACCCCACAGAACAGAACTGCTTCACAGAGTTTCCAAGGGGAGCCAGGTGCATTCCAACTGCCGACCTTTTCATGAGCAGACAGAGCACTTAACCAGTAGGCCCACAGACAAGGAAGAAACAGAGCTCATCTGTCTTGGAAGAACGCCCTGTGGTCCTTCGCAAACAAGGCAGGGCTGTGAAGAGCTGCTACGAGGCCACTTGTCCTTCCCCTCCCCATCTTTCTGGAAGTCATCTTCAGGCAGTTTCTCAGGACAGCAGGGTCTGCGGAGAGCTGACAATTTTTGCCTCACCGCCTCCTTTGGGGGCAGCTGCATGCCCCCAATCTGCTGTACTACTACAAGGACAGGTCCTCAGCAATGGGGCACCCACTGCGTGTGCTGTATCAGCATGTCATCGGTCCCTTGTCTTCTCGTGGGCCACAAGACACAGGGAGCTGGCACCTTCGCTACTGTTGCTTTTGTTGTGTGAGTGCAAAAGCTGTCTGAGTCTGACAAGCACTTGTTGCTTCTTTTGTCTTGTTAACTAACACTTTCCCGCTCAGAGCAAGGAGCCCTGGTGGCACTCAGGGTTAAGTGCTCCTCTGTTAACTAAACGGTGGTTCTAACCCCTCAAGCAGTCCCACAGGAGGGAGACCTGCTGATCAGCTCCCATGGAGATGTCCACTAGAGGCCCCCCGGGCCAGTCCTGCTGTGTCTCACGGGGTCACGGTGGGTTGGAGACGATTCCATGGCACCTTACAACAACACTGCTCAGAAGAATTGTAACTTCACAAAAAACAGGAGCATATAGTACACAGAGTTCCTATTATATCCTCTGTGTAACCTGCATGTGTGCACACATACACACACACACACACACTTACTGCCACCAAGGCGATCCCAACTCTGGTGACCCTGTAGGACAGAGCAGAACTGCCACATAGGGTTTCCAAGGCTTCTTAATGGAATCAGACAGCCACATCTTTCTCCTGGAAAACAGCTAGTCGCTTCGAATGACCAACCTTTCAGTTAGAAACCACGCAACTTTAACTCCTGTGCCACCAGGAGTCTCCCTGTTGTCATTGTTAGTCCGTCTGAGAGTCATGACGTGGACGTAGGGGCTGAAGAAGGCACAAAAGTAGCCAGCTGAAGGCGCCCTGTGCTGTGGGTCCGTCTGTGCTGTCAGGAGGGAAGGCAGCTTCCCAAACATCTGCAGGAATCCACGAGCTCACAGCGGCCCTTGGCGAAGAGAAGACCTTCTCTCCCAGTGACAGGAAAGAGATCTATTCATCTTGCCACATACATCGGCACACCCCTCACATTTGAAAGGTAACCACCCTCCATGTCTCTCCCTCTTCAAGGAGCCCCCAGAACTCACCCTTCCAGACTCCCTTCCATCTGTATCCCAAGCATATCACCCAGGATCTGTCAACAAAGGCACCCAGTGCAGGTGGGAGTCAGGGTCAGGGACCCAGGAAGGCAGGAAGGAACACAACGTGTCCACTCCCGCGAGTGTGGGAATCCAGGACAGCTTCCAGAGCCAGCAGGAGCGGGAGATGCAGGCAAATATCCAGGGTCTGGGATAGAGGAGCTCACAGTTTGTGCACTGGTATCTCCCCAGGTGGGGGCAAAGAGGGATCCAGGGGTATGTGGAGATGTCAGTGATACCCACATCGCCAGGTCCCACTCCTTAGAGATGCCATGAGCCTCCAAATGCCCTTCACCCAAACCCTTGGGGCTCCCCTGCTGGCTGACATTCTGACCCTCTGCATCCCTGTAGGTGCTGCCGGCGGTCCCTGTGGCCTTCACTGCAGCTGACCACACTGCCTGCAGGTGGGCGATGCTGGACAGCAGATGGCAGAGGCACCCAGCTGTCAATACTGTGCAGTGTATCTCAGCCTAGAGCTGGTGGAGATTCAGCCTGGGTAGAGCTAGCTGCCATCCGATAATCGCTGGGGAACTTTGGGGTGGAGGCTTTGCCTGTGTGAGCCTTGGTCTGTTTCCCTGTGAAATGGAGCTAACCATGCCCAGTCGATGGATTGACGTTGGGACAAACAGGGACTGTGCCCTAAGAAGCCTGCAAGAAATGTTCACTGAGGACCCCTGGGAGTGCCCCTGTGCCAGGGAACACTGTGGAGGCTTAATTACAGGCCATGTCCTAACAACGGGAATGAGGACACAGAATGTAAAGTCTCAGGTCCAGAGAAGCCTGTTCCCTGGGGTGAATGGCAGTGGCATCTCTGAGAAGAAGAGCCTAGCGGCGCTTCTGGCCAGGCACCAGGTCTCTGAGGGTGGCTGAATGAGGCCCCAGGGCAGGAGCATGGAGGAGGTCAGGACAGGGCCAGTGGGGCTCAGAGCCTGTGCAAGGGGGAGGGCAGAGGCCAGCCCAGGTGTGTGAGGACACTAAGGAGTCACTGAGGACACACAGCCGTGCGGATGGCTCCTGCCCTCCCCATGCATCTCTAAAGAGCACCTTCTTCTCCTAGAAGAAGGGGAGGACTCCATCTCTGAAGTCTGACTGACAGCTTCCAAGCCTGTCCAGCCCCTTCTTCCCCAGGGCCGGGCAACCTGATGCCACTGAGACCTGAAACCTGCCCACCGTGGATGACCCTGCTGGTATTCAAATACTGGTGGAATAGCTTCCAGCATGACTGTACCACGGGAGCCACCACAACACAACAAACTAACAGGTGACTGGTGCACACAGGCCGTAAAGAATCTGTCACCATATAAAATCGGAGTTGACCTAAAAGTTCAACAATGAGAGGTTGCTGAAGTATTATAGGAACTAAAACTTTACTACAGAAGTTAATCGTGCCTAAGAAAATAACTAGATCTTTAAGAAAACTGGTCATTGAAGGAAATCAACAGCCTTAGACTAAGCTTTCCTGAGATAATAAAATACTGCTATACCCCAGGTAAATCCTAGAAAAATCATCATTTAAGGTCACTGTTTGACAATTCAAGAACCACTAAGGTCTGATTGCACCTAATAATTATCTCTGAATGAAAAAAACCAACTGTGGTATGCTACACCTGCCAACTGTGTAACAACATTCAAACCCCAAACCTGTTGCCCTTGAGTCAATCCTGACTCAGAGCAACCCTTGGAGACCGAGGAGAGGCTGTTAGAGCAGAATTCCAGATCACTTGGTTGGCAGCCAAGCTCTTAACCACTGCGTCCCCAGGGGTCCAGAACAACAAATACTGCAGTATGGTAAATGGCCTTGGCCAGAGAAGAGACGTTCTTGTGTTAAAGAGGAAGCAATGATGGTTCAGGAAAGCTAAGTGATGGACCAAGGCCTTGTAGCAGGTAAATAGCTAAGTGAGGAGCCCAGACCTCTGCCTCTCAGCCGTGTTCTTTTAACTGCATCAGACTGACTGCTCTCTGAAGTGTAACAACTGCTTTAGGCTCCATAAGAGATGGTGTCTGTTGGTGAAAATTGTTCCTTTCCCTGTGCCCTCTCCAATGTTTTTGGATCATGAATGCTCATTTCTATTTCCCGATTGTGTTTTTCCACCTGACCTAAAAATAAAATAAGGACAGGTATTATTACAACCTATTCGCTGCTATGCTTTCTTACTTTCTGAAATCAAAACAATAGTAAGCACAATTTTGCATTCTTTTATTTTTTTTCAATACTGTTCCCTGTTTTTCTCAATTCTAGGTTTTCTAATGGTTCTAAGGTTTCAGAAGGAAAGAACGCTGAAAGCTTCCCCAGATGACACAGAATAATACTTCCTTCTTTGGCACTTACCTTTTCACTGCAGGAAAGGAGAAAATAGCTGAAAATAAAATAGAAGCAGGAATACAAGGCTAGTAAAGCACTGAAAAGACTTTAACTGGTACCAGATGGAAAGGGAAAAATGTTTGCATACACATTCTCTGTTCCACTCTGTGTTCTTCCCAATACTCCTCCAGTTGCTGACACGCTTCTGCAGATGGCTTTGTTTCCTTTCAGGCAGACGATCAGCATGAGGACCAGGGTTCCAGCAGAAAAGGGATACAGTAAGGCAGAAGGCAGGAACAGTGGTAACAGGAAAAGAAGGTCTACCTGAGAGAGATTAGTGAGCAATTGGATGTGGGGCAGAGGGACACCAAAGACATCAGGTTGTGACACAGATGGGCAAATGAGTTGGTTGTTGGTGCCATTACGTGAAACAGGAAATACAGGAAGAGGAAATTTGAAGGGCAAGATTATGGCTTTCGTTTTACATGGATGGTTCTTGAAATGCCTGGGAATATCCAAATAAAGATATGTAATAAGTAGCTGGTTAGACTTGGACTGTCCAATACGGTAGACACTAGCTTATCGGGTCTGGTAGATTGCCAGAGATGTCTTTATGTAAACTACTAAGGGGACTGTTTGACTTCTTCCTTTCAGATTTTCATGCCTTTATTTATCATGCCTGATTGCAATGGTCGGATTTCTAAGACAGAGAAGAGAATGTGCATACATGGTCATCCTTGTCTTGTTCCTATTCATAAAGGTATGGCATTCAGTATTTCATCTTTTAGTATGCTGCTATCTGCAGGGGTTTTTTGTAGACGCACATTACCAAACTGAGGAAGTGGCTGTCTATTCCTCCTTTTCAGTTCTTTGAATCATGAAGGAGTGTTGAGTTTTCTCAAATCCATGTTATGCATCTATTAAAAGGATCTGCATATATTCTATTAATGGTCTGTTTTATTCTGTTAATCAATTGAATTACTGCTTTTTGAAGGTTAAACCAACTTTGGGCTCCTGGAATAAATCTACTTGCTCATGATGTAGCCTACAATTTCTGTCTTGTTGAATTCAATTAGCTTCTATCTTGCTAAGGATGTTGAATGAGGGCTCTATACCTGTCTTGCTCAGCTTTCGAGATAAGGATTATGCTGATCTCACTAAATACGTTGGTCTGTTTATTTTCAGAATTTCTTCATTCTTCTAAAAAGGCTTGTGTAACTGCGGTATTTCTTTCTTGAATGATGGATGGAATTCACCAGTGAGGCTATTTGGGCCATGAGATTTCTTCCATAAAGATTTTTGATCATTCAGTTTTTGAAAATTAGATATTCTCCCCTCAGGTTTTTGGTTTCCTTCTGTGTCAGTTCTGGCAAATGTGTCCATTTTGTCTAAGATTTCAATGTGTTCATACAAAGTTGTTTATAATACTGTCTTACTATTCCTTTATTAGCTGTAGGAACTGCGGTGGTAACGCTCTGTTCATTGATACAGTGGTGTTTTGTATTCTCTTTTCTTCTGCATCAGTCTAACCAGAGAATAAGTAGGTATTTTTTTCTAGAAAAAAACTACTTTTGTCATTTTCTTTCTTTCTCTTATATCTACTCTTATTACTTCCTTATTATACTTCCAGTTTAGTTTAAAAGTATAAATGGCCTCACAATCCCTATTGTAGTTACAACCCACAACTTTTGATCTATTGTTTTCAGTCACCTCTAGCTCAAAATACTAGTCTCCTTCTGACAGCTTCATTAATAAATTACTGAGAAGTCTCTTGTTTAATTTCCCAATAGCTGCAGTTTACCCAGATAGCTTCTTATTCATTCTCAGGTTCATTTTGTTGTTGTCACAGAACACATGCTAAGTCATTTCAATTCCTTTCATTGTATTCAGTTGTTTAATAGCCTCGCATACTGGAGAGAAAAAGAATGGGAATTCTGCAGCTATTGGATGGAATGTTCTCTCAGTGTCATTAGAATCAAGGTGACTGAAAGCATAAGTGTCTAATGGTATCAACTGATTAGAGAATATTCAGACCTCTATTACTGGGGAGTTACTTCTTTCATTCTACCATTTCTTGAGGTTCTGGAGCCCTTGGTGGTGAAGTGCTTAAAGAGTTGAGACACTCAGTCAAGGGCTGGTAGTCTGAATCTAACAGACACTCCCTGGAAACCCTGGGGGGCAGTTCTACCTGTCCCCATCAGTAGGAATCAATTGGAGGGCAATGGGTTTGGGGTTTTTTTGGTGGTGGTTGTTATTAGCTATCTACATGTTTATAATTGAGGTCTTCCTCAACACATCATACCTTTTATCATTCTGGAATGCCCTGCTTCATTTTTAGTAAGACTCTGTTTCAAAGATTCTTTTGTCTGATATTAATATAGCCAGTAAAGTGTGTTTATGCTGTTTGTGTGCTGTTGTTGGGTGCCATTGAGTCAGATATCATTTTGTCTGTTTACTTACAAATTATGTCCATCTTTATAGGCAAATGGAACAGAATAGAGAGACCAGCAACAGACCCACACATACCCACACACGACTGACATCGTCAGTTCTGACTGAGAGCAACCCTACAGAACAGTAGAACTGCTCCATAGAGTTTCCAAGGAGAACATGGCAAATTCAAACTGCTGACTGGTTAGCAGACATAGCACTTAACTACTATGCCAGCAGGGTTTCCTACACATACATTTAGGAAAAAAAAAAAAAATCCACTGCTGTCGAGTTGGATCCAACTCATTGCAACCCTAGAGGCCAGAGTAGAACTACCCAATAGACTTTCAGAGGAGTGCCTGGTGGATTTGTACTGCTGACTTTTTGGTTAGCAGACAAGCACGAAATCCACTATGCCACCAGGGTTTCCACACATACCTAGATAATTGATTTTTCTACAAGATGGCATGGTAATTCAATAGGGGAAGTGTTTTAAACAGATAGTGCTGGGATACCATAAGGAAAAAAGCTATCTCTAACTAAAATCTAATTAAAGAGAATGTAGTCAGACTCTCCTGTTTCGTTTTTTTTTGGAAATCTGTTCTGACAACCTCTATTTTAAACAGTCTGTCAGTGCAATTATTGCTATGTTTGAGGTCTACCATTTCATTTTTTGTTACCCTGTGCTCCCCTTGCTGCCTTATTTTGAATTAAGCATTTCTTAGTACTCTATTTTCATTACCTATTATGTCAGCAGTTTGAATCCACCGGGTGCTCCTCGGAAAGTCTACAGAGGCAGGACTGCTCTGTTCTCGGGGTGCTATGAGTCAGAAGTGACTTGACAGCAATGGGTTGGGTTGGGTTCACTGACTTTGCAAAGGAGCTTTTGTAGGGCAATGATGCAATGCCTGGCTGCTGATGAAAGGTCAGAATTTCATATTCACCAGCAGCAGCAAGGGAGAAAGGATCCGGCAAGCTGCTCCCATCAAGACTGATGCCTAGGAAACCCTGTGGGCAGTTCCACTCTTTCTCATAGGGTCCTTAAGAGTCAGAATTGACCCAGCAGCACAACAACTGACCTCATATTCTTTCTGGAGCTTGCTTTGGGATGACAACAGCCTGTTCTTCCAGCCTTTCAGTGAAGGGTCTGGGTTAGTTAACAAGCTCTGACACAAGAAATCAGGGGCATGGGCCACAGGATGTTACCCTTATAGCCCAGAGTCACACATTCAATTCATATCATTCCAGATGTATCTAAATAGCTGGGGAAGGGGATCCTGACATCCCTGGGACCCAACAGCTAAGGCGAGGCCTTGGGGGAGTTATTCACCTGCCACACTATTCGACAACAGGCCTAGTGAGATGTCGTCTGAGATGATGCGTTCATTCCCCAGAACTTTACGGCAGTGCCGTCTGACCCATGAAGCAGGAGAAAAGTTTCCGTGAGAATGATACCGAACATGGGAGGGGTATTGAAACCATCCTCCTGCCTAAACTTGCACCGCAGTAGTCTTTCCATTTACAGGTCGCCCCCTCGATCTTTCCACGGAAAATGTCTATCGAAGGGGTGATGATCAGCGCACAGGTGGAGATGCGGGGACCAGCCAGCAAGTCTGTTTTCTTGCACTGCCCAAGCCCTGAACATATCTGCGTAATCAGCACCTTTACAGGACTACAAAAGATGATCAGAGCCCTGCAAAATATGAACAAATACTAGGCTCAAAAAACTAACTGTGGGCCTCCTCAGATTATGCAGATACGTGCAGGGCCGGGACAGCAGAAGAAAATAGACTTGCTGGCTGGTCCCTGCATCTCCACCCTGTGCCCCGAGCATCACCCATCTGGCAGACATTTTCCGTGGAGAAGTCAAGTAAATGGAAAGACTGTCCCAGTGCAACTCATGGTTCTGGCAGTGAGGGCTGACAGAATGTCACGTTCTTAGGTGAGGCTTCCAAACGGGGACAACTAAGTTTATTGATGGCCTGTGAAGGACAGAATGAGAAGAACATGAACCATGAAGAAATAGATGGCTGCTAGCAGTGGCAGCTGCGTCCTCTTACGGCACAAGGAACGCAGAACTCGCTTCCACGCAGCACCGGTCTGGGTCTGAAAGAAAAATCTGACCATCAGCGTTTCCTCCTCTGAGGAAACTGACCTTCCCCTTCTCCAGTAATCTTGCATTTAAGCAACACTCATCCAACCAGTGCAGAACAGGGTATCCTGGGAGAAAGGCCTCTCCGGGTCTATAAAACCAAACCCCAAACCTCTTGCTGTCAGGTCAGTTCTGACTCAGTGACCCTATGAGACAGAGTAGAACTGCCCCACAGAGTTTCTGCAGAGTGCCTACGGGATCTGAACTGCCGAGCTTTCAGTTAGCAGCTGGAGCTCTTCCCCACTGTGCCACCAGGGCTTCTGGGGCTTGGCGGACTCCAACAGGTGGAGCCAACCTCCCACACCCTTCCAGCCTTGGATCCATCAGCTGCCTCCTGACTGGACTGCCACATTCCCTCTCCTGGACTCAGCCAGCCCACTCAGACGGACAGCCCCGGCTCGTCACCCTTCTTCTCTTCTTACCCTCTGGCAGCTGACGCCTGTGAGGTCTACTGTTGTCATGTGTTCCTGGGTGCCACCAGAGCCAATGATAGGAGTGTGGGCAGAGCGCCACTCCCTGTGCTCCAACCTGTGTTGAACAGAAAAGATGCCTGACATTGGTTCTTAAGTGTGAGACAGAGGTGGGTCAGGTGAGGTTTTCCCAGAAATCACACCAGGTGCCGTGGCACCATGGATGCCGAGCTCAGGCTGTCACCACAATCCCTGCCTTCACACAATGTATCTGTGAGCAGGCAGGATTTCTCCAGCAGCACTAAAAGGCAGTAACAACCATTGTGTATTGACTGCTTCCTACCTGTTAGGTATGAGACCGGGCGCTTTCCACATACTTAACCCTCACGTTTTGAAGTGAGTGTTCCGATCTTCAAAGAAAGGCTTGAAGAGGTTAAACCACATGTAGTCAGAGTTAGAGTCAGAACTCAAAACCCAGGATTCTCTTTAAATCTCATATTCTTTTTTCTCCCATTAGACCATACCTCAGAGAAGCTCATTTAACAAAAAAAACTACTGTTTCTTTACTTTATTAAAGATTAATAGGTAAAAGCCCCCAAGAAAGACTTCTATGGGGTCCACAGAATTAAACTGCACTGTCAGAAATCCTGACTGCTTCCCCCTCCATTTTTCTGCCCATTTGCCTTTCTATTTAATCCTGGAACTTTTCCATTGAACGAACGTCTCCTTTTAACTAACTGCCTTTGTCATCTCAACGGTTTCTCACAAAAATACTAACTGTATCAAAGAAACTGCAGGTGACCTGGCACACCTGATGAAGCATTTCCCTACAAGGAGGCCCTTTTTAATGGAGGTGGGGAGACTGGAGCTCGACTGATGCTGTTCTTCCCTTGAAGTCATATCCCTTAGCCTGAATCTCCTGGCCTCTCTTTGGGGACCACACACTTCTCTCCAGGAGGAAGGAATGCCTTAATCTGAGGTACTCATTCAGAAAAGAGAACCGAGTGTGCAGAGCCCAGCTCCTCCCTCCCTCTTTTCCTTTTGGGACCTGGGCTGGCCGCACAGCACACTTTTGGTGTCTGTTGCTCCACGGGACAAGTTTCTTAGGGGAAGCCTTGATCTGGTCCCACATGCTCTCTTCCTACAGTAAACTATGCAAAGGCAAGAACTGGTGCCAGTGGAAACCTGTAGAGAAAGAAATGCCAATCTTTTCTAGTAATAGAGTACAGAAAAGGGGAAGAGTGCACTCTGTCCAAGCTGGACAACTTGGCAACCTGGAGAAACAAGGCAGTCCTGTCGAGTTCTGGCTCTCACAGGATTCACTGTCATGGGAAGTCATTCAGCTTCTGTAGGCTGCCCGAGAATGAGCTGTTGGTAGGAGATGGTGCAACCAACAGTACTGGCTGCTTGTAAGTTCAAAGCTGCTGAATTCTGCACACACGTGAGGCTCTAACCCTGTCAGTGCCTGACCTAGGTAGGCAGCAGCGATGTAGCTTCCCCAGCGTCACACTGCAGGGCTAACAAGAGGGAACTGTGGAGAGCATAGCGACGGATTATTAATGCGACCCGAATGTGGCTTAACCTGGCTTGTCCACAGGCTCGAGATTCACCCCCTTCTAGATAGTCTCAAGTTGGCCCGGGACAGACAACTACACATGACAGGGATATTTTCCCAAAGGGCCAGGTTTCATGGCTCTAAGCAATTCCACGTGGTGTCAGAAACAGCTATGGGTCCCCAAGTCTGGGAAAGCTCACTGGACGCAAAGCAATCGCTGTGCTGTGTCCCTACAAAGCCACCCTCAGAGATGCATGGCAAGGTCCGCAAAACAAACATTACACACAACCACCACAACAAAATCTAACCCACCACTGCTGAGTCAATTCCAACTCACAGCCACCGTATACAACAGAGCAGGACTGCCCTGTAGGGTTTCCAGGAGTGCCGGCTGGATTCCAACTGCTCACCTTTCAGTTAGCAGCTGCAGTTTCTCACCACTATACCACCAGGGTTCCCCTAAGGCCCAAAGGGGCATGAAATTTAGCAAGCGGGGAATACGTAACACGGATAAGGAATGTAGCCCAAACAAGGCACGAATTTAAGATGACTGAAGTTGCCACTTCCGCAAATTTCTCAACTCTACCAGAAGGTACTCATATAAGAAAGGTCACTCACTGAGGCAAAAGCCAGTATTCCACAGGCAGCTTTTATCCCTGCATACAGTGGAAGTTAAGGCCTGCTTTACTCCTTCTTTCCATAGAAAGGAGCATCGAGCCCTAAAACACTGTAGCCACTCGCTGCCTTCTCACATGTAGTGAATCTCCTGACTGGTGAGTCTGGGGACGAGAACCGGGATGTGGTGTGGCTCTGCTCTTCCATCATGAGTCCTGCAGTAAACGGCTCCTGAGAAGTACAGTTTGTTCTGCTGCTCCAACGGTCTGCTGTTGACAAGGTCAGCTTCCTCTCTGGAGAGGGAAGGCTATGGTAGACCAACACTGCCTGGACTCACAGGGGGTGCTTAGGACCAGGAAGCATAGATGTTAACCCATCAAAAGCTACATTCTTTCCATATAAGCTTTATGGAGTCATCTGTCCATCTCCCATATATTTCAGTCTTTCCAAGAGTTTTCAGTTGATTCAGATCTCAGCTAGACAATGTAGTTGCTGTTTCTTTGGTCTCCTCAAGAAGCTAACATCTGCCTCAAACAGGGGAATAAAATACTTTCATAGCTAATTTCAGATAAGCTAAGAAAGATACCTTATTCTATCCCAGCAACCACTGCATGAGGTAGACGTTACAGGAGGTGAAATAAGCTGTCCAGGAATGATAGCTATTATTACTCTCTAAGACCAACTGATTTGGAAACTAAGGGCTTCCTGCTCTTTGGAGTGACCACAATGACCCTAAACTCGGTACAGTATCCAACTCGAGACAAAAATAAGGTCGGAAGTCTGGCTGCTGAAATGCTCATAGGAACATATTCATCACGTGTGATCAGGAAGGATCAGAAGTGAGGACGTGCTCTCTCGCCCAGCCCTTTACCTCCTGATGGGCTCCTTGGCGGCAGACAGTGCGGCCTCGGCAGCCACTCTTTGGTCTCGCTCTTCTTCCAGCAGCTTCCTTAGTTCGCTCACCTCCTGTTGAGTGTTACACAGTTGCTGCTGGGCTTCAGAAAAGCTTGGGAGAAAAGGCAAGGAAACAGCATTAGTAAATGCAGAACACAGCTGCTCAGAAGTGGGATTCCCAGTCTTCAGAAGGTCTTCCTAAGGTTCTAATGCAGGAAAATGTGTCACAGCTTGTAAGAACACAAGGGGAAACGTAAAAGCACAGCTCTACAAAGATGAAATAAAGCTGCAGAGAGTGCCTTGTGAGATTTGGGGGACTGATGGAATATCTTTTCATATTATACTGAGGAGTTGGTACTGGTGTTTTTAGTTTATCAACTTTTCACCCACAATTAATTTGTTAATTATGAAAGTACTACTTCATCCTCACATTCATTTTCTCATTTGGCTTTACTTTGCTTAGGACCAGCTGATGTCTGGCCCTTTAAGGAATCATGCTGGTATGAGAGGCATTGAGGAAAGCTCTCAGTCACAACGGAGGGAACATGCAAATGGTGCTCATGGATCTTGGGCATAAAAGCGATACTACAAAACTGAGAACACAGAGGAGGCTTATGCAGTCAGAGGTGATGGAAAGTAGGTAGAAGAGACCCCTCAGCGGGCTAAGGCAATAATATCAGAGTACTGCACTGATAATCCAGACCAGAGGCCAAGGGAGAAATCTAAGAGATCTCTCAGGAGGAAGAAAGAGAAGCAGATGTGAATGTTTTCCATTCATACAAGTTGTAGCAGGACGTTATTTGACTAAGGGGTGGGGGGGAAGTACAAAGAAAGAGATAGTATATATTCTAAGGGAATTTAAGGTGAAATCATCACTTACAGAAATACTTGAAATGAACACCTTGCTTCCAATGAAATCTAGAGAAGCAATTGCCTTATGAATAAAGCAAATACTCCTGTTCATTCACCTGGAAACGCTGGCCTTGAGGACTTCCATCTGGCTGGACACCTGCCTCAGCTGCTCCTTGAGAATACTGCAGTTCTCAGAGAAGACGAGAAAACCAGCTGTGAAAGAGAATGGTAGTGGGGGATGATAATGAACCTGAGTGAAGTCCAAGTAATGCTTCCAAAGAGAAAGAAGCCAGAGCATGGGACATGAGGCAGCTATCTCTGCAGCACAATCTGGGACTCCTAGGACAATAAAACGGCCTGAGTTGATCCAGAATCCTGTTGTTTTCACCACACACATTTTGCAATTGTGAGAGCAGTTACAATGTGCCCATGCTCTTTCACATGTCTCCACAAATTTTAACAGTAGCGGGAACCTAGCTAATCCCATCAGTCATATGAGAAAACAAACGACATGACTGCTCAGGTTATGCAGCCAGTCCACAGAGAGCTGCAAATTCCAGTCTTCTGAGGTCCGCCCTCAAGTGCTATTCCAAAGTCTGTATCTAAAAGGGTAGAGACACCTGGAGGGTTCCAATACTGAGTATGAACATGCTGAGACTCTCAGGACCTAGGATATGTGCTTACAAAAAATGAAGTCTGTTTCTACAGTCCATTCACATGACCTACCCAGGCCCTCTCTAACTTGACCCTGCTGACTCTTCAGACTGTTTGGCAGTATTCCTGTCTTCATCACTCTCTAGAAATACTGGCACTCCTTCTCCCCTGCAGGCCCATCTAGTTCATTCCTACCTCAGGGCACTGACACTTGTGCCTTTCTGGGCTGGGCATGCCCTTCCTAGGGCGGTTCCCTTTTTCATCATCCAGGCCTCCAGGTCTCTGACAGGCCTCCCCGATCCACTCCGACACTGCCTTTTGCAGAGCTATGCACACTTGCAGTTTTAGCTGGTAAACTGCACCTTGTTTTATTACCTATCTTTTTAATAGTTGATACTGATACATTATAATTACAAACTTATTGTGATAACATGTTACCTATTTATTGACACAGAAATTTATACACAATATACAGTGATATATGGAGAGACTAATATCAAGGATCTAGACCTATCTATAAATACAAATTATAGATCATATTTATATGATTAATGGAATTTTATATTTGTATATTAATAGTGTTTTCTACATATACAATATAACCTAGAGTTATGAAAACATCCAGTCTAACATTTTCCTAGTATCTTTCCTAACAATATCACTCTGAAATTCTATGGCCTGTCACAAACATGTTTACAGCCTGTATTCCTATCAAATAGAGAAGCTCCACCTCAAGTTCACAGCAGCGTCCGCAGCAATCAGAACAATGCCTATTATCCAGGAAGAACAATAAATCAATCTGAAGAAGGAGTAGATGAAGGGTAGCTACAAAACAAGTGAATATAAGAGTATTTGTGATGTATCCAGACACTGGATGGAATTTCTGGGGAAAGGGCATAGTAGTATTTGGTTGCTCTGGGTCAGAACCCACCGGATGGCAATGGGTTTTTGGAAAGGCAGAACTGAAAAAAAAAGAACAACCCTTGATTTTGAAGTGTTCATACTTATTTTTGAAGTGTTTCTTTAGTGTAGCAAAAAGACACACATTATAAAAAAGATAATTTTATGGACAGTCATGAAGAGAGGCTTCTTAGCTCAAGTAGACACATGAGGATCAGATGGGCCAGCTCCTGTCTGGGGGCCAAATGAGCAGGCAGGAAGGGGCAGGAGCTGGCTGGCTGGATCTGGGGTAGAAGGGAAGAGTGTGGTGTTGAAACTGGAGGCCTGAAAACCATAATTCTTCTAGCAACAGGGGGAAACAGAGGCTGGAGACCCAAGTGGCTTTGCTACAGAGCAATTGCCCCATCCCTCTGAGGAAACCCATAGGGCCCAGATGATACTAAGAGGAAAACCCACAGCCTTGACAAACACTGGCAAGAATTCAGCAACTTCAGTGTGGGCCCAGGGATAACACCTCCTGCCCCAGTCATGGTGCTCCAAGCCAGTACCTGGGTTTCAGGCCAACAATTGTGGACTTATACAAGAAACTAGGGAGGGCACCGCCAATGAGGTATTTTGAGATTTCCCCTTCCGATGGCTGAACTGGTGCCAGAACCTGATATACATGGCCTGGAAGACTGATAATGGCCTGTGAGACTTCAGGCCCACGGGTGCCCGGCACTTTATCGCTCCACGGGTGCCCGGCACTTTATCGCTCCAACAGCCTAAAAAGATCCAAAGGATTGAGGAAACCCAGATTCCTCTCCAAAGCATATTCCCTAACCCTTTGAGTTCTCTACCTCTGATCTTAGCATGTAGCTTCACCCTTTAAAAGCTCTTGAACGAAGTAATAGGTTGGGTAGATTTGGGAAGGAAGGAGCTATCCTCTCTGCCACTTTGTGTAAGCTAGCACACAGGTAATCTCTTTGATTTAATTTACTCTAACCTCTTCTCTAAGTGATTGGCCTTGTGGCAGGTGGTGTGAACTCCTCTGTTTCTCTGGTAACAGGATCACATTACAGGGAGGCCAACTAGGGTCACATAACAATGGGTGCCTGAATTGTCGTATGAGAAACTACCTGGAACTGTAGACTTTGACTTAAAGTGCAATTAAAAAACAGTTTGAAAGGACCACTTTAATGCTACGTTAAAAATGTGTTCAAATGGATTAGGCTCAGGTTCGGGGCAGTCAGATCAAATTCCTGAAAAATAGAGTGCCCTAGGGGAGGCCCGAAAGAGAAGGAGGAATTCACTGGGTTAAAGAAAAGGGGTAGCATTCTAAGCAGGGTCTATCAAAAAACAAAAAGAAATCCAGACCGACGGCAGTCAAGTCAATGCTGACTCACAGCAATCCTATCAACAGAGTAGGAGTGCCCCATAGAGTTTCCAAGGAGCACCTGGAAGATTTCAACTGCCGACTTTTTGGCTAGCAGATGTTGCACTTCACCACTCCACCACTAAGGCTTAAGTAGGGTATAGCACAGGCAAAACCCCAAATGGTTCCCACTTGAAACCTTTATTGAGAAACCTTTATCTCTGTTACCTCAACCCACAGAATGATTACTGGGAATAACCTTCCTTCAGTGGGCCAATTTGAAAATTCATTACGTTTTTAAGATCCTGTTAACACCACACTTCCTACAGAATAACGTGTCCACTTCCAAATCAATATAAATGAAAGAGAAATCCTACAGCATTTCTTGTCCGTATGGCACAATGTTAGACTTACAGAAACAGTGGAGCCCTGGTGGTTAAGAGCACAGAGGCCAAGAGCTCAGCTACTAACGGAAAGCTTGGCCCTTCAAATTCACCAGCCACTCCTTGGAAACCCTATGGCACAGCTCTCCTCTGTCCTAGAGGGTTGCTAGGAGTCAGGATCGACTTGATGGCAAAAGGTTGGAAGCACTGGTATACAGTCGAATGGTTGCATGTGTATCAGTCTTAGCTTTCATAACTAGCAGCCCTGCTGAGAAGATCTTTATGATCAGAGGATCTACATGTTATACCTATACAATCATAAAAACCCAAACACGCTGTGAAATAGAAAGATAATGATAGTTTTCATCTTTACGTACCATTCTCAGCTTTAAGTGCCTCGAATTCCATAGAGCTAAGGAGCAAGGCTCCCTTTTCACTCTCTAGTTCAACTGCTCTCTTCCGCAGAGAGGCAACGTGCTCCTCAGTGACTGCCTAAAGTATAGAAAGAAACAAATCAATGATATAACATGAAAAGCTCTCAAATGAATGATTAGACAACCACCAGCCTTTTTGTTTTCTGAGAGTTCTCCAGCTATGAAGACACTTTAAAAATACCATCTACTGATCAGGCAATGTTTTTTTTAACCCGGAGGTAAAGAATGCAGTAAATCTTTAACACAAACCTCCAACACAGCTGTCTGAATTTAAGATTCAAGCCTGGATTTCAAAGACAGAAATCTTAGGTCTATAAAGAAAGAAAAACATAAGGAAGAATAACAGCTTTGAGTCCACAAACAATGTTATAAGACTAGATTCATGTCCCCAAGTAATAAGGTCTCTCCCCTGAAAGACAGTGAGCCTGAAGACAGGCTTCCCAGAGTTACACAGAGACAAAAATTATATCGATCCCTTCAAGAGAAGAATCATCATTTTCCCCCAGTATGATGAAAATTATCTCGCACTCCATTTATGCATCCAGGATGTCAGAGGTTTCTAAATGAGACATAAATGTCTGAGTATCTCATGTCTTTACGTTAATACCATTTTATCATCATTTTTCTGCAAAGCGATCATTCTATCCAAGTTTTCATAAAGAGCCATTAGGATCTTTAGAGCACACTCACCCATTCATCTGATGACGAAACAAATGGCCAGGGGTAAATTGAGAGTTTTTGTAGTTCTTACCCTAAAGGATATTTCTAGTTTCAGCTATGTAAGACACATAAAATTCAGACAGAAAAGTCCTCAATCTCTCTGGCCAAAGGAAGGACAAGATAGAATTTGTCAGAATGTGACAGGAAAAATCAGAGAGAAGAGAATGCCACAGAATGGGAACTCCAATTCCATGTGTCAACTCAGCTCCAATCCCTGGCTGAAAGATGAAGTAGACGTCTACAAGAAAGTAGAAACAGTCCAGTGGAGGCAAGGATGCCTCAGCGAAATCTGAGTGGCTGTCCACCAAGTCCAGCATTTGTAGTGTGAATTCACAAATGTGACTGATAGAAAATAATCAAGCTTCAGAAAAACAGAACAGAAACTACAGTCCAGAGAACAAAACTTTCACCATATCCAAGTTTCAGTCGAAAACCACTTGCTACACAAAGAAAGACATATAGAACCAATTCTCAAGGGGGAAAAGAAAAACAACACAGCTTGACTTGAAAGTTTTGCAGTTAGCAAACAAGGATTTTAAGAATTTTTTAATAACTGTGCTCAAGGACATAAAGGAAAGGATGCTCACAACAGATGAAAAGATAGCAGATTCTACTAGGGACAGAGAAGCTAACTATAAAAGGAGAAACCTGAAATTCTAGAAATCAAAAACAGAGTCTCTGAAATGAAAAATTCCATGGATGAGCTTGACAGTAGACTATAGATGACAGAAGAAAATATAGGTGAATGTGAAGACACAGCAATAGAGCAATTCTCCAATCTTAAGCTTAAAGAAAAAAGTCAATCAAAGACAATGAACAGAATCTCAGAGACTTGCTGGACAATGCCAAACAGTTCAGCATACATGTCACTGAAGTGCTTGAAAAGAAGGCAGAAAGACGCAAGAAAATTATCTGGGAGAAACAACAACCCAAAGATTTCTTTCCTAATCTAAGTTTTTACCTGCAGGAACCTCAAATAAAAATGGGCAGAAAAGTTACAAAGGAAATTGCAACAAAGTATGTCACAGACAAAGAAAATACTCTAAAAACTGAATAAAGGGAGGGTGAAGGGTCGAGGATGGGGGGTAGAAAAATGGGGGGGGTAGACGGAAGGGGGATCTGTATTCTCTACCTATATACGAGAATAACATTTGGACTGACTACTGACCAAAGTATACTGAAAAAAGTATAGGCCTGAGGCAGTCAAATATCTCTATGTCCTGAGATTAAAAAAAAGAAAGTCAAGCCAGGACTGTATGTCTGATAAAAATGTCATTCAACAATTACAGCAAAATAAAGACGTTTTCTCGCAAAAGAAAGCAGTAACTTTCATCACCAGAATACCTACACTACAAGAAATACAATAGTATCTTTCAGAGACTGACAGATAATGATAACATACGGAAATAGGATGATTAAAGAGCAAAAGAAAAAATGGCATATGGTTAGGATGTGGCTACGTGATCCATCACCCGTCCAGATTTCTAAGATCCTGAATGAGAAAAAGTCCCAAGAGCACTGTCTTCTCATCATTAGTAGGGACACTCTATGAAGGCATTTCCTCATTTTTTCAGAGGGAACTCACATCCAGAAAGCCTTGAATCAGGCTGGAAGGACAGAAAGCTTACACTGCTTTCAGGAACAAATTCTCACTGGAAAACCCAAGGACAGATACAGCAAAGACAAAGAGATCAGACGGACAAGAAGTGCACGGTGCATCACCTGTAGGCCTTCGTTAGAGGCATCTGGGAAAGAAGTCTGAGAGGCTGCTTCCTGTTTCTGCCCGGCAGCTTTGCTTAGAAACTGGCTGAGTTGTTTGGATTTTTCCTCAAGCTGATCTAAGGAAAAGAAATACAGACAGTGAACTGATCTCGGCCTCTAGTCCCAAACTAAGTGGATTCCAATCTGCTAGGCAGATACCTCCCACTGTTGATTTCAGTTCAATTCTGTAAAATTACAATGCCATGTCAACATTTTTGTTTCCACTTGGAAATGCTCCCGAGGACCAAAGAACACCTCAAGGGAACCATTCGCAGATGAAAACGGTCCTTTGGGAACACACTTCCTTCCCAGGTACAGTCAGCTAGGCCAAGGCATTTGCAAAAGGTCATTGTTCCTCTTTCCACTTGAAAAGGGCTTGGGTACTGCCCCCAGCCCCCAACACCACCCCCCACTCTCCCCTGGGGTTTACTGACTTTCTCCGAGGTCCCCCAGCATGCTTTGGAAAAAGAACCCGGTCCAGGTGTTCAGAGCACAGCGTGTTCAGGGAACACACAGCCGCTGTGCCACGGCCTCTCGGCTTTCTGCTTAATGTTCAGTTCTTCAAGACAGATCGTGAACTTGGGGACTCTTTGAAAATCTTTCCTTTACATAGACAGCACTCTATTCATCAAGGTTATCAGAGGATGAAGAAGAGTGGTGTCAACAAGTAGTGTTTAGAACCTTCTAAAAGATTTCATTTATCACAGCCATGTACTGCTTTCAAGGCAACACCCTTTGAAGAAGTCAACCGTTTTAAACCCTCACTTTTCTTTCCAGAGACATTCTCACCTCCACAGAAGGCATTCCCATCCATCTTAAGATCGAAGGACAGCTCCTTGCCATTCAGGTCTCCCACTTCAACACCCAGATCTGGCCCAGGCTTTCCAACAGGCTAATTAAATGCTACTCCTTGCCGTCATAGAACCCTCCATGGTAGAGGGAAGTTTCAGAAAGAATTCGACTAAATATCTAGCAAGTCACTACCCATGGAATTTACAACTATAATAATAATGACATTTTCAGGCCAGGCTCTTACTTCAGTCAGAGGCATGAAGAAGTGCAGCAAAGGGCGTGGGAAAAGGCCCTTCTTACTATTTCTTTTCACTCGAGTCGTTTCAGAAAATTGAGAAAATGGTAATGTGACCAACGGTTCCCTGAAAACCGAAAGGCGCCTCCACTCACGGGCTAGAGACGGGGCTCTCAAAGGCAAGCCACTACTGACCTTCCAGCTGCTGAAGTGCCTCGGCCGACTGGGCTGACTGCTCATGCTTCTCCTGCCGGAGCTTGGCGTTCCAATCTTTGAGAGTGTAACAGGAAGACTGCAATTCATGTCCGGCCTTCTGAAGGCTCTCCACGTGCAAGGTCGTTTCTCGCGTCTTGGCCAGGTGCTTTCGTTCCAGACTTATGTTCGCTGCCTCGAGCCGAGCCCGGGCTTCGCCCACTTGCTCAAGCTGTTCGATGAGACGATGCTGTTCTTCCTGAAGCACCTGGAACGATAACTTTCCCTCGGCCACTTCATGTTCCATCGTCTCGATCCGAATCTCGGACGCCTGCCTCTCTGCTTTCACCTGTTCTAACTGGTGAAACAGAACCTAAGAAAACAGATAAAGTGCCTTGCAGGGCTTCCAACAGGTCGATTCCAGTTTTACCTCCTGCTGAGAATTTGCATTTGCACCCTAGATATACTGAATCAGAATCTACTTTTGAAAATTTCCCTCGGTGACTCTTAGGTAGACCCAGGTAATTCACGTATTCACAGAAGACGTAACTACTTGGCCTCATCTTACTGATCAAAAATCGGAAACATACCCCGTCAACACAGCCAGGTCACTTATTTTCTCCACGTCAGAACTGGCTCAAGAGACAAGAATCAAACCAGCACTTCCTTACATTGTTGTGAATAGGCATAGTACTACTGCTGGGGGTACTTGCCATCAAGCCAATTCCAACTCGAGGTCACCTGACCCCATGTGTGCAGAGAAATGCTCTGCTGACATGTAACCTGCCCAAAGTCCCCTACATCGAAAGGGGCACAACTGGGACTGAAAGTCAGAATCAACTGGACAACAACTGGTTTTGCAGGCCCCGGGTTGTGGAAGTGTTCCCATGTTTGACTGTTCACCAAAAGGCTGGAGTTTCAGTGTACCCCAGGTGGGTTTCGGAAGAAATCTGGGGCCAACGACTTCCCCTAGACAGCCACCGGAAACCCTATCGTGCACAGATCTATCTGACACCCATGTGGTCATGAGGAGCAGTAACTGACTCAGTGTTTTCTAGGATGACAGTCGAAGAGAAGCCTCACGCTCAGGCTCTGGGTTTTATTAAGATGGAAGAAATGTGGACAGGTTTCCATGACCGAAGAAAAAGTCTTTCTGCAGAGGGAGGGTTGCCAGTTATGAAGAGATGATTTTCTCGAGGAGCACTCAGCACCCAGATGCCAAGGAGAAGAACGTGGACAGTAGTAATGACTCTGCATCGCAGTGTGACAACAGGGACGTGACAGGACAGAGAGAGGCCATGCAAGGGTTGAGGAAAAGGAGGAGTCCAGACGGCCAACCATGGGCCCGTGCAGAACAGGGAAAGGAGACAGATCAAGAGACAGCTCACACACTACAAGAACAAAGGGGAAGGAGTGTAAGCTCTCAAGGAGAACGAAGGCTCCAATAGCTAGCAAAAGGGGACAATACGGTTACAGGAAGGAAACGGGACATTTCTGCATCCTTGATCCCCTTCTGAATCCAGGGAAATGTGACATGTCTTTCAGAGGCACTTGGACCCTCAAAGAAGCCCTAGTGGCATGGTCATTAATGCACTTGTCTGCTCACCAGGAGGTCGAGGCTGTCAACCTCCCAGCTTCTCCACTGGAGAAAGACAACGCAGTCTGCCTCTGCAAACACCGACAGCTTGCACAACCCTACTGGACGGTACAACTCTGCTCTACAGGGTTCTTCCTTGGGATTTGAAGGCAACGGGCTTTTTCAGAATCCGAAATTGAAGATCACAAAAGAGAAGAGTAACCACAAAGGATAGGAGATGTGAGTTCAACAAGGGAAGGAAATGTACCTCCTGTGGGTCACTGCAGCACTGTCAAAGACATTTCTTGCAAGAAGAAAGTTTCTCATGAGCCCATTTTTTTTCAGAAGTCCTGTGCTGCGTCTTTCTTCCTAGGTGGTCTTAGTCTGGAAGCTCGGCTGAAACCTGTCTACCATGGGTGACTCTGCTGGTATACAAATACAGAGGCCTAGCTTCGAGCGTCAGACCAACACACAAGCCCCCACTGTCAAAGAAACTGACTGACAGGTGCACTGGGAAAATCGGCTGCACAGGACCCCTTGAAAGTGCTGAAAACCAAAGACTTCATCTGGAGACCTAAGGGACACCGGACTCAATCCATGGTGTTTTCAATCACACCAGGTGCATGCAAACACTGGATCATGAATAAGGGAGCCAGAAGAAGAACTGCGGGCTTGCAACTGCACTGTCGGAGAAGACCATTTGACATACCCTGGAAGAAGTACAACCAGGGTACAACTCGGAAGCAAAGATGGGAAGACGGCATCTCACCTACTTTGGACATGTTTTCAGGAAGGATCAGTCCCTGGAAAAGGACATCATACTTGGTAGAATGGAAGATCAGGGCAAAAGAGGGAGACCCTAGACGAGACAGATCGACACTCAGCATACAAACAATGGTGGACACGGGGCCAGCCTGGGCAGTGTTTCCTTGTGTTTTCCACAGGGTCGCTACGAGTCAGAACCAACTCCATGGGATCTGACAGCAACAACCACCCTCACTCTCTGAAGGTTTATGATAGAGCCAGAATGTTCCTTGGAAGCCAGGATGGCAAGACTACATCTCATGTACTTGGCACATGTTGTCACGAGGGATCAGTCCCTGAAGAGGACCATCGTGCACACTAGAGTGTCCGGAAAAAGAAGAAGACACTCAACACGACGAACTGACACAGTGATTGCAACAATGGTATAAATCCAGTGACTGTGAGGATGGTGCAGGACTGGACAGCGTGTTGTTCCGGTGCATGTACAGGAGCACTATCCATCGGAACTGACTCCCTGGCACTTCCCAACAACAACTGCCTGGAAAACTCAAGTGGAAGTGAGTATTCCCAAGGTCAAACCACAGCACCTGTTGCTGTCCAGTGGATTCAAACTCCCAGCAACCGTAGAAGACAGAGGAGAACCACGCCCTGGGGTTCCCTAGGGTGTAGTGGCAGCACAACTTCGCCCCTTTCTGCAACGGAATGGTGCATGAGTTCAAATCAAGGAGTATCAGTCAGAGGTCACACAAGGAACCACAGCGCCATCACACTCCTTGTTCCCAAGCCCAGCAAGAACCGTCACTAGGTCCTACCTGGTTGCGCTGTTCGGCAGCACCCAGCTCCTGGCGAAGCGGGTCCACTACCTCAGCCCGAGCAGACAGGGCATTCTCCTGCTCTTCAAGCTTCCTCTGCAGCACTTTCATGTTCTAACCAGAAAATGTTTGAGTTAGAATGGATCCACAAATGAGCACTCTTGTCTGCTTGCCTTTGAAATGGTCCCGTAGGTTTGGGAGCTCAGGATTTGGCGACGTTGAAGACAAGAGACAAGAGAATGAGACACCAGCAGGCCATGCACCAACCCCATCCCGCAGTACAGATCATGTCCCAGAACACCTTCTTCAGTGCAGTGACAAGAACCGAAGGCCGACACAAGCAAGTTCATGAATTCAGGAGCTTTGGACAGCAGAAGAAGGACACACGGCACTTTCAAACTTAGACAGTGGGCTATATACCTAATAAACCCAGGTACTTGTGTATCTCATCCACTGAAAAGAAACTTTCCTGTACGCAAAAACTATGTTTTCTTTCTGTCAGGCACCGGCTAGGTGCTCAGCCTCTGCTGAAGAAATACACTAGTGAGGCACACACAGAGTTAATATTCTACTTAAGAAAGTGTGGCATTCTGAGAGCTCTGTGGGTGTTGTCATCTGAATGACTGCTTAGAATTTGGAAGAATCTTTCACTCCAAAACAGCTGAACGAATCAACCAGCCAATACTACAGGAGTGCCTTTGGCAAACACCAATATCTCTCAGTTAGTAGATAACAGAATCAAAAACAAGGAAGCCAATTTTCAAAGAACACTCCATACATTTTCCTAGAAAGAAAGAATTCTTAGTCTCATGAAAATCTTCCTGCTTTGAAACCACTTTATCTTTCATTTTTTGGGAAGTTTCATACAGCTTTCACTGATGCCAGCTTAGCTAGAATGACAAAACTGAGCAGAGCCCATTTCTGACCACCACACACATTCTCCAGTCACACTCAAGAACCTGATTCCTCACTGCTGTCAAGTAGAATCCTGACTCCTAGCGACCCTCTAGGACAGAGTGGAACTATCCTGCAGTGTTTCCAAGGCTGCCAATCTTTACAGCAGCCAACTGTCCAGTCTTTCTCCTGCAGAGTAGCTGAAGAGGCCACTTCTTGGTTAGCAGCCAAGCGCTTAACCACTGTACCACAAGCACTCGCTAACAACTCAATGACAGGGGCAAAAGGCAAGGCAAGGAAAAGAAACAATTAAATTAATAACATGCAACAGGAAGACAAAGACACTGAAAAGAAGCCAACTAAGGACCCCGTTGAGACCAATAGAAGAGCAGCGGGTAAGACTGGAAAAGCGACCTTTACGATGGCGTTCAGTGTGCCCCTCAGTGATAATCATTGGAGTGAGTTTTAGCAACAGAAGAGCAGTGCGGAAGAATGGAAAAGTGACTCTTTGGGTTTTGTGAAATGTTCACCCAAATGATTACCATTCCAATGAGTCTTAGCAACACACCTGCTGCATCTGTGTCCACATCTGCCTGAAGCAGCTCATCTTCATGAAGACGAACTTGTGTTCCAAAGCGGGCCTCTTTCTCTCGCACCACCTTCTGCATGGAACCCAGCTGAAGACACACACTAGAAATACTAGATGAGTTACACTCCCCGAAAATTCAACTCAAAAGAAAGGAACAGGACCTCAGGGACCAGCTGGACACTATTAAAAAATTCAATGTACACATCATGGAAGTGCTTGAGAAGAAGGCAGAATGAGCCAAGAAAACTGATTGGAAGAAACAACCACCCAAAGCTTTCTTTCCTAACCTGAGTTTTACATGCAAGAAGCTCCACTAAAAGTGGGCAGAGAAATTGCAAAGGAAATGGCAACAAAGTATATTGCAGACCAACTAAATACTCTTAAAATTGACCAAGGCCAGGGTGAGGGCAGCTGGAGGGGTGGGGGAGACGGCAGAAGGGGAATCTGTATTCTGTACATATATACAAAGCAATACCATTTGGACTGATTACTTAGCAACTAAAAAAAACTATAGACCTGAGACAGTCAAATATCTCTACGTCCTGGCATTGAAAAAAGAAAGTCAAGCCAGGACTGTATGTCCGATAAAAATGTCATTCAACAATTACAGCAAAATGAAGCCCTTTTCTCACAAAAGAAAAGCAGTAACTTTCATCACCAGCATACCTACAGTACAAGAAATACAAAAGAATCTCCTAGAGGCTAAAGGATAACGATACCGTATGATAGGGAAATAGGGTCATTAAAGAGCAAACAGAACAAATGGCATATGGTCAGGATGCGGCTACGTGATCCATCTCCTGTCCAGATTTCTGAGATCCTGAATGAGAAACAGTCCCAAGATCGCTGTCTTCTCATCAATAGCTGGGACACTCTATGAATGCATTGCCTCCTTTTTTCAGAGGGAGCTTACATCCAGAAAGCATTGAATGAGGCAGGATGGACAGCAAGCTTACACTGCTTTCGGGAACGAATTCTCACTGGAAGACCCAAGGACAGATAAAGCAAAGACAAAGAGATCAGACGGACAAGAAGTCCACGTTCCATTACCTGTATAACTTCGTTAGAAGCATCGGGGAAAGAAGTCTGAGAGGCTGCTTCCTGTTTCTGCACGGTGGCTTTGCTTAGAAACTCGGTGAGTTGTTTGGATTTTTCCTCAAGCTGATCTAAGGAAAGGAAATACAGACAGTGAACTGATCTCGGCCTCTAGTCCCAAACTGAGTGGATTCCAATCTGCTAGGCAGATACCTACCATTGTTGATTTCAGTTCAATTCTGTCAAATTACACTGCCATGTCACCATTTTTATTTCCACTTGGAAATGCTCCCAAGGACCAAATAAGAGCTCAAGGAACCATTCGCAGATGAAAACGGTCCTTTAGGAACACACTTCCTTCCCAGGTACAGTCAAGTAGGCCAAGGCATTTGCCAAAGGTCATTGTTCGTCTTTCCCTTTGAAAAGGGCTTGGGTACTGCGCCCAGCCCCCAACACCACCCCCCACTCGCTCCTGGGGTTTACTGACTTTCTCCGAGGTCCCACAGCGTGCTTTGGAAAAAGAACCCGGTCCAGGTATTCAGGGCACAGCGTGTTCAGGGAACACACAGCCGCTGTGCCACGGCCTCTCGGCTTTCTGCTTAATGTTCAGTTCTTCAAGACAGATCATGAACTTGGGGACTCTTTGAAAATCTTTCCTTTACATAGACAGCACTCTATTCATCAAGGTTCTCAGTGGATGAAGAAGAGTGGTGTCACCAAGTGCTTGGTTTAGAAACTTCTAAAAGATTTCATTTATTACAGCCACGTACTGCACTCAAGGCAACACCCTTTGAAGAAGTCAACCTTTTTAAACCCTCGCTTTTCTTTCCAGAGACATTCTCACCTCCACAGAAGGCATTCCCATCCATCTTTAGATCAAAGGATAGCTCCATGCCATTCGGGTCTCCCACTTCAACACCCGTATCTGGCCCAGGCTTTCCACAGGCTAATTAAAATGCTACTCCTTTCCGTCATGGAACCCTCTGTGGCAGAGGGAAGTTTCAGACAGAATTCGACTGAAGATCTAGCAAGTCACTACCCATGGAATTTATAACTATAATACGAATAGTGACGTTTTCAGGCCAGGTTCTAACTTCAGTCAGAGGCACAAAAAGGCGCAGCAAAGGGCGTGGGAAAAGGCCCTTCTTACTATTTCTTTTCACTCGAGTCGTTTGAGAAAATGATAACATCACCAACAGTTCCCTGAAAACCGAAAGGCGCCTCCACTCACGGGCTAGAGACGGGGCTCTCAAAGGCAACCCACTACTGACCTTCCAGCTGCCCAAGTGCCTGGGCCAGCTGGGCTGACTGCTCATGCTTCTCCTGCCGGAGCTTGGAGTTCTCATCTTTGAGACAGTCAAGGGAAAACTCAAGTTCCTGTCCGGCCTTCTGAAGGCTCTCCACTTGCAAGCTCATCTCTCGCATCTGGGCCAGGTGCTTGCGTTCCAGACTTGCGTTCGCTGCCTCGAGCCGAGCCCGGGCTTGGCCCACTTGCTCCAGCTGTTCCACGAGATGATGCTGTTCTTCTTGAAGCGCCTGGAACGATAACTTTCCCTCGGTCACTTCGTGTTCCATCGTCTCGATCCGAATCTCGGACGCCTGCCTCTCTGCTTTCACCTGTTCTAACTGGTGAAACAGAACCTAAGAAAACAGATAAAATGTCTTGCAGGGCTTCTGACACATTGATTCCAGTTTTACTTCCTGCTGAGGATTTGTATTTCCACCCTAGATACAATGAATCACAATCTACATTTGAACAAGTTTCCTGGGTGACTCTTAGGTAGCCCCGGGTGATTCGCGTATTCACAGAAGATGTAAGTACATGGAGTCATCTTACTGATCAAAAATCAGAAACCTCCCCGTCAACACAGGCAGGTCACTTATCTTCTCCATGTTAGAACTGGCTCACGAGACAAGAATCAAAGCAGCACTTCCTTACACTGTTGTGAATAGGTATAGTACTACTGCTGGGGGTACTTGCCATCAAGCCAATTCCAACTCGAGGTCACCTGACCCCATGTGTGCAGAGAACAGCTCTACGTGGTTTTCAGGGCTGCGCTGACATGTAACCCACCCAAAGTCCCCTACATAGAAAGGGGCACAACTGGGACTGAAAGTCAGAATCAACTGGACAACAACTGGATTTGCAGGCCCTGGGTGGTGGAAGTGTTCCCATGTTTGACTGCTAATCGAAAGGCTGGAGGGTTCAGTCTACCCCAGGTGAGCCTCCGAAGAAACCTGGGGCCAACGACTTCCCCTAGACAGCCACCGGAAACCCTATCGTGCACAGATCTATCTGACACCCATGGGGTCACGAGGAGCTGTAACTGACTCTGTGTTTTCTAGGAAGACAGTCCAAAAGGAGCCTCACGCTCAAGCTCTGGGTTTTATTACGATGGAAGAAATGCGGACAGGTTTCCATGACCGAAGAAAAGGTCTTTCTGCAGAGGGAGGGTTGCCAGTTATGAAGAGATGATTTTCTCCAGCAGCACTCAGCACCCAGATGAGAAGGAGAAGAACGTGGACAGTAGCAATGACTCTGCATCGCAGTGTGACAACCAGGACATGACAGGACAGGGAGAGGCTATCCAAGGATTGAGGAAAAGGAGTCGTCCAAATGGTCAAGCATGGGCCCGTGCAGAACAGGGAAAGGAGAGGGGTCAAGAGACAGCTCACACACTACAAGAACAAAGGGGAAGGAGTGTAAGTTCTCAAGGAGAATGAAGACTGCGATAGTGAACAAAAAGAGACAACACGGTTACACGAAGGAAACAGGCCATTTCCCATACGAAAACGTCTGCATCCTTGATCCCCTTCCGAATTCAGGGAAACGTGACGTGTCTTTCAGAGGCACTTGGACCCTGAAACGAACCCTAGTGGCATGGTCTTTAATGTACTCATCTGCTCACCAGAAGGTCGAGGCTTTCAACCTCCCAGCTCCTCCACTGGAGAAAGACGACACAGTCTGCCTCCGCAAAGACCGACAGCTTGGACAACCCTACGGAACGGTACTGCTCTGCTCTACAGGGTTCTTCCTTGGGATTTGAAGGCAACGGGCTTTTTCAGGACCCGAAATTGAAGGTCCCAAAAGAAAAGAGTAACCACAAAGGACAGGAGATGTGAGTTCCACAAGGGAAGGAAATGTACCTCTTGCGGGTCACTGCAACACCATCAAAGACATTTCTTGAAAGAACAAATGTTCTCACTGGCCCATTCTTTTCAGAAGTCCTCTACTGCGTCTCTCTTCCAAGGCTGTCTTAGTCTGGAAGCTTCGCTGAAACCTGTCTACCGTGGGTGACTCTGCTGGGATCCAAGTAAGGAGGTCTAACTTCGAGCATCAGAACAACACACAAGCCCCCACAGTCCGACAAACTGACAGACAGGTGCAATGGGAAAATCAGCTGCAAAGGACATCTTGAAAATGCGGAAAAACAAAGACGTATTCAGGAGAGCTAAGGGACACTGGACTCAATCCATGGTGTTTTCAGTCACACCAGGTGCACACAAGCACTGGATCATGAATAAGGGAGCCAGAAGAAGAACGGATGGCTTGTAACTGTGCTGTTGTGAAGACCATTTGACGTACCCTGGATTTGGAAAAGACACAATTGTTCTGGAAGAAGTACAACCAGCGTGCAACTCGGTAGCGAAGATGGCAAGACTGCATCTCACCTACTTTGGACATGTTGCAGGAGGGATCAGTCCCTGGAAAAGGACATCATGCTTGGTAGAATGGAGGATCAGGCCAAAAGAGGAAGACCCTCGACGAGACAGACCAACACTCAGCACAGCAACAACGGTGGACATGGCGCCATGCTGGGCAGTGTTTCGTTGTGTTTTGCAGAGGGTCGCTACGAGTCAGAACCGACTCGATGGCATCTGACAGCAACAACCACCCTGAGTCTCTGAAAGCTTATGATAGAACCAGAATGTTCCTTGGAAGGAAGGATGGCAAGACTACATCTCACATACGTTGGATATGTTGTCACGAGGGATCAGTCCCTGCAGAGGCCCATCGTGCTCAATAAAGTAGAGTGTCAGGAAGAAAAGGAAGACACTCAACACAACGAACTGACACAGTGATTGCAACAATGACATAAATCTAGCAATCGTGATGATGGTTGAGGACTGGGCAGCGTGTTGTTCCAGTGGACATACAGGGGAGAACTGCGCCCTGGGGTTCCCTAGGGTGTAGTGGAAGCAGAACTTCACCCATTTCTGCAACGGAGTGGTAGATGAATTCAAATCAACGAGTATCAGTCAGAGGTCACGCAGGGAACCACGGCGCCATCACGCTCCTTGTTCCCAAGCCCAGCAAGAACCGTCACTAGGTCCTACCTGGTTGCGCTGTTCAGCAGCACCCAGCTCCTGGCGAAGCAGGTCCACTACCTCAGCCCGAGCAGACAGGGCGTTCTCCTGCTCTTCAAGCTTCCTCTGCAGCACTTTCATGTTCTAACCAGAAAATGTTTGAGTTAGAATGGATCCACAGATGAGCACTCTTGTCTGCTTGCCTTTCAAAAGGTCCTGTAGGTTTGCAAGCTCAGGATTTGGGGACGTTGAAGATGACAGACAAGAGAGTGAGACACCAGCAGGCCATGCACCCCATCCCACAGTACAGATCATGTCCCAGAACACCTTCTTCAGTGCAGTGACAAGAACCGAAGGCCGACACAAACAAGTTCATGAATGCAGGAGTTTTGGGCAGTGGAAGAAGGACACACGGTACTTTGAAACTTAGACAGTGGGCTATATACCTAATGAACCCAGGTACTTGTGTATCTCATCCACTGAAATGAAATCTTTCTGTACGCAAAAACTATGTTTTCTTTCTGTCAGGCACCGGCTAGGTGCTCAGCCTCTGCTGAAGAAATACACTAGTGGGGCACGCACAGAGTTAATATCCTACTTAAGAAAGTGTGGCATTCTGAGAGCTCTGTGGGTGTTGTCATCTGAATGACTGCTTAGAATTTGGAAGAATCTTTCACTCCAAAACAGCTGAACGAATCAACCAGCCGGTACTACAGGAGTGCCTTTGGCAAACACCAATATCTCTCAGTTAGTAGATAACAGAATCAAAAACAAGGAAGCCAATTTTCAAAGAACACTCCATGCATTTTCCTAGAAAGAAAGAATTCTTAGTCTCATGAAAGGCTTCCTGCTTTGAAACCACTTTATCTTTCATTTTTTGGGAAGTTTCATACAGCTTTCACTGATGCCAGCTTAGCTAGAATGAGCAAACTGAGCAGAAGCCCATTTCTGACCACCACACACATTCTCCAGTCACACTCAAGAACCTGATTCCTCACTACTGTCAAGTAGAATCCTGATTCCTAGCGACCCTCTAGGACAGAGTGGAACTATCCTGCAGTGTTTCCAAGGCTGCCAATCTTTACAGCAGCCAACTGTCCAGTCTTTCTCCTGCAGAGTAGCTGAAGAGGCCACTTCTTGGTTAGCAGCCAAGTGCTTAACCACTGTACCACCAGCACTCACTAACAACTCAATGACAGGGGCAAAAGGCAAGGCAAGGAAAAGAAACAATTAAATTAATAACATGCAACAGGAAGACAAAGACACTGAAAAGAAGCCAACTAAGAACGCCGTTTAGACCAACAGTAGAGCAGCGGCTAACACTGGAGAAGCTACCATTACGATGGCGTTCAATGTGCCCCTCAGTGATAATCATTGGAGTGAGTTTTAGCAACAGAAGAGCAGTGCGGAAGAATGGAAAAGTGACCTTCGGGTTTTCTGAAATGTTCACCCAAATGATGTTCAATCCACTGAGTCTTAGCAACACACCTGCTGCATCTGTGTCCACATCTGCCTGAAGCAGCTCATCTTCATGAAGACGAACTTGTGTTCCAAAGTGGGCCTCTTTCTCTCGCACCACCTGCTGCATGGAACCCAGCTTTTGAAGACACACACCAGAAGAACTAGACAAGTTACATGTCCCGAAAAGTCAACTCAAGAGAAAGGAACAGGACCTCAGGGACCTGCTGAACAGTATTAAAAAATTAAATGTACACATCATGGAAGTGCTTGAGAAGAAGGCAGGATGAGCCAAGAAAATTGTTTGGAAGAAACAACCACCCAAAGCTTTCTTTCCTAACCTGAGTTTTACATGCAAGAAGCTCCACTAAAAGTGGGCAGAGAAATTGCAAAGGAAATGGCAACAAAGTATATTGCAGACCAACTAAATACTCTTAAAATTGACCAAAGCCAGGGTGAGGCGGACTGGAGGGGCACAGGGGCCAGCAGAAGGGGGATCTGTATTCTCTACATATATACAAGGGAATAATATTTGGACTTACTACTGAGCAACTGAAAAAAATATAGACCTGAGACAGTTAAATATCTCTAAGTGCTGGCATTAAAAAACAAAAGTCAAGCCAGGACTGTATGTCCGATAAAAATGTCATTCAACAATTACAGCAAAATAAAGACCTTTTCTCACAAAAGAAAGCAGTAACTTTCATCACCAGCATACCTACACTACAAGAAATACAATAGCATCTCCTAGAGGCTGAAGGATAACGATAACATATAGAAATAGGGGCATTAAAAAGCAAACAGAACAAACGGCATATGGTCAGGATGTGGATACATGATCCATCACCTGTCCAGATTTCTAAGATCCTGAATGAGAAACAGTCCCAAGATCACTGTCTTCTCATCAGTATTTGGGACATTCTATGAATACATTGCCTCTTTTTTTCAGAGGGAGCTCACATCCAGAAAGCTTTGAATCAGGCAGGAAAGACAGCAAGCTTGTACTGCTTTCGGGAATGAATTCTCACTGAAAAAACCCAAAGACAGATATAGCAAAGACAAAGAGATCAGACGGACAAGAAGTCCCCATTGCAGTACCTGTATAACTTCGTTACAAGCATCGGGGAAAGAAGTCTGAGAGCCTGCTTCCTGTTTCTGCACGGTGGCTTTGCTTAGAAACTCGGTGAGTTGTTTGGATTTTTCCTCAAGCTGATCTAAGGAAACGAAATACAGACAGTGAACTGATCTCTGCCTCTGGTCCCAAGCTGAGCAGATTCCAATCTGCTAGGCAGATACCTACCATTGTTCATTTCAATTCAATTCTGTAAAATTACAATGCATGTCAACATTTTTGTTTCCACTTGGAAATGCTCCCGAGGACCAAAGAACACCTCAAGGAACCATTTGCAGATGAAAACGGTCCTTTAGGAACACAGTTCCTTCCCAGGTACAATCAAGTAGGCCAAAGCATTTGGCAAAGGTCATTGTACCTCTTTCCCCTTGAAAAGGGCTTGGGCATCGCCCACAACCCCCAGCCCCCCATCCTCTCACTCTCCCCTGGGCTTTACTGACTTTCTCCAAGGTCCCACAGCGTGCTTTGGAAAAAGAACCCGGTCCAGGTGTTCACAGCACAGCGTGCTCAGGGAACACACAGCCGCTGTGCCACGGCCTCTCTGCTTTCTGCTTAAAGTTCAGTTCTTCAAGACAGATCGTGAACTTGGGGACCCTTTGAAAATCTTTCCTTTAGACAGACAGCACTCTATTCATCAAGGTTCTCAGTGGATGAAGAAGAGTGGTGTCACCAAGTGTTTGGTTTAGAAACTTCTAAAAGATTGCATTTATTACAGCCATTTACTGCACTCAAGGCAACACCCTTTGAAGAAGTCTACCTTTTTAAACCCTCACTTTTCTTTCCAGAGACATTCTCACCTCCACAGAAGGCATTCCGATCCATCTTTAGATCAAAGGATAGCTCCATGCCATTCGGGTCTCCCACTTCAACACCCGTATCTGGCCCAGGCTTTCCACAGGCTAATTAACATGCTACTCCTTTCGGTGACAGAACCCTCCGTGGCAGAGGGAAGTTTCAGAGAGAATTCGACTGAATATCTAGCAAAGCACTACCCATGGAATTTACAACTATAATAAGAATAGTGACGTTTTCAGGCCAGGTTCTAACTTCAGTCAGAGGCACGAAAAAGTGCAGCAAAGGGCGTGGGAAAGGGGCCTTCTTACTATTTCTTTTCACTGGAGTCATTTGAGAAAATGGAAACGTCACCAACAGTTCCCTGAAAACTGAAAGGAGGCACCACTCATGGGCTAGAGATGGGGTTCTCAAAGGCAAACCACTACTGACCTTCCAGCTGCCGAAGTGCCTGGGCCAACTGGGCTGACTGCTCATGCTTCTCCTGCCGGAGCTTGGAGTTCTCATCTTTGAGACAGTCAAGGGAAAACTGAAGTTCCTGTCTGGCCTTCTGAATGCTCTCCACGTGCAAGGTCATCTCTCGCATCTCAGCCAGGTGCTTGCGTTCCAGACTTGCGTTTGCTGCCTCCAGCTGAGCCCGGGCTTGTCCTACTTGCTCCAGCTGTTCCAAGAGCCGACGCTGTTCTTCTTGAAGCGCCTGGAACGATAACTTTCCCTCGGCCACTTCGTGTTCCATCGTCTCGATCCGAATCTCAGACGCCTGCCTCTCTTGTTCCAGAGTACTGGTTAAAGAATCCTGCTCAGCTTCTGCCTGTTCTAACTGGCGAAACAGAACCTAAGAAACCAGATAAAGTGTCTTGCAGGGCTTCCAACATGTTTATTTCAGTTTTACCTCCCGTTGAGGATTTGCATTTCTACCCTAGATACACTGAATCACAATCTACATTTCAACAAGTTCCCTGGGTGATTCTTACATAGCCCAAGGTAATTCTTGTACTTACAGAAGGTGTAAACACTTGGACTCATCTTACTGATCAAAAATTGGAAAGCTACCCCGTCAGCATAGGTAGGTCACTTATCTTCTCCATGTTAAAATTGGGTTTCGAGACAAGAATCAAAGCAGCATTTCCTTACACTGTTGTGAATATGCGTAGTACTACTGCTGAAACCTGTCTACCATGGGTGACCCTGCTGGGATCCAAATACCGGAGGCATAGCTTCGAGCGTCAGAGCAACACACAAGCCCCCACAGTCCAACAAACTGACAGACGGGTGCATTGGGAAAATCGGCTGCAAAGGACCTCTTGCAAGTACTGAAAAGCAAAGACGTCACCTGGAAGGCTAAGGAGCACCTGACTCAATCCACGCTATTTTCAATCATATCACATGCACACAAAAGCTGGACCATGTACAACAAAGCCAGAGGAAGAACTGATGCCTTTGACCTGAGCTGTCGGAGTAGAACTTTCGATGTACCCTGGATATGCAAAAAACACAAAGGACGGTTCTGAATGAAGTACAACCAGGGTGCAACTTGCAAGCAAAGATGGCAAGACTGCATCTTACCTACTTTGGACATGTTGTCAGGAGGGATCAGTCCCTGGAAAAGGACATCATGTTGGGAGAATGGAAGATCAGGCCAAAAGAGGAAGACCCTCGATGAGACAGACCGACACTCAGCACAGAAACAGCAGTGGACGTGGCGCCAGGCTGGGCAGTGGTTCGTTATGTTTTGCACAGGGTCACTGTGAGTCAGAACCAACTTCACAGCATCTGACAGCAACAACCACCCTCACTCTCTGAAGGCTTATGAGAGAACCTGAATGTTCCTTGGAGGGAAGGATGGCAAGACTACATCTCATATACTTTGGACGTGTTGTCATGAGGGATCAGTCCCCGAAGTAGTCCATCACACTCGATAGAGTGTCAGGAAAAAGTGGAAGACACTGAACCGATGAACTGACACTGTGATTGCAACAATGGCTTAAATCTAGCGACCGTCAGGATGCTGCAGCACCGGGCAGCTTGTTGTTCCGGTGGACGTACAGGGGCACTATGCGTTGGAACTGACTCCCTCGCTCTTCCCAACAACGACCACCTGGAAATTTCAAGTGGAAGTGAGTATTCCCAAGGTCAAACCAAAGCCAACCTGTTGCTGTCAAGTGGATTCCAGCTCACAGCAACCAGGGAAGACAGAGTGGAACCACGCCCTGGGGTTCCCTAGGGTGCAGTGGAAGCAGAATGTCACCTCTGTCTGCAGCGGAATTGTGGATGAGTTCATATCAATGAACATCTTTCAGAAGTCACACAGGGAACCACTGTGCCATGACGCTCCTTATTCCCAAGGCCAGCAGGAACCGTCACTAGGTCCTACCTGGTTGCGCTGTTCGGCAGCATTCAGCTCCTGGCGAAGCAGGGCCACTACCTCAGCGCGAGCAGACAGGGCGTTCTCCTGCTCTTCAAGCTTCCTCTGCAGCACCTTCACGTTCTGACCAGAAAATGTTTGAGTTAGAATGGATCCACAGATGAGTACTCTTGTCTGCTTGCCTTTCAAAAGGTCCCGTAGTTTTGTGAGCTCAGGATTGGGGGATGTTGAAGATGACAGACGAGAGAGTGAGATGCCAGCATGCCATGCACCCCAACCCACAGTCCAAATCATGTCCCGAAACACCTTCTTCAGTGCAGTGACAAGAACCAAAGCCCGACACAAGCAAGTTCATGAATTCAGGAGCTTTTTACAGTGGAAAAATGACACACAGCACTTTCAAACTTCCCCACAACTAAGTTATCTCACTCACTGTATCTAGAATATTCTCTATCCATCTGAGTTCTGACTATATCCTATCTTTTCCACATAATCTTCCTGGACTATTACAGCTAGAGTTACCTCTTTTACCTCTCAAAATACTTTCAATTTGTGTGGATGCTCATTTTAGCACTTACTGGGAATGGCTTCCATTTCTGTAGATCTCTTCACCTATTTCCTATCTGTTGGCTTCCTACATCTTAAGCAACTTCTTGGGTAAGAATCATATTTTGTACTCTTCCTACCTACATTGTATCAAATGTGTGTACACAGAAAGGAAACAATAAACGCTAATGGGTCAAGTGAAGAATTACACGATACATGATTTGAACAGTATGCATGGCAGAAGCAACCCACTTACAGACCGAATGTACTTCTAAAACACAAGCTGTCAATAGAATGAAGCCCTGGCAGCAAACGTGAGCCATGTGCAAAGCTATTCAGTGGGGTGCGGAGGGAGAGAAACATTTCATGAGTCAAATGTATTCCCAAAAGACCTAGGGAAGGTCAACTAGGAAATTGAGAAAAATGCAAAGAGTTGAGAGGGCTAGTCCAGACAGTCTGGTCCTCATGGCAGAAGAATGTATGAAGACTGTCCCAGGCCATGTAACAATCAATCACACAACCTACCCCACTTTCTCATGGCATGCTCACTAAGCAATCTCCTGATTGTGCTTTCCCTTTCCCTTAAGATTTCACTACACAGCAAGCACAGGCTTAATAATAGTTTGTAATTCTAATTTCCATGTTTCAGTGGCATTTGGGTGAATGGATCAGTCTCTTTTGAACTTTGGAGCATGTGACTCTTCTTAAGAGGCTGAACTTCTGGGTCCTAGTAAAATCAAGTCTGGCCCAGAGAACGTGAACAGTCAGCAACTAGGCTATGGTAAACACCTCAGTGTCAGCAACACTTTGGGAGGTTTCCCGGTAGTTAGATGGTATTCCCTAACAACACACTAATCTACCACATCTCCCTTCTCATTCCTTCTCTAGCTACGACACTCTCAATTAACTAAGGTTTATCTCAAAAGCGACTGTCTGAATTGACTTCTTATGCAATAATCCACTGGACATGCATGGTTCTTCATCCTCATCATTCTGAGTCACCTCCCACTCCTACCTGTGCAGCTTGCTCTGCGTGGGTCTGGCTGAGCTGGGCTCGCAGAGAGCTAATGAGTTCCTCCATCTCTTTCAGTTGTTGCTTCATCCTCAAAAATTCTTCCACTTCTGCAGAATTCTTAGCCAGCTGAAGACACAGAGGAAGAAACAATTGTTTGGGGCAGGAAGCCAAAGAATTAGCACGATTAATTCTTTGACTCCCCTTCTTTCTCATTTGCTTGGAACACCCACCATACTCCTTCTAAATGTCTACTTGACATACAAGACAATTACATGTACTGTGGTTTTCAAAAAGCAGTTATCAAAATGTGTTTGCGAGAGGAAGATGAAAAGACTAGCAGCAATATTTTAATTTCTCTAGATCCTCTAACAGAAGGAGACCACAACTAGGGAGTCAACCCCAAAACTCATGTGAAGTGTCAAAGACAGAATAGGGATACAGCCCCTACATCACAGCAGGCAAGCAGGAAGGAACCCTCTACCAAAAGCCATGCACTAGACTTGTCTGGGTGAAAGAAGGGAAGATGTAGCAGAGAACTACCTTAAGGTCCTGAGAACAGGAGAACCCCAAAGGAGCCAATTAAGTGCTTACTGGAAGGCACAGTTAGCCAGTTTTATACCAGCAACTCAATGGGGAGGACTATCCCATTCTCCAAAAGAGGGATAGTGCAAGCATTCCAGAATAAAGAAGGGAAGAGCCCAAGCGTTTTGGTCCCTCTGAACTCTCAAAACTGTTTTTGACACTGAGACCCACTCTAGAATCACATTCAAATCAATCATTCTATCAACCCTTTAATCTGCTTTCTGTCACTATACTTTTTTTCATTTCCTAGAATTTTATAGAAATCCAGTGAGATGTTACCTCTACATTTTTGTCATCTACTATGTGCTCTTAAACTCAACATAATTACTTGCCGATTCATCCACATTTTTGCCAACAACTCATTAATTTTTATTTCTTGGTAGTATTCGCCACTGTACAGATAGACGAGATCTAACAACTAAGTTCGTGAACACATCTTAGAAAGAATACTACATAACTTATTGCTGAATATCACAGCAGTCACCTTCAAATTCCTCCCCTTGAGAAGCTATGCAGTGACACCAGTGCCCATTCCACTCCACAAAGCAACTGGGGAACTGGTTTTGGAGACTAGCCTTCAGAGCTGTCATCGTACTATCCTTGATGTCCTGAGTGTCCTCAAAATGTCTTCCTTTTTCACTATTGCCTTTATCTTGGGGTGAAGGAAAAAGTCCTTGGGGGCCAGATCACGTAGGATGTTCCATTACAGTGATTTGTTTACTGGCTCAAAACACCCTCACAGACAGTACCGTGTGAGCTGGTACATTGCCATGATGCAAGAGGCATGAGTTGTTGGCTAAAAGTTCAGGTTGTATTCACCTAATTTTTTCACACAGCCTTTTCAGCACTTCCAAATAGTGAACTTGGTTAACTGCTGGTCCAGCTGGTACAAGTTCATACTTGACAATCCCTCTGATATCAAAAAAGCTTACCAAAATTGCTTGAACTCTTGGACTGATGGAACGTTTTGGTCGTGGATAACTGGCTGCCCACCACTATGCACTCGGATGCTTCCTTTCAGGGCTGTATTTCTACACCCATGTTTCATCACCAGTGATAACATAGCCCCAAACATGTCGTGCCCCTGCGAAAGGTCCTGGCAAACTTTGACTCCCTTTGCTTTGATTCATCGGTGAGCTCCTCAGGACCATTTTGGCACACACCTTTCTCATGCCAAGATGTTCAGTTAAGATTTTCCTCTTTTCCTAACTGTGTTTACTTCTCCCACTGTTTCTCACAGTCAACCAATGACTTTGACTCACAGGTCCAAGGATTTTTCCTTTCATCACTTCTGCTCCTTACTGGCCACCCTGACCTCTCTGTCAGTAACATTTCCTCTCCCCTCAGAAAAACACTGAATCCATTTGTACACTTCCTGTTTTCTTCATGGCATTATCTCCATGAACTTGGACTAACAGTCCCTGACTTCAACTCAACTCTTGCCACATTTAACAAGAAATTTCATGTTTATTCCTTGATCTAACTCAAGCTGCAACATTTTCGCAATGGCACACAAACCCACGCAACAACAAGAAACAATGCCACCCAACAAGATACCACCGCACAATGACAGGAATACAGCTGTGAGAAGCTGATATACCAAGGGTATGAAACCTTACTGAGTCATTTGTACGGTGCTGCCAATGTAAAGATACAGATAATAGAAATCGTTAAAGATGAAAATCAAAGCAAACAGAGAGACCAAATATCATAACTCAAAAAAAAAAAAAAAAACACATTTAAAGGTATACATTGAAAGAACATACTGGGTACCTAAAACTAGAATAAGCAACACCAATACATTCTAGCAAAATGATTGGACTTATGGAAGGAGTGAAAAGGGCAGATCGATTGAGTGACAGACACAAGAATGGATGGATAGCCACAAATCTGTGGAGCATCTAGAAAAATGTAACTGTTGTGTCATAGTCCACTGTGCTTTAGTAATTACACAACCCTGGTGGTTAGCAAGTGACTTACACCCCTACCTGTGCAGCTTGCTCTGCCTGGGCCTCGGTAAGTTCGGCCTGCAAACTGCTAATTAGTTCTTCCTTTTCCTGAAGTTGATGTTTTAACTTTATGACTTCCATCCCTTCATCTGTAGAACTCTTGTCATGCTGAAAATACAGCAAACAAAGGGATTTATTCAAAAGAATTATCATTCCTATATGTCTGGTTTTTTGTTCTAATTCACCCAACAAAACCACTTGACTGTAGTTTCATCAATCCTCCTTCTGTAATCTTTGGATTATTCCATCTTCTTCACTCTCACACTCTTAGTTCAAACCGTCATAGCTTTTATGAGTTCATTCATCTGGCTCCAGGTAACTCCAATTTTCCCTTAAAAGATTTGCAAGCCATGACGATGCTGACACGTTTAATTTATTTTTCTTCTCTGAGGAATGGAATGGAAAAGGATAGACTGGCAGGAAATGCTGACCTGTCTCTTCCCCAGGGAACCTCTCACCTCCATCCCCACAAAACTAAGCCCTGAAGCAAACCAAAAGTGACATGAGTATAAAATTAATTGTTTTCTAGGGCTGATCAAAAACGCATTTGAATATGAGAAGTCAGATATTAGCTCCTAAATTAGTTAGTTCAAAAGTCATCATTAGATCATAAACCAAAAATATTAACACGAGCACTTCATTACCATTTTAAAATGTTACTGAGTATTTGTATGATCTAAATTTATTCTTTTATATATAGGACATCTTTCAACATTTGACACACTTACCTCCAACTAGATAAAAGAGAAAAGTGCCCATAAAACATTCAGAGAAGGGGCTAAAATAAACATCATCAAGTTTCTGTGTTGAAAATGAACAGTCCCTTTTTCTCAGGCTGAATTTCATGATCTTTCACATACAGTTCAAATGAATGCATGTGTCTAATTCTCCAGGCAACAGTAGAAATGAAACAGCAAATTACAGGTGAGGAAAGAATAAGTTGTCATAAGATTCCAAGAAGCCAATGTGAGCAAAAAGTGAAAACTGACTTAACAGAAAGGAAAGAATCTTAGTGCTTTCCATTCACAGCAGGGCCAAGCAGCTCCTACGGGACTAACCCTCCCACAGCTGACAACTAAAACCCCTGGATAATATAGAAAGCAGTTCTCTGAAGGCACTGGAAAGCAACACAAGGCAGGAAGATACTACAAGGGAGTCCATAGTTAGAAGGAGAAATGGCCTTGGGTGACTCTCCCGCCTCTATCACTTTCAGTCTCAAGTCAAGTCCAGTCAGCACCATGCAGGTCTAAAACAACGAAAAACCCAGTCTTACCAGCTTGAAAATGAGTGGAGAGAGTTCAGAGAGCCACGGCTGCTTTTAAGAGAGGGGGAAAAGGTTGAAAGAGTCAGTGACAGGAACAGCCTTCTATTTTTTCCTTCTATTTTTTCCCCTACAGGTCAACTTTACACTGAACCTTTTGAATTGGCCCCTCAAATGAACCTAGCTCTGCTTACTGGGAACTGCAGAACCCTACAACCTCTTTCCCAGAACAGGGAAGCATCTGAGGACTGCTATCATTTATCGAACAATATTGTCCTCACAATACCTAACTATGTGCTGAGTATCTAACAGGAAAAGAGTTGCTAGACTGACTGTTGGAACTCCAGTCCTTTTATTTAGCAGAGGAAGGTAGTGAGGCTTCAAGATGTTGCTTTCAGGTTTCAGAGCTAAATGAGATCAAAGTATAAAAGGGTTCATTTTAAAATGAAAGAACACAGCAGACGGGAAATTCAAAGAAACAAATCAACACGGAGAGAGACAGGCTGATATTACTACAGTCTGAAAAAGAATCACCGGACAAAAATCGAAAAATTAAGGACAATTAACATGAAGAAGTTATCTCAGAAAATCCAGAAAAGTGTATAAAATCCACTTTGAGAAGGTAAATAAGGCTATCAATTCAGGAAGCGGCATGCCTTCTGAGCATTAGAAAGGAAAGACAAAACAAGGTCCTGGAGACAACCCCAGAGATTTGGCCTTGAGAGTTCATTAATATCTCTCGGGTGGTGTAGTGGTCAAGTGTCACATCTGCTAACTGAAAGGTCGGCAGTTCAAGTCTACAGGGTGCTCCTTGGAGCCTCGGGAGTACTTCTACTCTGACCTAGAGGGTTGTTATGAGTCAGAATCGACTTGACAGTTTGATTTGTTTTTGTTTTCTCCAAGAATCCAGAACATTGAAAAAGGGAACACCAGTAGGTACAGGAATTAAAAACAAACTAATCCCATAGCTCTGGCATCACTTCTGACTCACAGCAACCTTACAAAACAGAGCAGAATGGTACTATACTTTCCAAGGAGCAGCTGACAAATTCAAACTGCCGACTTTTGGTTAGCTGCCAAGCTCTTATCCACTGCACCACCACAGCTCCAAAGGGTAAGGCAACGTAAAATTAAGAAAACAGATTTCCTCTAAGAGTTCAGTGGACGTCTACAACTACAGTGCACCCATGTTACACACCTGTTTCCACACAATAGATATCCACCTCCCCAGAAAACCCAAGTTTCTTGTTCTCTAAATGACTGGCTAAATATGAATGTTTGAGATTAGCCACAGAAGAAAAGCAATGAAAATAAGGATTGTGACAACGTTCTCTTCTCCAAAGAGCAACACTGTCCTGACTCCTCTCTTCATCCACAACCTTACGCTGCTTTGTTTAGGACAGTCATAAACCTAGCAAGTCTGTTTTTTGGGAGCCCAAGGGAATCTAGCAGAGTACATTCAGCCCACAGTACATGAAACTTGAATTCATGACGTGGCCACAGAAGGACACAGAATATTCTCTATCAAAAGTCAGTGAATGAAAGAACTTTGAAACCAGGACAAACCTGGGAGATTAGCTTAACTTTCTAACCAACGATGAAATTCTTCCAAAAAGCTCTACATGTCTACCTCCTCAAGGCCTCATTTCAGTACTTCTTTCTTCCTGGTAGCTTCCTTTAATTTTCTGAAAGTCTAGGCCACAACCAGCATTTTTCATCCATTTGCCATAAGCCTTTAATTTTTCCCGTGTGTGGCCTGGATGCAGCAGCCCTGCAAGTTCACTCAGAAAGGCCAGCACTGAGCACTGTAGTACTCGAGCTTGACCAGTGTCTGTGATTGGCCAAGACCAGCTGCCATACCTTGAACAGCGGCCCCTCCGACTGAGGTTCTGTAGGCAGAAGAGTCCCTCCTTGGGCCTTCATTTCTTCCATCTGTTTATTCAAGGAAGTGACTTTGGCCTTAGCATGGAGTTTTATTTTTTTAATTTTCTTCTCAGCAGCTTCTCTTTCTTCCTGAGGGAAACAAGGATGACCCAAGCACAGATGTTGGTTCACTATTCGTCTAGCACACAACAACAGTTATTTGCAGCACGCATCATCTTACAATATTACGGGAAGAAGCATTTGGATTCCCTAACAACCTTAAGTGAAGAGAAAAATCTAAGTGAATGGCATATCTGTCTTTTATCAAAACAGTCTGCAAGAGAAGACAAAAAGAACGATACCTGTAAAGTTGCATCCTTCTCTTCTAACTCACTGTCTTTCCGCCTAATAACACCTTTCAGATACTCCACAAACTGTTCAGTGTAAGCCAGCTGTATCAGAGCATCTTCTTGCGTCCTACGCCTAAATGCCATGTCGGACTCCTGTGGGTCCTCCTGGTATTGAAACAAAAAGTTTTCAGGGTCTCAGAGAAAAGATAGTAGTTGGCACACAGCAATTTCTTCATTCCACCCTCTCCTTATCTTGGGCTCAGCTTAGAAGCTGAGGACAGATCCTGTTTCAATTTAAGAACTCTTTCTATCTTTAATCCAATGACTGTTGTTATCATAGTCACTGCCATGGATTAAGTATTCAGTAAATGGAAAACCTTTACAAAGAAAGTTTTCTTTTTAATTTTGCAAATTACTTTACTTATGGTGTTATTATGTTTATTTTACCAGAAAAATAAAGATGACAAGCCAATCTATGGAGGCATCCCAAACTTAAAATTTAGACAGTAGTTGGACCAAATGTTCTTAAGCACCAGGCAACAATGCTTGTCATTTCAGAAAACCAAAGAGGAGTTAAGCCAAGTTGGCAGACTAGTGAGATGTTTCCTGTTGATCCTTTTAACAACCAAGTCCCCAAACTATCAGGAAATCTGATATATGTGGCATTCTAGGAGCCCTGAAACTCAAGGGGAAGGTTAAGAAATGGGATAGTGTGACAAGGAAGGGAGAGGTAGCTCCAGAAGTACCTTGGAGTGACCAGACCTGATGCCACCACATACTGGCTGCAATCAGTGTGGTGAATGGAGCAGAGGCATTCTGGGGCTGTCCTGCGTCAGCAGGAGAGACTGAGTCTCCAGAACCACTGAAAACCCCTCGCTCATCCAAAGCTGAGTGGCCTGCATCTAACCTAGTGCATGAGGATCGACAACATTCCTTCAGGACAAACCTATCTCCCTTTTCCTAGGGCTTCCCCCTGCCTTCTCAGCATTGTGCCTTGCTAGAGTCTGATGCCATTACCAAGCCTAAAGGAGGACTCCTAAAGCCTGCCTGTACCATTCTCCTAGACTCAGAATGGGGGTGATTCCTCCAACAGGGGAAAAGGTGGAGAAAGTATGCTAACTCACCTGAGGTGAAAATTCAGGGCAGAACCAGTTCTGTGGGAGCAGCCACAAGAGTATATGGCTTTCCGACAGATCCTCAGGGACAGCTGTCAGCCACCTCCATTTCTTAGCCACGAGAGCAGATACCTGGAACTACATCAATCACCCTTGCCCATCTAAGACTGTAGAGGAAAGCCCTACCACACCTGATGACTACCTAGCTGGACACCTGAGCTGAATCTCTTCAAATGAAAAAGGAAAGAGACTCCTGAGCTGGCATACCTAGTGACAGCTCTAAACTGGTAACAGGATGTTAGAGCTGCACAGGTGCCCACATCCAAGCCAGCAAGCACATGGGACCAGCTTATTTCAAAATTTCAAAACAAAACAAAAAGGTAGAACACAGTAGGCAAACATAAAATAGAGAAATGCAACAACTTACTCATGACTCAGAGACAACATCACTGAAATCAAATCACTTAAAGAAGCAGACAACAGTGGCTTCAGAAAGCTCCAAAGACAAAAAGATCAAGAAATTTTCCAGATGAAAAGAATTTCCTAAAATTACTAGGGGTAGAATACAAAAGAGTATGGTTTAGAACTCTTCAAGAGATCCAGAAGGAGATGAAGCAAAATGCAGCACAGCATGATGACCAAGTCAACAGGCTGTAAGAATGCATCCAGAGAATGGAAGTGGAAATTTACAAGATCAACAATAAAATGACAGAATTAGACAACTCCCTAGACAGTCAAAGGAACAGAAGGAAGGCAACAGAATGCCAACTTAGTGCGAACGAAGAGAAAGCATGTGACAGCAACATATTGGAGGGAAACACAAGTTAAAAGAATTAAAGAAAATCAAGAAACAGTAAGAATTATGGGATACACTTTCAAGAAGAAAAATCTACAAGTGACTGGAGGATGAGAACAGGAAGGGGTCATGGAAAATACAGAAAGAACTGTCAAAGATTTGTTGACCAAACTTCTCTGATATTGTGAAAGACAAGAAGGTGTCTCTCCAAGATCCTCACTGAACTCCACACAAGGTAGATACCCAAAGAAAGGCACTGAGGAAGGTTTGTCAAAATGAAAGCTAAAGCCAGTTTTTAAAGTGTCAAGGGATAAACAAACACTAACCTCCCATGCAGATCAGTAAGACTCAGCTCAAACTACTTAGCAAAAATCCTGCAGGCAAGAAGGCCATCAGATGACATATATAAAGCCTGGAAGCAAAAACTTGCCAGCCAAGAATCAGATGTACAGCAAAACTGTCTTTTGAATACAAGGGCGAAACGAGGACATTTCCAAACAGAAATTTAGAGAATGGCCCCAAATCAAATCAACATTACAAGAAAACTAAAAAGACTCCTTTGGTGGAAAATCAGTAACATCAGATGACCTATCAAGAAAAGAATGCAGAACAGAGCAACCACATGTCAACCCAGACAGGCAAATCACAAAAGTATATCCCAATCAAAACACTGAAAGTAGTAAAACGGACAAGTCATTACATAAAAAATAACATTACAACAAAAAAGAGGGACTGACAAAAATACAGTCCTAGATCTTTCATGTCAAGAGGAAGTCAAGGCAATACAAAGAAATTAAAGGTTGCTTTAAAATAAGGAAAAATAGGGGGAAATACTAAGGCAACCCATCCCAACAAAAATCAACAATCCTATATATCAAAATAAACCAACAAGAAAAACAGGAAAAAACAAAGGGCTTCCAACTTGCAAGGGAAAAAGAAAGGGATCTCTACCTGCAGATAATAAGATCTTATAGACAGAAAACTCAACAATCCACCAAAAAATTACTGGACTAACAGAAGAGTTCTGCAAGTATCACAATACAACGGAACCATACAGAAATTAGCTAGCTTCTTTTCCAGCAACAAAGAGAACATCAAAGAGGAAATCACTGAAACAGTACCATTTACAACAGCCCCAAGAGGATAAAATACTTAGGAAAATCAATCGAACTGGAGAGGCAAAAGAGCTATACAAAGAAAATCACACAACACAACTACAAGGAACCAAAAGAGACCTACATAAGTGGAAACATCCACCTTAACCAAGACTCAACATCATAACTATGTCTATTCAACCCCAAAGAATCTATAGATACATGCAATCCTGATCCAGATTTTAATGGTATTTTTCACTGAGACAGAGAAACCAATCACCAACTTCATATACAAATGGAAGAAGCCCCAGACAAGTAAAGCATTCCTGAACAAGAGTGAAGTGAAAGACCTCACACTACCTGACTGGAAAAGAACCTACTGTATCAGCACACTGGGCCAAACAGCCTGGTACTGGTACAAAAACAGATACATAGACCAATGCAACACAATTGAGAAACCAAACAAAAAAGTAGCTACCTATGATCAACTGCTATTTGACAAGGGCCGAAAGTTCATTACTTGGGGAAAAAGCAGTCTCTTTAACAAATGGTATTTGTATAATTGCATATTCACTACCAGCCGACCAAATTAAACAAGACCTCTAGGTCATACCATGTACAAAAACTCAAACTGGATCACAGAACCGAAAATAAAATCTAAAACACTAAAGGTCATGGAGGAAAATTTAAGGCCAGTGCTGGCAGCCCTAACACACAGTGTAAACAGAGTACCAAACATTACGAAAAATACACAGACACCAGAAGAGACACAAGATCACTAGGAACTCTTAAAAATCAAACAGTTCTACCCATCTAAAGACTTCACCAGAAGAGTAAAAAGACAACCCACAGACTGGTCCAAAATTTGGCCTCAGACAAATCCTACCAGACTCTAATCTCCAAAATTTACAAGCTATTCTAAAACCTCAACAATAAAAAGACAAATAACCCAATAAAAAGTGGGGAAACAATAGGAACAGGCACTTCACCAAAAATGACATTCAGGTGGCTGAGAGATACCAGGGGAAATGCTCACAATCACTAGCCATTAGAGAAATTCAAATTAAAACTACAAGGAGATATTACTATCTCACCACTACAAGGAGGGCATTCATCCAAAAAACCACAAAATAATAAATGGTGGAGAGGGTGTGGAGAAACTGGAACACTTATACACTGCTGAAGGAAATATAAAATGGTACCACTACTTTACAAATTGGTTTGGTACTTTGTTCAAAACCTACAACTAGAAATACCATAAAATCCAACAATCCCACTTCTTGCAATATAGCCTAGAGAAATAAGACCATGTGCACCAATGATTACTACAGCACTGTCTACCAGAGTAAAGAGATGGAATCAATTTAGGCACCCATCATGGAAAAATGGAGAAGCTAACTATGGGATAGTCACACAATTGCATACTCTGCCATGATAGACCACAATGAATTCGGGAATAGCTCCTAATATGTAAGAATCTGGAAGGCAGTATGCTGGGTCAAATCAGTCAGCTGCACAATGACTACTATTGTATGAGATCACTCTTATAAGGACTCAAGAAACAGTTGGAATACAGAAGAAAACAATCGGATGGTCACAAGGGTGGGTAGGTAGGAAGAGTGGTACTCATGAATTACTCAGAAGGTAAGAACTAAGTTAGGTGCAGAGACAGGACAACACAGAGAAGAGGAGAAATCAGAACAATGGGAATGATCCCAAAGTAAGAACTTTCCTACTCAGAAGCACAGAGTGGCAGAGCCAGTGGTCTGGGGACTGGATTCAGGGGACATCTGTCTAGGTCAATTGGTAGATCAAAGTGGATTAAGAAAATGTTCTGCATCCTACTTTGGTGAGTAGTGTCTGGGTCTTCAAAGCTGGCAAGTGGCCATCCAAAAAGACTCCACTAGTCCCACCTCACTTAGAACAGAGGAAATTTGAAGCACATCAAAGATTAGAAGGAATATATGAGACCAAGAGACCGAAAGGGCCACATAATCCAGAGACTACGTCAACACGAGAGCAGCAGAACTAGATGGTGCCCAACCACCACCAACGATCACCCTGACTGGGAACAGAACAAAGAGTTCCTGACGAAGCAGGAAAAAAATGGGATGAAAACTTGATCTCTATAACAAACACCAGCCTTGGTGGGCTGACAGACTGGAGGGTCCCTGGAAGACACAGATCCTGGGCTAATTGTTAGTCCACATCAGAAACCATTCCCAAAGCCAACTCTTCAGACAAAGATTGGTCTGGACTAGAAGACAGAAAATGATGCCGGGAAAGAGTGTGATTCTTGGCTTAAGCAGTTACATGAGACTAACTGGGCAGCACCTGTCCAGAGGCAAGATGAGAGGGCCCAGGGGACAGAAGTTACCTGAATGTACAGGGGAAACAGAGGGTGGGAAGGAGCAGTGTGCTGTCACAGTACGAGGACAGCAACTAGAATGACATAGGAATGTGTGTTTCAGTTTGGTGGGATAAACTGACTTAGATTGTAAACTTTAACTTAAAAGACAATAAAATAGTTTTAAAAGAAAACTAAATAACCTGCTTTAATTCACTGGAACTCCAAAAATGCAAGACTTTTAACTGTTAGAGAAGTAGCAAAGAAATTTTTAAAGGTAAATAGATGTTCCCAAAGCTAAAAGTACTCCAGTCCCCCATTTGTCATTCAAATCTTTCCTATGGAATAGGAATACATTCTCTCTCTCTCTCTCTCTCTCTCTCTCTCTCTCTCACACACACACACACACACACACACACACTGAAGAGGAGCAGTTAAAACAAATCAGCACTAAATAAGATCCAGAGGGACAAAGTGTAAAGATCGTTCAAATCTCATCCAGGAATTGTTCCCATCACTGTGACCCTTATACTACAAACTTGCAAAGGGAACATTTAGAAGTCTCACTATTTTTCTTAATACTCTCTTCCACTCAGCATAAGGAAGGTTGCAGACTCCCTTCTGATGTGGTTTTCCTTAGTACACAAGACACTGGTCTCATTGGTTTCAGTCAAAAGAGTGTTACTCACAGGGTTGGAAGGAAGACCCATTTCAACGTCACCGCCATATCCTGAAAATTCATGCAAAACAACATTTGCAAATTTGGACAATTGACTCCACATTTCTGCAGAACACAAGGAAAAGAAAGTGTAAGAATCAGTCGAGCAGATACAGGCTTCTCCAATATTAGCAGCCAAACCATCTACTAGTGAACTAGGAAGACTGTGCAGGTAATGCTGATTAGACACAGTCTGCAGCATGATGATGCCTTCAAAAAGGCATCTGAGTGTGTACAAGGTGATTACACACCGTTCCTTTCTGTAGGAATGGCACGGACATTTTCAGTGCCATCACTAATATCACTGTTTAAATAAAATATAAGTAGGTAATCATTAAGTAGAATAGAATGTGGCTTACAGGTTACCTTTAATGTCATTCTTTCTTCACAATTTCATTAATAAACAAGAACTTTGAACTATTCCTTTCTCTGCCAGATTGTTATTCTCTCTCACATTTAATAAATCCCATGATTCAGCAAAAATTTTCTGTAATGTGCTTATGGACCCCATTCTTATGGGAAACTTTCCCGATAAACCATGTGGCTTTCCCAAATTTTAATTGTCATCCTTGGTAAAAATGTGTAGAATCAAAAGAAAACACACTGCACAGCAATCCGTAACCTGTGCTTCTCCAGTAACAAATTCAGAGTAAGAAACACAAATCACAACCGATGCAAGCAGAAATAATAAAAGAAGAAATAGAGTAGAAATGAAAGAAGTCAAAAATAGAAAAAAAGGGACAAAACTAAAAGCTGGTTCTTTGAGAAGGTCAATAGAAGTTCTAATCCGGCAGTAAAGGAAAACTGAGGAAACAAATTATCACAGACAGATATGAAAGAGGAGACATCCCTCCTGATTTAATGTACATTAACAGGTAAGACAGGAACACCTGTTATGTGCCATCAAGTCAGCTCCCACTCTTGGTAGCCTTAGATATAACAGAATGAACTGCTGCCCAGACCTCTGCCATCTTATGGTCATTGGTATGTTTGAGTCCATTCTTGTCAGATGACCTGATGCCCATTAATTTCTCAATGTAGATGAAATGAACCAATTTCTTGTAAGATATATGCTACCAAAAGCACTCAAGAAATGAGCAATTTGAATAAACACATTGCTGCTTTTGTTGTTGAAGTCTACCTCCGACTCATGGTGACCCCACGCCCAACAAAAGAACTTGCTGCTGGCCACGTCATGTGCCAGCCCCACGACTGGTCACTGATTGGACAGTTGAGATCCAGAGGGTTTTGCCTGGCTGATTTGGGGAGCCATCAACAGGCCTGTCTTCCGAGTCCATCGTAGTCTGGAAGCTCCACTGGAACCTGTTTAACATCACAGCACGTATGCTTGCCCTGACAGGTGGGAGCAGAGCATGTGCCAGAAGGTCCAGGAATCCAACGGGGTCTCCTGCGTGGAACTCAAGAATTCTACCTCTGAACCACCACTGGTGAATAAATGCATATGTACCGTTATGGATATATAAATATCAAATTGAATTCATACTTATTAAAAGCCTTCTAAACAACAAAAGCCCAGGCCAAGATGATTTTATTGACAATCGGTAAGGAAGAAATAAAACTACTGAGCAATAAGAATGATGAAACTACAGACATGCATACAACTTAGATGAATCTCCAGGAAATTACACAAAACCAAAATAAAGCTTTGATACTGTATGATCTCATAGAACCATGTGAAATGGCAAAATTTCAGAAATGGAGGACAGAGTGATCAGGGGTTTATGATGGTCAAGAACAAGTTGGGGTACAGCATGGGGAGCGGGGCTATATTTACAAAAAGAGAACACAAGAAAACTCTGTGCTAGAACTTTTCAGTATTTGACTGTGGTGAGGACAGACACACATGTACAGGTCGTCAAGTGGTACAGATCTTAATACACACGCAGATGAATACACATGTAAAACTGGAGAAATGGGAGTACAGTCTATGAGTGTATTGGCATCAGTATGCTGGTTGTAATGTGCTACAGTCTGAAACAATGTTATCATCAGAGGAAACTGGGCAAAACATACAAGGGACTGCTGTGTATTACTGCTTAAAACTATATGTGAATCTACAATTATCTTGATTTAAGAAACAAATAGCAAACCCCAAAAGGAGTCCCGGTAGTGCAGTGGTTCAGTGCTTGGCGTCTAACCAGGTAAGCACTCTGAACCCAACAGCAGCTGCCCGGGTGAAAGATGCAGAAGTCTGCAGAGTAAGGCTGCAGTCTTGCAGACCCTACACGGCTGCTCGACTCTGTCCTCTCCTGTAGGACAGCTGTTAGTTAGAACCAAGCAGAAGGAGATCACCAGGCCTTTCTTCCACAGCACTGCTGGGTTTGTTGGAACTACCAATCTTTAGGCTACTCGTGGACTGTCGACCATCTGTACCACCTAGGGAGTGTTAGAGGAATGTAAAACCACCCTATCTGTGCACAGATACATGAACACACACATACACCCAAGGTGATAAGTTCTAAATCAAATCTTTTCAGTATCAATGTTAGCCAAGATTACGCTAAATCTTATTCTCTGTACTTTCTACTGAGAAAACATTGTTTTCGTTTTCCACATTAAACTCCGAATGCCTCTTCCAGCTCTCATCATCCCTGCTCCAGCTCCACCACCACCACCACCACCACCACCACCACTGTCACGTAGGAGACTGTGGTTCTCCTCCCTCTGAGGCTGTGTCCCCACTGGCCCCTACTGAAGATCATTTCACTCATACGACACATACACACAAACGCAAGATACCAATCAGAATTTTATGGCTCCCATTTATTGAACACTATACGCCAGCTACTTTATACACCTTTTTATTTAATCTTTACAAGATTTGCAAGGTAAGTATTACTATCACTCAAAGATGTTTAAGACTTCAAGGTAATTTGCTAAATAAGCAATAGCATAAGAAAACAAAGCTACATTTCAATGGAAGATGGGTTATGTTGCTCACATCACTTAAAAATACGTCTACTTTGGAAAAGATCAGTATTGAAATGAGTACAACTCTGGGAGTGTCCCCTGGATGTACCGCTTCGGGCCAATGTGAAAGGCAACAGTCTCTCACAGGCTAAGCCAACAACCTGCGAAGTCCACAGAAAGTGGACAGCACACTGGGAGCCAGAAAAATGGCTTCCGATCCTTGCTCTTCCAGGACGACACTTCCTATCTCGGGGAAGTCATGAATAGCAAGCAACAGGGTAAAATGACAAAATAAACAGCTTTATTACAAGACCAGGCTTCAGTGAAACTTGAGCACAAAGTAGCAACATGTGAAAAAGAGGGCTGCACCTCTAGAACTCCCCTAAAAGACTGCAATTGATGGTCCAGTCGCCTAGGGTTTCCCCTGGGAGCATGGCCCCTAGACGTGCTGCTACCCCTGACCAGAAAACATTACTGAGGTCACCTCTTCAGATAAAAATGGACTGGACTCCTGGTCACAGTGTGACCCGATGGTGTCTGTACTTTATGGTTCAGTGTGTCTATAGGAAGCTGTCCTACTATCTATTACTAGAAGGGAGAGGTGAGGTTTGAGAGGAGGGGATAGGAGATTGGTATAATGGTATGACACACATAAAATGAAAAGGAGGAGTGTGCTGTCACTGGCCAAGGAGAGCAGAAGGAGCTGCAGACAGGCAGACATGCACATTGAATTTGGATTGTATACTTTCACTGAATTGCAATAAAATATTAATAATTAAAACCAAAAAATTTTAGCACAGAAAACAATCCCTCCAAGTCCATGCTGACCATACCTTCTGCAAATACAGCACCATGCGCATACACTTGTATGCTGAGAAGGAACCCAGAATTAACTAAGAAGCCTTATTGTCATGTTTAGCAGTCCCCACTGCTATTAATAATTATTATTTTTAAAATACTACTTGGTGTCGAGTATTAGCCTAGGGACCATAAAAATTTAAAACAAACAGAAAGCATATCCCCTAGGCATAGAGAGTTTGGTACAATATACACAGAAAGTAAGAACTGAATAACACAGCTAAGAGCGCATCCCTGTGTGTCCATGCATATTTGTCCTTGGCATCGGAATTTCAGTAACATTGTCCCATAGAAACAGTAACACAAAGGCAGTCTAATTTCCACATCACTCTCCACACTTATTTAGCTGAGTCTTAGTCCTTTTCAGTAGTTCTCAAAGGAATTCTCAACCCGATGGAAGAGCTGACAGGAAAGTGGTGCTAACATAGCTGCAAAAACGGCATGCAATTTTATGATATAATTTTATGACATAAAAATACTACTATTTCATTAAACAAACTGAGAATTTAGAAATTTAGATATCCATGAGTTGGATCCAACTCGAGGGAACTTGGCTGCCTTGGCTGCTGTAACATAGACATAACACTATGCAATAAACACTGATCTAATTGCTTAACATATAATATCTAATTTATCTTCATTGAACTCATTTTCATTCTTAAACTATCCCAAAAGATGTTGTACTGTCAATACCTCCAATTGTAAGGTCAGTCAACTGAGGCATAAGTAATTCATCCAGGAAGGGTAACCAATTTTCCCAAAGCTTCTCAAAGTGGATAGGTGAGGCGCTGTCATCAAATTTGTTCTGACTCACACGGACACTATTTGCAACACTGCTCAGTCCTGTGCCATCCTCACAACAGTTGATGTGCTGAAGCCCCTTGCTGCAGCCACTAGGTTGATCCATTTTCTTCAGGGTCTTCTTCTTTTTTGCTGGCACCCTCCCAAGCATAACATTGTTTTCCGGAACTGGTCCCTCTTGATAACGTGTACCAAACACGTGAGATGAAGTCTCAGCATCAAGGCTTCTGAGAAGCATTCTGGCTGTACTTCTTCTACGACAGATTTATTTGTTCTTCTGGAAGTCCATGATATACGAAGTCCGACAGTTAAGTCCGTGAACTTCATTGTTCTAAGTGCCACATACCTCGTTGTTGACTACCACTATGCCAAGCCAAGCCAAGTGCCGTCGAGTCGGAGACTATCACTATGGTGACCTTCAAAGTATTCCCCTTGGTTAGCTATGCACTGACCCCAGCGCCTAGTCCACCCTTCAAAGCACTTGTGGAACTGTTTCTGGAATGGCCATCGCATACGGTGGACAGGTGGCAAGTTCGGGAACTTGATTGTTGAGTTGTCTGTGAGGGAGTTTTTAGGCAGGAAACACATGACTGCAGTAGAAAAGCTTCCCCACTCACGTGACCTGGCCCCCAATGACTTTCTTCTTTACCCAAAGATAAAGCAAACACTGAAAGGAAGTCATGTCGATGACATTCAGGACACCAAGGGTAATACAATGACAGCTCTGATGGCCATTCCAGAAAAAGAGTTCCCAAACTGCTTGGAAAGGTGCACTAGGCTCTGGGATGGGTGCCTAGTTTCCCAAGGGGAGCACTTTCAAGGTGGCCATACTGATATTCAGCAACGAGGTACGCAGCACTTTCTCTGGGAGGAGTTTGCGAACTTAACTGGCAGACGTTCTATTCAGTGTTCTTTGCCAACACAATTCAAAGGCGTCAGCTCTCCGACGGCAGCGGCTGCGCACCCAGGCCGGCCCCACAGGCCGTTCAGGACGCGGGCGTGCGCGGGACCGACCCGGACGCCTGTCCCGCTCGCTCCCGGAGGCGCGAGAACAGGTGTGGCTGCCAGGGGTCAGGACGCGCAGTGCAGCTCCGAGGCCACAGGCGGCGACTGCGACGCCCTCCCGAGAGGCCAGCAAGGCAGTTCTAGGTCTGGTGGGTGAACGGAGGCGGGCGAAGGGCCGGATCCCGGACTGGAGGGAGAGAGGGCAGGGAGGCCGGGACCCTGAATGTCGCTGCTTCGGTACCCACTAGGGCTCCTGTGGCTCGGTGACTGCTAAAGGCCTCGCAGAGTCAGAGCACTTCGGGAACGCTGCCCACTCACCTGCAAGCCTATGCAGGAGGCTACAGCCTCCCGCCTGGTTCCCAATTTAAAACACGTGTCAACTCGGTAATCCGCTACGAGACACCTACCACCGACGCACCCCGCAAGGGACTGAAGGATTCAGCGTCGGGACAGAAGGTGATGTTAGGCGATTGACCAATCAGGGCTATCCACAGGCCGTTACCAGGGAGCCACACACGCCTCCTTTGTTACTAAGTGATGACGGAAGCTCCTCAAGGGCTGGAACTGCGCTGTGGTCGTGGGGGGTGGGGGGGTGAGGAGGGGGCCGGAAGAGGGTCCGTGTTCCGGAAGAAGATCCGGAAAAGCGCCGGAAATGGCCGAGGGCGACCCTTGGCGGAAAGGTCGGGTGAGCAGAGTGGGAAGCCACGATGCTGCTTTCCTCCGATCTTTTGCGGCGTTAGCTGTCGTTAACCGGAGTCTGACTGAGGCTTCTTCGGGGACGTCGGCCTGCGGTCACCCACTGCCATCAGTGTAACCGCAGTCGCGGATCCGTGCAGCCAGTCCAAAAGCCAATACCCAGACAGGAGGTGAGGTGATTCAAGGAGGCCATTTATTGAGTGCCAGCCCACTAGAGGCAAGGGGGATCAGTTCGTCCCCAGCTTGCGGTCATAAATACAGGTTATATAGGTTGATTAAAGAGAGGGACACTGGTTCCTGCTTTTCCCTGGTTCACGCAAGCAGTTCCCTTGATGCTTCACCAGTATTCTTTGTGAGCGTCTGCGGGGCTCCAAAAAGTCAGAAAACTTGATAGTTTTCCAAGTCCAAACAACCTGATGATTCGGTGGGCAGTCCTAGAGAACAGCCGAAAGGGGATAAACAGGACCATTAAGGAACATGCCTCAGAGGAAAGAATAGTCATGCGACTTATAACTAGTGTAAGGTGAATTCTTGGGGATGTGTGCCAAACAAGTTCCCAGGTGCTTGAACATGTCTGTCCTAACTGGGGCTTGTAGGAAGATAGGGTCCGGGCGGCCAGGGGCTTCTTCGTTATTATTGTTAAATGTAGTGTGAGCAGGCAGTGTAGAGATGCATTTTGCCCTTAAGAGCTGTGAAATTGTGTCAAATTTTCCTGAACCAAAGACAGACAGCAACTTGGTAAGGAAAGTAGGGCCGGGAGCCTAGAGGAGCAGAAATGTCTCTGAGAACAGGAGGTAGAGTGAAAATAGTGAACCAGGGAGACGACTCAGGAAATGGCGCTTGAGCTGGACCTTAAGGGAAGAGTAAGATTTGAAGGGTGAAGTCCTGGAATGGGAGGAAGCCTGTGAGGCGCTCCAGCAACAGTCGCCAAAATCACGCACACTTTCCTGAAGGCCCCAAGGAAAGGAGAAAAAGTGGCCAGCTCTCATCACTGTTATTTCATCTCCTTCTTCAGTTCCTTCTTCTGTTTACTGAGTCTTACCATGTGCCAGGCATTCGGTGAACCAGTTCCATGCATTCGTGTCCTCTGGTTGAGTGTTTACATAGCTGTTTGAAATTCAAACATCAGCTCAGTAAGAACTAACACAGTAGGGTAGCTAAAAAGCTGGTCTGGCTGTTTGTAAGTAAGCACCAACTTTGAGCTTGTGCTGTGAACCGTTTGCTAGAGTGGGTGCCTCTTGCTGGACAGCAGGTCATGGGGTGGAGAGCAAAGATAATTGCTATCAGCAACACATAGGAAGTACAAATTCAGGAAGGGAATAGATGGCTCCAGTAGCAAGTCCTTTGTCCCCTCCTTCCTAGGCTTCTGAATGTGCAGGGGCATGGCACCAGAATTTTCACTTGCCTTTTTCCTTCCTGGCTGCTGGGAGTAGTTGCTGAGCCACTGAGGTAGGGCTGAATCAACACCACTATAAGGTACCAGAACACCAAGGATGAATCCCAGTGTTCTGTATATTACTATAATGATTTCAAATCCCATAAGATGCACATCACTGTTATGCTTTGTATATGTAAACCCAGTGTCATGGAGTCAGAATTTGTGTATGTAATGCTCCTAATATGAACTGAGAAATCTGTGTACATTTCTGAGTCTCTAACATTAACTATGGGTCATTAGAAACCTATAGGTTATAAGTTATTTAGAAAATTTTTGAACTTAGATATTAGAAACAAAAAAGCATGTGAAGCATGTTTCAGACAACCTTGAAGTTGACATTCTTCTGACATGATGTGATAAAAGGAGAAATACCACATAATTTTTATAAATTTAAATATAAATCTAAACAACCTCCCTAATCTCTAACTTTGAAGTAAAGGTATGTAATTTGACTGATCTCTAACCCTGGACAGAAAAACACAATCTATTAGTCTTAGACATCACACAGGCTCTCATTGTGTGCAGCTGAGGTGACAAATTCACGTATAAATGTTAAATTTCTGCTCACTCGCTGACAGAAGACATAGGCAAATACCTAGAGCCTGCTAAGATGGCTGGCCAGGCCTGGCCTCAGATCCTTGCTAAAGGGACCTCCACTGGGTTCCCGCTGAGCTTAAGTATTCTTCCCAAGAGCTCTTGTTAAAGGTAAAAATTCAAGTGTGGAGATTTGGATGCTGACTATCAACTTACATTGTCAGTTGTGACTCCCAGGTTCTAACTAAATGTAGTGAGGTCTCACTTGCCTGACTTGACATGACTGCATGCAATAATTTAAACAAGTTTGTGCGCATCACACCTGAGTATCTCTCTGTTAATTTCCTAAGACACAATCTTCCAAAACACCAGGGCTGAGAGAGTGGCCACAAGCTGGGTCCGGGATCAGTAAGTTACAGGGGAGATGTCACAGCATGTAGCACAGGGAAAGTTATTTCGCAGAGAGTTTGGGGGAGGACACTTGAACTGTGACAGAACATGATTTGGTGGTAATTAGGAAAAAGGGAAGGTGGTAAAGGTATATTTGTGTCCACCTAAAATACATATTGAAATCCTAACCTTTGGTACCTTGTCATATGACCTTTGTTAGAAATAAAGTCTTTGCAGATATAATTAAGTTCAGATGAGCTCCTAACAGAGCATAGTTGTTAGGTGCTGTCGAGTCAGTTCCAACTCTTTGAATAACAGAACGAAACACTTCTAAGTCTTGCGCCATGTCCACAATCATTTCTATGTTTAAGCCCATTGTTGTGACCACTGTGTTAATCCATCTCATCAAGGGTCTTCCTCTTTTTCGCTGACCTTCCACTCTACCAAGCATGATGCCCTTCTCCAGAGACTGATCCTTCCCACAATATGTCCCAAGTAGGTAAGACGCAGTATTGCCATCTTTGCTTCCAAGGAGCACTCTGCTTGTACTTCTTCTAGAACAGATCTGTTTGTTCTTTTGGTGGTTCATGGTACATTCACCATTCTTCTCCAGCACAACAATTCAAAGGCATCAGTTCATCTGTCATCTTTGTTCATCATCCAGCTTTCACATGCGTATGATACAATTGAAAATACCATAGCTTGGGTCAGGCACACCTTAGTCTTAAAGGTGACATCTTTACTCTTCAATACTTTAAAGAGGTCCTTGACAGCAGATTTTTCCCAGTGTAATGCATCTTTTGATTTCTTGACTGCTACTTCTTTGGTTGTTGATTGTGGACCCAATTAAACAGAAATCTTTGACAACCTCAGTGCTTTCTCCATTTATGATGAGGTTGCTTACTGGTCCAGTTGTGAGGATTTTTGTTTTCTTGATGTTGAGGTTCAATCCCTAGTAATGTCTGTGGTCCTTGATCTTCATCAGTAAGTGTTTCAAATCTTATTCACTTCCTGCAAATAAGGTGGTATCTTCTCCGTAATGCAGATTGTTACTGAGTCATCCTCCAGTCCTGATGTCTTCTTCTTCTTTGTAGAATCCAGTTTCTGGGATTATTTGCTAAACATACATATTGAAAAGGTATGGGGAAAGGATACAACCCTGATGCACAACTTCCTGACTTTAAAACGTTTGGTGTCCCCTTGTTCTAATGGATTAGGGTGGGCCTGAAATCCAGTGGCTGATGCCCTTATAAAAATAGGACTTTGGACACAGAGACAAAAAGACACGGAGTGAATAAAGGCCATGTAACAACAGAGATTGGATTGATGCAACTGCAAGTCAAGGAATGCCAAAGATTGCCAGAAACCCCCAGAAGTAAACAAGAGACGGAGAAGGATCCTACACTGGAGCCTTCAGACTGTGCATGGCCCTGTTGACTACTTGATGTCAGGCCTCCAGGCTTCAGGACAGTGAGAGAAGCAATATGTTTTTTGAAGCCTCACAGTTGGTGGTACTTGTTGCAGTAGCTCTGGGAAATGAATACAGAAGAGGACCATGGATCCTGGCTAGAAGAAGGGGCCTCAGAGCTCAAGATTAAGGATAAAGGGAAAAGAAGATGGGAGAATGCACTTGTGGTCAGGGAATGAATCACAGAGCCTTGAGAACAGAAGCCTGAGCTGTCACACTCATCCTGAGACCACCTCCATGTATACTGTGTTCTCTGTGCATTGCCCTAACCTTCCTTACGTCCTCAAAGTCTTCTCTACTTTTTTAAGTGTCCTGCAGTAGTATTCAGTGATTTTGTTCTTGCTAGAGTCAAATGGGTGTGTAGAAGTCACTGTGACTACTTTGGAACAAAAGATTTACCTGCCTCACCAGGGAACTGCAGCTACACTCAGTGTGGACCACCAAGACTTAACATACCAGGCTGTGCCTTCCTCCTGCTGATTACCCTAGAGCAGCATGTGTATGTTTCGTATGTAGGTGAGTACCTAGAAAATGGATCGTGGGGCTTCCCATGACCCATTCCCTGATCCAACTGAAATACTCAAATTCATACTAGACGTGCTGTCAGATATCACAACTGAGCTGCTTTCCCAGAAGCTTAGACACTTAGGGGCTGTTTTCCTCATGCTGATAAACACTGCATCAGACACATACATGTTAGTTTAACCCTTTATCCCTGTTAACAGTTCAGCTTTATGTGGTATATTACAAGGAAAGGACCTGATATTTAGTGAGGTTGAGTATCTTGCCCAAGGTCATATTGGTTGTAAGTAGTAGAAACAGAATTCAAATTTAGACACTGGAACTTGTTATACACTGGTAGCTGGCAATCTTTGGAGCTCCTAGACTTGTAGATTCATCTGCCTCCATTGTCTTCATATAATATCTATCTTCTGTGGATATATTGCTTCTGTGTCTACTCTGCTCTTTGTATTTCTCAGAAGTGATTAGGTAATGCAAAATGGTAATGCTATTGTAGAAAACAGTGTGACAGCTCCTCAGAAAATTAAATATAGAACTACTGCATTATCTGGCAATTCCATTCCTAGGTATGTACCCAAAATGCTCAGAAGCAGAGTCTCAGACAGAGGTTTTTACACCAGTGTTCATGATAGCACTATTCACAACAGCACTGTTCACTTGAAAAAAGTGCCTATCAACAGACAAATAAAGAAAATGTAGTACATGCAAGGTGCGGAGTCAAGATGGCAGACTAGACACACCTCTCCTTAAGCCCCCCTGAAAACTAAGGCCTGGATTGATAAAGGAATGGAGCTTTCTGAACACCCAGTGAGTCCTAGCACACAGCATATGGCTGTCAGTTTGTAGTAGATGCCGCTAAACAGGAAACTTCCTCTCTCTCTGAGCCCTGCTCTTGCTGAATGGCAAGATTGCATGGACTTAGGTACTGGTGCTTTTTAACTTTTTGTTGTTGTTGAGTGGTAGGCAGGGGATGGGCATGAGCCAGCAGCCATGCTGAGCTTCAGTGCTGAAGTGAACAGTGTGTGCTGCAGCAGAGAGACAGTGTGTAGAATAGACATGTTTTGAGAGTCCAGTGGCAGACTAAGGGCACCACAACCCCTCCACCCTCTCTTTTTGGAGCTCCACCATAGATTCAGCTGTTTCACAGTGGGAGGGGTAGATTGACTGGGATACCATCTTCGCTGGCTGGGAGGTGGTGTTAGCCAACTGGGGGCCTCAGCAGGGGCTAATTCCCAGGCTAGGGAGCAGTGCCAGTCTGGAGAATGCTTTTCCAGCAGAAAGGCTGTGTTTAGCAGAGTCTTGCCTTATGGGAGGGCCCAGTGGGTGACGGAAATAGCACAGTAGCCCCTCCTTACATTGAACTACATCATAGCATCTTGGGGCAGCTGGAGAGGTATCTCTTTGTCAGCTGGAAGGAGGGGCCTGCTACACCTTATGGCCTGACTGATTTTGGAAGCTATGGGGTAACTTTTACCTTTTAACATAAGACTGCCTAGAGAAATAGCTGCTGTGCAACCCAGTGGCATCTCTTCCAGTCTTTACTGTCCTACATCATAGGGTTGGTTGATGGCCCCCCAGTGACTACTTAAGTAGAGTGGTGTCTTTGCCAGCCAGGAGATGGAGCCTGACATTCCAGAGAATCCACTGCAGCCAGGCATTAGAGTACACAGAAGTGGCTGGTAACCAATTCCCTTCTCAAAATTACATCTCAACTCCCACTGAGGCAACACCAGAGAAACTAAACAGCCTCTAGATGCCCTGAAAGCCACAGACCATCGCCAACCATTTAAAGAAACAACCAGCCATGGATCCAGAGAACTCCCAAAATGAAGAGTCAAAAAACTTCCCAGATGAACTCTTTGTGAAACTAACAGAGGTTTAGTCCAAATAATTATATATAGAGCCCTCCTAGAGATTAAACAAAATGCAGCAGAGCAAAATGAAAAATTAAGCAAGCTATTCAAACTGACGGAACATCAACATTCTAAAATCCAACAGATCAATAACAAAATTGCAGAACTAGACAATTCAATTCAAAGCCCAAAGAGCAGAATTTATGAAATGAGAGTCAGACTTAATGACATTGAAGACAGAGCAAATGCCACCAGCATTTATGAGGAGAAATCAGAGAAAAGAAGAAAATTGAAGAAGCATTAAGAAACATGTGGGAATCAATCAAGAGGAATAACCTATGATTAATTGGAGTACCTGAACAGGGAGGGATACCTGAAAACACAGAGTATTGTTGTTGCGTTGTTGACCAAAAACTTTCTTGAAATTCTGAAAGAAGAGAACATAGATATCCAAGATGTGTATCGAATTCCACAGAAAATAGACCCCAAAAGAAAGACACCAAGATGTATTACAATCAAGGTTAACAAAATAAAAACATAAGCAGGAACTCTTAAAGGCAGCAAGACTCAAAGCAAAGCTAACATTCAGAGGGAGCCCTGTAGCCTTTCATCTGACTTTCAGCAGAAATGATACTGGCACAGAGGCAGTGGGATGATACATTCAAAACCTTGAAGGAGAAAAACTTCCAACAAAGAATTATAGTTTTTGCAAAACTGTTTATCACATATGAAGATGAAATTAAGTCATTCAGAGATAAACAGAAGCTTGGAGTCTTTGTGAAAGCCAAACCAGAACTACAAGAAATACTGAAAGAAGCTTTTAGCTTGGAAAAACAAAACCATTAAGTGTATATTTAAGGAGGCAATACAGGACACGACATCCAGAAACCTACTCAGGGAAGGCACAAAACTCAAAGCTATAATATTAACAGAAGGGAACCAGTGATCATATCAAAACTAAGATATCATCACATTAAAAAGAAAGATATACTAAAGTAGTTATAGTCCTTTCAGATGGAATGGAAGTTAATAAGATATGTAAAAGTGAAAATTGGGTTTAAACTTAGAATATAAAGGAGGACCCTGGGAGTAGCCACAAAGCAAAATAACAATGCAACATATCAAAACAAGAAACAATAAAGGAGTCTCAAAAAGCACAAAACCAACACTGAAAAAGGTGAAAAGTCAACCCATAAAGAAGAATGATCCAGAACAGAATATTAAGAGCAATGGAGAAAACACCAACACAAAAATAAATACATCCAAATGACAGCACTAAACACATACCTATCAATAATTATACTGAATGTAAACAGACTGAATGCTCCAGTAAACAGATAACAAGTGACATCTTGGATCAAGACATGACCTGTCTATATGTTGCTTACAAGAAACATACTGTAGACTTAAAGATCTGAACAAACTGAAGGTTAAAGGATGGAATAGTATATACCAAGCTAACAATATGCAAAGAAGAGCAGGTCTGGCAATGCTAATCTCAGATAAAATAGATTTTAGTGTAAAGTTCACCATCATGGACAAGGATGGTCACTATTTCTTGTTCAAAGGTTGACTGTAGAAGCAGGACTTCACAGTATTTAATATTTATGCGCACAATACTAGAGCATCTCAGTACATCAAACACTGAGTACGTTGAAAAATGAGATAGATCACTCCACAGTAATGGTTAGAGATTTCAACATTCCACTTTCAGTAATGGACAGAACATCTAGAAAAAAGCTCAGTAAAGACACAGAAAATCTTACTGAGACAATTAACCAATTAGATATCATTGACATATACAGGACTTTTTATCCATCAAGTACACCTTCTTCCAGAATAGACCATGTGTTAGGACATAAAGCAAATCTCAGCAAAAGCCAAACCATTGAATTATTGCAAAGCATCTTCTCAGACCATAAAGCCTTGAAAGTCTGAATCAATAGCAGAAAACACATAGAAATTGGAACTCATGGAAACTGAATAACACCTTGCTCAAAAAACCATGGGTTGTAGAAGAAATCAAGGATGACATAAAGAAATTTATGGATTTAAATGAGAAGGAAAACACTTCTACCAGAACCTAAGGAATACAGCAAAAGCAGGGCTCCTGAGGACAATTTATAAGTGTACACATCCAGAAGAAAGAAAGGACCCAAACCAAAGAATTAATCCTACAGCTTGAAGAAGTAGAAACAGAGCAAAAGAAGAAATCTTCAGGCATCAGATGAAAACAGATCACAAAGAATAGAGCAGAACTAAATGAATTAGATAATAGAATAGTTAAAAAGACTGATAAAACCAAAAGCTGTTTTTTTGGAAAAGATAACAAAATTGACAAACCATTGTCTAAACTTACCAAAGAAAAACAAAAGAGGAAACTAACCTGAATAAGAAATGAGATGGGAGATGTCACAACAGATCCAACAGAAATCAGAAATATCATAACAGAATATTACAAAAGACTGTACTCTAACAGATTTCAAAGCCTAGAGGAAATGGACAAATTCCTAGGTTCATATCACCTACCAAAATTACCACAAGGAGAAGTAGAGCAACTGAATAAGCCCATCACAAAGGAAGAGATTGAAAAAATCATCAAAAAACTATTAATGAAAAAAGTCCTGGCCCAGATGGTTTTACCAGAGAATTCTATCAAACTTTTAGAGATGAGTTAACTCAAAAACTACTGATAATATTTCACAGCATAGAAAGGGATGGAATACTCCCAAATTCATTCTATGAAGCCAGCATAACCCTGATACCAAAGCAAGGAAAAAATCCCACAGAAAAGGAAAATTACAGATCAATGTCACTGATGAACCTAGATACAAAAATCTTCAACAAAATCTTTGCTTATAGAATACAACAACGTATCAGAAAATAATTATGACCAAGTTGGATTCATATGAGGGATCGAAGGCTGGTTCAACATCAGAAAAACAGTTAATCTGGTCAACCAAATAAATAACATAAAAGATAAGAATCACTTTATTTTGTCAAATGATGCACAAAAGTTATTTGACAAAGTCCAACACCCATTCTTGCTAAAAACTTTCAGCAAAATAAGAGTAGAATGCAAATTCCTCAGCACAGTAAGGGGCATTAATGCCAAGCCAACTGCCTACATCGTCGTGAATGGAGAGAGGCTGATGGAATTCCCCTGGAGAACGGAAACTAGACAAGGATGCCACTTCTGTTCAACATTGTGCTAGAAGTTCTGGCCAGAGCAATTAGACAAGACCAAGAAATAAAGGGTGTCTGCATCAGCAAAGAAGAAGTAAAAATCTCCCTATTTGCAGAAGATATGATTGTGTATGCAGGGAATCCTAAAGACTCCATAAGTAAACTACTCAAACAGAAGAGTTCAGTAAAGTATCATTATATAATATCAACATAAGTAAATCACCAGCTTTTGGAAAGAGAAGAAACCCCGCATAAGCAAAGCACTACTGAAGAAGAACACAGTGGGAGACCTCTCACTGCCTGACTTTAGAAATTATTACACTGCCACAGTAATCAGAAGATCCTGGTGCTGGCACAAAAAGAGACATATAGACCAATGGAACAGTGTTGAGACCACAGAGATTCCACTATCCTCCTCTGAACAGTTGATATTTGACAGAGTCCCTAAGATTGTAAACTGGGGTAAAAACAGTCTCTTTAACAAATGGTGCTGGCAAAACTGGATATCCATCTGCAAAAAATTGAAACAAGACCCATATCTCACACTTTACACAAAAACCAACTCAAATTGGATAAAAGACCTAAATAGCAAACCTAAAACAATGAAGATCATGCAAGAAAAAATAGAGTCAACAATGGACGTTTTAATACACAACTTAGACTTCAAACTCTGAGAAACAAAGCATGATCAACACAAGAGAAAATAGATAAATGGAAACTACTAAGAATCAAACACTTTTGCTCATCCAAAGACATTATTAAAAGAATCAAAACACCACCTACAGAAAGCAAAAAAATATTCGACAACTATATGTCAGATTGATGTCTGATCTACGTACTCTACAAGGTACTGCAAAATATCAATAAGGGTAACTAATTAAGCTTTGGGCAAAAGAAATAGATTGATACTACACTAGAGGTAAAAGAGGACATCCAGGCAGCCAAAAGACACAGGAAATGCTCATGAGCATTAGTTACTCATGAAATCCAAATCAAAACTACAGTGACATACCATCTCATCCCAACAGGGTTTGGCCATGATCCAAAAAACTCAAAACAACAAATGCTTGAGAGGCTGTGGAGAAATTGAAACTCTCCTACACTGCTGGTGGGATTGTAAAATGGTATAACCTCTTTGGAAAGCAATCTGGCACTTCCTTAAATAGCTGGAAATAGATATACCATTTGACCCAGTAATACCACTGCTTGGACTATATCATACAGAGTCAAGGGCAGTCACACGAAAGTTTATTGCAGTGCAGTTCACAATAGCAAAAAGATGGAATCAACCCAGATGCCCAACAACAGATGAATTCCCCTGGGTAAACAAACTACGGTATATATACTCAAGGAAACAGTGATGATTTTAGGAAGCATCTCATAACCTGGTTTCAATTGGAAGACATGTTGAGTGAAATCAGTCAGTGGCACAAGAACAAATATTGTGTAGACTCCTACCATAAGAACTGAAAAACAGAGTCATATATAGAAAAAAAGACTTTGATGGCTGCAAGGGAGGGGAGGGAGGGAGAGGGCTGGTTATACATTAGATAGTTGATACAAATTTGGCTGGGTGAAAGCAGTAACAGCACACATTAGAAAGAAGATCAGCTTTACTGGACTTCAACATAAACTGGAAACTCTTCTAATCTTAACCCAATATTGCAAGGAAAGAGTAGCAGGGGCAGAGGTCTTGGGACCATGCTCTAGGGTACATGGAGGCCAACTGGCATAACTAGCCTATTGCTAAGAGAGTCTTCTGCACTCCATATTAGGGAGTGGCATCTGGGGTCTTAAAAGACAGCAAGATGCCATCTGAGGCACACCAGATGGTCCCAACTCTGCTGGAACAGATAATGACCAAGGACAACAAAGACAGGAGACAAAAAGAGCCCAGAAGACAGAAGGACCCACATGAATGGGTGACTGTATCAACATGTGACCAGAAGAACCAGATGGTGCCCGACCACCACCAGGGAGAGCTGTGATAAGGCACACAATGTCGAGTCTCAGTGGCAACATGAGAAAGAAGGGTGCACCTCAAAAACTCCAGTAAAAGATTGCAATTGATTGTCAGAAGACCTGGGAGTTCCCCTGTTAGCATGGCCCCTAGACCTGCTGCTGCCCCTGATCATAAATCATTACTGCGCTCAACTCCTCGGACAGGAATGGATCAGACTTGGGGACTCAAAGTGACCATATGGTGTGTGCACTTTATGGTTGTATGCATCTATAGGATGCTGTCCTAGTGACCTCTTACTAGAAGGGAGAGAAGAGGGTGGAGAGGTGGTGACAGGAGATTGTTAAGAGGATATGACATGTATAGAACGGAAATGGGGAGTGTGCTGTCACCAGACAAGGAAAGCAGAAGGAGCTGCAGATTGATGGGCATGCAAATTTAACTTGGATTGTATACATTCACTCAATCACAATTAAGAAAAAAAGTAGTACATGCATTCAAATGCTACTCAGGCAGAAGAAGAAATGAGTTCTTGATGCACATAATATGAATGAAATCTGAAGATTTATACTGAGTGAAAAAGTAAACCACGAATAATGACAAGAAAAGGTAAATGTATACAGACCAAAATTTATTACTGGTTTTTGAGATGGGAGTGAGGGGTAACTGGAGGGCAGTGTTAGCACTCACGGAGTACTGAGGTTTGGTTTAAGGTGATAGACAAATCACTGATTACATGTAGGGTTGCATAGTGATTATGGATTTTGCTGTCAATAAATTATTCACCTGTGAAAAGTTGAATTGGAAAAAGTTGAGTGGTAGATTTACAGTGAAAGACAGTAACTGCTGAGGCTGCTAGTGTACAACTGAATGCCTCATGGGATTTGGTTTCTTGATTTAGAGGTTTAGGATCATGGCTTCACGGAAGATCTCAGTTAATACAGAGACTGAAAAATTTTCCTCCCCCTCCTTGCTGTTCCTGTACCCTCCGAACCCCCCCTTCATTTCACAGCAGCTCTCACTGGACAAGGACACTCTCCCGTTGATAAGCCCGGCGCCGGCTTGCTCCCTTTCAAAGTCTTACACCCGCCTGATAAGATGCAGCTGCTCCCCATCAAAGCCTCCCACCCACCTAACAGGATGCCCCCTCCTCAGAACCCCGCCCACTCACCCCATTTGTCTCAACGACGACTACACTATAACTAGCAGCTCGAAACTTGACTCGGGGCCATTTTGTTGGAACCTGCAGAGATCCCATTTGGCCTGTCGATGTAATAAACAGCCCCTTGCCTCCTGGGTGTCGTTCGCTTCTTTATTTTCTATAACAAACTGACCTCACAAGGTATCTGTGCTTTTGTTCTTCCTGCTAGTTCATTGCATAATGCTTGGGGTCTTAAAAGCTTACAAGTGAAATGACAAGAAAACAAATTCATAAAATTAAAGAAAGCTTGCATGTGGCCATTCAAGGCACAGTATTTGGTCACTGTTTTTCCTGAAATGATAGAGGAAGGAGAGTCAAGAATAGGATGAGGAAATGGAATGTAGGCTAATTACCTGTGTCAACAGCTGTCTCCCTTGCCATGAGATCAGAAGAACTAGAGGGTGTCTGGCTACCATTACAAAACATTTTCATCAAAGATTGTAGCAGAATCCTCATCAAAATGGGAAAATGCAACCAAGAATTTCAAATTGTCACAGAACCCAGGCTTTCTGGAGCCATGAAGAATGGATGAACCTTTGAAACCATTGCTCTGAGATGATCTTTAAGCCTTAAACCAAAAATATCCCCTGAAGGGCTCTTAAAACCAAACAATAGATTAGTTTACCAAGTAAAAAATGCCTGCCTCTAGATTATGCTCTTTTAAGTAAGAACTCTTTGCATAACATCAAAGAAACTCTGATGATTTAGCAGTTACCTGTTATGGCTGCTAAGCAAAAGGTTGGCAGTTTGAATCCACCAGGCTATCCTTGGAAACTCTATGGGGTAGTTTTACTCTGTCCTATAGGGTCACCATAGGACTCAACAGCAATGGGTCTGGTCTCTTTGTTTTTTTGTTTGTATGTGAAATCAAATTGATAACAGCAACTCATAGTAACACTGGGGGCAGTGAGTTGATGTTAATGCAGAAGTAACAACTCAGAGAAGGAGGATGAGCGTGGTTTTCAACTCAATATAATTAGTGTCACTGCATTGTACATGTAGAAGCTGTGGAATTGATATTTTTTCTGTATATTCTCACAATAACAACAAATAGATAGTTTTGAAAAGCCGTTGGGATAAGATGCCTTTTACTGATATGGCTTCATTGACTTAACAGTGAAAATTCTATCCCCCAAAGGGATTACTTCTATAGGTATGGGGATTAGAATTCCAAGATATATTTTGGTGGGATACAATTCAGTCCGTAACAAGTCTTGATGACTTTTTTTTCATCCCCGTGAGTCCCTTAAAACATGGAATGTATTGTGCCTTTGATAGATACTTTTTGCCAACCTCAAAGCTCCTGGTCTCCACAGGTTCCAGTGTATGGTCTGTCTTTGAGATCTGGAAACTGTTCCATCTGTGGAAGGAGCCCTGGTGTTGCTGTGGTTAAAGCACTAAGTGCCTAACCCATTGGCAGTTGGAACCTACCAGCCTCTCTGTAGGACAAAGATGTGGCAGTCTGTTTCTCTGAAGATTACAGCCTTGGAAACCCTGTGAGGCAATTCTGCTCTGAATTACAGGGTCACTATGAGTCGACTCAATGGCAGTGGGGTCGGTTGGTCTGTTGGTGAAACTGCAGGTACTTCTTTGGCTCTTGCTTGATGAGCACGAGGATGTGAGTGTGGCAGAGTGGACCTTGCGAGGCCTTCAGGTGTGGCGTGAGCAGGCCTCCCAGTTCCAAGCCTCTGAGAGTCATCAGCGATGACTGGGAGATGCAGAGGCTTGCTGATTTCTGCTCCTGCCTTGTGCTAAGACCCTAATACCTACTTTCAGCTCACACCAAACATCCTCAGACAGCACCAGTTTCCTTAAAAGTGGATAGGGCTGAACAGAAAGCTGGCACATGGGAGAGGAAGAAAACTAAAGAGGTCAGACATCTTTTCATGGAGGATAATAGAGATCATCCCTTAACCCTTACCTAGCCGGGAAGTACTCCTCTAAGAGCTAAGAAAGATATCACTGTGAAAATTCTCTCAGGTTGGCAGAGGTTAGAGCTGCTGTAGCTGTTTGACTCAAAGACCTAGAATAGGCTAGGCTCAGGACAATCAAGTGAGGCCTCTAATAAATCCGGGAGTCTTCCCTTCAGAATCAGCAGTGATCCTTCATGGAGCCTATGGAGCCAGGTTGCAAACAGAGGTGGGGGAGCTCTAAGCTTGGATTCCAAAGGTGTTGGAGCCATGGTGTTTATATTATAAGGGAGCAGCAGTCTTCATGCCACAATAACTTGTGCACTATCATTACTCTATGAATCATTATGGAGCATTTACAATACATGAGGAAGTCATATTGGGAGCAATGGTGACTTTTCTATTCTGGGACCTCTTGGACCAGGGGCATGAGCAATCTGAAGATGAACACAAGAAAATTCCTAGAAGAAGTAACCATAAAGCTCTTACTCCATATTCATTTAACAAATAGTACATACAGACCATGTGCCAGGTTCTGGTGTCGCTGATTTGTGATCCACGTTCTAAGAATGAATTCCCAAGCCTCTAATTAAGCTTTGTGAAGGAGGCTTTACTAGCCCATCAATTTGAGGAATGTTCTTATGTATTTTAGAAGATGGGGCAGGAACTTGTAAGTAATATAGAAGTTGTAGAGAAGTAATATAGAAGCTGTATTTAATGAGTTACGATACTAGCCCTTTAAAGAGGGCACCAGAACTCAAGTTACATAATCAAGCTAACTTCTCTGACTTACCTCCTAGGCACTTTCAAGGACTCTGTCACTGAAACTTATTTCCTCCAGATATTCCTAACAATGAACACCAGTCACCAGGACTAGCAAAGTCACCACCCCATTGGTGGTATAACTGGTAGATTGGAAGATTTGCATGTAGAGCAGATAGTGTGAGAAACTGTCAACTTCCTAAATGTCTCTTACTGTATCCTGGGTGTTTCTTGCTCAATAAATTCTCCTTGAGTCTTTATCAGAATATCATTTCCTTAACAATGAAGAGGTTTTCTCCATTTACTACTTTAGAGTAATACATAATGCTGCTTAGGAAAGTGTATTCAGCCTAGAGTTAAAGCCAAGCCAAGCCAAGTGCCGTCGAGTTGGCTTGACTCATGGCTACCCCAAGGGCCAGGGTAGAACTGACCCCCAGAGTATTCAAGGAGCACCTGGTAGATTTGAACTAAAAGCAAATTATTAATAGATTTTGTATAACCAGCAGTTAACATCCTCCTTTCTGATCTGAGTGGAATGCAGCTCTAGCCTTTGCTTCTTGCCCTCTTTCTCTCAGCTCTCAGGCTACCTACCTTCTCATTCACCTTCCTGACACACACTTTCATGAGGCTGACAGGAGCAAGAAATACAGACTGATTAATATGAATGAGGGTTTGGATAATTCAGAGACTGTAGACATGGTAATAAGATTCTCAGTAGGTATCCTGTAGGGACACAGGTGTTAAGTCTGTGCTCCCTGGCAGTTGATTTTCCATGAAGATATCTGACTTCCTCTTCAACCTGCAGGAGCGCTGAAGGGTGGTGCACTGCTCACTCCAGAAATAAGTCATCTAGAATCTTCCCTCAACTCTGTCTTCTATGGATATTCTGTAAAGCCAGTTCGCTCATTCTCTATTTATTGTGTTTTATTTTTATTAACTATTTCCGTTACTGTTTCTATGCTATATGTTGTTCATGAAGAAAAACCAATTCTTGAAACTGTATCTTTTAAGGGCAGCGATAGCCCACTTTTGCATGGGTACTATACAAATAAATACTCAACAGTTACTGAGTGCTTCCTTTTTGATAAATTGGTTAAATAGATACAGTGTCTTCATTTCCTCCTGGACTGGCCAGCTCATTCCTCAGATCACTTCTTAGTGACTCTCTTGTATACGTTTATCTCTACAAAATGCCAGTGTTCACACTTCAGTTTGTTTCATGATTATCCTACTGGAATGTAAGCTGTGTACATGCAAAGACTGTTATCTCCTGCATCTGGCACAATGCGTTTTACACTATAAATGCTTCTATATATTCACTGACTGAATGAATTCTATCTTAGAGTTTAGCACCTCTGACATAATGCAAAGACACCGGCGAAATACTGAAACCTCTGTCATTTAACACTGAGTATCTAAAAAGAAAAAGAAACCCACTACTGTCCAGTCAATTCTGACTCATAGCAACCCTATGGGATAGAGTAGAACAGCCCCTAGAGTTTCCAAGGGGCATTTGGTAGATTCGAACTGTCAACCTTCCTGTTAGCAGCTGTAGCATTTAACCACTACGCCACCCCATGCATATAATGCATGACAGGGGGACTTACATAAAGAAGTGATGAGCATTTGCATGTTAACAATTAAAAACTGATGTAAATGCAAAATACCAAGACTGAGTGAGTAAATCATCAAATGAAATAAATAAATGGTTATATAGTCCTAGGTTTAACTTGGGCACATTAGTCAGTGTTTCTCAACTTCAGTTTTCATATCTGTAAAATGGAAATTTTAAATGTTCTATCTTATAGAGCTATTGTGAAGATTAAATGAGGTAATGGCCATAAAATACTTCACACAGAATCTGACACATAACACAATAATATTAAGTGTTATGTAGTAGTAGTGGTAGTAGTGTTATTCTCATGGCATTCCTGGAAAGGGTCAAATGGGATGACTTAATGAACAGGCTATGAATCACATTTGTTTTTACATTCTCACATAGGATATGCAGTGGACCAAATGAAAGACTTGTTTAGTTCTGAAATACCAATCTACATCTCCAGTTCTCAGACATTCAGATTTCAGGACCCTGGAATATCCTTAAATATTAACCAGGACCCTACAGAATTTCTGTTTAGGTGGGTTATAAACCGGTGATGTGCTGGTAAATGTTTAACAACCCAAGGAGATCTTATGATGTATATGTACTAATTTCTGTGGTGTAATCAGAAACCATGGTGGTATAGTGGTTAAGTGCTACAGCTGCTAACCAAGAAGTTGGCAGTTCAAATTCTTGGAAGCTCTATAAGGCAGTTCTATACTCTGTCTTATAGAGTTGCTGAGTTGGAATTCACTCAGTGGTAGCAGGTTGATGGTGTAATCGCTCCTGCCATGGCTGCTTTGCAGCTAGTGACATCAGTGTGCCATCACAAAATATGAAAAATGTGCAAGCATATTATGTATATAAGGATATACATATATATGAGGGCTGACAAGTCCATGAACTTAACTACTGTAAGTGCTACACACCTCATTGCTAATATCACTATTGTCACCTTCAAAGTACTGCTCTTGGGAAGCTATGCACTAATGCCAGTGTCTAGTCCACCCTTCAGTGCAATTTTGGAACTCTTTCTGGAATAGCCATTGCACATGGCAGCGTAGGGGCAAGCTTGTGAACTTAATTGTCTAGTTGTCTTGGAAGGAGTGTTTAGCCAGTAAACAAATAACTGTATTGAAACACCCTCCCTACTAACTTGTTTGATACCCAGTGACTTTTTTCTTTACCCAAAGATAAAGGAAATGTTGCAAGGAAGGCATCTGATGACTTCAAACACACAAAGGGTAATATAATGACACTCTGATGGCCATTCCAGAAAAAGAGTTCCAAAATGGCTTTAAAGGGTGGACTAGGTGCTGGCATTGGTGCACAGCTTTCCAACGAGAGTACTTCAAAAGTGACTGTAGTGATATTCAGCAATGAGGTTAGCAGCACTTTTTCTAGGATAAGGTTATGAACTTGTGAATCCTCCTATATGACACATATGGCCCCAAACGCAAACCCAGTGTCGTCGAGTTGATTCTGACTCATAGTGACCCTATATGTCAGTGGATCTGTCCCATAGAGTTTTCAAGGAGTGCCTGGTGGATTTGAAGTGCCAAAGACACCCTTTTGTTTAGCAGATGTAGCACTTGACCACTATACCACCAGGGTTTTCTATACATATACATGTATATATAAAAGATGTGCAAGAATATGATGTATATACGTGTGTGTGTGTGTGAATGTATGGAAGTATATACATGAAACCCTGGTGGTGCAGGTTAGGAGCTAAAAGCACTTCCAAGTGGAGCAACAGCAGAGTGTATAGCACTCTGGTAGGCTAAGCCACTGAGCGAGTTGAGGTTGAGTTCTGATGGGCTATCTGTGACCAGGGTATAGCTGGGGACAACAAACCAGTGATGGAGATCTTAAGTATTTCTCCTGTGGCAGGCGGCTACTTGTCCCTTGGCTGTACATGCAGAGTTTAGGATGGTTCCTGCCAAAAGGCCTTCTGGGACTGTTAGCAGGACTTACTATAGGGTGTTGTACATGCATAGGGTCTTAGTTTCTTTCTTCCTTGGTTCAATTCCCAGGTCCTGATTGTAGCTCTATGCCACAGACACTCACTGACCCCTAGAAAGACACATGGAGTCAAAGTGGGACTTTCTGCTGTGCATGTCCTCAGAGCTGGTTCCTTCAGAAAAAAAAAACTTTGAGGTAGTTTACACAGTTGTTTGGGCTTATTTCAGTGTCTGAGGATGTAGGTAATCAGTGGATCTTTTTACCTTTCATTGCTTGTTGGTAAGTTTCAGTCACATTATTTACACAGGCCTCGGGCTCCCTGTCTTACTCCTGTTGACTCAAACGAGATACTGCCTTCTCCATAGGATTTCTACTGCATGTTTTCCCATGGGCTGTTTGGCCTCCTTCAGCCATGAGTCAGAAGTGACTTGATGGCAGTGAGAAAAGAGTGGTGTCTTAGTCCTCTGGTGCTGCTCTACCAGAAAGATGACGAGTGGATGGCTGTAACAAGAAACTCATTTTCCCACAGTCAAGTAGGCTAAGGGTCCACATTCAGGGTGTTAGCTCCAGCAGAAGGCTTTCTCTTTTGGGCTCTGGAGGAAGGTCCTTGTTGCTGAGCTTCGCCTGGACTGGGGGCTTCTGAGGCACATGGACCCCCCCCACCCCAGTTCAAAAGATGAGCTCTGCTCCCAGCACTGCTTTCTTGGTGGTATGAGGTCCCCAAATCTCTCTGCTTGCTTCCCTGTCTTTTATCTACCAAGACATTGCCTCAAGGCACAATATAGTCCTATACATTGAGTCCTCTGTCACCAACAGGACCATGGCCCACCCTCCTTCATTAACATCACAGGGTCAGATTTACAACATATAGGAAAATCACATGATACAGGGAATCATGATGTAGCCAAATTGTTATACACATTTTGGGGAGAACCTAATTCAGTCCTGAAACCCTGGTGGCATAATGGTTAAGTGCTATAGCTGCTAACCAAAAAGGTCAGCACTTTGAATCCGCCAGGTGCTCTTTGGAAACCGCATTGAGCGGTTCTTGTTTATCCTATAGGATCTAAGTCAGAATTGACTTGATTGCAATGGGTTAATTCAATCCATGACCAGTGGGAATATGTTGGTGTATAAATTTCCACTGTGTAGCCATAACAGATGTTTTGTTTTAAATGTAATTTATCAGATACAATATTTAATAACATCTGTGCTTAACAAGTTCACAATATTGTTGAACATTTTAACAACGAGCTCAGGCAATCCAGGAGGGGAGGCTGCAGCCCACTGCTAGTTCTATTGTTTGGTATTTACCATACTGGAATTAAGACAGCCAAAGCCAGCCAAGTATAGAGAAATGTTAAAAATATTTATTCACTTAAAACCATTTATAATAAACCTATTACATATTAATATAAATGTATTTGTAGTTGAATGAAAAATAACTTTTTCAAAACTTTTAGGGGAAGGAGTGGCATTTTACATTTTTACAAATCTCTTTAATATCTAGATTAATGGAAGATAGCTGGGTCCTTGTCTGCTTCTGCACTCAGTCTGTTGTAATACATTGTTTCAAGCATGTGAAAAAACTCCAGCTTCACACAGCTAAGAAACAGAAAAGAGTACTTTAATAGCCTTTTCAGATAACTGTGGATATTCTTCTTTTAACACCGTACCTCACCAGGAGGTAACTCACCAGGAGGTAGTCTCTCAACCTGGTTGCAAATTAAAACTGTCCAGGAGTTTTTACAATGTCTTCACACTTGGTCCCCACCTAAGACTCATTAAATCAGATATGTATACAAGCAGTTATATTTTTAAAAGCACCCTGAAACAAAATAAATATACATAAAAATAAAATACAATAAAACTTACTGGACCACAATTACCATAGCCTCCACGAGGCTGAGTCCAGCACAATTAGATGTGCCTGGCTACCACCACTGACTATGCTGACAGGGACCACAACAGAGGGTCCCAGAGATTTGGAGAGGAATGCAGAACCAAACTGTAACTCACACAAAAAGACCAAAGTTACTGGCCTGACAGACTGGAGAAAGCCTGAGAGTATGGCCCCTGATACTCCTTTAGCTCTGTAATGAAGCCAGTCCTGAGGTTCACCTTTCAGCCATAGATGAGACAGTCCCATAACATACAAAAAGACTGAAGGGGTATACCAGCCCAGGCACAAGGACTAGAAGGCAGGAGGCGCCAGGAAAACTGGTCGTGGGAAACCCGAGGTTGAGAAAGGGAGAGTGTTGACACGTCATGGTGTTGGCAACCAGTGTCACAAAGCAGTATGTGCACTGTTTAATGAAAAATTAATTTGTTCTGTAAACCTTCATCTAAAGCACAATAAAAAAAACAAACCACAGTTACCACTGAGTTCATTCTGACCTGTGACCCTGTGTATGCGACTAGAACTGCTCCCATAGTTTTCGAGGCTATGGCCTTTCAGAAAACTGCCAGACCATTTTTTCAAGGTGCCTGTAGGTTGGCTTAAGTTGATAACCTTTCATCAGTAGTTGAGCACATGATGGGTTGTACCACTTGCAAAACCACAAACCAAACTCAATGCCATCTAGTCTATTCCAAGTTATGGCAACCCTACAGGTCAAAGTAGAACCTTCCCAGAACATTTCCAAAGTAGTACTTTTATTGAAGAAAGACAACTGCAACATCTTTTTCCTGTAGAGTGGCTGGTGGGTTCCAGCTGCCAGCCTTTGGTTTCACAGCCAAATGCTTAACCACTACACCACCCGGTCTCCTTTCTTGTGCACTACAAAAGATGAAACAGTTTGTTTCACAGTGAATCTCATTTCAGCTTACCTGGATGTCTTGAGCCCTCAACTATCAGATGGGGTCCAAAAAGATTATTTTGTAGATTACATGGCACTTTCTGTTGTTCAGGTGGGATCCACATTTTTCTGTAGCTTTCTACATTCTAAGTGAAACCAGAACTCTTATCTATTCTTGCAGGCAAATTTCACATGTTTCTTTCCCAGCTTGGAATGGAAATTACATTATAATTTTGACTAGTATTTTACTAATATTAAAGAAGTCATCTAGGAATACTGGTATTTACCCTCCTTTATACAAAAAGCACTCTCAAGGATCCTTATGCTATGGAGTCTATGATTTGTTAATTGATTTTCATTTAAATCTCATCGTGTTTCAAACAAAAGTTGAGGTGGTTTCTCGTATTAAAACAACATCAGAGTAAAAAGAGAAAAAATTATTAGGTTTGAACCAATTGCTCATATGGCACTTAGGATCATAACAGAAATTAACTATTCTGTTTAGCTCTGAGACACCCAGGATATAAGATAGAAAGGTTAACAGTGGATTATAGGGTTCTCATAGAGCAATTTTAAAAAATGAAATTTTAGCTGGAGAACTTTTCCTTCAATGAATTCTAGAAAGCTTCTTTTCGTAGTTACTTAGGGAAATCACAGCAGAGAATGGGTTTGACCACCGTTTTGTAGAAAACATCCTTCAGTTGATCATTTCTTTTCATCTTATGAATGGGCAAAAGCAAAGATTCTGTAGTAATAGAGAAATAAGAATTCTAAATGTCTTAGTCATCTAGTGGTACTGTAACAGAAATAACCACAAGTGGACAGCTTTAACAAAGAAAAATTAATTTCCTCACAGTTAAGTAGGCTGAGTCCAAAATCAGGCCATCAGATCCAGGGAAAGGCTTTCTCTGCTGGTGCTTGAGGAAAAGTCCTTGTCGTCAGACTTTGCCTGGACTGGGAGCTTTTGTGGTGCAGGAACCCCAGGACCAAAGGATACACTCTGCTCCTGGCATTGCTTCTTTCCTGATGGTATCAGGTCCCCAACTCCCTGCTTGCTTCCCTTTCCTTTATATCCCAAGAGATTGCCTCAAGGCACAATACAATCTTAGACCTTGAGTCTTGGGCCAGGAACAAAACTGCTACCCATCCTCCATCATTAACATAACAGAAGGAGGATTTACAACATGTAGGAACATCATATGATACTGAGGATCATGGCCTATCAAAATGGGTACATACATGGGGGGGACACAATTTAATCCATGACACACAATAACACACATAAGAAGTTAAAGTATGCCTCCTGAGTCTTTCAGAACTGTTGAAAATATTTATTCAAAAAAACTTGGCTAGAAAACACTGAAACAACAGAAATCTCCTCATATTTAGTATCAATAGAATGCATGCTGAGTCAACTTCCAAAAGAAAAGCCACAAAAATTTGTTTGTAGCCACGGACAGGAGTAAAGAAAAGACAAAGAGAAATTGGATAGAGATAGAAAATAACTCACTGCAAGTAGTGGGTAAAGAGGAGATTCCGGAAAACAGTAAGTTAACAATAGCTCAGTCTATTAGCATGGCAGAGATAGAACCAACAACGATCTCCTGAAACACAAGATTCGTGTGAGTTTTCTGGGTAACTCCCTAAGGGGGCTTGGTTCCACTGATGAATAAAGCTCCTAATTCTATACTAAGCTCATCCTTGGGCACATCAGTCTCATCCCTTGGCTCTTCCCCAAGCTTCCTCCACCAGGGTGCTTGTATGTGCCTGAAGGTGGCCAGATGGGCCTGCTTGGCCTTGGCTGCCACAGGCCTGGATCTGCTGATGAAGAGTTCAGGTTCTTGCCCCTCAGCCTCCTTCAGACTTGGTGCTCCTGAAATAAACAGAAGATAAAAAAGTCAGTGGAGGAGTCCAGTGCCAAGCAAGCAGGAACTTGAGCGTAGAGCTGAAACTCTGTTACAGCAGACAGGGAAAAGTTACAACTCTGAATCTATTATCATTGCTACCTGGGGATGGTATGTAATTATTCACAAGCGATAGCTTGCATGTTTCAAAGGAATGAATAAAAAAAGGATACAAAGTTCTTTTAGATGATTTATTTCAAAACAAGCACTTTTACAATGATAGCAAAACCCTGTCCTACAGATACAAGGCACAGTTACAGCCACTGCTCCATTCCAAAATGCAAAATTCAAAAATAATGGTTATTAAGTAGAGAACACTAGCCCTTTCTGCCCCACATACACTAAAAGAAATCCCAGAGGCTGACTGAAACCTTAGCTTCACAGATGGTGTCTCATTAAATAGAGCAGTCGTTAGGAGGAACAGAAGATTTAATCTGAAGTTATTTGTTTAAAAAATTACAAAATGCTCTACAAGTGAATGGTACTATAACCATACTCATCATCTACTTGTAACATATGCCCAAAAGCTGTTGAGGTAACACAGCAGAATCTGGCTAATACAACTCAGCATCTTTAATCGAAGTCAGTTTGTCTCTGCTGATACATACGAATTACAGAAGGACTGAGGGGAAAGCAGCCAGGAAGGAGGTGATGAGGTGGGCATCACTTTAAAAAACACCATACGCTGCTATCATCCAGATGGAGAAAGTTCTGAGGACACAAGATGGACTCAAAGACCATGACATGGTATTTTCCTTCTGAAGATATTTGGATGTCACCAGTCATGCATGAGCTGTTGCCTGTTAGGAAACAAAAACTGGCTGAGTACATACTCATTAACTGCTCGATGTTGGTGCTGATCTGAGCCATCAGAGCCTCCCTGTGCTGCTGGGCTCTCTCTTCCAGGGCCCTCCCCATAAAGTAGTGCTGCAGGCGTTCTTGAGCCTGGCGATGGAGCTCCCTGCTAGCCACATCGGACATCTGAGGGCTCTGGGGAAAAAGAACGAAACATCCTGTCACACACACATCGAAGTGTTTCACCTCACCATTGAGCAGAGGTTCTGAATGCATAGCTTTTTCTCCTCTTATCAGCTGATTCTTAGGACTGATGAAACCTTTTACAAGCCACTAAAAAGTTTCTTAAGAAAGTTTTAGATACACAAGTAGGTGGGGAAGTTGTTTTTTGGTATCTTCCCAGACCTTACTTGCTCAGACACTGTGGTATTCTGGAAGAGATGTAACTGAGAGCTCACGGGGGGAATTACAAATGGTTTGGGAAAGACACTGGCCAAGAAGAGGGGTAGTGAGGCCCTCTCCATTACATACTACCACCCGAGAGCTATCTTATTACTTATCCTACTTCCAAGCTTATCTAGGCCATGATGTCGGAACTGATTGGGGTAACACAGAACAAGGGACAAAATCAGCCAAAGGATCATATTCATTTGGCCAGTCAGCTATTTCAAGGGGACTGGTCAAGGATGAAATAATCTTAGCTATGAAACTGGAAAAGGTTTCTCAAATAGTTTCTCAAACAGACTCGTTTCCAGATCTTGGATGCAGCCCCATTCCAGCCAATACCTTACTTTCTAGCCACAAGATCTTAAAATTCTGCTGTAGCAGAATTTGGCTAAATCAATTTTTTTTGTTTTTTTAAATTAAAATATCCACAGGATCATATGAGGCATTTAAAAAACAGAAATACATTGGGGCCACACCAAACCCAGTAAAGCTGAATTTCTTGGGGAAGGGAGCCTGAGTACATAATTTTTGTAAAGGTGTTTAAAATATGTAACTCAGATTAAAAATGCTAAAGACTGCCATGAAAGTTCTCTTTTATAGTGCTTATGAAACAATGTTCTGTTTGCTGGAAAGAAGGCAAGCGTCTCTCTATCTTCATTATTTAAGTGCCCACAGGGAAGAGCATTCCAGTTGTGCTTCTGCCCCTCTCTAGCTCAGTTCTGGTTCTTAGCCAGTGGAAGAGTTATTATTGTTCAAAGCTTAAGAGATTCAGTGATCATATCTTACTAGTGGCCAGGCTAAGTATAGGTTTAAAGCTTAAAACGAAAACCAAACCCATTCCTTTTGCATTGATTTCTGACTCATAACAACTCTACAGTGCAGAGTAAAACCACTTCAGAGAGTTTCTCAGCAGTGTCCAATGGATTCAAACTGCTGATCTTTTGGTTAGCAGCCATAGCACTTAACCACTACATGACTAGGGTTTCTGTTAAAAGCTTAGAATCTCTCTCTAAGATGTTGTGAAAGTTTATAATCTGTAATCTCTTATCAAAGTTTATAATCCATGTCAATTTGTCACAGAAAAACTTACATACATATTCCTATGTAATTCCAGTTGCTCTCCCCAATTGTGATAGCATACTCCTCTTTTCCATCCTGTATTTCCCCTATCTATTGAAATAGTTTCTGTTCCCTTCTGCCCTCTCGTCTCACCTTGGAGAGAAGCTGCCCAGTTAGTCTCATGTATCTACTTAAGTGAAGAAGCACACTCTTTTCCAATATCATTTTATACATATCTTTACAGTTCAGTGTAATCTTTGGAGAGCTGGCTTCAGGAACGGTTTCAGTTTGGGGTTAACAGACAGTGCAGGGTCCTTGTATTTAGGGGACCCTTTAGTCTGTCAGAACCTCAAGTCTTGTCTTTTTAGTAGGTTTAAAGTACTGCACCCCATTTTTCTGCCACTGCATCAGGGTCTCTTTTGTTTTCCCTGCAAGGACAGTCACTGGTGGTGGCTAGGCACCATCTAGTTCTTTTAGTCTCATGCTGATACAGTCTCTGAATTATGTGGCCCTTTCTGTCTTTTGGTCATCTTTGATGTTCTTCATTCTCTGCTCCAGGTAGGTTGGGACCACCTGATGCCACTTACTTGTAAATTAAGTTCCTGTTACTCTATTTTGGCCAGAGGCAGAAGTTAAACCTTTTTCTACCAATTAGCTCTACGTGGTAAAAACAGAGTGTCTGGCCTGTAAGAGAAGGCCTGTCATACCAGTTCTACACAGGCTTCCATTTGTGTGTGGGTCCCTAAATCCAAGCTAGTGGGTGGGAACAGTAGGAGGCCTCACTTAGACTTCCTGAACTGAGCCTTGCTGTCCACTTCAGCTTTTACCAGTGCTCTGCTCCACTGGTTACCAGATACAAGCTCAGGTATTAGAAGATTTATACCCAGTATTCCATTTGTATAGTTCTTTGCATAAAGCTCTTTTGTTTGGGGATTTCTAGAGGAATAGAAGGGTGAGTGCCAAGATTACTTAAATATCACACCACACCTCTAATAAAGTCACCCAATCCCTTCAGATTTCAGAAGTGTATGTATGTGTGTAGATGTGTGTGTGTGAGAGAAAATGAACCCAGAGACAAACAACACAATCACTCAACATGGTTATGAAAAGCACTAACATGCATTGTGAATGGCTGGTTCAAATGAGGTTAATGAGAAGTCTGGTTGGCTTAAAAGGATAAACTGCCAACCTTCTTCCACAAAACTGAAGAAGTGTAGAAGCACTGGAAAAGCAGCAAGACAGAAGAACACATATGGGACCAGCAGAAGTACAGGTGATTAGATATAATGACAAGAATGGTGAGTTACTCTAAAGGCAGAGAGGAAATGACTTCCACAGACACAAAGGTCAGGAATTCAGGAGAGCGACTCACGTAACACTTGATCTTGAGGACTACGGTCAAGGAAGGTGAAAGACATAGACATTCTATTGGGAATAAAAGGACCTCTGGTGGTGCGGTAGTTAAATGCTTGACTGCCAACAAAATGTTGGTGGTCTGAAACTACCAGCAGCTCCACAGGAGAAAGATGTGGCATGCTGCTTCCCTAGAGACTTTCATAGAAACCCTATGGGGTCACTTTGAGTCAGAACTGACTTTATGGCAGTGAAATGTGTTTACTGGGAAAAAGTGCTGGCAGTATTACACTGATAGAACCATAAAAGGTAAATAGCCAAATGCTATATACACTTTATTAGCTCATGAAGGTTCATTAACAGCGTAGCATATATAACTAACACATGCACATATATGTGAAATTGAGTATACATCTGTGAGAGTGAATACCTACTAAGAGCTCATACTCTTTTCTAGAAGGTTCAGAATGGATGTTTTACTGTACTATCACAAAAGAAGCAATGACCATGGTCTTGTTAATGCAGTATAAGAAACAACTGATTTGAAGCAAATTTCCCTTTATGGCTGACTACATTAATACATCATGTAATAATGGTTTAGGGCCTGTCATGGGTAAGGTTATATGTCAACTTGGCTAGGCCATGATTCTCAATAGTTTTGCAGTTATGTAATGATGTAGCCATCCTCCATGATGTGATCTGATGTGATCAGGGAACAGCTGTAAGGGGATTTTCCTTGAGGGGGGACCTGCATTGAATATACATATGGATGTTCTAGAAAACCTCATTCACTTGCTCTGGATTCTCCTCATTACATGACCTCCAGTTCTCAGGACTTGAGCCAGCAGTCAGCCTGCCATCTTACCTGCCAATCTTGGATTCATCAGTCCATGTAGCCCACGAGCCAACAGCCTCATATCTGCCCTGCTGATCTCAGATTCATCACTGTCTACAGCTGTGTGTCAGGAGAAGCCTCCAGCCTGACACCTGGTTCACGGACCCAAGATTTACCACACTCTACAACCATGTGAGCCATCTCCTGGAGATACATTTCTCGCTCTGTGTACATATTCATACTTCATTGGTTTTGCCTGTCTAGAGAACCCAGCCTAAGGCATGATCCATTTCCATGAACTCTATGGTATCTCATTATCTTTATGCATTTCCTGTGCCAACAACAAATGTGCATATACATAGGAGACACTGTATTGTTGGGGACTGTCATTCAGAAGAATAATGAATGTCACACCGATACTGTGGCACTAGAGCCTACATACGGGATGTCTTCTCACATAGTCATCCACTTGTTGCTTCAGTTCAACTTTGCGTGCATCAGTGAGCCCTCGGAGTCCTTGCCAAGGAGCAAATGTTTTCTTTTTCTTACGGCATTTTGCCAGGAATTTAAGAGCCTAGAAGAAAAAAAAAACCTGAGGTCTTGTGATTTTTCTCTCCTAAGATAATAGTTAATAAAAAGTCCAAGTAGCCTCGTGATTATCATGATGATCTTTTTTCCCTACAACATACTGCAGGCCAACTCTGACAGTGGTTTACTCTGAGTAGGTATGGGGAGCAAGATAAGACTGTGACGGGGTGACGGAAGACAGTAACTTTTTAACTCTGTTTTCCTGTAGTGTTTTAATTTTTTATAAGAATACATTCATGTTCTACTTGTGTAGTAAGCAATAAAGAGAAATAAGGAAAATAATCACTGGGTTCTAGTCTCGTAAACCATATTTCTAAGCAGTTGATTTGACTCAACAAGACAGGTTCTATATCTGCAGAAAACAGGGACTCCAGTTTTCCTTAGCCTACAGGATTTTCAAGATCAAAGAGATAGCACATAACAAAAAGCTTACCAAGTGTGAAACTATAAACTTGTATGTTATGGTGCTGCTGATAAAAGCCCTTTTTGAATGCTCTTCCTTATGCCCTTTTGGATGGACTTTGGTAAAATAAGAAAGCCCGTAAAGGACAAGCTTAGAGAAAAATATGAAATTACTCTGCTCAGTTATTTTTCACTCTTCTCCTTTCTCTGTAGTTTTTATTTTCATCAAAGTCACATATGAAAATTAGTAAAGTAGGAATTGATAAACTGTGGTCCATAAGACAAATCCAGCCCACTGCCTGTGTTTATATGAGTTCTGAATGCTATTTTATATTTTACATGGTTATTAAAAAAAAGGCACAACGAGTATTTTGTGACATGAAAATTATAGGAAATTCAAAATTCAATGTTTCTAAATAAAATTTTATTGGAATACAGCCATGATGTTTTGTTTGAGAATTGTCTGTGGCTAATTCTGTGCTGGAAACCCTGGTGGCATAGTGGTTAAGTGCTGTGGCTGCTAACCAAAAGACGCTCCTTGGAAACTCCATGAGGCAGTTCTACTCTGTAGGGTCACCAGGAGTCAGAATCCACTTGACGGCAGGAGTTTGATTTTTTTGGTTTTGGCTTTTGTGCCACAGTTGTAGCACCAAATAATTGCAACAGAGACTATATGACTGCAAAGTGTAAAACATTTACTATGTGCCATTTACAGAAAAAGATTGCTGACACCTGGAGTAAAATATCAAGTAACTGTGTCAAATAGTTTTATAAGAATTATGACAAAAAAACCCAAGAAAACCTGTAGTTATCTGTCCACCTACCCTACCCGCTTCTGAAAGGCAACAGCCTTAACTTGTTTTATTTCTTTTGGTTTTTATTTCTATGTGCGATTTTCCCGGATATTCCTAGTAACTCTCTTGTTTAGAAGACAAGGATTTAGGTTTCTTTCACTGACTAACTCACACTTTAGGTACCCACATCCATCCACTATAACTAAGTCATAATTTTAGTTTAATCAATATTCAGTGTTTCCTTAATTAGGATTACATACAGCCCATTCATTTCAAGCCATATAGTATGACTACTCTTCCTTTCTTGCACGTTTTTACATTCTCTTGAAGTAGTAATTCCTTGGGGTTTCTCCTCCTGTGGTTTAGTTTTCGAGGTACTTCTCATTGATTATATATCACAAACTGCCTGAACTGTCAGTACATTCAATACATTAGATATTCTATCAAATGTGTTTTCTTAGACACACTTTTTCAGGAGTTTTCTGACTTTGTCCAATCTGGACTCATTGCTCGCTAGGCCTGGTGCACAGCTGTCATCCTGGGATCTCCAGTCACTGTCAGCTGGGTGACTCCTTTTCATTTTTGAGGTGTGCTTCTTGGATTCCATGTTGAATTTTTTAAAAATTTACTTCCTTGTTTTACCCTGTCTGAAAATGTCTCTGAGGACACCCTGGCTGTACAGCAGGGAAGCACTTGGCTGCTAACCCAAAGGCTAACTTCAGGTTTCTTTCACTGACTAACTCACACTTTAGGTACCCACATCCATCCACTATAACTAAGTCATAATTTTAGTTTAATCCCAGGTGTGAACTCACCAGTTGTTCTGTGGGAAGACATGGCAGGATGCTTCCATCAAGACTCCAGCCTTGGAAATCCGGGGAGCAGCTATGCTCTGTCCTACAGGGTCACTAGGAGTTGAATTCAACTTGACAGCAATGGTTCTGGTTGTTAAAAACGTGTTCGGTGGACCCTTACCCATGACAGTCTTACTCCAACACCTTCTAGCTTCCAGTGTTTCTGCTGGGAAGTCCTTCTGCTCCCAGGACCTCACAGTAATGCGCCTTGACGTGGGTGCTTTTCTAAGCACGTACTGGACACGCAGCAGGTCTTTCTAATCTAAAACACACACTCAGTCTGGGCAGTCTTGGATTATTTGATCACTTCTCCTCTGTTTGCTCTTCGTTTCAGTGGTTGACCTCCCGAATGTGTTATCCGTGCTTTTTGTTTTACTTTCTAGGAGATTTCCTGAACTTTTTTACCTGCCATTTTATTCTTTCCCTTTTTTCTTCTCTCTCTTTTTTTATTTTTACTGTTTGCTCTCTTTTCTTAAATAGCATCCCATTTCTATCTTATGCATTATTTTCCCTTCTATCTGTGACAGATTTTTTTTATTAAGTTTTCTTATCTCTGCAGTGTCTGCATTTATACTAATTATTTTCATTCTGCTTGTTTTAGCCTTGGTTTCCCTCAGATGTCCAGCAAAACCTGTCTTGGCAATTAAAAAGGCATTTAGAAATTCTAAGCAGATTGGCAGGGTTTATCTGCTGTGTTTCAGTATGTTGCTATGTGGCATTGAGGTGATTCTGTCTCATAGTGGCTCCATATAACAGAATGGAGCTGCCCGCAGGGTTTCCTGGTCCATCATCCTTGTGGGAGCAGACAGCCAGGTCTTTCCCTCATGGAGTAGGTGGTGGGTTAGAACCACTGACCTTTCAGTGAACACTCTGTGGGGTGGAGAAGGAAAACTGGGGGTCTAGACATTCGATACACAAAATGTCCTCTAATAACCCTGTGTTTACTATGGCAATCTGGCCTTCTAATGTGTTTGGTATTCCCCATCTGACAGACCCTCGTCCCTTCTTTACATTCTTTGACTTCCTTTTTCTTCCTTGTTTCTCCTCTCTCTCCTGCACCCCTTGCTTCTAGTATCTCTCTGGGTCTATGCTGCTGTGCTATGAATTTCAGAGTAACAGTTCCAGAACAATCTCTGCCCATAGATCAGAAAAGCCCACCTCAACTTGACCCTCTTTAGTCTCAGTCCTCATCCTTTGCTATTTCAAGACACTCTGAAATTGCATTTATCTCCTAGATTTTATTTACTTTTTCAACTGCCAATGATTTGTTTCACTCAGTGCTTTTGTGACTGGTCTATGATTAGCATGTATAATCATGCTAAGTACTTGTCTGCCATTGCAAACAGCAAGAAAACCTGTCATTCTGGCTTTAAAGACCAGGCCCCAGCAATATCACTTTTTTCTTTTTGTAAATATAAGAAAGCAAGAGAAAAGCCTAGAGCTTCATAAAAGGAAAAGGTGGCTCACTCTTCATATTTAATTCTAATACTGTACAACTGCAGAGAACTCTAGCGTCTCTACGTAAGGAAGGGTAGTAATTTGAAACCAGTAGGTTGACAAGGTTTTTCCCATGTTTACCTCAGCTTCCGCTTCTGCATAAAGTAAAGGAGAGACAGAAGGTAGCCACCAGTGCTAGCTTTTCTTCTGCTGCTGAGAAAAGTAATGACAGATCCTGCGAAGGGACAAATGCAGTATTCCTCCGAGTTACTCTATTTACACCTGCTTATGTCAGTGAAACTGATGAACTGTTCCTTTTCTTTCTTACCAATATCAACAGCAGCATTTAAAAACACATGATTTGAATCACATACACATGTCTGTATTTTCTACAAGCCACATTAATAAAAGGTTGGTACAGAGTTTGTCCTGACTCATGGAGACCCCATGTGTGTCAGAGCAGAACTGCTGCATAACGTTTTTAAAGGCTGACTGTCCAGAAGTAGATTGCCAGACCTTTCTTCCTATGGGTGGACCCAAACTTCCAACATTTGAATTAGCAGCCAAGTGCATGAATGGTTTATATCACCCAGGAACTCATGACCACATTAAAGTGAAAACACAAAAACCAACTAAAAATGGGGAATTAATTTAAATGATATATTTCATATATTTCATATGACTCAATATATGCAAGGTGTTATTTCACCACGTATTCAATATAAAATTATTAATATTTATATATAATTTTCATACTAAGACATCAAGACACTGTGTCTATGTGTCAAATAATAGCCACGTGTGGTTACTGGCACTGTACTTGACAGCCCAGGGCTTTGTGTCTGTTACAAAAAGATGCTTCCAAAATATGGCCAACTGTGACCTTTCCTGATCACTGCCCTGTTTGAATGTTTTTTTTTTAAAAAAAGTTTATTGTGACTGACTGAAAGTATCCAATCCAAGTTAAATTTCCACACCTGCCTCTCTGCAGCTCCTTCTGTTCTCCTTGCCCAGTGACACTTCTCCTCTTTGTTCTATATATGTCGTGTTCCATTAACAATCCCTTGTCCCATCCTCTCTACACTCCCCTCTCCTGTTTAGTAGAGGCCAGTAGGACGGCATCCTATTGATGTACAGAACCATAAAGTACATGCACCTCATGGTCATATCGTGTCCCCACGTCCAGTCCATTCTGTCCTAAGAGTTGACCAAAATAATGTTTTCTGGTCTGGGCAGCAGCCAGGCTCCCAAGGGAACCCCCAGGCTCCCAAACCATCAATTGTGGTCTTTAAGTGGAGTTCTTGAGGTGTACCCCTCTTTGTACCACGTTGCCAGTGGGACTCAACATTGTGTGCCCCATCAAGGCTGTCTTTGGTGGTGGCTGGGCATCATCCGGTTCTTCTGGTCACATGTTTACAGTCACTCATTCACATGGGTCTTTCTGTGTTCTAATAGTCTTTGATACTTGTCTTTTTCTTCCTTCTGTGTACAGTCTCTCTAAGGAATGGATCAGATGAGGTATCTCAGTTCATGGTAAAGGACTCCTTTAGAAAGTATAGCGCTCACCTAAGTCAGACAAGGTAGCAAGCTTATTAAGGGCCAAGCTAATTCTCTGGTGGAAAAGGGCTTGAAATGGAGGTAACCAAGAGTCAAAGGATCAGTAAGGAGCTAATACAGGTTGTCCTATAGCAGAGAGTAGCAACAGGGTTTCCCAGGCTGTAATCCTTACGGAGCAGACTGCCATATCTGTCTCTTGCAGAGCAATGTGTGGGTTCAAGCCACTGACTTTATGGTTGACAGCTGTGTTTAACCACGAAACCACCACAGATCCTTCCAAACTTGATACCCAGGGGTGGATTAACCAGTAAGAGAAGAACAGGTGAGTTATGTTTCCTCACGAATCTGCAGTAAATAACTTTACAGGAGTTTCAGCACATCTTTGATTTTTGAAACATGTGGTTCACTCACTGATACCCATGGGTTAATCCTTGGGTGGTCTGGTCTAGTAGAGGGTCAAGAGCAGATGTGGATGCTTTAGGACTGTTTGTTGCAGATTTAGCTGGAGATCTGTGGAAGAGTCTGAAGAAGAGCCAGGAGGAGGCTGACGTCTCTTCCTCTTCTCCCAGCATTTGCTCTACCTAGTTGAAGAAAAATCTTTGTAAGAAGTAAGTCAGAGAATGTGACGAAGATCAGATACGGAGAGACAGCTGTGTTGAACTCTGATGCACAGCAGTGCTGTCAGGGCCTCCTCATCCTCACATTTGCTGGGATGTGCTCGTGAATGCTGTGGTTGTTATGCCAATCCATCTCGTTGTGGGTTCGCCCACATCCTCGCTGGCCAACTACATCATGCACGATGTCTGCCTTCAATGTTCCTGTGATTCATCTCCCAGATGCTCTGTTGTGATCATGTGGTTTTCACTGGCTAACTTTTGGATGGACATCTGCCAGGCCTTTCTTCTTAGTCTGGTTTAGTCTGGAAGCTCTGCTGAAACCTGCCTACCATGGATGATCCTGCAAGTCAATACTGGCGGAATACCTTCCAGCATCACTGGATCATGTGAGCCACTACAACACAACAAACTGACAGATGGTTGGTATACATAAACCATTAAAAATCTATAACCCTACAAAACTGTAATTGACCTAAAAGTTCAACAATCAGGAGCTGTTAAACCATTACAGGAACCAAAACTTTACTACAAAAGTCAACCATGTCTAAGAAAATAACTAGATATTTAGGAAAAATGGTAATTGAAGGAAATAAACAGCCTTGTGCTATGCTTCTCCAAGGTAATATAATACTGCTATACCCCAGGTAAATCCTAGGAAAATTGTCATTTAAGATCACTGTTCTACAATTCAAGAAGTACAATGATCTAATTATACCTATACATTATCTCTGAATTAAAAAAAAAATCAACTATGATATGCTACACTTGGAAAGTGTATAACAACATTCAAACCCAAAACCTGTTGTCCTTGAGTTCATTCTGATTCATAGCAACCGTATATAGCAGAGCAGAATTGCCCCATAGTTTCCAAGGAATGGCTGCTAAATTTGAATTTCAGATCTTCTGGTTAGCAGCCGAGTTCTTAACGACTGCATCATCAAGGGTCCATAACAACACTGCAGTGTAGTATATGACATACTGTCTAAATCAGGTTTGGCAGAGATAAGAAGTTCTTGTTTTACAGAGGAAATGAAGGTTCAGGAAAGCTAAGTGATGGAACAATGCTTTACAGCAAGTAAATAGCAAAGTGAGGATCTCAGGCCTTTGCCTCCCAATCCAGTGTTCGTTTAACTACATCAGACTCACTGCTCTCTGAAGTGTGACAGCTGCTTTATACTCCATAAGAGATGGTCTCTGTTGGTGAAAATTCTTCCTTTCCCTGTACCCTTTCCAATGTTTCTGGATAATCAGTGCTGATTTTTCTTCTAACTCCTGATTGTATTTTTCCACCTGACCTAAAAAAACAAACAAGCAAAAGGACAGATACTATTGCAACATACTCACTACTATGCTTTCTCACTTTCTCAAATCAGGACAATACTAATAATAACAATTTTTCAGTTCTTTTACTTTTTTGAATACTAGTCACTTATTTCCCACTTCTTTGTTTAGTAATGGTTATAAGATTTTAGAGAGAAAGAACTCCAAAAGCTTCCCCTGCTTATGTAGAATAATATTACATAATACTTTCTTTTATTCCAGGAAATAAAAAAGGGCTAAAACTCCAGTAGTCAGAATCAGGAATACAAGGCTAGTAAATTATTCAAAAGACTTTAACTGGTACCAGATGAAAAGGCAAAAATGTTTGTATATATGTTATCTGTTCCACTCTGTGTTCTTCCAAACACTTCTCCAGTTGCTGACGTGATTCTACAGATGACTTTGTTTTTACTTTTAGGTGGATGATCAACATGTAGCCCAGGGTTCACAGCAGAAAAGGGACACAGTAAAGCAGAAGGCAGGAACAGTAGTAACAGAAAAACGGGGTCTACTTGAGAGAGGTTGGTGATCAATCTGATGTAGGGGAGAGGGAAATGGAGAACATCAGGATGGAAACCAAGAACACCAGGATGTCACACAGGTAGGCAAAGAAAATACAAGAAGAGAAAATTTGAGGGGCAAGATTATGGTTTTAGTCTTACATAGATTGTTCTTTAAACGCCTGTGAATATACAAATAAAGATATCTAATAGGTAGCTGGTTGAAGTTGCACTGTCTGGTATGGTAGACACTAGCCACAAATGGCTGATTAATTTTAAATTAACTAAAATAAAAAATTCAGGCCCTCAGTTTCACTAGCCACGTTTCAGACACTCAAAAGGCACCTGCAGCCAGTGGCTCCCACACTGCACAGGTGAAGACGCACAGTTCCACTCTTCTCACCACCCGCAAACAGTGGCACTGACTGCACAGTGCTGGTCTAGAGGTCAGGAGAGAGGTGACCATGAAGACCAGATTCGAGGGTGCTCAGCACACACTTGACAGCTGAAGCTGCAGTTATGGATGGGAAACCCAGGAGGACTGACATGAAAGCAGTGAGGAAACTTGGGCAACATCCGTATTTAGGGGAAAGGAGAGAGATAATAAGTTAGTGACACCAGGAAAGAGCAGTAAGAAGGGAAGGGGAGGAACAGAAAATAATTTGTGAAACTACTCAGACCTTCCACACTACACCTATTATGACTTTCTGCTTAGTCTATAGTTAAAGTATATTTCTTGAAGTAGCAGAAAATCAGTTCAGGACAAAAAAATTTGTGTTACGTATACAGTGAGGCGTGGATAATCACTGTTATTCAATACTAAGTTCAATCAAGAATAACAACTAATCATTCTCCCTGGAAAAAACAGTTCCACAGATACTTGACGCAAGATTTTAAGAGACACTACACCTTCAACTGGAGTGTATGGTAGATGCGAACCACAACCTTTTGATTAGCAACCATAGTACATAACCACTACTCTGCCAGGGTGGTGTAGCAGACTACTGCTACAACTGCTAACCAAAAGGTCTGCAGTTCAAATTTTCCAAGGTGCTCCTTGGAGACTCTATGGGGGCAGTTCTACTCTGACCCATAGGGCCGCTAAGAGTTAGAATCGACTCAACAGCAATGGGTTTAGGGTTTCAATGCCTGATAAAAGAAAAGGACAAAGTCCCACCCTCTTGCAGAGTAAGGCGACCAAGATTCAGACTGAAGGGACATGCTGATAATGGGAGTTGTGGTAATGAAGCGGAGGATCCTTTGGTTCCGGGAATTGTCATTATGGAAATATTCTAGAATGAAAAACTTGGCAGCTAAAAGGAAATTGAGATCTCAATACTAGTCTTAGGGAAATTGTATTCTGCTGTGATTCAGTGGGGGACAGGACATCTCACTGTTTAGATTTCTCTGCAGCAGTGAGCACATACTGTGTGCAGCATCCTGGAGTGAGAATTGTTCAGAAGTAACTGGAAAAAGGAACCATATTTCTTATTTCAGTCTAATAAGTAATGAAACAAGTATGGACACTGTATAAAAAACTGGTCACTAAAACAAATAGGAGACTCTTGTGTGGTTATAAAAAGTATACACAATGCACATTACAAAGATCAATTTAACTGGATTTCAACATTACCTGGAAACTCTTCCAATCTTAACCCAATACTGCAAGGATAGAGTAGCGGGGGATGGGGTCCCAGGGACCATGCTCTTAGGGGACGTCAAGACCAACTGGCATAACTAGCCTATTGCTAAGAGAGTCTTCTCCACTCCATATTGGTGAGTGGTGTCTGGGTTTTGAAAGCTAGCAAGCTGCCATCTGAGGTACACCAAATGGTCCCAACTCAGCAGGAACAGATGATCACTAAGGACAAAAATGACATGGGAGAAAGAGAACCCAGAAGACAGAAAGACCCACATCAACATGTGACCAGAAGAACCAGATGGTGCCCGGCCACCACCAGCGACAGCTGTGATGGGGCTCACAAAGTTGAGTCCCAGTGGCAATATGAGAATAAAAAGGGGTGCACCCTGAGAACTCTACTAAAAGACCATACTTGATGGTCCAAAGGCCTAGGGTTTCCCCTGGGAGCATGACCCCTAGACCTGATGCTGCTCGTATTCATAAATCATTACTGAGGTCAACTCCTCGGACAGGAATGGATTGGATTTGGTGACACACAGTGACCATATCATGTGTGCACTTTATGGTTCTATGCATCTATAGGATGTCACCCTACTGGCCTCTTACTAGAGGGGAAAGGGTGGAAAAGAGAGGGCACGAGATTGTTAAGAGGGTATGACATGTATAGAACAGAAAAAAGGACTGTGCTGTCACCAGGCAAGGAGAGCAGTAGGAGCTGCACATAGGTGGGCATATGAATTTAAACTGGATTGTACACTTTCACTCAATCACAATAAAAAAATAAAATAAAAAAGTATAAACAATGCAAAAATGTTCAGACTAAGTTAGAATAAAGAGAGTTCCTAAATTGGGGTTACAAAGCATTTCTTTATAGGAGTGTCCTGAAAATTAATAATAATAATCATAAAAAGATCTTAAAGTAGTGCTGTAAGGTAGCTAAATGATTAAGCACTTGATTAGCCAAAAGGCTGACAGTCTGAATTCAACCCAAGAGGTCTGGAAAGACAGGCCTGGCAATCTGTTTCTGAAAGGTCACAGAGTAGTTCTACTCACACACATATGGTGTTGTCATAAGTGGGAATCAACTGAGTGGAAACTAACACAAACAACCAAAGTGGTACAGAAATGTGTGGGCACAGAGGAGTAAGAGCCATTACAAAAGTGCAGAAGCAAAAAGCTACCATGGCCAGAGACATGTCTTAGTACATGTCTTCTGTCTTAGTACAAACATACACATCTTCCACTGAGTTAGGCACAATACTGGCTAGTGTAAATAAGAAAGTTAATTCAGAAGGAAGGAAGAGCATGAGATAGCAAACACAAGGTAAAGAAGGATGGAAATGTGTGCTAAGCTAAAGCAGGGCATCAGACACTACAGGGTATACCTCCTCCAAAATGTCACTATCATCTAGATAAGGTAGACCTCATCTCAAACGTTCCTTCTGCAATTTACAGTACTTTCCTTTGCTACATCCTTCCTGACACTATAGTTCCTACATATACTAAAACTATACCCATTAAAGGAGGCAGAAGGACCTCCCCCCTCTGAGACTCAACTCTTCTTCAGACAGGGAGCTGAGACCATCACTCAATGGTTGTCATGCTCCCCTTACTGAACGATGCTGAAAGGATCAAGTACTCATGTCCTCAGAAAACCTTTATGAAGCTTTAAAATGTTTTTTTCTAATATCTCTATTCAATTGTTCACTAAATTTACTTTGAACTTTGAGTACCTTTCTCCTTGCCATACCTACATTCATCAGAATCTTGTAAGTAAATTGAATTTTATCACTTACACAATGAATTGCTATAAATAAATATAAATCTCAATCTACTTTCAGATTAAAAATAAAGGGAAAGTTTGTTTCTTTTTCCATGCATATAAAAAGCAACACCTCAGGAATTTGACACTGCATGTTTCAGAACCAGCTAATTCAACATAAACTTTATGCAAATTGGTTACCTTCTTTCTGTGTCTACCTTTTCTATCTACAACAACAATAACATTATTTATTGCTCTTCATGCCTTTTTAGGTCATCAGAAAGGATAACTAAGATAATCAGGGTTCTGGCAGCACAGTGGTTGTTAAGAGCTCAGGCTGCTAACCAAAAGGTCAGCAATTCAAACCCATCAGCTGCTCCTTGGAAACCCAATGGGGCAATTCTACTCTATCCTATGGGGTCACTATGAGTCAGAAATGACTCAACAGCAACAGATTTTTTTTCGGTAAGACAATAAAGCCACTGCTATTGAGTCGATTCTGACTTATAACAACCCTATAGGACAGAGTAGAACTGCCCCATAGAGCTTCCAAGGAGTGCATGGTGGGTTTGAACTGCTCACCTTTTGGTTAGCAGCTGTAGCACTTCACCATCATACCACCACTGACTCAGGGAAGATGGTGCCTACAGTTCTAATTTTTAAATCTGTCTTACTATTCCCAGAATAGGAAAAAAAACCAGCAAAATAAACTAAAAATCATGGACAATGTTTAGCCAAGCATAGTTGAAAAGGTATCCTTATTAACCTCCAGATATGAGAAGGTGAGGAATATCCCACAAGAGCTATGAGACCCATGTTCAGGAAAAAACAGAGGGAAGGAATAACGCATGTGATGGAAAATGTGATGGGCCATTTCGAGAACAGCAGCTGAAACTGCAAAGGAATGTATACACTCTAATTTGTGGGTTCTACTACAAGGTCAGAAGGATCTAAGGCAGACTTGACCCCATGAACTACTAAAACTAACCAGCCAAAGCTCTCTTCCAACACAAAATTCTACGCTGTATAGAAAATGCTAGAACTGGGCCCCAAATAAGCAGAACAGGACAATAAGAGCAAAACAGGAGAAACAGAGAAAGGGATCAGAATCGGGACATCTTGAAAGGCAATCTGCCCTATTTCTGAATGTTACATGAAAACAATCAGAGCTTTACAGCTGCGAGAGCACAACTATCCTAACTGTCCACTGTGCCCAAAAGTTAAGAAAACAAATCTCCTATAAAACAAGTAACAGGAAAGAATAGTGGTTGAATTCTGTGCAAGTTTACCATCAACAAAGAAAGGATGAGGAACAGAAAACATCTCTATAAACAAAGCATCTGCCCCCCAAAATATGAAAAATATAACCTAGTATTTTAAAAAGAGCTAAAATAAGTTAAGAAAATTACAGAAGATAAGAAAGACCAATACAAAACCGACTGCCACATCTTCCTCCAACGGAGCAGCCAGTGAGTTCAACGCACTGAGTTTTGAGTTAGCACTTCGGTGCTTAGCCACTGTGTCAGCAGGGCTCATCACAGCCTTCAAAGCCATTTAAAACCATCCGTTCATAATGATAAACAATATAAAACAAAACAAAACAGAAACTAGTTACTGCTGGAGGATGCCATAAAACTAGTACATTATTTTGGAAACCAGTTAAAAAAAAAAAGAAGGAAATAATCATTTGTCCTGCCTTTCCTGCAGGCACTGTTGTTGTTAGTTGCCAGCAAGACTCTTCTGACTAATGGTGACCCCATGTGTGCAGTGTAGCTCTGGTCCACGGGACTTTGAAGGCTATGACCTCCAGGGCACGTGTCACAAGGACTGTCTTCGAAGGCTGCTCTAGGTGAGTTAGCACTATCAGCCTCTCAGTTAGTAGTCAAAGGCTTACCTTTCTGTGCCTGTAGGGTGTAATCTAATTGCACATAAAGGGAAGATTCTTTTAGTAGGAGTATTCCAGTTAATACATGAAGAAAGAAGGACACAGTCAGAAGACCACCTGTCATGGATTGAAGTGTGTCACCCCAAAGTATCTGTCTACTTGGCTGGGCCATGGTCCTCAGTCCTGGGTAGTTGTCCTCCATTGGGTGGTTGATGTAATTTTCCTATGTGTTGCAAATCCTAATCCTGTCTGTGGTTAATGGGGCAAGAACAGATTCTGGTGAAGAGCAGCAGGGTGGGAGGCAGCACCCTACTCAGGTCAAACCCCTAACCCAATGTACAGTGAGTTTCCCTGGAGTGTGGCCTGCATCACCTTTTATCTTACCAGAGATGAAAAGAAAGGAAAGCGAGCAGGGAGTTACAAACTTCATACCATCCAGAAAGCAGCACCAGGATCACAGGATATTCTTTGGATCTGGGGTCCCTGTACCTGAGAAGCTCCTACACCAGAGGAAGATTGGTGACAAGGATCTCCTAGAGCCAACACAGTGAGAAAGGCTTCCTCTGGAGCTGATGCCCTGTATTTGGACTTCCACCCTACTGGAATGTGCAAGAATACAATTTGTTTGTTGAAGTTTTCCACCTGTGGAATTTCTGTTATATAGCACTGGATGACTAAGACACTGCCTTTTTGCAATTCCAATAAACTAATGGCACTGATCATAAATGACTGTAGGTACTATAAAAAAAGAAAACTTCATATTATGTATTTCCTGATGGAAGAATACAATACCCGAGATAGTCATGGCCCCACTAAAACTGCATTTGAATCTGATGAAGTTTCTTGATCTAATAATTTGCAAGAAACACAGAAAAAAATGTTAAAGCCACAGGACAACTGGTCAGTTTCTTCAACAAAGAAAGTGAAAGAAAAAGAGTGATGGAAGGAAACACATAAACTAAATGACTTTTTAAAAAATTTATATAAATCATTGTATTTTTACCTTATCTAGATCCCGAGTGAAGCAAATCTACTGCATATATACCTACCTACATATATATATATATATATATATATATATGTATACACACACACACACGCATATATGTATCTAAATTATAAGATAAATAAATTTGAATACTGGTTAGGTATTCGATGATGTTAAAGAACTACTGTCAGTGATTATAAACAATATTTTGGTTATGCTAATAAACAGGGAAACCCTGGTGGTATAGTGCGTTAAGTGCTATGACTGCTAACCCAAAGGTCAGCAGTTCAAACCCACCAGATGCTGCTTGGATACTTTATGGGGCAGCTCTACTCTGCCTCTAGGGTTGCCATGAGTCAGACCCGACTTCACGGCACTAGGTTTTTTTGCGTTATGCTAATAAACGGGAGTCCTTATTTTTCACGAACATACTGAAATATTCACGGATGAAATGAAAAGATGCCTGCCTGCTTGGTATTTGCTTCAAAATAACAATGGAAGTGAAAAGAGTAAGTGTGCGTATAACTAAAACAAGTTTGACTGTGAGTTGATAAATGTTGAGACTGAGTGATGGACACGTAAGGTTCATCATATTATTCTATTTATTTGTATATCTGTGTGTGTATATATGATATTTTCAATAATAAGATGGTTTTTCAAAAACACTGAACAAAAGATGTACATAGAAATTTGAGCTATGTTGCCAAACATGTTGTTCTCTAGATTTTTCTTGTTTTTATATTAGTCAGGGTTCACAGCTGGATTTAAATTAAGTGAACAAGTTTTGATTCAAAGCTTGTAACCTATTATTTTTCTAAATCCTTTTCCTGGCAATAAGCAGGAAAGATCAAAAGTGAAAGGAGTTGTTATACGGATTATACTGGACAGTGAGTAGGGTCCTTTTGTAAAATGTAGCAATAAGCTAACTCCTTGTTTAAGTTGAAGAAGTTCTTTCTAGATGTCCCTGACAGCATATCTTTTTGAAGTTTCACTAATGTATCTAAGGGAAGAGAAAAACTGGTGGTGAGATTACTCATAATAAACAGACCTTAATCACAAAAGATGGTAACTCTATTTGGCTTGAGATTCCTGAAAAATAACAAATAGGGAAATGTCTGCATTAAAAAAAAAAAAATCAAGTAGCTAGGAAACTTGATTTATTAAAAGATCCTCTGAACATTCTTAAACTTACAGATTTGATGCTGCCACCCACCTGGATGAACTATTTCAAGCATACTCAGTCTTAATTCTCGGGAAAGTCTCATGGCTCGCTGTCTTTGAAGCTGCAGTTGTAATCTGTGGTCTTCTTCTTCCTTCTGCCTATTTAACTTCAGCAATACCTTTGCTCGTTTAGCTCTGTGATAGAAACATTAACATCTTAAAAACATTTTCCCCAAATCATACAACCACTCAATAAGTATATGAAAACATGGTTAAACTTGCATGTGATTCTAGAAGGGAAAAACATTTTTTCAAAAAGATAATTTCTAGTGTTGTTAGGGTATGCTGCCACCATACAACATTTCCAACGAAGTATCTGAACATATGCATCGAAAGCCTGGAGAAAATTTAGAAATATATGTCTAAAGCCTTAAAAATACTGACCAATTATTTCATTTCTAATAGTTTTCTTACAGAAATGATCATTTATATATACATATATATAAAACATTATACCAGTGACAAATTAAAAAGAAACTATGTGTTCTGTCATAGGGAACTGGATAAATACTGGTACATTCACTGGATGGGATTCTACAAACTATGAAAAAAATAAAATTTTCAAATATATCCACAATCTAATGTCAGGTGAAAATAAAACCAAGATACAGAACAGAAAGATCAAAATTGTGTTAAGTATATATATTTGTTTGTATATGGCTGGCTATATTTATTTGTATGGAAAAATAATTTTAAAAACCTTCAAGTTTCAATAGCAATTTACCTGGTATGATCATACCTAATTTTTCTCTGGGTGTTTATATATCTCTCAATTATTAATCAACATTTTTGTAACTGCTATGACAATGGAAAACGTGGTGGTATAGTGGTTAAGTGCTACGGCTGCTAACCAAAAAGGTGAGCAGTTTGAATCCAGCAGACGCTCTGTGGAAACTCCTTAAGCAGCCGTACTCTGTCCTGTAGGGTTGCAGGGAGTCAGCGTTGACCCGACAGCAGTGGGTTTGGTTTTTCGGTACTTAGGGAGGTTATCATGCTTTTAACGCCTTATTTTTTTTTTTTTTTTTCAGAACAAGCAAGAATAAGTGTAAGACAAATTTAAAAGAAGTCTTCAAGAGTAGCAGGAACTCAGAAAATTACTTCCATAAAACTGTGTAAGTGGTTGTTTACTTGTTTGCATTCTTACAGTTTCTTAAATGTCATCCATCACCATTTAAATTTCTGTGGCTTTTCTCTTAGGCCAGAATAGAGGCCCGAGTTAGTCCTTTCAGCATTCCTTTCTTTATCTCTCCTATCAAAGGTGGAAAGCACCTGTTGTGTGCATAGCAAAAGGAGAACAGTCTAGAGAATGGGCTAGTCAGTAGTTTCTAGGTGTTCCTTTCTGTTCCTGAAAGCTGGAGATAAGGAGGTTAAGTGCCCTCTCCTCCCCAAAAGATGGCTGATAGAAACTGGATTCTCCTTCAGAATTCCCTTTTAAAATTGATTCAAAAGAAAAAAACAAAAATCAAACATTTTCTCAGGAATGTAATTTCAAATTAGAATAGATGACAGTTATCTATTACATTTTCCATATTTTATTAATATTTTTATTAAAATATATTATCACTATTTTTAGTGGTAATCATGAAAACTGCACTTTCAGAATATTTAATCTGTCAGAGATGTGTGGGGACAGTTTTGACATGCAGGCTATGAAATACAGCAAAAGTGAAAAGACCATGGAGCATGCAGATGGAAGTAAAAATGCAATCCAATGAGGCAGTAAAAACGATGAGATTCAGTGATTTAGTCACTATGTAATTGTAAATATATGACTGTTTCTGGATTCATGTTTCTTAATTTCATGTTTGAAAACATTTACTAGGAACTGATGTAGTTTTGAAGGTGGATAGCCCCACCTCCTTATAGTGTGTTCTACTTATTCTGTGGTTAAGAGTTGCTATGGCCACTTAAAGATTACTCATCCAACTGGTTTCTTTGTAAGACATTGCAGGCATTTTAACTTCTGGCATCTGGAATGTTACTGTTGAAAAGGAATTTACTGATGAGAAAACACATCTTCAAAATAATTTATATAAATACAGTCCATGATTTACATTTAATCAATCTGAATTTTACCATCAAAAAGGGAGTTGATCAATGTATCTCCAAGCAATAAAACAGGGATTCTTCTCAAATAGCTCTGTCCTAGAACACAAGTATGAACCTGAGGAGTTCTGTGTGAGCTGATGAGCAAAGCAGAGGAGAGGTCTGCTCATTAATTCAGTACTTACCTGAATGATTGCTGCTGCTTGGTACTGTGTGTCAGGCAGAGAAAAGATAACAGTTCTGCTATTAAGGTGGTCAGTCTCACTTGAGTGAAACAATTAAAAACACCTGTTTATTAGAACCATGACAGAACCAGTTGCCACTGAGTCAATTCTGACTCATAGTGACCCTACAGGATAGAGAAAAACTGCCCTATGGAGTTTCCAAGGAGCTCCTGGTGGATATGAACTGCTAACCTCTTGGTTAGCAGCGGTAGCACCTGACCACTATACCATGGGGGTTTCTACCATAATAGAATTAGGGTAAATTGTGAGGTTTCCCCAATGCAAATGAAGCACTTGTTAGCTGGTTCAAAAAGTTTTCTTAGGAGAGTATTTGACAGAAAGTTTTTCAGCATAAGAAGTGATTAAATAAAAAAGAAACCCTCATGAAAGCGATTTAGCAAGAGTACAACTAAAAGAGTGCATCTTAGTGAATCAAAACCTTCAGCCATCCAGTGGATTCTGACTCAGAGAAACTCGTTATGGTTTCCAAGGCTGTAAATCTCTATGGAAACAGACTGTCTCATCTTTCTACCATAGAGCCTCTGGTGGTTTTGAACCAATGGCCTTTCAGTTAGCAGTCGGTTACTTTAACCACTGCACCACCAGGCTCCTGAAAGGTGAGCAGTCTCTCACAAAAAAAAAAAAAAAAGGAGGAGTGTGGGGAAGTTGGATTTATTAGTGATAATGTTCATGAAGAGACATAAATAACCCTTACAGAAGTCTGCTACAAAGGAGGCAAGAGAAATTTGCATAACCATAGCAATACACAGAAGAGGAAAGGTACTAAGGTCTAGAGCAGACTTGAAATTAAAAAAAAAAAAAATTAAATAGAATACAAAGTTAAAACTACGCATTGGTGTGTCCTAAACTTCTATTTCCAAACACCAGAAAGGAAACAAACTCATACAACATGAGACAGAAATTATTTTGGCTTCACAGCTCATTGTTCTGAATGGAAATGTTTATAACTTGTCTAGTTTTGTTACATAAAAAAGGCAATGGAATTTCTATTTTGAAATAGTGAAATATTAACTAGAATTCAAAGATATACTTGGATATGGTTTATAACTGACATGCTCTGTAATCCTGGGATTCTTTTAAATAAAGATTTGAATGCTGAAAGAGAAGGTAAACTGGTAAAATCGGCAGCTATTGTGGGACCAAATATTAAAAGTCTGAATCCATGGTACCATTATATGTAAGAAGGAAGACAGCTGAGGATGATAGCAGATAGAATCCATCATGAATAACTTTTCTACTTGAATTCACCACAGAAGGCAAGACGATAACAAGAACATTTCAGACTCTTTTGAATAGATGAATATGCATTACAAGCCTTAAAATATCTAGGATTTCCCAAATGTATTTGAACACAGAATTGCACTTTAGGTTTTTTTTTTTTAAAGAAACAGCCTATAGGATAGGCAACATACTTTGAAAAATGCTAGAATGCATAATATTTGTATCTCATGAATACTAAAATCACTTACAGATATTCAAGGACAGAAAATGTACCATGCATTTTTCCTTATTTTCTAAGAGCCAGGTAATATGCTAAAAAACTTTATATGCTTGCATTATCTCAAATTTTATATTATCTTAATTCTGTAAGGTAGGTGGACTATTGTCCCCATTTTAGAAATAAGAAATTGAGGCTGAAAGAGGCAGGGCAACTTGTCCAAGGTTGCTCAGCCAGTAAGCTGCTGAGCTGGCATAAAAATTCAGGTGTATTTAACTCTACCCAATATGCTGCACAGCACCTGGTATACATTATGCATTTGATGCTGTTATTGTTGTTACATGCCATTAGGTCAGTTCTGACTCATAGCGACCCTACAGGTCAGAGTACAACTGCCCAAGAGTTTCCAAGGAGTGCCTGGTGGATTTGAACTGCTGAGCTCTTGGTTAGCAGCTATAGCACTTCATTACTATACTACCAGGGTTTCCATGTATTTAACAGACACTTAAAATTTTAATGCCTTTCCTTGCCAATAATACTCATGTCCCATAATACTCATAACCTATCTTTAAGTCTTTCCTGGGGGAATTTTCATCAATGAATAGGATACCTATTAAGGGACAGAGTTAAGCCAGAGTGACTTCAATGTTTTGCCTTAAATAAATACTCTATCATCCTGTGACAATATGTTCTTTTGAGCCCAGAATTATTTTAAACTATAACTGAAAAATGCAGCTGCAGTTATTAAAAGAACAGTTTCAGTTTTTCTAAAACAAAATGAAATGAAACCACTGACTTCTGTAATATGCAAGTTTCACTTTAATGAACTAAAACTTAGATTTAACTTAGGCTACACTTAAAAATCACTTCTGAGATGGCTCACTATCACAAACTAGAAGCTTAATTGTGTGTGTGTGTATGCGTGTGTGTGTGTGTGTTCCAATGCCTCTAAGAACTGGGATGACTTAGTCATCTAAAAACTTGGACCATGCCATCAATATTTCATTTACTCCACTTGAAAACTGTTCAGTTTTCATTCAGTTGTATTTGATAATATGTCTCCAAATAAATAAAGGAAACCAAACCCACTGCCACTGAGTTGATTTTGACTCATAGCAACCCTACAGGGCAGAGCAGAACTGCCCCATAGTTTCCAAGGAGTGCCTGGTGGATTTAAACTGCGCTGACCTTTTGGTTAGTAACCATACCATTTAATGTCCATGCCACAAGGGTTTCCAAGATACCCTTAGCTGTTCTCAAATCACTATTCCTCTCACCAGAATTTTTTACCTGAAATTCCTTTGCAAAGTAGTCACAGCAGATGGAAGCTTCTTTATTCTCTTTCTAGTCTGGAAGCCCTTCCAATAAGCTTGAATCACACAAGCTGCTTTATGCAATTTCTGCAATGAAACACCATAATCAATTTAGGGACATCCACAGGAAGGTAATTTTTTAAAAAAGATTACCGCTTAAAACATCAGGCCTGGTCAAGTGTTACTCTGCACCATTTGTGGTTAAGTTGGACAGGAGAGGCCACATTAAGTTCACAGTCCCGGGGCAGACATGGCCTAAGAATACTACACCTGATCCCCAAAAGAAAATACATTAGGCTCAGTTAGGCAATATCTAAAACATATTAAAAATACAGTCTGGTTAGTTTCAAGTTCTTCCTAATCTCACTTTCATTTCTCTTTCAAAGGTTTCATACTTTTAATCTTTTAATACTTTAACTCTTTGCTCTGCTTCTTGTTCCTGGTCTCATTTGTTCTAAGATTCAAGGGTCCTGTAGAATATCTTGTACAGGCCAAAACAAACAAACAAAAAAAGCTCTAGAGTCGAAAATTCAGTCTATAAATATCCCACCCCTACCTCAAGTAAAAAAAGGAGACAAGTAAAAAAAAGGAATGAGATATGGAGGTACGTGTAGGGTGGAGGTGGTAACAGATTGAGGAGGCTACCACTCTCTAATACAATGAAACTAAAGTATCTTCTGAACCATTTAATAAGGTCACTGCAATTTCAAATCTTTCTGCTTTTGTGGTATATTGGTAGGGTCATCAAGTCAGGTTATGACTCGTAGCGACCGTACGTATAACAGAACAAACACTGTTCCTGTATACCACCTGCACAACCGTTGTTACACTTGGGCACACTGTTGTAGCACTGTGTCAGTCCAGCCTCTAGTGGGTATTCCTTATTTTTCTGCTGACCCTCTACTTTACCAAGCATGATGTGTCTTCTCCAGAGACTGATCCCTCTTGATTAACTGTCCAAAGTATGAGAGACATACTCTTGCCATCCTTGCTTCTGAAGAGCACTATGGTTGTTCTTCCAAAACAGATTTGTTGCTTCTTTTGGCAGATCATGGCACACAAGGTCTACAATTAAGTCCATGGACTTAATTGTTCTAAGTGCCACATACCTCATTGCTGAGTATCACTACGGTCACCTGCAAAGTACTCCCATTGTGAAACTGCATTGAGGCCAGCACCCAGTCCATTCTTCACAGCAGTTTTGGAACTATTTCTGGAATGGCCACTGCACACAGTGGCAGAGTGGCAGGGTGACAAGGTGGTAAGTTTGAGAACTTAACTGTATAGTCATCTGTGAGGGAGTTTTTAGCCAGTAAACAAATAACTGTATTGAAACACCCTCCCTACTCAACTGACCTGGCCTACGATGACTTTTTTCTTTACTGGAAGATAAATATTGAAAGGAAGACATTTTGATGACATTCAGGACATCAAGGGTAAAAGGATGACAACTCTGTTGGCCTTTCCAGAAAAAGAGTTCCAAAACTGCCTTGAAAGGTAGACTAGGTGCTGGCATCAGTGCATTGCTTCTCAAGGGGAGTACTTTGAAGGTGACTGTAGTGATACTCAGCAATGAGGTTTGTAGCACTTTTGCTAGGATGAGTTCTCAAATTTAATTGGCAGTCCTCATATTCAATTTCTTTGCCAGCACCATAGTTCATCAGTTCTTCTTTAGTCTTCTTTATTTATCATCCAGCATGCATGAGGTGACTTAAAATACCATGGCTTTTGGCCAGTGGTGCACCTTAACCCTCAAGGTGACATCTTTGCCTTTTAACACTGTAAAGAGGTCTTTTGCAGCAGATGTGCCCAATGCAGTGTGTCACTGGATTTCCTGGCTGCTGCTTCTAAGGGTGTTGACTGTGTCGATCCAAGTAAAATAAAATCCTTGAAAATGTCAGTCTTTTCTCTATTTATCACAGTGCTATTTACTGGTATAGCTGGTAGGATTTTTGTTTTCTTTATGTTGAGGTGTAATCCATACTGGTAAGGCTATAGTCTCCATATTGCAGGCTGTTAACGAAGGCTTCTTCCAATCCTGATGCCCTGTTCTTCCTCATATAGTCCTGCTTCTCGGATTATCTGCTCAGCATATAGATCAAATATGTATGGTGAAAAGACACAACTCTGACAAATACCTTTTCTGACTTTACACAGTACACAGCATCCCTTGTTCTGTTCAAAGGACTGACTCTTGGACTATGTTTAGCTTCCTCATGAACACAATTAAGTATCCTGGAATCCTCATCCTTTGCAATATTATCCATAATTTGGAAGATTGCTATCAGGCCACCCATCTGGAAGAGAGTCATATTCATGCCTATTCCCAAGAAACGAGGTTCCACTGAAGGCAGAAATTATCAAACAATTATCATTAGTATCACACGCAAGTAAAATTTTGTTGACAATCAATCAAAAGCAGCTGCAGCAATATATTAGCAAGAAACAGCCAGAAACTCAAGGCAGACAGCACTAGAAAGATGTTTACCTGTTTCATTAACTATAAACATAGTCCAACTTGTTTATCCAAAACAATTTTAAATTTTAAGAAAACACACATTATTAAATTCATTAATTTTAGCACATAAAGCTTTTACATTAATTTTGTTATGTTTTTACCATGGGGGACTATTTGTTTATACAATTTTATGTGATTTGCATCTGTTTTCTATATGAGGATAAACATCCTCATTAGACTGACAGTTTACCAAGGGTAAGGGCTATCTTTCTTATACAAAGACTGCTAGAAGCCTACCAAATAATCCTTTCCCTTGGCTGTATAAATTGCTGCCTGGAAAAAAGTTCACATTTCCTAGCTTCCCTTGAAGCTAGCTGTGATCATATTACTAAGTGATAGATAATTAAAAGAAAGAAGTGTAGTTAAACTTCAGAGACACTTTAAAAGGGAAGGTATGAGATATATACCCCTTTGACTTTACGTACATCTTTCCATTATTAGGCTGGAACACAGATATGACAGCTGGAGCTCTAGCAGACTTTTTGGTGATCTTGAGGAAGGCAGAAGAGAAGAAGCAGGAGCTGGTGGCAAAATAGTTAAGTGCTACGGCTGCTAACCAAAAAGTTTACAGCTCGAATCCACCAGGCATTTCTTAGAAATGCTATGGGGCAGTTCTGCTCTGTCCTATAGGGTAACTATAGTGGGAATCAACTCAACGGCAGTGGGTTTGGCTTCTGGTTTGGGGTCCTGATGATACACTAGAGTTTTGTAAAGCCTGAATTATTTACCTGATTTTAACATAAGACAGAAATAACTTTTTATCCTGTTTATGCAATAAGTTTTGTATCTGCTGCATGCAACTGAATATATTTCCTAACTTGTACAGTTTTCACAGAATGCAACAGAGGATATTACAATGGATAATCTATGAGTGAAAGCAGTAAAAAGCTCCAAAGCCATTTACCTGCACAAACAAACTGCAAACTCAACAAGGGAATATCTAGCTACATTTTTCTAAACTCCTAGTGTATCATACCTAACATTCAGGACAGTTTATTCCTCATCCACATAGATAAAATACTATCTTTAGAAAATATTAAAGTTTATTTTATAATATTTTATCATTTCAAAGTGTCTGTTATAATAGCAATACTTTTAAATATCTTAGCAAATTTCCTCAGGAATAATATACCAGACTAAAGAAAAAGATATTTTAGTTAACTAGTGGTAATTATTCAACTATTAAAATCATTAGCAAAGAATGAGAAACTCAAAGTTCTTTAAATTTCTGTTAGAATTTAAGGATTTTTCAACTGACACACAGAAGTTTTTAAGATGACTAATTCTATTTTAACAGAAGCAATTCAGTTTAGCTTCTATTTTTGGGTTACATTTTTATTACATGAAAATGTTATTAAAATAATTAATAAAAGTAAAATGACATATTAACAAAACTTCTCACTTGTTTTGCCTTTTTGGCTCTACGAAATAATCCAAAAAGAAAAATATATAGGAACAAAGAAAATGAATATTCCATACCAAAATGTTGTGAATCAAGTTATTATACTTTCTCTTCATAAAAAAAAAATAAAGATGTTAGTAAAATCCCATGTATGGTTACAATTATCATTACTAGTTGATAGTTTATAATGATAATATTTTCTTAGAACATATGGAATTGCATGTAAAGTTTGGTTCAAAGACTTTAATAGTTTGAGGTCATCTGGATACCACTGAGCTAGATTCACAGGATAGATTAATGACTACAAATCATCAAGAAAGACTGTATAAGGATCTGAATATTGTCAGATTATGGATATTAGTACCAAATATTGACAAAAGAAAAGATGGTAGAAAAGAAATGCAGGCAAATGTTAAATTCACAAAAGGCTGGTCAAATAATCCCAGGATCTTCTGTGCAACATGTGTGAATTCAAGAAGAAAGACAGTCCACTGTCTATCAAGAATTTAGAATCAGATCTTTTTAAAAAGAAGTAACAGGACACTGGCCGCTCTTTTCTACACACCCTTCATACCACTCTCTGGTGTCCTTAAAAACTGAAAAAACAAGAGGAAATACAATACATATTTTGTATGGTCTTTAATCCAACATATAAAAAGTTCATACAGCACCTATTATGTATTGCTGGATTATCTTATTAACTCTCTATCATAAGACTGAATGGAGTCATCCGTTAGTTCCCAGGAACTGTGGGTAGAAAATTGCCATTTTTGGCTGTGGTTCTTTAGTATTTGTACATCTTTACATGTAAAAAATGTGTTGCAGATCCTTAATTCCAGTCTGTTGACTGACTTTTCTTGTCTTTCAACTGCCAAAAGTTGTTAATTTGGATGAAGTCCAATTTATCAGTTTTTGGTTTTTTTTAATGGCTCATGTTTTTGTGTGTTGAGAAACATTTTCTTACCCCTAAGGCTTCGCGTAAGACCAGAAACTGACCTATACATACACAAGTCAATTGATTTTCAACAAAGATGCCAAGGTAATTCAACAGGAAAAGTAAGTCTTTTCACCAGATACTGCTGGAACACCAAGAGGAAAAAAACTTACACAATATTTACCTTATGTCATATGTAACTGCTAACATAGCACATAGCATGATGACAATTAAGTTTGCCGACTCATTCTAGAAAAATTGCTACATACCTTATTGCTGAATATCACCACGGTCATTTTCAAAGTACTCCCCTTGGGAAGCTATGCACCAACACCAGCACTTAGTCCATCCTTCAAAGGCATTTTGGAACTCATTCTGGAATGGCCATCAGAGCTGTCGTCCTATTACCCTTGATGCCCTCAATGTCACCAAAACTGTCTTCCATTCAATGTATCCTTTATCTTTGGGTAAATAAAAAAATCATCGGTGGCCAGATTATGTGAGTAGGAAGGGTGTTCCAATAGTTATTTGTTTACTGGCTAAAATCTCCCTCACAGACAACTATACAATTAACTTTGCAAACTTGCCACCATGCCACAGTGTGCAATGGCCATTCCAGAAAGAGTTCCAAAACTGCTTTGAAGGGTGGACTAGGTGCTGGCGTTGATGCATAGCTTCCCAAGAGGAGTATTTCCAAGCTGACCGTAGTGATATCCAGCAATGAAGTGTGAGGTACTCAGAACAATTAAGCTTGTGGACTCAACTGTCAGACCTCATACATCATACACACATATATTTATACATATCATATCCAATTGTTAACTTAAAATAGATCATAACTAAATGTAAGACCTAAAACTATAAAACTTCTATCTGGGAGAAACCTCAGTTGTATACGATATATTAACAACCATATTCAGTGTAAAGACTAAATTTTTTCCTTATCATGTTCTATGTTGAATTATTTTCCATGTTGAATTACCTAGGTATCTTTGTTGAAAAGCAATTGACTATGCATGTATGTGTTTAATTTTGTCTTTTTTTGCTGATACCAATGTGTCTTGATTGTCATAGAGCTTTATTATAAGTCTTGAAGTCAGATGGTATACATCCTCCAACTTTGTTCTTCTTAGTAACTGTTTTGTTTACTATTCTAAGTCCTTTGCATTTCCATTTAAATTTTAGAGTCAGTTTGTAAGGTTTTATAAAAAGTCTGTTGGTATTTCGATTCTGCTTAGTCTATGGATCAATCTGGGGAGAAATGTCAAGTTATCAATACTTTTTCAATCTGTGAACATACTATATATCTTCATTCATTTAGGTTGTCTTTAATTTCCCTTAGCAATGCTTTGTAATTTTACAGTGTATAAATCTTAGACTTTGTTAGACTTACGCTTAAATATTTGTTTTTAGAATTATAGTAAATGAAATAAAAAAATCATTTTGTAATTATTTGATTCTAATACACAATACAATTTATTTTTGCACATCCAGCTTACATCAATTATATAACCTTGCTAAGCTGCTTACTGGTTCTGGTAGACTGGCTGAGATTGTCTATGTAAAATATAAATGAGTCTGTTTTACTTCTTCCTTTGACATTTTTATGCCTTTATTTCTTTATCATGCTTTATTGCAATGGTAGGATTTCTAAGACAAAGAAGAAAAAAAGTTGCATACCTAGTCATCATTGTCTTGTTCCTGCTTATAAAGGTATAACATTCAGTCTTTCATCATTTAGTATGCTGTTATCTACAGGTTTTTTGTAGATACACATTATCAAACTGAGGAAGTGGCTATCTATTCCTCCTCTTCAGTTCTTTTAATCACAAAGGACTTTTGAATTTTATCAAATCCATTTTATGCATCTATTAAAATGATCTGTATATATTCTGTTAATGATCTGTTTTATTCTGTTAATAAATTGAATTACTGATTTTTGAATGTTAAACCAACCTTGGACTGCTGCAATAAATGTACTTGATCATGATGTAGCCTAATTTTCTGCGTTATTGGATTCAATTAGCTTATGTCTTGCTAAGGATTTTTTTATGTATCTGTCTTTCTCAGCTTTTGATGTAAGGATTATGCTGACCTCACTAAATACACTGGTCTATTTATTTTCTGATCTTTGGTCTTCTAAAACATTTTGTGTAATTTTGGTAATTATTTCTTGAAAGGTGGATAGAATTCACCAATGAAGCTATTTGGGCCATGAAATTTCTTTCAGAAAGATTTTTGATAATTCAATTTTTTAAATTAGGTATTATCTCCTCAGGTTTTCTGTTTCCTTTTGTGTCAATTCTGGTAAGCTCTATTTCTCAAAAAATGTGTCCATTTCATCTAAGACTTCAAATATATTAGTATAAAATGGTTCACAATACTGTCTTATTATTCCTTTAGTAGCCATAGGAACCATGGTGATAACACCCTTTTCATTGCTGTATCAGTGGTTTGTATTCTCTCTTCTTCTTGACTGGTCTAACCAGAGAATAAGTGAGTTCTCTTTATTATTATTATTTTCTGTTTTAGAAAAAACTGTTTTTTTGTCTTTTTTCCTTCTGTTATTTTTCTGTATCTATCTTTATTACTTCCTTATTATACTTCCAGTTTACTTTAAAACTATAAATGTCCTCACAATCACTGTTGTAGTTACAACCCCAAAATTCTGATATATTGCTTCCAGTAACCTCCAGTTCAAAATACTAATTTCCTTGTGATATCTTCTTTGATTCATTATTTAATAAATTACTGAGAAGTATCTTATTTAATTTCCAAATATCTGCAGTTTACCTAGGTAACTTATTATTATTGATTTTCAAGTTTAATTTTGTTGTCACAGAACACACACAAAGTATTTCCATTCTTTTCATTTTATTCAGTTGTTTAATGGTCTAGCATGCTTGAGTGAAAAAGAATGTGAATTCTGCAGCTGTTGGATATAATGTCTATAAATGTCATTAAAATCAAGGTAGCTGACAGCATAAGTGCTGTTAGATCTTCTAATTGTTTTATTTATTTTGTCTAATTCTACCCATTTATTAGAGAGTATTAAAAACTCTTAGTATTACTGTGGAATTATTTCTACCCTTAATTCTGTCATTTCTTGAGGTTCTGGAGACCTGGTAGCACAGTGGTTAAAGAGTTCAGGCTCTTAATCAAAAGGCTGGCAGTCTGAGTCTAACAGCCACTCCTTGGAAACCCTATGAGGCAGTTCTACAGGTTGCTATCAGTAGGAATCAACTTGACAGCAATGGATCTTTTTTTTTTTTGTTATTAGGTACATACACATTTATAAGTAATGTCTTCCTAATAAACTGTACCTTTTATCATTATGGAATGTCCTACTTTATTTTTAGTACGATTCTGTTTCAAAGATTATTTTATCTGATATTTATATAGCCACTAAAGCCTGTTTATGCTTAATGTTTCTGTGTTGTTAGGTGCCACTGAGTCAGCTGTCTTTTTTCTTCCATGTACTTACAAACCATCTGAGTCTTTACACACAAATGGAACAGAATAGAAAGACTAGAACTAGACCCACACATACATAGACAAGTGATTTTCAACAAGATGTTAAGGTAATTCAATACGGTAAGTATTTTCAACAGATAGTGCTAGGACACCATGAGGAAAAAAAGGCATCTCTAACTAAAAAGCATGCAGTTTGCTTTTTTAAAAATCTACTCTGACAACCTCTATTTTAAATAATTATATTAGTGCAATTATTCCTATGTTTGAGGTTAGGTCTATTATTTTAGTTTTTGTTACTCTGTTCTCCCTTTGCTGCCTTATTTTGAATTAAGTATTTCTTAGTATTCTGTTTTAATTACCTATTGCTATGGCTGCCAACCAAAAGATCAGCAGTTTTAATCCACCAGGCACTCCTTGGAAAGTTTATAGATACAATATTCCTCTGTTCTGTATGGTCGCTATGAGTCAGAATTGACTTGATGGCAATGGATTTGGTTCGGTTTACTGACTTTTTGAAGGAAATTTGGTGGTGTGATGATTAAATGCCTGGCTGCTAAATGAAGGTTAGAAGTTCAAACCCACAAGCAGCTCCATGGAAGAAAGGATCTGGCAATTTGTTCCCATAAAGACCAAAGCCTAGGAAACCCTGTGGGTAGTTCTACTCTTTCTCATAGTGTCCTTATGAGTCAGAATTGACTCAGCAGCATACAATTGACCCTTTAGCTATATCTCTTCATATTGCTTTTGGAGGTTGCTTTGGGATTACAACAGAAACCTGGGTGGCATAATGCTTAAGCACTGTAGCTGTTAACCAAAAGGTTAGAGGTTCACATCCACCAGGTGCTCTGGGGAAACCCTACAGGGCAGTTCTACTCCATCTTCTAGGGTTCCTGAGTCAGAACTGACTCAACATTAGTGAGTTTGGTTTTTGGTCTGAAATTACAATATACATCTTGTCATGGACTGAATTTTATCTCCAAAACACTGTGTAAACGTGGATAAGTCATGATTTCCAGTATTGTGTGGCTGTCCTCCATTTTGCAATCCGATGTAATTATCTTACGTGTATGTCACATGAAAGACAACTGGGATGGGATGCAACACCCTTACTTAGGTCACAGCCCTCACCCAAACTAAGGATAGTTTTCCTATGGTGAGGCGTGCCTCATCCTTTATCTTAAAAGAGATAAAGAGAAAAGTGAACAGAGTGACCTAATTACCACCACGGAAGAAGAGCCGGGAGCAGGATATGTCCTTTGGACTCAAGGTCTCTGTGCAGAGAACCTCCTAGACCCTGGGGAAGACTGATGCCAAGACACACAGAGATCCAGGGAACATGAGACCCACAGATGCTGAAATGAGACAAGGATCTTCCCTACATCTGACAGACAGAGAAGGCTTCTCCCCTGGAGTCTGCATCCTGAATTTGGACTTCTATCCTCCTAATCTGAGAGAATTAACTTCTGTTTGTGAAAGCCATTCTCTTGTGGTACTTCTGTTATAGCAGCACTAGATGATTAAGACAATGCCTAACCTTTCATAGTTTACTTGAGCTAACATATTACTGTTTTCATTTACTAGGTAGTCAATTTGGTTGGGTTCAGACTGCAAGCTTGGCCGACGTTTTATGGGTGGTTGTTCGAGTATCTGTTCAGTTCCCTAAGCCTCTGGTCCTTTGTTTTGTATCTAGTCTATACATCCATGGTTTAGAGATCAGTCTAAGACTTGGGTGGTTTCATACAGTTTTAGGGGATCCCCTTCTTCATTTCTCTCCTTTCCTAACTACTCCCTTACTCTCCTGCCTGCATTGGCTTCATCTCATGGTTCTTGCTTGGACTTATTACTTCTTTGGTTTCAGATTTTGGATACAAAATTTATCCATTTCCTTTTAAATTAAAAGATATATCTATTCATTTTAGATTAAATTTCTTTTAAGTTTCCAACTGGACCCCAGAAAGCTATACAGGTCTTCTTACTGGAAGCTCTTATTAGAGCACCACTGAGTATACTAGGGGAGTATGATCAAATAATTCATGTTAACTTGCTGCTTCAATATTCTAAATAATTTCTATTAATACAATTTCTTACACAAAGTTGAAAAACATTATTTCTCAAGGTGTCAGAACGTTAGCCATAGGTAATCCTAAATAGTGTTTGCTACAGCTAGATTCTGGGGTAGGGGGAGCGAATGAAACAGTTTTAATACTTTACAGGTAAAAGACAATAAACATCAGAGATGATATTTCATAAGAAATTCTGCAAAATAAATGGTACCATGGTATGTACAAACAGATAAGTGGGAGGCTGAAATAATGTATGTGGGCAGGCTGAAGCACAGAGATAAACTTTGAAGGTGTTTTTATTTTCAGAGGAAGTATTTTGCTTAAACTGTTAAGAGAAAGAGAGGAACACTTAGGGAAACTTGATGTTTAATATAGTCAGTTACAAATATCATACAAATTATTTTTATAATGTAATACCTGCTTTTCTACGTCTTGACAGACCTTAGGACTTAAAAGGTCAAGAAGCTGTGTGAGTTCTTGACTAAACTCTGTCCCAGTTTCCTGTTTCTTTAGTAGACTTCTGAGTCCTGAAATAGAATAATAAGGATACAACTATTAATAATAAAAAATATAATTTTATTATCTAATCAGTACTGAAGTTAAAAAGATTTAGAAAGGAACATAGTGTGTTTGTAAGAATGGTATGGCTGAATGCCTGACCTCCTCTAACTTCACAAAAGGGGAAGGAGAACCAAGATCAACTGCACAAGGCTGATTCCTATAAGGCAGAGGTCAGACATGCCTCCTCACTCGGCCATCTTTATCATATCAATTCTGACATCAACTGCCTCTCCAATGGCACTCTCTACTTCTCTGCTGGATTCAGTAATTCATTGCAATGGCCACACAGAACTCACAAATCATATTCACAGTTACAGGGTTTATTAGGGAAATAACAGTTTTACTAGGGTAATTCAGGTTCAATAATGCTCAAGATATAGCTCTTCAATCAGGATAGCTTCTGCTCAGCTATGTGTACAGGGAGGTTTCTCTCTGGCCCTCAGCCTGGCCTCTGTCCTGCTTTGGCAACTGCTACAAAGCTCTTCTGTCCTTGCCAAAAGGCACTTTGCAGCACCCTCCTCTGTCAGTAACCCTCAGCCTCAAGGTTCTTAGATCTAACTCCATGAGTAGTCGAACCAAGCTCCAGCAAGTGCCTGGAAGGACACTACTCTGCCAGCAGACCTCTTGCCTGACCACATTTAGCGTTCTTGTTCTGTGGCCCTGAAAGACTACTGCACTGGATTCCTGCCTCTGCTGCCACCATTTCTCTGCAACCACGTCTCACTGCATTCAGTATTACAGGTCTCTCTCGGTCCTCTGATTCCAGGAGTTTCTCAGAGCAGCAACCTCAGGGCCAAAGGACACACTCCACTGCTGGCTATTCTTTCTTGGTAGTGGTGAGATCCTCCTCTTTCACCTCAGGGATGGCTCATTTTAAGACAAAACTGATCAATCCCCAAGTTAACAGTTCCACACATCTTATTTGCATGGTCCCACCCTTTGCCACGCACTTTATCTCCATTATTAGCAAGCTACTTCGTCCCCTTGGTGGGCAACAATTACCTTACTTACATAGTCCCATTCAATCACTTGGGTAGGGGTTAAAAGACTACAGCAAGGTAGATTATATAAAAGTGATTCTTTGTATTGTAAAGATCAATCACATGAATTTCCTTTTTTTGGACTGTTTGGGACATGGAAGGTCCATGTTGGGAGCCTTTCTGACCTCCTGACCACATGTCTCTTCCTTGGGTCCCGACTTGTATTCTTTTGCTATAATACGTCTGTCATCTGAAGAACAGTACTTTCCGTGAGTCATTCCTGTGAACTAACAAACTCACAGGAGTAGTGGGAGCCAGCATGTGAAAGTGAGGAGACCTAGAGGAAGCACCCAAGCCTGTGGCTGGCATCCCAAAAGGGTACGGAAGAAACCTCAAATTCACAGTGAGTAAATCAGAAGCAAGGGTGTTCTGCGGATTCTCAAGTTTGCGGCTGGCATCTACATAGTTGGCAGTCTGAACGACGTGCCAACTTGTGAGCTCAGACCTAGTTCTGGATGGCTAAAAGCATAGTGAGAGTGCCATGTGGGCAGCTGGTATCAGATGACTGAAAAGTGGGAAAGCAGGGATTTGATTAATCCTCACATTTTTGGGGATCAGACATGTTGATTCTTATCCATGACTCTAAGCTTTCAGCAATATTAATAATTTTAAAATAACCTGAAGAACCTGAATAGGTTCTGCCATTAAGAAAGGGAGAAAGATTGTTAAGGCAAAATTATCTTATTATGAACTCTGTTGGACATTTACATTTCTGTAGCAATGTGATTAACACAAGTAAAAAATGTATATCTGGCACAATATCAACTACAGAGCTCTATTGCTAGTATTTTCTCTTTCTCTAATCGTATAATACATAAATAATTACAATTTGCACAGTAATGACTGATGCAAGGTAAGTTACTAAAATGTTTCCAAATCATCAAGAATTATTAAAAGGTCATCTTAATTGTTTTGGTATTAAATGCACATAAGATTCTAATCTTTAAAAATCCCCACACAATAAAACCCTGTATCTGTAATTAAGTATATTTAATGAACCCATTTACTGACCCTACTGAATAAGAAAATGTACTGAAATTAATACAGGGCTCCAGTCAGCACAGAATAAAACAAAGGTAACACAGAACCATGCTTGGCAATTAAAAAAAGAGGACAAACATTATCTGTATGATCCTGAGTAATTTACGTTAAGTTTTCCATGTCTATATAATGAGAATAAAGTATTTATCTTACAAACGTTATAAAATTTAAATGTTTTAGCACATAAAAGGTATGTAGAACACATTCTACTTTGGTGAGAAACGTTAGAGGTTTTAAAAGATTGTGAGGGGCCATATAGGATACTCCACAGATACCACCCCTTCAGAAGCAAAGGAAAATGAAGAAAACTCAGGATATAAGGGGAAGATTAAGACATGGGACTAGTATGGCCTCTACCAGACTGAGTCCACCACTGACTGCTACCACTGGCTACCACCACTGACTGCTCTGACGGATCACAAGAGAAGATCACGGGCAGAGCTGGAAAAAATGTAGAACAAAATTCTAACCCACACTCACAAAAAAAAGATCAGACTTACTGGTCTGACAGAGACTGTGGAAACCATGAGAGTAAGGCCCCAAACACCCTGATATATAGCTCAGTAATGAAGTCACTCCCAAGGTTCACTCTTCAGCCAAAGATTAAAGTAGCCCACCAAACCCAACAAGACTAAATGAGCACACAAGCCCAGGGGCAAGGATAAGAATGCGGGAAAGGACAGGAAAGCTGGTAATGTGTAATTCAAGGCAAAAAGGGGAGAACGTTGACAAGGCGCAGGGTTGGTGATGAATGCCACAAAACCATGTGGGTATTAACTGTTTAATGAGAAACTAGTTTGTTCTGTAAATCTTCATCTAAAGTACAATAAAAAGTAAAAATAATAAAAAAGTATTTAGAACAGTTCCTGAACCTTAGTAAACACTCAGTTAAATGAAAGCTATAGTACGGGTGGCTGGCAATACAGGTAAAGTTACCTCACTAAGCTGTTTCTTCCCTTAAATTTTTGAGTTTTTATTCACACAGATGTTTATTTTAGAGGTGAACAAGATGTTTTGTTTATTTTTTGAGGGAAGGCAGTGAAGAAGTCGAAGAGTAATTAATTGATGTTAGAACAAAAGGACTTTCAGCTTCTTAAGCAAAAGCCTAGTCAGTCTCAAAGAGGTCATTCTTCTACTATATAATATACACACATGGGTCACCACAGCTGGAATTGATGGTGCCTAGCAACAGCAACAGTATAGTATATTAAATACACGGTCTTTTTGTCAGATGAGTCCATATTCATTGTAATCTAATCACCAAAACATGCCATCTGTTGAGACACAAAGATAGCTTGATAGCTATTTCCTCAATTAGTATCTGTTATGTTAGTTTTAGCTGCATACTTCAGTTATCAAATTTTTCAAAACTTAGACTTTGGCTTTTCATAATCCATCAATAAATACTTTCTTTTTGAGACTCCCAAGAAACGAATATGTGCAATACCTTTGTAGCAGTCACTAAGTCTCAGCAAAATCAAAATTTCCTGATGTGACTCAGCCATCAACAGTAGGAGCTTGGTAGCAGTACTTCTTATTGCAGGACTAGGAGTTGACAAAAGCTTGAAAACAACTTCATCTAAAATTGAATGCAGGCTTTTTCCATCTATTCTGAGTAAATCACCACTAGTGGGGAGGGGATTAAAAATAAAGAATGAGCCATTACTAAATGACACATAGGTATCACAGCAAATTAAACATAAAACATTCAGCAGCTTGATGCCTACTGCCTCATTCATAAAGAACATACATTCATAAATGAACATACAGTTCATTTCCATGAAGACATTCAATTAAATCAGTTAATATTTTTTCAGTTCCTATTGTATATGAGGCACTGTGCTAGGTACAATAGAGAATACAAAGTAACCAAAGGTCTTTCCCTCACAAAAACCTGTAATCAAATTGGAGACGAAAAATAAATGTGTAAAACACTAAGTAACAAGGGATTCAAAAACTAGAAGGGAAAAATCACAAGACAGCATGTGGTTAATTGCTTAATGACACATGAAGACAAAAAAGCTATAGCAATTCAATTACCATGTGCTTAATAAAGAAGTACCTTTCCTTTATTACTCTAATACCTCATCTTATAGTACTAATGCCATTAAAAATTATCCAGAATTAGAAGTAATCAAAAGAATTACTAGGTGCCCTTTCACTCACCTCCTTGAGAAGGGTACAACTTACAGAAAAAATGAGAAGGTACAGATTCCCATATACCAACTGTCCTCCTTCCTACCTATTTCCCGGATTAACTTGTATTAGAGAAGTACATTTGTACCACTGATAAACGATACTGATAATCAGTAAAGTCCACAGTTCATACTAGGGTTCACTCTACTGTACAGTTGTGTTGGTTTGGAGAAATCTAAAATATCATGTATCCACCATCATAGTATTATACAGAATAGTTCCACTGCCGTAAAGATTCCTCCTGCTTGACCTATTCACAAGGCATCTCTACCTTCACCCACTGATGGTTTTACTGTCTTTATGTTGTTGTTATGTGCTGCCGAGTTGACTCTGACTCATAGCCACTGTAAGCACAACAGAATGAAATGCCGCCTGGTCCTGTGCCACACCCACAATAGTTTTTATGCTTAAGCTCATTGGTGCAGCCACTGTGTCAATCCATCTTGTTGAGGGTCTTCCCCTTTTTCACTGATCCTCCACTCTACCAAACATGATGTCCTTCTCCAGGGACTGATATCTCCTGACATCATGTCCAAAGTATGTGAGACGGAGTCGCATTATCTCTGCTTCCAAGGGGCACTCTGGTTGTACTTTCAGAACAGAGCTGTTTGTTCTTTTGGCAGTCCATGGTACATTCAATATTCTTCTGCAACACCACAATTCAAAGGCATCAATTCTTCCTCTGTCCTCCTTGTTCATCATCCAGCTTTCACATACATATGATGTGACTGGAAATAGCATGGCTTGGGTCAGGCACACCTCAGTCTTCAAAGTGACATCTTTACTTTTCAGTACTTTAAAGAGGCTCTTTGCGGCAGATTTTCCCAATGTAATGTCTTGATTTCTTGACTGCTGCTTCCACAGGCACTGATTGTGGAACCAAGTAAAATGAAATCTTTGACAACTTCAATCCTTTTTCCATTTATCATGATGTTGTTTACTAGTCCAATTGTGAGCATTTTTGTTTTCTTGATGTTGAGGTCCAATCCATACTGAAGGCCGTGGTCTTTTATCTTCTTCAGTAAGTGTTTCAAATTCTCATCACTTCCAGCAAGCAGGGTTGTGTCATTTCCATAATACAGGTTGTTAATGCATCTTCCTCCAATCCTGATGTCTCATTCTTCCTCATATAGTCCAGTTTCTCAGATTATTTGCTCAGCATACAGATTGAAAAGGTATAATGAAAGACTACAACCCTGATGCACACTTTTCCAGACTTTAAAACATGCAGTGTCCCCAACTCTGTTTGCACAACTGCTTCTTGATCCATATACAAATTCCTCATAAGCACAATTTAGTGTTCTGCAATTCCCATTCACCACAGATTATCCATAATTTGCTGTGATCCACACAGTCAAACACCTTTGCATAGTCAATGAAACACTGGTAAATATCTTTCTGGTATCCTCTGCTTTCAGCCAATATCCATCTGACATCAGCAATGATATCCCTAGTTCCTAGTCTTCTACTGAATCCAGCTTGAAATTTCTCGCAGTTCCCTGCCAATATACTGTTGCAGTCACTTTTGAAATGATCTTGAGCAAAATTTTACTTGTGTGTGACATTAATTATATTGCTGTCACCAAGGCCATATTTTCCAACTACCAATCTTTCAACTTCCGCATTCCAGTCACCAGTAATTATCAGTGCTTCCTGATTGCATGTCTGATCAGTTAAGGACAGCAGAAGCTGGTAAACATCTTCAATTTCTGCATCTTGACTTTGGTGGTTGGTGCATGAATTTGAGTAACAGTTGCATTAACTGGCCTTCTTGTAGCTGTACAGATATTATGCTGTCATAGCGGTGTACTTCAGGATAGATTTTGAAAAGTTCTTTTTATGATGAATGCTACATCATTTAAATTTTCATTCCCAGCATAGCAGACTGTATCACTGTGCCATTCAAAATGGCCAATAGTTATCCATTTCTGCTCACTAGTGCCTTGGATGTTAATGTTCACGCATACCATTTCATTTTTGACAATGTCCAGTTTTCCTAGATTCATACTTAGTACATTCCATGTTCCAATTATTAATTGATGTTTATAGCTATTTCTTCACATTTTGAGTTATGCCAACCATGTCATTAAGGTTCTCTCTACTTTGAGGAGGCAGCTCTTCCCCAAGTACCTTTTGAGTGCCCTCCGATCTGAGGGGCTCATTTTCTGGCACTATATATGACAGTCTTCCATTGCTTTTCATAAGGTTTCCACTGGCTAATTCTTTTCAGAAGTAGACTGCTGGGTCCTTCTTCCTAGTCTGTCTTAGTCCAGAAGCTCAGCTGAACCCTGCCCACCATGTGTGATCCTGCTGGTATCTGAATACCAGTGGCATAGCTTCCAGCATCACAGCAACATGCAAACCCCACAGTACAACAAGCTGACAGACAAGTGGGGGACTTTTTTTTCTTTTTATTGTGATTTAAGAACAATTTTACAGTCTATATCATGTTGCCATATAACACCCAGAACTTTCATCTCTATTCTCTTCTGATTACCCCTCCCGCCTGCTCAAGTGACAGCACACTTCCCCTTGTTTTTAGAACTTCTTGTGACCTTTTGATAAAAGTCTGGCCCTCCTTACCCAATCAACTTGGCTCCAGCAAAGTGTCCCTCAGACAACTCCTTGTACATTTTTAAAGGTTTGCGGACTGTCTTTACAGCTTTGTGCGCATTTTGTACAAACCTAAATTTTCACCTCATTTGAGTAAAAATCAGAAGCATGACTACTGAATTATAGGCTAAGATATGTTGAGCATTGTATGAACCTGACAACCTGTCTTTCAAAGCGGCTATATAATTTTGCACTCTTACCAAGAACAAATGAGAGTTTCTGCTACTCTACAATTCTCCCCAAATTTGGTGTTGTTTTAGATTTCAGCCATCCTAGTGGGTAATGATTAGCTCACTGATGGTTTAATTTGAAATTCCCCAGTAACCCTGGCCCCTAGGGTCGCCATGAGTCGGATCCAACTCGATGGCACTTATCTTAGCTAATAACAAATGATGTTGCACATCATTTTATATGTGCGTAATTTTTTGTCATTTTTTTTGCCATTTATTTGTCCTCTTTGATGAAGTCTCTGCTTAGATCTTTCCGCAAACTTTTAACTGGGTTGTTTTCTTGTTGAGTTTTAAGTGTTTTTATATATTTTGGATACAATTACCTTATCAGATATGTTTCGCAAATATTTCCTTCCATTCTTTGGTTATCTTTTTATTCTCTTAGCAGTGCCCTCATAGAAGAAGCATAAAGTGGAAGTTTTTTATTTTAATGAAGTCCAACACATCAATCTTTTCTTTCATGGATTATACTTTTGGTGTTTTACCTGAAAACTCAAAGGCTACATCAAACTTATCCAGATTTTCTCCTGTGTTCTAGAAGATTCATAGTTTTACATTTTATACTTAGATCAATAATTCATTTTGAGTTAATTCTGAGGAAAGATCAGTATCTACATTCATTTATTGGCATATTAATATCTAGTTGTCCCAGTATCATTTGTTAAAAAGACTATACTTTCTCCATGAAGTCCCCTTTCTTTGTCAAATATCAGTTCACTACATTTGTTTGGGTCTGTTTGGGGCTCTCTAATCTACTCCTTGATTTAGTTGCCTGTTGTTCCACAAATAACAGTCAGATGACTTTAGTGTCAGTTTTGTGACTATATTTTTCTTTAGTACTGTATTGGCATGTCTGTTTTTTTGCCTTTCCATTACGAACTTTGGGATCTGTTTGTCAACACGCACAAAGTTATCTGCTGGGATTGTGACCAGGATTGCACTAAATTTGTACACTGAATCACGAAGAACTAACATCTTAACAATATCGACTCTTTATTCATGAGCATTGAATATCTTTCCATTTAACTTAGATTTTTGATTTTTCTCATTGGAATTCTGAAGTCTTCCCCACATAGATTTTGTACACTGTTTCTTAGATATATATCTACTTTACTTTTGGGGCTGTTAATGGTGTTACTTTTAATTTTAAATTCAATTACTTATTGCTAATATACAGAAAAGCACTTCACTTTTACATACTGACCTTTAATTTTGCAACTACACACTTACTATTAATGGGTTCCAGGAGTTTGTTTGTTGTTACTGATTCTTTGGGATTTTTTTTCAGCCATGTCATCTGAGAATAAAGTTAGTATTATTTCTTCATTTCTAATCTGTATATCTTTTATTATGTTTTCTTGTGTGCGCATTAGCTCTAACTTCTAGTATGACGCTGAATACGAATGTCAACCAGGGACATCCTTTTTTCCCTGATCTTAAGAGGAAAGGATGTAGTTTCTCACCATTGAATATGATTTTTAGCTATAAGTTTTTTTGTAGATTATTTTTTTATGAAGTTGAATACGTTTTTGTTGAAGACATTTTTTTCTTTATCTTAAATAAGTGCTAGATTTTCCCAGATGCTTTATCCATAACTATATGACTTTTTTTCTTCAGCTTGTTGATGGGATGGGTTACAGTCATGCCTCAGAGATACTGTGGGTTCAGTTCCAGACCACTGAAAGCTAACATTGCAATAAAGCAAGTCACACAAATTTTCTGGTTTCTCAGCAGAGAAATGGTAAGTTATGTTTATGGTATGCTATTAAGTGGATAATAGCATTATGTCTTAAAAATGTTATAAGACATTATGTCTTTAAAGAGACATAATGCTTATTAAGTATGTAACAGCACTATATCTTTAAAAAAGTACATCTCTTAATTAAAAAACTTTTTTACTAAAAAATGCTAACTATCATCTGAGCCTTCAATGAACTGTAATTGTTTTTTCTGCTGGAGGGTCTTACTTGCCTCAGTGTTGATGGCCGCTGACTGCTCAGGGCAATGGCTGTTGAAAGTTGGAGGGGCTGAGGCAATTTCTTAAAATAACAATGATGTTTGCCACATCAATTGATTATTCCTTTCATGAAAGATTTCTCTGTAGCATGCCATGCTGTTTGATATCATCTTACTCACAGCAGAATCTTTTTCAAAACTGGAGTCAATTCCCTCAAAGACCACAGCTGCTTTATCAACTAAGTTTATGTAATATTCTACATCCTTTGTTCTCTTTTCAAAAATGTTCACAGCACCTTCACCAGGTATAGATTCTATCTCAGTAAATCACCTTTGCATATCCTTAACAAGCAACTCCTTATCCACTAAAGTTTTATCATGAGATTGCAGCAATTTAGCCACATCTTCAGGCTACTTCTAATTCTTGTTCTCTTGCTATTTCTACAACATCTACAGTTACTTCCTCCACTGACATCTTAATCCCCTTAAAAAAATCACCTATGATGGTTGGTATCAATTTCTTCCAAACTCCTGTTAATGTTTACATTTTGAATTCCTCCCATGAATCATGAATGTTCTTAAGGGCATCTAGAATGGTGAATCCTTTCCAGATTTTTAATTTACTTGGTCCAGTTCCATCAGAGGAATCACTATCTAAGGCAGCTATACCTTCATGACATATATTTCTTCAATAAAGGATTTAAAAGTCAAAATTACTCCTTGACCCACGGGCAGAACAGATGCTGTGTTAGCAGGCACGAAAACATTAACATCCTCAAATATCTCCATCAGACCTCCCAGGTGACCAGGTTCACTGTCAATGAACAGTATTGTTTCTAAGATTTTTTTTAATTTTTATTTTTTATTTAATATGACTGAGTGAAAATATTTTGAAAGGAATCTTTTTTTCTGAACAGTAGGTCTTAATAGTGGGCTTAAAATATTCAGTAAACCATGTTGAAAACAGACATACTGTCACCTAGGCTTTGCTGTTCCATTTATAAAGTGTAGGGAGAACAAAGTTAGCATAATCCTTAAGGGCCCTAGGATTTTCAAAACAGTAAATGAGCAATGACCTTAAATGAGTTTCAACTTAAAATCATCCGCTGCATTAACTCCTAACAAGAGTCAACCTGTCCTTTGAAGCCAAGCATTAACTACTCTCTAGCTAAGAAAGTCCTAAATGGCATCTTTTTTCAAAGTAAGACTTTTTTCGTCTACACTGAAAGTTCGTTGCTTAGTGTAACCGCCTTCATTAATTATCTTACCTAGCTTTAGATAACTTACTGCAGCTTCTACATCAGCACTTGCTGCTTCACTGTGCACTTTTATGTTACAGAGAGATGGCTTCTTTCGTCTACATTGAAAATCTGTTGCTTAGTGTAACCACCTTCATTAAATTATCTTACCTAGATCTAGATAACTTACTGCAGCTTATACATCAGCACTTGCTGCTTCACTCTGCACTTTTATGCTACAGAGAGATGGCTTCTTTCCTTAAACCCCATGAACCAATCTCTGCCGGCTTCAAACTTCTCTTCTGCAGCTTCCTCACTTCCCTCAGCCTTCCCAGCCCTGAAGCATTATGGCCTTGCTCTGAATTAGGTTTTGACTTAAGGGAATGGGGAAGGTTGTGGATAGTTTGATCTTTTCTCCAGACCACTAAAACTTTCTTCATATCAGTGATAAGGCTTGCTATGGACTGAACTGTATTCCTGTGAAAAACGTGTGTCAACTGGGCTAAGCCGTGATTTTAAGTATTATGTGACAGTCTACCATTGTGTTATCTTCATGTGATTTTTCCATGTGTTGTAAATTCTATCTCTATAATGTTGATGAGGTAGGGTTAGTGGCAGCTAAATCAATGAGGCAGGACCCAATCTGTAAGATTAAGTTGTGTTATAAGCCAGTCTCTTTTTCAGACATAAAAAGAGAAGCAAGTAGAAACATGGAGACCTTATACCACCAAGAAACAAGAACCAGGAAAACAGTGCATCCTTTGGACCTGGGGTTCCCTGAACTGAGTTCATCAACCAGGGAAAACTGATGAGAAGGACCTTCCCCGAGAGCTGACAACAACAGAAGGCTTTCCCCTGGAGCCTGGACCCTGAATTTGGACTTCTAGCCTCCTACACTATAAGAATAAATTTTTCATTGTTAAAACCATTCACTTGTGTGGTATTTCTATTACAGCAGCACTAGATAAGGAAGACAAAGCTGTTTTAACTTATCATTTATATGTTCACTCTAGCAGCACTTTTAATTTCAAGAACTTTTCTTGTGCATGCGCAACTTGGCTAACTTACAAGCCACTGTAGGGTTATTAATAAGCCTAATTTCAACACTGTTTTGTCTCAAGGAATAGGGAGGCCTGAGGAAAGGGAGAGACACTGCTCAGTGGAGCAGTCAGAATACACATTTATCAAGTTTGCTATCTTCTATGGGTACAGTTCAGACTGCCCCCAAACTATATAAGAGTAGTAACATCAAAGATCACTAAACACAGATCACTGTAACAGGTATTATGGTAATGAAAATGTTTGAAATATTGGGAGATTTACCAAAATGTGGCACAGAGACACAAAGTGAGCACAGGCTATTGAAAAAATGGCTCTGATAGACCTGCTGAATACAGGGTTGCCACAAAATTTCAATTTATAAAAAAAGGATTATCTGCCAAGTACAATAAAATGAGGAATACCTGTATATTCATTTTTTTAATGCTGAGCCAGCAGCTGCTAACTGGAATTCTACTTTTATCTGGGTTTATAATTCTTTTTACACATTGTTGGGTCTGATTTGCTAACATTTTTTATCGAGAATTCTTACTTTTATATTCATGAAACCACAACTGGTACTCCTACTTTAACTCTGCTATTTGCAATTTGTGCCCCAACCCTTGGGATCTTTTCAAAGAAATAGCTTTTGGTTTTTTAAAATTTCTCTATTAATTTCCTGTTTTCTCTTTCACTGATTTCTACTCTTTTGTAATTTCATCTTCTTTCTTTGGATTTTTTCATTTGTTTCCTAACACAGAAACTTAGATTGACTTTTTAAATGTCTTTTCTTTTCTAACATATGCATTTAATGTTAGAAATATCCCTCTAATCACTTTTACTACATCACAAAAATTTTCATTTCATTCAAAGTATTTTTTAAATCTGTTGAGACTTCCTCTTTGACTCATGTGTTATTTAGAAATGTGTTGCTTACTCTCCAAATATTTTGTTATTTTCCAGCTATCTATCTTCTGAAAAGCTTGCAGCACAAAGACTCACCTAGGGAAGGCGTTTAATTTCAGAGGGAAAAAAAGTTCCTATTGCCTGTTAAAAACATGCAGCTTTCCTCTCTCTCTTATTTTTTAAAGAATACAGTTGGCCATGGAATGAAAGCTAGAAAAGATTGAGTAACAGCACTGAGACATGTGGGCTTTGCCACTGGACAAAGGAGGTTAGAAGACTGTAGTTTGGAGTCTACCTAGGTTTGCAACTATTTATTCACAATTTGAACACTTGACAGTTGTCCATGTTAATTTATTTGCAGTGCTATTGGTTCATCTGTCAAAAAAAAATTGATTTCTAGTTTAATTCCACTGTGGTCTAACAGCATGTTTCACATGATTTCTAGGTGTTTAAATTTGTTAAGGTATTTTGTGGTGTAGAATGTGGTATACCTTGGCGACTATTTCATGTGAGCTTGCGAAGAACGTGTATTCTGCTGCTAAAGTAATCTATAAATTTAAACTGTATCTGGTTGACTAATGCTACTGCTGAATTCAAGTATATCCCTACTGATTTTTCTACAACCTACATCATATCAGTTACTGATAGAAGTGTTTACGTCTCCAGCTCTGACAGTGGATGTAACCATTTATCCTCAAGTTCTATCGATTATAGCCTCAAATATTTTGATATTCTGTTGTTTAGCACATACATATGTCTTTGTGGAGAACTGATCCCTTTACCATTATGTAATGCCTCTTTTATCCTTGATAATTTTTTTTCTACAATCCAGCATAAATTTGCGTGCCCACCTATGTGGAGCTCCTGCTGCTCTCCCTGCTCAATGACAGCACACTCCTTCTCTCCATTCTATACATGTCATCTCCTCCTAACAATCTCCTGTCCCCTCCTCTCCACCCTCTTCCCCTTATCCAGTAAGAGCCCAGCAGGATGACATGCTATGGATGCATAAAACAATAAACTGCACACACGATATGGTCATTCTGTGTTGCCAAGTCCAATTCATTCCGTTCCGAAGAGCTGACCTCAGTAATGATTTACGGACAGGGCCCATGCTCCCAGGGCAACCCCAAGGCCCCTGGACCATCAGCTGGGGTCTTTTACTGGAGTTCTCAGAGTGCCTGTGAGACTCAATTTGGTGAGTCCCATCACAGCTATCCCTGTTGGTGGCCAGGCACTATCTGGTTACTCTGGTCACAAGTCGATGTAGTCACCCACTCATGTGGGTCTCTCGGTCTTCTGGGTTCTCTTTCCCCCATGTTGCTTTGGTCCTTGGTAATCATTTGTTCCTGCTAAGTTGGGACCACATGGTGTACCTCAGATGGCAGCTTGCTAGCTTTTAAGACCCCAGATGCCACTCACCAATGTGGGGTGCAGAAGACTCTCTTAGCAATACACCAGCTATGTCAATTGGCCTCGATGTCCGCTGTGAACATGGTCCCTAGACCCCTGCCCCTGCTACCCTGTCCTTGCAATATTGGGTTAAGAATGGATGAGTATTCATGTTATGTTGAAGTCCAGTTAAACTGATCTTCTTTCTAATGCGTGCTGTCACTGATTTCACTCAAACAAATTTCTATCAACTATCTAATCTATAACCAACCCTCACCCTCCCTCCCTCCCCACCCTTCCAGCTGTCAGAGTCTTGTCTTCTATACATGAGTCTGTTTGTAAGTTCTTATTATACAGGTCTCATACCATATTTGTCCTTTTGCCACTCACTACTTTCACTCAACGTAATGTCTTCCAGTTGAAACCAGGCTATGAGATGCTTCCTAAAATCATCATTGTTCTTTATATCCTTGATAATTTTCATTGCTCTGATCTGAAGTTTGTTTTTTGATTAGTGTTAGCATGGTATATCTCTCTTCTTTCACTTACTTTAAATCTGTGTCTTTATATTTAAAGTGAGTTTCTTGAAAAATATAGCTATGAGCTTTGTTTTTTTCCCCCTTAAATCCACTCTTACACTGTCTTTTAATCGGTATATTTAGATCATTCACATTTAAAGTGACTACTGTTGTGAGATAATGTTGTCGTATCTCTAACTATTTACTATTTGTTGCCTTGATCTTTTGTCTTCTACTGTCTTCTGTTTCTTTGAACATTTTCTCTCTTAACACATCAATTATAATTTTTTTGTAGGAACTAAACTTTGCAACACACATACCCAATTAATCCAAGTCCACTTTCAGATAACATAGTATCTCTTCAAGGTAGTGCAAGTACCTTATTTGCAATTCCTCTCTCGTTCATTATTTTGTTGCTGTTCATTTATCTCACTCTTTTATGAACTTAAGTTGCTAATAAATTGTTGCTATTATCATTAGAAACAAACTATCATTTGTTAGATGGATTAAGAACAGGAAATTTCAAAGATTTTACTACTGTCTTTGTCGTCTAGTGCTGCTGTAACAGAAAAACCATGAGTGGATATCTTTAACAAAGAGAAGTTTATTATCTCACTGTTCAGTAGGCCACAAGTCTGAATTCAGGTCACCGTCTCCAGAGAAGGAAACCCTGGTGGCATAGTGGGTTAAGTACTACATCTGCTAACCAAACAGTCGACAGTTCAAAGCTGCTAGGTGCTCCTTGAAAACTATGGGATGGCTTAGCGTACTCTGACCTAAGGGTCACTCTGAGTTGGACCAACTCAATGGCAGTGGGTGTAGGTTTGGGTCTCCAGGGAATGCTTTCTCTCTGTGTCAGCTGTGGAGGAAGGTCTTGGGTTGTATCAGTCTTACCTTGGTCTAAAAGTATCTTAGCACAGGAACCTGTAGTCCAAAAAATGCACTCTACTCCCAGCACTGCTTTCATGGTGGTATGAGGTTCCCGTGTTTCTTTGCTTGTCTCCCTTATATTTCAGAAAAGACTGGCTTAAGACATTACCCAATCTTACAGACCTCATCAATGTAAGTACTATTAATTCATTTTATTCAAAATCATAGTGATAGAATTTGTAACATACAGGAAAATGTCATCAAACAGTGGACAATCACACAATCATGGGACTAATGGCCTAAACAAGCTAATACATGCATTTTTGGTGAGACATGATTCACTCTATGACATTTATCTTCACATTCCTTTTCTGATGCCTTTTTTTTTTCCTTAATGTAGATCCAACTTTCTGATCTACTTAATTTTCCTTCTCTGTGAAGAACATCTTTTAACATTTCTAGTAAGGCAAGTCTAGTGATGACAAATTCCTTCAACATTTTGTCTGAGAAACTCATTTTCCCTTCACTTTTGAAGGGCAATTTTTACTGGGTACAGAATTCTAGGTTGTTACTTGCTGTTAGATGCTGCTGAATTGGCTCTGACACATAGTAGCCTTACATATACCAGAATGAAACATTTTGCAGTCTTGAGTCATGCTCACAATCATTGCCATGTTTGAGCATAGTGCTGCAGACACAATATCAATCCATCTCATTGAGCATCTCCCTCTTTTTCATTAACGCTCTACCACATATGATGTCCTTTTCTAGCAATAGGTTACTTCCTTCTAAGGAACATTCTGGCAGTACTTCTTTCAACACTGATTTGTTTGTTCTCTTGGAAGTCCATAGTGCATTCAATAGTGTTCACCAACACAATCTCAATGCATCAGTTCTTCACTTTTCCTTTTTCATTGTCCAGCTTTCACATCCATCTGAGATGACTGAAAATACCATAGCTTGGGTCGAGTGCACCTTAGTCATCCAGTGATTTCTTTACTGTTTCCATGAGTACTGACTGTTGATTTAAGTAGAGAGAAATCCTTGAAAATGTCAATTTCATCACCATTTATCATGTTGTTTATGGGGCCAATTGTGAGGATTTCCATTTTCATTATGCTCAGGCATAATCTATACTGAAGGGTTTTTTTTTTTTTCTTTCATATTTTATGTATTTCACTCTGTACTCTTCTTGCTTGCATGGGCTTCTGAAGAAAAGTGTAATGTAATTCTTATCCTCATTTTTCTAAAGGTAAGTTTTCCCCCTCCCTACAAACCCCATCCCAGGCTTCTTTCAAGATTTTCATCTTTGATTTTCTGTAATTTGAATATTCTCATTATGTATCTTATACTTTCACAGTAACTGTCCTGTATTTCTGGATATCCTGTTCTTTTTTTTGCCTTTTCTTTGTTCCCCTTGATTTTTAATTTGGTATGTTTCTACACACATATCTTCAGGTTTGCTGCTTTTCTCCTTGGCCATGTCGATTCCATTGCTAATTCACCAAAGACATTTTTCGTACCTGTTACTGTTTTTGATTTCTAGCATTTACTGTCATTTTTACAGCTTCTGTGCTTTTGTTCCCACTATCTGTATATTCTTACATATTTTTCACTTCTTTCATCAGAGTCCTTAACTCTTTTAAATTCCTAGTCTATAATTCCAAAATCTCCTAATTTCTGAGTCTGGTTCTGATGCTTGCTTTGTATCTTCGTATTGTTATCTGCCTTTTAGCATGCCTTGGAATTTTTGGTTGAAAGCTAGCTATGATGTAGTGGGTAATGGAATTCAAAAAAATAAGTCTTATACTTACCTGCCTGGGCATTATGCTATGTTTACTCTTTTCCATAGCTGTGGTGTTAGAGGCTAAATAAAATTTCCTCTATTGTCCTTGGTTTTGTCTCCTTTATTGTCTTTTGGTTTCTCTAAATTTTGTTGTTGTTAGGTATCATCAAGTTATTTCCAACTCATAGCAACACTACATACAGCAGAACAAGAACAACAAACGGCCTGGCTCTGTGCCATCTTCACTATCATTGATACGCTTCAACTCATTGTTGCCGCCACTGAGACAATACATCTCATTGAGGGTCTTCTTATTTTCACTGACCCTCTATAATTTACCTAGCTGATGTCCTTCTCCTTATCCCTCCTGATAATGTCCAAAACACATGCTACAAAGTCTTGCATTCTTGCTTCTAAGAAGCATTCTGGCTGGACTTCTAAGACAGATTTGTTTGTTCTTTTGGCAGTCTGTGGTATATTTAATATTCTTTGTCAACACCATAATGCAAAGGCATCAGCTCTTCTTCAGTCTTTTTTATTATCCAGCTTTCCCATGCATACAAGGTAAATGAAAATATCATGTCTTGGGGCAGGCATACTTTAGTTCTCAAACTGACATCTTTGTCTTTTTCAACACCTTAAAGAGGTATTTTGCAGTAGATCTTCCCAGTGTAATACACTGTTTGACTGTTGCTTACATGGCTGTTTGCTGTGCATCCAAAATTAAATCCTTGACAGTTTCAATCTTTTCTCCATTTATCATGATGTTCCTTATTGCCCAGTTGTGAGGCTTTTTGTTTCCTTTATAATGAGGTACTGATTTTCACCAGTAAGTGCTGCAAGATCTCTTTACTTTTTATAAGCAAGACTGCATATTGTTGTTAACTAACACTTAGCCAATCCTAATGTTGCATTCCTCTTCATATAGTTCAGCTTCCCGGATTATTTAATCAGCATACAAAATAAATAAGGTGAAAGGATACAGCCCAGACACACACTTTTCCTGACTTGAAACCATGTTAAGACTTCCTCGTTTTGTTTGAAAAGCTAGTTCTTAATCTATGTACAGGTTTCACATGAGCACAGTTAAAGTGTTCTGGAATTCTCAGTTCTCTTCAATGTTATCCATAATTTGTTATGATGCACACAGTCAAGTGCCTCTGCACAGTCAATAAAACATGCTAAGCATTTTTTTGGTATTCGTTGCTTCCAGCCAAGATTCATCTGATATCAGCAATGAAATCCTTTGTTCCATGTCCTCTTCTGAACCTGGCTTCAATTTCTGGCAGTTCCCTGTTGATGTATTGCTGCAATTGCTTTTGAATGAAACTGGAATGGGCACAAACATGGATCTCTTCCAGGTGGCTGGCAAGGTAGCTGTTTCCAAATTTCTTGACATACATGAGTAAGCACTTCTAGTGATTCATTCATTTGCTGAAACATCTCAATTCATATTCCACCAATTTCTCAAGCTTTGTTTTTTTGCCAATGCCTTTAACATAGCTTAGATTTCTTGCTTCATTACTACTGGTTCTTAATTATGTACTATCATTGGAAATGACTGAACAGTTGTGGTACAGTGACTGCGTATTCCTTCCACCTTCTTTTCATGCGTCCTACATTGTTTAATATTTTCCTCCTGGAATCCTTCAACATGTAGTTTGAGACTTCAGTTTTTTCTTCGTTTTTCTCAGCCTGAAAAAAGCTAAGCATATTATTCCCTTTTGATTTTCTACCTCCAAGACTTTGCACATTTCATTATAATATTTTACTTTGTCTTCTTAACCCGTTCTTTGAAATCTTCTCTTCAGCTCTTCCAGTCACTTTAGCTATTCTATGTTGAAGAGCAAGTTCCAGATTCTTTTCCGACATCCACTTTGCTCTTTTCTTTCTTTCTTGTCTTTTTAATGACCTTCTGCATTCATCATGTATGATGTCTTTGACATCATCCCATAATTTGTCTGGTCACCAGTTTACTGCATCGAAATCTATTCTTGAGATGGTATTTAAATTCAGGAGTGATATACTCAAAGTTGTATTTTTAGCTCTGTGGACTTGCTCTAATTTTCTTCAACTTTAACTTGCATATGAGCAATTGACAGTCTGTTTCACAGTCAGGGCCTGGTCTTTTCTGACTATAGTGATATTAAGCTTCTCTATTGTGTCTTCCCACAGATGGAGTCTCTTTGAGTCCTATGTATTCCGTCTGGTGAAGTCCCTTTGTATACCTGCTGTTTGTTATTGAAAAAGGGTATTTGCAATGATTAAGTCACTGTCTTACAAATCCCATCATGGGATCTCTGGCATCATTTCTATCACCAAGGCCATACTTCCCATCTACTGATCTTTCTTTATTTCCAACATTTACATTCTTATCACCAATAAATATCAAGGCATCTCGATTTTATGTTTAATCTATTTCAGATCGCAGAAGTTGGTAATAATCTTCAATTTCTTTATTTCTCACATTAGTGGTTGGTGTAGATATTTGAGTAACAGTTTTATTAACTGGTATTCCCTGTAGATGTATGAATATTATCCTATCACTGCTAGGATTGTGCTTAAAGACAAATCTTGAAATGTCTTTTTTTTGCATTTTTAATTGTATTTATTCCATTGTCTTTCAAGCGAAAGTTTACAATTCAAGTCAGTTTGTCATATAAAAATCAGCACACATTGTTATGTGACCCTAGTGAATGCACACTTCTCCTCTCCACTCTGTGTTACCTATGTCCACGCAGCTAGCTTCTATCCCACTTTGCCTTCTCATCTAGACTCTAGACAGGAGTCACCCAGTTAATCTCAGGTATCTACTTAGGCCAAGAAGCACACTCTTCACCAGTATCATTTTATGTTTTACAGTCCATTCAATCTTTTTTTGAAGAGTTGGTTTCAGGAACGGTTTTAGTTATGGGCTAACAGAAAGTCCAGGGACCATGTCTTCCAGGGACCCTCCAGTCTGTCAAGTCATCAAGTTTGGTCTTTTTAACAGAGTTCAAGTGCTGCACCCTACTTTTCTCCCACTCTACCAAGGACTCTGTGTGTTCCTTGTCAGAGCACTCACCGGTGGTAGCTAGACATCCTCTAGTTCTTCTGGTCTCATGCTGACATAGTCTCTAGTTATGTGGTGGTTTCTGTCTGTTCAGCTCATATTGTTCTCATGTCTTTGGTGTTCTTCATTCTCCCTTGCTCCAGGTGGGTTTGGAACAACTGATGTGTCTTAGATGGCTACCACCACCAGCGTACATGTGTTCCAGTCTCTCCACAGCTTCTCCAACATTTACTACTTTGTGTTTTTTTGATTAATGCCAACCTTCTTGAGGTGAGATGGTATCTCACTGTAGTTTTGATTTGCATTTTCCTTACGATTAATGATCATGAAGATTTCCTCAAATATCTGTTAGCCTCCTGAATGTCTTCTTTGGTGATGTGCCTGTTCATATCCTTTGCCCATTTTTTTAAATTGGTTATCTTTCTGCTGTTGAGGTTTAGCACAATCTCGTATACTTTAGACATTATATGCTGATCAGATTTGTCGTAGCAAAAAACAGTTTTCCAGTCTGTATGTTGTCTTTATACTGTTTTGGTGAAGTCTTTGGATAAGCACAATTGCTTAATTTTTAGTAGTTCCCATTTATCTATTTTTTCATCTGGTGTTTATGCATTATTAACAATGCTTTGTGTTCTGTTATCCTATGTATTAGGGTTCCCAGCATCCTTATTTTTCATCCATGATCTTTATTGTTTTGAATTTATATTTAGATCTTTGATCCATTTTGAGTTAGTTTTTGTGCCTGGCATGAGGCATGGGTCTTTTTTCATTTTTTTACAGATAGCTATCCAGTTATGCCAACACCACTTGTTAAAGAAATCATCTTTTCTACAATAAACATATTTTGGGCCTTTATCATCAAAATGCTGTTTTTGATGATGAATACAATGTTATTCCTTTTCAATTTGTAATTCCTGGCAGAAAAAAATTAAACCCACTGCTGCAGAGTCAATTCAGATTCATAAAGACCCTACAGGACACAGTAGAACTGAGCCAGAGTTTCCATGGAGTGCCTGGCAGATCTGAAATGCGATCTCTTGGCTAGATGCCATTGTACTTAACCACTAAGCCATCAGGGTTTCTGATTCAAAATGGCCAATACCGGTTCATTTCAGCTCACTAACACCTACTACATCAATCTCTATGCATTCCAGTTTATTTTTAACAACTTTCAATGTTTCTGGAGTCTCACTTTGCACATTCCACATATCAATTATAAATGGATTTTTACGGTTGTTTCTTCTCATTCCTAATCAGGCAACATCAGTAAATGAAGGCCTTGAAAGTTTACTCTATCCAAATCACGATTATCAACTTTACATTCAGGAGGCAGCTCATCCCCAGTTGTATTCTGAATGCCTTCCAACCTGAGAGGCTCATTTTCTAGCCCTATGTCAGACTATGTTTCATAGCTATTCATAAGGTTTTCACTGGCAATTTCTAGAGCACCAGGGCCTTCTTCCTAGTTTGTCTTAGTCTAGAAGGTCTGCTGAGATATGTCCGCCACAGGTTACCTTATTGGTGGGCATAACTTCCAGAATCACAGCAACACACAAGCCACCACAATATAACAAGTGGTTATTTGAGTGTTTTAAAATGCAAAACAGGCCAAGGATTAATATTGTTTTCAAATCTTTTAAAATCATACTAATTTTTTGTCTACTTGTTTTATCACTTATAAAGACAAGGGTGATTGACAGTTTTCACGGTAATTGTGGACTTTTCTACTCACTGCATTTCTATTAGGTTTTTCTTCTACATTTCAAACTTCTGTTATTATGTCATTAAACACACAGGACTGTCCTGTCTTTTTAATGAACTGGCATATTTATTATTATGAAAGTGCTAAAACAGGTTTCTTTATCTCTGGCAATGTTCTTTGCTCTGAATCCTATTTTGTTTGTTATTATTAACAGGCATTTTGATTTTCTTTTAACTAGTTTATCATGGTACTGTATTTTTCATCTTTTTACTTTTAATTTGTGTATTCATAGCTCAGAAACATTTTTTATAAGGAGAATGCAGTTGATTTCAACTTTTTAAATCAGTTAATCTCTGCCTTTTAATTGGGTATATTCAGCCATTTATATTTAATATCCCAACCCAGTCTGCTCCTTGGAAACTCTATGGGACAGTTCTACTCTGTATACAGGGTCACTATGATATTTAATATAGATATGATTAAATCTCTCATTTGGTTTCTACATACTCTATTGTCCCTTATTAACTTACTCCTTTTTTTTCACTGCCTCCAAAATTTTGGATGAGTCAGAACTGACTCAACATCAACTGGTTTGGTTTTAGTTTCTTTTGCATTAGCAGTCTTTATGATTCAGTCTTATTAACTTTGTTGGCTTCTCACTTACAACTATATTTTACTGGTTGCTATAAAATTTACAGTAGACATCTGCACCTTATCACAGTGTACACTCAAGTGACACTGCATCACTTAACATACAATGCAAGAAACCTATAAAGCATATTTCCATAACTGTATTCCTAACCTTTGTCACTGCTGTAATACATTCTATTTATACGTTATAAATCCCTAAATTCATTATTGTTTTTGTATAAAGTCAATATTTTCTTTTACAGTCAATATCTTAAAGACTTAAATAATAATAATTGTGTATATTTAACTATGTAATTACCATTTTTGGTATTTTCATGTCTTTGTGTACATGATTTTCTCTCTTGCTGAAAGATTTCCTTAAACATTTTTGCAGTGTGGGTCTGATAGTGATGAATTTTTTAAAAAATTCTTGTAGTGTTCATCTGCTGGTGATTTCTGGAAGTCTTTATTTCCACCTTTGTTTTTGAAACATATTCACTGGGCATAAAACTCTAATTTGATTTTTTTTTCTACCTAAAAAATATTGCTCAATTGTGTTCTTACTTACAGTATATCTTTCACTCTTACCTTTAATCTTCTGTAGATAATGCGGCCTTTCCCCGTGCCTGTTTTAAGATTTTTCTCTTTATCATTGGTTGTAAGCACTTTGATTATGATGTGCCTTCCTATAGTTTACTGTCAATGGGATTAGTGGCTTTTCTGGAATCTGTTACATTTATAGTTCCCACAAAGTTTGGAAACTTTTGTTATTATTTCTCCACACATTTTTCTGATTAAACTCCCGCCATCAGGTATCCCAATTTTGTGTGTCTGTGTATGGCACTGGGTTGTATGTATGTGTACATATATGTATATATATGTGTGTGTATGTGTATATATTTGTATATGTCTGTATATATGCATGTATATACATATGTGTGCGTGTGTATATATGTATGAATATGTATACGGCTGCCTGAAGTTGTCCCAGAGCTCAGATACATTTTTCTTTCTTCTTCTTCCTTTTTTTTAGTCTTTTTTCATTTCACTTGGTTAGTTTCAATTGCTGTCTTCAAAATCACTAATTTGCAGTGTTAACCTACTGTTAATCCCATCCAGTTCTTCATCTTAGACATTGCAGTTTTCATCTCTAATTCAGTGATTTTTTTTTCCATATCATACATTTCTCTACTGAACTTTTTGAACACATGGAATCAAGTCATAATAATTTTTTAGTATCATTATCTGTTAATTTTAATAACTGTCAGTTTTGATCAGTTTAATCTCACATCCTTCTTTATTGTAGAGTATACAAAGATAAGATACTCAACAAGAATGGTAACACCTAAATTTGGCTTTAAAGGGGAGTACGTATACAAAGCAATCTTTGTATACCTAGTAATCATCAACTGAATGCAAGACACTGAATTTTATCCTATTGGGTGTTCAGTATTTTCCTGTTCATAAAATATGCTTAAGCTTTGTTCTGGTCAGAGTTTTTTAAGTGCCATATACACGCTATGTATAATCAACAATTTTAGCAAATTTAGTAAAAAACTGATAATGCTTTTGTTAAATCAGTAACATTTTGCAAAACCAAGTCACCAGTTGATACGTATGTTCTGTCACATAGTCATAACTGCACATCCTATTCAAACATCATCAGTTTACAGTTAAGTACATGAAATGATCATTCTGTGCTACTAGAGGAAACAGTGAGGGAAGGACAGATCAAAGCAAAGATTCTACCATAATATCAGTGAGATTTTGTTGTCCCCTTTAAAGACAAATTGAGGTATGACTATTCCTGTTGCATATCTTTGTATACCTACAATAAAGAAGATTTTAAGATAAAGGCAGTTTCAATAATCAGATACAGATAAATTATTTGGAAAAAGTTTGATCTTCTTAGGTCTTGCTTTTATGATTTTGTTTGGAAATTCCGGAATGTTGATCATCTAGTGCTAACTAGTCTCCACTACTGAGTTGAAATATTATTGAGTTTCATTATTTATGAGGTTTGCTAGTTTGGCAGTTGGACACAGGCATTATTCCTGGCCCTGTGTGAGTGCCTGGCACTGTTCTTTCAGTCTTTCTAGATTATTTGCCCCGAGATTGAGTAGTTTTTGTACACATATGTGCTGACTGGTACTCTGTCAAACACTTGAAGGGAACCCTCTGCAAATCTCTGGGCTTCTCTGAGTGTGTAGCTCTCCTCTCTGGAACTCCGTCAGTGAACATTAGCTACCTTGTGGGCTAGACTCACAGCTCTATCTCTTCAGCTCAACCTGCCTAGGATAGTTCTTTCTGTGCCAAAGGCTGGAAACTTTCTCAATGCTCTACATTAGTGTGATTTTTTAAGGCTCAATTGTTCATTCTTTTTCTCTCAGGGTATCTGTTTCACTGATGTCTAATAGTTTCTTGAAAGTTGTTGTTTCATGTGTTTTGACTGTTGGTGGGTTTTTTTTTTTATTTCTTTGCAGGTGGACAAAGCTATTTCTGTATTATATCTTGATCAGAAGTGCAAGTCAAGTCCTGATGATTTTAAGTCATTATTTCTTAAATTCATTTTCAGATTATCTCAGATTATTATGGTGCCTTTTGTAACTACTTTATCTATAGTTTTAGCTCCCTTATAATCTTTCCTTAACATAGCCACCAGAGTGACATAGCAAATATAATCTGACCATTTTCATTTGCTTCACAAATCTTTTTTTTAATGGTCCCACTGACTACATGGTAAGATTTAAGTTTCCTTAACAAAGTACGTAAGTTCTTTATAACCTAGCCTCTACATCACTTGTTAACCATCTTCTATGCCAAACTTTAAATTCCAGCAACAATGAACTACATCTACTTTTCCTACTCAGCATGTTGTTTCTCATAGCTGTGCTTTCATTCACGTCAGCTTCTCTAGGAAGCAATGCCCCTCAGTTTGGATATGTTCTTCAACACTTGTACACATCTTTAACACTGCAACTTAACACATTAAAATGTAATTCTGTTCATGTGTCAGTCTTTTCCAATACACTACAAATTTTCTAAAGACAAGTATTATATCTTAACTTGGTAAATCCAAAGACAGACATATTGCTTGGCATATACCAAATCCAAGCCAAACCTAGTGTCACTGAATCTATTATGATTCATACCAACTCTAGGACAGAACACAACTACCTTATAGACTTTTCAAAGCCATAAATCAAATGCCATAAGCCTATAGCACCTTTAACACTATCCAACCCACTGCTGTCAAGTCGGGTCCATCTCAGCGACAGGTTGGCTCAAAACATCAACCTTCTGGTTAGCAGCCAAGTGCTTTAACCACTGCACCATGAGGACTCTTTACTTGGCACACAGTAGCTGCTTAATAAATCTACAGTGAACTGAGCCAAGCCAGGTGTCGTCGAGTCACTGAACTGAAAGAATCAATAATCTGAACGGTATATATTCTGCCTTTGGAATTTAACCTAAGAAAATTGTCCATTACTACCTTTATGCCCTTCCACAGCACCTAACAACAACACTGAGCACAAATAAACCAAAAAACCAAACACAATGCCATTGTTTCAAACTCATAGGGACCCTGTAGGAACACAGCAGAAATATTTCCATAGGATTTCCAAGGAGCAGCTGGTGGATTCAAACCACCCACCATTTGTTTAGCAACTAAACTCTTAATCACCCTTTTGGCTAAGTAAATATATGATTAGGCATCTTCTATTGTGATCCCATATGCAGCTCTGCTGTCTACAGGGCTGCAATTTGACAACAGTGGGTTTGTTCTTTTTTCTTAATTGTGATCCCAATATTTTCCTTCAAATATCACAGTAATCTTCTTCTCTAAGCTTAAGATTTGGTCTAACAGCTTCTTAAGCTGTGAGATACCAATTATATAATAAATTTCCAGACTTAACGCATTTGTTTTATTATTTTCTAAAAGACAATTGTAAAAGAGCTTTTGAAGTGCCACATATAAGTCACGCATAGTCAACGATTTCAGCAAAAGTGGCATAAAATACTAATGCTTCTGATCAAAAATAAATAATCAGTAATATTTTGTAAAACCAAGTCACCTGCTGATATGTAGTATGTTCTGTAGCATAGTCATGACTGTAGATCCTATTTGAACATCGTCAGTTTGCAGTAAGTGCAAGAAATGAGCACTTTGAAGTACTACAAGAAATAAAAAAAGAAAGATCAAAGCAAAGATTCTATGATGGTACAAGCGGGGTTTTCTCATCCTTTTACAGTCAAATGAAAGCATGACCATTTCTACTGAACCTCTCTGTATACCCTACATAAAAGAATATTTTAAGATATGGGTAGTTTCAATACCTAGAAATAACAGTCTTCCCATTTTTATGAAATTACAGAGAATACTGACAAATATCAAGCTAAGAATCTTTTAAAATTGAAAATAAGATATTCTAAATCTGAACCTCTAACAGCGGATTTCAGTGAAAGAAAACAAATTTCCTCTGAAGAGAGAATATGAAGGAATGAAAAAGGCACAGATGACAATAAACAGTACTTTACGTTCTTAAAACCTTTAGTTTTTATTACACCGAGTACCAAGTCTGCTAGTATGCTGCTTTGAATAATAATGAAAGCATTAATTACTACAAAATACATGTTTTTACTATTTTATAATTTTTACATCCTGAGGAACAATTTATGATGACTTGACAAATTACTTAGACAAATTACTTAACTTCCGTTTCTTCATCTATGAATCTCAAAATTATGACTCTCATAGTCTACTGTAGGATGTACAGAACAGGGTATTTCCCAGTAAATGTTAAGTTTCCACTCCTTCTTGACAAAAAGGAGCAGAATTTTAATTAAAGTAAGATCAGATATGACAACAGGTTGGCTCTGAATACTGCCCTAGCCTCTGTGAAGTGATTTTACTCTTTTCCCTTTCTCTCTTTAAAAAACAGATTTGATGTGTCTCCTATACTTAATTCCTGTTCTACATTTCTAGCTACACAGTTTATTATTTCACCAGATGCCATTTTTTTAATGTTTAACAATAGAAAAATAATCTTACTACTATTAAATACTGCTGTGATCTCTGCTTTTATAACTTCAGTCATAAAAAAATTCTCTGCAGCTCAAATAAATACACTATTCCATTTCTGTCTACTTAAATGTTTTACTAATTACTAATTTTGAACTCAATGAAATCATACGCTACATAGTATGTATGGAAGTTTATCTTTTTTTCTATATTGGAAAAAGTGACACTAAAATGCTTTCTATCAATCTATTTTATTTTTTTATACTGCTTAGCTCATAGTGCATTATTATATAACTTATTTTTGGAGCCTCTATTCTGTTTATTAAAAGTAGTCACACAACTATTTGGTAGGGCAAGACAGATCTTACTGACACCATTCCACAACGCAAAAACTGATACCTTAATCTTTTTATTTACTTGATCATTTTTATAATGAAAGTTTCCAATACACATAAAAGTAGAGAGAACAGTAAAATACACCCCTTTGTACCAGTCATTCAAACTTAACATAATCAATTCATGGTCAACCTTGTTTCCTCCTTCCATCTTTCATTTTATACTGAGACGAATCTGAGATATCAAGTTGTTTTATATATATTTCTGCACATATTTCTAAAATGTATGAATTGTCAAAATAATAACAACACTGTGATCACATCGAAATCACTAATATTGCTTCCTTAGTTTCACCAAATATCCAGTCAGTGTTACAATTTCCAATTGTTTTGTGAATTTTTAAAAGTTCAGTTAAATCATGCTCCAAATAAAATCCACACGTTGTGATCATGTGGCTTGTCTTTCAAATTTCTTTGATTCTCTCTCCATTCTTTTTTTTCCCCTTGCAATTTACTTGCTAAAGAAACTGTCATCTGAGCTATGGGCCTCTCACAATCTAGTTTTATAACTGCATCCTTGTGGTATAACTTCATGCTTCTCTGACCTCCTATAAACTGGTAGCTGGAGCCACTGAACTAATTCAGATTTGAATTTCAGGCACAAGCACTTCCTATATCGCATTACACTGGCCCCACTGCTGATGTTGTTAGGTGCTATCAAGTCAGTTCTGATTCACAGTGATCTTATATACAACAGAATGGAATACTGCCTTGTCCTGCAGCAAGCTTATGACAGCTGTTATGCTTGACCTCGCTGTTGCTGTCACTGTGTCAATCCACCTCTTTGAGAGTCTTCCTCTTTTTCTCTAACCCTCTACTTACCAAGCATGATGTCCTTCTCCAGGGACTGATGCGTCCTGATAATATACCCAAAGTATGTGAGATGTAGTCTTGCTGTTCTTGCTTCTACAGAGCACTCTTCCAGAGTAACTTCAGAGTAATTCTTCTATGACAGTTCATGGTACATTCAATATTCTTCTCAACACCACAATCCAAAGATGTCAATTCTACCATCTTCCTTATTCACTGCCCAGTTCTCACATGTATATGATGCAAATGAAAATACCATGGTTTGGGTCAGGTGCCTCTTTGTTTTCAAAGTTACATCTTTGCTTTTCAAAACTTTAAAGAGGTCCTTTGCAGGAAATCTACCTAATGCAATGCATCTTTTGATTTCCAGACTGTTGCTTCCATGGCTGTTGAAGGTGGAACCAAGTAAAACAAAATCCTTGACAACCTCAATCTTTTCTCTGTATGTCATGTTGTTTACTGATCTAGTTCTAAGGATTTTTGTTTTCTTAATGTTCAGGAGTAATTCACACTGAAGGCTGTGGTCTTTGATCTTCAATTCCTCTTCACTTTCAGCAAGCAAAGTTGTGTCAGCTGCATAATGCAGGTTATTAATGAGATTTTCTCCAATCCTGATGCCCTGTTCTTCATATAGTCCAGCTTTTGTAAGAATCGACTTGATAGCAGTGGGCTTGGTTTGGGGTCGAATTATGTGCTCAGCATAAAGACTGAATAGGTATGGTGAAAGGATACAACCCTGACACACACCTTTCCTCACTTTAAACCACATAATATCACTCTGTTCTGTTAACGACTGCCTCCTGATTATGTAGATTCCTCATGAGCACAATTAAGTGCTTAATTCATTCTCTGCAATGTTATCTACAATTGGCTATGTTCCACACACATTCAAATGCCTTTGCATAGTCAATAAAACAAGGTAGACATCTTTCTAGTATTTTCTGCCTTCAGCCAAGATCCATCTGACATTAGCAATGACACCCCTGATTCCATGTCCTCTTCTAAATCCAGCCTAAATTTCTGGAACAGCCCTGTGAATACACTGCTGCAGTTAATTTTGAATGATCCTCAGGAAAATTTTGTAACATGAAATTTTATGATATTGTTCAATAATTTCTGCATTCAGTTGGATCACTTTTCTTGGGAACAGCCATAAATATGAATCTCTGAGTCATCTGGCCAAGTAACTGTCTTCCATATTTCTTGCCATAATTGAGTGAGCACTTCAAGTGCTGCATCTATTTGCTGAAACATCTCAATTAGTATTTCATCAATTCCTGGAGCCTTGTTTTTTGCCATTGCCTTCAGTGCAGCCTGAACTTCCTCCTTCAGTACTATTGCTTCCCGATGGCATACTATTTCTTGAAATGGTTGTATGTCAACCAATTCTTTTTGGTATAATGACTCTGTGTATTCCTTCTATCTTTTTTTTTTCTTGAGTTGTTTACCATATAATTTTCCTAAAGAATTATTCACTATTGAAACTCAAAGCTTGAATTGTTCTTCAGTTCTTTCAGCTTGATAAATGCCAAGCCCATGATCTTCCTCTTTGGTTTTCTATCCCCAGGTCTTTGCACATGTCATTATAATATTTGACCTTGTCTTCTCGAGCTGTCCTTTGAAATCTTCTGTTCAGTTCTTTTACTTTATCATTTCTTCCTTTTGCTTTAGCTACCTGACATTCAAGAGCAAGTTTCAGCCTTTTCTGACATCCAATTTGTTCTTTTCTTTCTTTCCTGTCTTTTTAATGATCTCTTGCCTTCTAAATGTATGATGTCCTTGATGTCATTCCACAATCTGTCTTATCTTCAGTCATTAGTGTTTTATGTGTCAAATCTATTCTTGGAAGCTCGTAACATCTGATCTTCTCTCTGAAATGCTGACAGCTTCTGACAATCAATTTGTAAGTCTGTTCATTAAGTAAGAGTTACAAAACAGCACTGTTCTATCATATCTTTTGCAACATGCTAGTAGCTGGGATACTTCTATAAAGAGAAATTTCCCCTCATCTATTACTGTATCTAAGGAGCAGTGGTGGCACAGAGGTTAATTACTCAGCTACTAACTGAAAGGTCTGCAGTTTGAACCAACCAGTTGCTCTTCAGGAGAAAGATGCAGTCATCTGGCACCATGAAGATTACAGCCTTAGAAACTCTATGGGGCAGTTTTACACAGTCCTATAGGGTCATTATGAGTTAGAATCAACTTAGAGCATGCAAAAACATATGTATGAAAACATGAGAAAACTGCCAGATTCTTTGCTTTCATTTACCAGTTATCAAAATAATGAACTGGATCTCTAGTTGACTCCAATGGTGCTTCTGGTTTTTTCTTAGTATTACTATAACTCATTGATATAAATATATTTGATGCAGTTCAATCCAGTAGAGTTATCCTTAGTGCTGCTCAAATTTCCTACCTCTGAGCAACAGAAGCCTGTTTATAATGTCCCCTGAGTCTTTTTCACAGGATCCCAGGAGATCCCGCTTCTTCCCTATTTGGTTACCAAGATACTTCAGGCTCACCTTATACTTTCTATCCTGGACCTAAAAGCAGCCATTTCTCTAAGGAGCCCTGGTTTCTTTAAGAGGGAAAAGATTTATTTAGATACCCCAGTTTTGAACTATCCATTTATTGTTTGCATATGACGTTCACAATCATCTAATCTAATATTAACACTTATTTTACTAGTATTTTAAATCTACAAATTCACCTGAGGAGCAGTATCACTTTTGCCATTACTACTACTTTCAAAAAGGATATAGCTTCTTTTTAAAATTATTCAAGTAGTCTTTCTCTTCAATTGGTCTTATATATCTCATAGTCCTATGCACTTTATATTTTTGGTAAAATATGTAGTTTTTGTTTGGGAGCATTATACTAATATTTGATGGATGTTGCCAATTAATTTATAAATCATATTTTCTTCCTTTAAAATGTAGATCCAGAAGATTAAGGTAACTATTATCATTTACTCATGATATCATTAATTAGTTTAAACTTCAGTGATCAGTGGCATAGATGAACTAGGAGTTTTAATTTAGGAGCAGTGAGGAAAGGTTGAGAGAAATCTTGTGGATTGAGGTAATTAAGAAAATGGCAGGCCAAAATGAAATATTGTGAGTAGGTTATGGTCTTCAGACAAGGGTGAGGAATGGAATGTAAGAAGGGTACATCAGAATCACTTATAGGACTACTGAAAGCCATTCCTGTGTCCCTCTTTCCCTCTTCTTAGCCCTCCCAATCAGACTATAATCTACTTTACTTTTTGAAATGCTTCATAGGCCCAATGCATCTAGAACCAAAGCATCTCCAAATCTGGAAAAATTCACAGATTCCCCTCCTCATTTTTTATAGGAGTTCATAATCTATAATGGCATGAATTAGATTTTAAAGAAGCAAGGGCCAGTGAAAAGATCTTAAGAGGCTTCCCAGTTTTGTTTCCACAGTTTCAAAGACTGCTAAGGAAATTCTTCTTGACATCCTACAGTTGAAACTGTTTCTCTTCTGCTTTCTGTAAATGAAAATAAAAAAGAAAAATAATCTGCCTCCAGTTAAAGGTGGTCTATTGACCAGAGCCATTTAGCCCTAATGCCTACCTGAAATCCCACTAACAATGAAATTAAAGACATTCAAAAACAGCATCAAAACTCACATCAAAGCAAGTAACAGAAAGGAAGTAACAGTAACAAAAGTTCAAAAAGTGAAAAGGAAATGGACAAGCAGTATGTGACTGAGAAAACTGAATTCTAAGGGACAAGAATCAGCAAAATAGAAAAACACTGCAGAAAACAAGAACCCTCAAAATAAACTTAAGAACTGGAAGCTTTGGAAAAAAAATGGTGAAAGAGGAGCTGAAAAAAGCAGTAGAATTTGAATGGGGGCAGAAAAGATATATGAAAAACTCCTTTGATGCTCAAATTCCCTCTCCCACTCCAGGCAAGTTTTTCCTTTCCCTCCCCGGGTGAAGTCTGACCGTTTAACTTCTCTATGGAAGTTACGAGAAAGAGTATTTGAACCTTGGAACACTAAGAAGAGTTAAAACAAGAACCATTATACTGAAAACAGATGCATTACATGAAAGCTTATATTATAAACACTGAAAGCTCCTGCCTTTTCTCCTCATTGGCCAAGATACTGTTACCAAGTTTAAATTCTTCAGAGAGCTATCTAAAGAGTTTCTTCTGTAGATTCCATCCAACCTAAGACAAAGATTTCCAGTGAAACAGTTCAAGCTTCCTCACAGTGAAACATACAGATATCAAGCCCCTGTCACAGACATACACATTTTCCCAACACTTTTTAAATTCTTGATTATGAGTAGACAGCCATGACTCACAAATGTTTGAGGACAACAACTAATACACATAACAAAGACTAAAACAAAATTAAAGGAAAAAGCAATTTGTATGTAATAGCCAAGACAGGCAAAAGTAAACAAAAGATTATCCATCTTATTCTCAGAGAAGTAAGGGAAGATATAGGATTAATGAAACAAGAACTGAGTACTATGAAAAAAAGGACCTATTAGAGAACAAAAACCAATTCTTGGAAATTAAAAATGAAACAGGAGAAGTAGAAAGTCCTATAGTGTGAACGATGAAACTGAGGAGCAGACCAAAACACAAGAAAAACAGGAGAGAAAACAGTTTTTAAATTACAGCAGTAATTGATGAGTAGCTAAAAAAAAAGTAGCCCTAGAAAGCAAATGAAATCATCAAAGAAACACTAAAATAATGTTTCAGAAATGAAGGATGTAAGATTCCAGACTGAAACACTCCAATGAGTGTCTAAGATTCTGGATGAAACACTGGATCAAATTAGTCACACACTTACGCACGTAACTGTTAAGATTTCATTTAGGGACAGAGACCACACAAACTTCCAGAAAGATAAAAAGCCTACCACATACAAAAGATCAGGAACACTTAAGATTATTCTTCTTAACTAGCCACACTGTAGGCTAGTACATAATTGAAGAATGCCTTCAAAATTCTGAGGGGAAATAGTCTCAGATTGAAGTTTCTATACCTAGCTAAACTGAAGTGTGAGGTAGACTGGAGACATTTTCAGATATGTAAATTCTAAAATACTACCTCTTGTGTATCCCCCAAGAAACTACTAAAGGATATGCTCAAAAATAAATAAATAAATAAACCAAGAAAGAAGAGTATAAGTAACCTAGAAGGAGATTAAACATTAAAGAGTTAAGGGCACTTCCCAAGATACTAGTGAAGAAATATCCTAGGAAGATAGCTGTGAACCAGGTCAAACAAACAACCTATCCAGGATGATACAGGTCAGAAGGCTCCAAAAGAAATTTTTCAAGAGGAAATAGATAGAATACTGCATTTGAAAGCAATCGGAGGAAATTTACATAACTGGGAATAATACAGGATTGAATTAATTAGTGAATTCATTTGCACAAAGGTGTTAAGAACTGTCATGGACTGAATTGTGTCCCCCAAAAATGTGTGTAGCCATGCGGCTGGCCCATGGTTCACAATATTTTATGACTGTCCTCCTAGGGTTGCCATAATTCAGATCTGACTCGATGGCACTTGGCTTTGGCTTCATTTTGTGATTTTCCTATGCAGTATATTAGAGGATTAGGATGGGACTGTAAAGCCCTTTGTAAGATCACCTCCCTGCTCCACTGTAAAGGGAATTTCCCTGGTGTGTGGCTTGTACTACCTTTTATCTATTTATCCTATAAGAGATAAAAAGAAAGGGAAGCAAGCAGAGTTGAAAACCTCACACGATCAAGAAAGCAGCACCAGGAGAAGAGCATATCCTTCACACCTGAGGTTTCTGTACTAAGATGCTCCCTGAACAAAGACTGATGTAACACAAGGACTTGCCTCCAAAGCTGACATGGGGGAAAGCCTTCCCCTGGAGCAGGCATCCTGAATTTGGATTTATAGCCTACTGGACTGTGTAAGAATACATTTTCCTTTGTTAAAGCCATCCACTTTGTGGTATTTCTGTTAGAGCAGCACTAGATGACTAGAACAACAATTTTTCAGAGAAGATAGTTATTAACTTCACGTTTAAAAAAAAGGTAAGAAAAAGTATATTACAGGGCACAGTGTGAACAGCATTCATGTAGTCATAGCAATGTAAATATTTATCTAACAAAAATTGTGTTATGACTATGTTAGAAGGATGAAGAATGCAAAGTTATGTGTATTTGTGGTCACAGAAAGAGCGTAATCTTTATGCTCCATAATGCGAAACTGACATATGACTCAGGGGAAACTGTGCGGTGTGAAGGTCAGGAGTTGTATTGTTTGTTTTTTAACAATCCTTAAGAACTATTTGACTTCAAATTACATAAATACATAATTATGATAGAAAAAATAAAGTGTCAGTTTCAGCATGACATCCTAAGAAAATCAAACAATGTTTTTACATGCTTGCATCTATACTAAATTAGAATTTTTTAGGACAGGAATGCTACCATGATGATCATTATGGATTTTCTTTAGTCTTACAGACTTATAGTGTAAAATTAATATTTACTTATATTTATGAATGTAAATGAAAATATGCTATAAAATAACTTTCAAGTTCGTTAAAATGTCACTACATGAAAGCTGACTATTACTTGGATAGGTTGACTCATCTACTCTGTACTTAAGGATTTCTCACACAAGTCTCAAATATAGTTACAATATTTTAAACTTTTCTGATTTTTTTTCCTGGGCTAAACTGTTTAAGATATCTTAAGTCTTACGGTTTTGATAAATAGAAAAAGCTAAGGAGTTATATTTTAGCAATGTCTTCCTTAATATGATATATCCATATTTTCAAAGTTGGCTGTTTAAACTAGACTAGCCAAACAGGGTTATGTATTTACATGTTGGGACAATTTCAAGGTGGTTTCATCTAAATGTGGTTATCTGTATAGTTAATGAGGCATTTAGTTTCAGAGGAAAAAAAGACCAAACTGTTAGCAGCTGCTGCTACAGTGACATTTTATTAATTATATTAAAATATTTTTTTCTTACCATTCTGAATGAGTTGAACATGGCCACCCACTAGCCAGAAGAGAGAATCAGTCACAATTCGGAAAGAGTGTAGTAATTCATCTTTTTCTTCACCCTTAACACAAAAGATAAATCTAATTTATTTTTCTGCAATTTGCTTTATGAAAAGTGACTTCTAAAAATAAAAATTAAAAAAAAAGTGACTTCTCTCTGAGGAGTCTGAAGACCTAGCTTCCAGATTGAGCTTAATTAACTATTTAAGAGTAAGTTTTTATGCACAGGTATACTTTAGTCTCATTTGACATCTATTTTGGTTTTTTGTTTCTCTCCTGTCTGTTTAATAGCCTTCTACCTTCTTTTTGTAAGATGTCTTGTAAGCTTGTACTGCAGCACAACAGTAATGATGACAACAGTAAAAATATTAATAATTATTAATCTTCTTAATAATTATTTTATCCCTATTATTCTAGCACGGCATTACATGTTTAATAAATAGACATTTGTTGATTAAAAGATAATAAAAAACCCCAAAAGGCGTAAGAAATGTCATAGCTTAACCATTTCTTTAAGCCATAAATTGCCTTTGTGGTTTCACCAGAAACTGCCTTTGCCGGTTTCACCAAAAAGAACAGGAGAAAAGGCATGATAATCCTTAATGCTGTCAATCTCCAAGGGTAGTGCTCTACTCCTTAACTTTGTAATTTCCTTAAAAACATTAGAGAACATCACTGATAAATTCATGGCTTCCTACAACTGGTTAACAGTTAAAGAAGTTTACTGTTAAGTCATTTCAATTACCTAGCATAAGGGTTTTTCTATTCAAATAATTTTATTTTTTCTAATTAAATTTGTAGTTTAGATCAGAATGTCCTATGTGCATTACACCATGTAATCTATATACACACTATCCAATTAAAAATACATATAGTTGGGAAGTCCCTTGGTATTCAAAACCTGAGTTCACATGGAAAGCAAGAATTTTACCACTGGATCTTTAAGAGAACTCTCCACTTAGAAGAACTGCATTAACACCTTAGGCTATCTGCTGAAACCTCAGAATGGCATACTTTAGAAGCAATAACTATGAATCTGGGATAAGGGTAATGCTTTAAAATTCATAGCAAAACTGAAGTAAGCCTAGCTTCTACGAGATCAACTAGTCTGCCAATATCTAACTGCTCTCAATAGTCTCCAGAGCAGGGTAAGAGTATCTTTAACGTAACATTCACGGTGTCTACAATAAAGTAAAAAAAAAGATCCGACATGTTAAGAAATAAAAAAATGTGACCCACAGTTGAGAAAACAGAAACAGACCCTCAGGTGATCCAGATACTGGAACTATAGACAAGAACTTAAAAGTAACTATATCAAGAATTTATAGGAAAAAATAAATACAACAGGTGAAGATACAGAGAATTTCAGCAGACCTGTGAAAACTCTAAAAGAGAACCAAATAGAAATCATAAAGCTGAACAATGTAATTTCTGAAAGGGAAAATTCATTAGATGTGGTGAACATCAGCTTAAACATTACCCTTCTACTCTGCACACATGGGGTTGCTATGAGTCAGAATCAACTCAACAACAGCTAAATTCATTAGACGGGATGATTATCAGATTAAACATTACAGTTCTCTGCACACATGGGGATGCTATAAATCAGAATCAACTCAACAGCAGCTAAATTCATTGGGACGGTCATCAGACTAAACATTACAGTTCTATTCTGCACACTAAGAGTCAGAATCAACCCCATAGCAGCTAACAACTACAACAAAACAGTACAGACAGAATCAACGAACTTGATGAAAAACCAACAGAAATCATTCAAACTGAAGTAAACAACAAAAACAATGAACAGAACCTCAACAACCTAAAGTCTCAACAACTCAAGTCTCAGGAGTAGACAGAGAAAGAGGCAGAAAAGTGTTAGCTGAAAATTTTCCTCAATGTGAATAAACATATTCATTTGCAGATACATGAAGCATAGCAAACCTCAAGCAGAATATAAACAAGACCAGAGCAAAGTTCACCAAAATCAAATCATCGAACCCAAAGGTAAACGTAAAGTCTTAAAAATAGCCAGATAAAAAGATACATTACATAGAAGGGAGTAACAATTAAAAAGAAGATTGAATTTACTTCAGAAACAAGGGATGCCAGAAGGCAACAGAACATTATTTTTTAATTGCAGAAAAAAATACTAACAACCTAAAACTACATATATTCAGCAAAAACATGAAAAATATTTTCAAGAGACCCAAAAGCTGAGAGAAGTTAGCATCAGCTCAGAGAAGAACTGTTATGACAAGAAATGTTAAAAGAGGTTCTTCAGGCTACAGGAAAATGATACCACAGGAAAATGATACCAGATGAAAATTCAAGATTGGACATGGTAAATACAAAAGACCATTTTTTCCCCACATTTCTTTAAACTCTTTAAAAGTCAACAGGCCACTTCAAGCAAAGGTAGCAACAAAGTATGGTGACTCTTATATGTAAAAACAATATGTACAAGATAGTACAAAAGACGGAAGGTGATATAAATGGAATTGTAAGATCTGACATTATTTTTTTAAAAACTATTTTTTTAATATTTTTGTGTTCTTGAAGTTAAAGTTTATAATCCAAGTCAATTTATCATACAAAACTTGCACACACATTGCTAACTCATATTATTCTGAAGGGGTACAATATAAGTCAAGATAGATGTGATATGTTAAGAATTAATATTATATCCCTAATTTATGCAGAGAGGTATGGCTAAAAAGTCAACAGAGAAGATAGCCAAGCCAAAGAAGTGAATATAAAAAAATACTTGAGAAATGTTATGAAAGAAAGAAGGAACAAAGGACAAAGGATATAGGAGGCAAATTTAAGATACAAATAGCAAAATGGCAGAATTAAACCCAACTATGTCAATAATTCTGGTGGTGTAGTGGTTAAGTGCTGCATTTACTAACCAAAAGTTCAGGAGTTCAAAACCACCAGGCACTGCTTGGAAGCTCTATAGAGCTGTTCCACTCTGTCCTATAGGGTTGCTATGAGTTGGAATCAACTCAACACTGGGTTTGTTTTCTTTTTTTGGTTTGTGTCAATAATTACATTAAATGAAAATTAATTTGACATTAAGAAATAGATACAATTAAAAAATAAGCTAAAAAACAAGATCTGATAATATAGTGCAAGCTAACCAACAGGCTATCAGCTTGAGTCCACCAGCTGTTCCTTGAAACCTCTATGGAGCAGTTCTACCTTGTCCTACAGAGTCACTGTGAGTGGGAATCACCTTGACAGCAATGTTTGGTTTGGTTTTTAATAGAAATTAACTATATGTATGAGATACTGATTGGTTAAAAAGTAAAATGCTACAAAAAGATACCATGCAAACACCACACTGGAGTGGATAGATACATTGGTAATATCAGACAAACTAGCTTTCAAGATGAGATGTATTGCCAGAGATAAAGAGGGCCATTTCATAATAGAGTTAGTACATCAAGAAGATACAACAGTTCTAAATGTATATATATCTAATACCGGACCTTTAAAATAAATGAAGCAATGCTCTCTCATTAAAAACTAGAACATGTAGACCAAAAAATCAGTAAGAATTTAAAAAGGCTTCAATACTATCAACCAATTAGCATTTACAGGGCATTACACACAACTTGTACTTTGCATGGTACCATGGTAACTAAAACTCATGATATACACAAGTTTCAGTTAAGAAAGCACTGGGCATGGCAAGGACCACCTTTAATGGAACATTCATCAAGAGAGAACATATAGCAGACCATAAAACAAGTCTGAAAAGATTTCAAAGGACTGAAATTACAGAGTATACCATGTGGCCACAAGAGAATTAAAATAGAAAGCAATAATAAAGATCTAGCAAATCCACAAATATTTGGAAATTAGGCAACATACTTTTCAACAGCCCATGGATTAAAAAAGAAGACGTACATATGGCAATTAGCACAATTCATCCAAGAAGGACTTGCTGAATTGAAATAACCCCTGTTTTGGTTGAAATATTTTGACTAGACAGAATCAGAAACACCATGGAGAAATTTCACCTTTATTTTTTTCCACCACTAGGATTACTGATAAAATTTAACCTAGAAAATAATACCTACCTCTAATGTTAAGTAGAAAGTATGTTTTAAGAAGATGCTATGGAAATAGGCTTTTTTTGGTGCTAACCAAAGTTAAAGAAAAAGGCAAATCGTATAAAAAGTTCTATCACTTGCTTCAGCTAACACTTTAAAATTTTCTAATGTAGAGATGATTATTTGGTTGGAACTTAAAACATGTAAAGCCATTAAACTAACTGTACTTCCCTCCAAATATTGCACATTTGAAAAATAACAATATTATATCAAGAAATGAACTGTTTTGGGAACAAAACACAAAACACTATGTGACAACATACACACCCTAGCTGCATTGATGAAACCTGTTTGTAATCGTCTCCCCAAAACCAGAAATGTTTCTGCAGCTGATGGAAGTAATTCGCTGTAAAACTCCTCTGCATCTTCTCCTGGCTCCAAGCCCACACAGCAAAGGCTGAAACAAGAATACAAGCCTGTGACTTAGTTTGTGTTGATTATAAATTTCAGCTGAATGCTAAAGCCTTAATGAGAATTTTTAGTATCTTTCTTCTGTTGTGAAACCAATAAGGAACTCTGGTTGGAAAACTGGTCTCAGAATTTCCTAAAAAAGAAAACAAAGTGGACACTGCCATGTACTTTGATCCAGGATTCACCCTAAAAACCGGTCTTTCAACTCCTCAGGAAAAAAAAGATAAGTGGTTAACAATAAAGAGAAACAATTGTTCATCGAATGGGATAAAATCACCTAAAAACGAACCTTAAAAGGCTAATTCATGGATAGCATTGATACTACCTGATGCATTTTACACCTCTGAAAGCTGAAAAATACTCAAAGTAAGATTAACAAGGGACAGCCTAAAAAAATCAAACACTGTAACTCTGTACTACTTTTCTGTAGATCTACCAAGGTATCTGGGTGGTGAAAATCGCTTGTGCTCAGCTATTAACCTAAAGGCTGGCAGTTGGAATGCACCCAGCATTGTCACAGAAGGAAAACCTGGAGATCTTCTTTTAAAAAGATTAAGCCAAGAAAACCTTGGGGTGCAATTAGTCACTTCGATGTGTCAGTGTTTTAGCCATGGTCCTGTGACTTCCAGTCGAGTGACTGGGTGGGGCTGTGCAAATACAATAACTGTGGCTCACTGAGGGGACGGACCAGTTTCGCCTTAAAAGAGAGGCAATTCCAGAGCAGAGAGGAGAGTGCACCACAACTGAAGGAGAGACAGAAGACAATGAAGGTGGCCTCACAGCCCCTGGAGCTTAGAAAGCTGAGTGCCTTTCGGCAGAGTTTGACGGTCAGGGAGAAGTCTAAGCCTGATGCACAAATTTGGGACTTGCCCACCCCCACAACTATGTGAGACATGTCCTTTACATGGTTCATGAGTTCTATAAGATACTGCAGCAAATCAGGGAACCCAAAGATAGGAGGGAGAAGTCGTTGATGTAAGACAATGGAGCAGTACAGCACTTGGAAAAATCAAGACACTGGGCACACCTTTAACCACCACTCCAGAGGAACCAAATTTGTACTGATCTTTGTGGAAGAAATTATTTGTTCAAAACTCTACAGGGCAGTTCTACTCTGTAACACTCAGAACTGCCATGAGTTGCAACTGACCCTATGGCAACGAATTTGATTTCACTGTGCAAAATACTTGCCTGTTTATTTCTTATATTTAAAGGGAAAACAGAAAAAAACCAATTTTATCAGAAATATTAAATATTAGAAGAAGGGAAGTTACTTAGAGAAATGGTTCCTACTGAAATGGTACACAAAATCTTGGTAACGACTGCTTTCCACAGCCGAAGTCATTCCCTGGAGTGGACTGACTAAATCCAAAAGTTTCAACAAAAAAAATTATTGGTATAGGCTAATAGCAAAAAGACCCCCAAGTCCAAAAAGGCGATATAGGTGGGTGTACTCTAATGAGGAAGGGCTGCTGTTGTGGTCTTTTCAGCAAAATGTACAGATATAAGACAAGCAGTATTGTTACTCTGTGCTGTTGAGTCAATTCTGATAGCAATGACAATCTGAACAAGTGGAAAAACTAACTGGCTAGTGCACACACGTATCATGTTTTTTTGTATTTTTGTATCTAATGTTAATTATTTACGACTATCTATCTGGATTGAGACCATTAAGAAATGAAACTATGTCTGTACGTTCACAAACATGAGGATCTCTTTAAGTCTTCAATTACAATCCAGAGAGTCTGGCTTGATGAATATTTTTATCTAAGCAAAGCAAAAATATAAGCCTTTATTAACTTAAGCAAATAATTAAATCTTGAAGTTGAAGTATAAAAAAAGGTAAAAAAAAGTTACCTATGTATATTTGTTAATTATTCTAACTATACACCTTGGATTTGGCCTTCATCTAGTAACAAATAAGGAGTAAGAACTTTAGAAAGCCAGGATCCAGTTAGTAAATGCACACTTTTAGTTATATCATTCATAATAAGTATGTAGCTTACATGCTTAGAAGATCTGATTTTACTCCCTCTTTTAAAAAACTATTCTGATCTTTCATCTATGTACTATTTCTAGCATGGCATTATATCAGTTAATTCTGCTTGTAAATATTGACAGTATTAAACAATAAAACATACATCTGAGACAGCTAAATCAACACAAAGTAAAGTTAACCATTAACTGAAAATCCTGTGGCTTGGGTCAGGTGCACCTTAGTCCTCAAAGTGACAACTCTGCCTCCAAACACTTTAAAGGTCTTTTGCAGCAGACGAGGCAAACGCAGTTACGTTGTTTGATTTCTTGCCTGCTGCTTCCATAGCTGTTGACTTTGGATCCAAGTAAAATGAAATTCTTGATAATGTCAATCTTTTCTCCATTTATCATGATGTTGCTTATTGGACCAGTTATGTGTATTTCTGTTTTCCTTATGTTGAGGGGTAATCCATATTAAAGGCTATAATCTTTGATCTTCATCACTAAGTGTTTCAAGTCCTCCTCACTTTCTGCAAGGAAGGTTGCAAACTGCAGATTGTTAATGGGTCTTCCTTCAATCTTAATGTCAAGTTCATCATATAATTCAGCTTCTAGGATTATTTGTTCAGCATATAGACTGAGTAAGTATGATAAAAGGATACAGCCCTGACACACATCTTTCCTGATTTTAAACCATGCATCATTATTGGGCCATCTCTATTATATTCTTCTCAATGCAAGCCAAGTGCCTTAATTTCTTCATTCATTTACATATTCGTTAAGTAATCAATAAATAGTATATTAGGTATTGTGGTTTGGTGGTGAGCAACAGGCATGCTGACCATCTTTATGGAGCTTATATAGGAACATCTCCATATTAATCACATAATCATACAAATAAATAAATACAGAGTTAAAAATAATAAATATTATGAAGCAAAAGCACAACCCAAACCTACCACAACAGGTTGTTAGTGCTTGTTAGATAGATGAATAAAACAGCAAATACTGAAAATCAGAATATACTACTACATCTCTCAAGAAAAGCTGATTTATTAATTTGACTTACCTTAGTATTTCTGTAAGTTGGGAAACTGTAGACCAACCACCCTGGATTCGAGAACTGTCTTGACTGAGGACCAAGAGGCAGTACTGAATGAGGTCATAACAATATATGTCTTGTTTGATTTTCTTCAACTCTGAGCTTCCTAAAGGTGTGCTGTTTATTATTTCTAAGGCCAAAGGAAATAAAGATATACTTATTTTTGCCCAATAAAGGTAAGAGCTATTTGTATTTTTAAATGTTGAATAACTAAAAGCAAAAATGCTTGAGATATCAGTGTTAAGATTTCTTTGAGTAAATCAGAAACAAATACTAAAATTGTGCCCATGATGGAAATGTTTACTTAAACAGTGTTATGTAATCATAAAAATATTTCCTTACCTTTTAACTTCAACAATATAACAGGGACATTCTGCTCAGGACTTTTTGCGACTTCAGCAGCTAGAGATAATATCCTTGGGTCTGTACCAGTTGGCTTCATTTCTCTTACCAGCTATATTTTACCAAAAATCAAAGAATTAAAGTCAAACAACTGTAAAAAAAGTCACACTCCAAAGGATGTTTGAAATACGGTTTCAATATAAATGAAAGCTTTGCCTGCTTTGTTTGAGAAGTGGCAGCTGGATTTTTTTTATTTTTATTTTTTTCCTTCTTCTTTATACAAAACTCTGGCTTTTGTAACCAGTGTACTTCCATTTCTCTGGAATAACCATAGTAGGAATTATTTATTGAGCATACACCAAGAATCAGGACTATGTTAGCTGCTTCACATTCACTCTCTCAAATCTCTACAACATCCTAGAACAGGAATTAATATCCTTTCATCAGACAAGAAAAACTAAGGGTACATAAGAGAGTAAACATAGCAGGTTTGAAACTGCTACCCTTTCTGCTTAAAAGGTTGACCCTTGAGAACTTGGATTTGGGGAGAGTTCCCACAACTTCATAATAGGGGGATATAAACAGTGTAGTTTAAGCTAAACATCTGCTTTCCTTCTAGGAATCTGGAATTCTGGTACACACAGGGCAGAAGATACCTCTGTGACCACTCCCCAGGAAAAACCCTGAGGATTGAGTTTCTACTGAGCTTCCCTGGTACACAATATTTCACATATGTTGTCACGGTCATTGTTAGAGGCACTGAGATTGTCCTGTGTGACACCAGGAAACCCTGGTGGTGTAGAAGTTAAGTGATATGACTGTTAACCAAAAGGTTGGCAGTTTGAATCCAACTTGTGCTCCCTGGAAACTCTATGTGGTAGCTCTACTACATCCTATAGGGTCACCAGCAGTTGGAATCCACTCCACAGTAATGGGTTTGGTTTGTGTGTGTGTGACACCAATGGAAAAGGATGCTTGGAAACTTGCACCGGGCTTCCTCTGGACTTCATTTCATGTGCCTTTTCCTTTGCACATTTTGCATTGTTCCTTCTGGCTCTATTAAATCATATCCATGAGAATAACTATATGCTAACCTCCTAGCAAATCACCAAGCCTGTGGGTGTCCCTGGGGACCCTGAACACATCAAGGCTCAGAAATGTTAAGTAATGGAAGGTAACCAAAGCTTGTTTATTAACAAAATAATAAATTAAAAAATAGCCATGTTCCTTTCAATTTGCTGCTAAAAATTTTCCTACCTAAAAAAGTGTTAACATAAGGTACGTTAAAAGATCAACATTAAAACATATTTAATAAAAAATATAATTTTTGATTAATTAGAATAAGAGCTAGCATGTGTTATGAAAGCTAACATATATGCAAGTACTAGTTGAAGCTGAAGAAAACCTGAGTATGCCCACAAGAGCCAAATACAACCTTGCATATATTCCATCTGAATTTAGAGGCTATCTCAAGATAGACTTGACACATTGACCACTAATGACTGAAGACCAGACAAGCTGTAGAATGACATAAAGGACATCATACATGATGGATGCAGGTCATTACGGAAACAAGAAAGGAAAGACCAAAGGTGAGACTCTGAAACTTGCCCCTGAATGTAGACTAGCTAAAACAAATAAGAAGAAGAAACAAAAGAGCTGAACAGAAGATTTCAAAGAGTGGCTCATGAAGACAAAGTATTGTAGTGAAACATACAAACACCTGGAGATAGCAAATCAAAGGGGAAAAACAGTCTTGGCATTTCTGAAGCTGAAAGAAATGAAAAAATTCAAGTCTTGAGTTGCAATACTGAAGAATTCTAAGAACAAAATATTAAATGACAAAGGGAATATCAAAAGAAAATGGAAGAAGTACACAGCCACTGTGCCAAAAAGAACTGGTCAACATTCAACCACCTCAAGAGGTGGTACATAATCAAGAACCAACAGTACAGAAGGAAGAACTCTAAGGTGCATTGAACGGAGTGGCAAAAAACAAGGTTCCAGAAATTGATGGAGTATTAGTTGAGATGTTTCAACAAACAGATGCAACACTGGAGACATGCACTCATATATGACAAGAAATCTGGAAAACAGCTATCTGAACAACTAACTGGGAAAAAAAAAATCCTTATTTGTGCCCATTCTAAAGAAAGGTGATCCAACAGAATACAATAACTATTGACAAATATCACATCCAAGTAAAATTTTGTTGAAGATCATTCAAAAGTGGTTATAGCAGTACACTGACAAGGAACTGCCAAAAGTTCAAGCCACATTCAGAAGAGGACATGGAACCATGGATATCACTGCTGATGCCAGATGGATGTTGGCTGAAAGCAGAGAAGCAGAACAATATTTGTCTATGTTTTACTGACTATGCAAAGGCACCTAACTATATAGATCATAGCCAATTATGGATCATGTTGCAAAGAATGAGAATACCTTAACACTTAATTGCGCTCATGAGGAACCTATACATATACCAAGAGGCAGTTGTTCCAACAGAACAAGGGGATATGGTGTGTGTCAGGGTGATATCCTTCCACCATACTTACTTCATCTGTATATTGAACAAATAATTTGAGATGCTGGACTATATGAAGAAGAATGTGGCATCAGGACAGGAAAACAAACTGTAATATGCAGACGATACAACCTTGTTTGCTGAAAGTTAAGAAGATGTGATACACTCACTGATGAAGATCAAAGACTACAGCTGTCAGTAAGAATTGTACCTCAATAAACAGAAAACAAATATCCTCAGAAGTGGACCAATACGCAACATCAACATAAGTAGAAAAAAGATTGATGTTATCAAGGATTCATTTTACTTGGATCTATAAATCAATGACCATGGAAGCAGCAGTAAAGAAATTAAATGACATATTGCATTGGGCAAGTCTACTGATAATGACCTCTTTAAAGTGTTCAAAGCAAATTTGTCACTCAGAGGACTTAGATGCACCTGACCCAAGCCATGGTACTTGGTCTCATATGCATGGGAAAGCTGGACAACGAATAAGGAAGACTGAAGGAGAATTGACACCTCTTAATTATGGTATTGGCAAAGAATATTGAATATATCATGAATTGCCAGAAGAAAAAACAAATCTGTCTTGGAAGAAGTATAGCCAGAATGCTCCTTGGAAGGGAGAACGGCAAGACTTCATCTCATTTACTCTGGACATGTTATTGGGAGGAACCAGTATGTGGAGAAGGACATTATTTTTGGTCAAGTAGAGGGCTGTGAAAAAGAGGAAGACTCTAAATGAGAGTAATGACACACTAGCTGCAACAATAGGCTCAAGCATAATAATAATTGTGAAGACAGTGCAGAATCAGGCAGTTTTGTTCTGTTGTACACCAGGTCACAATAAGCTAGAACTAACCTGACAGCACCTAAAAATAAAGATAGTATATATCATCTTTACTATGAGCTAAGCACTGTGGTAAATCATTGTATACCCATTATCTTATTTAAGCCCCACAACCAGACTATGAGGTAAAATTAGTTATCTCCATTTTATAGGTTTTAAAAAAGAAGCTCAAAGTTAACATCCTTGCCCTGGCTCTATCAGCATATAAAGATGCAGCACTCAAATCCAGATCAGTATGACTGTAATGCCTGTGGTTTTCATTATAATGTTTATTATATTTTTTCTCATGTAAAACTGTAAAAAATGAAGAATATTTCCAAACCATCTATTTCTAACTCACTTTTTAGCTACCAGTCTTGATAACTGGCTTCACAGGCCACCTTTCATAGTGAAAAGTTAGCTTTTACCATAGGCACTCAAAGTTCATCCTTTATTAGATGAAGTATAAATCAATTCTAAAAAAATTTAAATAAAGTCTGACACAGTAAGCACATATAGTAGGCACAACTTTCCAAAAGCATTATCTCATTCTTTCCAATAGCTGCACTATGCTAGGCTTCTTTTATAGTAATTTATCAAAATATGTCTATAGAAGAATCATAACCCAAATGGAGAAGACACAAAACAGAATTTCAAATTCTCATAGAATGCAGACTTTCTGGAGCAATGGAGACTGCCCTGAGAATCCTTAAACCTTAAACCCAAAATAAACTCCGACATCTTCTTAAAACCTTAATTACTAAGCTTAATTACCAAACAGTTGTCCACCATGAGCATTATGTAACTTTTAAGAACTATATACACAAGATCATAGTGACACTAGCAACTCAAAAGATTAGAAATAAAGCTTAAGGGGCAGTCAATTTTTTTTTTTTTTATTTAACATAACTGAGTAAAAATGTACATTCACATGTAAATTTACATGCCCCCCTATATGCAGCTTCCATTGCTCTCCCTGCCCGGTGACTGCACACTATTCCTCTCTGCTCCATACATGTCTCATCCTCCCAACAGTCTCCTTTCCCCTCCTCTCCATCCACTCCCCTTCCTCCAGCCAGAGGTCAGCAAGATGATATCCTATAGATGTATAGAACCATAAAGTGCTTCCAACATATGGTTACTCTGCATTGCCAAGTCCATTCCATTCCTGTCCAAAGAGTGGACCTTTGTTATAATTTATGGGAATGGGCAGCATCAGGGCCGGGGGCCATGCTCTCAGAGGAACCCCAAAACCGCTGGACCATCAATTGAGGTCTTTTAGTGGAGATCTCATGATGCACCTCTTTTTATTCTTGTGTTGCCAGTGAGGCTCCTCTCTGTGAGCTCCGTCATGGCTATCACTGGTGGTGGCCGGGCACCATCCGGTTCTTCCGGTCCCAGGTCGATGTAGGCACCCACTCTTGTGGGTCTCTCTGTCTTCTCGGTTGTCTTTACCGCATGCCATTTTGGCCCTCGGTGAGCATCCGTTCCTGCTGATTTGGGACCATTTGCTGTGTCCTCGGATGGCAGCTTGGCAGCTTTTAAGACCCCAGACGCCACTCACCAATGTGGGGTGCAGAGAGCTCTCTTAGCAAAACGCTAGTTGTGCCAATTGGCCTGGAATTCGCCTAAGAGCATGGTCCCCCGTAAGGGGCAGTCAATTTATGCTAACAGGGGAGAAACAACTCAGAAAAGGAGTAAAGACGGTTGGACAACTCAAAGAATGTAATCAATGTCACTGAACTGTACACAGAGAAACAGCCGAATTAGTGTATGTGCTGTATGTGCATATTCCCAGCAACCACAAAGAGTATATCAAACTATATTTATAAATATCCCTCCATTGATGTTCTGACAGTCTGGAGGGTCCCTGGAAAACATGACCCTTAGACATTCTGTTAGCCCAGAAGTCACTGAAACTACTCCAAAAGCCAGCTCCTCAAAGACTGAACCACTCCACAAGACATAAAACAATACTGGTCAAGAGTGTGTTTCTTGGCTTAAGTAGATACAGGAGACTAACTAGGAAGCTCCTGCTTGGAGGCAAGTTAAGAAGAAAGAAGGGGACAGGCACTGGTTGAACTGACATGGTAAATTCAAGGTGGCAGGAAGGAGTGTTCTGCCACCAAGTGTACAGAGAGCAGCTAGGGTCATGTAACACAGTATGTGTGAGTTTTTGTATGAGAATTTACTCGAACTACAAACTTTCACTTAAAACACAAACACACACACACATCCCTTCTATTATAGTTGTTCAGGTTTTATGCTATTATAAGAAATGCTGTAGTAAATTTCAGTATACGTGTCTCTGCACTCATGCAAGTATTTTGGTAGGATGAGTTTCTTGAAGTTAAAGAGCTAGATCACAGGGTATACATATTTTAGATTTTTATTAAATGATGCCATAGTTTTTTACAAAATGTTTTTCTAATCTGTAGTCCAACCAACAGGGTATGAGGGTGCTCATTTCCATACACCTGTTATCTTTTACATTTTTGTCAATCTGTGAGATACCAATTGGTATGTTATTTTAACTTGTATTTCTTTATTAGGGAGGTTAGGCATATTTTCATGTTCACTGGACATTTCTTCCTTTATACAGTTTTTACTCACATTCTTCGATCATTTTTCTACAGTTTGTTATTCTTTTGTAGAAGCTTTTCATACACATGTATGAATTCTATATTCACTGTAAACAGTTTCTCCTCTGCCATTATGTTTGATTATGGTGTCACTATAACATTAAAATTTTTTATGTAGTCAAATACAACAATCTTTTCCTCTATGGCTTCTACTTTTTGAGCCTTGCTGAGAAAAGTCCTTTCTACTCAAAGATTTTAAAAGTTTTAAAAGAATAAATATACATATTTGTCATTAAGTTCCTGAGGTAACTGGCAATGAATAAACATAAGAAAAGCAATCCGAAGTACCATTTTTGTCATACATGAAGTTATTACAAATATATTTGGTACACTTTTGAGTTCTACTCAGTTCCATTAATCTATTTGCTTATTCTTAGGTTACCACAACATAGTTCATTTTAATACATATTTGGGAGAACTCTGCACTAGAATGTAATATTCATGAGGGCCAAACTCATACTAGCCTTGGCGGCTGCCTTACTCTCCAATTCACTTTTATGTTTTCAGTGGCTCGACTAGCACCTGTAGGTATTTAATAAATACATGTTGAAAGAATGAATAAGTGCACAAAACTTGAATATTCCAAGATTCTATTTCTTGATCCACTGCTTTTTTTCCCTGTTACAGTATAGAAACCTCAGATTTTTGATTGGACAGTATTTCCATATAGGAAGAAAGGCTTCAAACATAGTTCTTGTTCTCCTGGGTACACAATAAAACATCACTGAAACATGATCACTACCAAACATTTGTGTGTAGGGCACTATGTTAGATGCACAGGTCACAATGATTAATGATGTTCTAGTTGGAAAGAAAAGACATTTAACTAGCTATCTGTATATATAAATACAGAAAATACAATACATTAAGTATAATATAGATTAACACAGATAAGACCACACAGTCAGGGGACCAGTCTTCTCTGAAACACTTTTTTAGACTTATAAACAAACTAGCAATTCCTGTCTCCTAGAAGAATTAAAGAACCTCGTGGCACAGTACTTAAGGGCTCAGCTGTTAGGCTGCTAACCAAAAGGCTAGTAGTTGAATTTAACAGCCAGTCCTTGGCAACTCTCTGAGGCAATGCTACTTTTCCTATAGGATTGCTGTGAGTCAGAATCAATTTAACAGCAACAAAGAGAGCCAGCAAAGATGGCTGTCAAACATACTATGCCAGTACAGCTAGATCTTAATAATAACAATTATTTGGAGAAATATTATTTGCATTCATTTTTCTAAATGTTTTCATACGCTAACTTCTCAATAATTTTAAGAGATAAACAAAAATAAATAAAAAAAACAACCATTGCCATCAAATCAACTTTTGATTCACAGTGATCCTATAGGACAGAGTAGAACTGCCTTATAGGGTTTCCAAGGCTGTAATCTTTATAGAAGCAGTCTGCCCTACCTTTCTCCTGTGGAGCTCCTAGTGGGTTGGAACCACTGGCCTTTAAATTAGCAGCTGGAGTGCTTAACCACTGAGCCATGAGAGCTCCTATTTTAATAGATAGATACTATTATTTTTCCCTGATTTTAAAAGCAAGCAGCCTTAACTTTGAAGTGTTAATTCATCTGCACAAAATTGCATGGATAGGTATGAAGCCAGAGTTCAAACCTAGAAATCCTGGCTCTAGCATCTGAGCACTTCAGTACGAGAAACAGTCTTAAAACCAAGAAGAACAAAACTCATTGCTGCTGAGGCAACGCCATCTCATAGTGACAATACAGAACAGAGTAGAACCGCTCCATAAGCCTTCCAATGAGCAGCTGGTGGATTCGAACGGCAGACCTCTTGGTTAGCAGCCCAACTCTTAACTACTGGTAAACTTTAAATAAGTAGAATTTAGAAAAGCATCCACTACATCTGGAACACTACATAAGGGCTTCAGACAGGTTTTTCTGTTGGAACCCCTGCTGAGAATTGCATTTCTAACACATTTCCAGGCATGCTGAGACTGCTGGTTAGGGACCAATTCTTTGTGTGTGGGGAGCTGGGGAAGAACCAACTCTGAGAACCACTATTAGAGCTGTAATTCTCAAAATTTATTACATGTAAGAATTACCTGGGGGACTTACTAAATTGTAGATTGTAATTCAGTTTATCTGGGGTGGAATCTTGGTGGTACAGTGATTAAGAGCTCTGCTGCAAACCATAAGGTCGGCAGTTTGAACTTATCAGCCGCTCCTTGGAAACTCTATAGAGCAGCTCTATTCTGTCCTATGGGGTTGTTACAAGTCAGAATCTACTGGACAGCAATGGGTTTGGTAGTTTGGTACATCTGGGTAGTAATGGAACCATGATGGCACAGTGGTTAAAAGCTGTATCTGCTAACCAAAGGATATACAAAGACCAAACCTGATGGTTCAACAGACTGGAGCATCTCCCTGAAAACATGGCCTATGGACTCTCTATTAGTCCAGAACTGAAGCCATACCCCAAGACGACTCTTCAGACAAAAGTTGGACTGGACTATAAAACATAAAATGATACTGGTGAAGGGTGTGCTTCTTGGCATAAGTAGATATGAGACTGAGGAGCTCCTGTTCAGAGGCAAGACAAGAGTGCAGAGGGGGACAGGAGCTAACTGAATGGACACAAGAAGTACTGGGTGGAAAGAAGAAATGTGCTCTCCCAGAGTGGGGAGACCAGCTAGAGTTACATAGCAATGTGTGTGTGTTTTATGACAAACTGACCTGGATTGTAACTTTCACTTAAAGCACAATAAAAAAAAATTTTTTTTTTTTAAAGAATCCAGTTGTTGTCAAGTTTGATTCAAAGAGACCCTATGGGACAGGAGAGAACTACCCTATATGGTTTCCAAGGAGCACCTGGTGGATTTGAACAACCCAACTTTTTGGTTAGCAGCCATAGCTCCTAATCACTATACCACTCGAGTTTGCAACTCAAAGACAGGTGCTTTGAATCCATAAGCCTTTCACTGTAAACCTTATGGGGCAGTTCTACTCTCCCATAGGGTCACTATGAATAGGAACTGACTGGATGGAAAAGGATTTGGGGTGGAAACAAATTTATCAGAATGGGTTTGAACCGGACGGAGCTGGTTGAGAGCCCTGGAATAAACTGACCAATGTGGCTATGGTACAAGGACACAGATTTCAATTCACATACCTACAGTGAAAAACAATCCCTTGTTATGACAATCATTTGTAAAGCTTCTTTTGGGTGCTTCTCTTCAATTTGGCTCCAAAGTAACACTTCTCCAATGTTTACTGTTAAATTAATAACCTCTAACAAAAAACCAATAGACAAACATTGTGGCAATTATTTATCAATTATGGATGCTATTACCCTGTCACCAGAGCACAAGCTCGGGCCTTGGCCTTAGATGCCTATAAAGGTCACGTTTCCCTGGCTGTGCCTGTTACCGCATTCACGGATCACTATGAAGAAAATGAAAGGCTTGTAATACTAAGCTCGGAATGTCCTCGTTTTTCCCTCCTTCCTCGTCCCCTCCTCTCCCAGCCCTAGCTCCACCACGACACCGCCTGGGGACCGGAAAGGTCCCGTAACGACTGCTGAGGTAACGGCGTCGTCTCTCTTTAGGACCGAGGCTCAACTACCCCAGGTTTTAGTCCCGGGTCCGGTGCTATATCAGGCCTTGGGCAACACACCAGGCCTTGTGCCCGGACACAGCCCCTTCCCGGACCGCAGCTTCCACACATCAGCCAAAGGCCTTTTAACGTTCCGCAGAAAGGGCTGAGGCAGGCCGAGTCTCCCGTAAGGAGCTCCCACATACCTAGTTACTTGGCCCAGGAGGCTGAGGTCCGAGCTTCCCGGTATCCAGGGGTCTTCTCTTTTGCAAGTCACCCCACTAAATACGTTACCTTATCTTTGCTTAAGGATGCCCGACCCAAAGGACCCCCACTCGCTCTAGAAGCGCCTCAGACGCGTTACCTCTCCCGGTGGCGTGCGTCGCTACGCGGGAAGCGGTCCGGAGGCGGGACCAAAGAGTCTGGAAGCCGACCCAAGGGGCGGGGAGCCCTTTGCCAGATAGCCAATCAACACGCGAGTACGTCTGGTGGGGGCCGGGCGCAGGGCGGGGTCTGTGGTGCGGCGCCGGCAGCTGCCGCTGTTACCGCTTGAGGCTGAGGTGGCAGACGGTAGGGAGGTCTGCGGCGCAGGCCGACTCAGAGCCGGAGGATAATGATGAATGGAGCGGCGGGACACTTGCACTTCGGCAGTCGCGAGCGAGTTCTCAAACTGGGCGAGAGTTTCCAGAAGCAGCCGCGCTGCGCCTTCCACACTGTGCGCTGTGAGTGGGTACAACCCCGAGGGAGGAAAAGAAAGAGTCTCCGGGATGGAGGTGTGGGGGCACGTCAGACTTTCCTAGTTCTGTTCCTCCGGTCTCCTTAATCTGCTGGAGAACGAGGAACCCAGCTTCTCCGCCTGGACTCCAAGGGGACCGGAAGAAGGAGCAGGAGCCTAGCAGGTGTTGACCAACTCACGGAGGAATCTGAGAGCAACAGGCAGGAAAGGGAAACTGTGGAGAAGGGCCGGGGAGGGGACTGTGAGACAGACGTGACGGGTGGATGATGCAGAGGTGGAAAGCTAAATAAGGTGACAGACACAAGGTTGCAAAGGACCGAACTACTCTCAGTTATGCAAAGGGACGAAATAAGTCTTCTTTTTCTCGTCTGTTGGCTGGTGAGGGTTCTTGTTTAGTGTGTTCCTGGGAAAAGATTCTGAACCATCCCAATAATCTGCATTTCTTTTGGACTCAGTTTCATTCAGTCAGTTATCAGATATTTTTTATCAAGGTATTAAAAAAAAAAAAGGCCGTCAAGTTGTTTCTGACTCATAGTGACCCTATAGGACAGAGGAGAGCTGTCCTGTAGAGTTTCCAGGGAGCACCTGGTGGGTTTGAACTGTGTCCCCTTTGGTTAACAGCTGTAGCACTTAACCATTACACCACCAGGGTTCCCATCAAACTACTGGGGAGTGTGGAAGTTCTTTATTAAGAAGATATTTACCTTCCTGTGACTTACACCTTTTGGTTTTCTTATATTCTCTGGAACTAGTTTTAATAAATCGTTCACTTTTGTATTGTTGAGGTAGAAAAGAAAACTCTTACTTTAATAATTGGCTGTTGTAAGATCACACGAAGGAATGTTGCATATTCTGATTTTGTATGTAAAAATTCCTTTTTTGCATAGTAGCCCTCAGAATTAATTCTACAGCTGGAAGGAAACTTTCAGATCATTGAATTATGACCTCTCAGTTTTCTGTGACAAATTGCAAAGTAGGTTATTTTTTTCACTTCCTTTCTCTGCTTCTGCCATTCTCAGTCACTCTGCCCTAACTTGTCCAGATTTTCACCCTGAAGTTGTCTGTCTGTGCTTCAATCAAAACTGCTGGCAAAAATTTACATTCTCCAAAAGTTTAAGTTGTGAGTGTAGTAACATATTTTTATTAGAATAAAATATTCTTATGAAGGTTTTATGAAAGAGTATTATTAAGAAAAATTATGTGACAGTGTATATTCTCAACAACAAAAGACAAAATTTTCAAGAAAAAATTAACATCTAATTGGTAGAATAAATAGGGGCCATATTTGTGAACAGATCTTCAATCCCATTGCCACTGAGTCAATTCCAACTCACAGCGACCCTTCAACAGTGCCTCTTGTTTATTCTTTACCTGACTCTCTTGTCCATAGCTCCCCACAGTGGAACAACTAGTTGTGACTGTGCAGTTTCTTTCCCTCTTTTGTCACATTTTCCAAAAGTATGATATGGTTCTTATCTGGTTTCTCCATTCCTTTCTCTGAAGTGTTATCTCCTCTCTTCTTTCCCTTCTTAGGTATGTAGTAATCTTCATACACTACTGGGTATTTTCCATAGTATTAATTTTTCAAGTTACTAAGTTTAAGATTATAAAAATTTTCTTAGGAACATGTAGTCATGTAATTTGAGAATATACTCTCTTTTTAAGTACACAAATCCCCAACTTAGTGAATAAAAAATAGCCTTTGAAAAACATCCTTACAAGAACTCTAAAAACTTTATAAGGGTTCTCAAAATACTGAAATTCTGCCTTCAAAGTCAGAAAATCAGTGGAATAGCTTGATAATGCAGCTGCAAGACTGAAAATAAGCAAAATAGTAACAGTACCACCCACAACAACAAAAAACCCCAGATATTTGAATACCAACTTAGTTCAGTAGAACACATTAGAAGAGTTTTCAGCCTTTCTTTTATTGTTGAAGTACACATGATAAATGTCTGTGATCTTTTTAGATTTATTTAAATAAATTTAGTCATTGTCCTTGAAGACAGGTTCATTTGTAATGTGACCTCACTCATAAAGAGCAAAGTGAGGGATGAAAACTATGGAATGGTAGATCTGACTTTTATAGAGGGCTGATGGACCTAAGGAAACCCTGGTAATGTAGTGTCTTATGGCTGCTAACCAAAAGATTAACAATTTGAATCCGTTAGGCACTCCTTGGAATTTTATGGGGCAGTTCTACTTTGTCCTGTTACAACCGCTGACCAAAACATTGGCAATTCAAATTTACAGGCGCTCCTTGGAAACTCTATGGGGCAGTTATATGCTGTCTCTAGAGTTGCTATGAGTTGACATTGACTTGATGGCGGTGGGTTTGTTTTGGGTGGGGTGGTTACTGCTCTGTCCTGTAGAGTTGCTATGAGTCAGAATTGATTTGGCAGCAACAAGTTTGGTTTGGTTGATAGATGTAAGTTACAAGAAACACCTAATATATGAGGAAAAGCAACATTCTGTTTCTATATAAAGGGAAAAATATGTTTGTCTGATATGCTGAGGTTTCAGAATCCTGGTCTCTACCACCTGTACGTGTAATATAACTTTAGGAACATTCTCCAGCCTTTCGATTTCAGATTCCTTATGTGTAAAATGGAAGTAATAATATCTACATTTTAGACTTTTAGCAAGAATTAAACAGCCTACCTCAGTGTTGGAAGGATGGGAGACAATAAATAGGACCAACCACTATTAATGAAGGGTTATATTCATGTGTAGATGAAGAGTGCCAAGAGTGTAATCTAGAAAGACTAAAAAGTATTTATTAAGGCTTGGTAATAAAACTTATTTAGATAGTCTAGCATGTGGTAGGGATTGCATGGAATGTTTTATCAATGATAATCTAAGTGCTTAGCGACAGATACTTCACTGTGAAAGATTTTGAATAACAGGGCCCACTAGGAATGAGTTTTGCCTTTGAACTAGTACTAGCTGTACTCTTTGTCTAGGAAAGGAAGAAACACTAAAATTCCTAACCTGATAAATGATACTACTGTTTAAACCAGTGTACAAAGGTTAAGGCAAGCAGCAATATCTCACGCCAAAATCCACCCATCAGTGATGCGGTGAGTTAATGGACGATGACTAAAGGAACATTATCTAAGGCTTTAAGTGGACCATCACCAAAAAACTGGTGGTTAAGTTCTGATTTGAACAAATAATAGGAAGTATACTAATGAAAAATAGTATTAAAGCTATATAAACTTAAGGTTGTCTGATCAGTGTGGTTTATTGAAAAGGCTGTGAGTTAGTTGGATTAGTTCAAATCCCAGGAATGAAAGTGATAACAGTAATTGTGGATTATTTTTTCAAGATACTGACATTCTGTGATGCTATAGCCAAAATAGTCAGAAAAGTGATAAACATTGCCAGAAAAAGTATTAATTAAAATTTTTTTCTATCCTTCATATATTGTGAATAAATATGTTATTAATTCTGAAGAAAATAACATAGATCAGAGTCAGAGCCAAGATGGTAGAATAATCAGATGCTTCTTGTCCTCCCTCTTACAACTAAGACCCAAAAGAATAGATGAATTGGGCATATATGTCAATCTAAGAACCCTAGTCATCAAAGACAAAGCTAACAAATCAGACTAAGCAACAGGTAGAAGGAGAGACAAGTAAAAACAGTGGAAACAAAGAATTTCAGATCTTAAGATCACTAGTATCCTGCTAGCTGAATCTGCACAGCACACACAGGTTAACGTATCATCCCAAGCCAAAACTCACCCCATCTGGCACAGCCAAGCAGCAGTAAATCTGCATGCACCTCCAGAACCAAACAGGAGCAACACTAGACCTGTGAAAGTTAAGTGCAAGTTCCAAAACCACTGCACATGCACCATAACTCTTCTCCCCACCACAGCTTCATGACTGAGGAACATTCCCTTCTCCTCATCAATCCACTTTCTTCTTCTGACATCGGACTTGCAACACTCAGCACCACCATGCCAACTAAGCCAGGAACTCACGACTTAGTCTGGAAGCAAGAGAGTTTCCTCCTTTGGAAAGCCACTGGTGTAGAGGGTACACAGAGTTGCAACTCCCTTCACCCCTGCTAATCACCTATCCCAGTACCTTGTGGGTCATCCTGACCCCACGTGCCCTTTTTAGGACAAAATAGGCAAGACATCTATCTGAAGCTCATTTTCATCTGAAGCAGCCAAGTGGGAGCTGCAGATTTGTGACACTGACCTGCTCCCTAAGAAGGGGCCTCACAGAGCCACACACCAAGGGCCTAAGGGCTGATGATACCACCCACAATAGGGGCCTAAGAATCAGTGGTGCCTCCCAAACCCTCTAGCCAACAGCACTGGGCATCCAAAGACAGCTACATTACCCCAACACCATGTGTTCTAGCAGACAAGGGCATGCCTTTCACTTGTGCATCTGGGTGCAGCCACCAGCCCCCTGTCTTGGCTACATATTAGTCTCCCCCACTACAGCCGTCGGGCTGTGCCTGCTCCAAATACCCATATACAGCACTGCCTATAAACACTGTAAGAAAAGAATCTCCATACCACATATTGAAGGACTAATAACCTGAACATCTGTGCCCCAAACAACTGGTAACCATGGAGCGCACATGCAACACCCAACCCAATGACCAGGGAGGATACCCCCTGTACCTCAGTGAGCTGACCACAGGAAAATTTTATCACCTCACTGGAAATATTCACCCACATCTTCAGCATGCCTGTACAAATAGTGAACATACTCCCAGGTTCACATACCTAGTAGCTGGTCTGACCACTTGGAGATAGGAGGTGAGAGTGTCAACACCAATGAACAGAGCAGCACACACATCCAGCCTATTTGGGTATATCAAAACAAAAATACAGGATGCATCGCACAAAAATACAATAAATAACTATAATCACATATTGATGCCTTAGATACAACTGTCAATATCAAATCACATAAAGAAGCAGGACAAGATGGCTCCAGCAAATTATCAAAATAAATAACCAGAAAAACCTTACAGAGGAAGGTAAGGCAATAGAACTACCTCGTAAAGAATTCCAAAGACTAATATATGGAGCTCTCCAGAGATCAAGAATATCAGGCAAAATGTAGACCAAACAGAGTACACACAGGCAAAGCAATAGAAGAATTCAGAAAAACAGTACGAGAACAAACAACAGAATAAGTAGACTACAACAGCAACTAGAAATCCAAAAGGTTAACAATAAAATTTCAGATTAGACAACTCAGTAGAAGGTCATAGGTACCGATTTGGGATGACGGAATTCAGAATTAGTGAGATTTAAGATAAATCCTTTAATGTCCTTCATTATCTTCTGCTCCAGGCGGGTTGGGACCAATTAATACTTCTTAAATGGCCACTTGCAAGCTTGTAAGACCCAGGTGCCACTCACCAAAGTGGGATGCAGAAAATTGTCTTAAAAATCTCTGTTATGCCACTTGACCTAGTTGTCCTCTGAAACCATGGCCCTCAGACCCCTGCCACTGTTAATATATCCTTCAAAGTGCTTGGTTATATTTAGAAAACTTCTTAGTTTTGGGTGTAGTCCAGTTGTATCCCTAACTACTATTACTCAATTTCTAACTCCCATTTAAAAAAAAAAAAATTGCTGTCAAGTTGATTCCAGGTCATAGTGACCCTATAGGACAGAGTAAGACTGCCCCATAGGGAGCACCTGGTGGATTCAAACTGCCAACCTTTTGGTTAGCAGCACTAACTCTTAACCACTGTGGCACCAGGGTTTCCATGGGGTGGGTGTAATAATTGGAGGGGCCTCTAGGGGATGATAATGTTCTGTTTCTTGACCTGACTGCAGTTTAAACATGTTTCACTTTGTGGAGATTTATCAAGCTTATGATTTATGTTCTATTTTGTATGTATACTATATTTCAATAAGTAGTTAACTTAGAAAAAATGTTGTAACCTGAGGGATTCTGTATTTTACCAGTCATTGATCTATTGATGTGAAATGCCTTTAAGGGACTTGCATGTCTCAGAGGTTTTTAAGTTTGTTTAGCATGTAAAGTACCTGAAACATGTTAAATTCTTTTTTTTAACATCATTTGAGCTATGATTTGTATCAAAATTAAAACTTAACTTTAAATTCTTCAAGTTTAAGTATCCTTTAGTGTGTGAGTCCGTAAAAAACTTAGGCTGTTAAATTAGGCACAGTTGCTTTTGCTTAGTTTCCCCATGAATGTGCATGTACCGTATATTCATTTATTTTCTGCACTGCAAGAACAGTGTGTAAGTGGTAGTAGCCACCAAAGGCTTTAGAAAAAAATGAGGAATATATTGAAAATTGAAAATGTTCTGTATCAGTTTTTCAGCAACTTGAAAAACACTCGCCTTCTCTAGTAGCAAGAGAATATCTAGCTCATCTAGACCTAAAGAGGATTCTGAGGAGAATTTTTCTCAAAATTATATATACCAAAATAAACTGGATTTTATTTGTTGTTCATTTGCACTATAAAGAATCTTGTAAACCATTTTAACTACTGGCTTTATGAACTATGAATTATCACTCTGAAACATGCTCATATTTTTGACATCTAAGTATTATTTCATTTTATGAAAATCTGTATTTTTATTTTAGATGACTTCAAACCTGCTTCTATTGACACTTCTTGTGAAGGAGACCTTGAAGTTGGCAAAGGTGAAGAGGTGACAATAACCCTACCGAATATAGAAGTGAGTATTTGTATGCATTTAGACTAATGGGATCTTTTTGCAGAGTTTGAACTGAATTTAAGTGACAATAATTGCCCAGTGCCTGTAGTGAAATAGCAAGGACTTTGTGAAATAAGAGACTTTATGTAGTCTATCACAGTATAGTGAAAAAACACTAGGAGTAAACTGGATAGGGAGGTCAGGATCAGACTGTGAACGATCTTTTATGTTTGTTAAATAGATGTTAAGAGAACTGTTAGAGGTATTTAAGCAGAAGTGACAAGATTAGTTTGGTGGGTTTTTTTTTTTGAGGAATTGTAGCAGTAGTTTGGAGATTGGGTTAGAAAAGAAAGAGACTAGATCTAGGAGGCATTAACCTAAAAATTTTGCCCATTTTTTTTCTCCATGCTGCATTTCCAGATGTATCCAAGTAACACTAATACATACTATTTACATAAAGGTATAAGTTCTTTGTTGTATACTCTGGTTGTCTCAGTCCTTCAGTTAGGACTTTCTGATACTGTTGAAAAGGAGGAGTGTGCTGTCACTGGGCAAGGAAAGCAGAAGGAGCTGCAGATGGGCAGGCATTCAAAATTAATTTGGACTGTATGTTTTCACTTAATTACAATTTTAAAAAGAGAAAGAAATTTCTTGGTATTCAATGTTTCTTTTTTTACATGGACTTAGTATGTTCTTAGAGAAGACAAAGACTGTAGCTTGAAGAAAACACTGGTGTATGAGTTTTTGAGATTTGTTTAATTTTTCTGGTAGTAACAGTTTTGTGCTAGTCCATCCACATTCCTTGGATGCATTGTTGAGATGACTGTTGTGATTAGGCAAACACTCTATCCTCTAGTCTGCTATCTTTTTCTTACTTTTATCAATCAACACCATTTATTGAGATTCTAATATATGTGTCAGACTGCACCAGTATCTGCCTCTGAAGCTTTTTTTTGTGGCCAATTAAGTGTATCAGAGTCCCTGCATGGCGAAAACCATCAAGTGTTTGATTAGTACCCCAAGTTGGTGGATCAAACACAGCCAGAGGTGTCTCAGAAGACAAGCCTGGTGGTCTACGTCTGAAAGATCACAGCCTCGAAAACCCTGGGGAGCATTTCTGCACTGCACACGTGGGGTCGTCAGGAATCAGAACTGACTCAACATTAACTAACAACAAAAACAAAATTTGTAAAAGTTTCTTACTCAGTATTGTTCATTTTTTACTCCCTTAAGAACTGAAGGAAATGAGAAAGCAATTTACCATGAGATGTTGAGGATGAGTAATGCTTTGTGCTATTCAATTAGGAAAGAGTGTTCAGATTCTGGTCTCTGTAATAGTTTGGTAATTTAGTATCCAATAACCTAAGCTTTCTTTGTTTTATGATGTTTGTTAAAGAAAAATCTAAACCAGCCACTTAATTTTATGTAATTGAAAAAGCCTTAATTGAAAATAGGCACCACTAGCCTGCTTTCAGATTATAATATTAGAAAAACTCCAGTCACATTCTTCCCTTGTCGTGAATAATAGTACTGTTTTTGCCAATTGCTGTTCCCCATCTTTCCCTTTGTGCTGACATTTTACTCCATGCAGATGGACATCCTTACATTTATTGATAAGCTATTTTCATTCATTCATAGCCGAGTATTAACAATTCACCATGTCTTTGGCTATGTTCTTAACTGAATATCTCTTGAAAAGGAATGACAACTATGTTCTTGTTAAAATGCCGTCTAACAGGTTCCAGCTGAAGCAACCCTGTGTACAACAGAAGGAAATATTGCCCAGTCCTGTGTCATCCTTTCAATCTTTGTTATGCTTGAGCTCATTGTCGCAGCCACTGTTCAGTCCATCTCTATGAGGGTCTTCCTCTGTTTTACTGACCCTCCATCAAAGATGGTGTCCTTCTCCAGGGACTGGTCTTACCTAATAACATGTCCAAAACATATAAAGTGAAGTCTCACCATCTTTGTTTCTAAGGAGCATTCTTGGTGTACTTCCAAGACAGATTTGTTTGTTCTTCTGGAAGTCTGTGTTGTAGTCAGTATTTTTTGCCAATAACATAATTCAAAGATGTCAATTCTTCTGCAGTCCTCTTTATTTGTTGTCCAGCTTTCTTGTGTATGTGAGATGATTGAAAATGTCATGGCTTAGGTTAGGTACTCCTGAATCCTCATAGAGACATCTTTGTTTTGAACACTTTAAGGAGGCCTTTTGCAGCAGATTCATTTGATTTCTTGACTGCTTGTAACATGAGTGTTGATTATGGATACATGTAAAATGAAATCCTTGACAACTTCAATATTTTCTCTCTTTATTGTGATGTTATTTATTGGTCCACTTGTAAAGACTTTTGAGGATGTAGTCTTTGATTTTCATCATTAAGTGCTTCAAGGCTTCCTCACTTTCAGCAAGTAGGGTGTGTTATCTGCATATTTTCAGGTAGTTAATGAGTTTTCTCCAATCCTGATGTGGTGTTCTGCTTAATATAGTTCTTCTTCTTGGATTATTTGCTTGGCATACAGAGCGAGTAAGTACGGTAGCAGGATGCAACCCTGACACACACCTTTTCTGATTTTAAATCACGCAGTACCCTCTTGTTCTATATGAATCAGCTGCTTCTTGTTCTATGTATGATTAAGTGTTCTGGAATTCCTGTTCTTTGCAATATTATCTATAACTTATGTCTACACCGTCAAATGCCCTTGCAAAGTCAGGAAAACATAGGCAAACATCTTCTGGTATTTTCTGCTTTCAGCCCATAGAATTCTTCAGTATTGCAACTTGAGATGAATTATTTCATTAGTTTTTTTTTTGGCTTCAGTTCAGAAATGCCAAACAAAGTCTTCCCTTTTGGTTTTCTAACTCTGGGTCTTTGCACATTTCATTATAATACTTTACTTGGTCTTTTCCAGCTGGCTTTTGAAATCTCATCAGCTATTTTACCTCATTATTTCTTTCATTCACTTTAGCTGCTCTATAAGGTCCAATTATTAGGTCCATGAACTTGATTGTTCTAACTGCTGCCTACCTCACTGCTGAATATCACCATGCCAAGCCAAAGCCAAGTGCCGTCGAGTTGGATCTGACTGTGATCACCCTCAAACTACTCCCTTTGGGAAGCTACGCACTAATGCTAGCACCTAGCCCACCCTTCAAAGCAATTCTGAAACTCCTTCTGGAATGGCCATTGCACACAATGGCACAGTGGCAAGTTTGTAAACTTAACTATGTAGTGGTATGTGAGGGAGTTTTTAGCCAGTAAACAAATAACTGCATTGGAACACCCTCTCTACTCACCTGATCTGGCCCCTAGTGACATTTTTCTTTACCCAGAGATAAAGGAAATATTGAAAGGGAGCCATTTGGATAACATTTAGGACATCAAAGGTAATACGACAACAGCTGTGAGGGCCATTCCAGAAAAAGAATTCCAAAATTGCTTTGAAGGGTGAATTAGGCACTGGTATCAGTACATAGCATCCCAAGGGCAGTACTTTGAAGGTGACCATAGTTATTTAGAAGTGATGAGTGTAGCACTTTTTCTAGGACAAGTTCATGAACTTAATTGCCAGAGCATGTGTGTTCAAGAGCACGCTTTAGAGTCTCTTCTGACATCCATTTTGTTTTTTTCTTTCTTTGCAGTCTTTTTAATGACCGTTTGCTTTCTTCATGTGTGATATCCTTGATGTCATCCCACAACTCATTTGGTCTTTGGCCCTTGTTGTTGTTGTTAGGTGCCATTGAGTCATTTTCAACGCATGGTGACCCTCTGTACAACAGAACAAAACTCTGTCTGGTCTTGTGCCACATCCACAGTCATTTTTATGCTTAAGCCCATTGTTGCAGCCACTTGTATTAATCCATCTCACGAGGGGTCTTCCTCTTTTTTGCTAATCCTCTGCTTTACCAAGCACGATATCCTTCTCTGGGGACTGATCCTCCCTGACAACATGTTCAAAGTGAGACACAGTCTTGCCATCTTTATTTCCAAGGAACAGTCTGGTTGTACTTCTTCTAGAACAGATCTGTTTGTTCTTTTGGTGGTTCGTGGTAAATTCACCATTCTTCTCCAACACCACAATTCAAAGGTGTCAATTCTTCTTCTCTCTTCTTTGTTCATTGTCCAGCTTTCACATACATGTGATACAATTGAAAATAGGGTGGCTTGGGTCAGGCACACCTCAGTCTTCGAGGTGAAATCTTTACCTTTCAATACTTTAAAGAGATCCTTTTTAGCACATTTTCCCAATGCAATCTATCTGTTGATTCCTTGACTGCTGCGTTCATGGACATTGGTTGCAGATCCAAGTAAAATGAAATCTTTGACAACCTCAATTCTTTCTCCATTTATGACGATGTTGCTTCCTGGTCTGCTTGTGAGGATTTTTGTTTTCTTGATGTTGAGATGTAATCCATACTGAAGACTGTGGTCTTTGATCTTCATCAATAAGTGCTTCAAATCTTCTTCACTTCCAGCAAGTAAGGTGCCTGTCATCTACATAACACAGGTTGTTATTGAACCATCCTCCAATCCTGATGCCTTGTTCTTTACATATAATCCAGTTTCTCAGATTATTTGTTCAGCATATAGAGTGAAAAGGTATGGTGAAAGGATACAACCCTGACGCACACCTTTCCTGACTTTAAACCATGCAGTGTCCCCTTGTTCTGTTTGCGTGACTCCTTCTTGATCCACATACAGATTCCTTAAGGACACAATCAAGTGTTCTGGAATTCCCATTTTATGCAATGTTAGCTGGAATTTGTTATGATGTACACAGCTGAATGCCTCTGCATAATCAATGAAACACAGATAAACATCTCTCTGGTATTCTCTGCTTTCAGCCAAGATCTATCTGACATCAGCAATGATATCCCTAGTTCCGTGTCCTCTTCTGAATTGAATTTCTGGCAGTTTCTTGTCAATATACTGTTGCAGTCGCTTTTGAATGACCTTGAGCAAAACTTTACTTGCATGTGACATTAATGATATTATTCAGTAATTTCCACATTTGGTTAGATCTCCTTTCTTTGGAATGGGCATAAATATGAATCTCTTCTAGTCACTTGGCCAGGTAGCTGTCCTCCAAGTTTCTTGGCATAGATGAGTGAGCACTTTCAGCACCACATCTGTTTGTTGAAATATCTCAAGTGATACGCCATCAATTCCTGGAGACTTGTTTTTTGCCAGTGCCTTCAATGCAGCTTTGACTTCCTCCTTCAGTACCGTTGGTTCCAGATCATATGCTACATCTTCAAATGGCTGAACATCAACTAGTTCTTTATGGTATAATCAGTCTGTGTATTCCTTCCATCTTCTTTTGGTGCTCCCTGAGTCATTTGATATTTTCTCTGCTTGATATTTTCACTGTGGCAACTCATAGCTTGAATTTCTTCTTCAGTTATTTCAGCCTGAGAAATGCAGAATGTGTTCTTCCTTTCTGGTTTTCCGTTTCTAGCTCTTTGCAGAGGTCATTGTAATACTTTATTTTGTCTTCTCAAGCTGCCCTTTGAAATCTTCTGTTTAGGTCTTTTGTTTCACCATTTCTTCATCTTGCTTTAGCTGCTCGGTGTTTGAGAGCAAGTTTCAGAATCTCTTGTGAAATCCAGTTTGGTCTTTTCTTTCTGGTCTTTTTAATGACCTCTTGTTCTCTTCATGGATGATGTCTTTGATATCATTCCACAATTCATGTGGTCTTTTGTCATTAGTGGTCAACATACCAAATCTGTTCTTGAGATGGTCTTTAAACTCAGGAGCGATGTATTTAAGGTCATACTTTGGCCCTTCTGTATTTGTTCTAATATTCTTCAGTTTTGATTTGAATTTGCATATTATCTGTGCTGCAGTCTGCACCTCATCTTGTTCTGACTGCTGATGCGGAGCTTTTCCATTGTCTTTCTCCACACATGTAGTCGACTTGGTTCCTGTTTATTCCATCTGGTGAGGTCGACGTGTACATTTTCAGATATAATGCCAGAAAATGAGCACCCCAGGTTAGAAGGAACTCTTTGGTCCTTAGTGCTGAATATGTTAAATCTATTATGAGATGGTTTCTAAATTCAAGTGGGATATAGTTAAGGTCTCCTGAACCTTTTGTTTTCTTCAGCTTCAAATTAAATTGGTATATGAGCAATTGATGGTCTGTTCTGTAGACAACTCATGACCTTGTTCTGACTGATCATGTTAAGCTTCCTCATTGTCTCTTTCCAAGGATGTAGTCAACTTGGTTCCTTTATTTTCCATCTGGTGATTTCACATGTATAGTCTCCATTTATGTTGTTAGGGGTAAAGAAAAGGTACTTGCAATAAATAAGTCATTAGTCTTGCAAAATTCTATCATGTGATCTCTGAAGTTTCTTTTATCTCCAAGGCTATATTTTCCAACTACTTCATGGGGGCAGATGTGGCTGTCTGCTCTCATGAAGATTTATAGCCTTACAGACCTCATGGAGCAATTCTGCGCTGTCCTGTAGGATCACTGTCAGCAGAATCAACTTGACAGCAGTGGGTTATTTTGCCTGGGCATAGTCCTTGAACAATAGTGAGTAAAATGGAAAATGTATCCTCAGGCTATGGGTATTTTTCTCCTTCATTAAAGAATTTTAAGCAATTAGAAGTTTTCTTTTTCTTCGTGGTCCTTAATTCTGTGGGACTTGTATAGAAATGTAGTGATTATTTGTTAGAGACATTTAGATTCTAGTTGTGAACTTGCTTGCATCATCCTGATAAAAATGCCTAGAAGCTTAGAAAGATCCTATATAATAGAGCTTTTATCATGCTTTTCAGACTGCCTTCAAGGTTCTTTAGTTCTTTGGTAGGGTGGATTTTCTAATTCCATTCCTTTTATATTTCTATCTGGAGTAGTGCAGATGGTTAAGTGCTTAACTACTAACTGAAACCCTCCAAGAGGCACCTGAGAAGACATACCCAGAGATTATGTCTGAAAGGCCACCCAGCCTCAAAAACTCCATGAAGCATGGTTCTATTCTGCAACACATAGGGTCACCATGGGTTGAAATAGGCTCAGTGGTACTTGGTTTGTTTCGTTTTTTGGCATGTTTGTCTCAAGTGCCAAAAGAACAATAAAAATGAGATTGTTAGCCTATTTAAATATTTAAATATCGAGCATTTACACGTCTCTCTTCCTTATTGATTCTGTATAGTAGATCACTATAAAATTTCAAAAGGATGAATTGATCTGAAAATTTAGTGTTCAGGCATACCTACCAGCAAACACGGTTTTGGTGGTAGATATTTTCACATACATGATTATAGATGCAACTCGTATAGAACACACAAGAGTAAAGTCAGGAAAATCTCTTAAATGTAACCAAATACTTTTTGGGATAAAGTTCCTAGGCTAGAATACCAAGGACCGTAGACTTGGGGGATATCTCTGTCAGTTGGCACAACATAGTACAGAATGTCAACGTTCTGTATCCTACTTTGGTAAGTCACATATAGAATCTTAAAAGCTTTCAATTGGCCATCTGAAGAACTACTATGGATCTCTTTCCACCTGGAGTGAGAGTGAAGGAAACCAAAAACTCAAGTAGTAATTTGTCCAGAAGACTAACAGACAACATGAACCACAACCTATATGACCCTGAGACCAGAAGAACTAGATAGTGCCTAGCTGCAGTTACCAACTGCTGTAACTGGGACCACAACAGAGAACAAAGTGAGAAAAAATTATAGAACAGAAAAATTGAACTCACAAAAAAGATCTGGCTTACTGATCTGACAGAGACTGGAAGAATTCCCAAAACTATGGCCATAAGACATCCTTCTGACTTGGAAATGAAGCCATTCCTGGAGACCACCTACCAGCCAAACAATGGTAGTAGGTATTAATCCAAAAAACCCCCACTGCTATCAAGTGGATTCCAACTCATAGTGACCCTATAGGACAGAGTAGAACTGCTCCATAGCGTTTCCAGGGAACACCTGGCAGATTCAAACTGCTGATCTTTTGGTTAGCAGATATAGCACTTAACCACTATGCAACCAGGGTTTCCAACTCTGCATCCTAGTAGAAATTATTTCTTAAAAAATATATAGACTTCAAAAGCTACTTTTTAAGTTGATTTTTCTAGTTCCCTTCTTGACAAAGGACATGAGTTTCTTGAGGATTAGCTCTGAGAAACCAGATAGCTTAATGTTAGTAAAAATGGAGGGTTTTGTTGTCTCCATGGTTTATGGCTGTCTACAGCTCTCTCTCAAATACAATATTGCTCACATACAATCTGGTACTATAAATATGGCCTATGCAAAATGGCATGAAAGTGACATTTTGATTTTCATTTTATTACGGAGGCCTCATCATTTTTTGAGAAATTGGAAGTCTTACATCTGAAGTTAATCATAATTTTTTTTTATGTAATGTCATTAACTACCACATCTTATTTTTCATACTTTTGGTTAACTTTATGCTATTTGTTTCTAATTTTATTGGAATGTGGTCAAGGAATTTGTTTTATAAAACCTCTAGTTTAAAAAATTTATTAAAATTTGTTTGTAGTCAAATATATGATGATTTTATAAAGTTATGTGAATGTGTAAAAGTGTGTATTATCTGGTACAGACACCTTTATGTTTGTGTTGTATGGACATATCTAAACAAGTTTGTGTCTTTTAATTCCCCAGAATCCTTTTTTTCTTTACTGCATGTACATAGTACATACTTTAATATATACCAAAACCAAACCTGTTTGTGAATGAGTCAATTACAACTCTTAGAGACCTTGTGGGACTGAGTAGAACTGCCACATACACTTTCTAAGGAGCAGCTGGTAGATTCTAACTGCCAGTCTTTTGGTTAGCAGCTGTGGCTCTTAACCAGCAATCAACAGGGCTCCCTAGCTTTAATTTCATAGGAAATTATTCACCATTGTACCTACCTTAGTCTTCTACTGATTCACCATTCTGTCTTGACCAAATGACACTTCTGGTTAAATCCAGTTTTTTACCTATTTGTCCCTTATATCTGTACTGCTGAATGTGGCTGGAGAAAAACACAGAGTCATGTTGGTTGTTCTTACTTAGATTTTATAATGACTACCCTCATATGGGCCTTTAGTGCTGCCTGAATTCATACTCTTTCCCTTTTCTGCTGATATTTCCTCAATTTTCTGATCTCTAACTATTGGAGACAATCAATACCCTTGAAAGCAGTAGTCAAGAAATCAAAAGATGCATTGCATTGGGAAAATCTGCTTCAAAAGTCCTCTTTAAACTGTCAAAAAGCAAAGATGTTGTTTCTTTAAAGTGTCAAAAAGCAAAGATGTCACCTAACCTAAGTCAATCTGATCTTATGTATGTGAAAGCTGTACCATCAATAAGGCAGGCACAAGAAGAATTGATGCCTTTGAATTGAGATGTTGGAGAAGAATATTGAATATACCATAGACTGCCAAAAGAACCAACAGATCAGTCTTGGAGGAAATCTAAGTGCTCCTTAGAAGCAAGGATGACAAGACTATGTCTTATATGCTTTGGAGATGTTGTCAGAAAGGATCAATCCTTAGAGAAGGACATCATGATTTATAAAGTAGAGAGTCAGTGAAAAAGAGGAAAATCCTCAACAAAATGGATTGACACAGTGGCTACAATAATGAGCTCAAACATACCAAAGCAGTGTTTTGTTCTGTTGCACATAGTATTGCTATGAGTTGAAACAACCTTGACTGCACCTAACAGCAACAACTGTTGGAGGACCTCTTGGTTCAATCAGCCAACCACAGTCTGAAAAGGGCATCCACATTTTAGGTATGTGTTAGAGCAACACTCCACTCTTACAGTGCCCAATGCTGTCTTAGTTATCTAGTGCTGCTATAACAGAAATTCCACCAGTGGATGGCTTTAACAAAGACAAATTTATTCAGTCACAGTCTAAGAGGCTTAAAAAAAAAAGGCTGTTGCTATCAAGTCAATACTGACTCATAGCAACCCTATAGGACAAGGTAGAACTGCCCCATAGGATTTCCAAGGAGCTGTTAGTACAGTCAGACTGCTTACTTTTTGGTTAACAGCTGTAACCACTGCAGTTGAAGCTCATTTTTGGGGTGACAGCTTCAGGAGGTGGCTGCTTCTTTCTGTTAACTCTGGAGGAAGGTCCTTGCCATCAGTCTTCCCCTGAACTAGAATGAGCTCTGCTCCCAGCACTGCTTTCTTGGTGGCATGAGGTCCCATTGTCTTCCTGCTGGCTCCCCTCTTTTATATCTCAAAAGATACTGATTGTCAGACTCACCCTAATCTTGTAGGTTGCCTCATCAAAATACTAATCCTGTCTTACTAACATCACAGAAGTAGAATTTGCAACATACTAAAAAACTGTATCAGGTGACACAATGGTGAATGATCACACAGTACTGGGAATCATGGACTGGTGCCGAGAGCCAGCCCCAACACTTTTCAGGGTCCCGCATGGAGGGAGGGAAGGCGTCGGCAGGAAATGAATAAAGAGAGACAGGAAAGACTCTTCTGGTTTAAGACAGCCCGACCCAGAGAGCAAGAGAGAGAGCTGTCTGTCTTTATTGTTTTTATAGAAGAGGTGATGTAGTGTTTACTCTATTTTCTTTATCACATAAACTATTGGTTAACAAGAAACTGACCCATCATTATTGGCTAACAAGAAAGTGATCCCTCGTGGTCTTCTTCTACTTCATTGCCAGGGCCTTTTGGATAATGGTCTGAGGCAGGTGTTTGTGGTGGTAAATGTCAGTAAACATAATTAATGGTTTTATTCGTACCTCAAAGTGGAAGGTACAGAAGGGTAAATTTCTCAAGGCTTCACCATTTGGCTGTCTTCATTTGTTTCTCTAAGTTTTAATTTAAATCTTCCTGTGTAGATAGTAAGTGTCTGCTTTCCCCTAATCAAGCCCAGCTGCTTTAAGAAAGATGTTTCTTCAGTATTTATCAGTTTGCCATACCAGCTATAAAGAACCCAGAAGTTTATTTGTCTTTTTTGCTGTAGGGAGTGAGATGCTTGTGTAGTTTTAATGGCTGTGTGGAGAATTGTCCTTGGAAAGCCCTTCAAGGGTTAGCTTGTAAACCTGTGTATGTGGAGAAAAGGGAGGGGGGAATGCAATTAGGGGGAAGTCAGTGAGGCTGGGCAGGCCTCAGTGCTATTAGGCATGCTGTATTGAAATCCATTCCTCTGATCTCTTTTCCCCAGAAGTTCCTGGTCAGATTGTCCCAATATAATCTCATAAACCGAGGGGTTGTGAAGCCCTTCTTAGAAGGCACCTCCTTGATCCTCATGTCAAGAGGCGGGGTGGTATTTTTTAGGAGAATTTAATTAGGAAGCAAAATATTATCAGGGGTAATAGGCTAAAAAACATGTCACGGGTGAGATGCTTCAGCCTGTCATTTACAGAAGTTTGTGACTTTGTCTACAAGGGCCTTTCCAGATGGCGAGCCATCACAGACTAGCCGAATTGACACACTTTTGGGGGACACACAGTTCAATCTGTAACAGTACCCTCTAGTTGCTATCTATACTTCAACTTACTTCTGTAGCCCAGACAGCTTTCCTGAACTCAGATCTGTCTGCTCAACAGCCTGATTCTCTGCTTGGGTGACCAAAACTGTCTCACAACAGTTCCTTATCCACAGACCTCTACTGTTTCAGTCCTTTTCTTCTTCAGTAAATGGCCTCTGTACTCCTCAGGCCCAAATCCTTGCCTTCTCTCTCTCAAACCCCACATTGCTTCTATTAGAAACTTCTCTTGGTGCTACCTTCAAAGTGTATCCAGAATTTGCTCACTTCTCGACACTGTCTTGGCCCAAACCTCCATAATTTCTTCTGAGATTATTGCAACTATATCCCAATGAGTCTTTCTGCTCATGCCTTTGGCTCCTCCAGTCTATTAATACAGTAGCCAGAATGATTCCATAAAAATGCCAATCAGATGATGTTACTCTTTTGCTCACAACTCTTTCCCTTCTCAGTAAAAACAAACTTAATATGATTTTCAAGGCCCTGTATGCCCCACCTTTACCGCTTACTTCTCTGACGTCATCTGCTACTCTCTACCTTGTCACTCTACTTCGGCCACACTGGCCTCTTATCATGTCACTTCAGGCCTTTATGTTTGCTGTTTCTTCTTCTTGTAATGTTCTCTTTCTCCATGCAGGTACAAAGTTGACTCCAACACTTCTTTAGCTATTTACTCAAATGTTACTTCTCTCTTTCCCTGGCTACTCTGTAAAATTGCAGCCCATACTCCCAACACACATCCTGCTTTTTGTTTTTCTTTTTAGTACTTATCACTAAGATACTTGATAGTTTATTTTATCTTACCTTGTTTACTGCCTGTCACGTGTAAACCACGTTAGGGCATAAATTTTTGCTTGCTTCATTCACCTCTGTAGCCTCCACTTCTAGTACTGTTAAAAGAAAAAAATCCAAACTCACTGTCATTGAGTTGACTCTGACTCATAGTGACCCTATAGGACAGAGTACAATTGTCCTGTAGAATTTCCAAGGAGTGCCTGGTGGATTCAAACTGCTGACCTTTTGACTAGCAACTGTAACCACTGGAGTTTCCTCTAGTGTATGCCTACTCTTTAATGTATATTTATGAATGAATGGATGAATCAACTTCAGTGATTAAGATGTTTAGATTTGTGTGATGATTAAAACCTAAACTTCATTCAAAATGAAAACTTTTCTCTCCAACTTTCTTATTTTTATTAGAATAATTCTTTCTATTCACACTTAGTTCAAAGAGGATACCCTTTTTATTTCTTTCATCTTATGCTATGTTTGTAGTTAATTTAATTTTTTGTTTCTTGCTTTCATTCTTGCCTTTATTAGTTTCATGAAACTTGTATCTCTCTTTTTCCCCCTTGTTAATTATGGGAGTGTAGGGTCACTCTGAGTCAGAATCAACTCAACGGCAGTGAGTTTGGTTTTGGGATGTACCTTTAGAAACCCTAGTAGCATAGTGGTTAAATGCTATGGCTACTAACCAAAAGGTCGGCAGTTTGAATACTCCATGTGCTCCTTGGAGACTCTTGTAGCAGTGCTACTCTGTCCTGTAGGGTCGCTGTGAATGGGAGTCAACTCGATGGCAGTAGATTGTACTTTTACATTCTATTTCTGATTACTTTCTCTTCCTGGTGTTCTTGATCCAGCATATAAATCTGTATTCTTATTTGAAAATTCTGTTTCTGTATTCTACTCCTGCCCACCTCCATGAAATGAGACTTTTAGAGTACATTTATTGTCCCTTAAGAAGACTTTTTCCTCTTCCTTCTTACCTTCATCCTCTTCCACTTCTACCAAACATACAGGTTTTGCCATGGTAGTATACGCACTGTGGAATATCTTCCATGTCAAGAATCTTTATTGAGATCTTATATTACATATTTTCTTGTAACACATTCTTTATCTATTTAAAGGTAAGTACATATAAATAGCCAGGTTCCTTTGCTGATTACTATTCTATCTCATTTCCCTATGTTGAAGTTTTATTCTAATGAGGTCTGACAATTAAATTTGCAAACTTGCCACCATGTGCTTACCTTGGCAGCACTGTACAAACAACTCAGTGAGGTTTTATAACCTTGGTATGGCAGTGTCTCAACAGCTTTATGTGTCAACATGCAGTGTTGTCTTGCTGAGCAGCATCCATTATTGTTGCATGCTTTTGTGTGCCATCACAAGAGTGTCAGAGCTTGAATTAGAGCAAGAAACAAATGTTAAGTTTCTTGTTAAACTTGGCAAGAGTGGAAGTGAAATCAGGGACACATTAGTCCAAGTTTATGGGGACAATGCCATGAAGAAAGTGACAGTGTATGAATGGATTAAGCGTTAATTTCTGAGGGGAGAGAAAGCATCACTGATAAAAAGAGATGAGGGTGGCCAGTAGTGAGCAGAACTGATGAAAACATTGCAAAAATTCATCCAGTTGTGCATCAAAATCGTTGGCTGCCTGTGAGAAGCATAGCAGACCAAGTAAACATCAATAGAGATAGAGAAACAGTTAAATCTTAGCTGAAAATCTTGGCATGAGAAAGGTATATGCAAAAATGGTCCCAGAAGAGCTCATCAATGAACAAAAGCAAAGAATAGCTGAAGTTTGCCTTTTGGAGAGGCAAGATGATGTTTTGGGTGTACCAATAGGACCCTGAAACAAAGTGTCAAAGTGTATAATGCAAATCAGCCAATTCTCCACAATCAAAAAAGTTTGTCAGTCCAAATCTGGAGTAAAAATTATGTTGCTAACCTTTTTGATATCAGAGGGATTGTTCATTATGAATTTGTACCAACAGGACAGTTAACCAAATTTACTGTTTGCCAGAAGTGCTGAAAAGGCAGTGTGAAAAACTTAAGTGAAAATGACCTGAACTTTTTGCTAGCGATTCATGGCTCTTGCATCATGACAGTGCACCAGCTCACAAGGCACTGTGTGTGAGGGAGTTTATAACCAATAAACGAACAACCATATTGGCACAGCCTACCTATCACCTGATCTGGCCCCCAGTGACTTTTTTCTTTATCCAAAGATAAAGGAAATATTGAAAGGAAGACATTTTGATGACATTCAGGACATTGAGGGTAATACGGCGGCAGCTATGATGACCATTGCAGAAAAGGAGTTCCAAAATTGCTTTGAAGGGTGGACTAGGTGCTAGCATCAGTGCATAGCTTTCCAAAGGGACTACTTCAAAGATGACTGTAGTGATGTTCAGCAGTGAGGTATGTAGCATTCGGGGGGGAGGGGTGAGTTTGCAAACATAATTGTCAGCCTTGTATTCATTTGATGTATAGGTAGAAGTCCTTTCTTGACCCTTTTTGTCAAATGAGATATGTACTCACTTTTATTTTGTAGTGTATCTTTTGGTTGACTGTCTTCAGTTAGTCATGCAAACCAACTACAAGTAATTTTGTGTAGTTTAATTATAAGGCATAGCAGATTGAGAATGCTGAAGAGAAAGGGGATGAGAAGATCATGGAGGGCCCCATCTACAGGTTTATGGAATACGGCTTTTATCCTGAATATATAAAGATTTTTAAGCATGGGAGCACTATAATCAGATTTACCAGTCAGCAGAGTGAGGAACAAAACTAGAAAAAGAGTAGGCAGAAGAATAACAGCAGTCTAGGTGAGCTGGTGATTGGATTTGGAAGTTAGATGTTCCCAGTGGAATGAACGTGAAGATGATACGATGTATTCAGTAGTTATTTAGAGGCAAGGATAACTCTTATGGGCTTAAGAGTTGCCTGGTTCTGTAATAGTTGTCTTCCTTGGTATATGAGATAAGAAACTGGGCATAAATTTAAGTTTAAAAATTAGTAATGGTGTTCAATTTCATGAAAAAAGGCTTAATTTTAATAAACTTGTTAAAAGTGTAGAATTCAGGTATAAAGATTATGAAAGCCATGTTTAACTTGTTGTCTGTGCTTAGAAATTGTTCATAGGCAGCATGCATTAAGTGCCTGTCAAGGGCTTTGGTACTTCTTTAAATGCTGTGGTAAAAAAAAGAAAAAAATTAATGAATCACTCTTTATTCTTCAAGAACTCAGAATTCAATAATGGACTATAATTTTAAGATGTATTAAGTTCTAAGTAACAACACAAATAGCTTTAAGAAGAATGTACTGTACAAATCTGTTATCAGTTAAAATTTCAAGCCCTTGGATTGCTGTTTTGAGGTGTCTTAGTCATTTGTTTCCAGCCAAGACAATTAGAAAACATGCTTGCCAGCCAAGTGTGCCGTGACTACACTCCTGCCACGCCAGCTTTCCAGGGCTTCCACTACATGCTGCACATCTCACCTCTCCAAGGCCACTCCAGACATATCTTCGTCTGTGTACTATGAACTCTTGATTTCCTGTAGATTGCTTTGATCTTAACCTCTTGCCATTGAGTTGATTCCATCTCACAGCAACCCTACAAGACAGCATATAACTGCCCTATAGGGTTTCCATGACTGTAGTTTTTATGGAAGCAGACAGCCACATCTTTCTCTTGCAGGCCAGCTGGTGGGTTTGAACCACTGACCTTACTACACCACCAGGTTTCCTACTTTAGTCTTAGGGGAGAGGTTAAAGAAAAAAAGAGCTGTTTTTTTCTTTCACTTTCACCTCCCCATCTCCCATACTTTTTATGTTTCCAATCTACCCCTCTTTTATGGCATTCTGAGGTACAAAATCTATTTCATACTGCTAATGTTTTTAGGTACTGTTGAGTTGATGCTTATAGCAACCCCATGTGACAGAGCAGAAGTCCCCCGTGGAGTTTTCCAGTCTGTAATCTTGACTGGAGCAGGTTACCTGGTCTTTTTCTTGTGGAACTGCTAGATGGGTTTGAACCACCAGCCTTTCAGTTTAGCAGGTGAGCTCTAAACCACTGCACCACCAGTGCGCCTTATACTCCTCCCAGTAGCCGTCTATCAAATCTCTAATAATTAAGTTCAGAAGTCACCCGGTTCTGTTTTGACCTATTGTATTTGACACAGTCATCATAATTTGCATTTAAAATTTCTAATACACTTTGGCACCTGGCTTTGGCTTTAGAAAGTTTAAAAACAAGCAGTCTTAAACAGTATCCTGTTTAGGAATATATGTGTAGGATAAAGCAAGTGAATGACAGACATTAGGTTGTTTCAGGGTTGGAGAGAGAAGAGTAGAGGACGGATGGGAGGGGGAGTGTATAGATAAACATAGGTAACTAGTAATGACCTAGGGTTCTTTAACCTTTTATTACAGAACATGGAATAGTATAATTAACTTTCTAAAGTGCCTACCACTGAATTATATCACTAATTTAAAAAAAATCTGTTCTTCTACTGGAACCCTGATGGCACAGTGGTTAAATGCTACAGCTGCTAACCACAAGGTTGGCAGTTCAAATCTACTAGGCAGTCTTTGGAAACTCTATGGGACAGTTCTTCTCTGTCCTTTGGGTTGCTATGAGTCAGCTTGGTTTTTTGGGAGGGTATTCCCCTACTATTTTTTTTCTTCTGGCATATTTTAAATTAAATCCCAGACTGCACACTGTTCCACCCATAAATACTTAAAAAGGAATCTCTAAATGGTAGGGACATTTTTACCTCAGCACCATAAAGCTGGAGCCCTGGTGGTACAGTGGTTACAGTGCTCATCTGCCAACTGAAAGGTTGGCAGTCTGAACCTACTAGCCACTCCGCAGGATAGAGAAGTAGCAGTCTGCTACTATAAAGGTTTATAGCCTTGGAAACATTACAGGGCAGTTTTATTCTGTCCTGTGGGATCACTTTGAGTTGTAATCAAATTGATGGCAATGGGTTTGGTTTTGATTTACTGTGCTATCATTAAACCTAACAGAATATAACCAGATAATGTCTGGTCCATTTATATTTTCTCTCAAACATGTCTTTTTACAGTTTTTTTCCCCCAGGATCCAAATAAGATTTCTACGTTGTGTTTGTATCTTCCTAAAATCTCTTTTATTCTATAAAAATATCTTCCCTTTTTCATATCATTGGTTCATTGGAGAAACCAGGCCATTTATTCTAGAGAATACACTCATATTCTAGATTTCAAATTAATTCATTTTAGTATTAATTATCTGGTTCCTCTATTCACCATATTTTCTATAAAGTGGTAGTTCTGTCTAAAGGCTTGGTAAGAGGCAGAATCTTTTGGTTTTGTTTGTTTTTAAAGAAAAGAGTACTTCATGGATGGTGCTGTGTACTTTCTTTTATATCATATGAAGCACTTGTGATCTACTTGTCTCAGTTTTGATGATGCTTATTAATTTGATGATGCTAATTAATCTGGATTCAGTGTTAACAGGTGCTTTTTGATACATTTATTTTCCTCAGTCTACATAGAGGATGCATCACTTTAAGAAAGTACCGCATTTTTCAGCCTAGACTTATGAAGCAATAAGGAAGAAAGGTAGTAGGGAATATGATTCAGGGCTTCTGTTCCTTTCTCCGTAAAATATATTGTTTGTGTTAAATTGTATCTGAATGTCCATCACAGTAAATGAAACAATTTTTTATTGGCTCAGTGCAAGTGTCTTATCTATTCCATTTCCTCAATTATAGCAGCTTTGACATCTCTAGCCCTCTTTCTCTCTGTCTTTTTTTATTACAACCTTTGGTTTTAAGGTAGCGAATTAGGTAGCTAGGAGATGAAGTGTAACATGGGTTAAGGAACACATGACCAGGAGATCTTAAAGTCTAACTTTCTGTGGTAAATTTCAAGTAATGATAATTAATTTTTAAACAGGGTTCAACTCCACCGGTAACAGTTTTCAAAGGTTCAAAGAAGCCTTACTTAAAAGAATGCATATTAATTATTAACCATGATACTGGAGAGTGTCGACTAGAAAAACTCAGCAGCAACATCACTGTGAAAAAAACAAGGTATGTGGTTTAATGAAATGATTTATTCTCAACTTATAAACTACTAAGGCAACATCAGGAAAGACGGTTATTGGATTAAGTCACTTATTTTACTAAGGATTATCTCTGTGTGTAAAGGTTTAAACCTTTCCAAGTTTAAATTTGGTGACATACGTTACCCAAAAGCTTTTACTACTTCTCTATGATACATGGAAGTTTATTATACTTCTAAATATTTTCTGTACATGTGGGCATACCTTTAGGAAGACCTCCAAGAAGATGGATTGACTTGGTGGCTGCAACAGTGGGCTCAGACATAGCAAAGATTGTGAGGTTGGAACATGACAAGGCAGTGTTTCATTCTGTTGCATGTATGGTTTTTATGAATGGGTCCCTGTATCAGGTGACTTGACAGCACCTGACAACAACAACAGTTGTACTTTTTATTCTGTTGTAGTTAATTTCCTAGAATTGGACCGAAAGGAACCATTATATATTCTTAAAAATAATTGTATATTAATTAGGAAATACTTAAACCAAAAAACCAAACCCACTGCCATTGAGTCAATTCCAACTCATATCGACCCTATAGCACAGAGTAGAACTGCTGCATAGAGTTTCCAAGGAGTGCCTGGCTGATCTGAACTGCCAGCCTTTTGGTTAAAAGCTGAAGTACTTAACCACTACACTACCAGGGTTTGGTGAAATGCGTAAGGTATTAGAAAAAGGAAAGTTTACTATACAAACACTAACCTCAAAAAGTCTGCATTTTAACTGTACTATTAGTAGACCACACCACTGAAGAGACCAATAAGAAAATATGGTCATCTTAAATCCCTTTGGAAATAAGAGGGACATCAGTAGCAAAGTAATATAAGGGTGCTTGTTCTAAAACCAATACAAACAATATAGACAAAAATTACTCTGGGTGTAAAGTGGAGAGAGAAGTCATGTTTGATTGGAAAATTCAAAAAGACCTGATTGATGTACCTTAAGAGGACGTTAAGATTCAGATCTCTCTTTTTTTGACCATTTGTTTAGTCAAACAGACCTCCTCATAAGTATTACCTTGGGTGCTTGTTATGAATCTGTTTTAGTAACATCTTAAAATTAGGAATGGAAAATGTGGAAGTGATTTAATTTGAAAAAAAAAAAGATAACTTTAGAATTTAGGAAATACGTTGTACCTTTCTTTTGTTTTTATCATTTGTGTATGTCCTGTGTCTACTTTGAGCAGTGGTTTTGTTTTTGTTCACATTTGTATCCCTCTGTGGACCCTATGTGTGTGTCATACATGTAGCAGGTGGGTCCATAAACATTTGTCAAATAACAAATTAGTGTTTTAATTCTTTAACATTATTTTAAAGAGTTCTACAATGCTCGCTTTGGCAGCACATGTAGTAAAATTGGAGAAGATGCTAATGGCCACTGTGCATGGATGACATGCAACTTTGTAAAGCGTTACATGTTTTTCAGAAGAAAAGTCTCTTTGGAAGTTGTAAGAGTGGGGAGGGAAGGAGAGGATTGGTAGTAGATTAGATAGCTGATAGAAATTTGATTAGGTAAAAGCAGTAACAGCACACAGTAGAAAGTAATCAACTTGACTTCATCATAAACTAAAAACTCCTCTAATCTTATCCCATTATTGCAAGGATAGAGCAGCAGGGGCAGGGTCTGGTGACCATGCTTTTTGGGGACATCAGGGCTAATGTCATAACTATTCTGTTGCTAAGAGTCTTCTGCACCCCGTATTGGTGAGTGGCATCTAGGGTCTTAAAAGCTAGCAAGCTGCCATCTGAGGTACACCAAATGGTCCCAACTTACCTGGAACGGATGATGACAGAGGACAACAAAGACAAGAGGAAAAAAGAGAGCCTAGGAGACAGAAAGACCCACATGAATGGGAGACTGTATCAACATGTGACCAGAAGAGCCAGATGGTGCCTGGCCACCACCAGAGACAGCCATGATGGGGCACAGAATGTTGAGTCCCTGTGGCAACACGAGAAAAAGAGGGGTGCAATGCAAGAACTCTACTAAAAGACCACAGTTAGTAGCCCAACAGCCTGAGGGATCCCCTGGGAGCATGGCCACTAGACCTGCTGCTGCCCCTGTCCATAAAATACTACTGAGGTCAGCTCTTTAGACAAAAATGGACTGGACTTGGGGACACTTGGGTTCAGCTCTTCAGACAAAAATAGACTGGACTTGTGACCATGTGGTATGTGTCCTTTATAGTTCTATGCATTTATAGGATGCTGTCCTACTGGTATCTTTCTAGATGGGAGAGAAGATGGTGGAGAAGAGGGCACAGGGCTTGTTAAGAGGATTCTACAAGTATAAAATGAAAAGGAAGAATGTGCTGTTACTGGGCAAGGAGAGCAGAAGGAGCTGCAGACAGGCAGGCATGCAGATTTAATTTGGATTGTATGTTTTCCCTTAATCACAATAAAAAAAGAGGCTCTAGAAAGAAGAATATGTGGTTGACTTCAATAATTTTATAAGGTGAAATTGTTGATACATTGCTATCATGATTTTTTGACCTCTGATGTCCTTAATTTCAGGGTTGAAGGAAGTAGTAAAATTCACTCTCGTATAGAGCAACAACAGCAACAAATGAGAAATTCAGCTAGGACTCCCAATTTTGTGAGACATTCTCCACCCAAAGACAAGATGTCCCCAGCATCTCCAATGGATGACATTGAAAGAGGTAAAATCTAAGGGTATAAAATTTCCCTTTACAAGAGATTATTAAGAAATACTGAATGAAAATTTTGATTTTAACAGTGAAACTACGAAATTTTTGAAAGCGTATTATTATTTGTTATGTGTTTTTGTAGGAGAGGATATATCTCACAAGTTCGAGGCTATATACATACAAGAGGATTTTTTCCCCCCTTATAATCCAGGGGGAGAAAAGTAGCTTTAAATTTATTTAACTGGAGTTTTCTTCTTTTTGTCAGTTGCAGTGATCCTTCTTCAATTCTTCACAGCATCTTACTGTCAGAGTTCTTTATGCATAGCCGCACTACAGATATTGGACATCAATACACCAATAGGGATTGAAGGAGGTGTAGTAAGCAGAAGCAGCAGCAGACCTGTTCTTTTGAATTGCTGCACTGTTCTGGGAGAGGTATTGCTAAGGAGATATGGTTCTTTTGAAAATAAGAAAACTTAAATCTCCATTTTTTTCTAGCTGAAGTTTGGGTGTTGGTGTTATATGGATGATAGCAGCAGTGAGACTGTGATCACCAAAGTATATCTGCTTTTGCATATTGCTTTTATAATTTACACATAAGTCTCCTATGCCACTTGTCCCCTTTAAGGCCTAGTATAGTATTGGTTCCCTAATATTTCAGTTGTCAATTCACAAACAGGAAGGAAGACGTAAGCTTAGAACCCTTGTTTCTACAAGGGATCTTGAATTTTGGTTTATTATTATATCATTTCTACTTTCAGAATGAATTTGAATCATGATGTCATATAGGAGGTCTGGCAATTAAGTTTGCAAACTCATCCCAGAAAAAGTGCTACATATGTCATTGCCGAATATCACTACAATCACCTTCCAAGTATTCCCCTTGAGAAACTGTACACCAATGCCAGCTGCTAGTCTACCCTTGAGAGCATAGTGAAACTCTTTTTCTGGAATGGCCACCAATGCTGTCATTGTATTACCCTTGATATCCTGATAGCCATCACAATGTCTTCCTTTCAATATTTCATTTATCTTTGGGTAAAGAAGAAGGTCACTGGGGGCCAGATCAGGTGAGTAGGGAGGGCGTTCCAATACAGTTATTTGTTTACTGGCTAAAAACTCCCTCACAGACAACTGTATAATTAAGTTCACAAACTTACCACTGAGCCACCAAGCACAACAACCATTCCAGAAAGAGTTCCAAAATTGCTCTGAAACGTGGAGTAGGTACTGGCATTGGCACAATGCTTTTCAAAGAGAGTGCTTTGAACGTGGCCGTATTCAGCAGTGAGGTATGTAGCATTTAGAACAGCTAAGGTTGGACCTTAATTGTCTAATTAAGTCTAAATAATTGTCGGGCCTTCTATGTATATAATAAAACATAGGAACAGAAAATCAAATGTTGAAAGAGAGGAGGAAAAAAATTTGTTAATTATTAAAACAATAATTTTAACTCTGAGCTTCCTAGCCTTCAGGACAAAAACAAAAACACAAGTAGCTTATTTTGTATTATGTAAGAGACAGGTTTCCAGTGAACATTGAACTCTACAGTGTCATCAGCAGTGATTTTATAGTATAGGTGGAAGTTGTTCCATGCAGCAGGTATTTAGCAGAGACCTCAAAATACTGCACTGATGTGTGACTCAGGCAAAAGAGATCTATAGAGGATAAGTTAACATGATCCAAACATGAAGCTTTTTTGTTGATCTACACTTGTCTAAGAATGGAACTCCATTTACTCTGATGTGTTGTATAGCATATTCCTTAGATTTTGTTCTTTAAAATAGTATTTTTTTTACCTTCCTGTGCTGCTGTCTACTGGTGGGATGGTCGAATCATCTTTTTAAATTTGTGACTATATGTCTGGCAGTTGAACAAGTCGTCTAGTATTTTTGTGTTTTAATTTTCACATTTATGTCTTTGAACTATCTGAAATTTTGATTTAAGAAGCAAGAATACAAATTTCTCCTTTCCCCAGTGGTAGAGCATTGATTAATAGATTTTGTACTAGTATTCATGTATTAAATAAGTCACCATTTCTTGCACTGATAGGAAAGGTCAATTTTATCACCTGCAAAATTATCACAACATAAAATATACAATAGCCAAGCCAAGTGCCATCTGGTTGGATCCGACTCATGGCGACCTTAGGGGCTAGAGTAGAACTGATCCCTAGAATATTCAAGGAGTGCCTGGTGGATTTGAACTGCTGACCTTGGCCAATACATATATGAGATAGCAATCAGACTCACTGATGCTTTTAAAATGCACATTTTAAGATTAACAGATACTTTTTCACTTAAGAGATTGGCAGTAGCTAAAAAATTTGTCAGTTTCCAGTGCTGTTGAGGACATAAAGGTAACAAGGGTGTTTATGCATGGTTAGAGGAAGTATAAACTGACAAACTATTATTGTTTAAGAGCAATTTTTACATGGAAAGCACTTAGAACATTGTCTAGCACATAAATACTACGTAAGGGTTTCTTTCATTGTCATTGTCATTATTTAGTAATAAGTATTAAAATGAAAGGAGTTTTGATGACTTAACAGTTAAGCACTAATTGAAAGATTAGGTGTGGCTCTGTGGGAGAAAGACCTGGCAATTTGCTATATGAAGATTAAACCCATTGCTGTCCAGTTGATTCCAATTCATAAAAACTCTAGAGTAGAACTGCCCCATAGGATTTCCAAGGCTATAATATTTACAGAAGCATACTGTCAACATCTTTTTTCCAGGACAGAAGTTGGTAGCTAGCAGGCAAGCACTTAACCACTGTGCTACCAAGGCTCTTTTCATAGAGCTTACAGCTTAGAAAACCTGATGGGGCAGTTCTACTCTGTCACATGGTGTTACTGTGAGTCAAACATTGACTAGATACCCCCTAACAACAGCAAGAACATTAAAAATGTACACATCTCTTCACCTAGGAATTCCAGAAATTTCTCCATGCAGCAGAACTTGTATAAATGTGTAGAAGATTGGTATCTACATAGCTGTATTTATGTATTAGTCAAACAAGAATGTTCTATGCATCATTTTTGGTACTAAAGAAACCATGGAAAAATTCCAAGTGCCCAGAAGGGATTGCAGTACTACATAGCCATTAAAAGCAAAAGCACAAACCTAAACTTCTACCTAAAACAAAATAAGATTAAAAAAATAAATATTAATGATTTACTTAGCTTGCTAAGTGAAAAAAAAACCTGTTTAGTGACAGAGAAGGATATATAGTATATTTTCAAGCAAAAAGCTAGTTTTCACATACTCATTTACATATATATGTATATGTGTGTATATATATGTCTGTGCATACATGCATATGAAGTACTTTTGAAAACAAAATTTGTGTACATTTTTAAATGCTTGAAAAAAACTTGTAAGAATTTAAGAAGTAAACATTACCTTTGGGAGGTGAGATTATAACGCAATGTGAGGGATCCTTAATCTGAAATACATAACTTGTGTTACATATATATTTACATATATATAACTTGTGTTACTTATATATTTAAGTAAAGTGGTATAAATAAGCATGGATCTAGGTATTGCCTATGACCCATGCCGTTGAGTTCTTTGAGTTTTTGTGAAACCAGTTTTGAAATACAGCCTGATGTTAGGGGAATGAAATGCTTTAAATTCTGTAAATACAAGTTCAGTCTTACTTATCCCTTATCAACAGTTTCTTAGGAAAAAAATACATTAATTGTTACATGTTGTTTAACCTATCTGTTTTTATTTTATGTTCAGAACTGAAGGCAGAAGCTAGTATGATGGACCAGATGAGTAGCTGTGACAGTTCATCAGATTCCAAAAGCTCATCATCTTCCAGTAGTGACGATAGTTCTAGTGACTCGGAAAATGAAGAGGACAGGTCTTCTCCTTCTGATCCGGGAAATTACAGCTCAGGACATCATACCATGTCTACCATGCCACAGTACAAGATTCCTGATATGGAAGCGAGTCATAATAGATTTCATGACAACAGTGGTCTTATGATGAATACTTTAAGTAAGTATGCATATACATGAGCAGTTGGAAAAGTAAGAATGCACTGTGCTATCGTGTGTTAGGATCTAAAATCTGGATAAAGAATATTGTCTTTTAAGCATTTGATACTACTAACCATTGCCTTTTTTATCAAACTATTTAATTTCTTCTGACTCTGACCTAACATTCTTTTGCTCCTCTCTCTCTGTTATTGTTCCAACTCTTAACAACCCTGGTCGCAGTCATTTTTATGCTTAAGCCCATTGTTGCAGCTGCTGTGTCAGTCTCAGCGGCACTTGGCTGGCTTGGATGTCAGTCCATCTCATCGAGGGTGTACCTCTTTTTCACTGACCCTCCACTCTACCAAGCATGATGTCCTTCTCCAGGAACTGACCCCTCCTGACAACATGTCCGAAGTATGTAAGACACAGTCTTGCTATCTTTGCTTCCAAGGAGCACTCTGGTTGGACTTCTTTGAGAACAGATCAGTTTCTTCTTTCGGTAGTACGCGGTACATTCAACATTCTTCTCCAGCACCACGTTTCAAAGGCATCAGTCCTTTTCTCTTCTTTGTTCTTCATCTAGCTTTCACATGCATATAATGCAATTGAAAATACCGTGGCTTGGGTCGGGCGCATTTTAGTCTTCAAGGTGACATCCTTACTTTTTAATGCTGTGTGAAGAGGTCTTGGCAGTAGATTTTCCCAGTGCAATGCGTCTTTTGATTTCTTGACTGACTGCTGCTTCCAAGGGCATTGATTATGGACCCAAGTAAAATGAAATCTTTGACAACCTCAGTGCTTTCTCCATTTATGACGATGTTGCTTACTGGTCCAGTTGTAAAGACTTTTGTTTCCCTGATGTTGAGTTGCGATCCATACTGAAGGCTGTGGTCCTTGGTCTTCATCAGTAAATGTCTCAAATCTTATTCACTTCCAGCAAGTAAGGTGGTGTCATTTACATAACACAGGTTGTTAATGAGTTGTCCTCCAATCCTGATGCCTCATTCTTCTTCATACAATCTAGTTTCTCGGATTATTTGCTCAGCATGCAGATTGAAAAGGTGTGGTGAAAGGATACAATCCTGATGCACACCTTTCCTGACTTTAAACCATGAAGTGTCCCCTTGTTCTGCCTCTGGATACATACACAGATTTCTTACAAGCACAATTAAGTGTTCCGGAATTACCATTTTATGCAGTGTTACCATCCTCTCTCTCTAGATAACTCTCCTGCAAGAAGAGAAAATAGAATATCTTCTGTCTCCAGATATTTTATTTTCTCTACTTTGCAGGATTATAATCTTCTGTTCAGTCATTAGAGTTTTAGTTCCTGAAGGGTTGATCATAGGTCCTTTTTTTTCAGTTCTGTACTCATTCCCAAGATAATCTTTTTCACCTGTCTGTTGCTATCAATACCTGTGTGCAGATAACTTGCAAATTTAAATCTCTAGTACAGAAGTCTCCTCCAAGCTGTAAACCTATATGTCTAACATCATCTCTTAGTAAAACCAAAACCAAAACCAAACCCAGTGCTGTTGAGTCAATTCTGATTTACAGCGACCCTCTAGCAGAGTAGAACTGCTCCATAGAGTTTCCGAGAAGTGTCTGGTGAATTGGAATTGCCAACCTTTTGGCTAGCAGGCGTAGTGCTTAACCATTGTGCCACCAGGGTTTCTTTCTTAGTAAAAGGCACTTGAAATTCATCTTATCCAAAATCAACTCATAATAGTTAGCTCACAGTGTTTCCCCTCATTGAAAAGCAATTGTCATGTAATTATGCAAACCAGAAGCTTGGTGGTTTTCAAGGATTAACTGTCTCTTCCTTTTTAAGTATAGCCAATCCTTCACTAAGTTCTATTGATTTTATCTTCTAAATATTTCCCAAATTCATCTACTTCTCTGCATCTCTGCCACTATCACTGTAGTTCAACTCGGCATATTTCTTTTTTCTCTTTCCATGAATCGGATCCGACTCGACAGCACTTGGCTTGGCTGGCTTTCCATATATATTTTAACCTATAAAAGAGGCAATGTAAACACAAGAATAAAAATGGGTACACCCTGAGATCTCCACTAAAAGACTGCAATTGATGATCCAGCAGCTGTGGGGTTCCCCTGGGAGCAGGGCCCCTGGCCCTAATGCTACCCTTGCCCATAAGTCATAACAAAGGTCCACTCTTTGGACACGAATGGATTGGACTTGGTGATGCAGAGTGACCATATATTGGATGCACTTTATGGTTCCATGCATCTATAGAATATCATCCTGCTGACCTCTGGCTGAAGGAAGGAGAGTGGGTGAAGAGGAGGGGAAAGGAGACTGTTGGGAAGATGAGACATGTATGGAGCAGAGAGGAATAGTGTGCTGTCACTGGGCAGGGAGAGCAATAGAAGCTGCATAGAGGTGGGCTTGTAAATTTATATGGGAATGTACATTTTCACTCAGTCATAATAAAAAAAAAGAGGAAATGTAATATATTTGTCATATGCTTTTGACTTATTTCCTTCACATTATGTCCTCCAGGTCCACTCACACTATTTATTATATGTTGTGACTCATCATTGTTCTATGGTTGCATAGTTTTCCACTACACATATGTAGCACATTTTGCTTATCCATTCGTTGTTGATGGGCACTTAGGATGTTGTTGTTTTTCTGTTTTTGCTATTTGTAAATAATGCTGTAATGAACATGTGTTCATGTGTTTGTTCATGTCACTTCTATCAGGTCTGTAGCATATATGCCCAGGATTAGGATTTGGGGTCATAAAGTATTTCTATTCCTAGATTTTTAAGGACATGCCATACTGTTTCTCATAGTTGTGCTATTTTACACTCCCACCAGCAGTGGAGAAGGGTTCCAATCTTACCATATCTTTACAATCATTTATTATCTTTTTTTTTAATCACCACTATCTTAGCCTGAAACCCTGGTGGCATAGTAGTTAAATGCTACGGCTGCTACCCAAATGGTGGGCAGTTCAGATCCTCCAGGCACTCCTTGGAAACTCTGTCAGGCAGTTCTACACTGTTCTATAGTGTCACTAGGAGTCGGAATCAACTCAACAGCAATAGGTTGTTTGTTGTTGCTATTTCAGCCAGTGTGAGATGGTATCTCATTGTAGTTTCAATTCACACCTCTTAATGGTTAATGATCATAAACATCTTTTTGCAGCTTTGTTCACTCCTTGAAATATCCTCTTTGGTAAAGATTCTGTTCATGTCTTTTGCCCATTTTATAATTGCCACATTTTCTTGGTTTAACTACCCTAATGGTGTCCTAACTGGTTCACCATTTGTCTGTTCAAGCCCGTTTTTTATCATTATCTACAGTGGAGTCAGATTGATCGTTTCATTATTCAGTTATACTTTTTTCATGTCTTCTGATTTAAACCCTTCAGTAGTTTCTAATTTCTTTCAGGATAGAGATGAACACTGTAATGTAATGGTCTTACTCCTCCTATTCTGGCAACACGTGTCTTCTTTTCTACTATACTCAACATGCTTTCACCTACCTGAGAGCACCTATGCATGCTGTTTCTTCTCTTCAGGTAGTTAAGTTTTCTCCCTTCTGATTCCAAAAATTAAGATTTATTTTCTCAAGGAAACCTTTCTCGACCCTCTGATGATGTCAAATCCTCCTTTTTTATTGCTTCCCAGAGCATCAGGTATCTCTTCATTATTTCACTTGTCACAATTATAATTTTACATTTGTTTGTGTGATTTGTTCTCTTCCCCTAGGGCATGAAGGCAGGAATCTTTGTTGTTTTGCTTATAATTAAATACTGGTATCTAGTACTGTTTCTGATACATAGTAGATGTTCAAGATACATATTTTTAGTAAGGGAAAGCAATTTGATTCTTCTCTGGGGGACAATGGGTGTTTTGTTTGTATATTTAAAACTAACTTCACTGTGCTAAAATAATTTAAAAAAAATAAGCAGCTGGGAAAGACTGACTAGCTCCAGCCTCATAACAGAAACAAGAAGAGAGGAATCAAAAGTGGTGGCAAAGAGTTAGAGTAGAAGCTATGAGTTAATTTAAGACCAGGAAAGACTTTTTGAATGTAGTGTTTTTGGTCTTCATTGCTGTTATTCCTAACTTGGAGAGTGAAATTGGAACAACTGATTTCTTGTGTGGCCAAAAGAATGACAAAAAAAAAAAAAACTCAGCTTGGATGGACTGAATGAGAGACTGAGTAGAATTAGGAAAATGATCTCAGAAATTACTGAGTTCCGCAGTTAATAAAGCACATGACTAGTAATCAGAATATCTGTATTATATTCCTGACATCCTCAATACTTGTTAGTTATGTAATCATTAACAAATCATTTCACTTTCCTGGAGCTTCAGCTTCCTTATTGTAAATGGAGATTGTATTATTGGCACCCTTGCCTTATAGAACTTTGGAGGGACTTTGTGAGAGCTATTGTGTTAGTTTGGATAGGTGGTATGTTTCTGGAAATTTCTCCATTTCCTCTAGGTTTTCAAATTTGTTGGAATCTAGTTTTTCATAGTACTGTGTTATGATCCTGTTTCAGTTGGGTCTGTTGTAATTCCTCCATTTCATTTCTTATTTAAGTTGTTTGTGACCTCTCCTGTTTTTCTTTTGTCAGTTTGACCAGTGGTTTGCTGATTTTGTTGATACTTTCAAAGAATCAGCTTTTGGTTTTCTTGATTCCTTCTATTATTTTTTCTATTCTCTATTTTACTTATTTCTACTCTGATCGATTATTTCCTTTCTTCTTTTGGCTTTGGGTTTCTTTGCTGTTCTGTGTTTGTTTGAATTTTATTGCTAATGCTTTGATTTTGACCTTGTCTCTTTTTTCTTTTTTGATGTGTGCATCTGTCACTATAGATTGACCTCGAATGACTGTCTTTGCTTTGTCCCAAAGGTTTTGGTGTGATGTATTTTCATTCACATTTGATTCTAGGAATATTTTTCATTCCATCTCTGATTACTTCTATTTTTTTTTTCATGCTCTTCCTGTTGTTAATTCCTACTTTGATGATGTTGTAGTCAACAAAATACTTTGTATTGTCTCAATGTTCTGGGTTTTGCTGAGGGTTGCTCTGGGGACTAACATGTGGTATATTCTGGAGAATATTCCATATGAGTTGGGAGATAATGTGTACTTTGCAGCTGTTGGGGGTAGTATTTTATTTAAGTCTATGAGGTCAAGTTGGCTGACTGTGGCATTTAGCTCTTCAGTATCTTCGTTGAGTTTCTTTCTAGATGTTCTGTCTTTTACCAAGAGTGGTGTGTTGTAGTCTCCTACTATTATTGTGGAACTGTCATTGTCTCTTTTCAGTGCTCTTGGAGTTCGTTTTACGTATTTTGGAGCCCAGTCAGGCCAAGCCAAGTGAGCCCAGTCATGGGGTGTGTAAATGTTTATTATAGTTAAGTCTTTGTGATAGATTCCCCTTGTAATCAATTATAATGCCTTTCTTTGTCTTTTATGGTGCATTTTGTTTTAAAGTCTGTTTTATCTGGGATTAGTATTGCCACTCCCACTCTTTAGGTAGCTACATGCTAGATATAATTTTTACATCCATTGATTTTTAATAAATTTATGTCTTTGTATCTAAGGTGTGTCCCTTGTAGATAGCATATTGATGGATCCTGTTTGGGGGGGATTTTTTTTGTTTGGTTTGGTTTTTCCCATTCTGAAACTATCCGTCTCTTTATGGCTGCATTTAGGCTGTTTACATACAATATAACTATTGATAGGTATGAGTTTTTTACTGTCATTTTGTAGTGTTTTTTTTCCCCTGATGTTGACATTTTGTTTGTTACTCTTACTCTCTTGTGTTGAATTCCTTTTGTAGATTTCTTTTTCATTTTGTCTGTTTTTATAGATTTTGTTTTTGTTGTGACTTCGTGCTTCTCTTCTTTACTTTGATGAGTATGGTTGTTAACTTCCTTTGTGGTTACCTTGAACTTTACCCTTATCTTCCTAGGTTTGAACCAGTCTATTATTACTTTTGTCTTGCCTTATACTCCATTAGAAAATTCTATAACTACACCATTTATTCCCTCTTTTATTGTTCTGACATTGTTGTCATTTACAGATTAACCTCTCTGGTTCCCTCTTGTAATTCTTTTGATTCGGGTTAGTCCTTGAGACTTCATTTACTAGGTTGGTATCAGGCTAGTATAATCATGTGTCCCATGTTCAGGCTGTGGTCTGATGTGATTTGTTCTCAGACCGAAGAATTCTCTTTAGTAATTAATTGTAAGTTTGCTTTGGTTTTCACATATTCCCTTAATTTCTAATTATCTGGACATGTCCTAAATTCACCATCATAGTTGAATGAGAGTTTTGCAGTGTTATTATTCCTGGTTGGCTTTTTTTTTCTTTCAGTGTTTTATATATGTCATCCCATTGCCTTGTTCCTGCATGATTTCTGCCAAATAATCAAAGTTTAGTCGTTTTGTTTCTCCTCTATGTGACTTTTTGTTTTTCTTAGCTGATCTCAGAATTTTCCTTTGTGTTTGGTTCTAGTGAGTATGATTATGATATGCTTTGATAGTTTTCTTTTGGGGCCTAGACTATATGAATTTCATTGAGCTTTTTGGATGGTTATCTTTTCATCTTTCATGATATTAGGAAAGTTTTTTGTCAGTAATTCTTCAGTGATCCTCTCTATGGTTTCCATTTTCTCTCCCTGTTCTGGAACTTCAATCACTCGCAGATTTTTGCTTTCCATTGTATTCCACATAATTCTCAGTGTTTCTTTATTTTTCTTTGTTCTTTTTTAATGATTTTTTGCTCAAAGCTGTATCCAAGTGTTTGTCTTCAATTTTGCTAATCCTGTCTTCCATCATTCAAACCTGTTCCTCTACCTGTTTGTGGCACTGCCATTTCTGAAATCTTGCTGTTTGTATTTTGGAATTCTAATTGTTGTTTTTATATTATTTCGGTTGTGCGTTTATTTTGTTGTTTTGTTCCTGCATCATTTTCCTAAATTCTTCCATTTCTTTTGTTTGTACTTGCCATGAATTTGCCCGCTTTTTCTGTAAATCTCTGTTTGTTTCCTCACTTTTGTCTGCTTTTTGCTTCAACTCCTGCCTACCTCTGAATATTAGAGATTAGTTCCAGTGACTTTTCTTCTACTGGAAAGTCATTTGGTGTTTTATTTTGGGCACATACTAGAACCATCCTATCCTGGTTTTGAATATGTTTTGATATTGTCTGCTGTCTTTGGGACATTCAGTAGTTATTTTCTTCATTTATTGATTATAGATCTACTTGTTTTGTCTTGATTTTTTATTTTATTTGTTTGTGTCAGAGCAGGCTAGCTGTGCTTACTTTGTTGTTTGCTCATCAGTGGTCATGCTACCTTTCACCTCCATATCTAATGAGTAGGGCCACTCAGCTCTGGTACAGCAGAGCAAGTCCAGCTGAAGGGGATGGGGCAGACATGGGTTGAGAGCCAGCAGAGTGAGCTGTGAATCAGTGCTGAGCTAGTTCTGCTAGGCTGTGCCTGTGCTTCTTGTGGGAGTGAAATTCACCACATAGTACAGATAGTCAGGAAGGTTGGGGGATGTGATGTGTGGAGCTAAGATGAGAGTTGGGAAGAGAAGGGAAAGGAGAGAGAAACTGGAGCCAAGAGAAAACAACCAACTAAGAAAAAAAAAGAATGCTAAGAAAACTTACCGTTGACATGGAGAGATAAGAAACCAAGAAATAGAAATAAAAAAAAAGGAAATGAGAAGGGAAAAAGAAAAATAAATAGATAAACATTTGGCAAAGAAAAGAAAGGCCCCCAGGTGTCACACTGGTTCATCTACAAAGACAAGTGGCTCCCAGGCTATGCCATATAGCCTGGCTAGAAGGGGTATAGCTGTCATATAGCCACAGGTATCCAAGACACAGGAAAAGAAGGTAAGTGTAGAGAAATGAGAACTGAGTAACAAAGGAAGATAGAAGGGAAAAAAGAGAAAAAAAAGTCCCTAAGATTCCCACTGATGCAGTTGCACTGATCAGGGAAATGGGTCCTAAGATGTGTGGTACAGCTCAGCTAGAGGGGGCTCCTAGGCTGATAAAAGAAAAACACAACAAACAAACAAACAAACAGATAAAACAAAATACAACAGAGACAAACAAAATAGCAAGGATCTCACTAGCATGGTGTAACAGGCCAGGGAAGTAGTTCCACAGTTAAGCAGCACTTCACAGCCTTTCAAGAAGACACAAAAATGGCACATGGAGCTAGATGTTTGGGAGAAAGGAAGGGGAGCTGGCGGTGGCACAGAAGAAACAAAAAGAAACAGAAAACAGCAGCAGCAGCTGCCAACAAATGGTACGCAGGACATTGGCTGGTATGGGTGGGGCAAATCCAAGTAGCTGGGGCTGAAGCAGTTGTCTCCAAGCCAAGAGACTGTTTGTTAGAAGTAGAGGAGCCCAAATGAGTTGAATGGGAAGGTGAAGGTCAGGAAACATATATCGCTGGTTACCAGATGATCTGTGTCCTGCGGGGAGCTCCGTGAAGCTGCTCACATGTGCTACATGTCTGCTCATCTCTGGTGATGGCAGGGCAAATCCAAGCACGCAGATGCTGCACTTCCTAGCCAGGCAAGGTACCTCAGCTAGCTGGGACGAATTAGAGGTAGATCAGTGAGAAGAGGATGGAGGATGCAAGAGTGTACATTGCTGGTTACTGCATGTTTTGTCTCCTGAGATTTCTGCGAAAGTACTTTCCCATGCTCCATGTCTATCAATCTCTGACTGGCATTCAAAATGAAGAATCTGTGCTGCATTAGCTGATAGGGGACTTCTGCTTGTATCTCTTACTGTCTGTTCTGTCGGTTTCTTACTCTATTCGGTGTTTGGCTGAGTTCTGGTCTTTGTTACCTAGTGTTACTATAACAGAAATACCAAGTGGATGAGTTTAACAAGGAGACGTTTATTCCCTCCCAATCCAGTAGGCTGCAAGTCCAAATTCAAGGCATTAGCTCCAGGGGAAGGCTTTCTCTCTCTTAACCCTGGAAGAAGTTCCTTCTTTTGCATCAACATTCCTTTGGTCTGGGAGCATCTTTGCATAGGAACCTGAGATCTGGAGGGTGTGCTCTGCTTCTGGCACTGCTTTCTTGGTAGTGTAAAGTCTCCAACCCTCTGCTTTCCTTTGCTTGTCTCTTGTAGGATAAAAGGTGGTATAAGCCACACCCCAGGGAAACTTTCTTTACATTGGATCAATAAGAGTGTTACAGACTCACCCTAATCCTCTTTAAATAGTCCAGTCTTGCCCTATTAACCACAAGCAGAGACTAGGAGTTACAACATAGAAGAAAATTACAATCACAAGATAGAGGACAACCACACAATACTGGAAATCATGGCCCAGCCAAATTGCTACACATTTTCAGGGGGACATAATTCAATACATGACAGTTCTGTATCTCTTCATTTGATACTTTGGGTCCCAGGTTCAACATTTGTCTCAGTTTTACTTATTTTTCAGGTCTGCTGTGGAGGGATGGTATTGTGCATCTGTCTATGGCATTGTGTTGACCAGAGTCACTTCTGAGGATGTTTGAGATTTTCTATTTTAGAAGTTTTTTAGAAATCTAGAGTGTCTTGCTGGTACAATGTGGTACCATGAATTTGTGTTTTAACAACTATTTCTGTACCAAGCACATAGTAACAATGCATAAAGTATAAGAAAGTACAAGTCAGATGTGGCCAGAATCAAATATAAGGTGACCACCTCCTCACACAAAAACTGATTACCAATACAAAACAATGAACTTAGTAGACTGAAATCATTGGTTCTGAATTCAAAGCAGGTAGTGGTTATAAAGAGTTGGATCTTTCAGGAAATGGTAATCTAACAGTTTTTCATGTGACTCAGGGGACTTGAGCCATGCTTCCTGTTTGGCAACAGAGAACGTGTGTGTGTGTTGGGGATGTAGAATGGGAATAATCGTCACTTAGTTAAAATAAAAACAAAACAAAACACTGCTGTCAAGTCTATTCCAACTCATAGCAACCCTATAGGACAGAGTAGAATTGCCCCATAGAGTTTCCAAGGAGCATCTAGTGTATTCAAACTGCCAGTTAGCAGGCATTAGCATTTAACCACTGTGCCACCAGGGTTTCTTCAGTTAACAAACGGAGACTGGAAAAATGGCTATCTACCTACTGACTGAGGCTATTGGTTTTCAGAAGCTTTGGGTATAGTGTTGGTGGGACTTTACCACCCATTGACTCCTTGATGGGATTTGGCATATCTTTAATATCACAGGAGATAGAAAGCCTGGTGCTGTCAAGTTGATTCCAACTCATAGCAACCCTATAGGACAGAGTAAAACTGCTCCATAGAGTTTCCAGGGAGCGCCTGGTCGATTTGAAGTGATGATCTTTTAGTTAGCCAATGGAACACTTAACTGCTATGCACCAGGGATTCCAAGGAGATACATCATACCCCCAAATGGGCTTATAAAAACTAGTTTCTGGTGAAAAGTCCAGCGGAACAGTAGGGGAAGCCACAAAACCATAAGTAATGAATGGTGTGAGGGGCAAAGAAATGCAGAAACTTATCGCTCAAATTGAGCATTTTCCAAAACGTATGGAAAAATTCTAATGCTAAGGAAATCAACCAAAAAAATTAACAGTTGGAACAGGGATTCATTCCAAATAAAATATTTCTATAGAACAGTTTAAGACAAAGATAATTAAAGGAATATGCTGAATATGTTCAAAGAGCATGAAGACATAAAATTTTCTCTGTAAAGGAATTATGACGCAAAGCCATGAAGAAATAAAGCAAAATACAATAGATATTTTTTAAAACAATCATGAATTATGAAGACTGGTTACTGAGATAAAAATTTAAAAAAATTGATAGGAAAACCTGTAGACACAGTTGAAGAATGAATTAGTGAAATGGAAGATAATACTGAGGAACTAGTCCAGCACGTAGCATGAAAGAGACGGAAATAAACTGAGAGAACTGTTCAGAGAGAAGGAGGATATATAAAGAAGATTAAACAGTAGAAGTTGTAAGAGGTAGTAGAAAATAAAAAAAAAAAAACACTGCCGTCGAGTCAATTCTGACTCATAGCGACCCTAGAGACTGAGTAGAACTGCCCCCATAGAGTTTCCAAGGAGCGCCTGGTGGATTTGAACTGCCTACCTTCTGGTTAGCAGACGTGGTGTAGTGGTTAAGTGTGGTACAGAATATAGTGTGAAAAATCAATTCTGAGAATATCCTAGAACTGAATAAAGACCTGAAACTTTAGCTATGAAGTAGGATAAGTAAAATTAAATCTACATCTTAAAGAATAGTGAAACTGCAGAACATCAAGAGTGGATAAGACAATCTTAAAAGCTACAGAGAAGCAGGCACATCTACAAAGGACCAAAAGATGAGTGGAAGACTACTCATTAGCTAACTAGGTAGGCCAGAAGATAAGGAAGTGAGAAATACCTATAAATAATTCTAGGTAGAATTTTATACCCCACCATAGTCATTCAAAAGTAAAATCATTTTCAGGCACACAAACTTAAAGAGAGTTTGTCATCTATGTTAGTGGCCATTGAGTTGATGATACCATAAGCACACCAGAACGAAACAATGCCCAGTCTTATACCATCCCTGTGATCAGTTGTGCATTTTACCCTTGTACTCTATAGGGTTTTCCTTGGCCAATTTTCAGAAGTACATTACCAGGCCCTTCTTGCTAGTCTGTCGTAGTCTGAAAGCTCCTCTGAAAACTGTTCAACATCATAATATGTGCAAGCCTCCACAGATAGATGGGTGGTGGCTGCACGTGAGGTACATTGGACTGCAGTTGAACACAGTCTGCCACATGGAAGGTGAGAATTCTAACCAGTGAAATGAACACAGAAGAAAAGCGAAGGATATGAGAAGCAGTAGTGAACAAAGAAATTGATAAAACGTCAGTAAAGTTGACTGGTTGTTGACTTTAAAGAACTATTATGTTTTGACATTTTATGAAAGAGTAAGGCTAAAATTCTAAACAGTCGTAAATGTCATGTATGGGAAGAAGATGGTGCTAGTTGCCGTTGAGTCACCTCTGACTCATGGTGACTTTAGGTTGGGGAGAAAGAAATGCTGCCCATGCCTGTGCCTTCTTCATGACTGTTGACAAGAGGACAGAAACACTGAATAATGCAAGAGAGGTTAAAATTGTGGCTAAAATACAGTTTTCCTTTTAAATAAATTAGCTGCCTAATTTTTTTTCTATTCTGGCGTCTAGGGTCGCCATGAGTCAGATCTGACTCAATGGCAGTGGGTTTTTTTTTTAAATAATTTTTTTTTCATATCAAGATAATCCTGTCATCAATACTGACCAGGAACAAGATGAAAAAATTGTAGACTGATTTTACTTAAAACCATGGATGTAAAATTCCTAATAGTACAAATATTACAATATTAACAAATAGAATTATCAATGTACTTAAACACTCTGAACTGTGACCAAATAGAGTTCATCACAGAAATGTAAAAACTGTTGAACATCTGAAAGTGTTTCTGTATAATTCACCACGTTAATAGCGTATAGGAGAAAAATCATATAATCATTTCAACAAATGAGTCATTTGAAAAAATCTGTATTAACTTTACAATGTTTGACAAAGTTTGACTATGGGGATATTTCCTTAACTTGGTAAAAGTTAATCACAAAAACAGATCTGCTGTAAGCATCGTACTAACAGAGATTCTAGAAGTAAAAAGGTTAGGAACAAGACAAAGAAGACTAACACATTTTATTCAGCATTGTTCTGAAGTTTCTAACAAATGCAATACAAGTAAAAGAAACGAGATATAAGAGTTGGAAGCAAAATACTCCTTATTTATAAATAATGCAATTGTCTACATTGAAAATGTAAGTAATCAGTAGATAAACTATCGAACTAATAAAATAATTTAGAAAGACTAGTAGATTAAAAAAATTATGCATAAGCCAGTAGTATTCTTGTGTACAGGTAACAATTTGGGACTTATAATTTTAAAATCACAATCACAACAGTAATACAATGCTAGAATATTTAGGAATAAATCTAACAAAATGTGTAAAAGACTATGGAGGAAAGTAGAAAACATTGATGAACCTAAAAGATGAGAGGAAAATGTGGAGATGTATTTTACGTTAGTTGATTGGAAGATTCAATAAAGATGTTGGCAGTCTCCAAATTAATTCATTTAAAATTCTTAAATGCTTTTTGTGCAATTAAACAAGTAATTCCTAAGATTTATATGGAAGAACAAAGGGAAAAGCCTAGCTAAAGCAATGGAAAAGATGAAGAATGATGCAAACAGACTGGCCCAACTCAGTAGCAAGAATTAATATAATTAAAAGTATAATATCAGTTCAGGGAAAGACAAATAGTTTGGTGAATAGAATAAAGAGCTCTAAAATGAACCCATAGTCACATAGAAACTTACTATTTAACAGGTTTGGGATTATATGTCAACCAGGAAGGATTAAATGTTCAAGTAGAAGTTCTAATACAGTTGATTATCCTTCTAGGAAAAATCATTGGATCCTTACCTCATACCACATACAAAAATTGAGAATGGATAAACTGGAGTGTTCTTATAATGGAATATTATAGCGGTTAAAATGAGTAAATGAGAATCACTGTTTACATAGAAAAAAATTTCAAGAAACAACTTGAGTGAAAAACACACGCTGCAAGATAGGTAGAGCGTTATCTCACATAAATATTAAAACCCTGCAGAACAGTATTTTATGGTGTTTATGTATCATAAATATGTAGTGATAGAAGTATTAAAACCCATGGAAATGATAAAAACTAAATTTATAAAACATTATTATCTCTGAGTGGGGAAAGAGGTTAACTAGGTTGGGATATAGTCCACAGGGCTTTAATTGTATCTGTGAATTTTGATCTTTTAAAATCTGATGCAAATAAGGCATAATATTAAGACTTTATAAAGCTTGAGTGGAGGGTATATAATTATTTATTTTGTTATTATCTACTTATATAAAATGTGTTACCTAAGTAGGAGTGCCTGAGTGGTGCCAATAGTTAAGTGGTCAACTCCTAGCTGCAAGGTTAGCAGTTCACACTCAGAGACACATGGATTCCAAAAGTAAAATTTATAGTCTTAAAAATGGTTTTACTCTCCTACCCATGGTGTCTTCATGAGTCAGAGTCTACTCCATAACAACTAACAATTAACAAACCGTAAAATAAATGTTTTAATTCTTTATATTAGTAATGAAAGGTATGTAGGTGTTAAAACTACCTATTTGCCAAAAACAGGAGCTATTGCTTACAGTGGTATTTTTTAAAAGAGGTTTCATAGTGTACAGAGTTGAGCTGAAACAATGGTAAAGACAGTTGCCTCCGCTTTGCTCTGTAAGTCATTCAAAGGAAAAAAGAGAAGTAGAATAAAATGGAGACAATAGAAACACAGTGTTTTCAAGGCTGCAGAATAACTGTGCTTTAACAAAATGCATGCTGGACTAGGTGCTGAGCATTCAACAGGAAATAAAGCAGACATGGTCCCTACCCTTGTGATCCTCTAGCCTAGTAGGAGAGACAGCAATCAACACGTAATTACACAATGCCTACATAATTACAATTTATGGCAGTGTTTTGAAAGAAAAGCCCAGGGAATTATGAAAAGATAGAAGAGGTACCTAATTTGGCAAGGGATGGACAGTGAACGTCTTGTTGCATGTCCTGCTAGAGAATAAGCATTTCCTGACCAAATGGTCACGACAGACTATCCTAAGGATATAGCATTTGAGCAGAGGCCTGAAGGATAAGGGTTAGCCAGACAAAAGTTTCTGGAGGAAGATTAAGAAGGAAGTTGCAGTGAAAGTCCTGAGAAAAGAAAGATTGCTCAACATTTTGAAGACTTGATGAAAGGCAGTATGGATAGAGTAGAAACTGTTAGGCATTTTTAAATATCGCCCAGAGCTTAATGCAGTAAGGCAAAAAAAAAAACCCAGAAAATTGATAGAGATCTACACACATACACCACAAACCCATAACCCAGTACAATTGAGTAGAACTGCCACTTAGGGTTTCCAAGACTGTAAATCTTTACTGAAGCAAACTGCCATATTGTTCTCCTGCCATGTGGCTCATGGGTTGAAACCACTGATCTTTTGGTTGGCAGCCAAGCAGTTTAACCCCCATGTGCCCTCAGGGCTCCTCACGCATATATACAGACATGTACAAATACATGTATCATTGAAGCCATGACAGTCTGTCATAGGGCTAATATGCAGTTCTGCTTTCTTGCTGGCTTTGGCTATTTAATTGATTCCAAATTCTAAAGAGAGGGAGTCAAAATAAATGAAAATTTAAGTTATTAACAGCAAATGATAAAGGGAAAATTTGATTCAAGAGGATTATCCCCTCCTGGGGATAAGTATGTGTTTAAAATGAACTGCCCATGCCAATGGACACGCCAAGTAGGAAGAGAGTAAAGAGTGAGAAGATGGCCTGGGACAAAGTTCTAAGCTTTTCCTGCTCAGATGGAGAACGATAAGCTTGCAAAGAAGAGTAAGAAGTGGCATGAGAGATGGAAGAAATGGAGAGTGTGCTGGCTTAGGTGAAATGGGAGTATTAAAAAGAAGAAAAAAATGAGCAATTTCATATGCTGCCAAGTAGAACTGTTAAGAGGGAATGTGTTTCTTGAATTTATTTTCATGTAAGTCAGTGTTTTCTTGGGAAGAGAAGTTGTGATTGACTAGTGTTGATGCAAGCCAAATTGAAGTAAATTGATGTATGAATGGATGGATGATGGTAGGGAATTGGAGACAGTCTGTGCTGATAACTCAGAGGAACTTAGCTGTGAAGGGGAGTAGACAAAATAGCTATATCTGGGAGGAAATGCAGGATCTGGGAAGAAGAGTCAGGATTATGATAGCTACTAGAACATATTTAAATGCTGCTGGGGAGGTCGGAATAACTGATAAAGCAAAGGATCCAAGCTTGTGTAAGGGACAGGTTTTAAAGCACCTGGTGGAGAGATTATTAACCTTTGATGGGGGAGCTTGCCTCAATTACAGCAACAGGGAAGATGAGGAATGCAAAGAAAGTGGCTTTGGGGACTTGTAGGTTAATTAACTTGAGAGTTCCTGTCTGATGAATTCCATTTTCTTCATAGAGTATAAGGCAAAGTCATCAGCTCAAGCACGAAGGGGATCAGATGTTTAGGAAGAATGTGGAAGATACAAAATTTTAGGGAAATGAGGAGTGAGGTAATTAGTGAAGCAGTAAAATTGTCAGACAATGTTCAGCACCCATGTGAGGTCCATAACCATGCATTTATAATAACCATTGCCAAATTGTGTGATTTTTTTTTTTTTTTTCCCCTCCAACAGTACTCAGCTAGATAAAAGGCATGTGATTGGTGCATCCAGGATTTAGACTTTGCCAAGTAGATGTGATAGGGAGGTTGTTTCCAAGGGGCTGGTCGTAATAATAGATCATAGTATTTAAATTGGAGTGAGAGGGTTGAGGGCTCAGCAAGGAGTCAGTGGATGAACTGGAGGTTTTAATGAAGTTAAAAACTATGTTCATGAGTACATGAGCTGATTGAAAAGAATGTTATATAAGCTCATTAAAACTGTTATGACTCTAATATTCACTTTTATGTTTTAAGAGCCTACTAATTTCTTCTAATCTTAATAAAACTTTTTCAGTGATCTTTTACTGCTTTTCAAAATTTTGGTACCACAAAATGAAACAGTATGTTTAGATAAGGTTTGTATATTTGATTTTTCTTCAAAATGTGTAGGAGTTTTAGATTTTTTGCTTTTTCAGTTATTCAAAAACTTTTGTTCAATATGTAGTCATCAGGCTGTTTAAACAGGAATTATTTTGTCAAACTTCAAAACAAAACATATAGATTTCTTTTTGTCTTGATAGGAGTTTATCACTAGGTGATTAAGTGTTTACTTGGGGTTACAATGAGTACAGTACTGCTTTGACAACAGAAATAAAATTTCCTTAATACTCAAAATAAAATTTACTTCAGTTTCTCATGAATTGTTTTTTCTGTCTTTCTCTGTGGAACTCTGTAGATGCTTCAGAACTTTTTTCAGACAAAGCACCTTGGAAATCATGGTGCTGTATGTAAAGCACCATGAAATATCTATAAAATTAGCTCAGAATAACTAAATATTTTGTGTTATATCAGATACTATCACCTGCTGGATTCTAGCATAGACATGCTAGCCAGGTGTCATGAAGAGATACGATAAATTCAGAGGAGGAAGAAATTTAAAACTAAGAACACTTCTATTCATTTTTTTCTATAAAGTGGATAGGTACCATTATTGTTTTATTTAAGAAATAGTAATATGGCTTAAAATTTACGTGAATCATTAGACTTTAACATCAGAGTGAGCTCTGATGGATGAGATCACTCAACTCCAAAGATTCTGATCCATTCAGTTTGAGGTAGATTCTGGTCGTTAGTAATTTTTCAAAAGATAACTCTGATGTGCAGCCAGAGTTGAGAAGCAGCAGATTAGATGATGTGGGAAATGTTCTAGTCCCAGACCTACCATAACAAGAGAAAGGAAAAGGTAAAAATAGAGAATTTCACTCAATAGCAGACTTGCTTGATGCAACATGAGAGCTTGGCATGCAGTGGGGCATGTGATTAAGTCCCGTCCCACCAAGACGACTTCCACCCATCTTCCCTCATTAATTTCATAGAGACAGAGTTTATAGCATACAGTAACATCATACAGTACTGAGAATCATGGCCTAGCCAAACCAATATACACATTTTGGGGGGGGAGGGGGGTGCAGAATTCAATCCATGACACTGTTGCTGTAGTTTGTTAATGGATAAAGAGTTGCTTATTTAAATTTCTTTTTTTCTAAATTTGCTACAGCTTTTCTTGATGTTATTTGGAAAGAAAAACAATTTTTCAAGAGCCAAAATATTATTTACTTACATGTAGGTAATTTCTAAACGTTTTGCTTTTATGTTTAAAAGAAATGCAAATCTTTTCTCCCAATGAGTGTGCTGTCAGAAATTGGCTCCGGGCTCTTGGCTGTCATTTATAGAAATCATGTTAGTTTCTATAAAATTCTAAGTTCTCCCTTTTATTAAAATCTACTTCGATTTGACCATTGGCTTCTAATTTATTCTTCATCAAATTAATGTATTAATCAAATTTAGGTTGGAAAGAATATTTCTAGAGTTCATTAATTTACCATATTAGGGTCTGCCACAGAGAATATAAATGGAAAAACTCAAGTATTACAAATGTTAAGTCTCTGAAGTTGGAACAGTCATTTGTGTATTTTCTAAGCAGCTGTGTTACTGCAAAACTAAGCAGAGTTCATGCTACCTGCTGTAAACAGCCAAACTTTGAGACAGGGATGAAAAGAGAAGCAGGATGTTTTATTGTATACTGGTAGGCAAGGAGACAGAGGGGATAGATTCCTCCAAAATCTGCCTTCCCAAAATGGAGACTAGCTGGAGGTTTTGTAGGAAGAAGGGGATAAGGCTTTATGAGTCCTAGGAATTTGTTAAACTTAGTCTTCTTTAGGTGGTCACAGTGGTCACGTCTCAGATGTGTTGACATCTGAATTGGTATTTTGGGCCTGGAGGTGGTCTGGCTATCATATTATCTGCTGGCAGATTCCTTTGTTTTTCTCTTACAATCTTTAGATTATCACTTGTTTTTCCACAGTCCTAAAGAGAGCACAGATTAGTCCCTAACCTTAAGAAAAACTAAGAGAAACAGTGAACTCATACTTGGTGACAGAATTAAGAAAATAAGCTGTCTGTCCTTAGTCATCTAGTACTGCTGTAATAGAAATACCACAAGTGGATGGTTTCAACGGAAAGAAAGCTCATTCATATACAGTCCAGTAAGTTGTAAGTCTGAATTCAGGGCACCAACTCCAGGGTAACACATTCTCTTTCTGTTGGCTCTAGAGAAAGGTCCTTGTGTTAAATCAGTCTGTCGTTGGTCTAAGAGCATCTCTGCACAGGAACCTCAGGTGTGAAGGATGTACTCTGCTTCTGGCTGCTTTCTTGATGGTGTGAGGTCCCCAACTCTCTGCTTGCTTCCTTTTATCTCCTGCAGGATAAAAGGTGATGCAAACCATAGCCCAGGGAAACCCTGTTTACTTTGGATCAGGGAGGTGACCACAGTAAGGGTGTTAGAGTCTCACCCTAGTCTTCTCTGACATAATTCAATCTTGCTCTGTTAATCACAAACAGAGATTAGGATTTGCAACATAGGGACATCACAGAATGGGGGACAACCATGCAATAGTGGGAATCATGATCCAGCCAAGTTGCTACCTGTGTTTTGTGGGTGCCACAATTCAATCCATGACATCTTTCTAGTACTGAAACCAGCCATTTCTCAACCCGATCAGATCAATACTCTCTTTTTTAATTGTGGTAAATATGTATGTAACATAAAAAATTACCATCTCAACATTCTTTACATGTATAATTATTCAATGCCATTCATTGTGTTCATGTTCTGTAACCATTACCATCATCCCTCTCCAAATCTTTCATCACCTTTAACAAAAGCTCAGTATCCTGTAAGCAACAAGCTACCATTCTTCCTCCCTCCTTCTCATCCTTGGTAACCACTAATCAGCCTTTGTGTGTACACTGACTAGCCCATTCCAAATACTTCACATGGATAGACTCCTACACCAGTTGTCCTTCTGTGACTGATTTATTTCACTCAGCAAGATGCCTTCAGAATTCGTCTATGTTGCAGGATGTATCAATAATTCATTCCTTTTATAGCTGAATAATATTTATTTTGTGCATGTACCACATTTTGTTTATCCATTCATCTGTTGATAGATGGGTTGGTTCCATCCTTTGGCTACTGTGATTAGTGCTGCAGTGAATTCTGATGTGTGTGTGTCTGTTTGTGTTCTGGCCTTCAGTTATTTCAATATATATCTAGAAGTGAAATTGCTGGATTATATGATAACTCTGTATTTAACTTTTTTGAGGAACCTCCAGACTGATTTCCACAGTGACTGTACCATTTCTCAATCTCACCAGCGTGGATAAGGACTCTGTTTCTCTACATCCTCACCAACATCTGTTGTTTCCCATTTTTTAAATCATAGCCTTCTTAGTGGGCTTATAAGTAATAACTCTCTAACTTTGATTTGCCTTTTTCTAATGACCAACATTCCCTATATAACATTTTTTGAAGTTCCCTCCACTATTGTGAGGTGAATTTCATAATTTAATAGGATCTGTTGTTATTGTTAGATGCCATCAAGTCAGTTCCAATCCACAGTAACCATATGCACAGCAGAAGAAACACTGCCAGTCGTGTGCTGTGCCCACAGTTGTTTTTATGCCTAAATCCATTGCTGTAGCCACGGTGTCAGTCCTTGTTGAAGGTCTTCCTCTTTTTTGCTGACCCCCTACTTTACCAAGAATGGTTTCCTCCTCTAGAGGTTGACCCCTCCTGACAATATCTCCAAAGTGTGTAAGACGGTCTTGCTGTCCTTGCTTCCAGAGAGCTCTCCAGTTGTACTTCTTACAGGACAAATCTGTGTACATATTACACATATGCAGCGATGAGGTATGTAGCATTTTTTCTAAGATGAGTTCATGAACTTAACTGTCAGACCTCCTCTGTGTGTGTGTGTGTGTTTGTCTTTAGATGCCATCAAGTCAGTTCTGACTGATAGTGACACTGACCAGTCCCTCACCATCCTTATTATGCGTGAGCCCATTGTTGCGGCACTTTTTCTCTTCCTCTCTACCAAGTGTGATGTACTTCTCTAGGGACTGACCCCTCCTGATAACATGTCCAAAGTTTGTGAGACATAGTCTCTCCATCCTTGCTTCTAAGGAGCATTCTGGCGGTATTTCATCGAAGATGAATTCGTTCACCCTTTGGTCAGTCCATAGTATACTAAATACTCTTCACTAGCACTGTAATTCAGGGCAGCCGTTCTTTTGTCTTCCATATTCATTACTCAGCTTTCCCGTGCATATAAGGCTCTTGAAAAGACCATGGCTTATCAAGTCCACCTTAGTCTTCAAGGTGACTTCTTTGCTTTTTAACACTTTAAAGAAATCTTTTATAGCAGATTTACTCAATGCAGTATGTCGTTTGATTTCTTGACTGCTATTTCCACAGGTGTTAATTGTGAATCCAAGTGAAATGAAATCTTTGACAACTGCTATATTTTCTCCATTTATCATAATGTTGTTTATTGATTCAGTTATGAGAATTCTTGTTTTCTTTACATTGGGTGTAATCCATACTGAAGGCTGTAGTCTTGAATCTTCATCAGTGTTTCAAGTCTTCTTTACTTTTAGCACGCATGGTTGTATCAGCTGCATAATGCAGGTTGTAAATGAGTCTTTCTCCGATCCCAGTGCATACAGATTGAATAAGTATGATGACAGGATACAGTCCTAATACACATATATCCTGACTTTGAACCATGCAGTATCCCTTTGTTCTGTTCGAAGGACTGCCCTGAATCTATGTATGGGTTCTTCATGAGCACAGTTAAGTGTTTTGGAATTCCCATTTGCAGTGTTATCCGTAATTTTATATAATTCACACAGTTCAGAGTCTTTGCATAGCCAGTAAAACGCAGGTAAACATCTTTCTGGTGTTCTCTGCTTTCAGCCAAGATCCATGCCTGACATCAACAGTGATATCCCTGCTTCTACCTCCTCTTCTGAATCCAACTTGAATTTCTGCCTGGTCCCTGTCTATGTACTTTTCCAGTTCATATTTATATTCTTAGAATTGCCCTGAATGCAGCAACTGTATATACCAATATTATTATGCTATATTACTAACCTAAATACACTGGGCACCTTTGATATCACTGATGTGCTCTCTACAATAGCTTTTAAAAAAAGAAAGAAAATCTTGGCCAAGTTCTGAGGAAAAAAAGGTGTTTCTTCAGTTTTCATGATAGTTGCATTCTTGTTAGTTTTAATGAATTTTAATCTGTGCAAAAGAATACTTTGAGTTTATAAATATACAGTTAGATTCTCACCTTAAACTCATAAACAAGTTGTCTAAGGATACGAATATCTGGCTGAATTTTAAAAAGTTTTGCAGAACATGTACAATATTTGTTCGTGCATTGCAAGACATTTTAGCCTTCACAGACCCCTTCCAAGTGGCAGGCTGCAATCACCTGACAACCAACCCCTCAGTGAATTTCATACATCTCCTAGGCAACAGTACTGCTCTCATATAAAACCATTGATTTTGATGTCTGAGTATATTTGCTATGCATACATACTCTTTTTACCACAATTAAATACTCTTTTTATTGCAAAGAAATTTCCTATGCTAACTCATATTCAAAAACTAATTTCACATCTTTAAAACTGAACATTTTAGCTAACAGCATGGTGAAGTGGTGCCTATAACTTTAATAACATGAGGTCTATAAGGGCAAGTAGAATCGTGAGGATATTTGAGTTTATGTCACTTGAAAAACTCATTTCAGGCATCATATCAAGTGGAACATTGTTGTGTCATGTAATAGTTGTGTAATAAGTGAAAACTGAAGGCTTAAAAATTATATCATTAACTGGACTTCAACATAACCTGAATACTCTTCCAATGTTAATGCAATGTTGCAAGGACAGAGTAGCTGGGGCAGGGGTCCAGGAACCATGCTCTCAGGAGACACTGAGACCAACTGACATAACTAGCCTATTGATAAGAGAGTCTTCTCCACCCATATTGGTGAGTGGCATCTGGGATCTTAAAAGCTAGCAAGCTGCCATCTGAGATACACCAAATGGTCCCAACTCTCAGCAGGAACAGTTATCACCAAGGACAAAAATGACATGGGGGAAAGAGAACCCAGAAGACAGAAAGACCCACGTGAATAGGTGACTACATCAACATGTACCCGGAAGGACCAGATGGTGCCCAGCCACCACCAGTGACAACCGTGATAGGGCTCACAAAGTTGAGTGTCACTGGCAACAAGAGATAAAAAGGACTGCACCCTGAGAACTCCACTAAAAGACTGCAACTGATGGTCCAAAAGCCTTGGGGTTTCATTGGGAGCATGGCTGCTAGACCTGATGCTGCCTCTGTCCAAAGTCATCACTGAGGTCAATTCCTCAGACAGGAACAGATTGGACTCGGTTACAGAGTGACCATATTGTATGTGCACTTTATGGTTCTATGCATTTGTAGGATGTCATCCTACTGGCCTTTTTCTAGAGGGGAGTGGAGAAGGTGGGGAAGAGAGGACAGGAGATTGTTGAGAGGATATGACATGTGTAGAACAGAAAGGAGGAGTGTGCTGTCACTGGACAAAGAGAGCAATCAAAGCTGCACATAGGCGGGCATGCAAATTTAAACTGGATTGTGGACTTTCAATCACAATAAGTAAATAAAATATTTTTTTTTTAAATTATCAGATCATCTTGGGAACTAGATGTACAAAAGAAACTTTAGTAGACATCTTTATCAAATAATGTAATCACCTCTGGAGCCCTGGTGGTGAAGAGCATGGCTGCTAACCAAACAATTGGCATTTTAAATCTACCAGCTATTTGTTGGAATCTCTGTGGGGCTGTTCTGCTCTCTCCTATAGGATTGCTGTGAGTTGGAATCAACTTGACAATAACTCGTTTGGGTTTTTTTGTTTGGTAATCCGTTCTGTAAACTTATAATTTACCGGTCAGGTGATTTCATTCAATATTGTAGCTTCCAATAAACCCCTACAATCAATGACTCCCAAATCTTTGTCTTCAAATGCAGCTTCTCCTTTGAGTTTCATACTCATATTATGCAATTGCCTATTCCGTGCATTTCTACTTGAATATTTAATAGGCATCTTAAACTTAACAGGCTGAAAATTGAACTTGTGATTCTTCATCCCCAAAACATATTCCTCTGGTGTTTTATTTCACCATCCAGTTGGTCAGACTAAAAACTTTGGGGCCATTCATTACTTTTCTCTTTCTTTTATACCCCCAAACCAGTGCTTTTGATAGTCTGGTAAACTAAATCTTCAAGTCATGCTATAATCAATCTCTGACCACTTATCATACCTCCATCTGTTACAGGTGAATTCAAGCCAACATTATTTTCACTTAAGACTTCATTAGCTTCATAAGTGATCTCCCTGCATTTATTTTTTTCTCCACTATCAAAATCTATTCACTAATACACATACTGTTCAAGTCGGTTGCCTCCTTAAAATTTTCAAGTAAATTTATATTATATTTCAAACAAAAATCCAAAGTTCCTTCTGTGACTGGAAACTATAGTATTCTGGCTGTTTTTCTGACCTTGTGGCCTACCATTTCTTTCCTCATTCATTTCACTCCAGCCGCAAGGGTCTTCTTGCAGTTAGAGAGCACAACAAGCATGCTTGTGCCTTGGAGTATTTACACATGCTGCTGTGTTGGAAAATATTCCCCATGAATTTTCATAACTCTACATGAGGATCTCTGTTTTTATTTCAGCCCTTGAAGAGGTCTTCCTCTATTACTCTATCTAAAATAGAGTCTCCAACTCCTTCCTTCCTTCCTTCATTCTCTCCGTCTTTCTCTCTCTTTTCTCTTTTCTTTCTTTCTCTCTCTCTCTTCCTTCCTTTCTTTCCCTTCCTCTTTCCTACATCCCTTCTTTCCTTTCTGTTTCAGAGCACTTATACCTACTTAGCATTATATATTTATTTGTTTCCTGGCTATCTGTTCCACTGGAATGTAAGCTCATGACTGTAAGCATATGAATAAATTGCAGAAGGAATCAGTGATGACTAACTTTTAATATATGTTATTAAATGACCATGACTGCATTTTAAGTAAAAAAATATGTACTTTTTCACTCTTCAAAGTTATATAGTCTGATCTTCTTAATCACATTTTCTCTAATTTCCTGATGTAATTAAAGGTGTATAAAAAGAAGGCTGATGTCAGTATTCAAAAAAGGCTAAAATAGATGATACCAAAACCATGCTGAAATTTGATGATATACTTTTTTATAGGACATATTAATTATTTGAGTTACTGATTATTTGGTTTGCTGTACAAGCTGTCTGGTTATTAATGACAAAATGCTGACTTAGTTTAGCGGTTATATTTTACATAATATTTATTATATGAAAAAATAAGTGTATTATTTAATGTTGAATTACTACTAGTTTTGCTATTTGTTTTTTATTTTAGGAAATGATTTGCAGCTGAGTGATTCTGGAAGTGACAGTGATTACTGAAGAAACATTTAGATATAAATATATTTACAAGGCATGTGATAATTTAGATAATTAAGAATAAAAATATCTAAGATTGAGGAAATTTGTCTTAACTTTTGATGATAAAGGAAATTGAATTTGAAAACTTAAAGTTAGTATTACATTTTCAACCTTTTACTAACTACCAGCATTTTCATATTTTTTTCATTTAATCTTTAAAAAAAAAACTTTGTGAAGTATGGGTATTATTCCCATTTGTCAAATAAGAAAATAGACTCAGAAGTTAGTCTATTTTCTTATCTGACTACAAAGTCTTAGTTAACTGGTGGCAGATAAAGTGGTTAAGTACTATGGCTCCTAACCAAAAGGTTGAATCTACCAGGTGCTCCTTGGAAGCTCTGTGTGTCAGTTCTGCTCTGTCCTATAGGGTTGCTATGAGTTGCAATCAACTTAATGGCAATGGTGTGGTTTTTTGTTTTGGTTTTTGGTACTGTCTCCAATTTTGAAATGTCAAAATTATTGATTTATAATGTCCATATTGTGGATTATATTCCGAGCCTTTTCTGTCTGAAGTTTCTGAAATGTTCAAAATAATTTAGGTAACATTAAGCTAAAATGTATGATTAAGGTGAAAAATAGTTTTAATGAAATAACTTCTTTTAATTATTATATTTCTCATCAATTCCTTAATTTTGTTTTTGAGAGAAAAACAGTTAAATGGTAAAGAGATGCATCATTAATGTCTGTATGTATATATTTTTTAATTGAGGGAAATAATAAATGTTAGATTATAATTGTATTTGTTTAATAATAATGCCACTGACCTGTAGGTTCCTCTTCTTCTTTTTTTTTAATAAATTCAACTTTACCTCTTAGCATGGAATTTCTGTAGTTTTGGTTTTAATCTCTCTCCTATTTGCTTTCTTTCTCCCTTCCTCTGTCTCTGTCTTTCTGACCTGCCTTCAGCCATTCTGCTATGCTTTCATTCTTATTTCTGTTTTATTTACATATACTTAGTTGAGAACCACAACTATGCCGTTTTTTGCTTAACTAAAGCAACTCATGCATTCAGAGTAGCTAATAAAACATGTTTATCATTTTAATATGGGGATATATTATAATGACTTTTTTCTGAAAGTTGTTATGCTTAGGTTTCATTTACTAGTGCTAATTCTACCAGAAAGCAGTACATGGTGATATGAACTGATAATGCTGGCTACAGAACATGTGTTGTATTCTCAAGCTATATTTTTGGTAATCCAAACAAACTTTTCCCTCCTTGTGATTTACTTAAATAAAATTGTTCTTAAAGACCTTTTTTGTGGAAATAATTACCTAGTATATCATTCTTTATACTTTTTGTTCTATGTAAGTAGTTTAGTGAGGAATGGAATCTTACCACATGCACCGGTGTGTCTCCTTGTTTGATGGGTTGGTGTCATGGACCGAATTATGTCTCCCCAAAAAACATGTGTGTCAGGTTGGCCAGGCTATGAGTCCCAGTATTGTATGATTGTCCACCATTTGATAGGATTTTCTTATGTGCCATAAACAAAACGGATCAGCAGCAGTTGTGTTGACGAGGTCTGCCAGATTGGATACTGTCATAAACTACTGTTTTTTTTTTAATATATAAAACAGAGGGGTGGACACAAAGACATGGGAACCTTATACCCCAGAAGAGAGAACAGAGAGAGTCCTTTGGACCTGGGATTCCTGTGTCTGACAGTTGCCTTGGCCAGGGGAAGACTGACAAGAAGAACCTTCCTCCAGAGCCAACAGAGAGAAAGCCTGTCATTCCTCACATAAGGTGGTCATTTAGAGCAACTACTAAGAAAATAACAAAATAGTACAAAACAAGACACACTAGCCAGAGTAATCAAAATGACACAGTAAAATGTTTGACACAAAAGAAACCAAAAAGAAACACAGGGACAAAAAATAGAGGAGATACGTAGAAAACAGAATAAAATGGGAAATGTAAATTCAGCGATATTAATAATTATATAAAATGTGAATGACCCAAAAATCCCCATCAGAATGCAAACATTATCAGATTTGATTTTAAAGAAGATCCAACTACTTGTGGTGCACAAGAGATACATCATAGATTCAAAAAATAAAAACTTGAAAGGAAATGAATGGAAACTAATGCAAACTAATCGGGATAGGTATTTTAATATTAGACAATAGATAATAAAATTTCAAAATGACAGAAGTTCTGTATTCATACATCAGGACGATGTAACAATTGTGTTTTTGTACCTAACAACAGACCTCCAAAAGATACCTAGCAAAAGCTAATATAACTGAAAGGAGAAACATTTTAGACAATTATACAGATTTCAATACCCCATTCTAATAATTGGTAAAAATTAGTTGCTGTTCAGTGCCATCAATTCAGTTTCTCAGTTCTGTCTCATAGAGACCCCATGTTAAACAAAATAAAACTCTGCCCAGTTCTGTGCGATCCTCACAATGGATGCTTGAGCCTCTTGTTACAGCCGCTGTATCAGTCTATCTTGTTGAGGATCTTCCTCATTTTTGCTGACCAAGTGTGATGACCTACTTCAGGACTACTCCCTTCTGATAACATGTCTAAAGTATGTGGAGTGAAGTCTCAATCCTCACTTTTAAGGAGCATTCTGTTTGTTCTTCTGGCAGTCTGTGGTATGTACTTGGATCCACAATCAACATCAATGGGAGCAGCAGTCAAGAAATAAAAAGACATGTTACACTGGGCAAATCTACCATAAGAGACCTCTTTAAAGGGTTAAAGAGCAAAATGTCACTTTAAGGACTAGGTGCACCTGCCACATTCCATGGTACTTTCGCTCACCTCGTGTGTCCAAAAGCTGGACAACAAATAAGAAAGACAAAAGAATTGATGCCTTTGAATTATGTAATCTCTGGCATCATTTCTGTCACTAGTGCCATATTTTCTGACTACCATTCCTTCTTCTGGAAACACGAGTGGAAAAGTGGTTTAAGAGTTCAACTACTTACCAAAAGGTTGGCAGTTTGAATCCTCCAGGCAGTCTTTGGAAACACTGAGGCAGTTCTACTCTGTCCTATAGAGTTTTTATGAAATCAGAATTGACAACACTGAGTTTGGGTTATTATTATTTGTCCTTTGTTTTCAGCTTTTGCATTCCAATCACCAGTAATTATCAGTGCATCTTGATTGCATGTATGATCATTTTCAGACTGCAGAAATTGGTCAAAAATGTCAATTTTTTCAAGGTGGAGCCAGCATGGGACTGTGGACAGAAACACCGTGCTGTCCATTCACAGCAAAGACCCCAAAACCTGAGTGAAACAGAGACAAATGTCATTCCTGGAACACTAACCATCAGATGAAGAGAAAAAACACAGCGAGGCACTAAACAGAATAAGAAACTGGTAGAGAACGGAGAATGACAAGACACACATGCAGAGGCCCCCTGTCAGTTACTGCAGCAAGGATTCATCATTTCAGCCTCCTGTTGGAGATCTTCAGAACAGACTAAAGGAAAGCAGCTTTGCAGAGCTCCCAGCAGGAGACAGAGCACCCAACAGTACACAATCTTCTTTTCCCCTATTCCCCTACCACCCCGCTCAGCTTCTGCTGCTTCCTATGGGCCCATTGGCTCTCACTCTGTGCCACTTGGATTTGTGCCTCCCATATTGGCTAGCTCCCTGAGTGTCATTTTTCTGTTGCTGGTGTCACTTTTTTCCACTTCTTTTAGTTTCTTCCATGGCTTTGATCAACCTTCTTCTTTGTCTCAGACTCCTGACTCCATGTGTCATCTTTGCTTCTGGAAAGGCTGTGAGTCACCACTCAGCTATGGACTGCATCTCCAGTCTGCACTGCCACAGTGGTGGGATTCCCAAGGCCTTTTTCTTTTGTGTTCTCTTTTGTTTTGTTTGTTAATTTGTTTCCTTTTTCTTCTTAGGACTTGGGAGCCCCCTTCTAGCTGGGATCTACTGCAAAGCTTGGGAGCCGGTTGCCTGGTCTGTGCAGCCATGCTGGTGGGATCACTGAGAGTCTTTTCCTTCCTTCCTCTCCTCTCTCCTCCTCTCTCCTCCCCTCCCCTGTCCTCCTCCTTTCCTTTTCTTTCCCAGTTTCTCATCTCTTTAAACTTATCTACTTTCCTGTCTTCTGAATACTTGGCATTGTTTGACATCTTTACCACCAGGCTGTACTGTGCAGTCTGGGAGCCACTTCTGGGGCTTTTGCAGCCACACCAGTAGGATCCCTAGGGTCTTTGTTTTCTAATTTATTTATTTTTCTTTTTCTCTTTTTTTCATTTTTGGTTTTGACCATTTCTCAGTTTCTCTTCTCTCCATTCCAAAGGAAAACTACTTCAGCACCCTTTGTTTTTAGCCCTTGTGTGTCTCTTCTCTCTCTCCTCTTTCCCATACCCATCATAACTCCATGTATCAGAACTTTCCCCCTCCTTCCTGTCTATGGGCACCATGCACTGAACATCATACCCCGAGTGACACAGGCACCGCCTACTGAAATGTGCCCTGCACTGATTGCTAGCCTGCCTGTCAACCCTAGAACATGCCACAAACAACCCAGCCCAGCCCCTTTTCTTCAACTGGACCTGCCCTGCTACACGATAGCTGAGCAACTGGCCCTGTCCATTGAACAAAGAGGTGAAAAGTATCATGCTCACATATAAGCAAACAACAACAACAACACCAAATGCACAGCTTACCTGCTCAGACATAATCAAATAAAACAAAAAAGTAGAACAAAACAAATCTACAATCAATAAATGAAGAAAATAAGTATGAATGCCCTGAAGATGGCAGAAAATATCAAAGAATACAAAAACACAGGGCAACATGTTTCCAGTAGGTGTCCAAAATAAAATACCAGATGACTTCAGCACCATATCAAAAATTAGTATACCACAACCAAGTAGGATTCACACCATATATGCAAGGATGGTTGAACATTAGAAAAATCAATCAATGTAATCTCCCACATAAATAAAAGGAAAGAAGAAGAATCACATGGTCATCTCAATTGACTCATGAAAGGCATTTGACAAAGTCCAACACCCATTCCTGTCAAAAATTCTCAATAAAGTAGGTATATAAGGGAAATTTCTCAACATAATAAAGGACATCTATGCAGAACAGCCAACATAATTTTTAATGAAGAAAAGCTAAATACATTCTTCTTGAGAACAGAAACAAGACAAGGATGCCCTTTATCACCACTCCTATTTAATGTGCTGGAAGACCTCACTAGAGCAATAAGGCAGGAAAAAGAAATAAAGAGTGTCCAAACTGGTAATGAAGAAGTTAAACTGCCCTATTTGTGGATGATATGACACTATTCATAGAAAATCCAAAAGATTCTACAAGAAAACTACTGGAATTTGTAGAAAGATTCAGCAGAGCAACAGGATACAAGAAAAACATAAAAAATCAGTTGAATTCCTATACATCAAGAAAATGATGAAAAGGAAATCATGATGCCAACCATGACAGCTACTTAAAAAAATGAAATACTTAGGAATAAATCTAACCATGGATGCAAAAGGCCTATACAAAGAAAACTACAAAATGCTATTGCAAGAAACCAAAAGACATCTGCATATGAGGTCTGACAAGTTTGAGAACCCTTTGTTCTAAGTGCTGCGTGCCTCATTGCTGAATATCACTAAGGCCACCTTTGAAGTACTCCCCTTGGGAAGCTATGCACTGATGCCAGCACCTAGTCCACCCTTCAAAGCAATTGTGGAACTCTTTCTGGAATGGCCTTTGCACATGGTGACAAGGTGGCAAGTTCATGAACTTAATTGCATATGTATATTTGTCTGTGAGGGAGTTTTTAGCCAGTAAGCAAATAGCTGTATTGGAACACTGCCTCTGCTCACCTACTCTGGCCTCCAATGACTTTTTTCTTTACCTAAAGTTAAAGGAAATATTGAAAGGAAAACATTTTTATGACAGTGAGGACATCAAAGGTAATATGATGACAGCTCTAATGGCCATTCCAGAAAAAGCATTCCAAAACTGCTTTGAAGGGTAGACTAGGTGCTGGCATTGGTACATAGCTTGCCATGGGGAGTACTTCGAAGGTGACCATAGTGATATTCACCAGTGAGCTATGTAACACTTTTTCTAGGATGAGTTTGCAAACTTAATTGGCAGTCCTCATAAATGGAAAAACACCATGCTCATGGATAGGTAAGCTGTGAAAATGACAATTCTACCCAAAGCAATTTACAAAACAATGCAATCTCAATCTAAACATCAACATTCTTTAGAGATATGGAAAAACTTACCATTAACTTTACATGAAAAGGGAAGAAGCCCTAGATAAACAAAGCACTTTTGAAGAAGAATAAAGCAGGAAGACTCACACAACCTGACTTCAGAACCTACTATACAGCTGTAGTAGTTAAAACAGCCTGGGAGTTCTACAATGACAGATACATTGACCATCTATGGTCACATGACTTCTGACAATGACCCAAAGTCCATCAAATGGCAAAAGACAGTCTCTTAAGCAAATGGTGCTGACAAAACTACATGTCTATTTACAAAAGTATGAAACAAATCCCACACCTCACACCATACACATAAACTAAATCAAGATGGATCAAAGATGTAAATATAAAGCCAAAAATTACACAGTTCATAGAAGAAAGATGAGATGGTCGCTAGAGACCCTAATACACAGCAATAAGAGAATACAAACCACTAGCAACAACACATAAACCCCAGAAAATAAGCTACATAACTAAGATCTTAAAAATTGAACATCAAAAGACTTCACCAAAAGAATAAAAAGAGAACTTACAGACTGGGGGAAAAAAATTGACCATTAAAAAACAGACAAGGGGCTAATCTCTAAAATCTACAGGAAAAGCCAACACCTTTGCAGCAATATGACAAATAGTCCAATAATTTTTTTAAAAAAAGAACAGAACAAAGAAAATGAACAGACACTTCACCAAAGAGGATATTAAACTGGCCAACAGACACATGAGGAAATGTTTGTGATTACTAGCCATTAGAAAAATGCAAATGAAAGCCACAGTGAAACACCATCTCAGCTTTGCATTGCTGGTGTGAGTCAAAAAACAGGAAATAACATGTTGGAAAGGCTACAGAGAGATCAAAACTCTTAAGCTCTGCTGGTGGGAATGCAAATGATGCAACCATTTTGCAAAATAATATGACACTTCCTTAGAAAGCTACAAATAGAAATACCATATGATTTGGCAGTCCCATTCCTAGAAATATATGCTAGAGAAATGAGTCATTGCATGAATAGACGTATGTACACCTTTGCTAACTGCAGCATTGTTCATAATCACAAAAAGATGGAAACAACTTGGATGCCCAACAACAAATGAATGGATTAACAAACTATGGTGCATGCATACAATGGAGTATTATGCAATGATAAACAACAGTGATGAATCTGCAAAACATCTGGAGGGCATTATGCCAAGTGAAATAAGTCAATCACAAAAGGACAAATATTGTGTGAGACCACTACTAAAAACATGTGAAAATATTTGCACACAAAAGGAAAAAATCTTTGATGATTACAAGGAAGGGAAGGGGTGGGGGGTGAAAAAACACTAAATGGACAATACATAACTTTGGTGATAGGTAAGACAGTACACAACTCTGGGGTACCCGAAAATCTAGCCCAGCTGGCATAGCAAAGTTTACAAAGAAAATGTTCTACATTCCCTTTCGATGAGTACTGCTAGGGGCATTAAAAGCCTGTGGGCGGCCATCTAAGACACTCCATTGGTCTCACTCCCTTTGGAACAAGGGAGAATGAAAAAAACTAAAGATATAAGGGGAAGACCAGTCCAGAGGACTAATGGACCACATTTACCATTGTCTCCCCCAGACTGAATCCAGTACAACTAGATGGTTCTCGGCTACCACCACTGACTACTCTGACACAGATCACAATTCAGCATCCCAGAGCTGGAGAAAAATGTAGAACAAAATCCTAATTTACAAAAAGAGACCAGACTTGCTGACCTGATAGAAAACCCCAAGAGTATGGCCCCTAGACAGCCTTTTAGCTCAGAAATGAAGTTGTGCCTAAGAGTGACCCTTCAGCCAAAGATTAGACAGGTGCATAAAACAAAAGGAAACTAAAGAGGCATAAAAGCCCTGGAGCAAGGACTTGAAAGTGGGATGGCCAGGATATAGAAAACCCTAGAGATGAAAGAGTGTTGACATATTGTGGGGTTGTTAACCAATGTCATGGAACAATGTGTGTACTGTTTAACGAGAAATAAGTTTGTTCTGTAAACCTTCATTTAAAGTACAATTTAACAAAAAAAAATCTTGATGAAAAAAATCTTGAGTTTCTTTCTTTTGGCATTAGTTGTTGGTGGGTAACTCAAATAGTAGTCACGTTAGCTCATCTTCCTTGTGGGTATATGGATATTATCCTGTCTCTGGCAGTTGCTATACATCATGATAGATCTTGACATGTTCTTTTTGATGATGAATGTGATGCCATTGTTCTCCAGTTTGTCATCCTCAGCCTTACTGTAGATCATATGATTGTCTGATTCAAAATGGCCAATACCATTCAGCTCACTAATGCCTAAGATATCCATCTTGACAAATTACATCTCATTTTTGACATTTTCTAATTTTCGTAGATTCATACTTTGTACATTCCACATTCCAATTATTAATGGATGTCTACAGCTGTTTTTTTCTCACTTTGAGTCATGCCACATCAGCAAATGAAGGTCCTATTGGCTCTACTCCATTCACATCATTAAGGTCCACCCAACTTACAGAAGGCATTTCTTTCCTGGTCACATCTTGAGAGTCTTCCAATGTGAGTGTCTCGTCTTTTGATGCTATGTCAGACAGTGTTCTGCTGCTATTCCTAAAATTTTCACTGGCCTTTTTTTTAAGAAATAGATTGCCAGGTCTTTTTTATTAGTGTGTCTTAATCTGGATGCTCAGCAGAAACCTGACCACAACAGGTGACTCTGCTGATATTTTAGATAGTAGTGACATAGCTTCCAGTATCACAGTGACACATAAGCCTCCACGGTATGACAAACTGACAGATGAGTGACTGGGCAATTACTAAGGATATAGAAAAACTTGCTGTCAGTCAGCTTGACCTAACTAATACATGTGTATTTGACCCAATAATTATGGAACATATATTTCTTTGAAATGAATATGAAACAGATCTTAGGTCCTAAAATAAGTCTCAATAAATTTTAAAAGATTTAAATCATATAAATTATGTCCTCATATCATAATATAACTAAATTATCAACAATAGAAATCTGGTGTCCCCTAGAATCTGAAATTAAACAGCACACTTCTAAATAATCCATAGGTCAAAAAAATAAAGAAAATTGGTAAATATTTCAAAGGGAATGAAACACACTGCATCAAAATTCACAGGATGAAATTACTATAGCAGTATGTAGATGGAAATTTTTACCTTTAAATGCTTGTATAAGAAAGGAAATAAATTCTCAAGTAAGGAACCTCAGCATTCATCTTAATAAACTACCAAAAGAAGAGCAAATACAATCCTAAGCAGAAGAAAGGAAATAATAAATGTATTAGAGCAGAAAACAATGAACAGGAATACAACAGAGAAATCAATGAAAACACTAGTTGATGCTTTGAAAAGATGAAAAACAACAAACTTTACCTAGATTTTCCAAGAAAAATGAATGACTCTAATTACCAAAATAAGGAATGAAAGAGATACTCTCACTACTGACCCTACAGAAACTCAAAGAACTAAAATGCAATATTATGAATGACTTCATGCGAACAAGTTAAGCAACTTAGAAAGAATGGGTAAATACCCAGAAAAACACAAATAACTAAAATTTATTCACAAAGAAACATAAAAATCAGAATAGACATAAAACAGTGAAAGAAATTAAATTAGTAATTAAAAATCTTGCTATAAAGAAAAGCCAAGACCTAGATTGTTTTGTTGGTGAATTGTACTAAACACTTAAGAGATAATACCAGTCTTTCACAAACTTCTTTCAGAAAATGGAAAAGGCAAGAACACCTCACCACTCATTGCATGTGGCCAATTAATCCTGGTAAGAAAGCCAGAAAAAGACATAACAGAACTTAAAACCAAATGCCAATATAACTCTTGAACATGTATACAAAAATCCTTAACAAAGTATTAGCAAACCAAACCTAGCAACATACATAAATTACTGTATAGACTGTTAAGTACATTTTCTTTACATCATGAAGAAAATAAAAAATATGGCATCAGAATTGCAGGAAGGCTCATCAACAATCTGTGATATACAGATGACACAATCTTGCTTGCTGAAAATGAAGATGACCTGAAGCATTTACTCCAAGGCTATGTTCTTCGGTATGTATTACACTGGAATGTGAAGATAACGAAAATTCTCACAATCGGACCAATAAACAACATCATGACAAACAGAGAAAAAATTGAAGCTGTGAAAAATTTAACTCTACTTACATCAACAATATCCACAGAAGCAGTAGTCAAGAAATCAAATGACATATTGCATTAGGAAAACCTGCTGCAAAGGGCCTTAATTAGCTGGTACTGCTCTAACAGAAATATCACGAGTGGATGGCGTTAGCAAAGAAAAGTTTATTCTTACATGGTCCCTACCCACTGCAGTGAAGTCGATTCCGACTCATAGTAACCCTATAGAACAGGGTCGAACTGCTCCATAGAGTTTCCAAGGAGCCTGGTGGATCTGAATAGCCAACCTCTTGGTTAGCAGCCATAGCACTTAACCGCTATGCCACCAGGGTTTCCACACACAGTCCAGGAGGCCGGAAGTCCCAGTAGCCAGGTGCCAGCTTTCTCTTTTCATCCGAAGATGTATAACCAGTACATTCCTTAGAAATGTTGATGGCAAGCCTTCAGCTCACTTACTTTAAATACATCACCAGGAAAGACCAGTCACTAGAAGGAACATCCTAAGTGGTAAAGCAGAGGGTCTGCAAAAGTGAGGGAAATCCTCAATAAGATATATTAACATGATAGTCACAGCAATGGATCAAACATATCAATGATCATAAGAATGGCACAGGAATGGACATTTCTTCTGTTATACATAAGGTCATCAAGAGTTTGAGATGACTTGACAGCCACTAACAACAACCACAGGTGTACTTTATCCCAGGAATGAAAGTTTAATTTGACTGCTTGAAAACAAAATTAAGAAGATAATTACATTCAGAGTAGCATCAAAAATAATAAAACAAATATATTTATCAAAGGAAGTTTAAGATTTGAACACCAAACACTGCAAGACACTTCTGAGAAATTAAAAAAGATCAAAATAAGTGGAGAAACACTCCACATTCATAGATTGGAAGAGTCATTACTACTAAGACGGCAGTCATCCCCAAACTGATACATGCCATTAACACAACCTCTATGAAAATCCCAGCAGATATTTTTGCAGAAGTTGGGTTGATAAACTGAGCCTAAAAATATATGTAAATGTCAATGACCTGGAATATCCAAAGCAGTTTTGAAAAAGAATAAATTGAAAAACTTACACTACCATATATAGAGCCATAGTAATTAGGACAGTATTGCAATGCCACAATGATATGCTTATAGATAAATGAAGCAGAATTGAGGAGCCAATAATTACATTTATGGTCAATTAATTTTCACTGAAGGTGCCCAGACAGCACAAGAAATTGTGCTGGGACAACTGGACTAAAAACAAAAAACAAAATCTGTTGCCGATGAGTAGATTCTGATTCATACCTGACAAAGTAAGCTATGGAACCTGGTCGTCACCACTTGAGGCTTGGGAAGGGTAATCACGGGTAAGATGGTTTCCTCCTGACAGCTGGAAATGACAAGGTTAGCTAGCGAATCAGGTTGCCACCACTTGAGGTTTGGGAGTGGTAGTCACAGATAAGATGGTTCATTCCTGAGAGTTGCAATACAGACATAACAATTCTCCTGACTGTCTGGGATGTGACCACACATACAGAAGGATGACCTAGAAGTGACTTAACCCTTATTTCCATCCTATTTCCATATCAGGAAACCCTGGTGGCATAGTGGCTAAGGGCTACATCTGCTAATCAGAAGGTGGGCAGTTCAAATATGCCAGGCTCTCCTATAGGGTCACTATGAGTCTGAATCAACTCAGTGGCAGTAGGTTTAGTTTTTTGGGTTATTTCCATATCACTGTCATACTCTCCAAGAGATGACCCATCATGCAGTTGCTGACATATGGTCCAGAACTTGGATCCAGGAGCAAGGTTACCACCCGAACCAGGAAAAGTGCTGCCACCCTCCTCCCTTGCCAGTATATAAAAAGGGCCCCTAAATCTGTACAGAGTCTTTCTCTATTCTTGGAGACTGACCTGTTCCATCTCTGGAATGTACTTTTGTTACCAGACAAGGCTCCAGGGTTCGTGGCTACCTGCTGCCAAAGACAGTCACTGAGACAGGTATTCTTGGAGGAGAGGAGTGTTCAAAAGTTTATTTGCATGCTGGTATGCAAACGGACAGGGGAATATTCTCATCCTCAAAGCCTGTCCAAATCTGTCAGGCAAAATCAGAGTGTTTAAAGGGAAAAGCCAGGTGCAGATGTAGAGAACAATGTGGGAAGTTGGGAGCATGTGGGATTGACTCAGTGGAAGTCAACTGGGCAGAGGTCATCAGCTTTGCAATCTTGAAGGCCATCACCAGCCACCAAGGAAAAACAAAGTCGTGCTAGAGGTCCATCTGGCCAGCATTCTCCTGCTTAATTATCATTGGTTAGAGCAGGATTATCAGCACAAGAGGTCATTCATAGCCTATAGTTTACTGAATCTATAGTGGTGCCTCTGAGAGTCCCACCCTAGAATTGCTGTCTGGGGCTTGTGGAATGTGGAGGTCAAGTCTTACCCTGGTCGTTGGGGGTGAGCTGAAACAACACCTCTCAGGTGATCTTAAGCACGCCTGCTCCTGGCATTTTTCAGCCTTGGATTTGCCGCCAGAAAGGTTGGGTCTTCTTGCCTTGGGAAAGGAGGAGCCTGGTTTGCAGTTGGGAGGCTGGTCTTGCTAGCCCAATCTCCCTAACCCTGAGATCTAATCAGTTACAGGATCTCAACAACAGAGACCCTATAAATTCACATGCAAAAACAAAATAAAACAAAGAACTTAGGTGCTTAGCACACACAAAATGAAAAACAATTACATGAATCATAGACCTAAATATAAAATCTGAAGATATAAAACATCTAGAAGGAAGTATAGGAGAAAATCTTCATGATTTTGAATTAGGTAAAAGCATGATCCATAAGAGAACAGATGATAAATTGGAATTCATCAAAATTATAAACCTTTGGTTTCTGAAAAACACTTTTAAAAAAAAGGAAAAGACAAGCCACAATCTGAGAGAAACTATTTGTAAATCATATATTTGATAAGGTGCTTGTATCCAGAATATATAAGGAACTTTGAAAACTCAATAATGAGAAACACAATTATAAAAAAAAACGGTAAAAGCTTTGAACAAACATTTCACCGAAAAAGATACATAAATAGCCGAAAACTCAAAACCAAACCATCTGCTATCGAGTCAATTCTGACTCATAGTGGCCTTACGGGTCAGAGTAGAACTGCCCCATAGAGTTTCTAAGGAGCACCTGGTGGATTTGAACTGACGATCTTTTGGCTAGCATACACAGCGATTAACCACTACACCACCAGAGTCTCCGAATAGCTAATAAATACATGAAAAGACATTCTACGTAATTTGTCACTATGGATATGCAAACAAAACCTCAGTAAACACCGCTGCACACATCTAGGGAGCCCTGGCGGTAGAGTGGTTAAGACCTGCACTGCTAACATAAACGTTGGAAGTTAGATTCTACCAGTCAATCCTTGGAAACCCTATGGGGCAGTTGTACTCTTTCTATAAAGTTACTACAAGTCAGAATTGACTTGACCACAACAGATGCGGTTTTGATATACCTCTAGAAGGGCGAATGTTGTGTGATTTATTTTTACAATGATAACAACAACAAAAGAGCTGCTTGAGGCTGCTTATGCACAACCGAACAGCTCAAAGTTTGGGGTTTCACCGTTTTTTAGGTTTAGGGTCACGGTTTCATGAGCTATCCCGGTTAACTGCCCTAAGTAGCATGTTTAGTGCTTCTATTCTACCTCTTGGTTCCATTGCTTAGCGCCTGAGAACTTAAAAGCTTGCAAATGGACACCCATGGTGCAGGTGGTCTCTATTCACCCGGAGCAACACAGGGAAGAGAGTCAAGAATCGGGGAGGAATGGAATGTGTGGCTGATTGCCTGTATGAAGGTGTGGCTAATAGCCGCCAAGAACTACTTTCCTTGCTATGAGACTAGAAGCACTGGCTACCTTGTCTTCAAAATAGTAAATTGTTTTTCAAATAAAATGTATGCTTTTTTATTTTCGAATCTACCCCGTGTCTCTAAATGCTTATTTCTCACCTGTAGTCAAAGCTTCAAGCAACTAACACTCTGGTCTGTATGTTAGTATTTCTAGAAGCTTTTCAGATCCTACATTAAAAATCTTTTAATTTGTGTTGTTTGTATAGTAGCTCTAAGTTGGTTTAGAAATGGCAGTCTGGTAGGCAGAGTGGCTGGAGTGTGCGTTTGATAAGCAAGGATTTTTCTAGTTTCTTTCTTCCTTCTTCTTCTTCTTTTTTTTTTTTTTTTGGTGGTTAGTGGCGAAAGTTCCTCCAAGTCGCAGCCTCTCAAAGTCTCAAGACTCGGTGTCTTCAGTAACCAACCACTAAACCCACTGCCGTCCAGTGGATTCCCACTCACAGTGACCCTATAGGACAGAGCAGCACTGCTCCACAGAGTTTCCAAGGTGCACCTGGTGGATTCCAGATGTAGCACTTAGCTACTATGTCACCAGGGTGTCTTCAATAGCTGTTTATATTTCTCGTCCCTTAACTTTACCTTTGACTCCACTGTGAATTCATGCTCAATTTGGTCTATCTGGTTTGAAATTTGTACTCTACTTCTGGAAATGATTTCCAAATTTCTCTTGTTTCTCTGCTTCACAATCGGTAGGCATTTTCACTGCTGTGCCGTATGTTCCTTCTGGAATCTTATCTCAAATATGATTCTCTTGATTCTGCCTAACTAAATTGTTTTAAAACTGCATCTATAAATTCAGATTAGATAACAAAACCTGAGAAATGAGGATAGTTTAATAAAGGTAAGAAATGATTCATTTCCCTTTTCGGGAGGGGGTGAAAAAACAAAATATTTTTGGTTCACGGCTGATCATCAGGAAAATGGGTCTAGACATTTCTTCAATAAAGTTGAAGGAAACCACTGATAAAAATTAAGGAGATTAAAGCAAACAGTATTGTCTGTATATCAAAGACAGAACACAAGGAAATAGCAATTTGGAACTATAAGAGCAAGGATATATTTGACCATGTACTTTGTTTGCAAATGACATGATTGTGAGCATAGAAAATCTAAATAATCTCAAACTTTTAAAATAACTAAGTTAATGTGTATGTAATGTGTGCAATGTGGGGGGTGTGGTATGAAGACGTGTGGTCCAGCGGTTAAGCATTCAGCAGTTAACCGTAAGGCTAGTGCTTCAAATTACTCAGTGGCTCTTTGGGAGAAAGACCTGACAATCTGCTCACGTCTTTACAGCCTAGAAAATCCGATCCTGAGGGGCAATACCTCTCTACCACACGGGGTCTCTGTGAACCGAAATCTGCTTGATGGCACCTAACAACCACATACACGCACACACCTCACACACATATGCACATAAGGTCCAACAAATAAGTCTGCAAACTTAATTGTTCTAAGTGCTACGTGCCTCATTGCAGAATGTCACTAAGCTCACCTTTGAAATACTGCCTTGGGTAGCTACAGACTGACACCAGAGCCTAGTCTACCCTTCAAAGCACTTTTGGAACTCTTTCTTGAATGGCCATTGTGCATAGCGGCACTATGGCACAGTGGCAGGTTTGCAAACCTAATTCGATAGTTGTCTGCGAGGGAGTTTTTAGCCAGCAAAGACACAACTGTGTTGGAACACCCCCTCCTCCCCTCACCTGATCTGGCCCCCAATGACTTTTTTACCCAAAGATAAAAGAAATATTGAAAGGAGTACATTTTTTATGATATTCAGGACATCAAGGGTAATACAACAACAGCTCTGATGGCTATTCTAGAAAGCCAAGCCAGCCAAGGAGTTCCGAAACTGCATTGAAGGGTGAACTAGGGGCTGGAATCAGTGCACAGCTTCCCAAGGGGAGTACTTTGAAGATGACCGTAGTGATATTCAGCCATGAGGTATGTAGCTCTTTTTCTAGGACGATTTTGTCAACTTAACTGGACCTTCTGTGTGTGTGTGTAAATATATACGTGCATGTGAGAGAGAGGGAGAGACATCTGGAAACGTTAGAAACATACAGGAAAGGTGGTTCTGGGAAACATAGCTCCTAGCATAAACCAGGTTGACAACAGCACAACCTTAAAACTGGAACTATCCCAATATCAGCAGACAAATGGGTAAATAAGGTGTGACTTGTTTGTACAGTGAACTCTATCAAACAATGAAGAAAGAAAATACTGACATTACAAGCACCAACATAGATAAATCTCCCACATATAATGTTAAGTAATACAAATCAAGCACAACAAATACAAAGATAATTACTCCATTAATATAATACGTCTAAACTGGCAAAACAAATCTATGCTGATAGGGAACAGAATAGTGATTATCTTTGGGAAGAGAGCGGTTTGAGAGGAAGCAGCAGGTATTGCTTTCTGAAGGAATTCTGAAGGACTTTTAACACTGAGGTGCTAAAAATGTTTTATAACTTATCTGAGCGGTGGTTGTATGAGTTATATGCATGTAAAAATTAATCAAGTTGCTTAAGATTTGTTCACTTTACTATGCTGCATTTAACTTTAAAAATCCATAAATGAAATCAACTGGAAATACTTGTAACAAAGTAGCAGTAATGTCAGTAATACACAAACAGCTCTCAGAAATTTACAAGAAGGGGGCAAACAACTCAGTAGATAAAATGGTCAAAGGGCAGGAACAAAAAGTTTGAAACATAAAAATATGCTTTCAGCTCAGCAGTTTCACTTCTAGAAATTTATTCTACAGATGTATTTACTTACAAGTCAGGTTGTTATCACAGACTCGTTTATACAGCGAAACAAATATTCATGGGTTGAGAATCAGTTTAAGTGAACTATATTTACAGCCATATATTTTTTTGGAGGGGTGCATATTTGAAAGAGAGTCATAAGTTATCTGTATGCACGGCTTTGGTAGAAGTCGCCAAGCAGTTTCACAAACTTGTTGAATCAATCTGCACTTTCACCAGCAACGCATGAGAATTGCAGTTGCATTAACTTCTCGTCAACCCTTGACACTGCCTTTTTTTAACAGCCATTTTGGTGGTTCTACAATGGTATGTTTGTTGTTGTTGTTGTTAGGTGCCATCAAGTTGGTTCCAACTCCTAGCAACCCTACACACAACAAAACAAAACACTGCCTGATCTTGGGCCATACCTACAATCCTTCTTATGCCTAAACTCGTTGCTGCAGCCACTGTGTCCAACAGTCTTATTGACGAGCTTCCTCTTTTTCCCTGATCCTCTACTTTACCAAGCATAATGTCCTCCAGGGAATGATCCCTCTTGACGTCACGTCTAAAGTATGTGAGATGCAATGTTGCCATCTTTGCTTCCAGAGAGACTCTGGTTGTACTTCTACCAGATCTGTTTGCTTCTCTGACAGTCCATGGTACATTCAGTACTTTTTTCCAACACCACAATTCAAAGGCATCAATTCTTCCACTCTTCCTTATTCATTGTTCGGCTTTCACATGCATAAGACGCAGCTGAAAATACCATGGTTTGGGTCAGGTGCACCCTAGTCTCAAAGGTGACATCTTTTCAACACTTTAAAGAGGTCTTTTGCAGCAGATTTTTCCAAGTGTAGTGGGGCTTTTGATTTCTTGGCTGTTGCTTCTACGGGCGTTGATTGTAGAACCAAGTAAAATGAAATCCTTGGTAACCTTAATCCTTTCTCCATTTATGGTGATGTTGCTTACTGGTCCAGTTGTGGGAATCTTTTGTTTTCTTGATATTGAGGTGTGATCCATACTGAACTCTGTGATCTTTGATCTTCATCAGTAAGTGTTTCCAATCCTCTTTGCTTCCAGCAAGCAAGATTGTGTCATCTGCGTAACTCAGGTTGTTAATGAGCCTTCCTGCAATCCTGATGCCTACTTCTTCGTCATATAGTCCAGCTTCTTGGGTTATTTGCTCAGCATACAGATTAAAAAGATGTGGTGAAACGACACAACCCTAATGCACACTTTTCCTGACTTTAAACCATGCAGTGACCCATTATACTTTTCACAAGACTGCCTCTTGATCCATATACAGATTCCTCATGAGCACAATTAAGTGTTCTGGAATTCCCATTCTCGGCAATGTTATCCATAAATCATTATGATCCACACAGTTGAGTGTCTTTGCATAGTCAATGAAGCACAGGTAGACATTTTTCTGGCATTCTCTGCTTTCAGCCAAGATCCATCTGACATCAGCAATGATATCCCTGGTTCTACATCTTTGTTTGAACCTGGCTTGAATTTCTGGTAGTTCCTTGTCAATATACTATTGCAGACCCTTTTGAATGCTCTTGCAGGTGATATTAATGATTTTGTTCAATAGTTTCTGCATTCAGCTGGATCACCTTTTTTTGGGAATAGGCATAACATGGATCCCTTCCAATTGGTTGGCTGGGTAGCTATCCTCCAGACTTCTTGGTGTAGATAAGTGAGCACTTCCAGTGCTGCACCCATTTGTTGAAACTTCACAGTTGATATTCCATCAATTCCTGGAGACTTTTTGCAAATACCTTCAAGCTGCTTCTACTTCTTCCTTCGGTACCATTGGTTCCTGGTCATACGCCACCTCTTGAATTGGCTAAACATTGACCAGTTCTTTCTGGTATAATGACTGTGTATTCTTTCCATTTTCTTTTGATGCTTCCTGAGTCATTTAATATTTTCCCTGTGGAATCCTTCACTTGCAACTTGAGGCTTGAATTGTTTCTTCACTTCTTTCAGCTTGAGAATACAGAGCCCATTCTTCTCTTTTTGTTTTCTGTCTCCAACTCTTTGTACATGTCATTATGATACTTTGTTTTCTCAAGCAATCCTTTGAAATCTTTTGTTCAGTTCTTGTATTTCATCGTTCCTTCCTTTTGCTTTAGCTACTTGGTGTTCAAGAGCAAGTTTCAGAGTCTCTTCTGACATCCAATTTAGTCTTTTCTTTCTTTCTTATATTTTTAATGACCTCTTGCTTTCTTCATGGGTGATTTCTTTGATGTCATTCTACAACTTTTCTTGTCTTTGGTCATTAGTGTTCAGTGCATTAAATCTATTCTTGAAACAGTCTCTAAACTCAGGAGGGGTATACTGAAGGTTGTACTTTGGCTCTCGTAGACTTGTTCTAATTTTCTTCAGTATCATTTTGCACTTGCATATGGGCAATCGATGGTCTGTTCTGCAATCAGCACCTAATCTTGTTCTCACCACTGATTTGAGCTTTTTCATTGTCTTTTTCTATAGATGTAATCAATTTGATTCCTGAGTATTCCATCTGGTGAGGTCTATGTGTATAGTTGCTGTTTATGTTGGTAAAGAAAAGTGTTTGCAATGAAGAAGTCATTGGTCTTCCAAAAGTCTACCATGCAATCTCTGGCATCATTTCTATGACCAATGACATATTTTCCAATTATGGACCCTTCTTCTTTGTTTCCAGCTTTTGTGCTCCAATCACCAGTAATTATCAATGCATCTAATTGCATGTTCAATCAATTTCAAACTGCAGAAACTGATGAAAATCTTCAGTTTCTTCATCTTTGGTCTTATTGGTTGGTGTGTGGATATTATCCTATTGCTGATAGCATTGTACTTCAGGAGAGATCTTGAAATATTCTTTTTTGACAATGAATACAATAACATGCCTCTTCACGTTTTCATTCCTGGCGTAATAGACCATGTAACTGTTGGATTCACAAGGACCAATATGTGTTCTGTTTTATTTTCGAAGATTTCCAATTTTCCTAGATTCATACTTTGTGTATTCCATGTTCTCATTATTCACAGATGTTTGCAGCTGTTTCTTCTCATTTTGTGTTGTGCCACATCAGCAAACGAAGGTCCTGAAGACTTTACTCCACCCATGTCATTAAGATCAACTACTTTGAAGAGGCAGCACTTCTCTAGTTGTCTTTTGAGTGCCATCCAACCTGTAGGGCTCATTTTCTGGCAATGTATCTGACAATGTTCTGCTGCTATTCATAAAGTTTTCACTGACTAACTGTTTTCAGACATAAACTGCTGGGTCCTTCTTCCGAGTCTGTAAGCTCAGCTGAAACCTGTTTGCCGTGGGTGACCTTGCTGGTATCTGAATCCCAGTGGCATAACTTCCAGCATCACAGCAACACACAAGCCCCTACAGTATGACAAACTGACAGACAAGCAGGGGTGGGTATCACATTAATTATTTTAATTTTAATTTCCCTAACCGACTCAACGGCACTTGGCTTGGCTTGGCAATGACTATAAGCAAACCCAGGTGGCATAGTGGTTATGTGCTGTGTCTGCTAATCAATAGGTTGGCAGTTCATATCCACCAGCTGCTCTTTGGGAACTCTATGAACCAGTTCTACTCTGTCCTATAGGGTCACTATGAGTTGGAGTTAACTCAATGGCAGTGGGCTTTTTGGATTAGTGACTGATAAATTTGGTAACCTGCTCATACACTTATTGGCTGTTTTGATATCTTCTTTTGTGAAATATGTGTGCAAATCTCTTGATCTTTTTTTACTTGATCATGAATCTTTTTATTATAATTTTTTGGAGTTATTTACATAGTTTAAGCATGAATCCTTTGCCAAATATGTGTAATATAATTTATCCCACTCTGTGAGTTGTCATGTCACTCTCTTAATGGTGTCTTTTGCTGAGTTAGTTAACTTACTAGCAACTTCTGACTGTTTTGTTTTGCTTCCAGTGTCATTGAGCAAGTTATGTCCAGCCAAGTGCCATCAAGTCGGATCTGACTCACAAGTTATGTCAGAAAAAGCAATATATCCTGAGACAATAACTACAGTTCAGTCATTAATACTGCAGCTAGAAAAGAAGCCAGACTCTTCGGGAAAGCTTAGTGATAGAGCTGGGGAAATGAGGACTATGCTAGAAGCTGAGAGATGCGGATCAAAGTCTGAAGCAAAGTTAGGGAGGAAAGGATAGTTTATTGCAGCCTTATGTCAATAAATTACTTAAATAGGTAATCCAAGAACTTTGGATGGGGATGGAATCATAGGTTCCATCTTTCTCTCTGGTATTCTCAGGTAAAGGAATTCTTCCCGGTGTTGCCTGACTTTGCTGGTTGGGTCCTCATTTTTCTTCCCTTATTTCTATCATACTTCTCTGACTATCCTTTACCTCTTTCTTTTGACTGACAGCTAGAAAGTCACCATGATCTTTTGTTCTTCTTTCACCTCTTAGCAAAAAGAATACTGTCATGGGCTGAATTATGTCCCCCCAAAACATGTGCAGCCATGTGGCTGGCCCATGATTCCCTATATTCTATGATCGTCCTCCATTTTGTGCTTTTGCTATACTGTAAGTTAAAAAATTAGGGTGAGACTGTAAATCCCTTCATAGGATCACCTCCCTGCTCTATTGTAAAGGGAGTTTCATCCTGCAAGAAAGAAAAGGAAAGGGAAGCAAGCAGAGAATTAGGAATTTCACACTCTGAAGAAAGCAGCGCCAGGAGAAGAGTGCACCCTTCAGACCTGAGGTTCCTGAGCCAAGATGCTCCCTGAACAAAGACTGATGTAATTCCTGACTTTCCTCCAGAGCCAACAAGGGGAAAGACTTCCTCTGGAGTGGACGTCTTAAATTTGGGCTTGGAACCTACCAGACTGTGTAAGAATAAACCTTCCTTTGTTAAAGCCATCTACTCTGTGGTATTTCAGCTAGAGCGGCACTAGCTGACTAAAAACAAATACATTATACTATCACTTCATGCCTTTTCTTATTCTTCCTCTAATGAGGGCTGTGTATTATATTCCAGAATCCTTAGGGAATCTAGCCACTAAAAAAATCAAGGAAAATGATATTTGCAGCAGCCCCTAGAAAGAAATTGCTTCACAATACTTTCTCAATTTTATTCTCTATTTTATTTTTATTTATTTATGGTTTTTAGTGAAAACCAGATGCAGTTTTCTGAAGTGAGAATGAAAATCTTTAAGAATGAATTTAGCAAAAACTTATACGTTCCAAACATATATTACCCACTTACTTCTCAAGTTTTCTTTAGTATGACCTCACTAATTGTTTATAGTATATTTCTAGCTGAACTTTATCACCCTATTGTTAAACAAATGACCAGCACACATTCTAAGTTTGTTCAGGCCCCACCCCCATAAGGTATACTTCCTGAGCTCAACTATCTTTTAGTGCTTTTAGGAAATACTTTCTGAGTTGAGGATGTGGTTGGCAAAAAAATATAGAAAGGCACGTTATTTATGTAAAAATAAGATAAGTGTTTAAACAAAAATTAACATATTTCCTGTATCTCCAAATGCAATGAATCGCAATAGTGCAACTTTCTTATATTTCCGTTGCATGGCCTGCATCACAGTGGAGATCCTCAAGCTTGTCTAAAAACTCTGATGGCATAGGGCTTAAATGCCAATGAAAAGGTTGACAGTTTGCTGCCAGGCCCTGCTTGGAAACTCTATGGAGCAGTTCTACTCTGTCCTATAGGGTTGCTATGAGTTGGAATTGGCTTGATGGCACATGATTTTCTGGTAAGCCTGTATACCTAAATTATTACTAGTCTCTGTCTTTTATATCTGTAAACTAATCTTTACCTTTTATGTCTGTTAGGCAGAGTGGAAATTCCAGATCTGTGGCTTGCTAGCTATGTGGCTGTGGACAAATTAACCTCTTAGAATTTGAGTTTGTACAAAATAGAGACAGTAGTAAAAATAGAGGGAGTTCCTAGGTGACGCAAATGGTTAAGGCACTTGGCTGCTTGCTGAAAGGTTGGAAGTTCAAGTCCTGGGAGGTACCTAGGAAGCAAAGGCTGGTGACCTACTTAAAAGAAAATAGGCTGCTGAATACCCTATTGAACATAGTTCTACTTTGGTACACATACAGTTGTAATGAGCCAGAACTGATTTGATGGCAACTTTTTGTGGGTTGTAAGAATTAGAATATTTAAAAGTATATATACTCTACCTTACATATGTAACATGTGTATAATTATATATACATATTTATATGACTCATAATGACCCTATAGGACACAGTAGAACTGCCTCATAGGCTTTCTAAGTAGTGGCTAGTGAGTTTGAACTGCTGTTGACCTTTTGATTAGCAGCCAAAACACTGCTCCACCAGGACTCCCTAGCATGTAAGGTATTCAATAAATGACAGGTACTGTTAGCATGAAATCAAGTTTTTAATCTATGCTTGAGGTATTCTTAACTAACACTCGCTGTACAGATAATATTTATTCAACATTCTGTTCCTTGTCCATTCTCTAGCACTGTCTCATGCCCTCTACCTTTTACGTAATCCTTTTTTGGAACCAGTTTCTGCTGCACAGCCCTTTCTCTTCCCACAGCTTTCAGCTTTGTTCTGAGCCAGCTGCTGAAGCCAACACCCACAGGGTTAAACCTAGTTGCTGAAGCCACCTCCCCCTCCTGCTGCCAGTCCCCCTTCTTAGAGAAGTCTGGCAGCTGTCCCAACTGCCTCTCTAAGCCAAATGCCTCAGGAGAGAGAGAGTAAGGAGCTAGCCATGAATCCCTTCCAGATAAACGAGTCCAAGGAAACTCTCTTTTCACCTGTCTGCACTGAAGAGGTACCATCTCGACCTCCAAGCCGTCCAAAGAAGTCACCTCCGGTGAGTCCCCAGATTCGGTTCTTGACTCTCACAAGAATAGCCTTGATCTTGGAGGGCTCCTGGTTGGCCTCTGGAGCGGCAGGCTGAACTCAACTAGGATGTAGATGATTCTTCCCTAGAGTTAGAATTAGCGTCATTGGTGGCCTCATGGTTAAGTGATCGGAAGATTAAAAAAAAAAAAGACCCACTGCCGTAGAGTTGATTCCGACTCAGTGACGCTAAAGGTCAGAATAGAATTGCCTCACTTAGTTTCCAAGGAGCGCTTAGAGGTTTTGAACTGTCGACCTTTCGGCCAGCAGACGTAGCGCTTAACCACTATGTCACCAGGATCGGAAGATAGGTGATTTGAATACACAGGTCCTCGGGAGAAAGATGCGGCAGTTGTTTGCAAATCTTTATAGACTTGTGAACTCTGTAGGGCAGTTCTGCTGTCCTACGGGATTGCTACCGAGTCAGAATCCACATGAGGGCAATGTTTTCTTTTTTCATCTTAGAATTAATGTGAAAATACAAGTTGGAACGAAAAGTTTCTTTTAAGTAGGAGAGAGGGGAAGCAGTAGAAAGAGGCAAAGTTCCTCAGTTGGCACCCAGGGTTTTGCTGTAGTTCATTGTATATTCCACGTTTTGTTTCCCTGGGGGGAAAAAACACAGCAATTTGAATGTCCAGGGAAACTTGGCAAGCATGCCTTTCTGGAGAACTGTGTGTGATTGTTCTCGCTTTACCAAATTAAAAACTTAGCCCTTAGTTCCCCCTGTGTGTAGAGTTTTATGCAGAACAACCAACAACGAGGGAAGCATTAGGATAGACTCTGTCTTACTAAACCTTCCTAGTTTACAGTGGGAGGTGAAGCAAAGAAATAATGACAATGTTTTGCAGCCTAAACTTGTTAAGGCCCTTATTATCTCATTCGATCCTCATACCAAAATCCTGTAAGTGGAGAGGATACAATAATAATAGCCAAAATTTGCTGAGTGCTTGCTATGGGCTAAAAAGTTATGGTATAATTCACATTTCTTTGGAATAACAAAACCAAGGCACGGAGACATAGGCAGTATACATACCTGTGTTGGTGTGTTGACATAGCTAGAGCCCGTGTTAGCTAGCCAGTGCCAGTGTGTTAACGGAATGTCAGGTAACATCATTCTTAAGCTGTGTGTGGGGAAGTTGAAAATCCTAGTTCATTTGTCTTTCATGTAAAATATTATCATGCATATATTAATACTTGGGGATGTTATTTATATACATTTATATGACCAAATAAATAAATACATTATTATTATTATTTAGCTTTGTCTTTTATGGCCTTGAATTTTAGGCCGTTTACAAGGATGTATATACATACACACTAAGAAAAGAACCAGAGGCAATATAAATCTCCTGATAAGATTTGACCATCTCAAGATCAGCCTTCCAACTCCCCCTCAGGTTAATTGGGCTTCATGATGAATAGGGCGACTTGTAATGCAACATGATATTCTTCATATCCTGGCTTGTATACTGCATGAAATAGAATAGCCCTTTTAACGTCCAGTAGGATTATCATGGAAATGTTATATCACTTTGATAGGAAGAGTGGACCTTTAGTTTGGTAGGATGTAAGACTTGACATAACTGCTTTTCCTTTTTCTTTCTTTTTCCAACCCTCTGCCCAAGTTCAGGGTGATCAATTAGCTTCCCTTTAGGATCTCTATTGTCCATGCTGGGCTGTGTGCCTGTCTCCAACAGCACCTGCACTGGAAATCATTATATTGCCAGTACACTACTGTACACATGTCAAGTAAGGAAAAGAGAGGCTAGTTTCCATTGAAAAACTAAGCAGAATACTGATTTGTGAGTCTAACTATGTGGACATTGGGCATGCCACAGACTCCTTCTTCATCCTTCTTCTAGAAATAAGTCTGATTATTCTCCTGCCAGAGCCCTCAACATTTCATTCACTAGTTATGGGAAAAGGGGCAGATCCTGTATCTAGGGCCAAGGAATGTCTGAGCAGTTATACTTTAAATGAATGAGGAATGAAGTAGTATTCAAGCTAGCTTCTATTTCTCCTAAATCAGTAATTCCAATACTCGCTAGTGGGATAAAAGCCATTTCATGAAGAACTCCCACCATACCTATCACTGAGACGTGAAAAAAATAAATTTGCTGTTTAGGAGCCATCTGGTGGCTTAAGCAGGGAAAATGACTCACGCCTGAATCATTGCCTTTTTGTTTCATAGAAAATCTGTGGCACCAACTACCCACTGAGCATTGCCTTCATTGTGGTGAATGAATTTTGTGAGCGCTTTTCCTATTATGGCATGAAAGGTAATCTTGGTGTTCCACTGACTTGCACTTCTCCCCTACCCTACTCGTAAAACAGCCCAGGCTCCTGGAAGGGGCATATTTCTCTTATCTACTCTCCCCATCTTAGTCCAAATTTGTCCCTTCCTTTGGTCAAGATTTCCAGTAAATGCCTAATGGAATTCACTAGTAACCCCTAGAGGCCAAGAACAGACAGGCCTGATAGAAACCAGAATGTAGCCTGTGAGAATGTAAGTGGGAAAGCTCTTATCGTCTGAGTTCCATTCTTTACACCTCTTCCTTGGGCCTTTGAACCATTTTGTTGCTGGAAAGCAAAAGAAAGGGGTTTTGGAAGCACCACATTATCTTCAAGGTTGGCCTAAATGCTGGCTGCTACAGGTGTCCACAGACTTGAGGGAGAAGTATTGATTTTATATGCTAACAATAGCTCATTCAGTGCCATGATTCTTAGACCCTGCTATTCCCCCTCCTTCCCACATCACTGGTGGAAGGGCTGAAGGCCAAGATTGCCTTCAAAGATCAGAGATCAAATACATTCCTCCTTCAGCAGTTCAGATCCACCAGGCATTCCTTTGAAATATTATATGGCAGTTCTACTCTGTCCTGTAGGGTTACTATGAGTCAGAATTGACTCAGCGGCAGTGGGCTTGTTTATTTATTTATTTTCCCCATAAATCACTTTAATGCATCTACCCTGTTTTGTCTTCTTTTTTTTTCTTCATCTCAGCTGTGTTGACACTGTATTTCTTGTATTTCCTGCACTGGGATGAAGATACCTCTACATCTGTATACCATGCCTTCAGCAGCCTCTGTTATTTCACTCCTATCTTGGGAGCAGCCATTGCAGATTCGTGGTTGGGAAAATTCAAGTAAGGAAGATGAGTGGTGGCATCACCAAGAGTTTTACAGATTGTTATCATTTCTAGTCTCTTGCCTTCAAGCCACAGCGTACATATCTCATGCACAATAAATAAGAGAGATGAGAATCACCACACTAAGAAGGTGTTTCTTATCATTAACAATCTTTCATTATTTACATTCAGTAAGAGGTCCCCCCACCATATGTAACTTTAGTTTTCCTTGTTGTAGTTTAAGACCAATTCTTGTTCTGATTTCAGAGGGGCTGTAGATTGTTTGGAGCTTTGGTAGCATAGCGGTTAAGAGCTCAGCTCCCAGCAAATAGGTTGGCAGTTCTGTAATCCACCAGCCACTCCCTGAAAGCCTTATGGAATAGTTACACTCTGTCTTACGTGGTCACTATGAGTCAGAATCCACTCACTGACAACCCATTTGTTTTTGTTTGTTTGTTTGTTTTTTTAAATAGATTGTTTAAGGACCCCCTAGTGGTAATAGTGACATTTTGGATACCAAGATTTCCAGAAGTGAAAGGTCCACAGTGACAAATGTTTTTTGAATGGGCATTTGAGGTTAGGATGAAAAATATCCACGAAATGTAGCAACAGGGAAGTCATTGATGTGATGCTGTCAGTTCTGATAGACTAGTGAAGGCTGAAGGTTGGGAGACGATAAGAGTGTGAAAGTATGAACATTAAGTATTTATAGCTGGAAGGTGACATGGACTCAAGAAAGGATACTAAGCATGTTTAAATGATATTAGGAAGTATGCAGTAGAGAAAGAAGTTGAAGGTACAAGATGAAGACAGTATACAAAACAACAGCAAACGAAAGAAACAAACTTGTTGTTCTCAAGTTGATTCCAACCCATAGCGACCCTATATAGGACACAGTAGAACTGACCTATAGGGTTTCCAAGGAGCAGTTTCAAAGTGATAGATAAGAACTTCTATCCTTTGGTTTGGTTCGCAGCTGTATCAGTTAGTCACTGTGCCTCCAGGGCTCCAAAGTCACTATAATGAGTATGAAGAATTAGCTTTGGACAGGAAGGAGAATATTTTTACTCTAACACAAGAGAGGAGAGCATGGACTTAGAGAGTGAAATTTGCATACTTGGTGGCAGGAAGTTGAGGAAGTTTCTGTGTGAAGATTTTTATTTACTTTGAAGTGGAAGACATCATCTATGAGAGGTAAGAGATGATAGAGAAATTCAAAGTCTCTACTCATCTTAGCTATGTGGCTTTAAAATTGAAGTGTGACTTTGCAGGGTTGATTAAGAGGGTTTCTTTTATCAATCCTGTGTCACTATTATGAACTTGGGTAGCACAGTGGTTACACGCTTGGTCCTAACTGCAGGCCAGCTGTTTAAACCCATCAGCCTCTTTGTGGGAGAAAGATGTGGCAGTGTGCTTCCAGAATGATTTACAGGGTCATTATAGTCAGAATTGACTTGATGTCAATAGGTTTGATTCTTTAAACATATTACTTGTTGTTAGGTTCTGTTGAGTCAACTCTCCACTCGTAATTACCCAATAAGACTGAGTAAAACTGTGTTCTAGGGTTTTCTAGGCTGTATTCTTCACCGGTTGGAGTTCTGGTGGCACGGTGGTTAATCACTTGGCTGCTAACTGAAAGGTTGGTGGTTCAAACCTACCAGCAGCTCCACAGGAATAAGACATGAAAGTCTGCTTCTGTTAAGAGGTATAGCCTGGGTAACCCTACAGGGAAGTTCTACTCTGTCCTATAGAGCCTCTGTGAGTTGGAATTGAGTAGATGGCAGCAGGTAGTCTTTATGGGAGCAGATTACCAGGCCCCCTACTCCTGTCACCAGCCACTGTGTGGAGACAAAAAATACTGAATTGAAGAGATGTAGTGTGGTATGGGAAACCCTGGTGGTGTAGTGGTTAAGTGACAGCTGTAACTGGTTGGTTTGGTTTATGATGGTATAATATTGTAGTTGTCACCTATAACATCTTCACAGGCTACAGATGGCTCTCGAATACCTATCACCCCTGAAGTCACCTTAAAATCAATGAAGCAGTAGTTTAGCTTGCCTCTTAAAAAAGGTAAAAAAGATTTGCTTTGAGCATTATACTCATTTAAGAACTAACTATGTGGGATTAAACTCAAAACCGAAACTCAAAAGACTGGATGGGAATCTTAGGTGGCAGTGGGTTTATGTTAGTGAGGAAGGAACAACTTAGAAAAGAAGAGTGAAAATGGTTGAAATGGTTGTACCACTCAAAGGATATATTCAATGTCACTAAATTATACATGTAGAAACTGGTGTATGCTTTGCTGTGTGTATTCTCAACAACAACAAAATAAATAAAACTTAGGGGGGAAAAAACTCCTCCTTCCGTTTGCTGTTCCATAACTACACTTCTGTTAAGAGAATGTGGGCACTGAGGAACCCTGACTCTTGCATAAGGAACTCCCTATGCCAGGTGATAAGTGAGGCTTATTTCAGGGATACACATTGTTTCTATAGACTGCTACTGAGGGGTTAACTACCTGCTAGGATGCTATTCTTGGTGTCAAGTTACTTTTAAGAGAAAGAAAACTACTTTTAATCATAGTCACTAAGGTAGTTTCTTACGCATTTAGGCACTCAAAAATTAGCTCTCACATAAATTCAAGCTGTTCTCTAGTGTCTTCAACTTGAGTCTTTCTTTTAATTTTCTGTTTATTTCTCTCTCCATATTATGAGTCTTGAGTCTGTCATCAAGTTAGAAGGCAATAGATGAGGAAAGTTAATGTTATTAGCACCTGTAGTGTACATTTTTGAGAGCTTCAATTCTCTTCTTTACCCTTGCATCTTCACCCCATTACATCTCTGAAATTATTTTTCTGTAGAATTGATTTTATGTGATGTAAGATACAAGGTCTGACAGTTAAATCCATGAACTTAATTGTTCTAAGTACAACATACTTCATTGCTGACTATCACTAAGACACTGCCATCACTATGGTCACCTTCAAAGTACTCCCCTTGGGAAGCTATGCACCAATGCCAGTGTCCAGTGCACCCTTCTAAACAATTTTGGAGCTCTTTCTGGAATGGCTATTGTGCACAGTGGCATGGTGGCAAGTTTGTGAACATAATTATACAGTTGTCTGTGAGGGAGTTTTTAGCCAGGAAACAAATAACTGTATTAGAACACCCTCCCTGCTCACCTGATCTAGCCCCCAATGACCTTTTTCTTTACCTGAAGATAAAGGAAATACTGAAATGAGGACATTTTGATGACATTCAGGACATCAAAGGTAATGCAGTGACAGCTCTGATGGCCGTTGCAGAAAAGGAGTTGCAAAATTGCTTTGAAGGGTGGACTAGTTGCTGGCTTTGGTGCATAGGTTTCCAAGGGGAGTATTTCCAAGGTGACTGTAGTGATATTCACCAATGAGACATGTGGCACTTTTTCTTGGATGAGTTCGTGAACTTAATCAGCAATGCAATGTTTATATGACTGTCTTAATTTTTTTATCTTCTTAGTGAGGTATGCACCCTCAACTACCTATTGGCCTGTGCTTTCCCTCCAGTATTGTCCCAGCAGAAGCCCTGGGTGGCACAGTGGTTAAGTGCTCAGCTGCTAACTGAAAGTTTGACAGTTTGAATCCACCAGCCACTCTGCAGGAGAAAGATATGGCTGTCTGGTTCAGTGAAGATCACCACTGTGATCTACTCTGTCCTATAGGGTTGCTCAGTTGCAATTAAGTTGACAGCAATGTTTCTGTTGTTGCTGTTGTCACAACCCCAGTACTAGCCTCTTCAACCTTCTAAAGTATCTCTCTTACCTCTCCACTTCAAATTATAAGTTAACTATTCCCATGACTATTTTAATTTCTCCCTAACACACACCTATCCATCTATCTCATTTCTTCACCTTGCCAGTCCCTTCAAATCACATTTTTACACCTTTCTACTCTCTTCTTTCATGAAGTAGGTCTAAAACACATCTTTTTGTCTAGTCAGAGGCAACCCTCATTTATTTAAGCTAGGTCTCTTCCTCTGCCATTGGTACATATTCCTCTATTTCAGTCTCTGCATGTGTTCTCTTAGTTCCTAAACTCTTTTTGAAAATGGCTCTTGATATTCTTATGGTGAAATAAAATTTATAATTGCTCCCTTTTCAATATCCACACATTATTTTCCACATTAAATTGTATGTGATAAAACTGAATGAGTGCTGGGCCATGAGTTGGAAAGTTGTAGACAAAATTCTTATATTAATTAGAATGTGAATTTAGGAGAATTCTTTGGGCTTTCTGGCTTTCAGTTTCCTCATTTGTAAAATGTGGGATTGGTCTCTTTCTGCTAAACCAGTTTTGTGTCCTATAATTGGGATTATATTGATCCCTAATAACTTCATTCCAAATGCAGAATTTCTAGGTCTCCCTTGACTTCTTTCTCCTTCTGCTAAAGTTTCCTGTTGGCTTTCTTCTGTCCTTCATATTTGTCTTAGTTATTGTCATGAATTGAACTGTGTCTCTCCCCAAAAATATGTGTAGCAATTTGCTGGGGCCACGATTCCCAGTATCGTGTGATTGCCCAGCATTTTATGATTTTCCAGTGCTGTGAATCCTCATCTCTACCTGTGCTTAATAGACTGGGTTTTGTTAAGGAGGATTAGGCTGGGACTGTAACACCCTTCCTAAGGTCACCTCGCTGCTCCAGTGTGCAGGATGTTTCCCTGGAGTGTGGCTTGCACCACCTTTTATCCTTTCATCCTACAAGAGATAAAAGAAAAAGGAAGCAAGCAGAATGGGAAACTCATACCACAAAGAAAGCAACACCAAGAGTAGAGTGCATCCTTTGGACCTGAGTTTCCTGCACCAAGATGCTCTCAGGCCAATGACTGATGCAACACAAGGACGTTCCTCCAGAGTCTACGAAGAGGGAAAGTCTTAAGTTGGAGTAGACATCCTGAATTCTGACTTATTGACTACTGAACTGTGTAAGAATTGACTTTTTTTATTAAAGCCATTCACTTGTGGTGTTTCTGTTAGAGCAGTAACACGTGACTAAGGCAGTTATCAAGTACTGCTATAGCAGAAATACCACAAATTAGTGGGCTTAATAAACAGAAATTTACTTTCTCACAGTTTAGGAAGCTAGAAGTCTAAATTGAGGGTGCCCGCTCAAGGGGAAGGTATTCTATCTCTGTCAGCTCTGGAGGAAGGGCCTTGTGTCTTCATTTTCTGTTCCTGGACTGTTTTTATGTGGCTTAGCATCTCTCTTCCCCCATCTCTGCTTACTCAGTTGATTATTTAATCTCTTTTTTTTCTCAAAAGAGATTGATTCAAGACATGCTCTGCACTAATGCTATCTCATTAACATAACAAAGAAAATCGATTCCCAAATGGGATTAAAACAGCAAGTATAGGGGAAAGGAGTTATAACACATAATTAGGACACAATTCCTGGACTAATTCTTTTAAGCGTTTCACCTAGAAGCTTGACTATTTTCCTCCTAAACTACCCTGTCTTATACTCCTCTCGTTCAGTCAGTCCAGCAACCCAATATTGACCTGCTTTTCCTACTCAGACTGTTCCTCGTCTATCTTCCCAGTTCATTCTCCTTATGCAGACTCCTTATCCAAGATCCTGAGACAGATCATCATTCTAGGATCTAGGATAGATTATTTCCTTTGAGTTTATGATATCTAGCCCTCTTTCAGTTTCTCTTTCTCGTATTTATTCTTTTTCTTCCAACAAACAGAAACTTTCTGCAGAAAATCCTGTAAGACCTCTAGAGAAACATTGGTGGTAGAGTGGTTAAGAGATATGGCTGCTAACCAAAAGGTCAGCAGGTTGAATCCACCAGGCACTTCCTTGGAGACTATATGGGGTATTTCTACTCTGCCCTATAGGGTTGTTATGAATAAGAAACAACTTGACAGCAATGAGTTTGGTTTTGGGGTTTCGCTCTGGGTTAATTACCCTTGGATTAGTCATCAGATGACTTATCTCCTTATCCCTTACCTGTCCTTACATACCTTCTACCTGCTCCTCCCTAGAAAGCCATCCTAACAGGATTAAAAAAATAGAAACAAATGATTGCCATCAAGTCAATTCTGGCTCATTGAGACTCTATAGAATAGAGTATAACTGCCCCATAAAGTTTCCAAGGAGTGGCTGGTGGATTTAAACTTCTGGCCTTTTGTTAACAACTATGCTTTTAAATCACTGTGTATTTAGAACTAGAAAGTCGTATCTTGAGATTTCTAGCATCTCCAGCCTCTTCCCCCTAGCTTTGTCTCATTCTTTGTGTATTAGAGTACGTTGCTGTTAGATGACATAGAGTCGGTTCCAACTCACAGCGATTCTACACACAGCAGAACAAAACATTGCCTGGTCCTCCGCCATGTCCACAGTCATCTTTATGTTAAGCCCATTGTTGCAGTCACTGTGTCAGTCCATCTCATTGAGGGTTTTCCTCTTTTCCACTCTACCAAGCATGATGCCCTTCTCCAGGGATTGATCCCTTCTGACAACATGTCCAAAGTATGTGAGGTGCAGTGTCACCATCTTTGTTTCCAAGGAGCACTCTGGTTGTACTTCTTCCAGAACAGATCTGTTTGTTCTTTTGGCAGTCCATAGTACATTCAATATTGTTCTCCAGCACCCCAATTCAAAGACATTATTCTTCTCTGTCTTCCTTATTCATAGGGTCATTATGAATCAGAATCGACTTGATGGCAATGGGTGTTAGCATATTGCAGTTTAAAATTACAGATGTAAACTATATAATCCCCAATGCTCCTTCTGTAGCGAACATTTTACTTACATGTAAAAATAACATAGTACTGTGCCATGTTTCAATGTGTAGATCTCTATATATGTCCTCACAGAAATTTCTTATTCTTTACTTTCTTTTTCTTATTCAAGATCCTTGGGGAAAAAACAAAAACACACAATACAACTTCTTTGCCAACTGAGTGATCTTTATCACTGGACAATTTATTCTAAGTTCCTGGCTCCTTTTTTATCTTGGTAACTTGTCCATGAATAAACTGGAATAGTGATTACAATTAACAAACATGTCCATATGACCCAGGCTGAACTTAAAACCACAAAAGTGTTGCTGTTGAGTCAGTTTTGGCTCACAGTTAACCCAATCTATGTCAGTAGAACTGTACTCCATAGCATTTTCAGTGACTGATTTTGGAGAAGTGAATGGTCAGGTTTTTCTTCTAGGGTATCTCTGAGTAGACTCAAACCTCCAATCTTTTGGTTAGTGGCAGAGAGTTATAATAGTTTGTATCATTCAGATACTTCTGAAAGCCCTTTGACTCTCTAGGCATACCAGTGCCTGGGTTTAGAGAAAGTCCTGTGTGTTCACCTTCCCTGTTTCCTGTTTACGTGGAGTTCCTTCTTGATCCATTTCTAGAGTCAAAGACAATCCTTGTGAAAAATATCTCAGCCCAAAGTAGTCTGTTCTGGTTCTCCTAACGTTAAACATTGTCACTTGTTCCACACATCCATCCTGGTAATGTCATCCATGTACGAGTGGGAGTGCTCTGTGTATACGTGAGTGAGTAGGGAGGAGAAGAGAGCTGGCATGAGAAGAGAGCTTGAAGTGAATGCCTATTATCTCTAACACTCCAGGGTGCAGAATTGCTTTCCCTTTTCTGGACTGTTTATTTCATTAGCCATTATTATTTCTATTTGCATTTCTCAGGTAATTCTTTCCTCTTCCTCCTCCATTTATCCTGGTACTGAAAAAAGTATTAACTCTGTTACTTGGTATGAATCTGTATGGCTGTCTTTGTCATCTAGTGCTACGGTAGCAGAAATACCACAAGTGGATGTCTTTAACAAAGAGGAATTTATTCCCTCACAGTCCTCTAGGCTACAAGTCCAAATTCAAAGCATCCACTTAAGGGGAAGCCTTTCTTTCTCTGTCAGCTCTGGAGTAAGGTTCTTGTGATGCATCAGTCTTTCCTTGGTCTGGCATCATCTCAGTGTAGAAACTTTAGGTCCAATGAATGTGCTGTACTTTCTTGGTAGTACAAAGCCTCTGTGTCTCTTTGTTTGTCTCCCTCTTTCATGTCTCAAGAAGTTGACTTAAGATACTATACAGTCTTGTAGACTTTATCAATACAACTGCTGCTAATCTATTTTATTAGATCATAGTGATAGAATTTACAACACACAGGAAAAGCCCATCAAATGACAGAATGATGGGCAATCATACAATACTGGGAATCAAGGCCCAGCCAAATTGATATACATATTTGGGTTGGGGGGGACATAATTCAATCCATGACATTCATTCTAAATTCTGTTTACAAGCTAACTGATTTACCTTTCTTAACAGAACAATCATCTATCTCTCTTTGGTGTATGTGCTTGGCCATGTCATCAAGTCCTTGGGTGCCATACCAGTACTGGGGGGACAAATGCTACACAGGTGGGTAAGATCATGTAATCAGCTGAACCACTTTTCTTTCATTACACAGGTAAATGCGTCAAGCACTTAAACGACAGATGATTCTCTCTTTTCTTGCCAAACATGTTCCTGTATCTCTCAACCTACATTTTATCATCAGATTGCTCAACCACAAAAGAAATCTGTGACCAGTTGAAATCTTTCCTGCTTTATCTGAGTTCATTTGTTTTTATTAAGCATTTGAGAACTTGTAGAATGTCTGATTAGTACACTGTTAATAAAAACTCCTAATGTGCTTAAAGACAAAAATTAAGACCTTATCCTCTGTATCCCCTCACCCATTCACTCTGTATTATTTCACCTGGTTTATTTATTTATTTATTTTAAAGAAAACAACTCAGTAATACTTGTCTTCAGTACATGGTAGAAATCATATCTTGTGAGTTAATAGTGGTGTTTGAAATGTAATAAAACTTATTGGTGTTGCGCCAAAAATTAGTGACATTTTCCCTGTCGATTTTGATGAATTTTAGTATTCCTTTTTGTGCTTAGTAAGGGAATGTGAGATAAAATCCGTAAGATCCATCTGTTGCAGTGTCCCTTAGATTTCAACATGATCAAAAACTACTGCTTTAGTTTTGGCATCTCTTCAGTACCTGCTTCAAACTATTTCCCACAAAGGGCAAATGGAACTACTAGGAACCAAATCTCCCCCATGAAAAGCATATTTTCTAGCAGAAACTCAAAGATCATAAAGATTGTAAGTGCTCCAGATTGACTTCTAGGTGTGAAGGTATGGAAAGTATACACAGGGTGGAAATGGGAAGGGGATCTTGGATCTTGTGTACATTATTGTCCTTTGCAGCTGTGTATGTCATCTTCCCGTCTTTGTTTACTGCTACCGTGTTAAGTGTCTTCACTTTCCCATTTCAGAGTCCTAGCAGTGATTGGTCTGAGTCTAATAGCTTTGGGGACAGGAGGTATCAAACCCTGCGTGGCAGCTTTTGGTGGAGATCAATTTGAAGAAAAATATGTAAGAGTCTTGTGTTTACTATATTTTCAAGGATGTATATCAGGCCTTAAAATAGCAGGTATAGCCATTTGTTGAGATTGAAGTAATCCACTGGTCAGATCACATCAGAGGAGTTATGGTCAAAGCTGGGCACTGATTATTAATAAAGGAAAAAGAAACCGAAACACATCTAAAGGTGAGTGACAAAGGGAGTGGATGAACTAAAAGTAATGTCTTATGAGGAAAGGCTGAGGGAAATGCGAGTACTTAGGCTGGATAAGTTGAGAACCAAGGACAATGTTATAGCTGCCTGTAAATAGTGGAAGGATATCAGTGATCAACCCGAGATCATGGAGTGGAAGCTACAAGAAATCAGCTATTTGCTTGATGGAACAAAAACTTCCAAATGGCCTGAGTTGGAAGTAGAGGGTTTATTCTCCCACAAAATATCTGAGAAGAAAGATGGCAAGCAGTTTGGGAATGGCAAGTGGTGGGAAGTGTAGAGATGATTTAGATACCCCTAGGTTTGATCCACAAAAGAGAAAAACGACCAAAATGAAATAGAATGGGATTCTAAAGATGAGCAAATCTGAATGATCATTCCTTCTTTTTTGTGTGTGTTTCCCACTGTCAATGGAAAAAAAAAACAAAACCAAACAAACTGCAAATAAGGTGAAGATGGGCCGGTATGAGGAAACAGTGGCAGATGAAAAGGGAACAGTCTGTTCTAGGCAAGCCCAAATTCCTGGCTTCTTCTCTTTTCACTCTCATTTTCCTTCCTTGTCTATCTTTGTTTATCTGTTCCCTCTCTGTAGCAATTTATCATATTTCTGACTCACTCTAAACAAATAGAGATAATCTCTGTTCCTTTTCTGTCTTTCTGTCTCTCTGAATGTCCACCTTTGTCTCACTCTCGGCCTCTCTGTGAAACAGGGCCTGCTCTGTCTGTGTTCTCTCTCCCTATCCTGTTTACCTGTGTTTTGCTTACTCTTTAGACCATTTGAGCTACTGGTTTATACTCTTCATCTGTCCAAGGGCCCGTAGATCATGACTGCTTGCTGCCTTTGGAGAGACAATCAACATTTGGCAAGTGAGATTCTAATAATGAACTATACAAATTAGAAGAGCGAATAAGGTTTAAATGGGGACCTGAAGAGGAGGGTGAACACACACAGAAAATGGAGAAGGGCTGATTGTGCTAATGTCTCAGAATGAAGTACAGTCAAACATAATGGATACAATATCACCAACTTTGAAAGTTACAGCATTTGGTAACTGCTCTACAAAGGTATTTTCAATAACCAGGGATAAACTGTATCTCCATGTCTTCCCCTAGCCACTTCTAAACCCACTGATTGATTGTGTTTTATACTGCCTGGCAAACCTCTCTTAAATGTCAAGTGAATGCCTCAGCTTGATCAACAATTTCCTCCACTTTCCTAAGTTCTGGTCTTATACCGACCACATCCTCTGTGAACTCTATTGTTTATCTCAACCAATCATTGATTTAATAAGTCAACAAACTGATGTAGATTTTGTAATATATATCAGGTATTCTGAGATGTTGAGGGTTACAGAAATGATGAAGATACAATTTCTTCACAATAGGAACTCACAACCTACTGGAGGAAACAGACATCTAATGCAAAGAAAGCACTATTATAAATATATGCAAGGCATAGTAATGACATAGTGGACAGAATGACTAATTTTTCCCAGGTAAAGGTATAAAAGAAGGCTAAAGATGCTTCTACTGGGGTTTGAAGGATGAGTAAAAGTTTATCCAGAGGCATCCAGTAATGCTCTTAAATGTTTGAAATGAAGTTCAGGTGTGATGGAGGGAACGTCTGAATGTGTCCTTTCGTATGTACCTCTAGCTGAATTTGATCACGGGGTGGAGATGGAGCTAGGAGACACATGGCACTGATAGATCTGTCTTTTATTTCTGCCAGGCAGAAGAACGGACCAGATACTTCTCAGTCTTCTACCTCTCCATCAATGCAGGGAGCTTGATTTCTACATTTATCACACCCATGCTGAGAGGTCAGGATCATTTCTGAGGGATCCTGTATAAGGCTTTACTCTGGGTAGCCAAAAAGCTGTACAACAATTCCTTCTGATTTTCATCTGGTCTTAATTTATCTGGTCCTAAAGAACTGTGGGACTAGGTCCCAGGAGGAATGAAGATAACTATGTCTATGACTTCAAAAACCTCAGCTTGTAGAATAGGACTCCGTGACTTAAGATTTGGGGTCACTCTTTCTTTTTTTCATTTTCTTTTAGGAGATATCAAATGTTTTGGGGAAGACTGCTATGCATTGGCTTTCGGGATCCCAGGATTGCTTATGGTGATAGCTCTTGGTAAGTAACGGCAAAAACCAAAAACAGCAAATCCATTCCTGTCTGATTCAACTCCAACTCATAGTGACTTTCAGAACAGAGTAGAACTGCCTCATAAGGTTTCCAAGGAGCACCTGGTGGATTTGAACTGCTGAACTTTGGTTAGTAGCCATTGATCAATTCTATTCTGACTCATAGTGACCCTATAGGACAGAGTAGAACTGCTGCATAGAGTTTCCAAGGAGGGCCTGGTGGATTTCAACTGCCAACTTTTTGGTTAGCAGCTGTACCTCTTCACTGTTACACCACGAGGCTTTCCTTAATCCTGTCAGCTATATGTTACCATACAGGTCTTCCCTATCCTTTAGAGACAAAGTGGAAACCCTGGTTACATAGCGGTTAAGTGCTACAGCTGCTGTCCAAAAGTCTGAATCCTCCAGGCAATCTTTGGAAACCACATAGGGCAGTTCCACTCTGCACTATAGGGTCACTGTGAATCGGAATTGACTTGATGGCAGTGGGTTTGGTGATTTTTTTTTTAAGAGACAGTGTAATTGAGGTAAGCTAACTCATTAACCCATTGTTGTCAATTCCAGCTCATAGCAACCCTGTAGGACAGAGTAGAATTGCTCCACAGAGTTGCCAAAGCTGTAGAAATCTTTACAGAAGCAGACTGCTGCATCTTTGTCCTGTGGAGGTAGAAACTCTAAAATTGTAAAAAGTGACAAGTTGCATAACTGGTAGGAAATGTCTGAACAAGCAAACCAAACTTGTTGCTGTCATGTCAATTCCAACTCAAAGCAACCCTACAGGACAGAGCAGAACTGCTTCCAAGGAGTGGCTGGTACATTCGAGCCACTGGCTTGAGCTCTTAACCACCTTTTCACCAGGGCTCTGGAAATTTCCTAAAGGAGCTTTAAAAACAACCCCACCTGGGACCAGTTAAATCAGGGTCTCTACAGGTTGGGGACTGAACGCCTATAATGTTTTATGTATATCAAGTGATTTGAATATGTAGGCAAGATTGAGAGTCACTATGCTATGTCACAGAATGTAAGGACACAAGAGGATAATAAATTCTCTGTCCAAAACAGGCTTATGTCACATAATACTCATCTGGTAACTGGAAGGCATTTTAATTCTCCGGGTCTTCTAAAAAGCCTTTAGATTTAGCTATTTCTGCCCTATTTTGTGCTGCTCAAGAAGTTTGCTCCTGAGAATAAGAGTAGCTGGATAAGTAGGTAGAAACTGATGCAATCTAGATCAAGTTGCATTCCCTTTAGCAGCTGAAGGCCCAGCCCTGGGAGAGAAGGGAAATGGCTGTGTTGCTTACTCAGTCTAGGAGGAAACTTGATCATGATTGTGTCTAAGCATTGACCTGGAAACTTGCTCTAACTCTGAGCCTTAGAGTAATGCCCCCCTGGAAGATATCCAGCTCAAGCACATGATGAGCTCAATAGAAGAGAAGTACCCAGAGACATCGAGTTCAGTCTGATGATTTTCTGCCAGAGGGTTGACAGACATACCCAGTGTTCCAAACTTCAGGGAAATTTATATATCATTATAGGAGTACTATAGTAATATATTCCCTGCTTCCTTTTCCCTTCCAAGTCAAACATTTTTTCCCAAGTATTTTGTTAGTTTTCACTAATTAGTATCATGTTTTCTTCTCTGGGCCATTGCACACTGGTATTTAAATATTAGAGTAATTGTGAGAATTAAAAAAATGCTGTATATGAACATATTTTTCTAAATCGTGGAGTGCTAAAACAAGTGTTAACTGTGTTTATTAGTCACTTCATCTTTTTGGAAGCCAAAAAGCTCAATTCTCTGGGCTGTCACTGTAACTTAATTTATTTGTTCATTTACTCATTGAGTCAAAACCGTTTATTTAATGTTTTTATGTGCTACATAATGGGGTCACAGTGATGAATTAGCTACTGAGTTCATGATCGCAAAGAATTCACATACTCTTCTGGGGAAAGGGAGACAGATAAGGAATTTGTAATATAATATGGCATCACAATTGAGGAAGCAAAGAGAGAGCTGTGGGAATATATGGGATGAAGTCTGAGACTTCGAAGCTCCGTAAAGTTTTGACTAAAAAAAAATAGCATCTAAGGTGAGAGCTAAGGGGTGAACAGCAATTAATTAGACAAAGAAAGGATTGGAAATGATACAGAAATAGGACAAAATATGTGTAAATAATGGAAATGAGAGAGACTATGGCACATTTGAAGACCTTACAGGAATTAAGATTGACTGAATATAAAATATATATATATATAAAAAAAGGAGAGATTGGCAGAAACCAGATAATGAAAACCCTTTCAAACAATTACAGAAGCAGAACTTTTCCATGAGTACGATGGAGAGCTACAAGAGTTTTAAACAGAAGAATGTTTGCTGACTAGTTTTCAGTGTTATCTTTGACTGTAATGTGGAGAAGGAATTGGGGGTATGGGTGAGGCAATAGTGTTATTTATCTTGATTATGAAATTTATTTTTCTTTTCATTTATATGTATTTACATTGTGATTTAGGTGGAAATTTACAGCTCAAGTTAATTTCTGATACAAAAAATTTATATACATATTGCATATAAATTGTGACATTAGTTTCAATCCTTACAATGTGCCAGTATGCTGTCTTTGTCCTCCCTCCCTCCAGAATTCCCTATGTCTTTAGAACCAGTTCCTGTACCTTCCTGCTTTCTCATTCTTCTGTCAGACAGGAGGTACCCACATGGACTTGTGTATCTGATTCCACTGAGAAGCACATTCCTCACATGTATTATTTTTTTTATTTGTAATCCTATGTAATCTTTGTCTGAATAGTGGGCTTTGGGAATGTTTTCAGTTCTGGCTTAACAGTGCATTCAGAGGCCATAGTTTCAGGGGTTCCTCCAGTCTCTGCCAGACCATTAAGTCTGATTCTTTTGCATGAATATGTGTTCTGTTTTACAATTTTCTCTTTCACTGTCCAGGACTGCCTGTTGTGTTCTCTATCAAGACTGTCATTGATTGTAGCTGGACACCATCTTGTTCTTCTGGTCTTAGGCTGGTGGAGTCTCTGGTTCATTGTGATCCTTTAGTCTTTGGGGCTAATATTTTCCTTGTGTCTGTGGGTCTCTTTGTTCTTCTTTTCTCCAAGTGGGATGGGATCAACCAATGCATGTTGGATAGTTGCTACCAAGCTTTCAAGACTCCATATGCCACTCTCCAAAGTGAGGTGCATTTTCTTGAGAGGTGGAGCCAACATGGTATTATAAACAAAAGCACCATGCTGTCCTTTCCCAGTAAAGATCTGAAAAATGAAGTAAAACAGCGACAGACATTAATCCTGGAACCCTAAGCATCAAATGAAGAGACAAATAACTCAGCCAAACATCAAATAGAATAAGAAACTGACAGAGGACAGAATCTAGCAAGGACAGGTATGTGTGGAGGTCCTCTATTAGCTGATGCAGTATGGATTCCTGTTAGACACTGGTAATCAGGGAATACAGGAAAGCAGCTTTACAGAGCTCCTAGTAAGTGACAGAATATCTGAGAAACAGCAATATAAGTCTTTCCAGTCCATCTTTCTCCCCACTGTTCTACCTCTACTGCTTCCTATCTGGCTATGGTAGCTGTCAGCTCCGACAGCTAGAATGTGCAGGATTTGTGCTGTTTGGATTTACCCCATTTGCTTCAGAGTTCAGCAGATAAGGAGCGTGGGAAAGCAGCTTTATGGAGCTCCCAGCTGGAAGCAGAGCATCTGGTAACCAGTGATATACATTTTCCCATCCTTTCTACCCATCTTCCCCCTCCAGAACTTCCACTGTTTCCCAGTGACTGCAGTCTCCTGGTCTAGAGGCTTCAGCTTAAGCCCTGTGCTGCTTGGATTCACCCTGCTTCCACTGGCCAGTTCCCTGAGTGTTATTTGTTTGTTGCTGGTGTTGCTTTTTTCTGCTTCTTCTGGTTTCTTTCATGCCTCTTTCTCTTGAACATCTGGCTCCACATACCATGTTTGGTTGCCCTTGAAAGGCTGTGGAGAGTCATTCACCTAGGGAATTGCTTTTCTGGCCCATGCCACCATGCTGGGGGCATCCTCAGGCTCTTTTCTTTTGTTTTCTTTTCACAGCTTAGATCCCCCTTCTAGCTGGGCTGTACTGTGCAGCTTGGGAGCTAGTTTTCTGGTTTGTACAACTGCTTCAGTTGGATTCCTGGGTGCACTTTTCTCTTTCTTCACTTCTCAGTTTCTCATCTCTCTACACTTACCTTCTTTTCCCATCTGTTGAATGTTTAGAGCTTTATGCCATCTCTAACCCTTCTGGCCAGGCTGTACTGGGCATCGGGAGCCACTTTCCCAGTCTTTGTGGCTGCATTGGTAGGATACCCAGGGGCTTTTCTTTCATCCTTAAAATTTTTATTAATTTATTTTTCCACTTTTATTTCATTTTTCTTTTTGTCTTTCTCCATTTCCCTATTTCTCACATCTCCACTCCAGTAGCAAGCTCCCTTGGCACTCTTTTTTTTTTGTCTACTTGTTTTGGGCTCCTATTTCTCCTTCCTCTCCTCTTTTCTATACCCATCATAGCTCCACACATCACAGCTTCTCCTCTCCTGCTTACCAGAACCATATATGGAACATCACATCCCACAGCAACACGGGCATGGCCTACTGGAATCTGTCCTGCACTGATTCCCAGTTTGCCCTGGTAGCCCTAGTACATGCCACACAGTCCATCTCAGCCCTTTCCCTTTAGTTGGCTCTGCCTGGCTGCGTGAGGAGAGTAAGAGGAACAAAGAAAATGTCAGTATCACAAAAAAAGAACTACAGAATGACAGCAATGAACTCATACCTGTCAATAATCACACTGAATGTAAATTCCCTAAATTCAATCATAAAGAGACAGACAGTAACAGAAAGGATAGAAAAACTAGAATCCTTTGGTATGCTGTCTACAAGAGATAAACCTTAGAAATAAAGATGTAAATTTATTAAAAATCACAGGATGGAAAAATACGTACTATGCACACAGCTACAGAAAAACAGTATGTGTGGCAATACTAATCTCAGATAAAATAGACTTTAAAACAAACTTCACCATAAAAGACAAAAACAGGGCATTTATAATGATTGAAGGAAAGAGTGATTCATCATTAAGATTTAACCATAACAAACATCTACATACCCAATCACGGGGCTCCAAAAGATATTAACTCTAACAGCACTGAAAAGAGAAACTGACAGTTACACAGTGATAACAAGAGACTTCAAAACACCACTCTTGATAAAGTACAGAACATCTAGAAAGAAACTCAACAAAGATACAGAACAGCTGAAGGGCAGAATCAGCAAATGTGACCTCATAGATGTATGTGAAACACTCCACTCAACAGCTGCAAAATACATAATCTTTTCCAATGTACGTGGAATGTTGTCTAGAATAGACCACATCTCAGGCCTCGGAGCAACCTTCAACAAAATCCAAAATGCTGAGATAATACAAAATATCTTCTCTGACCACAGTGCCATCAAAGTAGAAATTTACAACAGGAAAAACAAAATGAATTACATGGAAACCTAATAACACCCTGCTTAAAACCACTGAGTAATAGGAAAAGTCAGAAATGGAATTAAAAGATTCCTAAAGTCACACAAGAATGAAAGCATATCATACCAAAACTTTCAGACCCAGCAAAGGTAGTCCTCAGAGGGCAACTGATAGCAATAGAGGTGTATATCAAAAAAGAAGAATGGATCAAAAGTCAAAACACTAGCTATACAACTTGAACAAGATAGGAAGGAAAAAGCAAGCAAACAAACAAAAAAACAAAAAAAGCAAGCCCAAAGTCACCAGAGGAAAGACAAATAATAAAGATCAGAGCAGAAATTAATGAAATAGAAAAACAGTAGAAAGAATTAACAAAACTAAAAGTTGGTTCTTTGAAAGGATTAACAAAACTGACAATCCACTGACCAACCTGACACAAGAAAAACAGAATAGGACTCAAATAACCTGCATAAGAAATAAAGTGAAGGAAATCACAATTGATCCAACTAAAATAAAAAAGATCATAACAGTGTATTATGAAAAGTTATGCACTGAAAAATTGGAAAACTTAGAAGAAATGGAAAATTTTCTAGAAACACAGTTCCTACTCTTAACACAAAGTGATGTTGAAATCTGAATAGACTCAAAAGAAGAGATTGAAAAGGTGATAAAAAACAAAACCAAAAACCTTTCAGCAAAAAATCCCGGACCCAAATGGCTTTGCTAAAGAACCATACCAAACAAACAGTCAGAGAAGAGCTAACACCAGTACTACTCAAGCTATTTCACAACACAGAAAAGAAAGCAAATCTTCCAAATTCATTCTATGAAGCCAGCATAACCCTAATACCAAAACCAGGCAAAGACAGCACAAAAAAAGAAAATTACAGACCAATATATCTCATGAATATAGATGCAATTTTTGTTTTGCAAAAATTCTTAAATTCTAGCCATTCGAATTCAGCATCATATCCAAAAAATAATACACCATGACCAAGTGGGCTTTATGACAGGCATGCAAGGTTCACCATTAGAAAACCAACGTGATCTACCACATAAGTAAAAGAATCACATCATCATCTAAATCAGCTCAGAAAAGGCATTTCACAAACTCCAACACTCATTCCTGATAAAAACTCTCAATAAAATAGTTATAGAAGTTAAACTTAACCACACAACAAAGGCCATTTGTGCAACCAGCCAACATCATTCTTAAGGGAGATGGGCTGAAAACATCCCTCTTGAGAACAGGAATAAGGCAAGGATGTCCTTTATCATCATTCCTATCTAGCGTTGTATTATAAATCCTTGCTAGAGGAATAAAGCAAGACAAAGAAATAAAGGGGATTCAGACTGGTAATGAAGAAGTTACACTGTCCATATCTGTGGATGATATGATATTATACATAGAAAATGCAAAAGACTCCACAAGAAAGCTGCTGAAACTAACAGATTCAACAGAGCAGCAGGATACAAAATAAAAATACACATCAGTTGGATTCTTACACACAGCTAAAAAAACAACAGAAAAGGGAATCAGACAAACAATGCCATTTATAGCAGACCCTTAAAAAACAAAATACTTAGGAGTAAGTCTAACCAGTGGTGTAAAAAGTCTATACAAAGAAAATCAGAAAACATTACGGCAAGAAAACAAAAGACAGCTACATAGATGGAAAAACATACTTTGCTCATGGATAGATAGACTAAACATCGTGAAAATGACAATTCTATCCAAAGCAATTTACAAATACAATGCAATCCTGATCCAAATACCAACAACATTCTTTAAAGAGACGGAAAAACTTTTCATTAACTTTATATGGAAAGGGAAGAAGCCCGGGATAAGTATCACTGAAAGAGAAGAATAAAGTAGGAGGATTCACACTACCTGAACTCATAGCCCCACTGTACAACTATTGTAGTCAAAACAGCCTGGTACTGGTACAACGTCAGATGCATTGACCAATGGAACAGAATTGAGATCCTAAATGTAAATCCATCCACTTATGGTCCTTATCTTCAACAAGGTCCAAAGTCCATCAAATGAAGAAAAGATGGTCTTTTTAATAATAATGTTGACAAAACTGGGTGTCTATCTGCCAAAAAGTAAAACAGGACCCATATATACAAAACTATTTCAAAATGGATCAAAAACCTAAATATAAATCCAAAAAATTATAAAGATCATAGAAGGAAAAGTAGGATCAATGCTAGAGGCCGTTATACAGACTCTGACAATTAAGTTTGTGAACTCATCCTAGAAAAAGTGCTGTATATTTCACTGGTGAATATCATTGCAGTCACCTTCAAAGTACTCCCCTTGGGAAGCTATGTATTGATGCCAGCACCTAGTCTACCCTACAAAACAATTATGGAACTCTTTCTGAAATGATTATTAGAACTGTCATTGTATGACTCTTGATGTCCTGAGTGTCATCAAAATGTCTCCCTTTCAGTATTTCCTTTATCTTCAGGTAAAGAAAAAAGTCATTGGGGGCTAGATCAGTCGAGTAGGAAGGGTGTTGCAATGCAGTCATTTGTTTAGTGTCTAAAAACTCTCTCACAGAAAACTATACAATTAAGTACGTTAACTTGCCACTGTGCCACCATATGCAAGGGCCATTCCAGAAAGAGTTCCAAAATTGCTTTGAAGCATGGACCAGACACTGGCATTGATGCATAGCTTCCCAAGGGGAATGCTTCAAAGATGACTGTAGTGATACTCACTAATGAGATATGTAGCACTTAGAACAATTATATTAGCTTGTAGATTTACTTGTCAGACCTCATACATGGGACTGACAGCATACAAACTGGAACTAATAACACACAAACTGCAGAAGATAAGTTAGATAACTGGGATCTTCTCAAAATTAAGCACTTAAGCTTATCAAAAACTTCAACAAAACAGACTAGGAAAAAGAAATTGATAGTACAAATCAGATGAAACGCTAATCTCTGAAATCTACAGGAAAATCCAATACATCCGCAACAAAAAGACAAATAATCCAATTAAAAAGGGGCAAAGGAAATAAACAGGAACTTTATCAAAAAAAGACATTCAAGTGGCCAACAGACATATGAGGAAATAGTTGCTGTTACTAGCCGTTAGAGAAATGCAAATCGAAACCACATTGCTGGCAGGAATCAAAAAAAAAAAAAAAAAAAAGGAAAGAAACACGAAATAACAAATGCTGAAGAGGTTTCAGGGAGATTGGAACTGTTATGTCCTGCTGGTGGTAATGCAAAATTATACAACTATTTTGGAAAACAATATGGCCCTTCCTTTGAAAACTAGAAACAGAAATACCGTATGATCTAGCAATCCCACTCTTAGGCATAACTCCTAGAGAAATAAGGGTTCCGAAACAAATGGACATGTGCACATCCATGCGCATTGCAGCGTTGTTCACAATAGCAAAAAGATGGAATCAACATAGATGCCCATCAACTGATGAATACATAAAAATCTATGATACATACATGATGCAGTACTAGCCAACAACGGAGAACAATGATGAATCTGCAAAGCATTTTATGACCTGGACAAATCTGGAGGGCATTATGCTGAGTGAAATAAGTCAGTCACAAAAGACCATTACTGTGAAAACTCATGAGGTTTATATAAAAAAAGAATCTTTGATGCTTTTGAGGGAGGGGAGCAGTAAGGAAGGAAAAACACTAAGTGGACAACACATAAGTGATGACTTCGGTGAAGGGGAAGACAGTACATAATACTGGGGAAGCCAGCACTGCTTGTACAAGATAAGGTCATGGACGTTCCATAGACACATCCAAACTCCCTGAAAGACTAAACTGCTAGGCTGAAGGCAGTGGGGACCGTGGACCCCGGGAATATCTAGCTTAGTTGGCATAATGTAGTTTATAAAGAAGATACTCTACATTCTACACTGAAGAGTAGTGTCTGGGGTCTTAAAAGCCTGTGAGCAGCTGGCTAATGTGTTCCACTGGTCTGACTCCTTTGTGAGCAAGAGAGAGTGAAGACACATGGGAGAGATTAGTCCAAAAGACTAATGGACCACGTCTACCAGGGCTCCACCAGACTGACAAGTGGATGGTGCCCAGCTACCACCACCAAATGCTCTAATAGGTACCACAGAAGCGGGTCCTAGACAGCTAGAAAAAAAACATAGAACAAAATTTTAACTCACAAACAAAAAGACCAGCCTTACTGGCCTCACAGAGACTGGAAAAACACTAAGAGCATGGCCCCTAGACACTATTTTAACTAGGTAGTGAAGTCATTCCCAAGGTTCACTCTTTAACCTAGTATTAGACTGGCCCGTGAAACAAAACAAGACTAGAGGGGCACGACAGCTCTGAGACAAGGACTAGAAGGCAGGAGGGTACGAAAAAGCTGGTAGTAGCCTGGGTACTGTAGTTCAGGGGACATCCAGGTCAACTAACATAGCAAAGTTTAAGAAAATGTTCTTTTTTCCCCATTTTTTTACTGTAATTTAGATGAAGGTTTAGAACAAATTTTTTCTCATCACACAATATATGTATTATTTTACGACAGTGTTTAATGATACCACATGTCAACATATTTCTATGAAAATATTGACACTCTGGTAAATTTTACACTTGAAGCAAGTGCTTACCTTTTCCTAGTCAGAGTTATCCAGAGAGACAGAACCAGTGAGATATATACATGTCAGATATATATATACACATGTATATATATATGTGTGTGTGTACATATATATATCAGAGAGACAGAGACAGAGATTTAAGAAATTGCTTCATGTGATAAGTGGGCTGGGAAATTGACAAGTTCAAAATCTGTAGGCCAGATGACGGGCTAGAGACTCTTCCATGCTCTTATCCCAAGATTGATAGATCAGGCAATGAGAAGACTAAAGAACATAGTAAAGTTATACCAAAATACCTATTTCCAGTCTGGAGGCAGAACACATCCTAGGGAATATACATGTCTTCAACTCACTAAATGATTACATTACATTAGATTACATTGCAGAAAGTGATAGACAATATTACGTTAGATATAAGATCATGACATTACCTTACAGAAGGTAATTATCCTACCCAAGGCCAACTGGTTTAATCACAAGTCACTACTTTGTAATAGCAAATGTAGCTACTCAGTAACAGCTACCAGACTGTTGTCTGGCTGAGCACTCAAGAACCATAGCCTAGCCAAGTTGACACGCAAACCCATCATACTCTGTCATGGTAGAATTAATAAAATGGCATGATTGATATGTGACATGAGGGAGAAGAAACGTCAAGATTAAATCTAGAGTTCTGATTTGAGCAAATAGATAGATGGTGAGGTTATTAACTAAAATAGTGAACTTTTCACAAGAGTCAGAGAAGGTCTGAGACAATGTTAAGGAATTTAATTTGGATTTGTTGCATTTTAAATGTCACTGGAACATCTAAGTGGAGCTATAGAGCAGTTATTTAGAAACACGGGCAGAAAACTCAAAAGTAATGTTTGGACTGTAGCTATAGATCTGAGACTATTAGTATATGGAAAATAATTAAACAGTGAAAATAGCTGAGATAACTGAGAGACACTAACGATAAAGGTGAAAAGACGGCTTAGGTTAAAACTTTAGGAACACTGGCATTTAAAACACTGGTGAGGCGGAAAAGCTCACAAATCAGATTAACAAGAAATGGCCATAGTAGTAGTAGTGACACTTTGGTTGCTGAGATTTCAAGAAGAAAGGAATGGTCCACAATGACAAATGTTTTGAGTGGGCAGTTGATATGAGGATGAAAGACATTCATTGAATATAGCAAGTCACTGATAAGATGCTGTTGGTTCTGGTAGACGGGTGAAGGCTCATGCTTGAGTGGAGTAGGTTGGAAAGTGAATAAGATAAGAAAGTGAGAACATGAAGTATTTGTAGCTGGAAAGTGATGTGGAGTCAAGGGAGGCTTTTGAGCTGCAGTTGTTGTTAAGTGCCTTTGAGTCAGTTCTGATTCATAGTGACCCTATAAACAACAGAACAAAATACTGCCTGGTCCTGTGCCGTAACCACAGTCGTTGTCATGCTTATTCTGTTGTTGCAACCACTGTGTCAGTCCACCTTGTTGAAGATTTTCCTTCAACTTGATTGATCCTCTACTTTACCAAGCATGATGTCTTTCTCCAGGGACTGATCCCTCCTGACAATGTGTCCAAAGTAAGACTCAGTCTCACCATCCTTGCTTCTAAGGAGCACTCTCTTTGTGCTTCTTTCTGAATGGATCTGTTTGTTCTTTTGGCAGTCCACGGTACCTTCAATATTCTTCTCCAACACCAAACTTCAAAGATATCAATTCCTTTTTTGTCTTCCTTATTAATTTTCCAGCTTTCACATGCATAAATGCAACTGAAAATACCATGGCTTGGGTCAGGCATACCTTTGTCTTCAACATGACATCTTTACTGTTAAACACTTTAAAGAGGTCTTTTGCAGCTGATTTCCCCAATGCAATGTGTGTTTTGATTTACTGGCTGCTGCTTTCATGGGCATTGATTGTGGAATCAAGTAAAAAGAAACCCTTGACAATCTCAGACTTTCTCCATTTGTCGTGATGTGGTTTACTGGTCCACTTGTGAGAATGTGTGCTTTCATGGTGTTGATGTCTAATCCATACTGAAGACTGTTTCAAGTCCTCTTCACTTTCAGCAAGCAGGGTTGTATCATCTGCGTAAAGCTAGTTATTAATGAGTAGTTATTAATGAGCCTTCAATCCTGATGCCTTCCTCTTCGTCATACAATCCAGTTTCTTGGATTATTTGCTCAGTATATAGAATGAAAAGGTATGGTGAAAGGACACAACCCTGATGCACACCTTTCCTGACTTTAAACTATGCAGTATCCCCTTGTTTTGTTCCCATGACTGCTTCTTGATCCATGCACAGATTCCTCATGAGCATAATTAAGTGTTCTGGAATTCCCGTTCTCCATAATATTACCCATAACTTGTAGTTCCACACAGTCCAGTGCTTTGCATAGCCAATAAAACATAGGTAAACATCTTTCTGGTATTCTCTGCTTTCAGCCAACGTCTGTCTGAGATAAGCAATGATATCCCTGGTTCCACGTCCTCCTCTGAATCTGGCTTGAATTTCTGGCAGTTCCCTGTCAACATACATCTGCAGTCATTTCTGAATAATCTTCAGGAAAATTTTCCTTGTATCTGGTATTAATGATGTTGTTCAATAATTTCCTCATTTCATTGGATCTTGGGAATAGACATAAATATGGATCTGTTCCAGTCAGTTGGCCAGGTAGCTGTCTTCCAAATTCCTTGACATAGATGAGTGAGTATTTCCAGTACTACCTCCGTTTGTTGAAACATCTCAGTTGATATTTCATCAATTCCTGGAGCCTTGTTTTTTGCCATTGCTGACAGTGGAGCTTCAAATTCCCTCAGTATCATCGGTTCCTGATCATATGCTACCTCTTCAAATGGCTGAACATTGACCAGTTCTTTCTGGTATAGTGATTCTGTGTATTCCTTCCATCTTCTTTTGATGCTTCCTGAGTCATTTAGTATTTTCCCTGTAGAATCTTTCACTGTTGCAACTTGAGCCTTGAATTTTTTCTTCAGTTCTTTCAGCTTTGGAAGTACAGAGTGTGTTCTTCCCTTTTGGTTTTCTGTTTCCAGATCCTCACACATGTCATTATAATACTTTGCCTTCTCAAGCTGTCCTGTGAAATCTTCCGGTCGGTTGTTTTATTTCATCATATCTTCCTTTTTGTTTCAGCTACTTGACATTCAAGAGCAAGTTTCAGAGTCTCCTCCAGTGTCTAATTGGGTCTTTTCTTTCTTTCCTGTCTTTTTAATGACCTCTTGCTTTCTTCATGGCTGATGTCTTTAATGTCATTCCAGAACTTATCTGGTCTTCATTTCTTAGCTGTTCAGTGCATCAAACCCGTTTTTAAGATGGTCTCTAAACTCAAGTGAGATATACTCAAGGTCATACTTTGGCTCTCGTGGACTTTTTCTAAGTGTCTTCAGTTTCACTTTGAAGTTGCATACGAGCAATTGACGATCTGTGCCACAGTCAGCACGTAGTCTTGTTCTCACTGGTGATGTTGAGCTTTTCCATCATCTCTTTCCACAGATGTAGTCAAGTAGACTCCTGTGTCTTCCATCTGGTGAGGTCCACTTGTATAGTCTCTGTTTATGTTTGTGAAAAAATGTATTTGCAATGAAGAAGTTATTGGTTTTGAAAAATTTTGTCATGCAGCCTTTAGCATAATTTCTATCACCAATCCTGTATTTTCCAGCCACAGACCTTCTTTGTTTCCAACTTTTGTATTCCAATCACTAGTAATTATCAATGCATCCTGATTGCATGTTTGATCAATTTCAGACTGCAGAAGCTAGTAAAAGTCTACAGTTTCTTCAACTTTGGCCTTAGTAGTTGATGTATAAATTTGAGTAATAGTCTTATCAACCGGCTTCTCTTGTAGGCATATGGATACAATCCTATCGCTGACAGCATTGTTACTTCAGGACAATGAATGCAACACCATTCCTGTTCAAGTTTTCATTCCTGACATAGTAAACCATAAGGCTGTCCAATTCAAAAGGGCTAAAACCTTCCATTTCAGCTCACTAATGTCTAGGTATCAATGTTTATGCTTTCCATTTCACTTGTGATGATTTCCTATTTTCTTAGATTCACACTTCATACATTCCATGTTTCAATTATTAATAATGTTTGTTTCTTTTCATTTTGAGTCATGGCACATTAGCAAACGAAGGTCCTAAAGACTTAATTCCATCCGTGTCATTGATGTCTGCTCTGCTTTGAGGAAACAACTCTTCCTCAGTCATCTTTTCAGTGCCTCTTCCAGGGTAGGGGGTGGGGAAGACTAATATTCCAGCACTGTATCTGACAATGTTTTGCTGCTATTCATAAAGTTTTCAATGACTAATTCTTTTTTAAAAGTAGACTATGGTTGAGCATGTTTGAATATTATTAGGAAGAATGCAGTAGAGAAGGATGTTGAAGATACAAGATAAAAAGTATATAATCAATATGAAATCATACATGGAAGAGTTAGCTTTGGACAGAAGGAGGAACATCATCTTTAACAGAAGAGAAGAGAGGATGGATGTGAATAGAGAATTTGAAATTTTGTTGGCAGGAATTTGAAGGAGTTTCCATGTGAAGGCTTCTATTTCCTTTGAAGTGGAAGATAATCATCTAGTAGAGGGAAGAGATAACAGAGAAACTCAAGTCTCTACTCTTCTTTAGTTAATGGCTTAGTTTAGTGGCTTTAAAATTGAAATGTGACTTTTGACTTGATTACAGAGCCTTCGTTTTATCACTCCTGAGTCAGTGTTAGGGATTCTGGTGTCACATTGGTTAAAACATTTGTTTGCTAACCAACAGGTCAGTTGTTCAACTCACTGGCTGCTCTGAGGTGAAATATGTGGTAGTCAGCTGCCATAAAAATTGACAGTCTTGGAAATCCTATGGACTATTCTGCTCTATTCTACACTGTTGCTATCAACTCAATGGCACTGAAATTTTGGGTGTTACTATTGCGACCCACATTACTGAGTTTCTACAGCTTCTTTCTAGGATTTGGAAACAACATGTTTCCTATCCAAAAGCCTCCTCTTGTTGAGATACCTCTCTGTCTTCCCAGTTGACTTCAAGGATCAGCATTCTTTCTCTGATCTATCATTTTTATCAACAGTAAAAATGGTGTTACAGTAAAAGATGATATTTGGAGAACTTTTGGGAAACTGAGAGGATAAATGGAGAAAAAGTGGCAGAATGAATCTTACTGAAAAGAATGGAGAAGTTAGTTAAAAAGCCAAACTCATTGCAAATACATTGATTCCAACTCATAGTGATACCATCCCATACAGTTTCCAAGGAGCACCTGGTGGATTTGAACTGATGGCCTCTTGGATAGCAACCAAGCTCTTGACCACTGTGCCATCATGCTTCATAAAGTTAAAGGACGGAAAACCGAGTAAGGAAATTCAGAGAATTTTGTTGTGTATGGATATTGGGAAGTGCTTCTGGTTACTGGGAGTTCCGGTTGTACCATGGTCAAGAGCTACAGCTCTTAACCAGAATGTCAGTAGTTTGAACTCACCCAGCTTCGCTATGGGAGATAAAAGCTCATGATCCACTCCCCTAAAACTTACAGCCTAAGGGCCAATTCTACTCTGTCCTACAGGGTTATTGTGAGTTGAAACTGACTTGTGAGCAATGGGTTTGGGTTTTCTTTTTAATTTGTTTTCTTTTGTTTTCCTGGTTACTAAGACTGGTGTCTTTGGCAGAGGATCTACTAGAGGAGTATCTTACTGGAGTTGGGAAATCCATTAAGGAAGAAAGCATGTACATTTGGGAAGGTACCCAGGTGGAGTTTTCTCGTTAGTTATAATTCAATGTAGTAAACTAGGGGGAGAAAACTGTCTCATAACTACAAAAGTAATACCAGTTCATTACTGATAATTTGAAAAAATAAAGTAAGAACATAAAATTCACCTGTAATTAGCCGCATTTTTGTTGCTGTTATGTCATCAAGTTGATTCTGACTCATAGCGACCCTATGTAACACAGCAGAACTTCACAGAATTTCTGAAATCTTTATGGGGGCAGATTGCCAGGCCCTTTCTCCCTTTGAGAGGTTGGTGGAGTCTAACCCAACCTTTTGGTTAGCAAGGAGTACTTAACCTTTGCATCACCAGGATTCCTTAATTGGCTGTGGAGATGGGGTAAAGAATAAAGATGCGGGTTAAGAGAAACAATGCGATGAGAAGCTGAAATGGTATAGAATAGATTTTTATATTTTATTTTTGGATAGGAATGATAAATAGTGTCTGGAGAATAGGGAAACATGAGAACAGAGAATACTAAAACATGAGAATAGAGAATAGTAAAACATAAGAATAGAGAATAATGAAACATCAAGTGGGAATTGGGAGGCCGAGGTGAGCTCCTTCGAGGACAGAAGCCACATCTTTTTTACTTGTATTCCCAGTACTGTCTAGCACACAGTATGATGCAAGAATAAGTGAATGACATGAGTGTTTAAGAGCATAGATTTTTTTTTTTAGTCAAATAGGCCGTGGGTGAAAAATCTAGTTTCTGGTACTTTCTAGCTCTGTGAACTTCTACAAGCTGCACAAATGCTCTAATCTTTAATTTCTCTGTGTGTAAAACGGAGACAACACCAGTTACTGTTGAGTCAGTTTTGACTCATGGCAACCCCACATACATCACCATAGAACGGTGTGCTCCAAAGAGTTTTTAATGGCTGTTTTTTTTTGTTCAGAAGTAGATCACCAGGCCTGTCTTCTGAGGCGCTTTTGGGTTCAACTAGTCAGATTAAATCATCCTTCTGCGTGTAAATGTATACTAAATCTTCAACAGATGATGGTGATAATAGCCACCGTAATAATGACGAATTGGGGAAGCTTTTTATGCTAGGAGTTTGAATTTATTAGATAAACCCTGGAAAGAAGATATTAATTTGGCATCAGATTAAAAAAGGATAGACCAGGAACTGAGAAACTAGTTGGTACCCATTTGAACAGTCTAGGCTAGAAGTTGTGAGATCCTGAGTGAGAACAGTAGCTGTGTTGATGCAGAGGAGAAGGCATGTAGCAAATACACTGAAGAGAAAGGATTAATTATTTTAAAAATTAGTGTATCAGATATGGAGATGGAGAAAGGAGAGCGGTGAGTTAATGATGTCTTCCACTTCTGTGATTACATGAAAGAGTGAACAGGTATCTACCTTAATAATTGGGCATTTCATTCTTCTTGTAGATTTCATAATTTTTTGTAGCTTCAAAAGTAGTAAATGTAAGTTAATGTCCTCTTTAGAAATTTGGTCATCCCTCCCAGGTATCAACATCTGTTCTAAGCATTGATGTGCTGAACATGCTAAATGAAATATTAAGCACCTTGTTTGTGTATTCACTGCAGTTGTGTTCATAATGGGAAGCAAGATGTACAAAAAACCACCTCCTGAAGGAAACATAGTGACTCAAGTTGTCAGATGTATCTCGGTAAGTCCATGAATTCTTTACTCAACTTTTTTTGATAAAAGAAGAGCTGGTGTGATGAGCATGTGGACCTTCAAACACATGTATCAGTGACCTCTGTTCTACTCCAGTGAACTTTGCCAATCTGAGATCAGTCTTCCTTTGTTCCTGTCTTCAACTACTAAATTAAAAAATAATGTAACTTTTTTTAATTGTCAAAAAAGCCCTCTGAAGTTTATTTATATATAGTATCAACAGCAAATAGGAGAGATAAAGTTGTATCTGAAATAATTTGAAATTCAGTGACTCATAAGATCAAAAAGTAAGTCACTCAAAGTGTGTGTGTTTGAGGGAAGGGATAATGAATTGGAAAAGACGTGGGATGGTTTCTCTTTGTATGTTCTCTTCCCTAGTTTGCCATTTTCAACCGTTTCAAGAGCCGTTCTGGGGACATTCCAAAGAGACAACACTGGCTGGACTGGGCAGCTGAGAGATACCCGGTAAAATGGAACTGTGGAAGCATCTTGTGACTCCATGGGGTCTTTCATAATGTTCAAACTGATGCTCTTCTGCTCTGTTTAACCTCTTGTCTTACTCTTCTGGGATAATTCTACTCTAAGCAAGAAAGTCATGTGGGGAACTTCTGGGAATTTGGCCTATTCCTTCTCCTTCTTGCAGAAGCAACTTGTTACGGATGTGAAGGCACTCACTAGGATTCTGTTCCTTTATGTTCCATTGCCTATGTTCTGGGCTCTTTTGGATCAGCAGGTAAGAAGAATGGTTCTCTTGAAAGTTACTCCTGACAGCCTCTTCCCTCACAGCAAAAGAACATCTCATAACAGCGTCTGTTTACCCTAGGGTTCACGGTGGACTTTGCAAGCTACCAAGATGGATGGAAATTTGGTAAGTAGAAAAGATTATCCCTAGAAGTCTATTATTTTCTTTATTATCCATATTAAGGCTATTAATTTATTTGTGTTTTTATCTGAAAAGTGACATAATAGCATTAGAGAAGTACTTTTAGCCTGAAGGCATTGAGTAGGCAAAGATTAAGACTCGACGGCACTTGGCTTGGCTTAGTCTAGAAATGAAAACCAGAATTTTGCCTTTAGAAATCATGAACATAAGGACGGAAATGCAAGGAACTATTGAAAGTATAATAACTTAATTTTTACAGACCTGGGATAGTGATTTTTTTTTCCATTTAAGCCTAGGTCTGGGCACAGCAAAGATGGACTTTGTTAGCTCTGCCATACAGTTGGTTCCCTCTCTTAGGCAGGACTCAGAGCAGAGAAACTGGAAGTGAGATAGCTTATATGCAGACATGGAAATGAGGGGAAAAGTATAAACATTATTTTCTGTTTTTCCTATGTCTATTCTTTGGCCCACTCAAATAAGGTACCATTTCTGCTTTCAGTTGCTCTACCTCCTAGATTACTGTATTATGTTTCTTCTCAGTAGCAAACAGGGCAGAAAGGGATGATATTAGCCAGTATGTTTGCAGGCTGTCGATTACAGTTTTCCCATCTCCTGTCCTCTGAGTGTTCAGGAGTCACCAGGGCAGTCCCTTTGTTGACCCCAGAAGAATGACTTTGGAAACATTGTTCTAGCATTATGAGTCTTTACACTAACTACGATGCCATGTCCTTCTCATCATTACCATCTCCAACTGAAGTCACTGAGATTGATGAAATATACCTACTCTGTCAAAGTCCTAGAGGCACAGCAGTTAAGAGATCAGCTGCTAACCAAAAGACCAGCAGTTTGAATCCACCAGCCACTCCTTGGAAACCTGGTGGAGCAGTTCTACTCTGTTCCTATAGAGTCACTGTGAGTTGGTATGGACTTGATGGTAATGGGTTTGACTTTTGGCTTTTGGTTTTCTCTCAAAGTAAGGAAAGCGTACTCATAGAAAAGAAAATTTTCCCCAGGCCCATCTGCCTTCAGCAAACATAGCCAGAAGCCATCTCAAATCGGTTCTCCAACAGCACACATCCTGACAGGTGACAGAGTGCTCTTGAACCCAAGACCTGATGGGTGTTCTCTTATATGTGTGTTATCTGCTGATTAGCAATACTGTTGACCTAGACTTTTCTCACCTTCTGTCATACTCTAGGAAACCCTGGTGGCATAGTGGGTTAAGTGCTATGTCTGCCAACCAAACCCACCAAGCATTGCTTGGAAACTCTATTGGGCTGTTCTACTCTGACCTCTAGGGTCACTATGAATTGGACCCAACTCAACAGCAGTGGGTTTGGTTTTGGGTTGGTCATTCTCTAAAGGTAATTTATTGTACTATTTCAGGGGTTTTTTGTACTTCAGCCTGACCAGATGCAAGTAAGTTCTCTTGTCTGTAACCTTACCTGTAGTTATGAAGTTTAATAATAATATTTTGACACCTTTCTCCTTGTATGCTGAGGAGGGCCAGGCAGAAGAATAAGCACATTCTCCCTAAGCCCATATCTTCTCCTTAACATCCCCTGTTAAATTAAGTACTGTATTTTTACGTAAATGTGTGTGCCTTCTAATTTTGTTTTCCAGTCATGCCCCTTCCTTAAAAACATTTTCATAACCACTGCTGTGCCAGTTTTTATTTTTATACATGTTGCTGTAAAATCAATTAGCATAGCACACTTACAAAACTCCCTCGTGGGGCAGGGCACAGTGGACAAACATAGAAGGCATGTACTACCTGCATAAAAATATGGCCATTCCTGCCCAGTCTCAGGGAGAGCACACAGGTAAAGAATAAGCATTGGAATTTTCCCATGCCAAAGTAGTGTAATGAAAATGTTGCCAACAAAAAGCCAGAATCTCTACTGATTGATCGATGACTTCCAGTTCCTTCAAAATGAAACTGGTCTTTTGTAATATTTGAAAGCAAAGACATTATACAGCGGAAATAGGATCTTGGATCTAAAGGGACTGGGAGATGTGGGGTTATTCTGTACATTACACGACGAAGGTAAGTATGTGTGATATGAGAAAGTGTGTGCAACCCAGTGACTTAAGAACACTCATAACTAGCCATCCTTACCATGATATTACAGGTACTAAATCCTCTTCTGGTCCTTGTCTTCATCCCACTATTTGACCTTGTCATTTATCGTCTGATCTCCAAGTGTGGAATTAACTTCTCGTAAGTGCTCGCTATGCCTCTGTTATTTCAGACTGGCTCAATCTTCGCCTAGTTTGACAAAGATTCAGTGTCAGCGCTTTTATACTCAGTGCTAATTGGTTTTGCTTTAATGCCTGTCTGCTCCTTTTTGTCCATGTTAGACTAAGTGACTATCAATACTGGAAAATGAGGAGTAAACTTAACAAATTGCTATTATTGCAAACCTAACTGCTTGATATCGAGGGACTAGGTATGCCACAGAAGGTCAAGAGGGCGTGAGATCAGGCTTCCAAATCAGTTTGTTGCTTTGTTCTTGAATGTCACTTCTTTAAAAAACATCTATAGCTTTTGATGACAATTAATCTCTTTAAACTTCCCATTGTCCCTATCAAACAAACAGAAGACCTAGTAGAAGTGGGGATAGAATTATTCCTAAATAACACTTCTTCTCCATTCTAAATTTACATGTTATTCTTTGCAAAATTTGACAGTGTTGCAAGCCTCGTCTCCTCACTAGTTTAATAACGATTTTCTTTCAATGACCACTTTACCATATTCAAAAGGCCTCTGGTCATTTACTCATGCAACTAACAGATATTATTGAGTTCAGCAGCAAGTACCTTGTAAATGTAAATTTACGGGTACGTGAGTTTAGGTTCCTAAGCCAATTTGATACTTGAATGCTGCTCGATAAACCCATATTATTGAGTTCTGTAGCAAGTGCCTTGTAACTGTAAATCAAGCGCAAATCTTGCCATCAAGGTGATTCCTGTTTAGTCAGGGAGCTAGAGCATATGCCTGCATAACTATTTCAGGGTGAAATATCTACGTGCCCTGTGAAGGGAAGATAGAAGTGCCAGGAAGATTTAGAGAAGAGAAGAGAGCACTATCTGCAGGTAGTGCTAGGAAAGGTTTCTGAACAATAGAAAGATGAGGTAATGCATGTCAAGATTTTTATACAATATCTGGCACAATGTAAACGTTCAATAAATCTGGGCTGTATTGCTGTATTTCTGTTATTACTATATATATTAACTATATTACCATTAACTACATTAAATATATTGCTATTTTTTTTGTTATTATGGCATAATGGATAGGAAGAACATAATAAGCAAAGGCAGATGTGGCAAGAAGTGGTAACATTACAGAGAAGAGTAGTTTGCATGGTTTAAGTAAAGGGAGAAAAAAGGTTGTGTGAAGATGAATTCTAGGAAATTCTTTGAAAAAGAATTAGGAAGAAATCAAGAAGGGTCTTTACTAGTTGGCTAAGGAATTTTTATCTTATCCTTTATAATGTTTCAGTATAATTGTCTTTCTCTTTCCTCTGCAGGTCAATTAGGAAAATGGCTGTTGGGATGATCCTAGCATGCCTGGCATTTGCAGTTGCTGCAGTCGTGGAGATAAAAATAGATGTAAGTATTATAATAAATATTAAGTTCTTTGAGGGCAGGACAATATGTGTCTTGTTCATCCTTCTGTCTTGTTCAATCTTGACTCCCTGGCATGTAGCACAAACCAAAACCAAACTAGCTGCCATCGAACTATGTGCCGTAAGGGTTTCATAAGTGACCTTTAGGAAGCAGATCACCAAGTTTTTCTTCCAAGGGACTTTGGGTCAGCTTGAACCAACAACGTTTTGTAATCCAGCTCTTAGCCATTTGGGTCATCCAAGGATTCCTGACAGTTAGCACGATGCCTGTTACATGTCGTTTCTGTGAACTGCCAGTGTAGTCAGCTGTGGACTCCTGGAGACCACATGTACAACAAGACTGGACCACTGTGATCAGGGTTTCTGCTGACTGGTTTTTGCAAGTAGATCACCAGACCTTTCTTCCTAGTCTGTCTTAGTCTGGAAGCTACCCTGTAGCCTGTTCAGGATCGTAACTACACACACACCTCCAGTGACAGGTTGTGGCTGTGTCTGAGAAGCATTGGCCAGGTTTCCCATGTGGAAGGCAAGAATTCTACCAGTGAACCACCACTGCCTTTACCTGTTATATGCAAAAAAAACCCAAAAAAACCAAACCTACTGCTGTTGAGTCAGTTTTGACTGCTGTCAAGTCGATTTCAACTCATAGCAACTCAGTAAAACAGATTAAAATTGCCCCATAGGGTTTCCAAGGAGTGCCTGGTAGATTAGAACTGCCAAGCTTTTGGTTAGCAGACATAGCACTTAACCACTAGGCCACTAGGATTTCCATGTTATATAGGAGGTGCTTAATAAGTAACTGTGGCAATGAATAGATAAAGGGGTGGAGCTCCAGTGCCAAACAAGGCCTGCCTCCCACCTCAGTAATTCAGTCTATTGTCAGAGGATTCCTAAACACTAATATTCAAGCTATCAAGCAGAGTCTTTGGCATACAGTTTGCCTAACACTTTGCTAGATACTCAACAAATATCTTTGACAGAGTTACCAGTTATGATTGGGAGTTTCCACTCCAAAACGAAACCCTGGTGGCATAGTAGTTAAGAGATACGCCTCCTAACCAAGAGGTTGGCAGTCTGAATCCACCAGGTGCTCCCTGGGAACTCTATGGGGCAGTTCTACTTTCTCCTAGAGGATTGTTCTGAGTCAAAATCGACTTGACAGCAATAGGTATTTTATTGTTATTATTATTGAGAAAGTAAGAATGAGCTGACAGCCTGGAGTTTGCTATCTGTCACTGATCATTGTCTCATTTAGCTGGTATCTCCACCCTCTTCATTGTTTTCATAATTTTCTAAGCCAAACTCTCTGTGGAGAGTCAACTATGTCTTCTGGGCTAGCTGGGCTAGGCTGTGAGAGACAGGACTGTTCCCATCATATCTGAAGGGTTATTTGTTGGTGATTCTGATATGTGTTCTGTGTCCTAAGGAAATGCCTCTACCCCAGGCTGGTCCCCGAGAGGTCTTCCTACAGGTCTTGAATCTGGCAGATGATGAGGTGAAGGTGACCGCGCTGGGAGATAACAACAATTCTCTTTTGGAAGAGTCCATCAAGTCCTTTCAGGTGAGCTAGGGACCTGAATGAACTACAGACTGATTCAGAACATGCTCTGTATGGTCAGTACAGATTTACCTGTTGAGGTAGCAGCCCTGTGTCGTGGTTGGAGTCAAACTGGCTCAGCTCAGTTCCTGGTTCTGCCACTTCATAGCCGTGTCAGACCCTGAACAAGTTAATTTATGTCAGTTTCCCAGCCTGTAAAATGGCAATCGTTTCTGTGCCATGGGCTGATAAGTATTATACGTAAAGTACTTAGCACATCATAAGCTCTTAATGGGTTGTCATTTATTATTGTAGTTACTATTTCAAACTGCTTCCTAGTTCACAGGTGCTCTGGAAGGGTTTGTCCTGCATACTTTCACATCCATTCACGTCAATGTTATGAAATATTTATTAAATTTCTTTTTTATAACAAAGTAATGTATATTTAGTGTTGAAATGGGAGAGTATATTGAAAAAATGTAAAAATCACTCATAATCCCACCACTCAAAGGTAAACACAGCATTTTATTACAGTTGGATCAGCAAGCAAATTTCTAAAGAGTACTCAAACTGTATATGTTGTACTGACCTTGTTTTCTTCCCTTTAATATTAAGTGCATGTAATATATTAATTGTATCATACTCATTTTCCCAGGACCTTAGATAATCTCTGAGAACATGATTTAATGACAACATAATATTCCATGGATGTATCAGTTTATTGGAAAACTTCCCTATTGATATTTAAGCATTTTTATTATTACTCATGCACCTGTAATGAACCTCCTTACACAGAAATCCTCCTGCATGCCTGTACTTATTTCCTAGGACAGAGTCCCCCAAAATCCACTGCTGTCCAGCCAGGTCCAACTCCTAGTGACCCTGCAGGTCAGAGTAGAACTGCCTCATTTTGTTTCCAAGGAGCACCTGGTGGATTTGAATTGCCAACCTTTTGGTCAGCAGACTTAGCACCTAACCCACTATGTCACCAGGGTTTCCAGGTTAGATTCATGGAAGTGTAATTGCTAGGTCAAAGAGCGATGTTAAAAGTATCTGAGCAAGCTGTCCCCACCCTGGGATACCATGAGAGAGTGATGTCCAAATGCCACAGAAGGTGTCTGTGACGATACTTTATTCTTCAGAAAACACCACACTATTCCAAACTGCACCTGAGTACCAAAAGCCAAGACTTTCACTTCCACCTGAGATACTACAATTTCTCTGTCTACACCAAGCATTCTGTGGAGGAGAAGAACTGGTACACTATAATCCTTCATGGGAATGGGAAAAATCTCTCCAGCATGATGGTAAGTTGAGGAATTCCCTAGATTCCTACTTGTCATCTCAATTAGCTGATTTATAAAGAACTTTTCAAGGATCCGCCTGATGATCAAAATTGCAGGTTATCAGTTCCCTGCTATTAGTTGTAACTGATTTTTACTTTCCTCTACAGGTGAAGGATGAAGCAAACAAAACAACCAATAGGATGACAGCCGTGAGGTTGGATGTCAGGGACACCTCAGGCCCTTCTATTCCCTTGGATCGTGGGTCCCATTGGATCTATGGGGATTCAGACTCTGCCGGTCCTGAACAGTAGAATGTCAGGGGCATGGGTGTCAGAAGGCATTTTCTAGGACAGAGAAAGGTAGATAGGGTTGCCTTCCCATGTGATGTTCAAAGATGGCCCTGTCTCTGTGAATGTCCCCCTGAACCCCGCTGCATAAATCTCTCCTGCCAGTTGTACCCATTAATTGTGCTCTCAGGAAAATAACTGAGTAGTTTCCTTTCTGTAATCACTGGAGAGAAATTTAGAAGTGAGAAACAGATCCCACTTACATTGTTGGTAGTTGAATATCTATTGTTGTTACTATGTTTTTAAAGTATAGTTTTTATTATGAACTTACAGAGACATCATGGTGTAGTAAAGGTAACACATTTGGGGTTGAAAGATGTGGTTCTAAATCCAGATAAAGTTGGAAGGTTTGTGAGACAGCAAGGGACATTTACTGAGATGGAGCATCTGCAGGTGGTGTTAGGGAGCAGATGTGACATAGATGCGTATGTTCGTGATCATCAAGATCAAGTGGTTGCGTTGAGAATAAAAACCCAGAGAACTTTTAGCAAAAGTCTGAGTTTCCCCGAAATAGTAGTAATTGGGTTCTGAATGTGCCTCATTAAGAGCAAACTGCTCAGAATAAGTAAGACAACAGTGAACACAGGACTTCTCTGGGCCAGAGAGCCATAGGAAACCCCTAGAAGGAATAAAACAAGCTGCTAGGTCAGTGAAGGATAATCTTAAGAATCAGCATTCAGGGTTGTAGAGGCAGCTCTTTTCATCCTGTGGGCCAGAGACTGAGGAAAAACTACCAAAACAGAAATGTACCAATGATCCATCCTGTTGGGATAATCTAGGGACTCAAGTTCAGAAAACTTGCAGGATGATTCTGGAAAGAACCAAGACTATCTGCAAACCCAGGAATGATGATAACTTGACTGAATATAGTTTAAGAGTCTTGAGTTTTGTAGAACTCAAACCAGACTGTCTTTATAAATAGGATACCAAAACCAAAACCAAAACAAATCCAGTGCTGTCAAGTCTATTCCTTCTCATATTGATTGTAACCCTACAGGGCAGGGTAGAACTGCCCCATAGAGTTTCCAAGGAGAGCCTGGCAGATTCGAACTGCAGAACTTTTAGTTAGCAGACATAGCATTTAACCACTAGCCACCAGGGTTTCAATAACAGGATAAGGTACGAGTTTTATGTAAACACCAGCATATGTTTACAGATCCATCATTATTTTATTTTGTTTTACTTAGTAAAGTCTTAATTGATGAATCCCACCATATAAGACAGAAATCTAGGTTCCCTTCAGTGGACTAGTGAGGAAACTCAGATTTCTAAGAGTGATCATAATAACGTCTATCCTAGTGAGGTATCTGATGAAGGTGAAACAGGCAGAAAATTAATACCTCAGGAAGGAGAAAACTAAGGAGAGCTTACTGTTGATTTCTTCTTCCATGTAAAATGTATTCAGTCATCCAGTTAACAATATATGTCATGTACCTTTTCTGTGTCAGCCTCACTGCTAGGCACTAGTGACGTAGTTGTAAACAAGGCAGACTAGGTATGTGTTTGGGAAGGCGTATCTGATCTTATTAATGTCTTTACCCTCAGGTTTGTTAATGCTTTGCATAAAGATGTCAACATCTCCTTGGGTAAAGATGTGACCCTCAGTGTTGGAGAAGGCTATGGCGTGTCTCCTTACAGAGCTGTGGGAAGAGGAGAGTAAGAGCACTACTTTTCTGAAAACTTTACTTTTAACAATTTTTTTTTTAATGTTTTCTTGATATATATCTTGGGGGCTTAGGTGCATTTAGGTTAATTGTGAATATAGAAACCAAAAACCCACTGCCGTCTAGTTAATTCTGACTCATAGTGATTCTACAGACAGAGTAAAACTGCCCTGTAGAGTTTCCAAGAGCAGCTGGAGGATTTGAAACTTGACCTTATGGTTAGCAGCCATAGTACTTAACCACTATGCCACCAGGGTTACCATGTGAGTGTAGAAGACTCTTGCTTTTTTTTGACCTTTGCCTCTTTCCTTCAGTCTCACCTTTTTCTGCACAGATACACTGAGATCACGATTGCTGTAAAGACCAGTCCGTGTAGCTATAGGGGCCTATTTTGGGAGGTTCACCAGGTTTATTATTGGCTCTTGCTCCTACCCGTTGGTACCTCCCACTGCTACCTTGTTACTCAGAACTTACCCTCTCAGATTCATTTGTTTAATGCTGTTCCAGGAATTTGTAACTTCACCAGGACCTATTGCTGTTGTCAGCTGCTGTCGGGTCAACCTCTGACTCACGGTAACCCTGTGCAAAGTGAAATAAAACGCCGCTAAGTCCAGCACCTTTCCCACTATTGGCTGGGGATTGAACAGATGTGATCTATAGACTTTTCATTGGGTGATTTTTAGAAGCCGATTGCTAGGCCATTCTTCCTCCTCTGTCTTATTCTGGAAGATCCACTGAAACCATGTTTAGCATTACAGCAGCACACAAGCCTCCACTGATGGATGCATGCTGGCTGTGCCCATGGTGCGCTGGCCAGGAATCAAACCTAGGTTTCCAACATGAAAGATAAGAATTCTGCTTCTGAGCCAGCAATGCCTCTTCTTGCCACAGTCTGAGGTCCTCAAAAGAAGTTTATTCAGCTCTAAGATTTAAAAGACTGGCAGCAAAGAGCACAGATCAGGGACAGAAACCTGGCATGAAGACAACACACTCCTAGAGACTCCTCTCTCAAAGAGAAACGGCACTTCACTGTTCTGTTCAGCAGCAGAGAGATGAGATTATTCTTTTCCCTGGAGATGGGAAGTGCTTTTATAAGCCATGATGTTTATTCTCACCTAATTTCCTCCTGTTCCAGATATCCTGCAGTGCACTGTAGAACAGACAGTAATGACTTTTTTCTGAATTTGGGTCGACTAGACCTTGGTGCAACCTATCTGTTCATTATTGCTAATGTAAGTATCTATAGCCACTGCACATTCTCCTTCCTTATAATCATATATGTTATCCTGAGATCCTCTTGCTAGGAACAGGGGACAAAGGGCCTGGCAGGAGAAAAATTACATGCATACACATAATGTAAGGTAGCAGGTTTTACACCAACTTGAGAAAACTCACTGAGGTCCTTTTATGGGATTTAAAAATAGATAACACTGGAAATAGGCAAAGTGTCTCGGGAGTTGGGAGACATAATCTATCTTGAACCATCACTATGAGGTAACATGGTCTTTTCCAGTCACATTATGGCCCCAGAACAAGAGACTATTTGTCTTCTTGGTGGGCTCCACATATAGGTCTCTAGCTTCCTGGAAATTTGATCTGCTAGCATATCCCAGTTTGAAATACCCAGACTTCTAGTAGATCTCGGTCTCCACACAGAGACTGGGGGATCAGTTAGCTGTGGTTCATCAAAAGTAGAGCAATCAGGATAGGATACCCCCCAAATTTAATTTCGATGTTGATCTTGATTCTCATTATGTTTCATTACTTGTAACATTTTATTAAAGACAAAGTAGGAAAAAGAAGGTGGTGCCAAAAAAAAAAAAAAAAAAAGAGGAAAAATTTCTATAGGAATGATGAGAAACTAACCTGGAGAGTTTTTAAATTTTTAATTAGTTACAATATTTTTAGACAAATAACACACACTCTCTACCTTTGTTTGCCAACTGTGCTCTCCTCCTACAAGGTATTTTAACAGCAACACGTGCAAAGAGAGTTGACACAGTGGTGCGCAGGAAAGTACCTTGTGGAGCACAAGAGGGGCTGGCCCCATTACCAAATAAATATAGAGGGTGCACATTATTTGCATAAAAATACAGAAATTAATTAAGTTAGCTAAACTGACTTCTTTGTGATGACATTTTGTAGCAATTTTATTGAGATATAGTTGGCATACTATGCAATTAACCAATTTGTGATGGATATTGGGGTTGTTTCTACCTTTTTTTGACTATCATGACAAATACAACTATGAATATTCTCCTATAACTTTTTGCATTGACTTCTGTTTTTATTTCTTTTGCGAATAGACAACGGAACAGAATTGCTGGATCATATGGTCTCTATGTTTAACTATTTGAGGAATTGCAGCGTGTTTTTCAAAGTTGTATGATTCTACATTCCCTCTCGTGGTATATGAGTGTTCCATTTCTTCTACATCTTTGCTAGTACTTATCATCTGTCTTTTTGATGATTGTCAACCTGATGGATATGAAGTGGTATCTCACTGTGGTTTTGAGTTGATACCTAATGATGTTGAGCATATTTTCATGTTCTTAATAGCCATCTGTATTCTTTGAGAAATGTTTATTTACATTCTTTGTCTTGATTTGTAATTCGATTATTTGTAATTCTATTATTGACTTGTAAGTACTCTTTATATATTCTAGATGCAAATCTCTTATCAGTTATATAATCTGTGAATATCTTCTCCCATTCTGTGAGTAGTTTTTTCACTTTGTTGTTGTTGCAGGCTTAAAACAGCAAAAACTTACTTTCTCACAGTTTGGGAAACTAAAAACTTGAAACCAAAGAGGCAGAGGCTCCATGCTCCCTCTAGTGGTTGCTGACCATCCCTGGTGTGCCTTGGCTTGTAGAGGCATCATTCAAATCTCTACCTCCGTGGTCATATGGTTTTCTTCCCACTGTGTGCATCTGTATCTATTTCTTGTAATATAGACACCAGTCATTGGATTTAGGGCCTCCCTAATCCAAAATGACTTCATCATAACTCGATTACATCTTCAAAGACCCTGTTTCCAAATAAAATTACATTCTCAAATACTGGGGATTAGGACTTGGTGCATTTTTCAGGGGGACACAAAACAACTCACTGCAGGTGCTGAGTAACTTTCCGTAGATTTTCCTTGCAAAGTACCTAAAGAAGATTGGTGAATAAGTAAATTCTTTATTTATCATTATTTTTTTATTGTGCTTTGGGTGAAAGTTACAGAGCAAATTAGTTTTTCACTCAAAAGTTTATACACCAATTATTTTGTGATGTTGGTCGCAACCCCCATCCCTCTCCCAACCCTGGTTTCCCCATTTCCATCCATCTGTATTTCCTGTCCCTTCCTGCCTTCTCATCACTGCTTTGGGGAAGGTTTTGTCCATTTGGTCTCATATACAGGACTGAACTGACAAGCAGATTCCTCACATGTGTTACTGTGGGTATTATAGACCTGTCTAATCTTTGGCTGAAGGGTGGGCTGTGGGAGTGGCTTCAGTTCTGAGTTAAAAAGGTATCTACATAGTCTCAGGAGTTCTTCTGGTCTCTGTCAGATCAGTGAAAAAAAAATTCAGCATTACATTTTACGAAATTTGATTTTGTTCTACATTTTCCTCCTAATTTCTCTGGGACACTCTATTGTGATCCCTTTCAGAATAGCTGGTGGTAGCTGGGCACCATCTAGTTGATCTGGGCTCAGACAGGTAGAGCCTGTGATACTTGTGGTCTATTAGCCCTCTGAACTAGTATTTCCCTTCTATCTTTGGCTTTCCACATTCTCCTTTGCTCCAAGTGGGATGGGACCAGTAGATGTGTATTAGATGGCTGTTCACAAGCTTTTAAGAGCCCAAATGCCACTCACCAAAGTCAGATGTAGAACATTTTCTGTACGAACTGTGTTATGCCACTTGACCTAGATGTCTCTCTAGACCATGGTCCCAGCCCTCAGCCCTAGAAACGTAGTCCCTCGGAATGTGTGAATGTGCCTTTGAAACTTCCATGGCTCTGTTTTGGTCAAGCTGTGCTAACTTACCCCGTGTTGTGTGCTGTCTTTCCCTTTACCAAAATTAATACATAACTACTATCTACAGTGTCACTATGAGTCAGAATCAACTCAATACCAGCAGGTTTGGTTTTGGTTTGGGATTTCTATCTAATTAGTGGTTTTTCCCTCCCTACTCCTCCTTTCCTCTGTAATCACCAAAGATTGTTTCTTTCTGTGTGTAACCCTTTCATGAGTTATTGCAATACTGTCTCACGTGGTATTTGTCCTTTCCTGACTGACATATTTCACTCAGCATAATGCCCTCCAGATTCATCCATGTCATGAGATGTTTTGCAGATTCATCGTTGTTCTTATTGTTGCATGGTACTCCAGTACGTTCATGCACCGTAATTTGTTTATCCATTCATCTGTTGATGCACGTTTAAATTGTTTCCATCTTTTGGCTATTGTAAGTAATGCTGACTTGAACATGGATGTTCATATGTCTAATTCAGTGAACCGTCTTATTACCTCCAAGAGCGTGATTGCTGGATTATAATATTTCTATTTCTAGCTTTTTAAAGCTGCATCACATCTTTTTTCAAAGTAGTTTTACATTCCCACCCGCAGTGTATAAAAGTTCCAATTTCCCAATGACCTTTCCTGTGTTTGCTATTTTCTGATTTTCTTATTTTTTTATTTGTGTTAGTAATGCCAGGGTGAGATGCTATCTCACTGTGGTTTTGATTTGTATTTTACTAATGGCTAGTGATCATGAGCATTTCCTCGTATGTCTGTTAGCTGCCTGAATGCCTTCTTTTGTGAAGTGGCTGTTCATATCCTTTGTCCATTTTTAAAATTGGAGTATTTGTCTTTCTTGTTGTTGAGGTGTTACAGTATCTTACAGATTTTATAGGTTAGATCCTTGTCAGATATGTCATAGCCAACATTTTTCCCAGCTTTGGAGGTTCTCTCTTTATTCTTTCAATGAGGTCTTTTAATGAGCACTAAGTACTCAGATATGAGGAGCTCCCGGGTATGCAGTTTATCCACTGGTGTTGGTGCACTCTTACAGTTTGTGTCCAATTTGTGCTGTAAGTTAGGTCCCCTGGCATGGTCCCTATTTTTTTCTGCCATGGTCTTGATAGTTTTAGGTTTCAAATTTAGGTCTTTCATCCATTTTGAATTAGTTTTTGTGTGTGGTGTAAGGCATGGGTTCTGTTTCAATTTTTTTTGTTTTTTATTTGATATGATTGAGTGAAAATGTACATTCCCATATAAATTTACATGCCCACCTATATGCAGCTTCAACTGCTCTTCCTGTCCAGTGACAGCACACTATTCCTCTCTGCTCCATACATGTCTCATTCTCCCAGCAGTCTCCTTTCCCCTCCTCTCCACCTCCTCTCCTTCCTCCAACCAGAGGTCAGCAGGCTGATATCCTGTATATGTATAGAACCATAAAGTGCATACAATATATGGTCACTCTGCATTGTCAAGTCCAATCCATTTGTGTCCAAAGAGTGGATCATCTTCATTAAGATTTATGGGCAAGGGCAGCATCAGGGCCAGGGGCCATGCTCCCAGGGGAACCCCAAAACCGCTAGACCATCAATTGAGGTCTTTTAGTGGAGAACTCAGGATGCACCCCTTTTTATTCTTGTGTTGCCAGTGAGACTCAACTTAGTGAGCTCCATCGTGGCTATCACTGGTGGTGGCCAGGCACCATCCGGTTCTTCTGGTCCCAAGTCGATGTAGGCACCCACTCATGTGGGTCTCTCTGTCTTCTTGGTTGTCTTTCCCCCATGTCATATTGGTCCTCTGTGAGCATCCGTTCCTGCTGAGTTGGGACCATTTGCTGTGCCCTCGGATGGCAGCTTGGCAGCTTTTAAGACCCCAGACGCCACTCACCAATGTGGAGTGCAGGGAGCCCTCTTAGCAAAACGCTAGTTGTGCCAATTGGCCTCGATTTCACCTAAGAGCATGGTCCCGTGCCCCCTGCCCCAGCTATTGTATCCTTGCAACATTGAGTTGAGATGGAAGGAGTACTTAAGTTATGCTGAAGTCCACTTAATGTTGTTCTTGTTTCTAATGTGTGCTATCACTGCTTTCTCCCAACCAGATTTCTAGCAACTATCTAATCTAAACCTTCTCCTCTGGCTCTCCCTCCCTCCCCTCCCTTGCAGTTGTCAAAGAGTCTTTTCTTCTATGCTCAAGTCTGTTTTTGAGATCTTATTGTAGAGGTCTCATACAGTATTTGTCCTTTTGTCGCTGACTACTTTCACTCAACATAATGTCTTCCAGTTGATACCAGGTTATGAGGTGTTTTGTGGAATCATCGTTATTTTTTATCATTGCGTAGTGCTCCATTGAGTATATGTACCATAGTTTACCTATCCATTCTTCTGTTGCTGGGCATCTAGGTTGATTCCGTCTTTTTGCTATCATGGACTGTGCTGCAATAAACATTCTTGTGCATGTGTCCGTTGGTGTGAAAGGCCTTGATTCTGTAGGAAGTGCCAAACTGCTTTCCAACAAGGTTAGACCATTCTGCAACCCCAGCAACAGTGTAGGAGGGTTCCACTTTCTCCACAGTCTCTCCAGCATTTGTTGTTTTATGTTTTTTGGATCATAGCCAATCTTGTTGGGGTTAGATGGTATCTCATTGTCATCTTGATTTGAATTTCTTTGATAACTAAAGATCGTGAACGTGTCCGCATGTGTTTTTTGGCTGCCTGGATCTCCTCTTTAGAGAAATGTCTGTCCATCTCCTTTGCCCATCTCTTAATTGGGTGATTTATCTTTTACTTATTGGTATTTTGTAGTATTTTATAGATTATGGAGATCAGGCATCGGTCTGACATATAGTTGCCGAATATTTTTTCCCATTCTGTAGGTGTTCTTTTAATTCTATTAATAAAGTCTTTGGATGAGCAACAGTGTTTGATTCTTAATAGTTCCCATTTATCTATTTTCTCTTCTGTTGATTGTGGTTTGTCTGACAGATTTTGGAGTCTGTCCACATTGTGTATTAAAACTTCCATTGTTGTTCCTACCTTTTCTTGGATGAACTTTATCGTTTTAGGTTTGATATTTAGGTCTTTTATCCAGTTGGAGTTGGTTTTTGTGTAATGTGTAAGATATGGATCTTGATTCAGTTTATTGCAGATGGATTTTCCATTTATCTAAGTCTTTCTTAGTTTCCTGTAGTAAGGGATTGTAGTTCTCTTTGTAAATGTCTGTTATTTCTCTGGTTAGATTAATTCCTAGATACTTTATCTTCTTAGGGGCTATTGTAAATGGTATTGATTTGATAATTTCTTCCTTAACAGTCTTGTTGTTGGTATAAAGGAATCCTACTGATTTGCTTATGTTTATCTTGTATCCTGAGACTTTGCTGAACTCTTCTATCAGTTTGAGTAGTTTACTTGTAGATTCCTTGGGATTCTCTGCATATACAATCATATCATCTGCAAACAAGGAGATTTTAATTTCTTCTTTGCTGATGCAGATGCTCTTTATTTCCTGGTCTTGTCTAATTGCTCTGGCTAGAACTTGTAGTACAATGTTGAATAGGAGAGGGGAGAGTGGGCATCCTTGTCTAGTTCCTGTTCTCAAGGGAAAGTCCTTCAGTCTCTTTCCATTCAGGATGACATGGGCAATTGGCTTTGTATAAATGGCCCTTATAGTGTTGAGGAATTTGCCGTCTATGCCTATTTTGCTAAGAGATTTTAGCATGAATGGGTGTTGGACTTTATCAAATGCCTTTTCTGCATCAATGGACAAAATCAGGTGATCCTTGTCTTTTGTGTTATTTATGTGGTTAATCACATTAATCGTTTTTCTGATGTTGAACCAGCCTTGCATCCCTGGTATGAATCCCACTTGGTTATGATGGATTATTTTCTTGGTATGTTGTTGTATTCTATTGGCAAGAATTTTGTTGAAGATTTTTGCATCTAGATTCATGAGTGATACCGGTCTGTAGTTCTCTGTCTTTGTTGGATCTTTCCCTGGCTTAGGTATCAGGGTTATGCTGGCTTCGTAGAATGAGTTTGGGAGTACTCCATCCCTTTCTATACTGTAGAATAGTCTCAGTAGTATTGGAGATAACTCTTCTCTAAATACTTGGTAGAATTCTGTGGTGAAGCTATCTGGGCCCGGGCTTTTTTTGGTTGGCCGTCTTTTGATGACATTTTCAATCTCTTCCTTTGTAATGGGTTTATTAAGTTGTTCTGCTTCACATTGTGATAATTTGGGTAGGTGGTATGAGTCAAGGAATTTGTCCATTTCCTCTAGGTTTTCAAATGTGTTAGAGTACAGTCTTTCATAGTATTCTGTTATGATATTTTTTATTTCTGTTGGATCTGTGGTGACAACTCCCCTCTCATTTCTAATTTGGGTTATTTGTTTCCTTTCCTGCTTTTCTTTAGTAAGTTTAGCCAGAGGTTTGTCAATTTTGTTGATGTTTTAAAAAAACCCGGTTTCGGTCTTTTCAATTCTTTCAGTTGTTTTTCTGTTCTGTAATTCATTTAGCTCTGCTCTAATCTTTATGATTTCTTTTCTTCTGGTGCCTGAGGGTTCCTCTGTTGTTCTGTTTCTACCTGTTCAAGCTGTAGGGTTAGTTCCTTGATCTAGTTACTTTCTTCCTACCAGATGTGTCCATTTATGGAGATAAACAGACCTCTGAGCACTGCTTTGGCTGTATCCAATAGGTTCTGGTAGGAAGTGTTTTTGTTCTCGTTGGAATCCATGAATTTCTTTATTTGATCCTTGATTTCTTCTGTAACCCATGTTTTTTTGAGCAAGATGTTGTTCAGTTTCCAAGAGTTCCACTTTCTAACTATGTGTTTTCTGCTATTGATTTCAACTTTTATGGCTTTGTGATCTGAGAAGATGCTTTGCAGTAATTCAATGGATTTTGTATGGATTTTGTTGAGCATTGCATTATGTCCTAACACATGGTCAATTCTGGAGAATGTTCCATGTGCACTGGAGAAGAAGGTGTAGTTGTCCATTGATTGGTTGAAAGTTCTGTATGTATCAGTGAGGTTTAGTTGGGTAATTGTGGCAATGAGGTCTTCTGTATCTTTACTGAGCTTTTTTCTAGATCATCTGTCCAATATTGAGAGCGGAGTGTTGAAGTCTCCCACTATTATTGTGGAGTCATCTAACTCTCTTTTGAGTGTAGTCAGTGTTTCTTTGACGTATTTAGGTGCTCTCATATTAGGTGCATAAATATTTAATATAGTTAAGTCTTGTCTGTGTACTGAATCTTTCAGCAATAAATAATGTCCATCTTTGTCCACGATGGTGGATTTGACATTAAAATTGATTTTGTCTGAGATTAGAATTGCCACTCCTGCTCTTCTTTGTTCATTGTTAGCTTGATATATATTCTTCCATCCTTTAATTTTCAGTTTTTTCCTATCTTTAGGTCTCAAGTGAGTTTCCTGTAGACAATATATGTATGGGTCATGTCTTTTGATCCAAGATGTCACTCGATGTCTCTTTACTGGAGCATTCAGTCCATTCATATTCAATGTAATTATTGATAGGTATGTGTTCACTGCTGCCATTGTGATATGTTTATTTTTGTGTTGATGTTTTCTCTGTTGTTCTTATTACTCTGTTCTGGGACATTCGTTTTTGTGAGTTGATTTTTCACCTTTTTCAGAGCTGGTTTTGTAGTTGTTGAGACTCCTGTGTTACATTTCTTGAAATAGTATGATACATCTTTGTTGTGCTTTACAGCTGCCCCTATGATCCCCCCTAATAAACTATATGTAAACCCAACTTTAATTACTACCAGTCTTGTCATCTTCCTCTCCATCTGGAAGGACTATTACGACTGTAGTACATCCCTCTTTTTAATATGATGGCACCATAGTTTTCATGATGATCATTGGATTGCTTCTTTCCGTATTAAAGCTGTGATTGACTTTGGAGCCTTCCCTAACTGAGTAGAATTTTGAGTAGTGTGTCTTTCTAAAATATAAAGTTAGTGGTTTTGTTCTTCTAAGCCAGAGCCAAGAACTTCTTTGAGTATTTCTTGTAGTTTTGGTTTGGTTTTTACAAAGTCTCTGAGTTTCTGTTCATCTGGGAATGTCTTAATTTCATTTTCATATTTCAAAGTTAGTTTTGCAGGATATATAATTCTTGGTTGGAAAGTCTTCTCCTTCAAGGCTTTGAATGTGTTGCACCACTGTCTCTGTGCCAGCATGGTTTCTGCTGAGAAATCTGACGAGAGCCTACAGGGCTTCCCTCTGAATGTTAGCTTTGCTTTGAGTTTTGCTGCCTTTAAGAGTTGCTGCTTATGTTTCATTTTGTTAAGCTTGATTATAATATGTCTTGGAGTCTTTCTTTTGAGATCTATATTGGGTGGCATACGATATGCATCTGAGATGTCTATATTCTCTTCCTTCATGATTTCTGGGAAGTTTTCTTTCAGCAGCTCAGCAACGATACTCTCTGTGTTCTCAGATGTCTCACCCTGTTCAGGGACTCCAATTAATATAAGGTTGTTCCTCTTAACAGAGTCCCACATGCATCTTAATGTTTCTTCATTTTTTTTTTTTGTTTCTTTTTTCTGATTTCTGCTCATAGACACTGGCATCAGTAGCTCTGTCTTCCAAGTCAGAAATTCTTTTTTCCATTTGTTCCATTCTGTTTTCTTGGCTTTGCGTAGAAGTTTCTATGTCTTTGATTTTGTTCTTGATCTGTTGGATTTCAGAGTACTGGTGTTCCATCAGATCAAACAGCTTGCTTAATTTTTCATTTTGTTCTGCTGCATTTTGTATAAGGTCTAGAAGGGCTCTGTATATAATCATTTTGTATTCACTCTCTGATGCTTTCATAAAAGTTTCTTTGTCTGGAAAACTCCTTGCTTGCTTTGTTTGGGAGCCTTCTGAAGCCATCGGTGATTTCTTGTATGCCACAAGTGTCTGTTGCTTTTTGGGTCCCATGCGAGTAAGGAGAGGCTGGAAGAGATACTGTGAGGATGGACAGCAGATGTTTCTCTAGGCTGTCTTAAAATGGAAAGCAGAAGGTATCTGACCACTTCCCAAGTCAGTCAGGTTTTTAGGTGTAGAGGTTCCTCTTCTCAACTGGCAAAGTAAGCACCACTATATCCGACCCCAGATGATAAGAATTAGTTCAGAATGCAGCAGTGCCACTGCCCTGTTGGCCTCTGCTGTCAGGGCATAGCCTTAGGTGACACTGTGTAGAGTATTGCTTTTTTGGTAGAAAAGTGCTCTCCTGTGTGCAGGTTCTGGCTCCCAAGCTAAGAATTAGGTCCAGCTGTGGCCACCATAACAAAGCTGGCGTCCTCCACACAGGCAGCAGATAGAGGGGCTACAGGTGCCAAGAGGTAGTGATTCCTCTGCTTTTGTTGCAGGACCCTCAATATAGGTGGCACTGTGTAAATTACTGTTTTTCTGTCAGAGAAGCGCTGTCCTGTTTGCAGGCGCTGGCTCCCAGGCTAAGAATTGGGTCCTGCTAAAATCTCCGTACCCAACATGGTGTCCTGCACACTGACTGTGAAATTCTGTACAAACCCCACTGTGGCAGAGATAAAACAACAGGCCCAACGTGGCTAGACTAACAGAGTCCTAAGCCTCGCTCTCAAAATGTGGGAATTTTGCCTGCCTATCCCCCCAGCAGCACATCTGAGTCTAGCTGCTAGGCAAGACCCGGCTCCGCCCGCTGACCAAGGCAGAGAAAAAAAAAGTCAAAATGGTGCGTTTACCTTCAGTCCGTGAGAACCAGGGCTAGCCAGGAGTGGGAGTCAGTGAAAGAGAGGAGGTTTTTCACTCAGTGGTATGAAGTCCAAATTAACAGCCCTGTGCCGTGACCTGGGGTTGATTAGGTGATCAGAAGACTCCGTTTGATCATCAATTCAGGTCTTGGTTTCCAGAGGGATATAGAGAGACGTGTGCTTAGTCTGCCATCTTGACTCTGCCTCCTCTGTTTCAGTTTTTTTACAGATGGACATCCAGTTTTACTAGTACCATTTATTACAAAGAAAGTCTTTTCATCCATTTAATGGACTTTGTGCCTTTCCCAAAGATCAGATAACCATAGAGTTGATGGGTTTAAGTTTGAGTTCTCAGTTCAATTCTACTGGTCTATATATCTGTCCTTGTACCAAGTACAAGGCTGCTTTGACTACAATGGCTGTATGTTAGCTTCTGAGATCAGGTAGTGTGATGTCTCCTACTTTGTTCTTCTTTTTCAGTAATGCTTTACTTATCCAGAGGTACTGTCCTTTTCATACTAAGTTATTGATTAATCTTTCCATCTCCTTTAAGAATACTGTTGGTGTTTGGATTCAGATTGCATTACATCTGTAGATTGCTTTTGGTAGAATTGACATTTTCACAATGTCGAATCTACCTATCCATGAGCACAGTATGTTTTTCTGTTTATGTAGGTCTCTTTTGGTTTCTTGTAGTCCTGTTTTGTAGTTGTTTGTTTTTGTGCAGATCTTTTGTATCCGTAGTTAGATTTATCCCTCTTTTATTTATTTAGGGGCTATAATAAATGAATCTTTCTCTCAATTTCAGTAGTTTTCTTGCAGAGTCTTCTGGGTTTTCTAAATATATAGGATCATATTATCTGTGAAGAGTGGTAGTTTTATTTCTTCCTTTCCAATTTTGATGCCCTTTATTTCTTTTTCTTGCCTTATTGTTCTAGATAGGACATCCAGCACAATGTTAAACAGGAGTGGTGATCCAAAGCATCAGGATAAATGCTTCTTTCAGCTTCTCTCCATTGAACATGATGTTTCTGTTGTCTTTGTATAAATACCCTTCATTATGTTCCAGAATTTTCCTTATTCTTGCTTTATTGAATAAGTTTATCAGGAATGGGCAGTGGCTTTATCAAATGCCTTATCTGCATTGACTGAAATGATCATCTGATTATTTTCTTTGTTCTGTGTATGTGGTGGATTTTGTTGATTGATTTTCTAATGTTGAACCATCCTTGTATACCTGGTATGAATTCCACTTGATCATGGTGAATTACTTTTGTGATAAGAGGCTGAATTCTATGGGCTAAATTTTTGTTGACAGTTTTTACATCCATATTTATGAGAAACATTGATCTGTAATTTTCTTTTTCTTTCTTCCTTTTTTTTTTTTTGGTGTCTTTGCCTGTTTTTGTTATCAGGGTTATGCTGCCTTCATGCCATAAATTTGAGATTATTCCTTCCTCTTCTACACTCTGAAACAGTATGAGCAGTCCTGGTGTGATCTCTAAATTTCTGGTGGAATTCTCTAGTGAACCATCTGGGCCAAAGCTTTTGTTGTTGTTAGGAGCTTTTTTAATTACCTCCTTAATCTCTTCTGTTTTATGGATCTGTTCATATTTTCTGTCTCAGCTTGTGTTAGTTTAATTAGGTAGTATGTCTCAAAATTTGTCCATTTCCTCAAGGTTCTCAAATTTGCTGAAGTACAGTTTTTCATAGTACTGTGTTACGAGTGTTTGTTTTTTGAGTTAGGTCTGTTGTAATGACCCCTATCATGTTACTTGCTTTTTCTCCTTTTTTTTTCTTTTGTCAGTTTGGCCAATTGTCTGTGTGGATCTTTTCAAAGAACCAACTTTTAGCCTTGTTGAGTCTTTCTATTGTTTTTCTCTATTTCATTTATTTCTACTCTAACTTTATTCTTTCTTCTTTTTTTTTCTGGTGGCTCTGTATCACGTTTGCTGTTCCCTTCCTATTTGTTTGAATTGTAGAGCTAGTGTTTTTTATTTTGGCCCATTTTTATTTCTCGACATGTGCACTTTTGCCCATAAATTGAACTCTGAGCACTGCCTTTGTTGTGTCTCAAAAGTTTTAGTATAAAGTGTTTTCATTCTCAGTTAATCCAGGAGTTTTTTTATACCTTCTTTGAGTTCTTCTATCACTCAGTTGTTTTTAATCAAGGTCTTGTGCAGTTTCCATGTATTTGACTTTTTTTATTCTTGCTCTTCTTGTTAATGATTTTTACTTTCATGGCATTGTAATCTGAGAGAATTCTTTGTATTATTTTGATGTTTGGGATTTTATTGAGGTTTGCTTTGTGGCCCAAAACCTTGTCTGTTCTGGAGAATGTTGTTCTATGCGCATTATGAAAGAATGTACCCTTTGCTGCTGCTGGGTCAAGGGTTCTATATATGTCTCTGAAGTCTAGTTGGTTGATTTTGGCCTTTAAATTCTCTGTATTTTCAAGGAGTTTCATTTATTCATTAAAGATATTCTGTTCTTCACTGAGAATGGTGTGTTGAAGTCTCTTAATGTTATTGTGGAAGTGTCTGTTTCTCTTTTCAGTGCTGTTAGAGTTATCCTTATGCATTTTGGAGCTTTGTCATTGGCTGTGTAAGTATTTATTTAGGTTACATGTTCTTGATGGATTGTCTCTCTAATTATTATATAATATCCTTCCTTGTCATTTATTGTTGATTCTGCCTTAAAGTCTAATGTACCTGAGATTACTATTGTCACAGTCCCATTTTTTTGGTTACTATTTGCTTGATACATTTTTCCATCCTTTGAATTTTCATATAGTTATGTTTCTGTGTCTAAGATGTGTTTCCTGTAGACAGCATATTGATAGGTCATATTATTGTTGTTGTTGTTTTTAATCCATTCTGCCTGTCTTAGTCTCTTCACAGGTCCATTTAGGGCATTTGCATTCAGTGTGATTATTGACAGGAGTGAGTTTATTGGTGTCATTTTGTAATGCCTTTGTGTGTGTGTGTGTTGCTGGCATTTTATTTGTTCCTTTTACTCCTCTGTGCTGAGTTTCTTTTGCTTTTGGGTTTTCTGTTCTTTCATTGTTGCAGATTTTGTATTTACTGAAATTTTGTGCTTTTTTTTCAATTCTGATGAGTAGGTTTGTTAACTTTCTACTTTGGTATCTTAAAACTTATCCTTATGTTCCCGTGTTTGAACCAGTCGTTTATTACTTTTATCAACTTGACTTCCTATCCATTTGAAAATTCTATACCTGTGCCATTTATTCCCCCTTTTATTGTTTAAAATTTTTTTTATTAATTAAGCCAAGCCAAGCGCCATAGAGTCAGATCCGACTCATGGCAACCCTAGGGGCCAGGGTAGAACTGACCCCCAGAGTATTCAAGGAGCACCTGGTGAATTTCTAACATCTATCAATTATCTATCTATGATGTACCCTCAGCCCCCCACCCACCCATGTAGCCAACACAGTCATTTCCTTCTGTGTATAATTCTCCTGTTAAATCCTTGAGACCCCTTTTATTGATGTCTTTGTTTCCCTGTTTTAATTATTTTAGCTTTGTTTTATTATTGAGAGTTTTTACCTAGGTTGGTATTTGACTGATGCTGTTCTGCATCAGACTCTGGTTTTTGTCTGATGTTGTTAGTTCTCTAACAGAATGACTCCCTTTGATGTATCTTCTAAGTTTGGTTTGGTTTTTGCTAGTTGTCTTAATTTCTGTTTGTCTGAAAATGTCCTAATTTAATCATCATATTTGAGAAAGTGTTTTATAGGATATAACATTCTTGGTTGACTTTTTTTTCTTACATGGTTTTATGTCATTCCACTGCCTTCCTGTGCGCTTTTTTTTTTGAAACTTTTTTTATTATTGTGATTAAGTGAAAGTATATAACCTAAATTAAATTTGCATACCTGCCTATCTGCAGCTCCTTCTTCTCCCCTTGCCTGGTGACAGCACACTCCTCGTTTTTGTCCTATATATGTCATATCCTCTTAATCTCTTGTCAACTCCTCTCCACCCTCTCCCCTCCCTTCTAGTAAGAGGCTAGTTGGACAATATCCTACAGCTGCATAGAACCATAAAGCACACACACCCTGTGGTCACATTGTGTCCTTGATTCCATTATATTCCTGTCTGAAAAATTGACCTCAGTCAAGTTTTCTGGTCAGGGCAGTAGCAGGTCTAGGGACCATACTCCTAGCAGAACCTCCAGGCCCCTGGACCATCAATTGCAGTCTTTTAGTGGAATTCTTAAGGTGCACCCTTCTTTCTCTTGTGTTGCCGCTGGGACTCAATATCGTGTGCCCCATCACAGCTGTCTTTGGTGGTGGCCAGGTACCATCTGGTTCTTCTGATCACACATTGATACAGTCATCCATTCACATGGCTCTTTCTGTCTCTGGGTTCTTTTTTTCTAGTGTTTTTGTTGTTCTTGGTGATCATCTATTCCAGATGAGTTGGGACCATTAGGCGTATTGTGTGCATGTTTTCTGTCAAGTAATCAAAACTTAGTCTTACTGTTTCCCCTTTGTAAACGACTTTTCATTCTTCTTGAACTGATATAATACTTTTTTCTTTGTTTTTGGTTTTAAAAAGTGAGATTATGGTATGACTTGGTGACTTTCTTATGGGGTCAACCCTGTTTGAGGTTCTCTGAGCTTCTTGGATTGTCAACTTTTCATCTTTCATAATATTTAGGAAATTTTCTGCCAACAAATCTTCAACAGTCTTCTCTGGTTTTCCATTTTCTCCCCCTTTCTCTGAAACTTCAATCTGTAAAACCTTTTACTCTTCATTGTGTACCACATCGTTCTTAAATTTTCCTTTTCTTCATTGTTTTCTCTGAGTTTTCCTCAAAGTGACTTTCATGGTTTGTCTTGAATCTCACTGGTTCTGTCTTCTATTGTTTCAAATTTGTTCCTAAAGCCTTTTATTGAGTTGCTCATTTCTGAAATTTTGTTTTTATCTTTTGGATTTCTAGTTGCTGTCTTTATGATTTCTAATCGTTTACTTACTTTAAGGTTTTGTTCTTGTGCTATTCCCCTGAATTCATCATTGTTTTGTCCATGTTTCCTTGAGTTTTGCTATGTTTTCTTTGGTTTAATCTTGTGTTTTCTGTAATTTTGTATGTATTCTCCTTGGTTTTGTCTGTATTTCCTTGATCTGTTTCCTAATCTCTCAGAAAATCCTAAATATTAGTCTTTTGAATTCCATATCAGATACTTCCATTGCCTTTTCTTCTACTGGAAGGTTATCTGCTTCTTTATTTTGGTCATTCGCTGAAGTCATCTTGTCCTTCGTTTTTGTGTTTTGATACTGTGTGCTGTCTCTGAAACACTAAAGTATTATTTTCTTTTTTATTGACTCTGTTTCATTTATTTTGCCCCACTTTTAAATTTTATTTTGTTACATCACTACTGGCAGGTTAGGAATGTTCAGCTGCTAGCTCATTTGTGGGCATGGTATTTCTCACAACCTTGTCTAGTTGGTCAGGGCAGCAGTAGGATGCTGTAGTTTGGGAGGTGGCATACAGGGCAAAAGAGTGAGGGGTGGGAAAGCATGTTTCTCTTGTTACCAGGTGCTTCATCTCCTGTAGGTGGCTCCATGAATTTGCCTTCAGCTGTGCTCCAAGATAGCAATATTGTGCTCTATTAGCTGGCAGGGAATCTCTACTCCATAACTCTCCTCATTATCTGTTCTCCACCCACTTCTTTTTCCATTTGGTATTTGATTTCGATTTAGTTCCTTGTCCCTTCATTTGATTCTTAGTGTTCCAAGATTGTTGTTTGTATCTGTTTTACTTAGTTTTTCAGGTCTGTGCTGCAGAAGGATGCCATGGTGTTTGTCTATAGGGCCATGTTGGCACTGACTCTTTTTCTCTCACTTTCTTGATGGTATTCTTTGAAACACAAAAGTTTTTGTTTTTCTCTTTAATTTTTTAATTATACTTAAGTGAAAGTTTGAAGCTCAAGTCAATTTGGCCTGTAAAACCCTGAGCACCTGTCACTGTGCTACTCTATCTGTGCTCCTCACCCTGTGACAGCACATTCTTCCCTTCCACTCTTTACTTCCAGCATCCACTCAACCAGCACTTATTCCCTCCTTTTCACCCTCTCTTTTCCCCTCTAAAGAGAAACAAGTAGGACTACCTCATATATATGTTAAACCATAAAATATACACACGACCTGCATCACTGTGTGTCTCCAGGTCCAGTCTATTCTTTGAAATGTTGGCTTCAGTACTGGTTTAGCTCTGGGCTAACAGCAAGTCCAGAGCTCATGTTCTCAGAGGACCCTCAAGGTTGTCAGACCACTAAGTCTGGCCTTTTAATAGAGTTCTTGATTTGCACACCCCTTTTTGTCATGCTATATCAGGGGCTCTACATTGTGTTCCCTGACAGGGCTGTCTTTGATAGTGGCTGGGCACCATGTAGTTCTTGTGATCACATGCTGATATAGTCTCCCAATCATATGGACCCTTTGAAGTACAAAAGTTTTTAATTTTAATGATGTCCAATTTAACTGTTTTTCCCTTGGTTGCTTGTGCTTTTGATATCATATCCAAAAAATCATTGCCTAATGCAAGTCACAAAGATTTATGACATTGTTTTCTTCTAAGAGTTTAATAGTTTTAGCTCAAATATTGATGTCTTTAATCCGTTTGGAGTTCATTTCATTTTTTTTATATGTAAGTATCAAGTTGTCCCAGCAATATTTGTTGAGAACACTGTATTTTTCTCATCATTTCCTTATTGAATAGTCTTGGCATTCCTGTCAAAAAAAAACAATTAAATATAATTATTCAAGTTTATCTCTGGATTCTCAACCCTATTTCATATATAACGTATATATACATATATATGTATGTGTGTGTATATATATATATATATACACACACACACACACACATGCCAAGCCAGCCAAGTGCCGTCGAGTCGGATCCATATATATATATATACACGTACATATATATGCGTATAGTTATGCTGGAAGTCCCAGTGGCATAGCAGTTAAGTGCTATGGCTGCTAACCAAAAGGTTGCAAGTTCAAATCTACTACATTCTCCTTGGAAACCCTATAGGGCAGTTCTACTCTGTCTTTTAGGGTTGCGATGAGTCAGAATCAACTTGATGGCAATGGAATCGACTTATGCCAGTATAACACTGTCTTGATTACTGTTGTTTCGTAGTAAGTTTTGAAATCAGGAAATATGAGTCCTCCAACTTTGTTCTTTTTCAAAATTGGTTTGACTATTCTAGGTTCCTTGAATTCCCATGTGAATTTTAGGACAATTGTCATTTTCTGCAAAGAAGCCAGCTAGGGTTTTGATGGGGGTTGTGTTGAACTGTAAATCAATTTGAAGAATATTGCCATGTTAGCAATATTAAGTCTCTGAATCCATGAGATATTTTTCCATTTATATAGGCTTTCTTTAAATAATATTTTGTAGTTTTCAGAGTATAACATTTAAGTTTCTTTTGTTACATTTGTTCTTAAATATTTTATTATTTTTGATGTTACTGTTAATGGACTTGTTCTCTTAACTTCACTTTCAGATTATTCATGGTAACTATGTATAAAAGCAATTAACATTTTTGTATTGATGTTGTACCCTGCAACCTTGCTGAATTCATCATTTAGTTCCAAAAGTTTTTTAGTGGATTCCTTAAGACTTTAGATGTGTAAGATAATGTAATTTGCAAATGTAGGTTTACTTCTTCCTTTTCAACAGTATGCTTTTATTTAATTTTCTTGCCTAATTGCCCTGCTTGAGTCCCCAGTACAATGCTGAATAGAAGTTGAAATCCACCAGGCACTTCTTGTAAACCCTATGGGGCAGTGAGAGTGTATATCGTCATAGGGTGAGAAACATCTGTCTTTCATCATTAAGTGTGACATTTAGCCGTGGATGTTTCATAGATGCCTTTTTTTCATATTGAGGAAGTACTCTTCTATTCTTAGTTTGTTGAGGTTATTTTTGTTGTTGCTGCTACTGTTTGTTTTTCACCAAGAAAAAGTTGTTAAATTTTACTAAGTGCTTATTCTTCATCTACTGAGATGATTGTTTTTTCGTCTGTAATTCTAATGATATGATGATTTATATTAATTGATTTTAAGATATTAAGCCAACTTTGAATTTCTGTTGATATTCCATTTTCTGTTTGCTCAGTCTTTCATATTCTGCTCGAGGATAGAGACCAGTGTATAGGTGATAAATCAGGGCTTTGGATGTTTCACTTCAGCCTATTGTCTTTTCTTGCTCAGCCTGAATGTGTTAACCAAACAAAACCCAAACCCAGTCCTGTTGAATTGATTCTAACTCATAGTGACCCTATAGGACAGAGTAGACCTGCTCCATGGAGTTTCCAAGGAGCACCTGGAGAATTTAAACTGTTGACCTTTTCGGTTAGCAGATGTAGCACTCAATCATTATGCTACCAGGGTTTCTATGAAACAAAAAGTAATAAAAAATAAAATAATTACTTGCTAGTATTTAAGAATTAAGAGATCTTTTGGCTTGGCTTACCTGAGAACATGGATTACTTTTTTTTAAATCAAAAGATGTTGTAATTGGTGTTACTATGTCAATTTGTTGATGTTGCAGTGATTATAACCTTTAGATGGGCATGTATTGTTCTCTTCAACACAGTCTCTATAAATTCCATTCAGCCTACTTCATTTACTGTTCTTTCATTTCAATTACCTGCCTATAGGCATAGAGTATATGACTTTGATTTATGAGCTCAAGGCATGATCTTCTCTTTTGCTGAGAAAATTCAAACAGAGGCCCACAGTATCAACTAAAGTAAAACAGAAATTTTACCTACCTATTTTGAATCCAAAGGTCTTCTGATTGAGAGAATAAAGGGCATTTTGATGTCAAAGATCTTTGATCTCACAAACTTTTGACCTTGATGTTATAACTCTGCCCTTGTATCTCATCATACATCCAGATTTTATGGCTAGCACCTAAAAATGACATTAAATCCAAGAAACATAATTTTTTATTTTTTAATTCATTTATACTGAAAGGTATTAGTAGACATAATCTACATAAAACAAAAGCAACAATTGCTGAAAGCCTACCTATAGTAAAATATATGTATATATATATAAATCAGGTTGTACAATCACACATATTTTGGTAACATTAAAAGCTTAAGGAAAAAAAGGAACCTGAAAATTTTGCTTTAGGCTGAAATTTTACAGAAAGAGTACACTTTTTGGTAAAATTTAGATGCATACAATTTAAATTAAAAAAATAATAGCTAGTAGTTCAAATTCAAATTAGCAGATGGTATTTGACAGGGAATGAAAACCAGATCATTATTTTTTTTTTAATTATGACTGAGTGAAAATGTACATTTCCATATAAATTTACATGCCCACCTATTTGCAGCTTCCACTGCTCTCCTTGCCCAGTGATAGCACATTATTCCTCTCTGCTCCATACATGTCTCATCTTCCCAACAGTTTCCTTTCCCCTCCTCTCCAACCACTCCCCTTACTCCAGCCGGAGGTCAGCAGGATATCTTACAGATGCACAGAACCATAAAGTGCATCCAATATATGGTCACTCTGCATCGCCAAGTCCAATCCATTCATGTCCGAAGAGTGGACCTTCATTATGATTTATGGGCAAGGGCAGCATCAGGGCCAGGGGCCATGCTCCCAGGGAAACCTCGAAGCCGCTGGACCATTAATTGAGGTCTTTTAGTGGAGATCTCAGGATGTACCCCTTTTTATTCTTGTGTTGCCAGTGAGACTCAACTTTGTGAGCTCCATCGCAGCTGTCACAGGTGGTGGCCAGGCACCATCCAGTTCTTCTGGTCCCAAGTCGATTTAGGCACCAACTCATGTGGGTCTCTCTATCTTCTGGGTTGTCTTTCCCCCATGTCGTTTTGGTCCTCAGAGAGCATCCGTTCCTGCTGAGTTGGGACCATTTGCTGTGCCCTCGGATGGCAGCTTGGCAGCTTTTAAGACCCCAGATGCCACTCACCAATGTGGGGTGCAGAGAGCCCTCTTAGCAATACGCTAATTGTGCCAGTTGGCCCCAATTTCACCTAACAGCATGGTCCCCTGCCCCCTGCCCCAGCTTCTCTGACCTTGCAATGTTGGGTTAAGATGGAAGGAGTATTCAGGTTATGTTGAAGTCCACTTGATACTGTTTTTGTTTCTAATGTGTGCTATCACTGATTTCACCCAACCAAATTTCTACCAACTACCTAATCTAAACCCCTCCCCCTTTCTCCCCTGCATTGCAGCCATCACGGAGTCTTTTCTTATATACATAAGTCTGTTTTCCAGTTTTTATCGTAGGGGTCTCATACAATATTTGTCCTTTTGTCTCCGACTACTTTCGTTCAACATAATGTCTTCCAGTTGAAACCAGGTTATGAGATGTTTCCTGGAATCATCGTTATTCTTCATCATTGCGTAGTGCTCCATTGAGTATATGTACCATAGTTTACTTATCCATTCCTCTGTTGTTGAGCATCTGGGTTGATTCCATCTTTTTGCTATCGTGGACTGTGCTGCAATAAACATTCTTGTGCATGTGTTTGTTGGTGTGAATGGCCTTGATTCTGTAGGATATATTCCAAGTAGTGGAATTACTGGGTCAAATGGTATATCAATATCCATTTTTTTAAGGAAGCACCAGATTGCTTTCCAAAGAGGCTGGACTATTTTGCAACCCCACCGACAGTGTAGGAGAGTTCCACTTTCTCCACAGCCTCCCCAGCATTTTTGATTTGTATTTTTTGGATAGATCATTAAAATTTTTAATGTAAGAGTTACCAAGAAAATAATTCATTCTGATAAAAATTTTAGTAAAATTTCAGTAAAATAAAAATTTAAACAAAAAGTGTTCAAAAATTTTTTTACTTACATAAAAAACAGAATAAGGGATTAAACTCTTCTCAAGAAAATACTGTCTGAAATATTTATGAAAATTCATTTTCGTTTGCATAACTTAGATACCACCATTCATTTAAAATATTGACCAGCCTCCAAATGCCCAATAGTTCAAAAAGGTGAGAATCTGAAGTGCAAGATCACAGGGTTGCTCTAGGCATCTGATTGACTGAAGCCAGATAAGTGAGTGTAGTGACAATCCCCCATTGCCATCGAGTTGATTTCCAAAGCTGACAACATTTTGGAAGCAGACGGCCATATTTTTCTCCCAGTGAGAAGCTGGTAGGTTGAAATGACCAACTGCTTTTGGTTGGAAGCAGAATGATTAACCACTGTGCCAGTCTAGTGCGGTCAAAAGGGATTTTACAAACTAATTCTGCAAAGACTGCTCAGTCTCTTGAAACCAGTCAAAGCATATATAAATACAGAGAAAAAAGAATGGATAAAATATCACAAGATGCTTATGGATCATGAGTATTTACTGGAGACCACTGACAAACCTATTTCTTCTTTCCCCCAAGAGCACCAGTGAGAGTCCTCAGGTCTGGAAGATGGAAGACGTGATAACCAGTAAAATGTCCATTGCATGGCAGCTGCCGCAATACGCCCTGGTTACGGCAGGGGAAGTGATGTTCTCTGTCACGGGACTTGAGTTTTCTTATGCTCAGGTATGTTTTTGCAAGGAGACGTGAAGACGAAAGCACTGCTCAGAAGCTGTTGAGTTTGAATTCTGGCTCTGGTTTAAATAGGGATGTGATCCAGGCTAAGAGCTGCATTTCTTTTGGTCTTGGGTTCCTTCTATAAGAACGAACCTGAACAAAGAGTCGTCTTGACACCCAGGATCCTTGCAGTGCAGCACAGAAGCCTATGTTGTTGTGGTTAAAGGAAAGGATGCTCGAAGATTAGGAAAGAGTAAGGGCTGTAGAGCCAGACTGCCCGTGCTCAGATTTTGGCTGCACAATCTGTTGTGTAACTTTGAGCAAGGGAATTAACTTCTCTCTAACACTGTTTTTCTTTGTATAAAATAATAATACTGATAGAACTTACCTCTTAGAGTTATTTTGAAGATAATATGATATAGAATTAAAATATTCAATTTTATTGTTATCACTAACATTATCAAGACCACTGTAATCAATGCGATAGCTGAACTTAATGGGAGAAAGTTAAATACGGGGGCTTTTGTGGGGGAAACTTTCTGAAGGGACTGATGGGCCGTGGGGGTGGTGTAGGGAGTTTGTTTATTCACTAATTTCTCTCCTCTCTAGGCTCCCTCTAGCATGAAATCTGTACTCCAGGCAGCGTGGTTGTTAACAGTGGCTTTTGGGAATGTCATTGTGCTTGTTGTGGCGCAGTTCAGTAGCCTGGTCCAGGTATGTAGCTGAGGGAAGCAGGAGTTCTTGTCTACCCGTAGATTTCCCCCAAATTCCTTTTCTTCCTCTCCTCATTTTTCTGCCGCCCACATCTTCTAGAGTTGTGCCATGAGACAGATTAGATATACACAGACTTTGCTGGGAAAGTAGACATGTGTGGGTGGCAATAATGGTGGCCATAGGTGCATGTAAGGAGATGCTAAGGTATCCAGTCTTCTCAGAAAACCAATGCATCAACTGGTGATTCTAGATAAATATATTTCCCATTTCTTCTCCTGTGAAGATCCCTTTACTTTAGTAACTAAGTTTCTCCATGCTCTTCTTTGTCTTACAGTGGATTCTCTAGAAAGAAAAAACAATGCAATATATAAACATATATTGAGAGAGATTTATATCAAGGAAATGGCTCATATGATTGTACAGTCTGGAAAGTCCCAAGTACATGGGTCAGGCTGTAGGCTTTTCCTGACTTACAGGGGCTGGCAAACCCAAGACCAGCAGGTCAGACAGCAGGCATTGGGTTCACAGGCTGTGGCGGCTGACAAATCCCAAGATCAGAAGGTTAGCTGCCACCTCAAGTTCCAAGAATCAGAGGTCAGATGAGCAGGAGCCAGCTGCAGGATTTAGAGTGAGCAAAAGCCATCAGTCTTTGCCAGAAAGTCCACCTATATTGGATGTAGGCCATATCACCAAGGAAATTTCCCTTCAGTAGATGCGCTGCTCATAAAAGATCTTATCATGGAGGTGGTTACATTATATCAGATCTTATTTTGGAGATGATTTCATCATTATATAACTGTCAAACTATATCACAACTGCCAAACCACTGAGATTCATGGCCCAGCTGAGTTGACACAGGTCTCTTAACTATCACCTTGTCTTTTATTTCTTTCTCCCTGCAGTGGGCTGAATTTATTTTGTTTTCCTGCCTCCTGCTGATAGTCTGCCTGCTCTTTTCCATCATGGGATACTACTACATTCCTGTAAAGTCAGAGAATATTTGGGGATCAGAAGATAAGCGGATTCCTCATATTCAAGAGAACATGATCAACATGGAGACCAAGAGGACAAAGTTCTGACATTTCCCTTAACTCTGCCCCAACACTAGTTCCTGACCCTAGTCAGCCATTATCCATCTTCAAGCATTTTCTCCCACTGGGTTAGGTGAGAGGGATAGCATCATATCTGGGCAGCTCTCCTCCATCTTTTTCCGTGATAAAGGTGGTTCTAGAACTGAGTTTTCTAGCATACCTTTGAGCAAGACTTGTGAGACTCCATGTCTTCCCACTGTCAGTGAGTTCAGTAAACTTTGTGCAGTGTTGCTGAAGCTGACCTGATAATGTTCAAATGGCTATGAAAAAGACAGATGAATAACTGACATCAGTCTCTGTTAGTGTACAAATGTGTGTGGAAATTCTTTCACAAGTACTGATGTCCCACTTGTTGAGGTGCTGAATTGAAGAATTTACAAGTACTGATGTCCCACGTGTTGAGGTGCTAAACTGAGAGCTGGAATACTAGGGAAATGGTATTGTAAGTGTTTTCATAAGTAGTGAAAGGGTTTTCTTAGGTTGTACTGTTCACAAGACCTCAAGAACTGTGTGGTATAATCTGGCTCAGCAGCTTACGTGCCAGATAGTCAAGATTGATAAGGCCTTAATAAAATTTTCAATACCAAAAGGTAGCAGGAGACAGAATGCCATTTTATTAAAACACCAGGAGAGGATATACCTTTCTGATGCTTATATCTTATCTACTCACCCAAACACCCTTTTCTTAGTACTTATAAATCTTGGACACGAAGTTAAACACAGTAAATACTGGCAGATTCCAACTACTGAACTTTGGTTATAGCAGCCATAGCACCCAACCACTATACCACCAGGGTTTCCTTGTCACAGTTTAACCAAAAAAAACCCCAAATCTACTGCCAATGAATCAATTCTGACTCAAAGCAACCCTGTAGGTCAGAGTAGAACTGTCTCATAGAGTTTCCAAGGAGCACCTGGTGGATTTGAACTACAGGCCTTTTGGTTAGCAGCTGTAGCACTTAACCACTATACCACCATGGTTTTTTTCTCACAGTTTAGGAGGCTAGAAATCCAAATTCAAGACACTGTATTTAGGGAGAGGCTTTCGCTCTCTGCCGGCTCTAGCAGAAGGTCCTTGTCTCTGTTCAGCTTCCATGCCAAGATTCCTCGGCAATCTTCACCTAGAGTGTATCTATCTTGCCTCTTCAGTGCTTCCTGCTTTCTGTGCCCAATTTGCTTTTCTTTACGTTTGAAAATGATTGGCTTAAAACACCCTATACTGATGCAGCCTCATTAATGTAACAAAGAAGACCCTATCCTATATGAGATTGCAAAAACCAAACTCAAATACTATCAAGTCAATTCTAACTCATAGCAACCTTCTAGGACAAGGTAGAACTGTACCGTAGAGTTTCCAAGAAGTGGTTGGTGGGTTCAAACTGCTGAGCTTTTTGTTTAGCAGCCAGTCTCTTAACCACTGTGCCACCAGGGCCCCAGCCAGAAGCATAAATCAGAAACAGCTAAATCCATTGCCATCAAGTCTATTCTAACTCACAGCAACTCTACAGGACAGAATAAAAATGCCCATAGGGTTTCCAAGGAGTAGTTGGTGGATTCGAACTGCCAGCCTTTTGGTTAACAGCCAAACTGTTAACCACTGCTCCACCACAATGTTTATGTTGAGGAGCATATTCAATTTGTAACATTCCACCCATCAGCCTCCCAAGATTTATGTCCTTCCCAAATACAAAACCATTCAAACTATCATCCAAAAAGTCTTAAATCAGCTCCAGGTCTTGAATTTGATCTTCTGAACCACCTAAGTCAAACATGGGTTAGACTTTAGGCATATTCCCTCCTGAGGCAAAATTCCTTTCCATCTCTGGACCCGTGAAATATAGACTATAAGTTACCTGAAACTGGAGGGAAAGAGGGTTCACAGGCATCAAGCCAGTGCAAAACAAATTATATTAACTCTCAAGGGTTGAAAATAATCCTCTGTTCTCTAGAACCATTTGGACAATAGTTTCTCCCTTCACACTCTGGGTATTGACCACACTGTCTAGACCCTGGCTTTGGGAAGCATCTCTGTCTTCTTGGCTTACATGAAGCAGCAGCCCATATTTAAGAGTAGAGATCTGACTCTTTGAAACCTAGAAGGCAATTTTTTCATCCTTTGAAGTAGAAACAGATTACACTCACAAAGTAAGTTACTGGTCCTCTAGGTCTTCTCACAGCAACACTGAGACTCAAGACCATAAAAGCAGAAGAAAAGTTTATCTGGTGGGCCAAGCAAAGGAGCACACTTGGACCTGCGTGGCCAACACGGCTCCTTCATTGGCAGGCCCAGAGATTTATATGGGAAGAAACAAAGTAGTGGGGGATTCTTCTTCAGTGCCTGGTCAGTGGCATGGTCCCTATCCTACAGGGTTGCTGTGAGTCAGAATTGACTTGATGGTATTAGGTTTGGTTTTTGCAATCTCGTGTGGGAATAGGGCTTTCTTTGCTACATTAAAGAAGGTTGGTAGACAGCTCCTGTGATGATGCCCACGTCATCTGTCCAGCACAGTCACACCAGCTGGTGATGGGGGGAAAATGGCAGCTTAGCTCCTCGCATCTACCATCTGGTGGCTGCCTACCTCAAGTAGGTCGTTGATGTGGTTAAGTGCCATCGAGTCAATTTCTACACATAGTGGCTCCATATGACAGAGTAGCATTGTTTCATGGGAATTTCTAGGCTGTAATCATTACAGGAGACCCTGGTGGTACAGTGTTTAAGTGCTGTGGCTGGTAACCAAAAGGTCGGCAGTGGGAATTCATCAGGTGCTCCTTGGAACTTCTGTGAGGCAGTGCTACTCTGACCTATAGTGGTGCTGTAAGTCAGAATCCACCCAATGGCAGCAGGTTTGGTTTCAGGTTTAATCTTTACAGGAGCAGATCACCAGGTCTTTTTCCCATGGAGTTGCTGGGTAAGTTCCAACCACTGACCCTTTGGTTAGCAGCCAAGTACCTAATCATTACACCACCAGGGATCTTATCCACAAGTATAAAAATTGTTGCTAATGCGTCAATTTCAACCCATATCGACCCTAGAGAACAGAGTAGGTCTGCTCTATAGGGTTTCCAAGGAGCAGCAGAGAGATCTGAACTGCCAACCTTTTGGTTAGCACCCTTGTCACTTAACTACTGCACCACCAGGGCTCCATCCACAAATACAGGAGTTAGATTTACAACACATATTTTTGGCAGACATAGTTCAATTCATACCAGACACTAATGGTTATTTGTTAACCTCACTTTTCGATATGGCTGGGACAGGTTTTCTTATTACTACATCATGTCTTGTAATAATTTTATTGGTCTTGACTTCTTTTTTTAGTACTGCTGCCTTCAGCCTCAATTAAAACAGTTGCTCGGTTTTGCTAAATTTTCCTGTTCCGTATTTCCCATCATTTTAAATACCATTTATTCCACTTGGCCTGGGCTTTCCCTCTTTAAGGAACCTGGATGTCAGAAACCTTGGTCCCATAGTGGTTAAGTGCTAGGCTGCTAACCAAAAGGTCAGCAGCTCAGTTCCACCAGGCGCTCCTTGGAAACTCTATAGGGCAGTTCTACTCTGTCCTGTAGTGGCACTACAAGTTGGAGTTGACTTCACAGCAATGGGTTATTTGGGTTTGGTGTTGTATTGGTTAAGTACTTGGCTGCTAACCAAAAAGGTCAATGGATTGAACCAGGAGCCACTCTGTGGGAGAAAGATGTGACAAGGCAGTTCTGCCCTGTCCTATAGGGTTGCTATGAGCTGGAATTGACTTGATGGCAGTGGGTTTGATTCAGTTTATTCCCTGTTTATTTGATGACACTATCTTATTTCTCTAGGTTCAGGCTTTACAATAGCAATGCTCAGTAGAGAATTATAGGCCCACATGAGCATAGAACTGCCTTGTAGTGTTTCCAAGGCTGAAATCTTTATAAAAGCACACTGTCACATCTTTCTCCCACGGAGTGGCTCTTGGGTTCAATCCATTGACATTTTGGTTAGCAGACAAGCACTTAACCTACAGGGTCTGGCATTTACTTTTTTAATATAGTTATACTTCAGAGCACAAGTTACAATTCTACAATTGTGAATTGTAGGAGGTAAATTTTTAATATCCAATAGTTTATTAAATCTACCTTGCAGCATCCAGCAGAATGTTCTACCTAGAATGGATCTTGTATGAATACCTTGCCTTGCTTCTTCTTGTTACTGGAGAAGTCCTGGAGTTCTGCTACCTGCCACAAAAAGCCGATCACTAAGACAGGAGCTTTTGGAGTCAGATCAAAAGTTTTATTTGCAAGGTGGCATTGTGAAGTGGTAGGGAGATACTCTTGTTCTCAGATCCTGTCCAAATTGATCAGACAAAGTCTGAGTATTTAAAGGGAAAGACCACATGCATGTGTGGGGAACAATGTGGGCAAGTTGGGGCATGTTGGGGTCAACTGAGTGGAGGTCAACCAGGTGGAGGCTGACTGGGCAGAGGGGATTAACCGGATGGAAGTGATCAACCGGGTGGAGGTCTGCTTCACAAGCTCGCTGGCCATCATGGAAAGCAGAATGATGTTAGTCATCATCTGGCCAGTAACCTAGAAGAATAATGCTCAAACACAAGTTGCTCCTCCGTCCTCCGGTCTCCCGCATCACTGGTTTCATCAAGACAAAAGGAGTCACTGAATCTATAGTGGAGCCTACAAAGGGCCCCACCCTACACTGCTGCCTGGGGCTTGTGCAGTGTGGAAGTCATGTCTTTCCTTTTGTGTTAGAGATAATTGAAACAAAGTCATCAAGGTCCCTTTAGTTTTGAGCACCCCTGACATGGAGCCTATTTCAGCCTCTGGTTTCAGTCATTGAATTGTGTCCCCCAGACTTTAAGTCAATTTGCTCAGACCACTATTCCCGGTGTTATGTGACTGTAATTTTACCTTAAAGAGGATTCAGATGGGATTGTAACACCCTTACTAAGTTCAGCCTCTGGTTTCATTCGTATGTGAGAAATAAAACACCCTCACAATGGCACTTGGCTTGGCACCCTCGTTTGGAATAGCTTGAGAATGAGGAATACTTCCAGGACTGATATTGTGTAGTATCACAAAGAGTTTATCTGGCAGTCAAAAAACCCACTGCTGTTGAGTCGATTCTGACTCATAGTGACCCTAAAGTTAGAGCCAGTTAAATCTCTAACCATTTAAGATAATAATCATTTACGTCTTATCTCTTCAGGAAAGAAGAAAATTCATAGTTAAGCCTCTAAGTATGCCTAGGGCTAAGGATGCATCCCTTTCAAAAATTCACTTCTAAGATCTATTTCCAGGCTCTGGAACCTGGATTTTCTGGGAAACCAACCGGAGGTGGGAGAGCTTCATGTCTGACTCACTAAGAATTGCTAAAAGAGGCAATAGAGTTTAGATCAATTAACAAATGTGTACTGAGTACTTGCCATGTACCAGATGTTCTTTATACTGTGAAACACACAAAAATGAATCTGCCATCAATGAACTCATAGCTTTGCAGTTTTCAGAATTTTTCTTCAGAAATACTGTATCTGATTTTCAATTTTGTTCTGTCTTACCTTCTACAATCACTTTTGGAGTCTTCTATATCCTTAGACAGAAACCTCTTAACATCCAGGGCTCACAAATTTCTGTTTTTATACTCTTCAACTCCAATAATTTCCATTTTATCTGGAGTAACTCAACTATCCTTGAACTAAACCATATTGCAAGATTCCGCATCACTTGAAAAACACCACCTCCAGCATCTCCGCTTCTGAATTCCTCTGCAATCATAAACTGCTGTCCTTGACAACCTTTCCTGTCCCCCTCAGTGAACTCATTCTTCATTTTCATTGTCATCTTCAATGTCATTTCAGATCCTTCAGTCTATGTAAGAAGCTGACTCTGTTTGCGTCAAAACTGACTTGAGCCCCTAGGTCAATTATTTCAACTATTCATTTTTATCCCCTCAGGATTTTTGGCCCTTAATCCTCTGACATTTCCTCCAGTCTCTATTCCTGGGCAAATCTATCCATCATTTGTATTCCTGTTTCGGCACAGCTGGGCACTACAGGAGGAAGTCAAAAGACTACTGTTATCAGATTAAAAATTCAATGGCATCTACCCATTTTTCATATTAGAAACTCAGGCATTCAATCCGTCATCGAATTTTGTAGATTCTGTTTGCTAAATAGGTTTTTAATTTCTCCACTTCTTTCCATTTTCACTGCCAGTCTATAGCCTAAGCCACAATCATGTCTCTGTATCATTTATGTTTATTCTGAATCTCCATCTTTTCCTTACACTGTTGGCAAAATGCTTTCTCTTAGAATACAAACCGTATTGCTTTTCTGATTAGAACCCTTCATTGCTCCCTATTTAATCTAAGGATAAAATTCTAATTTCTTAACAAGGCCAGCATAGCCCTATCTGACCTGGCCTCTATCTACGCATCTAGCCTCATGCCCTGTTAAAATTGCATACACACAGAGAGAGAGGTGTTGGGATCATACTGAGGATTGCACTGAATCTGCAGATCAATGTCAGTTTGGGGAGAATTGACATCTTTACCACATTGCATAGTCCAAATCTTGAATGTCTTTTTTTTTTTTTTTTAATTTCTTTCCTTTTGTACTTTCTTTGGGTTTAATTTGCTTTTCTCTTACTGATTTCTTGTGATGTACATACATCGATCGTTTGTTTTCAGCCCTTCTTTCATTGGCTATAATTTTACTCTAACCACAACTTGAACTACAATCTCTTAGTTGTTTTTTTCTTGCCTCTTATCTACAGCTCCACATTTCCACCATTTTCATTCTTTCAAATCCCTTTCGAATGTTGTTATGAATTGAATTGTGTCCCCCAAAACTTTATGTCAGCTTGCTCAGACCACTATTCCCAGTATTGTGTGACTGTAATTTTATGTTAAAGAGGATTCAGGTGTGATTGCAACACCCTTACTAAGTTTTAATCCATGATCCAACGTAAAAAGAGTTTTCCTGGGGTGTAGCCTGTACCACCTTTTATCTTACAAGAAATAAAAGGACATGAGCAGAGAAAGTGGGGCCTCATGCCACTAAAAGACAAGCACCAGAAACAGAGTATGTCCTTAGGACCCAAGTTGCCTGCTCAGAGAAGATGCCAGTCCAGGGGAAGATTGATGGCAAGGATCTTCCTCCAGAGCTGACAGAGACAGAAAGCCTTCCCCAGGAGCTGATACTCTGAATTTAGACTTCTAGCCTACTAGACTGTGAGAAAATAAATTTCTGTTTGCTAAGCCATTCGCTTGTGGTATTTCTGTTATAGCAGCATTAGACGACTAGGACATACAACAATTAAGTCCACGAACTTAATTGTTCTAAGTGCTACATACCTCAATACTGAATCTAACTATGGTCACCTTCGAAGTACTCCCCCTGGAAAGCTATGCACTGAAGCCAGAACCTAGCCCATACTTCAAAGCAATTTGGGAACTCTTTTTTCCTGGAATGGCCATCAGAGCTGTCGTTGTATAACCCTTCATGTCCTGAATGTCATAAAAATGTCCTCCTTTCAATATTTCCTTTCTCTTTGGGTAAACAAAAAAGTCATTGGTGGCCAGATCAGGTGAGTAGGTAGAGTGCTTCAACACAGTAATTTGTTTCCTGGCTAAAACTTCCCTCACAGACAACTATACAATTAAGTTCATGAACTTGCCATCTTGCCACTGTGCACAATGGCCATTCCAGAAAGAGTTCCAAAATTGCTTTGAAGGTGGAACTAGGCACTGACATCAGCACATAGCTTCCCAAGGGGAGGACTTCGAAGGTAACTATAGTGATATTCGGCAATAAGGCATGTAGCACTTAGAACAATTATGTTCACTGACTTAATTGTCAAACTTCATATACCATGCCCTTCATTTCCTCTCCTCACTATAATTCAGTTTAAGACACTTTCTAACTTCCTTTGTCCACCTTTGTCTGTCAGCTTGTCATACATTGATGGCTTGCCTGTTGCTGTGATGCTGGAAGCTATGCCACTGGTATTTCAAGTACTATTGGGTCATCCATAGCAGATAGGTTTCAGCAGAGCTTCCAGACTAAGACAGACTAGGCAGAAGACCCAGCTGGCCAATGAAAACCTTATGAATAACAGCAGAACACTGATAGAGTGCCAAAAGATGAGTCCTTCAGGCTAAAAGGCAGTCAAAATGCAACTGGGAAAGAGCTGCCATCTCAAAGTAGAATCAATCTTAACGATGTGGATGGACAAAAGCTTCGGAGACCTCCCTTTGCTGATGATGCATGATTCAAAGTGAGAAGAAATAGCTGCAAATATCCATTAATCAGAATGTGGAATATACAAAGTATGAATCTGAAAACTGGAAGTTGACAAAAATGAAATGCAGTGCATGAAGATTGATATCCTAGGCATTAGTGAGCTGAAATGGACTGATACAGGCCATTTTGAATGACAATCATATGATATACCTCATGAGGGATGACAAATTGAAGAGGTACTGTCCAAAAGAACATTCCAAGGTTTATCCTAAAGCATCATGCTGTCAGTGATAGGATAATACCCACACACCTCCAAGGAAGACCAATTAGTACTACTAATCAAATTTTCACACCAACCACTAATGCCAAAGATAAAGAAATTGAAGTTTTTTGTTTTGTTTTTTTTTTTTACCAATTTCTGCAGTACAGAATTGATCAAACATGCATCAGCATACACTGATAATTACTGGTGATTGGAACATGAAAGTTGGTAACAAAGAAAGACTGGTAGTTGGAAAATATAGTCTTGGTGATAGAAATGATGGGGAAGACTGCATGATAGAATTTTGCAAGATTAATGACTTCTTCGTTGCAAATATCTTCATTCAACAACATGGATGCAGACTATATACATGGTGTTTTAGTCAGCTAGGGCTGCTCTAACAGAAATACCACAGAGTGGATGGCTTTAACAAAGAAAGATTTATTCTTACACAGTCCGGTAGGTTGCAAGTCCATATTCAGGGTGTCCGTTCCAGGGAAAGACTTTCCCCTTGACGGCTCTGGAGGAAAGTCCGGTATTGCATCAGTCATTGTCCAGGGAGCGTCCTAACGCAAGAACCTCTGGTCTGAACGACGCGTTCTGCTCCCGGTGCTGCTTGCTTGATGGTAGCGAGGTTCTCAAATTGTCCTTGGTTCTTTTTCCTTTTATTCCTTGCAAGCTAAAAGCATTAAGGGTGGGGCAAGCCATACTCCAGGGAAACTTCCCCCATAGCAGGAATTCACAGCCCCACCCTAATCCTTTAACATACAGGTTAGCAAAACCGCACAATGGAGGACATTTCCAAGATACTGGGAACCATATCCCAGCCACATGGCTGCACACATTTTTGGGGGGACACAATTCAAACCATGACATCCCACCCTTTGACAACCCAAAAATCACATCACAAAACATTTAACACATTCATCTCACCATAGCAAAATTATGTCCATCCATATAACAGAAGTCTTAAATCAGTTCCAAGTCCAAAATACAAAAACTCTTCTACATCTGTGAAACTTAGAAGGCATTAACAGGCAACAGACAAGTCAACAGAACACATTACATTAGCCCTCAAAGCTTTGGAAATACTCTTACATTTTCTGAGACATTCTACACAACAGCAATGCTCTCCAGACTCTAGGTATCGGCCACACTCTCTGGTTTCTGAGTGGAGACCTCCAGCCCTGTGCTACAACTTTGCCTTCAAGGCCCACTTGGACAGAAACTCTGTCCCATCGGCTTTAGGAGCACCCTAAGCCCAACTGAGTGGCAATTCCACCCTTACAAACACAGCACGCCATGGTTCCACCCTTTCAAACCCCTGAGGTCATGGCCATACCTCTTGAGACTGAGGCAGCTCAGCTTCTCACGCTATCTGCCTCTTCAGCTTCAGCTTCCTATGGCCGCATGGCCTGGGCCTCAGGCCCACATCTGCCCTGCCGGGCAAGTGTTCCAAAGCTCTGTAGCTCCACTGGTTTAAGTGCCCGGAGGCACCCCACTCTTGCTGGAAAGCGTCCTGCCCAAAGGCACACAACTCTCTCACTCCGTGGGTCAGCAAGGCCAGCTCACCGATTCAAGTGCCCAGAGGCACCCCGTTCCGCGAGGAAAGCTCTGCGCAGGCACTGACCTCTCTCGCTCCACGGGTCGGCTCCAGTGCTGCCTCTGGTTCTGCTGCTGCCGCTGCAGCTGCTGCCGGTCCTCTGTTGTTTCTCCCCATCTGCGCCTTCTTCGTTCCTTCTGAATCTTCTATCCATTCGCAGTTTCAAAGTGGCTTCCACATTTTAGGTATTTGCTAGAGCAGCACCCCACTCCCACGGTACCAATTCTGTTTTAGTCAGCTAGGGCTGCTCTAACAGAAATACCACAGAGTGGATGGCTTTAACAAAGAAAGATTTATTCTTACACAGTCCGGTAGGTTGCAAGTCCATATTCAGGGTGTCCGTTCCAGGGAAAGACTTTCCCCTTGACGGCTCTGGAGGAAAGTCCGGTATTGCATCAGTCATTGTCCAGGGAGCGTCCTAACGCAAGAACCTCTGGTCTGAACGACGCGTTCTGCTCCCGGTGCTGCTTGCTTGATGGTAGCGAGGTTCTCAAATTGTCCTTGGTTCTTTTTCCTTTTATTCCTTGCAAGCTAAAAGCATTAAGGGTGGGGCAAGCCATACTCCAGGGAAACTTCCCCCATAGCAGGAATTCACAGCCCCACCCTAATCCTTTAACATACAGGTTAGCAAAACCGCACAATGGAGGACATTTCCAAGATACTGGGAACCATATCCCAGCCACATGGCTGCACACATTTTTGGGGGGACACAATTCAAACCATGACACATGGACATCACTGTATGGAATACATAAGAAAAGAACTGACTGCATCTATGGAAAGAGATGATGAAGAAGCCCATTGTCATAGTTGTAGGTGGAAAAAAATCACAAAATTTATTAAGGCCAGAAGAAAGTTTTATTGGCATATACTCAAAAGGGCAAAAGTGGGAGGGGACAAATATGCCGACAAAGCCAATGTCTGCCCAAATCCAAAGAAATTACAGAACAGACAGAAGTGGGAAAAACAGACAAGCAAACTGTCATAGCCAGGTCTGCCCAAGCCAAGAGATTACAGAATAAGCAGGAATGAGAAAACGGACAAGCATACTGCCAGGGTTATGTCTGTTCAAGTCCAAGAAATATTACCTAATAGGCAAGAATGGAAAAACAGACAAGCGTGTTGCCACAGCAAAAGTCTAAAGAACTTTATAGAACCATCACTATATGTTAACATTACAAAATGGACAAAACGATTTCGAAAGCTTGAGCTTTTCACAGATTGGCTAGAAGATATGATCCTACATTGTGAAATCGTCTTGCATAACAAACATTGGTACCGGTTTCAGTAATAATAGTCAGAAGGGTCTTCATTGGCTCAACAAATTTTCTATTCACTAAATGCTAATAGAAAAATGAATGCAAAGGCTTTTGTGTTCTGTTTGATTTGGCTTACGTGCAAGGTTCCTAAAAGATATTTTCCAAGATTATCTTAGTTACTGTCTTTATTTCAGGGCCCAATTGATGTCATGTGTTACTGAAAACCCAAAAAGTTCATGCGGCCTGCCCCAAATAGCCAATCTATGAGACTGGAGCGAGATGAGAAGCAAGACGCTTTATTGTATATCAGTACAGAAGGAGACAGAGGGGATAGATTCCTCCAAAGTCGGCCTCCCTGAAATGAGACTACCTGAAGGTTTTATAGGAGAAGGGGATAAGGTTTTATGAGTTCTAGGAATTTGTAGAACGTTCCTCTTCTTTAGGTGGTCATAACGGTTGTGTTCCACCTGTGTTGAGTATTTTAATTCGTGTTTTGGGTCCTGCAGACGTCAGGCCATCATGTAAATTCCCAGCAGATTTCTTTGTTTTTCTTTTACAGCTTTTAGATCATTCACTATCTCTTGGTTTTCCACATTCCTAAAGAGAGTATAGGTTCATCCTTAATTTGAGAGAAACTAAGGGAAACAAAAGACCCATGCTTGGAAACAGAATATTGAAACAAAATGGCACGAGTGATGTTCACTTATTTTTTTCTGCCTGTCTCAGCTGAGTCCTTGTGGACTCAGCCCCACCGAGACCACATTCTCTGTGTCCAACGACAGGGAATAATGACTCCAATAGTATTTTCTAAATCACACTCCAGATTTTTTTTTTTTTTTGGCAAATATGCATGATTAATTTAACTACTTCCCTGCAATGCTTTCATTTTAGAACACCGTGGCTCGATTTACTCTCTTCCACCTTTTGCATTATAATTTTAATGCATTTTAATTCTACATGTATTTTAGACCCCAGAAGACAATATTATCACCGTTGGATACCCTCAATATGCGTTTAAATTTACCAATGTATTTACTTTTTCTGTTACCTTCAGTCCTTCCTGTATTTCAATGCTTTTGTCCACAATAATTTTCCTTCTGCCTGAAGAACTCTCTTCAGCAGACCTTTCTGAGCAATTCTGTTGGAGATGTATTTTTCTCAGTTTTTGTTAGTCTGATATCTTTATTGCTCCTTCGATTTTGAGGGATATTTTCACTGTATTTTTCAGTACTGTAATTCCAAATTTTCTCAATATATTCCTTATGTTTGTTATGTTCTTCATATTGCTCACCCCTTTCCCTCTCTGTGTATCAGTTTCAATACAGTTCATAAGGGATTGTATTCAGTCCACTTTCACTCAGCTTCTCTTCTGCTGTGTTAATTTTATACCCACCTGTTAAATTCTTAATACCAGTTATTTTAAAGCCAAGGATTTCCATTTGATTGTTTTTATAGATTCCGATTCCAAGGAAGAATCTATCTTCTTATCCATTTATTCCATCTTCTCCTCTGTTTTATTGAACATATCGTAACTATTTTAAAGTCTTTGTCTTATAACCTTAGTGTCTGGAACAGCTATCCATGCTTTTGTTGTCTGCATTCATGTTGGTTCTGTCTCTTCACATGATTGGTCATTTTCAATTAAATTCTAGACTTCGCATGTTGATTGTACACGCTTTAGATGTTTTCCTCCTGAAGGGCTTCACTTTTCATTTTCTCCATCAATAGAGTGTGTAGTGGCCACTTACTCAATGAGAGATTAAGTTGATTCAGTGCTGGTTGCAATTTTGGCAAGGATTGGTCTACACTGGTTTAATCCTGTTTCTAGAATATAACTTCTCTTAGTCATCCACTGCTGCTATAACAGTAATACCACAAGTGGACAGCGGTAAAAAGAGAAATTTTATTCCGCCAAAGTCCAGTAAGCTACATGTCCAAATTTAGGGCATTAGCTCCAGAGGAAGGCTCTGTCTGCTGATTCTACAGGAAGGCCTTGTCATTGATCTTCCTGTGGACTGGGAGCTTCTGAGGCACAGGGATTCCAGGTTCTTTACAAAGGATGCTCTCTCCTCTTGGCACTGCTTCTTAGTAGTATGAGGTCCCCAACTCTCTGCTTGAAGCCCTTTCCTTTATATCTCAAGAAATTGCTTCAAGGCACAATTCAGTCTTACAGACTGAGGCCTGGCCTCAGTAACCTTGTAGAGGCAGGATTTACAACATGGAGGAATATCACACAACACCGGGAATCACGCGTGGCCTGGCCAAATTGCTACACACTATTGGGGCGGGGGGTGGGGGGAACAGTTCAATCCATGACATAACTCTTCAAGGGTTTCAGCTGACAGCCTAGGACATCCATCAGAGCACTCTATAGCTGATCATGGGCTCTAATCCTTGTCATACCAGTACTGAAAAACTGCACAAAACACAGTTTTGTTTTTCAGAGGATTATTTTTCACCTTCTTATTTTCTTTTCCACTGACCTTTAGAATTTTCTTTTGTATCGAGAGAAAAATGGGTGTTGTATTATAGACAAATCTCTGCCTTATCTTTCTCTCTTAGATTCTGGCCTTTCACATCCCTACTTTATTTTATTTTATTTTTGGCCTCTTCAGTTCTGAGAGATTGTCTCTCTGAGACTTGGGTAAAAGGGTCATAGTAACCTGTCTGATCATTTCTGAGAGAATGAAACACCATGTGAAAGCATTGAGGGTATTAAACACTCCATAAATGCTATCATCTACTCTGTTTAGATTAGTGAGGCGACTCTTCCCCTGAAATTCAGGGAGGTCATTGAGAGGACTCTGTCCTTAAAGTTCAGGAAAGTCGTCTTATCCAATCTTCAGACCTTCCATTAGCTTACAACAGTCTAGTATGTATGCCACACAGGGATGACCAAAAACAGCCTGGTAGGCCCTACCAGGTATAACAACAAAACCATAAATAACTTTATGCCTGTTTTCTTCACCCACCTGATTGACAGCTTTTCCCTGATCAAAATTTTGACCACAAAGAAACCTTAGCCCTTCCCCTTCTAATCAACACTTCTTCCTTATTCAGACCATAAATCCCCTAACCAGAATCTCTTGCTACCCCTCTTTCTTTCCTCATCAAACCACAAACCCCCTCACCCTACACTACCTCACTGAAACTTTAAAACTATAAAAAACCTGCCATGCTGTGGAGAGGCAGGCTGAGCCTCTCCAGGCTCAGACCCCACTCTCTTTCTCTTCCAATAGATTTCACTGGACCCTTGGACTGGTGTGTCTCTGCCTCTGTTTCAGGCCACTGTCTCCCCAACAATTAGTAAGTAGAGAGAAAGATCAGCTAAACTGGGTAAGCCCTCATCAATGCAATATTTAGTTACAGAAACAAAAAAGGGGCAGGATTCTAAAAATGAAACATAGCAGGTGTGATTAGTTTTATGGATCAACTTGGCTGGGCTATTTTTTGCTCTTCTTGTTAGCTGCCATTGTGTTGGCCCCTGATTTGTGTCAACCCCGTGTAGCAAGGAAAAGGCAGTTCAGCCCAGGGAATAGAAAACACCTCGAATATCATCTTCTTTGTAGACGAAGAGGCTGTTTATTAGCTAGCAGTGCAGCGCATGGACTCAAGTCCAAAAAATAGCCACACACCGCATACCGTTATCAGACACATCTATTTATATGTTTTTCCAAGAAAGCAGACAAAGGAATTTCCATATATTCTCTCTCTCCGTATAAATTTACATGCCCACCTATATGCAGCTTCCACTGCTCTTCCTGTCTGGTAACAGCACACTATTCCTCTCTGCTCCATACATGTCTCATCCTCCCAACAGTCTCCTTCCCCTCCTCTTCACCCCCCTCCTTCCTCCAGCCAGAGGTCAGCAGGATGATATCCTATAGATGCATAGAACCATAAAGTGCATCCAATATACGCTCACTCTGCATCGCCAAGTCCAATTCACTCATGTCCAAAGAGTGGACCTTCATTGTGATTTATGGGCAAGGGCAGTATCAGGGCCAGGGGCCACGCTCCCAGGGAAACCCTGAAACCGCTGGACCATAAATTGAGGTCTTTTAGTGAAGATCTCAGGATGCACCCCTTTTTATTCTTGTGTTGCCAGTGAGACTCAACTTAGTGAGCTCCATCGTGGATATCACTGGTGGTGGCTGGGCGCCATTCTGTTCCTCTGGTCCCAAGTCGATGTAGGCACCCACTCATGTGGGTCTCTCTGTCTTCTGGGTTGTCTTTACCCCCCACCATTTTGGTCTTCAGTGAGCATCCATTCCTGCTGAGTTGGGACCATTTGCTGTGCCCTCAGATGGCAGCTTGGCAGCTTTTAAGACCTCAGACACCACTCACCAATGTGGGGTGCAGAGAGCCCTCTTAGCAAAATGCTAGTTGTGCCAATTGGCCTCAATTTCACCTAAAAGCATGGTCCCCTGCCCCCTTCCCCAGCTACTCTGACCTTGCAATATTGGGTTAAGATGGAAGGAGTATTCAAGTTATATTGAAGTCCACTTAATATTGTTCTTGTTTCTAACTTGTGCTATCACCGATTTCACCCAACCAGATTTCTGGCAACTATCTACTCTAAACCCTCCCTGCCTCGCCTGCCCTCCCTCCTCTCCCTTGCAGCTGTCAAAGAGTCTTTTCTTCTATACATAAGTCTGTTTTTGAGATCTTATCGTAGAGGTCTCATAGAATATTTGTCCTTTTGTCGCTGAGTACTTTCACTCAACATAAAGTCTTCTAGTTGAAACCAGGTTATGAGCTGTTTCCTGGAATCATCATTATTCTTTATCATTGCATAGTGCTCCATTGAGTATATATACCATAGTTTACCTATCCATTCTTCTGTTGCTGGGCATCTGGGTTGATTCCATCTTTTTGCTATCATGGACTGTGCTGAGATAAACATTCTTGTGCATGTGTCCATTGGTGTGAAACGCCTTGATTCTAGTAGGATATATTCCAAGTAGTGGAATTACTGGGTCAAGTGGTATATCTCTATCCATTTATTAAGGAAGCACCAGATTGCTTTCCAAAGAGGCTGAACCATTTTGCAACCCCACCAGCAGTATAGGAGAGTTCCACTTTCTCCACAGCCTCTCCAGCATTTGTTGTTTTCTGTTTTTTGGATCATGGACAACCTTGTTGGGGTGAGATGGTATCTCATTGTCATTTTGATTTGAATTTCTTTAAAAACTAAAGGTCGTGAACATGTCTGCATGTGTTTTTTGGCTGTCTGGATCTCCTCTTTAGAGAAATGTTTGTCCATTTATCTTCTTCTTATTGATATTTTGTAGTATCTTATATGTTGAAATGAGGCATAAGTGACTCTATTTTGAGGAAGGGCACAGTAAAAATTCAAGGTATTAAAGAAAGCCCCAGGAAACAACTTAATAGCAGAAAATACCATAGAGTAATCTCACCTTTGTCTTACAAAACATACATCACAAGACAAAGCCTGGGGACAACCTTGCAGGTGACCTCTAGACCTTGACCACATTTTACAATTAACAGGAATTCCAGGTGGCCTTAACCAATCAATATAAAGGTCAGTTCCCCCTCCCTGCTTTGTAATCTCACGACTTAAATACTGGGTGCTGAGGAAACTCAGGGTCACCCTCTGCTCTGTGTAGTTTGGGGTGCATCCCTGGTGTACCAGTCTTTTTCCTATTGTGCATATTTTTTAATAGAATTTAACCTTCAAAGAAATTCTGGGTTGTGTCTTGAAATCCAAACCCCAACATATAGATTACGGAGATCAGGCGTCAGTCTGACATAGAGTTGCCGAATATTTTTTCCCATTCTGTAGGTGTCCTTTTAATTCTATTAATAAAGTCTTTGGATGAGCAAAAGTGTTTGATTCTTAATAGTTCCCATTTATCTATTTTCTCTTCTGTTGATTGCGGTTTGTTTGACAGATTTTGGAGTTTGTCCACTTCTATTGTTGTTCCTACCTTTTCTTGGATGACCTTTATCGTTTTAGGTTTGATATTTAGGTCTTTTATCCAGTTGGAGTTGGTTTTTGTATAATGTGTAAGATATGGATCTTGTTTCAGTTTATTGCAGATGGATATCCAATTTTGCCAGCACCATTTGTGGAGCCAGCCAAGCCAAGTGCTGTTGAGTCGGATCCGACTCATACTGTTTTTACCCCAGTTTAATGTCTTAGGGCCTTTGTTGAATATTCCGCATATTCTCTTAATTGGCAGTTACAGGTATACAGATTTTCATATTGTATTTATATTGGTCCAGCATACTTAAAGAGGTACTAGATAAGCAGTTAGCATTAAGTTACTTGGGAAGAAGCTACCCCCTCTTTAGGAACTGGGCTTATCAGGGATTTCTACAGGAGCTGGCTCTGGAGACAGGCATCTGGACTTTAACCTTCTGCATAGAAACTGAGTTTGCCTCAGATCTCTATGGGGAGGCAGGGAGCTGCTATCTGGCTCCACAATCCTAATTTAGGCATCAGGCATAAAGCAGGCATTGATTTGAATAGAGTTTGGGAAGTTCTTCACAAAGTAAACTGGTGCCTTCTTATCTAAACAGTATAACAAAGGTTACTTCCTTAGGTGAATTCACCCTTCAAGGAGGAAAGTACATAGGCCTGGGGGTAGGTGCAGAGGTCACATTCAGCAGGCCAGATCCCTGTTTGCAAGGATCTGATGTCATGCTTTCCAGCTATTTTTAGCTGTTTACAATCACTTATTCACAGGCTCACAAGCCTTGCAGCACCCAGGCCTTCTGGAATTTAAGTGGTATCTTCTTACAATCTTTTTCTTCCTCTCTCACCCATACATGATGGAGCAAAATGAGGCCCAATCTTGCAACATCTCCATTATCTTTTGTTGTGATCAATAGAGTTTTCACTGGCTGATTTTTGAAAGTAGGTCACCAGGCCTTTCTTCCTACCCCATCCTAGTCTAGAGGCTCTACTGGACCCTGTTCAGCAGCATCATGATGTGCATACCTCCACGGACAGACAGGTGGTGGCTGGGCACGAAGTGCATTGCCTGGAAATTGAATCCCAGTTTCCTGAATGGAAGTCGAGAATTCTACCACTGAACAGCTAGTGTCTTCAACTTTAAATGAGGCTCACATTGTTAGGGTTCAGGTTTCAAGATGTGACACAAGATTTTCTTTAAAGGTTAAGTTTTATTAAAAATGTGCCCAATAGGAAAAAGACTAGTGCACCAGGGACACACTCCAAACTACGTAGAGCAAGGAGGTGACCCCCAGTTACCCTAGTGTGTAGCATTTAAACTGTGAAACTGCAAAGCAGGGAGGGGGAGCTGACCTTTGCATTGATTTGTTGAGGCCACCTGGAATTCCTGTTAGTTGTAAAATGTGGTCGTTAATAAATGTTTTAGTAGATGTGGTCAAGGTCTAGGGGTCATTTGTAAGGCTGTCTCCAGGCTTTGTCTTGTGACAGACAGATGTTTTGTAAGACAAAGGTGAGATTACTCTATGATATTTTCTGGCATTAAGTTGTTTCCTGGGGCTTTCTACCTTAATACCTTGAATTTTTACTGTGCCCTTCCTCAAAATGGAGTCACTTATGTCTCATTTCAACAACATGAGTCATACAAAACTCGACTTTTATCTTTACCTGCAATTTCTCTGATGTGTTTTCCTGCTAATCAAGGTAAAGAAATTAATATTCTTGTCCTGTCAAACTGACTAGTACCCACTTGAAATGTAAACCTGCATGTTTTTCCAGAATTGTGAAATGTTTCAGAGCATTTTAAGAAGTCTAAAGGCTTGGATAAACAGTGCCTTGATGTTCCTAAACTTAAAATAAAGTCTGTGAATTCTGGCCAAGAGAAACACAGCTTTTTATTCTACAGAATTATAAAATATCAAAACAGTGTTCGGTTTTTAAGGCACACATCACAATTTTTGGTATCCCATCTGAAGAAATTGTGAAACAACCTGGACTAAAGGTGAAAAGCTTTTCCCCCCAGGTTTTCTAGAATGAATGTAACTGAGAGCTTTGTTTGCTATGACAACACAGCAAAGTTGGGTGAGGAGTAGAGAGATTAGAGAAATACTAGAGCCCTAGCCTACTCAGTTTTATACCAGGAAGGCCATTGGAAGCTTGAGATTTTAAAGCAAGATGACTTCAACTGCTCATTGTTCCCTTTTTAGATAATCTGGCAGGACTCTTTAAACAAAAATCTCTTATAATAAAAACCTTGAAGTTTAGCAATTCCTCCAGTTTCTCTTTAATTTCCTTTTTTTCTTTCAAAATTAACACTAGTATTGCTAGGCAATTGTGTTGTTACCCACCCATCTCAAAGGGTCTGTTCATTTTTTTCAGCCTATTTCTCTTTGTTGTTCAGACAGGGTGCATTCTATTGCTCTGTCCGTTGGTTTGCTGATGCTATTCCAACCCTCTCCACTCTGCTGCTGAGCCTAAACTGGAAAAGGCAGAGTAAAAGAAGTGGTTGCATCTTGAGCATAACCTGAGCCCTTTTGTTTCTCCATTCTGTCTCCAAGCATGAGTCCATTGTTTTCCTAGGTTTCTGTCTCACAGTTAAGGACTAACTTACACTCCCTTTACGACTGTGGAAAAACAAGGGATAATAATCTAAAAACCATTAAAGAAAAACAAATGAATCTGCTGGGAATTTATATGATGGCCAGACCACCTCCAGGCCCCAAATATCAATTAAGGTATCAATACATCTGGGGGTAACCACTGTAGACCACCCAAAGAAAATTAACCTTCTACAAATTCCTAGGACTCATAAGACCTTGGAAACCCTATGGGGACTTCTACTCTGTCTTATAGGGTCTCTATGAGTTGGAATTGACTCAGTGGAAGTGGGTTTGGTTTCCTTTTTGGCAGGTCACCAAATAACTCTCAGTGGTAACATTTTTGACAGTAGTCCCGGTGTCATTTGGAGAGGGGAGGAGAACCTCAGGACGATGTGGACAAAAAGGCTCACTTTACTGGGCCACCTGTGTTTTTCTCACTTCAGTATCCCTTTGTGGTAAAGGGGAGTCTCTGGCCCAGCAAAGAAGGAGAGTGCTTCCTCGGGTTGATTAGTTTGATGGATCCCCCCCTTGCCTGCTGTTGCCAGCGTGCTCCCAATCTATGCACAGGAAAATGAACTGCTTGTGCTACCTTCTGTTGCTATACTGAAAGCCAGGAAATATCAGGCTTTGGTGGCCTTCTGTTGATTATGGGCACGCAATATTCCCTGTCTCTGTGCTCTTTGTTTGGTCCTGGATTCCCAAATTAGCTCATCTTAGCACATTTCAATTCTCCTTTGGTTGTCTCTTGTGCTATTTCTTGTGTTTTTGGTGGAAGAGTGGGGAAAAACAGATTTACAATGTATTGTCTGTCATCTACTTAATTTTATTACTGTTAAAATCTTTGTTTTGCTAATTTAAGCCTGGTATATATGGATATAAATACTCTGGCAGAAATCTTTACTCAATGCAGGCATTTAACCTGTTTTCCCAAATGTAATTAATACAATTGGGAGGAAAAAATGGATGTGTCAGTATACCAGGATCTAAATTGAGGTTAGGGTGATAAATACGAGAATACTACTGAGGATCTCTCTCTTTCTCACACACACACACCTCCTTTCAAGCAATCACCTTCCAGTCGTTTCATAATGGTTCTCTTCATTAAGCACAAATGGATTAATGAAGCCACCAAGGGGTTGGGAAAAACGGGTGGCATTGGTAGAATCTATTAGAGTATTATTAAAAAAAAAAGCAAACCCAAATCCAATGCCATTGAATTGCCTCTGACTCATAGTGACCCTGCAGGACAGAGTAGAACTGCCTCATAGAGTTTTCTTTTTTGGCTTTAACGAAGAAAAGTTTATTCTTAACAGTCCATCTGATAGGGTACAAATCCAAATTTAGGGTGTCTACTCCAGGGGAAGACTTTCTCTCTTTGTCAGCTCTGGAGAAAGGTCCTTGTGTTGCTAAGTCTTTGGTCAGGAAGCATCTTGGAGCAGGAACCTCAGGTCTGAAGGAGGCACTCTACTCCAGGTGCTGCTTTTTTGATGAGTGAGGTTCCCAACTCTGTGCTGGCTTCCTTTGCTTTTATCTCTTGTAGGATAAAGGTAATGCCAGCCACACTCCAGGAAAACTCCCTTTACATTAGAGCAAGGATGTGACTTATGGAAGAGTAGTACGGTCCCACATAGTCCATTCTATTAACCATGGGCAGAGATTAGGCTTCACAGCACAGGAAAATCATAAGACAGAGAGCAGTCACACAATACTAGGAATAATGGCCCAGCCAAACCGTTACATACATCTGAGGGGACACAATTCAATCCATGACAGCTACAGAATCATAGTTGGGGGTGCAGTGGGCAGAGGGGAGCTCGTGCTCCAGATTGCAAGTCCAAGAGGGGCCAGACAAAGCACAGGATGACATTCCAAAACATGAAAGGTGCCTGACTGAGGCACCCAGGCAAGAGGAGGGAAGGTGTTTCCATGGATGAGGTCTAATCATCTTGAAGTGGAGGAGGGGAAGCAACGTAACTGCAGATGGGCACAATTTAGTGATTGCTCATAGGCACTCATGATCCTTCTTATGCCCCCTGCTGGACTCCCAGGAAATGAAAGAGCTGAAGGTGTGACGGGCTGAGTCATCCACTTCAGAATGTCAGAGGCTTCCAGAAACTGAGCCAGCACCTTCCTAACTCCAACTGTAAAATGAACCAGCACTCTGAGAGCCCCAGCTCAGCTTATCTGCATCCGTGAGAAGAGTTACACTTGTGGGACAGACTAATGGGATGTGTCTTTATGGCCATCATTACCAAGAGGTTACTAGACACCAAATAAATCAATGCATTGACTCACTACTTCCATCCTGTTTTAAAAGCCAACTCTGCAATGCCATATCCCCAATACATCTCACACGGAAACTTTCTCTCTACCCAAGTGCTGTGGGCTAGGACAGTAAGTGATACAACTGGGGTTTGAACCTGAAATATGTAGTTTTTTAGAAGAATTGTTTGCTTTAAATGGGGTTCACCAGCGTAATGCTTTTGGTACTGAGCTGTCATCTTGAATTTATCATTCATTTATCTGACAAGATGTTTATTCAGAAGGGCGAGACAGCCTTGTCCCTAAAGCAGCGATGGGCATCTGTGCACCCACCACCTTGCCTGCAGGCCAGGTACCAAGCTATCCCAATCACTTGGGTAAAAACTATCTGGATCACCTGGGATTTTATCATTGGTGGCAGAGCCTGAACTCTGCCAGGTCTCAGCTTCTTCTGTTGCATTTTCTTTTTTCTATTGTGAATTGAGAACAATTTTACAGTCTGTATCATGTTGCCATATAACACCCAAAACTTTCATCTCTATTCTATTCTAGCTGCCCCACTCCCTTTACCACATGACAGCACACTTCCCCTTTTGTTTGGAACTTACTGTGACTTTTGGATAAAGGTCAAGCCTTCCTCAGCCAATCAACTCAGCTCCCGCAAAGTGTCCCTCAGGCAACCCCACGTACCTTTTTAAAGGTTTGTTCACCTCCTGTATCACTCTATGTTTTGTATGGTCCAGGTCAGTCTTTGTTTGGGGAGCTGGCCCCGGTGCTGGCTGCAGGGGCCATGCTTTCAGGGGGCCCTCTGTTGAGAAGGACAATCAGGTGTGGTCTTTTCGTAGAGTTCTAACTTTGCCCTCTACTCCTTCACCTGCTGTGTCTGGAGCTCTGTTCTGCCTACCTCATCCAGGCTGTCATTGGTGGTGGCCAGGAACCATCTATTTCTTCTGGTTCCATGCTTAAGCAGGCAATGGCTCATATGGTCCTTTCCATCTGGTGGGCTCGTATTTTTCTCCTGTCCTCGATGTCCTCCATTTCCCCAAGGTCCAGCTGGATTGGGACCATTTGGTGTTGTTTAGATGGCAGCTTGCTAGTTTGTAAGACCCCAGTCACTACTCATCCAGGTGGTATGTGAAGAGATATCTTGAGAGAGGGAGAGAGAAAAACCTTGGGTATGCCAATTAGTCTGGATGTCCCTTGAGAGAATGGCCCCCAGATCCCAGAACCTCTTTCTCTGTTCTTCCAAAGAAGAGGTCCACACTAAGGGGACAATTTGGTTTGGGAGTAGTTGTGGGTACTCCACCTCTAACGCATGCTGTCACACCCTGTACCCACCCCTAATCCTAAGCACTATCTAATTTGTAAAAAATCCCATTCCCTTGCTGCCCTCACTTGTAACTATCAAATATTGATTGCTACTGTGCTTCAACGATTAGTTGTGTCCTTATAATAATGGTCTTATACAAAATTTGTCCTTTTGTGTCTGGCTAATTTTGCTCATTACAATTTCCTCTAGCTGGTTCCACACTGACAGGTATTTCTCTAAGACATCATTGTTTCTTATCATTGAGTAGTATTCCACTGTATCAATACACCACAGTTTAACCATTTGCCTGCTGATGGACATCTAGGTTGTTTCCAACTTTTTGTGGAAAGAGTTGAAGTAACCATTGGCGAGCAAGTATCTGTTTGAGTGGTATTCATTATTTCTTTGGGATATATTCCAAGGAGTGGCATTGCTGGATCATATGGTATTTCTAGTTCTTTAAGAAAGTACCAAATGGATTTCCATGGTGTTTCAACCATTTTACAGTTCCACCAACAGTGTAGAAGAGTTCCAATCTCTCTACATCCTCTCCAGCATTTATTATTCTGTTTTTTGGATTATCGCCATCTTTGTTGGGGTGAGATTGTATCACACTGTGGCTTTGATTTGGGCTTCTAGAGTTTCCAAAGAGCACCTGGGAGATTTGAACTGCTGAGTTTTTGGTTAACAGGCATAGCACTTAACCACTACACCACCAGGGTTTCCATTAGGAAGAGCTTATTACAGGAAGGTCATAGTCTCCTCCTTTGGGGGCTCTCTGAGTAGCAAGTTCTGACATGAGTGCATTTGCTTGTGAAATATTAACTGGGAAATGTTGAGTGGCAGCAGGAGAAAGATGGTTCCAGAACTATCCAGCCTGTCTTTGCTCTGAGCTTTAGCATAAAGGCTTAATACAGTCTAGTGCACCAAAGTGTAGAACAACTTTGTTGTTTATTTGGTGCAGAATCCTCAATCCAGTACAACTTTTTAATTTACTTATATTCTGTGCTGTTTCCAAGAAGTACTTAAACTGGTACAATTAAGGGTAATTAATTAAAGGCAAACAAGGGTAAGATCAAAGCAAGGGATAACAATAAACTGGTGCAAAAATGCTTCCCTGCAATTTTCAAGGTTGGCAGTTCAAATCCACCAGATGCTCCTTGAATACTCTAGAGGGCAGTTCTACTCTGGCCTCTAGGGTCACCATGAGTCAGATCCAACTGGATGGCACTTGGCTGGCTTGTGATCTTCTACACTTGCAGCAAATAGCTGGTGACAGAGCAGGTGACTGGGGTCTTTCCTGTGCCATCTCCAACTGGAAACTCAAAAGTTCTCCACATAGAGCATGGAGGCAGCAGGACGCACCCCTAACATGGGGGAACCCTCATTTGTACTGGAGGGACACAAGTTCCTATGGAATATTTCCCCAAAACACTCCATAGATTTATTGCTCCTGAAACAGGTTTGATTTCTGTGGAAAGACTGCCTAGTTCTCACTTTGAGAATGGCTGTCATTGTCCAGAACAGTGAACCTAGTTGAAGACTCAAGAACAGTGATTCATTTTATCAGCTTAAGGATTAAACAGAAACTTCAAGTTACAGGCAATCAAAGGTCACCATCTAGTGGACCAACTGTAGTGTAAGTTTCAAGTTGACCTACAAGTCTGAAGGACTTTAGCAACCAGGAAAGTTACCAAGGTGGAAAACAACCAACCAGTTCCACGCAGTAAAGAAGAGAAGACAGCCGTCAAATGCCGAGAAGTACTAAGTTCTTGTTATGGTCCATTACAAGTCCAAGACTACATAAACATACACTGAGCATGAACCAAAGCTAAAACTATAGCGATTACTTCCTCAAATTCTTTTGTTTTTAATTCTTCTGTTTGATTCTCAGAACTTAAAGCAAAATTGGCACAGACTTGCTGTGACCTTCTCAAGTCAGCAGAAAATTTAGGTGATGCTGATGCTGATGACTCATGGGAGCTGAGGCTGTAGCCGAGGCCTATGCCGGATGAGGGGTTAAATGACCACACTCCTTCCACTATGGGAGCTGTCTCTCTCCTGCAGGATAAAATGGGAAGAAAGAAAAGAAAGAAGGAAAGAAAAAAATCCAGTCAGCTGAAATGAGAGTGCTATTGTCTATGCATAAAACACACAAGGTGGGCTCAAGCCCAACGCAAATCTTGGGTGTGGGGTTGTTGCTGGGACAACAAATCTGAATCTAAAAAATATTCCTGGACTCTTCATGGGAAGCCAGTCTTTCCCAGAGGCTTAGGCTCCCTGAGGCCTCCTTCAAATACCTTTAATTTCAAAAACACTCTTACAGTCTCTTTCATGCTGCCTTTTTCTTTTTCAACATTAAAAGCCTCTCTTAGACTGAAAACAAAGATGCTCTGTTCTACGAATCAGCCGATCTCTCTGCCTCCCATTCACGCCAGTGTGGCCCAGTTCTCCCCTTCCTCACCATGTAGCGTCTTCTGAACCACTCCTTCCCAACCCTTTACTAAAAAGCTTAAGTTTGCCTTTTAGTATTTCTCTGAGATTTTAGAAATCACCACTTTTTACTGACCAAACTTAATGGTCTTTCCTCAGAAGTTATTCCAGTTGATTTTTATGCAAACAGTCACCTCATGAGGGCAAGGGTTATGGTTTATTCTCCTGATATTTCTCCAACTATGTGAATTCTGGGTTTCCCTGAAAGCCTGAAGGACTTCAAAGACCAAATGCATGGTAGAGACTCATTATGTCTATTTGTCAAATATTTACAGCTGTGGTGCACCTTATATGTATGTTTATTCATGCTGATAAAAAAAGAAAAACCAACCACTATGTGTTTCTACCTTCTCAGCAAAGTGAGTTCCAGGGACTTGGTAATCCAGCTACTGTGAATGAATGCTTTATGATATGAAGAAAAGTAATGAAATAGGATGAAAAGTACTTGTCTAGGGCTTGCTCAAGGGACATCTCGAGATGACCAAGGACTAGCATTTTATTGAAAGCGCAGTAGAAATTCTAATACAATTTTTCAAATTAAATCAAAGAGTTAAGAAAAGGGAAAAGAAAAACAGACAGTAACAAGAACAACAAAACCTGGGATTATAGAAAACTTGAGTTTAGCTTGGGGAAAAAAAGAATGCAGTCAGAACAGGTATGCACAGGCCAGGTTTGGAACAAACCAGACATGCCTTGGGGAGCTAGGCCCAGAGTGGAAAGAGACATAATTTAGTCAGAGGAGGCAAGAAACAGAGGCCACTCAGTCTAGAAGTGCTCCAGTTAAAAACATAAAATTATTGCTTCATGTATTTCTGTGACTGCAGCTTTGATGAAGTGAAAAGATCCCAGATCCGAAGTGAGACGCTCTCTGTTCTTCAATCAAGTGGGTGATCCCTTGAAATAACTTCCATTTTCTTATGGGTGCAGAGAAGGGTTCTCAACCATTCTGAGTTCCCACGAGATCATCCACATGAATAAACCCATGTTTGTACCTACTTGTAAAACATTATTCTTGAAAAGACAGTTCCATGCCAGCCAAGTTTCTTTGTTTGATATTACTCTGACTAATTAGTATTTTTAATAAAGATTCTGTAAAAACTTTTGGTGAAAATAACTGCTGGAAGAAGTTATGTATCTTATCTACTAAAGGACTAAAGAAAAACTTCAAGCTACAGGTCATCAAGGGCCACCATCTAGTGGCCCAGCTGTTTTGTAAGTTTCAAGTTTTAGAAGCCTAAAGGACATTAGAGATGAGGAATGCAACAAATGTGGGAATCATCCAGTCCCACCCAGTGAAGACATCAGCCAAATTCCAAGTTACAAACAAATGAAGCAAAATACTGTGTCTTTCAAACCAACCTCAGCCTGAAGCCTCCGGACACTGCAAGAGTCTGAGTGGAAAGTTGAATGTGACAAAGTGACAACGTGTCGAGAGATATTGCTGACAGACCTAACACAATGAAGGCTTTTAGAATCATTTTGAGAAAATTCTTCCCTCTCCAGAGTGACTTACAATAAGTTTTGTTTTGGTTTCGGTGGACTTACGCTCCTTGCTGATAAAGAAAGCTGTGGTATTTCCAGAGAACAAGAAAGAAATCACGTCTTTTTTCTCTCTGAGTTACTTACTAGAAAGGAGACAGACTTGAGGGTAAAAAGGTTTTGTTCAAATGCTGACTTTACTCCCTATTGGCTATGTGACTTTGGGCATGTTACTTAACATTTCTGAACCTCACAGGGGTTTTGTGAGGACCACACTGAAATAAGGGTTGAAAAGGACTTACCGCAGTGATTAGACTGTAATTGATGTGAAATAAAAAGTTAGACCTCTTCTTGTCTCTCTCTTACCCTTCTCTGACTTAACAAAGCAAAAACAAAATCAAAAAAACAACCCATTGCCATCAAGTGGATTCTGACTCACAGCATCCCTATAGGACAGAGTAGAACTGCTCCATAGAGTTGCCAAGGAACGCCTGGTGGATTTGAACTGCCAACCTTCAGGTTAGCAGTGCTAGCACTTAACCACTATGCTACCCGGGTTTCCTATGACTTACATGGAGCCTCATAATGTAACTTACAGAGAAGAAAATAACTGAAATAGGATTCAGATTTTAGGTTCAAAAGTAACTTTTAAGTCACATTTGTTGTTGGTGATGAAATGGGAATAACTGACTGAACCACAACTAAAGACCTGATTTAGTCACTAAGTGACTAGTCCCGGTTCTGTGTCATCTTTCAGACTGCAGTTTTCTTACTGGTAACATGGAAGAAGTGGTATTATCTGTGAAATAGGGATAGCAGTATGAACCTCACAGCTTTGTGGTTGCAAGGATTAAATATGGTAAGAAGTCTAAAACTCAGAACCACTTATCAGGGGATGGCTGTTTTTCCAATTACAGATTTTTGCCTCTCTCATGGGGCATCTGTGATAATAAGATACAGTTGCTATTGAGTGTTTCAGAATTATCTGCAGGCTTTCTCTACCCTTCCCAGGGGTCCGTCCTCACCACGGTGCTAGATCTGTCCTGCAGTGTCTGCTCATTTGCGTACACCATTCATGTGACTGGTTTTTAAGCAAACTGCAGCCAGAGTTTGTACATCCAAATGAGAGTTGCATCCTCTCAAGCCCTGACACATTAAACATCTTGTTTCCATACTATACCTCTGTTCTGGAAACTTCCCTCAGAGTTTGCTGCATATCCCTCTGACTACCTCAAAGAGGCAACAAGAGTAGGATTGTAGTCAGAGCAATCGATTTTCAAGGGGAATTTGCAAGTTAGCTCTAAGGGCAGTTCCTGAACTTCTTTGAACTAGGGCAGCACAGCTTTGCAAAGTGGCAATGTTGAAGAAACACCGTCACTTGAAGCCTTAGCCATGAAGGCTCCTATTTAACTCCTGGCTCGGTGGCTCAAGCTGCTCCATCTTTCAGAGCCTGGCACCTGCATCTGGGAAAGGGATACCTGCTTGACCTGCCTTAGAGGACCACGGAGTCAGAGTGAGGATGAGGGCTTTTCAGCTTACAGCGGGGTCCCTGCAACCTGCACCGACTAGCACTCAGTACTCACTAGTTCAACTGGGCAGTTGTGCAAAACAGGGAGGAGGGACACTCAGTGTGAGCCAGGGAAGGTCCTTTCTGCCCACGCCCGACCCTCAGCAGGATGCCCCAGGCTCACCGAGCGCCTCTCCACATTCCCTTTTTTCCTGCCATTCTTGCCTGGAATGACATCCAGCGAGCGGTAGCTGGGCGGCTTCTCCTCTGGCCAGTTTGGGGAGTGTGAGCGCCGGCGGTGGGCACCCCAGCTCCAGGGCTTCTCCTCCTCAGAGCTCCAAGAACTAAGGCCCGAAGGTAGAGGAGGGGAGTAGCTGCGGTGCCTGCGTCTCCTGTGCCTCTGGATACCCTCCTGCGGGCTGGGCCTGCGGGGCCTGTCTGGACGGTGGCTCCTGGGAGCGGGACGGCTGGACCTCCAGTGGCCCTCACTGGACGAGGGGCCGTCGCTGAGGCTGTCTCCGTCGGACCAGGGCAAGGGGGAGCCCCTCAGCCTGGAACCCTGGCGCCTCCCACTCCTCAAGTGATCCAGCTCCCTTAGCTCCAGCGCCCAGGGCTTTGGCCAATGGTCCTGAGGCTCCTGGTGGAAATCAGAGTAGTGGTGTTGCCTTCTCCCCTCCCTCAGGTCCCGGGGTCCAGAGGGTATCTGGGTGACCCACGGCTGGTGCGAGGTGTTGCTGGTCCTCCGTGAGGACGGCAGTTCTCTGACCAGCGGGGGCAGGCGGATGATTCTGCGTTCCACGATCTCGGAGCCCAGCGAGGACAGCATGCTACAAGGATGGGCGGACTTGGCCTTGAGGTCAGGGGGTAGAGGCTGAGCCAAGTTGAGGTTCCGCAACTCCTTCTCCAAATACTCTAGGACTCCGTTGGCGATGGCGGGCTGAGCAGCAGTCTGGGTCGCTGGCATCTGTGAGAGGCTGGACCGCAGAGACAAATCTGAATGGAAACAAGGATAAGAACGTGCAGAACTGCTGGCCCCAAACAACGCTCCTGGGAGTCGGGGCACTAAAAGGTCACATTAGGTAGCTTGACTCCACCCCTCCCTTCAGTCACAGCAGTACTCACCACATTGCTCACAGAGGTCTCCATCAGCCCCGGTGCCTACCCTTGCCCTCTGCCCTCCCCACCTCTATTTTCTGGCAAGGTTTACCTCGCTGCAGCAGCGGGTTCATTGGGTAGGAAGAAACCTGGGAGCTCCTGTCCGCCCCCCAGTACAGGGGTTTGTCCATCATCTGAGGGACTAGGGCCTGCGCCTGCTTCATGTAGTGGTGGCGGGCCAGGGCTAGAGGAGAAGGAGAAATGCAGACCCTCAGCCAGGGCAAGCTCCACACCTCCCACTTCTCTTCTCTCCAACTAGCAGCCTTGCCAAGAGACCACCTCTCACCTCTAAGTCTATTATGACCTGTCTTAAATCAGTTGCTAAAAGTTAATTCCGAGTCATGGTAATCGCAGTGTGTCAGAGTAGTTGTACTCCATTGGGTTTTCAATGGCTGAGTCTTTCTTTAACAAAGATCACCAGGTCTTTCTTCTGAGGCACCTCCAGCTTTTTGGTTAGCAGCCAAACACATTAACCATTTGCATGATCCAGAGCCCAGGGTAAGAAGTTAAGGGAATAATAAATCAACTGCCATTTTGGAAAGGAGCTTGGAATAACTTCCCTAAGTAAAACGATAACTCCTGCAACCCTAGGAAAGTATACTATTCAAATTTGACTTCCCAGCTTCAAAACATTTCACTATACCCATCCCCAAGGTCACCTAAAGTGTATAGGTAACTGAATGGATTAACAAAAACAAACCCATTGCTGTTGAGTTAGTTCCGACCCATAGTGACCCTATAGGACAGAGTAGAACTGCCTCCGCAGAGTTTCCGAGGAGTGCTGGAGGATGTGAACTGCTGGCCTTTTTGTTAGCAGCCATAGCACTCAACCACTACACCACCAAGGTTTCCAACTATATGGATAGTAGCAATGAAATCTCTGCCACAGGCCAACAAAGCTCCCAGCCACAGGTCGGAAACAGAAAGTATAGATGCAAGGGTTTAGCAAATGCTGTGAGTCAGGGGCCTGGGGCTTTTTGGGGGCCTGACCGAGATGCTCAGGGATGCCTGCTCAGAGTGGAAGAAAAAAGGGGAAGGACAGGGAAGCTGAAGGTCAGTGAGCAGAATTACTGGTAAAGGAAGAACTGAAGACTGTGTTTCTAGCCTGTGTCCTAACCCTGTGTGGGAGAAAACCTATGATGACTGTCAGTTAAGTTCACAAATTCATCCTAGAAAAAGTGCTACCAATCTTACTGATGAACATCACTATGGTGACCTTCAAAGTACTCCCTTCGGGAAGCTGTACATCGATGCCAGTGCCCAGTGCACACTTCAAAGCAATTTTGGAACTCTCTTACTGGAATGGCCATCAGAGCTGTCATTGTGTTACCCTTCATGTCCTGAATGTCATCCAAATGTCTTCCTTTCAACATTTCCTTTATCTCTGGGTGAAGACAAAGGTCACTGGGGCCAGATCAGGCGAGCAGGGAGGGAGGGTGTTCCAACACAGTTATTTGTTTACTGGCTAAAAACTCCCTCACAGGCAGCCACACAATAAAGTTCACGAACTTGCCGCTGTGCTTAATGGCCATTCCAGAAAGAGTTCCAAAACTGCTTTCAAGGATGGAATAGGTCCTGGTGTTGGTGCATAGCTTCTTCGAGGGAGGACTTGGAGGGTGACCCTAGTGATATTCAGCAGTGAGGTATGTAGCACGTAGAACAATTAAATTCATGGACTTAATTGCTGGACCTCATACGTGAAGAAGGTGAGAAGGAATGCAAAAAGCTGAAGTAGATTTTAGGGAATTCTTTTTACTCCTCTCCTCACCTTGTTCGGTTGGGTGGTGGGGTTTTCCCTAAGTAGCAGAAAAATCTCTTAAGTGGGAAGTGGGAAGAGGGAAGGCAAAACCCTCTTCCTTTCAGGACAAAAAGAAGATTATGGAAAAGCATCACGAGGTATCAGCAGCAGTGTCACTCTGCCCCCTCCACAGGCAGTTGGCCTGAAGTACACAACCCACTCAATAAAAGTGAGCACAAGTTAAAAACAAAAGCACTTAGTTGTTTTTGTTCATGAGTTTCTATTTCAAGGTCAGAGTGACCGAGTGCCACGTGTCTCCTCAGGTCTCTGCCTATCCATGCATAGAGGAAATGTACTTACACATGAAATGTACTCACACATGAAATGCAGGAAGTTGCTGCCTGAGGTTGACAACAAGTGCAGCTGACAGCCTGGCTGTGTCTCCTCCTTGGCCCCCTCTCCCCCAGTCCCTTAAAACTCACTACTGTCTAGTTGATTCCACTTATAGCAACCCTATAGGACAGATAGGGTTTCTGAGGCTGTGATCTTCATGGAAGCAGACCACCATATCATTCTCCCAAACAGCAGCCCCCGGGTTTGCACCAATCTATTGGTTAGCAGCTGAGTGTTCAACCACTGCACCACCAGGGCCCCTTTCCCCAGGCCTCAACCAAAAAAAAAAAAAAAAAAAAACACACACACCAAACCCATTGTCATCAAGTAGATTCTGACTCATAGCACCTACAGGACAGAGTAGAATGGCAGCCCCATACAGTTTCCAAGGAGTGGCTGGTGGATTCAGATTGTGGACCTTTAAGTTTGCAGTCAAGCTCTTAACCACTGTATCACCAGGGCTGCCCCCAAACACTTGTTCTTGTTAGAGGCAGTTCAGTCAGTCCCCCAAAGCAGCAGAGCTGGGCCTGAGGCTCCCTCCTGGCACAGAGGAGAGGGCAGAAGGCAGGCCATTCTGGACCCAGCTACACAGAGTTGGGGTTTTGCTAAAGCAGCAGCAAAGCGACATCTTGAGGGCTCCCCAGTGGCTCCAAGTGTGGAACAGACTTTCAGCATAGCAGGAAGTGGTTGCTGTGAAATCACCAGAAATGTCTGGAGCTCCAGCACCGTGCCCAGAGAAAAGTCACGGCTCAAAAACAAACAAACAAACGAAAAAAAAAACCCAAACTCATAGCTGTCGTGTCAATTCCGGCTGGCAGCAATCCCGTAAATGGAGTAGAACTGTCTGTAGCGTTTCCAAGGAGTACCTGGCTGACTTGAACTGCCGACCTAAGTAGCACTTAACCACTACACCACCGCTTCTTCCCTGAGGGTATCAGATGCTAACCTGCCCAGGTTAACCCAGCTGCCACCCCTTCATGCCACCCTGCCGACTCCTTGAAGACAAGTCCCGGTATTCAGCACATTGTTCTGCCTCCTGCTAAGAGATGCTTCCCCACTTGCTCCCTCTACTGGTCGCCATCAGTAATGCTCTGCTTAAGATGTACTGAAAACCCTGATGGTTTGGTGGTATAGCGGTTAAGTGCTTATGCCTGCTAATTGAAAGGTCAGCAGTTCAAATCCACCAGGTGCTCCTTCGAAACTCTATGGGGCAGTTTCCAGTCTGGCCTATAGGGTCACTATGAGTTGGAATTGACTCGACAGCAGTGGGTGTTTCTGGTTTTAATACGTAAGGGAAATCCTGGGGCATGGTGGTTATAAAGGAAACTCTGCTGGTATAATGGTTAAGAGCTACCTCTGCTAATCTAAAGGTTGGCAGTTCACAGCCACCAGGCATTCAGGGTCACTCTGAGCTGGAATTAACTTGACAGCAATGGGTCTGTTTTCGTTTTTAATATGTGCTGCTCATTTTACATATAAACCCTGGTGGCAGAATAGTTAAGAGGGCAGCTACTAACTTAAAGGTTAGCAGTTCAAATCCATCTTGGAAACCCTATGAGGCAGTTGTACTCTGACCTATAGAGTAGCTATGAGTCAGAATCACTCGACGGCAACGGGCTGGGGTTTTTTTGGTTTAACTAATCCTCAGGAGCTCTGATGGTACACTGGTTAATCACTCAACTGATAACCTAAAGGTCAGCTATGTGAACCCATCAACCACTCTGCTCTGTGGGTGGGGGGTGGGGGTGGGAAGGATACAGCAGGCTGTTTCCACAAAGATTACAGCCTTCAAAACCCTGTGCTATGGGGCAGTTCTAGCCTATCCTGTAAGGGTGCTATGAGCTGTAAGGTCTCTGAGTCAAAACTGACTCAACAGCAATGTGTTTAACTAATCCTCAATCTCTTAATGTAGGAGTCAGATAAAGTTGGGGCTCAGAGGTCACCTTCCCAGCCGAGGGTCTCTCGGACGATGACTGGCAAAGCCAGGGTACGAACCTGCATCTATCTGACACCAAGCCTGTGCTTTTCCTATTATAACAAGTCCCTGACTCCTTTATTTCTGGGAAGCAAAAATCCCTCCCCACAGGTACCCACTCAGTTTATTTCTTTTACCTCATCACCTTATCTTTTAAAAACCTTTCCAGTCTCATCCCTACCTTCAAGGCCTGGGGTCCATTGGGAAAACCCTATTCTACACACACACACATACACACATATCATTTTAAATCAAATCCTGGCATCCTCTGGAATGTACCATTTTCCTTTCTGGTCACATCGTTCTACTCCCCTAATTCAGCCGGTGGAAAAAGTGGGGGAGTTGGGCTGACTCGATGCTCCCCAGTAGGCTGTTTTTCATAAAGAGAACTCCTAGCACAGATAACTCCCCGAATACCCTCCCAGTGCTTGCAGTAGCTTTCTTGTCATTCCCTAGCATTTTCTGCCTGCTCCAGGAATCCAGGAATTAACCCACATGTTCCTTCTTAGCTACAACAACATTTTTCCCATGGTATCTCCCTTCCTGATAGGAGGCAACTGGAAATGGTCTTTAGGCTTCTCCCTTGTGCTTCTGCCCCTGAAACAGCCTCAAGGAGAGGTCTGGACTATGTAAGCGCTTCCGTTGTTATCAAAAAAGAAATTGGACCTCCCCCTACCCCCAAATCAAACCCACTGCCCTTGAGTTGATTTGGACTCATAGCAACCCTGTGGGTCAGAGTAGAACTGTCCCACAGAGTTTTGAAGGAGTACCTGGTGGATCTGAACTGCCGATCTTTCTGTGTGAACAGGTGCAGCACTTAATCACTATGCCACCAGGGTTTCTGAGGAACTGGACAGGTAGGAGAAATAAGGAACACAGACAGAAGGTAACAAAGCTGCAAAAGACTTTCAATAAGTCAGCTCTGAACCTCACTGGAGTAAAGTCTGCCTTACCCAAACCAAACCAGATGTATTGCTGTTGAGTCAATTCCAACTCACAGTGACTCTGTGGGACAGAGTAGAACTGCCCTATATAATTTCCCAGGAGTGACTGGTCCATCAGAGCTCTGAAGCCTGCCTTAGTCACCTTTAATGAGCTTGTTAAACATACAGATTTCACTCCCAAACATTGTCTTTTAATAGGTCTGATGCTAGGTGGGGAAACCCTGGTGGCATAGTGGTTAAGCGCTACAGCTGGCTAACCAAAAGGTTAGCAGCTCAAATCCACTAGGCCCTCCTTGGAAACTCAGTGGGGTAGTTCTACTCTGTCCTATAGGGTCACTATGAGTTAACATCTACTTGACGGCAGTGAGTTTGGTTTTTTGAAATGCTAGGTGGGAAACCTTGGTGTGTAGTGTTTAAGTGCTACAGCTGCTAACCGAATGGTCAGCAGTTCAAACCCTCTAGGTGCTTCTCGGAAACTCTGTGAGGCTATGCAACTCTATCCTATAGAGTCTCTATGAGTCACAGTTGACTCACTGGCAATGAGTTTGTTTTCTTCTTTTTCAATGCCTGGTGAGAAGTATGTTGTTTCAGCAAGCTCCCTATTTCTAATGCAGGAAGTCAGTTTGTAGTTGACTGTTGAAGATTCTGAGCAATACTTTGAGAAATAGACCCAGGGGGAGAAATCAGCTCTTAAAAACAGGCTTTGAAGCTCAGAGGGACTTCAACTTGAATTCCAGCATGTCCTAGCTATGCAACCCTGAGTGAGGTTTTGGTCTCTGAGCTCCAGTCCTGTCATCTGAAAGCTGGGCATAATAATACCTATTTCATCGAACTGTTGAGGTGAAATGAGATAAAACACATGAAATACCTAATATGTAAATACCTAATATCTCTTAGGATAGTGGCTCTCATCAGTATAAGAACTCACTTCTTTTGCCATTAAGTCCCCATAGGAGGAGACAAAAGCACACATTTGAGACTAAACCAACTAAGGCACACGCATCTTCATTTCTGAGGAAATTCAAGACTCGGGCCATGTTATGTAAGACATTTTTTGTGACAAAAAAGACTGTCAATGCCTCGTCTCATACTCTTCAGAGATCTGCACCCCTCCTCCCCTATAACTAGCATCCTCTGTGCCAGTCACCATGCAGAGTGGCTTCTTGTGAAGCTCTCCATCTGTGGTTGCTCATAACTGACTACTGGTCCCTGTCATGGCCTTCCACTCTTACAGGGCATGTCCTTTGCAGGCCTTCTGACCACTGATCACTCAGCCCTTCTTTTTTCCCTCATCCTATCAGTCTTTTCTAACTTCACAGACAGGTATTTCAGTGATACCTTCAGGAACTTTCTAGAATCCTATGTTCCTTTTCTTGCCATTTCTCAGCCATAGGGAGCCATCGGCACATGTTTAACCCCTCTACTCCTGGCCCGAGGCTGTCAGACCTACTGAACACTCAGTCCCTCTATCTCAAGTAGGAACCCTAGTGGATAAGTAGTCAAGAACTCACCCGCTCACCAAAAGTTCAGCAGTTCAAGTCCACCAGCCACTCCTTGAAAACCCTACGACACAGTTTCACTCTGTTCTGTAGAGTCATTACGAGTCAAATAGCAATGATTTGGGGTCTTGAATAAGAAACTGTTTTCCCAATAGGACCATCCTTGACTGATCTTCTACTGACCTTGCCTTCCTTTTCTACAACAGCAATTTAAGCTTTCCCCCATTTCTCAGGTCTACTCTCCCATCAACTTTCAGCTGATGGTAGCACCTCTGTTGAAGAAGAACTAGCTGTCGACATGAGCCAACAGACCTGGGTCTACACATTCCCAGCACTAACAAGCGTGGAATCATGTGAAAGCCTCTCTAGGCCTCACTTCCCCGACTTACGAGGGGTAAGGGGCTGGATTAGATCAGAGATTCTCTTGTGGCTTGCGGCTCACTGCAGGGCAAATCTAGAGGATTCTCTGGGGAAGAAGATCAGTAACAATCTAGGAATGAAAGTTGTTTTCTTCTGTCCTCACGGAAAAATGAGGCACAATTTTAGAACTTTTGGCTCTCAGTTCTATCATGGCTTGTCAACTAACACTAAATGAACTCTCAAGAGTTACTAAAATTTAGTTACCAAGGAGCACATGGAGGATTTGAACTGTTGACCTCCTGGTTAGCAGAAGTTGCACTTAACCAGTATGCCACCGAGGTTTCCAAGTGAATTCTCAAAAATTACTAAAATTTGATGTGTTCCTTTCCCGCACCCCCTAAGTCCTTTAGTCCCTGGGTGGAACCAGCGGTTAATGTGCTTGGTTGCTAATCAAAAGGTTGGAAGTTTGAGTCCAACTAGACGTACCTCAAAAGACAGGCCTGGCAAACCACCTCCAGGAAATCAGCATTGAAAACCCTATGGCACAAAGCTCAGACACACATGGGGTCTCTATGAGTCAGCCTTGACTTGACAGCAACTGGTACATGTGCATATAAAAGGCAACCCAACCCACCGCCATCAAGTCGATTCTGACTCATAGTGACCCTATAGGACAGAATGGAACTGCCCCATAGTGTTTCTAAGGGGCTCCTGGTGGAATCGAACTGCTGACCTTTTGGTTAGCAGCCGTAGCACAGAACCACTACACTACAAGCGTAGAGCCCTTTATTAATGCTCCCTGGAAAGTGGGAACAGCTTGGGGAGGTGGGCTGTGGCCACAGAATTTCAAGAATCACTGACAATCCTTCTCAATGGTCACTTCTGGGTATAGAATTCTGGTTTACTGGAATTGAGACAGGCTGGTGTGCGCTGCGCCAGCTTCCTCCCTCACACGTTTAATCCTCCTCCATGTTTTACCAACTTCCTCTCTGTGCAGGGGTGAGGGTGTATTTTCCTTTCTGTTCCAAAGCCAGTCCCTTCACTGTGGGCCTGATGTCACTCCTGCCAGCTCCATTACTTTTCAGTGATCACCTCGTGTCATGGATTGAATTGTACCCCCCTAAAAATATGTATAGCCATGTGCCTGGGCCATGATTCCCTGTCTTCTATGGTTGTCCTACATTTTGTGATTTTTTTCTATGTTGTATGTTAAAGGATTATGGTGGGACTTCATAGGATCACCTCCCTGCTCCACTCTAAAGGGAGTTTCCCTGGAGTATGGCTTGCACCACCTTTAATCCTTTCATCCTACAAGAGATAAAAGGAAAGGTAAGCAAGCAGATAGTTGGGAACCTCATACCATCAAGAAAGCAGCACTAGGAGAAAGGCGCATCCTTCAGACCTGAGGTTCCTGCACCAAGATGCTCCCTGGAAAGTGATGTAATACCAGACTTTCCTCCAGAGCTGACAAGGGGAAAGCCTTCCCCTGGTGTGGACATCCCAAATTTGGACTTTCAGCCTACTGGACTGTGTAAGAATAAACTTTCCTTTGTTAAAGCCATCCACTCGTGGTATTTCTGATAGAGCAACACTAGCTGACAAAAACACTTCCCTTCTTAATGCTTCATTTCACTTGCTGCCTATTGACTTGGTTCTTTGCCTACAAACACAGTTACAAGTCTCTGATTTTAAAAATCCAACAATCCCCATAAAAAGAGTTTTGCTTAACAACCCTTGTCCCCTCTGTGCAGTCTCCTCCCATCACCAAACTTCTCAAGACCACCTGCCCTTAGTGACTCACTTTGAAAGTGACGTCATCTGCTCAGATCCCAAGATCTGCATTTGTGGTATGTATTTCTTTGCTTCACCAGTTTTCCGAAATGAACTCTGTGTAGGAGAAACCATTCTCTCCAGAACATGTGTTTATCAGAAAAGTGATGGTTTATCAGAACACTGTCTTCATCATACATGCTGCCTTTGTCCCCAGTCCTATCTATTTTTAGTGCCCCATTGATCTCGACCTTCTAAGATAGCATCTCAGGAGGGTTTTGCTCATTCCATTCTGAACGTGATAACTCAGTCAGCGCTGACTTCTCCATGGTCCCTCTTTCTGAGACTCCCTCAAAGGGAAGGAGCCCTGTATAAACCACTATTGAATACTCTGCTATTTTCCCTCTTTCTAAGCAGCTCATGTTATCCCAGCCAATCCTGCAGTGCTCTGCACGTGGAGGTTGTGACAAGGTTTTGTTGAGGGCAACATTTACTCACAAGTCAAATGAACTTGAATTACAACACTGCACTGTCACTGCTGTGTAACTTCTATGACCCTCAGTCTCATTCTCTATTAATTGGAGATGACCTACCTTCTAGGGTAGGTGTGAGGAGTTAATGAAGAAATGTATGTAAAGTGCCTATACATAGTAGACATCCAATAAAAATTAGTTCCCTTTCCCTGTAAGACAGTGATCTCAGAACACAGGTCTGAAACCAAATTCAGACCAGTGGCGTTGGTGACATTGTAGATTTTGTTTCTATCTTTTTTTATTATTATTAAATAAAAAAAATGAAAGTGTACATATTCTGTGCTTACAATATTGGGTTAAGAGAGGAGGCGTACACAAGTTGTGTCGAAGTCTCATTAATATTGATCTTCTTACTAATGTGAATTGTCACCAATTTCACCTACCAAATTTCTAATAATTAACTAATTTAAACCCTCGCCCCTTGCCTTCCTGCCCTCCCACCTTCCCCACCCTTGTAGCCGTCAAAGAGTCTTTTCTATTATGTATGAGTATGGTTTTAAGTTTTTATCTTAGGGGTCTCATATAATAATTGTCCTTCTGTCACTGACTGGTTTCACTCAATATAATGTCCTCCAGTTGAGACCAAACTGAGATGTTTCCTGCTATCATCGTTGTTCTTTATCAGTGTATAGTACTCCATGGAGTACATATACTAAAGTTCACCTATCCACTCTTCTGTTGTTGGGTATTTGGGTTGATCCCAACTTTTTGCTATTGTGGACTGTGCTGCAATGAATATTCGTGTGCATGTAGCAGTCGGTGTGAATGGCCTTGATTTTGTAGGACATATTCCGAGCAGAGGAATAATTGGGTCAAATGGTATATCTACATTCATTATTTTAAGGTAATGCCAAATTGCTTTCCAAAGAGGTTGCACCGTTCTGCAATCCCACCAACAGTGAAGGAGAGTTCCAATCTCTCCACAGCCTCTCCAACATTTATTGTTTTGCATTTTTTGGATCATGGCCAACTCATTGGGATGAGGTGGTATCTCATTGTCGTTTTGATTTGAATCTCTTTAATAATTAATGATCGTGAACATATCTGTATGTGTTTTTTGGCTGCCTGGATCTCCTCTTTAGAGAAGTGTCTGTCCATCTCCTTTGCCCATTGCTTAATTGGATGATTTGTCTTGTTCTTATTGATATTTTGTAGAACCTTGTAGATTATGGAGATCAGGCGTCGGTCTGACACAGAGTTGCCAAATATTTTTTCCCATTCTGTAGGTGGTCTTTTAATTCTTTTGAGGAAGTCTTTGGAGGACCAGAAGTGTTTGATTCTTATTAATTCCCATTTATCTATTTTCTCTTCTGATGAATGTGTTTTGTTTGTCAGATTTTGAAGTCTGTCTATATTGCATATTAAAACATCCATTGTTGACCCTATCTTATCTTGGATGCGCTTTATCGTTTTAGCTTTTATATTCAGGTCTTTTATACAATTTGAGTTGATTTTTGTATAAGGTGTGAGATATGGGTCTTGTTTCAATTTTTTGCAGATGGAAATCCAATTATGCCAGCACCATTTGTTAAAGAGACTGTTCTTACCCCAGTTCAAAATCTTAGGACCTTTGTCAAATATCAGCTGTTCATAAGAGGATGGTGGCATCTCTGGGGTCTCTACTTTTTTCCATTGGTCTATATGTCTCTTTTTGTACCAATACCAGGCTGTTTTGACTACTGTGGCAGTGTAATAGGTTTTAAAGTCAGGTAGTGAGAGGCCTCCCAGCATGTTCTTCTTTTTCAGTAGTGTTTTACTTATTCGGGGTTTCTTCCCTTTCCAAATAAAGCTTATAATTTGTTTCTCCATCTCATTAAAAAATGTTGTTGGAATTTGTATTGGGATTGCATTATATAAGTAGAGTGCTCTGGGCAAAATAGACATTTTCACAATATTGAGCCTTCCCATCCATGAGCAGGGCAGATTATTCCACTTATGTAAGTCCCTCCTAGTTTCTTGTAGCAATGTCTTGTAATTTTCTCTGTAAAGATCTCTTATTTTTCTAGATTTATTCCTAGTTATTTTATCTTCTTGGGGGCTATAGTAAATGGAATTGATTTGGTGATTTCTTCATTAATAATTTCATTGTTGGTATAAAGGAATCCCACTGATTTAGTTATGTTTATCTTGTATCCCGATACTTTGCTGAATTCTTCCATTAGCTCTAAAAGTTTACTTATGATTTCTTTGATTCTCTGTATACACAATCATATCACCTGCAAAGAGGGAAATCTTTACTTCTTCAGTACCAATACGGATGCCTTTTATTTCTTTGTCTTGTCTAATTGCTCTGGCTAGAACTTCTAGGACAATGTTGAATAGAAGTGGTGGGAGTGGGCATCCTTGTCTAACTCCCGTTCTCAAAGGGAATTCTTTCAGTCTTTCACCATTCAGGATGATGAAAGCCGTTGGCTTTGCATAGATGCTATTGATTATATTGAGGAATTTCCCTTTTATTCCTATTTTTCTGAGAGTTTTAAGCATGAATGGATGTTGAACTTTGTCAAATGCCTTTTCTGCATCAATTGACAAAATCAGGTGATTTTTATCTTTGTGTTATTAATATGGTTGATTACATTATTTGTTTTTCTGATGTTGAACCAGCCTTGCATCTCTGGAATGAAACCAACTTGATCATGATGAATGATTGTTTTTATATGTTGTTGAATTCTATTGGCTAGAATTTTGTTGAAGATTTTTGCATCTAGATTCATCAGTGATACTGGTCTGTAATTTTCTTTTTTTGTGGGATCTTTCCCTGGTTTTGGTATCAGGGTTATGCTGGCTTCATAGAAGGAATCTGGAAGTATTTCATCTCTTTCTATAGTGTGAAATAGCCTCATTAGTATTGGAGTTAATTCTTCTCTAAAAGTTTGGTAGAATTCTCCAGTGAAGCCGTCTGGACCAGGACATTTTTTGGTTGGTAGATTTTTGATGACTTCCTCAATCTCTTCCTTTGTGATAGATTTATTAAGTTGATCTATTTCTCCTTGTGATAGTCTTGGTGAGTCATATGAATCTAGAAATTTGTCCATTTCCCCCAGGTTTTCAAACCTGTCAGAGTATAGCTTTTCATGGTATTCTGTTATGATATATTTTATTTCAGATGGGTCTGTTGTAATATCTCCCAACTTATTTCATAATTGGGTTATTTGTATCTTCTGTTGTTTTTCTTTTGTAAGTTTAGCCAATGGTTTATCAATTTTGTTGATCTTTTGGAAGAACCAACTTTTGGTTTTGTTAATTTTTTCAATTGTTTTTCTATTCTCTAATTCATTTAGTTCTGCTCTAATCCTTATAATCTGTTTTCTTCTGGTGCCTGATGGGTTTCTTTGTTGCTCTCTTTCTACTTGTTCAAGCTGTGAGGTTAATTCTTTAATTTGTATTCTTTCTTCTTTCCAGAAGTGTGCATTTATAGAGATAAACTGACCTCTGAGCACTGCTTTTGCTGTATCCCATAAATTCTGGTAGGGTATGTTCTTGTTCTCATTTGAACACATAAATGTCTTTAATGTGTCTTTGATTTCTTTTATAACCCAAGGCTTCATGAGTAAAGTGTTGTTCAGTTTCCACAAGTTTGAATTTTTACCTATGAATTTCCTGTTATTGATTTCAACTTTTATGGCTCTGTGGTCCAAGAAGGTACTTTGCAATAAATCAATGTTTTGGATTTTATGGAGAATAGTTTTATGACCCAACATATGGTCTATACTGGACAATGTTCCATGTGCTTTGAAGAAGAAGGTATATTTATCTGTTGATGGATAAAAAGATCTGTATATGTCAATAAGGTCAAGTTGGTTGATTGTTGCAACAAGATCTTCTGTATCTTTACTGAGCTTTTTTCTGGATGATCTATCCTTAACTGAAAGGGGAGTGTTAAAGTCCCCAACTATTATTGTGGAATGATCAATCTCATTTTTCAGTGTTGTCAGTATTTGTTCAATGTATTCAGGCACTTTGGTATTGGGTGCATAAATATTTAATATTGTTAAGTCTTGCTTGAGTATTGAACCTTTCAGCAATAAATAGTGACCATCCTTGTCCATAATAGTGGACTTCACATTAAAATCTATCTTATCTGAAATTAATATTGCCACATCTGCTCTTTTTTGTGTATTATTAGCTTGATATATATTATTCCAACCTTTAATTCTCAACCTGTTCTTATCCTTAAGTCTAAGATGTGTTTCTTGTAAGCAACATATAGATGGGTCATGTCTTTTTACCCAAGATATCACTCGCTGTCTCTTTGATGGAGCGTTCAGACCATTTACATTCAATGTGATTATTGACACATATACATAAAATGATGCCATTGCAATATGTTTATTTTCAAGTTGGTGTTTTCTCTGTTGTTCTTATTAATCTGTCCTGGGACATTCTTTATGGATGGTATGTGTTTCAATTTTATATTTATTGAGACTCCTGCATTGCGATTTTTCATTGCAAATGGTTTATTGTTAATTTGTTCTATGGCTACATACCTAATCCCCCTTAACGTATAATTATTGAAATCAATTTTAATTATTTTAGAAGTCAGAAACTGTCGCTGCATCAAAAAAAACCTGTAACTATTGTAGTGCATCCCTCTTTAAATGTGATATTATAGTTGTCATGATATGACCATGAATTCCCTTATTATAATATTGTAGTTTTTGGCTTGTTTCTATCTTAAGAGATGATTCCTTCTTCTGCCTTTAGAAAATGTCCTTTTGAATGGACCAAAATGATAAAAAGCAGTTATGTCTGGGTACTCCTATTTGTCTTTACAGTTTCCTGTGGTTCTCAAAGTTTCTACAGGGGTGTTTTGCTTACGTGATCAGGAAGAGGAAATGTTATTACAAACAAAAAACTAAAACGACTTCTGTTTACAGCAGTTGATTCTACTTCTTCATCTATTTACTAAGATTTTTGTATGAAGGTTTATTCATTCTTTTGCATTCTGTAGCCAACTTTCCTAAGACATGCCACAGTTCTGTTTCAAGGGGTCAGATTTCAGTGAAAAGAAAGATCACAGTAAGAGTGAACTCTCCTGCTCCCTCTTCCCTTCTTCTAACACCAAACCAGGCCAGTTGCCATCAAGCTGATTCTGACTCATAGCAACCCTACAGGACAGAGTAGAACTGTTTCATAGGGTTTCCAAGGAGCAGCTGGTAGATTCAAACTGCTGACCTTTTAGTTAACAGCTGAGCTCTTAACCACTGCAACAGCAGGGGTTCTCAAAATGTGACCCTCTAGACCAGCAGCATCAGGATCACCTAGGAACTTTGGAGAAATGCAAACCCTCACACCCCACCCCAGACCAACTGAGTCAGAAACCTTGTTGTAGAACCAGCAATTGAGTTTAACATGTCCTCTAGGTGTTCTCGAAATTCTTGTGGCACAGTGGTAAAGAGCTACAGCTACTAACCGAAAAGTTAGGCAGTTCAAATCCACCTGGTGTTGCTTGGAAAGCCTATGGGATAGTTCTACCCCACCCTATAAGGTCTCTGTGAGTTGGAATTTACTTGTTGGCAATGGGTTTGTTTTCAGGCCAGGTGGTTCTGGTGTGAGCTGAAGTTTGGGAACCACTGCTCTACCACTGGTCCTGTTCTTTTCAGGTTCTTTTTAAGGAGGTGCCTTCTCTCTCCCGGCTGCACCCAAACCATTCCTTCCAGCCACTTCAACATCAATGCTAGAAGCAAGTTCTGGCATACTAGGACCACCACGGAACAGTTCCCAGCACGCAGAAGTAGCTGAACTGAAAGAAGCCTTGTCTGGCAGCTTAGGAAGTGGACAGACAGCCACTCTGTGGCCTTCTAGCTTCACCAAACATCATCTTCCCAACTGAGGCTAAAGTCCTCTGAGCTTGTGATGGGGGAAAAATATGGAGATAAACCTGGAAGGACCAGGATGTGGATTTGGGCAAGTGACGCCGGTTTCTTTGGGGCTCTGACATCATCCCCTCCCATTGCTCTCCCCTCGCACCTTCCTCGGGGCAGCAACAGCGGGTAGGACAGCAGGGACAGCGGACGTGGCAGCAGCAGTAGTGAGGACAGCACTGGCACCAGCACACTCCAATCAGCAGCAGGAGGAGGACGGCTCCCAGAATGATGAAGATCACTGTCAGCCAGTCTGCAGGGGAGAAGCCATGCAAGGGTTGTGCCAAATATCTAAGAGGTTGCTCCCACTCTAATCTTCTAGATATTCCATAAATACAGCTCAGGACCCACAGCTTAAGGCTGTGCAGCATGCTGGAAGAGAATTAGTTCACTTTTGATAAGAGAGGTTCAGAGGTTAGCAGTCCAGTAACAACCACCTGAATTTGCTTGTTTTTTTTCTTTTTGTTTTTCCTGTATATGAGAGTGTCACTACCCACTACTGGGCAGCCAGATGGAAAACTCTGGCAACACTTACGTAGGACAATGAGCTTCACTTCCTTATCTGGGTCACCTGACGTGTCCCCTGGTGCCTCGATGGTGCAGTAATACACTCCGTGGTCCCACCACATCACTTCATTAATCACAAGGTCTGCTCCTGTACAGGAAGGAAGAAGAACAAGTCAGTGGTCAGAACAGAGGACAATGGTTTCTGACTCACAGTAGCTTCAAGACTCCAGCATTGTCCTTTCACATCCTAAAAGGGCCCCCTGGAAGTTCTGAGAACAGTCTTGGTTCTTTCCTTTGAGACCCTCCTCTTTCTCCAAAGAGCATAATGACAGTATAACTGACCATCCTTTGAACCCTACCAGTCACGTTGTAAGATTTTAGATATATCGCCCCCTTTAATTCTCACCACAGCTCTCTAGGTGAGTAAGATAGAGATGAGTAGTTGTTTCACAGTATCTCTTCTCTCCTTCTCCCAGGGTCATAGAATTCGGCCAAGTACATGACCATTCAGAACACAGGTAGTTCTCAGTTTACGGTGGCATTCCATTCTGATGACTCCATTGTGTATTGGTTTTGACGCAAGTTGAAAACATCATTTTTTTCCCTTCATTATGATTGCCTTTTGTTCTTAGTATCTTTATAAATCTTATTTTTATTTGTGTTTAGGGGTTGTAAATGTTACATGTAAGCTTACAGATATGCAAAATCTGCAGATTGCATCTGTAATGCTGTATGTAGTACATCTCACTAACCGCAAGGTGTACCCAAACTCAAATGGATGGTTACAAGTGTGGTTCATTGTACCCCGAAACAGTCACAAGTTGGGGACTGCCTGTAAAGCCAGTATTTCCCATCCTCTGTTACAGATGGACGTGAACATGTGACTCAGTTTTAACCAATGGGATGTAAGCACTACATCACAGCTCCTGGGAACTTTCTAATCAGTCTAGGAATACCACAGCTCTTTCTTCTTCCTCTCTTCATCTACTCTGCTATCTGGAAGGCAAATGTGACACTGCCATCTTAGACCATGAGGAAGAGGATGACGTCCTTAGTAATGAGGAAGGAGCCTGGCTCTCTGAGGACTCTTGAAACAGACCCACCCTACTACTTCTGGGCTGTCTATCCCTGAATTTATGCACGAGAAAGAAATAAACTTCTTTACTGTTTAAGCCACTGAGATTCTGGGCTTTTATTTGCTTGAAGCCAGTCTTAATCTTAAGAGATGTAAGCTTTATTTACAGATAAGAACAATATTCAAAGATGCTACATTATGGCCTAAGAACACAGAGATGACACGCAGCAGAGACAGGCTGAAAAATCATGTCTGCCCGCCTCCAGGTGGCGCTCCTAACCACTAAGAGGCTCAGTAAATAACAGTTCTAGACCTACACATTAAACTGAGCTGTGTCCTGTTCAAAATGGGTGGAAAACTCCACAGCCAGGATCCCTTACCAGCCTAAAATTTAGAAGTTTACATCTGGATCTTGGAGGGACAGATAAAATGAGCTTGAATAAGAATAAAATGTTAATATTCCCTGTAAATGTTAACCAGGCAAAGAATTTCAGTTCTTACTGGCACCAAGAGATACGCGAGCCCATTAAGATAAATGTATGATAACATATATATTTGAATTGAGCAAATTCAACAAATGTTTCTGTGGGTCCGGCACTGCATCAGGTGGTGTAAGAGACCTGAACAGGAACAAGACCCTACCCTGAAAGGTCTTCAAACCCTGATGACAGCAGCAAAGGCAGCTTCCTTGTCTCAGTGGGATGGCTGCCCTTCCTACCCTACAGTAAGTCCTAGGAAATAGCCTGAAATTCTTTAAGACTTGCTCCTGCTCAGTTAGGAGTCACATCTGCAATTCTTTATTATCTGTTTGTTAAAAAGGAAATGAAACAAAACTGTGAGGTCACACAACATTGGAGCAAACTTTGACTTCTGGTTCCTTCCCTTTTTATGTCAATTCCTGTGATATTTTTCCTACCCACAGTTTTCCAGACCCACTACTTTTCTCAGAAACAAGCTTCGCCAGACTTGGAAGAATGGTGAAAGTACACTGAGGGAAGTTCCCTCCTCGAAGATAAACATGTTTTGGAAGTCTGCCTTAATTTTTATTGGAGACATAGCGTATTTGAGGGATGTCAAGGTAGTGGAGTTATGAGTATGTTAATATTTTAAATGACCCAAGAGCTGATTTGACCGGTTCATCTCAAATGATGCAAACACAGGCATTGAAGAGTCAAAAACAACAACAGCACAAAAACCAACAAACCAAAAAAAAGGAGGCAGAAATAAAAACCATGAGACAATAAGAAACAGACAAGTTTTGGTCCAAAGGTTGCTGGGATTGAGGGTAGTGAATGGTCCACCAACTCATAATGACCCTGTAGGACAGAGTGGAACTGCCCCATAGAGTTTCCAGGGAGCACAGGGCAGACGTGAACTGCTGACCGTTTGGTCAGTAGCCATAGCACCTAATCACCATGCCACCACAGCTGGCAGCAACAACAGCCCCCCGCCCCCAGAAGAGCAGGAATTATCTCCAATGAAGACTTCATCCTTCAGAATGAGGAAGGGAGACTTGCTTAATTAAAGAGACTTTAAGCCTAGAAGGGAAGGTTAGGCCTAATCCTGCTGGCTGTGGAGGAAGTAGAATCAGCCTGAATCATTGAGGGTACACACTTGGAGAATAAAGAAGTGAACTCGAGGTGGCTATCTTGTTAAGTCCCTCCTTCCTTGGATACGGACAGCAAGAGTGAGCACAGGGGAACTTGAGGGGGCCTGTGGTTTGAGAAGGCCCTGAGAACAATCACAAAAGGAATCAGAGAAGCCTGATCCATATCTTCACCCTGAATCTCAGGGAAGCACATCTCGGTGGGAAACCACCCATTCTTAGACCTTTACCCTGTGGACCAGGATATCCCCAGGGCCATATATGAACTTCCGGGGGACAACTTCAGCTAGCACAGAATATTCTACGAATCTGGCACTTTCCTCAAATAATGACGGTGACCAAGTAGACCATCAGACAGCAGAAAAAAGGGAAATCCCCAAAGTGACGCAGACCTCAGGGCCTAGCGTCTGCAGCTCCCTGACGCCTCCCCCACACTCACGGTTTTGGATGGTGATCTTGCGCTGGCGATAATCCACCCCCAGCACCGGTTCATTCTGTCCCCGCCGCTGGGCCACAATGCGGACCTCTCTCTGGCTGTCATTACAGTCATTGGATGGGTCCTGGCCCAAAGACAAAGCTGCCTGGTATGCTGAAGAGAGGGGACACAGGTGTTACACAGCAATGGAGAGTTCCCACTAAGCAAGGCATGCCCTTACTCTTGCCCGAGCAGTGAAGCTTCTCGACTTTTACCGAACCTAGACTATCTTGGTAATCTTCCTAAATATTCAGATTCTCAGTTGTAAGTCTGGAGTGGGATCTGAGAGAGTTGGCATTTTTAACAAGTTCCCAGGGAATGCCAATGCTGTAGGTCCAGGGACCGTGCTTTGAGAAGCAAGACTTCAGATTTCCCCCCACCCTCCTGGACTTGCCATAGGCCAGGATTTCCAAATCCTGGCTGACCCCCCCGCCCCTTGTTTTCCATTCCAACTTCCCTTGCCTGATTTTCTGAGACAACCCAGCCTCAGCTCCCATGGAGTCCATCCACCTGCTCTTACAAGATGAAGTTTGAAAGCTATTAAATCTGCCATTGACCCTGGGGGGGGGGCGGTGCAGGGAAAGCTACAGTTTGGAGAGCTCTTGTGGGGGCCATGTCAAGTTCAGCAGGTGGCTAAGACAGTCAGCCTTTATGATTCTACTCAAATCATCCCGTGAGACCTCAGCCCTAGACCTACAAAACGTAACGCGCACGCCTCCCACTTCCTTTTCCTCCTCTCACAAGGCTCTCACTTCCTTCCTATGAACAGTGTCTATTTCATTTCTTGAAATTTCCAAAGGTTGTCTTCAGGTTGGTTGTGGGAATCTGGATTCTTTTCTTCCTCGTGAGAGGTCAGAGGAGGCAACCAGGGAAGAGTCTTGGGTCCCGTCACAGAACTGAGATCAATGGGGCCGTCATTACAGAGAGGCAGGACTTGGTTAAACTAAAGTTGTCCGATAACAAATGGGCAGCCTGTGGCACAGCGAACACCTCCTCCTGGAAAAGGTCTAGGCAGAAGAGGGTGGCCACCCATTAGGAAGGCTGTGCACAGAGGGAAGCTGGCCCTGAGTGGGAAGTGTTACCAGTGACCGCTAAGAACTCACTAGGCCCGGCAATTAAGTGTGACCTTAATTGTTCTAAGTGCAACATACCTCATTGCTGAATATCTCTACAGTCACCTTCAAAGGACTCCCCTTGGGAAGCTATGCACCAGTCTAGTGCCCAGATCACCTTTCAGAGCCTTTTTGGAACTCTTTCTGGAATGGCCATTGTGCATGGTGGCACGGTGGCAAGTTTGCCAACTGAATTGTCTAGTTGTCTGTGAGGGAGTTTTTAGCCAGTAAACAAATACCTGTATTGAAGCATTCCCCCCTACTCACCAGATCTGGCCCCCAGTGACTTTTTTTATTTATTTGAAGATAAAGGAAATATGAAAAGGAAGACATTTTTATAACATTCAGGACACCAAGGGTAATATGAAGACAGGTCTGATGACCATTCCAGAAAAAGAGTTGCAAAATTGTCTGAAGGATGGACTAGGTGCTAGCATTGATGCATAGCTTCCCAAGGGGAGTACTTCAAAAGTGATTACAGTAATATTCAGCAATGAGGTATGCAATACGTTTTCTACAATGAGCTCCTGAACTTAACTGTCAGATCTTGTATCCTGAGGCACACTGAAGTCTGTTCATGTCTGCACCCTAAGGTAATGGGAGCGGTAAGTTGACCTTACCATATTAGCACCCTAATGTGGAACCAGAAATGCACCAGGAGATAAGATTTGCTCTCCCTTTTACTTCGGCTGAGCTGCCTTAAAACATTTTAGAATAAGGTGAGACATACAACACATAAAATGGTGTGTGACCTTAAACAAGTCATTTCATCTACCTAGGGCTCAGCCTGTTTGTCTGTAAAATGAGGAAACTACATTAAGTGATCTCTATGGCTTTTCCTCACTGTAAGCATTTGTGATTCCACAAAATTCCAATCCCTAAACACATTAAGCATAATACTTCACAGAGGTGCTTGTGACCCAACGAGAGATCGGGTCGGGGGACACTCACACGCAGAATAGTAGTCGAAGACGGGGTCTTTGCAGAAGGACTTGAAGCGCCATGTCACCACCACATCCTGGAGTTGGGCAGAGGTAGTGTAGTCACACTTGAGGATGACTGAGGCAAAGAGGGTGACATAGCGTTCTGTGTGCTGGACCGTCACCAGCAAGGACAGGCACCCTGAAACCAAGAGCCAGGAGATAATGCTGAAATGAGATCAGGACTCTGAGGAGTGACCTGCTTCTGTTCATGGGATAATAAAAGCAATGCAAATGAGCAAAACATGTTGCCTGCCTCCTCCTTGATTTTGATTGGGGGAGTTCACAGGCAGACCTGAGTTTTTATATGGGCCAGCAAGGGTGGGGAGGGGACTGCACTAGCACACTGGGGAGCCTGTAGGAAAAACACAGCTAAGGACCACTCCCAAGAGCTTAGAGTCCATTGACAGGGAATTAACACATCCAACAATTAAAAAAATTAACTATATTAAAATAAGGCCATATTTGTATAAAACAATCTTTTGAATACATTTCTGTCACTTTTTCATTTCACTTCTTTGTTGAAAATGTTTTCCCATTTATAAGGATAAAATTCAAACTTTATAGTCAGGCCTAAAGAGGCTCATCAGCTCTGCCTTCTGTCTTTCTCTCCTGACTCATCTTCCTTTAGGCACCAACTCACATTTCGGTCCTTCCTGTGCTAGTCTCTCCCTTCTCTGGGTCCTCACATGTGAGTATCTCTCATCCTGGAATATCCTTGCATGTGACCGGCTACCACCAGCTCCACTCCTGTGATGATTAGTTCATGTGTCAACTTCGCTAGGTTATGGTACTTAGTAGTTTGGTCAAACTCCAGTCTAGATGTTGTTATGAAAATATTTGGTGGATTGGTTAACATTTGCAATAAGTTGGCTAAGTAAAATTACCCTAATTTAATCATTCAAAAGCCTTAAAATAAAAATCCAAGGTCTTCAAGAGAATTGTGCTTCAAGACTGGAACAGACTTCCAGCCAATGTTGCCTGCCTGCCCTATGAATTTCAGGTTCAAGACCTCAACATCAACGCTTTCTTGTCTGTCTTACCAGCCTGTGAGCCTGCCCCACAAATATCAAGACTCATCAGCCTCTGCAAGCTCATGAGCTGATTCCTTAAACTCTCTCCCTATTGCACTTGGGTTGTGTAAACAGTTAACATGGTTGGCTGTTAACCAAAAGGTTGGAGGTTTGAGTCCACACAGAAGCGTGTTGGAAGAAAAATGTCTGGCAAGCTCCTTCTGAAAAATCAGCTATTGAAAACCTTACAGAATATGGTTGGCATGCTAACACACGTGAGCTGGGGTCAACTCGACAGCATCTTGTTTATTGATTCTGTTTTTCCGTTTCTCTGACAAACTCTGACTAATACAATTCTCTTCATTGGGTTAATCAGTCTTTATTGTTTAGATACTCAGCTTAAGCCTTACCTCCCTCAATAAGCCTACCCTGACTCTGCAAGTCTGAGAAGTCCTCAGCTCTATATATCCAAAGTGTCTTATCCTATGTCCAAGCAGCACTTATCACATTTCTTGGAGATGTCCTGTTTGCTGTAGACTCTGAGGAGGCCAACTGGGTTTGTCTTGAATGCACTGCTCAAACACAAACACCTTGTACCATGCCCATCACCTACTCAGCACTGAACAAATGTTTGTAGAAAGAATGACTGAAGGAATGACCAAGAATGTATTCACCAGTATAAACTGACCACAGGAGGCCAACATAAGCACAGACAAAATAAAATAAAAATGATCAGACTGTGACAAAACTTTTTGTCAAGACAAAGTTGAAGGAATTCAGAGTTTTTCCTTTGAAAACTTCTCTCTCCTTACTCTCTAAACCTACAGACATTCTTAAAGCCCCAAAACTGCCTTGATGAAAGACCAGATGGTACAGAAATATCAGGAAGGCTTTGGCACAGTCAGGGGTTCACACATAATCAGTGAATGTCCCTGTGTTAGCATGGTTTCTAGGCTGAGTTATTAGTGGATCCTCTAGTGGGAAGTTGTGGAGTAGAACAGTACTACTCAAACTTGAATGTACATCAGAATCACTGGGAGGGCTTGCAAAAGCTCAGATCACTGAGCCCTATCATCAGAGTTTCTGATTCAGTAGGACTTGTGAAGGGCCCAAGAACTAATATTTCCAGCTAAATTTTCAGTAGATGCTAAGACATTGGTCCAGAAACCATACTTTGAGAACCACAGATTGAAAAACAGCAAAAAAGGAAAATACAGGCTTTGGAGTCAGACACAAACGAGTTCAAATCAAACTTTATTACTTACTTGGCCATTGGACAAGTTGCTTAATCTTTCAGAGCTTCTTTGTCTTCAGTTATGGATAGGTTTCATATTAGCACTAACCACATCAGGCCATTGCAAGAATTCACCAAGGTGATTCACTTACAGTGCTTGGCATGGTGCCTGGCACATACAGCTGCTGTGTTACTGTATGAGTGTCTTTCCATACACTCTCTTATTACAAGAGCCAGGAGAAACGGGTTCAAGCTGAGGTCTCCTCAGTACAGTTCTCAGATAAAGCCAGATGCATTTTGATGGAATGACCTCAACAGAGTCACTGGTTGATGCCAGTGTTTTCCTTTGGAAAGTTCTCTCTCCTTACTCTCTAAGCCTACAGACATTCTTAAAGCCCCAAAATTGCCCTGCTGAAAGACCAGACAGTATAGAAACATCTGGAAGGCTTTGGCTCAGCTGCTCACCAAAAGGTTGGGGGTTTGAGTCTACCCAGAGGCCCCTCACACACAAAAAAAGCCCTGATGATTTATTTCTAAAATAGCAGTTACTGAAAACCCTTCAGATCACAGCTCTACTCCAACACACATGAGGTCACCAAGAGCCGATGTCAACTTGACAGTAGCTGGTGTTCATCTCCCATGAACATGACAATCATAGTTACCCCTCACAGAGCAGACAGGATGTCTTGATGGCCAGAGCTGCAGGATTCTGGATCCTGCCTCACTGTCTGGACACTGCCAGCAAAACACAATTCTCTGAAGCCTGTACACCTTTCTCACCTCACATGAAGCCAGAGTAAAAGTGTTGCTCGGGACAGACTCTGACTCCCAGAAATGATGAGCCCAGCTGTCTCCAGAGCTGGGACGAGGAAGTTCCCTTAACAGCTGTGGGCTTTGCACAAGTCCAGATGGAGATGACCAAGGCAGAAGGGTTCGTGGAAGGAAAAGATTTAAGCTAGATCCTAAAACTCAGGTAGGATTCAAGTTACACATTAAAAGAGTAAAGGGAGCGGGGAACTAATTATTTCAAAGAGGAAGAAAATAGAGAGCAATGACCCTTATCATGAGGGGCAGTTGCTTGGGGGAACTTAGAGGAAACAAACCTAACTGGCTTTACAGGGGATACAGCAGGTGAAAAAAAGGCAGGCAAGGGTAGTGAGTGGGAAGCAGGGAAGATGGGACGGAGTGAAAACCCTGCTCCAGGGTCTGTTTCTAGGTCATGGACAATCACTGAAGGCTTCTCTGAAGATGAGTAATGGGGTGAAAGTGGTTGTTTTACAGAAATAGATGACTTTCTTATTCAGCAGTGATTTGGAAAAAGAACATCATTGGAGACTAAATTTGAGTAGTTTGGGGAAAAAATAGGTGCTGTGTCTACCAGCTGTAGGATTCCAGGAAATCAGACTAACCAGAATGACAACGAAGGAAGGGACGTTGTCCACACTGGGTTAGTTTGTTGGGCAGCGGGTATAGTTCAGGTTAGGGAAGAAAACATTGGCTTGTGATTTAAGTAAAATCTTAGGTTCATATCATACTGTTGAAATGAGGAAGGGCAGGGTAAAACTTCGAGGTATTAAAGAAAGCCCCAGGAAACAACTTAATAGCAGAAAATACCATAGAATAATCTCACCTTTGTCTTACAAAACACTGTCACAAGACAAGCCTGGGGGCAACCTTGCAAGTGACAGCCTGCAAGTGACCCCTAGACCTTGACCACATTTTACAACTAATAGGAGTTAACCAATCAATGTAAAGGTCAGTTCACCCTCCCTGCTTTGCAATCTCACGACTTAAATACTGGGCGCTGAGGAAACTCCTGGTCGCCCCCTGCTCTGTGTAGCTTGGGGTGTGTCCCTGGTGCACCAGTATTTTTCCTATTGGGCATATTTTTTTAATAAAATTTAACCTTTAAAGTAACAGTGTTGCATCTTGAAAATCGTGGACCCTAACAATACTTGAAACTACTTTCTTTTACACACTAAATGGAGACCCCAGTCTCTCCAGCCTGTTGTGGTCATTAGCTTTGAGTCAGCCCTAGTTCATGGTCAGCCTGCATGTTCAAGAGCAGAACTGCTCCATAGGGTTTTCATGGTTATAATCCTTAGGGATGCAGATTTCCAGGTCTTTCTCCTCCTGAGCCACTTTGTGGGTTTGAACCACAAACTTTCCTGTTGGCAGTTGATCACAAACTCTTGTACCACCCAGCCTCTTGATTTGCTCACCTGTTTTTATATCCTTGCCCCCACCCTACACCATCCCTTTGTTTTTCTTTCCACAACTGACCTGAAATAGACCATGGAGCTTTCACCCACCACACCTCTAACTGAGCCATCAAACAGCTACAGTTGAGATTTTGACAATGAAGGAAGGGATGTTGTCCACACTGGGTTAGTTTGTTGGGCAGCAGGTATAGTTCAGGTTAGGGAAGAAAACACTGGCTTGTGGTTTAAGTAAAATCTTAGGTTCATATCATACTTGAAACTATTTTCTCTTACACACCAAATGTGACCCCTGGGAGGAAACAAGCTGTTCCCACTTCATACACAACAAATCTGAGGCACGGAAACTGTAAGTGACTTGTCCATTTTGTGAGGGAGTCAGAGTCAAGATTCCGGCCCTCAGCACTGTTCCTGACCCTCTGCCTGGCTGTCCTTCAAAGCAAGATGCCTGCTCTTCAAAAGCTTGCAGGTAACAGCAGCAGGGGGCCATGCCGTGAGTAACAACGAAAATGCAACGGACAGCAGCTACTGCGACACTACAATTAATAAACTGCGAGGCCTTTATTTTGACGAACGGTAATTCAATACAATTAGCAGTTTACTGGAAGCGTTCTAGCTGACAGAGGGTTCGACTTGACAGAGGCAGAGAACTTGGGTTGGGTTTGCTGGGAGGTCAGGGAAGGGAATTTGGCTCAGCCAGATGTTATTCAGAGGTAGCTTTGAAGATCGTTGAATCTGACACCTCCAGCGAGGGAATGGGGACAAGCTGATCACCTTGATTGTCAAATACACAGTCAGCTCCCCTTACATGAATGCCCTTGTTATGGGCAAACCATGTCCAGGGTGACACAATCCACCCTCACCGACGTCACTGCTGGTTTAGTGACCTGGGTACTCGTTTTTCCCTCTCTTCTATTCCACACAGTGTGAACTTCCAGCCTTGAAATGTACCAGGTTTCCAGACCTTTTGACCACACTGAACTGATTCACATGCCTCACAGGTGTCTGACAACCTCACAGCACCCTACAAAGTTGCCAGAACTTCACCTCCTGCTCCCAACCCTGCCACACATACACAGGGAGGGTGGGAAAGGGTCCCAAGATTCAGGATAGGTGCTAAAAACACCAGCAAACTTGCTCCCTTTTCAGTCGCAGCTGCTGGCCTCTGGCATCTACTGTGCACCAAGCAATGCACAAACATTGTCTTTAACTCTCACAGAATTCCCTAGAGTGGGTATCAGCCCTGCTTATGTGAGGACTGCAAATTAAGTTTGTGAACTCATCCTAGAAAAAGTGCCACATACCTTATTGTGGAATATCACTATGGTCACCTTCAAAGTACTTTCCTTGGGAAGCTAGGCACTGGCACCAGTGCCTAGTCCACCCTTCTAAGCAACTTTGGAACTCTTTTTCTGGAATGGCCATCACAGCTGTCATCATATTACCCTTCATGTCCTAAATGTCATCAAAAAGTCTTCCTTTCAACATTTCTTTTCTCTCTGGGTAAAGAAAAAAGTCACAGGAGGGCAGATCAGGGGAGTAGATAGGGTGTGCCAATATAGTTATTTGTTATTGGCTAAAAACTCTCTCACAGACAACTAGACAATTAAGTTCATAAACTTGCCATTTTGCCACTGTATAGGTGGCACCATATAGGTGTCAACACCAGCATTTGAACTATGGTCTTGCTGACACCAAACCCATTTTTTCCCTAAGCAGGCAAATTTGACATCCTGAGTAGAGGTCAGGTGGTAGATGCTAAAATATAGTAGGATTTTCCAGACATAAGGAGCAGGGGCGTGTGAGAGAAAGAAAGGAAGTAGCGAGATAATCCACTGCAAAGGCAGAACTTTGAGGGGGGACTAGGCACTGGAGTCGGTGCATAGCTTCCCAAGGGGAGTACTATGAAGGTGGCTATAACATATTCAGCAATGAGGTATGTAGCACTTAGAACAACTAAGTTCATGGACTTTATTGTCAGATCACGTATATGTGGGATAGAAGTTCAGAGTATAAGCCAATCCTCCACGTCCCCAATTATGTTATTGTTGAATAGTGTCCTCCCAAAAGATATGTTGAAGTCCTTCAATAGTCCTGGCTCCTGTTAACTATGAACTTGCTTGGAAATAGGGACTAGGAAGATGTCGTTTGCTAACATGCACTCATGCCAGAGCAGAAAGGTCCCAATCCATAGGAGTGGTGTTCTCATAAAGAAAAAAAAGAGACATACAGGGAAGAATATCATGTGATGAGGGGGGCGGAGATGAAGCCAGGCTGCAGCTGGGAGCCAAGGACCCCCTGGGGCTACCAGCAGATGGAGAGACAGAACCTTCAGAGAGAACAGGGCCCTGCCGACACCCTGTAGTCAGACTTCTAGCCTCCAGAACTGTGAGACCATCAATTTCTGACACTTCAAATGACCCACCTTATGGCCTTTGGCTATGGCAGTCCCAGGAATGAATACACGATATAGGTGTCAACATCAGCATTTGAACTAGAGTCTTGCTGACATCAAACCCATTTTTTCCCTAAGCAGGCAAACTTGACATCTCGAGTAGAGGTCAGGTGGTAGATGTTAAAAAGCAGTAGGATTTTCCAAACATAAGGAGCAGGGGAGTGTGAGAGAAAGAAAGGAAGTAGTGAGATAATCCATCGCAAAGGCAGAGCTCTCATCTTTCTTTTCCTTTAGTCTCTGACTTGTCCATGAAACTCACTATGCTGGGTGTATGCACAGTACTAAACAGGTACAGTTTGTCAGGAAAAAGCCAACAGCAGCAGGTTCTGGGCTGAAAACATGAACAGGCTGAAAAACACAAATCCCCTGATTATACAGTTCCTGGTTGCATCTTTCGGAGCCCCGGGGGAACAGAGATTAAGAGAACAGCCATTAATCAAAAGTCGGTTAGTTCAGATCCTCCAGCTGGATCCTTGAAAACCCTATAGGACAGTTCTTCTCTCATGGCTATGAATTGGAGTCAACGCAACAGCAACAGGTTTAGGGTTTTTTTGATTGCATCTTTGCTCTTTTAAGCTAACAGACAGGTTTCCAGATTCTAATTCTTCTTTCATTTACTCACCCTTCCATCATCTTGTAGAATTCCCTTTTCCCCAACTCACTGACTGTAGTTCCCCAGGTGTCTCTCATTTTTCTCTTGAAACTTTAATGCTGGAGCCTGACTTTCTGAATTCAGATTCTGCCCCCTCACCTCAGCTGAAAGAATCAGCAAATTGTTTCCAAACTACAATTGCGTCTTCATATGCAAAAGTAGTGGTGATGATAATACTTGCCTTATGGGACTATGATGTTGAATAAATAAGATAATAAATATTGAGCATTTAGTAGAGTGCTTAGCACAGAGTAGGCACTCAATAAACAGATTGTTATTAACCATTTGTTTAAGTAACAAAACTACCTTAAAAGACTGAAATCAACTGAGACTGAGCATATGTATAAAAGCATTGTGAAGGAATTAAAATGATATGAATGTAAGTTATGGTGACTGTCTTGTCTCTGCAAAACCAGCTGGTGCCTTAAATACTTTTAGCTTTGGCTGGCTAACCCTGGCAAGCCCATTCACAGGTTACTTCCTCTGTGAGAGAGGCAGGAAGAGAGACCTTTCATTTACCAGTAGAAAGGTAACTTCAGAGTAGATATTACAGTTCATGGGAAGGAAAGAAAGGGAAGAGGATTCTCTGTTTTCTCTTAGGAGGTACTTTCCGAGACTACACTGCTGTGCAGTGTGGGGACTACCGACCTACATTTAAGTGGAAGGAAAACACACCAATGAAAGAAGAGAATTTCTACAACTAAATGCCATGTGTTCTCAAACACATAGGTATCTTCATACATTTATTTATTCAGTCTGTCTCACCTATGTAGCGTCAGATTGGGCAAGACGTTCTACAGTTCCTAGATCACGTCATCCACACAGCAACAGGTAGCAGGTGCAAAGCTATTTTTTGTTTTAAATGAAGAACTGGTTTTATAGGAACAGACAAACTTTCTCCTTTCCACGTGATGGGTAAGGGGGCAGTAGTCAGGGAGGCAATCACGACGTATTCTGGCCAAAGGCAGTGACCTCGGGTGGACAGTGATGGATGAGCTCAATTTCTGAGTGTTTTTCAGGCATTGGGCAACTTCTATTTCACTGACACAGGTTAATAAGAAGTGCATGGGTTTTGAGAAAAAAAGGTGTACAGATCAAGAGCTCTATTAAAAGATTAGAACTAATGGTCTGACAGCTTGGAGGGTCCCCTGAGAGCCTGGCCTCTGGACTTGCTGCTGGCCCAGGCTGAAACCAGTGCTGAAGCCAACACTTCAAAAAAGAATGGACTGGACTTGGGGGGACACAGTCATGCATGTGGTATGTGTATTTTACGGTTTTATACATATACATAGATATAGATATTTATGAGGCTGCCCTACTGGTTTCTTTTTGGAGGGAAGAGTAGAGGACAGGTGTTGGCTGAGTGCATACTGGAAGTAAAGAGTGAAAAAGCAGAGCGTGCTGTCACAAGGTGAGGGGAGCAGATAGAGATGCAGAGAGGTGGTACGGAAAATTGACTTCGATTGTCAACTTTCACTTAATAACAATAAAAAAAATTTAAAAAAGAGACGTGCACAGGTTCAATCCTATCAGAGTTTATGTCTCAGTTAAGCTATCTCCCCAAGTATGTTTGCCATCAGTATCTATAACATTACCTTAGATAACAGTGCAAATACGAGGTGAAGAGATACTGGCAATGAGTAACAGGCGAGATGCAAGGGTGAGGCTTGGGGAAGAAGAGGAGGCACAGAGCAGTGAGGTGGCGGGGAGGAATCACATCCAGGTATCGCTTGCTTCACCAGGGCCTGGCATGCGCTACTAAATGGGCTAGGCTTGGGGTGGTGTTGAGCACGTGGCTCCTCTGGGAAGGAAACTGACTTACAGTGAGCACTTGCTATATTGCTAGACATGGTATTAGGTCTAATGTTATCTCACCTTCACCCATGAGATAAGCCTTATTTTATCTCAGTTGTATAGATGAGGAAAATCCTCAGGAAGATTAAGTAACTTGAGTAAAGCCACACCAGCTAGATTTAAGGTTATTCTTGTTAGCTGCCCGATTCATAGTGATCCCACGCACAGTGGGGTCATTAACATCTCTTTAACATCTTACAGTGTGCAGATGACACAACCTTACTTGCTAAGAGTGAAGATGACTTGAAGCACTAAGGAAGATCAAAGACTGTAGCCTGGAGTATGGATTACTCCTCAACAGAAAGAAAACAAAAATTTTCACGAGTGGACTAATAAGCAGTATCATGCAAAACAGACAAAAGATTGAAATTACTAAGGAATTTGGGGGGGGTAGGGGGATTCACAATCAACGTTCAGGGAAGCAACAGTGAAGAAATCAAGTGACACATAGCACTAGGCAAAGGTCCTTTAAAAGACAGGAAAGAAAGTGAAGGATCCATAGGGTTTTCACTGGCTGATTTTTCAGGAGTCCGTCATCACTAGGCCTTCCTTCCTAGGCTGTCTTAGCCTGGAAGCTCCACTGAAACCCATTCAGCATCACTGCAACGTGAAAGCTTCCAGTGACAGACGGTGGCGGTGCACGAGGTGCATTGGCTGGGAATCGAACTCAGGTATCCCACATGCAAGGTGAGAATTCTGCTCCTTATACTATCACCGTCCTATAGATTTAAAGTGGTTGATTACCGTTGAGTTGATTCTGAGTCATGGCGACCCCATATGTGAGAGTATAACTGCTGTGTGGGATTTTTAAAGCTGTGAGCTTTTGGAAGCAGAGAACCTGGCCTTCCTTCTGAGGCACTCCTGGATGGGTTTCAAACACCAGCCTATCTGTTTGTGGTCTAGCACTAAACCATTCACAACATCCAGAGACTATGATTTAAACTTAAATAAGTAAACTAACAAAAACCCACTCTGTCAAGATGATCACAACTCACAGCAACCCTATGGGACAGAATAAAAAGGCCTCATAGAATTTCCAAGAAGCAGCTGGTAACATCAAACTGCTGACTTTTTGGTTAGCAGCCATACCACTTCATCACTACACCAGGGTTTCTTGATTCAAACTTAGACCTCTCTTGTTGTTCTTGTTAGGTGCCATCAAATCAGTTCCAACTCACAGTAACCGTATGCACAACAGAACAACACACTGTCCAGTCCTGCACCATGCTGACAGTCGTTTTTATACTGAAGCCCATTGTTGAAGCCACTGTGTTAGTTCATCTTGCTGAGGATATTCCTCTACTTCACTGACCCTTTTTATCAAGCATGATGTCCTTCTCCAGGGACTGATCTCTCCTGACAGTGCAGTCTCACCATCATTGCTTCCAAAGAGCACTCTGGCTGTATTTCTTCCAGGACAGAGCTGTTTGTTCTTTGGACGGTCTCTGGTATATTCAGTATTCTTCTCCAACACCACAGCTCAGAACTTAGACCTCTAGACCTCTAAAATTCCAAAGCCTACACTATTTCCATTGCACCACACTGCTTTCTGAATTAGTTTTCTAAATAGCTGAGGTTAACCCTTTAATGCATACATGGAAAGAAATATTCACAAATTTAATCTTTTTTTGTTTGTTTTCTCCATTTTCTTTTTTAATTTATTTTAAACTCATACACATACACTGCTATGTAATTCTAGCATCTCTTACTACCCTGTGACAGTACATTCCTCATTTCTGTCTTGCATCTCCCCTGTCCATTCAACCAGCTCCTGTCCCCCTCTACCCTCTCCTCTCACCTCTGGATAGGAATTGTTCAGTTAGTCTCATGTATCCATTTAAGTCAAAAAGCACACTCTTCACCAGTATCATTTTATGTCTCACATCCAGTCCAATCTTTGCCTGAAGAGTTGGCTTCTGCAATGGTTTCAGTTCTGGGCTAAAAGAGCCTGGGGGCACGTCTTCAGGTGTATTTTCAACGTTTTTGATGGAAATATTTTGTCTTTCTACTCTGTCCTATAGGGTCAGTATGAGTCAGAATCAACTTGATGGTGATGGGGTTGGCATATAAAATAAATAAAAACTAAGACATTTCAAACAGAAAAGGGTATAAAGTTAAAAGTTCTTCCTTGTTTGCTATCAATTTCTCTCTCCAGATATAACTGCTGTTGACAATTTGGTATGCATTCTTCTACATCTTTTTCTATTTTTTTAAAAATAAACCATATCGTGAACATTGAACTGCAACTTTCTTCAAATTAATGCTTTATCATCATATTCTATGTCAGTGTACACAGATCTTTTTTGTTGTTGTTTTTTAGTGGCTGTATTAGTTTTCTTAGGGCTCCTGTAACAAAGCGCCAGAAACTAGGTGGCTTCTAAAAACAGAAGAGAAATTGTTGTTTCATAGTTTTGGAGTGGAGGAGTCTGAATTCAAGGTGTCTGCAGGGTCATGCTCTCTGCAAAGGCTCTAGGGAAGATCCTTCGTTGACTCTTCTAGCAGCTGGTGGTCCTAGATCTAGAACTCTGAAATTTCAAAGTTTACACTATTTCCCCTGCACCATACTGCTTTCTGAATAAGTTTTCATCATTACATAACTGTCTGTCCTCTGTCTCTCTGTCTCTTTTTTTTTATAAGGACATCATTCAAAAGGAATTAGGACCGCCTCCTCCTCCAGTGTGACCTCATTTTAATCAAACATTTTCAAAGAGCCTATTTCTAAACAAGACCACATTCATAGGTATCATTACTGGGTGTCACAGAATTGATTCTCACTCAAAGCGACCCCATGTGCCAGAGTAGAAACATCCCATAAGCTTTCCCAGGCTGTTATCTCTATGGGAGCAGATCACCAGCTGCAGGTGGCTTCATACCGCCAACCGTTCTGTTAGCAACCGAGTGCTTAAACATCGTGCCACCACAGCACATTCATTCATAGGTTGACTTTTTTTTTTTTAACCACATCTCTTTAGGGAACACAATTCAACCCATTACAGTGGCCATGGGGAAATCTACTGTAGAGATGAACTATCACTTATTTAGCCATTTTCCTAATCATAGATATTCAGGCTGTTTTTGATTTTTCACTATTGCAAGCAATGCTGAAATGGGTGTCTGCCAAGCCAAGCCACGTGCCGTCAAGTCCGATCCGACTCATGGTGACCCTAGGGGCCAGGGTAAAATGGGTGTCTACACGTAATTATCTCTTCACAAACATACCTTTATTTCATCAGGGCATTATTTCTTCAAGTCTGATGCTATAGAGACTACAAGAAATGAATTTAGGTTTCCATGAAAAGATAAGATAGTTCCATGTATCACCATAATCTTTCCACAGGGGAAAATATCAATCTCTTAAAAATTTCTGATAATCTATTAGGTGAAAATTAAATGTTACCCAGGTGGTTTTAACTTGACATCCCTTTGGTTATTAGGGTGAGAAGGAAACCAGATCTGGGTGTGATACAGATGCTTGGGGTTTCCCGAGTCAGCAGTCCCCCAGTTCTGTGACTCATCCCTGTCCCCATGCTCTAATCTCAGAGCATGTGGAAATTTGAGCCTCACGAGAATGATAGATTTCTACACGCCATGGACCCTCAGAGGTCACTCATTCACCCATTTATTGCGTACTTACCATGAGCCAAGAACTGTTCTGGATGAGGAAGGTACAGCAGTGAACAAGAGCAATAAGATCCTTATATGCTCTTGGAACCTATGCTCTTTGTGGGAGAGCTAGACAACGCAAGAGTAAACACAGATACGTTTTACAGTGTTGCTCAGAACTGTTAAAGCTTTGAACCTCAAATCCCACTATTGTACAATGGAAACCCCAGGGGCTAGTGGTTAACAGCTACAGTTGCTAACCAAAAGATCAGAATTCAAATTTACCAGGTGCTCCTTGGAAACCCTGTGGGGTAGTTCTACTATCATACAGGGCTACTGTGAGTAAGAATTGACTTGATGGCAATGTTTTTGTTTTTTATTTTTAATGGTACAATAAGAAACTAGACCGAACTACATCTCCAAATGCTCCTAATACCTCTTTCTGGTTGTTTCAAATTCTAAATCTAGTCCAAAATCCCCATCACCATCCTTCTGTACATATCTGGCTCTCTCCCCATGCTTCCCATCTCATTAGACACGCAAGACTACAAACTAGGAACCATCCTTGATATTTTTCTCTCCCCTATTCTCCAAATACAATCAATCAGCAAGCTGAGAATAAGGACAACTAATTAAGTTCACAAGCTCATCCTGGAAAAACTGCTACATACCTCATGGCTGGATATCATCACAGTCACCTTGGAAGGACACCCCTGGGAAGCTGTGCGCTGACATCAGCACCTAGTCCACCCTTCAAAGCAATTTTGGAACTCTTTTTCTGGAGTGGCCATCAGAGCTGTCATTATATTACTATTCATGTCATGAATGTCATCAAAATGTCTCCCTTTTAATATCTGCTTTATCTTTGGGTAAAGAAAAAAGTCATCAGGGGCCAGGTTGGGTAAATGGTGGGAGTGTTCCAATACAGGTATTTGTTTACTGGCTAAAAACTTCTTCACAGACAGCCATACAATTAAGTCTGTGAACTTGCCACCTTGTCACCATGCTCAATGGCCATTCCAGAAAGAGTTCCAAAATTACTTTGAAGGGTGCACTATGTGCTGGCATTGGTGCATAGCTTCCCAAGAGGAGTTCTTCGAAGGTGACATTCAACAATGAAGTATGTGGCACTTAGAACAATTCCGTTTGCATACTTAACCGTCAGACCTCGTATTTATCTCCTAAGTATTTCTGGAATCTTTCTGTCTCTCTCCATTGTTACCACCACCCTAGGACAAACTACTGCTATTTCCAGCTAGACACTGCAACAGCTTAACTGGCACCTGCACACTGACCAGCTCCCCTCCAGGCAGAGTCCACACTGTTTCCATGGTAAGCTTTCCAAAGTGTACATCTGAGCATGTCAATCATCCTCTTCTCCCCCTTAAAGACATCCAGCAGCTTCCATTACTCTGAGGATAAACACAAAACCTCCTATGGCCCATAAAGACATGAGTATCTGGTCCTTTCCTCAGTGACAGTAGCATGTGTCCTGTCGCTCACACTCACCAGCTCTTATCCAGTGTTAGTACACATACCATTCCTTTTGTTTGGAACAATCATTTCTCATTTCTCAACCCAAGCATCAGGTCTTCAGAGAGGGCTTCTATTATATGCCCTAGCTATATCTAGTATCTCTCGTTCATGTCCCTTACCACACTTGTATTTCCACATTTTCCTGTGTGGTTATTTAGATAATATCCATCTCCCCTCCAGAGCATAAATCCACAAAGGCCAGGGCTATGTCTGTTTTTAAAGGCCTTACATATAAATATTTGCTGAATTAAAAACAAATGAATTCATGCGAAGCAGGATAAACTACTTGGGACAAGTTTTAAGGGCTCTAAAAATTTAACAGATAAATGTTAAAGTTAGCCAATAGATAGCATGGCTAGACAAAAAAAAAACAAGGAAGGGGAATGGGTTGGGGGATGGGTGACAATAAAAGCAGGACTCATACCAGCAGGGGCAATGCTGCCAGAATTAATAAGGCCAGGCAGAAGAGGTAAGCCTGTATCATAGAAGATACTGGAAGCTAACAGTGGTCCTTAGACATAGGGTTAGAGAAAAGGTGGCAAGATTAACTTAGGTAGGTTAACTTATTAGCTCTGCAAAGGATGTGGAAAGCAGACAGAGAGGTAGCAGGCCTAGATGCAAGGAGATGGTCAGGTTGCATAGCACAGGCTACTGTAAAGTTAGTCACCTAGAATAAAATAAAAAAGAGACAGATCCTGGGACTAGGCAACAGAACCCGGTGATTAACTGGGAATGAGGAACAAAGAAGGTATCAAAGCTGCTTTCACCGAACCCACCTTCCCACGAAATTTGCAAACTGAGAGATCCAGCAATAAAGGCTGGAGAAAGACAAGGCATGCTCTGTCTTCCCAATTGTTAAAACAGACACTTGTATTCTCCCTCAAGGACTTTCCATAATGAAACAAATTCTTATGCTGAAAGGAAGCCAGGAGTGCTGTGCATTAATCACATAATATCTCATTCCACTTCATTGTTGCTGGGCAAGGTATTTCTTAGTTAACATTTAGCTAGACACTCAGGAGGCAACCTTTCTGCTTTTATATCTGCATGCCAGATTCAACTGGACAAGACAAACCTGCTCCGTAGTATGAAATAGAGTATAGGGCAGTGGACTAAGTGTAAGAACAAGAGGGTTCTGCTTCTAGCTCTCAAAGTAACTCCATTGTGCCAACCTAAGTTGCATGACTTCCCTGGACCCATGTTTCCTCATCTGTAAAGCTGACCAGGAAGGCAGAGCGGGGGCCAGCAGTGATTTTTGCGCATGCCCGGCTGAGCCTTGGGATTTTGGGAAAGTATCTCAGGGACCACTATAGGCACAAGGAAGAAGCAAAGAGGGCAGTCTCCCACCCACCACCCATATCCCCTTTGTCTTGAGAAGCTCTACTTTATTGCCCACTATATCAGCAATTGTTATAAAATTTTATCAAGTATGGTCTCCACGTCCCCAGCCCCATCTCCACCACCAAGTGACAATTATAGGTCTAGGTGCTCTCTAAGAATTTTGTCCCTTAGAGGTCTGCAGTCTGGTTTTCCAAAGAAGGCTAACACAGATCCACAGAGGCATGGGCCTAAAAATGTGCACCACTCTCATCTTAAATATTTTTTTACTAACACACAAATGACGTACGCTCTGACAGATTGGGGGGAAAACTAAAACTTCAATCCCAGAAAAAACTTGAGATTAGGTGCAGGCAACTAGAGCTACTAGCCAATGATGCAAAAGGAGATTGCAGATACCTGTATAGTCAAACCTGCAAAAGCCAGGACCAGTGTAAGGTGGAAACCTGTCAGAAAAGGAGGGAAAACTGAAACATTTGCTAGTAGAATGAACAACAGAAAAGTGGTAAGAGGACACCCTGTCAAAGACGGAAACCTGTGAGACCCAGCAAAATGAAGCAATCTCCTCGAGTTCTGACTGTCACAGATTTCACTTCAGAGAGATGTGGCAGAGGTGTTCGAAGGGGCCTTTGGCCTTATCTTAATGTTCTGTTTTGTTTCAGGAATAAGTATTCATGTACCACAGATATGATAAAAATTTCTTTCTTTAGCAATAAGAACACTTCAGAGATTTACAGAAGGACTCTCACAACTGATCTCCATGCAGCTGAGTGTATGTACACACTGAGGTAGCCTCACAGGACAAACTGACCTCAGAAGCTTCAGCAAAGGCCCCAAACTGCACTAATGAGGGAATCCCTAAACAGGTCACCTAGCTGCTACAAGCCCACAGTTTCCAAGTCTGGGAACTTAGCTGCTACTCAGAGGATGGTGTCGGCCGTTCTTTGAAAACCAAAGAAGGTCATGGACCAAAACAAATACCTTCTAGTGCACAGGACTTTCCAAACTGCATCTTGAAGTTCTCAACAGGTCTTGAGAAAATCAATTTAGGGAATTTCTCTATTTAGTATTGTATATTTGAAGATTAAAAATCACAAAATAAAATCTGACAAAACAAACCCATTGCTGTGGAATCGTATCCAGTGCCTGGTGATCCCACAGGTTACAGAGTAAAACTGCTCCACAGAGTTTTCTTGTCTGTGATCTTTATGGAAACAGACCACCAGGCTTTTCTCCCGCAGAGCGAGGAGATGCACACAAACTGTGCCACTCGGGGACTTCATTTTGGGACTGTATTCTGTGAATTAAAGTATTACCGAAATAGTATCAATTTTGACATCAAACTTGATTATTATTTTATCAGACACAGTGAAGGATTTTTGTGAGCCTTTTGTTTTTGCTTTATAAATATTGACATGCAGGCTGGCCCACGATGTAAATGATTTCGTAACTATAATCTATGGAAACAAATTTGCAAGCCACTGCTCTAGTGAATACTAGGAGCAAGAGAGGAAGCTTTATCTGCAGTTTGGTCTGATACACATTTTGAAAGCTTAGTTTAAAAATAAATAAGGAGGTGGGTGGTGGAAAGGGAAGGACGCTAGCATTTCCTGAGTGATGACTTCCTTATCGACACCGTTGATCTTAATTCACCCAGCAACCAAACCATTTGTCAGTGCCAGTGGGGAAGACCTTGTTAGAAATTTCTCCTCTTTTCTAGCTGGAGGGAGTTTATGTCATCTGTCCGAAGTCAGAAGGTGACTCGGGATTCTAATCTGATAGCCATCTGACTGTCAACTGGCCAGAGGAGAAGGCATAGGGAAAGCCTCAACTGTTTCTTTAAAGAAAGCTTTAGAAAAAAGATCTAAACCAAAAATAAGTGGTTCTTGTCAAATCTATCCCAACTTATGACAACCCCGTATGTGCCAGAGCAGTACTGCCTTCCACAGGGTTTTGCAAATGGGTGAAGTTTTGGAAGACGAACAGCCAGGCCTTTCTTCTGAGGGACCTCTGGGGGGACTCACACTACCAGCCTTTGTTAGTAGTCACACATGCTAACTGTAACCAAAAACCAAACCTGTTGCCACTGAGTTGATTCTGACTCAGGGCAACCCTCTGGGACAGAGTAGAACTGCCCCACAGGGTTTCTGAAAAGCCCCTGGTGGATTCAAACCACTGTCCTTTTAAAAGGTTAGCAGCTGAGTGCTTAACTAGTGTGCCACCAGGGCTCACCCACGGACTCCTAAAAAAATAAAAATAAAATCTACCTGCGTCTGAATCATGACCGCTGTTATCACAACAGCCTGTGTTGCTTAGCCCTTATTTTGTTCCGGGCATTGTGCTAAGTGTTTTTCTCTTATCCTCGTGTTCTGACGGCCTTGAGCATTTTAGTAGCTCAGTAGCATTTAAGTCACCCAGACTTCACAGATACAAAGTCCAAACTCACATTAAATAGCTAAACAGCTTTAGCTGCATTTCCTATACATATTCAGGGGAAAGTATCTAAAAAAACAAACAAAAAAACCCAGCTATCTCCCCTGCAAAGTATTAGGGTTAAAAAAAAAAAATTGACATCTCAATTTCTCATCTATGAAACGGGAGAGTGAGATTAGATGTTCACCTAGGACTTTTCACTGTAACCACTCGAGTTCAAAAACGTGTCCTGCACATGGGCACCTGTTTAAAGAATGCCAGGCAAATATCACAGCCTGTATTACTGTACTACTTCCAGCATCTTCGGGACCAGCACTACATGGCTGATTCAACTTATCTCATAGAAACTGGGCATTTCTAAAAACCCTATGCTGGCAGTTTAAGGACTGGAATTCATATCCTAATGAGATTTTTGTCTGTGAGGCTTCTTATTGTTTACAGCTGCTGACCGTGAAGTCCTAATTCCTGGGATGGGATGTCCAGGGCAGAGGTGGAAGCAGATCTGTATTGTCCTGAAAAGACAGCTGAAGCAGCTTCAGAAATCCCTACACACTGTGAAGTTTGAGCTGAACACACAAGGTATGGCAGAAAAGACTACAAGACCGAGAGCTGTTTTACAGCTCACATTCACAGACCGAGCTGGTGACTGCTCAGGTGGAATTTACAACCATTTCCTGGTAAGTCACAGATGTCCAACATCTAATCTTGTCAGTTTCGGACAATGTATAGGAAGGAATTATATCTGCAGAAAGCATTTTAACCCAGAGGGTCTTGGGGGATACCAGTTTTCTAGTTTATCTGCCCTTTTGTAATCCTCTCTTTTATCTTTGGTGTTATACTTAAGTTATTGTTGAATCTTGCCTGAATGATACTTGGTTACACATGAGTGATTCCTGTGTCCTGTGAAGCTTGTAAACATGGAACTCTGCCTGCACTGTCCTGTAAGGTCTTTTCCCTAAGAAAGGTAAAGGACAAACTGGTGTATGAACAAACTTGGGGTTGACTTTCTACTGACAGCTTAGAGGTAAGACAGTCTGCTAGCTCCAGAAACGGGGAGGGGGGAAGATAAATTGAAATAAAACCTTTACGCAGGGCTGAATTTACAAGCAAGCTTCTGAGTTTGTATTTTTTAGGGTCACTCCTTCACCCTAATCTGAAAGGGCAGAAGGGTTTGTCCATTCTGTCACTCAACTATCCTTTCTTTGCTGGCTTTGTTCACACAGACACCCTCCGAACATATTTCCAACAGATATGTGAAGACACAGAAATGTGTTTTCCAAAGCAGACAGGTGACTTGGAGGAGGTTAAGAGGATGACGGTGGGTGGCTGAGCATCTGATGGCGTGCCAGTAAGCAAAAAGGAAAGTTGAGGAAGTGGTTGGGTATACAGAAAGTAGAAAAGTGACACTGAGGACCACAGGTCATACATTGCTGTTTCCGAAAAATAGATTCTGAATCATACTGAGCACTTCTTTATATGATAAGGACGTTTTATAACCTCCTGGGAGTAAAATAAATGCATTCCTGGGCCAGCTTTTGGAAACTCTGGTGGGCAGTGGTTAAGTGGTATTTCTGGTAGTCGGAAGGTCAGTCGTTCCAATCCACCAAGAGCTCCTTGGAAACTCTGGGACAGTTCTACTGTGTCTATAGGGTTGCTATGAGTCGGAATCGATTGACTGCAGCCAGTTTTTGGTTTGGGGAGGCCAACTTGTATCTCAAAGTACGTAAAAGATGGAAGAGAAAAGTAACTTAAGAATTTCAAGAGTGGGTTTCTGCCTCTATAGATTAATTTTAGAGACCAGGCGGCGCTCACTGAATTCGAGAGAGGAAATCCAGGCGATCTGGGTTTCTTTCTTAGTTGCACCTGTTTCCAGACGCCTGGACTCATAAACGAGGAAAACAGCAGGTTCCCACAAACCGAAACTCAATCCAGTCCCCTGCACCTCCTGGCACTCGTGCCAAGCGCCACCGGAGCGCGGCCCAGGCCTGCACTGCCCGGGCCTGCCCTGCCCCTGCCTGTGGCTCGTCCTGCAAGGCCGGGCAACAACGGCTTCCTGTCTCGTTGGGCCCGGAGGGTAGGGGGTGGGTCCCCCTCTTTCACAGCTCACCTGCTGGGAGCCAGGTGACGAGGAGCAGCCAAGGTGCCGGCAGCTCAGGACCCATGTCAGCCCCTCTCAAGCCCCTTTCAGCTCAGGGGCTCCATCAGCTGCCACGCAGGACGCACACGTCTGGAAGGAATCCCTCCGGTTCGCCCTCACTGAGCGCAGCCGAGCGGGACGCTCCGCTCTGGTCCCCAGGCAGGTGACGCCCGGCTCATCTCCACCTGGGCGCTCCCGCGGCTCCGCCTCCCGCGCCGAGCTGCCGCCTCTTCCTGCTCCGCCCCGGGCTCCCGCAGGACGGGGGCCAGCGTCCCCACCTGCCACCACCCCCTGCACAGGGCCACCGGGTCAGGCTCCTCCTTATTCTAAACGCCTCGCCGGCGACTCACCTCTCCCTCCGACTGTTTGACCTTGAGAAGTTACCATTTTCTCACAGAATTTCACAGAAAATTTCACCTCTTCCTCATTTCTCCCCCTCCGCTTGTCACAATTATGTGGGCATAACCTTTTAGGTGACATTCCCTGCGTTTATTTCCATTCAAGCATAGGTGCGTGGAAAACAAGCTTTTCCACTACACATATATAGAGAGAGATACGTATAGATGTAAAGTTTATGAGAAGTGTCTGATCACGTTTTCTCATAAACTGAAAATTATCAGCATGAACTGAAGAGATAGACTTTATTTTCCACAATTGCAAAAGTTACAGGTGCTTGTTACAGAAACCTACTGCCATCGAGTCGGGACCGACTCATAGGGACTTCTAAAAGTATAGACTAACGGAGATAACACGAAAACCCTATTTCCAACACTCATGAATAGGCATTGTTAATGCTGGTATATTTCTCTTTAGCTATTTACAAATTTCAATTCTTTATATAGTTGTATTCATACTGTCTCTTCTTTTTGGTCTCCTGAGTTTTCTAACTAACATTAGAAGATAAGTATATTCCTTTATTATTGCAAAATTACCATAAAAATTAATTTATTTCCTTTTCTGGATGTATCATATGTTTAACTATTCTTATAACACTGGAAAACACATATCTTTGTAGTGAAACTGTTATACTAGTAAGTGGTATATATATGCTTAGAAAAATTAGTTCCATATCTGTGTTCCAGTCACCATGAGTCAGAATCAAACTCGATGGCAGTGGGTATGGGGTTTTTTTTGGTACTCCAAACCAAAACCAAATCCACTGATGCTAATTGTTCTTACTCACAGCGACCCCATAGGATAGAGTAGAACAGCCTCATAGGATTTCCAAGGCTCTATCTTTACAGAGGAAACTCTGGTGGCATAGTGGTTAAGCACTACATCTGCTAACCAGAAGGTCATCAGTTCAAAACCACCAGGTGCTCCGTGGAAACTATTGGACCCGACTCAGTGGTGGTGGTTTATGTCTTTTTACAGAAGCAGATCATCACATCTTTCTCCCAAGGAAAGCCTGGTGAGTGGAACCACAAAAAGTCAGTTTAGCAGCTGAGTGCCTTTACCACTGCATCACAACTGCCATTTTATTCTGTCTGATGGGGTTGCTGTGTGTAGAAATGGACTCCACTGCACACAGCAATTACAATTTCTACTCAAGTTCTAGTCAACAGCCAATAAAGTTTCAAGTACACAACATAATGATTGGAATCTACCAAAGACATTCTAAAATTCAAGGTCATCCGCAATGCATTCCCCACGTGCCAGGTGCTTAATGCTTCCAACCTTGTTTTATTTCTCAGAGTAGTCTTCCAAGGGATATTTTATAAGTCCCACTTTATAGCTAAGGAAACCAAGGTTCAACAAATTTAGTGAGTAGCTGAAGAACATGCGCTAAGTGCTGGAGGTACGATTGTAGCTCAGGGCTTCCCCACTTCTGCTAAAGAAAAACAGTCGAACAAATAAAATTAACCACACACATACAGACACACACACCTGGTGTTTTGCTCTTGGATCTTATTATTTGTTTTATGTCATTCTCTCACTACTTCCCATCCCTCCCAGTCTTCACTTCTCAAAATTCTAGGCCTTATTAATATGCAGCCATTAAATAGAGTATCTGATATGAAAAGATGGAAAACTTAGAGCTATAGTGGTTAAGAGCTATGGCTGCCAACCAAAAGGTTGGCAGTTCAAATCTATTAGGTGCTCCTTTGAAAGCCTATAGGGCAGTTCTACTCAGTCCTTTAGGGTTGATGTGAGTCAGAATTGACTCAATGGCAATGGGTAATGGGATATGAAAATACGGTTACGTTACTGAGTGAAGTCCTCTATATAAAGAGTGTGAATAATGTGCTCATGTATCAATATTTCTAGTTGGAAGACAAAGGTTGAGACTGAGTTAGAGATTGGAAGGACTATGAATGTAAAAGGAGGTTATTTTCATGTGGTGAGGATCTATGGATAACTTTTATTTTATTCTTTATTTATTTTCATTTCCAATTTTATGCAATGGAGGTAAACTACCTTTGTAAGAAAACGGAAAGAAAGAAAAATAAATGCCTTGCAACCTTCCTGTAGCAGTTCAAAGCTGTTTAACCTTCGAAGAACTTCCTGAATTATCTCAGAGGTAAGTGGTCACTTTCTTCCTCCAGAGAATTTCTAAGTCCCTGGTGACATAGTGGTTAAGTGGTATGGCTGTTAACCAAAAGATCAGGAGTTTGAATCCATCAGTTATCCTTGTAAACTCCATGTGGCAGTTCTACACCATCCTATCAGGTCACCATGAGTTGGAAAGGACTCATTGGCAATGAGTTTGGTTTGGGGGTTAGGCTTACTGTATTCTACTGTATCCTCCAGCTGAGATTTGTAGACATTGTACTTGCTTACCTTTTCAGTCTCCACAACTTCTAACGCAGTGCCTTATGCCACAGGTTGAATTGTGTCCCTAAAAAAGACAGATTGAAGTCCTAATCTCCATTCCTTTACCCTGCCTCTTTCCAATGGCTGTGAATAGGACCTTATTTGGAGGCTTAGCAAATGTAACCAGTTAACTGGAGGTCCTACTACAGTAGGGTGGGCCCTGCACAGACACACAGAAAGCCTGGTAGATTTGAACTGCCGACCTTTTGGTTAGCAACCATATCTCTAAGCCAGTATGCCACTAGGGTTTCCAGAGATGGAGGCAGAGATGGAAATTATGCTGTCACAGTTGAGGAAAGCCTGAGTACCAGAAGCAGAAAGAAACAAGGAAAGAACTTCCCCCTAGAGCCTTCAGAGAGACCATGGCCCTGCTGGCACCCTAAATTCGGACTTTTAGCCTCTAGAAAAGCATAGCACACATTTTTGTAGTTTTAAGCCACCCAGTTTGTGGTACTTTGTTCCAGCAGCCATGGAGAACTAATGTACCTTAGAGTGAAGCCACCGCCGTTGGGTTGATGCTGACTCATAGCAATACCACAGGTCAGAGTAAAACTGCCCCCATAGAGTTTCCAAGCAGTGCTTGTTGGATTTGAAATGCAGACATGGTACTTAACGACGACACCACCAGGGTTTCCATTTAATACACCTCACTCCTAGTAAAACCAAACACACCAACAAACACTGGTAAATGAATGAATAAACCAGCAGTCTTCTGTCCTGGAATATCTCTTTGCCATCTAGCATGCAACTCAGCAGTCCTCAAGGACTTTAGTCATTCCATGGTTAAAGACTCTAGGTGTCTGCAGCAGGCCACGCAGGTTGACTTTCTTCCATGGAGAAACCCACAAGGACGGGTAAAGCAAGACAGGAGAGGAAAGTGCTGTTGTCTTCAGGAACCAACCAATTAATGATGAGTAAGTTGGAAAGCCACATAAAGTGTTTGACAATTAAATTCACAGATTTGGCACTGTGCCTTCACATTGGCAGCACTGTACAAACAACCCAGTAAGGTTTCATAACCTTGATATATCAGTGTCTCACAGCTGCGTTTGTGTCAACGTGTGGTGGTGTCTTGCTGAATGGCATTCATTTATTATTGTGTTTTTTGGGTACTATCACAAGAATGTCAGAGCTTGAGTTAGAGCAGCACACAAACATTAAATTCCTGGTTAAACTTGGCAAGAGTGGGAGTGAAATCAGGGACATATTAGTCCAAGTTTATGGGGATAATGCTGTGAAGAAAATGGCATTAAATGGTTTTCTGAGGGGAGAGAAAGCATCACTACTGAACAGAGGTCAGAGTGGCCAGTAATGAACACAACTGATGAAAACATTGCAAAAATTCATCCACTTGTGCATCAAAATCATCAGCTAACTGTGGGAAGCATAGCAGACCAAGTAAATGTCAATAGGAAAGCAAGAAAATCTTAACTGAAAACCTTGGCATGACAAAAGTGTGTACAAAAATGGTCCCAAGGAATTCACTGAAGAACAAAAGCAAAGGAGAGTCAAAGTTTGCCAAGACCTTTTGGAGAGGCAAGATGATGTTTCAGGCTGTGTTATCACTGGTGATGAAACATGGGTGTACCAATATGGCCCTGAAGCAAAACAACAAAGTGCGCAATGGAAGTCAACCAATTCTCCATGACCAAAAAAGTTTCATCATTCCAAATCAAGAGTCAAAACTATGTTGCCAACTGTTTTGATATCAGAGGGATTATTCACTATGAATTGGTTATCAGCTGGACAAGCAATTAACCAAGTTTACTATTTGGAAATGCTGAAAAGGCTGTATGAAAAAATTAGATGAAAATGACCTGAACTTTTTGCCAACAACTCGTGCCTCTTGCATCATGACAATGTACCAACTCACACAGCACTGTCTGTGAGGGAGTTTTTAGCCAGTAAACAAGTAACTGTATTGGAACACCCTACCTGAGCTGGCCCCAGTGACTTTTTCCTTTACCCAAAGATAAAGGAAATAGTGAAAAGAAGCCATTTTGATGACGTTCAGGACATGATAACTAACACAGTAAGAGCCCTGATGGCCATTTCAGAAGAAGAGTATCCAGGAGCTGAAGGGTGAACCAGGCGCTGGCACTGGTGCACAGCTTCCTAAGGGGAGTATCTGGAAGGTGACTGTGATATTCAACCACGAGGTATGTGGCTCTTTTTCTAGGATGAGTTCACAAACATAATTTGCAGACCCCATGTACACTGGTCAATGTATATAGACAGCAAAGTAGCACAGTGGTTAAGCTCTTACCTACTAAGCAAAAAGTTGATGGTTCAGCCCTCCCAGCTCCTCCATGGGAAGATGTGGCAGTCTGCTTCCATCAAGATTACAGCACCTCTTGGACTGGTTCTACTCTATCCTATCGGATCATTACGAGTCAGAAGCAACTTGAGAACATTGGGTATGTGGGGGCATTTTCTATACCTCTCTTGTCAAGAATGTGTCATGGACTCCCCTCTAATATAAACCAAATCCACTGCCACCACCTTTTTCTTCAAGAAAAGAATTATAAAGATGGATCAAGCACAGCTTCTGTCCCTCAGGAAGCTCCCACTCTGTTCACTGACCTCAGAAGTCAACACTGTTTCTTCTGCGCATGTCTCTGCCCCACACCATCATAAAGGATCCTCCCTGCTAGTGTCCCTCACTTTCTCCCAGTGATTGACTTCTCTTCATTCCCATTAGTGTCCTGGTCCTGGATCTGATATGAGGTCTCAGTCAAGTCCTCTCCTCTCCACCTTCCTCTTTCCCCCTTCCTTCCTTGACCCAGCCTCTAGTTCTCCAGATGGGCCTCTTCACTTTCAATATCTTTCTTATAGCCTCTTTCTTTCAGAAAATAGGAATTAAATTCAAGAAGTGGTTGGGCGATGCCAGATGGTAACACTTGTTCAGGAGTATTTACGTCTTCCACAGCAGAGTGGACATAGCAGCGACAGCAGGACCCTTGCTCTACAACATAAGGGTGCTCCCTCAGACCCTTCTGCAGATGCTGATCATTCTGGGAAGAACACAGTGCTTGTGTGGGTGTCAGTGACTTGTGTGGTTTCTGGCTTTGTGAATTGTTTTAGGCAAGTTTTCAGTTCCAGCCTAAAAATGTGGAACGACCCTTTCCTTCTCATATCTCTTCATCCTTGGCTTTAGTATTAAGGTCATTTTAATGTTAATCCAAGGTGGTATTTCTCACTGTTCGTTCCATGGAAGAGTAGTTCCACATAACACTTTTACATAACCAAAACCAAACCCACTGACCTGACTCAGAGCAACTTTAGAGAATGAAGTAGAACTGCCCCATAGAGTTTCCAAGGAGCACCCGGCGGATTTGAATTGCTGACCTTTCGGTTAGCTGATGTAACACTTTAACCACTACACCACCAGGGTTTAGTATATGAGAAAAAGGACATTGTGATCAAATAAATTTAAGAAATGCTGGATTAACTAAATGAAACTTTGCCTCCATGATTTGTCAAACACTTAGGGTGCTACCATACATTGGAATCCCCAAGGGATTGTGGCATACAGCATTTCCAAAGTGATCTAACCGTAAATCCACTTTGTGTTCACGCATACATCATGAAAGAAGTTCCACAGAGCACAGTTTGGGGACTCCCGGTGGTATAAGCCAGGCATGATTGTAGAGTTAAGGTGAGAACTTCCACAGAAACAAAAAATGACTTAAATGGAAGTTATGCTTAAAACCACTGCCATAGAGTCACTTCTAATTCATAGCAATTCCAAGTACAGTAGAATTAGAATTTCCATATTTTATCTTGGGAATTATTTACTCTCTTGACTACCTACCTCCATTCCTTCCCTTGAAATGAACACTTAGACTAATTTTATCCATATGTGTTTGTCTGTCTACTATGTCTTTTTGTTCTTCACCATTTATTGTGTACTGTGTACTGGACAGTGTAACTGTTGAATGCTAAGGCTGCTAACCAAAAGGTTGACAGTTCAAAACCATCAGCCATTCCTTGAAAACCCTATAGGGCAGTTCTACTCTGTCCTGTAGGATTACTGTAAATCAGAATTGACTTGACAGCAATGAATTTATCTTTCGGTATGTATAGGCAGTGTTCAAAGTGCTTTACTTGTGTCGTCTAATTAAGTACAAGGATAGACAGGTTTCCATTGTTTTTCCTTCCACTGTCTCTGTGAACTCAGCCCAAGAACAAGGCTATAAGGGGAATTTTTGTTTCTATAGTGTTTCTTCCTCTTCTGGCAAGGCCCCGTTTGCTGGGTAAACTGGAAGCTCCTCTCTGAGATGATGAGCTCAGTACGTGCACATCTCAGTGATGATCAGAATGCCCTGTTCTTTCCAGTCCACCCCAGAGGGTCTGATTAATTTCATCTATGGGGATGCCCAGGAAGCAGTATTTTTTTAAAGTTTCCAGGTGATTCCAATGTTCAGCCAAGGCTGAGAACCACCAGTTGAAAGGTGAGCTGAATAAGATAATGTCTTGTAACTCTGTGACCAAAAAGAGCATTCCCCAGGACAGTCCTTAAACGTAAGACTTTTCAATATGTTTCCCATGCTGGCTTCTCTTGGGTAACTGCTTTGCTCTTACAATGAATGACAGAGTGAGGAGTTTCTGCTCTAAAGACCATGGCTATTTGCCACTTTTCCTTTTTGCTTGCTCCTCCACTAGGAGAGCATAATGTATTCATGATACCTTCATGGGAGAACGGATTTCAGGTCACCAAGTAGCTGGCTAAACAAGCTACAGCGCTGCTCTGAGCCTTGGTTTCTTTACTTATGAAACAAGGGAGTCAGTGATTTTCCTTCCGTGTTCTGAGAACCTCTGAGACTCTTTGGAGACACTTTAGAGGCTGCCTCTTCCAGGGAGGTTGGTTTGAAAGATGGCTGGACAAAATGATCCAGAAAAGTCTTTACCAACATCAACATCCTACAATTCTTTAAATTTTACAAGATAGATGAATGTTAAGGAGCCTGCATGGTGCAAGCAGTTTGCCGCTGGCTGATAACCAAAAGGTTGGTGATTCAAAGCCACCCAATGGTTTCATGGAAGAAGAGGTGTGGCAATCTGCTTCTATGAAGGTAGCAGCCAAGAAAATCCACTGAAGCAGTTCTCTTCTGTAACTCACTGAGTTGCCATGAGTCAGGGGCCAACTTGATGGTGGGTGATGACAACAGATTGATGTTACAACCAAAATCTACCATAACTCCTGTGTTCTGAGTTCTGCAGAAGATCATATTTACCAACCCTGGTCTAAAACGAGTATTACAAACTGTCTATTTGCAAACCAAATCCAGGATAGATGTGTGTTATTTTTCCTACAGAGGTATTTTTCCTCATTTTTTATCTTTCTTCTCTAGAAACATGGATTTTTAAAACTGCTATTATTGAGAAAAACTCTGTATAAATATAATTAAAAAATACAAGCACAAAATACTTTCCCTTTAACAGCTGTATCACAAGTGATTTTCATGTATGTTCTCGGAATTGTCAGAGACTCCTCGAGGCTTTGTAATGTAAAAGAAAAAAAATCCACTGCCATTGAGTCAATTCCAATTCATAGTGGCCCTACAGAACAGAGTAGAACTGCCTCATAGAATTTCCAAGAAGTGCCCAGTGGATTCAAACTGCCAGTGGATTCTAACTTTTTGGTTAGCAGCCACGGCACTTAAGTACTATGCCACCAGGTTTCCTTGCAATGTTAGATTGTACTAAATTGTAGCTGTCAAGGCCCTTTATTTTAAGCCTCAAAATTGAACTACAGGATAATTCTGAAATGTGTACAAGTTAGAGGTATATGGCTCAGTGTGCTCATGGATTACACAATGTAAACACACCTGTGTGACCCTACCTAGGAGTTTAAATTTATGACCCTTGAATGCAGGTTTGGCTTAGTGAATAATGTCTAATGAATAGACTGTGATGTGTTACCACTGAAATTAGATCATAAAAGACATTATAGCTTTTTTCCTTTCCCATTAGGACCATTTGCTCTGGGGGAAACCAGCTGCCGTGTCATGAGAACAATCAAGCAGTCCTAGGATGAGGTCCACATGGCCAGGTATGAAGGCCCCCTGACAATATTTGTGTAAATGTGCCATCTTGGAAGCAACTTTCCCAGTTGTAGTCAAGTCTTTAGAAGAGTTGACATTTTTGCAACCTCATGTGGATTTCCAATTGTCCCAGCACTATCTGTTCTTTCACTTTTTAAAGATCTTGGCACCTGACTTAGGCTTCTTTAGAGAAGCGAAAGCAGTACACTGTATAAGTCTATAGAGAGAGGTTTATATCAAGGAAATAGCTCATGTGGTTGTAGAAGTTTGAATATCTCAAATCTGTGGGTGAGAATAGAGCCTTCTCCTGATTCACGTAGCCACAGGGGCTGGCAAACCCAAGATCAGTAGGTCAGAGGGCAAAGCTTTCACTCACAGGCCTTGAAGATTGACTAATTCCAAGATTGGCAGGCAAGACCACAGGAAAGCTGCTAGCTCAAGCGAGAAGAACAGGTCAAGTAAACAGGACCAAGAACAAAGCAAAACCCACAACCCTTGCCAAAGCTTCTATTTATATTCAGTGCAGACGACATGGCCAACGAAACACTGTTTTAACATTTGGCTACTCACAGCAGATCCCACCATGAAGGTGATCATGTTATATCAAATCGTTTCACGGAAGTGATCACAACATTGTGCAACTATTAGACTGCTAGGAATCATGACCTATCTGAGTAGACATGTAACCATAACCATCACAGCACACTTGTTAAAAATCAATCGACCATAATTGTATGCGTTTATTTCTGGATTCTTAATTCTATCACATGCGTCTGTATGTCTATTCTTGTGCCTGTGCCACACTGTCTTGATCACTGTAGCTTTCTAATAAGATTTGAAACCAGGTTGTATGAGGCTTCCAATTCAGCTCTTCTTTTTAAAGATTTTTTTTCTATTTGAAGTCCATTGCCATACCATACGAATTTAAGACTTGGCCTTCTATTTCTGGAAAAAAGGTTTAAAACCACCAAAACAACAATTGGGATTTTGCTAAGGATTATGTTGAACCTGTAGATCACTTAGGAGAATATTGCCATTTTGTTGCTGTTATTAGGTGCTGTTGAGTCAGCTCCTTGTCATAGCAACCTTGTGTATAATGGAATGAAATGTTGTCCAGTCCTCTGCCATCGTCACAATACTGAGTCTGTGTGAGCCCGTTTCTGCAACCACTCCATCAGTCCACTTCAGTGAGGGTCTTCCTCTTTTTTGCTGATCTTCTACCTTGCACATTGTCCTCCTTCAGGGACTGGACCCTCCTCATAACATGTCCAAAGGAAATAAGATGAAGTCTTGCCATCCTCACTTCTAAGGAGCATTCTGGCTGCACTTCCTCTGAGGCGGATTTGTTGGCACTTCTGGCAATCCCTGGCATGTTCGGTATTCTTTGCCAGCACTGCAATTTGAAGGTGTCAGTTCTTCTTCAGTCTTCCTTTTTTCACTGTTCAACTTTCACATACGTATGAGTTGATTCAAAATACCGTGACTTGGGGCAGGCACACTCTCATTGATTGAATTATGTCCCCCCGCAGAAGTATATACATTAATTTAGCTGGGCCATGAATTCCAGTATTGTGTGATTGTCCATCATTGGATGAGATTTTCCTGTGTGTTGTAAGTTCTATCATTATGATTTAATAAGATGGGTGAGCAGCAGTTATACTGATGAGGTCTATAAGATTGGATAGTATCTTAAGCCAATCTCTTGAGATATAAAAAAGAGAAGTGAGCAGAGAGACATGGGGACCTCATACGACCAAGAAAGCAGTGCTGGGAGCAGAGCACCTCCTTTGGATCTGAGGTTTCTGTGATGAGATGTTCCCAGATCAAAGGAAGACTGATGCATCATAAGGATTTTCCTCCACAGCTGACACAGAAAGAAAGCCTTCCTCTGGAGCTGGCACCCTGAATTTGGACTTCTGGCCTGTGAGTGAATAAACGTGTCTTTGTTAAAGTCATCCACTTGTGGTATTTCTGTTACTGCAGCACTAGATGACCAAGACACACACCTTGGTCATCAAAGTGACATCCTCGCTTTTTAGAGCTTTTAAATGGTATTTTGCTGCAGATTTGCCCAATGCAATACTGTCATTTGATTTCTTGAGTAAAGCTTCCATAGACATTGGTTGTTGATCTAAATAAAATAAAATCCTTGATAACTTCAGTATTTTTTTTCAATTTATCATGATGTTGCTTATTGTTTGTTTGTGAGGATTTCTGTTGTCTTTATACTGAGGTGTAATCCATAGTGAAAGCTGTAGTCTTTCATCTTTAAGTCCTCTTCACTTTCAACAAGCAAGGTTGTGTCATCTGCACTCTGCAAGTTGTTAATGAGTCTTCCTCTAATTCTGATGCTACATTCTTCTTCATATTGTCCAGTTTCTCAGGTTATTTGCTCAACATACAGACTGAATAAATAAGGCAAAAGGATACACTCCTGTTGTACATTTTTTGCTATTTTAAACCATACAGTGAAAAAAGAGTCAGCAAAAAAGAAGACCCACAATGAGATGGACTGACATAGCGGCCGCAACAATGGGCTCAACCATACAATTGTGAGGATAGCACAGGACTAGGCAGTATTTTGTTCTCTTGTACATAGTGTTGCTATGAATTGGAACTGACTGGATGGCACCTAACAACGGCAACAACAATAACAACAGTATCCCCCTGTTCTGTTTGAAGAACTCTCTCTTGATTTATCTAAAGGTTCCTCATGAGCGCAGTTCAGTATTTTGGAATTCTCATTCCTCATAACGTTGTTCATTATTTGTTATGATCCACACAGTTGGATACATTTACATAATGAATAAACCACAGATAAACATCCTTCCAGTATTCTCTGCTTTCAACCAAGATCTACCTGACGTCAGCAGTGACGCACCTCATTCTACATCTTCTTTTGTATCTGGCTTTAATTTCTGGCAGTTCCCTGTTGACTTACAGTTTTGCAGCCTTTTTTTTTTTTTTTTTTTTTTTTTAAGATTCTTCAGCAAAGTTTTCCTTGGATGTGATTTTAATGATATTATTGTTCATTAATTTCTATATTTCATTGAACCATCTTTCTTTGCAATGGGCACAAATGAATGGATATCTTCCAGTTAGTTGGCCAATTGGCTCTTTTCCAAATATAGTGCTTCCAGCATTGTCTCTTTATGCTGAATCATCTCAACTGGTATTTCATCAATTTCTGGCCACTGTTTTTTGCCACTGCTTTTAGCTCAGCTTGTGTGTCTTCCTTCAGGACTATTGGTTCTTGATTACTCGTTAAAGAGTTCAACATTGACCAATTATTTTTGATATAATGACTATGTATTCCTTCTATCTTCTCTTGACGGTTTTTGTGTCATTCAAGTTTTTGCCTTTGGTATCCTTAAATATTACAACACAATACTTGAATAGTTTTCTTCCACTCTTGCAGCTTGGAAAACACCAAATACGTTTTTTCCTAGTGGTTTTCTGACTGTAAGTTTTTACATTTTTAATTACAATACTTACCCTTTCTCCTTAAGCTGTGTTTTGAAATCTTTTGTTCAGCCCTTTTACTTTATAATTTTTTTCCATTCACTTTAGCTACTCTGAGATTAAGAGCAAGTTTGTTCTGACATTTATTTTGTCTTTTCTTTCTTTCCTGTCAATTTAATGGCCTTTTGCTGTCTTCATGTATGACGTCCTCCCACAATTCATCTGGTCTTCGGTCATTAGTGTTCAATGCATCAAATCTATTCTTGAGATAATTTCTAAACTCAGGCAAGATATATTCAACTTTGTAATTTACCTCTTGTGGACTTGCTTTCATTTTTTCAACTTCAAATTGAACTGGCATTTAGGCAATTGTTCTGCCCTTGGCCCCTGGCCTTGTGTTGGCTGATGATAATACCGAACTTCTCTATCAGCTCTTTCTTCAAAAACAGTCAGTTTGATTAGTGTGTATCCTATCTGGCAAGGTTCAAGTGTATAATCATCATTTGTGTTGTTGATAAAAGGTATTTCGGATCTGACTCGACGACACTTGGCTGACTGTGAATATCTATGGAATATTCATTGCAGGATTTTTATCATGCAATCTCTGTCACTCTATCAACAAGGCCATATTTTCCAACTACTAGTCTTTCTTCTTTCTTTTCAACTTTTGCATTCCAATCACCATTAATTACCAATGCATCTTGATAGTGTGTTTGATCAATTTCAGACTGCAGAACTAAGTAAAAATCCTCCATTTCTTCATTTTTGACCTTTGTGGTTGGTGTGTAAATTCAACTAATAGTCATATTAGTTGGTCTTCTTTGTAGGTGTATGGGCATTATGCTATCACTTATTTTTGACAATAAATACAATGATATTCCTTTTCTATTTATCATTCCTAGCAGAGTATACCATATGGTTGTCTGATTCAGAATGGCCAGTACCAGTTCATTTCAGCTCACTAACGGATATTGATCTTAAAGCATTCCATAAACAATACTAAGTCTTTCAAGCCTTGATCAAGGGCTATCTTTCTATTTATTGAGGTCTTTAATTTTTTTCAACAGTGTTTTGTAATTTTCTTTGTACAAGTCTTCTACCACCTGGGTTAAACTTATTCCTGAGTATATTTCTTCATTATGTGTAAATGAATTTTTTCTAAATTTCTTTTTCAGATTGTTCTGTGCCCGTATATAGAAATACAATTGACTTGTATGCATTGATCTTATATCCCACAACTCTGCTAAATTTGCTTATTGAATGTCATAGACATGTATGCAAATGTATATTTGCATCATGTTAGAATAATAATAGTTTTCTTTCCAGTTTGGATGGTGCTAATTAGCTTTTCTTGACTAATTGCACTGGCTAGAACTTATAGTATAATGCTGAATGGAAGTGGCAAAAGTGGGCACCCTTTTCTCGTTTTTTTGTTAAGGAGGAAGCTTTCAATCTTTCACACGTAAATATGGTGTTAGCTGTGGGTTTTTCATTAATATCTTTCATTATGTTGAGGAAGTTCCCTTGTATTCTCAGGTTTTTGCTGTTGTTTGTTTGCTTGCTTTTTAGTGTTTTTATCCCAAAAGTCTGTTGGATTGTGTCAAATGCCTTTTCTGCAACAACTGAGGTGCTCATGAGTGGTTGTTTCTTCTTTCTACTAATGTGGTATATTACATTGATAGATTTTTTTTTCTTTCTTTTTTAAATGTCGAATCATCCTTGCAGTCCTGAGACAAATCCCATCTGGTCACAACATGTAATCATTTTAATGTGCTGCAGAAATTTGATTTCTAAGGTTTTATGGAGAATTTTTACTTCTGTATTTATAAGGGTCATTGGCTTATAGTTTTCTTGTAGATGCCTTTGCCTACCTTTGTCATGAGGGAAACAAAACGTTATAAAGTAAATTCCTTTATCTTTTATTTTTTAGAAGATTTTGAGAAACATTGTCATTGATTTCTCTTTAAATATTCAGCAGGGTGCACCAGTGAAGTCATCTGGTTCTGGTTTCCATTGTTGGAATTTATTTTTTTCCTTTTTTTAACTTTTCAACAATTTCTACATGCACATTTCAGTGACATTGTTTAAATTCTTTGAGTTGATTACTATTCTGCCTACCCTTTTCAACATTATTCCACCAACACTGTGTTCTAAGTTTCGCATTCAAACTTCTAAGTTGCAACTATCCATTTGATCTCACACTGACAAATCTTTAAAAGAGCAGAATGCTCAAAATATATATACTTCACTAATTAAAATAAACATTTGTTGTTGTTCAAAGAAGACTTCAGGGAATAGTTTTGGTTTAAGATTTAAACTTTGAAGATTATTTCAGAGCAATGGTTTGGGGGTCATCCAGCCTCCATGTCTCCAGAAAATCTGGATTCTATTGAAAATTTGAAATTCTGTTCTGCATTTTCCTTATTTTGAGCAGAATTTCCCTGTAAAATATTTCATCAAAATGTTGAAGCACTACAGGCCCTAATGTATGGTATAAACAGGACACAAACCATAACTAACGATACACAAACACCAAAAGATAAGCTTTGTAACTAGGATTTTTTAAAAATTTGACACTTAGGCTCATCAAAGGCTTTATCAAAAGTGGAAAAAGATTATCTACAGACTGGAGGGAAGGGGATGGAGAATGGTGATAATAAATTGAGAAAGGTCTAGTCTCTAAAAATCTGTAAGAAAATAGAACACCTCTACAACAAAAAGGCATACAATCCGATAAAAAATGAACAAAAGTTATGAACAAACACTTTGTCAAAGAAGGCACTCCGACAATGAGGAAATTCTCATAATCATTAGCCATTACAGAAATGCAAATCAAAACTGAAAGGAGATGCTATCTCAGGCAGGCACGACTGGCACAAATGAAAACAGAAAGTGACAAATGCTGGAGAAACCGTGGAGAGACTGGAGCTCTTATGCACTGCTAGTGGGAATGCCAAACGGCATAACCATTTTGGAAAACCTCATAGTGTTTCTCAAAGAGCTAGAAACAGGAATACTGTAAGCTGCAGCAATTCTACTCCTAGAAACATATCCTGGAGAAGTAAGAGCCGTTACATGAACAGACCCGTGCACACCTGTATTGATTTCAACAGTATTCACAACAGCAAAACTGTAAAACTACCTAAGTGCCCATCAACAAATGAATGGATAAACAAACTACAACATACGTACACAATGAAATATTACATTGCAATAAAAAAATGATGACTTTGCAAAATGCCTATTAACAAAGATGAAACTGGAGGGCATTATACTGAGTGAAATAAGTCAATCACAAAAGAGCAAATATGAGACCACTACTGTAAAAACTTTTGAAAAGGGTTACATGTAGAAAGAAACAATGTTCAGTAGTTATGAAGGAGGTGAGGGGTGGGGATGGAAAAAACACTAAACAGGCAATAGCTAAGTGACTTTGGTGAAGGCTGAGACAGTATGCAGTTCTGGGCTAGTCAGCACAAACTGATGAAGGCGAAGTCATGGAGGCTTCACACACACATTTAACCTCCCTGAAGGACCAAGTTACTGGGCTAAAGTCTAGGGACCATGATCTTGTGGAGCTTCTAACTCAACTGGCATAACATAATTTATAAAGAAAGTGTTCTACATCCCACCCTGGTGAGCAGCATCTCGGGTCTTAAAAGCTTGTGAGGGACCATCTAAGATCCTCCACTGGTCCTACCTCATTTGGAGGTCTGGAGCAATAGAGAATGAAGACCAAAGACACAAAGAAAGATTAGTCCAAAGAACTAATTCACCGCAATTACCGCAACTTCCATCAGACTAGGTCCTATACAACTAGATGGTGCCCGACTATCATGACCAGTTGGTCTGACAAGGATCACAGCAGAGGGTACTGGCCAGGGCTAGAGAAAAAAGTGGAACAAACTTCTAACCAGACTCACTGGTCTGACAGAGACTGGAGAAACTCTAAGAGTTTGGCCCATGGACACCCTTTTAACTCAGTACTGAATTCGCTCCTGATTAATCCTTCAGCCCCAAATTAAATAGGCCCATAAAACAAAACAAAGCGAAATGGGCACAGTAGCCCAGCAAGACGGGACAGGAAGGCTTATCTGATAACAGTCAACCCAAGGTGAGGAAGGGGAGAATATTGACAGGTCATGGAATTGGTTACCAATGTCACAAAACAGCATTTATGAATTTAATGAGAAACCAATTTTCTCTGAAAACCTTCCTCTAAAATAGAATTAAAAAAAATGATCAGTAATGGCAGCTGGGTACCATCCAGTTCTGCTCTCATGGCAGAGGAAGCAGCTGTTCACGGAGGCAGCCAGACACATATTTGATTTCCTTCTCCAATTCCTGACTCTCATTCTAACGTTTCAGGTGAACAGAGACCAGTTCACCGTGGGTGACCACTTGTTAGCTTTTAAGACTTCAGTCTCCATGTAATGAACTAGGAGGTAGAACAGCAGCAGTGAGAAGCAATACTAGGCTAATTGATTGGGATGTCCCTGGAAGCCATGACTCTAAATCTCCAACCTAAGGTAGGAAAAAAAATCCTATGAGGTGTTTGGTTGGGCATAAGCAACCTCAACAGCTGCCCACTCCTCACTTTTTTTTTTTTTTTTGGTAAGTTTACATCTAGGATAGTATTTGCTAATTCCACCTTTTTCCGGGCACTGCTTACTGATACCAATTACCTTCATCAGTTATGCAACTGTTACACTTGATTATTGTCAAATTTCCCATCACTGCTTTTTGGAGGGGATGGGGTTTGATTGCTGATTCAATTTCTTTGCTAATAATTGGTCTACTCATATTATTTCTTCATGATTCAGCTTTGGTATTTTTATTTTGTGTGCTTTTACAAATTTGCCCATTTCATCAATATTACCTAATTTGTTAATATACAGTTGTTCATATTGTTGTTGTAAGTTGCTGTTGAGTCAATTCCAACTCATGATGACCTCATGCATACAGAGTAGAACTGGTCTTCACGGTTTTTTGAGAAGAAGATCACCAGGCAAGACTCCTCTAGCTGGGATCCCATAGCCAACCTTTCGGCTAGTATTTGAATATTCAACCAGAGATTCCCACCATTGTTCGTAGTATTGTCTTATAATCCTTTTTGTTTCTGTAAATTTAGTAGTAATGTCTCCACTTTTATTTTTTCATTTTATTGACCTACGTCTTCTCTCTTTTTTATCACTCTAGATAATAGTTTGTCAGTTTTATTGATCTTCTCAAAGAATCACCTGTTGATTTCATAGATTCTCCTTATTGTTTTTCTATTCTCTATTGCATTTATCTCTGCCCTGATGATTTACTATTTTCTTAATTCTGCTACCTTCAAGCCTAGTTTTCTCCTTTTTTCTTAGTTTCTTAAAGTATAAAGCAATTTGAGATCTTTCTACTTTTGTTTTTTAATGTAGGCATTTACAAGTATAAATTTCCCTCAGAGCACTGCTTTCACCATATCCTATAAGTTTTGTTGTCTTTTCTTTTCACTTGTATCTAAATATTTTATAATTCCTCTTGCGGTTTCTTCCTTGGTCCATTGACTGTTTAAAACTGTGTTGTTTAGTTTCCACACACTTATGAATTTTCTAGTTTTCTTTCTGTTATTGATTTCTAATTTCATTCTGCTGTGGACAGAGAAGATACTTTAGATGATTACAGTACTTAAAAATGCATTATGACTTGTTTTCTGGCCTAGTGTATGGTCTACCCTGAAAATTTTACAATGCACATTGAAGAAGAATGTGTTTTCTGCTATTGATGGTCCAGTGGTTTTGGGGTTCCCCTGGGAGCATGGCCCCTTGCCCTTATGCTTCCCTTGACCATAAATCATAATGAAGGTCCACGCTTCGGACAGGATTGGATTGGATTTGGCGATGCAGTGACCATATATTGGATGCACTTTATGGTTCTGTACATCTATAGGATGTCATCCTGCTGACCTCTGGCTGGAGGAAGGAGAGTGGGTGGAGAGCAGGGAAAAAAGAGACTGTTGGGAGAATGAGACATGTATGGAGCAGAGAGGAATAGTGTGCTGTCACCGGGCAAGGAGAGCAGTGGAAGCTGCATATAGGTGGGTATGTAAATTTATACGTGAATGTACATTTTCACTCAGTTATATTAAATAAAAAATTTTAAAAAAATCTAATGGAGATTTAAAATCTTCAACTCTTATTTTAGGATTATATGTTTCTCCCTTCAATTCTTTCTGTTTTTTGCTTCATATATTTTGTGGTTCTGTTGTTGGGCGTTTGTATGTTTACGTGTGTATGTGTATGCTTATAATTGTTTTATCTTCCTGGTTTGTGTTACGGATTGAATTGTTTCCCCAAGACTGTGTGTCAGTTCAGCTAGGCCATGATACCCAATATTGTGTGACTGACCACCACTTTGTCATCTGATGTGATTTTTCTATGTGTTATAAAACCCGCCCTCTAGGATGTTAATGAATCAGAATTACAGGCAGCTATGCTAATGAGGCAGGGTTCAATCTGTCTCCTTTGAGACATAAAACAGAGAAGCCAGTGGAGACATGAGACCTCATGCCACCAAGAAAGCAGTACCAGGAACCAAACATACTCTTTTAGACCCCAAATTCTTGTGCTGAGAAGCTCCTAGACCAGAGGAAGATTAATGGCAAGGACCTTCCTCCAGAGCCAACAAAGAGAGAAAGCCTTTCCTTGGAGCTGGCACACTGAGTTTGTACTTTTAGTCTCCTAGAGTGTGAGAGATAAAATTCTGTTTGCTAAAGCCATCCCCTTGTGGTATTTCTGTTACAGCAGTACTACATAACTAAGACAATGGATTAACTCTTTTATCAAATATGTAGTGTTATTATTTGCCTCTTGTAATGATTTTTTACTTAAAGTCTTACTTTGTCTGGCATTACTATAGCCAATCAAGCTTTTTTTTCCAGTTATTATTTGCATGGAATATATGTTTCCTTCATTTTCCTTTCAACCTACTTGTTGTTGTGACTAGAGAGAACTGAGAAGAAAGCCTAAATCACTTTCTACAGGGTGACTCCACACCTGTAGAGTGGAGTCATTCCTCAGGCTTTTCCTTTCTGGGCCTCCTGGTTTGCCATAGCTTGTCCCCTGTCTCAGGTTGGGGCAGCCCATATATGCTTTTAAATGCTTTTGACTAATACTGCTCAGGAGGTCACTTCAGGCTCAAGAGAGTCCCGAAAGGGAGACAACACAAAGTCAAGCTCTTGAGAAGCACCAGACAAATTAAAACATACAACCAAAATTTTAAAAATTTGTGTTTTAAGTAAAAGTTTAAAATGCAAATCAATTTGCCATATAAAATCCTGAACACACATCACTATGCAACTCTAACTGCTCTCCCCTGCCACTAGCCCATGACAGCACCCTCCTCCTTTCCACCCTGTACTTCCCATATCCCATTCAGCTAATTCTTGTCCCCTCCACACTCTCATCTCATGTTTTACAGAGGAGCTGCTCAGGTAGCCTTGTGTGTATATTGAAGCCAAGAAGCACACTCTTCACTGGTATCTCCCTAATGTTGTATAGTCTGGTCCAATCTTTGTCTAAAGAGCTGGCTTTGGTACTGGTTTCACCTGTGGACTAACAGAGAGTCCAGGAGACAACCAAAATTGTTTTGAGAACAAGGTCCATAATGTCATCTCCGCCACCAGGAAGCCATCCCCATGCCTACATCCAAGCTAGGGGAATGTGGGGCGGTAGGTGGAAAGTAAAAATCTCATAATCCACTTGCTGAAATTTAATAATTTCTTCATTCAGAACTCATCTGGTTATAATAAGGTCTCAAAAAATTAGATTCAAAAGTTCTGACGCAATTGATTTAGATTATTTTTTGGTCAGCTTAATCATTGCATTAATGGAAAAACAGATTTTTGAAGTTCCCTTGTCTCAGTCATCTAATGCTGCTATAACAGAAATACCACAAATGGATCTCCTGAAGAAGAGAAATGTTTTTCTGTCCCAGTTTGTCAGGCTAACAGTTCAAATTTGGGGCATTAGCACATTGGTGAGTGGGGTCTGGGGTCTTAAAAGCTGCCAAGATGCCATCTGAGGGTACAGCAAATGGTCCCAACTCAGCAGGAACAGATGATCACCGAGGTCCATAAAGACATGGGGGAAAGAGAACCCGGAGGACAGAGAGACCCACGTGAGTGGGGGTCTACATCAACTCGTGACTGGAAGAACCGGATGGTGTCTGGCCACCACCAGTGATAGCTTCGATGGAGCTCACAGAGATGAGTCTCACTGGTGACACAAGAATAATTTGGGGTGCACCCTAAGACCTCTGCTAAAAGACTGCAATTGATAGTCCAGGAGCTTCGGGGTTCCCCTGGGGGTATGGCCTCTGGCCCTGATGCTGCCCCTGTTCATAAATCACAATGAAGGTCAACTCTTCGGACAGCAAAGGATTGGATGTGGCTACACAGAGAAATCGTATTTTCTGGGCATTTTATGGTTCTATGCATCTATAGGATATCATCATGCTGACCTCTTACTGGAGGAGTACATGGAGAGGAGGGGATAGGAGACCGTTGGGAGGATAGGGCATGTATGGAGCAGAGAGAAAGAAAGTGCTGTCACCGGGCCGCAAGAGCAGTGGGAGCTGCATATAGGCGAGCATGCAAATTTACACGGGAATGTACATTTTCATTCAATCATTTAAAAAAAAAAAATTGGGGCATTGGCTCCAGGAAGTCTTTCTCTGTGGACTCAGGATAAAGGTCCCCATTGTCAATCTTCCCCTGGACTGGGAGCTTCTGAGGCGCAGAAACCGTGTGTCAAAAGGATTCGCTCTGCTCCCAGCACTGCTCTCCTGGTGTAACGAAGTTCCTATCTCACTGCTTGTTTCCCTTTCCATTACATCCTAAGAGATTGCCCCAATGCACAGTACAATCTAACACATGGAATCCTGCCCTGCCAACCCAGCTGCTGCCCATTTTTCTTCACTGACCTCACAGAGGCTGAGTTTACAGCATATAGGAACATCATACAGTGCCAGGAATTGTGGCCTAGCTAACTGGCTACACACATTTTGGGGGTAAAACAATTCAATCCATGACATTCCTACTCTGCCATTTTTGGTGATGTTCTGCAGACTTTTTTTTTTTAATGCAACAAAATTAGTCCAGAGTATAAAAAGAAAGAATAATCACTATGGCTTTTCTAGAAAGTGTTGGGAAAAGGTAATGCTAAGGCATAGTCTTTAGGATATTAAAAGTTTTAGCTAAAAGAATATGGAACTGTGCCTGGATTCACAAACGTAATATTAACTATGTTATTATGGAAACTTCATAAATCAGTGGTGTAATATAGCAGAGTTACCAAAACCAACGAACCAAAGAAAAGAAACCATTGCTGTCAAGTTGATTCTGACTCACAGCAACCCTGTAGGACAGATAAGAACTGTCCCACAAGGTTCCCAAGGAGTGCCTGATGGATTCGAACTGCCAAGCTTTTAGCTAGCAGCTGTAGTTCTTAACCACTATGCCACTTGAGTTTCCTAAAACAGACTTTAAAAAAATGATAAAAACTGGTTAAAAATATGGAAAGGAATTTAGATTCTTATCATTTTGCCGTTTAGAAAAATCAGCTTACATGAATTCAAGTTTCATGTAAAACTACAATGTTAGAAGCTAGAAAAGACAGAATATGATTGTATTTTTAGTTGGGATCTAGACTTTCTCAAATGAAAAGAGATGGATAGAAAAAGACCACATGAGAAAATGCCCTCATTTTTACTATAAAAAAATGTGTGAAGCCAGTAGCAGTACTAAGGGTTACAGGGGTTGTGGATTGTACCCCCTGACATTGTCAGAGGGGAGGACACCACAATTACCCCAGGGCTGACAGTGGTGATGGCAGACTGGCTAGTGCTGCCGGAGAAGAGGATCACCAAGGCAATGGTGTCACGAGGGTTGATGTCACCCATCACCCGGTGTGCTGACTTATTCCTCCCCACTTTCCAACCCCCCAGTCCGTCACCCACTAGTCATACTGGGTGACACCAACCCTAGTGATGCCACTGCGTAAGACATCCACATTGTTTTGAAAAATGTTTTCAATGCAAATGTGCTAGGAAAAGCCACCCTAAAAACGCTACATCTTTTGTATCTCAGGAGCATATACGAATCGATAAGAAACATTCCAGGAAATGAAAACACTGCAGAAAATTCACAAAAGAGAAAATTCCACTGATTACAGTAAAATTGTTTCTTCTTTTGCTCATGAAATTATTGGTGTGATTCTTTTGAATATCAGTCTGGCACTTTGTTAGGAAGAGCCTTAAATTGGTTCACGTCTATATTTCTGTGTAATTCTTCTTTGGGGATGTGTCTCCCACTATGGTTTTATTTGTTTGTTTCATTTTTCTTTTACAACTCCTTCCTCCAAAAGATGGAATCCATTCAAATTCACCTCTCTTTGAATATGGTCTGGACTTAGTCACTTGCCTCAAACAAATAAGATAAAGTAGAAGGGTCTATATGCAACTGTGAAGACTAGACCATAGAAGGTATTGTAACTTTCACTTGACTGTCTCTTCCTTGGATCACTTCTTAGGGGGCACGCCAGCTGCTATATTGTGAGAAGAGGTACACAAGGTGAGAAACTGAGGCCTCTTGCCCACAGATAGCAGAATAGAGCCAACAGCCAACAGCCAGGTGAGTGTGCCGTCTCAGAAGCAGGTCCTCTAGCCCCAGCTCAGCCTTTAAATGACTGCAGCCCATGCTGCCATCCAGACTGAAATCTTAATGAGAAGCCCTGAGCCAGAAGCACCCAACTAACCCTCTGCAGAATTCCTCATCCTGCCAATCCCCGATACTGAGAGCTAATAAATATTTGTTATCTTAAACCAGTAAGTTCTGGGATAATTTGCTACAGAGTAATAGTAACCAATGTACTGTACAAAATGAATACTACAAAAAAAATCTTATATTAATCACAGAACTTTTTTTTCTGATTTAATAGTGTATTTTCTTCTGTGACTACTGTTAGGAACATACATAGCAAAATGTACACCAATTCAACAATTTCTATGTGTTCAATTCTGTGATGCTGATCACATACTTCAAGTTTATCATTACCCTCCTTTTCTGAATAGCTCCTCCCCCGCTAACGTAAACTCACTGCATCTCAGTTTACCATCCATTCTTTCCAATTGTTGTTGACAGTTTGATCAAGTTGTTTCCAACTCACAGTGACCCCGCAGGACAGTGTAGAAAAGCTAATAAGGTTTCCAAGAAGACTAAAGCATCACAGAAGCAAAATGCCACATCCTTCTCCCGCTGAGTGGTAGATGGGTTGGAACAGCCAACCTTTTGATTAACAGCCAAGCACTTACCCACTGTACCACTAGGGCTACTTCCCATACACGTAGTTCTTTCTTTGAAAGAGACAATGCTGGAGAGTACAGTTTTTACAAATTAAACTATTGTTGCATTTAAAGAAGACTTCAGGGTATATTTTTGGTTTGAGGTTTAAAGATTATCTCAGGGCATTAGGTGCAGAGGTGCCTCTGGCCTCAGTGGCTCCAGAACATATAGATTCCACAAGAATCTGAAATTCACTGTCTGTTTCCCCCCTTTTGAATAGGATTCTTCCACAGAACCTTTGATCAAAATGTTCAGTAATGGTAGCCACGCACTATCCAGTTCTTTGGGTCTCATGGCCAATGACACAGTTGTTCAGAGGCAATTAGCCACACATTCCATTTCCTCCTCTAATTCCTGACTTTCCTTCTTCCTCTGTTGCTCTAGGTAGATAGGGACAAATTGTTGTTCTTTAGATGGTCTCTAGTAAGTTTTTAAGACCCCAGATACTATGCAACAATCTAGGAAGTAGAACAAAAAGCTCTAAACACAACATTAGGCCAAATAACCTCAATGTCCCATGAAAGCATGATTCCAAACCTCCAAACCAAAATACTAAATTCCATGAGATATTTGCACATTAGTATCCTCAGCAGCTACTCCTTTGTGTGTGTAGGGGGGGGGGCCGGAAATATGTCTATCATTCAGCATTTGCCTGCTCAACTATTTATAGGTACACAACTCATTGATATCAATTATATGAATCAGTTATGCAGCTCTACCCTTAATCAACTTGAATTTGTTATTACTGCAAACCAAAACTCAAGGCTCATAGGATATAACTCCTCTTACCCTACCCCATTTCCTGGTAACCACTACTAAACAGGGGTCTTGACACATTTTCCTATTCTTGTCTTTTTACATAAGTGAGGCCATACAGTATTTGTCCTTTTGTGATTAATTTATTTCATTCAGAGTAATGTCTTCAAACTCCTTCCATGTTGTAGCATGTATCAGGACATTTATCTTTCTGACTGAGTAGTATTCCATTATATGTGTGTTCCACATTTTATTTCCCTTTCATCCATTGGTGGACATTTAGGTTGTTACCACTTCTAGGCTATTATAAACAGTGCTGCAGTATGAGCACTGGCATATCTAGGTCTGTTTCAGCCACTGTTTGCAAGTCCATCGGATGTATTCCTAGCATTGGAATTGCTGGACCATCTGATCTTCCTTTTAGTTTTTTTGAGGAATTTCCACACTATTTTCCTTAATCCTTGTACTAGTTTGCAACTTCACTAGCAACGGATAATGGTTCCACTTTCCTCACATCCTTGCCAACATTTGTTATTTTCAAAATCTTAGTACCCCTAACCAAAACCAAACCAGACTCACTGCTGTCAAGTCGATTCTGACTCATAGTGATCCTAGAGGTAAGAGGAGAACTGCGCCATAGAGTTTCCAGGGAGTGCCTGGTGGATTCGAGATGCTGACCTTTTGCTTAGCAGACATAGCACTTAACCATTATGCCACCATGGTTTCCTTCCTAGTGGTGGTGAAAGGGTATCTTCTTGTGCTTTTAATTTGCATTGCTCTTTTGGCTAGCAACATTGAGCATTCTTTTCACCTGTTTGGCATCTATCTGAATATTGTCTTTGGTAAGATACGTATTCAAGTCCTTTGCCCAATTCTAGATTGGATTATTTGCCTGTTTGTTGTTAAGTTGTTGAAGTTTTGTATGTATTTTGGTTATTAGATTCTTACTGTATACATGGTTTCTGGAGAAGACATTTTCCATAATTGAGTTTGTCTTCTCACTTTTCTTCAGCAAGGGATTTTCACATGCAGAAAAATGAAACAGGAGACTGACACAGATGTGGTTGTGGCAAATGTTTGTCCATTTTCCCATTCTTGTCTATTCTGTCATATTCTTTGGACCTGGGCAGATCTGGCTATAGCGGCATGCTTGTTCTATTTCCTACTTTCGCCTTTTTGAATATATGCCAAATGAAATGTTCTTTTTGCTTTACTAAAGTGTGTGATGTTTCTTCCCCCTATAGCAGTTAATGGCGTAGCCAGCAGGATTCAAGGAGATCAAGACTGTGGACCAGAAGCTGCCAAGAAAAGAAAGGCCCTGTCTTTTGGACCCATGTGTTTCCATTCCACGTCCCTTTGACACCAATGGGGTGAGTGCTCTCAGAAAATGAGTCTTGGCTGGTTATTTCTGTTCTATTTCTCAGGTTTTCTTAAGTTTTGTTTGGCATCTTTGTTAGAAAAACCAATAGGATGATTAAGGAGAATTTTTCTTAGATTTTTGCTTGATCATTTGATTTTGAGGGACACTTAGTAACTCTTTGGGGAAACTGCAGTTTAAATCCAAATTTGAGCATCCGAAACCTTAAGAGGTAAATCTATTTTCAAAGAGCTCTGAATCACCATAAGCCACAAAATTGGGGCCTCTTTTTGTCTCAGAGAAAACCCATAAAACAGTGCTGTGTTTTGCCAAATTTGCGACATCATAGCAATATGCAACTCACCACAGTCCAACAGACAGAATCTCCCTTCTCCTAGCTATATCTCTCATCTGTGTTAGGAAATTGTCAGGGAGAGGTTACAGCTTCTAACCTCTGCTATGGAATATGAGGAGGAAGAGATAGTTCTGTAACTTTTTTATGATGTAGTTTCTCAGTGAAGAATCACAATGTTGAAACTAAAATCATCAGTAGCTTTAAAGTACTTTCCAGTTGGAAGAACTAGTATATTTAAAGCCTAAACTAAGAGACTAGGTCTCTAGCTAGCAGAGTGAATTAAGTTCAAAAAGAAGGAAACCGAAACTTGAACCTTAGAGCTTAATATCTTTGATAAATGAGCCTGAATTTTTCCCTCTGATACTGAGACACTGGTTTGGGGTTCCTATTTAAAAATGTTATAAACTGAGCATACTGGAAGTAATGTGGAATTTCAGTGATCATTTTCAGAAAATAAGTTTTCATATTTGTTGTCCTTTCTTGCCTCTTTAGGGAAATTTTGCTTGATGCTCAAGTTTTGTCAAAAGGTCTAATTTTCCTCCATCTGAGGATCTGGTAAGTTAATAAGTTTTGCCTAGAACCTGTACCCTAAGAAACTAGAATTTATATATCCTTGTTTTGTGGGTCGCCATGAGTCGGATCCGACTCGACGGCACTTGGCTTGACACTTGGCTGTTTTGTGTGGTATTTTTTGGTGAGTTTATGTGGTCTTTTCTGTTCCTTTTCTTTTGAGAGTTTGCTTCTGGTCTAGAGCATTATGTCTAAGTTTTGTCTTGTATTAAGTTAGACACTATGGCTGAAAATTAGTGTTTATTATATGTCTTTCTTAGAACCTCGGATCTTTCCTTATCCAAGAAAAGCTACATCTTATGTCTGTCTTATGATTTAGATTTAAAAGCTCCTGGGAGAAACTTTTCTATAAATCAGTCTGTTTGAAAAGTACATCAAGAGTTTTATGTTCTGTACATCAATCTTAAAGCAAAGTCTTTCTAAGCAATGTAAGCTAGATATTATATGGAATGTGTTTTATTTAAAGAAAAAGGATAATATTGTCTTGAAGTAAAAGTAGTCCTTTCAGAACAGTCAAAGGGAAAGAATGTTATCTTTTGCCCTTCAAAATGCCCAGGTGAACTTAAACATATGTAAATGAAGTGGAATGACCAAATTTTGTCTTCTCTTGTGAATTGAAAAGGGTGTTTGGGGGGGTGGGAACTAGTTTCTAGTCTCCAAGGTTGTATAGCTGCAGGAAAGTTTTGAAAGATTTTTTTCAACTAGGTGGAGACTCTTTTAAGCCAAAAGACAGATAGGAAAGAGTTACTTCTTTACTATAGTTACCAGAAATAAGGGGGATCCCAGTCACAAAAGAACTGTAAACAAATTTTATCTATTGTAGGAGAAGCCTATTGTGAAGAAGCTAAAAATAAAATAAAATAAAATCACAATGAGACAACTAAAGTGACCTGGAAAAATGTTTCCTACAGTAGCCAGGGACTTAAGGTTATAGTGATATCAATGAATTGGTCAGTTGAGAAGAGATTTTGACATTTCCAGTGCTAGTTGATAAAATCTTTGAAGGCTAAAGTTAGATTAGGAAAAATATGAGAAGTAGTAAAAGTTGAACAAAAACTTGTAATGTTTAAACAAACCTTATTTCAATTACAGTTATATTTTATGGTGTACCCAAAAAACCCAAACCCAATGCCATCAAGTCAATTCTGACTCATAGCAGCGCTATAGGACAGAGTAGAACTGTTTCATAGTGTTTCCAAGGAACACCAGGAGAATTCAAACTGCTGACCTTTTGGTTAGCAGATATAGCATTTAATGACAACACTACCAGGGTTTCAGGCTTACAAGAATACCCAAGAGTTTTTAGGTAACTTACTGATATTAAATTAAGTTAGTAGATATTTGTCATAATTTAGGTTTGTATACTTTTGCTTTTTATGCCACAATAGAATGTGTGTAACCTCAACTGAGGATTTGTGCTGCCTGTTCACAAAGACAACACTGAGACAGGAGGTGAGGTTGTTGAAATGAGGCATAAGTGACTCCATTTTGAGGAAGGGTGCAGTAGAAACTGAAGGTATTAAAGACAGCCCTAGGAAACAACTTAATAGCAGAAAATACCATAGAATAATCTCACCTTTGTCTTACAAAACATCTGTCACAAGACAAAGCCTGGGGACAGCCTCGTAAGTGACCCCTAGACCTTAACCACATTTTACAATTCCAGGTGGTCTTAACCAATCAGTGTAAAGGTCAGTTTCCCCTCCCTGCTTTGTAATCTCACTACTTAAATATTGGGTACTGAGGAAGCTTGGGGTCGCCTCCTTACTCTGCGTAGTTTGGAGTGCATCCCTGGTGCACCAGTCTTTTTCCCACTGGGCATATTTTTAATAAAATTTTACCTTTAAAGAAATTCTGGGTCGCATCTTGAAATCTGAACCCCAACAAGGTGATTAAATGAGGACATTCATTGAGTGCCAACACATATGAGGCAAGGGGGAATCAGCTCCTCCAAAGCTTGCCTGCTTGTATAGGATAAGCCTGGAGGTTATATAGGTTGATGGGGGGCAGAGGGGAAGGTGCACTGACTAATATTTTTCCTGGTCCACGCAAGTAATTCTTTCAATGTTTCAACAGTGTTCTTTGTGGAGAGTCTGCCTGGCTCCAACAAGTCAGCGCTTGATAATCATCCAAACCACCTAGTGACTCAGTTCAATGATCTTAGACAATACTGAAGGGGATGAACAGAACAACTAATCAATGTTCCTAAGGGAAAAGATTATGACCAATACAAGGTAAAGTCTTAGGATGGGGGAGAAGAGAGTTCTCAGGACTTAATGTTTATAACAGGGTTGTCTCAACTACTGTTGGTAGCAAGATGGAGTCTGTCTGGTCAAGGGCCTCCCTTTCAACTGTGTGTGTGTGTGTGTGTGTGTGTGTGTTTATGTCTGTTAAAGACCGAGTTCATGTTTGCTGTTTAAAGGGAAGCACTCTGAGAGGTATGCAACACACCTTTTCTTTTTAAATAAAATTGTCAAATTTATTTGGTTAGTTTAAAAAAAAAAAGTAAACAACAACAACAAATTCTCTAGGTGGTTATAAAGCCCAGCCAGTGTACAAAGTCAACACTTTGCTTTGTCCCAGTTTTCCTGATGGTTCTGCTTCTGTGAGTCAGGAATACAGACTTGAAATTTGTATTTGTGATATCTATATCCTCAGGAAGTGTTCTAGATTATAGAAATAAAAGGAAAACTATCCCATAGGAAAGAAAATTTTACTGCTCAACTAGGAGAGTGGTAGATGATTATTGGAAAAAAACATTGATTTGAGACATTAGGGGGTCGTTAGTGACTCATTGTATTAAAGTCATCATTCTGTATTGTTATTTATTCATTTATGTTTCTGGTTCTGTATCACACTCTGAACTGCTCTGACTCTGAGACTCTGTCCTATTCTGTTCCGAATCCTTATTATTGGGCTCAATGTCCGGTACAAGTTAGACATTTTATATTTTACATTCATTCAGTAGTTATGGGCTATTTTTAGTGTAAAGTGGTAGAGGCAGGAGCCTGGTTACAGATCCCCAAAGTGGCAAGAAAATACCTACTTCGAAAGTAAAAATGATGAAGTGAAAACCCAGATATGATGTCTAGCTTACTGTGAAATATATCTAGGGTTATGTTTTCCCTTGTTTAATGCTCTTCTGTTTAAATTATCACCATGTAGTTTCAACGGTTTTCTTGGTTGCCCCAGTGGACTCTAAGGCCAAAGTTACATCTAGGAGTGCTGCAGGTGCAAGCAGTAGAAGTGAGAAAAAAGGGTGTTGGCCGGGAAAGTAGGAGATCCAACACAGGGAATGAGCCGACAGCTGTTGAATATAAGCAGTGCCTCGACTTCACAGGCTAGCCCTCAAAGAAGACAAGGCTACTAACTATTTTAGAACTTTTTTTTCTTTTTAAGAAACAAACAGAAGAATTTATTCACTTGGTTGCATACTGTACTCATCAAATATTCAACCTACAGATCAGTAAATCTTACTTTGTACCCTTTGGGGCGCCAAGGCAGGTTAATTTGTGTTTTGTGCTTTGGGATCAGAAGGGAAGCCCTTAAGGCAGGAAGTGCAAGATACGTGATGAGTAATGAAATTTTGAAACAAGACTCTGTCAGGGTAAAAAACAAATGAAACAAAAAACAGTTGCTGTCAAGTGAAACTGTGCATACACACAGAACACACGGTTTTCAATGGTTGGCCTTTTGGTGCCTCTGGGTGGATTCTATGTTGTAGAGCTCTGACTGTCTATGCTATTCAAGGACTCCCCTGACAGGGTACACTTATCTAAAGTCATCGGAGCTTACAAAGGACTGCGTACCATAACAGCTAGAACAAAACAGATGGGACCCAGACCATCTAAAATGGCTGAAGTGGTGTCTGATACATTAACCTGCACTTTCACACCCCCGCTGTGTTACCAGAAAAAGTCCTGGAGTTTGGCTTCCTGCCACAAAAAGTCAGTTCACTGAGACAGAAGCTTTTTGGGGTGAGATCAAAGGCTTTATTTGCAAGCTGGCATTGCAAAGGGACAGGGAGACATTCCCATCCTAAAAGCCTGTCCAAATTGGTCAGGCAAAGTCTGAGTATTTAGAAGGAAAGACTACATGCAGATGTAGAGAACAATGCGGGCAGCTGGGCATCTGGGGGGTCAACCAAGTAGGAATCAGCTGGGTGGAGGCCAACCGGGTGGATGGGGCCAACTGGTTGGAGGTCAACTAGGTAGAGGTCTGCTTCACAATCTCAAAGGCCATCACTAACCATCAAGGAAAACAAAGTGGTGTTAGATGCTTCGGGCCAGTAACCTAGAAGAATAATGCTCAAATTCAAGTTACTTCTGCATCCTCCCCAGCCTCCTGCTTGATTTTTATCATTGGTTTTATTAAGACAAAAGAAGTCATTCATTGTCTATAGTTTACTGACTGTATAGTGGAGCCTACAGAAGGCACCTGATGTCACCACCTGGGGCTTTGTGCAGTGTGGAGGTCATGTCTTTCCTTGTGCATTAGGAGTGAGTTGAAACAATGTCTCTCAGGTCCCTTTAGTGTTAAGCATCCCTGACATGGAGGCTTTTCCAGCCTCTGGTTTCACCTGTAACTTAGCACTATCGGTTTTAATTTCATTTTTCTATAACCTCGAAACTTCTGGTCTTGAACAAGAATATTTGTGAGTGTGTGTGCACGTGTTTCTAGTTTGGGTATTTTATTGTGCTTTAAGTGAGAGTCAAGAGTCCAACTCAGTCTGTTGCACAGAAACTTGCACACACACTGCTGTGTAACTCTAGCTGCTCTCCCCACACTGTGACAGCACACTCCTCCTTTCTACCCTGTATTTCCCACGTTCATTCAATCAGCTTCTGTCCTTCTCTGCTTCTCGTCTTAGCGCTGGACAGGCGAGTCTCAGTCTCGAGTATCTACTAAAGCCAAGAAGCACACTCAGGGCCAGTATCACATCATGTCCTATAGTACAGTCCAATCTTTGTTTGAAGAGTTGACTTCAGGAATAGTTTCACTTTTGGATTAATAGAGTCCAGGCACCATATCTTTTGGGGACCCTCCAGTCTATCAGACCATCAAGTTTGGTCTATTTGATAGAGTTTGAGTTCTGCATCCCATTTTAGTCCTGCTACTTCAGGGACTCTTTGTTGTGTTCCCTGCCAAGGCAGTTATTGGTGGCAGCCAGGTACTATCTAGTAGGTTTTTTTAGTCTCATGTAAATGCAACCTTTGCATTAGGTGGCCCTTTTCTGTCTCTTGGGCCCATATTTTCCTTATGCCTTTGATGTTCTTTATTCTTCTCCTCCAGGTGGGTTGGGACAAATTGGTGCTAAGTAGATGGCCACTTGTTAGCTTTTAAGACCCCAGACACCACTCATAAAAGTGGGGTGCAGAACATTGTCTTAAAAAACTTAGTTACGCCAGTTAACCTCCTGTCACCTGAAACCACAGTCTGCAGATACTCTTTCCTTCAAAGTGTTGAGCTGTATTTAGGAAACTTCTTAGTTTGGTTAAGTTCAGTTGTGCTGACTTCTCTACTGCGTGTGGTCCCTTCCTTCATCTAACCTAATTCTTACCTAATATCTAATTAATAAAAACCCCTCGCCCTCCCTTCTTATCTTTGTAACAACCATCAAAGACTTTTCTTCTGTGTTTAAATCTTTTCTTGAATCTGTATAATAGTGCTCTTGTACAATATTTGTCTTTTCACAACTTATTTCACTCAGCATTAATGCCTTCCAGATTCCTCCAAGTTACAAGATGCTTCCTAAATTCACCGTATTGTTTACTGACTCATAGTATTCCATTATGTGAATGTACCACAGTTTGTTTAGCCATTCATCTGTTGATGGTCACCTAGGTTATTTCTATCTTTTTGCTATTGTGGGTAGTGCTGCATTAAACATTGGTCTGCATGTATCTATTTGTGTGACAGCCCTTATTTCTCTAGGATATATTCCAAACATTGAGATTGCTGGAAAATATGCTAGTTTTATCTAACTTTTAAAAAAATTGCCAAAGTTTCCCAAGTAGTTGTATCATTTTACATTCCCAGCAGTGTAGAAGTGTTCCAGGCTCTCCATAACCTGTCCAACTTTATTATTTTGCGTTTTTTAGATCTATGCCAGCCTTGATGGGTTGAGATGGTTATCTCACCATAGTTTCGATTTAGATTTCTCTAATGGCTGATGACTGTGAGCATGTACTTATACATCTTTTAGTTGCCGAATGTTTTCTTTGGTGAACTGTCTATTCATATCCATCACCCATGTTTTAACTCAGTTGTTTGTCTTTTCCTTGTTGAGGTTTTGCAGCATCTTGTAGATTTTAGAGTTTATAGGCTAATCGAATATGTTGTACTCAAAATTTTTTTCCCAGTCTGTAGGTAATCTTTTTACTCTTTTGGTCAAATCTTTGGATGAGCCTAAGTGTTCGATTTTTAGGAGTTCCAGTTATTTATTTTATCTTCTGGTGTTTATGCATTGTTAATAATGGCTTACATTCTGTTTATGCCTTATATTAGGGCTCCTAGGTTTGTACATTGGAAGTCCTGGTGGCATAATAGCTAAGTGCAGCAGCAGCTAACTAAAAGGTCAATGGTTCAAAAATCTACCAAGCACTCCTTGGAAATGCTAGGGGACAGTTCTATTCTGTCTATTGGGTGGCTATGAATTGGAATCAGCTTGACAGCAGTGAGTTTGGTTTTCCTGGTTTAGCTTTGTCCCTATTTTTTCTTCCATGGTCTTTATTGTTTTAGATTTGATAGTTAGGTCTTTGATTCATATTGAGTTGGTTTTTGTGCATGGTATGAGATGTGGGTCTTGTTTCATTTTTTTCCAGATGGGTATCCAGTTATGCCAATGTCATTTGTTAACAAAACCGTCTTTTCCCAAATTTATGGACTTTGGGCCTTTTTCAAGCATCAGCTGCTCACAGATGGATAATATTATGCCTGGATTCTCAGCTCTGTTCCTGTGGTCCATGTATCTGTTTTTGTACCACTATCAGGCTGCTTTGACTACCGTCGGGTAATGTGAGGCCTCCTACTTTGTTCTTCTTCAGTAGTGCTTTACTTATCTGGGGCTTCTCCCTTTTCCATGTCAGATGGATGGGTATTTTGTCCATCTCTTTAAAAAAAAATGCCATTGGAATTAGTATCAGGACTTCATTGCATCTATAGATCCCTTGGGGCTAGAATAGACATTTTCACAATGGTGAATCTTCCTATCCAGAAGCCAGGTAGGTTACTACACTCATGTAGATCTCTTTTGATTTCTCTCAGTAGCGTCTTGTAGTTTTGTTCGTGCAGGTCTTTTACATCCTGGTTAGATTTATTCCTAAGTATTTTATCTTCTTGGGGGCTATTGTAAACAGTGTCAATTTCGTGATATACTCTTTCTTGGTGTAAAGAAATCCAATTGAGTTTTGTATGCTTATCTTGCACCCTTTGCTGTACTCTTCTGTTAGTTCCAATATTCTTTTTGTGTGTATAAGATCATATCATCTGCAAATAGAGATACTTTTACCTCATTCTTAGCAATTTGGATGCCCTTTACTTCTCTATCATGCCTGATGACTCTGGCTAGAACCTCCATGATAATGTTGAATAACAGTGGAGACAACAGACATCCTGTCTACCTTGCAGCATCCAGCAGAATGTTCTACCCAAAATGGGTCTTGTATGAATGCCTTGCCTTGCTTCTTCCTGTTACTGTAAAAGTCCTGGAGTTCTGCTACCTACCGCAAAAAGCCAATTCACTGAGATAGGAGCCTTTGGGATGAGATCAAAGGTTTTATTTGCAAGCCAGCACTGCAAAGGGACAGGGAGATATTCTCATCCTCATTCCTGTCCAAATTGATCAGGCCACGTCTTGAGTATTTAAAGGGAAAGACAACATGCAGATGTAGGGAACAACGTGGGCAGGTTGGGCCATGTGGGGGTCAACTGAATGGAGTTCAACTGGGTAGAGGTCAACTGGGTGGAGGGAATCAGCTGGGTGGAGATCTGCTTCACAGTCTCCCCGTATCAAGGAAAACACAGTGGTGTTAGTTGTCATCCGGCCAGTAACCTAGAAGAATAATGCTCCAACACAAGCTACTTCTCCATCCTCCCAGCCTCCTACTTGATTCTTTCATCATCAGTTTTATCAAGACAAAAGGAGTTATTTATTGTCTATAGTTCACTGAATCTATAACGGAGTCTAGAGAGGGCCCCATGCTACTGTCACTGCCTGGGGCTTGTACAGTGTAGAGGTCAGGTCTTTCCTTTTGTTAGAGGTGATCTGAAACAGTGTCACCCAAGTCCCTTTAGTTTCAAGCACCCCTGACATGGAGGCTATTTAAGCCTCCAGTTTCAGTGACATAGATGACATTTAAAAGATTTACTGAAAAATAAATTTCTTTGATAAAAATGAACAATTTTATCTGTCTAACTGGTCTAATAATTTGTGAGATTTCTAAGAGCTTTAATGTTAAACAACTTATAAGGCAAATGATTTTTTTTTACTGTTTAAAATAACAAAATTTTTTTATCTCTAAGTTAAAGGATTAATTTATTCTTTGCGTAATCTGCCTCAAAGGCAATGATTTGGCCTCTCATTAGAATAAGATTCCTGAGTCAAAAACTAAGCTGCACAGCTTGGGGTAGGGGGAGTTTATTAGAGATTTTAGATGTAAAGGGTTTGTTTAGTTTAAATTATGTAGTAAAAGAAAACCAGGGAAAGAGAGAAAGAGAAGGAAAAAGTTTATTTGGTCCCAGGCAGCTTTACAGAGCTTCCAGGAGGGAGTCTGCAAAACCACACTCTGGTCAGGGGGTTGAGGGTTTATAAAAGGGTGGTGGTGGGCCTTGTTGAGGACAGCGCTGAGGACAGTGCCCGTGGCAAGTAGCCAATGGGGTTGTGGACAATTGGAGTCACTTAATTAACATAGGGGGGTGTTGTTTTCAGTGGAGTGACATGAGGAAAGGTCTAGTTGAGCCTATGGGGGAGAAGCGGTAGCTAGTCTTCATTTGAATGGAATTCCCAGAATAGCTGGCAGATAAGACATTTTGACTTGGGCTGTTCCGGGAATAGTTGGGGGAGAGGGGTTTGCGTTTCAGTGTAACACAGCTTAAGTTTTTCTTTACCATCTTTGGTTAAATAACTTACTTAACTTTATTTTTTTAATCTAGCATCATCAGAACCAGTAGTTTAACTGGGAATTCAAATTATTTACTTATGAAGTTATTTTTGTTACTATTCATGTATTTAGAGATTTGATAATCTTGATTTAGTCTTGGTGTAGCAGGAAGAAGATAAGTTTGGCCCACAGAACAGAAAACACCTTGAACACCACTTTGTAGAGGAAGAGGCTGTTTATTAGCTAGCAGTGTGGTAGATGGACTCAAGTCCTAAAAATAGCCACGCACCCCATTCTGTTATCAGACAGGTCTATTTATATGTTTTTCTAAGAAAGCAGACAAAGGAATTTTCATATATTCCCTTAATTGGCAGTTACAAGTATACAGATTTTCATATTACATTGCATTCCTGTTGGCCCAGCATATGTAAAGAGGCACTAGATAAGCAGTTAGCATTAAGTTACATGGGAAGAAGCTACCCTCTCTTCAGAAACTGGGCATATCATGGATTTCTATGGGAGGGGAGGAGGGAGCATCCTGGGCTGGCATCGGTGAGAGGCATCTGAACTTTTACCTTCTCCTTAGAAACTGAGCTTATCTCAAAATTTCTATGTGGAGCAGGAGTGGGGAAGCCGGTATCTGATGCCCCAACCCTAATTTAGGCATCAAGCAGAAAGCAGGCATTGATTTGAATAGGGTTTGGAAATTTCCTCACAAAGCAAACTGGTGCCATCTTATCTCAACAGTATAACAAAGGCTGCTTCCTCAGGTGAATTCACCTCCCAAGGCGGAGAGCACGTGCGTGGGCCTGGGTGTGGGTCACATTCAGCCGGTCAGACCCATCTTTTACGAGGATCTGATGTCATACATTCTAGCCATTTTCAGCTGTTTACAATCACTGATTCACAGGTTCACAAGCCCTGCACCCAGGCCTTCTGGAATTTAAGTGGTATCTTCTTAAGAGCTTTTTCTTCCTCTCTCACGGGTATATCCTCGCTATACAGTATTCTGTTTCAAGATTCCTATGTATTTAATCAGGTTATTTAAAAAAAAGATTAATGATTATATTTAGAAATAATTTTATCTGAAGTTTTTTTTAAACTGATTTTATTTTCTTTTATGTTACATTTATAATTAATTTCTGTCAGGCCTTTCACTATTAAGAGCATTGATTTTTACAAATTAATTGTGGGCACATTAAGTTTTTACTTTGATGATTTGCTGAGAATGTTTGACCAGAATATCTCAACCAAAAATATATACTATTCGGATCTGACTCGACAGCGCTTGGCTGGCATACTAGACTTAGGAAAAAGACTGTGTCTAGACTGGATCAAGATTTCCAGAACATTTAGGAGCTGGTGTATTCACAGATGTGGCTGATCCAGAATCATGTGGAACTGAAAAGAACTGAGTGAGACTGAGTAAACTAAAGGTAACTGTGGGTTTGTATATGAGAATAATGTTTATATTTTAAGGACCTACTTTCTAATAAGAAACCATTTTCCGTTCTCCTAAATTATTTCATTAACGGGCTTAGGAAACCCTGGTTGCATAGTGATTAAGTGCTACAGCTGCTAATAAAAAGGTTGGCGGTACAAATCCACCAGGCGCTCCTTGAGAACTCTGTGAGGGTGGTACTCTGCCCTATAGGGTTGCTGCAAGTTGAAACTGAGTCAATGGCAATGGGCTTTTTTTTCTAGAGAAGGGTTCGACTGCACTTGATTTTGGCTTCACTGGTTGGTAAATATAACGAGGTATGTGTCTGAAGTTTGAGCCACGAATTTACAAAACAGAATAGCATTAAATTTCCTATTAGTTCTATCAGGAAACAGTTTGTACCTTAATAGATAAATGCTGAGGTATTTATGCTGACATATCAGTTGAGGTTTTGCAGAAAGTAGTTGCTGCTAAGGCAAAATGAAGTTTCTAGTGCTGCTTGTGTATAGACAAACACTTCACGAGATCTCTTTCTTTGATTCAAAGACCTTTAGGTCATGGTTTCATTGATTATTTCAGACAGTTGGCCTAACACTATTGTCAGTATTTCTGTTCCGCCTCCTAGCTTGCTGTATGTGCATGGAATCTTAAAAGTCAGATGGTATTCAGTTACCATTACTGAATGCTTTTGATCAAAGGTTCTATAACAAGATCACGATCCAAAGGAAAAAACCGTGGAAGAGTTGTAATTCTCCAGGAATCCAGATTTCTGGCTTTCATAGGGAGGATGACCCCCCACATGCTACTACTCTTTTGAATTTTGAGACTTGTGGGAAAAACTAGTTTCTGAAGCCACTTTGAGTCAAATAACGGTCCAGATAAGCTAGTAAGACCTTTTTGCTCTGGGTATTGTGTTTTTATTCAAAAAATTCAATCTGTTTTAGGAAACTAACTTCAAAGATCAGACTGACAACTATGTTTAAGGTAAATCAGTAAGTAGTTTGATCAGTTTTCAAGATAGTGTCCTATGAAATACAGAGAGACCAAGGTAGGCACTTTGCCCTCAGGGAAATGCTTAGTATGTTTTAAAGAGATTCATAGAAGACCTCCAACAGAAGAGGTGCATCCTGTATTATCTTGGTAATCATATATCCTTTAGTGAAAAATTGTTTGTCACACATGAATTTTTCTATATATTTTATATTCTCTAAACAAATGCTGAGTGCTCTTTATGGATATACGTTTTTGTGTGGTACATCCAACTACACTAATTCAGTTGATCCCTTTCCAACTGACAGTGTATTTATGTGGGCAATCTCTTGTTTAGATTCCTGATAAATGCATGCTCAATGCACTTCAGAAAGTGTAGCATTATCTTTAGATATTCCACAGTTATATTGGAAAGGTAATGTTTAGTTGTTACACACTATAAAATGAAAATCAGAAGAAAACTCACTTGTCCAACACTCGGGGTATGATTCGTAGCTTTAATTCCTACTGATGGTATAGTTCAATTGGAGAAATCTTATAAGAAATTTATTAATCAGTATAGGACAAATAGATAAAGTTGCTAGTGGGACAGAAACTCAGCAATGATCTCTGAACTCATAAACCAACCTGGTGTAACAGAATAGCCTTAGACTTTATATTAGCCCAAGAAACCATAATCTGTGCTGAAAGACCATTCAAAATATAAGATCACAGTTTCTAGCCAATCTGTGAAAAGGTGAGTTTCAATGGTTTTTCCTGTTTTGTAACATTAATATGTGCTGATGACTTTGTGATAATCCTTGGGCTTGGACAGACAAGGCTGTGGCAGCGTGCTTACTTATCTTCCCAGTTCTGTTCTTGTAATTTCCTTGGATTTGAGCAGACATGGCTCTAGCAGAAAGCTTGTCTGATTCCTTACCTTTGCTTTTTTTTTAATGTATGCCAAGTAAAACTTAATTTTTCCTTTACTAAAAAAAAAACAAAGGAAAAATGTAACAGGATCCATGCCTTACACCATAGACAAAAACAAATTCAAAATTAACTTAAGAACCAAAAGGTGAAAACTAAAACTGTAGAATTATTAAAAGAAAATGCAGGAGAAATACTGTCAAGCCTAACTTTTAACAATGAATTATCTATCGTAACAATAAAAGCATTAACAGTTAGAAAACAAAATACATGGTGCCTCATGAAAATTAAATACTTTTGCTCATCAAAAGTGTTTACTAAAAAAGCAAAACTGTTTTTAACATAAGGTCATTAAAAACTACACACTGTTCAGCATTAGGGAAAATTTTAGTTTCATGTGTCTACATGATTAACTGTTAAACAATCATTACAATTCCAATTTAAAAATTTCTAGTAATATGAGGAAATGTTTATACCATCTCAGTATATATTAGAGTACACATCGATACTAAGAAACTTGACTAATGATCACTTATATCTTTAAATTCTATAAAAATGATGTTTTTGTAGATTTATTTTAGCTTAATTATTTCATTTTTGTTTTTAATGTGATATTTAGTTGTTTGTACTATTTTATCTGCTTTTCTCTCCTACAATAATTTGGAAGTCATGTAATGTATTTTTAATCTTATTATAGTTCTTCATATTTGGTGGAAATGAAGTCCCTTACCTCTCTGTTCAATTCTCACTTTTGTATCTCAAAAGAGATTGACTCAGCACAAAACCTAGTCCTGTAGACTGAGTCCTGCCTCAGTAACATAACGGCTGCTAATCCTGCCTTATTAAAATCATTGTTGTTGTTGTTGGGTGCCAGTAAATGGGTTCTAACTCACAGCAACCCTATGTACAACAGAACACTACCCAATCCTGTGCCATCCTTGCAATCATTTTTATGCTTAAGCCCATTGTTGCAGACAGTTTGTTGAGGGTTTTCCTGTTTTTCGCTAACCCTCTACTCTACCAAGCATGCTGTACTTCTCCAGAGACTGATGCCTCCTGATAACATGTCCAAATTACGTGAGACATAGTCTCACCATCCTTGTTTCTAAAGAGCTTTGTGGTTGTACTTCTAAGACAGATTTGTTCATTCTTTTGACAGTCCGTGGTGTATTCAGTTAACATCATGAAAATTAAGATTTATGACTCATAGGACAGTCACGTCAGATCACAAAATAGGGATGACCACATGATAGAAGGAATCATGGCCTAATCAAGTTTATGTGTATTTTTGGGGGACGAAATTCAATGCATAATACACCTCTATCAAAGATTAACAATCTGTTGCTTTGCTTCCTCATTACAGTTTGCCATGATACCTGTTAGTTTTCAAACCTCATTAAAAATGATATAATTTATTTCTAATATCTTTCCCTTATTTCTGATCATCTAATTTACAACAACTATTTAGCTTTATCTTTACCCGTGTACCTGGTTTTAAGGCTCAGTGTTGCTTCTTTTCAGTTACGGATCCTCCATTCTTAGGGCTTTAAATTTTAAGTTATTTCTCAGATATATCTTTATATATTTATCATATATTCCCAGAACATATCTTTAACTAATTTATTTAGGAAGCTTAGCTTTGTGGTGGTATGCTTTTTGTTGTTTCTTGTCTGCTTGGTAATATATTTCTATTAACTGAGTAGAGAATGCTAACTTAAAACTCAAGATATTGTAGTATTGTTTCTTGCTGTAGGGTTAAGTAAGAGGTCAATCTGGGTTTTTTTCTCTTCAGTTATCCTACTTTTTTGTTTTGTTTTTAACCTACTTCATCTTGGGAATTTAAAAATGTTCATAATGATTTGCCTAGATGAGAATCTGTTTTCAAACATTTTGCTTAGAAATTCTGAATACTTTGCTCATCTGTGCCTTTTCTAGTTCAGATGATGAGGTTTCTTTTTCTTGTGGTATTGTTTTTGTTTGATTAATTCTATTTCTCTCAGGTTCATCCATTAATTTCAGATGACATTTTTTGTTCTTTGGCTTTCATTTCAGAAATCTCTCACTAGCTTAATCTTCGGCTGTCACAGAAATAAAAAAATAAAAGTAACTATTTGTGTTTGTCCTCCTTGATGGGAAGCCATCTCAGAAGACCCTTTAATTCAGTGAAATCTTCTACCGTGCTGATGGTGTTGAAATCCACACTCATGGTAATTCGCTGTTTCTTACTGTCTTACCAAAATCTACAGAATGCTCTCTTCTGTTATCTTGTAGAGGCAGTGATGTATTTTTCTCATTTTAATGATTTTGTCTTCTGGGTTTTTTGAGGGAATTTCAAGAAAGGACAATTTTTAGTCAGCCTCAGCTTCAGATCCGACTCAACAGCACTTGGCTTGGCTGGCAGCTTAATGTTGTTTCTGGAAGTCATGCTACTGAATTACTTTTTAAAAATACATTTAAGATCACCACTCTTATTCAACATTGTTCTGGAGGTTCTAGCCAGAGCAATAAAAGACATCCAAATTGGTAAGAAGTAAAAGTATATCTATGCGCAGATGATAAGATCTTATGTACAGACAACCCTAAAAAAGCCATGCAAAGCTAGTGGAACTAATAGAAGATTTCAGCAAAGTACCAGGACACAAAATAAACATACTTAAATTGGTTGGATTCCTTTACACCAACACAGAGACCATCAAAGAGGAAATCACCAAATCATTGCCATTCCCCCAGGAAGATAAAATACCTGGGAATAAATCTAACCAGAGACATAAAAGATCTATACAAAGAAAATTACAAGACCCTACTGTAAGAAACAAAAAGAGATCTATATAAATGGAGAAACCTATCTTGCTCATTATAGGAAGACTTAACATTGTTAAAATATCTGTTCTACCTAAAGTGGTCTATAGATACAATGCAATCGTAGTACAAATTCCAATGGCATTTTTTAATGAGATGGAGAAACAAATCACCAATTTCATATGGAAAGGGAAGAACACTGAGAGAAGCAATGCATTACTAAACAGGAAGAATCAAATGATAGGCTGCCGAGGCCCCTCACCCACAGAAGCCTCTGTAAGCAAAGCCGCACACCTATGTGATGGCGGGCAGAGGCATCTCACCCTTGGCATATTTTTTGGCTGTACTTTCCCTGATAATATTTTGCATCCTAATCAAACCTTCCTTAAAAGTACCCTCTCACCTCCCGGCACAAGGATTAATAAAGATGCCTTCTAAGTCGGGCTTTACAACCCCCTTGGCTTAATGAATTCTGAAACGACACGCCCAGTCTGAGAATGCTGAGGCCGGCCCAGCCATGCTGGCTTCCCCCAACTGCATATCCCCCTCCACATGTGAAAAACTAGATTGCAGGAAGGCCCTGGGAAGCTTCCCAGGGACGACCCCCCGCACAGCCCTTGGATATAGACATCCCATTCCCTGCATCTGGAAGATGGATAGGCTCTCAAGTCTATTATATTTGGTATGGCAAATGAGTAAATACTAAAGAAATACCCTTCTTAGAACAGCTTAAGAAAGGCATACGCTGGGGGATGGTAGGTGTTTACTGTCCCCACAGGAAGAGATAAAATAAAGAGCAAAGAAGGAACAAACAGAGACAGCCAGATTATAACCTTTAGACCCCTCCTCCTGCACCTTTTAACCTTTAGGTATAGATAGAGCTGCTTGAGCTCAAGGCATAACTTTGTCTTCACTGTTGATTATAACCACAATATACTTGCCTCAGGCCATTACCTAAAAAACCCTAATGATTAACATGAAAAAAGACCACAAGGTATCAGCCAACAGCTTATGTGGTCAAAGAAATCACGTCGCTAACTGATTATATAAAAAATAAAGAAAGATAGGCCTTAACAGGCTGCTGATCTCCAGATTCCTGGTTGTCTGCGTCTCATCATTTCTTCTTCACGGACACCACCTATCTCTTCATGATCCCAGACCCTGCCGAGCCTGGCCCCCGGCAGTAGGCCTCACTCTACCTGACTTTAAATTCTATTATACTGCCGTGGTAGTCAAAACAGCCTGGTACTGGTGCAAAAACAGACAGATATATAAATTGGCGGAATAGAATTGAGAATCCAGACATAAAGTCATCCACCTATAAACATTTGATATTTGACAAAGGCACACAGTTTACAAGTTGGGCAAAAGCCAGTCTCTTTAATGCATAGTATGGGCATAACTGGATATTCAACAGCAAAAAAGAAAAAAAAAAGAAACAAGACCCATATCTCACACCAAAACTAACTAAAAAACTAACTCAAAATTGATCAAAGACCTAAATATAAAATCTGGAACAATAAAGATCATGAAAGAAAAAATAGGGACAATGCTGGGAGCTGTAATACATGGCATAAACAGACTATAGTGCACAAACACAGAAAGAGAGTAGGTAATTGGAAACTACTAAACGTCAGACACAGGCTCATCCAAAAACTTAACTGAAAGACTAAAAAGACTACTTACAGACTGGGAATGAATTTTTGGCTAACAGGATGCAGTCAGCATCTCGTCTCCATAATCTGCAAGGTACTGCAAAATCTCAACAACAAAAAGACAAATAACTCTATTTAAAAAATGGGCAAATGATACGAATAGGCACTTCACCAAAGAAGACATCTAGGATCCTAATAGATACATGAGGAAATTTCAAGAGTGGCTCATGATGATTAGCCATTAGAGAAATCCAAATCAAAACTACAAAGAGATACATCACCCCAACTAGATTGACATTAATCCAAAAAACACAAAATAGTCAATGTTGGAGAGGTTGTAGAGAGACTGGAACTCTTCTACACTGCTGGTGGGAATGTAAAATGGTACAACCACTTTGGAAATTAATTTGACACTTTCTTTAAAAAGCTAGAAATAGAAATACTATATGATCCAGGACTTCCAGTGTTTGGAATGCACCCTAGAGAAATAAGGCTGTCACATGAACACATATGTGTACACAAATGTGTATTGCAACACTGTCCACAGTTGCAAAAATATAGAGTCAATGTAGGTGTCCATCAACAGATGAATGGATAAGGAAAACTGTGGTATAGTCACATAATGGAATGTTATGCAATAATAAAGAACAACAATGATCTTAGAAAAACATCTCATAACACAGAGTTATCTGGACGACCTTATGCTGAGTGAAATTAGTTGCAAAAGGACAAATATTGTCTGAGACCACTATAATAAGAACTCAAAGGTTTAAACACAGAAGAATCTTTGATGGTTAAAAGGGAAAGGAGGGAGGGGAAGGAGCATTCATAGATTAGATGGTAGATAGGAATTGGGTTAGGTGAAGGGAGTGACAGCCTGCAGGAGAAGGGAGGTTAACACAACTGGACTACACCAAAAGCTAACTGGTTTTCTAAGTACAGCCCAACATTTGGAAGGACAGAGTAACAGAGACAAGGGTCTGGGGACCATGGTTTCAGAGGACATCAAGACTCACTGGCATAACTAATTTTTTTAAGAAAATGTTCCACATACCACACTGGTGAGTGGTGTCTGGGGCCTTCAAAGCTAGCAAGCAGACATCCAAGTAGCATCAATTGGTTCCAGTCCAACTGGAGCAGAGGCAAATGAAGGACATCCAAGACACGAGGAAAATATGAGCCTCGCAGACAGAAAGTGCTGTATGATCCAGAGACTACATCAGCATGAGACCAGAAAAATTAAATGGTGCCTGGCCACCACCAGCGACTGCCCTGACAGCGAACACAAAGTGAATTTCCTGATGGTAGTGGGAGAAGAGTGGATGTGTAGAGCTAGAATTCTATTAAACCATACTTGATGGCCCATCAGACTGGAGGGTCCCCTGAGGACATGGCCCCCAGACTTTCTCTTGGCCCAGACCTGAAACCAGTACCACAGCCAACTCTTTGGGCAAAGATTGGACTGGATTATAAGACACAGAGTCATGCTGGCCAAGAAAATGCTGCTTGGCTTAAATATATACATGAGGCTATCTGAGCAGCTCTTGTTCAAAGGTGATATGAAAGGGTGGAGGGGGACAGGAGTTGGTTGAATGGATATAGGAGAGTATAGGGTGGAAAGGAGGAGTGTGCCATCACGGGGGTAGGAGAGAACAGTTAGAGTTGTATAGCAGTGTGTGTGCAGGGTCTTATATGGTAAATTGATTTGGTTCATAAATTCTCACTTAAAGCACAATAAAATATTTTTTAAAAATACATTTAAGGTTACAACCAATGTCACAGAACACTGTGTACAATTTGTTGAATGAGAAACTAATTTGCTCTGTAACCCTTCACCTAGAACAATACAATATTAAATGTGTGTGTGTGTATGTACACATACACACCTAGGTCCACTAATTCACAATGTAAGGAAAGGGTTAAACTTCTTTGACAAGTGTGGGCAAAATCTGTAGAGAAAAGAGGAACAACCTTTATTAAGGAAAGTCACAGGCCACACGGCCAGTATAGAAACGGGAGTTGGTGGGGAAGGGTTGCTCCTTTTCCTTCCGTCACAAGGACAGGCCAGCACAGCCGAGAGCAGGGTCCTTCTCCGGCGTTAGCCCACAGCCCAGCCTTAGCCCACAGCAGGAAGCAGCCAAGACGGATTCCCAACAGTGAGTAATCATTCTTACCATTTTTTTGAAAAGAACTACGAGTTAAACGACCTCAGTGGCCGGCTGAGGTTGAAGAGGATGTTCTGATTTCCATACTTCCTGCCCAAGAAGGAATGAATTTATGCTACTGTCAGCCCCCAAAAGCTGCCAGAAGCACCTGGTAGGGAGAGGGATCTGTGTTGCGAGAGGTCAGCTGAAGCCCAGAAGCCAGTCACCTTTCTGAGAGCACCCACTGAGGCTGAGTCCGTAGCTTCAAAGGCTGAGAAACATTTTTTTAATTTTATTGGGTTTTAGGTTACAGTTTACAAGACAAATTCATTTCTCATTCGAAGATTTATATAAAACTTGGTCTGTGACACTGGTTGCAATCCCCACTGCATCAGCATTCCCTCCTTTCCCTTTCAGCTTTGGCTGAGTCTGTTTGCTGGCTGGCTTGACTGTATCGTCCTGACCTCTCGTCTTTGCTTTTGGGCAGCTGTTGTCCATTGAGTTTCACAGACTTGAGTGAACTAAGAGGCACATTCCTCACATGTGTTACTGTCTCTTTTATAGGCCTGTCTAGTCATTGGCTGAAAAGCAGACTTTGGGAGTAGCTTTAGTTCTCAGTTAGGAGGATGTCTTAGTCATCTAGTGCTTTTATGGGAGAAATACCACTAGCAGACGGCTTTAACAAAGGGAAATTTATTCTTCCACAGTCCAGGAGGCTAGCAGTCCAATTCAAGGCACCAGCTCCAGCAGAAGGCTTTCTTTCTCTGTTAGCTCTGGGGGAAGCTCCTTGTCAGTCCTGGAGGGAGGTGTCTGTCATCAGCCTTCTGCTGGTCAAGCAGCTTCTTTGTGCAGGGATCCCAGGTCCAAAGGTCTCACTATTCTCTTGGTTCTTGTTTTCTGGTAGTAGGAGGTCCCCCCTCTCTCTGTGCCACTGTGTCTTTTATATCTCAAAAGAGACTGACTTAAGACACAATTGCAACTCTGTAGATCTCATCAATAAAATTGCCACTAATCCATCTCAATAACCTCATAATGGTGGACAATCAAAACTGGGAATTATGGCCCTGTCAAACTGATACACACATTTTTAGGGAGACACAATTCAGTCCATGACAAATGGTGTCCAGGAACTAGAGTCTCATGGATTCCTCCAGTGAAGTCTGGTCTTCTGTTTGTGTGTGTGTGAATTTGAATTTTCTTCTACATTCTTCTGCTGCTGCTGCTTTTTCTGAGACCCCGTATCATGATTCTGGTCAGAGGTAGCAGTGGTGGTAGCTGGGCAGCATCTAGTTCTTCTGAGCTCAGGCTGATGGAGGCTGTGGTTCATGTGGTCCATAAGTCCTCTGAACTAATATTTTCCTTGTGTCTTTGGTTTTCTTCATTTTCTTTTGTTCTGGGTGGGATGGAACCAATAAATGTATCTTAGGTGGCTGCTTGTAGGCTTTAAAGATCTCATACACTACTCAACCAAAGTAGGATCTACAGAATTTTCTTTACGAACTATGTTACGTTATTTAACTTAGACGTCCCCTGAGGCCATGGTCCCTAGCCCTCATTCCCAGTAACTCAGTCTCTCAAGGTGTTTGGATGTATCCAGGAAGTTTTTATGACTTTGCTTTGGTCAAGTTGGGCTGAATTCCCCTATATTGTGTGTTGTCTTTCCCTTCATCAGAGTTACCACTTGTCTATTATGTAGTTAGTGTTTTCCCCTCCTCATCCCTTGCCTGTCTTGTAATTTTGGGGGGTTTTGTTTTGTCCTACAAACATCACTGACTGCTATACGAAGGTAAGAATTACGCAAGGTACTGAACACAGTTTGTTGATTGTTTCTAAGTGATTCAGTTTGGTTTTTCAAATTTGTTTTTTCAAATATTAAAAATTGTAGTCATTGATTTTAGGTTAAAAATTAAATGTTTTAAAATATCTGAATACATATGATAAGGGAGACGGAGCTAACTTTGTACATACCAGGGTCTGTGTGGCTTGAGGGTACTGCGCAGAGAGATGAGGGTGGTGGGAACAGAAAAACAGCAGAAGGTGAGAGGCTAGGTAGAAAGGAACAGGAAGAGGAGGTAACAGGAGAAGATACAGACCTACATGATGACTTAACAAACAGGCCATGGGAAATTCTGGGCAGGGGTAGCTGGCGGGAAGAGGTAGACCAGCTTAGTGAGCTATGTGTGACTAAATATGCGTTACGCACTGTGTGTTTTATACGTGTGGCTTTGCTTGAATCTTCACAGTCATTCTCAGATATACCTAGTGGCATCCTTCTTTTTTTATGAATGAAGTAACTGGCTTCAAGAGGCTGAAGAACCTGCTGCCTAAGGTTACACTACTCATAAGGGGAGCAGCTAAAAGTGAAGCCCAGTCTTTTTCTTGCCCACTTTGCAGGATTTCCTGATGCCCTGCAGTTTCCTGTGGTAGAGACTTACTGGGAAGAGTCGCACCAGGTATCCTCTTGGATGGTGGCCGCTACCGGCAGTCGTTATTTGTTATTACCGCTCTTTGCTACCACACGTAACCCTCCGGTACCTGGCACCTTCTGGTTTGAAACTTAACTTTTGCTGCTGTTATTTCAGAAAATTAGAATTTAATTTCCAAGTTTCCTTTTTCCCTCCAGTGGAATTTGAAATGGCACATGTCTACAAACAAAGAATGTCAGAATTTAAAATGTTTATGGAACACTTGAGGCAGTCCTACTAAATACATGAGCAATACCTTTGTTTCACGGTACCTGAAACCTGATGAACAACAGGAAACTTGAATGTATAAATGGCTGATACAAACCAAAACCAAATCCTTTGTTGCCCAGTTGGTTCATACTCTTAGTGACCCTATAGGACAGAGTAGAACTGTCCCACAGAGTTTCCAGGGAGCACCTGGCAGATTCAAACTGCTGACCTTCTGGTCAGTAGCTATAGTACTTAACCACTACTCCATGAGGGTTTCCCAATGTTTAAACTCTTCAGAAATAAAATAAATACAAATAAATACAGTGCAATATCATTTTCCCGCAAAGTGATAAATATTTTAAAAAAGAAAGAGGCTGCCGTGTTGATAAAGTTGGAGGAATATTTACACACTTATTATTTGCTGGATGGTATAAATGGTTAATACTCAACTATAAACCTAAAGATTGGCAGTTTGAGTTCCCTCAGCAGAACAGTGGAAGAAAGCCCTGGCAATCTGTTTCCATCACAATGGCAGAGAAGAATGGAGCAGTTCTCCTCTGTAACATGTAAGGTTGCCATGAGTTGGAATCAACCCAAAGACAGTGTTTTTTGTTTCTTCTTTTAACCAGCTGATAATAGTACAAGCTTTCTGAATGATAATCTGGAGGTTAAATATAAAAAGCCCTTAAAATTTGTATACCCTGTAATCCAGCAGTTCAGCTGTTAGGAACTTATTCTAAGAATATAAACATGTGTGTACAGTTTTAGTGAAATGGATATTTTTCTGCCCCTTTTTCCTAATAGGGGAAATCTTGGAAACAATTTGATTGACTGAAAATAGATGATTGATTATTTATGACATGCCTGTAGTGGGATACCATGCAATCATGAAAAATTCTACTGGAGAGTGATTTCATACATGAACACACACAATGATAATTGGAAATACTGGTGATTTTTATTTTCTACTTTGTGCTCTTGAACTTGTATCACATCTTGCTGGTGGAAAAAAAGAACTAGGTATTTAAGGAAAAGAAATTAATAGCTGGTCTGTCTCAGAAAAGCAGAGATCTGTCTGGTGGCATGTGATTACTCGTGGTTTGTAGAATTCCATAATTTGTGGAATTCATTGTAGCCCTTTGTCTTTGAGCTATTCTTCTTTTGATTTCTCTTTGAAATGTACTTGCTCCACCCAGGGCTCATTTCACCTAGTAGCCCGGTCTCAGTGGAATGCTGGATGGGAAGGGACCTGAATATTCATTTTCTTATTTTATAGATGTCAGTTACATACTGGGAGGAAGGACAAGTGCAGTGGTTAAGTGGCCGAGATGGGAAACCAATGGTTGGGGTTTGAATCCCAGCTTCTCCACTTTCTAGCCATAAGACATTCGGAGAGGTTGATTCTCTTTGTGAATTCTTCATTTCTTATCCTTGAAATAGGGATAATAGTGATATAGCTTAAGATAGTAGTGAGATTTTGATGAGAGAATTCACATAAAGTGCTTCAAACCCTGCTCTAGTATTTAGTAATTATTAGTCATTATTATTATTTTATTATTGTTATTACTGTTGCTATTAAGAAATGGAGAGGAAGCAATTTGTCCAAGGTTTTCACAACTGCTTGGTGGTATTCCTATGTCTGGAACGCAGGAAGGTTGAGCCTGGTACAACACCTCCACCTGGGATTCTGTAAGGGCTGACCGGAAATAAGCAGAATCCAAGGCCAAGGCCAATCATTTCCAGGAAGTGACTCCTATCATCATGGGAAGCAAAAACTAGGGAGCAGGGTAAAGTTCAGGAAGCCCAGAGCCAGATCAGGTGCAGGGGGTGATGCTAAGGAGCTGGTCTGAGAAATGCCTCAGAGGCCCTGCGGGAACAGGTGTTTTACAGGCCACCAGCTCAAGGAGTTTCCCAGGGGATAGGCAACTTGGTTTAAAGACCCAAGGTTTGCGCGATTAAATAGACAGACTAGGTCTGGGTGCACGGGGGAGATGGTGACCATAGCTGTGAAAAAGTTTATGACAGTAGCGATAGAAGATGAGGTGACGGCTGGATGGAGCCGAGGCAGGAGCCTGGAGAAGGAGACAGGCAACCAGCCCCGATGATCTGAAAGGTGCAGCCCGAGTTTGAAAAATCCTAAACAAGCAGCGATGTAATAAAGTTTGCTTTAAAAAATGTCTCTGGCAGCAGAGTTCAGAACGGATTTTGGGAGTAGTACTAGTGGCAAGGAGATCATTTAGGCAACTGTTGGAATAATCCAAGGAAAGTGTTAGAAAGAGGCAGTTACGGCAAAAACAAATAGAAGACGTGTTAAGGAGATGCTTAAGCCCAGAAACGACAGGACATGAGTTTTGACAGATGTGGAGTTTAGGGAAGAAGAAGTAGTCGAAGTGCACTGTGGGATGCTTCACATAGTGGACACTCCAGGAAATGGAGTGACTCTGGGCCAGAGGGAGAGAGACAGAGGTTGAGTTTATTTTTAGTATGCTGAATTTGAGATGCCAGTGGGCAGCTGGATGGAGATGCCCATGTAGACTGCTGGGTACACAGCTCAAGAAAGAGATCCGGCTGTAGATAGACAAGAGTTTTCAGCATAAGTAAAACTAATAGTAGAAGTTCTTACTGAGGGTGAGATCACCAGTAGAAGAGACTTGTGAAGAAGCCAAGGACAGAACCTGGAAAACCCTGATGTTTAAGGGGGAAGAAGAGTCTCTGAAATAGACACTGAGGTTGGGTTAAGGAGCTTACATAAACAAGGAGGAAAGTAATGTCATAGAAACCCAGGGAAACGACAGAGAACATGTTCAGAGAGAAGAAAGGCATATTTAGTCACTCTGCAGAGAAATCACATGAGAAATGATCCCTAAGATGGCTCTGGTGACTAAGAGATCACTGTTGACCTTGTATGTACAGCCAGAGAAAAGAGTCACAAATAAGTATATCAGAGAAGCAGGAGGAAAAACCAAAAAATGATTAGATCACCTAAACCAAAAGAAGAAAACTACTTCATGAAGCAGAGGGTAGTCACTGTGTGAAATTCTGCAGAAAGGTGAAGTAAGAGAATGACTGCAAATGTCACTCCTAAGACCATCAGTGACCTTTGCAGAGCACTTGCAGTGGATGGGAGGGAGAAAATATTAGAAAGCTGTATCCATGGAGACAGCACAGATAGGTGACTCCTGTAAAAGTTTAGTGAGGAAAGGAGACCTCTCCACTGGTCTGAATCCACCTCCTCTATTTGTAAAGAGTCTCATGGAATAATCTAGAAGCAAGTTAGTCAGTCCTTGAGTCTTCCCACCTCTCTTTTAGTAGTTGAACAAAGAGGAGGGAAATAGAAAAAAATCAGGACTTCTTTTTTCCACGTAAAACTGTTATGGGAAAGATTCCAGGAAGAAAAGGATTTTACTAGTGTAAGTTTATCTGTTGACCTTTGTTACCTACACACAGATTCTATTCTGTATTGTTAAGTCACGAGAAGGTTGTTGTTTGAGACTTCCCAGTGACAAAGCCTATAAAGCCTTTGGCGAGTTAAAGGAAAAAACAATCCAAGTAGAGTTTTGGAGATCAACTTATAATTTACATCAATAAGCCAAAAAATAAAAAAATAAAAAAACAAAAAAACCCCACAGTAGAAATGGAATAGAGAAGTATATTTTCTTAGAAAGTTTTGCAAGTCAAAAATTTGCTTTCTGTAATGTCTGGGATATTACAGGCCAAAACAACCAAAACATCATAGTTCTTAATTTGGGGGGTTCAAATTAGCCAGATTTGAGTGTACTGACAGATCTAATAAAACTAAAAAGGGATAAATATTGGATTAAATACTTTACATTACTAGCCAGAAGCTAACCACTAAGGTAAAATCTACCCAGAAAATGAGTCTAGCTCATCACTCCTGTCTTCTAACTATTGTGAATCAATGAAACAATAAATATCAAATAGTCTGTTAATTTTAAGGCACTATGAGGCCCTGGTGGCATGATGGTTAAGAAGTTGACTGCTAAGCAAAAGGTCAGCAGTTCAAGTCTACCAGCCACTCCTTGGAGACCCTGGGGGACAGTTCCACTCTGTCCTATAGGGTTGCTGTGAGCTGGATTGACTCAACAGCAATGGTTTTTATGGTTTGTTTTTTGTTTTGCATGGATAATACAGAAGAAAGAATTGACATGTTATTTTTTTCATCTAACTGAGAATCATAGCAACCCTAGGGGCCAGCGTAGAACTGACTGCCGGATGAGTTGGATCCAACTTGACAGCACTTGGCTAACTGAGAATCAAAACCAACAATAATGAAATGGCAGTAATTCAGTGTCACTACTAAGTAATTTTTAAAAGGCGATATGTAAATGATAAAAAGTTTATTTTCTCTAGGACAACAACACCAATGAGATATTTTCATTTACGCAGTTAAATGACTAAAAGCCCAATCAATCCAATTACGAAATAGGCAGAAGACACAACAAAAGAAAAAAAATTCTCACCGAAGAATTGCAAAGAAGCACATGAAAAGATGTTCAACATCATTAGGCCTTTTGGAAACAAAACTTCAAGTTATAGGGAGATGTTACCACACATCTATCAATATAGCTAAAATAAAAATTAGTGACCACACCAAATGCTGTCGCAGTGCAGTAAAGCTGAGTCACTCACACATTCCTGGGGGTCTGTGACATAGTCTCAGTCTAGAAAACAGTTAGGCATTTTCTTACAAAACTGAGCATGCATTTACCACATGACCCAGCAATTGCAGTCTTGGGCATTTATCTCAGAGAAATGTTCACAGACACACACACGAACACGCACACACGCAAACACGTGCATGTTCATAGCAATTTGAGTTGAAATAACCCAAAGTGGAAAAAACACAAATGCTGTTCAGTGAGCAAATGGTTAAACAAGCTGGGTTTTGTACGTACCGTGGAATAGCACTCTATGATATGAATAAACAAACTATCGATATACACGAAAACCTGGACAAATCTCTAGGGAACTATACTGAGTGAAAGATGCCAATTCCAAAATGTCACATACTGTTTATGGGTTACACCCCATGACATATTGTATGGGACCCTCCCTGGTGGTGCAGTGATTAAGAACTTGGCTGTTAATCACAAGGTCAGCCACTCCTTGAAAACCCTATGGGGCAGTTCTATTCAGTCGTACAGCACCACTGTGAGTCAGAATTGACTCAGTGGCAATAAGTTTACATACTGTGTCGTTGCACTTATATAATAATGTTGAAATAAAATTATGGAACCAGAGAGCAGATTGGTGTCTGTCACATTGGGAGAGGTGGGGGAGGAAAGGCGGGTGTGGTTACAGCTGGTGATGCAAACGCGTCTTGTACTCAAGGAATACTTCTGCATCTTGAAGACAGCAGTTGTTACTCCAGCGTACACGTGATAAAATTGCTTAGAACTCCACACACACAGACACACACGCACATACAAATGATCCGATGTAAGAGTGATGAAATTGACAAGCTCTTTGGATTACACCACCGTCAGTTTCCTGGTTTAGATATCATACTACAGCTGTGTAGGACATTACTGTTGGGGAAAATGGGCAGAGTATGTGGGACCTCTTTGTACACATCCTAAAAGATAAGAACTAGGGAGCCAATGGTAGACCACAAATGATCCACAGATATGTCTTAAAAACAAACCAACCAACCTGAATTTCAGTTAGTTGCCAGTATTTCTGTATCCGGAGAACTCCGAAAGCTCAGAATACATGGGAACGCTGGGCTGGGTTCACGTTCCCCCAGGAAAACCCCTACTAGAACTCACAGGGAGAACCCACTTTTGGGTAGGACATAATTTCTCTTCTTCCCATGTGGCCTGTTTGGCTTGTTTCCATTACCTGCCTGGACCTTGAAGACATTTGAGTCTAAGACCCCCCAGTCTGGAAAGTGAGGCATCAGCTTGAAAGGATGAACCCAAGTGAGGCTTGGGAATCAGACAGCAGAGACTGTTAGAAAGCCTGCTTCCCTGAAGAGCCTTCTCCCATCCTGGGGGGTCAGAGGTAGTCCCAAGATCTCTGAGGCCTGGGAGTTGGGGAAGTGGCTTGGGAGGGAACAGAAGCTGGACTCAGAGTGCAGTGAAGAAGGTGGAAATTTGAAGGACACAGAGAATTTAGCAATGGAAAGAAAACTAATGTGCCCAAGCAGTGGCTGACCCAGGATTCCATTTCCAAAAGAATTCTGTGGCTTATAACCATTTTCATGGTTGCCAGGAAAGAAAAAAAAAAAAGAAAGAAAAACCCAAACACAGCATCATCTGGCTGTTTTTTCAAATGTATATATATAAACAGTAAATTCTACCCACTTCTGCGGTCATTTGCTGTACCTTTCTCCAGCAGAACAGCTGGTGGGTTAGAGCAGCTGACCTTTCTGTTTGAACTGAGTGCTTTAACCACTGCACCATCACGGTTACTACACAGATAATGATTTGAGGTTTCCACACAGTTCAGGCAGGCCAGAGAGAGAACAGTTCCACAGACTTCAGAAACTTGGGCAGGTGACCAGCTTATCCAAGCCCTCAGTTTCTTCATCTGTTAAAAGGGTAGAAGAGTTGTAACTGTCAGGACGGTAAGGATTAAGGGAGCAAATGGAAGAATGGGAAAAATGAGGCAGAGTGTGAGGGAATCAAGTATCACCATGGTGACTGGAGGCGTGAATTAGGCATTATTTTGCCCAATGGAAAAAAAATGAGAAAAACTGAAATTTCAAGAAGTTTAGTAACTTCCTCAAAGTCACACTGTTAGTAAGGGATAAAGCAGGGAGACTTATTCAAAGAGTGCCAAACCACACTCACAGCATTCAGAACCGCCTCCCCCCCCCCCCGCCAAATTATGCTGACATTCAAATGATGGTCACATCCGGCGAAAAGCTTGAGGTCACTAGCCGTGTGACCTTGGGCAAGTGGTCTAACCTCTCTGAAATTCAGCTTCCTCCTTTGTTAAGACGTGTGTTTATTGCAAAGATGAATCGCAGTAATGTTTAAAGTGCTTAGCAGGGTACCTGGCTCACAGTCCTCAGTTATCAGCTATTAACTGTGATGAAATAGCATTTACTGAGCTTCCATTCTGGGCTTGTCATCATGCTCAGCAAAGGGGCCAGGAATGTAAAGTGGGGTGAAGCCTGATCCCTGCCCTTGTGGGACTCTGGAAAGAAAAGCCACTTGAGCAGAAACGTTAATTCGGGAGGCAGCTGTTGTGATGGAAGAGACGAAGCAACACTGTGATTTGGGAGTGGGGAAGATACAAACACGGTGAAGGGAGAAAGGCAGGACTGGGGGAGGGATGGCTTCACCTGTGGGGTGATCTAGAACTCAAAGAAAAAGTCAGAGATTGGTAGGCAGAGATGTCAGGAAAGTCATTCCAGGCAGGAGGCAGAGCGCTGTGTAAAGGCAAAGAAAGCCAACGTCTTGAAAGGGGCTGCAGGTTTGGGGGAAAGGAAAACAGTTCAAGTGTGACTAGTGGGGACTTTGCACAGGGTGAGTAATAAATGCAGAACAGAAAAATGTCGTCAGGCTATAAAGAGCCTTGTGGGTCTTGCTAAGAAACTTGACCACCCTTCCACGAGGAAAGAGGTACAGGACTTAGAGCAAGAAGTTGCATAATCAGATTTTTTTTTATTCTATGTACTTTATATATATATAATGATTTAATGAAAATGTACATTCCCATATAAATTTTCATGCCCACATATATGCAGTTCCCACTGCTCTCCCTGCCCAGTGACAACACACTCTTCCTCTGTGCTCCATACATGTCTTATCCTCCCAACAATCTCCTGTCCCCTCCTCTCCATCCACTCCCCAGCCTCCAGTAAGAGGTCAGCAGGACAACATCCTATAGATGCATAGAACCATAAAGTGCACACATGATATGGTCACTCTGTGTCGCCAAGTCCAATCCATTTCTGTCCGAAGAGTCGACCTCCATTATGATTTATGGACAGGGTCAGCATCTGATCAGATTGTTTTTGATGGAAGATAACAGAAGGGCAAGGGAGGAGCCAGCCAGAGTGCTGTGGCAATAGTCCAGACAAGAGGTGATGAACCCCAATACTAGCTGCCAAGTAAATGGAGATGGGGGTGAAGAGGAAAGGCTAGGGACAGCTGAGACAAAAACAAAGTGTAAGTGTGACATGAAAGATACAAAAATAGCTTGGTCCCTTCCTCCTTACCACAGTCATCCCAAGGGACCAAAACAAAAACACAGAAAACCCTTTTAAAAATAATCTCTTTTGTTTGTATGCAAATAGGCCATGAATAGTGAAAACACAAGCCAAGTGTGAAGACAACTGCAATGTCTTGTCTGTAATCTATGGGATTCAATGATCAAGTTTATCAATGCAGTCTTTCTTTTTTTTTTTATTTAACATGACTGAGTAAAAATGTACATTGTCGTATAACTTTACATGCCCACCTATATGCAGCTTCCACTGCTCTCCCTGTTCGGTGACAGCACACTATTCCTCTCTGCTCCATACATGTCTCATCCTCCCAACAGCCTGCTTTCCCCTCCTCTCCACCCACTCTCCTTCCTCTAACCAGAGGTCAGCAGGATGATATCCTATAGATGTATAGAACCATAAAGTGCATCCAACATATGGTCACTCTGCATTGCCAAGTCCAATCCATTCCTGTCCAAAGAGTGGACCTGCGTTATAATTTATGGGTAAGGACAGCATCAGGGCTGGGGGCCATGCTCTCAGGGGAACCCCGAAACCGCTGGACCATCAATTGAGGTCTTTTAGTGGAGATCTCAGGATGCACCCCTTTTTATTCTTGTGTTGCCAGTGAGACTCCTCTCTGTGAGCTCCATCGTGGCTATCACTGGTGGTGGCCGGGCACCATCCGGAATGCAGTCTTTTTTAAAGATGCTGGCTACTTTCTACGGCCAACCAGTACAAGCCTTATTTAGAATTGTTTTCAATCTTAAACCAAACTTGGGCACAGCTGTCACACCCTGGCAGCATAGTGGGTAAGTGCTGTATCTGCTAACCAAATGGTCAGCAGTTTGAACTTGCCAGGAGCTCCTTGGAAACTCTGTGGAGCAGTTCTACTCTGTCCTCTGGGGTCGCTGTGAATGGGAATCAACTCGAGGGCAGTAGGTTTGGTCTGGAGTTTGTTTGAAGTCACTTTTCAGAAGAGGCCACCCTGGACTCACCTCATTGAATGGTAGGAAGAGCAGTATCTTGTTTTACTGGAAAACCTCCCTTTCAAGTAGCAACATCTCTGTGTGCACTGGACCCTCAGAATCTTCTAAATAAAGACCATGTGAAGCAAGTAGTAGGTGCGATTGTTGTCAGCTGCTGGGGAGTCGGCTCTGACTCACAGTCACCTTCTATATGCCAGAATGGAACACGGTCCAGTCCCATGCCACCTTCCTGGTTGTGGTCATGTTTAAGCCCATTGTTTTACCTTTAGCTCTCTGTAGGAAAGTGTTCTGTTTTCAACGGCTGACTTTTAGAAGTAGACTGCCAGGCCTTTCTTCCTACCCTATTTTAGTCCAGAAGCTCTCCTAAAATTTGTGTGCCCTGTTACGTGCTACAGCTGCTAACCAGAAGGTTGACCATTCAGATCCACTGGGCGCTCTTTGGAAACTCCATGGGGGCAGTCCTACCCTGTCTCCAGGATTACTATGAATCCAAATGGACTTGACAGCAGTGGGTCTAGGTCTACTCACATGTGAGATATCTCTGGCATAGTTTCCAACATCATAGCAACCACAAGCCACCACAGTATGACCAACTGACAGATGAGAGGGGAAAAAGGAGTGAGACACATGGTGCTGGAATCATTCTACCTCTAGGGTTCTATGCTACCAACCGGAAGATTCCAGATCCATGCTGATGACATGCCCATTTTAAGGGCCTATGATAATCTTTTGTGCTTTGTTACTGGTTACAATGCTGTCATAGGGAAGTGATCCTTTCAGTGTGCCATGCCCCCCTCACACAGGTCACCAGTTGTGAAATGGAAGCTTTAAAAAATCCAAAGTGTGTGTGTGTGTCTCTGTGTGTGTGTGTGTGTGTGTGTGTGTGTGTGTGTGTGTGTGTGTGTGTGTGTGTGTGTGTGTGTGTGGTTACAGGCCTAGTCATGTTGGCCGCATTCTGTATACCCCAAATCTATTTTACCTTACTTTGTAATGTACATTTTATTTATATTCTTATATAAATACTTTGCATAAAAGGGTATTTTCACAGGTCTTCATGCTTCCCTAAATTTGAAATACTCTGTCATTTCTTAAAATGTGTTAGTTTTGTTATGCATTATATTCTCCCTTCTGCACCTATAGGAAAAAAGACACACACGGGCTTAACTCTTCAAGCAACTTTTACATTTAGAAGATGACTTCATTTTATTTCTTCCAACTGAGGGTATGAAAGAAATGACAAATGATAGATGTTTTTGCGAAAAAAATGGCAGTTTCTCACAATGCGTAAGCCCAATATCCTTAAGCAAATGGGTGGCCTTAAGTCCCAAACTCATCATCTTTTGAAACTGGGTTTCCAGGTAACACCAAAGATTGAAATGATAAGTTAAAAATTGATTAATTCCTTTGTTGAATTCTGAAAAGTGATACATCTCAGATACTGGCAGTTGTCAATTTTATAACCTTGGGACTGTATGTATTTTGCTAGTCCTATAAAGATTTTAGAGTCATTTTGCAATCACTGGGTGGCATAAGGAGCCCTGATGACACAATGCTTAAGAGCTCAGCCACTAATCAAAAGGTTGGCAGTTCAAATCTACCAGCCACTCCTTAGAAACCCTGTGGAGCAGTTCTCAACTGTCCTATCAGGTCACTACGAGTCAGAGTTGGTCGAACGGCAATGGGTTGAGTGGTACAAAGAGTTCATGTACCTAACTGCTAACCAAAAAGTTAGAGTTTACCCAGGTGCCTCAGAAGAAAGGCCTGGTAATCTACCTTTAAAAACTCAGCCACTGAAAAGTCTATAAGGACCAAGTCTACTGTGACACAGATGGCATTGCCGCAGGTTGGAATCAACTCAGTGCTGAGTGGTTTGGAATTTACAAAGATTTTTTTACTTGGTTTTATTATTTGGTAAATAGTAGACCTTCTTTTGTGTAAACTATTAAAGTAAGTCTAGACTCTGTAAGAGTGTATTGTGAATACTACTGATTATCTTGAATCACAGGAACATTACTTTGGATGGGAAGTTAAGGATCACTTAGCTCACCCTTCCTCAGAGAGCATTCTCTCTACTGTGCTGCATATGGTGGACAGTCATTCAGTCCCCTTGACCTTTTAAAATGTCAGTGAAGGAGCACCAATGTCTCCTGAGGGAGCCTATTCCTGAGACAGAGGACTTGGGGAAAATTTTCTTGGGTATGCACTACAAAACCTACTTAGCATCTAACTCATGCTCTTAAGACAGTGTTTAATCATGAAGACAATCAGACCTAACAGAAATTGTGCTGAAAATCACTTGATGGCCAGTTACCTTAACATTATTTGACAGGTGTAAGTTTCCTACACTTGGCGCAGGCTCCATGAAGGGGACTGTGTCTGCTTTTGCTCACACTGGACCCAAGGACTAGCCCAGGCCCTGCCTCTGGTTGGGGCTGGTTAAACACTTGTTTTGTACACGAAGGCAAATTAAAAAGTGTTGATTCCAAATGACAGAACTACGTTTGTGGTTTCAAAGTGTTCAAAGTGTTCAAAATGACAAATATTGCTGTGACACAAAGATGAGTTGAAATAAAGGCAAAGCATAAAAATGTGTGTATGTGTGTGCCGAGAAAGATGTGGCTGACTGCTTCTGTAAAGATTTACAGCTTTGAAAACCCTGAAGGGCAGGTCTACCGTGTCCCGTAGAGTTCCTCTGAGTCAGAAAGGACTTCACAGCAGTGAGTTTGGTTGTTTTTGATTGTCACTTTTTATTTTGGCTTAGAGTCTGTAGTCTACTTGCAGCTCCCACAGAAGCCCTGCCATTGCCCCTGAACTCTGCCCCATCTGGTCTGTGAATTGTGGGTGTCTGTAGACATGGCAGGGAAGCCACGTGGATGGGCTGTTCCAGACTTGGCCTAGCTCCTGTCATCCTGCAGTTCTTCTCTGGCTTAGACTTGCTCTCTTGGCCTATGGTAGGGATCGCCACCCACTCCTGTGGCCTATTTCCCTACCGATGGACTGATACCGTACTTCACAAGGATAAACAATCCAAGTGGCCACCTACCACACTGTCGATCTCACACTGTCTAGAAAACCCTGACGTTCTATATGGCCCTCAGCACCTCTGCTGCACTCCGTCAAGTCTCCATGAGACTTGACCCTGGAATGGTTGGCTTCTAGACCCTGGAATGGTTGGCTCCCCTGTAGCTTCAACTTCAGTCAGTCCCGCCTTCCTCCCCTTCCCTAACTACCCATATGATGAAGGTAACGGTATATTTCAAGGCCACGCCCAACCAATACAGTGGTATGTCTTTTTCTAATATGCATACTCTCTGATGCTTACTCATTCAGCAGTTTTTTACCGTAGCTTACCTTTGATCATAACCCCAAACCCAAACTCATTCCACTGCCATCAAGTTGATTCTGACTCATAGAGACCCTGTAGACCGAGTAGAACTGCCCCATAGAGTTTCCAAGAAGCACTTGGTAGATTTGAACTGTTGACTTTCTGGTTAGCAGCCATAGCACTTAACCGCTGTACCACCGGGTTTTCCACCTTTGATCATAGGCAAATGTAATTTTCAATCCAGATAAGTGTATTTTGCTGCTGAAGTTTGAATACGTTTTATTGAACCACTCTATGATTTTGAGAGAAAGCATAGGCAGAATCTTTGGCATCCACTTGATACCAAAAATATAAAAATAAAAACCCACCACTACTGAGTCGATTCTGACTCATAGTGACCCTACAGGACAGAGTAGAACTGCCCCATAGTGCTTCCAAGCAGCACCTGGTAGGTTGGAACTGCCAATCTTTTGGTTAGCAGATATAGCACTTAACCTCTGCACCACTAGAGCTTCCACCCACTGAGTAGACTCCTGTAATTATCTGTTTGCCTCCCTCATCTTTCTGATCTTCTCTTTGAGGACATCTAAGTAAAGATACGCTCCTTGGGCCTTGCGTCCGTGTTGAGCAAATACGTTAAAGAACAACCATGTTTTGCCTCTTTTCTTAGCACGCATGAATGATGGGTGTCAATTTGCATCATGAGAAAGTGAATAAAAGATTTCCCAGGGCAGCTAGGGAGACCAAAAGAAGTCACCTTAGGGCAAGAGCAGAGCATGCCTTAGCGGCTATGAGGATGAAGGTCTCTTTCTACCTGGTGACTAATTTGAATGCTAGGTCAACTGTTATGAGTTGAATTGTGTCCCCCCAAATATGTGTTGTAAATCCTAACCTCTACACCCTGGTGACACAGTGGTTAAGAGATCAGCTACTAACCAAAAGGTCGGCAGTTTGAATTTACCAGGCACTTCTTAGAAACCCTATGGAGCACTTCTACTCTGTGCTATATGGTCTCTATGAGTTGGCATCAACTTGATGGTCATGGATTTGGATTTTTGGTTTGCGCCAGTGGTTATAATTCCATTTGGAAATCGATTTTCTTTGTTATGTCAGTGAGACAGTATTAGTGCAAAATGAATCTTTAATCAATCTCTTTTGAGATATAAAAGAGATTTAACAAGCAGAGATGGGGAAAGAAATGCCAAGCCATAGGAAGATCACCCAGGAGCAAAAGCTTTAAAGAAACAAGGACTTTCTTCTATAACTGACAGTTCAGTAAAGTCTTCCCCTGGAGCTGGCACCCTGAATTCAGACTTTTAGCTTCCTAAACTGTGAGACAATAAATTTTTCTTTGTTAAAGTTGCCCATTTGTGGTACTTCTGTTACAGCAACACCAGATAACTAAACATAAACCAAGGCTGCAAAATTTTAACTCAAAGAAAAAGAGTCATAACTATTACTTAACTGTGTAAAATTTACTTATAAGTCAAACTGTATCTCCCCTCCAAAAAAGAAAGAAAACAATATACAACACTTCTAAGGATGCTTCTCTCATAACATGGAACCGAAAGCTATTTTTTATTTGATCATCAGGCTGGCAGAAAACAGTGGGACTTTTTCTTTACTTAAGGAATTGACATAAATCTACATTCTGCATCAGAGAGAGATTTCTCACAGCAACGTTGTAGGTATGGCATTTGATTACAAGTGTGCAGCATGGGGAAGTGAACCCCTGAACTGTGAAGCTGATGCTAATTTTCTTTCCCACTAGTCTAGAAGCCCTCCAAAATGTCACATCATGAATTTAGTTGCTTTACCAGAAATCAGAGTATGTGGTTAAGTTAGAATGTGTGAGTGTGCATGTGCGTATATGTGTGTTTCATCAGTAGGCTTTACAGGCCTCTGTGAGCTTTGACAGTGAACTTACCAACAGCAACTGGGACAGACTTGGGAGCCGAGGCCCTTCCACTCTTTTCTGAGCACCAGGCAAACTTCTAGAATTCTCACTAGGCTACGGTACAGGAGGGGAAGAGGGGCCCCTGTATGACCAAGTCAGAACTCAAAAGTGAGATTAGGTTCTGCTAAAGGAAATACATTTATGGAAAAATTGAGCAGATAGTGCAGAGCTCCCTGCCCCACACTCAATTTCTCCTGTTAAGTCTTGCACATGTCACCATTCATAAGCCAACAGTGATGCATTGTTATTAACTAAAGTCTATCATTTACTTTCAGGTTTACTCTTTGTGCTGTCTAGTTCTGCGGGTTTTGCAAATGCATAATGACATGTATCCACCATGACAGTATCATGCAGAAGAATTTCACTGCCTGAAAATACCCTAGACGTCACTTATTTACCCCTTTTCCCGCATCCCTGGCAACAGCTGGTTTCTTCACTGTCTCTATAGTTAGGACTTTTCCAGAATGTTGTATAACCTGCAGGTATAATATTCAGGTTTTGTCTTTCTCAGCCCGGGCTTTCACTTAGCCATGTGCTTCTGAGTGTCCTCCATGTCTTTTTTACAGATTGATAGCTCATTTCTTTTTTTTTTTAAATCACTGCATAGTATCTATCAGTGTGTTTTTTCCATTCATTTACAGAAGGAGAGCTCAGTTGCTCAGTGTACAGATTTTTCTGTGGTCAGATGTTTTCAGATCAACTGCGTGAATACCTAGAAGTGCACCTTCTGGGTTCTGTGGCAGGATTATATTTAGCTTTGTCAGAAATTGCCAGACTGTCTTCCAAAGTGGTTTACCATTTTGCATTCCCATGAGAAACAAGAGTTCCTGTGGCCCTACCTCTTTAACAAGTCTGTGACATGTCTTTTCATTGTCTTAACAGTCAGTGTATTTTTACGCTTTAAAGGGGGAGGAGAAGTTAGAAGCAAAAATCAGAGCAGAGTCCCTCAAGTGGTGTCAGGGAACTGGTTGTGGGTGAAGCTAAGTTTCAATAAGGGGTTGGGTGTTGGATCCTGGTGCTCTGCTTGACTAGCCTCCTCCGAGGTACCCTACCACTTGCTGGTGAAGGATGTGTGTGCAGCAGGGCTGGAAAGAGGTCCAAGACCCAGCCAAGAGTGACATCACTTCTGCAGAGGGGACATGTTGACTCTTGTGTATGTAGTAGACACAGCTCCTGGCCCAGGAAGTTTACCTAGGTGACTTCCTTCACCACCTAGTCACCCACTAGATTAATTACAAATCACGAATTGTGTTAACAGTAAAAACCTGGTTCCACTTGCATAGATTTTATTATACACAGGGTATGGATTTCTGCCCATGAATCCAGGTATGTAACACACAATGATTTTTTGTATTTCCTTTAGCTCAATCTAATCTCACCTTTGAGTTCTGACTGGGTCATACAAGGGTCCCCCTTCTGCTCCTGTACTGTAGCCTAGTGAGAATTCTAGAAGTTTGCCTGGTGCTCAGAAACGAGTGGAAGAGCCTCGACTTCCTAGTCTGTCTTAACTGCCATTGACAAGTTCACTGTCAAAGCTCACAGTGGTGTGTTGAAGTCTGGCTGTTGTCTGCTCTCATACCACAGTGGGAAATGAGAAGTTCTGCTGAGGCTAGATGTCCTGAGTCAAGAACACTGTCTTTCTAGACAAGCATCATTACCCCCGAGGTTGCCACCCCCGTGGGAACCCAAAAGGAAGGATGCTTGGGTGCCTACTGCTCCTGCATCTCAAAAGTACATACTCCCTCCTGTCACCTTCTAGAACACCTGCCTCATCTCTTTCCTACACTCTTACAAGAAAGTAGAAGAACGTCTGATTTCGGATCACTCTGCCTTTCCTCCCTGCGCAGACCTCTGCATCAAGAAAGCCCAGACAGCTGGCCATGCAAGGACTCACAAGATCGATCAACCAGACCCTAAGTATAAAGACAGTAGCTAAGATAATCTTCTAAAGTATATCTTAGGGAAACATACACGTAAGCTAATCAAACAGAACACAAAAAGATTCTGCACTCTTTTCATTTTCTATTAGCATCTAGTGAACAGATAATAACCCTCATGACCGTCATTACTGAAACCTGTACCAATCATTGTTAAGAAAGACAATTCAAAAGGTCAGATCAGAATTTCTAGCCGATCTGTGTAAAGCTGAAGCTTGCAATGGTTTTGCCCATTTGTCACATTAATATGTAGAGATGGTTCTGGAACATTCTCTGGATTCAGGTGGACATGGCTATGGCAGAATGCTTACCTGTTTTCCCATTCTAGTCTCATCTGTAATGTTCCTTGGACTCAGGCAGACATGGCTGTAGCAGCATGCTTATTTGCTTCCCACTTTTGCCTTTTTAAATATATGTCAAATAAAACGTCCTTTCTGCTTAAAGAAAAAGCTCAGAAAACCAACACTAATTAACATTTTGATAAATACCATCACTATAATTATTTGTGGAAGCAATTTTATCCCATACCAGAACAACGACCTTCACCACTATGTTCTTTTAGACAGCCTCTTCACCAGAGGCCACTTATCTACAGCAACAAACATCTGGCAGAATGTTGGAAAATTCAACTATGTATCTGGATGTTTCCAGCTGCCCACAGGGTTTTTCATTTTGCCATACAGAGTTGATCTTGACTGTGTAGCCCTCAAGGGCTTGTCTCGTGGGCAGAGGTATCTGTTCTCCCTTTCCCAAACAAGTTCCCTCTCAAGCCCCTCCCCTCCTGCTGCTTCCCCTTGGGTCTTGGACTCTTCGAACCTAAGAACTTCAGGGAGTGGAGAGCAGAGGAAGCAACCCCATTCAGAAAGCAGCTTTCCGAGGTCACCAGCTGCTTCCTCTTCGATAAACACAAGGACTGATGTTCCTCATTCGCCTTGATCTCCTGTCAGCATTTCTCACTTTTGGCTATCATTGCTGTGGAATCTTCTTTGCTCTTGATTTTGATGACTTTGGGTAAGGCGTCAAGATCAGACTGGAGAGTGACACAAGGCTTAGAGGAATGGCTAGTAAAATGAATGGCATATTTGGGATTCCAAGCAGCTTTGACTGGCTGAATGTGGACACAAAACACTGACATGCAGACGAGGGCAGTGATCTGAGTTCACGTGGGAAAAAATCATGGCCAACCAGCTCTCAGTCCAACCATTTAAAGGTTAATTTGACCTTCAGGTCATTTCTAAAACTGACCATGCTCAGCCCTCAAGCCCCTCTGTGAGCTCCATCTGTGAGCTCCCTCTACTAAGAAGGAGACAGATTAACTCAGGGACTGAGTATGTGGGAAAGCTACCAAGTTGATTAGGATCCTAGAAGAATAACAAAACCCAAATTCCCTGCCATCAAGTCAATTCCAACACATAGACACCCTGCAGAACAGAGTAGAACTGTCCCATAGAGTTTCCAAGGAGCTCCTGGTAGATTCAAACTGTTGACCTTTTGGCTAGCAACCATAGCACTTAACCACTATGCCATGAGGATTTCCAAGAGGGTCCTAGAGATCATCACATATGAAGAATAGTTGAGAATACTGAAGATGTTTACCTGGGAGAAAAGACTATTAAGGAATTTCATGGTACCTTCTTTCAAATATCCAGAGGGTTTTAGATAACAGGGTAAAACATAAATACATCTTTATATACATGTATGTGCCTATGTGTACAGAGAAAGAGAGAGAGAGAGAGTTCTAGAAACTGGTAGTTTTAAAAATCAGGACAGGGGCAATTAGCACACATGGGCCTGGGCAGTGATGGAGGGAGATTTGTGGCTATTATAAAGCAAAGCTTTCTCTTGTAACTGCTGTATTAGTTTCCTATGGTTACCATACAACAAATTACCACAAGCTGAGTGGCTTATAACAATAGAAATTTATTCCCTTACAGTTTTAGAGGCTAGAAGTCCAAATTCAGGCTGTCTTCAGGGCCACGCTGTCTCTGAAGTTTTTAGAAGAAAAATTCCCTGAAGGTTTCTGTGAGTGGGATCTGGGGTTCAGCAGGGAGAGAGTGTCTGTCTGTAAACCGTTAATGCTCCACATTTCTGAGAGTTGCCAACCTTCACAGTGTCAGAGGAGGGCCACCAGGACGGTGGGAGTGAAGAGGTACCTAGAAAGTGTGTCTTTTCTACTAATTTAGTCAGGGCTTTATGAAATGCAGTACTAGGGTTGAGCCTGGGTGGAACCGTTTCTGAAACACCAGGTTGAGTGTCTGTGTATTCTGCTAACAATCCCAAAGCACTCTGTCTGGTTTTGCATTCTGAATGCACCTCAGACTGTGACTAGCTGGGAACCCAGTCTGGTGTGTGTCTTAGTCATCTAGTGGTGCTGTAATGGAAATAGCACAGGTGGATGGCTTTAACAAAGAGAAATTTATTCTCTGACAGTCTAGGGGACTAAGAAGTTAGAATTCACAGTGCCAGCCATTTCTCTGCCAGCTCTGGGGGAAGGTCCTTGTCGTTAGTCTTCCCCAATCAAGAAGCTTCTCAGCACAGGGACCCCAAGTCCAAAGGACATGCTGTTCTCCCAGTTCTTGTTTCTTGGTGGTATGAGGTCCCCATGTCTCTCTGCTCTCTTTTCTCTTTTATAGCTCCAAAGAGACTGGCTTAAAACACCACCTAATCTTGTAGATTGGGAACACTGGTGGCATCGTGGCTAAGTGCTACAGCTGCTAACCAAGGGATCAGCAGTTTGAATCCACCAGCTGCTCCTTGGAAACTCTACGGGGCATTTGTACTCTGTCCTACAGGGTTACTATGAGTCAGAATCAATCCCACAGCACTGTGTTTGGTGATCTTATAGATTAAGTCCCACCTCTTTAACATAACTGCCTCTCATCTTACCTCGTTAACATTACAGAGGTAGAATTTACAGCACATGGGAAAAATCACATCAGATGACAAAATAGTGGACAATCACACAACACTGAGAACAATAGCCTAGACAAGTTGACACATATTTTAGAGTGACAGTTCTACTCTGTCCTATAAGATCCCTAGGAGCTGGAATTAACTCTACAGTAACAGGTTTGTTTTTTCGATTTTAGGCCCAGTGGTGTGTTGGCTTATGCTGTATAAATCATTGTTAATAAATGATAGCATTGAAAACCCAAGGGTGCTGACATTTTCCAACTACCAAAAGACTGATTTTTATAAGCCCACAGTATTAGAAAAGCTCAAAAGAGTCCACTCTCCTAACTATACCTTGCCCTGTGAATAGCGGTTTTCCTTCCACTGTTAAGTTAGATGCTGTCGAATTGAATTGAAATAGGACAAGTTAGCCTTGTAAGATTCCTCAGAAACAGATAAACTCAAGGACACAGTCTCTGAAAATTCAGGTCACAGAACTATCCCATAGCTTTGTGAGTTTTACCTTGGTTCTGTCTAGCCTGCTAATGTGGCCTTGAAGGTATTTGGCCTTCTTCAAGGCTCAGCTTGGAGAGACCCATGACTCCGAAATGTGACAGGACACAGGCAGCTTTACCTCTGTCCTCTCTTGCAGCTCCCAGACAGGAAGCACCACTCATGTAACCTGGCCTTAAAGGCTTCAGTTGACTCAAAAGTGTCGCCATGAGTCGGATCCGACTCGACGGCACCTGGCTTGGCTTTGGCTGACTCATAAGAGCTGGAGAAGCTGACCAGCTCTGTTTCCTGAGTCTTGCTGTCATCTAACATGGATGACATCACTTTCTCAGTTTGTTCTTTAAGGATATTAGATGAAATAGGGTCACACCTAGCACAGACTAGGGGTCCTATGCTTGTCATTAGAAGAGATGGGCCCCTATGTCCTCAGTGCTCCTAGAATACATCTCGTTTGCTCTGTCTGACTGTGAGAACCAGGCAGCTCTATCAGGTAAGTCTGTCTTTTGGAAAGATAACAGAATAGTAACTACAGTTATCGGACAAAATCCCCAAAAGAGTATTTACTCCAGGCTTCATAAAGATAGCACACAAAACAATTAAACCCTATCCTACTGCTTGCTGTGGGTCATTAGCATGACCATGTACTGTGGTACAAAGGACAAACAAAGGAATTTTAATTTAGGACATCAGACTTTCTGTTTTTAGAGGATGATTTCAGTGGTTATGATTGTTGTCATTTTGACTATACGGAAAACCAAACCAAACACACTGCCATCGAGTTGATTCCAACTCATAGCAACACTACAGGACAGAGTTGAACTGCCCTGTGGAACTTCCATGGAACAGCTGGTGGATTTGAACTGCCAACCTTTTAGTCAGTGGCTGTAGCACTCAACCACTTAACTGCTACGCCACCAGGGTTTCCTATTTTGATTATAGACTAGCTTAAAATTTCCTTTAAAATCTATGCCTTTATTCCAAAATTGTTAAGGAGGTTTTACATTTCACTAAACGCTAATTGCTGGCTGTCTATTTCACTAAATACTAAACGTCTCTGTTCAGTGCTCGAATCTGTACTTATGGGGGTCTGAGAAAGTGCGTTTGAGTCTACTTCCTCCACGTGGAAGAGTAATTTTCTGCTACTGTTCTGAGCAGAAAACCAACTACCCCATAGCACAGAGTCTTGGGTGCTGTGACCCACCCTCCCTGTGTTAGGCCTCAAACTCTGCCTCTTACGGTAACCATCCTGGAGGGAGTTCCCGGTGACCTGTATGGGCTTCAGAATGCCGCTGAGTGTGGAGTCGTTTATATCCATCTTATGGGTCAGTATGATCTGAATGTAATGACATTTATCGATAAATTTACTGGGCACATTGCACATGCCAGGCTCAGGTATGCCAGCTCTACTTGTACCAAGTCATTTCCTAATCACAGCAGCTCTAAGTTTTTTGAAGAAAAGACCAAGGCACAGACAGGCTGAGCACTGTGCTAAGATCTTACAGCTAACCTGTGTCAGAGCGATGAAGCGAACCAGGACCCCTGCTCTCAGTCACTGAGCTCACCTCTCCTCCTTCCACAAGTGTCATCGGGGTAGACAATCTCATGTAAACTCAACATTGCCAAGCAAATTGGGAGCATTGTAGTCTTTAGTTTTTATGTTTTGCTGAGAAAATGTTTATGAAGTCCCCAAAGAGATAGTGTCTGCCACAGAGGAGATGCCAGTAAGTGTCATCTATTGCTACAGGTAGAGATTACAGGAAAGGAACCTGGAAAAACAAAACTGAAAAAAAAGTGTGCCCCATCCACATAAATGCAATGTTGTAGTCACTTTGTTCAAACCTCATGAAATTATAGCTGGATACCTCTGATGCTTTAGGAATGACTAACGCTCCCAGGGAACAGGATATGAAGCAGAGTAAAGGAAATAGTTGTTCTATGACAGTTTCTCACATTCTGTTCTATTTTCACATTTTGTATTTTTACTTTGTGGATCTTACCCTACCACTATTAATATTTTGAGTTTTCCTTAGTGACATTAATTGATGTATATACATATTATGTATATATATGTGGCTATGTATAATTAGTTTCCTTTACCTGCATGCTTAAAACATTTTTTTGTTGTAAAAAATAACTTTAAAATTTTTGTTGCCTCCTTGATGTCCTTTTCAATATACTGAAATAGGTTTTTTTTTTATTGTTGTTGTAGTGTTTTTTATTGGCTTGTCTTATCGAAACACACCCTTAATTTATAACCGTTTTAAAAAAATAATATTCATTTACAGAAAATGAACTTGACAGCCAGCTCTCCAGGAGTTCATATCCTCAGTGAAGTAAAGAATACCTACATTATAACACACAGTGTACATCCAACTTGAAAGAGGAAGTACTTGGTGTACTAAATATTTACTACACGTATACTCATAGGAAAAGTTTACTGGTCTTGCTCAGGAGGGAAGGAAGTGAGAGGTAAAAATTTGACTTCATGGAATCATCTGATTCATAGAATATTTTGAAAAAAAAGAAGTGGTGTTATTTTCAAGTGTATACGTATTAACAAGTGTGTACCTGGATATTTGTTTGTAGAAAGTAAGTGGTCACAAATGCTTCTCACTACAGGGTTAGCTATCTTTGTCACGCAATCAGTGAGCACCTAGATCATCAAGGATTCATGATTATAAGGCAAATAACAATAGATCCACAGGGAAAGAGACTTCTGGGATGATGCACGGCTAACAGAAGAAAGGAAGACACAGTTTTAATTCATCAGGACCCTTTGGATACCCAACACCCGCTTCTTGGTCAAGGATAGGAATTCCACCTAGACTGAAGTGAAGCGAGCAGGACCAGAGACGGCTTAGGCAACCTTGTGGAGTCCTCAGGTGGAGCCAGCATCTCAGGTGCTAGACTACTAAGTGAAAGGTGGAAGGCTGGAGTCCATTCAGGGGCACCTAGGAAGAGAGGCCTGGCAATCTGCTTCCAAAATTTTTTCCATTGAAAACCCTATGGAGCGCAGTGCTACTCTGACACACAGGGGACAGCTGATACTGACAGACCACCTTCTGAAGAACTGAAGAGAAATGACTACACACAGTAATGAAGACAGCAGAGGTGACAAAGGCAGAGAGATAAAACCTCACCTGATTCTGCTTCTACGAGCACAGTGCCTAGCCTGCAGGAGAAGTTTAGACTGTTGAGTTAAGTAAGTAAATGAATGAACTGGGAACCTGGAAAATTCACTAAGCCTTTCCTCATCTTGAAAAGGTAGAGAAAATTATACTTATTTTGTCATATTCTTGTGAAGATGAAAAATACATACTGTGTACGTTTGTAAATACAGGTATGTAAAATGTATACACACATGCACACGCATGCACACACACACACACGAGGTCCAAAATTGAGTCCGTGAACTTAATTGTTCTAAGTGCTGCATGGCGCACTGCTGAAGATTGCTACAGTCATCTTCAGTGTACCGCCCTGGGAAGCTATGCACTGATGCCAGCACCTAGTTCACCCTTCAAAGCAATTTTGGAACTCTTTCTGGAATGGCCATTGTGCACGGTGGCAAGTTTGGGGACTTAGTTGTACAGTTGTCTGTGAGGAAGTTTTTAACTAGTGAATAAGTAACTCCATTGGAACACCCACCCAACCACCGCTGCACCACTCCCCCTGACATCCTGCTCACCTGATCTAACCCCCAATGATCTTTTTCTTGACCCAGAGATAAAGGAAATGTTGAAAGGGAGACACTTTGATGACATTCAGACCACTGAGGGTGATAGCACAACAGCTCTGATGGCCATTTCAGAAAGAGTTCCAAAATTGCTTTGAAGGGTGGACTAGGTGCTGGTGTCAGTGCACAGCTTCCCAGGGGGAGTACTTTAAAGGTGACTGTAGCAATATTCAGCAATGAGGTGTGTAGCACTTTCTCTAGGATTTTGTGAACCTGTCAGTCTTTGTATGTGTGTGTGTGTGTGTGTGTGTCTGTGTGTGTGTCTGTGTGCATATGTATATATCTCTCTCTATATAATCAAAACCACTGCCTTCAACTTGATTCCAACTTGTAGAGACCCTTCAGGATAAAGCAGAACTGCCCTATAGAGTTTCCAAGAAGCCCCTGGCAGGTTCAAACCACTGACCTTTTGGTTAGCCGACACAGCACTTAACAGCTACTCTACCAGGGTTTTCATATACATAAAAGTACTTACAATTATTATAAAGCATTTCATTTATAAATCATTTCATTGAGGTATTAACAGGCTGAGTGTAGCGCCCATGGAGAGGTACTTTCATTGTGAGAACGCAGAAGAAGTCTCCTCCAAAGTCATGCTGCCCGTCTGACCTGAGCCCTTCCCAGTGGCACCCCTGTCTTCCCTCCTTGACGAAGTCATCAGCTTTCTCTTTCTCAGCAGTCACTTAGGAAATGAGAGTTCATAAAATGATTCTAAAGGCCTCTTAGGTAATAAACAACATGTACTTTTCCTTGCCACAAAATTCCTAATATATTTTCCATAATCATATTGCTATTACTAAAGTGTTTTTTATAACAGTATTGGGACATATTTTACATATCACACAATTCACCCGTTTTCCAGTATACAATTTAATGATTTTTAATAAATTTAGTGGGTTGGACAACATGACCATAAATCAGTTTGAGAACATCTTCACCATTCTAATAAGACCTGGCATGTCTGTTCACTGTGAATTCCCATACCCACCCCCTGCCTCAGGTCATTGCTAATGTACTTTCTGTGACTATAGATAAACCTTTTCTGGGAAGTTAAATGGAGTCAATGGAAACATGTGGTCTCTGTGTCTGACTTCTTCAGTTAGCACAATGTTTCTGAGGTTTCTACATGTCATAACATGTAGTACTCGATTTTATTTACTTCCCATAATGAAAAATGAAACTTGCCTTTTCCTCTTGTTGACATTCAACAGGCTTTCTTGTTGAATTTGTAGGACTTAGGTGGTCAGGACTTAAAAACTACATTGTTAATCTTTATGTTCATACATTGATTGAGAAACAATCACATATTCCTGCAACAAGCATTTATCATGGGCCAGATACTGCGGACACAAAAATGAGTAAGATGGAGTCCTTGCTCCAGAGATGCTCTTGTTCAGAGGTTGTGTCAGATGTAGACACAGTAACAGCAGTTACTTGTGACAGTGTGACAAGTGCTACCACAAAGCCTGTATAGAATCTTCCAGTAACATTAAGCATGGACCAGCCGGATGCCTGAAGGAAGGTGGGAAGAGGAGATGAACATGAAGTAGATCTTAAAGTATGAGCTTGATCTCTCTAGGGATGCTGCTTTCTACTGGTGGTGCAGGAGATATTTTCAGGGAAATTCTTGATGATTTGCAGTGGAGTGCAGACAAGGTATGAGTTAACACTGAGTCACACAGTGGGAAAGCTATTCCAATTTTCTGTATTTTTTCGATCTTTTCGTTTATATTAAGTGGATTTTAGTTTAGTGCTAACATCTCTATCATCTAGCACTTTGCAGTATTTCTTTCTAAAAGGAAACTGGTCTCTGTCTTCAAAGACTTTGGCAATCCACAGTATATAGTGCAGGTGTGATAGCCATGTCTTAGTTAACGAGTGCTGTTACAGCAGATATCACAAGTGGGTAGCTTCAGTGACGAGAAATTTGTTCTCTCGTAGTCTAGTAGGCTACAGGTCCAAATTGAGGGTGGCAGCTGCAGGGGAAGGCTTTCTTTCTTAGATCTGAAAGAAAGTCCTTGTATTCAACCTTCTCCTGATCTAGGAACTTTTCTATGCAGGGACCTTGAGTCCAAAGGACACCCTTTGCTCCTGCAACCCTTTCTTGTTGGTATGAGGTTGCTCACTCTTCTGCTGGCTTCCCTTTCATCTCTTGTAAGATAAAAGATGGTATAGACCGCACCCCAGGAAAACTCCCTTTGCATTGTATCAGGGACATGATCTGAGCAAAGATGTTACATTTCATCGTAATCCACTTCAGCATAATCCAATCTTGCCTCATCAACCACAAACAGAATTTACAACATGTAGGAAAGTTGTTATATTAATCACAAAACGGGATAACCACACAATACTGGAATCATGGTCTAACCAAGTTGACAACTATTTTTGGAGGACACAACCCAATCCATGACAGTAGTGTATCTGCATTTCTTGCCACTGGCTGCCATCAAGTTGGCCCCTGACGCATGGTAACCCCTTGCACAATGGGATAGGACCGCTACCTCCAGAGTTCTCATGGATTGATTTTTGGAAGTAGATTGTTAGGTCTCTCTTCCTAGTCTGTTTCAGTCTGGAGGCTTCACTGAAACCTGTTCAGCACCATAGCAACAGGTAAAGCTTCACTGGGGGGGTGGGGGGGTTGGGGGAGTGGGGAGCAGGGCACTTGAGGTGCACTAGCTGGGAATTGAACTGGGGTCTCCCGCACAGAGAGTGAGAATTCTACCATTGAACCACATCTGCCCCTGCATTTATATTTACCCCTCTTTTATTTATAGCAAATGACATTGCTTTTTAATTTTTTACCATTGACACAAAGATTCCTTTTAAAATAAATTCACTTAAAGCAAGTTAAGAGACATTGCATGTGAAGCAGAGAGGAATAATGTGCTGTCACTGGACAGGGAGAGCAGTGGAAGCTGCATATAGGTGGGCACGTAAATTTATACAGGAATGTACATTTTCACTCAGTTATATTAAATAAAAAAATAATAATAAAAAAATAAATGGTTGTATAAATTTTACATGTATATATATGCGGTGGTACTACTTGCTAAAGAGCCCTGTTTGCACAGTGGGAGTTCGAACCCACCAGCTGCTGCATGGGAGAAAAATGTGGCAGTCCGCGTCCTCAAAGACTACAGTCTTGGCAAACCTATGGTTCAGTTCTATTCTACAGGGTGGCTATGAGTTGCAACCAACTCAGCGGTGACGGGTTCTTTTCTTTTGACTAGTAGGTAGACTGATTAAAATTTGGAAAATGCTGCTCTGAACATTTTGTCAGCAGGATTTTTCGATCTGGGCTACATCATATTTTCACTGCTGAGTATAGCGAAACGAAAGAAACTTGAAAAATTAAGTGGAATATAAATTAATTCTCCCATATTCTGATTGGTGGGTGATTTCACATATTACGATAAGGAAACCAAATGAACTCTTTTGAATAAAAAAAACTGTTAGATAGTAAACTCCAAAGGAAAACCCCAGGGGGGCCTATCTCCATAAACACTGATGTTTCCAAGTGAGTCAGGGCCTGAGACCTGTGGGTCTGAGAGGCCCACATGGAAGGTGAAGGCATTTACAGGGCCATTTGAAGAATGACATCTTCTCTTCAGTGAAAGAAGGGTCTTGGTGGATACGTCAAAATCAGAAGTGGGAAAACAGGAAAGAAGATGTTACTGCTGTTGTTAATTGCCACTAAATTGATTCTGACTCATGGTGACACCATGTTGTCAGAGTAGAACTGCTCCATAGGGTTTTCCAGGCTGTGAAGTTTTGGAAGTAGATGGTCAGGCCTGTCTTCCAAGGCACCGCTGGATGGGTTCAGCTTGTAGTTCAGCGAGCAAGCGTGTGTGCCACCCAGGGACTCCTCTAAAAAGGGGACCAGATAATGATAATCAAGACTAGATGGGTGATTCACATGCAGCTCTCTCTCTTTTTTTTTTTTTTTTATTAGTCCAATTTCATAGATGAGAAGAGTGAGGCTCAAAGCTGTTCAATGACTTGCACAGGTTCAGTGGTCAAGCCAGCATTTGAGTCCCAACCATCAGTTCTAAACCCATTCTCCTTCCCTTGGGCCAAATATCTTTGCTTTGGGAGTCTTCTTTTGGCCAACAACACACAGATTTGACTTTTTAGCCCTAGAGGGCACAGCTAGCCTTGAAGAGAGCAGACATGTGCTCAGAGGTAGCCTGCCTCTCTCCTTCTGAACTCAAATGGTCCAGACCTCAGAGATACAAACATGCCCCTACGTGGAACAGGACTAATGGGGCCAGAAGAGCCAGAGGTGGTTCAGGGGTAGAATTCTGGCCCTCCATCTGAGAGATTTGAGTTTAATTTCAGGCAAGTGCACTTCAGATGCCACCCAGACTCAGATGGACTAGGAAGAAGAAACAACAGCCTGTACAAAAGCTGTGGAAGACAGCTGTCTGATCTCATTGTGCCTGAGGCCACTTTGAGTCAGTGGCTCACTTGATAGCAGCCCAAAATAGCAACAATAAGGTCAGGCCAAGGAATTGTGGAAATCGAAAAGGATTGTATGTGCGAAATCTGTCCCCACTGAAACGCTAAAACCCCCCAAATCCAAACCCATTGCCATCAAGCTGATTCTGACTCATATCAACCCTATAGGAAGTGGAACGGCACCCTAGATTTCCCAAGGCTGCCACATCTGTCTCCCACAGAGAGGCTGGAGGGTTCGAACCATTGACCTTTCAGCTAGCAGCCAAGCGCTTAACCATTGAGCCACAGAGAAATCTACACAAACATTTTACACTTCTGCTGTGACTTATCTCCAGACTCAAGAGTACTACCCGCTTCCAGGAATCACAGACCAAGGCAACAGAAACATTCTAGATTAGCATAATCCCACATTGGAGGCTGTGTACTTCAGTTGCCTTCTTTCAAGGATCTGGGGAGAGGTACTGGGTGAATTATTCGGGGGAGAGTGGGAGGGAGCACCCTGTCATTTCTCTGCTCTTTGGGATTGAAGGACTCTCCTGCAGCAGTGCCAAGCCAGGTACACTCCTGGCATTTAGCTGCCCACTAAAACTTCTGTTGGACAGAGCTGAATCTTGAGCTGTAGGCCTCAAAGCTGTACTCCTGGGTCTCTGTGAATCTGGAAGGGAAGAGTGTCTCTGTCATGTCGGCAACGGGACTGTCTTCGGGGGTTTTCCTGAGGGGTTTACACTCACTCACTCTCTGAGGGTGTATCTGTACTCATCCTCATCTGTGGAAATGCCCACCTGTCGGTAGTTCTCTGTAGCTAAGCAAGAGCACTGCCCCTAGCCTGCGGTGGAGCTTCTCTCGTCAGTTCCCCTTTCTGCATTTGAGTTCTAGCCTCAGCGTCAGACTTTTCCTCCCACTGCGAGGAGTCTCAGGAACTGTAGGGAGCCCCTCACGGCTTCTTCTAGTTTGTTCTTGGCATCTTGCTTCTGTATCCCTCGGGAATGCCACTGGACTTATGTGTCTGGTCTCTGGGAGCTGAGGTGGATGGGCATTTGTGACAGGTATGTTCTGTGAGGCCCACAAGCCTGATGAAGGGTGGCGTGGGATACAACTGCATCTGACACAGATGTTCATAGGTGGGGCTGCCAGCCGGCAAGGGACGGGGTAAGACTCAGAGCGGAGTGTGTGCTTAAAACCTTGGGCGGTCAGGCTGGACTCTCTGAGTGAGTGAGTCGGAGGTGGGGTGTTGTAAAAACGGGACTCTTGTGGCCAGTAGATTTCATCGGCTTTGATGAGCTAAGAGACAGGCAGGACAGGAAGGAAACTGAAGATGACACTTACCAAACAACCACCAGCTGCTCTGGGCTTGGGGTCATGGGAGGTCCATGCAGCTCTGCTGCTGGAGAGACTGTCTTCGGATGGTGGCCCTGCCTGAACCCTTGTGCCAGTGGGACACCTGGATGCTGGGGCACAACACAGTCTCTCTGCAAGGTACACTGCTTTTTCTTCTCCCACCCAGAAAGGTTCTCCATCTTTTCTTCCCATCACGAGCTCTTATCCCAAGGATTAGCCCATTTTGGCTTCAGAGATTGTTAGCTAATTTGGAAAGAAATAGCTCTAGGTCAAAAAAGAACCTGGGGCAGCGGTTTAGCGGCACCTTCTGCATACTGGTGAAAGAATTTGCATTTGCAAACACACTGAAAATAGCACCTCCCTTAATAGTCATTTAAGGTGAAGAGAAAGGTGAAAATATTTTTTTTTGGCCAAGGGGCCTTCCCAGTCTTCTAAAATTGTAATAACTAAGGAGATGGACTACTCCTCTGACATGGGAACCTCAGCTTTAGGAGTGGATTAAAATGATTAATTACGTGCTCAGACTCACAGTTCTCTGTGTCTGCTGCTTGCTGTTGCAGATAGCATTGATGCTACTTACATGAGATTAATTCATACATGTATTCTGAATATATTTACTGAGTGCTTAGCATGTTCCAGTTATTAATGTTTTTTTTAACAGGGAATGTAAAAGATACCATCCTTGCCTTCTTGAAGTTTCCGGCCTAGAGGAAAAGAGTATTAACTAAATACTCACACTAAAGATGGTGACATAGCACTCTGGAGGGAAGACAGCTGGTTCAGTGTGACTGTGCTGACTGTCTAATAGCTATGTCTTTGAATCTGATATTTTAGTATTCTGCTGTCCCTGGCTGCCAGACGTCTCTTGCTAGACTGAAGTAGGCAATGCTGAGATTTGGATTTTAGGGGGATGAGGCTCGAGTGACAGGGGAGATAATGTGAAAGTTGAAATGATGAGTCAAACCAGTTTATTCAGAAGAAAATCAAAGTTCAAATGCCACGGTTCATAGACAGGATAGGGGTGAGAGCTGAGTTAGAACCACTAAGTGGGCCAGGGAATTAAAGCTGTGACGTGACAGAACAAAGACATGTCTGAAGCAAGCAAGTAGGGCAGTGGGAAGGATCCTGAACAATTCTCCGGAGTCCAGGGGAGTGCTGCTAATCCCTCTCATGTCTAGGCATGTGTGGATGGTACGTGTTAGGGGGAAGGGGAAAGCTAGAGACCGAGAGCACGCAACGTTTATCAGACCTGGATCTTCTTTTCTGAGGATAACATCAAGACTTGTTTCTGAACTCTACACTGGTGTCTACTCAGACTACAAATTGGGAAATAGATGCCATTTGGAATATGTGTGGTGTTGTGGTTGTTGTTAGATGCCATCGAGTCAGTTCTAACTCCAAGTGCCCAATGTACGGCACAGCAAAATTCTGCTAGGTCCTGTGCAGTCTTCAGAATCATTTTTTGGCTTGAGTCTACTGTTGCAGCTGCTGTGTCAGTCCATTTTATTGAGGGTCTTCTTCTGTTTCATAGACCCCCTACTCCAGCCAGTGTGCAGTCCTGCTTGAGGGACTGGTCCCTTCCGATAACATGTCCAAAGCAAGTTGGACGATGTCTCACCACACTGGCTTCTAAGGAGCATTCTGGTTGTACTTTTCCCAGGACAAATTTGTTGGTTCTTCCAGGAGTTCTTCTGTATGTTCAATGTTCTTCATCAACACCATAATATAAAGGCATCAATTGTTCTTTGGTCTTCTTTGTCCAGCTGTTGTATGCATATGAGGCAACTGATAAATATCACGGCTTAGGTCAGGAGCACCTTAGTCCTCAGAATGACATCTTTGTTCTTTAACACTTCAGAGAAGTCTTTTAGCAGCAGATTTGCCCATTGCAAAATGTTGTTTGATTTCTTGACTACTGGTTCTGTAGGCATTGATTGTGGATCCAAATAAAGTGAGATTCTGGATACCTTCAATCTTTTCTCCACTTATAATGTTGCTTATTGGTCTAGTTGTGAGGATTATTGTTTTCTTTATGTTAAGGTATAATCCATGCTGAAGGCTGTAGTGTTTGGTCTTCATCAGTCAGTGGTGCTGCAAGTCTCCTTCACTTTCAGCAGCAAAGTTTGTGTCATCTGCATACAAAAAAAAGCTAGAAAAAACCAAATCCATTGCTCTCAAGTTGATTCTGACTCATAGTGATCCTATAGGACAGAGTGGAACTTTCCCATAGAGTTTCCAAGCAGGGCTTCGTGGATTCAAACTGCTGGCCTTTTGGTTATCAGCCACAGCACTTAACCACTACACCACATATAAAACCAAAACCTACTGTCATTGAGTCTATTTTGACTCATAGCAGCCCCATAAGGGCAGAGCAGAACTACTCCACAGAGTTTCCAAGGAGCACCTGGTAGATTTGAACTGCTGACCTTTTGGTTAGCAGACATAGCACTTAACCACTACACCACCTAGGTTTCCACACCACAGATAGCAGGTTGTTAAGATCTCCCTCCAGTTCCAATGCCAGGTTCTTTATCATGTAGACCAGTTTCTTGGATTATTTGTTCATCATACAGATTGAATAAATCTGATGAAAGGACACAGCCTTGACACATATATTTCATGATTTTAAACCATGTAACACCCCTTTGTTCTGTTCAAATGACTGCCTCTTGGTCTATGTACAGGTTCTGCATAAGCACAAGTAAATACTCTGGAATTCTCATTCTTCTCTATGTTATCCATAATTTGTTATGATCCACACAGTCAAACGCTTTTCATAGTCAATAAAACATGGGTAAAATTTTTTTGGTAATCTCTGCTTTCAGCCAAGATCCATCTGACAGTGGTATTTCTTGCTTGGCTTCCTCACCTGAATCCAGCTTGAATGTCTGGCAGTTCCCTATCAGTGCACTGCTGCAACCATTTTTGAATTATCTTCAGCGTAATTTTACCTACCCATGATAATTGTCCAACAATTTCTGCATTTGGTTGGATCAGCTTTCTTTGGAACAGGCCTGTGTGTGGATCTCTTCCAGCTGGTTGGCCAGCTAGCTCTCTGCCTCATTTCCTGGCGTAGACAAGGTAGTGCTTCTAGCTTTGCATGAGTTCATGAAATGTCTCAACTAGCAGCCTGTCAAATCCTGGAGCCTTCTTTTCTGTCGATGCTTTTATTGCAGCTTGGGCTCCTGCCATTAGCACCAGGGGTTTTTGATCATTTGCTAGCTCCTGAAATAGTGGAGTGTAGACTAGATTTTTTGGTCCAGTGACTCTCCGTATTCTTTCCATCATCTTTTGATGCTTCCTGGATTGTTCAAATTTTTGCCAATAGAATTCTTCAATATTGCAACTCGAGGTTTGGATTTCTTCTTCAGTTCTTTCAGATTACTGAACATTCCCCCTCCCTTTCAGATTTCTAAACTCCAGGTCTTTGCACATTTCACTGTAGTATTTCACTTTGTCTTCTCAAATTGCTCTTTGAAATCTTCTGTTCAGATTTTTTTTACATTATTTCTCCCATTTGCTTCAGCTATTTATTCTGTGTTCAAGAGCAAGTTTCCCACTTTCTTCTGACATCCATTCTTGTCTTTTCTTTATTTCATGCCTTTTAATGATCTTTTGCTTTCTTCATTTATGGATGTCCCTATAATTCCATAACTTGTCTCGTCTTCAGTCATTAGTGTTAAATGTATCTAATATTTTCTTGAGATGGGTTTCTAAATTCAGATGGGATATACTCAAGGTTGTATTTTGACTCTCATGGACTTGTTTTAATTTTCTTCATTTTCAACTTGAACTTGCATATGAGCAGTTGATAGTCTGCACTGCAGTTGACCTCTGGCCTTGTTCTGGTGGATGATATTGAGCTCCTCCATTCTCTCTTTCCACAAATGTAGTTGTTATGATTTGGGAATCTCCTCAGCTTTGCCATCCAGCAAGGTCCACGTGTCTAGTCACCATGTATGTTGTTGAAAAAAGGTATCTGTAATAAAAAAGTCATTGTTCTTGCAAAATGCTATCATGCTTTCTCTGCTGTGTTCCTGTCACCAATGCTGTATTTTCCAACTACCAATCCTTGTTTGTTTCCAATAGTTGGATTCTAGTCACCAGTATTTACTGATGAATCTTGATGCATGTTTCATTAATTTCAGATCCCAGAAGTTGGTGAAAATCTTCAGTTGCTTCATCTTTGACATTAGTGGTTGGTATATAAGTTGAGTGATAGTCATATCAACTAGTCTTCCTTGTGGGCCTGTGGCTATCATCCTGGCACTGTCAGCACTGTATTTCAGGATAGATCCAGAAATGTTCTTTTTGATGACAAAAGTAACGTTATTTCTCTTCAGTTTGTCTTTTCCAGTATAGTTGACCACGTGAGTGTCTGATTCAAAATGGCCAGTGCCATTTCACATCATATCCTTAGACATTACGATTAGATATCCTAATGCTTAGGATATCTATCTTAAGTGTTCCATTTCATTTTTGACAACTTTCTATTTTCCTTGATTCCTACTTCGTACATTTTGTGTTCCAGTTATTAATGGATGTTTGCAACTGCTTCTTCTCATTTTGAGTCCTGGCACATCAGCAAGGTTGACTGCTTTGAGGAGGCTGCTTTTCCTCAGTTGTATTTTGAGTGCCTTACGTTCTGAAGGGTTTGTCTGCTAGTGCTGTGATCAGACAATATTTTGCTGCTATTTGTAGGATTTTCACTGACTGATTTTTTTTTTCAGAAGTAAACTGCCAAGTCCTTCTTTCCAATCTGTCTTAGCCTAGAAGCTTCATAAAACTTGTCCACTATAGTTAACCCTGCTAGTGTTTGAGATGCTGGTAGCATAACTTCTGACATCAGAGAGAAATGGAAGCCACCACCCTACAAAAAACTGATAGATGCATGGTGACAGATGAGCACGTGTAGAGGAGGAAAATTATCTTCTCAACACTTTTCATCTTACTGTCAAGGCCCTGAAATCTTGGCATTGAAAAGGAATTCCATTCTCTCTGCTCTTTCCTTTCATGGGTATGATTTCTTTGTGAGTTCAAGTTACTACTCAAAAATAAAATCAATCTGAATTTAACTCTTAATGGCTTAAAAAACAGCGTTCTTTCCAGCTAGTATTTGCATGTTTATAGGGGCTTTCAAAAATGCCTTAACCCAAGGAATGAGTAATGTGGGAATTCCGGGCACCAAGGCAGGGCTGGTACAGAGGATGGGTACAGGGGGACGTCCCTTAAAATGTGCCCTTAAAACATTGGTTTTTCTCTCCTTACCCATGACTCTAGTTCTGAGAGAATAAGGAAGAGGCCCCACGAGGGGCGTGGCTGCTGTTTAGTGAGTTCTGTGGACCTCACTCCTGGTGGGCAGAGTCTTTAACTGGATGTGCACAAACTCGGAGAAAGGCGTCTACTTCTGACTCTTGAAAATTTTGCTTGATGATCATCCTTCGGTGCTATTTAGCAAAAAGGGGAAAATAGTATCCAAACCCACTGATAATTTGAGAAAGCAGTGCTCCTTGATGCAGAAAAGTTCCATTCTAGACATGGCTAGCAGAACTGGGTGTTTGTATATCAGCTTGCACTTAAAAAAAAAAAGAAAGAAAACTCTCTGCCATCGACTATATTGTGACTCATAGCGACCCTATAGGACAGAGTAGAACTGCCCCATAGAGTTTTCAAGGAGTACCTGGTGGATTTGAACTGCCAACCTTCTGGTTGGTAGCCATAGCACTTAACCACTAGGCCACCAGGGTTTCCAACTTGCACTTAGGGGGCCAAAAAATGCTGAATGCTGTGACCGTACTCTGTCTTCCTGACTTGTGAGAGGTCTTCCTGACTTGTGAGAGGAAGGGATTCTTAATTTTAATTATGTAGTTATCTGCAGTATCAAACCATGACTAAGCAGAGCCTTCCACTCCTTGTAATGTGCACAGACATTCATTCATTGTGCCTAGGCATTATTGATGCTGCCCTCTTCACATCTGTGTGGAGCCACTATCCTTCAAAATAGATGAAGAAAAGGAGTGCTAATGAAAGGAAGCCAAATGTCAGGTGAAAAAATTCTCTGTAGACTGGGACCAAGGAGGATCTGCCTCATGGTGAGTTTGGAGTATAAGTCATACACATTCTTTTGGAGACATGGCTGGTAGCAAGAGCTCAAGGAAAGCAGAGCTTTGAATCCAAACCAAAACCAAACCTGTTGCTGTCTAGTTGACTCTGACTCATAGTGACCCTGAAGTACAGAGCAGAACTGCCCTAAACGGTTTCCAAGTAGTGCCTGGCAGATTCAAACTGCCAACCTTTTGGTTAGCAGCCATAGCTCTTTACCACTGCACCACCAGGTTTCCAGAGCTCAGAATAGGTGGTCTGTATCCATGGTGCCCACCCCCCGTGTTCATTCAGTCACCAGAGAGTGTTTCTGTTTGTGTCATTCCCACTGCCCTGTCCTTACGCTGGCCAAACTTTATCACTTCAGTCTATGAACCTTCAATACTGTACTGACCAGTACAGTACAGTACAGTACTGTACAACCACTCCAATACCAGCTCTTACCTCCTTACTAAGGCTACTTTACAGACTTAGTTTCTTCAAATTTTCATCGTACTGTTTTTCTACTCCCAGACTATCAGACCAAAATTTCAAGTAAAAACAAAATAAAACCCTCCCATCTGAGGTTTCTAGGCCCTTTAACTACCCGAATCTACTTGCTGGTGGTGCAGTGGTTAAGCGCCACGGCTGCTAACCAAAAGATCAGCAGTTCAAACCAGCCAGGCACTCCTTGGCAACTCTGTGGGGGCAGTTCTAATTGTCATCACCCCATTTCCTTATGCTTGGAGCCCAGAAGGTTCCCAAAGAATATTATACCGATACGTAGCATTGAAGGAAAACCAGGGTTAAACTCGTATCCTTATCTCATGTGTGCACACATGTGTACCAAGAATAAGGCTGAAATATTTACCTAGTTAAATTCAATTAGATGTTTAAAAATAACTCACCACATCAGCAGGCTGTAAGGAAGCACGTTACCCAGATAAAGAGGTGGTACCATATGAGGAATCTGTTTGAGGGGCTGTCATGGGAAAGATTGCTAGAGACTTGCAAATTCTTTCAAGTGAAAAGGCAAATGACCACCACGCTGAGTTCTAGAAAGCCAGCAGTTCTTTGAGGAAGACTGGTAAACAATGTAATGCCCAAGCCGTAGGCTGTCATGGGCAGGAGTATCAAAATGAGTGCTCCTAGTTAGAACCAGTACTGGGTGGAGCCGTATCTGCCCCAAACTGACTCTTTCCTGAAAACCTGAGTGTGCCCAACTCGCTTTATTCCAGTCATGAGGTTATGTTTCTGAGACTGTCAAAGTCTGACCCACTCTTCCCGGCCCAGCTCAAACCTCACCGCTTCCACATAACCCTTCTGGATTGTAGACTCTCTTGCTGCTCTCCACCCCTTCTGGAGCCCCTGAATGACTTGTGGCCAGATTACAGGCCCTCCACAGACACGGTGACCCTGTAAATATATCACAGTGTTGCTGTGATTGCTGTTGTTGCTTGCTATCAAGTTGATTCCAACTCACGGTAACCCCATATATTACAGATTAGAACTATTCCGTAGGTTTCCTTGGCTGTGATCTTAAGGGAAGCAGATGTGAGGCAGTTTCTTTCACAGTAACCTTTAAACTTGTAGTTGAGCACAAATTATTTGTGCCAGCTAGGAGGCTACACAGAAATAAGAAGAATCTACTTGATAATGGATGTGTTAGGAGGCGGGAGGTAGTGTGTCCAGGTTTTTCCATCCTTTGGAGAAGAATGCAATGAGAATTTAGAGGGCAACTTCAATAGTGATGGCATTCAACCTCCCTCCCAATTCCAGAATCCCCCCTCAAATGCCTCCTCTAAATTTTTACTTCACTTTTGCTGTGCAGTTCTGGCAGTGGAGAGCTCATTACCTTAGGAGAAGTCAAGTCCTTGGTGGTAGCACTCTACTGAAAGTCGTTTGTCCCCTGGAGCTGAAATCTGGCTCCCTGTAACTTCTAACTACTGGAACCACTTGTCCTTCAGTAATAGTGCACAGGTTCTTCCACAGGAGGCCCTTGGTATATTTGCAGATGGCCATTTTGCAGCCCTGATAGCTAAGTGATTAAGAATTCAGCTGCTAACCAAAAATTTGGCGATTTGACTCCATCAGCCACTCCTTGGAAACCCCATGAGACAGTTCTATTCCATCCTATAGAGCTGCTATGAGTTGGAATTAACTCAGCAGCAATGAATTGACTGTGTGCTTGCGAGTCTTCTCTTCTCCAGCTACATTTTAACTGTTTCCCACTTGGCAGGATTTCATTATTCCTAGTCAGTTTCTCTGCTCCTTTCTTCCCTTGATAAAATCTAGTTTGTTTGTGTCATTTGAGTGTAATCAACTGGCTGAACGTGATACTACAAGTGGTGTGGTCTGACATGCAGAGAGGAAGGAGTGACCAAGTGTTACACTCCCACTAAGAATTTATGATTTGTCATGCAACACTTAACATTGAAGCAATTTGTATACTTACTGTGGATAGGCTACATTTCTCTATTCTCCACTTAATCTGTTTACCCAGTTGTTATTTCAAAACCTAAGTATAGATGTTCGCACACATACTCAGAAGATCACCCTTTTGAGTTTTAGCCTCTCCGTTTAGATCTTATTAGGATTAATTCAGCTGGTCAACTTAGTGGCTGTATGGTTCATTTTTTTTTTTTTTTTTTTTTTGTGATCAGTATTTGAAAACACAGTATACTTTCTGTGTTTTTGTTCACAGTTTCACTGAATCTGTGAAACCAAAAAAGTGAAAAACAGAGTGTCCTAGCACCTGCTAGGGCATCAGTCTGTTAAATAAGAATGATTCCTGCCCGCAGTTATTAAATGAATGAAGGAATGAGCAAATAAATGAGTGAATCAATACCTGGTCCTCATCCCCCATATTTAATCCATCACCGTGTCCTGTTGGTTTTCTCCTAAATATGTCCTGAATCTGTCCACTTTTCTCCATTTCTGTTGCTACCACTCTAGACCAAATGAGTATCTTCTCTCAGTTACACACTGCAGCAGCCAGCTGATTAGTCTTGCTGTAACTGTTCTAACTTCCTCCCTACCCACTTGCAACATAGTAGCCAAATTTCTCTTGGAAATGTAGACTTGATTATGTCACTTATCTGCTTTAATACCTTGAGAAATATCGTCTTGCTCTAGGCATTAAGACCCAAATCCTTACTGGCCCATAAAACAAACACTATTTGGCCCCTGCTGGCCTCCCCAGCCTTGTCTCCCACCTCTCTGCATTTCAGCTACGTTGACCTTGTGTTTTCTTTCATGTCCTCTCCTACCTCAGTGCCTTTGCATATCCTATTCTCTTTGCTTAGAATCCTTGCTAGTCTCTACTTGTTAGCAGCTACTTAATCTATTCTGTTATCTGTTGATGCATAATGACTGGCTCCAAAATTTAGTATCTTAAAATAACAAATATTTCATTTCTATCTAACAATATTATGGGTCAGGAACTTGGGCACAACTCTAGGTAATTATTTTACTTTTTATGGTATCAGCTGGGGTCACTTGATGGTACTAGCTGCTGGATGGGCTGGTCAAGAGCTATACTGCCCAATTCAATATCTACTAGCTACATGTGACTACTGAACCCTTGAAATGTAGCTAATCCAAACTGATACATGCTGTAAGTATAAAATACATACCAGACTTTGAAGATTTAGTGCCCTGTAAAAAAAAGTTCTCATTAATAATTTTTCTATTGATTGCATGTTGAAATGATACTATTTTAGACATATTAGATTGCATAACATATGATTAAAATCATTTTTTACCTGTTTCTTTTAAAATTGCACATGGAGCTTGCGTTTGTGGCTTACCTCTTATTTCTCTTGCACAGAAATGATCTAGAGCAGAGGTTGGCAACTTTTTCTACACAAGATCAGATAGAAAATATTTTCAGTTTTGTAGGTCCTATAATCTTTGTCACAGCTACTGAGCTCTGCACTGTAACATGAAAGCAGCCATAGACAATAATTAAATAAACAAGTATGGCTGTATTCCAGTAAAACTGTGTTTGTAAAAACAGGTGGTGGGCCCGATTTGTTCTGCAGGCTATAGTGTACTGACCACAAATCTAGAGGATCCAAGATTTTGGTTCATGCTTCCGGTGGTTTGGCTGAGATGGCTGGAAGGCTGGGCTCAGCTAGGACACTTTATCTCAGCTCTTACACATGGTCTGTCTGGTACAGTCATACCAGGGTCGTGAAACTTTCTTCATGGTGGCTCAGAGCCACAGAAAGAGTGTTCTAAGAGAGAGGCCAAACCTGCAGGGCTTCTTGTGATCTAGCCTCAGATCCCAGAACATCCCTTCTACTGCCTTCTATTTGTCAAATAAGTTACCAACTCCAGCCCAGAGTCAAGAAGAGGAGAATTCAGTTCCACCTCTTCATAGCAGGAGTAGCAAAGAATCTATGGTTATCTTCAGTCTACCAATAAAAACAGAAAAAAAAAAAATCCTCAGCTGTACAGTCAATTCTGGCTCATAGTAACTTTACAGTACAGGGTAGAACTGCCCCATAGTTTCCAAAGGAACGCCTGGTGGATTTGAACAGCCAGCCCTTTGGTTAGTAGCCATTGCACCTAACTACTATGCCACCAGTGTTTCCAGATCTACCGTACCATTCTTGAAATCTCAGTTTAAACCAGACCTAGTACAGCTTTTTCAAGTACCATGAACATGTCCCTTGTAACACTTATCACAGTCACAGTTTTACTTTTACTTGTGTGATTAGGGGATCCTTGTCTTGCTCTTCTACTAAAATGTAAGTGTGAGGTGCCTCTGATTTTTTTCATCTTTATATCCCTGGCACCTAGCATCATGCTTGGCTCCATAAATCATGGAATGAATGAATCAGTGCCACTAGGGCACAACTTTTTGATCAGCCAGCAGTGCTAACTTGGACCCCACGTTTCTTCATGTTGCCCTTATGCATATCATGAGACACTTGGTCAGAGCCTTCTTAGAATTCAGATGCATTCCAGTCCCAGAAGCCCTCTTATTTTGCAGTACAGAAACCTGACTTAAAAAAAGGAAATAAGTCCACTCCATTCTCCCCATTACGTCAAAGATAATAATAGCTCTCTAGAGATCTAGCTGGGGAGCCCTGGTGGTACAGTGGTTAAGTGTTTGGCTGCTAACTAAAAGATCTGCAGTTTGAATCCACCCAGAGCTCCTTGAAAGCCCTGTGCAGCAGTCCCACTCTGTCCTGTGGGCTCACCACAAGCAGGTCCATTCTGTCCTATAGGGTCAATATAAGCAGTTCTGCTCTGTCCTACAGGATCACTATAAGCCAGAATTGACAGCAACAGCTGTTTGGTTTGGGAAGATCTAGCTACAAGTCCTGGTCCTTGTGAGAAGTAATTCTGTGTAGAATGTCACATCCAGAGGACAGCCAAAGCCCCAGGCAGTGTATCCTCCCAGCCTTCTGAAATTTAACCCTCATCTCGCCCGCTGGACTGTGAGCAGGCAGGAGGCCAAACCCTCCCTGAATGCTGGACCAAGACCAACCCAGATCTTGTTCCACGGAGGCTGTGAGGTCTCCTGCTTTGCTTGGAGCAAGGACAATTACGTGTACTGGGAGGGGCTAAGAGTTGTTGCCTACCACAGTGGCCTGGAGCTTGGGTGGCAGTTATTTGCGGACCCTCTCTTTCTCTTTCAGCACTGACTGAGGGTCAGGCCTGTACCTCTTTAGATCTCCCCCAGCTTGTAGAGTAATTCTGACACTGAGTAAGTTCTGTAAATGTTGGTCTGAAAAACTGTCTCGATGAATAACCCTCCTCTAACACTAGCAAATTTTCTGAAACCTTAAATGCCACAAACGTATTAGACAAAGATGTGAATTAGGGAGCAGTTTGCTTTGTCATTCTCCAGTGTCCATCTTGGAACAGTTTCTCACTTCCTGTCTTGCCGGCTCCCAGTCCCATCCATTTCTGGCCACCTGTAACCCCTCATACTGCCCTTTGCTTGCAATTGCTACCCTATGTTCCTTCAGACCTGAGACCCAACATACATCCTTTGTTTACTTCTGTCTATTTCTACTTCCCCAGAGGTCTTATGGGTGCGATTTGTATGGAACACAGTAATGTGCATCGGAAGTTAAACCATTCAGAGAAACTAATCAACGGTCCAGGGTTAGAATAGAGAAGAACTCTCTGTGCCTGGTGCATGGAAGGGCCTGAAGCTGTATTTGTGGAATAAACGAAAAGAAAGTCTTCTGATAGAAAGGGACTCTTGCCCTGCTCTCTCACCTCTGTCCCATCCTGTCTCCTGAGCATCACGTTCTGATTCCAGGATCCGCCACCACACCTGGTCATGGCAGGTACTGTCCGCTTTTATCCTGAAAGTCAGTAGAATCAGAATCCTCTGTGCTCAGGCAGAACTGAAACTTTCTGGAATTTTTAAAGGAACCACACTAAAGTGTTTTTAAAAAACACATACACACAGTGAAGTTGCTTGGGTATTAAATCCCAGCTCTACCATTTACCAACTCAGGAGCCCAGGGAAAATACCTCAGTCTCTCTTTAACTACTTTTCTTCATCTATAACATGGGGGGGAATAAACCCCACCTTATGAAAAATAGTAGTACAAGTACTTGTTTTTCTGATTACGGCCAGAATGCTCCTTAGAGATTTGAATGACAAGACTTCGTCTTAGGGACTTCGGATGTGTTACCTGGAGGGCTCAGTCCCTGGACAACAATATCACACTTGGTAAATCAGAGGATCAGGGCAGGAGAGGAAGCCCTCAATAAGACAGATTAACACAGTCGCTGTAGTGATGAGCTCAGGCATAGCAGTGGTTGTGGAGGTTGGCACAGCGAAGGGCAGTGATTGGTGCTGTTGTACATAGGGTTGCCCTAAATTGGAACCTACTTGATGGCACCTAACAGCAACAATTCTATAGGCCAGACATACAGAGTCAGTGAATACGATGTGCCGTGTAGTCTGGCCAGCATACATGGCAGCTGTGCTTCCTAGGTGTCTGACCAGTTCACCCACTGCACAAAGTCATCGTGCTCATAACTGACAGAGCTCTCCTCTGGTAGAATCTCCCCACAGATTCTTAGGTTCTTTCCTCTTCCATTCCCCTTTTTGCTCCTTCTTTGCAAAAGCAAGAGTTTCCACTTCATAGGCCCTTCTGGAAAAAGCAGTGACTTGTGGTTGTGGTTGGGGGTTCATTCCTGAGGGTTCTTCTTCAGAGCCGACAAGAAACTCTCTTCCTTTCCTCCCGTGGCCCTCCCACACACATCATGACTAGAGTTGAGAGTAATCCATCACATGGGACATCTACATTCTATAAAACAAGATATGTTAATTGTGAGTATTTAAACATCATATTTTAAGAGAGTCCCTGGAGAACTCAAAGTGCCCCATGTCTTGTCCACGATGGTGTGTAGTTTCCAGATGAATACTTGATATTTGTGAAGTTGACCCGGGGCTGTTTACAGCTAAATCCTTCAGCAGGTATGTGACTGCTGTTCCCAAATTTGTGAAGGATCTTGGCAGAAGGTAGACTTACTGCTAGCTGCTGAGGACAAAACCCAGTATTGAGGAGAGGAAGTTAGAGGCAGCTTCTAACTCAGGGGAAGAGAGTTACCAAAAAGAGAAGTCAGATTTCGTACTGACATTGACTCCATTATCTACTGCTCTTGTAGTAGAAATACCACAATTGGATGCCTTTAACAAACCATTTTACTTTATCTAACTTTGGGAGGCTTGAGGTCCAAATTCAGGGTTCTAGCTCTGGGAGAAGGTTTCTTTCTGTCAGCCCTGAAGATAGGTCCTTGCCTTTTCTGAGTTTCAGCTCCTGGGTCATCATCTTGTAACTTGACATCTTTCTTCACTTGTTTAATCTGTTTTGTTTTGTTTTTTAAATTATTATGTCAAAAGAGACTGACTTAAGACATAGTAGAACTGCCCCACAGTGTTTCTGGAGAGTGGCTAGTGGATTTGAACTGCCAAAATTTTGGTTAGCCCCCAAGTTCTTAACCACTGCACCACCAGGGCTCTTACTTGAAACACAACCTACACTAAGTCTGTCTTGTTAGCATAACAAAGAAAATCCAAAATGGGATTATAACCACAGGTAAAAAGTTTAGGATTTACAACACATATTTGGGGAGGGATGCAATTCCATCCATAAGAGACTGCCTTGTGACCCTGTGAGGGCTCCATCACCGGAGATGTTTTTTAAAACACTAGTCGACCATCTGCTGAGGATATTAACAGCACAACTGCTACATAGGTAGTATTTGTTAAACATCTACCTTGTACCAGGAACTAGGCTAATTGATTCTTATGCATTACCTCATTTGGTGTTTGGAAGGCTTGAAAGATTCATACTTCTGTTATGCTCATTTTACAGAGGAGGAAATTGAGGCACAAGGTGGTCAGGTAACTTGCTCAAAATTTCACAGCTAGTAAGTGTAGAGCTGGGATGTGAACCCCGCATCTAAACCCAGTGCTCTTAATCACCATGTGAAATTACAGGGACAATTTGTCCAAGATTTTCCAGGGCCATCTAATTATCTGAATTAATGATTAATTGAAGGTTAAATTGACAGTAAAATACAATTTGATTTTGCATATCTGTTTGGCATGTCATACAAAAAATGCAAATGAGAAAAAAGAAAAATACCAATGATTAGTTGGGTGAAGCATGCTGATTTCTGGTTGGTAAACAAGGAGAGACCCCTGCATCACACCAAAACCAAATGCACTGCCATAGTTGAGTTGATTCTGACTCATAGCGACCCTAGAAGACAGAGTAGAACTACCCCTATAGAGTTTCCAATGAACTACTGGCAGATTCAAACTGCTAAGCTTTTCAGTTAGTAGACATAGCACTTGACCACTACACCACCAGGGTTTCCCTACATTAGGTAGTTCAAACTCAAAGCACTCCAAGTCCCAATCTACAGAACAGAATGAAATGGCTACAAGACAGAGACTTGCTCTGTAGTACTGACCACCTTTACCTGTTAAATTTGTTACCGTGTGCAGGTGTGATCTACTCAAGAAAATTGAACTAAGAAGTAGAGGTTATAGCCTGGATGAAGCAGTGGTTAGAAGCTCTGCTGCTAGCCAGGAGTTGGGCAGTTTGAATCCATCAACCACTCTTTGAAAACCCTATACTATAATTCTACTTGGTCCTATAGGGTGGATATGGATCAGCATCAACTTGACCACGATGAGTTTATTTATTTCTTTATATTGTCAAGAAGGCAAGAAACACAATAGAAGCACTCAGCCCAATAGCATGAGTTTGGTACCATGCAGACATAGAAGAAAGTTGTCTAGTGCATGGCTTCAAAAGAAACAATCTGCCAAGGAAGACAGTTATTTCTGTCCCGCTTCCATACCTGGGAGCAGATTTCTACAATTAGTGTTTAGCGCCTGGCTCTGTTTTCCATCCCTGACTTTGGCTTGAGTTTTCACCTATTTCCAGCATGGGTCATATTTTCTTATTATTTGCTTTTCTGTGCATCACTTTACCTCCTTTCTTGCATAAGAAGTTGAAGTAAGTGTGTGAGTGGAAAAGGAAGGAGGGGGCCAGAGAGAGAAAGACAGGAAGAGATCTTGAAGTCATGGATGTCATTGTACTTGGCTCTATTGGGTAGATTATGTAAATACTCCACCACAGTGGTTTTCAAAGTGTGGTCCTTGGGCCAGCAGCATCAGCACCACCTGTGAGTTGTGTTAAAAATAAAAATTCACAGACTGCACCCCAACCTGCTCTCTGGGAATGAGGGTCAGGGCAGCTTAACAGGCTATCTGGGTGATTTTTATACACACTAAAGTTTGAGAACCACAAGTGAACTAAAGGACAGTTGATGTCTCAACATAAATACTCTCCATGTGGCCTTTTATACTTACTGTGTTGGTCAAAGTAAGTAATGCAAACTGCTGAAATAAACAATTTCACAAATCTCAATGACTTAACACGTAAATGCTTCCTTTCCACTGATGTGAGAGTCTGGTGTGGATCAGTGACCAGGTGCCCTTCATGGTATGACTTTACCATCTTCTAAGACCTTGGACTCCACTGCATCAAAGAAAGCAGGAGAAGGAGGACACAGGGGGGAAGTTTTAGGAGCCAGATCTGGCAGTAACATCGTCCTCTTCTACCCATGCTGCATGTGCGTCATTTGTTGGAACGCAGTCCATAGCCCACCTAATTTCAGGGGAGGATGGGAAATATGACCTCTCCATGGAGCTGGGAGTTTGGCTGCTAACCAAAAAGTCAGCACTTCAAAGCCATCACGCACTACTTAGAAACACTATAGGACAGTTCTACTCTGTCTTACAGGTTGGCTGTGAGTCATAATTGACTGAACGGCAGTGGTTTTTTGTGTATGTATGTGTGTGCGTGCGTGCATGTGTGTGTGTGTGCGTGTAGGTGTGTAGCTGGGAGGAAAGGAAATGGTTTTGATAAACACATCGCGCTGCCTCTGCTGCACTCAGGAACCTGTACCTCCAGCTCCACTTGTTATGTTTTAGGGAAGTCTAGTTGTCTGTTTCATTTTCTAACCAAATTTAATCTTTTCTTTCTCATCTCCAGAACTATGGGACTGAAAGGCACTCTCTTTGTGATGACCCTCCTGCTCTCTGGTAAGAACCCTCTGGCTTTGTAAAGATGTAACATCCTTCCAGCAACTCCTGATGAGGCTGAACATTGCAAGTCTGGGCTTAAAACTGGTGGGTTTTACTCACTTTCTACCCAGGGTTGTACAATACCACATGCAAAAAAGGCTTTCCTGCAGAAGACGAGAGAGTAGTGATTGAGGTCCTGTGTCTCAGCTGGAGGCAGGCAGGACCAGGCTGAGATGAAGGCCCTCTTCCTCTGCCATCTCACACCTGTGGTCCCAGCTGCACGCTGCGGAGCAGACTGGACCACCCAGCAGTGCTCAGGGAGCCAGACGAACAGCACTGAATCTTGACGCTTCAGCTCACCCTCACTCTCGTCACATCTCTGGTATTGTCAGGATTTGGGGGAAGAGCTAACTGACTTCTGAGGGTCTCCTTCTGTTGGGGAGCACTGGTCTGCTGTTGTCTGCTTCCCCCTCCCCGTCTGCTCCCTTCTCCCAGTCCACAGCGTTGGACCACACTTACAGCTCGGCTGCTTGCTTCCTAATTCAGTGATCTTTAGCTAGTCCTACCAGCAGATGCACCACGAAGTCGGAGGGCCCCTCACTGGAACAAACTCTCTCTGGAGCCTCCTCCAAAATTGCATAGGTGAATTCTGAGAGTAGTACCAAGTCTTGTGTCTTGGCAAAATGTACATAAGCGAGATATTTTAAACACAGTCAGTTGAGACTCATGTCCCTCTCTACTGTGGTTTTCCATTACCTTCTCCTCCTGTTGGGTGGTAATGTAATAGCCATGAGCCTTCTGTATTCTTAATTTTGTATTCTTTTTCATAAGGCTCACCCACCCCAAATTATATAAGCTTCAAGCCCCACAAAACTTGGAGCTCGCCTGTTTGCCACGCCTCTCTGCAAGTTTCAGTTTCATCATCTGTGAAGGAGGTTAGCTGAGGGCTCTGCTGCATGTCCTGTGACCGTGCCTTTCAGTTTCTCCTGGCCCGCCTCTTCCTGCTGCTCATTGTGTCACTCTCAACATCGAGAAGGAAGTCACCCCAGTCAAGGGGAGAGGCACGATGGGGGGCTCAACCGAGCCAGCAGTGCAGCTACAGCAGCATGCAGGCTACCCCTGACTAGCTCCTCCAGGTCACCACAACCAGACCCGAGGCCCCTGCCCGCATCCCAGCCATGGGTAACAGGGAGAGATGCTCCCTCACACAGATGGTGGCCATGACAGGTCCTCTGTGCCTTCTGTTTTCTGCTTAGGACCTAGGAACTTCTTCAGTGTGTGAACGTGAGGTCTGGAGGTGTTAACTGATGGTTTCATTGATTTAGATAGCGACAGCAGCTTCCACCTCCCAGGGCTTGTGATCTGCTACCTTAGCTCTAGGGTATGTGAAAGATGTGAGTGTAAGATGAGAGAAGAGAGAAGAAAAGGCTCTGGAGAACATTATCCAGCCAGACCCTCTTCCCATTCGGCTTCTAATTTTATTTGACAGAAACGTTTGTAGCCTTGCTCTGGGCCAGATACCACTCTAAGCACTTTATAAATATTAACTCATTGAAATATCACAGTAAGTCTGTAAAAGTGATTAACTCATTGTCTTAACTTTTAACGGTGATTTAGTTCTCATTATTGCCCGCACTTAGATATGTAGAAATGAAAGCCAAGAGCAGTAAGCAATTTGTCTAAGATTAACACAGTAAAGAGATGCTGAATCCACTCTGCAGGGTGTGAATTCAAACTCTGTCCACCACAACCAAGTTGGAGCCACCGTGACAGTAGTTAAGAGCTTCACTGCAAAAAGTGGGAAGTTCAAGTCTACCAACCACTCATTGGAAATTCTATGGAACAGTTCTACTCTGTCCTATAGGATCACTATGAGTTGGAATAGACTTGACAGCAACAGCTTTGGTTTTCTGGTTTTTTGACATATATATACAGGAGCCCTTATGGTGCAGTTGTTAAGAGTTGGGCTGCTAACCAAAAGGTCAGCAGTTCGAATCCATCAGCTACTCCTTGGAAATTCTATGGAGCAATTCTTCTCTGTCCTATAGTGCTGCTATAAGTTGGAATTGACTCAGTAGCAATGGTTTTGTTTGTTTGTGGTAACTTAACATCATGCTGCTCCTCCTAACCCTTGCTGGTGGCCTACCCCTGAGTGGCAGGATTTCTTCCTTGGAAACTTGAGTAACTTTGATTGGTAATGTTGCTTCTGCCTTATCTATTTTCACAAGCTCCCCACCAGCACACCTCCTGCTTTCCCTGCGGTCAGCACCTCAGCTATCACTACAGCTTGGGCTCCAGCCCTTCCCATCACACGACCAGCTAGGATCTCCTAGGATCTAGAAAAGGAGGAAAAATTCACTGAATACAAATTTTTAAAAAAGACTAAACTGAGACACCACTTCCCCCAACACCCTAATTTTTCAGACTGAAAGTGAGACAGCAAAGCCAAGAAACTCTGCCAAAACTGGGTCCAGGTGTCACTTTTGCCCTTGTCTTGCCTTTGAAACTCTGTTTGGAAAGTTCTAAACTCCTGTAGATAGAGTTATCAAGATTGAAACCTTGAAAGTAACTCCCCTGACAGGTAATTGTGCTCACTTGTGGTGACAGTTGTCACTTATGGTGACAAAAGAATAAGTAATTACATTTGGGGCAGTAAAAAATTAAAAGTGGAACAGGAAAATTGTGACATTTAAGTAGAAAAATACCACACAGTATTAAATACAGGCCCACACACAGAGAGAGAGACTTGATTCTTTTTTAAAGAGAATTAAAGAAATCAGTCTGAGTTTTAATCATCTTTTTTAGCACATGCTTCTGCTTTCCAGGTTGGTCAACAAAGTACTGTTCACAGGGCAGGCATCCAAAGTGAGAAAGAAGATACAATTGGCTCGGATAATCCACAGCAAAAATGTAGAGCTGAGTAATTCATTCGATGGGAAAGAAATACAGTAAAGTGAAACGAGTTTGTTATCCCTTCCATATACCCCGTATCTTTTGTGTTCTCGCCCAGTTGTGAAAATTAGACAAGGTAGTAACTGCCCCTTACTCTTGAGGCTAAAACTGGATGACTGTTAGAGGTTAAAAAGGGCCCTTGCAGAATTAGGTTACAATTACGCTTTGGGTTTACAAAGCTAAAGCAGTTTTTCTAAAGCTAGTTTTAGAGAGAAACTACACAATATGCCCAATGTCACTGAGTCAGTTCTGACTCATGGTAATCTCACGTGTTACAGAATTACTTCAGAAGCTCTTTGGGCTGTAATCACGACTGAAGCATTTTGCCAGGCCTGTCTTTCCCTGTGCTGCCGAGTGGGTTTAAACTTCCAGCCTTTAGCCTAGTAGTCCAACACAAACAGCTGACACTTTCCAGGGACCTGCCACCTGCTGGGGCACCTCTAATTGTTTCAGGCTGAGTTTGCTGCTTTTCTGGCTTCTCCTTAGCACTGAAAGACTGAAGAGAAAGAGTAGTTCTTAGAAAATCCGCAGCCCTTGCATAAGGAGAACATACTTTTCCAGCCTGACTTTTTTGACAGTTGTTCTCTTCTCGTCAGTGTCCTCTGAGTCCTGGGGCTTCTCATTTCTCTTGAACAATATTTCTGGTTCAATTCCCGCGCCTTCAGCAGTATTGGAGGATTCTCTTCAGCTTCGGATTTACGTAAAATTGGCTCAACCACTCCTTCCACTTCCTGTGGAATGATCTGATGTTTTTCTTCAGATCTCTACAGGTTCCTCCTGGGGTGGTTACACAAGTGTTGTTTATATGGCTACTTTTAGTTCCCATTTCCTGCAACTGTTGATAGTGGTCACCAAAATCATCTTCTCGAGGTTCAGACCGATTGTTCCTAAGGAATTGTCACAGAACCTTGTAGTTCTCCCACTGGAGTCACTCGTTTGTGTTAAGCCTCTGTTCCAGGGTCTTTTGAAATTCATGTACGCTACCCAGGAAGGAGTATCTTAACCCAGATTAGCTGATCACTTAATAGAGATGGAATGGACTGTCAGATGAGTTAATTTAGTGTAACAAATTCACTAAGTAAGGCTAAAAAAATTTTTTTAATAGCTGATGCTTGAAAACTTCGCAACTTTTCTAGGTATAGATTTATTTTCATGTATCTTACTTAACACTCATAATGAATTTTTGATCTGAGAACCCATGTCTTTCTTCAGTTTTGAAGGTTCTCAGTCATTAACTCTTTAAATATTACTAATTCACCATTCCCTCCATTCAATTCTTCTAGACATTGCTAGAGTTTCTCAGACTAATTCTTTGTGACTCAACTTATTCTTCCACATTTTTACCTTTTTCTCTCTCTGTGCTGTGTTCTGGGTGAATTTCTCAATGCAGCCTTCCAGTTTACAATTCTCTTTTTAACTGTGTTCAATCTAGATTGTATTCTATTTATTTGGATTTATAATCACTAGTTTTAATTTCCAAAATTTTCACACTTTCATGAACGTGGGTTCATTCTCCTTATTCTTGTCTTCTATAATATTTTATCCTTTTAGTAATCTACTTCTTCCAATTTCTGTTGGAGGATCCTAAGTATACTTATTTTAAAATCTTTTTTTCTGGAGTAAATTTATAAGTATATTATTGACTTTGCCGATTCATTTTATTTTGCCTGGGATTTTATCGTGTAGGCTCATTTTCAATGAGAGCTCTCTCTACCCCCTTCCTCTCTTCTCCCTATCTGGTAATTTGGGGGGTATTTTCACTTACCCTGGATCGGAAGTAGACAGTATTCTAGTGATTCAGGCTTTAGCGCCATAGTGATATATGTGTAAGGTAGATGTAGTCACCAAGCTACTGGGTACTTCGACTTGCTTCTGGTCACTGGACAAGAAGGGTGTCCTTCTGCTCTCCATGCAAGCAATTTCATATAAACAGTAGCTGTACAAGTAACCTAAAGGAAACCCTGGTTGAGTAGTAGGTTAAATGCTACCACTGCTAACCAAAAAGTTGGCAGTCAAATTCACCAGGTGCTCCTTGGAAACTCTATAGAGGTAGTTCTACTCTGTCCTATAGGGTCGCTATGAGTCAGAATTGACTTGACAGAGGTAGGTTTGGTTTTTTTGGCTTATTAACTTGAAAGAAACTCTGGTGATATAGTGGTTAAGTGCTACATTAGCTAACCAAAAGATCAGCCGTTCAAATCTGCTAGGTGCTCTTTGGAATCTCTAAGGGGCAGTTCTATTCTGACCTACAGGGTCTCTAGGAGATGCAATCAACTCAGTGGCAGTGGGTTTGGGTTTGGGAGTTTATTAACCTAAAAGCTGGCAGTTGGAAACCCACCAGTGGCACACAGAAGAAAGGTTTGGTGATCTGCTTGACTGCTTCTTTAACGATAACAGTCAAGAAAATCCAGTTGAGCCATTCTCTTGTTACGTATAGCATCAGTTGCCACAAGTCAAATCAATTCAGTAGCAAGAAGGTTTTTACTTTGTTTTGTTTGAGTGGTACAAGGTAGAAGTCAGAAATTTTTGTTCTGTTGTTTCGTTTTGTTTTTCCCACCATTTTTTCACTAGTGAGGGAGCTGTGTCCCAGCTCGTGATTTTCGGCATTTCATTTTACTGTTTTCCTGTACTTTGCAGGGAGTACTTTTTATTCTTATCTGAGTGTTGAAACTGAGCTTCTGAATGTCTCTGCTGCTTTCAGACCTAAAGACCAGGAAACCCAACACTTAAATCTCTAGTTACTACTTGTTGTTATATTTAATTCTTATTCTGAGTCAAGTTTTTCATGATCTTAAGCCCAATAATGTCCTGTAATTTTTCTTTTTTTTACAGTGTTTATCCTTTTATGCTATACTTTTGAAATAGAAGAGGTGCTTTATTCATGAAGTTGTAATACCTTATTGACCCAAAGCTTCTCTCTGATTCTACAGTTGTAGTTTTCAAATCAAAATGGTCTTCCTCTAGGACAATTTGTGTCAGTTTCTCCCTGAAAACTTAGCAGTTGTTGTCTTGTAAAAAATGTTATTGCAAATATAACACAGATACAGGGGACTGCTTAAAACCCCAGTACATCATTTAACAGTCCCTTCACTGGTGAGGCCGTGTTCCTCCATCAGGAAGCACACAGTGCCTGGTTGTTTCTCTTTTGCAATGCCAGCAGCCACTGATGTTCAGGGCCCAGATCCCTTAATTGATTAGGGTCGTGAATGATGTTATTTTTCAATCACTTCTTTCATTTAGTAGCTAGCCTATTTCTACAAAATGAAATTGCATTCCCATTATCCACTTTCTCTTCACATGTTTGCTTATTCTTGTTTTTGCATTTTTTACATTTTATAATTATATCATGGTTTCATCTTTGTTTTCAAGTATCAACCCTTCAAGCATATGTTAGCCCTGCTTACTTTGTACTTGATATGACCAATGAATCTTCCTCACTCAACCTTTTACTTTTGGTCTATACATATTAGTACCTGGAAGCAGTGTGTCTTCAGATTTTGATGCTTAGCCTACTGTGAGATTTATTTGAATGTAGGTAATAACATTGGTCCACTTATATTTACTTAGTCACAAGGTTGTTATATCTGATTGATCTGTCTTCTTTCCGGTAGTATGCATGTCCACAAACTCTGGTGCTAATATCTGCTGTTATATTTTATGGAAAACTAATTAAATCCAACATGAAGCCTCATTAGGAGTCCTGTTGGTACAATGGTTAAGCACTTGCTGCTAACTGAAGGGTTGGCAGTTAGAATCCACCTGGTGGCTCTTTGGGAGAGAGACCTGGCATCCTGTTACCATAAAGATTACAGCCTAGAAACCTTATGGGGAGGTTTCACTCTGTCTCATGGGGTTGCAATGAGTCAAAAATCAATTCAACAACTCCTAATAACATATCTATAATATATAAAAGTACATTATTGTATATATCATACATATATGCATGATGAACATGCAATCAAAACACATCTAGTCTTAACAGAAAGATCCATATCACAAAAACTATTGGACAGTCAGCTCTACCTTATTACCTAGATCAACTTTTATTAACCTAAAACCCAGACTGAGGTCTCTACACAAACACATCTTTTTTTTTCCTTTGACTATCCATTTTCTTTGCTTCTGACTAATTCACTCTCCCCTTCTTTTAACCTATTAGAGTTCACCATTGGTTATACTATTTCTAGGTCTCCTCAGCTACATCTGTGCAGAATTTCTTTTGAGTAGTTTCTGCCAATGATTTCTGACAGCAGTGGCAGGGAGCCATTCCTTGAGAGAAAGCAGAAGAAGGTTTCAAGAGAAGAATATCTGTTGCATGTCTAGATGGAAGCATCCAGAAGTCAGCTGGGTGTGGCTGTCCAGACCTCTAAGGAAAGTTACAGGCTGGAGATATGCATCTGTGAATTAATAGCTTATACTTGGCAGTCAACTCTGTGGGGATAGAAGGGAAGTACCAGTGAGAGTATGGAGTGTGAGGAGAGGACTAAAAACAGGCACTCGAGATCATCAACATGTAAGGAATGGTCAGAGAAAACTGCCAGGAGGCCAGACATTGGGGAGGAACAGAGAATTTTGAGAAAGAGAGATGATCAACAGTGTCACAGTCAACAAAGAGGTCAGAGAAGATGAAGTCTAAAAAGAGCTCTGGGTATGGCCACGGTGGAACGTTCCTGACAACATTTGCCTGGGCATTTTCAGTAGAACGATGGGAATGGAAGGGTAGGTATGGAGATAGTAATCACAATTTAAGGGAAAGAGAAACTAAAAGCTGTAACAAGGGAGATGCATTTGAAATAACTGCTGTGAGGGGCGGTGAAGGTGATGAGCTGAACACATAAGTATCAACCAGCACTTAGGTCATGTGAAGTGAGATTGGAGACTACAAATCTGTGATGCCACAAGCTGAAATCAAATGAATAATTTCCCCCAAGAGTGCTCAAGCATTCAGTTATAAGAACAGTTAATCAAAAGCAGAACATTCTTAGGGCGAGAGCAGCAAAGGGGCAGGTTTATTAACGTTGCTGGCAAAAGGATGATTAAAAAGATATACTATCTTTGCACTGTCCACAGCCATAGTCAGTAGCCACACGTAGCTATTTAAATTTAAATTATCTGAAACCTAAAATTCATTTCTTTACACTAGCTACATTTTAAGTGCTCAACAACCAGAGAGCTGTATTGGAAAGTGCTGCATCACATGGCCTAGACTGAATATAGGTCAAGTTTTGTTAAAGTACAAGTAGAGTTGTAAGCAATAGTGAAACCTGGAAGAGTAGGAGGAGGTTGTGGTCAGAGATAAGCACTTTGGGGTTTAAGATTCTAGGGGAAGAGCTGTTCCTGGTGATAAGATTCAGAATTACATCATGAGAACTTGGCTGTTGAAACAGCATGTGGGTAAAGATTTTTGGAGTTGAAAAGGTCAAAGAATTTTGAGGCCAGGTTGTCAGTCAGCACGTGCATTATGAAGTTACCTAAATTGACGGCAAGTATTAGGAAAGAAAGACAGAGAGAAAAAGAGGGAGGGAGGGAGGGAGGGAGAAAAGAAGGCAGGAAGGAGGGAGGGAAGAAAGGAAACAATGGAGGGAGGGAGAGAGGGAGAGAGAGAAGGAAAAAGAAAAGAGGACCTTAGATCTACTGTCAGTGTCCTCAGTGAACAACTGAGTAGGGACAAACGATTAGTAGTTAACAGCAATGAGAGAGAGGGACACCTCAGGAGAGAATGGGTGTTGTTCAAGAGCCTCAGGAAGTTGATCAAACAAGCAGCAGATGGAGGGCAATGGCTTCCTTTGGGTAAGGATAGATTTCAGTGAAAGAACACCCTTGGAGGAAACATCTAATGGAGAGACTGAGGACATGGAAAGGTTCATTGTAAGCATTTGAGAGGATCTAATAAAGCTTTGGCTTGGCAAGTTTAGTAAAACAAGAAAAATTCACAGGCAAAAAGAGAAACACGAGGAAAAGATGATCATTGAATAAGCAAGACATACATTTGTAAGCAACAGTATATTGCTGGGGGAAGTGCTTAAGTATGTTGGAAACAAGTTCTCCCAGCTGATTAGGGTGGCATCTAGCTGTGACGTCATTGCAGCGTCTCATAGTAATGAGGGCCAGGCCATTTTTTCTTACCAAACGCTGGGAAAGGAAGAGATTCTCATTACTCACCCACCCGTAAGTGGTCTGAGATTATAGCAGGAGAGGCCCAAAACCTCTCAGGAAGAACAGACTTTGAGCTTTGTCTTCTCCCATGTGATCAAGGAGGACATTAGCATAATTGCCTATTCCTGGCTGTGAGTGATGTCATGGAACCAAGTGTTGGTGGGGTACTGCGGAGTCTAAGTTGTGAAATGCTTTCAGTTCCACTGAGAATTGCCTTCAAAGTGACTTCCACCCCAGTGTTAGGAGAGGACACTTGGGAGGCAGAATCCAATTGCCATCAAATCAACTTCAACTCACGGTGACCTCAGCTGTGTTGAGTAAAATTGTGCTCCATTGAGTTTTCAGTGGCTGATTTTTGAAAGAAGCTCACCAGATCTCTGTTCCAAGGTGCCTCTGGCTGGACTCAAACCTCCAACCTTTTGGTTAGCAGCTAAGCACAGAAAGAAACAAATATTTCCTTCTCTGCCTCCCTTTGGAGACAGCAGCAGAGATGCTCTACAGCAACAGTTCTCAAACTTAAATTGGTACCTGAAGCTCTCTTCAAAATGTAAGTTCTGTTACAAGTCTGGAGGGAGACAGACCCACTGCCTTTCTAGCCAGTGGCCAGGTGATGCTAATACTCTTAGTCCACAGACCAAACCTTCGGTTGGTAGATGAGGAGGGAGTCAGTTGCATGAGTGGCAGAGAAAGCCCTTGTAATCTTTGCAAAAAGGATCCTGGGTTACAAAGATTGAAGAGGTCTGTTAATGAAGAGAGTGGGTGGGACAGAGAGAAAGTTCTTTGAGGCTCTTCAGAGAAAAACAATAATGGGCAAGCCAAAAGCAAAGTCATTTCCAAGACCAAGAGGTACAGTTAAATGTCAACTAGCTGAATTTCCAACTGTGTGTTTGATTTCTCCATTAGGTCATTTGTCATTAAGTCATATGACAAATAGTGACACAAACAGAGTGAATTTCTGAAATGAGAGGTACTGGCAGCTTTTATTGTAGGGTACTCTAACATTAACACTAAGAGCTTAGCAAAACAGCAGGAAGCCCAGAGTGATATTGACAATTATTACTAAATACAGGTGAATCCTTATTATGCCCCCCTTTCACTGCTTCCGGTACCCAGGTAGACTTTCTCCTTCCTTCTGAAGAGTAACTCATGCTCTACAGACGCTACTTTTTATACTTTCAAGGGCTTCACAAGGTTCTAACCATCTGCCGGTGTGTTGAGTCAGGCTCCCAGTGACCCTATAGGATACAGTAGAACTTTCCCATAGGGTTTCCAAGGCTGTTATCTTTACAGAAACAGACTGCTCCATCTTTCTCCTGCAGAGTGGCTGGTGGATTCCAACCACTGACCTTTTAATTAGCAGCCGAGAGCTTTAACAGTGTGCCACTGGGGCTGCCCATAGGGTGCTAGTGAATGTAACACACTAGACAGAGACTCAAACTTACATCACCTCTCACTGATGCCTGGAGTCGTCTTCCCTTAGAGTTCAAGATCACCACCAACTCTGTTGATTTCATGTTGTCACTGCACCACTTTGCATTCAATCCAATTGTGTCAAGTGCATGTCTCTGTTATTTATACTTCTTCCCACTCTTGGGAGAGAAACTCATTGATCAGATCATTTTAAATATTTTCCTACCTCCCAGCAAACACCTTGAGTGAAACTCTTCTCAACTGTCTTGCCAACCCACCCTCTTTTTTTCCTCAGTCTCAATATCCATTCAGTGAAGTCTCAAATTATGAAGGCTTCCCCGAGATGGCATCTAATTGCGTATTAAATAAGAAACATCTCCCTTCTCACCTACCACTATTTCTTATCCGAATGTCACACAATTCTGTGACACAGAAAAGACCTACATGAACACTGAAATCACCTTGAGTGACTTCAGTGACTCAGGTCCCTCACATAAACCTCAATATGTCCTCAGGGATCTAAGTGTTTTTTCTGAACTCTTCCAGTATGTTCCCTGTAAGTGGTAAAAATTCCCAGAGGTAGTACACATACTGTGAGAAGCGAGTTTGTGCTGGGGTTTCCCCAGTCCTCCCAAAGCACACCCCCGCATCCCCACCTGTGTTTCATTTCCAGCATTTCATTCAAGCACCTTAAACATCTCCGGCCACCACCACCCCCAAACAGTCATTATATTTCCCTAGTTCTCTTCCTAATTCCTAAAAGAGATCGAGCGTCAAGGGGTCACCAAGAGTCAAGACCCTGATTGACTGTTGGAGCTATTTCCAAACTTTCTATAGCCTTGGGAGATCTGGCCATGGGATTAGTAGCCTTGGGGAAAGCTCTAGGAAAGGAACTATTAGAACTCCAAAGATGTAACTCAATCAGACCCCCAACTAATGAGGTATAATGAAAAAGTGAGGTGAAATGTATTACTGAAATCAACAATCTCTTCACCACAGTCAGGCCAAAGAATAAGATAGCAAGGGAGGGGAGGGCTTTTGGTGATAGCTACAGGTACACTGGCTTCTGTAAAAGCTACAGTGATGAGAATCAACATTCAGGTTATAGGAAGGTAATGGTTGGATAAATGAGTTGTCTAACTCTGTCAGCTTTTCCTGTCCTAGAATTTAAGTTTGCAGAACTATGTGCTAGAAATGCCCTCATAACAGTCGGTCCACCTATTCACTCAATGGAGACCCTGGTGGCATAGTGGTTAAGTGCTATGTCTGCTAACAAACAGGCTGGCAGTTTGAATCCACCAGGCACTCCTTGGACATTCTATGGAGCAGTTCTACTCTTCCCTGTCAGGTTGCTGTGAGTCAAAACTGGCTCGACAGCACTGTTTTGTTTTAAGTATTATTCACTAAACAGGTGAGGAAACTGAGGCTCAAAGAGACTGTAGTTTGCACAAGGCCAGACACTGAGTTGCAGATCCAGGACAAACATCCTGATCTCCAGATGTCAGGCATGTATGTACAGTTTTAGAGTTTAATATCTAGTTCATCAGGACCATTTACTGATAAGATAGTATCCGGGTATTGTATTTTTAAAAAACTAAGTTTTGTTTTTCCCCTTTCCCAGTCCCCGTATTTCCCTTTTTAGGTGCTGATGCTGCTGCCATCAAGACTCGGTCTTATTTCAAAGAGACTGCCTATTTGCCATGCCAATTCGTAAACTCTGAAAACATACGCCTGGATGAGCTGGTACTATTTTTTCAGGACCAGGAAAAACTGGTTGTGTATGAACTGTATCATGGCAAAGAGAAGTCAGAGAACGTGGATCCCAAGTACAAGAACCGCAACCTAAGCTTTGATGAGGAAAACTGGACCCTGCATCTCCACGACGTTGAGATCAAGGACCAGGGCAATTATCAATGTGTCATCCATCATAAAAGTGCCACAGGACTTATTCTCCACCACAAGATGACTTCCGAATTGTCAGTGATTGGTAAGTGGTTGATGACGTGTTCAGATCCCTGATCTTCTCAGATGAAAACTGCGTAAGAGCAGAGAAATATTGGGACGGACCTGTAGAGAGAAGGCGGAGAACAGCCATTTCTGGGAAGTTCATTTGAAGAAAGTTTAAGGTCTGGGTCTAAGGAACTGAAAGTCCTTTGTACTTTTGATAGCTTGCTTCTGAGGGATTGGTAATAATCTGCTTTGGAGACAAAATAGACTCGATTGAACAAAGATAAGGTGACTGAATGAAAACTATAGGTCATTTGGCCGTTACTAAATTTATAGAACCATTTGGTCCTCCTACATTTTGTATATTCAGTTGCTCCTTTGGTCTAAGATTTTTCACCCATGAAACCTTTGCCTGGAGCTCCTAGCAAGGATTGCAGTTGACTGATTTGGGTTTTCCCTCCAACCTCCCATAGGCTGCTTATGAGTTATTCACTGCCCCAACCATGAACCCAGTAAACAGAAGGAAAATAACCCAACAAATAATCCACAAACTGACAAACTCTTCTCCTCTGCTTCACTAAGCCTTGAAAAGCCTAAATGCCACTACAGATTTTTTAAAATTATCATACAGTAAAAATTGCCTTTCTTTCCTTATGGTTTGCGCTCTATGAATTTTAACACATGTATGTAGTAAACTCCGGTGCCATGGTGGTTAAGTGCTATGTCTGCTAGCCAACAGAAAGGTAATTCGAATCCACCAGGCACTCCCTGGAAACTCTATGGGGCAGTTCTACTCTGACGTATAGGGTCGTTATGAGGTGGAAATGACTCAAAACCTGTGGGTTTAGTTTTTTAGTGTTTTATGTATTCATGTAACTAACACCATAATGAAGATACACAGAACACTTCTATCACCCTTAAAAGAAAAATTCCCTCATGCTATGTCTTTTCAGTCCCATCCAGTCTGTACTAATAACCCATGCTTCTCGTCCTATAGTTTTGTCCTTTTGAGAATTCCACATAGATGGAGTCACAAAGTATGTAATCTTTTAAGACTGGCTCCTTTTAATCAATATAGTGCCACTGAAATTTATTCAAGTTGTTGCATGTATCAAAAGTTTATTCCTTTTTATTGCTGAGTAGCATTCTATTGTTTATTGATTCATTCACTGCAGGACATTAGGGTTGTTTCCAGTTTTCCATGAATAACATTGCTATGAACATTTGTGCACAGGTTTTTTTTGTGAATGCAAGTTTCCATTTCTCTAGGTGTTGAATTACCGGTTCCAGATTACTTTTGAATAAACTGGAAAGGGCAGGTCAATATCTATTCTGAAACCACAAAGTAAAGTAGAGATGAAAGCAGAAATAGAATAGGGTATCGGTCCCTTTGGGCCCTGTATGATTCAAATTAGGCTGTGAGATTTTGGGAATATTTAACTACGTACAAGTGTGTGGTCAGGTGCCATTGGTGGAACATAGTGTGTTTTGAGTGGAACACAGACAAGCTTTTTCTTTTTCTTTTTGGCTCATTTTCATGTGTACTAGAAAAACTATAACTTATTCAACTTGTGGTTTCACAGATATTATTGCTTAGGATAAGACAAAGGAGGTAGCACCATGACAATTTATCTTCTACTCAGCACATAAAGTATGATGCTAAGAGAAGCATCGTGTTTATCAGGTTCATCTTTTTTCCTGACAATAGTGGCACTTGACCTTCCTCTTTTAGTACATGATGAAGACACCTTGATAGTCATGCCAAAAGCCACTATTCTGAATTCCAAAATTCCATCCACTCACTGATCACCATCATGCTAGGGTTTCTGGAAGACCTAGCCCGGAGCATACCAGCCCTGAGGACTCTGTTAACACCTAGTAGAACTTTAGCTTGAGTCCCTTTCTGCTCGTGGTCTAAAATATACTCCATGGGACAGTTAGGTCTTGAGTCAGATCACTTGTCCTTCCAAAGGCTCCACTCCCTAGAACAGTAGGCCCACTATACATCTTCGCTAACTTAATTTCAGCCCTGCAGTCTGTCAGAGGACAGCCACTTGGTTTGAGTAAGCAGTAAGTGAGCGTGGCCCAAAACTCTATTCTTAAAAAGTAAATTGGGAGTCATGATGTGGGCCTCATCATGGTTCACGGCCATGCCTCTCAGTGAGTTGCCGGTTCAGGTGCCTAGTTATTTCTTGTCTTTAGTACATCCCAATTGAGACTGATTTTCGCTCTCTTTCTTCTACTTTTAGCTAATTTCAGTCAACCTGAAATAACAGAAGATTCTAATTCATCAAGCACACTTTACAGAAATTTGACTTGCTCTTCTGGACAAGGTTACCCAGACCCTGAAGAAATATATTTTTTGGTAACAACTGAGAACTCAACTACCAAGTATTCTACTACCATGCAGAAATCTCAAGATAACATCACAGAACTATACAATGTTTCTGCCAGCTGGTCTTACTCAGGCTTTGCAGACACCACCAATAGGAGCATCACCTGTGTCCTCTGTGACTCAGAGATGTGTCTTTCCTCCAAACCTTATGATATAGGTAAGGCTGCTTTCCAAGATTTACTTCATCAGGTTTTACACAAAAATGATTACGGCAGATCATCCACAATGTCCCTTGATTGCCAGGAAATCTCCAGTTTGGCCATTTTATGGTCCTGTCAGGGAGGGAGAAGGACCCTGATGGAGGGCTCTTCTGCACAAACTGAGTGATACAGGACTCAAAAAGCTCTAGGAAGCATGGTCTTAGCCCAGAACCTGACCCAGTCTTTTGGGTTTCTTTGGATGGAAGATCCTGAAATTCAGGTCATAAAACCTAGACTTCTTCCAGGCTATAATTCTTATATTCATTAAAATAACACACACACACAAATACCATGCATGCATGTACGTATATGGCAGTTTGTAATGAGTTCAGAACCATTTTAAACACTGTTCATTGCAGGGGCAAAAACTAAAAGATCTAAGATGTGCTCTCTGCCCTTGAAGAATTTCCAGTAGAATCAGAAGGCATGATGAGTACACATGGAAAACTAGACTTCAAAAAGTTTTAGAATCTAAATTGTATCCTGTGGATATATGTAACTCAATTTAATACAGTCAGTTTTGTAGGGATTCAAAGGTGGGCGAGATCTTTGAGAATCAAGGAAGGTTTTCCTAAAGAAGGTGGGACCTTATACCCTGTTAGATCATAAGAGAAATAAGTGAATTTACTAAGTTTGGTGAGAAGAGGGGAGAGTGTTTTAGATGACTGTATATGAGTTCCTGAACAGAAGAATCTGGAGACAGGGTTCAGGCTCAGAGGGTGAGAGGACCACAATTGATTAGTTGTGTCTGATATGCACCTGGACGGAATTAGACGCAGGCAAGTTGAATCCAGCAGGAAGAAGGGTAATAGGAGCCTACAATTTTAAAGTCCCGCCTTTGCAAATCTGGAGAGGAAATGACCACAGTTGAGACCTACTTTTGAGGAGTGGTGTCTTCAGATCTTCTCCCAGAACACGGGCACTCTGAATCCACCCTGTGGAGGTGGGTTCACCTCATGCTCTCAACCTGACGCCTTCTTCTACCCAGCTGTCCTTCTGCTAGCTTTGTGCCCTCCTCTACCTCTTCACTGGCCTCCCTCCTGGCACCCCCCTCCAGCCCCTTGCTCTCTGCCCCTCGCTCGTAGGGCCTCATTGTTCACACATAACTGGCCTATGGGCATACACAGATGGGAAGCCCCCGGAACCAATGTCCACCAGCCAGCTCTTCAACTGGGCCAATCCTGTCTCCTAGTGCTGATGTCCTTCCTTTCATAGAGACCTCAGCCTCTGAGAGTCCAATCAACTGTGAGGCTATCCAACCGGTCCTAGTTGCTCTTAATGTAGGTAGCCTCTCTTGACCCAATACAAGCCTTCCCCAAGCTGTCCCTGAAGTTCAGCACCTGCTTGGAGCCAGAAGCATCACCACACGTGACATCATGTCCTGGAGCCCTCTGCCACAGCTCCCATAGTCTACAAAAGAGCAGGGGCTTGTTCCCGCTGTAGCCTCATCATGGGTCACCATTCTTCTGCTTCTCAACTACTTCTTCTAAAACTTCCCCAACTACATCATCTTCAAAAATGTTTCAGCTCTGGCTCCATCAAGAACATGAGACTCGCCTCTCTGTGTCCTTACATTATGGGTCTATAAGGAATAGGGTATACTCTGAGTCACAGCACATTTTTGAGTGTTCAAAGCATAACAAGTACAACCCCTTTTACTGGAAATTTCAAATGGAATCAGGGTAGGATAAAGTAGAACAAACTTGCCATGCAAGTCCAGCAATTCCTTTTGTTAATGTCTGGGGACAGGACATGCATCCCCAAACTTCAGCCAAGCAGATGGAAAGGCAGCTGGATCTATTTTCCTGTAATTTAGGATTAACTACCAGAAGTATTCTCACTAACATCTGTAAAGTGGGGCACTCTGTACTAAACTGTTCTCAAATTTCTTAGACCCTTTGTAAGTCTTAGGAGAATTAGAAGTAAATCCTGAGAGATATGGAGAGCTTGGAGGATGTGACTCTGTTTCCCCAGGGTGTAAGGAGACAGCAAAGGTTTTCTAGAAGGGCAAGACATGCTGAGAAAAACAAAACAAAACAAAAAGAAAATTGGAATCTGAGGAGTCTATTAAGAGGCTAGAAACCATGGTGGCATGGTAGTTAAGTGCTACATCTGCCAACCAAAAGGTCAGCAGTTCAAATCTGCCAGACACTCCTTGGAAACTGTGGAGCAGTTCTACTCTGTTCTACGGGGTCACTACACGTAGGAATCAACTCAAAGGCAGTGGGTTTTCTATTAAGAGGCTGTTACATTTGCTCAAGTGAGAGATGGCTGACGGTGTGGAGAAGAGTCATTGCAAGTAAAACTTCAGGACATGGGGAGTGACTCCATGTGGGTCTTGGGAAACAGGACATTGCACAGACAAATGTGTATTCAGAGCTTCAGTGTGGATACCTTACCTGGATTCCAGAACCAAGGGCCTGGGTTGACTTCCTTCTTCTAGATCACAGTCACTGTCATCCTAGCCTCTGGGAAGGGAAAGCCACTCAGCCCTGGAATTTGGTCTGAGGCACTGACTGGGTTTAATTAGTTGCTGAGGTCCTGAGACTGGAACCTCCTATGGCCTCATATTGTGGATTTCAGGCTCGTCTGGCCTAAGAGCCCTGGGGAGGTGGAGGCAGGTAAATAAGAATAACAGCAACAGCAACGATAACCTTTTATAAATGACCTTACTGGATGATTGAAAATTAGTGGTCTCTTCTGCCTCCAGTGCCACCTAAGACAGTCCCACCTCCGAAAGACCACATCCTGTGGATTGCCTCCCTTTCACTGGTCATTGTTGCTGTGATGGTATTCTTTCTAGCACAGTGGAAGAGGAAGAAGAAGCAGCCTGACCTCCCTGGTGAACGTAATGAAAGTGGTGAGTCAGTCCTTGTCTTTTCCGCTGATTACCACTTTGCAGCTTCTTCTCCATCAACTGCCTTCGAGAGCGCATTGGCTAGTACGTGGGAAAGCCAGACAGGCAAAACGTTAGCTGGTTAGTGGGAAGAAATGCTTTCCCTCAGAATTTACAGCCCCCATAGACCAGACTCAGCTGATAATGTTGCTCTGGATTTCTAGAAAAGGCAGTATTTCTTACCCAACGTTTATGGATATACCCCTGTTACCAGGTAAAGCTGATTAATACTTGCTTTACCTATAGGGTTGCTATGAGTTGGAATCGACTTGAATGTACTGGATTTAGTTTTCGTTTTTGTTACTGTCATGGGTTGAATTGTGTCCCCCCGAAAATACATGTAGTCATGTGTCTGGGCCGTGATTCCCTGTGTTCTATGACTGTCCTCCACTTTGTGATTTTTCCTTTGCTGCATGTCAAAGGAGCAGGGTGGAACTGTAAATCCTTTCATAGGATTGCCTCCCTGCTCCACTGTAAAGGGAGTTTCTCCAGAGTGTAGCTTGCACCACCCTTAATCCTCTCATTCTACAAGAGATAAAACAAAAAAGAAGCAAGCAGAGAACTGGGAACCTCACCTCATCGAGAAAGCAGCACCGAGAGAAGAGCACATCCTTCAGACCTGAGGTTCCTGTGCCAAGATGCTCCCTGGACAAAGACTGATGCAACACCAGGACTTTCCTCCAGAGACAACAAGGGCAAAAGCCTTTCCCTGGAGTGAACATCCTGAATTTGGACTTGTAACCTGCTGGACTGTGTAAGAATAAACTTTCCTTCATTAAAGCCATCCACTCTGTAGTATTTCTGTTAGAGCAACACTAGCTGACTAAAACAGTTACCTACTTTGTGATGTTACTGTAAGAATTAAATGAAGTAAAATAGTGAAAACATTTCTTCTAAACATTAAAACTACATGTATGTAAGATTTTGCACCAGGTGGTGTTGAAGAAAGAATATGTGATGAGCTGGAGGTGAGGATTAGACAAACGCAAGATTCATTCTTCTATCTCAGAGTCTAAATTTCCTGTAAAATAAGTTAGATGTACTGTTCCCCAGTGACTTTCAAAAAATAAGGTTCACTTTTACTATTTATAATGTAATATACATTTGTTACTGGATATGCATAAAATAAAAATCACCTATAGTTCTACTGAAAACCCTGGTGACATAGTGGTTAAATGTCACAGCTTGCTGACCAAGAGGTCATCAGTTCAAATCCATCAGGCATTCCTTGGGAACTCTATGGGACAGCTTTACTCTGTTCTATAGGGTCACTATGAGTCAGAATTAATAGCAATGGGTATAGTTCTACCAGTGAGAAAAATTATTAGGCAGACAGTGTTTTGATATATGTCTTCCAAACTTTCCCATAAATATATGTATTATTTTTCATAATTGTTACACATCCACTTCTCACTTATTAACATGGTTAGATTCCAAAGACCAAGTCATTATGCCAAACGGAAATGGAAAATGACCACTTAAGATTATACAATGGAAGATGACTATGTAATTACGTAACTGCCAAATTATAGCATTACCTAACTGCCAGACCACTGAGAATCATGGCCCACCCAAGTTGACACACCACAGCCACTGTTACTCTCCACCTCAGCATTTGTTACTGCCAGATAAATATCATTAATGTGATTACTGTTGTCATAAAGGCAAAAATTCTGATAATGAAACAGTTGATGCCATAGAGTCAATTTTCAACACATGGTGACCCCATGTGACAGAGGAGAATTACTCCACAGGGCTTTCTAGGCTGTAGTCTTTACAGGAGCAGAACTCCAAGTCTTTTCTCCTGCAGAGACACTGGGTAGATTCAAAATTACCGACCTCTTGGTTAGTAGCCTAGTACTTAACCATTGAGCAACCAAGGTTCATTGGTATAAAATTATAAAGACCATTGTCCACAATTTGGATAATATCATGTGTACTGTTTTCTAACTTTTTTGTACTTAATGTAGCAAGAAAATTTGCAATGTCCTTAGACATCATTCTATCCCACCTAGTGCCGTCAAATTCTACAGAATCATTTTAATGGAAGTTAGATACTCCATTATGTAAACTGAAAAACAGGCCCGTTGCTGGTGAGTCAGTTCTGACTACGGTGATTCTATGACAGAGTAGGAAACCCTGGTGGCATAGTGGTGAAGTGCCACAGCTGCTAATCAAAAGGTTGGCAGTTCAAATTCTCCAGGAAGCTCCTTGGAAACTATGGGGCAGTTCTACTTTGTCCTACAGGGTCACTATGAGTTGGAATCGACTGGAAGACTGTGGGTTTGGGGTTTGATGACAGAGTAGACTAGTTCTCATAGGGTTTCTAAGGAGCAACTGGTGGATTGAAACTGGCAATCTTTTGGTTAGCAGCTGAGCTCTTAACCACTGTGCCACTGAAAAAAAAACCAAACCCACTGCAATTCTGACTCATAGTGACCTATAGAAGAGAGTAGGACTGCCCCATAGAGTTTCCAAGATGCACCTGATGGATTTGGACCACCAACCTTTTGGTTAGCAGCTGTAGCATTTAACCACTACACCGTCAGGTTTTCCCCTTAATTTATTTAACCAAACCTAAATTGTTTGACACTTGGGATGTTCCCACTGTTTAGGTATTGTAAATGGCACCACAATGAATAGACTCCTCACTGACTTGTACTACATTGTATTTAGTGGGAGGAAAGCTGTTCCTGACTCTGTAATAATCCTTCACCTATCTGTATTTAGGCTACTTTGGGCCCAGTTCTAAGATAAGGTTGAGATTTATTGCAATCACTTTTTCCAGTAATGGTTCGGCTGCTAACCAAAAGATTGGCCGTTCGAACCCAACCACCTACAACAGCTCTGTATGCAAAAGAACTGGCTGTCCGTTTTCCTAAAGATTATAGCCAAGAAAATCCCATGGGGTCTCCAAGAGTAAAAATTGACTTGATGGCTCCTAGCAACAACAAGAAGGGTCACTAAGGTAACCTTTTCTCCTCATTTGTAGTAAGGAAAAAAAAAAAGGAGTAATGCATGTTATTTACACCCCAGGGTACTGATTTGCAGACCCATCCAGAAAACAGATGAATGACATTAATGGTCATTAATTTCATCTGGCTGCATTTTAAAAATAGAGACTTAGGGAATGATTAGCAGATTTCATTAACTTAATATAAAACATAGAGCACAGCCGTTCAAACTGCCAAAGTACAGAGTTCTATGATATGAGAGTTCTATGATATGACAGTGCAAGATTCAGACCGCAGGGTCAGACATACAGACATATGCTTGTCCGGGGTTTGGCTTTTCAAGAAAAGGGTTTCTAGTTTCCCTTTCTTTCAGTCTCATTGACATTTAGAATTAGCCAAATGAGCAAAGATAACCTTCAGTCTGTGAATAAACTGTCCCTCAATTTGCTTTCATTTTGGAATGAATGACTTGCGAATGAAATGAAGAACAAAGGAAGAAGAAGAGAGTGAAATGCGTCTTCCCCCATGAGGCAATCATAAAAAATTAGATGACTAAATAAAAGAGCTGGTGAATCAGAGGATTAGTGAAAAAGTGGAAAATTCTCAGCAAGATGGATTGTCACAGTGGCCGTAATAGTCAGCTAAAGCATAAAAACGATTGTGGGTATGGCACAGGACCTGACAGTGTTTTGTTTGGTAGTGCGTAGATTGTGCATAGATGTGTAGCACTTAAAACAATTAAGTTTTCTGACTTGTCAGACCTTGTAGGTAGATTTGAGATGTTTTTTGTAAATATGGATTCTGTCATGTCAGTAGTGCCTGCATGATTCTTGGGGATGCCTCTGCCATTGGCCCAGTGGCAGGTAGAATAATGCACACTCTCCACCAAAGATGTCCACTTCCTAATTCCCAAAACCTGTGAATATTTTATCTCACATGGCAAAAGGGACTTTGCAATATATTTAAGCCTACTGGATCTTAAATGGAAACCCTGATGACGTGCTGGTTAAGAAATGCAGCTACTAATCCAAAGGTCAGCGGTTTGAATGCATCAGGAGCTCCTTGGAAACCCTATGGGCAGTTCCAGTCAGCTCTACAGTGCGACTATGAGTTGAAATCAACTTGACAGAAGTAATTTGGTTTTCTTTGGGATCTCAAATTGACAGGATTTTTCTAGATTATCTGAATGGGACCCAATCTAATCATATGAGTGGGTGAGAGACGAAGGAAGAGAGAGCCGAACTTGAGAGACTTGACCCACTATTGTTGGCTTTGAAGATGGAGCAAGAGGGTCATGAACCAAGGAATGTGGCCAACCTCTGGAAGCTAGGAATGGTCCTCAGGCAACAGCCAACAAGAAAACAGGGATCTGAATTCTGCCAACATGCGGACATGGAAGTAGTCATTATCCATCCGCAGAGACACAGATTCACTAATAAACAGCAGGAATTTCCCCCAAATTGCAGCTTCCTCCTAATCCATTATTAGTCTTTTCTCAAACAAGACAGCTCTCCAACTAACCTGGCATTAAGTGTCCTTTTCAGTGTCTATTCGCTAACAATGGCTTTTCTCTGCCTCAGTTATACACATTTATCCTATTTAGGTTGTTAGCATGAATAAAAGGAAATTGCCATGTTTGTTCTCTTTGTTCTTTTTGAAAAAAAGGGCAGATAAGGCACAAGGATTTGAAAACATAAATTTCTGTCTTTGCAATCAAAAGTCACTGTTTATTCGTTGGGGAGAAAGACTAAAATAGTTCCCTCTTCTGAAACTCTACTTCCTCATTTGGGTCTTGTGTGACTGAAATCTGTATATAAAAGTGCCCCAACAACCAACAATTTTTAAAATTTGCCTCATTTAACAAATCCGAGGAATCTTAGCTCTTCTCAAGAATGATTTCTTAAAGGGCAAGGATCTTTTCCAAATCATTGTTAACCATCTTTTACACAGAAACCTACACAATGTTTAAAAACTGAAAGTCGATGATATCATCAAACTGCCCTTCAAAATGCTAAATCGGGAGTCCAAAAGTTTAGAATCTGCTTGCTTTTTTTTAAATTGTCTGCTTTCATTTTTAAATAGAGACTTTTTTTTAATGGTGATGATTTTCTCATGGACATGAAAAATAATCAGTCTGTCTTGGTCCAGAGACATCTAAAACAATGCATTCAGCTATAAAACAATAAGACCAACTCTTTTGCCATCAAGTGCATTCCCACACATAGCAACCCTATATGTTACAGAGTAGAACTGCTCCATAGGGTTGTCTTGGCTATACTCTTAATGGAAGCAGATCACCAGGCCTTTCTTCTGTGGTACCGTTGTGTAAACTTCAACTACCAACCCGTAAATTAGTAGTTGAGTGCAAACTGTTTGTGCCACCAAAGGATCTGTATTCAGCAATAAGCACCACGATTTTTAAAAGAAACTTTGATGAAAATAAAAACTAACCAAATATATAAAGAGTCTGAAAGCTCTGTCAAATGAGAAATAGCTCGAGTAACTGAGGTTGCTTAGCCTGAACAGAAGCTTCAAGAGGACAAAAGGACCATCTTAAGTATCAGAAGAGCTGCTGTAGGATACAAAGGCCATACTTAACCCATGTGACTGCAAAGCGTGTATCAATTAAGGATGGTTATAAGAGATACTTAGAAAATAAGAAAGAATTTTCTAACAATTAAGATTCTTTTAACATTAAATAGAAGAGACTCTTGCTTCCATTAGTGAAAAATTAACTACTAAAAAAATTCCCTCCTGCCACAAACAGCTGAAAAACAGGCAAAATATACGAAACAACTGTTTTCAGACCTTGGACAACAGGCAGCAGAGGACTGCGACCCCTGCCCGATGGAAAAAGATGAATCCAGCCCTGTGACTGTTCCCAGTAACTGTCTGTGGTTGGTTTCCGGGCTATTCTGCAGACAGGGGGAGCCCTGATACTAAAGAAAAAGACATTTTAGGAGCACAAACCTTCCCTGTGAACATAGATGCCAAATCCTTTAACAAAATTAGCTATTTAAACCTAGCAATTTAATAAAAATACAATACATCAAGATCAAGTGGTGTTTAACCTTGATGTAAGGCGGGTTCAACGTTCAAAAATTTAACCGTAAAATTTATTAAAAAGATACTCTCAGAAAATTAAGAATATAGGGGAACTTCTTCAAACTGATAACAACTACAAAAATCCAGTCACTAACCTCATATTTCATGGTAAAAGACTGATTGTTTCCCCCTTGAGACCTTCAGAGACAGAAGCACTCTCACTGTTTTTGTTCGAGGTTGCACTGGAAATTCTAGGCAGTGCTACAAGTTTAGAAAAAGAAATAAAAGCACACAAATTGAAAAAAAGCAAAAAAAACCAGACCCACTGCCATAGAGTCGATTCCAACTCATAGTGACCCTATAGGACAGAGTAGACCTACCCCATAAAGTTTCCAAGGAGTGTCTGCTGGATTCGAACTGCTGGTCTTTTGGTTAACAGCCACAGCACATAACCACTATGCCACCAGGGTTTACCAGATTGGAAAGGAAGAAGTAAAATTATTTTCACAAACGACATGATTATGTTTGCAGCAAAGTCTAAAGAATCTATTTAAAAACTGTTAGAGCTAATACATGAGTGTAACAAAGTCAGAATACAAAATTAATACACAAATTAAAATCAATTGTATTTCTATGTACTAACAATAAACAATTGGATGTTGAAATTTTTTAATACCATTTATAATACCAAAAACCAAACCCACTGCCATAAAGCCAATTCAGACTCATGCAACCCTATGGGACAGGGCAGACTTGCTCTGCAGAGTTTCCAAGGAGCACCTGGCAGGATTTAAAATGCTGATGTTTTGATTAGCAGCTGTAGCACTTTACTACTATGCTACCAGGTTTTCCAAACATTTATAATACTAAATTTATGATAGCACCAAATGATATCAAAGACTTAGGAATAAAACAAGTATACTACCTGTATACTTAAAATTATAAAAAACTGTGAACAGACAGTAAGTAGACCTAAATAAGTGAAGATACATGTCGTGTTCAGAAATCAAAAGACTAGATGTTATTGCAATATTGACTTTATTCAAAATTAGATGTGAGTTCAATACAATTTCAATCAAAATCCTGGCAGTCTCATTAACATAATTCAAAAAACTGATTATAAAATTTCTGTGGAAACACAAAAGACATTTAGTTGCCAAAACAATTTTGAAAAAGAGGAATAAAGGTGGAGGACTTAAGCTACCTATGTTGAGCAATCTAAATTTAAGGTTTACTAGGGTCACCATGAGTCGGATCCCACTCGACGGCACTTGGCGTAGGGCAATCAAGACAGTGAGATATTAGTGAAAACGCTCGTAGACATAAGTAGATCAATAGAACAAAACAGAGAATCAAAAAACATCAATTCATATATAATGTTTTTTTATTTTTTATTTCGATTTTGATTTTTCAGCAAAGGTGCTAGGGAAATTGATAGTAACATGGTAGTGTTTTCAACCAATAGTGCTGAGCCAGTTAGACATGTACACAAACCAAAAATGCATCTAGACTCTTTATTCATACACAAAATAACTTGAAGTGAATAATAAACCTAATCATAAGAACTAAACTTAAATAATTTCTGAGAGGAAACAGGAGAAAATCTTTGTAGTCTTAGGTTAGGTGAAGTCTTCCTAGGTAGGACATATAAAGCACAAACCATGAGAAAAAATTTATAAACTGAATTTCATCAAAATTAGACAATTTGGCTTTTCCAGTGCTTTTGTTAAAGAAATGAAAAGTCGAGCAACAGACTGGGGCAAAACATTTACAAAACATGTATCTGATAAAGAACTTGCATCCAAGACTTGTAAAGAACTCTTACTAGTCAGTAAGAAGACCCAAATTTCACGAAAGACAGGGGCAAAGAGGTGAACACGTACTTCACAGAAGGAGATCTATAAGTGGCTGGTATTAAGAGCCACATAATCATACCACCAGTTGTCAGTCGTTGTTGTTGTTAGGTGACATCTAGTCAGTAGTACCAGCTCATAGCAACCCAATGTACAGCAGAATGAAACATTGCCATCCTCACAATCATTGTTATGTTTGAGGCTGTTGTTGCAGCCACTGTATCAATCCATCTAGTTGAGGGTCTCCCTATTTTTCACTAACCTCTACTGTAGCAAGTATGATATTCTCCAGGGACTAGTCCCTTCTGATAACATGTCCAGAGTACATGAGGCAAAGTCACGCCATCCTTGCTTCTAAGGAGTGTTCAGGCTCTACTTCTTCCAAAACAGATTGGTTTGTTCTTCTGGTAGTCCATGGTGTATTCAATATTCTTCACCAACACTGTTAAGGAAATATGTATTCAAACTACAGTGAGATACTACCATACCTCCACTAGAATGACTAAAACTAAAAAGACTGGTAATATCTAAATTTGACAAAGATGTAAAGCAACAAGAAGTGTTCTGCACTGCTATGTAATCCAGAAATCCTAGGCTATTTACCTGTGAGAAAGAAAAGAATAAAAATACAAACACTCGCGTGCAAATGTTTTTGGCAGCTTTGTTCATGAGATCCTAAAACAGGCAGCCTAAATTTTAATCACCTGGTGAATGGCTAAAACAACTGTTGGTGTACTCATACTATGAAATATTACTGCACAATAGAAAAAAATGAGACCAGACAGTATATCATGCAATTGTACATGAGTTATTGTGAGTTAGAAGCAATTCAACAGCACCTAACAATAGCAATGATAGAAAAGAATGAACTTCTAGTAACAAGTAACACCTTAGATGAATTTCAGAAAAATTATGCTAAGTGAAGGAAGCCAGGTACACAAAGACTACATACTGTTTATTTGCGTCTGCAAAAATTTGGGGGGAAAAGCAAAACTACTGGGACAATGAGAAGAAATAGCTGCAAACATGCGTTAATAAATAGAGCATGGAATGTACAAAGTATGAATATGGAAATATTAGAAGTCCTCAAAAATGAAGTGGAACTTATAAAAATTGGTATCCTAGGCTTTAGCGAGCTGAAATAGACTGGTATCGGTCATTTTGAACTGGACAATCAATTGTATGAGGCCTGACAATTAAGTTCACAGACTTGCCACCATGCGCTTACATTGGTAGCACTATACAAACAACTCAGTAAGTTTTCGTGACCATGGTATATCACTGTCTCACAGCTATGTTTCTGTTGACTTGTGGCAGTGCCTTGCTAAGTGGCGTTCATTATTGCTATTGTGTGTTTTTGTGCCATCACAAGAATGTTGGAGCTCGAATCACAGCATTGAAGAAACATTAAATTTCTTGTTACACTTGACAAGAGTGGAAGTCAGATCAGGAACAGGTTAGTCCAAGTTTATGGGGATAATGCTATGATGAAAATGGCAAAGTACAAATTTAAGCATTTTTCTGAGGAAAGAGGAAGTATGACTGGTGAAGAGAGGTCACGGCAGCCAGTAACAAGCACAACTGATAAAAACATTGCAAAAATTCATCCACTCGTGTATCAAAATCATCAGCTGACTGTGAGAAGCATAGCAGACCAAGTAAACATCAATAGAGAAAAAGTTAGGAAAATTTTGGCCTGAGAAAGTTGTGTGCAAGAATGGTTCCAAAAGAGCTCACCAATGAATAAAAGCAAAGAAAGAGTCAAAGTTTGCCAAGATCTTTTGGAAAGACAAGGTGATGGTTTGGGCTGTGTTATCACTGGTGATGAAACACAGGTGTACCAATACAACCCTGAAAGAAACTGTCAAGTTGTGCAATGGAAGTCAGCCGATTCTCCACAACCAAAAAAGTTCTGTCAGTCCAAATCAAGAGTCAAAACGATGTTGCTAACCTTTTTTTTTTTTTTAATATCAGAGGGATTGTTTATTATGAATTTGTACCAACTGGACAAACAGTTAGCCAAGTTTACTATTTGGAAGTGCTGAAAAGGCTGAGTGAAAAAGTTAGACGACAACAACTTGCTGACAACTCACGGCTCTTGCAACACGCAATGCACCAGCTCACATGACACTGTCTGTGAGAGAGTTTTGAGCTAGTAAACAAATAGCTGTATTGGAACACCCTCCCTACTCACCTGATCTGGCCCTCAATGACTTTTTTCTTTACCTGAAGATAAAGGAAATATTGAAAGGCAGACATTTTGATGACATTCAGGGCATCAGGAATAACATGACCGTGACTCTGATGGCCATTCCAGAAAAAAAGTTCCAAAATTGCTTTGCAGGGTGGACTCGGTGCTGGCATCAATACATAGCATCCCAAGGGGAGTATTTTGAAGGTGACCATAGTGATATTCAGTAATGAGTTATGTAGTCTTTTTTACTAGGATGAGTTCGCAGGTTGGATTGTCAGACTTGTGTGGTCTACTATGCCAGAAATGACACATTGGAAGGAAATGCATCACATTCATTGTCAAAAACATTTCAAGATCTCTCCTGAAGTATAACAATGTCAGTGATAATATCCACATGTCCCCAAGGAAGACCAGTTAACATGACTATTACTCAAACTTATACACCAACAGCTAATGCCAAAGATGAAGAAATTGAAGATTTGTATCAGCTTCAGCAGTCTGAAAGTTGATCAAACATGCATTAACACTGGTGACTGGAATGCAAAAGAAGAAAGGTAGGAAGTTGGAAAATAAGGCCTTGGAGAGAGAAATGACACAGTTGATCTCATGATAGAATTTTGAAGACCACCAACTTACTTCATTGCAAATATAACCACATAATTGGTGAGTACACATGTGAATCTCACAAGATGGAAACTCAGGAATCAAACTGACTACATGTGTTGAAAGGGATGAAGGAGAACCTTATTGCTGTCAGTCAAAACAAGCCAGGGGTGATCCTGGAATAGACCACCAATTGCTCTTACAGAAGTTAAAGTTGAAGCTGGAGAAAATTAAAGTAAGTCCACAAGAGCCAAAGTATAGCCTTGAGTACAAGCATACCTCAGACTGAGCTTTGCTTTATTGAATTTTGCAGATACTACATTTTTTACAAATTGAAGGTTTGTAGCACCTCTGTTGTGTGTTGTGATGGCTCCGCTGACATCTCTGTCCCTCTTCGAAGGTCTCCCTGTACTCCGAGACGTGTTTTTATTGAAACTAGGCCAATTAACAACCCCATGATGGCGTCTATGTGTTTAAATGAAAGGAAGAGTTGCATGTCTCTCATTTTAAATCAAAAGCTAGAAATGATTAAGCTTAGTGAGGAAGGTCTGTCAAAAACTGAGATAGGCAGAAAGCTAGGGCTTTTGCACTGAGCACTTAGCCAAGTAGTAGATGCAAATGACAAGTGCTTGAAGGAAATCCAGTGTGACTCCAATAAACACACAAATGATAAAGAAGCAAAATAGCCTTATTGCTGATATGGATAAAGTTTTAGTGATTTGGACAGAAGATCAAACCCATCACAAAATTCTTTTAAGCCACAGCCTAATTCAGAGCAAAGCCCCAATTCTCAATTCTGTGAAGGCTGAGAGAGACGAGGAAGCTGCAGAGTCAAGATCTGAAGTTAGCAGAAGTTGGCTCATGAGGGACACAGAGAGAAGCTGTCACCATAACGTAAAAGTGCAAGGTCAACCAGCAAGTTCCATTGCAGAAGTTGCAGCAAGTATCTGGAAGGTCTGTCTAAAATAATTGATGAATGTAGCTACAGTAAACAGATTTGCAGTTTAGATGAATCTGCCTTATATTGGGAGAAGATATCATCTAGGACATGATATTATTTAAAGGAAAAGTCAATGCCTGTCTTCAGAGCTTCAAATGATAGGCTGATTCTCTTGTTAGGATCCAAGTTAAAGCCACTGCACATTTACCATTTCAAAAGCTAGGTTCTTTAAGAATTATGTTAAATCTGTTAAACCTGCACTTGATAAATAGAACAACAAAGCCTGAATGACAACAAATCTGTTTACAGCAGGTGTACTGATATTTTAAGCCCATTGTTGAGACCTAATGCTCAGTGAAGAAAGATTTCTTTTAAAATATTACTGTTCACTAACAATGCAGTTGTTTACACAAGAGCTCTGATGGAGACATCGAAGGAGATTAATGTTGTTTTCAGTATCCTTTCTGCAGCCCGTTGATCATGTGGTAATTTAGACTTTCCAGTATTATTCTTAAGAAATACATTTCATAAAGCTATAAACCCAACTTAGTGCCATCGAGTCAGAACAACTGCCCTCAATAGTGATTCCTCTGATGGGCCTGGGCAAAGACAATGGAAAACCTTCTGGAAACGATGAACTATTCTAGATGTCATTAAGAACATTCATGATTCATGGGAAGAGGTCAAAATATCAACACTAACACTGCTGTGGAAGAAACTGTTTCTAATCCTCATGAGTGACTTTGAGGGTTTCAAGACTTCAGTGGTGGAAGTAACGGCAGATGTGGCAGAAATAGCAAGAGAACTAGAATTAGAAGCAGAGCCTGAAGATGCACCTACATTGCTGCAATTTCGTGGTAAAACTTGAATGAATGAGGAGGTGCTTCTTATGAATGAGCAAAGAAAGTAGATTTTTGTGATACAGTCTACCTTTGGTCAAGATGCTGTGACCGTTGTTAAAACAATGACAAGGGACTCAGAATATTACGTTATCTAAGTTAATAAGGCAGTGGCCAGGTCCGAGAGGACTGATTCTATGTGAGTAAAATGCAGCACAGTGTACCACTGCATGGTACGGAAGAGCTTTCATGAGAAGAGTCAATCAGTGTGACAAACTTCATTATTGTCTTATTTTAGGAAATTGCCACAGCCACCCCAGCCTTCAGCAACCACCACCACCACCATGATCAGTCAGCAGCCATCAACAGTAAGGCATGACTCTTCCACCAACCAAAAGATTATAACTCGCTGAAGTCTCAGATGATGGTTTGCCTTTTTTAGCAATGAAGTGTTTTTTATTAAGACATGTATGTTGTGTTTTTAGACATAATGCTTTTGTATGCTTAGTACATATAGTGTAAACATAACTTTTATATACAATGGAAAACTGAAATCTTCATGTGAATAATTTTATTGCAATATTTAATTTATTATGGTGGTGTGGAACTAAACCTGCCATATCTCCAATGTATGTCTGTATATCCTATCTGAACTTGAGACTATTGAACACTAACTCACAAAGACAAGCTGTGGAATGACATCACAGGTATCATAAATGAAGAAAGCAAAGAGTTATTTAAAAGATAAGAAAGAAAAGGTCAATATGGATGTCGAAAGAGACTTTGAAACTTGCACTTAAATGTAAGGTAGCTAAAGTGAACAGAAAAAATGATGAAGTAAAAGAGCTGAACAGAAAACTTCAAAGGGCAGCTCAAGAAGACACAGCAACATATTATAATGAAATGTGCAAAGTCCTGAAGTTAGAAAGGTAAAAGGGGAAAGCATGCCTGGTATTCCTCATGTTTAAAATTGAAGAAGAAAATTCAAGCCTCCTGGTGCAATACCAAAGGATGCTACAGGCGAAATATTGAATGATGCAGGAAGCATCAAAAGGAAATTGAAAAAAATGCACAAGGTCACTTTACCAAAAAAAATTGGTCAGTGTTTGACTATTTCAGAACACAGTGGTACTGAAGGAGGAAGTCCAACCTGCACTAAAGGGAGTGACAAAAAACAAGGCTCCAGAAACTGAAGGAATACCAATTGAGATGTTTTGACAAACAGAAGTGTTGGAGGTGCTCATTTGTCTATGTCAAGAAATTTGGAAGACAGCTATCTGTCCAACCAACTGGAAGAGATCCATATCTGTGCCCATTCTAAAGACAGGTGATCCAACAGAATGCAGAAATTATTGAACAATATCATTAATGTCACACACAAATAAAATTTTGTTGAACCTCATTCAAATGCAGGAGTGGCTAGATGGAGAATTGCAAGAAGTTCAAGATGGGTTCAGAAGGGGACCTGACAAAAGGGATATCGTTGCTGATGTCAGATGAATGTTGATTGAAAGCAGAGAATACCAGAAAGATGTTTTCTTGTTTTTTATTGACTATGCAAAGGCATTTAATTGTGTGAACCATAACAAACTGTGGATAATATTGCAAAGAATGGAAATTTCAGAACACTTAATTGTGCTCATGTACATAGGCCAAGAGGCAGTTTTTCAAACAGAACAAGGGAGTAACAAAAGGTATGTGCCAAGAGTTGTATCCTTTTGCCACATTTATTCAATCTTTGTATTGAGTAAATAATCTGAGAAGGTGAATTACATGAAGAATGTGGCATCAGAATTGGAGGAAGATTGATTAACAACCTGAGATATACTGATGACACAGCTTTGCTTGCTAAAAGCGAAGAGCACTTGAAATACCTACTGATGAAAATCAAAGACTACAGCTATCAGCATGGATCATACTTTAACATAAAAAAAAAAATTTCACATATGGACCAATTAGCAGCATCATGATAAATGGAGAAAAGATTGAAATTGTCAAGGATTTCCACTTACTCAGATCCACATCCAACACTCACGAAAGCAGCAGTCAAGAACTCAAATAACATATTGCATTTGGCCGATCTGCTGCAAATCCACTAAAACCCGCTGCCATAAGGTCGATTCCAACTCATAGCAACCCTATAGGACACAGAAGAACTGCTCCATAGAGTTTCCAGGAGCACCTGGCAGACTAGAACTGCCAACCTTTTGGTTAGCAGTCTTATCACTTAACCATTTTACCACTAAGATTGCCTCTGCTGCAAAAGACCTCTTTAAAGTGTTCAAAAACAAAAGATGTCATTTTGAGGACTAAGGTGTGCCTGACTCAAGCATGATATTTTCAGTCATCTTAGATGCATGTGAAAGCTGGACAGTGAATAAAGAGGACCAAAGAATAACTGATGACTTTAATTATGGTGCTGGAGAAGACTACTGAATATACTAGGAACTGCCAGAAGAACAAATAAACCTGTCTTAGAAGGAATACAGCCAGAATGCCCCTTAGAAGCTAGAATGGCAAGACTTTGTCTTAAGTACTTTGCACATGTTGTCAGGAGGGACCAGTTCCTGGAAAAGGACATCATGCTTGACAGAGGGTCAGCAAAAGAGAAGACCCTTAACAAGCTGGATTAATGCAGAGGCTGTAACAACAGGCTCAAGGATAACAATGATTGTGAGATGTTGCAGGACTCGGCAGTGTTTCATTTGGTTGCTAGGAGTCAGAACCAACTAGACGGCTTAACAGCACCATTTTTTTTTTTGTGTGTGTGTGTGTATATATATGGATTTATGTATATATACTTATATATAAAACCCACTGCCAACAAATTGATTCCTACTGGTAGCCACCCTAACAGGACAGAGTAGAACTGCCCCATAGGGTTTCCACGGAGCAGCTGGTGGATTCAGACCTCTGACTTTTTGGTTAGTAGCTGAGCTCTTAATCATTGTATCTTTAGATCTCTGTCTCTGTCTCTTTCCCTCTCTCTACCAAATTTATACCTATACTGTCAATAATTGGGTGTGTTCAAGAAGACTCTAGTATTCAAGACTCACAAAACCATCAGTGCTGTTGTTGAGAGGATCCCTGCAGTCCCTAAATTCCTTTGTGGATATCTGGGTTAACAAGCCCTTCTGTGAGACTCTGAATGGGACTGTTATAGCAATCAGCCTAAAGGAATTTGTACCTCAAGCTGCATCAGTAGTAAATCCATACCAATACCAACTCAGGCTTTGGAAGATATAGCAGACCAGAGACTTCCCACTTGGGCCTGTCCCATGCACCATTGTGGTGGCACCATTGGCCAGCCCATTTAGGTATGAGTACCTGCAAGGTTTCCTTTTCTTCCTCCTTCCAATCTTGATTTCAAAAAATGATTAGAAGCTCTTTTCTGGTTAATAAATGATTTCTAAACTGATTGTTTTACTCTACCTGGTAGTGTTTTTATTTTAGCAAAAGATAGAACTTTACGTGAAAAATATATTTTTAAGATTGCTGCTGAATGTCCAGTGATCAGAGGGAGACATTTACTTTTTGAATGCAAAGAATTCCTTCCCCCTCTCCCCGCTATCTAGTTGGGTTTGACTCATAGCGACCTTAGAGGTCAGAGTAGAACTGCCCCACAGAGTTTCCAAGGAGCACCTGGCAGATTTGAACTGCTGACCTTTCATTAATAGACATAGCACTTAACCCACTACACCACCAGGGTTTCCAAGAACTTCTTCCTAGTCTCCCTGAAATTGCATTATTTAAGTAACTAGTATATATATAAGGCTATAATAATTTCCCTCTCCAGTCCTAGGACTTTAGAGCCTGTCTTAGTCATCCAGTTCTGCTGTAACAGAAATACCACAGATGGATAGCTTAACAAAGATAAATTTACTCTCTCACACTCTGGGAGGCTAGAAGTCCAAATTTAGGGTGCCAGCTCCAGGGGAAGGAGCTCTTTCTGTTGGCTCTAAGGAAAGGTCCTTGCCATGAGTCCTCTCCAGTTGAGGAGTTTCTCAGTGCAGGGATCTCAGGTCCCATGGACACATACTGTTTCCTTGGTCATGTAAGGTCCCATGTTTCTCTGCTCGCTTCTGTCTTTTATATGTCAAAAGAGACTGGCTTAAAACACTACCGAATTTTGTAGATGGAGTGCTTCCTCATTAACATAACTGCTCCCAATCCCACCTCATCAACATCACAGAGGCAGAATTTCCAACACAAAGGAAAATCTCATCAGATGACAAAACAGTGGGCTGATCACACAATACTGGAAATCATGGACTAGCCAAGTGGACAGGCATTTTGGAGGAACACAATTTAACCCATGACAGAGCGTCTTCAGGTATTCCCCACTGTCATGTTGATGGACAAATGCATTTTCTGAGGTTGTTTTCTGTCTTTTTCAGCACCTATGAAAACTGAGGTGGTTGAGAGTGAAAAGATCAAGCTACAGCAAGTTCTGACTCCGTAACATTTTTGTAAGAGGTATGTCTTCCAGAGGTTCTATAACTTGGATAGACTTGAGTTTGAGCCATGCTGAGACCTCAGCAACCACGAGCTAATGAACAGGGAAAGGAAAGTGAGGCCAGTTAGGACCTAGAGGAAGATGACCTGTTTGCATGTGGCTGGTGGGCTGTTCAATACATAATGCTCAAGAAACACCACAAGCTTAGTTACTGTCAAGTAAAAATCAGTGCAGAAAGGGTCTGATGTGATAAGCATGAACTCACTGAGCTAGATTACAGGCCCTGGGAGTTTCTGGAAGGCAATGGCTACATTTTATTGAGCATAGTAACTGCAGTACCAAACCTGGACTAGTGAGTGTCCTATATAGGTACAGCATGGAATGAATAATAAATGAGTAAGGAGTTACATCATGGTTCTGCCAGCCTCAGTGCCTTTGCATCCACTGCATCCTCTGATTGGAGTGTTCTTCTGCCGTTTCTTCACCTAATTAATTCCTATTCATTCTTTTGGATCTCAACATAAGCAGCACTTTCTCAAGACTTCTTCCCAAATGGTTTCATGACCCCCTGCACAGTATCATGTGGATCCTTGTGCTTTTTCTTTATGATACCAGGTCATATTTACATATTTGAGTAATCACTTTATTGAACTCTGTTGGCTGGCAAACAAGACTAAACAAAGTCTGTAGGGGGCTGACATCATAATTGTGCTGTCAGCATCTAGGACAGTGCATGGCGTACAGTGAGTGCTCAGTAAATGCTTGATGAAACAATGAATGCATACATGAATGAATAAACGGAAGTTGCTGGTGGTTGGTCCTTTAACAACATGATACAATCAGATTGTTTGAACTCCCATCCCTTCTGAGGATGGTCACAGGATGAGAGGAATCCGCAGTCAGAACCTGGGCATAGAAGCAAAGCTGTGATCCAGAGTTCAGCGGGTACCAGACTGCCCAGTAGTCATCTGAATACACCAGCCTCTGTGACAGTAGCTTATCAGTGTCCTGGATGGTAAACCAGAGTCAGTTCGAGAAGAGATAGGAATGATCTGTAAAGGGAATCAGAATAGAACAGGTGCAGGGCCAGACAAAAACAAAGGGTAACTGTGAAAGCAAGTGTAGATAACACTATGGACCAGGATTCCTTTCTCCTGCCTTCTTCATCTCTTTTTTCAATAGCTTATTCCTCCCCATGGATATTGCAGTGGCCAGTATTCTGCCATATCATTAAACTCTAGAAAAAGAAAGTGGCTAAGCTATGAAATATCATCTGATTAATTCTTTTTCTATTTTTCTAGAACAGAAGACCACATACTTCAAAGATCTGGTGAGAAAGACCTATGAGTTAACATCTTGAAGACACCATCTTCAGAAACCAATAGTGTTGCATGTTCTTAATGACTGCATAAATTTTCTTTAAGTATCCATTTTTGTACATTTTCCTTTGCAAGTTTCTAGCCAACCTCTTTGTTATCTCTCCAGTTGTTCCCAGAATACAAGAAAATACTACCATCAGTGATAGTGGGCTGCAGCCTATATGTGAAACAACCTCGCCCTAATGCAGCTCCACTCCCTATGCCAAGAGCCAAATTTAATTCTCTAACTGCTTCTTTTCATCTCAGAGCACATGTATGAGCTAAGCCTGTCTGAATGGTTCCTGGTCTGGGAATAACGCTTAGGACCAATGCCTCCTGTTGAAGATCTAGCCACCTGTCTTAGAATTAGAAATCGTGACTGTATGCAAAACTCACAGTTCCTGAAATCCTGACTTTGATCTGCCCCGAGTTTTAAGGTGGTCCCTCATCTCATTTTGTATACCTGGGACTAAACAACTACCTCTTTAGTCAGGATGCAAGCGATGTATTTTATGGTTTTCTGACATAATGTTAATATTTTGATATACAAAGAAATCTGTGCTATAATAAAAGAATCACTATGTCCTGGAGGGCAGCCTACCTGCTAAGGTTAGGCTTCACGAGAAAAGTGTGCTGGCAGCAGTGAACAGACCAACTCAAACTGGGAAAATTGAGAGACAGAGATAGAAACTGCTCTGAATCCTAAACCAATTTCCACCTAGGCTATTGCTAATATTGAGGGAATCCATATATCTGATAAGCTACTAAGCCTTTGCAGAGAGCAATGAATCAAGCTAGAAAGCACTGACCACTGCAAAACTTATTTTTCTTTTTGAAGAAAATATCTAGGATAATAATCTAAGGCAACTGTGCATTAATCAATAGAGACATCATGATACTGCCAAGAGAAAGAGGGAAAAAAAGAAACATCTCAGCCAACAGAGATGCTGGCAAAACAGCCAGTCCTTCAAGAAGCCTTGGAACAAGAAACAAAAGGACAGCCTACCCAAAGGGAAATAAGACAGCCAGTAGTTTCTCTGGTGTTCGGTGACAGAATTCAGTGATACCTATAATACTGTGTTGTTTTATTTGGCTGGAAGCAGGCTGGAGGAGAGAGAGCTGTTATCTTGGTAATGGAGTAAGCAAAGAGATGACTGGAACGCTTTCAAGTAACACTGGAGAAAGAACTGGAGTGTGGCTCAGAAGGACAGGGACCAATATCACTAAGAGGCTTAGTTAGGCTCCGTATCCTAAGGGTACAGGACCAGTTGACCCAGTATAGGGCTGGCAAACTTCTATCTGAAGACTGTCTATGCTCAAGACAACAGCAGTAAAATTGAGCAAAGTGCCGGGAGCCAGCCCCGACAGCTTTTTCAGGGCACCATGAAGGGAGGGTAAGGCGTCCCGGAGGAAATGAGACTGAGACAGGAAAGAGTTTTGGACAATGGCAGCCTGTTAAGGTCTGTCTTCCTTTATTTTTTATAGTTGAGGTGACGTGATTTTCACCCTGCCCCCTGACCACACAAGCTATTGGCTAACAAGAAACCTATACCTCCGTGGTCTTTATTTTCATGTTAATTATTAGGGCCTTCTGGATAATGGCCCGAGACAAGTGGTCTTTTTACATATTAACTATTCGAGCCTTCCAGATAATGGCCCGGGACAAGTGGTCTCTTTACATGTTAATCATTAGGGCCTTCTAGGTAGTGGCCCGACCTTGAGCTCAACTAGCTCTGTTCTTCAAGGTCAGGAGGTGCAGGAGGAGGGGGATGTGCAGTTGGGGCAAAATATTATCAAGGACAGTATGGCCAGAAATACGTCACGGGTGAAATGCCTCCACCCACTGTCACATAGGCCCGTAACTTTGTTCACAAAGGCCTTTGTGGGTGACGGGCCTCGGCAGTAAAGGAGATGAATATAAGTGCCCAGTAGAAACAAGCTGGGAAGCCCTGGCTCTGAGGAAGATTCCCTAAGGAATTGAACAACCTCAGTCTAAAGTCTAAGAACTCTGAGAGTCATATGCCCAGTGAAACTGGGGAAGATGACACAAACAAGCAGGGGAACATCTATGACTCTGCACCTTCTAGAAGATCTCAGGAAAAGGGAAGTTGGTGTGTGCCAGGTGAATTAGCACTGAGATGAAACATTTTTGGATGTGGAGAACCTCAAAATGTGGAGAGGGAAGAAGACAAGGAAGGAACATGGAAGGAGAGTTTGAAAGAGACATCTCCTCTCCACTCTGAGAAAGAAACGTAAACTGGGTTCTGCTTGTCTGCTAGGGGCCCATAGTAAGGTTCCATTAAAAGTTTCAGCAGATTCCCTCAGAGTTCAGCATGTATGGAATTAATCATCCTATTTGATTGACAGGTGGGGAGAGAAGCACTTGGGCCTAAGAAATATCTTAGAAGGTAAAAAAACAAAACTCACTCAGCCTCAGAGATTTGAGGACTTTCATTAGAACAACACATTTCAAACCAAAATCAAGATTCTAAAGTTGGAAACAAGGAGCATTATGAGCATAGGCCTGGAACTCTCCCCAGTGGTCAAAGCCCAGATAAAAACGTTTCTCTTCCACAATGCCTGGCTGTATTCACCCTGGAGGAGAGATAATTCCCATTTTCTTCTTCTCAGTTTATATAAAAAGTGAAAACCTATTACATGAAGAAAGATTTGTTTTTATTCCACTTAAAGGGCTTTGACCAGTTGCTGTGGAGTCGATTCTAACTCATGATGAACCCATGTGTGTCTGAGGAGGGCTATGCTCCACAGGCTTTTTCTGTGGTTAATTTTTCACAAGTAGATCACGAAACCTTTCATTTGTCATATCTCTAATGGTCTCCGGAAGGTTGTAAGCTGCTGAGCTAGCCAGGTGCATCCTTGTAATATCACATTTGTGTGCCCTGCCCTTGGCTTTGTTAGTCTCCAAGCACCTTATTGCTTCCTAGTATGTGTTGTACAGAGTAGTTCTCAATAACGCTGATTTAAAAGTCTATGCTTTCTGCTTCCACTTCAGTAGTACTCCTTGTAGCTCAGTACTACCCACCCGGTTGGTCCTCTTAGGGCTGCGTTCTTCCTCTTAACATCTCTATGGAACCCCTGGTGGCATAGTGGTTAAGTGCTATGGCTGCTAACCAAAGAGACAGTAGTTCAATATCACTAGGCACTTCCTGGAAAATTCCATAGGGCAGTTCTACTCTGTACTGTGGGATCACTATGAGTCAGAATTGATTCAACGGCAATGGGTTTGGTGTGGTTTCGGTAACATCTGCAGGGTAGCCCCATTCTCCAGTCACTCTGGCTTAGAGCTTCTGAATCATCCCAAATCCTCTCCACCTTCCTCTCCCTAAACCATTATATAAGAATAGGCGCTTTTGTACATTTATCTTAACAATAAGATTTTTAAAAAATTCAAGTAAAAATCATAGGTTCTGAGGACAGCTAGGAAATTGGGAATTAAGAGTGAGACATTTGCTTTTGCATGTGTAAAGCTCTATACTGTTGAATTTTTAGTTATGCATTGGTATATACATCAAGCAAGTTTAACGTAAACATATTCCTTTGACTATAAAATAAATACAAATGTACATACGTATAAAGTCTGAAAGTAGATAGACAAATCCTGAAAAGAAAGATATTAATCCCCATGAAGGCAGAGATGTGTCTGACTTCTTTTCCAACGGATCCCAGGTATCTAAGACAGTGCCTCAAATGTTTTTGTTTGTTCATAATAAATGAAATATTAATGCATCCTCTGGTGAAAATGTCTCTCCCTTGTATATTAAATTTTCTAGATATGCTGTCTTCAAAGTACAGAGAAAAGAAAGCGAATTAAGTTACAGAAGACCTTAGGTATGGTAACAGTATTGGCTAACATTTACCAACTGTTTCCAGTGCAGTACATCTTACCTTCTAAATTTTAAACTCATGGTCTCATTTCATTCTCATAACAGCCCTATGATGTGAGTAGTGGGATATTAGGTCCATTTTGCTAATGAGGAAACCTAGGCACAGAGAGGTTAAGGTGACTGACCTAAGGTTGCTAAATTAGTCAGAAGCAAGGCTGGGGAACTTACACAGAACAACAGCCCTCCTACCCCTTTATTTTTCTGTCTTGTATTTTCTGTTGATAAAAAAAGACAGCACTGTGCTTGGCTGCGGGTTGAGTATCTATACCACATATTTACACTACACTGCCGCAGCCCCACAGACAGTGACCTCCAAGGGATCTGTCTGAGTTTCCACAGGCCATTCCATCCTCTTATGAGGCCAGAAGCTGTGGTTGATAAGACACACAGTAAAACCAGTGAAAATATACTTCTAGTCAGAAGGAAGGTGAGTTATATTCTCTGCCTCCAACTTCTTTCTCTTTACCCCACTACTCAGCATTCTTTCTCAGTAGACTCTCTGTTCCACTCTGAAGTCAGCTCATCCACTCACTGGCCTCACATTTATTAATCCAGCTTAGAAAGCAGAGTCATCTCTGACTACTTCCCTTTGACCTTTCCCTCGGCACCTACTGTCCCCCCAGCACCCCACCATGTTTGATCATTTGATTATCACTGCACCAAGTGAGTAATCCTCTAACCCCAGCTTATTTGTTTCCTCTGTTCCCTATCTTCCATCCTGGAGGATTTCTTTAGGTGACTAATGATCTTTAATTGTCTGCCCATGACTAAGAATGAGGTAATTAGTTTTGCAGGCTGTGAATCTCTGGATAGGGCTTGTCAACTTTATCTTTAAAGGGACCTTGGCACGACTTCATTGAGAAACTATCTTTGGATCTTCCCTCTTGAGCTTAGAGTTTTCCAGTATCTGGAAGTAGAAGTCTGGCTGTCATCATTTTAGGGGCCTAGTGTGAAAAAAAGATTGTGAACGGGGACAGGCTTGGAAGAGCCTGTACAGTCTTCATTCGGCATGCACAAATTCACTTGATTCAGACCTTTTCAGTAAGGTAGCCCATCTTCAGCTGTTAGTGTCATCTCCCAGTTTAAATGCTTCCTGTTTCACCCTGTCCTGAGAATAAGTCTCCAGACTTCCACCAGGATTGGAGAGAAGGAAACTACCTAGTGGTGTGAAATGAGAATGGAAAGCCCAATTCTAGCTGCTTCTGAAACAGCTTTCACCCCGTCCTCCTTATTTTGGTTTTCATCTTTCTTACCTTTACCCTCAATTCCGAACACTCCGGTCTTGCTGGTTCCTAGGACTCTAGGGTATTAAATCAGGTTGTTTCTCAGGTATCTTCATCAATGGGAGGATTTGGCTGTCCTGGCTTGCCAAATCAGGTACCACTCATCCACCTGCTTTGCAGATTGCAAAATTTTGTCACCATTATCTTGTCCTGTTATGCTTGTGCTTGTTGATTTTTTTCCCATTCAAATAAAAGGTCATTTTTCTGTATTTTGCTGTAAGTATAGCTGAGTTTCAGAAGGGAGTGAAATTAGATAGTGTATTTAACCTGCATGTTACCCAGCGCTCCACTCTTCTTTCTTCAGGGGTTGCCCCATTAACTGGCCCTGACCTAAGACAGCAACAGTGGGACTTGGAGCTCACTCAGCTATTTACCAATCTTCTTTTTCCTTTCTCATATTAGAAAATCACGTGCCCGCCCGATCAAACTACTAATCATTTGCCAAATACAGCTAGTATTTTCTGGGATGTCTTCACTCATGCTATTCTGTATCTCTGAAACATTTCTCTCCATCTTTCTCTACAGAAATCTCACTCATCCTTATTGGGTCAAACACTACTACCCCTATTGGGCCACCTACCTCATACCACTGTGAAAGCTGCACATGATCGACACCATATTCTTGGATCACAGAAAACCTCTTCTAACAATAATCAGCTTCTATGCCAACACCTTATCCACCTACCATCATGGCTTTGCCCACTGGCCAATATATAGAGGAGCTCTAGGTTTCCACTGGGAAACTGAAATCACTGGACAAGTCAATGTTCCTGTATTGTGCAAACAGCATTAGTCCTAAATCCCTGGGTCTACAGAGTTCCTGCTGTACATGCCAGCTTTTCCCCAACCATTCTGGTTTTCAATCACTGAATTGCCAGCTGTTCTTGCCACCTGTCTTTGTCTCACCACTTCAGCCTGGTGATAAGTCCCTCCTCCCAGATTAGGACTTCGGTTTCCCCCACCCCAAGTGTGTCTTGGACCTGATGCTTCATAAAGCTACCTCTGACCACCCATGATTACAACCCTGCCACCCACCTTGGCCTCCAGAACCTATTATTTCAGGGTATTTATACCAGACTAGTACTTCTCAGGCAGCAGGAAGGAGGATTACAGAGCACATGGCTCGCTGAACACAGGTCAAGGTGTGCCATCAATTTACCCATTCATTTTAGTAGACATTCTCATTAACAGAAGAAAAACCTCTCATTTCATGAAATCATATAGTTTTAGAGCTTAAAACAAGTCAAACAGTTCTTGAACCTCATGGTAGGTGGTGGTTGGGTACTATAGGAATTGGGAAGTGTAATTGGAGAGAAGAGACACTGACAGTGAAGACTCAGAGGTGAGCATGCACAGATTTGTGCAGTTGTTGTCATGGCTACAGTAGACTCCAAACAAATTCATCGACACTGAGTCAATTCTGACTCATAGTGATCCCATAGGACAGCGTAGAACTGACCCATCAGGTTTCTAAGGAGCACCTGGTGAACTCGAATTGCTGACTTTTCGGTTAGCAGCCGTAGCACTTAACCACTATGCCACTAAAACCAAACCAAACCCAGTGCTGTCGAGTAGGGTCTGACTCTTAGTGACCCTGCAGGTCAGAGTAGAACTGCCCCACAGAGTTTCCAAGAAGTGTCTGAGGGATTTGAAGTGCCAACCTTTTAGTTAGCAGACACAGCACTTAGCCCACTGAGCCACTGTTTGCACTATACTTCTACGGTTTCCTAAGGTGAGCTAAAGTGGAAAAACGCTCATCTATAACATCATTTATAACTTAAAGCTTTCCAGTGTATGATAAAACTTTCTAAACATGTGGAAAGGTGTCTTCATCTATCCCGTCTGCGTCTCTTAAGAAAATGCTTTTCTGCAAACAGTGTTGCAAGCGTTAAGGATAAAAGACACAGAGAATAAGAGGTCAGAATCAGTGGTTTTCAAATCTTACAAAGAGACTGACAAAATTCCTCACTTCTCAAATTATTTCATATTAATTTACTCTTTAAAATACACGATTAATAAATTCTCTTCTGTTGATAAGGAAAGAGAAACATCTCAGTAGTGCTACACATCTAGGGCCTAAATCAGAATCACACGACTGGGGAACTGTAGACAGTACATCTTGGGTCAGAGCTGTCTACTTGTGAAGTTGTCAGAGAGAATTAGGTACCCTTGCCTTCCTCAGTCCAGCACCGTTTAGTCTCTGCTGTGTTCATACACACACAGCACAATTTTTTAAAAAATAAAGAAAAGTTACAAAGAAGTATAACTTGACAAAGACTGCAGTGTTCAGTTGTCTTAGTCACCTAGCGCTGCTATAACAGAAATACCGTCAGTGAATGGTGTTAACAGAAATTTATGCTCTCATAGTATGGGAGACTAGAAGTCTGAATTTAGTGTGCTAGCTCCAGGAAAAGGATTTGTGTGCCTGTTGGTTCTGGGGGAAGGAATATCCTTGTTACTAATCTTCTATGGTTGAATACTTTCTCAACACAGGAATCATGGGTCTGAAGGATACCTTACTCTCCTGGCTCTTGTTGCTTGGTAGTATGAGGTCCCCTTGTCTCTCTGCTTGCTTTTGTCTCTCTCTCTCTATTTTTAATTTTTTTATTGTAATTAAGTAAAAATTTACAATCCAAGTCATTTTGCCATGTAAAATCCCAAGCTCTTTTATATCTCAAAAGTGATAGATTTAAGACACAATCTGACCTTGTAGATTGAATCTTGCCACTAATTAATGTACCTGTCACCTCATTAAAATCACAGAGACAGGATTTACAACACATAGGAAATCACATCGGATAACAGAAAGGTAGGCAATGGCAATACTGGGAATCATGGACTAACCAAGTTGACAGGCATTTTGTAGGGGACACAATTCAATCCACTACATCAGTGTTTTTGCATATTGGTAGCCCAGGTATCCAGAGTTCTGTTTGTGTACCAATAAATGTCTATGTCATTCATTATTACCTGAGGTTAAACACTGTGGGTTACCGGTTCCCTAAACATGCAGAAGACAAAGTTAAAAAAAACAAAAAACCCAGCGCCAGGTGATTCTGACAGCCTTAGAGATGGAAGAAATATAGAAAATAGACAGGAAAACCCACTCATTTGTGTGGCAGAATGGGGCACAGAGAGTGAGTCACCAACATCAAAGACGCCGTGACCAGAAGTCAGATTCCTGAGCCTCGATCATTGCCCCTGACCTCGCTCCTTCCCGCTTCCTATCGGCTGGCAGAATGGAACCGGAGATGCCAAGTTGTGCGTGCCAGTAAAGGAAGAGGGGAGCGTGTTAATAAAAAAAGAAGAGAGAGAGACTTTCTTGTATGCTGCTTAGTATAGCCTATCTCATTCTACATTACCTGAGTACATACTTTAGTTCTTGATCGGATTGTAAATTTCCTGACTTGGCGTATTTTCTCATTTCGCTCCCAAATGCTACAAAAGCCTAGAACAAAGTAAGCACCTGTGCTCCAAATGGAAGAAAAACAAAAAATTCTGAAACTCAGGACTGCATTCCTGTGTTCACCCCAACTCATTCATAGTCTTTTCATTAATATTAAACTTCATTACCATAAATGATTTTATTAAAGATATGACCTCTAATTCTCAAAATCAAATGAATTACTAATGATGCCATAAATATCACTTACATTCTGTTAACAGGTAGTCAAATTTAGTTTCTGAACACACTCATGGAAAGAGATAAGAAGCTCACCAAGTCACCGTTTTTGTTAGCGTGGCAGACGGTAGCAGAGTGACGCCTCCCCGAGGGCAAGGCCTTGCGGGTTCAGAGTGGAAAGAAGCCCAGCAGATGAATCCCACTCCCCTTGCTCCCTTCTGTGCATGTAGCTGTGCTGTGAATTGGAAATAGAATCTGCTTTGCCCCCTCCTCCTTCCCCTGGACCACCCTGTGCTGCCTACTGAACTGCCTGGCCCAAAGGAAATGGAGAAGAAAACACTCAAGATAACAAGGAGACAAAAATTTAATTCTCTTATCATTATAATGGGGATTACAAAGCTGTGCTTACCTGAACATTTCTATTACTTGATTTGATTATTAAACTTCACCAGCTTTTAGCCCAATTCATGATCCTAATGACTGATATCTATTAGTCAAGGTTTTAAATAAAATGCATTTTGGCATGTGTCAATATAACAAAGACATTCCAGAAGTGTATTGGACTGAGTTACTCACACAACTAGCACCGATAGCCCCTCAGTCAACACTGTGGTTTTGAATAAAGGAGACAAGTTTCACTCACACTTTTGACATCGCTGTGATGATGTTTGCGTGTGTGTGTGTGTGTGTGTGTGTTTTGCAGAGCTATTCAAAATCTTTCTCATTTGCCTGCACTCACTGCTTTTGAGTAGATTCCAACTCGTAGCGACACTATAGGACAGAGTAGAACTTCCTGCCCCACGAGGTTTTTCCAAGCGTGGCTGGTAAATTCAAACTACTGACTTCTAGTTAGTGGTAGATTTCTTAACAATTGTGCCACCAGGGCTCTCTTTTTTGTTAGAACATAGAACTTTTAGAATCCTTTATCTCAATCACTGTAAAGTCTCTATGGAGCTCATAATTCTTTTATGTAGCAAGAGCAGCTAGAAAATCTCAGAAATTAGTAGCTATAATGATTAAGGTTTGGAGAAATGGGGAAAAAAAGGTTTAGTGAAGCATGAACAGAAACTTGGGGTCAGATAGACCTTGGGCTACTGACTTAATCTCTCTGATTCTTGGCTCCCTTATTTGTAACATAGGGTTAATAATACCTACCTTCTCAGGGGGTGAAGCCTGGTGGCATAGTAAAGTGCTACGGCTGCTAGCCAAAAGGTCAGTAGTTCAAATCTTCTAGACATTCCTTGGAAACTCTAAGGGGGCAGTTCTGTCGTGTCCTATAGGGTCTCTATGACCCTATAGGACTCTACAGCTCTACAGCAATGGGTTTCATTTGGTTCTCATGGGATTAAGGGGAATCTAAAAGACATAATATTAAACAGGGAAAAAGAGAGAATAAAGGAGGGAAGGAATAAACAAATGAATGAATGAATGGAAAGAACAAATGAATGAAAGGAAAGAAAGCAAGAGATGAAAGAAAAGGAAAGAAAAGAGAAGAAGGGAGGGAAGGGAGGGGAGTGGTGGGGAGGGAAGGGTAGGGCAGAGCAGGGGAGGGCAGAGCAGGCAGGGCAGAGCAGGAGCGGGGGGAGGAAATTCCCCAGCAGCTGAGCCTTTTGCTGCAGAGGGCAGGACTGGTAGTGGTTAGGGAGCATTAGTAGTGGGAGGATGGGAGCAACACGCTACATCAGAGTAACAGGGGGTGAAAAGTGTGAATTCTTTCATCTAGCATTCAGTCCAAAGTCCCCACATCCTGCTGAAAGCCATAAATACTCCTGCTCCTCTCCTTCATCCTCCATAGATGAAGACGTCCCCCTCCCAGCATTACAACCCGGGGACTGAGATGATTTGTGCTGGCACATCACACTTGCTGTGTCTTCCTTTCGTCAAAGCTGTCATTCCAGGATTTCCTCTCTCTTCCCATTGCCAAGATTATGTATAAGCACAGTCAATTTTTTTAATAAAGAAAATCACAAAAAGAAAAGTAACTTGTCAATGATTACAACGTTCTGCACACTGGCAGTGGTGCCAGCTTGGTATAACTCATTGGTCGCCCTGGGTACCTGGAGATCTGATTGTATAGCCAATGTGCAATAACATCTGCTTCACTCAATGATATCTAACTCTCTGTTAGGTGGCATGAACCTCTGTCCTTAGGAAATACAACATGACATCCTAAAAAGTCAGGCTAGGAGGAAAAGGATGTCTCTAGTGGACCAGGAGGAGCCCTGGTGGCCAGTGGTTGAGCGCTCAGCTGTTAACCAAAAAGTCAGTGGTTCAAACCCATTAACAACTTCACAGGAGAACGATATGGTGGTCTGCCTCCATGAAGACTACAGACTTGGGAGCCCTATGGGGCAGTTCTACTCTATCCTATAGGGTCCTATGAGTCAGAAATACTCCATGGCAAGCAGTTAGTGGGCCAGTGGCAGGGGATCCCAGCCTACAGCAACCAGGCAGGGGATGGTTTTTAATGCTGCGGAACTAGAGGCAGGAAAACCAGTTATGAAGTTGGAGCGATTAGGCCCTAGATTGGTCATTTCTGAAGGACTAGATGGGGAAGCCTCCTGATGTTTCCAGACTGGATCCTGGTACCCGCGTTCATCAGACCAGGGGCAGGAGGTCCAAGTGGACTCCTCTACAGACGCAGATCCAAATGAGAAGAAAATGGAAATTTACAGGCACTGCCTTAGGATAGATGGACCACAGGAGTTTTCTGTGCTCAGTGTAGGAGGAAAGAAATCCTAAAATATGATGCTAGACAGGTGAGATAAACGAGGCACAGATAACAGATTGGAAATGAGCTCTATGTCTTTGATTTAACCACCAAGGTGGCTGGATGCTTCCATATGTCATAAACTCAGCACAGGAATAGGGCAGAGGTTACCTCCAGGATTGAGAGACCAGAGAAACACACCACAGAGCAGGAAGCAAGAGCTCTTAACTTGCAACTCACTGAGTGTCAAATAATTAAAACTTGTCCTTAAGTTCATATTTTGCAACCCAGGACATATACCTGAAGCATTTTATTAGAATAGGCCAGGGCACAGTCAGTGTGCTGACTGGTCACATAAACTACTCAGATGCTGTTTCCACCAGTCCACCTGTCGGTTTTTAACTACCCACATCAAGTATTTGCCTCAGGCTTCAGGCCTCTGTAGTTCTGTAGGAACACTTGTTGGGAAAACCTCAAGTCCATTCCACTATTTTAAAAAAACAAACAACACTCAAACTGTCAATTAAAAAAAATTTTTTTTAAGCAATTTACTAAAAATTTCACCCAGTTTTCAGCGGATTTGTTGAACTGTATTGGAGCCACAGTGTTAGAATCGTATTTGAAGCCACCATTATCACTTAAAAGGAGAGGAAAAAGAAAGTACTTTTTAAGGTTAAAAATGAATCCTGTTCCTGTGTTCCAGTCAGCCATGAATATTAACATCTGTGAATGTCCTCAGCGTTTTTAAGAGTCCTGGTTGGAAACCCTGGTGGCGTAGCGGTTAAGCGCTACAGCTGCTAACCAAAAGGTCAGCAGTTTGAATCTACCAGGTGTTCCTAGGAAACTCTAGGGGGCAGTTCTACTCTGTTCTATAGGGTCGCTAAGAGTTAGAGTTGACTCGAAGACAATGGGTTTGGTTTGGGCTGGGAGAAAAACCATTGTGGAAAGACTTAAAGAAGGAAGATGACAAATCAAGGGGATGTGTAAGAATTCTGCTTCTTCCTGAACCGTTGCTTATATTCAAGAACTTGCTAGACAAGCTGCCATCTGAGGTACACCATGGTCCCAACTCAGCTGGAACAGATGATCACCAAGGACAGCAAAGACACGGGGGAAAGAGAACTCAGAAGACAGAAAAGACTCATGTGAACGGGTGACCACATCAACATGTGACCAGAAGAACCAGATTGTTGCCTGGCCACCACCAACGAGGTCCCTGGCCACCACCAGTGGCAGCTGTGATGGGGCTCACAAAGTTGAGCCTTGGTAGCAACAAGAAAAAAAAAAGGGTACACCCTGAGAACTCCACTAAAAGACTGCAGTTAAGCAGTTAATGGTCCAAAGGTCTGGGGGTTCCCCTGGGAGCATGGACCCTAGACCTGATGCTATCCCTGAACATAAATCATTATTGAGGTCAACTCATCAGACAGCAACGGATTGGGCTTGGGGACAGAGAGTGGCTGTGTGGTGTGTGCACTTTATGGTTCTGTGCATCTATAGGATATCGTCCTACTGGCCTCTTACTAGAGGGGAGTGGAGAGGGTAGAGAGGAGGGGACGGGAGATTGTTAAGAGGCTATGACATTTACAGAACAGGTGGGAGGAGTGTGCTGTCACCAGGCAAGGAGAGCAGACGGAGATGCAGATAGGCAGGGATGCGCATTTAAACTGGATTGTACACTTTCACTCAATCACAATTAAAAAAAAAAGAGAACTTGCTAGAAATGATTCATTGGTAGCAGTAAATAGAGTGTCAAATAATTAAAACTTGTTCTTAAGTTCAGATTTTGCAACCCAGGACATATACCTGAAGCATTTTATTAGAATAGGCCAGGGTACAGTCAGTGTGCTGACTGGTCACATAAACTACTTAAATGCTGTTTCCACCGGTCCACCTGTCGGTTTTTAACTACCCGCATCAAGTATTTGCCTCAGGCTTCAGGCCTCTGTAGTTCTGTAAGAACACTTGTTGGGAAAACCTCAAGTCCATTCCACTATTTTAAAAAAACAAACAACGCTCAAGGCAGATAAGAGGAAATTTTGGTCATCAAGGTGCTCAACATTGGAAACTATTATCAGTCTCCCAAAATCTATGTGAAGGAGTAATGCTGCATCATTGCTGTTACCACAATCGTCATCACCACCGTCACCATCAACACCGGTGTCATCTTAGTTGTCATTGGGGCTACTTACTGAGCACACTGTGTACTCGACACTCTGTTAGACAGCCTACATGGGGGTAGCAGGGTAGTCTGAGGTCTTGTCCTACACTGAGACTCAATGCACAAATAATCATAAGAGAGACTTGGTGGAGAAAAGGAGGGTACAAGGAAATGATTCATTTTGAGAAAGAGGGATAGAGAAAGAGAGAGAGATCAAATCCAGACATAGACGTTTGAGTCAGGAATGATGGCAGCAGGGGCTGCTGTTGCCTCACCCATGGCCCCTTTAGTCACCAGCGCACCTGTTTCAGATAATTGTTGGCTGATACAAATCCACCGCTGCCCTTTCTCTGAGATTTGCCCATGGCCTAACAGGAATCTGCTCACCTGATTCTATCTTTATTTAAAAGATAGAATTTTATCTTTTTTTATTCACCATGATTTTTTGGATTAACTTTAACTTATTTAAAATAGTATTCATCTTGGAAAATTTGCTGGCATAGTATTTAAGAGCTGTATCTGCTAACCAAAAGGCAGCAGTTCAAACCCACCAAGCACTCATTGGAAACTCTCCGGGGCAGTTCTACTCTGTCCTATAGGGTCACTATAAGTCAGAATTGTCTCGCTAGCAGTGGGTTTGGGTTTGCCTACTGAGTTTTGGGTAGCTCCTCAAACTTTGCAACACTTACTTCACTCTAGTCCTGGTCATACTCCACCCTCCACTACCTCTCTGGGGACAGATGTCAGCCAATAAGTCACTAGCACTGGGGGACAAAAAAGTTAGGACCCCATCTCAAGGTAGGGATAATTATAGTAAACTTATCTTCTAGAGTTCCCCATGGGATCAGATTCTAAGGTCACGCTCCAGCTAGGACCACATTCATGGTGGTGTTTACGAGGCCTGGCAGTTACACTCGTGAACTCATCCTAGACGAAGTGTTGAATGCATCACTGCTGAGTATCATTAGGGTCACCTTTGAAGCACTTCTCCTGGAAGCTATGCATCACTACTAGTTCCTAGTCCACCCTTCAGTATGATTTTGGAACTCTTTTTCTGGAATGGCAATCAGAGCTGTTATCATATTACCCTTGATGTCCTCAGTGTCATCAAAATGCTTCCTTTCAGTATTTCCTTTATCTTTGGATAAAGACAAAAGTCACTGGGGGCCAGATCAGGTGAGTAGGGAGGGTGTTTCAGTACTGTTGTTTACTGGTTATAAACCACCTCACTATACAATTATACAATTATAATTGTACACTATACAACTATACACTATACAACTATACAATTAAGTGCACAAACTTGCCACCATGCCACTGTGTGCAGCAGCTATTCTAGAAAGAGTTCAAGATTGCTTTGAAGGGTGGACCAGGCACTGGTGTCAGTGCACAGCTTCCCAAGGGGAATACTTTGAAGGTAACTCCAGTGACAGACAACAGTGAGGTATGAGGAACTTAGAACAAATGAGTTCATGAACTTAATTGTCACACCTTGTATTCCATGCCCTTTCTTGCTTTCTGAAACTCTCTTTTCCTGAGCACGTGCCCAACAGATTACCTGTCTTAAACTTGGATTCCTGGGAACCCTATCCAAAAGTAGACACTAAGGGTAGGATTTTATAGTTGGATTGTTTTCCAGTTGGATGGCAATGAGGACCTCACCTCAGGCGGTTGATAAAATATTGATACTCCCTGGATGCTGTAACAGTGGGTTAATAAGACTTTTAGCTACAGCGTGCTATGATCAAATATAGATGCAAGGGAATGCACTGATTCTTTAAATATCTTAGGCCAATGGTTCCCAAACTTGTCTGCATCAGAATATCTTAAACTTGGCTGAATCTCTTAAAACTCACTTTAGCTCTGGTCCACGCATTAGGGCCACCAGTGCTGTCCCTATTTTTTTCTTCTATACTCTATCATTTTAGGTTTTATATTTAGGTCTTCGGTCTATCCTGGGTTTGTTTTGTACATGCTTCAAGGTATGGGTCTGCTTCCATTTTCTTGCAAATGGACATCCAGTTTGGGCAGCATTATTTGTTAAAAAGGCTGTCTTTTCCCTATTCGATGGGCTTTGGTCCTTTATCAAAGACCAGTTGACCATAGGTGGATGAATTCACATCTGGATTCCTACTTCTGTTCCATCAATCTATATTTGTGTCATGAATTGAATTATGTCCCCCCAAAATACACATCATCTTGCCTAGGCCATGATTCTCAGTACTGTGTGGTTGTTCTCCATTTTGAGTTTGATGTAATTCTCCCGTGTGTTGTAAATCTTAATCACTGCCTGTAGTTAATGAGGCAAGATTAGGTTATGTTCAAGAGGATTCACGTGGGTTGTGACAGCTTTGCTCAGGTGGCATCCCTGATCCAGTGTAAGGGCAGTTTTCCTGGGGAGTGTCCTGTATCACTTTTTGTGTTACAAGATAAGAGGTGAGACAAAGGAGTAGAGAGAGAGGGACCTCCTACAGCCAACAAACTAGAGCCAGCATCTGAATGCATCCTTTGGACCTGGAGTCCTTGCACTGAGAAACTCCTAATCCAGGGGAAGATTATTAACAAGGACTTTCTCTCCAAGAGCCAATGGACAGACAGAAAGTCTTCCCCTGGAGCTGGCATCTTGAATTTAGATTTCTAGTCTCCTAGACTAACAAAGAGACTAATTTCTGTTTGTTAAAGCCGTTCACTAGAAGTGTTTCTGTTACAGCAACACTGGATAACTAAGACGGTATCTGTTGTTTACCGGTACCGGGGTGTTCTAACTACAGTAGTTGTGTAGTAGGCTCTGAGATCAGGCAGTGGGTGGCATCATACTTCATTCTGTTTCTTCACTAATGCTCCGCATATCCATTGCCTTTTTCATTCACAGATACAGTTTTTTTATCTTGCTAAAGAATTCTGTTGGTATTTTGTTCAAAATTTCCTTATATCTATAGATTGCATTTTATAGGATTGCCATTTTCACAATATTGAATCCTCCTATCCAGGAACATGATATGTTGTCCCACTTACGCAGGTATCTTTTGGTTTCTTGCACTAGCATTTTGTAGTTTTCTTTGTGTAGGACTTTCATTTCCCTAGTCAGATTTTTTTCCTAAGTATGTTATGTTTTTAGTGGCAATTACAGATGGGACTGTTTTCCCCATTTCCTTTTTGCAGTTCCCTTTATTGATGTGTAGAAATCAAACTAATTTTTGTATGTTGATCGTATATCCTGTTATACTGCTGAATCTGTTCGTTCCAGTAATTTTCTGGTGGAATCCTTGGGGTTCTCTATGGGTAGGGTCATATTATCTGGAAATTTCCAATTTGGATACCCTCTGTGTCTTTTTTCTTGCCTTATTGGTGTAGCTAGGACTTCCAGCACGGTGTTAAAAGGGAGTGCTGATAAAGGGCATCCTTATCTTGTTTCTTGTTTCTGTTCTCAGAGGAAATGCTTTCAGCCCCTTTCCTTTGAAAATGACTGTTGGTTTTGCATAGATGACCTTTATTATGTTGAGGAATTTATTTTCTATCCCTATTCTGTTGAGTTTTTATCATGAACCAGTGTTGGACTTTATCAAATGCCTTTTCTGTATCCATTGAGGTTATCATGAGATTTTATTATTTTGTTCTATTACATGTGGAGTACATTGATTGACTTCTAATGTTGAACCATCCTTGCATACCTGGTATGAATTCCACTTGGTTGGGTGTGTTATTATTATTTTTTAATCTGATGATGAGTTCTATTGGCTAGCATTTTATTAGGAATTTTTATATCTATATTCACAAGAGATTTTGATCTGTAATTTTCTTTTTTTCTGTGTCTTTGCTTGGTTTTGGTACTGGAGTTATACTGGCTTCATAGAACAAATTCAGGTAGTATACCTTCCTTTTCTGTGCTCTGAAGTAGTTTGAGAAGTCCTGGTGAAATCACTTTTCTGAATGTTTGGTAGAATTCTCCTAAGAAACTGTCCAGAGCAGGGCTTTTTTCAGTTGGAAGTTTTTTATGGCTTCTTTAATCTCTTCTCTTGTTATGCATCTGTTCCAATTTTCTGTTTCAGTTTATCTTAGTGTAGATATCTTAATCATCTAGTGCTGCTATAACAGAAATAACACAAGTGGCTGGCTTTAACAAAGAGATTTATTTCATCACAGTAAAGTAGGCTAGGAGAGTGTCAACTCTAGTGGAAGACTTTCTCTGCTGGCTCTGGAGGAAGGTCCTTACCATCAGTCTTCCCCTGGGAGCTTCTTTGGTGCAGGGACTCCAGGTCCAAAGGATACCCTCTGCCCCCAACATTGCTTCTTTCCTGGTGGTATGAGACACCCCACTCTCCACTTGTTTGCCCCCCTTTTATATCCCATGAGACTGCCTCGAGGCACAATACAATCTTACACATTGAGTCCTGCCTCACCAACACAACTGCTGCCCGTCCTCCCTCACTGACATCATAGAGGCAGGGTTTATAACATATAGGAACCCCGCACAGTACTGGGACTCCTGTCCCTGCCAAATTGCTACATTTTGGGGAAGAGACACAACACAGTCCAAGATGTCAGATACGTAGTGAGTTTCTAGAAATTTGTCCATTTCTTCTGTTCACAAATTTGCTGAAGTACGATTTTTCACAGTATTCTGTTATGTTTCTTTTTATTTCTTTTGAGTCTGTTGTAATATTACCCATCTCATTTCTTAATTGGGTTATTTGCTTCCTCTTCTGTTTTTCTTTTGTCAGTTTGGCCAGTGGTTTGTCAATTTTGTTGATCATTTCAAAGAACAAACTTTTGGTCTTATTAATTCTTTCTACTGTTTTTCTGTTCTCTATTTCACTTGTTTCTGCTCTAAGGTTTATTATTTCCTTTGTTCTAATGTCTGTGGACTTCTTTTAATGCCCTCTGTTTGAGTTTTAGAGCTAATGTTTTGATTTTGACTTGTTGTTTTTTAATGTGTACATTCACTGCTGTAAATTGAACCCTGAGCACTGCCTCTGCTGTGTCCCAAAGGTTTTAGTATGATGGATTTTCATTCTCATTCCTTTTAGGAACTTTTTTACTCCTCTTTGATTTCTTCCACTATCCAGTTGTTTTTAATCAAGTTGTTATTCGGTTTCCATGTATTTGACTTTTTATCCTTAATCTTCCTGTTAACGGATTTCTACTTTTATGGTGTTGTGACCAGAAAGAAATGGTGTATTATTTCAGCATTTAAGATTTTGTTGAGGATTGTTTTGTGGCCTAAAATGCAGTTCATTCTGGAGAATGTTCCACGTGTTGAAGAAGAATATGCACTTTGCTGTTACTGATTGGAGTGTTCTGCACGTGCCTATGAAGTAAAGTTGGTTGATTTTTGTCTTTAGGCCTTTGGTATTTTTGTTGAGTTTCTTTCTTGATGTTTTATCTGTTACTGAGAGCGGTGTGACTGTGACGTATTTTGGTGAATTTCTTTTGTGGTCTATCCCATATGGGCTTTGCTGAGCTTCTTGAATGATCATCTTTTCATCTCTCAAAATGTTTAGGCAGATTTCTTCCAGCAAATCTTCAACAGTCTTCTCTCTGTTTCCATTTTGTCCCTTGTGCTGGAACGCCTATCAAGTACAAATTTTTGCTCTTGATCGGTTTTTGTTTTCTTAATACTTCTCTCTGATTTTTTTCTTAAACCAAGTGGTGTCTATGGATTTGTCTTCAGTCTCACTGATTGTCTTCCATTGTTCCATTTGGCTCCTAAAAACTTCTCTTGAGTGCTTTGTTTCTGAATTTTTGTTATTTATCTTTTGGATTTCTAGCTGTTGCTTTTGTATGATCTCTAATTGTTTATTTCGACATTTTGTTCTTGAATTATTTTCCTGATGGCTTCTTTGCTTTGTCTGTATATTCCTTAATTTTGATTGTTTTTAATGGTTTTGTAAGTATTTGCCAAGATTTTGTCTATTTCTTTTCTCCTTTGTGTTTTCCTTAATGTCTTGGAGACCCCTAATTGTTCATCTTTTGAATTCTGTATCAGGTAGTTCTAACGGGTAGTTCTATGCCTTTTGTCTATAGGAAGGTCATCTGATATTTTTTATTTTGATCACTTTCTGGAGCCATCTCATTTTTAATTAATTTATTGTTATTGTACTTTAGATGGTTTACAGAACAAACTAGCTTCTCATTACAAAATTAGTACACATATTGTTTTGTGACATTGATCACCAACCCCACAACATGTCAGCACTCTACCCTTCTCAATCTTCAGTTTCCTATTACCAGCTTTCTTGTCCCCTCCTTCCCTTTAGTCCTTGCTCCTGACTGGCATGCCCCTTTAGTCTTGTTTTGTTTTATAGGCCTGTCTAATCTTTGGCTAAAGGGTGAACCTCAGGGGTGACTTCATTACTGAGCTAAAAAAGTGTGCAAAGCCATAAGCTCAGGGTCTCTTTAGTCTCTGCCAGACTAACAAGTCTGGTATTTTTGTGTGTGCATCAGTATTTTGTGCTACACTGTTCTCCAGCTCTCTCCAAGACGCTCTGTTGTCTGGAGCCATCTTGTCCTGCTTTTTCATGTTTAGGTATTATCTACTGTCTCTAAGACATCAAGGGATTATTTTCTGTACTTCTGTGTGTTCACTCGTTTCATCCTGCTGCTTTGCTTTGTTTTGATGTTCAGGGTGGGCAGGTCAGGCATGCTGTGTTCCTTGCTCATCTGTAGACATGATAGCTTTCACCACCTTGTCCAGGTAGGTAGCACAGCAGTACAGAGGACAAGCTCACTTCTCTTTACACTGGTTTGGCAAGGGAGCTCAGACTGACTGGACTGGAACTGTCTGCCTCCTGATACTGGTCCGTCAGTGTGGAGGCATTCACAGCTCCTTGCTGGGTGGGTGGAATGTCAGATAGGGAGTGGTACAGACTCACTTCCATTCATTGTGCAGTTAGCAGAGTGGTGGGAAGGGAGGGGTAGTGTAGGCCTGGCATGTTGATAGGCTGGAGTGAGTGCCAGTGGGAAGTGGGGGGATGGGGTGACATGTGGGGTGGGTGCTCAGCCTCCTCTTGGGATCCCCATGAAGTTGACCTCCTGTATTCTCTATCTGAGGTTGTTGCTGACAGTGCTCCAAGGTGGCAATGTTGTGAAATATTAGTTGGTAGGAAACCTCCATTCCATATCTTTCCTCATTCTCTGATTTCCTTCAGTTTCATCTTCTATTCAGTGTTTGGTCTAGTTCTTTATCCCTTCACATGATGCTTAGAGTTTCAGAATCCATGTTTGTATCTGTTTTCGTTTTTTGGAGCCTTTGCTGCAGAGGAATAGCAAGATGTATCTGTTTAGGGCATCATGTTCCGTATTTATTTCTTTACAAAAACTCACTGCCATCAAGACGATTCTGACTCATCGTGACCCTATAGGACAGAGTAGAACTGTCTCACAGAGTTTCCAAAGAGTGCCTGGTAGATTCAAACTGCCAGTCTTTTGATTAGCAGCTATAGCATGTAACCACTACGATGCCAGGATTTCCATTACTGAATGTTTAATAGACCTTGTTGGTAAAGCCACCTGTGCCTACAGCTTTCTTGTTATTAGATTTTTTGGGGGGTCACCATTGTTTTATTATTTTTTTACAGTACTTTAGATGAAGGTTTACAGAGCAAATTTGTTTCTCAAACAATTTATACACATATTGTTTTGTGATATTAGTTGTCAACCCCATCACATAGCAACACTTCCCACTTCTCACTCTTGGATTTCACATTACCAGCTTTCCTGTCCCCTCTTGCTTGCTTTTCCTTGCCCTGGGCTAGTGTGTCCGTTTAGTCTCATTTTGTTTTATGGGTCTGTCTAATCTTTGACTAATGAATGAACCTCAGGAGTGACTTCATTACTGAGCTATAAGGTGTCTAGGGGCCATACTCTTGGAGTTTCACCTGTGGTTATCTTCATTCCACCTGGCTCCAGACAGCATGGAACCAGTAGAGTATCTTAGACGGCTGTTTACAAGCTTTTAAGATCCCAGACGCTCACTACTCACCAAAGTAGAATGTATAACATTTTCTTTATAAATTATGTTGTACCAATTGAGCTAGATGTTATAAGGAGATTTTTGACTACTGAGTCAATGTCTTTAGTAATTACAGAATAACTCAAGTTTACTTTTTCTTCTTTAATTAGTTTTGGTTTGTATTTTTCTGGGAGTATGTCCATTTTACAAAACATCCCAAATGTTGTTTGTAAGACCTTATTGCATTAATCTGTGCAAGATATGTAGTAATGGCTTTTTTATTCTTTCTGACTGTGATTTGTTTTCTCTCTCCCTCTTTCTAACACACACTCCATCTCACCAGGGGGCTGTCAATTTTATAATAGTCTTTACTAACTTTTTGCCTTTGTTGATCTTCTCCATCACATGTTTGTTTGCCACTTAATTTATTTTTGCTCTTGTACTTGTTATTTCTTTCTTTCTATTTTCTTTTGGTTTATTTTATATAGTTATCAAACTTTTTAAAAAAGATGATTAATTCGTTTATTTTCAGGTGTTCTTCTTTTCTCATCTCCTTACATACAGCTGTAAAGTTCCCTCTAAAAACTATGTCCCACAAATATGCTTTACAGTGTTTTCATTATTGCTCAGTTCAAAATCTTTTCTAAATTCCATTGTGATTTCTATTTGGCCCAGAAGTTATTTATAAATGTGTTTCTTAATATCTAGACATATAGGGATTTTCTGGCTCTTTCTTTTTTTAACCAATTTCTAGCTTACTTACACTGTGGTCAGAGAACATGATGTGCATTATTTCCAGCCTTTGATTTTGTTGAAACTTCTTTGTGGATCAGATTTTTTTAATATGTTCCTTATAGGTTTGAAAAACAAGTATTTTCTGCCATTGTTGGTTGTTTCTATTAATCATAATACTTAAATAATTTATATTGTTGTCAACTTTTTTGTTATTTTTATTAATTAGTAAATTTGTTAAAATCTCCCACTATGGGATTTTCATTTTTCTTTGTTGTGCTGTCAATTTTTGCTTTGTATATTTTCAAGATATATGTAATTGATGTATGTAAATTTTACACTGTAATGACTTTCTGGTGAATTGAGCCTTTTATTTTTATAGAGTAGTCCTCTTTTTATATAATAATTCTTTTTTTCTTTAAATCTGCTTGGTATGCTGTCATGCTGTTATTTTGCTACACACACTAGTTTTTTTTTTTTTCTTTATCTTCTTTTGGTTAGTATTTGCATACAGTATATCTTTGACCTTTTCATTTTTGGTCTTTCAGTGTTCATATGCTTTAGGTACAGGTTTTTATAAATTCCAATTTGTCAATTTTTTTTATTATATTCATTGTAATTGCTCATGTATTTTGGTTTGAATCTATCATTTAATTTTTATCTTTATTTATTTTTTACCCTTTTGGTCTGTACCTTTTTCTGTTCTTTGTTCTTTTGGATTAGTTGCAGTGAATTCTAGGGAATTCTGGACTGAACAATGAAAAAAGACATGACCATGAGATAGTAGTGCTACACAATAAGCTATTTATTGGCATCTGGTATTAACAGGCACATACAGGAGACAGTGCCTCACAGCAGGAGGTCTTTCAGAGACAAGCTGTGTAGGAAACCACCAGAAGAAAAAGAAAGAATGAAGAACACTTGGAAAGAGGGGTAGGGAGGAAGACATACATGTACCTGATATGATGTCCTCTGCAGCAAAGTGAAAATGTCTGGGTCAGAGAGCTCTAAGGAAGCAGCACGTCAGTGTCCTTACAACTAGAAAGCTTTGTGTTATCCAGGCCTGGTGTCGTAGTGGTTAAGAGCTTGACTGCTAAACAAAAGATCAGTAGTTTGAATCCACCAGCTGCCCCTTGGTAATCCAATGCAGTATTTCTACTCTGTCCTATAGGGTCACTATCAGTTGGAATTGATTTGACTTGACAGCAACAGGTTTGGCTTGAGTTTGGTTAGGACCATTAGATGTTGGTCATCATTTCAAGGGGCATGTAAAAAGCACACCAACTCTTAAGTGGTGAAAAATCTGCTTATTTGACCTATTTTTAAAACAATGTAATATATTCAAATTTGAATTTGGCACTGGCAGGCTTTTTGGGTTGATGGGCTTCAGTTTGTCATGAAGTAAACTTGGGACCAATACATGGAGGCTGTCTTTGGCCCATTTGTATAACAGGTGCATTTTCTAGTATTCTACTATTTTCTTATACTAGATGTAAAATTAAACATTTTTAAAGATGTTATAGAAATTAAATGCAAACTTTTCAAAGTCAATATCTCCTCTTGGACAATACAAAGGTCATGGAAAACTTGGACACTAATTTTTTAAAAAACCAAACCCATTGCCACAAAGTTGATTCCCACTCATAGTGACCTTATAAGACAGAGTAGAACTGCCCATAGGGTTTACAAGAAATGCCTGGTGGATTCAAACTGCCTACTCCCTGGTTAGCAGCCTTAGCACTTACCCACTATGCCACCAGAGTTTTCATTTAGCCAACTTTAAATTGATATATTATTGTTTTGTCAACTATTTTTATTATACATGTATGTTTTCATTTTTTGAGCATCACACTAGTATTGTGTTATACAGTCCACTTTCCTTTAGATTTCCCTGCATATTTACCATTTACACTGTTCCTGATTCCTTCTTTCATCGTAGACCTTCCTCTCAGGATCACTTCCTATCTAAACTGCACCTGCTAGAATTTCTGTTGAAAAACTGTCTCAGTTTTTGTTTATATACCATTTTCTTGACAGACACAAAATCCTACATCAGCACTTATTTTGTCAGTGCTCTGAAGATATTTCCCACTTTCTTCCAGCTTTCCTTGTTATGCTGAAAAGTAAACTGACTTTGAAAGCAGTCAGTCTTTTGTCCACCTGGTTACTTTTAAAATCTTCTTTGTGTCTTTGCCCCCAGATAAAGTAAGGGACATGAATTCAAATTCCAGAGCCTCTTGAGATGGCATATTCCTGGATTTCTTTTATCCTGAACATGCAACCCTTGAGAATCCAGCTTACCAAGGAGAAAGACTCCAGTTATATCCCCATCATGGATATATTTGATAATTTATCAAACCCAAAGTTCAAACCGGCAAAAAGCAGCAAACTCTTTTAAGGATCGATCATCTCCCATGCCCTTCTCTCCGTTGTCCCTCAGGCCAGACTTGGTAATTGTTTACCACTTTATCTTTTTGACGATTTTTAAAAGCTTTTTATAATCTTTTTTTTTTTTTTTGTCTTTTCTTTTCTTCCTCTTTTTTAATACGGAGAACTAGCTCGATAGGCTAGCAGTTCAAATCCACCAGCTGCTCCTAGTACGGAGCAGCTCTGCTCTGTACTATCCGGTCACCATGAATCAGAATCTCCTGGATGGCAACAGGTTTGGTTTTTGATTACACATTTGGTCCAGATAATCTAGCCAGTGATGTTTCCACCAAGAGCACACATATCATTAACTCTTTAATTACCAGAAGTGTTTTCTCATAGGTATAAAATAAAGCATTTTTAAATGATGGTTAATCAATTAGAATAAAATTTGTCAATATAATGAAAGAAGGCCATCTAAAAGTCTCTTTTTGTTTGCTTGTTTTATTTATTTATTTATTATTGGGATTTAGGCAAAGGTTTCCGGGTCAAGTTCATTTCTAATTCAAAAATTCATACATACATTGTTTTGTGTCATTGGTTGCAATCCCCACAACGTGACAGCACACTCACCCTTTCCACCCTGGGTTTTCTGTGTGTCCATCCAACCAGCATCTGTCCCTTACTGTCCTTCTCATCCTGCCTCCAGACAGGAGCCATCCACTTGGTCTCCTGTATCTGCTTGAGCACATTCTTCACAAGTATTATTTTATGTCTCCTAGTCCAGTCTCATCTTTGTCTGAAGAGTTGGCTTTGGAAATGGTTCTAATTCTGCATTAATAGAGTGTCCGTCAGACCATTATGTCTGATCTTTCCACATAAATTTGAGTTCTGCTCCACGCTGTTCTCCTGCTCCGTCAGGGACTCTGTGTTGTGTTCCATCTCATGGTGGTCATTTGTGTAGCCAAATGCCATCTAGTTCTTCTGGTCTCAGACTGACAAGAGTCTATGGTTTCTATGGCTCTTTTTTCTCTTGGGCTAATATGTTCCTTGTGTCTTTGGTGTTCTTTCTTGTTGGGTCCAAATGGATTGGAAACAATTGTTAAATCTTAGATGGCTGCTTCTAAGTTTTTAAGACCCCAGGACACCACTCACTAGAGTGAAATACAGAACATTTTCTTAATAAACAATGTTATGCTAATTGACCTAGATGTCCCCCAAAACTGCAGTCCCCAGGACCCGACCCCAGCTACTCTGTCTCTCAGAGTGTTTGGATGTGTTTATGAAACTTCTTTGTCTTTGCTTTCGTCCAGTTGTGCCGACATCCCCTGTATTATACATTGTTCTTTCCTTCACCAAAGTTGACCCTTGTCTTCTTTTTAATTAGAGATTTCTCCTCCCCTTCCCCACCCTTGTAACTATCAAAGAATGCTTTTTTCTACCTTAAGCCTTTTCTTGAATTCTTATATCGGTGGTCTCATGCAGTATCCTTTCGTGACTGACTTATTTCATTGAGCATAATGTCCTCCAGATTCTACCGTGTTGTGAGATGTTGTGCAGATTCGTCGTTTTTTATTGTTCCATCGTTTTCCATTGTGTGTGTACAACATTTTTCAAGAGCTCTGTTAACAGAAACTTAGATTGTTTCCATCTTTTTGCTATTATGAATAATGCTGCCATAAACATGGGTGTGCATGTATCTGTTCATCTGATGGCTTCTCTAGGATTTATTCCTAGGAGTGGGATTCCTGGATCAGATGTTATTGTTATTTCTAGCTTTTTAAGGATGCAATGTATCATTTTCCAAAATGATTGTATCATCTTACATTCCCATGAGGAGTGTATAATTGTTTCAATGTCCCCAGAGCCTCTCCAGTGCATATGTAGAGAGAGAGCACACAATATATATGCATATGTATACATATGTGTATGCTGCTATATATATATGTACATATATATATATATATATACACAGGATAGGCTGTGGGGAAATTGAAACTCTTGTACATACCTATGTACATACATACGTATACTGTGCTAGTAACCTTGAGATGAGATGACATCTCATTGTGGTTTTGGTTTGCGTTTCTCTAGTGGCTAGAAATTGCAAGCATTTTTCTCATGTATCTGTTAGCCACCTGCTTCTCCAATGAAGTGTTTGTTTATATCTTTTGCCTGTTTTTTTAGTTGAGTGATTTGTCTTTTTGTTGTAGATATGTGGGATTTTCCTATAGATTTTAGAAATTAGAACTTCATCAGATACATCACAGCCAATTTTATTTTTCCCAGTCTATGTTCTCGTTTTACTCTTTGGGTAAAGTCTTTTGATGATCATAAGAGTTTAATTTCTGGAAGATTCCAGTTATCTCGCTTATCTTCCGGTGTTTGTTTATTGCTTCTTACGGTTTAAATCATATTTATGCTGTGTGTTAGGTCCTCTAGTGTTGGTGCTGTCTTTTTTCTTCTATGATCTTTGCAGGTGTTGGTTTTATATTTGTGTCTTTGATCCATTTTGAGTTACTTTTTGTATGTGGAGTGAGGTATGGGTCCTGTTTCATTTTTTCACATCTGGGCATTCAGTTTTGCCAAGATTGTTTGTTAAAAATGACTGTCTTTTCCACATTTAATGGACTTTTGGCCTCTGTCGAAAATCAGGTGACTATAGATGAATGTATTTACATCTAGGGTCTCAATTCTGTTCCATTGATCAATGTGTCTGTTGTTGTACCAAGACCAGGTTGTTTTGACTACTGTCACTGTATAATAGATTCTGAGGTCAGGTAGTGTGACCGCTCCTGCTTTATTCTTCTTCTTCAATAGTGCTTTCCTTCTTGGGAGGCTCTTTCCTTTCCATACAAAGTTAGTGATTAGTTTTCCATCTCATTAAAGAATGCTGTAGGTATTTGGATCAGGATTGCATTGTATTTATACATTAGTTTAGGTAGATTTAAACATTTTCACAATGTTGTGCCTACCTATCCATGAGCATTGTGTGTTTTCCCATTTTTGTACGTCTCAATGATTTCTTATAATAGTGTTTTGTTGTTTTGTCGTTAGTTTATTCCTAAGTATTTTAGTTTTTACGGGCTATTACAAATGGTATTGCTTTCTTGATTTCCTTTTCATGATTCTCTTTATTGGTCTGTAGGAATCTAACCAATTTTTGTTTATCTTGTATCCTGCTACTCTGCTCGATCTTTCTTAGTTCCAGTAGTTTTCTTGTGGAGACTTTTGGGTTGTTTCTGTATAGTGTCATATCATCTACAGATAGGAATAGTTTTACTGCTTTTTTTTACCAATTTGGTTGGGCTTTATTTCCTTTTACTGATTTTTTGCACTAGCTAGGACTTCCAGCACAATGTTTAATAAGAATAGTGATAAACGGCATCTTTGTCTTATTCCTGTTCTCAGGCAGAATGTTTTTAGCCTCTCTCCATTAATAATGATGTTGTTTGCTAGTTTTGTATAAACCAAAGCCAAATCTCTTGCTGTTGAGTCAATTCTGACTCATAGCAACCCTATAGGACAGAATATAACTGCCCCATGGAGTTTCCAAGGAGTGCCTAGTGGATTTGAACTGCCAAACTCTTGGTTAGCAGCTGTAGCACTTAACCCCTGTCACACTAGGGTTTTGTATAGATGCCCTTTATTATGTTGAAGAATTTCTCTTCTGTACTTATTTTATTTTATCACGAATGGGTGTAGAACTTTATCAAATGCCTTTTCTGTGTCCATTGCGATGACCATGCAATTCTTTTGTTTCATTTATAGGGTGGATTATGTTGGTTGATTTTCTAATATTGAACCATACTTGCATACCTAGTGTGAATCCCTTGGTTGTTGTGTATTATTTTTTTGACACGATGCTTGCTAGCATGTTGTTAAGAATTTTTGCGACTAGATGCATGAAAGATATGGTCTTTAATTTTCTTTTTGGTAGTGTCTTTGCCTGGTTTTGATATCAGGGTTATGCTACCTTCATAGAAGTTCAGAAATGTCCTTTCCTTCTATATGTTCTGAAATAGTTTGAGTCATACATGTGCAAGCTTTTCTGTAAATGTTTGGTGGAATTATCCAGTGAAGTCAGGGCTTTTTTTTTGTTCAGAGTTTTTTGTTTTGTTTTGTTACCTTTTCAGTCTCTTCTCTTGTTATACATCTGTTCAGATTTTCATCCTCAGTTTGTGTTAATTTAGGCAAGTAATGTTTCTAGAAATTTTTCCATTTTCTCTAGGATATCAATTTTGTTAGAGTATAGATTCCTGCAGTACTCTGTAATGATTCTTTTTATTTCAGTTGGGCCTGCCCTAATGTCCACCATTTCGTTTCTTGTTTGGATTCTTTGCATCCTTTCCTATTTTTCTTTTGTTGATATTTGCCATTTTCTCCATTCAACAAGATATTTTGTATTTTTAACTGTATCAGTACATTTAAATATATTTTATTCTATTTCAGTCATCCATTGATGAATATTTAGTTTGCTTCCTTTTTTTTTTTTAAATAATTCAAACATGGTTACAATGACCATGCTGAATACAACTCTTTGTACATATTTGCAAGTGTTTCTCTGCTCTTATATATTGGGAAGTGGAATTACTGGATGGTACTTTTGTATTTTTAATGGTTACTGCTAAATGTCCTGCCAAAATGGTTGTACCAATTTATGTTTCTCCTGACAGTAAGCAACAGTGCCTGTCTCCCCAGGCACTCAGCAACACTGAACATTATCAATCTTTTAACTGTACTTTTAATCTTGAAGGATGAGATGGCCTCCCACTATTGTTAGACTATGCAGTTCCTGATTATTAGCAAAGAGGAACTTTTTTCCATTTTCTGTAATCATTGATGTTACCTCTTTTTATTTTTCTAGTGACTTTTTTTGTTTATTGACTAATTTCTATAAACTACTTTTGTAAGAAATAAATATATTAATCATTTGCCAATTACATCTACCTACTGTAATTTTCTCAATGTTTTATTCATCTTTTAACTTTGCTTATGACTCCATTTTATATAGTAAGGCTTTTCATTTTGATCTTGTCAAATTTATTAATCTTTTTCTTTTCTAATATTTCATTGAAGAAAGCCTTCTATCACAAACATGAGCAATTGCACAGGTATCTGTGACTTCTTTTGCCTTTGAGCCCTTACTGAGTCTCTCTCTCTCTCTTCCTGACCACAGTCTGGGTTTCACTGTTCATTTTTTCATACTCCGTAAGTTTTCTGTGAGATACAATTTCTAGTCTTTGACAAATTGCCATTCAGCTAACACTGAGAACTTACCATGTGCCCGGCACTGTGCTAAGCCTTGCACATACACCTGTAAACAAAGCAGAAGAGATCTCTGCCTTCAAGGAACTCAACAATAAAGGGGCGCGAACATTCACAAAACAAGCAACGAAGCTGGCACACTCCCTACAAGTTGTAGTGAGTCTGATAAAAGGACAGGAGAGAGTGCTATGAGAAAGGATAGGTGACAGAGCTTCCCCTGTGCCTGGCTGGCCTCCAAGACCACTCATACACACTGCCTTCTAATTGTCTCAACACTGAGGCTTTCCATTCTTGTTCATCCACGTATTTCTTTTGTCTGGCATCATCCATATCAGACCCCTCACTTCTGGTAGACTCAGTTCTAGCTGTGCCTCCTTCTTTCCGGGCCACCCTGCTGACTCAGCATAGTGTGGGTCACTGTTGTTCACAGACACAGTTGTGAGAAAACCGAGATGAAATACAGGTGACAGAAAAAGAAAACCCCTGGCGTAAGGGATTTGGAGCTTGTAGGGGTGGAAAAATCACCCTGAGTTTGTCAGATGAACCTCATTCAGATAAAATCCTCTGTGCTTAGATGAACAAATAGATAGTGACATAAATACAAGTATATTCTGAGTGCTGTTTGGAGCAGTGGAATATAAATGCCTCAGATACCTTGAGAGAGGGCTCCATGGGAATAACAGTCATCTGAGATCTTATAAAGACGGAGCTAAGTATCTGGACTGAGAAACAAACAGAAGACAGAGAATGGAGTCAATTAATGCACTTTTTTGCTATCACTCTAGTCTGGAAAATAAGCCATTACGACCTCAGGGTTTCAGGATCTTAGAAAAAGCACTGAAAGGACAGGAAAGGGCCTCCTGGTGTCTTCCCCAGAGTCAGGGCCTGGCCTCTACTGTAGGTTGTAAAATCTCACCAACCCCTGCCTGCATAAAATGTGGATAATATTGGGCCTCCTACAGTGGTGGAAATGCTCACTCTGTGAGAGGCATTATAACTTTGTGATGCATTATTTTCAGCACCCAGCTCAGTCTTCAGTACATTTCTGTGCATATTGTTGGACCAGAGTCCGTGGTGGTGCAAACAATTAATGTGCTCAGCTGCTAACCAAAAGGTTGAAAGTTCTCGGATACCCAGAGGCACCTTGGAATTAAAACTTGGTGATTTACTTCTTAAAAAAAAAAAGAAGAAGTAGCAAAACAGAAGAGTGATCTAAACTATGTATATGCACAAATGATAATATTTATGGGCAGAACATGAGAAAGATGCAAAACATGTTGCAAATACAAAATTTTAGAAAAATAGAATTGTTTTATTTATGAAATCTAAGCCAAGGAGGGGGGAAAAAAAAGATCAGCCAATTAACACCCTGGAGAACACAGTACTAGTTTAACACTCAAGGGGTTGCCACAAGTCAGAGTCGAATCAGTGGCACCTGATTGACTGGTTGATTGACATCGTTTGATTAGCTGTACTTTCATTACTCCTTTAAGTGGTGAGGATGCAGCCTGGTGAGAAATGAATGGGTGGTCTCTGTAGGACCATAAAGGCTCTCAGAGGCCTGTTGTTAGGTTCTGTAGGCAGCAGTCCAGGAGTTGGAAACATTCCAGGACAGTTAAGTCCAAGTAAAACCTCAAAGGTCTGAGAGGAAAGGAGTTCCTCCACTTACTTAGTCCAACTGCCTTGCTAGATCCATTTATCTTCACCTTCTGAGGCAGACATAGTCAAGAAGCAGAGAATAATTTGAATATTCTTGATTTAAATAAATGAAAACGCACTGGGTGATGCATATGAAGATTCTTAGTCAAGCTCACTGTTGTTGTTAGGTGCTGTTGAGTCAATTCCAACTCATAACAACTTTACAGGACAGAGTGGACCTGCCCCCCTAGAGTTTCAAAGGAACCACTGGTGGATTTGAACTGCCAACCTCTTGGTCAGCAGCCATAGCACTTCACTATACCACCAGTGCTTCCTAGTCAAGCTTAGCTAAGATGAAAACTCAAGCTGGCCAGAGAGGCTTCACCAACCTCCTGCTCTTGGATCTGGAGCTCCAATTCCAGACCAGAGCTCAATCTCACACCTTTGTGGTCTTGAGTCAACTCTCACATTTTGGCTCTCCCAACGAAGCAGTCCTCTCCCTCACTACCCCCTCGCTGTGAAACGTCAAATCGTGTACTGTCAGATGATGGGGTGAGGTGTGCCTGCGGGACTAGCACCCCTAGATACTTCCTGAGCATTTAGTAGTAGCTTCAGACATGTAGATGCCTCTGGATGGCACAGGTGGTCAAGTGCTCTACTACTAACCAAAAGGTTGGTGGTTCTTCTCCACCCAGCAATTCGCTTCTAAAACTTTATGAAAAGGTACACATCAGGTCTCTGTGAGTCAGAATCGACCCAATGGTAACTGTTTTGTGGGTTTTTTTTTGGTTTTCAGATATAGGTAAATTCTATTTAAGGGTGCCCGGCACCTAGGCAGAAGGCAGTTCCTTCAAAGCTGCATTTAATTCCAAACCAACCTGACACAGAATAAGAAGCCACAATCAGAGGAAGAAAGAGAAATTCTGCAGGTCTCTCTACCTGAAATAGTTAGTCCTAGAAAAAACTGGACAGTTTGCTGAACCCAGTCAATATATCACCTAAAAAATTCAAAGAGATTTGCTCTCTAGCGTAGTCAAAAGTCACTGCTGTCAAGTCAATTCATACTCATAGGGATGACTACATCACCAGGATTTCCTCTCCAGCATAAGGAAGAATAAAGCCAGATTTTTTTTCCCCTTCTCTAAAGTGCTTTAGCTGTAACTGGCACAGAAATTTGATATTTATAATTATGATTTTCTTAGTGATTGCCTAGCAACAATTTTAGAACTCAACAATTGAGACTGAAATGAATCCTTTTAGGTGAGAGCCTCACAGGTAGGATCAGCAGTATGACAGTAAAATAGTTAATTCAGGGTTCATAGCTGTGGGGTGAAACAGAAAAAAAAAAGTTACTTTATTTCCTGAAAGCTATAGACAAGGCTCTTGCTCTAATCCCAGGCTGTATCATCCTAATAAATGAGGAAGTTGTGCTTATTAACAGGAGCTTAATAAGATTGTCCCCCTTTAAATATCCTGAAGATTCTGGGTATTTTCCTTTCCAGTAGCAAACTGTGGTGGGCAGCTCAGGGTCATTTCCTGCCCTGTCTTTGACCACCAGATGCAGCCTGTGGACACGGCTGACCAGGGCACAGAACCACGTGACTCACATTTCTTCCACTATGTAGAGGGATGTGAGGACAACGTCATTTTGCAGTAAAGCCCAATTTGGTTTTATTTTGTCTGAGGACAGCACAAATGGTCCCTATTCAGAGGCTGGAGAATTTGATTTCCTTCCCTGCCGGTGGAAATGGGCCTAGCATGCAGCTGTATTTAATCACAGAACGTTGTCACTAACCTGACTAAGGTGGTGGACCCCAGGTCCTCCCTGGGCCATGGCAGACAGTACTAATCCTTCTTATGGAAGCTGGGCCCAGCTTCAAAATGCAGAGCTTCTGGAGGTTCCACCAGCCAGAGTGATGGTGGGGCTGGGGATGGTCTTAGGTGCCATCAAGTAGACTCTGACTCGTAACGACCCTATAGGACAGAGTAGAAGTGCCCCATAGAGTAAGTATGTGTAATTAAAACCTCCATGCATTTCTCGTTTCTAAAATACACATTATTTTTGTTTCTTCACTGGGAGGGGAAAACACATTTACTATTTTACAGTTGGTACCACAACTCCACTCTGGGGAAATAAGAGCAGTAATATACATTCTGATGTTTATTTTCAGGGCTATTTTCAAATATCCCTGTTATTACTGTATCATCATTAGAATCAGGTATATACAGTTAGATTGCACTGTCTTTTGGAGCCCTGGTGACACAGTGATTCAGAGTTCAGCTGCCAACCAAAATGTCAGCAATTGGAGTCCACCAGTTGCTTCTTAGAAACTCTATGGCCAGTTCTACTCTGTCCTAGAGGGTGACTATGAGTTGGAATCAATTCCACAGGAATAGGTTTTATATTACTGAAGTTTTGAGCAATGAAGGAAGAGGGGAATGGCTGCGTGGCACGAAGCAAAGGGTAGAGAGGACACAGCAGCTGCAGGGGCTAGGAGAAATGACAGGCAAGCGATCATGTGGGCAAACCCACAGAGAGGCACAGAGTGGGTTGTCGGGAGGCCTGGAACAGGAGGAGACGCAAGTAGGAGCAGAGAACCTCTATGCTGTGAAATAGAAAGGGGTTTTCCAAGAGGTAGACGTTTTAGGTTCAATGTATATTTATTCAACATATCTGTGCCGATAACCTAAATTAGTCTAATACTCTGACTTTTTCACCAAACCAAACCTCCAGAGTGTTTATTACCTCAGTAATACATTTTCTTCATGAACATCATTTTGAACAATTACTGAAGAGTCTATTGAATAGATTTGCCACGGTTTATTTAGCCATTCCCTACTTTTGACTTTCAAATGAATTCAGAATTTTAGCTGTTAAGAAAAGTTACACTGTGAACATCTTTCTACATGAACTTTTTTTAAATCATAGCTAGGATAATTTCCTTACAATAAACTGCCAGCAGTAGAATTTGTACTGTCTTTTATATTTATCCACATGTTTACTTTCAGAGGGACTCTGATAACACAGCACGTAAAGCTCTCAGCTGCTAACCAAATAGTTGATGCTTCAAACCCAGCAGCAGCTCCATAGGGGATAGATGGGGCAGTCTGCTTCTCTAAAGATTTATAGCCTCAGAGACCCTATGGGGCAGTTCTACTCTGTCCTATGGGGTAGCTATGAGTCAGAATCTGCTCGATGGCAATGGATATTTACCATTATGATGCTCTTTACTTACTCGTGTGGATTTAAGTTATTGTCTAGAGTCTTTTCATTCCAGCCTAAAGGATCACTTCTAGTATTTCTTGCAGCCCAAGTCTCTATTTTTGTCTGGGGATGTCTTAGTGTCTGTTTTGATTTTGACCAATAGTTTTGCTATATGTAGAAGTCTTAGTTAATAATCTTTCTCTTAGCACATTGACTATGTCTTCCCAGTTCACTCTGACTTCCATAGTTTGGGATGAGGATTCTGTCAATAGTTGACTTTATTTAGGATTGTTCTCTTGCTATTTTCAAGATTCTCTTATTGTTTTTCTCTTTTCAGAAGCGGAGCATGGTGTGCCTAAGGATGAATCTGTTCCAGTTATTCCCACTAAAGTCTGTTGAGCTTCACGAGTGCAAAGATCAAGGCTTTTCATCAAATTTGAGAAATCCTCCACTATTCTTTCCTCAAACATTCTTTCTACCCTTTTCTCTCTTTTCCCCTGAGATTCTCATTATATTTGTTTAGGCGTGCTTTACAGTATCTCACAATCCTCTGAAGCTAGGTTCATTTTCCTCTATTCTTTATTCTCAGTTAACCTGTCCTCGAGTTTACTGATTCTTTCTTCTGCCAGTTGAAATCTGCTATTGAAGTCTTCTAGAAAAATTTCCATTTCAGTCACTATACCCTTCAATTCCAGAATTTCTATTTGATTCTTTTTATAATTTCTATTTCTTTTATTAATACTTTATAGGAGATGAGACATGGTTCTCATGTTTTCCTTTAATTCTTTTTAGTTATTTTTTTTACTTTAAAAATTTAGTTCATAGTTGTTGAGGATATGCACAGAAAAATGGGCACCAATTTAAGACTTTCTATATGTATAATTCAATGAGACGAATGACATTCTTTGAGTTGTGCAACAATTCTCACCTTGTTTTTCTGAGATGCTCATCCCCATTCACATAAACTCACTGCCCCCTAAGTTTCCTCTCTTTGATGCTGTCATTGTCAATTTGATCCTATGTAGATAATTCTTAAACTAGCATAAAACTGAAGGTAGACTTCTTTTAAATTAGTAGTTAACTTAGTATTTGGTTTTAAAAAGACTTCAGGGGATATTTTTGCTTTAGGGTTTAAGGATTATCTTAGGCAATAGTTTCAGCAGTTTTCTTTTAGTTCTTTAGACATGGAGTCCTTTGGTTCTTTGAACATAAATAGAATAACTACTTTGGAGACTTTGTCTAATAAGTCCAACATCTGTGCTTCCAAACCTCAATTTTTCTATACATAGGTCATGCTTTCCTGTTTTGTTGCATGCTTCACCATGTTTATTTCTGTTAAAAACTGAATGTTTTAAAAATATAATGTGCCAACTCTGGAAATCAGATTCTCCTTTTCCTAGAGTTCGTTTGTTTTTGTTTGTTTGGTGACTCTCCTGGGCTACTTTTGTAAAGTCCGTATTCTTTGTTATATGCAACCACTGAAACCTCTGCTTACTTGGCTTAGTGGTAAGCTAGTGACTGGACAGAAATATCCTTAAATGCCTACAACAAGTAAATCCATGAGCCTTTGCTTACGGGCTTTGTGTGGATGTTGGGGTACACCTTCACTTCTCCAGTTGGCAGTTTGCAATGATGTTTTAGTCTTCAATTCCTGCTTACGCAGAGCCTCCATGTCAAATAATTGCAACTTCTATACATATAAAAACCAAAAACCAAACCCACTGTCATCGAGTAGGATCTGACTGATAGCAACCCTATAGGTCAGAGTAGAATGGCCCCATAGAGTTTCCAAGGAACACCTGGTGGATATAAACTTCTAACCTTTCAGTTAGCAGATGTCACACTTAACCCACTATGCCACCAAGGTTTCCTTTATACATATACGTATATGTATTTCATCTTAATTATACTACTGATATACTCTATCTTCTTTTTTTTTATCTGCTTGACAATTCCATTTCTTTCATAAAAACATCTTAAGTCTTCACCAATGAATGTTAATTTGGCAATTATCTTTGTACATCCAATACATCTTCTTTTATATGTTTCAAGATTATTTTCAGTGTGTTAGCTTTTGCTTTTGACAATATTTTTTTCTCAATCTTTTTTCCCTTATTCAAAGTAGACCTGGAGCCATTCATTGCTGCAAGGGAGGAAGGCTGCTGCAGCATAAGAGAAGCAAGGTCAATATTAGTGTACTAAGATTTTGAGTTGGCAACGTCAGGATTTCAAAGGTCTAAGTCAAGAAAAGTTAGAGACACCACCAGTAACAGTCATGATGAGGCTTATAATGCTGAGTCCCAGTGACAACATGAGAATAAAGAACTCCTAACAACTCCACTAAAAGACCGCAGTTGGTGGTCTGAAGGCCTGAGAGTTCTCCTGGGAGCAGGGTCATTAACCCTGATCATAAACCGTTACTGAGGTCAACTCTTCAGACAGGACTGGATTGGACTCAGGGACACAGAGTGACCATATCATGTCTGCACTTTATGGTTCTATGCATCTGTAAGATGTCGTCCTACTGGCCTCTTACTAGAGGGCAGTGGAGAGGGTAGAGAGGAGGGGACAGGAAACTGTTACAAGGATATGCATGTATAGCACAGAGAGAAGGGGCATGCTGTCACTGGGCAAGGAGAGCAGAAGGAGCTGCAGATAGGCAGGCATGCAAATTTAAACTGGATTGTACACTTTCACTCAATTAAAGTAAATAAATTAACAAAACCAAAAGGCGGTAGCAAACACATGCAATCAAATGTTACTCATTCCTAAAGAAGAATGAAGTCCTAATGCATGCCACAACATGGATGAACCTTGAAAACATCATGCTGAGTGTAATAGTTAAGTCACACAAGGACAAATACTATCCAATCTCACTTACATGAAATAAACAAATATATAGAACAAAAAAATTATTACTGGTTATTACAGATGAGAGGGAGAGGAAAGGGGAATTGTTTGTTTAGAGTGCATTGAGTGTGTGTTAATGGGGATGCAATAATTTGGGGAAAGATAGCAAGTGGTCACACAACTTTAAAATATGATGAAAGTCACTGGATTACACAGACAGAAATAGGTGAATTGTCATACGCTTTATTGTGTTTATTTTCACCTCAAAAAAAAGTCTGAGGGTAGATGAAAAGCTAAGACAGACATCTAACTCCTATAAAGAGGTCTGGGTCTTTAGATCCCACAGAATCCCATTCTAATATGGCATAAAACTTGGTGGTATTGTCCAAGAATTCCTGTATGTAACTTGGATAACCCAAGAAAAATGGATGAACAAAATGACCAGATATTCTCTACACTTTCCAGTAAGAGAGAGTGAGTGAATTTGGGGCTCAAGAGACAAAGAAACTAGATGCTGACTTCAGGCAAAATCCTAAAAACAATTAATTCAACAGATTGATTTTCATTATTTAGAATGAAGAGCCATATTGAGTTTAACTGATAACAAGATGAATTAAACTAGTGTTGTTTTTTAAATAGTATTCCAAAACCAAAACAAACCTATTGCTGTCAGGTTGATTTCTGACTCATAGTGACCCTATAGTACAAAGTAGAATTGCCCCATAGGGTTTCCAAGGAGCAGCTGCTGGATTCCAACTGCCAAACACACACACACACACACACTCACAAACCCATTGTCACTGAGTTGATTCTGACTCCTAGAAACCCTATAGGACATATGAGAAATGCCCCAGAGTTTCCAAGGAACACCTGGTAGATTCGAACCGCTGACCTTCTAGTAAGCAGTCATAGCACTTAACCACTACAACCATCAAGGTTTTCCTACTGTCACCAGGCACCCTTAATAGCATTAGTAAAAAAAAGTCAAAGTCACTGCTGTTAAGTCTGTTCCCACTCATAGCAACCCTATACATCATAGTAGAACTGATCCACAGAGTTTCCAAGGAGCACCTGCAGATTTGAACTGCTGACCTTAGGGTTAGCAGACGTAGCACTTAACCATTACACCATCAGGATTTCCTAACAGTATTACTAGACAGACCACTAAAAAGTGGAGTCATATACATTAGATTCTTGGAGTTCAGCAAGTTTTCTATAATAGCAATGTTACTTAGACAGTGAAGTGAGAACGAGATAGTAACGTGGTTAGGAGTTTCACAACTAGTTGAGCAAGTATACCTAAAGAGGGTTAGTAAAGGAATGGGTACCTAGCCAAAAGAGGTCTCTGAGGAAGGACTACAAGTCCTGTGCCCTGGCCATGTCTAGGGTTGTAGATATTAGCCAGCTTTCACATTGAAAGGAGGGCTTGCCAATCAAATTTTCCAGCTATGCAAGGGCTTTAGTAATATGATTGTGACAGCACCAAGATTCAGAATGATCTTAATGAACTACAATGCAGGTTAAAATTTAACAGAGGCAAATCCAGGTTCTGTGGGACCAAAAGCCTATTTTAATAATAGGCTTTTTTGTATTTTATTTTTATTTTATATTTATATTTTGTATTTTAATAACACGCTTTTTTAAATAAAAGCCTATTTTAATAATAAAAGCCACAATACTATGAATAATAACAACAAAATCAAATACAAAAACAATCATTTATTAGCATTAAAAAAAATTACCACAGCTCTAGAATTAGGTATCTTCATTCAAAGAAGCTTACTGGGAAACATTTCTTGTGTATAACTTGACTTCTGCTTGCTACCTTAAACACCTCAAAGTTCCCAGCACTCATAAGGTCCATACAAATGAGGGGCTCTGAAGTCTAAGCTTTTTTAATATGCTAACTTCCTAAGATTGTCATTACCATGAACTGGATAGCTTAAAACAACAGATATTTATTCTCTCCCAGTTCTGTATGCTAGAAGTATACAATCAAGGCATCTGTAGAGCCACTTTCTTTCTTAAGGTTCTCAAGAAAACTCTGTTTCATACCTTTCTCTTAGTTCCAGGGTGTTGCTGAAAATCCTTGGTGTTTCTTGACTTACAGGTGCATCACGCCAATCTCCACCTCTGTTTCACAAGACATTCTTCTGCTATATTTCTGTCTCTCCTCTCTTCTTATAAAGACATCAGCCGTACTAGACAGTGTGCACCCTAATCCAGTAGGACCTTGTCTTAATTTGATTATGTCTGCAAAGACTCTGTCTCCAAATAAGATCACACTCACAGATACTGTGGGTGAAGACTTCAATATACCTTTCTAAGAGGATGCAATTCAACCCATAACAATTAGCTTCAGAGTATAAATACTGCTGGGAGGGGGGGGTGGGAATCTTCTTTTGTGTTAAAATAATTAAGCTTTATTTAAAAAATACAAGAAGCAGAAAGTATGAGTTCAGTGGACTTGAGTAAAAAAAGTCTAGGAGATCTTGTTTGATCACAATCTTACTGTTGTTGAATAAAAAATGAAATAAAAGACAACTTTCTTGGATTTTTTTTTTTTTTTTTTAGTGGAACCCTGGTGGTGTAGTGGGTTAAGTGCTTTGTCTGCTAACCAAAAGGTCAGCAGTTCAAATCCTCAGGCACTCCTTGAAAACTCTATGGGGCAGTTCTACTCTGTCCTCTAGGGTCACTATGACTGGGGTTCAACTCGATGGCAGTTGGTTTGGTTTTCGTTTTGGCTTATTATATGCCAGGAACCTGTAGTGTAGTAGTTAAGAGCTCAGCTGCTAACTAAAAGGTCAGCAGTTCAAATCTACCAGCCACTCCTCATAAATCTGAAGAGGCAGCTCTACTCTGTCCTATAGGGTCACTATAAGTAAGAATCAAGTTGAGTGTAATAGTTTTAGTTTTGGTTTTTCATGTCAGCAACTGCCCTAGGTACTTGAAATTAAACACTGATGAAAATGGACAAAAATCTCTACTTTCACAGAGTTCACATTATTGTAAGACAGATGGACAATAACCCCTAAATAAATGTCAGATGATGATGTGCTGTAAGAGCAAAAAGAAAGCAAGATACTGAAACAAATAAGTATGAAATTTTTAAAAGATGCTAAATACAATTCCATCAAAAAGCATCAAATAATCAGGATTAAATCTAGTAAAAATTTGCACAAGACCTCTACACAGAAAGTATAAATCATTGTGTTGTTGGTACTGTGTGCTGATAGAGTCAATTTGGACTCCTAACCACCCCACAGGACAGGGTAGAACTGCCCCAGGGGATTTCCAAGCCTGTAGTCCTTATGGAAGCAGACTGTCACGTCTTTTTCCCATGTAAATGGTTAGTGAGATAAATCTTAAAAAAATATTCTACATATTGATAAGAAAAAGAAAACCCAATTTGAAAGGAGGGGGTACTGTGCGGTTTTAAAGGAGGAAGTCATGGACAAGCATTTCACTAAAAAGACTATCCAAGTAGCATATAAATACGTTAAAAGTCCTCAGCATTGCTGGCTGTGTTAGTTTCCTGGGACTGCCAGAGCAAAATACCATAAAGTGGATTGCTTATAAGAACTGAAATGTATTGTCTCATAATTCTGGAGGTTTGGAAATCTGAATTTAGAGTGTCTGTAAGGCCTTGTTCACTGTCTTCCAGAGAAGAAGAGTTTTCTTTGTCTCCTCCATCTTCTGGTAGCTCCAAATGTTCCTTGATATTCCTTGGCTTGCAGTAAATCTTGTAAGTCTTCAGATGGCCGTCTCCTCCCTGTGTCTCTTCTCCTGTTACAAGGACACAGTTCAGAATGGACCAGAACCCACCCTACTCCATTATAACCTCTTGTGACTTTACCTGATAACATCTTTAAAGGCCTTATTACAGAACTAGGTCACACTCACAGATACCAGGAGTTAGGACTTCGGTATATCATTTGGGGTAACATAATTCAATCCATAGAACTGGTCATTAGGGAAATGGAAAATGAATTTCAGTAACTTGCTACTTTATACCCACCAGAGTAATGTAGATAGATTAGGCATACAGATGGACAGATGAGAGAGAGAGAGAGATGGATAGGTAGGTAGATAGATAGATTATACCAAGCATTAGTGAGGAGATGGATAAACAAGAACTCTCTTTTACAGGTGGTGGAAGTACATACTGAAATGACTTTGGAAAAACTTTTGGCAATATCTTCTAAAATTAAACATCTGAATATCTTTTGACCTAGGTTTGTATACAAAAATGTTCCTAAAAAGATTATTTATAATAGTTCAAAATTATGAATTATGAAATAAAGAACTCAAGTGTCCATCAACTGAAAAATGGACAGATCCGACTCGACGGCACTTGGCTTGGCTTGGCAAACTGTACATAGCCATATCATGAAATACTAGACAGCAGTGAAAAGATACAAACTACTGCTGTATTCACAATTTGGTTAAATCTCACAAATTTTATTGAGTGAAAAAAGCTAGACGTAAGAGTGTTTACTGAATTATTTCATTGATATAAATAGAAACAACCTATGATGTTATAAGTCAAGATACTAGTTATTTTGGGGAGGATTTTATAGACTAGAAGGGGTCTGTTGTGGGGGTAGAGAAGAAAATAGTATGTCAGAGAAAAGAGCTAGGAGGCTGTAGCCTACACAAGAGATGACACTGACTTACTTCAAGGTGGTGGCAGTGGAGGTGGACAGAAGAGGTTGATTCTGGATGTTTTTGAAATGACAGGCAGCAGGATTTGCAAATGGATTGGATATGGGGTGTGAGGGAAAAAGAGGCATCAAAATGTCTCAGGGAAGAATTTTCTAATCTTATTTTCAATAGCATCATATGCATACAAAAGCTGGACAATGAAATAGGAAGACAGAAGAAGAATCGATACCTTTGAATTATGGTGTTTGGAGAAGAATATTAAACTACCATGGACTACCGAAAGAAAAAACTGATCTGTTCTAGAAGAAATACAGCCAGAGTGCTTGTTGGAAACAAAGGTGGCAAGACTGCATCTCACATACTTTGGACATGTTGTCAGGAGGGATCAGTCCCTGGAGGAGAACATCTTGTTTGGTAGAGTGGAGGGTCAGGGGAAAAGAGGAAGGCCGTCAAGATGGATTGACACAGTGGCTGCAACGATGAGCTCAAAGACCAAAACTACTGTGGTCATGGCAAAAGATGGAGCAGTGTTTTGTTCTGTTGTGCAAAGGGTCACTATGAGTTGGATTTGACTCGATGGCACCTAACAAGAAGAGCTGTCTGATAGTTGACTGAGCTTTCCGAAGGTGTAGCTACACAAGCAGAACTAGTTATTCCTTCTGCCAGGCCTGTGCCTTTCTGAACATTCTTATCCCCCATGTTTACCTGCCACGTAAACTCCTGAGGGGATTTCCATCTTAGAAGGTGTGAGGCCCTAAGGCATCTCATGTACCAAATATTCTTGAACCACAAGACAATCAGATCATGAGTCTGTATGTCATGAATTTTCAGGCCAACGGGTAGTAAACTGACAGGCCCCAACACAGTTGTCAAGTAAATGTCTTACACCAAGGTTGTTTTTTTAACTGCTGGAACTCCATGTACCTTTTCCATCATCCACCTATCTTTTTACACTGGCCAAAACAACTTGAAAATGAACAGCTTGGGCAGCTGGCTAGAGACAGAAACAGTCTCCACCCAAAGTGTAGCCTGGGGTTGGGAGATGATAGGGTGAAGAAGGAAGGAGGAGCAGCAGCCTCATCCTCTTAGCCCTCTAGAATGATTAGAGGCTAAGAAGACAGTATACAGAAGACAGTATAATTAGAGCATAAATGATTGCATTGTAAACACCCTAACATCTTCACATTCCCCAAAATATTGTCTTCCTTAAAACAATTACTGGAAGGTAGAGGGAATCTGCCAGGCTCTGAAATCATACGGTTGTTCACAGTGGAGCTCAAAACTTGCTTGAAACTCTCCTCTGGGATTTGTCCTCAGTGGAAATTAATCTTACTCAAAAACTGTCTGTCTTTCCAGTGATTAGAACTCCAGGAAGTTCCACTGTCAAAAATCTCAGATTTTTCTGGTCGGCAAGAATGTTAAAGGTTCTGGACAATCTGGAGGAGTCCCTTAGTGGTACAAATGGTTAATGCACTCAGCTGGTAACCAGAAGATTGGAAGTTCCAGTCCACTCAGAGGCCCCTTAGAAGAAAAGCCTGGTGAATCTACTACCAAAAATCAGCCAATGAAAGCTCTATGGATCACAGTAGTCCAATCTACAATTAGTCATTAGTTTCACTGTACATGTATTCACCATAGGGAGTGGAGGGGGACTTAATGTCAGCTAAAAATGACCCTTACCGTTTGACTCTTCCCTTCCCCTCCATCATTCCTGACAAAACCAAAAATATTGTCATGAAGTCAGTTTTGGCTCATAGTGATCCTGTAAGACAGAATAGAACTGCCTAGTAGAGTTTCCAGGGAACATTTGGTGGGTTTGAACTGCTGACCTTTTGGCTAGCAAGCATAATACTCATCCACTACTGCACCAGAGCTTCCTGACAAGCAAGTATCAAACTCCACCTTCATCCTTTACATCAAAAGGCACATGGTGGGAGCAAGGCCAAGATGACAGAATAGTCAGACACTTCCTGTGATCCCTGTAACAACGAAGACCCAGAATAACAGATGAATGGATTACCTATGACATCCTAAGAGCCCTAAACATCAAAGGGAAAGCTGAGAAATCAGACCAAGCAACAAGGAAGGGAGAGTAGGTCCAGAAATGTTTAGGACTAGCCAGACCTCTGGGGACTGACTGTGGACAGCAGGGTGAGCACAGCAGGGTGAGTACAGCAGGGTGAGCACAGCAGAACATCCTTCTCAGCAGGAGAAACTGCACACAGACTCCACAGTTGCCTCTAAAACCAGTGAATAACAGCACTAGATCATTAAAAGCTAAGTTGTTTGCTTCTAACCAACTGCACACAGATCTAAATCTTTCATTCTAGATAAACCTCTCTCTCTTCTCCCAGCACTTTTCCCCTCTCTTCTTTACACTGCACCCAGCTCTGGATGGAATACTGCCAGATTCATTCTATGAAGCCAGCATAGTGCTGATACAAAAACCAGGCAAAGACAGCACAAAAAAGGAAAATTACAGACTGATATCTCTCATAAACTTAGATGCAAAAATCGTCAACAAAATTCTAGCCAATAGAATTCAACAATGTATCAAATAAATAATTCACCAAGACCAAGTGAGATTTATACCAGGGAAGCAGGAATAGTTCAACGTTAGAAAAACAACCAATGTAATCAACCACATACATAAAACAAAAGACAAGAACTACTTGATTTTATCAATTGACACAGAAAGGCATTTGACAAAGTCCAACACTCATTCACATTAAAAACTTTCATCAAAAGAGGAATAGGAGAGAAATTCCTCAATACAAAGCCAACAGCCAACATCATCCTAAATGGAGAGAGTCTGGAAATCATTACCTCTGAGAAAAGGAACCAGACAAGGATGTCCTTTTTCACCACTTTTGCTCAACATTGTTCTGGACGTTCTAGCCAGAGCAATCAGGCAAGCTAAAGAAATGAATGGCATGCAAGTTGGTGAAGAAGAAGTCATACTATCTCTATTTATAGATGATGTAATCTCATACACAGAAAATTCTAAAGAATCCACAAAAAACCTATTGGAACTAATAGCAGAGTTCAACAAAGTTTCCAGATAAAAGATAAACATACAAACATTAGTAAACATACAAACATTAGCATCTCTGGTTAGATTTGTTCTTATCTATTTTATCTTCTTGGTTGTAAATGGTAGTGATTCGGTGATTTCCTCTTTGTTACTAAATGACAGTTGATTACTAAATACTCATGATCATCAGCCATTAGAGAAATTCAAATCAAAACTACAATGAGATACTATCTCATCCCAACAATGCTGGCATTAATTCAAAAATCACAAAATAATGAATTTTGGGAGAAGCTGTGGAGAGACTGGAACACTTCTACAGTGTTACTGGAAATGTAAAAGTTACAACCACTTTAGAAATCAATTTGGTGCTTTCTTACACAGCTAGAAATAGAAATACCATACAATCCAGCAATCCCACTGCTCAGAATATGAGTATAGCCTAGAGAAATCAGGGCTGTCACATGAATAAATACATGCACACTAATGTTTACAGTAATTCTGTCCATCATAGCAAAAAGACAGAATCAACTGAGATGCCCATGAACAGATGAATGGATAAACACACTGGAATACTAGGAAACGATAAAGAACAATGATGATCTGGGAAACATCTCATAGCATGGAGAGATCTGGAAGGTGTTATGCTGAATTAGTCAGTTGTAAAAGGACAAATATTGTATGAGACCACTATTACAAGAACTCAAGAAAAGGTTTAAACACAGAACAAAACAGTCTTTGATGGTTCCAAGGATGAGTAGGGAAGGAGAGGGGTATTCATAGCTTAAATAGTACATAGGAACTGGGTTCGGTGAAGAGAGGGGCAGCACACAAGAGAAGGGAAGCCAGCACAGCTGCACTAAGCCAAAAGCTAAGAGGTTTCCTAAATATAGCCCAACATTTTTAAGGACAGAGTAGCAGAGACAGAGGTCTTGGAACCCTGGGTTCAGGGGACATCTAGGTCAATTGACATGACAAAGTTTTTTTCAAAAAAACACACTGTACATTGTGCTTTGGTGAGTGGTGGCTGGGGGGGGAGCAGTCTTAAAAGCTAGGAAGTGGCCATCTAAGCAGCATCAGTTGGACCCAACCCATCTGGAGCAGAAAACAATGAAAGACATAAGGAAAATATGAGCCTGAGAGACAGAAAGGGCCATATAATACAGAGACTACATCAGCATGAGACCAGAAGAACTAGATGGTGCCTGGCCACCACCAAGGACTGCCCTCACTGGGCAAACAACGTACAGTCCCCGACATAGTACAAGAAAAATGGGTGTGCAGAACTAGAACTCCCTTAAAAGGTCAGACTTGATGGTCCGACACACTGGAACATCCCCAGAAGTCATGGCCCCAGTACTCACTGTTAGCCCAGAGCTGAAACTATTCCCAAAGCCAAGTCTTCAGACAAAGGCTGGACCAGACTACAAGGCATAAAATGATACTGGAAAAGGGCGTGCTCTTGGCTTGAGTAGATACAGGAGGCTAACTGGGCAGCTCCTGTCCACAGGTAAGATGAAACAGTGGAAGAGGGCGGGAACTGGTTGAATAAAAACTAAAAAAGCAAACCCACTGCCGTTGAGTTGACATCGACTCATAGTGACCATATAGAGCAAGTAGAATGGCTCCACGGTTTCCAAAGAGTGGTGGATTCGACCTGCCAACCTTCTGGTGAGCAGCTGTAGTACTTATCCACTACGCCAACAGAGTTTCCATAATAACAATAATAATAAGGAAGAAAGGCAAGTGGTCAGCAATTCCCCCAAGGGAGCCCTTCGGGATCTTTCCTGACAGCCCTGGTTGTAACGAGCTAGCACCTGGCTCACCATACTTTCCACCCACTCTTCAGAACCTGCATGAGACAGCATCTCCCATTTTTTCATCCATTTGTATTCCAACTTCACCATTTCACCATTTTTACCACATCCATGTACCACTGGTCATTTTAGTTCCTCAGTGTATTTCAAATTACCCAATGTTCTTACTTTGTTAAATTTGTTTTAAAGGGAAACTCTATCGGCTTCTATGTGGAAAACACGTCTGTCACAATTAGAATATATATATGATTTTTCAAGGAAGAGAAAATGATGATATTGAATCTACTTAGGCATTGTTGCCTAGCAAAAGTTCTAAACCTGAGGCAATCTCTCTCTCCATTAAAACAGAAAATCAGCAAGTGCTAAAAAAAGAACAAACCCTTTACCATTGACTCATAGTGACCCTATACGACAGAGTAGAAGTGCCATGTAGGGTTTCCAAGGAAAAGCTGGTGGATTTTAATTGCAGACATTTTGCTTAGCTGCAAAATTTCTCCACCAGGGTTCCTACATCACCACCACCACCACCAAAAATACCCAACCCCTTTGCCACTGAGTCCATTCCAGTTCCTAGTGACTCTACAGCACAGAGTAGAACTGTCTTATATGGCTTCCAAGGAGTGCCTGGTGGATTTGAACTGCTAACCTTTTGGTTAGGAGGCATAGCAGGTATTCGAGGGGTGTAAAGACAAAGTACAACAGAAATGATACTGCTGAGCTCTGATGGTACAGCAGGTAAGCACTCAGCTGCTAACCAAAAGGTTGGTGGTTCCATCAACGTGCTCCACTGGGACAAAGTCCTGGCAATCTTTTTCCATAAAGATTAACCTCCCCACAACCACCAAAACAACCAAACCTGTTGATCTCAATTCTATTCCAACCATATAGGACAAAGTAGAACTGCCCCATAGGGTTTCCAAGGAGCAACTGATCGATTTGAACTGCTGACCTTTTGATTAGCAGCTTGAGCTTTTAACCACTGCACCATCAAGGTCCTCTGCCAAGATTGCAGTCTAGAAAACCCTGTGGGGGAGTTCTACTCTATCACTGTGGATCACTATGAGGAAAAAAATCAATTCTATGGCCTCTGGCAGGGAGAATCACCGCCACATTGACCCAATCCATAGGATCAAGAGAATTGAAAAGGGCAGAGTTTACTTTTTGTATTGTGTGATTCAATGTCAGTTAAAGTCATTGTGTAGCACTCATAACTACATCCTGCCTCTCTAGTAGGAGAGGCACACTTTGGGACACACTGGTGAACTGACAGGGCATGGAGGCACCAGTCAGGCTGATCAGTTTCAGAGTTTTGGTCTGTTCCTCCCTCACTGTCCCACCTGGATATACCATCTAACTTCTGTAAACATGTTTCTTCACCTTTAAAGTGAGAGTAATCATAGCTCATCAGACAGATGCTTTCCTAAAGGCCAGTGTCCAGATTTGAAGTTTATGCCCAGAGGTAAGCTAGCTAATGGAGAGTTCATTTACCCTAAGACTGTGTTTATTTACCCTTTGGGCTCTGTCTTGGATTGGACTGTGTTTCCCCACAAATCTGTACCAGTTTGGCTGGGCCAGGATTCCTGGGATTGTGTGACGTCTTTCCTGTTGGAAATCCTACCTCTATGATATTAATAACGGTAGATGGGCTGCAGTTGAGTTGGTATGGCAGGACTTAATTGGCTTGGGGCAGCCTCTTGGGATATAAAAGAAAGGGAGGTAAGCTGAGATTTGGGCACCTCATACCACCAAGCAGTAGTCCCAGGAGCGGGAGCTGAACGCTCCTTTGGAAAGGACTGGGGTCCTTGTGCCTCGGAGGCTTGCAATCCAGGGGCAGACTGACAACAAGGACCTTCCTCCAGATCCAGTAGGGAAAGCTTTCTCCTAGAGCTGACACCCCGAATTTGGACTTTTAGTTTACTGGACTATGGCAAATAAAATTTCTCTTTTAAAGTCATCCACTTGTGATATTTCTGTTAAAGCAGCACGAAGTGACTAAAACGGCCTCTCACCAGGCTGTGTTTGTCAACTCGAGTCTCTAGACATTCTGACGTATTCTGCTATTGAGCTGCAATTCCCAGTATAGGGTCTCTCTGAATCAAGTCCTTCATTGTGAGCTTAGATTGCTGAGTATTTGAGTCCGGGGGGACAATTTTGCATTTATTCTTGACTATTTACTCAACATGTTCTCCTGCCCTGCATGGGCAGGGAAAGGAAGCCAAATGGAGAAACTGGGCTAGGGTCAGAATGCATTTGAGACTAGATGTAGGTCTATTTTCCTTTGAAGAGAGAAATGGAAACTTTTTGTTTGGTATCCACTACACATCACGCAGCTTACTTGATGATCTCATTTAATAGACTCCAAGACTCCTTAAGGCAGGTGTTACTTACATTTCACAGAGGGGAAAACTACATTTTTATATGAAATTGTTAAACACGGTAGCTATACAAGTTTTCTACTTTTTTGCTTAATGTTATTTTGTAAACACTTTTTTCATGAGGCAGCATATTTCCCTTTTTTTTTCTTTGTGAAGAAATAAATCCTCTTTGTTCTAAAAGAATGTGAGGCACTCTTGCCTTGGTATTTATCACTTTAATGGTTGTATAATATCCCATTAAGTTACCCTACTGTAATTTATTTAGTCAATTTGCCACTGTTCACAAGTTGGCTTTGTTCGCTTTTTTGTGGTTTTAAAAAAATTGTTCCTGTCGTAAATAATCTTGCTCTGAACATCTGCATATGAGTATTATTTCGTTCTGGAAATTTACCCAGCAGTGCAAGGTCTGCATCAGAAGGAGTAATAATCTTTATGGCGTTTAGAGAGACTAGCAAGTAGCCCACCCAAAGGAAAAAGCTTTAATGGGGAGTAAAACGCAAAACATAGATTTCAAGAAAGAAATTGATTTTTTTCCACTTATTTGTAAAATGTTCCAGCGCGTGATGAGTGGCAGGCGTCTTGCGAGGGGCTGGGTTCAAGGCTGAGCAAGGCTGGGTCCCAGTCTTCAAGGTGCTCACGGTCCTGCAGAGGAGAGGACACGCAACAGGCGCCCGCGAGAATCGTGCGCCCTCCTTTCCTGGCAGAGGAGCGGCAGGAAGGAGCCGCTTGGGAGTGCGGAAAAGTCCTCGCGGCACAGGCGACGCTTGCAGAATGAGTAAGAGTTTGGGTACAGGATTTGTATTTGTTTTACCAGGGGGAAAAAAAGTTCATCACTCTTGCCACAGTGAATGCTGGCGGTGTCGCCAGCCCCCGACGTCTAAGTCTCTCCATCTCTAAGGAGGGGACTGGGAGCCCTAGACGCGGCCCGACAGGAGGCAGAGGAAAACCTGAGCGCTGGCCCAGCTGTCTCCGGGGCCAGACCCGACGCGCGGCCCCAACGAGGGAAAGCGCGCCCTCGGCGTTGGGCTCCGGAGGTGTCAGTCACCTGGCTGCAAGACGGTGAAGGAACCGGGGCCGCCGGGCTGGCGATTAGAGCCGCCGCCGCGGGGAGCTGAGTTGGGCATTCGGGGACCCCGAGGGGGCAGGCAGGCAGGAAGCAGGAGAGGGGCGGAGCGCCAGGTTGGCCAGGGGGTCTGCAGAGGGCCCGGTGCTGCGACCCGAGGGCGGGCGCCGGGAGCGCAGGGAGCGGCGCACCTATCCGAGACCGTGACCTTGGCATCCGGGACTTGGCCCTGCGCGCCGTCCTGCGCTCAGCCCCCGGCTGGTCTTTGCCGAGACCCACAGCCAAGGAGCCGGCGCTGTCCAGTGCGAGGTTGCCAGGGCTGGGGCGCCAGGTAGGACGGAGGGACGCGAGGGGGCGGGCGAAAAGCGCCGCTGGTGGGGAGGGGCCGTGGCGCGGTCTGGGGAGTACCGGCTCGGGGGCTAGACAAGGGGCGCATGCCGGAGCAGCTCGGCCCTAGAAACATTGTTGGGTGGGTAGCGGGATGTTGAGGGGTGAAGGCCCAGGTTATAGAACCAAAAGCTTCATGAGTGCAGGACTTGGCTGGTCAGCGTTGCTCCAGAAGGCTCGGTGGACCGTTTTAGGGGATGAACACAAAGGCCTGCTCAGAGAGGAGCTGTGATAGTGTCTTGTTGCCTCTGCCTTACGTCTGCCTGTGACCTGGTTACTAGTGTTGGCTTTCTAATGTCTGTGTACAAGGTGCCGGGGGGGGGGGGGGAGGGTACAGTGTCATCACCCATCCTCGAAAGACCCCTGACCCAGACATCCAGCCACCCCGGGAACCTTGTCTCTGTGGCACTGTGTTAGAGTGTCAGTTCTCAGGCCTTAGCACCATATTGTTCTTGGGGTAGATGTCGAGAGTACCAGATGATAAGAGCCTTTGTTGGTTATTACCATTTTAAATGCATAGCTTTCAATGAATACGCGCACATGGTGAAAAGTGACCAAACACGACGAAAGTTTATCTTCCAGATAAATGCTTGTGTTAGCGTTTGTGTTTATTTATCCTCCTCCCCCTTTTGGGGGGGGGGTCATATCATTTCTTAACTTGGCTCCTCCTTCTGTCCCCTCATTTTGATTCTTTATCCCACCCAGGGAGGCTTGCCCAGTAAGCAAGGTAAAGACCAGCTGAGTGGCGCTTACTTTCTAATCTGTAGTGAATAATTTCACATGTTTTAGCCACACCCCAAAAAATCAGTTCTGCAGGAAGGTGCTGTGGCGTTGGGAGAGAAAGGGACGCCAGCCGTATCTGGGAGCAGAATCTTTGATATGTTTGGAAAATGTGAAATTGTTCATTGCAGTCAGCCGGTAACCAACTAAGCACTAAACTACCTTGCCTATTGGATAATCTGCCCCTCATCCCATCTCTGAAAACGCTGATTTCATAGTGATTAAGTGCTATGGCTGCTAACCAAAAGGTCGACAGTTGGAATCCGTCAAGCGCTCCTTGGAAACTTCGTGGGGTAGTTCTACTCTGTCTTACAGTGTGACTATAAGTCAGAATTGACTCCCCAACAATGGGTAGAAGGGTAGTAGTAACCCCATCTCTGCCTAATGAAAGTACCAGAAGAAAATGGTATCGCTGCCCCACCCTCCCCCATCCCTTAATCTGAAAAGTTAGTAAGAAGATATTTCCTTTACTGGCCTGAACTCTCTCAGTGACTGGTAGAAAGAAGCTTTGAGGTACAATCTATGACCAGTTCAGTATTCTCTGATTCTTTCCCTTAAATTAGACTTTACAAGTGGAGTTGAAGTAAGGTCAGGTACTAAAGAGAATTAACGGAGGATGTTTCCAAAAATGTTCTCACTTTCTGGAAGTTAATACATCAAATTAATCCCTGCCTCTTAAAATAGAGCTTTGTGAGTTGCACCTTCTGACCCTACCCCCACCCCTGGCCAGCAGAGTGACTCTTATAGGTTTCTCCCCCTTTAGGAAGCTGGGCAGAAGGCTCCTGCACATTGGTTAAACCCTCAGCTGCTAAGCAAAAGGCAGTTCAAACCCATCAGCTGCCCTTCGGGAGAAAGACATGGCAGTCTGCTTCCCTTAAAATTCCAAAGAAAAACCAAACCCATTACCGTCAAGTCAATTCCAACTCCCAGCAACCCTATAGGACTGGATAGAACTGCTCCATAGGGTTTCCAAGACCGGAATTTTGACGGAAGGAGACTGCCATGGCCTTGGAAATCTTAGGCCTACTCTTGTTTGGTTCTACTCTTGTCCTATAGGACCTCTATGAGTCAGAATCTTCTCAAGGACAGTAGGAGTGGGTGGGTATTTTATACTTGCCTGCCAGAAGCCCTGTGAAGGGGTGCAGTGATAATAGTTTGGTCATGGATAAGATGAGGGGGATAGAGAGAGTGATGGATAATGCAGAAGAGGGGAACAGGAGAACAGGACAGCAGGAGGAGAAGGGCAGGCCAAGACCCTTGAATGGAAGAGAAGAATCCTGGAGCAGAGGACTTGGAAGAGCAGTCATTTAGCAATACCCCCCAGATGATTTTGCTAAGAGTCCACATGTGGCTTACTTCTTGCCAGCAATCAGCCCAATCAATCATTTCCCAAGACTTTGATTCAGCAAGGCCAGAGTATGTCAAAATGTGAAGGGGGGGGAAAAAACCAAACCCATTTTTTCCATAAAACAAAAGTTTAAGTTGCTTTTAATGAATCAACAAGTTTGGGGGGGACATTGTATAGCATGTTTAAAATAACATTATGCTTGGTAAAATACATCTTATCTATGACAATAAAATACGTGTATTGCAGTTCACATGTATATCATCCATACTCCTGTTGCTAAGGTAGATATGTGTATAAACCCACATACAAAATCTGAGTTATACAATAAGAGTTCATTGTTATCACTGAGTCATTTCACATGTGAAAACAAGTGTGGCCAGTGGGCTGCACCATCTTCTCTCCATCTCTATCTTCTGTTCTGAGTGGGAGACTAGGGAAAATTTTAGTTACCCTAGAGGGGCGTGTATACCTTCAAAGCTCCATTTACAGTCCTTAGATGAAGAAGGGAAAATAAATTACTAATTGCATCTATGCTCTAAGCAAAAGTAATGTAAATCTCACAACCTATTGGCATGGGGTGCTGTGATCTAGCAATGTATTTTCTTTGCAAACAAGTATTTTCCCTCAATCAGTGATATTTACAGTAAATGTCCAACACTGTACTAAACTCAGTGGATAAAATAGTAAAACAACATCCCAGCATTTAAGGAACTCCTGAAAGTTTAAAGAAACCCTGGTCGTGTAGTGAATAAGTGCTACGTCTGCTAACTGAAAGGTCAGCAGTTCAAATCCGCCAGGTGCTCCTTGGAAACTCTGTGGAGGAGTTTTACTCTATCCTATGGGGTCGCTATGAGTCATAACTGACTCAACAGCAGTGGATTTGGTTTGGGGGTTTTAAAAGTCTAAGAAGAGACAGTCATACTCACTCATGTAAGTGCAGTAAAATATTGTGGTTTCCATAATGGAAGCATAATCAGGTGATGTACTGTAACAAGGAATGGTCAATTTGACCAAAGAGAATAGGAGTCAAGAAGGGGTTCATACAGGAGGTAACACGTGAGTTGAGTCTTGAAAGGTGAAACTTTCCATCAGATATGCAAGGGGGAGCAGATGTAGGAGAAAGATTAGTGTGCAAAAGACCAAACCAAAGCAACAACAACAAAATAGAGGTATGAAGTGGCATGTCAAGTTCTGAGACCTGCAAAGTGGCTTCATGAGCTGAAGCACAGGGAGCTCAGAGGGGTTCGCTGAGAGATGAGGCCAGAGAGGCGGGCAGTCCAGGTCACAGAGGGCCAGCATGCCATCATACAAATAGCATGATGATTCAAGTAGGGACTCTGGGGTCACACAGATCCATGTTTGAGCCATGGTTCTATCCCTTTCTGGCTGTAGAACCTTGGTCAGGTGGCTTAGCTTCAGGAAGTAATGGTAGTCAAGATAGTACCAACCTCAGAGGGTTGCTGTAAGGATTGAGATGAGGCAAGAGAAAGTCCACCCCAGAACCTGGCACAGATTCTGTACCCAGGAGTTGTTGGCTGGGAGTCCTGGGATGGTACAGATGGTTAACACAGTTGACTGGTGACTGAAAATTTGAAGGTTCAAGTCCATTCAAAGGTGCCTTGAAAGAAAGGCATAGCAATCTACTGCTCTGGCACACATGGGATCACCTTGAGTCGGAATCAATTCAAAGGCAGCTGCTGATGGTGGTGGGATTGTTGGTTGTTATTTTAATTATTTGTTCTACAGGAGTGATTTTGCAAGAGTCTCCATTTAGAGGATGAGCCTCTGGCAGCAGTGGATGCTGAGATGAAAGGGAAGTAAGTCTGTAGAAGAGAGATCACTTAAAGATATCATAACCAAGCAGACAGTGGTGATGATGGTCTGTGGCATAGTGGTCATGGCAGCAGACATGGAGAGAAGGCGCCAAATGCTGATGTGTCTCTAAGATAGACTCCACAAAAATGTGTTCCTCATTAGACATGAGAAATGAGGGAGAGGATGTGGAGGAATAATGCCTGGGGTTCCGGTTTGGTGCTTGGTTCTGTCATCGAAGTGATCTTTCAAAAACTAAACCAGTTGCTGTTAGGTCAGTTCCAACTTGTGGTGACTCTATTGGACAGGTAGAATTGCCCTATAGGATTGCCAAGACTGCCCCATCTTTCTTCCTTGGAGGGGCTGTTGGGTTTGAACTGCTGCCCTTTTGGTTAGCAGCCAATCACTTAACCATTGTACCACTGGAGCTCCTTAGTTGATCCGTAATAAATAGTACGTATCATTTTCTCTCTCACTCCCTCTCTCTCTCTTTCTCTCTCAGATTTCCAGGAGAGTTTTAGCTCAGGGTGAATGAACATTGGCTATTGTCGTAAAGTGGCACGCATCACCTTCGCTGGTAACTTGGGTTCGACTGCTGCCTGACTCTAACCTGACCTGGCAGACTTTTCCCTCAAATGTCCTCCCACAATCCAATAAACCCTAACTGGAAGTGCCCCCGTGAACTTCATTGAAGTCCATGGAATTAGAAGAATTAGGTGATCCCGATTTTATAATGCAGTAGTAATATTACTGACCTCATCATCCCTCGTAAAGCAGAAAATAGTTCAGAAATATGTGATGGTGTTTGTTGAAATGTTGCCGGGAACTTTCAGCCTGTTTCACTGCCAGGTGTGGATACCAGGAAATGCTGCTTGGATGTATACTATTGAGTTCAGCTGCTTGCATGAAAGCTTATTACTTGAAACCACTGAAATGCACAGATATGTCATTAAGCCAGGGCCAAAGGAGTGAGGTAGCAAAATATGAAAAGAACAGTCCAGAACTTGCTTAAAGGCCGACTTGGGCCAGGTACTCAACCTCTCCCAGCCTCAGGTTTTCCTGGTAGGTATTCCTTGGCTCTCTGCAAAAATGAGCTAATGTCTCTTCAAAGAGTGGTTGTGAGGTTTAAATGAGCCTTATATGGAAAGTGAGTAACAGAGTTCCAGGCACATGACACTTGCTTATCCAGCTCTCTAGCTCAGCTCATCTCTGAGATCTTCCCTTCCAAATAAAAAGCAGGAAGAATGGCAGTGTCTTAGTTCAAGTAACCTGAATTAATCGGCTTGTATGTGTTTTTCCTCTGTAATTGGTTCCCCCCCGCCGCCTGTCCCGGAACCCCGGAACCACCCTCGGTGCACTGTTATCAGTAATGACAGGGGCAAAGGTGACATGATACCTGAAGAAGAGGGCTAATTTTAGCCGTTCTTCTTTCAACAAGTCTTTCACATACACCCAAGCGAAATTACTAACAAACAGAAAAATAGAGTAATGGGACTTCTTTCTGCCGTCTGTTCTGTTACCTGAGTTCCTAACAAGCCTCTTTCTGGTTTATTTACAGACACTAAATGGTTACAATGGTTCTCCCAATGACTGGGAGCTATTTGTCCTTAGGAAAAAAAGTTTTGCCTTTCTCCTCTGAAGATAAGAATTATCGTATCTTGCGTCTGTAATTTGACATACGCCTTTAGTGCATTAAGCATCAGTTGATCTCCAGCTGTGTGATGTCACTAAGTTGACCCTCTAGACTCAGAGAGGCTACCCGTTAGCCCTCAACACCTCCAGTCTGGTGGCCCTAGCAGAAAGGGGTAAATGGACAGGGGAAGAAGGCTTCTGTCCGGAACCTGGCTGATCTGAAGTGGCTTCGGCATGGACAGGAGGAGCGGACATTTAGAGTCCGACTGGTGTTTCTCATGACAGCCTCAGTCTTCTGGGCCATCAGATGATAAGCTCCCTCAGGTCAGTGTTGGGGTCTGCTGAGTTGAGTGTAAAAGCCTGGGCTCTGGTGTCAGATGCCTGGGCTTGTGTCCTAGCTCTGCCCTTTACTAGCTGTGATCTTAGGCAACTTATCGGAAAATGCTGGTGGCGTAGTGGTTAAGTGGTGCGTCTGCTAACCACAAGGTTGGGAGTTCACATCCACCAGGTAGGTGCTCCCTGGCAACTCTGTGGGGCAGTTCTGCACTGACTTCTAGGGTCTCTGTGAGTTGGAATGACTTGACAGCGGTGGGTTTGGCTTTGGTTTGATAGCAACAACTGTGCAGATGGTGCAGGACCTGGTCGTGTTCCGTTGTTGTACAGGGATTCCACGGTGCCTGACAGCAACAACAACGTGCTCCAGTCTCCTTATCTGTTATTGTGGAGTCAATTCCAACTGACAGCAACTCCACTTACATCCATTTTATTTTTTGCTGTCCTACTACTTTCACACAGTGGTACGTGGTTACCGGGTCTCCTGTCTACATGCCTTCTTGGTCCTGCTTACCTCCTACCGAGTCCCCAGTCTGGAACCCCGTCTCTCTTCAGCACTTATCAGATCCATTCTGGCTTTCTAGTCCCAGAATCTCATTCAGCTGCACCTGCCCACAGCCCAGAGGGATCTTATCTCCCTCAATATAAGGATTTGAAATTCCTTGAAGGCAGAACCCACTTCGGGCATCATTAGGTTTCATCAGAACACTCCTGGTGGGGACTGATTGCCTCCCCTGCTGCTTGTCCTTTCCTGCCTTGCTGAAACCAAGCCAACAAGATAAAAAAAATAGCCTGGTTTTAACTCTTCTTAATCTCCTTCCCTGCACTGCAGCTGTGTGTGATTCTCAGGTGTTTGCTCTGTCATTCTGCAGTGTTATGAGAGAGGAATTTTCCATGAGGTGCCATGCAGGTAGCCGTACCTGAAATGTCTTGTAACCCTTAGTTGATCTTAAGAGTTTTAGACTCCTCTCCCTCACCTTCCGTGTTTATTCAAATTCCATTCCCATTGCTGTATTTCCCTCTCCCATGCTCTGCATCCTTGTCTGTATCCAAGTATACTACTGAGAGGTCATACTGTCCCATTCTCAGCTTGTACACCTGCTCAGCTACCTCCCTTTGTGATAAAATCCATGGGGTGCCAGCACAGTGGCGCACATGCTATACTTCATTTGGTTGGACATGGACTTTTTACTGTTTTCTACATCCTTCACGCTTTCCCTCTCTCTTCTCACCTTCTCTGTCCTCAATCCTCATGTGTATTGCTCAGTGGTGTTATTAATTTGCTATGACAGCACCCAACCGACACAGCTGAGGGCTTTCGGTCTTCCTTTAGTAATTTCCTCCAAACTTGTCATTATCTCCTTGTAACAGGTCCACAAAGCAGCTGGGCCTGGTGACAAAAAGATGAGATGACTCTTAGTGCTCTCGTGTCCTTCCTGTCCCTTCAGTAAGGAGGTGCTCGTTGTGTCCATGCTGCATCCACAGGTCACTGTGCCACTAAAGTGACCTCACCACTAGTCTGTAGTTTCAAATCCGGTGGAGTTTCTTGTCCAGAAAGCTTTTTCCTGACTGATACTTGTGAATCACCTTTGTGGTGACCATCGTATCTTCCTTCTGTGTCAGCTGTGATCTGAATTCCTTCTCTTGGGTGCCTTATTCCGTATACTGTTCTGAGTAGTTTTCATAGAGGAATTGTAGAAAAAAGTCATTCTAAAGGATACTATTTACTGCCTTTTAGTGTTTATAGTGCAAGTGGAATTGTTTTTACACTGTTTTATTTAATCCCATTACAAACTTTAGGTTGGCATTGTCCCCATATGAATGGAGAAACAGATTTAGAGTGGTCAGTGACTTGTCTTGAGGTCTCATGGACAGTAAGTGGGACAGCTTACATTCAAAACTAGACCAAAGAATTCCAAAGCGCCTAGACAAAATCTAATTTCTTGAAGCTTTCTTCTGTCTCTCCAAAAATATAATTATTTTGATCAAAAGTTTTTCATACACTACTGCCATCAAATGGGCACATCCTTTATGAAAGGCAATTTTTAACACAAATACTATTTCCTCTGTTAGTTCGAAAAGGCTTTTAAAATGTTAACAATATGAGAAGCAGCATTGTGGAATTTCAGATTAATTTCATTTTTATGAAAAGAGAGACTACAAAATATAATAGAGTGAAAGAAAAATGATTACAGGGAGAGACCTGAATATGTAGTCTCAAAAAAGGTTTTGAGAGAGAGATAAAAAAATATGAAGAGTTGTAAGGCTGAGGGGTAGAATGATGACTACATTTTATTGTACCTTTTACTGGGCAATAATTACTCATTTATTTGACTCTGTTGAAAATATACGTACCGAAGCGTATGCCACCTCTGCAGTTTCCACACGTCCAATTTAGTGACATTGACTGCATTCTTTCTAGTTGTACAACCATTTTTGCTAATGTTTTCCAAATTATTCCATCACCATGAAAATAAACTCACAGCCTTCTCATCAGAAACTCCCTGTTTCCCCCTCTGTCTAATAATTTCCACTAATAATCTGATTTCTCCGTATTTCCATACAGAAGTAAATAAAATTGTACAGTATTTGTCCTCTTGTGACTATTTCCCTCTACCTGGTGTCTTCACGGTTCATCTGTGCTGTGGCACGTGCCGAGCCTTCGTGTCTCCTTGTGGCTGAGTCACAGTCTGCTGTGTGCATGTACCACACTGGGGTTATCCATTCATCCGTTGCTGGACATTTTGGTCATTTCTGCCTTTTGCCTCTTGTGAAGAGTGCAATGAACATTGGTATACAAGTTTCTATGCATTTTGGTCCTCGTTTCTTCTGAATATATACCCAGCACTGAGGAATATTTACTTTTTTAAGGGCATTGAGTTTTTCAATTTTTTTTATTTTAGTTATGTTTTAATGGGAAAAATGCCTGTGCTGTTTGTTTTAATGGAACTTGCAGCATCTTTGGAGCACCATTTTGGTTATTTCCTCTGTTGGCGTTTTTATACTATTGACTCCTCTGGTCCTCTTTGTGCATCTACCTGCTCAGCAGGCTTGTCCTGTGTGCTGGAAATACTCGCGTGAAGCCGAGCTCTTGTCCAGCATCGTGTGTCCTTGTGTGGTGCAAGCGGGAAATCCACGGCTCTTTTGGTCAAAATCCTTTTCCTGATCTAAACTAAGTCAAGGTCACTTGCCTTACTACTGAGTTTTGTGAACCCTTAAGTCCCTGGGTAGTGCAGATGGTTCTGGGGCTCCACTGATAAACGAAAGTTTACCTCTACCCAGAGGTACCTTGAAAGAAGGGCCTCATGCTCTATTTTGAACCAGCTAAACCAAAAAGGCCAAACCCACTCCATCAAATTGATTCCAACTCGTAGTGACCCTACAGGTAGAGTGCAACTGCCCCACGGGGTTTCCAAGGAGCACCTGGCTGCCTTGAACTGCCGATGTTTTGGGTTAGCTGATATAGCAGATAACGACTGTGCCACCAGGGTTTTCTCTCAGTCTCTGAAACTCTAAGGTAGCACAGTTCTGCTTCCATACGCAAGCGGTCATCATGAATTGGGGTCAAGTAAATGGCAACGGCAAATCCTGGTGTTGTAGTGGTTAAGTGCTATGTCTGCTAACCAAGAGGTCGGCAGTTTGAATCCACCAGGTGATCCTTGGAAACTCTATGGAGCAGTTCTATTTTGTCCTGTAGGGTCACTGTGAGGCAGAAGAGACTTGGTAACAGCAGATTTGACATGGCAGCTGGTGATTCTACAGATCTGGAGCCCTTTTTATTTCTGCCCAAGTAGAACTCACCTTTCTTTACCTCACTTACAGTGTGAAGTAAGTTTCAAAAAAAATTTTGTTAATTATAAAAATCTTTGACCATTGTTCGTATTTATCAGTGTTCCCTTTTTATACTTAGAGTTTGACCCACAACCAAACAAGCATTTCCACTGACACTGAGTCTTCCGTGCTTCATTCATGTAATAACTTTGTTTTTTAAATTCATGCTTTCTTTTGCTTTTTTTCTTTCTTTGATCTACAGTACTTTGGTTTTCCTGACCAAGTAACCTCCCAGCTGCCTTGTGCTGCTGATTTATTTCCATCTCCTAGTGCTGCAGTGGTTTAAGAGCTTACCTGCTAACCAGGAGGTCAGCAGTTCGAATCCACCAGCTGCTCCTTGGAAACCCTGTGGGGCAGTTCTTCTCTGTCCTATAAACTTGCTGAGAGTCACAATCAACTCTATGGCACCTAACAACAGCAACAACACACTCGTCACGTTGTCTTTCCTTCTTTCAGGCTTTGTGTTGTCTGAAAAACACTTTTTCTTCAGCTGTCCTTTCTCTCACTTTGATGTTTTCCCTCTGCTGGCTTCCTTCATTGATCTCTCTTGATTCCCCGTTTCTGTTTCTACAGCGTCCACTTATCTACCTTTCGTCTATTTGTACCTCTGTTGGCTGTTTCAACTGGTAATGCTTAGTCAAACCATTGACACCTTTGGTTTGAGCATTTCCTGAAATATTTTTTAGATCTTCTTTTTGAAACAAGTCCCATCACTTTTTGCCTTAGGAAAGGAGCACACGGCTTTCTGATTCATGCCTTTTTTTCTTTATGGTTGTGATCAATTATACAATGAACAGTTTAGCCTCAAGATACAAGATAATGAAAAGAAAACAGCAATTCACATTCCCTACACAAAATCAAGAGCCGCTGGTAGCCCAGCAATGAGGAGATCAGCTACTAACCAAAAGGACCTCAGTTCAAATCACCAGCTGCCCCTTGGCAGCCCTATGGGGCCGTTTTCTTCTGTTCCATAGGGTGGGGACACTGTGAATCGGAATTGACTTGATAGTAACGGTTTTCATGTAAAAACAAAATATTGGTTAAAAATTTAAAAAGCAAGTTGTTTTTGTAAAGACCAAATTATCTCTAACCAGTTTTTATAAAAAGATGCTAGGGATATAGTATTGTCACCTCTAGGAAATAGCAGATAAGTGTTCAAGAAGTCTTTGAAAATAGATGCATTGAAATAGTGTTTGTAGTAGTTAAAACAGAAGGAAAAAATAGCTTAAATGTTCAGTAGTAGATGATTGGCTATGTAAATTCAGAGTTATATGTAACATGAATCACTAATGTAGTCATTAGACATGATTATTTTATTGTTATTATTTTATTGTTATGTCTACCACATACTGCTGAATGAAAAAGGCAGGTTGCAGAGCAGGATGTATAATACTGTCCCATTTCTGTAAAATTTTATATATATATTTATGTTATTATATGTGTGTATATATATATATATGAGGTCAGACAATTAAGTCGATGAACTTAATTGTTCTAAGTTCTACATGCCTCGCTGCTGCTCATCACTAGGGACACCTTCCAAGGACAGCTTCCCCTTGGGAAGCTATGCACTGACACCAATGCCTAGTCCACCCTTCAAAGAAACTTTGGAACTCTTTCTGGAATGGCCATTGCATATGTTGGCACAGTGGCAATTTCACAGACTTAACTGTGTAGCTGTCTGTGAGAGACTTTTTAGCCAGTAAACAAACAACTGTATTGGAACACCGTCCCTACTCACCTGATCTGGCCCCCAATGACTTTTTTCTTTATCTGAAGATAAAGGGAATGTTGCAAGGAAGACATTTTGATGACATTCGGGACATCAAGGGTAGTACAATGACAGCTCTGATGGCTACTTCAGAAAGAGTTCCAAACTTGCTTTGAAGGGTGGACTGGGTGCTGGCATTGGTGCATAGCTTCCCAAGGGGAGTATGTCAAAGGTGACCGTAGTGATGTTCAGCAATGAGGTCTGTAGCACTTAGGACCATTAAGTTTGTGGTCCTAATTGTCAGACCTTGTACAAATGACACTACCTTGCTTGCTGAAAGTAAAGAGGACTTGAGATGCTTACTGATGAACATCAAAGACCACAGCCCTCAGTATGGATTATACCTCAACTTAAAGAAAACAAAAATCCTCACAACTGGAGTGGATGTCTACATCGACTTATGACTGGAAGAACCAGATGGTGCCTGGCTACCACCAGTGATAGCCATGATGGAGCTCACAACGTTGAGTCTCACTGGCAACACAAGTATAAATAGGGGTGCACCCTGAGATCTTCACTAAAAGACTGCAATTGATGGTCCAGGGGCCTCGGAGTTCTCCTGGGAGCAGGGCCCCTGCCCTGATGCTGCCCCTGTCCGTAAATCATAATGAAGGTCAACTTTTCAGACAGCAATGGATTGGACTTGGTGATGCAGAGTGACCATAATGTGGGGGCACTTTATGGTTCTAGGCATCTATAGGAGGTCGTCCTGTTGACCTCATACTGGAGGAAGGGGAATGGGTGGGGAGGAGAAGATAGGAGACTGTTGGGAAGATAAGACATGTATGGAGCAGAGAGGAAGAGTGTGCTGTCACCGTGCAGGGAGAGCAGTGGAAGCTGCATGTAGGTCAGCATGCAAATTTGTATGGGAATGTACATTTTCATTCAATCATAATAAAAAAGAGAGAGAGAGAGAGAGAGAGATAAAATCCTCACAACTGGACCAGTGAGCAACACATTGATAAACGGAGAAAAGTTTGAGGCTGTCAAGGATTTAATTTTACTTGGTTTCACAATCCACACCCACAGAAGCAGCAGTCAAGAAATCAGACATACTGCGTTTGGCAAATCGGCTGTAAAATTTTTGTAAAGTGTTGAAAAGCAAAGATGGCACTTTGAAGACTAAGGTGCACCTGAATCAAGCCATGGTGTTTTCAGTCACATCATACATGCGGGATGGCTAAACACTGCATAAGAAAGACTGAAGGAGAATTGAAGCCTTTGAATTGTGGCATTGGTGACAAACATCCAATATACCATGGGCTGCCAAAAAACCAACAAATCTGTGTTGGAAGAAGTACAGCCAGAAGAAAACTTAGAAGCAAGAATGGTGAGACTGCATCTTACACACTTTGGACAGATTGTCGGGAAGGATCAGTCCCTGGAGAAGGGCATTGTACTTGCTAAGGTAAACAGGCAGTGAGAAAGAGGAAGGATTCGTACAGTGGCTACAATAGTGGGCTCGAGCATAACAATGATTGTGAGCATGGCGCAGGGCTGGGAAGTGTCTCATTCTGTTGTGTATAGGGCTGCTATGAGTTGGAACTGACTCAGTGGCACCTAACAAGAACAGCATATTGCATATAATTACCAAAACATGTTGGATTTTGGGGTGCTTTTTAACTTGCTTTTTCTTTTTACTTCTTTATATTTTTGTACACTGCTTGTGTATTTTATAGTGAGCAAGTATTTTTTTAAATCAAAAACAACTCTAATTTCTTAGTAAATATATAACTAATTTTTCAATTTGGGGTTGTTCATTTTATTTTAAAATTTTGGGATGTTCCCTTTATCTGGTTTACTTTTCTATTGTTTGTGCATTTTTAGTTATGCTTGGTAGCCTATTTATGCTATATAAATTAGGGCCCGAAGATTTAGCAGTTTTCTGCTGTGAACTGTACAATTTTAGGTTTTGCTTTTAGGCCTGTGATCCTTTATTTATTTATTTTTTAATTTTATTGTGTTTTAGGTGGAAGTATATAGCACTGATTTGTTTCTCATTCCAAATATTATACACCAATCATTTTGTGACACTGGCTGCAATTCCAGCAATGTGACAACACTCTCTGCTTCCTTTTATACCCTGGAGTCCCTGTGCCTACTTATCCAAGTTTCCTGTCCCTCCCTGCCTTGTCATCTTTGTTATTGGACAGGTATTGCCCCTTTAGTCTCGTATTGTGATTGAAGTGGGGAGCACATTCCTCATCTGTGTTGTTGTCTGTTTTATACAACTGTCTAATTTGGGGCTGCAAGGCAGACTTCAGGAGTGGCTTCAGTTTTGAGTTAACAGAGTGTCTGGAGGCCACAGTCTTGGGTTTTCTTCCAGACTCTGTCAGATCAGTAGGCTTGCTCTTTTTTTTGTGAATTTCTTTGACCCACTTTGAGTTTGTTTTTGTGTATCATGTGACATATGGATCCTGTTTCATTTTTCTGCAAATGGATATCCAGTTTCACCAGTGCCATTTGTTAAAAGGCTATCTCTTCCCCCATTTCATATACTTTGACTCTTTGTTACAAATCACCTGTGTATTGGTGGGTGGATTTACTTCTGGGTTCTCAGTTCTGTTCCACTGATCTACATGTCTGCCGTTGTACCACCATGAGTGTATAGTAGTGTGACCACTGTGACTGTGCAGAAAATTCTGAGATCAGGAAGAGTGAGGCCTCCTACTTTGTTCTTCAGTAATGCTTTAGCTCTACGTGGCCTCTTTCCCTTCTGTTTGTCTTATTTTTCCCTAACATGTTACCATGAAAATATTCAAACATAGTTTGATTTTCAGTATAAAATATGCGATGCATACTAGATAGGCTATACATATTGTGTGTGTGGTTTAAAAGATAACACAATGGATCCCGAGTACCCATAATCCTGTTTAAGAAATAGAACATTATTATTAATGCCGCGGGAACACCTGTGTGCCATCCCTCCAGCCTGTGCTGCTCCCTGCTCCAAAAGCAGGCAACTATTATTCCATTTTTGTTTTTCATCTTCTACTTCCTTATATCTCATGATACAGATCCATTCAGTTGACTGTGCTACAGCCTGTGTTGCTGTAATGCATATAAGCTCCTGTGCAGTTAGTAAATATGGGAATTGTGTCCGTATACACTGCAAGTCACTTTGTTTCTGTAAGATTTCTGTCAGCTCTTAAATGTTCTCATACTGAGGAACAGAAGCTGAATGCAGCTGTCTGTGAATTTCTGCTTACAAAGCTCATTCGCTCTGCACATGAAGCTGTTTCAGGAAGTCCTTTCTCTTGGCTCACTTTGGCTTTGTCCGCAATCTTAGAAGTATGTATTATAGTTCTCTTCCCTGTCTCCGTGAATTTGGCTTTGCTCATCATCCGTCAGCTTTCCTTAAACTTCTCTTCAAAGAAGCTGTCTTTCTCTTTTAAGATGACTTCTCATAGTTGTAGCAGTATTTATTCATTGAGACTATCTTTGAATTTTCCTAATATTTTTAGTAGATTTGTCCTTGGTTTTATTAAGATTCTCCTACAAAGTTATGTCACACTTTCTTTCCCTGTTTTTCCTATAGTCCATGACCTTTGTTATTTTTAATGCAGGATTTTATAGGGTGAGAGTTGTGTTGTTTTGTCAGTGTTATCTTTTTCCCTTAATGCTAGAAACAAATGCACTATTTAGTGTGCCGTTTAAACATCAGACAAAGAGAATCATGCTCTTCACACTCTTCTGCCACACACTTTTTCTCCTTCGTGTTATATTTGAGGGAATAATCTATGTTAATGACTATAGCTGTGGTTGCTGCATCACCACTGCAGTGTAAAATTGCATTGTGTTTGTATCACGCTTTGTGTATTCTCCTGCTGATGAGCTGTTGATATTTGTTCTTTATTGCTGTTCAAAAATGTTGTTATGAACATTTCTGTACATAGTTCCTGGGCACCTGTGCCAGTAACTCTAGGGCTTCGTACAAAGAAGTAAAACTGCTGGGCTTAGGATGTGCACATCCTCACATTTGCCAGATAAGCAGTGATTTGTCAAAGTGATTTTACAAATTCACAGGTGTTGTAGTCAGCTAGGGCTGCTGTAACAGAAATACCACAGAGTGGATGGCTTTAACAAAGGAAGGTTTATTCTTACACAGTCCGGTAGGCTACAAGTCTGTATTCAGGGTGTCCGCTCCAGGGGAAGGCTTTCCCCCTTGTCGGCTCTGGAGGAAAGTCCGATATTGCATCAGTCTCTGTCCAGGGAGTGTCTTCGCGCAGGAACCTCAGGTCTGAAGGACGCACTCTTCTCCCAGTGCAGCTTTCTTGATAATGTGAGGTTCCCAATTCTCTGCCTGCTTCTCTGTCCTTTTATCTCTTGTAGGATGAAAGGATTAAGGGTAGGGCAAGCCATACTCCAGGGAAACTCCCCTTTCAGGGGAGCAGGGAGCTAATCCTGTGAAGGAATTTACAGTCCCACCCTAATCCTTTAACATACGGCATGGGACAACCACAAAATGGAGGGCAGTCACAAGATACTGGGAATCATGGCCCAGCCACATGGCTACATATATTTTGCGGGGGACACAATTCGATCCTTGACAACAGGACAATGTATGAGAGTCCTCATTGATCTACCTCCTCACCAATAAGTGAATCATTGCCAAATTGATTTCTCATTTGGTAATCAATGAGTGTGAGCCTCTTTTCTTGGTCTAGTCTTTTCTTACATTGCTCTCCTCTCTAAAATGCTTACTGATGTCTCTGATGTCTGATACCACTGTTTTCTGTTGGGAGATTCTATTTTTCTTTCATTAGCAACTCTTCATATATTTCAAAAGCTAACCCTTTTCCACTTGTATGCCACAACAATCCTTTTCCAGTGCATGCCTTGTCTTTTTACTTGATAGGATCTTTTCATACACAGAAGTTTTTAAGTTAAGGTAGTTGAAGCCATTAGCTTTTCTTTTATGATTTATACTTTTTCTTGTTTAAGATAGCTTTCCATACCTGGAATTATGAAGACATTCTTCTGTATTTTCTTCTAATAATAATTTAAAAATTCCTGTCACTTTTACACTTTTAGGTCATTTGCAGTTGATTTTTGTATGTGATATGAGTATAGGTTCAAATTCATGATTCCTGTGTAAGTAACCAGTTGTCCTAAGGCAGTAATTGAATAGTGAACTCTTTTTCATACCAGTACACAGCATCATCTTTGTCAGTTATCAAGGTCCAGTGTATGTGTGAGTCTGTTCCTGGGCTCACTGTTTTATACCATTGATCTATTTGTCTACCCAGCCATTAACAACTGTCTTAATTCTTTCAACACAACATTTAAGTTTTGACAGTGGTAGGGTAAGTCTCCCTTTCATGTTATTGACTATTCTCAACCATTTGCTTATCCATATAAATTTTAGAATTAATTTGTTGTACACATACACACACACACAGACGTCAGGATTTTTATTAGAACTGCAGTAAATCTGTAGATCAGTTTGGGGAGAACTGACATCTGAACAATATTGAGTCTTCTTATTATAATCAGAGCAGTTTATCAATTTGGAGAGCAGTTTGTGATGTTGTCATTGCTGTTAGATGCCATCGAGTTGGTTCCAACTCATAGCGACCCTAGAGGTCAAGGTAAAACTGCCCCATAGAGTTTCCAAGCAGCGCCTAGTGGATTTGAACTCCTGACCTTTTGGTTGATATTTGCACTTAATGACTACACCACAAGGGTGTCCAGCTTGGCCTACAAAAGTCTGGAAAGTGTGTCAACCATGTTATCTTACTCTTTTCTTCTAGTATTGAATCCTGTGGATGTATTTTGGAATACATCTTTCTCATACTTTTGTAAAAAAAGCTGAAGTCAATTTCAGCCTTGAGAAAGGAGGCAAGATTGCATGCCTTACATCTGGTTTACTTAGGTCATTTGGATAGAGACAAGGATATTCCATGTGGTCAACCCTCGGTCACTAGAGTTTGACCTTAGGTTCTAGGCCACAAACAGCAGCTAATATTCTCAGCACATGCATTTCCTCTGAAGTTTTGAGGACAGGATTTGGGCAATTCCAAGTCTTCAGCCAAAACCCACCTCCTGGTGAAGTAGTTGTCACAGTTGGATAAGTGTCGGAGTGTACACAGCTGAACCTGCCCACAGTGTGGGACTCAGCAGGTCTGAGAATTTATATCCTTAAGACACCCCCAGGTGAAGCTGATGCTGCTGGTCCTGGAATCACACTGTGAAAAACACTGTCCTCGTGTGTTGTCTCATTAATAACATCTCAACAGTGGATGGGTCGGAGACAGGGAACATAAGTATTCAAGTGTCTGAGAAGGAAGAAGGCCGAGAGAGAGAGAAGCTTCCATGAGTGCAGCCCCTAGAGGGCTGCCTCTGAGCATGCAAGAATGGGAGGATGGGGGTCTGCGGGGACTGTAAGGAGACCTGGGACAGAACAATGGAAGGAACACATGGGAAAGCAGCTTGGGGGCCCAGAAATAACCAAATACATCAGAAGCATTTGATTCACGAAGAGCATAGAAGGGGAGAATGGGAAGAGAGACCTGCATGGTTCTGCAAGAGTAAGTGACAGGACAGGCATTTAAGGGACAGTTTCTTGTGAACATCTGTTCCACCTACGAGTGGGCCTCTGTCAAGTAAGATATGCAGTACTGGGTAAACCGGAAGCCCAGGCCCCAGGAAGTGAACAATTTAATGTAAGCTTCCTATTAAGGAGATAAATCAGATATACTCTTAAAGTAACAGGGAAAGAGGACAAGGCTTCAGGTCTTGGAGCTACAGTCCCTGCAGAGTCCTCATGACATGGCATGGTCTCCAGACCCCTGACTCTGCTATTCTGTCCTCCGAAATGTCAGATAGAGCCCTTGTTTGAATACTTTGCACCTTCACTTTGAGAAGCATTATTTCTGTTGTTGCCCAGTCCTTTCTTTTCTTAAAAGAAAGCTAGTTGGAAACCTAGTGCACTGTTGTTTAGTTCAGATGGTTAGAAATTCTTTCCTAGATCAGATCACACTGTGACCCTGGAACTTCCATGTGTCTTCCTCTGATCCTGTACTCTTTACCCACATATAAAAAATTCATGGCATCTGTTAGCATCCTGAAGACCACAGTCAGGTTCCTACTGGGTGTTTTTCTCCAGGCAAACTCTCAGGATTATTTCTCACAGTTGCTTCCTCCTCATAGTTTTCATTTACAAGCTTGATTGCCTTCAGTGGATATATAGCAGCTGATGTGGATCCCCTCTCTCTAATGATGAACTACATATGAGAAGTGCCAATTAAGTTCGTGAACTCATCCTAGAAAAAGTGCTACGTATGTCACTGCTGAATGTCATTATAGTCACCTTTGAAGTACTCTCCCTGGGAAGCTATGCACCAACACTGCTACCTAGTCCACCCTTCAAAGCAATTTTGGAATTCTTTTTTCTGGAATGTCTATCAGAGCTGTCATCATATTACTCTTAATGTCGTGAGTGCCATAAAGATGCCTTCCTTTCAACATTTCCTTTATCTTTGGGTAAAGAAAAAGTCATAGGGGGCCAGAACAGGTGAGCAGTGAGAGTTTTCCAATACAGTTACTTGGTTTCTGGCTAAAAACTCCCTCACACTTAAGTTCGCGAACTTGCCACCATGTGACCACATGCAGTGGCCATGCAGTCCTTTAAATATGTATATATTTATTGCGATTAGGTGAAAGTTTACAATCCAAGTCAATTTTCCATACTCACTTCTCTGAAACTCTGATCCACTGGAAATTTCAGAAAGAGTTCCAAAATTGCTTTGAACAGTAAACTAGGCACTGGTGGTTGTATATAGCTTCCAAGGGGAGTACTTGGAAGGTGACCATAGTGATATTCAGCAATGAAGTATGTATGTAGCACTTAGAACAATTGTTTGCGGACTTAATTGTTGGACCCCATACACTTGAACTCCATACCACATATGAAGTCTGGGACAGGACTGAGTATGATGGGGCTCTTAGCCCTGGTCAGTGGCTGACTTCTTTAGTTGTTACCTGACACCACAGCTCATGTATTGCCTATTAGCAATCCAAGACCCTCCGTCTTTTTTCTTACTATTTGGTACAGTGACTAAATCAGTGTCAAAACCACCTAGCCAAGTTAGTGAAGTCAATACATCTTTTTTTTATCTGCCATTCTGATGACCAAGGCAAAGAGAGGTCAGCAGTAATCTGGGCTATTATAATTGGCATCTATTTCAGCTATGATATCTAAGAGGCACAAGCTCTCCACTGGAAATTATCATTTTATTTCTTCCTCATATTGTTCCTTCTAAGCAGCATCTGCCAGTTTTCTAGGCCCGTGTCCCTTGCTTTTCCTGTCCACATTAGACTCTTCGACACTTGACCGGACACTGTCTTCAACTTTTGCAAACTCCAAGGTGACTTTTGGAAGTGCCTGCCCTTTTATTGTTGTTGTTGCTGCTGTTGTTTACTCTTTTCCCATTCTTTTGTCCCTGTAATCTCTGTACCCGATTTATTCATGTATTCTTTTAATTTGATTGAGTCTACTTTTTAGCCTTGCTTTCTTTTTTTCTACCTATGGTATCTGATTGCAGATTCTTTAATGGAGACTGTCCATTTTTCTCATCAAAGCCTTTAATTTCTGCTGTCAAAAGAAGGAAGGAAGGAGGGATGAAAGGACAGAGAGAGGGAGAAAAGAAAGAAAGACAGAGAAAGAGAGAAATGAAAGAAAGAAAAAGGAAGGAAAGAAGGAAGAGGGAAGGAGGGAGAGAGAGAGAAAGAACAGAGAGAAGAAAGGAAGGAAGGAAGGAACTAATTTCAGAACTTCTTTAAAAATATGCCACAGTGATTTGGTGGCATCTGAAAGGAGAGTATGAATGAGTGGTTACAGAGCTAGAAGAAACCTTGGTTCTCCCAATGATGTCCAGTCCAGAGCAGTTGTCCAAACACAATCTCTCAGTTATACATCTGAGATCAGAGGATGGAGACATATTGTTGCTCTCTCTGAATTCAGAATGCCCATGAACCTCAAGGAGCTGGATGGGGAAGGAGTTTATCTTGCATAGGATGAGAGAGGATGGCCCAGCAGGGAGAGGTGTACTCAGATAAACCCAGATGTCATTCATTGTGTGCTTGGAATGTGTAGTGTCTCCTACCCCTAGTGGAGCAGTGGTTACAGCTACAGCTGCTAACCAGAAGGCTGGTAGTTGAAATCCACTAGCTGCTCCTTGGGAACCCTGTCAGGCAGTTCCACTCTGTCCTATAGGGTCCCTGTGAGTCAAAATCAAGTCAGTAGCAATGGGTTTTGGTTTGCCTCAACGGCACTTAGCAGGCAAATGCCAAGAGTCAGAATTCAGCCCAATAAAATTTCTCTGGGATGCTCAGGAATCCTTGGAATGAAAGCAACTAAGGAAAGACCCTGTCCTTTACTGAGCATATGACAATGGGACAGTATGGCCAGTTTCTTGTTTGAAAACACCCAGAGCACAATTGGAAACCCTGGTAACATAGTGATTAAGTGCTACATCTGTTAACCGAAAGTTTGGCAATGTGAATCCACCAAGCACTGCTTGGAAACTCTATGGAGCAGAACTACTCTGTCCTATAGAGTCATTATGGGTCAGAATGGACTCCATGGCCGCGGGTTTGGTTTCTTGGGTTTTTTCGTAGCGCAATATTTTTCATTGACTGGACACCCAAAAGTCCATGATAAATGACTTGCTTTTCTTCCAAGTAATTTATTAACTGTAGGAGTGTGGAATGCATCACCGAAACACTAATGTGTGCCACACGCTGGAAGGACATAAACCAGAGTTTTCTGGAATGAGGGAGAGAGTGAAAGGTAAGTGTATCTTGCATTTGCTACTGGTCCAGATATGACTGCCACCACCATCCTGAATATCAAATGCCAGTATGTATGCCTGTGCATGTCGTGATGGCAGCCCTCTGCCTCCAGGAGTCAGCCAAGCATTTGGGCTAGGAATGGGGCATAAAATAGCCTGCTGATATATTTCATAAAAGCATCCAGGTATGTGTACAGCTCACCTGCACTACTAAACAAATTCCTTGAAAAGCTTTCCACTCAATCCACGGTGCTTCTGTTTCTCAAAATATTGTTGGGAAGCTGAGTACTATATCCTCAGAGAGAAAAACACAGAAAAGAAAAGGACAATTCTCCATATAAGCAGAACTCAGAAAATGGTAATATTTTGGCATATTAATTTCCAGTATTTTCTTTATTTAAGAAATCTGTAAAGTTCCTCATTACAGAAATGAATTCATTAGTGAATGTAATTAAGCTCTGCCTTCTTATAGAGATTTCAAATAATATAGAAAGGAAGAAAAAGAAAAAAAGGTTTTTAAACCTTTTGAAAAGTTTGAAAACATTTAAAGTTCATCTTATCTAGTGCTGCTGTAACAGAAATACCATAAATGGCTACCTTTAATGAACAAAAATTTATTTTGTCACAGTTTAGGAGGTTAGAAGTTCAAATTCAGGATCCCAGCTCTAGGGAAGGATTTCTTTCTATCAGTTCTGGAGAAAGGTCCTCGTCTCTTCCAAGCTTCTGCTACTGGGCAGTCTTCATGTGAACTGGTATCTGTCTTCCTGTCTCTGCTTTCTTATTTAACCTCTTTTATATGAAGAGATTGGCTCGAGATGTACCTTACAACAATCCTATCATTAAAGTAACAAAGGCACCCCACTGCCAAATGGGATTATAATCACAGGTATAGAGGTGAGATTCATAACATGTATTTTTGGGGAAACAGAGTTAAATCCACAACAACGAGCACTTGGTCATTATTGCAGACCTTTTTTTCTATGTATCTCATTCTCTTTAACTATCATCACCTTGGAGGGAGGATTTGATTTTAAAAATAGGTCAGTGTCGCCAGCAGCCAGCTAAATCTGGTGAAAAAAGGTAATGATTAAGCTGGGTAACAAGATTTTTGACGCCAAGTCAGGTATAATTGGCTTTCTTGGACAGCTTAGAAACTGGCTTCATGAGCAGCACCCATGTCGGAAGTATTCTGATCCCCACCAGGAGCTGCTCTGCAGGGGTCTCTCTGAAGGACGTGCTCAGAGAACCGTAACGTATGACAAGCCATAACCTCTGGAACTGAGCCAGAGCTGTGCCCCTTGATGGCTACGGGGCCTCGGTCAGGCCCTTACCTCAAAAAGCCACTGTTTGCTCATCTTTAATGGAGTGTTGATAATGTCCATTTTATGGGCATTATGCTGCTGTGAGAATCCAATTAAGTCATGGGCATGAAAGCTCTTTTGCAAACTGTAAACCTTATACAAATGGAAGGCATTATTATTTAAGTTTGTCTGTCAAATTAATCATGTTTCTTTATGGGCACACCTCCTATAGACACAGTCCGCAGATGGCCATGTCCTCAAAGCCTGAGTGGGTAGCGGTGGTTCTCTCCCTTTTGCTGTCCTCAGGCTGCAGGTTTGTCCCTTCAAGGATGTCATGATCTTGACACCATGGTCATTTCACCCCAGTTTCCCTGAAACCTGAGTGTGAGCAAGAGAAATCAGAGAAGGCTACCACAGTAGTTTGAATCATCACCTCTGGCTTTTCTAGCTTTCTGCGGCCTGGGTTGGTAGATCATTTTAGCCTGTGTATCTGCTTTTGAATTTTAGAAGGATCTGGTCAATTTGCTGATTACATTAAAGTTCTTTTGACATTCAGAATTCATTAACTCATCTTTCACAGCTCCAGGAGATCTTAGACAGAAAATGTTTCTCTGGAGTTCCCATGATGCATAATAAAGGAAGAAAAGATTTTAAAATTCTAGTAGTTTTATAGAAGACCTCGTGGCATTAAGTGGGTTAAGTGCTACATCTGCTGACCAAAAGGTTGGCAGTTCAAATGCAGCAGGCACTCCTTGGAAAATCTATGAGGCAGTTCTACTCTGACCTGTAGGGTCTCTTTGAGTTGGACCCAACTCAACAGCAGTGGGAAGTCATTTTCGTCTGTGAAAATGAGAGTTAACCATACCACCCTAACATGTGTTGGGAGTGCTTGGCACATCAGAAGTGCCTGCCAATGGTAGCAGTTGTTTTGATGGTATTGCTTTTAATACAAGAATCGGATTTTATAAGTAAAAACACTGCTATCCAGTCAATTCCAGCTCCTAGTGACCCTGTAGGTCAGAGTAGAACTGCTCTCCAGAGTTTCTAAGGAGAATCTGGTGGATTTGTACGGCTGACCTTTTTGTTAGAAGACATAGCACTTAACCACTATGCCACCAGGTTTTCCATAGGCCCTGCAAATCAGAAAGATTCAGTGTATACGCTACCAGTGGGTTTTGACACATGAAAGAGTACCTCATTAGGAATGAGCAACTGCTACGTCTACGTAATTCACAGATGTAATTTCACCATGTGGCACATCCACTTAGAAGTTTGTATTCATTAATTTAACTTGCATTTATTCAGTGCTTGTTATACGCCAGACATGCTCTGGAGATACAGTAATGAGCAAAACAGACCTTGTTGTCCTCCCCACTGAGTATATATCTAATGAAGGACCCAAGCAATAAAGAAATCATTACAGAAATGATATGTGTTTAGAATTCATTTTAAGTACAATGAAGGGCAAGTACAATTCAGTGATGTCATACAGCCCATGTAGCCAACCTTGTGTGGATGGAAGAGGGGTCAAGGCGGAGAAGAGGGGTCATGGGAAGGTTTCTGTGAGTAAATGGCATGTGAGCTGAGATCCAAAGAGTGAGAAGGACCAGTTTGCTAGTGGTAAAGAGAAGCAGATACCTGGCTGAAGGGACAACATGTGCAAAAGCCTTGAAGCTGGAAGGAACAGGACATACTACTAATGGCTGGAGCAGTCAGAGTGAGGGGTTGTGGAGCATAAAATGAGGTTGGGGGCAAGGGTTAGAACAGACTAGAACAGACAGGGTCTTATAGACCATGATGAGAATTGTGGTCCTGGCCCTATCAGCAAAGGGAAGCCTTTGAAATGATACAAGCAAGGGCATGAAAGGATCAGCTTTCTGTATTCAGGTATCACACCTGCAGCAAAGGGATGAACAGCCTGGAATGGAGTCCAAGGGAATGCAAGGAGATGATGGAAAGGCCATCACAACAGGCCAGCTGGGAGTTTATGGTACCTTGGCCTAAGATGGTAGGGGCAGAGCTGGGAGGAAATAGACAAACCAAGTTATTTAAGGGGCAAAATGTACAGGATCTGGTGACAAACTGGATATACGCGGTAATAGAGAGGTGACGTCAAGAATCTAGTTGCTAATTAAGCAGATATTTATTGTTGTGGTTTTTAAGTGTTGTTGAGTTGGTTCCAGTTCATAACAACCCTGTGCACAACAGAGCAAAGCTCTGCCCAACCCTCTGCCATCCTCACCATCGTTGTTATGCTCGAGCCCATTGTTGGAAATACTGTGTCAGTACATCTGGTTGGGAGCCTTCTTCTTTGTCACTGACCCTCTACTTTTCTAAGCATGATCGCCTTCTCCAGGGACTGATCCCCAGGATCATTAAGCCCCCACTAAAGCCCAAACACTCTGCTAGGTACTAAAGATTCAACAGTGCATAAGACAGACAAGGTCTTTACTTTCAGGGGGGGATAGAATCGAGACTTGCACTGGGGAGAAGATGATAAATAAGTCAACAGTTTAACAATTATGCTTGTATTTACAATTCCACATTACAGATAAATGCTACAAGATAAAAACAAGCGGGGGGATGTCAGAGACAGCAACTGTGAGTAGGGTACACCTTCTGGTAAAGCACTGAGGGAAGGACATGTAAGGTAAGTCTTAAAGGATGAAAAGGAAGTAGCCAGCAGAAGAGCCAGTGGAAGAACATTTTAGGCAAAGGGAATAGCAAGATCAAAGAACTTGGTATATTCCTAAAACAGGTGGGAGACGAGAGTGATTCCAAATATAAGCAATGGACCTGTGGTATAAAATGGGGCTGGATAGCTTATTCACAGGTCATGCTAGAGACTTAAAATTTTTTTTTTCCCGTCCTCTTTGTATGGCAGCCAGAATGATCTGATTAATGTTTAAAAGATCACTCTAAGTGCTTTATGAGAAATGAGGAAACCTTTGACTATAGCTCAGAGCAAGAGTGGAAACAGGAAGCCCATTTGGGAGCTAGTCATTCGGGAGACTGAAGATAATGGCTTGGCGTGGGGAAGCGGCAGTGAATCAGGGAGAGGAGGGCAGATAAGAGGTGTATTTAGTAGGTAGAATCGACTGGCCTCATTAAAGATCCAAATGATCCCTAAAGAAGCGGTAGAGGTTGCAGAGATTGACAGCCTGATGTAGCCACTGAATCTGTGATTCATCATTTGAGTCCAGGCAAGGATGGGGTATAATTGTCCAAGCGCCAGGTGAGCAAGTAGTTGGTGTTAGGGAGACTCAACCTCTGCAATCACAGATCCAAGCCCAGTACCGGGGTAACTGGGATCAGGACCGGATGGCACCATCAGGACCAGTTACTGTGAGTTCTGTAGTAGCCCACAGTTAAAAGAGTACTTTGTTAAGCTAGTTCTTTACAAGTACCCTACCTGGAACCAGAAGTGAGGACTGGGTCAAGGCTTGGCTGACAGTAGGTATTAAATTGGCAAACACACCAGATTGGAGGTGTGGAACCACTCATGACACTAGTTTGATGAGACATTTGGTGGATGATTCAGACATTGAGATTCATTTACAGAAAGGGAATTCGTGTGCCCTGGTGTTCTTTAGTGCTTTGTGATCCAAATAAAAGAAATTCTTGCCCTGTACTCGTGGTTTGATCTAGAATATGAGACCTTTTAGTGGCCTCGCTCGGAGATACTTACCTTCCCATTTGTCTCCCATCTCAACATCATTTTGCATATAAAGGAAACCACTTAGAAGTTTCAGCTCAGTGTTGCCGTGGGGGGGCCACAGCATACACGTGTTACATCAGCCATGATGAGCGTGGTGGCAGGTGGTGTATAAGTAGTGGCTGCATCAAGACAGAACAGCCTGCAGGGAAACAAGGACCTCCAGGCTATGAGTTTATATGAAGTTAAAAAGAAGCAAAAGTGATCTAACATAATAGCATTCAGAGCAGTAACTTGGTGTATAATTGACAGGGATGAGGCAGGGGGAACCTGGTGGAGTGCTGGAAATGTTCTATGCTTTGATCTGGGTGGGAACTACATGGATGATTACACAGATGTGTATGTAAAAATTAATGAAGTTGTCCTCGTGAGATTTGTGCTCACTATATGCAAGACGAGATCGTTAATAAACAGGAAGGAAGAGAATGAAGGAGAAGGAGAGAGAAAAGAAAGAGAGACTTGATTCCCACGACAGATAAGACAAAGAAGGATGGCCCACTGTGCTGTCATTCAGAGAGACCAACCATGTGCCTCTTCCTGGGGCTTGGTGACATCTAACCATCACTCCTTCTCGCTGGTCTCCCAAACCCAATCTTCAGCCAATGCTTAACTCTACCCAGCAGTACCAAGAAAAGGTTGGCAATTCTGACAGTCAGGAGCCGATAAGTAGGGTGTCCGGTACTACTGAAAATTTCTAGAGAAATACAGAGCAGATTATTGTTAGCTGTCACCATTGTCTCTAATGATTACATTTCACTTCAAATGAATTGAATCATAGAACATCAAGGTCCTACAGAACTTTGAAGTGGATATACAGGAGAAAAGGAAATTAACAGGATGACATTACTTTTTACTTCTTAACTCTCTTATTATTCTTCTGTTTAATCTGCTGGATGGTTTCTTTGGAGAGTCTATAATACACATTAGACTGTTAGAGTCTTTCATAAGTCCTACAGTTAAAAATGTTCAGTTTTCCCCCAGACACTGTTACAGCCCAGTAACGAAGTCATTCTTGAGGTTCACCCTTCAGCCAAAGATGAGACAGGCCCATAAAGAAAAACAGGACTAAATGGGCACACCAGCCCAGGAACAAAGATGACCGGGCAGGAGAGAACAGGAAAGCTGGTAATGGGGCACTCAGGGTCAAGAAGGGGACAGTATTGGGGTGTCATGGAGTTAGCAACCAGGGTTACAAAGCAATATGTATGTTAACTGTTTAATGAGAAACTAGTTTGCTCTGTAAGCCTTCATTCAAAGTAGAATAAAAAGAGGATGTTTCATTTAATCTGGTGGTTTCCATGTGTATTTGATTGGGAATACTTTTGAGAAGAGCTCTTGAAGGCTGACATTAATTTTCTTTTCCCCTCACTCCCTTCCTTGGAGAATCATCAGTCCTCACTGTTCCAGCTACCATCTTGGTACTAAGATCTGTCCTGTCTCACCCAACCCATCCCTACACCTGCTCCAGGACATCCCTGCACCAAGCCAATCTTTCCCTGGATGGTCCACAGTGGGGTCGGGTGGGGGTTTACAGAGGCTCAGAGGAAGCTCTGAGCTCATTAATCTTCATTCAACAAATATGAAGATTGAATTCAGACCTAATGGAATAGAAGATACTCTATTTCTGCAGTTTTTCTTAAGCCACACTGAGAACTGAACCGCAAACTGAGTGAGTCTGCAGTTATTAAAGATACAGAACTTTTAGCAATCCAAATCAGCTAGAAAAACAATAATAACAAAAATCAACAACAGCAACAAAGTCTAGCATATACCAAATAAAGTCGCCTGGGAACAATCTAAAGTAGATTTAAATTCTTTCTCTTTTACTTATTACAGTGTGATTGGGCCGAGTTCCTTCACCTGTCTGGGTCTCATAAAGTTCATCTTGTGAGCAGTGATAGCAAGATATGTAGAGATTGTTGGGGAGATTTAACAAACAACTCTACCTACTACTGGTGGCATAGTGGTTAAGTGCTCTGGCTGCTAACCAAAAGGTCAGAAGTTCCAATTCATCAGGTGCTCCTTGGAAACTCTATGATGCAGTTCTACTCTGTCCTACAGGGTTGCTATGAGTTGGAATCGACTCAACGGCAGTGGGTTCACCCGCCTCTTGTTTGTTCATTTGACTCTCTTCTTCTCCCACTTGCTTTTATATCCATGAAGCTAACAGGTTCTTGATGCATCTACCTGGATCCTCATCCATTCAGATTCTTCCCTCCTCAGGCACTTTCTATGACAGTTCTACCACAGAGAACAGGCGGGCTGCTTCCTTCCCAGTCCGGGGGTGGAGTTGGTTTTCCCCCGCAGTGGCCTCTATATAAACCACTCCAGTATGATTTCAGAGAAGATTCTGCAAAGTGAAATAATGGGGTCTGACAGAGGCTCTTTGCTTTTGGGAGAGTCCACTGCTGGCTGAGGGTAAAGGCAGTTCACTTCAGCTCTGACCTTTGGTTTCTACATTGAATTAACAGCCTCAGAGGCCCCCCCTAGCTCCATAGCCTGTGTACACAGGACGTGTGCACATGAAGTGCCTGGCAGCTTGCCCACACTGTTTTGCCCACGAGAGACTCCAGGAGGGGAAGATGCCTGTTGAGAACATTGCTGCACCGTTTTGTAAAGCAAGCAGACATCTAAACAACTCTGTGGCCTTGGCGTTATGGCTCCTGCAGAGTCACACATCCTTCCTGAGATGTATATGCTTATGAGGGACACCAGCAGACTGAGGGAGGTTGGTGGCCTGGTATCTTAGTTACCTAGTGGTGCTATAACAGAATTACTACCAGTGATGGCTTTAATGAACAGAAATGTATTTTTTCATGATTCAGAAGCCTGGAAGTCTGAATTCAGGGCACTGGCTCCAGGGGAAGGATTTCAGTATCTGTCAGCTTTCAGGGGAGGTCTTTGTCTCTTTTCAGCATCCATTCCTTTGTTCCTTGGCAGTCTTCATGTGGCATGACTTGTCTTCCATCTGTGCCTGTTGGCTTTGGTGCCTCATCTGCACCTTTTTGTATCTGAAAAGGATTGGCTTAAAATACATCCTGTACTGATATGACCTCATTAACATAACAAAGAAAGCCCTATTCCCAAATGGAATTATATCCATAAGTATATTGTTGTTTTGTGCCTTCCAGTCTATTCTGGCTCATAGTGACTCTATGGGACCAAGAAGAACCCCTTAGGATTTAGAGTGCATATTGGGGGGAGGCGGGGTGCAGTTCAATCCCTAGCAACTAATAATTACAAATTAATTAATAACACAGAACTGGGCAGGAATGGATCAGAACAGTCCAATGGGAGACCATGGAATTAGGAATCTGAATTCTGGTTCATGCTGAGACTTCCAGTTACCAATTCTGTAATATTGGGTGGGTCATTGAAGCCCTCTGAATCACAGGTAATTCTGTTGTTTGTGTTTTTCTTATTTGTGTTTAGCATGGTAAGACTAACTAGCAATAGTAACCTCTTGGCTGTCTAGCTCAAAACCAAAAACCAAACGTGTTGCCACTGAGTCAGTTCTGACTTATAGTGACCCTACAGGACTGGGTAGAACTGCCCCACAGAATTTCCAAGGCACGTCTGGTAGACTCAAACTGTGACCTTCTGGTTAGTAGCTGTAGCACTTAACCACTAGGCTACCAGGATTCCTCCTCTCTAGCTCAAGGGGTTGTTACTGAAGCTTAATCTTCCCTTCCTATGCCTCTGTATGTTTTGAAAATCAAATTGGTTTCACTATACATGCTATTCTTGTAAACTTTTTAAAATTTTTCTTAACAGCATATATCACGAGTATTGCCCATCTTTAGGTAGTTTTAGTACGTGGTTTTCAGGGCTGAACAGTGCACCGTTATGAGCTGAGACCACTGTATACTCACCCTCTCCTTTGGGGCATGGAGCTTCCCTTTATTTGCTATTATAAAGCAGCGTCATGTACACAGAACAGAAAGGGAAAAGAGGGAATCCAAAAGCCTCAAATGCAGATCACATGTCTTGTGTTCTACTTACATAAACCCATCCACCTCTGGCTGGAATTAGAACCCTGAGGACAGGAAGAACAGGAATGTTTGCCTAGAAGACAAACCCAAAGAAACCAAACCCACTGCAACCCAGAGTAGAACTGCCACATAGACTTTCCAAGGACCGTCTGGTGGGTTTGAACTGCTGACCTTATGGTTGGCAGCAGGGACACTTAACCACTATGCCACCAGGGTTTCCACCTAGAAAATCCAAAGGGTCTGAATAGAACAGTGCAGGGGCTGTGTTTGCTCGTTTATTGGGACTGATTCTACAGGGAAGCTGAGACGGACCACCCCTCCCGGCACTCCACTTCTCCCACCACGGTATCCTCCTTCCCACAGATCACTGCTCCCTCTCCCTTCCCTAGCCACATTCTCTGTCCCCTGCTCTCAGCTTACATCCCTCAGACGCCCACTGATTTGGCCTTCCTGGACTTTCCAATCACATTGTTAACATTTTATTATAAATGATTTAATTCTCAGACACTCAGAGTTAACATGGTCATTTTATAGTCTTGTCTAATTGTGAATTTAAGTCCCTGCATGATTGAAATACCCCTTGTTTGAGATGAAAATTAGGCAAACCGGTAACACTGCATTGTGTATTTCAACCTTCAACCTCTGGTTAGCAGCTGAGTGGCTAACCACTGCACCACCAGGACTCCTGTATTTTATTGTAAACCCTTTCAAATAAAAATAGGAAACTCCATAGCATTTTAAAACCCTTCTTCTATGCTCCTACCTTCTGTCTCCGCTGCCCCTCTCTTGAAAATTGGGAGACAACGAGCAGCAGAATTTCCTACTTTCCTCCCAGAGTGTATGGAGTTCATTGCATTTCTATTACCAAACCACATCGACTGCTGTAGAGCTGGGTCCAACTCATAGCGACCCTAGAGGTCAGAGTAGAACTGCCCCATAGAGTTTGCAAGGAGAACCTGGAGTATTTGAACTGCTGCATTTCTCTTACTGAGTGTTTACTAACTAGGAGTGGACAGCGCTCAAGGGAGTAGTACTTTTCTCCACCACTAAGAAGTCCTTAGACAAAATAAAGGAGTGAGTTTTGAGGTCTAAAACCTGTATCATGTAGACATACAACTTGAATGGACCAATGGGATGGCTTTACAGTCTTTTGTAGAGAACTTGCACATTAAAAATAAAAAATAAGACGGCTTCTCTTTCTCACTAAGGTAGATGCTGTATAGCAAGAGGGTGAATATTCCCATTGAAGGCCTCTTGTTGTCAGGTACCATCAAGCCAGTTCTGACTTATAGCGACCCTAGAGGTCAGAGTAGAACTGCCCCATAGAGTTTCCAAGGAGCGCCTGGTGGATTTGATCGGCTGACCTCTGGGTTAGCCGCTGTAGCACCACACCACTATACCACCAGGGTTTCCATTCAAGGCTTAACACTGCTAATGTCTGGCTACCTGGCTTTAGCAAGCCAGTGGCACTCTCTGAGCCTCAGTTTATCTATTTGCAAAATGAGAGGTTAATATTAAATATATTCCATGATGCCTTTGGGCCCTGTCATTATTGGATTCAATTACATACTCACACTGACTCAGAAGTTTCTCTGGCCCTAACTTATCCTGAACCCTTCAGGGAGCTTAAAACATTCTGGCTCTTCAGGGTCAGCAGAGGCACCCAGAGGGCGCAGTTGCCAGGACTTGTCCCCGTGGACTAGTAAGCTGCAAAGACAGCGTCCCCTCACCGTGGGGGCCCCGACGTCAGAAAGATCCATCCATCACAAGTCAAAATGACCTCTCTTCCCTGCTGACGCCATGGGCCGGGCTGGGAATGAAAATCAATCTGCAATCTTTCTGCTCCAGCACAGTCAGAGGATGCGGGCATGTCGATGGCCCGGGCGGAACTGCAGAGGGAGGATGTGCCAGAGTGGACACCCAGTCTGCTGACAGTGTGGACGCTGCCTGCTTCCTCCAGGGGCATCCTTGCCCCTGCCTCAGCCCTAGGGCAGTGGCTGAACCCTCAAGGAGTAGCAGTGGGTAATCCTCCTACCAGAAGTAGCAAGGGAAGGCCAGCCCTCTACTGAGGCTCCAGCTTATACAAGGGACTTCCCGTGCAGCTGAACTGCGGTCATCTTGGCCACAGGCAGAGAAGGGAAGAAACTCGTCCCAAAGGAGAATGGCCGAGTCTGGACTAGAACCTTTCCCTCCTGACCCTTTCTAGTTCTCCCTTCCCTCACCAGGCTTCTGTAGCCAAAGTGGTTTCTCTTCTCTTGGTTTCTGCACAAACATTTCAAGTTGTAGCATTAACCTCTAGGTTGATCTGTCCAGACCAGGGATTTGTACATTTGAATCTGAAACCCATCTCTCTCCAAAAATTAGCCCGATGGAGACCATAGACTCTACAGCTGGCCATCCTTGTGTGTTGTGCTTGCCATCAGTTCTGAGTTTTTGTAGCTTTCTGCAGTCACCTGAAGGCTACTACATTGTGTCCTGTCACACAGGCAGTGTCCCTCACCACATGAACAGGATGATAACTACATCTCAGAGGCACTGTTTTTCTGACCCAGCTGCTGGGTGGCTTGCTGGGCTTCAGCTCCTGTCCCCTCTCGTTATCATACACCTGCTGTTTGAAGGTAGACATGCTGTGGGTGAACTAAACCAAGTGCATTCTGGGAGAGCGATAGATAGCAAGTCACAGTTCCACTCAGAGACGCAGCGAGAGGGGAGGATCACTGTCATTATCACATTAAGAACTAACATTTATTGACATCTAGAGTGTGCTAGGCTCTGTGCTGGAAATGTTGATGGCGTAGTGGTCTGGAGTTCTAATCCACCAGGCTATCCTTGGAAACTCTGTGGGGCAGTTCTCCTCTGTCTCTGCGGTCACTGTGAATTGGAATTGACTTGACAGCAGTGGTCTAATTGGTTGGTTAGGCCCTATGCTAAGTTCTTGCAAGTATTATTTTAACATGATCTTTTCAGATGAGAAACAGGCACAGAGGGTGAACCAACATGCCTCAAGTCACCAACTCGTAGTTGTCCAAGCAGAGACTTGAACTCTGGACTCATCCTGAGCCTGTATCTTCAGCTGTTGTGCCTGCTGCCTCTCACCATGGAACAGACACTTTGGACTATGGGAAAAGACGCGAGCTCAGGGAAGGAGGAAGCATGGCTTCCAGTCTTGCTGTATCTCTCTGTGATCTCAAAGAGTCACTTAGCCTGGTTTCTCAGGAGGACGAGCCACCTCAAACTAATAAGATTTTGTGCAGACAGGGATTTTTTTCCAAGTGGGAAAAACAGCCAAAGTTTTCATTAGCATTTTAGAGACATCCATTAAAAAAACAAAATTGGTGAGGAATCGATTCCGACTCATGGCGACCCCGTGCGTGTACAACCAGAACCGTGCTCTGCGGGATTCTTGGTGGCAGGTTTTTCAGACGTAGAACATCAGGTCCGTCTTCCAAGGTTCCTCTGGGTGGACTCAAACCTGCAGTCTTTCAGTTAGCAGCTAGGCTTGCTCACTGTTGTGTTATCCAAAGACTTCAGAAAGATCACAACCCCTCCCCTCAAAAAAGAAAAATATAAGAAGTTCTGGGTTATCTCCTCTTATAGCCTTTGTAATGCTAAACAATCCACTCTGCATTCATGCATTTTAAATGATAGCAGGTAAGTTAGGATGAGTTTGAGCAGCAGGGAAACCATAGTAGCATAGTGGTGAAGTGCTATGGTTGGCGGTTCAGATCCACCTTGAAAATTCTGTGGGGCAGTTCTGCTCTGCCCTATGGGGTCGCTAGGAGTTAGAATCAACTCAATGGCAACAGGTTTGGATTTTTTAGTTTTTTGTTTTTGGAGCAATAGCAGCTTCAGTGTCTCAACCCATCTCTAGTTCAGCGATATGAATGGGTTCCTGGCAGCTTACTGGCTTCTCGAGCACACCCGCATGGCCAGATAGTGATCACAGGACAAGTGACACTGGGATGGTGTCATCACGTTCACCCTCTACCTACTTGCAACACCTCAGCATTTTTACTTTAGCCTGTTGCATTCTTTACTTGCACCTAGACTTGTATCAAGAAAAGACTTCGGAATCTTTTTTTGTTGTTATTTTAATTACACACAGAAAAGATTTTTACTGGTGGGGTCCCAACTAGCTGAAACTAAAGCCTCGACTGATTCTTTTCATTTGTTCAACAAATAATGTATTGAGATTCTGTTTGCTCTGTGCATAAAGCAATGAATAAGACAGTCCATGTCCCTGAATACATAGAAAGCAGGAGGGACTGAGGCAGGAAGTACCACTAAGATATACCAAGACTCATAAACACTCAATCACAATAAATAAAAAATAAAGAAGTGAGATCTGGTTAATTACAAAAGGCTTCCTTGAAAAGTGGTGTTGAAACCTATCCTTAAAGTATAAACCCACTGCCATTGAATCAGACAGGGGAGAACTGCCCCATAGAGTTTCCAAGGAGCACCTCGCAGATTTGAACTGCTGACTTTCTGGTTAGCAACCATAGCACTTAACCACTACGCCACCGAGTTTCCTTCCACCTTGGAGTTTAGTAGAATTAATTAAGCAAGAGGTGCCATCAGAGAGATGGAAGAGCACTGCAAGCAGAAGAACCTGGTGTGGGCAGGGTCTGAGGCAATAAAGAACCTGGCCTTTTGGAGGAACTGAAGGAACAGGAAGGCTGAGTGCAGACAGAGGGCAAGTATTGCAGGAAATGAGGCTGATAAGGGAACGTGAGTTGCATGTACAGAGTAGTGGGAGGCTCTGGTGCCACCTCTGTTACTAACTGGCTGTGTAGCATTGGATGAGGCAGGTAACAGTTCTTATCTTCTGCTTTCTTAAACACAAGAAGTTTTAACTGGATTGTTCCTAATGCCCTTTTTAGCTCTGCTATCCTGTGATTTTGTGACTTCATAGAAAGGGAAATGGTTCCTGAGAAAGAGGACTTTGAGGAACTAGCCTGGAACTATCAGCTAGATTTCTGTGTTCTCCCACTGACTATAAACAATGTCACAGAACGTCAATATCCCTACAAGTCCATTCTGTAACCATGATGCATAAATACAAAAAACAAGCCATTCTACAGTCTATTATTGATCTGGTTGTCATGAGTTAGAACTGATTCAACGGCCCTGTACAACAGCCAACAAAACAAAAGTCATGCTTGAAGCACAAACAAGAAAACATCAACATTGTCCAAACCACCAAAATGACCAAACATTCCCTACCTTGGCTTACGTAAATGATGCTGCTGCCTAACCAATTCCAGTTGTAGCCTCGCTCCAGTCTTCCTTCATAATGAGCTTTATTAATTTTCTGACTCATAGAACCATCCCCACTTCCCGGCAGCATACCAAGGCCCACTTCCTTAACTCCTCTGTGAAATCATTTACCGTAAGCCTGAATCCTGTAAGTCCTTTCTGACATCTTCTCACTAAGACACTCCACTGCTCCCTCTGCAATGATTAACAGACCCAACTTGTTCAATCCTAGAACTGCTCCCAGTACCAAAAACACCAAACCCATTGCCATCAAGTCACTTCTGACCCATAGTAACAACCCTGGAATTGCCATGAGTCAGAATTGACTCCAGAGCAACTGGTTTGGTCATAGCTATAGGGCTGCTGTGAGGTCCTGGTACAGGAGACTCAAAAAATAAAAATAAAATCTGTTGCTATCAAGTCTGTTCTGACTCATGGTGACTTCGTGTGTTTTTAAGTATAACTGAGCTCCGTAGGATTTTCAAGGCTGTGACCTCTGAGAAGCAGATTGTCGAGGCTTTCTTCCAAGGTGTCTCTGAAGGGGTTTGAACCATCAACCTTTCAGTTAATAGTCAAGCTCTTACCCTTTTGCACCATCAAGTGACTAGCTAAATGCAAGACCAGCCTTAAGAAGGAGAGTCTCACTCAATTTTCTGCTCTTGGAACCTCTCTTGCCTCTAATTCCAGTCCTGTCCTAGTGGTCTTCTGATTGCTGTCCTCAGTCTGGCCACACACATCTTACTATGGACCTCAGGATGTTTGTTGAGAAGTGGAACCATAAAATGGAGGTGGAGAAAAACAAGGCAGAGAAATGAAAGAAGACACCTTCAAAGGGGAATTTGCTCCTACCCAGTGATGAGAGAGCAGAATTAAAACTACCCTCATAGCAAACACTGCTTCCCTCACTCAGAGCTCTTGGCTTCCTCCTTTCTTGTCTACACACCCACTCAGGTCACGCAGGGCTACTTGAGAGGTTGTGGTATTTGTCTTCCCCAATCAGACCCCACCAATCACACTGTCCCTTCAATTCATCTTCACAGGAAGGTAACCAACTCCCCGTTGACCTGAGTCATTGGTGTGTGTCTAAGGGGACAGAAAGCATTGCAGCTGGGGATACAGCCTCCCATCTTGGACTTCCCACCCTTAGCTAAATTATTATTATTATTATTATGGGAGAGTCCCCACCACACAACCCACCTTATTCTATTCTTAACGAACAAGTGGTAAACAAGGTCTCTGATGTGTCTTGAGTCAGATGGCATGCACAAGGGGAATGAATGGCACATTTCTCCAGTCGTAGAATAGACTACTAGACTCTTCTTTCTCTGGCTGAAAAAGTTAAAGTAGCTCCTTTCAACTTGCAGAAACCCATCTTCACCCCAGGCACACAACTATTTCCAAAGCTGTTGGTGTCCAGCTCACAACAAAAGTAGCATTTTCTCCTTGTTCCGTTAAATGCAGGGGTCATGAAACTTTTTATGGCAAGGGGCAAATAGTAAATATTTAGGCTTTATGAGCTGGACAGTCTCTATCTTAACTACTCATCTCTACCCTTGGAGCATAAAAGCAGCCACAGAGATGTCAGTGCGTGAAAAATACGAAATACTACCAGTTGCCTTCTGAGTTGACTCCAGCACATGGCAACCCTATTTATGTCATAGCAGGACTGTATTTCACTTGGTTTTCAATGGGCTGGCTTTTCAAACATAGACTGTCAGTCTCTCCTTTCAAGGAGTTCTGTGTGGACTTAAACCATTGGCCTTTCTGGTAGCAGCCAAGTATAAAAAAGCATTTGCACTACTCAGGGACTCTGTGTAAACAAATAGACATACTTATTTCATTTTGTTTCATTAAAACTTTAGGAGAACAGATGGGCTGAATATGAAACATGGAGCCATAGTTTACAACCCCCTGGTCTAATTTAATCTTTCAAGTTGCTCTTGTCAGTTTGATCCCACATAGACAATTCTTACAGAAGCATAATGCTCAAGACAGACATTTTTAACTAGTTCAGCTAAACTCTTATTTGGTTTTAAGGAGATTTCAAGAGATGTTTTTGATTTAAAGTTTAAAGCTTATTTCAGTGCAGTAGTTTCAGTTCATCCAGCCTCTGTGTCTTCAGAAAGTCTGGAATCTGTAAGAATTTGAAATCTGTTCTACATTCTTACCCTTTTGATCAGGATTTTTCTATAGAGTCTTTGATCAGAATATTCAGTAGTGATAGTTGGACACCATCCTATTCTTCTAGTCTTGTGTTTTAAAGAGCTTATTTTTCATCAGGAAACATAAGAAGGCTTAGAAATCAGTTTGGAAATTTCTGGAAAACAAAAGAAGATAAGATATAAGAAAATAAAAGGATAGGATTTTTCTTTCAACAGAGGAATGGTGGAATCCAAGTGGAGAGACTTGTTTGTGAGGCTTCAGAGCCAGGCTGACACTGGTGGTCTCTATTTTGACCACCTCTTCAGCAGCCACTCACTGAGGCTGAGGAGCAGACACAGAGATTCTGAAACACATGGGATAATCACAGATCCCAGAATGTTTAGGATCATTCCCTTCTTAAACAAGATTCCTGCTCTGCCCCAAGAAAGAATTCCCAGGAAGAGTGGGCAACAACCAAAATGTGACAGACAGAATGAAACCCTGAAACTATGGGGGGTGACTTCTAACAGCTACATATAAAAAGAGTCTCACACCTTCCCATCTGGGACAAGTGAACTGGCTGTGAGAAACATATGCTCATTTCACAAATTTGAGAAAGGAATTAAATAATGAAAAATTAAGGTTTAAAAATAAAATTCACAGGACTCTGCTAGAGTAACATCAAGGGGAAAGGTAACCAGATAGGTAAACTCCCTCCATCTGGCTGGGAGAGAAGGTGAGAAGTGATAGTGATTGTGGTTGGTGACCTTTTTCTTGTAGCTCACAAATGATGTGTAGTGATTATAAATTCAGAAAATTACCCTAGCTATTAAGCAATGATTTCTGAACTGTATTTCCTGAAATACTAATTACATAAAATGTTAGCAATTATTGCATAAGGAAGATTTCAGGGAAACTGAAGAATGAATTGACTTTGATAGGAAACTATTAGATTCTGCTTGAAAAAAGATTGTGCTGTTGGCAAAAAAAGTTCTATTTGAAAATCATTCTTAAGAAATAAATTTTTCAGAGCCAAGAGCAGACCACTACCCTGAGCTAAGGCAGATAGAAGACTTCTTAAGATAGTCATAACACATACACAAACAACAATTTCCTGTTGGTGTGAAGTCACTTCCAACTCATAGCAACCCTACAGGACCGAGTCGAACAGCCCCATAGGATTTCCAAGGAATGACTGGTAGATTTGAACTGCCAACTTTTTGGTTACCGGAAAATTCTTAACCACTGTACTGGCAGGGGTCCTTAAGACAGTCTGTCCATCCGTCCCTGTGGAGTTGACTCTGACTCATAGTGACTCTGTAGAACACAGTAGAACTGCCCCCATGGGGTTTCCAAGGCGTGCATGGTAGATTCACACTGCCGACCATTTGGTCAGCAGCTGAGCTAATAGTAATGGTCTAAGTTGACTGTATAACAGGATCACCTGGAGGGCTTGTTAAGGGCAAGTTTGCTATGCTTTGTCCCCAGAGTTTCTGATTCAGCAGATCTGGGGTGGGGCCTCATAATTTGCATTTCTAATGCATTCGCTGGTGTGATGCTGCTGGTACAAGGATGGTGATTTTGAGAACCACAGCCTAGCATCTAATCCTGGCAGATATGAGGCTCTTCAAATAATAACATTACATTTCTGCCTCAGTGTTACCACTTTATACCAAATTCTAATCCACTACTGTCTAGTTGACTCTGAGAAGATTGACTGGATGAGTTTCCAGCACATATGGAGTTTGTTTAGATAACCAGCTTCAAAGTTGGCCATATAGGAACATGTTGTTTCTATAACAGTAACTTGCTATGAGTGACAACTTGAAGAGGAATGGTGTTGCATTCATTGTCAAAAAGAACCTTTCAAGATCTGTCCTGAAGTACCGTGTTGTTGATGATAGAATAAAATCCATGCACCTACAAGGAAGACCAGTTAATGCAACTATTATTCAAATTTACACACCAACCATTAAGGTCAAAGATGAAGAAATTGAAGAGTTTTACCAGCTTCTGCAGTCTTAAATTGATCAAGCATGCAATCAGGATGCATTGATAATTACTGGTGATAGGAATGCAAAAGCTGAAAATGAAGAAAGAGGATCTGTAGTTGGAAATATGGCCTTGGTGACAGAAACAATTCTGGAGGTTGCAGAACAGAACTTTGTAAGACGTACAACTTATTCATTGCAAGTGCCTTTTTTTACCAACATAAACAGCAATGGTACACGTGGACCTCGCCAGGTGGAATACACAGGACTACATCTTTGGAAAGAGACAATGGAAAAGCTCAGTACCATCAGTCAGAACAAGGCCAGATGCTGGTCACAGAACAGACCATCAATTGCTTACATGCAAGTTCAAATTAAAACTGAAGAAAATTAGAATAAGTCCGTAAGAGCCAAAGGATGATCTTGAGTATATCCCACCTGAGTTTAGAGACCATCTCAAGAACAGATTTAATGCACTGAACACTAATGACTGAAGACCAGACAAGTTGTGGAATGATGTCAAAGACATCTTACATGAAGAAAGCAGGAGGTCATTAAAAAGACAAGAATGAAAGAAAAGACTAAATTGGATGTCAGAACAGGCTCTGAAACTTACTCTTGAACACTGAATAGCTAAAGCTAAAGGAAGAAATGATGAAGTAAGAGAACTTAACAGAAGATTTCAAAGAGCAGCTGCTTGAGAAGATGAAGTCTTATAATGACATATGCAGAGAGCTAGGGATATAAAGCCAAAAGAGGAGAACATGCTCTGCATTTCTCATGAGGAAAGAACTGAAATAAGTATTCAAACTTCAAGTTGCAATAGTGAAGAATTCTACAGAGAAAATATTAAATGACTCAGGAAGCATCAGAAGAAAATGGAAAGAATACAGAGTCATTATATCAAAAAGAATTGGTGAACTTTCAATCATATGGTTTCATATGGTCAGGTACCTATGCGACTGAAGGAAGAAACTGAAGCTGTGTTGAAGGCATTGGTGGAAAAACAAGGCTTTGGGAATTGATGGATAATCAACTAAGATGTTTCAATAAATGGATGTAGTGCTTGTCTATGGAAAGAAATTTGGAAGACAGCTATCTGGTCAACCAACTGGAAGAGATCCACATTTATGCCTATTCCCAAGAAAGGTGATCCAATTAAATGCAGAAATTATCCAACAATATTATTAATATCACATGCAACTAAAATTTTGCTAAAGATTATTCAAAAGTGACTGCAGCAGTGCATTGACAGGGAACTGCCAGAAATTCAAGCCAGAGTTAGAAGAGAATGTGGAACCAATGATGTCATTGTGGGTATCAGATAGATGCTGGCTGAAAACAGAGAACAACAGAAAGGTGTTTATCTATGTCTTATTAACTATGCAAAGTTATTTGACTGATGGATCATAACAAATTTTGGCTAACATTGTGGAGAATGGGAACTCCAGAACACTTAATTTTGCTTATGAAGAATCTATACATGGATTCAAACAGACCAAGGGGGATACTGCATGGTTTGAAGTCAGGAAAGGTGTGCATCAGGACTGTATCCTTTCACCATACCTTTTCAATCTGTATGCTGAGCAAATAATTTAAGAAGCTGGATTATTTGAAAAAGAGAGGCATAAGAATTGGAGGAGACTCATTACCAACCTGCATTATGCAGATGACACAACCTTACTTGCTGGAAGTGAAGAGGATCTGAAACGCTGATGAAGATCGAAGACCTCAGCTCTCAGTGCAGATTGCTCCTCAACATAAAGTAAACAAGAATCCTCACTACCAGACCAGTGAGAAACATCATAATAATGGACAAATGATTTAGGTTGTGCAGAATTTCATTTTACTTTTTTCCACAATCATCACCCATGAAAGCAGCAGTCAAGAAATCAAGACACATTGCATTGGGAAAATCGACTGCAAAAGACCTCTTTAAAGTGTTGAAAAGTAGAGATGTCACCTTGAAGACTAAGGCAGGATTGACCCAAGCCTCAGTGTTTTCGGTCACATCATATGCATGCAAGAGCTGGTCAACAAACAAGGAAGACAGAAGAAGAATTGACACGTTCGAATTGTGTTATTGGAGAAGAATATTGATCATTCCATCGACTGCCAAAAGAACAAACAGATCATTTCTGAGAGAAGTACAACCAGAGTGCTCCTCGGAAGCAAGGATGGCGAGACTGTGTTTTACATCATTTGGACATGTTGTCAGGAGGGGGTCAATCTCTGGAGAAGGCCATCATGCTTGGTGAAGTAGCAGGTCAGCAAAAAAGAGGAAGACCCTCAACAAAATGGATTGACACAATGACTGTAACAATGGGCTTAAGCATGACGACAACTGTGGGCATGGCACAAAACCGGGCAGTGTTTCATTCTATTGTGCATACGGTTGCTACGAGTTGCAACTGACTGAACAGCATCTAACAACAAGAATAGGTTCCCATTGTGTTGGCTCCAACTCGTGGCAACCCCTTGAACAACAGAATGAAAAGGGAGGCCGGTCCTGTGCCATCTTCACCATCACCGGTGTGCATAAGTCATCAGTGTTGTGGCCACTAGTGTTGTGAGTGCCTTCCTACCTAGGAAGCTCATCTTCCAGCATGTATTAGTCAATGTCTTATTGTGATCATAGAATTTTCATTTACTAATTTTTGGAAGTAACTCACCAGGTCTTTCTTTCTAGTCTGTCTTATTCCAGAAGGCCCATTGAAACCTGTCCACCATGGGTAATCCTGATGACATTTGAAATACCAGTGGCATTACTTCCAGCATCATAGCAACGTGCAGAAGACCACAGTAAGACAAACGGACAGGTAGTTTTATTTTGAGAAGCTTTGCTTGTTACTTTGGTAAATCCTGGTAGTGTAGTGATTAAATGCTGTGTCTGCTAACCAAAAGTTTGGCAGTCTGAATCAACCATATGCTCTTTGGAAACTCTATGGAACTTTCTACTCTGTTCTATGGGGTTGCCATGAGTGGAACTGACTCAACAGCAGTGGGTTTTTTTTTGGTTTATTTTAGTTTTGGTGGTGTTGCTTTCAGACAGTCTTCTTGCAGAATAACTGCAGATGTAATTAGCAATGAAGATTCTTCTCATGGGGCAGTTGAGTGTAGTGTGTTCCAGGATATGATGCTTGAATGACAGTTAATGATTTTCCTGAGCAAAGCTAGAAAGGCTGGGTAGTAAGTCAATAAGTATTTCCAGACATTTCCTGATAGAGACACATGGCCCTTCAAAAATGGAAATAAAACACAAAAGGAATTCTCACAGGGTGGCATGTTGGTGTTGCTGGGTGCCACTGAGTCAGTTCTGGCTCACAGCACCCTGTGAACCACAGAACAAAACACTGTTCAGTCCTTGCCAGCCTCACTATTGTGGTGCTTGAGACGTTGTAGCCGTCACTGTGTCAGTCCATCTCGTTGAGAGTTTTCCTTTTTGTTGCTGACCCTCAAAGTTTGAACAATTGCAGTGTACTGTATTTTGGAGCAAATAACAATGACAGATCCCTACAATATAGATTCTGAAAGGATGGCCCAAGCAAATGCAAATTAGAAATGTACATTTCTAGATGACCAGAAGGTGTGTCGTGAGTCAGCAGAATGGTTCTCTACCTCAGTCTTAAGGCACGGTACCAGTTTTTGTTGGCATACTCTAAAAAATGACATGAAGAAATTTAAAAAGGCCTGTGGGATAGTAACAGACAGCACTGTTCAAATATCAAATATCCCTGTGCAGAAAGTTTTGAGAGGAACTTGAGTTGTTAAGCCTGGAAAAAAGTGAAAGTGACTCTTCACAAATGAGTGAGTTTCCTTTCTTTGGGTTTTCATTGCCATGGTAAAGTAAGCAAGCAGAAATGACCCTAATTCAAATCAGGTATGATTTTAGTTAACTGAGGGAAAACCCCTTTAAAACAGGATGATAAAACACTGAGGTTACATCATTTCTGGCCTTGGAAATTTGGAAGAAGCTAATAGCAGTTATCCATTTTAACGGCCTTTAGAACTTCATCAAGGAGTCCTGGTGTTGCAGTGGTTAAAGCACTTGACTGCTTTCCACAAAGTCAGCAGTTTGAAATGTCCAGTGACTCCTCAAGAGAAAGATGTGACAGTCTGCTTCTGTAGAGAGTTATAGTCTTGGAACCCCTATGGGGTTGCTGTGAGTCAGAATCTGCTTGATGGCAGTGGACTTGGTTTTTATTCATTCTGGTCAGAATTCCATAGAGCTCTTCCATCTTTCCTGCATACAAGGCCCAACAATTAAGACTGCAAACCCAATTGTTCTAAGTGCTACATGCCTCATTGCTGAATATCACTGTGGTTACCTTCAGCATACCCCCTTGGGAAGCTATGTGCTGACGTCAGCACCTGGGCCCAGTCCACCCTTCAAAGCAATTTTAGAACTCTTTCAGGAATGGCTGTTGCGCACAGTGGCAAGGTGGCAAGTTCACAAATTTAATTGTACAGTTGCTTGTGAGGGAGTCTTTAGCTAGTAAACAAATAACTGTATTGGAATGCCCTCCCTATTCACCTGATTTGTCCCCCAGTGACTTTTTCTTTACCCGATGATAAAGTAAATATTGAAAGAAGACATTTGGATGACATTCAGGACATAAAGAGTAATATGATGGCGGCTCTGAGGGACATTCCAGAAAAAAGAGTTCCAAAATTGCTTTGAAGGGTAGACTAGGTACTGGCATCAGCGTATAGCTTCCCAAGAGGAGTATTTCGAAGGTGACTATAGTGATATTCAGCACACTGAGGCACATAGCACTTTTTCTAGGATGGGTTCACGAACTTAACTGACAGGACTCGTAGTCCCTACAGTGAGAACGAAGGAAAGAATCACCAGTTTGCTGAAACAATCCAAATGCCCATCTAGTAGTTGCCCAGGGCTGCAGAACCTAGTACTACAAATCGGGTGGCTCATAAAACCAGAAATGCATTATCTAGTAGTTCTGGGATGAGGAGTCTGAAATCAGAAGGCCAGCCGTGTTGATTTTCTCTGAGGCTTTGAAGGAGAACCTGTTCTGGCTTCTAGCTTCTAGCAGTGGCTGGCAATCCTTGGGGCGCTCCCTGAAGAAACATCCCTCCAATCTCTGCCTCCGTATTTGCATGGCCATCCTTCCTGCTCTTGCTCCGTATCTTTTCTGTTTTATAAAGACAGCACTTATGTTGGATCCAACTCTACAGCACTTGGCTTGGCTATGTTGGATTAGAAACCACTCTAATTCAGTATGACCTCATGTTACCTGGCAACCTCTGCAAAGACCCATTTCTAAACCAGATCACATTCACAGAAGTTAGGACTTGATGGTATCTTTTGGGGGGACACAGTTCACAACAGCTCACCAATGAGAAAGTGGGTGTTTTGTGATATATTCACACAATGGAATGTTACACAGTAGTCAAAATGATGAACACAGCAACATGCAACAGTATGAAACCAAACCCACTGCTATCAAGTCAGGTTCTACTTATAGCAAACCTATAGTATGGAGTAGAACTGCTCCCTAGAGTTTCCACAGAGCTCCTGGTGAATTCGAACTGCTGACCTTTTGGTTAGCAGACAAAGCACTTACCCACTACACCACCAGAGTTTCCTGCAACAATATAGATAAATCTATATAATATAGATTTATATAATAGAAAGTCAGTCTCTGAAGATACAGTGTTAATAGCTTTTTTTGGTTTGGTTGGTTTTTGCTCCACTATATCAAATCTTTTTTTATGGGTTAGTACTTTTTAAAAAAATATTATTGTTATAAAACATATATAAGAAAAAGTTAGCCATTTAAACAAATTTTGAGTGTATAATAAGGTGACATTGATTATATTCACCATTTTGTGGTTCCATAACCAATGTGTATTTCAAAAGTTTTACATTACTCCAAACAGAAAATCATCAGCCCTTTCAACCATAATCCCCATTTCTTCCTCTACCCAGGCCCTAGTAACCACTAAACCCACTGTGGTCTAGTCAATTCCAACTCACAGCAACCCTACGGGACAGAGGAGATTTGCCCCATAGAGTTTCCAAGGAGCACCTGGTGGATTCAAACTGCTGACCTTTTAGTTAGCAGAAGTAACACTTAGCCACCACGCCACCATGGTTTCCTGGTAATCATTAGTAAACCTTCATCTCCATGCATTTGGCCATTCTAGACACTTTAGATAAGTGGGATCATATAATATTTGTCCTCTTGCTTCTGACTTATTTTACTAAGCACAGTGTTTTCAAGGTTCATTCGTGCATCAGAATTTCATTTCTCTTCCTGAGAGGTACTCCCTTGTTTATGTACCACATTTTCCTTGCCTAGTCATCTGCTAATGGGCATTTGGGTTGCTTCCACCTTTGGGCTATAGTGAACAGTGTGGCCATGAACATTGGTCTACAGTATCTATCTGAGCCCCTGTTTTCAAGTCTCTGAGTATACGGCTAGGAGTGGAATTGCTTGATCGTGTAGTAATTCAATGTTTAATGTTTTGAGAAACCACTCAACTGTTTTCCCACAGTGCCCATAACATTTTACATTCCCACCAGCTACGCACGAGGGTTCCCGTTTCTTCACGTCCTAACCAGCACTTCTTATTTTCCATTCACAAATTTGCATGTCTTTTTTGCACAGGGGCCGTGCTACTTTCTGTTGTGGTCCAATTTTCATATGTGTGCTGCCCAACTGAGCATGTGTGATCACATTTTATAACGTTAAAAAGAACTAAAATTTTCTACAAATACTTTTTAGGAATGCAGGTAGATAACAATACAACATATAAAAAAGAAAGCAAGACATGACTGCAGTGAAAAGCCATAAAACCAGTTGCTATAAAGTTGGCAGGTGTTTTTCTCTGCGTGGGCTTGAACCTCCAACTTGAACCTCTGTGGGTGAACCTGAACCTCTGTAGGTGAACTTGAACTTCCAGTTTCCCAGTTAGCAGCCAAGTGAATAAACCATTTGCACCACTGAGGGATTACAAAAAACACTATAAATCAGAGTCCCCCAGCCACCTTCAAAGGGCCCACTCACCATCACAACATGTCTCCAGTGGTCCCTGTAAAAGCACACTGCATGAGGCCAGGGAAGCTGCAGGCTGGCAAGAGAAAGGCTCTGTGCACAAGCTTGTCATGTGCAGCAGATGCATCCTTTGGGAGCAGAAGAGATCAAACTATATACTCAAGCACAGATAACCACTTGGAAGTCTATGGTCTGCATCCAACTGTCTCCACCTCAATCCTTGTCTACTTTCCAATATCTTTTGGAATTTCATCATGGAATTACAAAAACTGCTCAGCCCATGGAGAAGCAAACATATCTCCCCCTTCAAAATTGCACTGAGAGACAGTGGCTATATGGGACTAGGGGAGGAACAGTTCTGAAAAGGAGGATCAGAATGGTTGCACCCCTCGAAAAATGTAATCAGTGTTACTGAATCACACAGATAAAAATCATTGGATTGGTGTGTGTTCTGCTGTGTATACTCTCAGTAGCGAGCCAAGCCAAGTGCTGATACTGTCAGTAAGAGCAACAAAAATAAAATAACTTTTTTTTTAATGCTTTGAGACTGGGAGAGTCTGAGGTTAAGGATTTTAGGCTTACCACGCAGCCTGCACTTCCCAAGCTGGTGTGGACAGCATTGTCATGAGTGTCTTGCAGCATGAGAATCCCAAGCTCAAATAAATTTGGGAATAACTGGGCTAAATAATAATAGCCATCTTTACTACTGGACCTCTCAGAGCCTTTAGGAGGCCGCTGTATCCTTGTGTCACAGAATACACCTTTTTTCCCCACGTTGTTTTACCACAGAACACTTTATAGTGGCCCATCTGTCAGTGTTCTGGGACACCACACTAGACAATTCCACCCTGAGTAATCAGAGTTTCTCCTGATTTTGAAAGGCAATACCAGGAGGTTATCCTACAAACATATTTCTTTTATGTAGGACTTAAGGCCCTGGCATTTCTCCTGATAAAAACAGCATATGTATCTTTGCTTGTCACCTGAACCATTTAATGAACCCAGTTGTTTTCTACATCAGCGGCAGCAAAGCTGAGTCCAGGTGTAAAGGGAAACATTTCAGTTAAAAAAAGAAAAAAAGATTTCGTACTGTGTGCCTCACATGTTAACAGCAGCTCTCTGTCCTGAAACTCTAGGCATTGGTAGTGTTGAAGCGCAAAACCAGTAGACATTTCCAACTAAAAGATGCTGGAGCTGAGAATGAATACTTCTTATCATTTTTTAACTTTGGCTTTTCACTACCTTCAACTCCCATCTTAATTCTTTTCTCGTTTTCCTCTACTTGAAATAGTGCTGTAAATGTCTAACACCCAAATCAAAAACCATACCCACTGCCATCGAGTCAATTCCAACTCACAGTGACCCCGTAAGACAGAGTCTGCTCAAGTTCAGAGAACCACTTGGGAATCTGTGGTCAGCATTCAACTCTCCCTACCTCAGTCCTTGCCTACTTTCCAGTACCTTTTGGAATTTCATCTCTGCAGTTACAAAAACTGCTATGCCCACTGAGAAGAGGACATATCTCCCCAGTCAAAACTGCATGGAGAGACAGTGGCTTTATGGGGATGGAGGAGGTACACACAGACTACTCCGTAGAGTCTCCAGGAGGTTCCTGGAGGATTCGAACTGTGGACCTTTTGGTTAGCAGATGTCAGCTTTGGTTTTTATGGGCCCTCCAGGTGGGAGTCCATGAACCTGACAGACAAGACCCTCGTTGTTAAGGAGCTCCTTATTGTTAACTGCCAGTGGGTTGTCCTTGATGCACAATGACCCCATGCACAACAGAATACAGTGCTGCCCGGTCTCATACCATCGCCAGGATCAACTGGGAGGGGAACAGTCTTCTGATGTGATTCATAGGCCTTTCACTGACTGATTTTTGGAAGCAGATCACTAAGCCTTTCTTAGTCCATTTTAGTCTGAAACCTCCATTGAAACCTGCTCAGCACCACAGTAGCACCCAACCTTCACTCGTAGACCCATGGTAACTGTGCATGAAGGGCACTGGAAAGGAATCGAACCCTGGTTTCTGGCATGGAAGGCGAGAATTCTACCACTGTACCACTGCTGCCCTCAAGGAGCTCAGAGTGCAGCGATAATACATGTTGGTTTTCTCTCCTATTTTACTTTCTTTACTTTGTCTAGGCTTCTGTCTCCCTGCTTTATTTGACTCCTGGTACTGTTGCACACCATTCTTGATTCATCCCTGTTTTCCTCAGTTTTCTGATAGCTTTTTCCAGTGACTAACAGGAACACAGCTCAGCTAGTTTTTGTTGTTTTTTTTTTTCACTCGCACTCCTGTCCTTGCATTTTTCCAACTCAGTTAAGCCATTGCCAGGGCTAAATGAGGCATGGACTTTCTGAAAGTCACACCTGTTGTCAGGGAGATGGACGGTAAGAACCCATGCAGCTGGCCAGCAGGCCGCAAGCGGGACTTGAGGGAAGCAGCCAAGTGTGACCCAGGCCTGTATGCCTACTTCCCACTGTGCTGAAAGAAGTCCCTCACTGTAAAACAAGATGTGCCTTGCTTTAATTACTGAAGGAATGAGGTCTAACACCGAACTGATGGGCACATTGGTGATGACAGATAAGGTGGCCCACATTCTTTGGCAAATGTGTGCCAGGTGTGTATAGCAACCCATATTGTATATGGTGTCCTCTGCAAGAGACACAGAAAGCCATAACCTGAACTGGGTGCACAGGTTTTGTGATTATTAGCTGAATTTTCTCAAGTTTTGCACCAATTTGCTCTCATGAAAACACATACTTCTCACCTTTCTGCAATAGGGGATCCCAACCTTTGTTGTTTTGTAGGGCTTCCGTAACAACAGACCACAAAGTGGGGGACTTTAAAGTACAGGAATTTAATTTGTCACAGTTCCAGCAGCTAGAAGCCCAAACTGGGGTTCTCAGCTGAGGAGATACCTTCCTGGGACCCCTGTCCTCATTTTTGGTAGCTGCCAGCAATCCTTGGCACTCCTTTGCTGCTTATCAATGCCTCTGTCTCCCCTGTGGAAACCCTGGCAGCATAATAGTTAAGTGCTATGGCTGCTAAGCCAAAGTTCAGCAGTTCAGATCTGTCAGGCACTCATGGGAAACTCTATGGGGAGCAGTTCTGCTCTGTCTAGAGAGTCGCTATGAGTCTGAACTGACTGGATGGCAGTGGGTTTGGTCTCTCTGAGTTTTGACTTCTACCATTTGTGATGTCTCTCTCTCTCTCTCCTTGTGTGTCGCTCCCTTTTTATAGGACACCACTTAGAGGAAGTTAGGACTAGGACCCACCCAACCCCAGTATCGCTTTGTTTGACCCAACTGGTAACAGGAGAAAAGCCCTGTTTTCCCAAACAAGGTCACAGATACAGGGCCTGGAACCTCAACATACCTTTTTGGAGGACACAAGTCAATCCATAGCACAACCCTATTCTTGGTATTCTTTATGATCGGGGTGCTGAAAGAGGGCAAGGTTGATAAACCAGAGACAAATTGATGTACTCACCCCATGTAGATAAACAAGCTCTGTTGGAGCTAGGCAACCTAGAATTTTTATTTCTGCAATCTTTCAACCTAGAATGGAGAAATGGTAGCTTTTCAGCTTACCTCGCCATCCACCTACTGAGCCAGGGAAGTGTATGCCTCACTTCTGTCTCATTGAAATGTAAGCAAAATTTTTATGTTCTGCCATTGCACAATTTCCAGAAATGCTGAAGCCACGGGGTAAGACTGGGAGTAGCTTTCACTCTGATGAAAATTGGAATGTTGCCATGTTGACCCCTGACCTTGCCTTGCTGTCCTCTGTTAACTTGCTGTTGACCCTGGAATTTGGATGTACCAACTTTTGGGGTAAATGCAAGTTCAATAGATATTGTTTTAGTGCCCACTTGGTACCAGGACCCTTGTTCAACGCCAAGGATGGAACTGTAATCATGATGGTGCTCCTGCCCTCGAGGGCTTCGTTCTGCTGGGGAGACCTCTTCTCCATTCTGTCCTGAACCTGCCCACTCAGCCCCCTGTCTTTTCCTGGCCATGCTTCATACACTCATCCAACATGTATTTATGGAGAATTTACTAAGTTCCAGTGCTAGGCTAGAGTAGTGAGGAAAAGAAACAAGCCTTGTCATCATGAAGCTCCTTTCCCTACCTTGTCCTCTATCTCCTGGCAGTCACCAGAGAGAGAAAGTCATTCTTTCTGTGTGTTTCCCAGTGCTTAGTTCATGCCTCTTCATAGCACTGGCATCACTGAACTATAATACAGGTTTTTTGGGGGGTGAGTCTCTTTTTAAGTGATGAGCACCTTGACAGCAAGAGTTTCAGCTGCTTTCCCTAGTGACTTACACCCTGTCTGGCACAAATAGGAGCTCAGTAAATATTTCTTGAATAAATAAGCAGTTGCATGAATTTAGAAATGCATGAATCAATGGAACCTGTAGACTGGTTGGTTAGCTCTGTCTCACCCCACATCTCCTAGATGAGAAACTTAAAGGGTAGTAATCTATCAGTACCAAAACACTCTTCATGATTTCAAGGACCTTTGGAACATAATATAGCCATCTGGTCTACAGGTTATGTCTCCTTCTAGGCTGCATCTGCCATTGAGAGAAAGAACAAATATTAGCTTCAGCTTGGGCTTCCAATTCTTTTTTTTTTTTTTTGCAGGAAGACAAACATTACAAATGATGGAATAAACTTACAGTAGCAAGAACAAATGAGATAATGTATGATTCTTGGAAATTTGAGTTTTCTAGTTTTCTAGTTAGATATAGCTACAGCAGATGTACAAGGTCCAGCAATTAAGTTTATGAACTTAATTGTTCTGAGTGCTACATACCTTATTGTTCAATACTGCTATGGTCACCTTTAAAGTTCTCCCCTTGGGAAGCTATGTACTGACACCAGGGTGTAGTCCAACCTTCAAAGCAACTTTAGAAATCTTTCTGGAATGACCATTGCACGTGGTGGCATGGTGGCCTGTGCACGAACTTAATTGCATAGTTGTCTGTGAGGGAGTTTTTAGCCAGTGAAAAAATAACTATATTGGAACACCCTCCCTGCTAACCTGATCTGACCTCCAGTGACTTTTCTCTTTACCTAAATATAAAGGCAATGTTGGAAAGAAGACATTTTGATGACATTAAGGACATTGAGGGTAATGTGATAGCTCTGATGGCCATTCCAGAAGAGAGTTCTAAAATTGTTTTGAAGGGGGAACTAGGCACTCTCATCGGTGCAGAGTTTCCCAAGGGGAGTACTTTGGAAGGCGACTGTAGTGATATTGAGCAATGAGGTATGTAGCACTTTTTCTAGGACGAGTTCGCGAACATAGTTGTCAGTCCTTGTACATATGTATCTAAATGATGGCTTAAATGAGCTAGAAACTTTTCTTTGTCATGTAAAATCTCAGGAATAATCTGATATTGAGGCCCTGCTTTGTGAAGTACTGAGGAACAAGGCTCCTTTCAGCTCCTGGCTTCGTCTTCTAGAAGGTGGCTTTCTTGCTCATGTTCCAAGACAGGTTCCAGCTGTCATTCCCACCAGCAGCAGCAGAAGGGAGGAAAGTGAATGAAGGGTCAAGGGGTTTCCTAGAAGCTGCTGCAGGGCCCTTCAGCTTACCTCCCATTGGCTGGAATTTAGTCATGTGACCACATATAGTCATAAAGGAAGTTGTGTGAAATAGTGTTTATTGTGGACTGCTGCATTTCCAGCTAGAAACTATTTTACTGTGTAAGAAAAGGAGAACAGATATGGTGGATACAATTATCCGTCTCCACTGCAGATATTGGAAACCCTGGTGGTATAGTGGTTAAGTGCTATGACTGCTAACCAAAATGTTGGCTGTTTGAATTGGCCAGATGCTCCTTGGAAACTACAGAGCAGTTCTGCTCTGTCCTATAGGGTCATTTTGAGTCGGAATTGGCTCAACTGCAGTAAGTTTGTTTTGTTTTGTTTTCTGGGTGGTGCAAAAGTTAACGCACTCACCTGCCAACCGAAAGGTTAGAGGTTCAAGTCCACCCAGAGGTGCCTCAGAAGAAAGGCCTGGTGATCTACTCCCAAAAACTCAGCCACTGCAAATGCTACACAGCAGAGTTCTACTCTGACACACAGAGGGTCGCCATGAGGCTGAATCAGAACTCACTGCCACTGACTCAATTCTGACTCATAGCAGATTCGGGACCATCAACCAAGCTAAACTGCCGCTGAGTCAATTCTAACTCATAGTGATACTCATAGGACAGAGTAGAACCCTTCCAGAGAGTGTCCAAGGAGCACCTGGCAAATTTGAACTCCCAACCTATTGGTTAGCAGCCATAGCATTTAACCACTACACCCTTTTGAAATGGCAGGTACTAAAACTGAGGTGTTGATAGTGGTTATTCAAGATCTTTTGTATACTTATCATTGCAAGTTAAAGTCACAATGATAAGCTGTAGTTGTTAGGCCAGTGTGCTAAGATCACACCTGTTATTGCTTTGTTTGTCCTATATTTTGGGGGCTGGCAATGGGATGAGAATGAGGCAGAGGAAAAGCTTTTGCAGCAGTGAAGCTGGGAGATGATGGGGACCAGGACTAAGGTGCCGATTCTAGGAACGGAAAGCAGGCAGAGAGCAGAGAGATGTCTGGGTGGTAGGGTGAGGGGAACAGGAGCCAGAATGGCTTTCAGCCTTCAGAGCAAATTAGAGTGTGGTAACGTGCCTGAAAAGAGCAGTTTGGAGATCTTAGAATGCTAGTATTAACTGCTGCAAATGGTCCTGAAATCTCTCCTTCATCAGTTACTTCTCACCATGAATTTTCAGTTGAGTGGACTAATGAAGTTAATAAACATCTTCAGATAGTTAATCTTTCACCGGAAAAATTTAACAGGTTTTAGTGACTTACGCTAGCCAGTTTCCATGTTCCCACTCCTAATTCAGTCCACGACACCAAATCCAGTGCCATCGAGTCGATTCTGACTCATAGTGACCCTATGGGACAGGGAAGAACTGCCCCATAGAGTTTCCAAGGAGCAGCTGGTAGATTAGAACTGCTGACCTTTGGGTTAGCAGATGTAGCGTTTAACCACTAAACTACCAGATTCCAAGTTCTTCAGGTGTTCTTCATTCAAGCACTCAGACTTTCTCGTGTCGGTAAGCCAGCTGTCGGGAGAATCTACTTCCTCATCTAGAAAGTGGTGGTATTACCATCCTTTTTACAAAATGGTTGTGAAGATGAAAATACATCAATATTTAAAAGGCCTAGCACAATGCCTGGTTCAATAAATATTGGTTTCTATTCACTTCCAAAATACTTTTTTTTTAATGCATTTGACAAATATTTATTGAGCAATACTGTTTCAGGCACTGTGTTACGTGCTGGGAGGCAAACTTGTATTTAGTCTTGGCAAACAAAGCTATGAATTTTTTTTTTTTTTTTCACTTCTGAGTGCTGAGATCCGGTCTGATACTCTAAGCAAGTGTCGCTGCCCCACTGAACTGGGAGCTCCTGAGGGCAGAGGACTGTTTGTCACCTTTGTGTTCCCCAGCCTCAGCACAGGTACTCATTAAATGTATGAATGAATATACAACCAAGGCCCAGGCAAGGAAGCCAGAAATCTAAAACCAGGACTGGAGTCAGAGAACTGGAATGAGCATGGATGGTTAGCCATGAAGTGAAAGTCCTAAAAGATGATTCTGAAGTCAGTTCCGTGATTTTCCAGAGTCCACCTTCTGTGCAACCTACCTCACTCAGCTAGAATGGCTGTCAGGAGAACAAATAGGGTTCCTAAAGGAAAAGGGGCAGCATATAACAATAGTTAAGAGCTTTAGCTGTGGAATCAGACATTCATACATATTACTATAATAAAGTGTGATAGATCTTTCAAGAGGGAAAATCCAAGATCCAGGATGTTAGAGACTCTATCAAGTGGACGTACCTACCGCGAAGGTTCAGAGTCAAGAGGGCTCCTTGAAGAGTACTAGGGATGCCAGAGCACAGTTAAGGGGCAAGCAGGGGCTAAAACCCAGCCTGTGCTCCACTCTCTGAGCTCTACACTTTGATGCAAGGCTGTGTCTGTCCCTAGAAGAAACTGTTTTCTTCATTCACACAAAAGCCCCACTTTTCACCAAGCCATACCCCAACAGTTCTGGATATCTTAAATCTTAGAGATGAGTAGATATTCACCTAGCATCTTAAACCAGAGGGACTATCTAAGGGGAACAGCCTACATTCACCTGGGGGTTGGAAAAAGTCTCCTGTACCTGAAGAACTGATGGAAGTTCATGTGTCTGAGTGTAGAGTTCAAAGAGAAGACACAAGAATGAGGCTGGAAAGGCATTCATCACAGCTAGCATTTTGTGAGATACTACCAGTTACACTGAGTTAATAGCTCTCCATGTATTATTTTATTGAGATCTGAGAGGATGAACTGCCCAAAGTTAGGAAGCAGTGGAACTAGAACTCAAAACTAGCTTTAGCTCCAGGCCTGCACTCCAAACCACCTGTTCTGTTGCTTCCAAAACTTTGCAAAGATTGTTGCAAAGAGACAAAACTGTTGCAGGAAAGCCACTTAGGGAATTGTTGCAGATGGATTGCTAGACAAGAAATGATGGTGGGCTAAGATGGTCTTGGAAATAAATAGGAGTGAATGGATTCTGAAGATTTTTAGGAAGGAGAATCTATAAAACTTGGGGTTGTTTGCATATGAAGGTCAGTGATGATAAAAGGGAGGAAGCAAGGATGCCTCCTTATTCTGTGCTACTGTAGATGGCATGTCGTTTGCCGAGACAGAAAACAGAAGAGGAACAAATATGAGAGGGAAGTGAGTTTAGGACCCATTCTGTTAGAAGCACCTGGGAGTCATCCAGGTGGCGCTGTTCAGTTGACTGTTCGGTAATTGGGCCTGGGTTGGAGCAACCACTCAATGGGAGAACGAAAAAAGCAGACAGCTTCTGCTAAGCTAATCACACTATAATAGAAAAGGATGTTCCTAGATCCAGCAACTGAGTTTTGTAGAACATAGTCTGACCTATGATTTATCTGAATCCTTTACAAGAGCTAGTGTTAAAAGGCTTATAGGGCATCATATTCCAAACTAGAAGCAGAGAAGAAAGCATAAGGGAGGGGGGATACCATAGTCTATTTATTTAAATAAAAAAATTGTTGGGTGCCATCGAATCAGTTCCTACGGACAACAGGATGAAATACTGCTCAGTCCTGTGCAATCCTCATAATGGTGAAGCTTCAGCCCACTGTGACAGTCCATCTCATTGAGGGTCTTCCTCTTTTACACTGGTCTGCTACTTTACCAAATATGACGTTCTTCTCCAGGGACTGGTCTCACCTGATAACATGCCTAAAGTATGTGAGATGAAGAAGTCATACCATGCTAACTTCTAAGGAGTATTCTGGCTGTACTTCTTCTAGGGTAGACTTGTTTGTTCTTTTGGCTATCCATAGTATATTCAATATTCTTTGCCAACACTATATTTCAAAGACATCATTCGGGGAAGAAACCCCGAATAAGTAAAACACTACTGAAAAAGAAAAACATGCTGGGAGGCCTTGCACTACCTGACTTTAAAACCTATTACACTGCTACAGTAGTTAAAACAGCCTGGTATTGGTGCAAAAAGAGACTATAAACCAATGGAAAAAAGTAGAGACCCCAGAGATGCCACCATCCTCTTATGAACAGCTGATATTTGACAAAGGTCCTAAGATTTTGAACTAGGGTAAGAACAGTCTCTTTAACAAATGGTGCTGGCATAATTGGATTTCCATCTGCAAAAAATTGAAAGCCAAGCCAAGTGCCGTCGAGTTGGATCCGAAACAAGACCCATATCTCGCACCTTATACAAAAATCAACTCAAATTGGATAAAAGACCTGAATATAAAAGCTAAAATGATAAAGCTCATCCAAGATAAGATAGGGTCAACAATGGATGTTTTAATATGCAATATAGACAGACTTCAGAATCTGACAAACAAAACACATTCATCAGAAGATAAAATAGATAAAGGGGAAATAATAAGAATCAAACACTTCTGCTCATCCAAAGACTTCCTCAAAAGAATTAAAAGACCACCTACAGAATTGGAAAAAATATTTGGCAACTCTATGTCAGACCGACACCTGATCTCCGTAATCTATCATGCAGTTGTGTATTGACCAATTTGTAAGGATTTTTGTTTTCTCAATGCTGAGTATAATCCATACTGAAGGCTGTAGTCTGACCTTCACCAGTAACCATGAAGGGTGTTTTTGCTGGTTTAAAGTCAAATTTAAACTTAAATATGATTCATTCTGTATTTTCCATAGAACATATATGCTGGATAAAATGTTACTAATATTATTATAATACAATAAACTACTACCACTGGACTAATTTATGCAGAAGAGTGAATGGCTTAAAATCCAGTGGCAACATCAATGGAGGCCTTAGCTTATCGATGGCCCCTTTAAAATACCATCTTTGAATGTAGTCCTTCCCTGATATGGGCAATTGAAATTTATATTATCTTACATAAAGTACTATAAAAATGTGTTTCTAAGCCATGCCCTCCCAGTCTGCTATCCCTAAACAAACAAACAAACCCACTGGCATAGAGTTGATTGCAACTCATAGTGACCCCACAGGGTTTTGAAGGTCGTACATAATTCTTTATGGAAGCAGACTGAAACATCTTTCTCCCACAGAGCAGCTGGTGGGTTTGAACCAACAAACTTTTGGTTAGCAGCTGAGCTCTTTAACCACTGCACCACCAGGGCTTCTACCCCTACACCAAATCAAACCAGGCCCACTGCCATCGAGTCAATTCCAACTCAGTCATGACTCACAGCAACCTTATAGGACAGAGTAGAACTACTCTACAGAGTTTCCAAGGAGTACCTGATGGATTTGACCTGCCAGACTTTTTGATTAGCAGCCACAGCGCTTAACCACTGCACCATCAGGGTTTGTTGTTGTTATGCCATCAAGTTGGTTGCACCTCACAGGACTCTACGAACAACAGAACTAAACACTGCCCGGTCTTGTGCCATGTCCACAGTTGTTTTTATGCTTAAGGCTATCGGTGCAGCCACTGTATCAATCCATCTGTCAAGAGTTTTCCTCTTTTTCACTGAACCTCCACTCTACCAAGCATGATGTCCTTCTTCAGGGATTGATCCTTCCTGACAACAATTCCAACGTGTGTAAGGCACATTCTTGCTATCTTTGCTTCCAAGGAGCACTCTGTCTACTTCTTCTACAACAGATCTGTTTGTTCTTTTGGCAGTCCACAGTACACTCAACATTCTTCTCCACCACCACAGTTCAAAGGCATCTTCTGTCTTTGTTGTTCATTGTCCAGCTTCTCATGCGTATGATGTGATTGAAAATACCATGGCTTGGGTCAGGTGCACTTAAGTCTTCAAGGTGACATCTTACTTTTCAATACTTTAAAGAGGTCCTTTGCAGCAGATTTGCCGAGGGCAATGAATCTTCTGATTTCTTGACTCCTGCTTCCATGGGTGTTGATTGTGGACCCAAGTAAAATGAAATCCTCAATTCTTTCTCCATTTATCACAATGTTGCTTATTGGTCCAGCTGTGAGAATTTCTGTTTTCTTGATGTTGAAGTGCAATCCATACTGAAGGCTGTGGTCCTTGACCTGCATCAGTAAGTGTTTCAAATCTTCTTCACTTCCAGCAAGTAAGTTGTCAATGAGTTGTCCTCCAGTCCTGATACCTCATTCTTCTTCATATAATCCAGCTTCTTGGGATATTTGTTCAGCACACAGACTGAAAAGTATGATGAAAAGATGCAACCCTGACGCACGTCTTTCCTGACTTTAAGCCATGCAGAGTCCCCTTGTTCTCCCCTTGTTCTGTTTGTATGACTGCCTCTTGATCCATCTACAGATTCCTTAAGAGCATAATTAGGTGTTCTGGGATTCTCATTCTCTACAATGTTAGCCATAATTTGTTATGATTCACACAGTCAAATGTTTTCACATAGTCAATGAAACACAGGTTAACCTCTTTCTGGTATTATCTGCTTTCAGCCAAAATCCGTCTGACATTAGCAATGATATCCCTTGTTCCACATCCTCTTCTGACTGCAGGTTGAATTTCTGGCAGTTCCTTGTCAATATACTGGTGCAATCACTTTGGAATGATCTTGAGCAGAATTTTACCTGCATATGATATTGTTGGATTATTTCTGCATTCGGTGGGATCACCTTTCTTTGGAATGGTCATTAATATGGATCTCTTCCAGTCAGTTGGCCAGGTAGCTGTCCTGCGAATTTCCTGGCATAGATGAGTGAGTACTTATAGCGCTGCATCTGTTTGTTGAAATATCTCAATTGATATTCCATCAGTTCCCAGAGCCTTGTTTTTTGACAATGCCTTCAATGCAGCTTCAATGTCTTCCTTCAGTACCGTTGGTTCCAGGTCATATACCACCAGTTCTTTCTGGTGTAATGACTCTGTGTGTTCCTTCCGTCTTCTTTTGATGCTCTCTGAGTCGTTTAATATTTTCACTGTAGCATCCTTCACTATTGCTACTCGAGGCCTGAAGTTTTTTTTTTTCAGTTCCTTTGAGCTTGAGAAATGCAGAATGTGTTCTTCCCTTCTGGTTTTCCATTTCTAACCCTTTGCATGTGTTATTATAATATTTTATTTTGTCTCCTCAAGCTGTCTTTTAAGCCCCTATCAATGAATCATCTCTGCTACCTGTGTTGCAGCTGTCTTAACAAGACAGGACCTTGGATTAGCTGAATTCATTTTTTTTCTCTTGTCTTTTCACAGGCATCACAGTCAGTATCTCCACAATGTGGCTTCTAAAGGCTCAAGGATCACCTGCCTTACTGGTCTGCAGTGGAAAAGGCAGAAATGGAAATTCGAACACCACAGCTTCTGTTCTGTTATTAATCACTCTGTAGACATGTGCCCCTATTGCAGGGAGTGAACTGCACCAAGGGGGCAAGTTACTTGGGCCCCAAAACCACCGGCACTCTCTTGTCACCTGACTGGAGAGGAAGCAGAACCATGGCTTTTTATAGCTGCTGTTTGATGCTCTTAGCATTCGCCTGGCGAACTTCTGCCTATGGGCCTGACCAGCGAGCTCAGAAGAAAGGGGACATTATCCTTGGGGGGCTCTTTCCTATTCATTTTGGAGTAGCAGCCAAAGATCAAGATCTGAAATCAAGACCTGAGTCCGTGGAATGTATCAGGTAAGGGAAGCAGCCGTGTCTGAGGGTTTCTTCTATTCTGCCTGATTGGAAAAAAAACCTTCACCAGACCCCAAACAATGTGTTCTTCAAGGTTGGCCCTCTTTTTGAAAAATGTGATTGGTAATCATGCTGAAGTTTATCTTTTCTTTTTTTTTAAGATTTCTCTCTAAAAATAAAATAGCAATGTGATTGAGTAGAAAAACCCACAGCCTATGCCCTGCCATTCAGCAGCCACACCACTGTTGTTTGCCTGATGGCTGTGTTGTCTAACGGAAGGCTAAGTACCTAGAAGGAAATTTACTGTAGTTCTTGCCACCCCAAGTCATAAAATCCCCCACTAACCTCATATGCCCCAGCGGTCACTAATATCTGAGTGCTGGCTCTCTCACTCCTATTTTCTTCAAGGATCTTATTGTTGAAAATGGTTGACATGACACAAGTTCCCACTCCTCAAAAGGCGGTTCACAATGTTTTGTAACTGCTGCCACTAGACAGTTTCATACACCTCTGAAGGGGGATAGCTAAATCTACTGCAACCTTCAGGAGATGCACAAAACACCTATAACTCTCATTTGACACCTCGACCATTTGAAGACAGCCCCTGAAATCTTTTCTTCTCCTGGTTAAGGAGTTCCAGATCATGCAGCCTTTCTTCTATGATATGATTTCCAGACCCCTTACCATGTAGCTGTCCTCCATCTAGATGCTCCCAAATTTATCACAACCACTTTGGAATGTGGCATTCAGAACCAAGCAGAGCTCCTTCAGATAGGATGTGACTTCTGCAGAGAACAACAGAACTGTAGATATAGCTGTCACCTCCCTTGACCTGTACATCAGAGATCATTATTGCATCCCAAGTCTCTCTCTCTCCCTCTGTTTTTAATTTTTAGTATTTTATTATGCTGTAGGTGAAAGTTTAAAATCCAAGTCAATTTGTCATACAAAAACTTACACACATATTGTTATGTAACTCTAGCTGCTCTCTCCACTCCATGACAACACCTCTTCCTTTCCATGCAGTATTTCCCATCTCCATTCCACTAGCTCTTGTCCCCCTCTGCCCTCTCATCTCACCTCTGGACAGGAACTTCCCAGTTAGTATCTATTTAAGCCAAGAAACATACTCTTCACCAGTAACATTTTATGTCTGATAGTCTAGGCCATGTCTTCCAGGGAACCTCCAGTTTGTTGGACCATCAAATCTGGTCTATTTTAATAGAGCTCCAGCTTTGCACCCTGTTTTTCTCTTGCTACACCAAGGACTGTTTGTTGTATTCCCTGTCAAGGCATTCACTGGTGGTAGTTGGGCACCATGTAGTTCTTCTGGTCTCATGCTGATGTAGTCTCTGGATTATGTGGCTCTTTCTATTTCTTGGGCTCATATTTTCCTTATACCTTTGATATCCTTCATTCACCTCTGCTCCAGGTGGATTTGGACCAATTGATGCTTCTTAGACGGCCACTTTCTATCTTTTAAGAACCCAGCCACCACCCACCAAAGTGGATACGGCATCCCAAGTCTTGGCCCACCATCTGGGAGGGAGTGGGACTTTCTTTCTGAATCATGCAACTTCCAGAAAGGATCTAGCACTTTTCCCTGAGAGCTGGAAAATAAAAATGAAAACTAGATTTTTTCCAACAAAACCAGATCTGTGTCTGTATTCTAATGAGAGCTAGCAAATTAGATTTGATTTTTTTTACAAAGAAAATCAAAGTGTGGAATTTCACTGATGTTAATTATACCCTTCACAAAGCCTATGTGGACAAATGTCCTCTTTGTGGTATCCTGATGGACAGTGTTTTAAGAGTGTCTCTCTGTCTCTGTGTGTGTGTGTTTAAGATTAAGCAAGAAGCTTGCCCTGAAATAATCATTTTTAAAAATCATACTAAAGAGAATAGAATTAGTTTAATAGTATAGATGTTCTATAGATAGCAAAATTCTGCAATATCTCTCAAAAGCTTTTCTAGTTTAAACCAATTTTAAACAAATAAGTAAACAAACCATAAATACTAGAGAAAACAACAAAAAAAGGAAACACTGCACTGTAAGTTAAATAGGACCTTCAAGAACTTGAATGATATTTTAAAAAGCCAAATCAAATCCAGTGCTGTCAAGTCAATTCTAACTCATAGCAGATGATACAGGGGAGGATAACAGATGGTGTTTTTCATCTTTAGTCATTGAGTTCAAAGAACAAATCCTACAATATAAAGAATGTGCTGAGTTGTCGGCTTGTCTCCTTTGGGCTCGTGTAGACTCGTCAGCCCATTGACTGAGCCTTCACTCAGAGCTAAGTCCTGAAGTCATGAAAACTATGTCACTGATCCTATCTCTTTTTGTTAATTTGCTTGATTTTTATTATTTTTTTCTTCTTTGAAAAGAAGTGCATGCTCCATTAAAAAAACAAAAACATTGTATAACTGAGTGAAATCACACCATTTTAAAACCCATTTTTCTACCACCTAGAAACAACCAGCTGGATGTAGCTGTCCTATGTGTATATGTCTGTGCTTGCTTCCATTTCCCCTTTGACCTTCAGAAATGTCATAATCTCAGTCTGTGACTGCAACTCTAAGGTTGTTTTTAATTCACCCATACTAAACTCCTAATCTACTTTATATGTTCCCTGGGCCCTTCTAACTTAAATGTATGTGTCACTTTTATTAAAGTACTTCACATCAACCATTTCAAACTCTTGCCCTGATAAGGTAGATGTGAATTATTAGTTATATTACTCATAGCCATCTTTATTCTTATAATTGCTCATTGAGTCTGTGAGAGGCACATGATTCCCTCACTTTGTCATCCTCACAGCCATTCTACAGGAGGCGTAATCACCCCATTGTACAGAGAGGACTTTGAGCCTCAATGAGCCCAACATTACAAAACTCAGGGGAACACAGCATATACAAACCCAACTTTGCCCAGTCCTTACTGTGAAGCGGTTGACCAAAAAACCTTACATGTGCTTCAATTTCTTCTTTCTTCTAGATATAATTTCCGTGGGTTTCGCTGGTTACAAGCTATGATATTTGCCATAGAGGAGATAAACAGCAGTCCGGTCCTTCTTCCCAACATGACGCTTGGATACAGGATATTTGATACCTGCAACACTGTTTCTAAGGCCTTGGAGGCCACCCTGAGTTTTGTTGCCCAGAATAAAATCGATTCTTTGAACCTTGATGAGTTCTGCAATTGCTCGGAGCATATCCCTTCTACCATCGCCGTGGTGGGAGCAACCGGCTCAGGCATCTCCACGGCCGTGGCCAACTTGCTGGGGCTCTTCTACATCCCCCAGGTACCTGTACCTTCTTAGCTGGAACAATGGGTTAGGGAGTAGGAAAGCGGGCTTGGAAGGGTGCCACGTCCAGTGTCCATGGGTTTTGGTATTTTCCCATCTCTGACTTGGCAACAAAGACCTTTATTTAAGTCAGGGCACTCTATACCATGCCCATGGGGATTTTTGAGACCCTGTTCTTCTTCCAAGCTACCCCAAACATGCATAGTTCAGAGGGCCTTGTCATGCCATATAACCAAAGCTATATATCCACACAGAAGTTGTTCATTGTTAGCATTCTTGCCATTTGTGTGAAGACCCAGGTTCAGTATGTGGCTTATTGTACCCCTTGGATATATGCATTTGATATATTGACCTTATGATGTCAGGTGTTTTTTAAAGCAATTTCTTACCTTTTTAACAGATCCCACCAGGTGCTATAGGCTCATCTCTATTTCCATGCCAGTCTTAGAAGCTGCCATTTCTCCAAGGACCCCTGGTTCCTTTTACTGGAAAAATGGTATTATAAACCAAGATCTATGTAGTAGGTATGCTTTATTTTACTGTCAGAACTGGGAGCTGTCAGCTGACAGGACAAGGAATATATGAATGTGTGTGTGTGTGTACATATATATACTTACGTATATACTAATCCTTTTTAATATATAACTGTAAGTATTTATACATGTGGAAACCCTAGTGGCATAGTTGTTAAGTGCTATGACTGCTAGCCAATATGTTGTCAGTTCAAATTGGACAGGCACTCCTTGGAAACTCTATGGGGCAGTTCTACTCTATCCTACAGGGTCAGAATTGACTGGACAGCAATGGATTTTTGATTTTTACATGTAATCACCTGTATCTGTATTAAGCTAAGCATAAGTTCGTGCTGATATTTCCAACACTCGGTCCTTACCACATAGACCATTCTAGCCTGCTCCTTTTACCTGTAACCTCCCCGTGTAACAATGAGAAACCAGACTCCCATCATTTGTTTGTCTAACTGTTTAATTCCAGCGTATATGATAATGGTTTCAGAATTGTTAAACTGTGGGAAACAACCTTATCAACTAGAGCACAGTGCTTAGGTACAGTTCCTTTTGCATTCACTCTTACAGACTCAGCTCATTTCCAGAATTTTTAAGTTCCTTGCAACATATTCTCACACCAGTGAAGCTGTTTTATAGATCTGCAATATATTTAGATTCTTTTGTCACATTCTTCATTCTGTCATAAGACCCCTTGATCTTCTCAATGATTTTTCTTAAATATAATTCATTAGAGTTTATTTTCTAAACAGTACAACTCTATGGGCTTTTACAAATGTGTCATGCCTTATACTCACCATTAAAGTGTCATAAAGAATAATTGCACATGCTAAAAAAATTAATGCTGCTATTAATAAGGTTGTCACAGCTGATTTTTCTAGAAGAGTCCATCAGGTCTTTCTTCCTTGTCTTAATCTGGAAACTGTGTTGAAACATCTCCATCATGGGTGAGCCTAATGGTATCTGAAGTATTGACGGCATAGCATCCAGCATCACAGCAACATAACACAAGCCTCTACAGTGCCACAGATTGACAGACGCATGATAAAACACATTCTCTAATACATTGCCAGAAGATGACCTCACATATCAGAAGGCAGTGAGAATACAACTGGGAAACAGCTACATCCTCAAAATAGAGTTGACCTTAATGATGTGTATAGAGGGTAACTTTCATGGCCTTTATTTGCTAATGTAACATGACTCCAAGTGAGAAACATCTGCAGATATCCATTAATAACTGGAATGTGGAATGTATGAAGCATGAATGTAGGAAAATTGGAAGTCATCATAACTGCAATGGAAAGCATAAACATTAATATCCTAGGCATTAGTGAGCTGAAATGGACTGGTATTAGCCATTTTGAACCAATCACATGGTTTATACACCAACAATGACAAATTGAAGAGGAATGCCATCCAGTCAGTTCCAACTCATATGCACAACTCATTATGCACAACAGAACGAAACACTGCCCAGCCTGATACCACCTCCGCAATCATTTTTATGCTTAACCTCATCATTGTAGCTACTGTGTCTATATCCCTCTTATCGAGGGTCTTCCACTTTTTCTCTAACTTTCCACTCTACCATGCATGATGTCCTTCTCCAGGGAATGATCCTTCCTTACAACATGTCAAAAGTATGTAAGATGCCCTCTTTCCTTCCAAGAAGCATTCTGATTGTACGTCTTCCACAACAGATCCACTGTTCTTTTGGCAGTCCACAGTACATTCAATATTCTTCTCCAATGCTACAATTCAAAGGCATCAATTCTTCTGCCTTCATTGTTCATTGTCCAGCTTTCTCATGCATGTGATATGATTGAAAATACCATGGTGTGGGTTAGGCACACGTTAGTCTTCAAGGTAACATCTTTACTTTTCAGTACTTTAAAGAGGTCCTTTGCAGCAGTTTTCCCAATGCAATTCGTCTTTTGATTTCTTGACTGTTGCTTCCATGGGTTTGATGGACCCAAGTAAAATGAAATCCTTGACAATTTCAATCCTTTCTCCTTTTATATGATGTTGCTTATTGGTCTAGTTGTGAGGATTTTTGTTTTCTTGATGTTGAGGTGCAATCCATACTGAATGCAGTGGTCTTTGATCTTCAACAGTAAATGTTTTAAATCTTCTTCACTTCCAGAGAGTAAGCTGGTATCGTCTGTATAATACAGGTTGTTAATGAGTTGTTCCCCAATCCTGATGCCTCGTTCTTCTTCATAGAATCCAGATTCTTGTATTATTTGCTCAACATACAGATTGAAAAAGTGTGGTAAAAGCATACAACTCTGACACAGACCTTTCCTGCATTGTCCCCTTGTTCTGTTTGCACAACTTCCTCTTGATCCATATACAGATTTCTTAAAAGCACAACTCAGTGTTCTGGTATTCCAATTCTATACAGTATTAGCCATAATTTATTATGATCCACACAGTCAAATGCCTTTTCATAGTCAGTGAAATACAGATAAACATCTTTCTTGTGTTCTCTGCTTTCAGCCAAGAACCATCAAATATGAGCAATGATATTCCTGGTTCCACATCCTCTTCTGAATCCAGCTTGAATTTCTGGGAGTTCCTTATCAATATACTGTTGCAGTCACTTTTGAATGATCTTGAACAAAATTTTACTTGCATGTGATATTAAACGGCATCCTTTTCATCATCAAAAAGAGCATTACAAGATCTATCATGAAGTACAATCTGGACAATGATAGGATAATATCCACATGCCTACAAGGAAGACCACTTAATACATGCATTATTCAAATTCATGCACTAACCTCTAATACCAAAGTTGAGGAAGCTGAAAACTTTTATCATCTTCTGCAGTTTGAAATTGATCAAATACACAGTCAAATGCATTGATAATTATCAGTGATCGGAATGAGAAAGTTGCAAACAAAGAAGGATTGATAGTAGGAAAATATGGCCTTAGTGATAGAAATGACTCTGGAGATGGCATGATAGAATTTTGCAAGACCAATGACTTCTTTCCTGAAAATACCTTTGTCAACAATGTAAACAGCCAATATACACATGAATCTCACCAGATGGAAAACACAGGAATTGAATCCACTATGTCTGCAGAAAGAGACATTGGAAAAGCTCAAAATCATCAATCAAACATTGGTCAGGATCCACTGTGGAACAACTTCCAGTTGCTCATATGTAAGTTCAAGTTGAAGCTGAAGAGAAGTAAAACAAGTCTGCAAGAGCCAAAATACAATCTTCAGTATATCTCACTGAATTTGCACACTATCTCGAGAACAGATTTGACACACTGAACACTGATGATGGAAGATCAAATGAGTTGTGCAATGACATCAAAGCTATCAAAGATGAAAAAGGCAAAGATCATAGAAACACCAAAAGGACAGAAAAGGCCAAAATATATGTAAGGAGAGACTCTGAAACTTAACTCTAGAATATAGCGTAGCTAAAGTGAATGGAATAAATGATGAAGTAAAACAGCTGACCAGCTTACAATGCAGCCTGAGAAGACATAGTTAAGTGTTATAATGAAATGTGCAAAGACTTGGAGTTAGAAAACTAAAGAACTGAAGTAAACATTCAAGCCTCAAGTTGCCATTTTAAAGGATTCAGTGGGGCAAAATATCGAACAACGCAGTAAGTGTCAAAAGAAGATGGAAGGAATACACAGTCACTGCACCAAAAAGGCATGGTTGATGTTCAACCATTTGAGGAGGTAACACATAAGCAAGAACCAGTGGTGCTGAAGGAAGAAACCGAAGCTGCACTGAAGGCATTGGTGAAAAACAAAGCTCCAGGGATTGTTGGAATACAATCAAGATGTTTTAACAAACGTATGCAGTGTTGGAGGTGCTAACTCACCTGTGCCAAGAAATTTGGAAGACGTCTACCTCACCAACTGACTGGAAGAGATCTGTATTTGTGCCCACTCCAAAGAAAGGTGACCCAACAGAATGTGGAAATTATTGAACAGTATCATTAATATCACATGCAAGTAAAATTTTGCTGAAGTTAATTCAAAAATGGTTGCAGCAATACATTATAAGGGAATGGCCAGAAAGTAAAGCTAAATTCAGAAGAGGATGTGGAACAACAGGTATCATCGCTCATGTCAGAGGGATCCTGGCTGAAGCAGAGGATACCAGAAGATGTTTATCTATGTTTTATTAACTATGCAAAGGCATTCAACTGTGTGGATCATGACAAATTATAGATAGCACCTCAAAAAATGGGAATTCCATATCACTTAATTGTGCTCATGAGTATCCTGTGCTAGACCAAGTAGGAGTCATTCGAATAGAAAAAGTATGGTTTAAAATCAGGAAAAGTGTGCATCAGGGTTGTATCCTTTCACTATATTTATTCAGTCTGTGTGCTGACCAAATAATCCAAAAATGTGGACTATGTATATGAGGAAGAACAGAGCATCAGGATTGGAAGAAGATTCATTAACAATCTGTGATATTCAGACGACACAGCCTTGCTCGCTGAATGTGGAGAGCTTGAAGCACTTACCGATGAAGAGCAAAGGCTACAGCCTTCAGTATGTATTAACTAAACATAAAGAAAACAAAAATTCTCACAACTGGACCAATAAACAACATCATAATAAACAAAATAATGAAGTTATCAAGGATTTCATTTTACTTGGATCCATAGTCAACCTCTATGGATGTAGGAGTCATGAAATCAAAGGACATATTGTACTGGACAATGTGCCAAAAAAAAGAAAGAAAGAAAATGTCTTTACAGTGTTCAAAAGCAAAGATATCACTTTGAGGACTACCGTGTACCTGACTCAAGCTATAGTGCTTTTAATTGCCTTGTATGCATGCAAAAGCTAGACAGTGAATTAGGAAGATGAAGAAAGAATTGATGCCTTTGAATTACGGTGTTGGTGAAGAATATTGAATGTACTATGGACTGCCAGGTAAACAAAAAAGTCTGTCTTGGAAGAAGTACAACCAGAATGCTCCTTGGAAGCAAGGATGGTGAGACTTCATGTACTCTGGACATATCATCAGGAAGCACCAGTCCCTGAAGAAGGACATCATGTTTGGTAAGATCTAAACAAAATCAAACCCACTGCCATGAAATCAGTTCCAACTTACAGTGACCCTATAGGACAGAGTAGAACTTCTCCCTAGAGTTTCCAAGGAGCACCTCGTGGATTTGAACTGCTGACCTTTTGGTTAGCAAGCCTAGCACTTAACCACTACGCCACCAGGGTTTCCGTTTGGTAAGGTGGAGGGTCAGAAATAAAAGAGGAATACCTTTGATGAGATGAAATGACACAGTGGCTTCAGCAATGGGTTCAGTTCTAATGACTGTGAGGATAAGAGAGGACTGAGCAGTCTTTCATGCTGTTATACGTGGGGTCATTATAAGTTGAAACAGACTCAACAGCACCTAACTACAACAATAACAGCCTAAAACTAAGCAAGCATATAAGCAAAAGAATCCATTCATCATCTATTCAACTCTGCCCTCTCTCTCCCACCACTGCAGCCCCTGGCTACCTGTTTATCTGTAGCTTTGCCTTTTCCAAGTCACACAGTAGGCAGCTTTGACAGGCTACTTCTTACACTTGGAGCTGGGGGCACCACCAGTGGTTATGCATTCGGCCGCTAACCAGAAAATCAGCAGTTGGAATTCACCAGGTGCTCCTTGGAAACCCTACGGGGCAGTTCTACTCTGCCTATATGGGTCACCATGGGTCAGAATCGACTTGACAGTGGTGGCTTTTCGTATACTTAGCAATACATATTTAAGATTCATCCACGTTTTTTCACGGTTTGATAGCTCATTTCTTTTTGTCACTGAATAATCCTGGATTATTTTATTTATAGCTGCAGGTTAAATTCATCAAAAAGTAGTTGGAGTTTTACAGGCTTCATCTCTTAAACTATGTAAGATTTTTTTAGCTGATATGCATTACTTATTCATTCAGCAAGCAGCTAGATACTAAGTGTATTATAACACCAAATAAATGAGTAAATACACAATTTTTTTAAATCTCTTAAGAAGTGGTTTTACTGTCGTTTGACTCATGCAAGTCTCTACAGTGTCAACAAGACCTTCAGTATTCTTCTGAACTTCTTTTCGAATATCTTGTATAAAACTTTGTCTTCTTTTTTGAAGTGTTCAGCTATTTATTTCCCTATCCATGGCTTTACAAAATGACCTTTCTTCTGCCATTACTAAAAAGGAATGAGACCATATGGTGTAAATCCCACTTCTCAAACCACCAATCTGTCTCTAATTCTATTCTCCTAAAAGTCTCTGCTTCTCTACTGTCTGGTTGAAAGTTTAGCTCAAAGAAAACAAAAACTTGTTTTGTCAGAAATCAGGAACTTAATAAATCATTGTCTTGTACATTCTTCAAATGCAGAGTGTTCTGTTACAGTCGGCAAATATTTGTTGAGCATGCGTGAACAAGTGGTCTCCGCCCTGCAGAACCTCAGTGTGGCAGAGATGGTTGCTTTTGCAGATGCTAACTGTTCTCTTAAACAAGTGCATTAATAAACATTTGCTTAAAGGAAAACAGACAAAAAGCTTTATGCCATTCTATAAACTGATTTTTCCCTGAATATTGTAAAGTAAATCACTTTTCATGTTAATATTTGTACACTTGTGACATCATTTTATTATTGTCGAAAGTTGGAAACAACCTAAATGTCTGTGAATGGAGGATCAGCTCAACTGCGGTATATCCCTTAGGTGAAATTTTAAATTATAAACCACACTTTAATTTTTTTTAATGTTTAGTATTTACAAATTGTCACAATACCTTTGATAAATCTGCACTTATATGTTGGGAGGCCTTCATTTTCTTTGTGATACATGAGATCCTTTTACATATGTACGACAACTGAGAAAGGCTTGTCATCATTTCCCAAATCCTTACTTCAGGGAATTAAAGGTGTTTCCCGTGGGGAAGCCCTGGCTCTGTCACCCTTGTGCCAAAGTGATCTGACAAACCCACATCAGTAAACGTTTGGAGGAAGATGCAAATATGCATCTTTATATTTGGCACCTGGTACAGTAAGATGGGATTGCTTAACCTATTTGGAAATATTTTAAATCCATGGTTGAAGTAAGGTGTGGTGGCCAAGAGGCCTGAGATATAATTGTCATCAAGTAAACAAAGACCACTGAAGGAAAATTTTTTAATTCTTTGTAGCTTGGGTAGAGGACAGAGCTCAGGTAAATGTGAGTTATAAAAGTGCTGAGAAGGTAACAGCAATGATTATCAGTGAAACTGTGGTTCTGTGCCTTAGCTGTGTTTTGGGACCAACCACCCAAGAGATTCTCATTGAATTGGCCAGAGATGCAGCCAGGACAGAGGGAGTTTTGAAAGATTCCCGGGCAAGTCTAATGCAAGTCAGGGCCGGGAACCTGTGTTCTGCAGGACAATCATGGGCTCAGTGTATTTCTCATGCCAGCCACGCCACCATGTGGGTGGAACAGGCAGCCCAGCCAGAATAAGGTGGTTGGGACAGTTTCTGAATCATTCGTGAAATTCTCCCCTCTTACCCTACAAAAGTTTTGTGTATTTTTCGAGGGTATTTTTTTTAAAAAAGGGATACACAGTGATATTTGTCTGACTTTTCTAGTTTGTTTTTTAAAAGCTAGACAAATATCCTAAATACATTCTTTAAGAGAAAATATCTATGAGGAAACATTTTGGTTTTTAATTTTTATCTCTTTTAGACCCTTTTTGATCTGTTTTTCAAAACAGGATTAGAAAGCAAGTCATGATGGATTTACAAAATATCTAAGTGGGATTTGCATTTGCAAAATCCTGATTCAGAGGCCTGGAGTTTGGGTTTCTAAACAGAGCTTTCTAGAAAACAGTAACATCTAAACCACTTGCTGAATTCTTTTTCTTTGGTTTTTATTTATTCAAATTGTTGAAATGTTATGTGACTGTGTCTATTTTCACATATATATATTTCATTTCACAACTTACATCATGAACCACTGTTGGAGAGCAAGAAGGGGCCTACTATGATAAAAGAAAAAAATTGCCAACTTCACGACAGCTTTCAAAAATAAAAGGTCTGGTCAGAAAAGGCATGCCTACCTTTAGCAAAATGGGTCTATTTCTTTCATTGACCAAAAGTCTCTAATATTTTGGATGTAGAAATTACTTTTTCACGAGAAAGAAGGTATTGAAAAAATTCATTTTAAAACATTGAACTTGTAAAACTAATTGCTTTAACTGGTCAGCATAGTTAAAAAGGCATTCTTGTCTCGTCCCTAAAGTTCCTTGAAGTTATTTTCATGAAGTTTTAAAGCTCTAAAGAAAACCAGAGAGCCCGAGATACTGAACACATCTTCATTACCTAGAAAAAATTCCATCAAGTGTAAACATGTTTCGGCTTTGGTTCTTTAAATGGTATGGTCCAATAATTAGAAACTTCCTAACTGTGAGCCACAGTACATGGAAGTACTGCAGATGGTCAAAGCTGTGCTGAGACGGTGACCCTCCACTGCTTTGGGATGGTGAAGCAGGGCATCAGAGAATCAGAGCCTTCCCCACCAGGGCCGATCAGCCTCCTCCATTTAGGGAAGCAGGCTGCCAGATCTTTCTCCCACAGAGCCGCTGGTAGGTTCAATCCACCAGCCTTCTCGTTAGCAGCCAAGCGCTTAGTCATTGCACAGCCAGGCCTACATAGAGGCGGGTTCGTTGTTAGCCACCATCCAAGTCAGTTCCGGCTGCATTCTGCCTGACCCTGCACCATCCTCACGATCGTTGCTCTGCCTGAACCCATTATTGCAACCACTGTGTCAGCCCACAGTGCTGAGAGTCTTCCTCTCTTTCACTGACCCTGTACCAAGCATGATGTGCTTCTCCAAGGACAAGTAGGTTAGGGGAAGCTAAAACACCCAGATCAGAACCTGGGCCCAACCAGCAGAATGTGTGTGTGTGCATATATTTACCTTGGGACGCAGCACAGAAGAGGTTAGAAGAAACTGTGCCACAGTGCAGAGGGACTCGCCTTGGATAAGTAGGATAAGTAGAGCTTACCATTACTGGGTTGGTTTTTATGATTAGATCTGTGTTTGACGTTAGAAGAAAATCTAAAACAGCTTATATGTATGAACATATATGAGCAGATTTCCTAGGATTTTAGTAATCTCTTTTAAAAAATTTGTTGTCAATATAACTGAGTACAGCTGCCTCATAAGGGTTTCCAAGAAGCAGCTGGTGGATTCAAACTGCTGACCTTTTGGTTAGCAGCCAAGCTGTTAAACACTATACCACCAGAGCTCCAACCATCCCTCATACCTTTTATAATAGTTAACTGCTGCTCTGATTTTGTGAGCACCTGTTTTAAATCAGGCACTGTGTGTGCATATTCTGTCATTCAGTGTTCCTGAGAGTGCTGCATGGTAGCACAGATGAGAAAACGAGGCTTAAAAGGGTCGGGTAGATTATTCAAGATCACAATCTCATAAATTGCAGAAGTGGGATTCAACCTCAGGTCTATTCTGCTTTCAAAATCCAGTAGTTTTCCTCCTTGCAGACTGCCTCACCTACGGTATTATCCAGAAAGTGTATGTACCCTTTGCCATTTTATTACCTACACATACATGTACAGCGTGGGGAATTTCTTGTAATCCATAATAGAAACCCAACTCATTGCCCCATCCCAAAACATCTACCAGGAGTTTGAAGCTCCCTGATAGACTGACAGGTGCTTGGGGGCTCACCGTGCAGCACAGCAGATTCTGCTTCTCACTCTTTCATCCTGTCTGCAGTGAACAGCCTGTCCACTTGCTGCCTGCTTAAGAAGCCATGTCCACAACAGCCTTGAGGCTCGCATGGCACCTCACTCATTCTTGTGTCCTTGTTTTCTCCCAGGTCAGCTACGCCTCCTCCAGCCGACTCCTCAGCAATAAGAATCAGTTCAAGTCCTTCCTCCGTACCATCCCCAACGATGAACACCAGGCCACCGCCATGGCGGACATTGTTGAGTACTTCCGCTGGAACTGGGTGGGCACAATTGCGGCCGATGATGACTATGGCCGGCCAGGGATTGAGAAGTTCCGAGAGGAAGCCGAAGAGAGGGACATCTGCATCGACTTTAGTGAGCTCATCTCCCAGTACTCGGATGAGGAAGAGATCCAGCACGTGGTGGAGGTGATCCAGAATTCTACAGCCAAAGTCATTGTTGTTTTCTCCAGCGGCCCAGACCTGGAACCCCTCATCAAGGAGATTGTCAGGCGCAATATCACAGGCAGGATCTGGCTAGCCAGTGAGGCCTGGGCCAGCTCCTCCTTGATAGCCGTGCCCGAATACTTCCATGTGGTCGGAGGCACTATTGGATTCGCCCTGAAAGCAGGGCAGATCCCAGGATTCCGGGAATTCTTGCAAAAGGTACATCCCAGAAAGTCTGCCCATAATGGTTTTGCCAAGGAGTTTTGGGAAGAAACATTTAACTGTCACCTGCAGGAAAGTGCCAAAGGACCCTTACCTGGGGGCCTTGTACTCAGGGATCATAAAGAAGGAGACAGCAGGTTAAGCAACAGCTCCACTGCCTTCCGTCCTCTGTGTACAGGGAATGAGAACATCAGCAGTGTCGAGACCCCGTACATGGATTACACGCATTTACGGATATCCTACAACGTATACCTGGCAGTCTACTCCATTGCTCATGCCCTGCAAGACATATATACCTGCTTACCAGGGAGAGGGCTCTTCACCAATGGTTCCTGTGCAGACATCAAGAAAGTTGAGGCTTGGCAAGTAAGTCCTTAACTTAAATGTTGTTCTTGGTGTGGCTGGGTGCTGTCAAGTCAGTTCTGACTTATAGCAACCCTATGCACAACAGAATGGAGCACTGCCCAGTCCTGCACCATGCCCACAATTTTTATGCTTAAACCCATTGTTGCAGTCACTGTGTCATTCCATCTTGCTGAAGGTCTTCTGCCTGACCCTCTACTTTACCAAGCGTGATGTCCTTCTTCAACTACTCATCCTTCCTGACAACATATTGAAAGTCTGTAAGATGCAGTCTTATCATCTTTGTTTCCAAGGAGCATCCTGGTTGTACTTCTTCCCAAACAGATCTGTTTGTTCTTTTGGCAGTCCATGGTACATTCAATATTTTTCTCCCAACACCACAATTCAAACATGTCCGTCCTTCTGTCTTCCTTATTCATTGCTCAGCTTCCTCATGTATATAATGTAATTGAAAATAGCATCACTTGGGTCAAGTTAATGTAGATAGCAGTTCTCTAGGCAGTGAAGCAGAATCCCTGGGTGGTACAAATGGTTAATGTACTTGATGGTTAATCAAAGAATTGGAAGTTCAAGTCCACCCAGAGGTGCCTCAGAAGAAAGTACTGGTGACCTACTTCCAAAAATCAGCCATTGAAAACTTTATGGTGCACTGTTCCACTGGGATACACATGGGGTCTCCATGTATAAGAATCCACTCAAAGACAACTGGTTTGTAAACGGGGGCATGAAGCAGAGTTGGGCTGATTCAGGCAAAAAAGATAAAATGGTTACCTGAAAAAGACAATATCTGAATGAGGCCACTAAAAGTAGTTTTTGATTCCAACTACCTTTTCAAATATCTGAGCAACTGACATCTGCAAAATAGACAATAATCCTATTTGGTTCTCTATTTAACTTTTCTTTAGTCTGATTCAGAGTACTTAAAATGTGGCCCCTAAAGGTGTTTTTTTTTGTTTGTTTTTTTTTTTTTTTTTTACATGTCCTGGAACAGATTTAGTGTTGAGCAAAATATTTTTCTAATTCTTAATTTAAGGATATTGCTCCCTTGAGAGTAACAAGTTTTGTTGTGTACCTATTACACTGCATACAGTAAGGGACATGAAGTTGATGTAATTGCGTTTAGTCCCCACTCACGGCCTCTGCTGAACCGCTCAACAGGCCAGCTAAGCTCAAGCTTAGGATACGAGAAAATCAAGAGCACAGGAAGTATCCCTTCTAAAAATAATATGATGTTGAGTATTACAAAAGGAAGCACTGTAATAGTTATCACCAAAAAAAAAAAAAAAAAAATAGAACTTAGATGGAGTTTCTATACTTATCTGGTAGTGTTTAAGCAAAAAATTCTAGCTAGAACAGCTTGGTATACAGAACCCCAACAGCACAGACCTTTAGGAAAAAATACCAAGAAACAAGAGTGTACAACTTATGAATGACACTGTAGGGTTTTTCCAGGGATGAGAAGGAGAGACACGTAGACTACTAGAGATGAACCAGGACTTGCCAGTTTTCACCTCTTCTTTTATGGGAAAAAATTGCTCAAATGTCATTGATGACTAAAATTTCTAAAATCTGTGGTATACTCAAAGCTTCCTTCCTCAAACTGCAACTCTACCCTGCAAAAAGGAATTTAGTGAAGGTCAAAGACTAAAAGAACTTCAGAAACCATGATGCTAAAGTGTGGAATTTTAAGAAGGAAGAATAAAGGGACAAGATTTGAGTGGCAAATACTGTTATCTTCCTCTCATATCTTTCATGTTCCTAAGAAAAAGTGACCCAGCTCTTGAAAAGCCTGAAGGATGAGAGTGGGGCTGAAGGGAAATAGAGGCTTCCAGAGGGCAATTTTAGCCAGTTTTGCCCTCCAGTGACTTCTCTCCCAGACAAGGAAGTCAGATCCAGATGGGCAAGACTACAGTTCAGGCCCATGAGAAAGAAGAAGCCAAGAGTTTTGCTGTAGTCAGGATTGGAACTTTTAGCTGCATACAGCAGAAAAACAAACCAAACTGGTTTAAATAGAAAAAGGAAATTGGATGGCTTGTGATACTGATGGTTTCAGAAATATTCCAGGTACTGCCAAATACTCTCATCTCCTCTCTTTGTGCTTTGTTCTTCAGGGCTGGGTTTGTTTTTAGCCGCTGCAGTAGTTTCAACCTCAGAATTTTTTTACTGCTGGTAGTATCAGTACAAAACGGAGTTTTTTTTTGGGAGACCCAGTAAAAGTCCCTGAAATCATGTGGATTGGCCAGGCCTGGGTCATGTGCATGTTCCTGAGCCAGTTGCTCTGCCCATGTTCTTCAGTGCTCTGAGTCTGGGCCATGTGACCATCTCTGAAGCTAGGAGTAGAGTCCTCTCAAACTGTATAGACTGAGAGTAAGGGAGGCATCAGACCCGAAAAGGAAAGCCCAAAAGGAGGGTGAAATGGAAGCAGAAGGGTCAAACCAAAATCCCGAGATACAGGCACCTCAGCTGGACAGTAATGGTCCATGGAAGATGTTTCCTATCAGCTCACAAGTTGTCTGGCAAAGTTCATCTAGGAAAGGAGACCAGGTGGGGAAAAAGGGGGCTCAGAGCTCTATAGGAGAAACCACGTACAGGCATTTTGCAAAATGTTCTCTGTGCTTGTTCTAAGTCTCCTTTGAGATCCTGGAATCAAGGTTGTTGGATGGACATTCTGGGATTTAAGATGTTGGCCATGTCTGTATCAGGAGATTGCACCAGTAATTTTTTGCTCTATTAAAGTCTACATAGAAACTCATCACCTAAACAATCTAATCCAAATTTACTGGAATTCCAAGCCTACCTTCTCCTAGTTCTTCTTTCAGAGACCAAATTGCCTGGTGCCTCCACATACCTCCAGGACACCGTTTTTGCCTCCTCTGTTCCGTTGTCCATGGAGTCCTTGGAGGCACGAATGAGTAAGCATTAGACTACCAACCAAAAGACTGGTGATTCAAACCACCCAGAGGTGCTTTGGAAGAAAAACCTAGGAATCTGCTTCCAAAAATTCACACACAGTCTTGAAAAGGCATCATCAATTGGTTTGGTTGTTCGGTTTTTGAATTTCATTGTCCACCACAAACTTTTCAATCTTTTTCAAAATTTGCTTTTTCCCAGATGTCCTTTCAAATCATATGTCTCTGACCATTATTTTCCCCCATTTTTGCTATTTACATAATCTAGCTTAAGCGTCTACAAATTTCAGTTAACCAAAAGATTCTTATTAATAAATTTTTATTGATTAAATGTGGTTAAACAAGAATCATTCATGATCATCTTACTTTTTTTAATCCTTTATTTCTTCTAAAATATATCAGTCACTCATATACCTTAAAAGTAATCCATTGCCACTGAGTCAATTCTGACTCACAGTGACCCAATAGGACAGAGTAGAGCTGCTCCACAAAAGTTCCAAGGTACAGCCACTGGATTTGAACTGCTGACCTTTTGGTTAACAGCCAAGTACATAATCACTACCGCACTTTTAGGTAGTTTATGAGCACACAGCACACAATTATCTCCTGACCCTTATACAGATTCTAAGCCCTCCTCACAACACCCCCCTTCACTATGATTCTGCCATTGTACTCTAAGCTTCATTTTACATGCAGAATGTCTGACACCTAAATATTTGTAGAATAAATGAATGAATGGCAGTATAGTGGGCACATCCTGACAGCTCTACCTGGAGGTTTTCGAAGAAAACTATTTGATGCATCCACCCATCTTGATTCAATCACTGTGGCCAGGGTGTTCTGGGCTCTGATTGACTGAGCCCAAGTCATGTGCCCACCTGTCAAGTTTGAATGAAACATGTCTGAAGATTGTCTTCTGTCTCAGGATAATCATCCACAAGGCATCCTCCTACTCTCCTCTGTCTCACACCACTCCAGTCAAAAAGCAGAATCTGGGTGATAACAGAAGTCAAGATGTAATTGATCTTTCCAGCAGTTGCTAATACTGTTGGGTGCTGGAGAATGAATGAGGGTGAGAGAAAGAAGAGATGGAGCTAAGGTAATGCAGCTGCAGTTAAAGGGACTTGGCCTTGAATCTCCCCTAAGATTCTTGCACAAAATGGGCAAGAATCAATAAGGTTGTTATCTGTGTGAGCTGTCTCTTATGATCTGTGTGAATAGGATGCTTTGGGGACTCTGATTTTCCCTTCTGTGCTAAGAAGTGACAACACGTGTAAGAGCTAGAAGTGGAGGATTTCTAGTCTCTAGACTTGGGCTTAATTCAGTTGCCCCTTAAAGTATGTGCCGAGAGGTGATTGCCATTTATGCTTACAACTGTCCATGATGTGACTTTAAAATTGTTTACAGGAAATACTATAAAAGGCCACAAGATGGGAATATTATCACATAAATGATGTTACCAGCTACACATGTGCATGTTACACACTTTTGCCCCACTTTGTAGATTGGTTTTTTCCAACGTTTATTTTTCTCTATGAGCCTGTGTCTGAGTCCGTGTGATATGTTCTATGTTTTAAGTTTTTATATCAGCCTTTTTCCTTGTACTTCCCCTTCATTTGTTCTGTTGTTCCCTCCATGTCCTTCCCCCAAATATATAAACTGGAAGCATTTTATATTAAATTTCAGTCATGAGTAAAAATTTATATTTTCCTTTTGAACGATCAGTCCCTTCTTTTAAAGTTCTAAAAGCAGAAAAGTCCTCTCCCTGGAAAAAGTATCTGAATTATCTTTTAATTTCTGTTACTTTTTATGAGTCCATTATTACCAACTCATGGTGAAATGATTTATACTTTCACTTTCCCAGTTACGTGAACTAAAGGCAAGATATTCCATGAGTCAGAACAGAGTCAACAGGAACTGGTAGTATTAGATTATACAGTCGAGCTCAAATGCTCAACTTGTGTGGCAACATGCCAAAAGAAATATTAAAGGTGTTTAATGATATGGCTTAAAAATATTGCTTAGTAACCAATAGCTATTGATGGACAACGTGCGAATTTTGACTACATTATATTTTCGTATTGTTGTTGTTAGATCCTGTTGAGTGAGTCCTGACTCATGACAACCCTGTGTACAACAGAACAAAACACTGCCTGGTCCTGCACCTTCCTCCCCATCGGTATGACTGAATCAGTGGAGCAGCCACTGTGTTCATCTATCTCCTTGAAGGTCGTCTTCTCTTTCACTAACCCCCTACCAAGCACAATGTCCTCAAGGGGTTGGTCCCACCTAGTACCATGTCCAACGTATGTGAGACCAAGTCTTGCCATCCTTGCTTCTAAGAAATAATCTAACTCTACTGATTCCAAGACAAATTTGTTCATTCTTTTGGCAGTCCATAGTATATTCAATATTCTTCACCAATACCATAATTCAAAAGCATCAATTCTTTTTCTGTCTTCTTTGTTCATTGTCCAGCTTTCATATGCATACAAGGCAATAGAAAGCACCATGGCTTTGGTCAAACACAGATTAGTCCTCAAAATGACATCTTTGCTTTTTAACACTTTAAAGTGGTGTTTTGCAGCAGATTTGCCTGATGCAATGTGTCTTTCAATTTCTTGACTGCTGCTTCCATGCATATTGATAGTGGATCCAAGTAAAATGAAATCCTTGACAATATTCATGCTCACATGATTTCACGTACTCACCTGCTGTGAAGGCAACATAGTACATTGCTGTATAGGTTAGACTTTGAAGTAAGGAAGAAAATAAAAGATGACTTGAGATGGGCCTTGAAGGATGAGTACACTTTACAACCATGGGGAAGGATCTTGTCTTTGGAGAAAATGTCAAGCGCAAAGACAGGATATACAAAACAGCACAGATGAAAGGTAAAAACATCGTGCTGAGCAAAAGAATCCAGACACAAAAAAAGTGTGTACTGTGTAATTTCACTTATATGACACCCCCTGTCTCTAGTGAGATAAAGCAGATTAGTGGTTGGCTGGGGCTGGGCCTGGGGATTGACCAGGAAAATGTATAGGGAAATTTGGGGGGTGATGCTTGTGACAATTACAGCATATATACATTTATCAAAACCCAGAACTATAAAATTACAGTGTGTTCACTTGATCCTAAGCAGATCCTAAGTAATCTTTTACCTCGGTAAAAGTTGATTAGAAACAAACAATGTAGAGTCACAGGTAGCGCAGTGGTTAGGTCCTATGCGTGCTAACCAAAAGGTCAGTGGTTCAAATCTACCAGGCACTCCTTGGAAACTGCTGGGCAGTTCTACTCTGTCCTGTAGGGTCGCTATGAGTTGGAATCGACTTGATGGCAACAGGTTTGGGGTTTTTTGTTGTTTTGGCCGCAGTGCATTTTTTTTTTTTTTTGCTTTTAACTTCCTAAAATTTGGTAATAAAGAATGTTTGTTTCCATGTTCATCAAGGATATTGGCCTGTAGTTTTATTTTCATTTACTATCACTGTCTGGTTTTGATAAGAATGATTTGAGAAATGCTGCTTTCTCTTCTATTTTCTGGAAGAATTTATGTAGAGTTGCTATTACTTTTCCACGCATGTTTGGCAAAATTCATTGGTGAAGTCACCTGTTGCTGGTTTTCCTTATAGGAAAATTTTGAACTGCAAACTCACTTTCTTTCATAGAAAAAGGGTTAGTGAGCAGTTCCAATCTACCAGGTGCTCCTTGGAAACTCTATAGGGCAGTTCTGCTCTGTCCTGTAGCATCACTGTATCAGTCACCTGGTACTGCTCCAACAGAAAATACCACGAGTGGAAGTTTTCATGAAGGGAAGCTTCACTGACACAGTCCAGTAAGCCACAAATCCACTGATAAATTGTAAGTCCATTCAGTAAGAGGGTTTATCACAGTCCGGTAGGCTGAGTCCAAATCCAGTGAGAGCACCTCGGCACAGGAACCTGGGGTCCAAAGGACGTGCTCTGCTCTCGGTGCTTCTCTCTCGGTGGTGTGAGTTTCCCAGCTTCCTCTGCTCACTTCTCTCCCTTATGTCCCCCAAGCCTGTAGCTTGAGTCCTGCCTCACCAACACAGCTGTTGCCCTTTCTCCATCATCATTATCACAGAGGCGGGATTCACAATGCATGGGAGGAGTGGCACTATACTGGGACTCAGCCAAGTCAAATCAACACATACATTTTGGGGGGGACACAATTCAATCCATGACAGTCACTATGAGTCAGAATCAAATCATCGGCACTGGGTTTGGTTTTTTGTATAAGTCACTTTTGGTAGTTTGTGTCTTTCAAGAATTTTGCCCCCATCATCCAAGTTGTCAGTTTATCGGCACCAAGACCCCAGGATGCTTCCTTTTTGGGGTGCGATCCTTGCACTGCTCTCCCTTCTCATGAAGCCATCCTTTATCTCCTTGAGTCATCTACAGCTACACTTGTCACATCTCAGTAGTAAACTCAACACCATATATCCTAGAAGTTGTCTTGTTGTCAAGGTCACTGCTTGATGCTGAATGCCATCTCCACCCAAAAAACCAAACCCACTGCCACCAAGTCAATTATGACTCATAACGACCTTATAGACAGAGTTGAACTGCCCTATTGAGTTTCCAAGGAGTGCCTGGTAGGTTTGAACTGCCAGCCTTCTGGTTAGCAGGCATAGCATTTAACCACTTTGCTACCAGGATTTCCTTACTCCACCAGTGGAGTCGTATTTGGATTTTTTTTTTAAATCCCTTTCCCAAACCTTTTTTAAAAAACAGCCTTATTGAGATATAATTCATATACCATGCAAGGCACCTATTGAAAGTGTACACTTTAGTGATTTTCATGTATTCACAGTTCTCTCACCATCCCCACTCAAAGTTTCAGAACATTTTTATCATCTCCAAAAGAAACTCCAGACCCATTAGCTGTATCATCCCCATCAGTCCATCTTTTCACCCCTAGGAAACCACTCATCTACTTCCAGTCTCTATAAATTTGCCTCTTCTAGACGTTTCCTATATGTACAGAATCATATAATTTGTGCTGTTTTATGACTGGCTTCTTTCACTGGTATAAAGTATTCAAGGTTTATCCATATGGTAACATGTATCAGTGTTTCACTATTTTTTATGGTCAAATAATATTTACCAGTATCCCATATTTTGTTGATACATTCAAGTTACTTCCACCTTTTGGCTGTTATGAATAATACTATTATGAACATCCATGTATAATTTTTTGTGTAGATGTATATTTTTCATTCTCTTGGACACCATACAAGGTCAAATGGCTAACTCTGTGTGACTTTTTCTTTTAAATATGTTGCAAAAGTTGAAAGTGTACAACCCACATCAATTTGTCATACAAAAACTTGCAGACACATTGCTATGTAACTCAGCTGCTTTCCCCACCCTATGACAGCACACTCCTTTCTACCCTGTATTTCTCGGCTACATTCAACCTTCTCTTCTATCCCTCCACCCTCTCTTCTTGCCTCTGAACAGGAGCTGCTAAATTAGCTTCATGTGTATACATAAGCCAAGAAGTATGCCCTTCTCCAGTATCATTTTATGTCTTACAGTCTAGTCCAGCTTGATAACATAGAGGATCAGTGAAAAGTAGGAAGGCCCTCAATGAGACAGATTGACGCAGTGGCTGCAACAATGCACGTAAGCATGAAAACAACTGTGGGCATGCAGCTAGACTGGGCAGTGTTTTCTTCTGCTGTGCAGAGGGTCGCTATGTGTCAGAAAGAACTCAACAGAGCCTAACAACAACTAGACAACAGTCTAGTCCAGTCTTTGAAGAGTTATCTTGGGGAATAGTTTCAGCTCTGGGCTAACAGTGAGCCCAGAAGCCATGTCTTCTGGGGATACTGCGGTCTGTCAGACCGTCAAGCTGGTCTGTAATAGAGTTCCAATTCTGCACATCCATTTTTCTGTCACCATGTCAGGGACTTCATGTTGCATCCCGTAACAGAGCAGTCACTGTGGCCTGCCACCATCTAGTTCTTCTGGTCTCATGCTGATATAGTCTGTGGATTATATGGCCTTTTCTATCTCTTGGACTCATGTTTTCCTTATGTCTTTGATGTGTTTCACTGTCCTCTGCTCCAGCTAGGTTAGGACCAATTGATGCTACGTAGCTGGCTGCTTGCTAATTTTTAGGATATCAGACATCACTCACTCAAGTGGAATGTACGTTTGCTTGAGAAAACTTTGTTATGCTGGTTGACCTACATGTTCCCTGAAGCATGATCCCTATACCTCTGCCCCTGGGTGACCTGGACAAGATACTTAGGTTTCCTGTGCTTCAGTTTCTTCATCAAAAAAAAAAAAATTGGAAGTAATAATACTGACCTGCTAAGTTTATTGTAAGCATTAGATAATGAATAGAAGGCCTTTAACACTGTGCCTAAAATGTAATCAAGTAAATCTTAGTGACAATTATCATCATTTTTGAACAACAGCCTTCTCCCCCATAAAAACTTGTGGAACAAATATCTAAGGCATATACCTTGACTATTGGAATAGCGATGACCAGGGTTATACCCAGTCTCCCGTTTTCTTCTTCTTACCTACCTCCTGTGACTTGGGGTAGCAAGGCTGTACCACAGAAGCAAAAGCAGTTATCAGTGCCTCCAGTCTTGCCCCACTGTCCACCTCAGAAGACTCCAGGAATGGGCTTTGGCTTACAAACCCTGCTCCTCCTGGGTAGCATGAGGTGACAGTATACCTGCAAAAGCTTTGACTTGGCCACTAGGCATGGTGAGATGTGTCCTTTTCCTATGCCAACCTCAAGAAAGTGTTGACTACCCCCAGTTACAATGTAAGTATGAAGTAGAGTTTGTGCTGGTGTGGATTACAGGACAGCTGCTAACACACACAAGTGCCTTTGTGTGAATTAGAAAAAGGTACCTCTTCCTCAAGCTCTACCATCTTCCGGGAAATTGTTGTAATATACTGATTTTGTTTGAACACAGTAGTACACTGCCTTTGTGCAGTGTACAACCTGTATAGCCATATGTGGCAGCCCTATGGCTTGTGATCAGAACATTCATTTCTGTTTCTTTTTAGGTACTGAAGCATCTGCGGCATGTAAATTTCACCAACAATATGGGCGAGCAGGTGACTTTTGATGAGTGTGGTGACCTGGTGGGGAATTATTCCATCATCAACTGGCACCTCTCTCCAGAGGATGGCTCCATTGTGTTTAAGGAAGTTGGGTATTACAATGTCTATGCCAAGAAGGGAGAGAGACTCTTCATTAACGAGGAGAAAATCCTTTGGAATGGGTTCTCCAGAGAGGTACGTGTTGTCCATTAGAACAACAGATGCCACCGCTGTGGGCAGGAGACTGCTGGGCTGTGGGTGGGCTTTGGGCTTCACCACTTGTCTTCCAAAATCATGAGTTCATTTCCCTCAGCTCCCTAACCTCTGTTTGCTCAGGGCTACCTATGAAATCCACAAGTTCTGAGAGTACAGAGGAGAACCCCCAGGGGCCTCGGTACCACACCTTCTTATTATATTGAAACAATCTTACTTTCTACACATCTGACTCCTTGGCTATCAACAGTTTCTTTGATGTTGACTCGCAAACAGCGGCAGGGGTGGAGAAGGGGAAATCCAGTCTAACTTGGGTGGTTGTTGTCACTGGTACTAGGTGTTGTTGAGTTGATTCTGACTCATGATGACTCTGTGTGCAACAGAACGAACCATGGCACATTGCTATGCTTGAGCTCATCCTTGCGGCCACTGTGTCAGTCCATCTTGGTAAGGGTCTTTCTCTCCTTTGTTGATCCTCCACTTTGCCAACCATGATGTCCTTCTTCAGGAACTAGTTTCTTCTAATAATGTGTGCAAAGTATATGAGATGAAGTGTCACCCTTCTCACTGCTAAGGAGCATTCTGGATGTATTACTTCCAAGACAGACTTGTTCGTTCTTTTAGCAGTCGATAGTGTATTTAACGTTCTTCACCAACACCATAAATGGCAGGGCAGGGGGGAATCCTAATCTGAAAGCATAGGAAGGAGATGCATGCTTTTTGGAGTTATCACAATGACCAGCAAGTGCTAATGGCTTTCAGCACTTGGAGTCCAGGGATGGTAAACGTTCCGTGTATATGAGGCCATATTAAATAAGAAAGAACTTCCAAACTCTGCAAAAATGCTAGTAACAGCCATTGAGAGACACTCTTCACAGTGAGTCATGTGGTGTAGTCCAGGGCCTGGGCAATTCAGACTGAGGTAGTTGCAGGTCATCCAAGTCACTCAGGACTGATTTAAAATAAAAAGGCCAATTTATTCTTTTATGGGAGACAAGTAACAAAGAGCAGGGTGTCTGTGATCATGCACAGGCTCTTTCCGTATCACTGTACCAGGAAACCCATCATTCAGTGGGGGTGCACCTAAGTAAAAGACACATGATATGCTGAAGTGGTGACTCTTCTATGATGGCTTCTCCTAGAATCAGGTAAACCAGTGGACCCATCTCCTCTGCAGGAACACAGAGCCTGGACAGGACATCCTCTTGACTTCTCCCAGGAAAGACTAGATGAAACACACCACATTTCTGTTTGTGTATGCATTTCTATTATTACATTTGAGAATCTTGGATCACGTCTGTATTAGTCTACAACATCATCAAAGAGTCATCTCATCTTTTACCAAACACTTCTTTGGCTAGTGGATTTCTGATAAGACATTATACTCTCATAATTTCACTGTCCTCAATATATACAATAGGCTACCCATGGGAAGACGTCCTATAGATAGTGAGTCTTATCCACAGTGTGTTAGTCTCTATTAGCTTCTTCCTTGGAGAGTGGAGTCTCAATTATAAATGTGCCATGACTTTTTCCACATGGAGATATTGGGGTTCATGAGCTTATAGTCCTAATTAATCTTGTTGTTGACTGACTCATGGTGACCCACATGTCCAGAACAGAACTGCTTTGTAGGGTTTTCAATGTCGTGACCTCTCAGAAGCAGATCACCAGACCTCCCTTCTAAGACACCTCTGCGTAGGTTCCAACTGCCAACCTTTTGGTTAGTAGTAGAACACTCAACCATTTGTGCCAGCCAGGGACTCGCTATAGTCCTAAATTATACTCTTGTTGAACTTATCACAAGTTTCAATGACTGGAGTCTAAATTGGTCAGCAGAATATCATCTGTTCCCCAGTGTTTGATCATCCAAATTATCACTTACTTCCACTGATGTATACAACTGATTGTCTCTAATTGGGTCTCATCTCCCTTCCTGCATGGAAACTAGTTCCTGCACCATTCTCTGTAATATCAACGTTCCCTACCAGGCTATATACATTGTGGGCATAAATACTGACAAATGAATAACACAGAAACTCCTCACAAATTCAGTCATACATAGTGCTGGAATAGTTGACAGAGTTATAAATTAGATATAATTTTTCCATAGAAACAAGCCATGCACACAGCAGGCACTCAGCAAAGCTCAGTGTCAAGTCTACTCTTTGCTTGCAAAGTTTTCTGTAGGAATGACTACAAAAATAACATCTATATTTAGCTATAAGTCATGTAATAGAACTGCTCTATATAACTCACAAAGTTGTGACTGAGATCAAGGGTGAAAAGGATATTTTGAACGTATTATGGTATATAAATGTAACATGTTATTAATACAGCATTAGATTATCATGATCAATGGTCTCAGTTAACTTACCAATGGAGCAACTTACAGCAAGAGCCTAAAGAAGTTTGTCTTCCACACCGCACCTTGAAGTTGATGACAGCCAGCTTTAAGGAGGCAAAAGTGACTTCTCAAGCCAAATAGAGGAGCAGTGGAAGAGCTGACACTGGAGCTCAAGCACCCCAACTCCACCCCAGCATTCCATCATCTATGTTATACTCTCTGCAGTTAGTTCCTTGTTTTGTTGTAACAAATCAGAAGGAAAAGAGACATCTTCATGAGGAGCTTGAAATTCAGATGGAACTCCTTCACCAGAAGTAGCAGCCATCCTTGATGAGGCTGTTGGGGACACTTGGAGACACTTGATGGCTTTTGAAAAATGGCTGTGGTGAGATTTCTCCCACACCATGACAGCAGATGGAATGATGCAGAAGGAAGACTCAGAGGGCAATGTCATTTTAATCCTTGACTTTGGTAAAGCAGGATTCAGTACAGTGAAAAATGCTGTCTTTGGAAGCCAGACCTGAATGTGAATTCCAGCTCTCCAGCAAGGTCATTGTGTGACCTTGAGCTTGTTCTTAACCACCCAGAGTCTAATTTGTCCCCACATATGGAAGCAGAAATGGTGCCACCTTCCTTTACAAGTTGTTGTGAGCATTAAGTGAGCTAATATCTTCCTCTCCCCCTGAGAAAAGGAAAAAAGATGGGATGGTTGACGTTTCCAGGCCACGTTATCGTCATCTCAATCATCTTACCCAAACCACCACAAAGAACAGAAATAGAAGCATGGCAGAGACTTCCAGAGCCCCCAGTATTTGTTCTCACTCTTTCATAATAACAGAACTTTATTTTAGCTGGGCATATGGCCATCTAGAATAAAGATAATGTTTTCCAGCTGCCTTAACAGCTAAGTGTGGCTTTATGTCTACATTTGAGACAATAGGATATAGGTAACAGTGTTGTGTGATGGCTTCTGGGAACCTTCTTCAAGAAATTCATTTCAAGGACCCTTTGCCTTCTCTTCGGCCCTTTCTTCCTCCTCCTTTCTGGAAATCAGATGCAACCATCAAGGACCAGGAGGCCAAGACCAAGCTTGGTGGAAGAACAAGGTAGAAAGAGTCTGGCTCTTCAACACTGTGGGGTGTCATTTGACTTTGGACCACCTCCCAAGATAGCAACATGAAAAGGAAAAATTCTTCTCTTTTGTTTAAGCCATTGATATTTTGAGGGTTTTGCCACTTACACAGCCAAACAGAAACCAAGAAAGAAAGCTACTAAACTCATTTTATAAAGTGTATATTATATCACAGGCCAGTCTTATTCATAAACAAGATGTATAAATTTATAGACCAATCTTGCTTAGACACATAGAGGTACAAATCCTAAATAAATGTCAGCAAGCCTGGACCAGCAATGTATAAAATATATACTACATCACGACTGAAGTAGAGTTTGCAGTGAAATTACAAGAATGTCATGATGGCCAAACATTACGAAGTATGTAAATATAGTTTATTACATTAACAGAATAAAAGAGGAAATTTATACCATAATGTAAATAAATGGAAAGAAAACAGTCAAAAGCATTTGACAGCCTGTCTAATTAAAAGCAGGTAGTTGCAAATCTCAGTGGAATGAGATTCTAGCCTGCGTCAGCCCTGGTGAGTTCAGGATGTGGGAGACTCTGGGGCAAAGCATCTCGGGCACCACCAAGCCTCTGTCACTCCCACACTGAGCTGCTTCCCTGGTTGGGATGTTATCTTCAAGCCCTCAGGGAGACAGACTTTGGAACATGCAATTTCTTTAGACTGTAGTCCTCCAAGAAAATCCCAGTGGCATAGTGGGTTAAGTGCTATGTCTGCTAATCAACAAGTCAGAAGTTCAAATCCACCTTGGAAACTCTATGGGGCAGTTCTACCCTGAACTCTAAGGTCGCTATGAGTTGGACCCAACTCGACGGCAGTGGGTTTGGTTTTCTTTTTGGTAGTCCTCCAGCCCTAAGGGCCTGGAAGAGGAGGTAAAGAGGCTGAAACACCCGTTCTAGTCAACTCTTCAGCCCAGCAAGGCTTTTACATGGACTTCTCTGTCATCACCCACTTTAGAGGGCTGAGCTTTGTGGGAAAGATGTTGTAGGGAGGGGAGAAGCAGGCGATGATTGTTCCAGCGCAGAACTGAGGGAGAGGCAAGTTATCAGTAGCTGTTGAGTTGCTTCCAGTCGTGATGGACCTCATCAATGCCAGAGTAGAACCATGCTCCACAGGATTTCCAGTGGCCAATTTTCTGGAAGTTGATCTGCAGGACTGTCTTCTAAGGCACCTGTGTGTGGAATAGAAACACCAGTCTTTTGTTCTGCAGGTGAGTACATTAGCCATCTGCCACATTCAGGTTCTCCAAAGAGGCAAGAGTGGAACTTTCATTGCTTTCTTCTCACTTATGCCCTCTCCTTCCCCCTTCACCTGGGCTCATCAGTTCAAAGCAGCCCTTGGCCTGCCCTGGATTTCTCACAATTTGTTTAAACTTCTGTTTTCCTATGGAGGTTTTTCGGGTTGACTTTGCTGAAAGGAGTCAGTAATCTAAGCTAATTTGCAATCCTGATAGGGACTGGAAAGCAAAATGTTCTTTATCAAGCCCTGTGTTTACCTAGGAAGCCCTGGTAGCCTAGTGGTTAAGTGCTACATCTGCTAACCAAAAGGCTGGCAGTTCAAATCTGCCAGTTGCTCCTTGCAAACTCTATGATGCAGTTCTACTCTGTCCTATAGGGTCATTATGAGTGGATTCCAACTCGACAGCAGTGGATTTTAGTCTTGGTGTTTACCTTTAGGAGAACTCCTTGATTTAAACCAAATGGAAAAATTATGAAGCGAGAATTAAATGAGTCTCCATTACCCCAGCACTGGGAGAGAGCACATACCACTTCTGTGAGCAAGAAGAAATCATGCTCACATCATTACCAATAAGCTGTGCCAACTGCTGCCTGCGAGCCAGCCATTCTCTGCCCAGATGTGGCGAGAAGCTCTGGTAGGGTTAGCCAAGTGCTGTCGAGTCAGATCTGACTCATGGCGACCCTAGGGGCCAGGATAGAAGAGCCACATGCACTATGTAGGCTATGAGTCCTTTCCTTCCATTCTCATCAGGAAGGCATTCTAGAAACATCTACTGAAGAAAAAAGTTAAAAATTTTTGAAAACAACCAATTCCTGGACATGTCTCATGAACCAAGTGATCCAGGAGAACCTGGACAACAACAAGACATTTTCAATCTGTTTTTGTTTGTTTTTTCCAAAAGAGGCAGAACTCTTGGCTCTTTGGCAACTGTGTCATGCTGAGCTGTATTTGAGCATAAGGGGTGAGGAAAAATCAGGATTACTTATCCCATCTTTAGTTAAAACTTTGATATTTTGTTTATCATAGTTTTGAGGGTTTTTTGGTATGGATTTTGACTTTTTAAAATGGCATTAAAGCCTTGTTTATCTTGATTACTGAATTTGGGGGCTCCCTCTTAAATGCTGGGAAATCCTGGTGGTATAGTCGTTAAATGCTATGGCTGCTAACCAAAAGGTCAACAGTTCAAATCCAACAGGTGCTCCTTGGAAACTCTGTGGAGCACTTCTACTCTGTCCTGTAGGGTCTCTACCAATCAGAATTGACTTGCTGGTAATGGATTTGGATTTCTTTGGTTTTCTTAAATGTGGCACCCAAACTGAGTATCCCACCTACCTCACCCTATCCCAGCCTTGCTTGGTAATGAAAGGCAGAGCTCCTGTCACAGCGTTAGCAAAACCAAGCATCCCTCACCTAGCCCAAGAGCTGGAAAGGATCTGTCTGATAACAAGCTGCCACCCAGCTGAGACATTTAGCTAAACCTAGTAATTGGGTTCCAATCACATGATTGTTTCAGCTTTGGCAAATACTAGTTATCCTGCTAATGGCCTTAGATCAATAGCAGTTAAGCTCATGCACTGTTCAGGCTTATTGTGTCACTGAAACTCTACCCTACAGTGGAGCCACTGTGAAGTAGGACTGCTAAGAAATCAGGAGGACTGAAGCCTGTATATGTTCTTGATTTGTGTATAGCATGAAACATGAATCCTTTCCAATCACCAGTGCTACTGACTGGAAAACTCATGCAACACACACACACACACACACACAGACACACACACACACACACACACACACACACACACACAAAATTGCTGATCATGCAGCCAACCCATAATAACCACTGAATGTTCCATTTCAGAAGTTATGGGGGAATAATAGCACACAGCATCCACTTGGGGTGTAGCACTGGATACGGACATGCCTCTCATGGTCCCTCTGACACACGTGTGAACAAGGCAAAGCTTGGGGAAACTGCAGCTGGTGTGTGGTCATCAGCTTTCTGGGGTTTGAGAGTGGCCTGCACAATGTAGCCACTGAACACAAGATCAATAGAAAAAGCACTGCATTGGGAGCCAGAAGACCCAGGTGCTTACACTGTGGGTGACTTGAGACAAATCGCTAATCTCACCTGTAAAATGGGAGCCTCGCCTGCCTCCTGGGTTGTTGTGAGGATCTCAAGGATCACCCCAGAAAGCCTAAAATACAACTGCAGGGGTTATGCCACTCTCAAGTTCAGAGTCTCGTGTTCAAACAGATTTTCTCTTGTGTCAGCAGTGCCTACCCCTGTGATTGCCCTTCTGTGTATGGGTCCACACTCCTGTAACTATTTGTCTCAAGGGTTCAGTTCCATGCTGAGAAAAAAAAGATGTCTCCTTTTGGGGACTGAAGAGGGTAGGGGGTGGGGAGATTTCTTTATGTAGGATTTTCTGTCACTCCGTAGACTCATAGCGGTTAATCGTTCTAGAACCCCATAGGGATGTGTGTGTGTGTATGTGTCTGTGTACACAGGCCTGTGGCATAGGCATTTCTGCCTTTCACAGAGAACAGAAACGAGGACCCCTGGCCCTCCTCTGCGTGGAGTCACCTGAAGTTACCATCTAGTCCTGTGCCTCCTGCACGTGTCCGAGGGGCTGCAAGGCTGGCCCTGCAGCTGCATCGTCACTCACTTTCTGCTCTCTGTCCCCCAGGTCCCCTTCTCCAACTGCAGCCGAGACTGCCTGGCAGGGACCAGGAAAGGCATCATCGAAGGGGAGCCCACCTGCTGCTTTGAGTGTGTGGAGTGTCCCGACGGGGAGTACAGTGATGAGACAGGTAGAGGAACTCTCCCTGGTGGCCTCTGTGCAGGCCTGGCTCCACGTGCAGGGCTCAGTCACTCTGGGGCCCGGGGTCAGTGAAGCCCATGGAAAGGCTGGTCTGAGATGGTCCTTAGCATGGCTGCTCGTTTAACAAGGATGTGACTGAGCGTCATGCTGAACCAGGCACCCAGGGCAATGGAACCGGAATGTTATATGTCATCTTGATACCATGAGCGTTTAGTGACATATCTGTCACACATCTTTCTCTTACTTTGAATAGCTCTCCAATATTTCCTTACTTTTCTTCAAGCTCAACAGCACTACGTAGAACAAGCTCTGTCTGTTCCAGACTCCAAAGTTAACAGGCCATTATAATTGTCTGTTAGGTGCCCAGCAGTATGCTGGAAATCATACATTTGTTTTTCCTGTGCTTCAATTTCTTTATCTTTAAAGGAGGTAAAAATCAAACCTAACTTGCAGGGTTTTAAGAATTAAATGAGTCAATATTGATAAAGCCTATTGCCATCAAATAAATTCCATCTCAGCAAATTCTAGATCTAAACCAAAAGCAAATCCAGTACCATCAAGTCGATTCCTACTCATAACAACCCAACAGGATGGAGTAGAACTGCCTACCCCATAGAGTTTCCAAGGCGTGCCTGATGGATTCAGTACTGACCTTCTAGTTAGCAGCTGCAGCATTTAACCTCTGTGCCACTGGGGTTTCCAATTCTAGATCAGTGTTTGTTAAATAAAATCATGGCTAGCGCACTGGAAGCACTCTATGAGTATTAGTCATAATTATTATATCATCTCTTCTTCACCACATAATGAAATTATTACTGTGTCTATTTTACAGATGAAGAATCTGAGCCTCAGAGAGTTAGAGGAACCTAATCAAAGTCACACATGGAAACCCTGGTGGTGTAATGGTTAAGTGCTATGGCTGCTAACCGAAAGGTTGGCAGTTCATATCTACGAGGCGCTCCTTGGAAACTCTTTGGGACAGTTCTGTTCTATCCTGTAGGGTAACCCTGAGTCAGAATCATCTTGATGGCAGTGGGTTGCTTTGTTTTGTTTGTGGTTTTTTTGTGTGTGTATGTATTGCGAGTATGTAACTAAAGTCACATAGCTAGTACATGACCAGGTGAGGATTCTCATTCAGATCTCAGACTGCAAAGCCCTTGATGCTTCCACTCCTCAGTGTGACCTGGGATGCAGTAGAGACTGACCAAACATTTACTGATTGAATGAGTTTGCAGCCCCCCTTCCCTGGAAGCCCATAGGCATGGAGTGAGGAAGGCATGGGTCATGTGTATAGGATACTCTGCCTTGGTCTTAAAGGCCCTAAAAGAAGCCTTTCTGTTCTAGCATGTCTACAGAACCCTCAGTCCAAGGCTCAGCTTGAACCACTTTATAAATAACTGGTCAACTACACCACACCTCCAGTGTGCAAGGCAGTCACCTGTTCAGCAGGGGTGGCCATTCACTGATAAGATACAAATCATTAGCAGGAAGCATTAAAGGAAACATGTGCCACATCTCATCATGCAAAAGAAACAAATAGGTACATCAACGAATGTGAAATTAACAAAGTACATTATTAAGCATACGAGAACTGCCAATTAAGTTGGCAAACTCATCCTAGAGAAAGTGCTACACGCTTCAATGCTGAATGTCACTACAGTCACTTTCCAAGTACTCTCCTTGGGAAGCCACGCACTGACGCCAGCACCTAGTCCACCCATCAAAGCAATTTTGGAACTCTTTTTCTGGAATGGCCATCAGAGCAGTTGTTGTATTACCCTTGATGTCCTGAATGTCATCAAAGTGTCTTCCTTTCAGTATTTCCTTTATCTTCAGGTAAAGAAAAATGTCACTGGGGGCCAGGTCAGGTGAGTAGTGAGGGTGTTTCAATGCAGTTACTTTGTTACCGGCTAAAAACTCCCTCACAGACAACTAGACAGTTAAGTCTGTGAACTTGCCACCATGTCATCATGTGCAATGGCCATTCCAGAAAGAGTTCCAAAATTGCTTTGAAAGGTGGACTAGGCACTGGCGTCAGTGCATATCTTCCCAAGGGGAGTACTTCAAAGGTGACCATAGTGATGTTCAGCAATGAGGTATGTAGAAGAATTAAGTTTGCAGACTTAGTTGTCAGACCTCATAAGCCAGGGCTCACTGTGTTATTTGATAGTATAAAAACCACAATTATTTCATCAATAAAGAAAATGTAAGTCAACTAAACTCAATAGCTTGTGTAACGTCCCCACTGCACACACATACACACACACATTAGTTTGTGCCACACAGTAACCAGCTCTTCACTGGAACATCTTACAGATGCAAGTGCCTGTGACAAGTGCCCTGATGACTTCTGGTCCAATGAGAACCACACTTCCTGCATAGCCAAGGAGATTGAGTTTCTGTCATGGACAGAGCCCTTTGGGATCGCACTCACCCTCTTCGCTGTGCTGGGCATCCTCCTGACGGCCTTCGTGCTGGGAGTCTTCATCAAGTTTCGTAACACGCCCATTGTGAAGGCCACCAACCGAGAGCTGTCTTACCTCCTCCTCTTCTCCCTGCTTTGCTGCTTCTCCAGCTCCCTGTTCTTCATCGGCGAGCCCCAGGACTGGACATGCCGCCTGCGCCAGCCAGCCTTTGGCATCAGCTTTGTGCTCTGCATCTCCTGCATCCTAGTGAAAACCAACCGGGTCCTCCTGGTGTTCGAGGCCAAAATCCCCACCAGCTTCCACCGCAAGTGGTGGGGGCTCAATCTGCAGTTTCTGCTCGTTTTCCTCTGTACCTTCATGCAGATTGTCATCTGCGTGATCTGGCTGTACACTGCACCCCCGTCAAGCTACCGCAACCACGAGCTGGAGGACGAGATCATCTTCATCACGTGCCACGAGGGTTCGCTCATGGCCTTGGGCTTCCTCATTGGCTACACCTGCCTGCTGGCTGCCGTCTGCTTCTTCTTTGCCTTCAAGTCCCGGAAGCTGCCGGAGAACTTCAACGAAGCCAAGTTCATCACTTTCAGCATGCTTATCTTCTTCATCGTCTGGATCTCCTTCATTCCGGCCTACGCCAGCACCTACGGCAAGTTCGTGTCGGCTGTGGAGGTGATTGCCATCCTGGCGGCCAGCTTCGGTCTGCTGGCCTGCATCTTCTTCAACAAAGTCTACATTATCCTCTTCAAGCCGTCGCGGAACACCATCGAGGAGGTGCGCTGCAGCACGGCGGCCCATGCCTTCAAGGTGGCAGCGCGGGCCACTCTGCGCCGTAGCAATGCCTCCCGCAAGAGGTCCAGCAGCCTGGGAGGCTCCGCAGGCTCCACGCCCTCCTCCTCCATCAGCAGCAAGAGCAACAGCGAAGACCCCTTCCCACAGCCCGAGGGGCTGAAGCAGCAGCAGCCGCTGGCCTTGATGCCGCAGCCGCAGCAGCTGTTGACCCTGCAGCAGCAGCAGCAGCAGCAGCAGCAGCAGGCACAGCAGCAGCAGCCCCGATGCAAGCAGAAGGTCATCTTTGGCAGTGGCACAGTCACCTTCTCGCTGAGCTTTGACGAGCCCCAGAAGAATGCCATGGCCCACAGGAATTCCACACACCACAACTCCCTGGAGGCCCAGAAAAGCAATGAGATGCTGACCAGACACCAAGCGTTACTCCCACTGCAGAGCACAGAGCCAGGCTCTGAACTGACCCGGCAGGAAACAGACTTACAAGGATCTCCAGGTGGGGACCACCAGGTGGAGATGGAGGGCCCTGAGGAGCGGGCGCCGGCACTCTTGGTGTCCAAGTCACAGAGCTTTGTCATCAGCGGGGGAGGCAGCACTGTCAGAGAAAATGTTCCAAACTTGTAAAATCAAAGGGCGCCAGTCCAGAAAGAGTCCAGAGTGTTGGTGTGATCACGTTCTCCAGCAGGGATGCAGGATCGCCCCCAGACTCCTTTCCTCTGAGGAAGGCGGGCTAGGAGAGACACTCAACACTTGGACTTTAGTTGCACTCCTTTAAATGACAGTGAATTGATGAATGTTCCCTCTAAAATTAAAAAGGCTAGCTGTATGCTCCTGTAGTTGGAGTTACCAGTGTCGAGATTGCCAATGTCATATCTGCTGTTCTTCCACACTCAATTTCTCCTCTGTTCTATTCCACCCAACAGCTCAGAGACTAACAGAGGCTTTAAGCTACCCACCTATTCCTTCCCTGTACTGAAATGTCTGCCCTGAAGGTTGCAGACAGCCTGACCCAGAGACAAAAATGTGCACAGTGACAGGAAATTTGATTCGCCACTGCTGGAGTTGAGTCTGAAAGAAAGAATGTAACCAGTACTGTCCAACACCTTGACCACGGAAAGAGCTTTAAATGTTCATACGTGAGGTAAATGTGTTCCCTCCTATTTATGAAAACCATAAATAATTTGGTCTTCTATCTGCTGCTGCTATTGTATGACATCTAGAAGGCTAGCATCACCCTTGTACCAGCACCTCTGGTTTTGTTCAGAACATGATAGTGATGCTGTGTTTAAATTCTAGGATCCAAGAATCACCTCAGACTGTTGGGGAGGAACTACAGAAATCAATGAGCTGTATCTATAATTCATTTTGCTATATGTAGCCCTGTCCTTAATTGCTTCTGTTGTAGTAGCTGATGGGCACTATACTGAAAAATGGCCCAGGCTGGTTTATACAAGGCAGTATCATCGAGCTCCATTCTCTCTGCCTTCCCTACCCCGCCAACCCCAACCCCCTCAGCTGAGCCATTTCAGGATCCCGCAAAACCAGAAGGTCCCTCCATCCATGCCCCAAAGTCTTCCTGAAACCAGATCCATACCTGCCCCAATGGAGAATATAAGCCCCTGGTATGTGGCTCATAGGAAAGTCTGGTGGCATAGTGGTTAAGTGCTACAGCTGCTAACCAAAAGGTTGGCTCTACAAATCCACCAGAAACTCTATGAGACAGTTCTACTCTGTCCTATAAGGTTGCTATGAGTTGCAATTGACTCGACAGCAGTGGGTAGATGGTCTGCTAACAGTTTGTTGGAGTAAGGTAATATGGTTTCAAGAGAGCTCTCAGCCAGACACTAGCCCAGCACACCCTGGTAGTGTAGTGGTTAGCTGTTACATCTGCTAACCAAAAAGTCAGCAGCACAAATCCACCAGGCACTTCTGGAAACTCTATAGGGCAGTTCTGTTCTAACGTATAGGGTTTCTATGATGTAGAATTGCCTCGATGGCAACAGATTTGGTTTGGCTTGGTTTCTACACCCAAATGCCATAGCTAGGCTCCCTTCAGCAGTGGACTCTGTCTGTAAGTAGTTTAAAAGGGTCAAATGACATACAGTTGAATCCTCAGGTGCTGGGACCAGAAAGACTGGGGTTCAGGCTCTGGCTTGGTCACTTAGAAACAGGTGACCTTAGACAAGGGATTTCTAAACCTGTTTTATATCTCCAAAAATCATTCTTTTCCCTCAAAGCTCTTATGTGGATTAAGTGAGATAATGTATACAAAATACTTAGCATGGTACCTAGCACATAGCAACCACTCAATAAATCTAAGTATTATTGATATTGTACTATTATTTTTTTACCTACTTAGAATACAGAACAAAGCTTACCTATTTACCATTCATATTTTACTGACTATACCATTGATCTCAAGAACTTTCCTTGTAACAATCCTAAGAACCCCAGGTGCCCAGTTCAGTGGGTCCGCCCTGGTAAACCCAGGCTCGTGGTGAAAAAATCATGAAGTCGGTGAGTTCCCCAACCAGACAGACCCATCCTCCTCTTCCATGGGCATGGTGCCTGTGCCCAGCTCTCTGTGTTCACTGAGGGAAGAACAGCATTGGACAAGCCCTGATCACTGTCACCAGTCTGGCAGTGGACCCTCAGGTCACTTTTCCTAAAAGTGTCATGCTCCAGCTGAGGCCAATCTACAGCAATTAAGTCTATTCAGTCCTCAAATGGAAATGCTAGTGGCCTAGTAGGTGAGTGCTATGGCTGCTAACCAAAAAGGTCAGCAGTTTGAATCCACCAGTGCCCCTAGAAAACTATATGGGCAGTTCTACTCTGTCCTACAGGGTTGCTATGAGTTGGAATCGACTTGATGGCAGTGGATCTGGTTGGTTTTGAGGCCTCAGATTGTAAGTTCCTGGCATCTTCTTCCTTTGATCATCTTCCTCCAAAGGAGCATCTTTCAATGATTTTTAAGATTGACATGATGGCTGTTGAGACTGTGATGAAGAAGCCTGACAGGGCACCATGTGGGAGCACGACGTTGAGACACAGAAAGATTGTCCTTGTTAGGCATCTGCCATCAACCCAGGAAGGGCACTGGCCCCAGGCCCAGGTTCCACCTTCATTCCTCACCCCCACACCACTGCTCCTAGGCCTGTCAACTGTTTCTTTTTTCCCCATGACCACCACCGGAGCATGGGAACTAACCGGCAGCTCTCATGCCTCTCCCTCTAGCACCCCACACTGCCCTGTCTACTTAAAAATACAGAGAATTCGTGGAAGTTAGCAAGAGTTTATAGCCTTTAGCATGGATTACACCTAAATGTGAAGAAAACAAAAATCTTCACAATGGGACCAATAAACAGTATCTTGATAAAATGAATCAAAAACTGACATTGTCAATTATTTAATTCTGCTTGGATCAACAACAAACATCCATGGAAGTAGCAGTCAAGAAATTAAACAGCCTTGAAGATTCATTCACATAAATGTGTCTGTCACAAAGGGTCTGGAACAGTGCCTGGTACATTCCAGATGCTCAATAAATACTTCTTTTAAAAAAATGGGGAAAAAAAGAAAGAAGATACCTTATTGCACTGAGAAAATGTGCTGTGAAAGATCTCTTGAAAGCTTTCAAAAGGAAAGATGTCACTTTAATAACTAAGGTGCACCTGACCCAAATCATGTTTTCTTTCAGTCACCTCTGATGCGTATGGAAACCCAGGTGGCACAGTGGTTAATAGCTACAGCTGCTAACCAGAAAGGTCAACAGTTTGAATCCACCAGGCTTTCCTTGGAAACCCAATGGGACAGTTCTTCTCTGTCCTATAGGGTCACTATGACTCAGAATTGACTCAACAGGTTTGGGTTTTCTTGGCAGTTGCATGTGAAAGTTGATAATAAAAAAGGAAGGCAGAAGAAGAATTGATGCACTCAGATTATAGCATTGGTAAAGAATACTAAGTATGTCATGGTGGGCTAGAAGAACAAACAAATTGGTCTTAGAAGTCATGCTCCTCAGAAGTAAGGATGGCAAGACTTTGGCTCACTTAATTTGGACACACATCATCAGAAAAGACCAACTGCTAGCAAAGAACACATTGCTTGATACAGTGGAGGGTCAGCAAAAATGAGAGAGACCCTCAGCGAGATGAACTGAACAATAGCCGCAACAATGGAGTCAAACTTACCAACAGTCATGAAGATGGCCCAGAGTCTGGGGACATTTTGTTCTGTTGTTACATAACATTGCCACGAGTCAGAGCTAACCAGGCAACAACTAACAACAAGCTCCCAGGTCTCTACATGAGAAGCGGAACTCAGATCTCTATCCCATAGTGGCATTTATGGTAGTAGTAAGCGGAAAAAAACCCAAACCAAACCCAGTGTGGTCAAGTCGATTCTGACTCATAATGACCCTACAGCACAGAGTAGAACTGCTCCATAGCGTTTCCAAGGAGTGCCTGGCAGATCTGAACTACTGACGTTTCGGTTAGGAGATGTAGCACTTGACCACTGTGCCACCAGGGTTTCCACAGAAAAGGAAATCCTCAAAGATGCCCTATGTCCTGCATATTTCCTGAAACCTGTGAATAGTTGGTGTTATGGATTGAATTATGCTCTTGAAAAGATATGGGGAAGTCCTAAATCCTATACTGGTGAATGTGACCTTGTTTGGAAATACAGTCTTATTATCAGTTACATTAAAAGTGGTCATACCAGAGTAATCCCTTTTGAGTGTTGTCTTATAAAAGAGAGAACAAACACAGAAACAGAGGCACACAGCAGGAGGCACCATGTGATGATATATCTACAAACAGAACACTAAAGATTGCTGGTAACCACAGAAGCTAGGAGAACCTGAATTTGAGCTTCCAGCCTCCAAAACCGAGAAAATTTCTGTCCATTTGGTGATCTCTGGCAGCCCAAGGAAACTGAGAGAGTTGCGTTAAAAGGCAAGGGGAAACTAGGATTGCTGAGGGAATTAAGGTTGCTAATCAGCTGACTTTGAGACGGGGAGATTATTTTGAATTATTACATGATATGGTAATTTAGGGGTCCTTAAATGAGAAAGGGTGAGGTCAGAATGATATGACATGACAAAGACTTGATGGCCATTGCTGACTTTGAAGACAGAAGGGGCCATGCTTCAAGAGACAAGAAATTGGATTCTCCCCTACAGGCTGCAGAAGGCTGAAACCTACCAGCACCTTGATTTTAGTCCCATCAGACCCATTCAGACCTCCAGAACTCTAAGAGAATAAGTTTGTTTTGTTTTACCCACGGAGTTTGCAGCAATGTGGTGCAGCAGCAGTAGGAAGCCGATGCAACATTTGTCTTCTCTCCCTGGGATCATCAGGACAACAGGCCGGGGCCTTTCTCCGAGTTCCACACTGTCTCTCTCTCTCTCTACTGCTCTCTCCAAGTGTATTATCTCTCTCCACCCACAGAGACTTCTGACCAGTATTTTATTCCTCCAGATCTGTTTGGGGAAATATAAACTTTATGTTCTGAGTCTTTCTGGGTTTTGATTTTGAATAATTAACAGTCATGTCCTCTCAATCTAGTGTCTGTTAGCAGCCAAAGCCTGGAAAACAGTAGCTTCAACAAGCTAGTGTTTTTGTCTTACATGAAAGAAGAAGTAAATATATGAGGACCTTGTAATCATTTTTCTCTGAAAGATTCTTTAACAGACTCTTCGACAATGGGAAACTGCTTAGGTTTTTTTTCTTCAAATAAAAGTGAATTATATAGCTATGAAAGTTTTCACTTGAACTGCCTAGAAGGTTGTAAGAATTTATGTTAGCATCTTAGAGGTGAATTTAAATACAACATACAAGATTATCACTTTGAAAGTGATTGCCTTAGCTTTCATTTTGGGGAAATTGGGGCTCTCCTGTCTCTGCCTCCAAAAGTTGCATTTGAGGACAATATTGTCTCTTCCTACGAACCTGACTAAAATAATGAAGCCGTGGGATAGCTCTCCCAGGGACCAGAGTTTCCCTGTTCTCATCTCCTGCGTTTGAGCTCCTCGGTGCGGGAAATACAACAGGACATCAATGGTGGGCACCGCTCATTAATCACTGGAGGAGTCAGCCTGCATCGGTGTGGCCCTGGCTGGCCCTTCGGGGAGTCCATTGGATGTCAAGATGGCTTGCATAAGCAGTAGTAAGCAGAAAAGTGATCCCTCAAAAATGTGGAAGGAAGCTGTAGTGAACTCTCTAGTGTCTAGGGTACCTTAAATTGCCTGAGCCCAATCATACAGAAATACTAAGGATGGAAGTAAAAGCTTTGCTAGTATTAGCAAAGGATTCGGGTAAGGGGTAGGGATCCAGTAAGGGCAGGGTTGGAGCTGTCACAGGAGTGGAGGTGCATTCCCAGGAGAGAGAGGGGAGGGTTGGTTTGGAGGGAAACTGCTCAGCAAGTAGTATGAGAAATGAAGAACTCCCCGGTGACAGCCAATGGGGGCAGGAAGCTGGACAGACTAGAGGGACAACTGTGACCCCAGCAGTAAGTGGGGTCAGGGGGTCTTCTCCTCTGCTGCAGATAACCCTTCCTCCTCTTCCCAGGGCTGTGCACAAGAGTGGAGGGAGGTTGGAGGGGAGGTGGGAGTTCCTGTTTATATTAAGAGCCAGGTTAGAGGAAGGGGATCATAAAGCTATTAACATGTTATCAGCAGCCTGACTCTGAACTTCTGGTGTTAGCTACATGGCTAGCCAGCTAGCATAGGAGGCTAAAGCCAATCCAAGTAGTTAACTGTAGGTTCGAATTCCCAGCACCTAGGGGGCAAATACTTATAAACCAGTGCAAACCAGCTGCTGTCAAGTCATTCTGACTCACTGCAACCCAGTCTGTGCAGTACAGAACTGCACTTCATAGTCTTTTGAAGCCTGCAACCTTTCAGAAGCAGATCACCAGGCCATTCTTCCAGGGCACTTGTAGGCAGGTTTGAACTGCCAATCTTTCTGTTAGCAGTTGGGAGGTTAATTGTCTGCACCACCCAAGAACTCCTATGTGCTTGTAAGTTTAGTAAAAGCATGAAAGAGATGGCTGGAAGAATCAAAGAATAGCCCTTGAGGTGAGTACAAGATCTTATCCCTAACAGAAGCATCCAGAACTGTTTTTGGAAGAAAGTGATTCATCTTCCCAATATCCATCCAGAAATGCAGCTATTACTCAGAACTTCCTGGTTTTCTTTAAATGTTTGATTTCTGTATGGCCTCTGAAATTATGATCATTTGTTTCTGTAGACTTTCTGTACTTCCCAAGTTTTACACATTAAGGACATACGACTTCTACATCAACAAGATAAACTAATTTAAAATAATAACCATGTAACTCAATTTTAAACAGAGAATCATATAAGTTTGCCATATGAGATCAGTCTCCAATCCTGTAAGGTGTTGCTGGAGCTCTAACTGGTCCCAAGATTTTTGTGGAATTATTTTTTATTTGATATGTTTATTCATGAGTGGGCTGAGTCTATCCAACTCCTTGCCATCGAGCTGATTCTGACTCATCGTGATCTCTAGGACAGAGTAGAACTGTCCCAAAGGGTTGCCAAGGAGTGTCTGGGGTATTTGAACTGCCAACCTTCTGATTGGCAACCATGGCTCTTAACCACTACCCCACAAGGTTTCAGTGGTTTTTTTCAATCACGTTTTTTAATTGGAGGCAATAGAATATACTGTAGCTAAGTTTAACCACAAAGAGATTTGCTGTAGAATATTAGGAGTCCCCAGTGCATTAGTGGTTAAGTGCTATGGCTGCTAACAAAAAGGTCAGCAGTTCAAATCCTCCAGACACTCCTTGGAAACTCTGAAGCAGTTCTACTCTGTCCTATAACATCATTACGAATCGGAAAAGTGGTGGATTTTCTCTGGTGGAAAGCAGAAACATGTAAGCTGCTCAGCTGCTAGTGACTACTAGCCCAGAGGTTGGTGGTTTGAACCCACCCGGAGTTTCCTTGGAAGACAGGCCTAGAGATCTGCTTCTGAAAAGTCACAGCTTTCAAAACCCAGAGCCTCCACTGCACACATGGGGTCACCAGCGAGTTGGAATCAACTCCATGACAACTAACAATAACAACATTAAGAAGCTTATGAAATTCTGGGAGGCCCAGTAATCCAAATTTGGATGCTATACAATCAAACATGCAGCCAGCAACTCCATGGGGTTGTTTAAGAAAAACCTTACTGCCTTCCATTTAAAACCTATAAAACAAGGAACCAGGCACCAGAATTTCAATCAAAGCTGCTCTAGAAGATCCACACCTCTCCGCACTATACATGGCCCCAACCACATTAACTTTCTCAAGTCTCACATCAGTTACACGCAGCAGAACCCTGGTGACAAGGGAGTCTGGAAATGTAGATTTTGCTTTCCAAGCTTTTATAGTATAGAAGGACATGCTGTAAGAAATTCAGTGTGGGTCATGAATGGACCAGCCGGCAGTACCTACCACACACAAAGAAACTATTTTTAAGATCAAACACAAAATGAAAAACACATTCTCCTGAGAAAAACCAAGCAAAATATGATTGTCTTTCATCTAAACAGCTGTGCTGGATCAGAAAAATACTGTGCAAAAGAGACAGCTACAGTAGGCATTTTGCCATGAGAAAGAGCCTGCTGGCAGATAAGGGAGAGAGCAAACAGGGACAAGCCCTGCAAGAAAAGGGACCAGAAGGTGCTGGGGGTGCGAGGGGGGAGATAAGGGACAGAAGGGGAACCACTGTGTTTTATCATAAGCTCATTAGCACTAGTTGACTCTTTAAATGTATACATTAGTTTATGCATGTGTGTGTGCGTGTCTATGTGTGTACATCTGTGTGTTTACCAGCCTGGAGATAATGCATAATCATTTAATAGTGATTGTATCTGGACTACGATTGATTTTTTTTGTAGTTTTCCTCTGATTTCCTTCCATGAGTATGATTTATAGTGAAACAGGAAAAAAAACCTGTTACTTGGGCTTTTAGATGTTTTAATAACGTTAGGGTTGTACTTTTTTTTTTTTCATTATTTGTTTGTTTTTACTTTTTATTTGGCTTTGGCAGTAAATTCACATTTACAGAAACCTTGCAAAAATGGAAGTAGTATGAAGAGCATGAGAGCTCCTTCTTCCTAGATTTATGTACTGCTAAATTTTACCCCCGTTTGCTTTGTCATATTCACTGTGGTCATAAGGGGAAGGAAATAAATGTCTGGGAGGAAAGGTAAAGCAAGAACATCATAAAATTATTGAAACTGTTGAAACTGGGTGATGAGTACACAGGACTTCATTTTTCTCTTCCGTCTACTTTTGTATTTTAAAGTTTCCATAATAGTTATCACAAACAATAGGTAAGAAAGAATTCCTCCATCAAAAGATGACACCAGAGATTTTCACTAATTTGACCGGTCCCTTAGTCACAAGAGAAGTCCTTAGTGAAAAATTCGTGCATACTAAAAGGACCTTCTGGTCTGTCACACAGTTGCCAAGTGAAAGAAATTTGAGTTGAAAAGTAAAAAGATCTAAGTAAAATTGACACCTTTTTACAACAAGACAAGGAAAATAATTTTGTGAAGTATATCACAATGGCTTTCCTAGTGCTCCCTGGATCTTCTGACAGTTGACCTAATTATGATCTTATCTTTAGATGAGCCAACTATGGTTGGTTCAATTTTCCTGGACTGTTCTCTGGCAAAATATTAAGAAGATCTTAACAGATTCTTCTTAGTCTTTATGCCAGTCATTTCTCTTATGCAAATAATCTCTAGGAAATAATCCAAAGTTAATTAGTACCATAAGCTCAAGTCGAGGCTAAGTGAGAAGCTGCCTGGGCCATCCCACTGGGATGCCTGCATCTAGGGTAGGGAGCACTGAGACCACTGCGGAGCTCCTGGGATACAAGTAGGAAGCCATCCAGATGCCCAGCACCAGGTAATGGCTAAGGTAATTATACTGTAATTGCATTGTGAAATAGCTCGTAAGCATTAGAAATGGCAAATGTGTGGACTATGTCAAAACACATAATCAAGTTTAGAAATAATATTGATGAAAAGAACAGGACAGAGAATAGTGTGTCTTATTCTGCTGAAGGCTCACTGAAAAGGTGGCAAATGGAGTTTATTGTTCATCTGCTACTTCTATAATATCTAACATTGTTAGGCAAAAAAGGAAGGCACTGGGGGAGAGAAAGAAACATGACATTGTTGAAACTGTTTTAGTGGCTATTTAAAGACTAATGAAGCCAGACATAGTAGACAGAGATTGGGAGAAATCACTTGTGGGCTCTTAAGCTAAATTCAGCACAACTGTTATTTGGATAGACTTTTCAAAACGCTAATCTATTTCCCAAGATGCAATAATTTCAACAGAACAAGGGGCTGCGGCATGGTTTAAAGTCAGAAAAGATGTGCATCAGGGTGTATCTTTCATCATACCTACTCAATCTGTATGCCCAGCAAATAATCCAAGAAGCTGGACTATATTAACAGGAATGTGACATCAGATGTGGAGGAAGACTCTCTAACCTATAATATGCAGATGAAACAACCTTGCTTGTCGAAGGGAAGAGGGTTTGAAGCCCTTATTGAAGATCAAAGACTACAGCCTTCACTATGGATTATACCTTAACATAAAGAAAACAAAAATCCTCACAATTGGACCAATAAGCAACATCATGATAAACAGATAAAACAATGAAGTTGTCAAGGATTTCATTTAACTTGGATCCACAATCAAAACTCATGGAAGCAGCAGGCGAGAAATCAAAAGGTGTATTGCATTGGGCAAATCTGCTGCAAAACATCTCCGTCGAGTGTTAAAAAGCAAAGAGGTCACTTTGAAGACTAAGGTGTGCCTGACCCAAGCCATGATGTTTTCATTTGCCTCATACGTGTACTAAAGTTTGACAATAAAAAAGAAAGACAAAAGAAGAAATGAAGCCTTTGAACTGTGATGTTGGAGAAGAATATTGAATATACCATGGATTGTCCTGGAAGATGTGCAACCAGGATGCTTCTTAGACACAAGGATAGTAAGATTGTGTCTCACAGACTTTGGACATGTTATCAGGAGGGGTCAGTCTCTGGAGAAGGACATCATGCTTGGTGAACCAGAGGTCAGCAAAAACGAGAAAGGCTGCCAACGAGATGGACTGACACAGTGGCTACAACAGTGGACTAAAGCCTAGCAACAGTTGTGAGGATGGGTCAGAACCAGACACTGTCTCCTTCTGTTGTACGTGAGGCCACAGTGAGTCGGAACTGACTCAGTGGCACCTATTAACGACACAGTGTTCTGTTCTCCCACACTGCGACCAGTGTTAAGGGAAACTTTGATAAGGTGGAAGGTAGAAGGTGAAACATTCAAAGAAGTGGAACATTCAAAGAATAATTTTTAAGATATTGTTCAGATGGGATAAGTAAACTTTAAACCAAAATGCAAAACAAATGAACTGATATTGCTTTCTCCAGTTGCCCCTTTTTTTCAGTTTCATTGCCCTCCTCGCCTCCTCACTGCTCTAATTAAGGCCCAAGCCTCTCCTTTTGTATTATCACAATTGCAACAATCATACTGAATAAACAAGGCTCCTTGGCTACAATCCTGATGTAACTTTATTTTTATTTCCACCATCCATCTAAATCTGCTCTTGGACACTAGTTCTCCTGTCCCTAAATGAAAAATATGGGTATGACTTTTTTGTTCCTGCTTAGGTGATACAACATCCTAATCAGTAATTTAGATGGCCAATTTCATGTTTTATTTAAAACTCTGAGATCTATTTCATTTCAGTGTCTTCCTCTTCCCTCCACTCACGTCTCTTGCAGAGGCAGAGGCTTCTAGTCAGGGAAAGAGGTCTACGAGGCTGACTATTAAGTTCATAAACTCATCCTAGAAACAGTGCGACATACCTCTTTGCTGAATATCATTGTGGTCACCTTCGAAGTAACCCCCTTGGGAAGCTATGCACTGGTCTCAGAGCCTAGTCCAGCCTTCAAAGCAACTGTGGAACTCTTTTTCTGGAATGGCCATCAGAGCTGTCGTCGTATTACCCTTGATGTCCTGAATGCCATCAAAATGTCTTCCTTTCAGTATTTCTTTTATCTTCAGGTAAAGAAAAAAGTCACTGAGGCCAGATCAGGTGAGTAGGGAGGGTGTCCCAATACAGTTACTCATTTACTGTCTAAAAACTGCCTCACAGACAACTAGACGATTACGTTCAAGAACTTACCACTGCGTTGCTGTGTACAATAGCCATTCCAGAAAGAATTCCAAAATTGCCTTGAAGGATGGACTAGGCGCTGGTGTTGGTGCATAGCTTCCCAAGGGGAGTACTTTGGAGGTGACTGGAGTGATATTCAGCAAGGATGTATGTAACACTTAGAATAATTAAGTTCAGAGGCTTAATTATCAGACCTCCTAGTCAGCTATTTCCCTATTTACCTCATTTGCACTGTCCTCACCCCTTGCCGCACACATGGTTAATCCTTTTAAGGTTGAGGCACATTGAGGAAGAAACAATAGCTATAAAAATTGTCTGTGCCCTGTGGGCATTCTGTGGGCTCAAGATCACTCCAGAGACTCACCGTTTCGTAACAAGTTGATCCCTGACAGCATATGGGTCTGAACATCAAAGACATGATTCATCTCAGGTCTGACTGGAGAGGATAACCCAGAAGGAACTATGTGTGAATCCACACATATTTTTATGGACTGTATCTTAGGCTGGGTTTTCTAGGGAAGCAAAACCAGTAACACGTGTAGGTACAAGGAAAGATTTATAATATATAGATAGATACAAATATAGGAAACAGCTCATGTAATCACAGAAGCTGAATGTCCCAAGCTCTGGAACAAGCCTCACGTGGCCACGGAAGCTGATGAACCCAAGGTCAGCAAGTCAGAGACCAGAGTTCTAGATCACCGATTGTGTAGGTCAGTAGATCCCAAGCTGTTGGCGAGACGAAGCGACAGAGGCTGGCAAAACCAGGATCAGCAGATCAGGGAGCAAGAGCAGGCATAGGCTGGCGAACCCAGGATCGGCAGGTCAGGGAGCTGGACTCTCAAGTGCTGACTGTAAGGACTGATGAGTCCAACAGCTGCTAGTTCAAGTCCTGGAACCAGACGCTGGAAGAAGAGAGCAGGAGCTCCTGACCACATAAGCGACCAGCAGCTGTAGTGAAAGGTCGCAAGATGAGAGCCGAGGGGCAGGGAGCCACCACAAACCCCATCCTGCCACTTAATAGCCAGCCAAGTGCCACTTAATACAGCAGCCAAATATGTAGTAACCAAGTTGACATAATCCTGACCACCACAGACTGTTTTACTGCATCTTCAAGTGATAGAAGACAGCTAGAATGTAAGATACAGAGCTGACATGAATCATAGGATTTAAGCCATTTTGGATTCTCTAATTATAATCAAAGAAAACACTCAGCTTGTGCACCAAAGCAAGCAAAACTAGAAAGAAAAACAATCTGACTTGAGATACGTAAGATGTATCACTTAATACTGTCCTCCGAAACCAAACTGAGAATCTACCTGCTTATGAGATGATAATTTTGCAATAAAATCCTTTTAATGCTCTTACTTGTTTCTCTTGATTGAGGTTCAACATAGGATCACCTTCCACTAAATCTCAATGCAAAATAAATAAACATATACAATCGCAGTGCATTAATTAGAAACTCTATGGAATTGCTATGAGTTGGTTTCAACTCAACAGCAGCAGATTATGTACAGTTATAAACTCCATTGCCATAGAGGCAATTCCAACTCATAGCAACCCTACAGCAGAGACTAGATTTGCCCCATAGGGCTTCCAAAGGGTTAGCTCATGGATTTGAACTGTTGGCCTTCTAGTTAGCAGCTGATGTCTTAATGCTGAACCATGATGGCCCCATGTGTGTGTGTGTGAGAGAGAGAGAGATAAAGCCAAATTTGTAGCTGTAGCATTGATTCTGACTGATAGCAACCCTATACAGGACAGAGCAGAACTGTCTCATAGAGTTTCTAAGGAGTGCCTGGTGGATTCAAACTGTGCACCACCAGGTTTCCAATATGTACATATGACAGACTAAGATGAAAGACCTGGTGAACTACCTCTTAAAAAGGAAGCCAGTGAAAACCTTATGAATAGCAATAGAACAATGTCTGATACAGTGGTGGAAGAAGAACTCCTCCAATTGGAAGGCAGTAAAAATACAACTGAGGAAAAGCTGCCTCGTCAAAGTAGAGTTCATGTTGACCTGAATGTCATGATGGAGTAGAGTCTTTGAAGTCTTTGCTTTACTAATGTTGTATAATTCAAATGAGAAAAGCCAACTGTAAACATCCGTTAATAATTGGACCACAGAATGTATGAAGATGTATGAAGTATGAAGCTAGAAAAATTGGAAGTCATCAGAAATGAATTGGAACATGTAAATATGGATATCCCAGGCATCAATGTGCCGAAATGGACCAGTATTGATTATTTTGAATCATATAATCATACAGTTTATTTTGCCTAAAAGACAAATTGAAGAGGAGCAGTGTTGCATTCATTGTGAAAAAATATTACTTCAAGTTCTATCATGAAGTACAGCACTGTCAGTGATGGAATAATACCTACACACATATAAGAACATAAAACCAGTTATTATGATTATTATTCAAATTTTTGCACCAATCACTCATGCCAAAATTGAAAATTTTTACCAATGCTTGCAGTCTGAAATTGATCAAACCTGCAATCAAGATTCATTGATCATTGCAGTGATTGGAATGAGAAAGTTGGAAACCAAGAAGGATCAGTAGTTGGAAAATACGGTCTTGGTGATAGAAATAACACTAGAGATTGCATGATAGGATTTTCCAAGACCAGGGACTTAGTCATTGCAAATACCTTTTCTCAACAACATCAAAGGTGACTATACATGTGGACCTTGCCATATGAAATACACAGGAATCAAACTGACTACACCTGTGGAAAGAGAATGCAAAAGCTCGAGATCATCAGCTTGAACAAGGCCAGGCCAATTGTGGAGCAAGACATTGATTACTCACATGCAAATTCACATTCAAGATTAAGAAAACTAAACCAAGTTCAAGGGAGCCAAAACACAACCTTGAGTATATTCCACCTGAATTTGGAGACCATATTAAGGACAGATTTGGTACATTGAATACTAATCACCAAACATCAGAGGAACTGTGGGATGACATCAAAAGGACAGCAGAGGTGAAGAAAGCAAACGGTCATTAGAAAGAAAGAAAAGACCCAAATGGATGACAGAGACTTTGAAACCTGCTCTTGACTGTAGAATAACTAAAGCGGATGGAAGCAAGGGTCACACAAAAGGGCTGAATAGTAAGTTTCAAAGGGCAGCTTGAGAAGACAAAGTAATGAAATGTGCAAAGATCAGGAGTTAGAAAACCAAAGAGGAAGAACATCTTTGGCATTTCTAAAGCTGCAGGAACTGAAGAGAAAAAAAGTCAAGCCTCAAGTTGCAAGAGTGAAGGATTCTATAGGCAAGAGGGAAATCCTGGCAGCATACTGATTAAGAGATACAGCTCCTTAACCAAAAGGTCAGCAGTTTGAATCTCCCATGCTGCCCTGATGGGGCAGTTCTATTCTGTCCTATAAGGTCACTATGAGTTGGAATCGACTTGATGGTAGTGGATTTGAGTTTGTTGTTATTTTTATGGGCAAGATACTGGCAATAAAGGAAGCATTGAGGAAAAGTGGGAAGAATGTACAAAGTCACTGTACCAAAAAAAAAAAATTAAAAAAGGTAAACATTCAACCATTTCAGGAGATAACATATAATCAGTAACTGATGTTACTGAAGGAAGAAGTTCGAGCTGCACTGAAAGCGCTGGCAAAAAACAACGTTCCAGGAATTGACGGAATACCAACCGAGATGTTTCAGCAAACAGATGCAGCGCTGGGAGAGCTCACTCATCTACGCCAAGAAATCTGGAAGACAGCTGCTACTGTGCCAACTGACTGAAAGACATCCATATTCATGCCCATTCCAAAGGAGGGTGATCCAACAGAATAGGAAAATTATCTATCAAACAATACCACTGTTACCACACACAAATTAAATTTTGCTGAGATCATTCCAAAGTGCACTGACAGGGAACTCTCAGAAACTCACGCCCAATTCAGGAGAGGACACGGATGGAGGAATATCATTGTCAGCATAAAGAAAGCAAAAATCCTCACAACCAGACCAATGATAAATGGGGAAAATATTGGAATCATAGGAATTTCATTTTAATTGCATACATAATGAATGCCTATCGAAGCAGCAGCTGAGAGATTAAATGACACACTGCATTTAGAAAATCTGCTGCAAAAGACTTCTTTGAAGTGTTGAAAAGCAAAGATATCAGTTACCCAAGCCATGTTGTTCTCAATCATCTTATATGGGGACGAAAGTTTGAAATGAATAAGCAAGACAGAAGAACTGCTGCCTTTGAGTTACGGTGTTAGTAGAGTAATGAACTATATCGCTGACTGCCAGAAAAAAACAAACCACTGTGCTCAAGTATAACAGCAATTGTGAGGAAAATGCAGGATTAGCAATGCTTCATTCATAGTATAAAGGATGGATCTGAGTCAGAACTGACTGGACAGCACTTAACAACACACATCTGTGTGCATAGCAAGTTAATAATTATCTAATAGGAGTGTTTCTAGAACTATTTTCTGAATTTTGAAATTTTTTTAACAAAAGTAGGAGTTCATTTTTAAAAACTGTTTATAAATGTTCATGAATTATTACTCAGAAACTCCTCATATTTGCTTCCAAATACTTTCTGTGCATCAATTTCTTTCTATAACTATTTGCAGCAACTCAGATTTGTGGTTAGGACACAGGGAGGTAAGTACCATCGTATGTAAAATAGTTGAAATCAGTTTCCAGTCAGAAATCTGATGGGAAAAAAGTGAGGTCACTCTATGAATCAGTGGAAAATCACTGCCCTCTACATGAAGAAAACTTGACTTGGTAGAATGGGGATTTTCGTTCTCAGCAGGTCAATCAGACATCATACAAAGATTTTCATTTCTTGATTTTTGCCAGTCTAAGGGATAAAAATGAAACTCTGAAAATATGAAATGGAAACTTATGAACTCATAAAAGGCAGGCAGGAAAATGATTGCCTAAACCAAACAACTGGTCACAGCAGCAGGAGAAATTTGGGTTACCGTGTTGGACTGAAGCCTCAGAGCTCTGCCAGCCAGTACCTGTTGGCATATTATAAAAAGACAACATGAGAGTGTTATGGAATTGAACTGTGTTCCCCCCAAAATGCGTGCTGCAAATGTTAGCCTCTGTGCCCGTGGTTGGAAACCCTGGGGGTGTCGTGGTTAAGAGCTGTGGCTGCTAACCAAAAGATTGGTCGTTTGAATCTACAACACGCTCCTTGGAAATTCTATGCAGCAGTTCTACTCTATCCTGTCGGATGTCTGTAAGTCAGAATTGACTCAATGGCAGTGGGTTTATGGTTATAATCTCATGTGGGAATAGATTGCTTTTTTATGTTAATGAGGCAGGATTAGTACAGAGCATAAAAGGAGATTAAATGCAAGCTAACAAGCAGACATGGGGTAAGATAGGTGCCAAAACATGTGGAAATCTCCAAGGAACCAGGAAGCTGAAGCTGAAGAGACAAGCACCTTCCCCCACAGCCAACAGAGGCAAAAAGGCTTCCCCTAGAGCCCGTGCTCTAGATTTGGACTTTTAGCCCCCTCAAAGTTGAAAAAATAAACTTGTTTGTTGAAACTATCCACTTGCAGTATTTCTGTTACAGCAGCACGAGATAACTAAGACAAGAAAATTAAAGAGTAGCATTCTAGTTAAAGTCTAGATATAAGAATAGGATCAGCTAGAGACAGAGTGAAAGATACTTGTGCATTTTCCTTTCTCAACCAGAAAAAGTATGGCTTGGCTTATATTAAAATGGTCAGTACCAACTTCTATTTTTATCTAAACAATATTTAATAAATTTTTATTTAAATAATTGAGTAACATTATTCATTTTTATTAGAAAAATATACAGTTGAAATCTATAATGGAATTTATGCAGAAAATTATAATTTCATCTTATTGTGGATGGCATGGCCAAGATATCTGCTACCACCTAGTGGAGTGTACCTGAATTACAGGAAAAGCTTAAGGTGAGAGGGCAGGAACATCAATCTCTGATCTAAACTAATGAAATTCCTTCAAGTCTTCTGTTCCAGAGCTCTAGTTCTTATACTGATGAATTAATATTTAACTTCTGACATAATTAGCAGATATACCCAGCTTACATACTTTGGACGTGTTGTCAGGAAGAATCAGTCCCTGGTGAAGGACATCATGCTTGGTAGAACGGAGGGTCAGTGAAAAAGAGGAAGACCCTCAATGAGATGGGTTGACACAGTGGCCGCAACAATGGGCTTAAACACAAAAATGATTGTGGACATGGTACAAGTCCAGGCAGTGTTTTGTTCTGCTCTTCATAGGGTCGCTATGAGTCAGAACCAAGTCAACGGCACCTAACAACAACTTACCCTGCTTTTTGAACATTCTGAATATAGTGAGCTGCAAATCCAAATGGTTATCGTTTTCTCCAGTCATTGTCTTTGATGGTGCTTTGTTGAATCTCCCTTTCCCATCCCTTTATAGAATTTGGGACAGAGTAGCTGACACCCTCTCACCCTACTGTTACCAAGCTGACCTTAGCCTGAGCGGCTTAGAACGGGAAATAGCCATGGTCTGTTCTTTCAGTCCTAATCAGCTCTACGATCTACATCTGGAAGATAGAAAGCAACAAGTGCCTCTAACTTATCCGGCTGTTCTTGTAGTTTTCTTTCTTGATGGCCTCTGCTTCATGTCACTGAGTGGGTGCTGTATACCAGGTAGCGCATACATCTTTCAGCCATCCCCAGGGATGGTCACTGTCATTACCCTGCCTCTGCAGGTAAGGATGCAGAGACATAAAGGATGGGCCTCGTGGCTCACCTGAGCATATACGACCTAGAGAATGAGACTGAGTCTCCTGATTCATCGCCTCCAGTGCCCTTTCTTAACAGTTTTCATGCTAAGTGAAAACAGATCATATAGGTAACAATAATAGGCAAAATGGTATGATGTTCTTTGAAAGAACCTCAAATCACTCTTCACTTCTGATATTAAAAAGACAAATTCAGATATTATTAAATAATTGATACTTCTAAAATCTAGTAATATATATCATTAGTAACTGAACCAATACATAATTTTAGAAACATTAAAATTTAAAATAGCCTGGTACCATAGTGTTTAAGGCCTATGGCTGCTAACCAAAAAGGTCAGCATCTGAATCTGCCAGGCACTCCTCGAAATTGTTGGGCAGTTCCACTCTGTCCTACACTGATGCATAAGACAGAGTAGAATTGACTCAATGGTGGTGGGTTTTAGTGGGTTTTTTTTCTGTTTATAGCTCTAAATATTGTTTCTCACTAAAAGGAATCAAGACTCCTTACAGAAATAGTCAATTCAAGCACTGTGTTAGGGTATATACAGAATATATCTAAGACATCTGTTTTGATGAAAAACAAAGTTATTAAAGACTACTGGAGTTGTGTCTAAAAGACACAAGAATCAACTCAAAACAGCTCCTATCAGCCTAAAATGGTACAATATGAGCATCAAAAAAGAACAATTATTATAATCGATTGAAACATTTCAAATACATAAAAGCTTACAAGTTCATAGCAATACTTTCCTAATTCAAAAAGAATTGGAAAAACAATTGGAAACTTAATTTTTACCCTTGGAAGTTGCTAGGATATCATCTTATTGCCTGCTAATTGGTACACATATAACATTTAATAATCCAAACTCTGGTGGTGTAGCAGTTAAGTGGTACAGCTTGCTAGCAACAAGTTTGGCAGTTCAAATCCACCAGGCACTCCTTGGAAACATTGTGGGGCAGTTCTACTCTGTCCTATGGGGTTGCTATGAGTTAGAATTGACTCAACGGCAAAGGGTTTATTATACAAAAATCAATTGTGGTTGTTAGATGCTGTTGAGTTTCTTTTGACTCATGGTAGCCCTACGTGTATGTGTAGAACTGCTTCCAAAAGGTGAAGGCTGTAACTTTTTTTTGGCAGCAGATTGCCAGGGCTGTCTTTTGAGGCACCTCTGGGTGAGTCTGCCAGCTGGTGAACACTTAGCCATCTGTGCTATCTAAGGCTGCCTTCATAATCAATGCAAATATATAAATATATCAAAACCAATAAAATCGTACACTTTAAATACATTCATTTGATCATACATCAATCATAACCCAATACATTTGTTGAAGAAATGAACTACAGTAACAAATTTAGGATATTGAAGATCATATGGAATAAATGATTTGATTTCTCTAATAAATCATGGGTAAGAAACGGGATGGGGGACTACGACAGTATGAGAGATTTAAGATAATCATACACATAAAATTAGGCATTAGTAGCAAAATCAAAAGTCCCTTCCAACTTAAAATTAGGAGACCTATTAAACAACTTCTGAGATCAAAGGGGAAAAACAAACTGCAAGTTTTGTATTTGTAGAACATAGAGACTGAAAACACTATATGCATTAGAATCTTTCTAAAAGTAATCTGGGGAAAATTCACAGTCTTAAAGACTTACAGCATTAAAAATGAAAGAATAAAAATAAATGAATTAAGTTTATAACTCAATAATCTAGAAAAGCAATTAACAAAAACAACAAAAAGGATGTGGAAAAAAGTAATCTAAAAGCCAAAACGGATGAAGAAGAGAAAACAAAAATAGTAAAAGTGATCAATAAATCAAAACCCTGATCCTTTGAACAACTAACAAAAAAAGAAATCATTTGCTAATTTCATGAAAGGAAGAAAGCACAGACGAATAACATAATAAATGACAAAAGGAAAATAACCATCAATGTAAAAAACATTCAGAAAACTACTTTGTATGTCACTAACCAAATACACTTGAAAACTTAGATGAAAGGGTAATTTTTCACTAAAATAAGCTTATCAAAGTTGATTTCATTAGAGATATAAAGCTTAAACGGAACAATGATGCTTCTCTTTCTCTCCCTTCTTTCCTTTTCTGTCTCCCAACTAGCCAGCCCTGTGTGCCATTGTCTCCCTTTCTTGACAGGCCCTGGTTTGTTGTTGTTGTTTTGGATTCCTTTGTTTTCGTTTTTGGTTTAGCGTGCTGTTCTTTGGTGTTCTTTGTGTTTTTTGGTGCCTTGTTCTCCAAGCTCCCTTCTTCTTGTCTTCTGTTTCTTCCCCCTCTCTCCTTTCCTTCCTCTCTTTCTCCCCCTACCCCCAGCCCTGTGCACCACCCCCATTCTTTCCAGGCTGCACCACTTGGTTGGACAGTCACCGTGCTCAGGCTCCCCAAGTCTGCGCCACCGCCACTGACTGGCCCCTCAGCACCATTGTACCTATCGATTGACCGATTGGTTGTTGCTGTTGTTTCTTCTCTCCCTTCCTTTCCCTTCTCCTACAGACCCAACCCTGTGCATTGCCCACCCTCTCTTGGCAGGTTCTGCTGTACAGCTCAGCTGGAGGACCTCTGGCACACAGCCTACGTGGGTTTGTGTCACTCCCACAGGCTTGATTCCTTAGTGCCATATTTTTTTATTTTTCTTGTCTTCCCTGCCTCCCTTTTCCTTCTCTCTCCCACCTAGGCCCTGCACTGCTTCTACCCCTTCTTGACAGGTCAAGCTGTGCCACTTTGTGAGAGACATCAACTTCCTGCCATCTGAATGCCTCCCCACCCGCAGGACCTACCTACCCAATCACCATATTCTTGGGTTTTTTTGAAAGAGGGGTGAGGGGTTATTTATTTTTATTTTATTTTTATTTTTATTCATATGCTCATTGGATTGTTAGTTTATCTCTCTCTTATCCATCTTTCCTTTCCTTTCTCTCTCCTATCTATCCCTGTGAATCACCAAAGCCAATAATGGACCAACCAATTCACATCTCAGCTACAGAACACTAGCATACAGCCTCACTGGGTTTGCCTCACCCCCAGCCACTGAATCCTATCATGCTGCCATTTTATTTACTTTTTCTTTTGTTTTTTAACTCCATTTTTTGCTTTTGTTTCTGTCTTCTCTGACCTACCCCCCTAGTTCCACATATTTCCTTTCCCTCTTGCCTGTTTGCACAATGCACCAAGTGCCATGCTCCAGAGAAGTACTTATGTGGTTCCCCAGGCCATGCCCTGCACTGTCTCCCAACCTCACTCCATCACCCAAAGTTTGTGCCACAAACTACCCATCCCTATCCCTCCATCCTCTGCTGCACCACAGCTGAGTGACAAGCCCTGCCCACCTAGACAAGGTGGTAAGAAGTATCATGGCCACAGGAGAGCAAGCCAAAAACACACCCAACCCACCTGACCAAATGTAACCAAATAAAATAAAAAAGCAGGACAAAACAATTGAGTCTACATTCAATAAATAAAGAAAAATAATTCCTAAATGTCCTGGAAACAGTTGATATCAAAATACATATATTTTTAAAAAACATAGATGAGGATGGCTCCAGAAAATAACCAAATTAAAACAACAGATGGCCTCCCACTAGGAAAAAAAAAAATTGTTGGAACTACCCAAAAGGGAATTCAAAATTCTGATATTCAAAGCTCTTCAACAGGTGAAGGAAAATGCAGACAAAAAATCAACAAAGTCATCAGAAAAACAGACAGAACAATGAAAGAATTCTGAAAAATACTACAGGAAAAAATATCAAAATAAATAACTAAAAATCATACAAAAACAGTAATTAGAAATCCAAAAGATAAACAACAAAATTTCAGAAATGGACAGGACAATAGAGGTATCCTTAGTTATCTTGTGCTTCTATAACAGAAATCCCACATGTGATGGCTCTAAAAAAGAGAAGTTTATTCTCTCACAGTCCAGTAGGCTAGAAGTCAAATTCAGGTTTCTGGCTCCAGGGGAAGGCTTTCTCTCTCTAATGGCTTGGAGAAAGATCCTTGTGATTTTCCCTTGGTCTGGGAGTATGTCAGCACAGGAACCTCAGACTCAAAGGATGCATTCTGCTCTTGGTGCTGCTTTCTTGATGGTATGAGGTACTCATGTTTCTCTGCTTGCTACTCTCTTTCAGATTGCAAAAGAGATAGGCTTAAGACACTATCTAATCTAGATCTCATCAATAAACTACCACTAATCCATCTCTTTATATCAGAGTGATAGAATTTACAACTCACAGGGATAGCACAACAGATTACAAAATGTTAGGCAATCACACAATACTAGAAATCATGACTCAGCCAAGTTGACAGATATTTTGGGGGACACAATTCAATCTGTGTCAAGAAGGTTTTAGGAGCAAATTTGAAATAATGAAAGAAAGAATCAGTGAAAATTAAGACAAATCCTTGAATATGACTTGGAGGAGAAATCAGGGGAAAAAGAAGTTAAGAAACCTGAGTGAGAATAATGTAGAATTCAAAAGCAAAAACTGGCATTAGATTGGAGTTCCAAAACAGAGTGAGGAAATGGAAAACACAGACAGGATCACTGAAGAATTGCTGACAGAAAACTTCCCTACTATCATGAAAGATGAAAAGCTCACTATCCAGGAAACACAATAAATCCCATGTAGGATAGACACCAAAAGAAAAACACCAAGATGAATCATAATAATACTTAGTAAAATCAAAGACAAAGAAAAAATCCTGAGAATAGCTTACGAAAAATGAAAAGTCACACACAAAGGGGAAACAATAAGACTAAACTTCCATTATTCAGCAGAAACTATGCAGGCAAGAAGATAATGGGATGACATATATAAAATTTTGAAAGAAAAAGAAAACTGCTAACCAGCAGTAATGTTTCCTGCAAGCTCAAATATAACAGTAAAATTAGGACATTTCCAGATAAACAAAAATTAAGGAAATGTGTAAATACCAAACCAAATTTACACCAATTATTAAAGGGAATCCTTTTGTTACAGAACAACATCAAACAGCAACCAGAATCTAGTACCTAAGATAATGTCAGCCAGACACTATTCCAGATAATGAACTATTAAGGATAAAAACAAAACTAAAAAATTTACAACAGGGAACCAGAGAGGTCAATCTGTAAATGACAACAATGTCAGAACAATACAAGAAGGAATAAACAGTGTAGGTAGTACATTTTCAAATGGAGAGAAAGTTAAGGTGTTTCTAAGTAACAAAAGATTGGTTTTAACTTAGAAGGATAGTGAGACATTTCAAGGTAACCACAAAGAAAGTTAACCTAATCGTCAAAACAAAAATATGGAAGAAGAACATAAAGTCTCAGTAACCACAAAAACAAAAGGAACAAAGAAAAATCCACAAACGAAAGGAATTCAACACAAGAGAGTAACAGGAAAAAAGAAAATGTCAGTATCAAGAAAAAAAGCAATAAACAGCAATAAACTCACACCTATCTGTAATCACACTAATCATAAATGGCTTTAATGTACCCACAGAGAGACTCAGAGTCACAGAATGATAAAAAAAAAAAAAGGTCTCATCAATATGCTGTCTAAAGAGACACATCCTACAAACATAAACTTACTAAAAATCAAACAATGGAAAACAGTGTAGCAAACGGCAACCAAAAAAGAGCAGGAACAGTGACACTAATCTCAGATAATGTAGACTTTAAAACAAAATCTGCCATAAAAGACAAAGAAGGGCATTATATAATGAATACAGGGACAATCCAGAGACCTTGGTAGAATGGTGATTAAGTACTATGGTTGCTAAACAAAAGGGCTACAGTTCAAATTTACCAGGTGCTCCTTGGAAATTCTACAGGACAGTTCTACTCTGTCTATAGGGTTGCTATAAATCAATCGACAGCAGTGTTTTTTTTTTTTTTTCTTTTTTAATAGGGACAATCCATCATGAATAAATAGCCATAATAAATACAAGGTCTGATATTAAGTCCACAAGCTGAATTGTTCTAAGTGCTGCATACCTTATTACTGAATATCACTATGGTCACCTGAGAAGTACTCCTCTTCGGAAGCTATGCATCAACACCAGATGCTAGTCCACCCTTCAAAGAAATTTTGTAATTCTTTCTGGAATGGCCACTGCACACAACGGCAAGGTGGCAAGTTCACAAACTTAATTGTATGGTTTTCTATGAAGGAGTTTTTAGCCAGTAAACAAATAACTATTGGAACACCTTCACTACTCACCTGATCTGGCTCCCAAAGCCTTTTTTTTTACCCAAAGATAAAGAGAATATTGAAAAGCAGATTTTCATGACATCAAGGGTAATACGGCAACAGCTGTGATGGCTATTCCAGAGAAAGAGTTCCAAAATTGATTTGAAGGGTGGACTAGGCACTGATGTTGGTGCATATCTTCCCAAGGAGAGTACTTCGAAGGTGACTGTAGTGATATTCAGAAATGAAGTATGTAGCACTTTTTCTAGGATGAGTTCATGATCTTAATTAGCAGTCTTCATATCTAGACACTGAATGACAGGGCTCCAAAATACATAAACTCTAACAGTATCGATAAGAGAAATTGACAGTGTCACAATAATAATGGGAGACTTCAATACAACATTCCCAGTAAAGGACAGTACATCTAGAAAGAAACTCAGCAAAGACACAGAAGATCTTATTGACTATGCAAAAGGATTCAACAGTGTGAATTACAACAATTTATTGATAACATTTTGAAAAATAAGAATTACAGAAAACTTAATTGTATTCATAAAGAACTTATTCATATACCAAGAAGCAGTCATTCTAATAGAATAAGGGGATACTGCATGTTTTAAAGTCACCAAAGGTGTGCATCAGGGTTTTATCCTTTCACTTTATTCACTCTGTATGATGAGCAAATAATCCTAGAAGCTGCACTGTAAGAAGAAAAACAATGCATCAGAATTGGAGGAAGATTCATTAACAACCTACAGTATGCAGATGGCACTATCTCACTTGCTAAAAGTGAAGAGAACTTGAAGCACTTACTGATAAAGATTAAAAATTACATCCTTCAGTATGGATTACACTTCAACATCAAGAAAACAAAAATCCTCACTACTAGACCAGTAAGCAACTGGTCATCATAAATGGAAAAGAGATTGAGGCTGTCATGGATTTCATGTTACTTGGGTCCACAATCAACACTCTTGGAAGCAGCAGTCAAGAAAGCAAAAGATGTACTGCATTCGGGAAAATCTGCTTCAAAAGACTTCTTTAAGTGTTGAAAAGTGAAGCCATTACTTGAACAACTGAAGTGCACCTGACCCAAGCCATAGGATTTTCAGTCATCTTATACACATGTGAAATCTGGACAATGAGTAAAGAAAGTTGAAGAAAGACTGATGCCTTTGAAGTATCACGTTGGCAAAGAAGAGTGAACATTCCTTGGACTGCCAGAGAAATGAACAGGTGTGCTTGGAGGAAATACAGCCAGAATGTTCGTTGGAAGCAACCATGGAAAGACTTCATCTTGTGTATTTAGGACATGCTATCAGGAGAAGGATATCATGCTTGATGAGGTAGAGGGTGAAAAAGGAAAAAATCATCAATGAGGTAGACTGACACAGTGGCTGCAACAATAGGCTAAAGCATGGCAATAATTGTGAGGATGGTGCAGGACAGACAGTGGTTCATTCTGTCTTACGTAGGGTCACTAGGAGTCAGAAAGGATGAGACCATGTCCAACAACAACAACAAAAAATTACTGTTTACCATCTGAGCTTGAACAAGTCAGTTACACTTTCTGGGCCACAGTTTCTGTGCCTGAAACCTGAGCTACGTCAAGGTCATCAAATATTTTCTGTGAAGTACCAGGTAACAAGTATTTTACTTTGCAGGTTGTGTCTCAACTGCTTAATTCTGTTATAAAACAAAAGCAGTGGATCGAAGACCTAAATATCAAACCTAAAACAGTAAAGACCATGCAAGAAAAAAACGTGATCAACAATGGAAGTTCTAACACACAGCTTAGACAGACTACAAAATCTGACCAACAATGCAAGAACAAAAGAAGAGAAAACAGATAAATGGCAACTACTAAAAATCAAATATTTATGCTTATCCAACGACTTATCAAGAGAGTTAAGACTACATACAGAATGGGAAAAAAAGGTTTGGCAAATACGTGTCAGATTGACATCTGATTTCCATAATCTACAAGGTACTACAAAATATCAGTGAGATAAGGTAAATAACCCAATTAAGCAATGGACAAAGGAAATTGACAGATACTTCACCAAAGAAGACATCCACACAGCCAAAAGACACATGAGGAAACACTCACAATCATTAGCTATCAGAGAAATCTAAATCAAAACTACAATGAGATACCATCTCACCCCAACAAGGTTGGCACTCATCCAAAAAACACAAAACAACAGTGTCCTTTTGACTCTGATTTCACTCAGCAGGATCTCTTCCAAATGAGACCTGTTATGAGATATTTTCTATAATTGTCATTGTTTTTTTATCACGGCAGTGTTCCATTGCATAGATGTACCATAGTTTGCTCATCTATTCATCTGTTGATGGACATCAGGGTTGATTCCAACTTTTTGCTATTGTGGACTATGCTGCAACAAACACTCATGTACATGTGTCTGTTCGTGTGACAACCTTTGTTTCTGAAGGATAAATTCCGAGCAGTGGAATTACAGGATCAAATGGTACATCTATCTCCAGCTTTTTAACGAAGTGCCAGACTGTTTTCCAAACAGGTTGTACTATTTTGCAATCCCACCAGCAGTGTGGGAGAGTTCCAATTTCTCCACAGCCTCTCTAGCATTTGTTGTTTTGTGTTTTTTTTGATCACGGCCAACCTTGTTGGGGTGAGATGGTGTCTCATTGTAGTTTTAATTTGAATTTCTTTAATAGCTAATGATCGTGAGCAATTCTGCATGTGTTGTTCAGCTGCCTGGATGTTCTCTTTAGAGAAATGTCTGTCTATCTCCTTTGCTCATCACTTAATTGGATTACTTATCCTTTTCTTGCTGGTATTTTGTAATATCTTATAGATTATGGAGATCAGACGTTGGTCTGACATAGAGTTGCCAAATATTTTTTCCCATTCTGTAGGTGGTGTTTTAATTCTTTTGATGAAGACTTTGGCTGAGCAGAAGTGTTTGATTCTTAGTAATTCCCATTTATCTATTTTGTCTTCTGATGAATGTGCTTTGTTGGTCAGATTTTGAAGTCGGTCTATATTGTGTATTAAAACTTCCATTGTTGATCCTATTTTATTTTGGATGAGCTTTATCATTTTAGATTTTATATTTAGGTCTTTTATCCAATTTGAGTTGGTTTTCACATAAGGCGTGAGATATGAGTCTTGTTTCAATTTTTTGTAGATGGATATCCAATTTTGCCAGCACCATTTGTCAAAGAGACTGGTCTTAAAATCTTAGGGCCTTCGTCAAATATCAGCTGATCGTAGGAAGATGGTGGCATCTCTGGAGTCTCTACTCTGTTCCATTGGTCTATATGTTTCTTTTTGTACCAGTACCAGGCTGTTTTCACAACTGTGGCAGTGTAACAGATTCTAAAGTCAGATAGTGAGAGGCCTCCCGGTGTGTTCTTCTTCAGTAGTGCTTAACCAGGGCTCCTTCCCTTTCCAAACAAAGTGGATGATTTGTTTCTCTATCTCATTAAAAAATGTCGCTGGAATTTGTATTGGGATTGCATTACATAAGTAGATTGCTTTGGGCAAAATAGACATTTTCACTATGTTGAGTCTTCCTATCCATGAGCAGGGCAGATTAGTCCACTAATGTAGGTTTCTCTTAGCTTCTTGTAGTGAAGTCTTGTAGTTCTTTTTGTAAAGATGTCTTATGCCTCTAGTTAGATTTATTCCTAGGTATTTTATCTTCTTGGGGGCTATAGTAAATGGAATTGATTTGGCGGTTTCTTCTTTAATAATCTCATTCTTGGTATAAAAGAATCCTACTGATTTACTTATGTTTATCTTATATCTCGATACTTTGCTGAACTCCTCTGTTAGTTCCAATAGTTTACTAATGGATTCCTTTGGATTCTCTGTATAAACAATCATATCATCTGCAAAGAGGGAGATTTTTACTTCTTCATTGCCAATATAGATGCCCTTTATTTCTTTGTCTTGTCTAATTGCTCTGGCTAGAACTTCTAGCACAATGTTGAATAGCAGTGGTGAGAGTGGGCATCCTTGTATAGTTCACGTTCTCAAAGGGAATTCTTTCAGTCTTTCACCATTCAGGATGATGAAGGCAGTTGGTTTTGCATAGATGCTACTGATTACATTGAGAAATTTCCCCTCTATTCCTATTTTTCTGAGAGTTTTAAGCATGAATTGGTGTTGAACTTTGTCAAGTATGTGACTTTATTAGCCTGCACTGAAAGTTAATCCAACAAACTGACGTATACCCAAATCATTGTTTAGTTTCTTTGAAATAGTGTGAAAGGATACATTTGTTGAAATAATTCAGCATGATCAGAATTTGTACAGATTATGCCCTACAACTGTGTCTTATAAAATTTATGTCCCATAAAAATATATGCCTGGATTTGAAGCATTGTAGCTAAGTATTCCACCACATGTGTATCAGTTTATGACACTATGGGGGCTAGCATGTTACTGTGGTGCTGGAAGATGTGCCATTCATATTTCAAATAGCAGAAGGGTCATCCATGATAGCCAGGTTCCAGGGAAGCTTTCAAATCCTGGCTCACCTTCCAGACTAAGATACACTAACAAGAAGGATGTGTTGGTGTACTTCTTAAAATACTGGCAGTTGAAAACCTTAAGAATAGCAGCAGAACACTGTCTAATATAGAGGTGGAAGATGAGCAGCTCAAACTGGAAGACATTCAAAATACGACTAGGGAATAGCTGACTCCTCAAAGTAAAGTTGGCCTAAATGATGTGGATCTTCATTTACTGATGCAATGGCTCAAAATGAGAAGAAACAGTAGCAAACACCTGTTAATAATCAGAACATGGAATGTACAAAACATGGAAGTAGGAAAATTGGAAGTCATCAAAAATGAAATGGTATAAGTAAAGAACAATATTCTTAGCATTAATAAGCTGAAATGGACTTACATTGGTCATTCTGAATCAGACAGTCATATGATCCACTATGCTGGGAAATGACAAATTGAAGAGGAATGTCATCACATTAATCATCAAAAAGAACATTTCCATATCTATTCTGAAGTACAATGCTGTCAGGGATAGGATAGTATCCATACACCCATACATCTATGAGGAAGAACAGTTAACAGGACTATTATACAAATTTATGTGCTTACCATTAATGCCAGCAATAGGGAAACTGAAAATTTTTACCAGCTTCTGCAATATGAAACTGATTAAACATGCAATCTGGATGCATTGATAATTACTGGTGATTGGACATGAAAGTTGTGAAAGTTGGAAATAGAATAAGGATCATTAGTGTAAACAGCTTTGGTGATAGAAACTACACTGGGGAATGAAAGGTAGAATATTGGAAGACTAATGACTTATGCAGATGATACAATCTTGTTTGCTGAAAGTAAAGAGGACTTGAAGCAATTACTGATGAAGATAAAAGACTATAGCCTTCAGTATGCGTTACACCTCAACAGAAAGAAAACAGAAATTCTCACAACTGACCCAATAAACAATATCATGATAAATGCAGAAAAGACTGAGGTTGTCAAGGATTTCCTTGGATCTGAATCAACATCCATGGAAGCAGCAGCCAATAAATCAAATAAGGAGGTGGAGAAAACATGGCACCCTAGACAGATGCAGAGGACTTGAAGCAATTACTGATGAAGATAAAAGACTATAGCCTTCAATATGCGTTACACCTCAACAGAAAGAAAACAGAAATTCTCACAACTGACCCAATAAACAATATCATGATAAATGCAGAAAAGACTGAGGTTGTCAAGGATTTCCTTGGATCTGAATCAACATCCATGGAAGCAGCAGCCAATAAATCAAATAAGGAGGTGGAGAAAACATGGCACCCTAGACAGATGCATCATGACATCTCTCTGCAGCAAAAGTCTCAAAAGCTACGTACAACAGATACAAATGTCAATACAAAGCATCAAATGAAGAGGTAAAGAACTAGATCATACACTGAATGAAAGAAGAAACTGAACAAAAGCAAATAAGGAGACGGTTACCTGCCACCTAACGCAGCAAAGCTTCACCATTTTGGAGCACAGGAAAGCAACTTAACAGAGCTCCCAACAGGACACATAGCATCCAACAAATACGCCACTCCATCCCTTCCTGCTAGACTTTGCAATGTTGTCATGGCTAGAAAATTTATGCATCAAACCTGAGACTGCACCAGGCTTCTACTGCCCCTCCCCACCTGCCACTCAACCAGCTGCTGAATAGAGGGAAGCAAGCTGGTCTCACTTCCCAGCTGACACATCTACCTCTCTAGTGAGGGGCTGTGAATACTCTCATATCACCAACACCAGGGGGCAGACAGTCCCTGCCCAAGTGACCCTCAGTCATTTCACCAAACTAGTGTACAGCAAAGCAAGCTTGCCCTGCCTGCTGCTGCTGCTCCCAACAGGGCAAGGAGGGGAGAACTACTGTGCCCACAGACAAGCAAGCAGCAAAGCATATTCAGCCCACCCCATTCTGACATATCAAAAAGACAAAGAAACAAGGTGAGACAAATGAATATACAACAAATACAGAAAATAGTTCTTATGTATCAGAGACGGTTGGTAATATTAAAATGCAAAAAAAGCAGGACAAGATCGCTTTAGGAGTGACCAAAATAAACCAATGCTCTTCCATTAAAAAAAAATACAGTGAAACTACCTGATATGTAATTCAAAATACTGCTGTTCAGAGCTGTCCAAGAGATCAGAAAAGAGATCAAAGAAAACCAAGAATGAAACAAAACACAAAATCACAGAAAACACAGGCAAGACAAACTAACAAAACAAATTAAAAAAGCAAGAAAAACAAAGTAATAAAAGAATTCAGGACAATAATACAAGAGTAAAGCACCAAAATAAATAAACAATTGGAAATCACACAAAAACAACAGCTAGAAACTCCAAAGATAAACAACAAAATTTCAGGAATGGACAACTGAATAGAAGGTTTTGGAAGTAAACTTGAAACAACGGCAGACAGAATCAGCAAGACTGAAGACAAACTCATGGCCATTTTACTTGGAAGGAAGAATAAAGGAGAGAGTGAAGAAAAATGAAGAAAACCTAAGAATTATGTGGCGCACAATTAACAGCAAGAATTTTCGCATGATCGGAGTTTCAGAGTCGGGCTTCAAAATGTTGTTAGGTGCTGTTGAGTTGGTCCTTACTCATAGTGACTGTATGCATAACAGAACAAAACACTGCCTGGTTCTGCACCATGCCCACAGTCATTTTTACACTTAAGCCTATCACTGCAGCCACTGTGTCAATCCATCTTATCAAGGGTCTTACTCTTTTTCACTGATCCTTCACCCTACCAAGCATGATGTCTTTTTCCAGGGACTGATTCCTCCCGACAATGTGTCCAAAGTATGTAGGACACAGGCTCAGTATCTTTGCTTCCAAGGACCACTCTGGTTGTAGTTCTTCTGGTATACATACGTTTGTTCTTTTGGCAGTCCATGGTATGTTCAATATTCTCCTCCAACACCGCAAAATACATTAAAAAAAAAAACTCTAGCAGCACTGAAAAGAAAAACTGGCAATTCCACAAAGACAGTAGGAAATTTCAACACACTACTCTTGATAAGGGAAATAACATCTAGAAAGAAATTCAACAAAAAATACAGAAGACCTAAAAACCACAATAAACCAGCTTGACCTCATAGATATATGTAGAACACTCTACCCTACAGGAGCAGATGGACTATTCCCCAGAATAGACTACATATTAGGCCACAAGGCAACTCACAAGACAATCCAAAGCAGAGAGATAATACAAAGCATCTTCTCTGATCACAGTGCCATCAAAGTAGAAATTAATAACAGGAAGAGCATGGAGGTAAATCAAATACATGGAAAATGAACACACCTTGCTTTAAAACCACTGAGTAATAGAATAAATTAAAAAATGGAACAAAATAAGTCCCTGGAATCAAATGACAATGAAAATGCGTCATACCAAAACCTTTAGGATTGAGTAAAGGCAATGCTCAGAGGTCAATTTCTCATAATAGATGCACACAGCAAAAAAGAAGAAAGGTATAAAATCAAAATGGTAGCTTCACAACTTGAACAACAACAACAAAAGAAAACACAAGTCCAATGCCACTGAGTCAATTCCAACTCACAGCAACCCTGTAGGACACAGTAGCATTGCCTAACGAGGTTTCCAGAAAGCACCTGCTGGATTTGAACTGCTCCCCTTTAACCACTGGGCCACCAGGGTTTCTACTCAAACAAATAGAAAAGACTAAAAGAAGGACACAGCCACTGGAAGAAAGGAAATAATGAAGATCAGGGCAGAAATAAATGAAAATGGGGCATAGAAAAGCAATAGAGCCAACAAAACCAAAAGTTGGTTATTTGAAAAGACCAACAAAATCAACAAGTCACTGGCCAAACTGACAGAAGAAAATCAGGAGAGGAAGCATGTAACCCTAAATCAAATGAAATGCAGGATGTTGCACCAGAACAACTGAAATAAAAAGGACCATCACAGAATATTATGAAAAACTGTACTCCAACAAATTTGAAAGCCTGCGGAAATAGATTTCTAGAAACACGCTACTTACCTAAACTAACACAAACTGGAGTAGAAAATCTGAACAGACGTACAACAAGAAAATAAATTGAAAAAGACAAGAAACAGAAACTCCCAACAAAAAAGAAGTCCTGGTCCAGATGGATTCATTGAAGAATTCTACCAAACATTCAGAAAAAAATTCATATCACCATGACTCAAACTGTTTCAAAACAGAAAAAAAAGAGAGACTTTGGAATTCATTCTATGGAATCAGCATATTAAAACCAGGCAAAGGCACCACAAAAAAAAAGGAAAGTGCAGACCAATAATCACTGATAAATAAAAATGCAAAAACTCTCAACAAAATTCTGTTCAATAGAATTCAGCATCACATCAAACAAATAATACCCCACAATGAAAAGAGCTTCAAACAGGTCTGCAAAGATGGTTCAACATTATAAAGTCGATCAATATTATGATATTTTTTCCTGATTTCCTTTCTGAAGTTCTTTTCGTTGGTGTATAGGAATCCAATTGATTTTTGTAGGTTGCTACACTGCTAAATCTTTCTATTAGTTCCAGTAGTTTTCTTAAGGAATCTTTGGGGTTCTCTACGTATGCAATCACCTTGTCTGTGGGAAGTGATAGTTTTAATTTTTCCTTACCAGTTTGGATGATCTTTTTTGTTTGTTTGTTTATTTTATTGCTGTAGCTAGAAATTACAGCATAATGTTAAATAGGAATGGTGCTAAAGGGCATCCTTGTCTTGTTCCTATTCTCAGGAGGAACATTTTCAGCCTCTCCTTGTTAAGCGTGATAATGGCTGTTGGTGTTTATAGATGGCCTTTAAGGAATTTCCCTTCTATTCCTTTTTCACTGGGAGTATTTATCATGCATGGGTGTTGGTTCTTATGAAATTTTTTTCTACATTGATTGAGATGATCATGTGATTCTTTTGTTGTATTTCTTTATAATTAAAACTAATAAGGGGCTTCCAAATTGGTAATGAAGAAGTAAAGCTATCACTATTCACAGATTAGATGGTCAAATATGTAGAGAACCCCAAAGATTCCTTAAGAAAACTACTGAACCAATAGATTCAGCAGTGTAGCAGGATATAATACTAACCTACAAAAATCAAAAAGGAAATCAGGAAAGCAATAGCATGATATTAATAGCACAATAGCCTAATCAGGGATGTAAGACACCTATTCAAAGAACACTACAGAACACTATTGCAAAAAACCAAAAAATATCTACATAAATAGAAAAACATACCATATTCATGGATAGGCCAACTCAATGTTGCGAACACGTCAATTCTACCAAAATCAATCAACAAATACAATGCAATCCTCATCCAAATACAAACAGCATTCTTTAAGAAGATTTTAAAAACCTAGTCATTAACTTTATTGAAAGAGTTCCTGGATAAGCAAAGCATTATTGAAGAAGAAAAACAAAGTAAGGGGCCTCACACTATCTGACTTCAGAAATTACTGTATAGCTGTGGTAGTCAAAACCATCTAGTACTTGTACAACAATAAACATATTGACCAAGGAAACAGAATCAAGAACGTACTTGTAAATCTACTACCTACAGTCATGCAACTTTTGACTAAGTGGAGAAAAGACAGTCTTTTTAACAAATGATGCTGGCAAAACTGAATGTCCATCTGTAAAAAAATAAATAATAGGACCCTATACATCACGTCATATACTAAAACTAATTCAAACTAGATCAAAGGCCTAAATATAAAGCCAAAAACTATAATAATCATGAATGAAAAAGTAGGGGTCTTAGTGCATGGCACAGATAGGATACGTAATTAACATCACACAAACATCAGAAGATAGGCTAAATAACTGTGATCTTCTAAAAATTAAATTTTTAGGTGCATCAAAAGACTTCACCAAAAGAATAAGAAGAGAACCTACAGACTGTGGGAAAAAAATTGACTGTGATGTATTCAACAAAGACTAACAAAGACGAACCTCTAAACTCTATAGAAAAATCTAATGCCTGTACAGCAAATAATCCAGTTTAAAAATGGGAAAAGGAAATGAACAGACCCTTCACCAAAAGAAAACATTCAAACACATGAGGAATTAAGTGCTTGGAATCACTAGTTAATTAGAGAAATGCAAGTCAAAACTACAAGAAAACATCTCCCCTTGACATTACTGGCACAAATTGAAAAATAAATAACAAATGTTGGAGAGGCTGTGGGGAGATTGGAACTTTTGTGTGCTGCTGATGGGAATGTAAGATAGTACAACTTATTTAAAACGATATGGAAACTCCTTAAAAGCTAGAAATAGAAATACCATATAATCCAGCAATTCCATTCCTAGGAAGATACTCTAGAGAAATAAGAACCATCATACAAACAGACATAGGGATACCTATGCTCATTGCAGCATTATTCACAAGAGCAAAAAGAAGGACATAAACTAACTGTCCATCAACACATGAATGCAAAAGGATAAACAAATTACATTACATAGATGCAGTGGAACACTATGCAGCAATAAAGAACAACGATGAATCTGCAAAACATCTCATGACATGAACTGATCTGGAGGGCATTATTCTGAGTGAAATAAGTGAGTCAGAGAAGGACAAATATTGTATAAGAACTCTATTACTAAAACTCAAGAAAAGGTTTACATACAGAGAAAAATAATCTTTGATGGTTACCAGAGAGGTGAATTAACTAGATAGCAGACAAGTGTTAACTTTGGGGAAAGGGAAGACAACATACAACATAAGAAAGGGAAAGTAAGCACAACTCGACCAAGGCAACACCACAGAATATTCATGTTGCTGTTGTTAGGTCCCATTGAGTCAGTTTCAACTTACAGCAACTCTCTCTACAAAGTACAACACACTGTCCAGTCCTGTGCCATACTCACAATTGTTACACTTGAGTCTTTTATTGTAGCCATGGTGTCAATCCATCTCTTTGAGGGTGTTCCTCTTTTCTGCTGCCCTTCTACCTTACTAGGCCTCCAGGGACTGGTCCCTCTGGGTAACACGTCCGAAGTACATGAAACAGTCTCACCATCTTTGCTTCTAAAGAGTATTCTGTCTGTACTTCTTCCAAGACAGATTCTTCATTCTTTTGGTAGTCTGCATTATGGTCAATGTTCTTCACCAGCACCACAATTCAAAGGCATCAGTTCTTTTGTCTTCCTTATTTATCGTCCTGATTTTCCATGCATATAAGATGATTCAAAGAAGCTTCCTAGACACATACACTCACATTCAGGGACCCTGTTACAGGGGCTTAGGGCTGGGGACCACAGTCTCAAGGGACATCTGGGTCAATTAGCATAACCTTCATAAAGAAAATGTTCTACATCCCACTTTGGAGAGCAGCATCTGGAGTCTCAAAAGTTTGCATGCAGCCATCTAAAATGCATCTACCTGTCCCATCACATTCAGAGCAAAGAATAATATAGAAAACCAAAGATGCAAGGAAAATGTCAGTCCAAAAACTAATGGACCACATGAAACACAGCCTCCAGCAGTCTGAGCCCAAAAGAAATAGATGGTGCCTGGCTACCACCACTCTGACAGGGATCACAATAGCAAGTTCTGGACAGAGCAGAAAAATGTAGAACAAGCTGTAAATTCACAAAAAAGACCAGACTTGTTGACCTGACAGACTAGAGGAGCCTCTGAAACTATCAGCCATAGACATCTTGCTAACTCAGAACTGAACTCATGCCCAAAGTCCACCTTTCAGCCAAACATTAGGCAGGCCTATAAAACAAACAATACACACATGAGGAACACGCTTCCTAATTCTTTTGGAGACTCAACAGACGACATCTTGTATATAGTTTTTTTTAAATATTTTATTGTGCTTTAAATAAAAGTTCACAGTCCAAGTCAGTTTGTCACACAAAAAGTTGCACTCAACTCAACTGCTATGCAAGTCTAGCTGATCTCCCCACCCTTTGACAGCACATGCCTCCTTTCCACTCTATTTCCTGTGTCTATTCAATCAGCTCCTGTCCCTCTAGGATTGCTGGATCACATGGTACTTCCACATGTAGCTTTTTAAGAAAGCACGAATTCGATTTCCAAAGTGGTTGTATATTTTACATTCCCACCAACAGTGTAGAAGTGTTCCAGTCTCTGCAAAGCCTCTGCAGCATTCATTGTTTTGTGTTTTTCGAATTAAAACCAGCCTTCTTGTGGTGAGATGGTATCTCATTGCAATTCTGATTTGCATTTCTCTAGTGGCTAATGATCATGAGCATTTCCTCATGTATCTGTTAGTCACCCGGATGCCCTGTTTGGTGAAGTGCCTGTTGTTATCCTTTGTGTGTTGCTTAATTAGGTTATTTGTCTTTGTTATTGAGATTTTGCAGTACCTTTTAGATTGTAGAAACTAGACATGGATTTGTGCTAGCCAAAATTTTTTTCCCAGTCTGTGGGCCTTTTACTCTTTTGGTGAAGTCTTTTGATGAGCCTGTGTTTGATTTTTAGAAGTTTCTAGTTATCTAGTTTCTCTCCTGCTGCTTGCGCATTGTTGGTAATGTTTCATAGTCTGTTTGTGCTGTGTACTAGATCTCCCAGCATTGCCTCTAATTTCATTTCCATGATTTTTATTGTTTTAGATTTGATATTTAGGCCTTTGATCCACTTTGACTTAGTTTTAGTGCATGGTGTGAGACATGGATCTTGTTTCATTTTTTGCAGATGGATGTCAAGTTATACAAACACCATCTGTTAAAAATCTCTCTTTTCCTCAGTATACGAACTTTGGGCCTTTGTCAGCTTTATCAGCTTTATCATCATAGGTGGATGATTTCACATCCAGATTCTCAATTCTGTTTCATTGGTCTATGTATCTGTTGCTGTACTAGTAACAGGCTGTTCTGACTACTGTGGCAGTATATGTGTATAAATTTTTTTATAAGAAACTAATTGCACTGTAAACTTACACCTAAAACACAACTAAAAACTTGAAAAAAATCTTCAAAGGATTTTTTTTCTTTCTTTTTTACTTGGATCCACAATCAACACCCATGGAAGCAGCAGTCAAGAAATCAAGCGATTTCTCAAACTGGGCAAATGTGCTGCAAAAGACCTCTTTAAATGTTGAAAAGCAAAGACACTACTTCAAGAACTGAGGTGCGAGTCATGACACTTTCAATCATCTTATACACCCGGAAAATCTGGACAAGGAATAAGGAAGACTTATTCATTTGAATTATGGTGCTGGCAAAGAATATTGAACATACCATGGAGTACCAGAAGAACAAACAAATCTGTCTTAGAAGAAGCACAGCCAGGGTACTCCTTGGAAGCAAGGATGGCGAGCCTTCATCTCACTGATTTTGGACACATCATCAGGAGAGACAAGTCCCTGGAAAAGAATATCATGCTTCGTAAGGTAGAGGGTCATCGATAAAAAGGAAGATTTTTCAAAGAGATGGATTGACGCAGTGGCTGCAGCAATGGGCTGAGACAAGCAATCTCTGAGAGGATGGCTCAGGACCTGGTAATGCTTTGTTCTGGTGTACACAGGGGCACTGTGAGTCAGAATCGACTCAATGCCACCTAACAGCAACAACAACAAAAAAATGCTAACACACTATTTCCATTAGCACTTTTAAAAGGATTTTTGAAAATTGTATTAATTTCTAGAGGAGATAAAAAAGCAAATTATAATGGGTATTAATCTCAATCTGTATGCCCAAGTATCAAAGAAATATAACTTCATTTTTTAAATTTCTGTTTCTATTTTGAGTTTTCATCTCCCAGGAAAATGGCTTGAATTCTTTGGGGGTTCCCCTCACTCCTTTCTCGTTGTGTCATTGTTCCATGATGGTGCCAAAGTCAAAGGACTATGGATCACCATCTGATTCTAAGCATCCTGTGTACCCAGTTTACAGTGATGTCCACTATTGCAGTCAGCATGCCTCTTACACTCCTACCCTACACCAGGGCACAAGAATCTCTGCAAGGCTGTCTAGGATCTCATAAAACAAACAAAATCCGCTGCTTTCAAGTTGATTCTGACTCATAGTGACCCTACAGAACAGAGTAGAACCACCCCATAGTTTCCAAGGAGCACCTGATGAGTAGTTGGCAGACATAGCACTTAGCCACTATTCCACCACGGCTTCCAGGATCCCATATACATAGGCAAATCTTAAAGCTACTTCCTTTCAGGGTTTTGACACTGCCCTCTTTGCTTCAAGCCCCACATACCTTTGAGCATTCATCTCTTCTCATCCTCATAGTTTGGAGAATATTTTCAGTTTCACAGTTTTAGGCAGACATCTTGCCTATACTCCAGATTTAACTTCTTAAGAACAGAGCCCAGAATGCCTTGCAGACTTGTGCTTTCCAGCGTACCACATCCCTATCTTAAGATAAGGAGCTCGGAGTGGACCACCAGTTTGAAGAAAGAAAGAAAAAAGAGAAGTATAAGAAGAATAAAAAACGTAGGTAAGTATCGGAATGCTATCAGGTCACATTTTTACTTTTTTAGGATTTACATGGATTCTTAGACACTTTCTTGCATAATTTTTTTTCTGTCATCATCATCCCATCTATTGATGCCAACTGATACAAGTTGGCAAAGTCAGGTTCTAATTCCAACTCCATTTTCCTCAATTTAGTATTTCCCTCTACCATGGGTTTATTTTGTCATAATATCAAGGATCCTGAGGCCTGAAAATGAAAACTAACTCTGACCCACAAAAATCAAGACATCTGATGATCTTAACTAAGGTAGGAGTACAGGGAATTCCCTGTACTAGTAACTTCTAATCAATTAACATCTGTGGGCAGGGATTTACTTATATAGAATGACATTCATTGCCAGCCAAGCCAGGTGCCTTCAAGTTGGACATTCATTGCAGTGGTTAGTAACCCTAACCACTGCTATACCAGGGCTCCCTGTGTGTATATATGCACACTTACCAATTAACAACAACAACAAAAAGTGAGTATTTTCTGCCTGGACAGGTGGAGCTCTTTATTCAGTAAGACAGATGGTGGCCACAGAACCACCTGGTTATCAATCAATAGCCAAGCTAGTTAATATATTATGGTGTCTGTTTGCCTTTCTGTCTCTTTAGTGATAAAACATAAGTTTACATACACCATGGCATTTACAACCTTGGAGTCCCAGAGTAGTACCGGCAGTCAATATACTTAGCTGCTAACCAAAGGTTGGAAGTTGAAGCCCATCCAGAGGCACCTCAGAGGAGAGTCCTGATGATCTACTTCTGAATACTCAGCTACTGAGAACCACATGGAACACATTCTACCCTGACACACCTAGGTTGCCATGGATCAGAATCAACTAATTTTTTGTTACTCTTTTTTTTCCCCTCATTTTCTTCTCCTTATACAGGTAAGCCAAAAATTACCAGGCTCTGGAGAGACAGAGCTTGCTGGCAAGAAAAACAGAATATTCCTGCCAACCAAGTGTGAGTCCTCCATTGTTGTTGTTATTGTCAGGTATGATCGTGGCGGTGCCGACTCACAGCGACCCTGCGCACAACGGAACGAAACACGGCCCAGCCTTGCACACAGCATGAGTTTTTATGCATAAGCCCATTGCTGCAGCCACTGTATCAATCCATCTCATTCAGCATCTTCCTCTTTTTCACTGACCCTCCACTCTTTCACGCATGATGTCCTTCTCCAGGGACTGATCCCACCTGACAACATGTTCCAAGTAGACAGTCTCATCATCTTTGATTACAAGGAGCACTCTGGTTGTACCTCTTCCGGAACAGATCTGTTGAATCCTCCATAGACTTGGCAATGTCTGTTACGGAGAGCAACTGGTAGGCTAGGCTGGAGAAACCTGTGGACTGACTGGAGCAGGCTTGAAAATTTCATATGTAACCCTTATTTGGCCGCAGTATCATCCCTTACATATCTGGGTTTAAACATAATTCACACAGCCCTAATCACAGTCTTAAATTTTGCCTCTTGAATTGATTATCTACTTCTACCTTGTAATATTATAAAAGGATTTGAATCAGCATGTTGCAGTTCTTCAAAACAGCAACAAGAAAATTTGTATCATGTGTAAGTGAGGAAGTTGGGACTAGAGTAAGGAAGGAAAATAAGAGTAAAAAAAAAAATTCAAGCCAGGTTGAGGTTATTATCGTGAATGTCGGCTCTTCTGAAATAGACTTAGTCGCCAGAGGCAAGATGCACACCTGACTTTTAAGGTCCTGAGAGCCAAAACAAAGAAGAAACAGATCAGTTACACAATTTATGGAGAATGGAAAACAAAAACAAACTAGTTTCTCATGATGAACACAGTTATTTCCTGATACGAAGGCCTGGTAGACATTTCTCACATGGTCCTAAAAAGAAATGGTGTAAAGCAGTGGAGACTGTCTTCAGCACACCCCTGCAGTAATGCAAATTACACAAGACTTTCAGAGGTTCTGTTCTTTGTATGTAATACAAAGCTAAAGGGCAGTTAAAAAAAACCACAAAACCAAAATTACTGTAATGGAGTCGACTCCTGTGCATAGACCAAGAGGCAGAAATTTGAACAGAACAAGAGGACACTGCATGAGTCAAAATCAGGAGAGGTGTGCTTCACCACATTTATTCAGTCTCTTTGCTGACAAAATAATCCAAAAAGCTGGACTACATGAAGAAGAACGAAGCACCAGGATTAGAGGAAGACTGATTAATGACCTGTGACAGGCAGATGGCACAACCTTGCTTGCTGAAAACAAAGAGGACTTAAAGCACTTAGTGAGAAAGATGGAAGACCACAGGCTTCAGTATGGATTACACCTCAACATAAAGAAAACAAAAAGCCTCCCAGCTGGACCAATAAGCAACTTCATGGTAAATGGAGAAAAAACTAAGATTGTCAAGGATTTCCATTTTACTTAGATCCACAATCAACACCCAAGGAAGCAGCAGTCAAGAAATCAAATGATATACTGCATTGGGTAAATTTGCTGTGAAAGACTTCTTTAAAATGTCCAAAACCAAAGATGTTACTATTGGGAGTAAGCTGTGCCCGAAGGAAGGCATGGCATTTTCAACTGCCTCATATGCATGCAGAAATTGGGTAATGATTAGGAAGATTGAAGAAGAACCGATACCTTTGAATTACAGTGTTGGCAAAGAATGTTGAATATGCTATAGATTGCCAGAAGAGTGAATAAGACTGTCTTGGAAAAAGTACAACCAGAATACGCCTTAAAAGAGAGGTTGGTTAGATTTTGTCTAACATACTTTACATATATTATTAGGGGGGACCAATCTCTGGAGAAAGACATCATGCTAGAAAAGGTAAAGTGTCAGCAAAAAAGAAGACTGAACAAAATGGACTGACACGGTGGCTGCAACAACAGACCCAAAGATAGCAACACTTGTGAGACTGGTGCATTACTGGGCAGTGTTTCATCCTGTTATACATAGATAGGGTCACGATGAGTTGGAACCAACTCAGCTCCTAACAACAGCAAAACTATGCTAATCCATTGCCACCTGGACTTAGGATATAATTTTGAGGCTTTCCCTGAAGATTCAGAGTGTCAGAGATCAGACATAAAAGAAAGTTAACCAAGTTACAGTTCTCAGCACCAAATATGGGAACATGCCCCCTCTGGTACTCTGGCTATATGGCAAAAGACAATACTGGGCAAGAGAGGCATGGTAGAGCCAACCGATCCAGACCTTTTTATAACTCCAAACAGAACTAAAAATAACTGAGTCAGATAGAAGAAGAAAAATAAAGGAGCTGCAAGTGAAGCCAAGCTCAGCTCCAGGAATAAAGGGGGCTCTTACCCACCATAGTCATAATTCTTCACTAAACATGTCTGGGACTGGTGCCATTTCACCTTCTGAATACCTCTACTCTACTGGATCTGACCCGTAAACCTCTGTGAGAAGATGGGGCTGTCAAGTTTCCCATAGAACTGATGAGATGGAACAGAGCCTAGATCCAAAGGGTGGAGTCAGGCGGGCCAGCACAAAGAGACCAGATTTTTACCCAACAGGTTCTTGATGACTCAATTAACCTGTAAATCAGGATGTTCATAACCTGTCTGATGTACTTGGGTTACTTCCTCATTCTACAGTCAGTTGTGGAGAGATAGTCCAGTCATAGTACAACACCCTCTTAGGGTCAGCAATTAACGTGCCTATGATTTGCAAAAAATATCTTTAGTAGACACAGTAACCTTAACCAGTTGCTTTCATGTTGATGCCAACTCATGGCCACCCCATGTGAGTCAGAATAAAAATGTGCTCCCTAGGGATTTCAGCTCCTAATTTTTGGAATTAGATCACTAGGCCTTTCTTACAAGATGCCTCTGGGTGGACTTGAACCTCCAAACTTTTGGTTAGCAGCTGAGTGCGTAAACTATTTACACTATCTGGGGACTCCAGTAAGCACATTAATACCCAAGAGTTAAAAGAAAAACAAGATAGATACCATATTTTCCATGAGGGAACCAAAAACTCTAACTAGTATAAAAAGTTTCCTTGGTGAGAACAGAAGCATGTCACACAAGTTGAGATAATCTCAAGAGATGTTTCTTTTTTTTATTTAACAGAGAATTCATTGAAAATTTAACTACTTCCTTGTTAAAAGATTCCCAACTTTCTGTTCATTGGAACCCTGGTAGGGCAATGGTTAAGATCTTGGCTGCAAACCAAAAGATTGGTAGTTTAGATCCACTGGCTGCTTCTTGGAAATGCTATGGGGAAGTTTTGCTCTGTCCTCTGGGGTCACTATGAGTCAGAAACTACTTAATGACCATAGCAACTGAGTTTTTCTAGCACCAGAGAAGACCGTTTAGCCAGTAATTATGTCTAGCCTCAGTCTTGTAATTAGTGAGCACTATGAACTCAAATTGAGTCTCAATTTCCTCAACTATAAAATAGAGGACTTGATCAAGGTCACTTGAATGACTGCAAACACCTACATTGACTGGTTGCCCCTTTTCCTGATGAGAAAGTTGTGAGATCTATGAATTCACTTGTTCTGCACTTGCTGGGCTGCTCTTGTATCCTAGACCCTGTGAGATTTCATAGGCAGCAGCCAAGATGACAGTCTCTGCCAGGGAAGAGATTACAGTGAGACTGTGGAGAAGATAAACAGAGACTGGACAAGGTCTGTCAATTAAGTCCACGAAGCTATTGCTCTGTATGCTTCATAGCTCACTGCTGAGTATCACCATTGTCACCTTTGAAGTGTTCCCCTTGAGAAGCTATGCACTGACACCAGAGCCTAGTCCACTCTCCAAAGCAATTTTGGAATCTTTCTGGAATGGCCATTGCGCACAGCGGCCTGGCAGCAAGTTCATGAACTTAATTGTATAGCAGCCTGTGAGAGAGTCTTTAGCCAGTAAACAAACAACTGTATTGGAACATCCTCCCTGCTCACCTGATCTGGCTCCCAGTGACTTTTTTCCTTACCCGAAGATAAAGGAAATATAGAAAGGAAGACGTTTTGATGACATTCAGGGCATCAAGGGTAATATAACAACAGCTGATGACCATTCCAGAAAAAGAGCTCCAAAATGGTTTTAAAGGGTGCATGAGGCACTGGCATCAGTGCATAGCCTCCTCAGGGGAGGACTTGGAAGGCGACTGTAGTGATATTCAGCAATGAAGTCTGTAGCACTTTTTCTAGGGTGAGTTCCAGTACCTGTCCCACCCTTGTACACGTAATAGCTCAGAGAGCAGGACCGTGTCGTTCAATCCAAGTGCTGAGGGAAGTCACAGAATGTGCCTGGAGTGTGGGTCTTCGTAGTAATACTGGAGGTGGATTGGTAAAAAGAGCAGGAATTGACAGCCCTGCCAAATGACACTGTATGAGCAGTGACATGGAGGTCAATGTTAGAGTAAGAAAGAGACATGAATGACACTAAAAAGATCCACCTGGAGGAGACTTCTGAGACAGAGGCTGGCTCAGAAGGAGAACTTTGAGTACTGAGTAGTAGCCTGAAGAATTTAAAATAGGGTCCATAGATGACAGAAATTTCCAGTTTCCAGGTTATAGAACATCATTTGGGGAAAAAAAGAAGTGTGTGAGGATGCCTTTGGTTTTCAGGAAGACCTCGAAAGGTGGAACCCAGCCAAGTAACGTTGGTGGTAATACCAAAAGGGGAGTCATGAAAGCTGTGATGGTCTGGTTCCTGAGGAAACAGAAAGGAAGGGTGAGTTTGGGGGAACTTTTGAAATCATAACTGCCAGTGGGTTTGATCAGTTCCCGGCAATACTGACCCAGGGATTCTGCCCAACAGGCTCTTTAGGTTGGGGGTGCCAGCCTCTCAGAAGTATCACGACAAGACCTCCTTCATTGTCTGTTAGGTTTGACTTGCTGATGCTCTATTACAGTCTTTAGGAGTTCCTCTGTAAGTATACATTTTGGGCAGTCCCCAGGTCACAAACGTCTGACTTACATACAACCCTTAGTTATGAAGCAACCTCCATAAAGCCTATTATATTAAAATCTTACTTACAAAGGTCTGACAACTAAGTCCACAAGCTTAATTGTTCTAAGTGTTGCATACCTCACTGTTGAATATCACTGATGCCAGCACCTAGTCCACCTTTCAAAGCCATTTTGGAATTCTTTGTGGAACAGCCATTGCACAAAGTGGCAAGTTCCCAAAGTTAATTGTATAGTTGTCTGTGAGAGAGTTTTTACCCAGTAAACAAATAACTATTGGAACACCTTCCCTACTCACCTGATCCAGCCCCCAATGACTTTTTTCTTTACCCAAAGAGAAAGGGAATATTGAAAGGAAGACATTTTGATGATGTTTAGGACATCAAGGGTAGTACAATGACAACTCCAATGGCCATTCCAGAAAAAGAGTTCCCTCATTGCTTTGAAGGGTAGACTAGGCACTGGTGTCGGTGCACAGCTTCCCAAAGTGAGTACTTCGAAGGTGAGTGTAGTGAGTTTGAGACCTTAACAGGCAGTCCTTGTGCAATGGTTCACAATAACAAACAAATACTACTTTTCAACATGCATCAGAACATTTTTATTATTGTTACTGTGTCATGCTAAAGATGTTTTAGTGTATCTGAAAGTGTTCTTTAATATTTTTGTGCATAGAAAAGTAGACTATATGCTATGACAGTTGACTGATGTTAGATATGTACCGAATTTAACTGCTCTAACTTGTATACAAATTTGACTTAAAAACAGACTTAAGAGTGAAAGTTGTTCATAATCCAGGAACCGCCTGTATTTCTAAATAGTAACAGATATAAAATAAGAGAAGCTATAAAATTTGATCTTGCCTTGCCTTCTCCCACAGGGTGGCTAAATCAGTGCAGTAGAGTAAGAACACTAAGAGATGTAAAATCAAAAATAAAACAGAAAGCAAAGATAGTAAAGAAAAAATGTTAACTAGCTTTGCTATTGATTGATGGTGAGAGTCCTGTGACTACCTGTTCTGCTGAATAAAGAGCTCCATCTGCCCGGGCACAAAATGCTCACTTTTTAAAAAATTGAGACAAGTACATACACACATAGAGACCCCTGGTGGTTCAGTGGTTAGGATAGGCTGTTCGAATCTACCAGTTGCTTCCTGGAAACCTTATGAGGTTGCTCTACTCTGCCCTATAGGGTTGCTATGAATCAGAATCAACTTGAAAGCAATGGGTTTAGTAGTTAGTATATATACATGTATGTACATGAATAAAACATCTGCTATTTCATATATTTTGTGTATGTATGTATATATATATATAAGCATATACATATAGGACTGGGAAACATTTTATTCTGTTATACACAGGGTTGCTATAAGTCAGAGCTGATTCAGCAGCACCTAACACACATGCATACAAATATGGTGTGACAGTTAAGTTCGCGAACTCATCCTAGAAAAAGTGCTATACACCTCATTGCTGCATATCAGCACAGTTGCCTTTGAAGGACTCCCCTTGAGAAGCTATGCACTGATGACAGCACCTAGTCCACCCTTCAAAGCAATTTCACAGCTCTTTCTGGAATGGCCATCAGAGCTATTGTCACATTACCTTTGATGTTCTGAATGTCATCAAAATGCCTTCCTTTCAATATTTCTTTTATCTTTCCCCAATGAAAAAAAGTCACTGGGGGCCAGATCAGGTAAGCAGGGAAGGTATTCCAATAAAGTTATTTGTTTACTGGCTAAAAACTCCCTCAGAGACAACTATAAATTAAGTTTGCAAATTCACCACCTTGCCACCATGCACAATGTCCATTACAGAAAGAGTTCAAAACTGCTTTGAAGGGTCAACTGGGCTCTGGCATTGGTGCATAGCTTCCCAAGGGCAGTACTCTGATGGTGAGAGCAGTGATATTCAGCAGTGAGATATGTAGCACGTAGAACAATTAAGTTTGTGAACTTAATTGTTGGACCTCATATATGTGTGTGTGTATGTGTATTTGCATGAATGTGTGTAGATAAGTGTGGGTGTATATATATGTATATATAAGACATTTGCCATTGCAATATTTCTTACATGTCCAATTCAGTGACAGTTGAGTTTGTCATGTTGTACAGCACCACAGTTTTTTCTCCATCAGTCATAACAGCAGCTCAGTGGACAGGTATTTTTAAAGACTGGTGTAGTACATGTCCCCAGCTGAATGTACCACAATGTGAACTCACATTGATTCACATCCATTTCAGTGTGAATGTCACATGTTGACTTAGCTCAGTGGACAGTGCTCAGTGGACAGGTATTTTTAAAGACTGGTGCAGTACATGTCCCCAGCTGAATGCACCACAATGTGAACCCACATTGATTCACATCCATTTCAGTGTGAATGTCACATGTTGCTGACTTTTGCTTCAGCTCTTCATCAGGGCTACTCTGACTTTATAAAAATGGCTTCCATCTAGCAATGGACTACTTTTCCAGATTTCCACCCTTTCACCTTCCTACTGCACATGTAAATGCAGGACACCAACACTGTAAATTCATGGGCCACAACATTTAACACAAATAAGAATCGGCTGGTAAGCTTTGTCAAAATGTAGATTCTAAGGCTCACCCCCAAGGAGACCATAATTTCATGAGGCTAGGATGGGGCTTGGAAATCTGCATTGAACCAACATCCAAAGTAATACCGGTACAGCTGGTCTCCAGATCAAGAAAAGCTCTGCTAAGTTGGACCCAGGAATATAGGTTAATCCATACCCAAAGCCAAACTCATAAACTGACATTTATCAAGAAGCCTTCAAGAGCATGATCTTATGATTACACATGAGTCTTCACCCAGGGCCGAAGATGACAAACAGTCATGCAGGATAGGCCTATCCAGCATAGGTTTATGGCAGGGATAGATTTTTCTTCTTTTGAAAAAATGCTGCAAAATTGCACAGTGTTACTCCACCCTGGCACTCGTGACTAGTTACCTTCATAGTAGCTTACTTAGCAGGTCCTTTGATGAGTCTCCAGGGTGATTAGCCTCCTACAACTTCTTTCCTTCTCTCTTCAAAGAGCAAAAATGCAACCCAAGCACAGATCAGCGTACTGAGCAAAGGTCTGAATTACTCTTGAGGTCACTTAAGCTTCTCTGCATTGTCCTGAAATTACTCAAAAAGCCCTAGAGATGCTAAGACCACTGGTTCCTTAGTCCCATGGAGGAGGAGGAGGAAAATAATCATCACTACAGTAGCATTTCAGAAGAAAGACCTGAAGATCTACTTCCAAAAAATCAGCCATCAGAAACTCTATGGAGTACAGGTCTACTATGACATACATGAGGTCACCATGAGTTCAAAGTCAACTAGAAGACAACTGATTCTTTCAACACTCACACTGAAATGAAAAGGCTGTGTCGGTTGCTGAACAATTTATTCTGGAGGGATATGTGACAACTTTGTTGTTTCTACAGCCCTCCAGACTATGCTCCCACCCCCACCTTTAGATCTCAGGTCCCAGAAGGATGTCCTGGGACAGACACAATGCTCAAACTTCTTAGCTTTAGCTAACTGAGTTCTACATTCAGTCTCAGCACATCTTCACAAGCCTCATTGAAATTAGCCAAATCTAGCATCACAGAATCAGATATGGGTTAAACAGTTTCCCTTACATTCCAATAGCAGGCTTCCCTCCCCTTAATGCATTTCTATTCATACTCCACTGCAAGTTACTAACACCTATCTGATGGAGGTCCAGAGCTCCCTTTGGGGGACTCTCTGCCCACTGCTGGAAACCATCCACAATGGAAAACCAGAGCCCTCTGTCACGAGAATTAGTATTTTTCTTTGCCTTTTCTTGGCTGGAACTTTTTTCACCTTTGGCCATAGAGAAAATGTATCTCGCAGTGTCAGGAATTTCCCAGAGAAGTGTGGGAAACTCCAAGTAGCTAAACAACATAAGTCGAATAATTAGGATGTAGTTAACTGTGAGATTTAAATTCATATGTGCTTTGTATGTTTTCTAAATAACTATCAGATCAATTAAGGGTAATATTGGAAGTGTTAATGCAAACATATCAATGTTCAAGCATTTCAGGAGGTAGCATATAATTAAGAACAAATGACACTGAAGCCCCAGGGTAGTGTATAATCAAGACTCAATGATACTGAAGTCCAAGGGGCACTGAAGGAATTTACAAAAGCAGGGTTCCAGGAATTAATAAAATACCAACTGAGATTCTTCAACAAAAGAACGCAGTGCAAGAAGCCCCCACTCATCTATGCTAACGCATCTGGAAGTCAGTTACCTGGCCAGCTGACTGGAGAAGACCCATAACTGTGCCCATTCCAAAGAAAGATGATCCAATACAATGTGGAAATTATCAAATAATATCATTAATAAAGTAAAATTTTGTGGAAGATAATTAAAAATGGTTGCAGCAGTACATTGACAGTGAACTGCCAGAAATTGAAGCCAGATTCAGAAGTCTTGGAATGAGAATATCATCGCTGATTTCACACAGAACATGGCTAAAAATGGAGAATACCAGAAACTTGTTTACCTGTGTCTTATTGACTACGTGAAGTTATCTGACTGTGTGGATCATAATAAATTACAGATAACATTGCAAAGAGTGAGAATTCCACAACAGTTAATTGTACTCACGAGGATCCTGTCCATGAACCAAGAGGCAGTTATTCAAACGAAACAAAGAGATATCACATGGTTTTAAATCAGAGAAGGTACGTGTCAGAAATGTATCCTTTCACCATACATGCTCAATCTATATGTTGAGCAAATAATCCAAGAAGCTGAACTATATGGAGAACAGGGCACCGGGACTGAAGGAAGACTCATTAACAACCTGCGAAATGCAGATGATACACCTTGCTTGCTTAAAGTGAAAAGGACTTGAAGCACCTGCTGGACCTATAGACAACATTATCGTAAACAGAAGAAAGATTTAGGTTGTCAAGGATTTCATTTTCCTTGGGTCCACAGTCAACGCCCATGGAAGCAGTGGTCAAGAACTGAAGCAATATATTGCATTGGGCAAATCTGCCTTAAAAGACCTCTTTAATATGTCTAAAAACAAAGATGTCATTGTGAGACTAAAGTGTGCCTGACTCAAGCATGATATTTTCAACTACCTTACATGCATGTGAAAGCTGAACAATGAATAAGGAAAACTGAAGAAAGATAGATGACCCTGAATTATGGTATTGGCAAAGAATATTGAGTACACCAAGGAAGAACAAATAAGTCTGTCCTGGAAGAAGGACAGCCGGAATGTTCCTTAGAAACAAGGATGACAAGACTTTGTCTCACATACTCTGGACAAGTTATTAGGAGGGACCTGTCTCTGGAGAAGATCGCACTTAGTAGAAAGTTGATGAAAAAGAGGGAGATGGATTTACACAGTGGCTGTAATATTGAGCTCAAGCATAACAACAATTATTAGGATGGCACTGGACCAGGCAGTGTTTTGTTCTGATGTACACAGTGTCACTGTGAGTTGAAACCAACTTGATGGCACCTAGCAAAAACAATGCAAACACCAATCAGTGAATTGTATGTTTAAATTTGCTGTTGTTTTTTGCTGCTGGTTGCCACCAACGTTATTCCAACTCACTGTCATGTCAAGTATGTCACAGTAGAACCGTGCTCCATAAGGTTTTAAAGGCCGCGCCCCTTAGGAGCAGATCACGCGGTCTGTCTTCTGAGATACACCTAGAGGGGTACCAACTTCCAACCTTTTAACCGGTAGACAAGTGCTCAACTACTGGGACCACCTAGGGATCTTCAAATTTTAAAGAGAATTTATAACACAGAGCAAAATTTAAGGAAGCATAAATACCTGGGGACAATTAGATAAAATTTTTGGTGTGTTTTCAACTCCTTTCTAGTAATATTTAATGTTTTTCTCCAGATATCATTAAAGCCACCTCCTCTCTCATGCAGCAACTTCTGAGTCACCATCCTCACCAATGCTGGACTGTTGGACTGGGTAGAGATGAGTTCCTAGAGAAGAGCGGACAGAAGATAGCCAGCTGTGATTTCTAAAAGTCAGAACAAGTTTTTAAATCAAAGAAACACCAGCTTTACAAGTACAAATGGGAAGTGGTTACCTATGTGATATCACTTACAGATACAATAGAAACCCTTACATCCCCAAATTTATTTGCTCACCTCATGCATCAAATTTCACAACAGCATTTCTTCGTGAAAACTCTTACTTAAGGAGAAGTGCAAATACTCGTGAGGAGATTAAGGTGTTAGTCATTTGTACATTTTTGTAAAAGATTTGCCAGTTCTTTCCTAAGAGTAAATTTGAATAGGTGACATAGGGAAAAGTATAGTAATACTTCAGGAGGTTGGAAAAGGTCTAAGAACCTGTGACTCAGAGGGTATCCTCAAAATTTTGGCCAGAGGAATCCCTAAACTCAGACAACCTGCTAACAACTTCTGGCTTTTAGTGCTTTCACCAACAGAACTATATATATAATAGGAATATTGTTCTAAGGATCCATGAAAGAACAAATTTCACAACTGTTTGCCATTTTCTTCTGCATGCTTTACTCTTTGAATCTAGACTCCCTTTGCAAGATATCTGAAATTTTTCCATTTCTCCTGGTAAATTCCTTACATGAAACAGACATAGACCTACACTTACACAGTCAATGTATATTCCCAATGACATCAGTAAAATTTGATGGTGAAGGAAATATCTTTTCAGTAAGTAGTATTGGAGCAAATAGCTTTCTGTAAAGAAAAACAAAATAAACTTGACTGCGTAGCTCACACTATACACACATATTGAAGTTAACTTCAGACAGATCATAGATTTAGATATGAAAGCTAAAACCATAAAACATCTAATAGGAAAGCATATTCTTGGAGTAGGCAGACATTTTTAAGTACACAGGCATTAAGACCCAAAAATCAGTGCCACCCAGTTGATTCCAACTCTCATAGGTCACAGGAAATAAAATCAAAAGTTTAAACTTCATCTTATCCAAAAAAAAACACAAAAAACCCACTCTTTATGAAAGTAATAAGGCAAGCTACACACTGGGAGAAAATGTTCAATATTCAAATATTCAGAATATGTAAAGAATTTTTACAAAATAAAAGTATTTTAAATTTTTGAAAAATTAAAAATGGGCAAAAGATTTTAACAAGCACTTCCTAAAAGGAGATAACAAAAGTAATAAACAAATGAAAAGCTGCTGAAAGTTATTGTCCTTCAGAGAAATGAAATGAAAACCGCAGTGAATGCTGTGTAAACTTTCACCAAAAACACAATAAAATATTATTTCAAAAATCATTTAAAAATTATTTTAAAAATATATCCACAAGAATGGCTAAAACAAAAAAGACTAACAATACAAAGTGATAAAGTGAATGGAGCAACTAGAATGCTCATGAATCACTGATGGAATTTAGAATGGTACAGCCACATTGGAAATTATTTGGCAATTTCTAACTGACCAAAACATACATCTACCTTGTGGCCCAGGATTTCCACTCCTAGGTATATATCCAAGAGAAATGACTTGTTCGTAGCAGGCTTGTTCATAGCAGCCAAAAAACAAACACAAACTATATGCTTGTGAGTAACAGAATGAGTAAACACTATATTCACACAATACAATACTGCACAGCAATAAAAGAGAACAAACCAGTGACAAATCTAACAACTTGGTGAATCTCAAACACAGTAGGCTGAGCAAAAGAGGCCCATCACAGAAGACTACTTATTACACAACTCTATTTGTATGAAGTTTACAAACACACAAAACTAGCGACTGACTAGGTGATACTAACCAGGAAGAGACATGAGAGAAATTTCTGGGGCTATAGAAATCTTCTGTAATGTGTTACATGGGCTTATAATCTGTACTTTGTGCATTTTGCATTTTACTACATGTAAATTATGCTTCTATTTAAAAAATAAAAAAGAAGGAAAAGTTCCACTTGCAACCCCAAGATAAGTGTAATGTGACTCAACAGCACTTGGCTTTGGCATATGGGAACAAAGAATCCCCCAGTCAAAGAGAGCCAGGTAGAATTAGCCTCAATTTACAGCTCTGGGGATTAAATCCTGTACTACCCTAGAAATTTGGCTGAGCCATGAGAACCCACTCTTATGACTTCCTTCTGTCCACTCTGTTTTGCTCCACATGAATCCAAGCATGGAACTCAGCCAGTGGCCCTTCCCAAAAATATCCACTCATGTCAAGCATGTTGCAAATCTGGTCAACTTCCTGCAGATTTGTGATCACAGTAGCGACCTCATCATGAAGGACAGGTAGGTGCCCTGCCACCTCACTGGCTGTACCCTCTTTCCCCTCCTCTGAGTGAAAAGCAGAAACTCCTTTTCTCAAGCCATGCAGTCAGCCAACACCTAGTCCATGAGGTCTCAATTTCCACCCTAAAAGGGTCTTGATGAGGAAATTCTTTTGCAAAAACAGGAACCTCCCTCTAAAAGGAATTCTGGGAAATATGGGGTGTTTTTTGGTTCTCTTCTGTCTCGTGAAGCCAGGCACTTTGGTTGAATCAAGAAGCAGAGGCAAAGCCCGCCCCAACTGCTAACTGCTATTTCCTCTTCCCACACCCACTTTTCCTCTTATCCTTCACCTCTAGTCCCTGAGGGAGTGTTGAGAAATCTTTAGAATTCCTTGAGGGCAATTTGAAAACTACTGCTCTAAGCTTTTGAGGAGGAAAAGAACTATGGCAAAAACAGAGCTTGAAAAAGAGTTCATCGGCCTTGTGAGGTAAGAGCTGCAGTGGGCAGTGGAGGTTCAGAGGTAGCTTTCTTGCCTCCCATGCAGAAGATCCAGTTTTGATTCCAGGCCAGTGCAACTCACACACAGCCACTACCTACACGTCCGAACTTTCGTGTGTTGTTGTGATTCTCACCCAGTGAAGCTTCCAGACTACAAAGGACCAGGAAGAAAGGCCTGGTGACCTACTTCTGGAAATCAGCCAGTGGATCTCAGTGGTCCAGTCTCACTGTAAAAGGATTGCCATGATTTGGAGATTGACTTGAATGCAGCTAATGGTTGAGCAAAACGAGCCCTGGTGTTGCAGTGGGTTTAACCACTCGAGTGCCATCCAAAAGGTAGACGGTTCAGACCCACCATCCTCTCCACAAGATGTGACAGTCTGCTTCCAAAAAGATTACAACCTTGGAAATCCATGGGGCAGTTCTACTCTGTCCTATAGGGTCACCACGAGTCAGAATCTACTCAAAGACACACAACAACAACAACAACATAAAGAGGTGGGAGAAAGAGAGATTAGAGTAGTGTCTGGTGTATGTGAGTGTTGATGCCACTGGATGCTTTGAGATCTGCTCTTGTCACAGGCAGCCACCAACGGCTCCTGTGCATTTCTAATAGACAAACATCCACTGGAAAGGGACTTACGGCCATGTGAACTCCCCTTCCCTCCCACTGAGATCTCCTCACCCTCCTTCCTCTTCCTCTCCACTATCACAGCCCTTCCTCTAGGCCTGGCCCTGCTTAGATTTTAGTAGAGTACTGAGGTGAGTGTCCTCAATCCCACCACCTGCACCAAGGGAAGTCCAAACTTTGCAGTCCTCTGAAAGATATAAGAATGTCATTTTTATCATTTATGTGCAAAAAGCATCCACCCATCATTTTGTTTTACCAACTTAAATTCTGAGTAGAAAGAAGGAAGAAGAAGAAGGAAATTGTTGGAGGAAAAAGCCTTCTTGTCTGTGTCCATTATTAGAAATTTAAAATTTTTAACAACTATAAAATTTCTAGGAGAAAAACTCTTGTGACTATGGATTAGACAAAGATTTCTTAAGACAGGACTCCAAGAGCATGATCCATAAAAAAACAAATTGATATGTTGGACTTCACCAAAAGTAAAAACTTCTGTCCTTCAAAAGACATTCCTAGCAGAATGAAAAGACAAGGCATAGACTGAAAGAAACTATCTGCGGATTGTACACCTGTCATGGATTGAATTATATCCCCCCCCAAAAAGTATGTATCAGTTGATTCAATTCCTAGTATTGTGAGATTTTCCTATATGTTGTAAATCCTGCCTCTGTGATGTTAATGAAGGAGAATGGGCACTTTTTGTGTTGGGGGGCAGGCTTCAGTCTATGAGATTACATTGTGTCTTAAGGCATTCTCTCGAGATATAAAAGAAAGAAGTAAGCAGAGGGACCAGGGTATCTCATACTACCAGGGAGCAGAATGCATCCTTTGGACATGTGGTTCCTGAACTGAGACGCTCCCAGACCAAGGGAAGACTGATATGTCTCAAAGACCTTCCTCAATATCTGTCAGAGAGAGAAAGCCTTCTGCTGGAACCAGTGCCCTGAATTCAGACTTCTAACCCATTGGACTGTGAGAAAATAAACTTCTCTTTGTTAAAGCCATCCACTTGTGGTATTTCTGTTATAACACCACTAGATGACTAGTACCCAATAAAGGAACGGACTTGTATCCAGAACACATAACGAACTCTCACAATTCAATAATAAGAAAACAAACAATAAAATAATGGGGAAAAATTTGAATACGCATGTCAGCAAAGGAGATATATACATGGTGAACAAGTACAGGAAAAGATGCTAAACATTATTAGTCACTAGGGAAATGCAAATGAAAAGTACATTGGCATATCACTATGTAACTATTGAAAACACTAAACCAACCCCATTGTCACTGAGTCAATTCCAATTTAGAGTGACCCTACAAAACACAATATTATTGCCCCATAGGCTTTCCAAGGAGTGTCTGGTGGGTTCAAATGGCCTCCCTTTTAGTTAGCAGCTATAGCATTTAACCACTGTGGCACCAGAGTTTCCACAAAGCTATTAGAATGGCAAAAACAATAGCAACTAACTATAGGAAGTGTTGGTGAAGGTGCAGAGAAGCTGGAACTTTCATATATTAGGGTGAGCAGGTAAAACGGTAGAACCAATTTGGAAAACAGCTTGGCAATTTCTTGAAAACTTAAAATATGTGCTACATGACTTAGCCATCCCACTGCTAGGTGTTTACTGAAGACAAGTGAAACCATACAAAGGTTTGTCCATGAATATTTATGACAACTTTATAGCTATAAACACTATAGCCGGAAATGGCTATAGCCAGAACTGGAAATAACCTTTCTTAGTTTCTAAGAGATACAGTAACAAAATACTATAAACTGGATGTAAAACTTATAGGAATATAAGTTGAATCAGTAATGAGCAATCTGAAAGTGAATTATGGAAACAATTCCATTCACAAGTATTTAAGAGAATAAAATACGTAGAAATAAATATAACCAGAGACATGAAGGACTTCTGCAATGAAAACCATAAGACACTGCTAAAAGAGATTATAGAAGACTTTAATGAATGGAAAGGTGTTATATTGTTAATGCAAAGTGATCTATAGAGTCAACACAATTCCAACAACCTTCTTTACAGAGGAAACCCTGGTGGCATAGCAGTTAAGTACTATGGCTACTAACCAAAAGGTTGGCAGTTCAAATACACCAAATGCTCCTTCGAAATTCTATGGAGCAGTTCTACTATGCTCTAGAGGGTCATTATGAGCAGGAATTGACTAGGGCAATGGATTTGGGGTTTTCTTTATAGAAATGGAAAAACCAACCCTCCAAATATGTGGAATGGCAAGAGGCCCTGAAAAGCTAAAAAGAGAAGAAAAAAAGTAGGAAGACTCACACTTCCTGATTTTAAAACATAAAATACAGCTACAGTAATCAAAATAGCCAGGTACTGTTATAACAATAGACACATAGAACAATGGAATAAAATTGATATTCCAGAAATAAACCCCCGTGCCTATGATTAACTGATTTCTGGCAACGGTGCTAAGTCCACCTCATAGGAAAAGATAGGTCTCTTCAATAAGTAACACTGGAAAAACTGGATTTCCACATGCAGAAAAATGAAACAGAATCCATGCCTCACACCATATACAAAGCAAATTCAAAATGGATTAAAGACCTAAATGTGCAAATTCAAACTGTAAGTCTTACAAAAACAAGCATGGGCAACTTTCTAGCTTTCAAAATGGATTATCTAATATAAAAACAGAAGTATAAAGAGCAAGAGAGAAAATAAATAAATGGGACCTCATAAAAATGTAAAGCTTCTATGGTAGAACCACTTTGGAAAATGATATGGCACTTCCTTAAAAAGTTACAAATAGGTATACCATGTGATTCAGCAATGCCACTCCCAGGAACATAGCCCAGAGCAACAAGATCCATCCCAGGAAGAGACATGTGCACACACATGTTCACTATACCATTATTCACAACAGTAAAAAGAGGGAAATAATCTCAGCGCCCAAAGACAAAGGAATAGATGAACAAACTCCGGAACATACACACAATTGGATACCATGCAGTGGTAAACAACAGTGATGAATCTGCGAAACATCTCACAACATGAACGGATCTGGAGAACGTTACACTGAATAAAGTAAGTCAGTAACAGAATGACAAATACTATTTACGATTACTATTATCAAAACTCTTGAAAAGTTTTACACATAGAAAGAAATTATCTCTCACGGTTAGGAGGGAAGGGAGGTGTGGGAGGAAACAACACTGACTAAATAGTAGGTAAGTGGTAACTTTGGTAAAGAGAAAAACAGTACACAACACCGGGATAGTCAGAACAGCATAACCAAGGCAAAGTTATAGAAGTTTCATAAATCTAACCAAACCCATTGTGGTTGAATCAATTCTGACTCATTTGAGTTTGCAAACTCATCCTAGAAAAAGTGCTACATACCTCCTTGCTGAATATACTATGGTCACCTTCAAAGTACTCCCCTTGAGAAGCTATGCATTGATGCCAGCACCTAGCTCACCTTTCAATGAAATTTTGGAGCTCTTTCTCTGGAATGGCCATCAGAGCTGTCATCAGGTTACCTTTGATATCTTGAATGTCATCAAAATGTCTTCTTTTCAATATTTCCTTTATCTTCAGCTAAAGAGAAAATTCATTGGCAGCCAGATCAGGTGAGTAGGGAGGGTGTGCCAATACATTTATCTGTTTACTGCCTAAAAAATCCCCCATAGACAACTACATAATTAAGTTCATTTACTTGCCACAAATGGCCATTCCAGAAAGAGTTCCAAAATTGTTCTGAAGAGTAGATGAGGAACTGGAATGGGCACATAGCTTCCAAACAGGAGTACTTCAAAGGTGACTGTAGTGATATTCAGCAGTGAGATACGTAGCACTTAGAACAACGAAGTTTGCGGATTTAATTGTCGGGCCTCATAGTGACTCTGTAGGAAGAGTAGAACTACCCAATAGAGTTTGCAAGGAGTCCCTGGTGGATATGAAATACTGACCTTTTGGTTAGCAGCTGTAGAGGTTAACCACCAAACAACTAAGGTTTCCAGAAGCTTTGCAGATGCATCCAAACTCTTTGAGGGACAGAGTTACCGGGCTGAGAGCTGGGAACCATGGTTATGAGGGCTACCTAGATAAATTGGCTTAATATAGTTTGTAAAGAAAATGTTTTACACCTAACTCTAGTGAATAGCATTGGGCTTAAAAGCCTGCAAATGGCCATCTAAGATACATCTACTGGTCCCAACCCATCTTCTGCGAAGGAGAATGAAAAAGAGCAAAGACCCAATGGAAAGACTAGTTCAGAGGACTAATCAACCACAACTACCACAGCCTCCACCAGACTGAGCCCACAACAACCAGGTGGTGCCTGGCTACCCCCAGCAATCACTCTGACAGGGATCACAATAGAGAGTCCCAGACAGAGTTGGAGAAAAATGTAGAACAAAATGGTAACTCACCAAAAAAAAGAGAGAGAGAGAGACCAGACTTACTGGTCTGACAGAGACAGAAGACACCCTGAGAGTGTGGCTCTCAAACACCCTTGTAACTCAGTACTGACATCACTCCTAGAGTTGACCCTTCAGCCCAGATTAAACAAACAATAACACACACAAGAAATGTGCTTTTAATTAAGTCCTGCATAGGAGTCTAAGAAGAGCACCCTGGCCCAAAGGCAAAGATTAGAAGACAGGACAGAACTGAAAAGATGGATGAATGGAAATGAGGAACCCAGGGTGGAGAAGGGGAGAGTACTGATGCACTGTAAGGCTGGAAACTCATGTCACAAAACGACTTGTATGTTAATTATTTGGTGTGAAACTAATTTGCTCTGTAAACTGCTGCCTAAAACATATTTCTTTTTTAATTAAAAAATTTGTTCATCAAAAGACTTTACCAAAAAAGTGAAAAGACAAACTACCAACCTGGAGAATATCTTAGGAAATCATTTGTCTGACAAGAATTTAATAATTATATATATATGTCTGGCTTATATATACATATATAGACATACAAAACTTTGACAAAAGAAAGATAAATAACCCAACTGCAAAATGATCAAAGGACTTGAATAGACATTTTACCAAAAAGGATATTCGAATAACTATCAGAAAACATGAAAAGATGTTCAGCATCATTAACTATTGGAGAGATGCAAATCAAAACCCCAATGAAATACCATTTGTCTCCACTAGAATGGCTAAGACTAAAACAAACAATTTTAAAAAAGCAGAAAGTAACAAATGTTGGTGAGGATGGCGGGAAATTGAAGCTCTTACCCACAGCAGGTGAGACTGTAAAATGGTATAGCCATTATGGAAAACAGTGTGGCAGTTCCTGAAAAAACAAAAATAGAATTACCACATGACCCAGCAATTCTGCTCCTAGGTAGATACCAAAAAGACTTGAAAGCAGAGGTTCAAGAAGAGACATGGAGACCAATGACCACTGCAGCATAATACACAATAGCCAAAAGGTGGAAACAACTTAAATGCCCACCAATAGGTGAATGAATAAACAAAATGCAATACATACATACAGTAGAAAACAACTCAGACAGTAGGAGAAAAGAAATCTTGATATGTGCTGTGAGGCCTGACAATTAAGCCTGTGAAATTACTTGTTCTAAGTGCTACATACCTCATTGCTGTGTATCACTACATTCACCTTCAAAATACTCCTCTTGGAAAGCTATGCACTGAAGCCAGTGCCTAGCCTACCCTTCAAAGCAATTCTAGAACTCTTTCTGAAATGGCCATTTCTCACAGTGGCACGATGGCAAATTTGTGAACTAAATTGTATAGTTGCATGTGAGGGAGATTTTTATTTTTAGCCAGTAAACAAATGTATTGAAATACCCTCCCTACTCACCAGATCTGGCCTCTAATGACTTTTTTCTTTCCCTGCAGATAAAGGGGATATTGAAAGGAAAACATTCTGATGACACGTAGGACATCAAGGGTAATACAGTGACAGCTCTGATTATCATTCCAGATAAAGAGTTCCAAAATTGCTTTGAAGGGCAAACTAGGCACTGGCATCAGTGCATAGCTTCCCAAGGGGGGTACTTCAAAGGTGACCGTGGTGATGTTCAGCAATGAGGTATGTAGCACTTTTTCTAGGATGCATTTGTGGCACTCCTTGTATGACCCCATTTCCAAAGAAGTTCACACTCACATGTTATAAGGGTTAGAACCTCAACAGACCTTTGGGGTAGGGAGTCAATAACATAATCCAAATGTACAGCAACAGGTAAAAAGACAAATTAATGGCATACCTATATAATGAAATATTAACAATATTGTCTTGGTTTCTTAGTGCCGATATAACAAACATAATACAAGCAGGTAGCTTTTACAAACAAAAATTTATTTTCTTACAGTTCAGGGAGCTAGAAGACCAAATTCAGGGCAGCAGCTGTAAAGGAAGGACGTTTTGTTTTGTTTTGTCTTTGTTTGGTTTGGTTTGGTTTCTCTTTCTGCCCTGGGGAAAGGTCCTCTACTGAATTACAACAGAATATTGTCTAGGTCACTTGATTTGGACACATCATTAAAAAAACTGCCATCAAGTCAAGATTGACGCCATTAACAACAACAACAAAAGCAACCTGCTGTCATCGAGTAGATTCGGACTCATGGTGAGCCTATATAACAGGGTAGAAGTGCCCCATAGGGTTTCCAAGGAGTGCCTAGTGGATTTAAACTGCCAACTTTTTGGTTAGCAGCTATAGCACTTAACCACAATGCCACCAGGGTTTCCACATAGCTATCAGAATGGCAAAAAACTATAGCAATTAACTATATCAAGTATGGGCGAAGGTGCACAGAAACTGGAACTCATGTATTAGGGCGAGTATGTAAAACAGCAGGACCGATTTGGAAAACAGTTTGGCAATCTCTTGAAAACTCACATATACACCTACCATATGATTGAGCCATCCCACTGTTACGCATTTACTGAAGAGAAGTGACATCAAACAAAAGATTTGTCCAATGAATGTTTATGGCAACTTTATAGCTATAAACACTATAGCCAGAAATGGCTAGAGCCAGAAACTGTAAGCAGCCTGTCTTGGTTTCCAAGGGATACAGTAACAAAATACTTCAAACTGGATGGATGGCTTATAGGAATAGAAATGGAACCAATAATGAGAAATCCGACAGTGAATTACGGAAACAATTCCATTCACAATAGTATTTAAGGGAATAAAATACCTAGGAGTAAATCTAAGCAGAGATATGAAGGACTTAAGTAATGAAAACTAGAAGACACTGCTAAAAGAGATTATAGAAGCCTTAAATGAATGGAAGGGTGTTGTATTGTTAACTCAACGTAATCTATACATTCAACACAATCTTGATAAAAATTACAACAGCCTTCTTTACAAGGAAACCCTGGTGACATAGTGGTTAAGGGCTGTGACTGCTTACCCAAACCTTGGCTGTTCAAATCCACCAGGTGCTCCTTGGAAACTCTGGGGAGCAGTTCTACTCTGTTTTACAGGGTCCTTGTGAGTCCAGATTGATCGATGGCAATGGGCTTGGGGTTTTCTTTACAGAAGTAGAAAAACCAGTCCTCGATTTTATGTAGAATGGCAAGTGGCCCTGAAGAGCTAAAACAAGGTTGAAAGGGAAGAACAAAGTAAGAAGACTCACACTCCTGATTTTGAAACATAACGTACAGCTATGGTAATCAACACAGCCAGGTACATTATGACAACAGACACATAGGACAATGGATTGAAACTGATAGTCCAGAAATAAACCCCCGTATCTACGACTAACTGATTTGGGGCAAGGGTGTTAAGTCCACTTGATAAAGAAAGAAGGGTCTCTGCAATAAACGATGCTGGAAAAATCGCATTTCCACATGCAGAAAAATGAAACAAAGTCCATGCCTCGCACCACATACAAAACAAATTCTAAATGGATTAAGGATATAAATGTGCAAATTAAAACCATAAATTCTTATAAAAACAAACAGGGGCAACACTCTCAGGTCTAGCTTTCAAAAATGGATTATCTAATATAAAAACAAAAGTATATGACCATTGATGTCCTGAATGCCATCAGCATGTCTTCCTTTCAATATTTCCTTTATCTTTGGATAAAGAAAAAAGTCACTGGGACTAGATCAGGTGAGTAGAGAGGCTGTTCCAATACAATTATTTGTTTACTGCCTGAAAACTCCCTCACAGGCAACTACACAATTAAATTCATGAACTTGCCACCATGTGAATGAGCATTCCAGAAAGAGTTCCAAAACTGCTTTGAAGAGTGAACTAGGCGCTAGAATCGGTGCATGGTTTCCCGACAGGAGTACTTCAAAGCTGACTGCAGTGATATTCAGCAGTGAGATATGTAGCACTTAGAACAACGAAGTTTGCGGGTTTAATTGTTGGACCTCATAGTGACTCTGTAGGAAGAGTAGAACTACCCTATAGAGTTTGCAAGCAGTCCCTGGTGGGTATGAAATGCTGACCTTTTGTTGAGCAGCTGTAGAGGTTAACCACAATTCAACCAGGGTTTCCAGAAGCTTCATAGATACATCCAAACTCCCTGAGGGACAGAGTTGCCAGGCTAAGAGCTGGGGACTATGGTTATGAGGGCTACCTAGATAAATTGGCTTAATATAGTTTCTAAAGAAAATGTTGTACACCTAACTCTAGTGAATAGCACTGGGCTTAAAAGCCTGCAAACAGCCATCTAAGGTACAGCCACTGGTCCCATCCTATCTGCAGCAAAGGAGAATGGAAAACAGCAAAGACCCAAAGGAAAGATTAGTCCAGAGGACTAATCAACCACAACTACCACAGCCTCCACCAGACTGAGCCCCAAACAACCAGATGGTGCCTGGCTACCCCTAGCAATTGCTCTGACAAGGATCTCAATAGAGGGTCTCAGACAGAGTTGGAGAAAACTGTAGAACAAAATGGTAACTCATCAAAAAAAAGAGAGAGAGAGACTAGACTTACTGGTCTGACAGAGACAGAAGACACCCTGAGAGTGTGGCTCTCAAACACCCTTGTAACTCAGTACTGACATCACTCCTAGAGTTGACCCTTCAGCCCAGATTAAACAAACAATAATACACATGAGAAATGTGCTTTTAATTAAGTCCTGCATAGGAGTCTAAGAACAGCACCCTGGCCCAAGGACAAAAGACTACAGACAGGACAGAACTGGAAAGATGGATGAATGAAAATGAGGAACCCAGGGTGGAGAAGGGGAGAGTATTGATCCATTGTAATGCTGGAAACCCATGTTGCAAAACGACTTGTATGTTAATTGTCTGATGTGAAACTAATTTGCTCTGTAAACTGCTGCCTAAAACATATTTCTTTTTTAATTAAAAACTTTTGTTCATCAAAAGACTTTACCAAAAAAGTGAAAAGACAAACTACTAACCTGGAAAATTTTTGGAAACCATTTGTCTAACAAGAATTTAATAACAATATATATAGTTATAAATATATATGCACACACACACAAAAAAAACTTTGACAACTTAACAAAACTTCACAACAAAAAGATAAATAACTCAACTGTAAAATGATCAAAGGGCTTGAACAGGCGTTTCACCAAAGAGGATATTCTAATAGCCATCACACACATCAAAAGATGTTCAGCAACATTAGCCGGCCATCAGAGAGATACAAACCAAAACCACAGTGAGATACCACTTCCTTCCACTAGGATACCTAAGACTAAAACAAACAAATGAAAAAAGGCAAAAAATAACAAAAATGTTGGTGAGGATGTGGGGAAATTGAAACCTTTACCCACAGCGGATGAGACTGTAAAATAGTACAGCCACTACAGAAAACAGTGTGATGGTTTCTCAAAAAACAAAACATAGAATTACCACACGACCCAGCAATTTTGCTTTGAGGTATTTACCAAAAAGACTCAAAAGCAGAGGCTCCAGAAGAGTTGTGTATACCAGTGACCACAGCAGCACTATTCATGATAGCCAAAAGGTGGAAACAACTTAGATACTCATTGGTAAATGAAAGGGCAAACAAAATGTGATACAAACATACAACAGGATACAACTCAGCCAGCAGGAAAAATAAAGTCTTGACATAAGCTACAAGGTCTGACAATTAAGTCCATGAACTTAATTATTCTAAGTGCTACATACCTCACTGCTGAATACCAATCACCATGGTTACCTCTGACTGTAGTGATATTCAGCAATGACGTATGTAGCACTTTTTCTAGGATGAGTTTGTGAACTTAATTGGCAGTCCTCGTAAGACCCCATTTCCAAACAAGTTCACATGCATGTGCAACAAGGATTAGAAATTCAACAGATCTTTGGAGTGGAGAACACAACCCAAATATCCATCAGCAGGTGAAAAGATAAGTTAATGGCATATCTCTGTAATGAAATATTATTTAACAATCTTGTCTTGGTTTCTTAGGGCCAATGTAATGGAAATACCACAAGTGGGTGGCTTTAATGAACAAGAATCTGTTTTCTCACAGTTTAGGAGGCTAGAAGTCCAAATTTAGGGTACCAGCTCTAGGGGAAGTTTTTTTCCCTCTTTCTGCTCCAGAGAATGGTCCTCTTCTGAATCACAACAGAATGTTGTCTAGCTTACTTAGTTTGGACACATTGTTAAACCCACTGCCATAAAGTCCATTTCAACATCATCACCAAAAAAAAAAAAAAAAACTGTTTCCATCAAGTAGTTTCCAACTCATAGCTACTCTATAGGACACGGTACAACTGCCCCATAGTTTCCAAGGAGCACCTAGTAGATTCAGACTGCCAACCTTGAAGTTAGCAGCAGTGGCACTTAGCCACTATGCGACCAGGGTTTCCTCGACATCATGAGCGGGAATCAGTTCCTGAAGGATAACATCACGCTTGGTAAAATAGGCCCAGGAGGGTATGAAAGACCCTTGGTGAGATGGATTGGCGCAGTAGCTGCAACAGTGGACTTAAAATAACAGTAGTGAGGATAAGGCAGGACTGGGCAACAGTTCATCCTGTTGTACCTTTGGTCACCAGGAGTCAAAGCTGGCTTGATGGCAACTAACAACAGCAACCTTTAGTAGACTACTGGTTCCTGGGAAATGGGGGCTGAGGTGGGCAGGGAGACATGGGAAGTAAGAATTCCAAAAGGGACAGGAGAAAATTGTCAGGGATAGTAGATATGTTCAAAGGAGCCCAAGTGTCACAGTAGTTAAGTGCTTCGGTGATAACCAAAAGGTTGACTTTTCATTCCCACCACTGGCCACTCCATGAGAGTGAAAGGTAGCAGTTCACTTCTGTAAAGATAACAGCCTTGGAAACCCTATGGGACAGTTCTATTCTCTTCTACAGACTCACCATGAGTTGGAACCAACAGAGATAAGTTTGGTTTGATTTGGGATAATTTCATTATCTTGATTATGACAACGGTTATGGATACATACATATATCAAAACTTATCAGACTAAGCATTTTAAAAAGCTGCACTTTATTTTATGCCAGTTGTACCTAAAAACCATTAATTTCTTATTTTGAAAAAGCATAGACTTAGAAAAACTCAACAGAATTGGATAACGACTCCAGTCATCCTTCAAAGCCTGACTCAAATGTTTCCTCTGCTCAGATACCTTCTTCAGCTTTCCAGACAGCGTTAATCCTTGTTTTTGTGTTTATGGCATTGTAACTGTAGGCATTTTTTATATGTTTGTCTTCCTCTCTGAACTATGAGATCCATCTGTATGTCCTTGGCACCTGGCACAGTATCTGGAACATAGCGGAGAAAGCAGTCAATAGTAATGTGTTTACTCAGTGGCTGAACCTTCCCTGCACAAAGTAGATGTCATTTCTGTAGAGACACCAAATTCCGTACAACTGGCTTATAAGCAAAGGCTGTTTTCTTAAGTAATTCCCTAGCCGAATCCTGTCGATGGAGACAGTATCGCCACACTCACGGGTCCGCTGCTTCCTGATTGTACTCACCTGGTCTCTCATGTGTGTACTTCGTAACTTCTGTGAATCCGTTCATGTAAATCTTCGGCTGAGCCCAAAGCTCAGCCTCAGAAGGTGTCCAGTCTCTAATGCTAGTTGACTGACAAAGAGATGTTTTGAGTCCCATGCAAATTTACCTATGACCAAAAATGACTCCAGGAGGATAATCACCCTCTGTTGTCGTCACTAGAACAAGGTGCCATCAAGTCAAATCATTCAGGAAAACCCCGTGTGTGTCAGAGTACAACTGTGCTCCACAGAGTTTTCAGTCACTGATTTTGTTCAGAAGTAGATCACCAGGTCTTTCTTCCTCAGCACTCTCTGAGTAGACTAAAATCTCCAACTTTATGATTAGCAGCCAAATGTGTTAGTCATTTTCAATACCCAGGGATAAAACCAAACATTACTCTCAGCCCACATCCAGGGTACACAGGTCATGGCCAAAACCTCAGGGCAGGTCTGAGAGTACCATGGGAAATGAGGAGGTCCAGTAGAGAGAGCACTGAACAGATTCAGATGACCTAGACTCTAGCCCAGCTCCAACATTGACTGACACGTATTTATGAGCAAGAGATTTCCCCTCTTTCTGCTTCACTACCCTCATTTGTAAAATGAAGGACTTACCCTAAATCTGTAATTTTATTAACCAAAAAAAGGGAGGAGGAAATGATGGTAGCTCTCTCTTTTCAACTAATTTCCGTACATAACTCCACTTTATAAAATAGGTAAGAGTTGCTCCAGGGAAAGCAAGACGGGGAACCAGAGCCCCATCTTCTGCTCTTCTGCTCTATCACCATCCTCTCCCAGGTGACCCTGAGAGACCTCCAGCTTCTACTTGGCCATAGTAGATAAGCCAAACACGCCTATAATCTGTTCCACATTGTTGCTGTTGTTAGGCACCGCGAGGTCGGTTCTGACTCACAGCTACCCTGTGAACAACAGACTGTAACACTGCCTGGTCTTGCACCATGTCCACAATTGTTTTTATGCTTAAGCTCATAGTTGTGGCCACTGTGTCAATACATCTCATCGAGGGTCTTCCTCTTTTTCACTGACCCTCCACTCTACCAAGCACGATGTCCTTCTCCAGGGACTGATCTTTCCTGACAACATGTCCAAAGTATACAAGATGCAGTCTTGCCATCTTTGCTTCCAAGGAGCACTCTGGTTGCACTTCTTCCAGAACAGATCTGTTGGTTCTTTTGATTGTCCATCATACATTCAACATTCTACTCCAACACCACAATTCAAAAGCATCAATTCTTCTTCTGCCTTCTTTGTTCATGGTCCAGTTTTCACATGCATATGATGCAATTGAAAATATGGCTTGAGTCAGGTGCATTTTAGTCTTCTTGGTGACATCCTTACTTTGGAATACTTTGAAGAGGTCCTTTGCAGCAGATTTTCCTAGTGCAATGTATCTTTTGATTTCTTAACTGCTACTTCCAAGGGCACTAATTGTGGACCCAAGTAAAGTGAAATCCTTGACAACCTCAATCTTTTCTCCATTTATGACAATGCTGCTTAGTGGCCCAGTAATGAGGATTTTTGCTTTCCTAATGCCGAGGTGCAATTTGTACTGAAGGCTGTGGTCCTTGATCTTCATCAGTTAAGTGCTGCTCCAGGTAGACAGCTTAAGTTCACGCATTCATTCAACAAACAGTACTGAGCAGTCATTGAGTGCTAGGCATTCAGCGGGGTACCAGGATGACAGTAGGGGGAAGGATGCCCAGGGAGGACTCCTGCTCCCACACAGCATTTGCAACCTAATGGAGAAAAAAGAGAACTAAATAACCAGTCATTTACTTATCCAGTGCACATGTATTGAGGGCATACTTCCTGCCCCGTGTTCTAGGTTCTGGGCGCTGGGGCTATAGCGGTTTTCTAGGCAACAAAAGTAAACAAAATAAACACATATTATGAAAAGAGCTATTAATGAAACAAAGAAAGTGGCATTATAGAGACCAGCCAGAGGTGGGGAGAGGTCTGTCTTAGAACCTGACATTTCTGCTGAGAGACAAAGAATAAGAAGACTCAGCGAAGAACTTGGGAAAGACCCCAGTTGGCTGCAGAACACCAATTGCCCAGAGCTGGAAGCAAAGATGAACTTAGTGTTTTTCTGGAGCGAAACAAGGACAGTACATCTGGTCTCATCACATGAGCATTAAAAAAGAAAAGGCAAAAACCACTGCTATGGAGTTGATGCCAACTAATAGCAACCCTATAGGACAGAGTAGAACTGCCCTGTAGAGTCTCCAAGGAGTGCCTGGCGGATATGAACTGCCAATCTTCTGGCTAGTGGACACAGCACTTAACCATTACACTCCCAGGGTTTCCCAGATGAGTGTAGTGAGATGAATTTGGAGAGACACACAAAGACAACTGAGTCCTGCAAGGCCTAGTCCATAGTAATGAACTTGGATTTTTATTTTTTCTTTTCAGTTCACTGAGAAGACATTAAAGGAATTTGTGCAGGGGAATAACACCATGTAACCTGTGTTTATAAAAGATCATACTGTATCTTGTGTGGCAAACAGATTACAGTGGAACAGAAAGAAAGAATAGAATCCAGTCCCAGTTCTTCGCAGCTGTCTAGACATGAGAATCCAGTGGTTTGGGTAGAAACAGTGGCATAAACAGATAGAAATAAAATATACGGTAATTTTTTAGCAAAACAAGAGAATCTTCTGATGGACTGCACTTGGAGACAAAGAAATGAAGTATGATTTCATGGTTTCTGTACTGAGCACCTGAATGGATGGTAGTACTATTTACTGGAAAACAGAAGACTCTGGAAGGAGAACTAATTCATAATATAGGGTGATGTCTATATTACAATTATGACCAAATACAGAAAACAACTCATAGCCAAAGCCACTGCTTCCAGTCCAGACCTTGACCTCAAATCTAAATCACCTCATCTGCCTCCTGCCCCTTCTCCACCATTATCCTCCACATAGATTTTTATCTTTAATATTTTATTGTTCTGGCCCACCTCTTTTCCCCCTGCCAGGCTCAGGAAGAACTGTGCCTGGACCTGACTTCACTAACTGATTCTCCTTTTTGTATGATAAACTACAGAGAGACACAAGTTGACACTGAAAGTTTGTGGAAGAAACAAAAGTTTCTTTTCGACAAATCACAAAGATATAGTTATTCCATTTATATTGTCTGGATGCAGACAAAAGTGGAACAACTGAATTCATATGATTCATGGGAAAAAATTATCAAAACAAATCATTTTAAGGTAGGAGTTACTATCATTCAATTGAGTTGAGCACATTGATTTACATTTTATAACTTTAAACCTTTTATTGAAACAATAATAATTTATTAGCTCCACAAAACCAGCATTGGAAATTCAGGAGATTCAAATTAGTTAGGCTTTTTATGAAAAAACAACCAGCTATTTTATGAGAAAATAACTGGTTTTACAGAAAAAGTCTCAGTCTTATTAAAGTTCATCAGAAAAATGCTAAAGTCCTTTTATTGAAAAGGCTAATTTCTTCCCAGAAAGAGATTATGAGTTATGTTTTGCAAAAATGTTCTGTTCTGGGCCATATTTGAAAAGTTTTTATATTAAATTCTTGCACTTCTTGTTAAAGAAACAAACAGAAATTGAAATTACTGATAACAGCATGCTAAAACAGAATAGATTCAGGTTAAACAAGACCTTCATCTATCCTGCATTGCTTTTTTGTTCCTTGGGTCCCAAAGGTCACTGATGTGTCAATATTCTCCAACCCTCCTCATCCCTCTTCCTTACGGAGGCAATAATAGTCTGTCAAACATTTTTTACTTCCTAAGACTTTCTTTTAATTCCATTTCAGATGGAGGTTTACATAGAAAATTACTCATTAATCTATTAGGGATATATATTGTTTTGCGACACTGGTTGCCAACCTTGCAACCTGTTGACATTCTCTCCTTCTAGACCTTGGGTTCCCCATTTCCATTCTTTTAGCTCTCCTTTGCTCTCCTGAATTCTGATCCTTGCCTCTGGGCAGGTGTGCCCATTTGGCTTCATAGTCATGGGTGAGCTGGTAGTGGCTTGTTTTTTGCTTTATGAGCCTCTCTAGTCTTTGGCCAAGGAGTGAAGACTTTTTATAAATTATGAATGAAAATGAAATTTCTGTAACTAATGCTGAAAGGGAGGTCTCTGGCCAGCCCAGATCCATCTTGTTACAAACAGTAGTTAAGACAAGCATGTTATAAATACTGAGTCCTGAGAGCTGGATTTTCCCCCATCCGTAAAAATTTACCTTCTACTGGTCATAAGTCATACGGCTATTCTTTCCTCTTAGGAATATTGATTAATTGTTCAATTGTTTATCCCCTTTCAGTTATTGTTCAATTATTGTTCAGTTATTGTCTAGAACTATTGAACCGAATCTCCAGATAGTTTAGATGATTATCAAGCCCTGATTTGTTGCTGCCGTGGTAACCCCTCCACAAAAAATATTATTGAAATATCAAAAGAATTACTTACTTGGACCAGAAAAAATATAAACCAGTGTCTCCCCACCCCACCTCCCACCTTAGTCTACCTATATAACCTCCAGGTTTAGCCTATACATACAGACAAACTTTAAAAAAACCGATCCCCCCTTGCCTCTTGTGTGTTGACACACAATAAATGTCCTCATTTAATCACCTCACCTCCTGTCTCAATATTGGCTTTGCAGACAGGAGACACAGATACGTGATTACGGTTACAATACCACTCTGAAAATGTCAAAGCCCATTATCTGTAATTTCCACATTATACCGGTAGGGACCTGATTAAATTCTTTTGCAAAAATCCTCATTCTCCCTAGCGTTTGCATACAAGAAGGAGAGAGGTGGTTTTCTTTTCCTAATTATGTTTTCATACATTCAACATTGACCTCCTTGTTTAAACCTGCTCTTCCTCCTGTATTTCCACATCCTACTAATAGTACAATCATCTTCCTGGCCATCCAAACCAAATACCTCAGTCAGTCATCTGACTCCCATTTCTTGCCCCACCCACCTCCTATTAACTTGTTCATACCTGTCCCATCCCTCCCAGTCAATTTTCCACAACATTGGCTTAGACCGTCATTAAGGGTTCCATGGTGGTAACCTCCTAGTTTGATCTTTCTATCCCCAGGATCTTTTCCTCCAGTCTCCTCATCTGTTCTGGTTTAATCATCCTAAAGCATAAATGATCTCTGTAGAGCTCGAGATTTTCAGTGATCTCCACTAGCTAGCAATGAAAATTCAAAAATTTCACCTGGCTTTGCATGATCCTCCATCAACCTTACCTCCTGCTGTCCCCTCTCATGAGCATACACTGGAGTGACTATGTTCTCCTCTTGAGCCTAAACTTCAAACAGGGCCTTTACAACTGCTTTTTAATAAGTTGACACATGGCAGTGAAGACTTAACTGAAAAAACATTAGAGGATACAGTGTAAAAGCTAGACCAAGAGACACATAAAGGAGATGTTTTCCTTCAGATTGTAAAATTCTAAAGGGCAGATGCCATATCTTTAATTTCTCCTATTATTTTGTTTATATTCATATGCTTGTATTCATTATGGCATATTTAAATTATTTTTGAGTGTATCAGAATGCTTCAAGTACAAGTAACAAAATACCCAACAGTGACTTAAAGCATATGGGCACTTAATATCACTTAACAGGAAGGCTGGAACAAGCAGCCCCAATTTAGGAACTCAATAAGGTCTATATCCTCTTTCCATGTTTCTGATTTATCATCAGATTAACAAATATCTCTCACAGTCACAAGATACCTGACAGCAGCTCCAGTCATCCCATGATCGTGAGACAATTCTGAAAGCAGAGAGGAAGAAGTAGGAGCTCTTTTCTTGCACAAGTCTCAAATGGGAAGGAAGTCTTCCCAGAAGCCCCCTTAGAGGTCATTGACCAGAACTAAGTCATGTGGTCATCCCAAACTGCAAAGCATGCTGGGAAAGTGAATATCTGACATTTTCAGCCTCTGTCGAGGGAGGTAGGCTGTAACCATGAGGAAGAATGAAAAAAGATAGCTATTGGGTAGGTAACCAACTCTGTGAAAGAGCACACATCTTCAGGGCTGCAACTACTTTTTCCATTGTTTGTTTGTTTGCACCTGGTAGCAAGCACCTGGTGGCTTTCCCACCACCCATAGTCTCCCTGCTGCTCTAACTCCAACAGCTCCTGGCTAGCTGCAATGGCTCAACTGGCTAGGAAGTACAGAATCTCTGCCACTTGGATTTACCACACCTGCATGGAGATCAGCAGGCAGGAAGAACATGAGGCACCTTCAGGAGCTCCCAGCAGGACACAGATCACCTTCCAGGCCTGCCCTGCTGCACCACAGTCCCACTGACTTTGTCTATTGGACAAGAAGGTGAAAAATATTGTGATCACAGACAAGCAAATAACAAAGAATGCACAGCACATCTTCTCTGACATAATCAAATAAAAACATAGGACAAAACAAACAGATCTACAATCAATAAACAAAATAACTATTGAGTGGCTGGCTCAAAGACAGCAGACAATATCAAAATATATTAAAAAAAAAAAAAAGAATAGTAAGGTTCCAGCAGATGTCCTAAATAAAATACCTACTGGATGACTTTCTGGTAGGAAAAAAAGGCAGATATGGACTTAAAATCTCTAATATTCAGAGCTATTCAAGTGTTGAAACAAAAAGCAGATAAAAATGAAGAAAAAAATAGACAAATTTATGGAAAAGTCAGATAAATTCATGGAAGAATTCATGAAAATAATACAGGAGCACAAATACAAAAATAAATTCACAACTAGAAATTGTACAAAAACAACAATTAAAAAATCCAAAAGACTACAAGATTTCAGAAATGGACAGTATCTTAGAAAGGCTGAGAAGCAGGTTTGAATGATAGAAGACAGGAGCAGTGAAATTGAACATAAACACTTGGCTACATCTCTGAGTGAAAAGAAGGAAAAAGAATGAACAAAAATGAGGAAACCCTGAGAATTATGTGGGATACAAACAAAAGCAAAAATCTGAGAGTGACTGAAGTTCCAGAACAGGAGCAGAAAACAGAGAGGATCATTGAAGAACTGCTGACAAAAAGCTTTCCTAATGTCACGAAAAATGAAAAGTAGACCATCTAAGTAGCTCAACAAGCCCTGTATAGGACAGACTCTAAAAGGAAATCACCAAGGTATATCATAATTGCATTTGCTAAAATCAAAGACAGAAAAAATTCCAAAAGCAGCTCTAGAAAAACAAAAGGTCACATACAAAGCTAAAACAATAAGACTATGCGCTGATTACTCAGCAGAAACCATGCAAGGAAGAAGGTAATGGAATGATACATAAAAAACGTTGAAAGAAAAAAAAAAATTGCCAGCCAAGAATAATATACTCTGCAAAACTCTCATTCAAATATGATGGTGAAATTAGGACATTTCCAGATAAACAAAAATTAAGGGAATATGTAAAAACCAAACCAAACTTACAGGAATTATTAAAGAGTTCTTTGGTCTGACAACAAACACTATCAGACCACAGCCTGACTCTAGGATACAAGATTGTACCACTCAGATACCAACGAAGGAAATGAATTCTTGAGGATTACGCTCGACCAAAGGAATTGCAACCAAGAACTAGAAAGTTTAATCTGTAAATGGCAACAATGTTAGAAATAAAAGAATAAAGGGTGCAGATACAGAACTTTCTAATAGAGTCAAAGGCATCATGATACCAAGTAACAAAAGACTGGTTTAAACTTGGGAAGGTAAGGGTAAATTTCAAGGTAACCACAAAGAAAGTTAGTAAACCTACTCATCAAAAGAAAAAAGAAAAACAGAGTCTCAATAAAAACAAAATCTACCAAAAAAAAAAAAAAAATTCACAAACCAAAAGAACTCAGCACAGAAGAGTAAGAGGAACAAAGAAAATGTCAACACCAAAAAAACAAACAAACACCTCAGAATGACAGCAGCAATATGCTATTTACAAAAGACACATCTTAGAAACAGACTCCTGGTGCTAGTACAACAACAGATACACTGACCAATGGAACAGAATTGAGATCCCAGATGTAAATCCATCAACCTATGGTCACCTGATCTTCATGGGGGCCCAAAGTCCATCAAATGGGAAATGATAGTCTTTTCAACAGATGGTGCTGATGTCATCTCGTAACATGGTACCAACTGGTGGGCATTATGCTGAGTGAAATGAGTCAGTCACAGAGGGACAGGTGTTACATGAGACTACAACTATGAAAACTTTTGAAAAGGTTTATGTGTGGAGAAAAGCAGTCTTTGATGGTTACCAGGTAGGGGTGGCAGTGGAAAAAATAAAACAAACAAAAATAATAAAATATAAAAAAATAGAAGAGAAGTTTTCCACAGTTAAAAAAAAAAAAAGAACCACCCAGATTCCTAATACACAGTAGCTTTGTGGCCACAAACACATTTTTTAACCGCTATCAACTATATCTTCCTTAACTATAAAATGGATAGCAACACTTTTTTTTCTCATGTTTGTTTTGAGAATTAAACAAGAAAAAGTGTGGAAAGGGCTTTGCAGAGGAACTAAAATAGAATAGATACTCAACAAATGGTCAGTATTGCTAAGTACAGGGGTTTATTTACATCCCCTATTTTCTATAGCTACAGCTGTTAACCAAAAGGTTAGCAGTTCAAATCCACCAGGTGCTTCTTGGAAAGACTATAGCTCAGTTCTACTCTGTCCCATAGGGTCTCTATCAGTTGGAATCGAGTCAATGGCAGTGGGTTTGGTTTGATATTCTCCACAGGAAACCCTGATAGCATAATGGTTAAGTGCTACATCTGTTAACCAAAAGGTTGGCAGTTAGAATCTGCTTGGAAACTCCATGCAGCAGTTCTACTCTGTCCTATAGGGTTGCTATGAGTTGTAAACAACTAGACAGCAGTGGACTTTTTTGGTATATTCTCCATAAAATAATTTTATTTTTATTTTTTAAGTGTACTTTTGATGAAGTTTTACAGAGCAAATTAATTTCTTATTAAACAATTAATACACATACTGTTTTGTGACATTGATTGCCAACTCTACAACATGTCAACACTCTCCTTCTTGACCATAGGTTTCCCATTACCAGCTTTCAGGTGCGCTCCTGCCTTCTTGTCCTTGCCCCTGGGCTGATGTGCCCATTCCATCTCATTTTGTCTTCCTCCAGGACATAACTTCCAAGTTAAAAAGTCAAAATACAAAGAATACATAAAACATAAATAAACAGGAAAAACTAGACTTAAATAAATAAACCTGATGATTATTCTTTCAGCTCCTCACAAAAATGCTGTTGTTGTTGCTGTTGTTTTTGTTTGCTGCTGTAGTAATTGTTCTGACTCATGGTGACTCATGTACAACAGAACAAACTGTTGTCTGGTCTTGCACCAACCTTCCAACGCTGAGTACATCTGCATCCATGATCACAGCTATTGGAGTACCTTCCAACCTAACAGGCTCCTTTTCTAGCACTTCAGCCCTGTGTTATCAAGGGGGACCAGCTCCAGGAAGAAAGACATCATCACTGGGAAAGTATAAAGTCAGTGAAAAAGAGGAAGACACTCAAAAAGACAGACTGACACAGCGCCTACAGCAATGGGCTTATACATAACAACTATTGTGAGTATGGTATAGGACTACACAGTGTTTTGTTCTGCTGCACACAGGGTTGCTGTGGGTCAGAGCCATCTCAATGGCACCTAACACCAACAGCATACTGGACAATACTGTGTTGTGATCTATGGGGCTTTCATTAGCTGATTGTTGGAAGTAGATCACCGGCCTTTCTTCATACTTCTTCATACTTCCACTGAAACTTGTCCACCATGGGAGACCTTGCTGGCATTTGAAATAGTGGTGTCATCGTTTCCAACATCATGGCAACATGCAAACCACCACAGTACAACAAGATGACAGATGAGTGGTGGTCACAAACAACAAAGGGCTGTTGATACTGTCAGCAAATGATTACTGAGTTCCTACTAGGTGCTAGGTGCTTATGCTTGGAGAATGAAGACATGTAAGATGAGATGTGCCTAGAGACAGTTTATACTCTCAAAGACTCTGTTAAGTATGAAACACACGTTTAGGTCAAGGTGGCTTTTAGGCATATTATAAAATCTCCTTTTCTACTCCAAACACATACAATGCTGAATAAAATATGCATTTTAATTGATAATCTAATAATAAATTTATTAATATGCACTTTAATTGAAAATAAGAAAGGGAAATCTCCAGGCTCCTGCAATTAAGCAGAAATCCACAGTACCCAGTGAATGAGAAGAAAAGACTGGGTCCCTGGCAGAAGGGCTGAAGCCAGATTTAGACATTCAGGGTCCACATGAAAAAAAGAGACAAGGCTGCAGGCTTTGTATAGGGAATTGGGGTTTCTGCATCAGACTAAAACTGAGATTACACTGCCTTCTGTGACCAGGAGACCATGATGAATCAGATACAAGATGGTACAATGAGGATTACCTGGACTAGGTGAGCCGCCCTGGGTCACATATAACCTCCCACAGTCTTGAGTAGAAGCAGAGTCACCTGGGAAAGCACAGGAACCAAGCCTCTACCAAAAAGTTGGAGCCAAGTTCAAATTCTCAGTATCTTCTGGTTCAAGAGGGCTAAGCCAACAGTAAGTAAAACAAGACTTGGTTTGGGGTCAGTGAACCCTACAGAGCCCAGCTGAGGCAATTGCTGTATAGGAAAATTTCTCATCCCAGTGCTACACAAAAGAGAATTCCCATAATAGATAGTTCCTATAGAAGATGAGCTCACAACAAGAAGTAGAAGATACAGGAGGATGTCTGCTTCCATCAAGATATGCTGGCTGGAGAATCATTTGTATCCAAAGAATGACAAATAACAGAGTGATATTAAAAGTACTTTAAAAATAAATAATCAATCAAGTGTTTAATTAAATAATTAACTTTAAGATATTAATTATTAAGCTTTTCTTTCCTGTAATTCCTTGTATACGATTCTTCCCCCGTGAGGCCATAATACTTTAAGAAGGGTTAGGATTATTACAGTAGCAGTGCAGAGACAAAAGCAACATTTGTTGGGGGAGAGCTTTTATTTGCAAGACAAATGATGAAGACTCAGAAAAGAAGATCTGAGAGTAAGTGGGCATTAGGAAAAGACAATTGATGCCAAGCCAGTTCCCACTCACGGCAACCCCAAGTTTGTCAGAACAGACCTGTGCGCCACAAAGTTTGCAATGGCTATGATCTTTCAGAAGCAGATCACCAGGCCTTTCTTCTGAAGTACCTTTGGGTGGGTTTGAACCTCCAGTCTTCCAGTTAATAGCTGAACAATTTGGGCCCCCTAGGGACTCCCAAAAGGACATAGTCCCCAGAATGAGATTCGAAAACATGCTGCTTCTCCTATAACCTACTGATTGAGTGACTGTATGAAGATCACCTGGACTAAGAGGTGAGCAGATAGGCAGAAATGTGCTACAGTCTTTAAAAAATTGGGGTCCCTGTGCACCCTAAGAACTCCACTGAAAGACCTCAATTGATGGTCCAAAGACCTGGGAGTTCCCCTGGGAGCATGGCCCCTAGGCCTGATGCTGCCCCTGATCATAGATCATTACCAAAGTCAACTCCTCAGGGAGGAATGGACTGGACTCGGAACACAATGTGGCCATGTGGTGTGTGTACCTTATGGTTGCATGCATCTATAGGATGCTGTCCAACTGCCTTCTTACTAGAGGAGAGAGGAGAGGGTGGAGAGAAGGGGATAGGAGATTGTTAAGAGGATATGACATATATGGAACAGAAAGAAGAAACGTGCTGTCACTAGGCAAGAAGAGCAGAGGGAGCTGCAGATAGATGGGCATGCAAATTTGAATTGTGTTGTAAATTTTCACTCAATCACAATAAGAAACAAATAAAAATTGGAGTCCCTAACTATGAGAGGACCTGACTCAGGAAGGCCACAAGAAGATGAATGGAGCCAGCATCCAGAGGCTGTCATCTGTGGTCAGAGCCCAGGGACCTAGATGAAAACTGGACCAAAGCCTTCCAGTCCTTTTTGACTGAACCTTTTGAGGGAGCACCACGCATCAGGAGCTATGAAAGACAACTCCTGTAGAAGATGAGCTCACAACAAGAAATAGAAGACTTGCAAAGATGCTCATTCCATAAAGAGATGCTGGCTGCAGAATAATGTGTACCCAAAGAATGACAAATATCAGTGATATTAAAGGTACTTTAAAAGTAGATGTGTAATCAATTGACACATAGGGTGAAGACATTCCACAGATAATTGCCAGTACAGCACGCCTGGGATTGTTATCCAGTAAGACACTTAGTTATTCACCTCTAAGACTCTGCCAAGCCCCCACCAATCACCATTATGAAGAACAAACCTCCTCTCTGTGTAAGGATATGAAACAATCTCCAAAATACATTGTTAGAAGTAAAATCAAAGAGTCTGTGTGTGTGTGCGTGTGTAGTTATTTAATCACATATTTGAAATGGGAAAGGAGCATCTCCGAAGGATACCCAAGAAGCTGGCAACAGTGTTGGTCTCTGGAGAGAGTAGAAGGGTGGCTGAGGGGTAGGGTGGATAAAGAAACCTTGCAGTGTAAGCTCTTTTGTTCGCCTTTGTCATGGAAACACCAGTAGTGTCATCGTTAAGAGCTATCACTGCTAACCCAAACTGTGACAGTTGGAATCCCCCAGCTGCTCCTTGGAAATTCTATGGGGCAATTCTACTCTGTCTTACAGGGTCACTACAAGTTGGAATCCACCTGACAGCAACAGGTTTGGTTTTGTGTGTGTGTGTTTTGTTTGTTTATGTGCTACATGCTCCAAAACTGAATAAAGTAATAGAAACAATTACTTACACAACAATTGTGGTTCTAGATACATGGCCTGCAGAAGCCCTCATACATGTAGAAAAACGGGAAGGTACAATATTGCTTATAATAGTGAAAACCTAGAAACAACCAGAGTCCGCATCAGTAAGAGAATGAGTATATAAAATATGGAATAGTTGTCATAGAACAGCTTATAGCAGTTAAAGGAAATTAGAGTGATCTATTGATGTCATCAAGGAACACTGGTGGCACAGTGGTTAGGGGCTTGGCTGCTAACCAAAAGATCAGTGGCTCCAACTCACCAACTGCTTCTTGAGAGAAAGAAATGACAATCTGCTTCTACTTCCTCAATTTGCAGTCTTGCAAACCCTGTGGAGCAGCAATTCTGTGTCCTGTAGTGTTCTTAGGAGTCAGAATTGTCCAGGCAGCAATGGGTTTTGGTTTTTTGAGCTATGTATCTACATGGCAAGATTCAAGAACATATTAAATGAAAAAAAAATACAGAATAGGTGTTTAATATACCATTAAATGAAGATTTTAAATACAATATTATATTAAAAACTTATAAATACTGTATTTTTAAAATTTACGTGAATAAATACTAAGAAAACAACTTTCTTTTTTTTAAAAAAAAAAAAAAAAAAAAGGTTACTTAGAAGTATACCAAACTCACCATAGCAGTCACCTCCACAGAGGGCAGGGGGAACTTCAGATGTATACACCTGCTATATTTATTTCTTTAAAACAACTACAAAAAAGATGGGAATCAAACATGATAAACTGTTACGACTTTTAACTTCAGATGGTAAGAATGTAGATGTTTGTTATTATATGTGCTGTGTTTTTCTGTATTATTTTCAACATTTCTGAAAATTAAAAATACAAAGATGTAACCAAGGTTCTCCAGGTAGATCCTTGCACTTTCTTTAGAAAGTCAAGTAAACCCTAACAATCGCCTTCGATAGATACTACTAATAGGAATGGACTAAAAAAAAAATAAAATTGGGGGTGAAAGTTTTTAAAACACCTGGAAACTCTCGTTGCAGCTTCAAATTTCACACCCAGCTTCACAGGACAGAACCATCATCAAAGAGAATTTAGGGAAGTGGGGTTCTTGTTACAGCGTGACTCTTTCTACACACCCCTTTCGTCATGCCCCTTCATCCGGATTCCTATTAGGACATCTGCTGAGGAAGCAAGATTTGTCTCAAGGCGTGCAAGTTTTCTGTGGGCTTTTCGGCTCTTGGTGAGAATAAAGCATCCCATAGGCGGAGCTTGTGAGCGCCTATTTAAAACCTGCAGCCTCCGCACCAGTATGATCATTCACCTCCAGTATCCTGCCGTGTCAAGAACCAATTAGTCAAAATGATGCCTGGGGGCTTAACAGAAGCAAAACCTGCCACTCCGGAAATCCAGGAGATTGCTAACAAGGTAAGTTGATGAAGCCCACAAAAAGGCTTGATCCAAAATCTTGGACACAATGGCTAGAACTTTGGAGAATGTATGGTTTTGTTCAGGCTTCCTTCCTAAAAAGGCGGTTCTGAACTTCTCAGATGAGACTTTTTAAGAACTCGAACACTGTCAGACAGCGAACACTGTCAGAGTGCTCACAAGCAAGTTACATCCCTTCCCGGAGCCTCAAGTTTCCCTGCTTGTAAAAGAAGAATTTCTACTGAATCTTCTCCAAAGCTCTTCCAGTTCTAACAACGTATGATTTTAGAGTTACTAACTCAGTTTCTGATGAAATTTTTCTAATCTCATCGGGTGGCACCAACTTGTAGTTGAAGTCTTGTCTGTTAAGAATTTGATGAATTAGACTTCAGATGCACTGGAGGGAAATTTTTAAAAATTTGTTTGAAGAGTTGTAAAGGTGACTGACTTAGAAACTTTCCACCAATTTGCCTCAATAGACAGTGTTTTCATCCTTTAATTAGAGGATGACTCAACTAGCAGAGAAGTTTGTAGTCGATTTCACATATAGGTAGCTAAAGTGACCGTGGTAGAAATGGGGCTCAGTGTTTGTAAGCAGTGCATACGTCTAGCTCAGTGTTGTTTCATGAGTTATCAACTAATCAATAAAATTTCATTGTGGTATATAATCTGGGACAGGAAACTACATGTGAAGTTAGCCTTTTTGGTTAGTAATTTGTTGCCTTACTTTTTGGTGTCCCCCCTTCTGAATTTCTTCCTCTAAAACTTTACTCCATAATATTGCTTGGCAGCAAGATCAGCTGCTTGTGTAAATGGTAGACCTGTGATTCTCTGCTTTGAAAGGCACTAGAAAGCTCTGTAAGGGTCCCAGATATCCTTCACTCTTTGGAGTTAAATATTTTCCCTTCCAAGTTTCTTTTAAAAAAAAAAAATACCTTGAGGCTTGTTTTACTTGGCAATAATTTAAAAGAAAAACAAACCACCAAACACATTACTGACTCAGTTCCAACTCATAGCAAACCTACGGGACACAGTAGGACTGTCTCATCAGGTTTCCCGGGCTGTAATCTTTATGAAAGCAGGTTGCCCCGTCTTTCTCCTACAGAGCAGCTATCGGGTATAAACTGCCCAACTTTTACTGAGCAGCCGAGCACTTTAACCTCTGCACCACCAAACCCACTGCCGCTGAGTCAATTCTGACTCATCGCAACCATATAGGACAGAGTAGAACTGCCCCGTAGAGTTTCCAAGGAGCACCTGGCAGATTTGAACTGCCAGCCTTCTGGTTAGCAGCCGCAGCATTTAACCACTATGCCACCACGGTTTCCAAACAATGCGGAAGGCTTCACGAATTTGTACCAGGGCTCCTTAAATCCATAATACATGTCGGGAATTCCTGGCTGATATAGACAGCTAATGTTCTTGACCACTAAACCAGAGGTTGAAGGCTGGAGTCTAACCAGAGGTGACTAGGGTAAAAGGCCTAGCAATGTACAACTGAAAAAACACCCACCATTAAAACAGGGCACAGTTCTACTCTGATACATATGGAGTTGCCAAGAGTCTGAACTAACATGCTGACAATCATAAAAAAGCAAACAAATCAAGTCCATAAGACTGTCATCTGAGTTCCTGTAACATATCACCGTTCTCAGACTTGTGTGTGTACATGAATCAGCGGGTGGTGTTATTAAAATGCAGATTCTGACACAGTAAGTCTGGGCTGGGGCCCCAGAGTCCCACTGATGCTGCTGTCCGCCTCCCTCCCAAGCAAGCAGGACCAGAGAGAGACGGCGTCTTGAGGGGCCTGTGTCAGAGGGGGCTTTCTGAAAGTTGTCAGTGTCACTTGTGAGAGATAGACAGCATCTCTTGCCCTGCCAGCCTCAGAAGTGCCTGGATTACATGAGGTCACGTGCACCAAAAAGGACTAGAAAGTGGAAAAGAAATTCCCACAGAGGAGACATTACAATAGTTCCTTCAGATTTTTACCTGGAATCATCCCTGACCCTGGAAAATTGCCCCGAGACTCACCAGAGACCAGAGCTATAGGGACGTGGAAACGGTTTTTAAAAGAAAAACCCTGCCATAGAGTCTATTCCAAATCATAGTGATCTTAGAGGGCAAAGCAGAACTGCACTCCCCCCAACACACACAGTTTCCGAGACTGTAATCTTTTATGGCAGGGGTGCTCTGGTGGTTTAGTGATTAAGAGCTCAGCTGTTAACCAAAATATTTGGCAGTTCGAATCCACCAGCTACTCCTTAGCAAACCCTGTAAGGCAATTCTTCTCTGTCCTATGGTATCACAATAACTTGGAATTGACTTGATAGCAGTGGGTCATCTTTACAGAGGTAGACTGCCCCATCGGAGTGGCTTCTGGTTCAAATCACTGACCCTTCAGTTAACAGCCAAGTGTTTAACCACTGTGCCACCAGGTTCCTTGGGAAACAGTAGGGGTTTGAAACATACAGGACACAAAAACTTTTTTTTTTTAATTGTGATTAAGTGAAAGTATACAATCCATATTAAATTTGCATGCCCACCTATATGCAGCTCCTTCTGGTCTCCTTGCCCAACACACTCTTCCTTTTCATTCTGTTTATGTTGTATCCTCTTAACAATCTCTTGTCCCCTCCTTTCCACCTTCTCCTCTCCCTTCTAGTGAGAGACCATTAGGACTCTGGATGTATAGTCCTATAGATGTATAGAACCATAAAGGACACACACTATATGGTCACACTGAGGACATAGAAACTTTTAATGATTTTTTTTTAAAAAAGACTATCATCTGGTTAGCAAAAATAATTTTATTTTAAGCAAGAAGGCTCCAAAAGATCTTGAATTGTTAATATTACCCATCTGTGAGCAACATCCTGAACTGATTTGAAAACTTTTTCCTTGCTGCTGACCCCTGGCTCCAACTCTGCCAGAGAGGTAGAGTGAGAAAGAGGTAGTAACACATGCCACTGGAGGTGCCACAGAAGAAAGTCCTGAGGATCTACTTCAATGCCTCACCTACTGAAAGTCCTGGGAAGTACAGCTTCTTCATTAGCAACCCCTGGGGCAGACAAGGAGGGCATTGCGTCCATCTTTCAGACGGTGAAACTAAGGTTTAGAAGGGTGATGGTCACCTAGATAAGATGCTCACCTGTCTCCAGATTTTTGGCCTCCTGCTCTTTTGATCATACAGTGCCAGGAACATGGAGAAGCCTGGTAGGGTGAGGGAAAGATGCTGGTAGAAGAGTGTGCAATAAACATGCCTCCTTGTCCTAGCAGCCAGCTTCACATTTAAAACCATGAAATCCATTGTTTCGACTCATAGCAATCCTAGGAAAACTTAATATCAATGAGTCTCTTCACACACATGAATTTCTCAAATATCTCTTAGATCTCCAGCCTTGTGCTAAATGTTATGGTCTCAGAAGTTTACAGTCTAATTGGAGAAGTCAAGGTACCTGGAGCATAATATAAAATAATCTACAATTAGTACTTTTTCATAATTACAGGTTTTATACTAGAAAGGACCTGAGAGGTTGTCTTGTCAAACCTCTTTGATTTTGGGTAAATAACTACTGCTTGGTAGTTTAGCTTCTCAGATGTTCAACTTCCAATTATCACTCACCTCCTCTTTCTCTGAAGCCTTGCTGCTGTGGTTAAGAGCTTGGCTGCCAATCAAAAGGTCGGCAGTTCCAATCCACCAGTTGCTCCTTGAAAACCCTAAAGAATCATTCTGCTCTTTCCTGTAGGGTAGCTATGAATTGGAATCTTAGAGTCAGAATCCACTGAACGGTAGTGAGTGAGTTGTTTGTTTGCTTTGCCTTTCTTACAGGAAAGTCCCTTAGGGGGTTGCTCTCAATTGAGGGCTGGAAGGTAGAGGAATAACCCAAAAACCAAACCCACTACTGTCAAGTCGACTCTGATTCCTGGTGACCCCATAAGACAGAGTGAAACTGCCCCATCAAGTTTTCCAAGGAGCATCTGGTGGACTCACAGTGCCAACCTTTTCATTAGCATCTGGACCCTTAACCACTGCACCACCAGGGTTCCTAAGGTAGAGAAATACAGTCCAGGAGGGTCTTTCTCTAGTCTGTAATTTATTCCCCCACAAACAACCCTGAGAGGTATCACTCACTATGTTCCACTTTGCAGGGGAGGAAACTGAGCTAATGACTTCACCAAGATTATAGAATTGGTTGGATTCCCACTCAGGCCAGGTTAATGACAGACGTTGGCAGTCACTTACCTGGCATGACTGGGCGTGCTGGTAGGGACCGCCTGTCATTTACTGTGTAATTTTACTGCTTTGATTTTTTTTTTAAAGTATTTGTATGTCTTTAAATCACCTGTTAAAAGACAACTTTGTCAAGTTTCTCTGCCCTTATCAGAGAGCTTCTTTTTTTTTTTTTTTTTTTTTTAATTATTTCATTCTGGTAAAAAATATATATAACCAAAACAGTTGCCTATTCAACACTTTTTATATGTACAATTCAGTTACTTTGGTTGCATTTGTCATGTTACACAACCACCACTATTCATTCCCAAATTATTTCACCACCGTTAACAAAACTCAGTGCCTTCTACGTGGACGCTCCTTCCTTCCTCTTCCCTCACACTTCTGGAAATCACAAACAACTTTGTTTCCTTTTTACAACTGCCTGTTTCATAAGGTGGGATTATATGATCTTTGCTCTTTTTTTGATGGATTGATTTCATTCAGCATAGTATTTTCAATTCATTCACACGATAGCATGTATCAGGACTTAATTTCTCTTTAAACAAAAACAAAACTCCTTGCCATCAAGTTGATTCCAACTCATAGCACCACTAGCTCAGAGGAGAATACTGTCCCACAGTTTCCAAGGAGCACCTAGTGGATTCAAACTGCCTGTCTTCATTAGCAGCTGTAACACTTAACTGCTGTGCCACCAGTGTTTCCAGATTTTTCTTCATGGCTGAAGAATACTCCATTGTAAGGAAATACAGCATTTTTTTTTTAGCCATAAATCTGTTGATGGACATTCTGGTTGTTTCTACCTTTTGGCTACTGTGAGCAGTGCTACAGTGAACATTGTTTTACGCGTTTCTGTTTGCATTTCTGCCTTCGCTTCTTTTGGGTGTATACCTAGAATTAGAATGGCTAAATCATATGGTAGTTCCATGCTTAACTTTTAAGGAGCTGCCAACTTGTTTCCCAGAGTGGCTGCACAATTCTGTATTCCTAGCAGCCATGGATGAGCGTTTCATTCTCTCCACATCTTCGGCAACGTACATTATTCTCCATTTTTTGTTTCTGTTTTTGTTTTGTTTACTTGTTTATTTTTTATCATAGTTGTTTGCAGTTCTAATGTGGGTGAGATGATGTCTCATTGTGGTTTCAATTTGCATTTTCTTAATGAAAAATGAATGAGTTCTTGAGGTGCAAAGGTAAAGCACTTAGCTGCTAACCGGGTCAGAAGTTCGAATCCACCATCATCTCTATGAAAGAAAAAACACAGCTATCTGCTCCAGTAAATATTACAGCTTAAGAAATCCTGTGGAGCAACACGGTCACTACACATCAGAACTGACTTATTTCATAGTACTTAACAACAACAGTAACTAAAGACATTAAGCATCTTTTCATGTGCTTGTTGGTCATTTGTATATCTTCTTTGGTGAAATGTCTGTTCAAGTCCTTTGCCCACTTTTTGATTGAGATGTTTGCCTGTTTCTTGTTAAGTTGTTGGGATTCTTTATATATTCTAAGTATTAAACTCATATCAAATATATGGTTCCTCAAAATTTTCTCCCATTCTGTAGGATGTCACTTCATTTTATTGGTAAAATAGTTTACTGCCTACAAGTTTTAGATAAACAGTCCAATTTATCTATTTTTCCTTTTGCTGCCCATTCTTTTGGTGTTATACCTAAGAACTCTGAGTTAAAAACTAGGTCTTGAGTCATTATCCTCCTGCTTTCTTCTAAGAGTATTATGATTTTAGTTCTTACACTTAAGCCCTTGGTCCATTTGAAGTTAATTTTTCATGTATGGTATGAGCTGTGAGCCCAGTTTCATTATTTTGAATTTAGAAATTCAATCACCCCATCACTACTTATTAAAGAGGCAATTCTTTCATCATTGATGGACTTTGCACTCTTGTCAGAAATCATTGACCATAGACATATGAGTTTATTTCTAGGCTTTCAGTTCTATTCCATTGGTCTATATGTCACTTCATGGACTAACGTACACCTGATCCAAGCCATGGTGCTTTCAATTGCCTCATATGTGTGTGAAAGCTGGGCAATAAATGAGGAAGATGGCAGAACTGATGTCTTTGAATTATAGCGTTGATACAAAATACTGAATATACCATGGACTCCCACAAAAATGAACATATCTGTCTTGAAATAAGTATAGCCAGAATGCTCCTTAGAAGCAAGGATGGCAAGAATTCATATCACATGCATTGGACATGTTCACAGGAAGGGCCAGTCCCTGGAGAAAAGCATCATAATTGGTAAAGTGGAGGGTCAGTGAGAAAGAGGAAGACTCTCAATGAGATGGATTGACATAGTGGCTCTAAGAGCAGACTCAACATAACAATTGTGAGGATTGCGCAAAACTGGGCAGTGTTCATACTGTTGTACATGGCATCACTGTGAGTTGAAATCAACTTGACAGCGCCTATCAACAACAACTGGAAACCCAGGTTGCCTAGTGGTTAAGTGCTAGATCTGCTAACTAAAAGGCGGCAGTTCAAATCTGCCAAGTGATCCTTGGAAATTCTATGCAGCAGTTCTACTTTGACCTCTGAGGTTGCTATGAGTCGGACCCAACTCAACGGCAGTGGATTTTTTTTTTTAACAACAACAATATATCAGCACTTGGCTGCTTTGATTACCGTAGTTTTAGAGTATGTTTTAAAATCAGGAAATGTGAGTCTTTCTACTTTGTTCTTTTTCGAGATTGCTTTAGCTCTTTGGGGCCCCTCTTTCCATATAAATTTGAAGACTCACTTTCCCATTTCTGTAAACAAGGCCATTGGAATTTTGATGGGAATGTGTTGAGTCTATCGATTGCTTTGGGAAGTAATGACTTGCCAGACAGCTTCTTAAGCAGAATGCCACCTCAAAGTAGAACCTGATTAGAGAGGGAGGAAAAGAAACAGGGGAAAGATCATGATATAGAGATGGGAAAGCATCAAAGAAAAATGGTGGCTGAATGTTGATGAAATTCTACAACACAATTGTGTGAAATCAAAATGAACAGAAAGCCAAACAAAGGATTTCGAGTTGTGAAGACCTGAGCATTTTTTAAAGCAGAAGAAAAGTTTCCCCCTTCTGAAGATAACGGAGACTGGATAATAGTCGTACCAAGTACTGAAGGATGCTAAAGGTAGTTGGGTCTGGAGTACACTTGGAAGAAATCCCTTCTTCCTCGATTCTGTATATTAGTTGTGGATTATCCCCTCTTCTGTCCTCTTTCCTGTTTGGGGAGACAAGCTGTCAAGAAGGAAAACAACCATGGTATTTTTAATTTAAAAAATCTTAATTACCAGGGCTACAGTAGATGGATCCTGATAGAGAGGGAGAAACAAGGAACAAAATCTCAAATTCCTTCAAAGGGAATAAAACAAAAAAAGCACTTGACTGGTTGAGACTAGAGGACTCGCCTAGACTATTGCCTTGCCATAATCTTTAAACCTTGAGTGCAAACAAAGCCCTGAGGTCACTTTGCATCTAAATAAGAGATGGGTCCACCAAATAAGGAGCATCACCCATGAGTATTATGCTTCTTTGGAAAAACATCTCTATGAGATCCATCTGTCAGTAATTATTGTAAAACAACACAAGAATATAAGAGAGCAGGGAAACTTGACTAATAGGAATGTAATGACTAGAATGGAAATGACCACTGAACTATTTGTGTAGAAATTGATGAACCTAAACTGCTCCATAAGCCTTCACCAAAAACACAATAAAATGTTATTAACTATGTGTATATTCCAAACCCTTTGCTGTAGTTGATGCTGACTCATAGGGACGCTACAGAACAGAGAAGAACTGCCCCATAGTGTTTCTCAGGAGTGCCTGGTGAATTCAAACTGTTAACTTTTCAGTTGGCAGCCATAGCTTTTAACTACCACACCACCAGGGTTTCTATATACACACACACAAGTTCCAAAAATTAAGTCCACGAACTTAATTGTTCTAAGTGCTACATACCTCATTGAATATCACTACAGTCACCTTTAAAGTACTCCTTTTGGGAAGCTATGCATGGACGCCAGAGCCTAGTCTACCCTTCAGAGAAATTTTGGAACTCTTTCTGGAATAGCCACTGTACACGGTGGCATGGTGGCAAGTTCGCAAACTTAATTGTATAGTAGTCAGTAAACAAAAAATTGTAGTGGAACACCCTCTTTACTCACCTGATCTGGCTCCCAATGACTTTTTTTCTTTACCCTAAGTTAAAGGAAATTCTGAAAGGGTGACATGTTAATGACACTCAGGATGTGAGGGGTAATACAACAACAGCTCTGATGGCCATTCCAGAAAAAGAGTTCCAAAATGCTTTGAAAGGTGGACTAGGTGCTGGTGTACCAACAGCATAGATTTCCAAGGGGAGTACATCAAAGGTGACCATAGTAATATTCAGCAATGAGGTACATAACACTTCCTTAGGATGAGTTCATGAACTTAATTATCGGTCCTCATATATCTCACAGCGGTTAATAGCTAGGCTGCTCACCAAAAGGTCACAGTTTAAATCCACCAGTCACTCCCTGGAAACCCTATGGAGCATTTCTCTGCCCTATAGGGTCACTATGAAGTGAAATCGAGTAGGCGGCAATGGGTTTTTACATGTATACCTGTGATGTACACGGAAACTCCAGTGGTGTAGTACAGTGGTTAAGTGCTGTATCTGCTAACCAAAAAAAGTTGGCAGTCTGAATCTACCAGGTACTGCTTGGCAACTCTGTGGGGCAAGTTCTGCTCTGTGCTATGCTATAGGGTCATCATGAGTTGGAGTCTACTTGATGGCAGTGGATTTGGTTTCTTCAGTTTTTTGATAATGTACATAGTACTCTATGAGTGACAAGGGGACGTAAAGGTAGTCTGTGCCTTCAGGGAAATTTACAAAATAGGTTGGAGGTATGAGAACCACACAATGAATAAAAAGAGCCACATAAGGCCCTATCCATGAAAAGTCATAATATATATAATTAAGAACTAAATGAATGGCCCTAATAGCAAAAGAGAAGTCCAGGTGGCACTTAGCTGCTAACCCAAAAGAGGTTCAAAGCCACTACCTGTTCCATGGGATAAAGATATGGCAGTCTGCTTCTCTGAAGATCTGCTGCCCTTGGAAACCCTATGGGGCAGTTCTACTCTGTCCTGTAGTGTCGATATGAGGCAGAATCAACTCAGCAGCGGTGGGTTTGAGTTTGGAGGTAACATCAAAAGCTCTCTGATTGTAGGAGGGGAAAGGAGACTGTTGGGAGGATGAGACATGTATGGAGCAGAGAGGAATAGTGTGCAGTCACTGGACAGGGAGAGCAGTGGAAGCTGCATATAGGGGGGTATGTAAATTTACATGTGAATGTACGTTTTCACTCAGTTATGTTAAATAAAAATAAAAAATAAAAAAAGCTCTCTGGTTGTATTAAATGATCATCAGATGAGAATTCTGAGTATGTGCAGAAAGGGAATGTTATTTCAGTCAGTGCTACTTGAAATCAAGGCCATAACCACATGTGCACAGTGTGTGCACACACACGCACACACACAGCCCTGTGTCATAAACTCAACTGCTGAGTAGCATTCATAGCAACATAGACAGACCATGACTTTTGCCTGCCAGAGTGTTACCCAGGCACCTCATCTGAGTCCATCACAGGCACACCCTGAAAATCAGCCTTTCAGGGCTCTCATTCACCCCACCCACAGATCGGTGCTCCCCTCTCCAAGAGCAGTCTCCTCAACCTCCTACACTCCCCCGAGACACGAAGAACCTGCCATTCAGCCGCGCAGGAATCCTCCGGGCACTCACCCTCCCGTCTTCGTTAGCACATGCCTAGGCGCACTCCATTAGGCACCCAGCCCAAAACTGTGCTGGATGGTTGCACACTCTCCTGACCAGGGTGAGGTCTTGACAGGCCCGTCCTCAGTTACAGGTCCCTCCTACTGCCACCACTTCCTCCCTGGCTTGTATTCCCGGCTCTGAGAACTGGGCTCCAGGAACGTGCAGAACCGCAGCATCCTTGTCCTCAAACCAATGAATTCACGTCTAACAACTGCAACAGGATCCAAGCAGCCGCCGGAAAACCCCGTCACTCATATCGCATCAGTCCTTGTCTGTCGAGACAAGGTCCCGGTTTCTCTTCTCCTCCACTTGATCCCGTTCCTCCCCGGCCTTAGACCTGCTTCCTGCCCTCAGTCAGCCCTTCTTGCCTGTGCCACGTGCCATTGTTTCTGCCTCCTGGGTCCCTTCCCCTGACATGTACATTCCCCTTGGCTTGACGTACATTCAGGTGACAAATGCCCCCCAGTCATCAGCCCTGTTGGGCTCCTATGCTACTGCCAAATTCTTCTTCCTTACACTGTGAGATTTCCTAACTATGGCTTCTTTGGGTCACCACCATTATCTTTCTGTCCTCTCCTAAATTACAGATAGCTCCATGTTTCTGCAGGATAAGCAAAAATTAGGAGAAAAGACTAAGTGATTAAGTGCTGTATCTACTAACTAAAGGTCGGCTTTCGATTCTGCCAGGTGCTCCTTGGAAACTCTGTGGAGCATTCTACTCTATCCTGTAGGGTTGCTATGAGTCAGAAATGACTCCACAGCACTGGATTTGGGTTTTTTGGTAGTTTTGTCTGGGTGTTTGGGTACCAAAACCCAACCAAACCCCTTGCTGTTCAGTTGATTCCAACTCATAGTGACCCTGTAAAAAACAAAAACCTACATGGTTAAGTTGATTCTAAATCATAGCAACAGAACAGAGTCAAACCGCCCCCTAGGGTTTCCAAGGAGCACCTGGTAGATTCCAACTGCCAACTTTTTGGTTAGCAGCCGTAGCACTTCAGTACTACACCACCAAGTTTTCTCCTGCAGGGAAGATATCAGGCTCCAGATGAGGCTCAGACTCACAAGCCCAGCATCACCTTCACATATACTGCTGTATTAGCACTGCACGCTAACCATGGCACCACGGAAACAAGCTTTGCATTCAGTGCAGAGTAATGCTGATTCTCAGATCAAAGAGAACCCTCAGCTCACCCAGATCATGCTCTGCAGCAGTAAGAAAACTTAGAGCAGCTCTGGGATGAACATAGCCTTCTTCCCCAGGCTGGGGGCTAACAACCGACCCACACTGCCCCCTCCAGCACTGCAGCCACCGCCAGGCATGGCAGATTGAGCAAGGTCAACGCCAGCCGTGTTAAGTTCAAGGTCTGCATGTTTACCACCAGGCTCCTGATCAGCTGGCTTCCATTCTTTTGGTGCCCTTCTTGATTCTAACTCCCAAATAAAAGTTTGTGAGTTCCAAGCTACCTTCTGAAACTTAAGATTGTACTACCAAGCTCATTTGATCTCTGCTACCCTTTCTCTACTCCCCAGCCTAAATCTCATCACCCCAGGTCATAGCACTCAACACTAAAACAATGCAAATTCATTTTACTGGAAATGGGGAGTGAGGCTATGGGTTATAAATACCACAAAGCAGAAATTAGAGATTGTACTTTGACAAATGTCACTGCACTTACGGAAACCAATCTGGATACTTGAAATCAACTCCCTTGTGGAAAGTTCTGGACTTGCAGACTGCACAGATTTGATGAACAGGTTATTTTTTTTGATCTAATTGTATGACAGACAAATAAAAACTTGTAATAGTTGTCAAAAAAAACCATGACTAAATGACTGAAAACCAAGAGAAGAAACATAGTGCAGTAGAGAAATCAGATACTTACATTATCAGATGGGGATGTTGAGATTCCTATCAGTTTTCCAACCTCAGGTACTTAGAGTCATGTGCTCCTCACAACTTCAGTTTCCTCATTCGTGAAATTAGATAAGTTGCGGGTAGTATAGAGATGAACTACTGTCAACTTAACTTCTAACTTGCCTGGTACCCACTGTTGGCTTCCCTGTCTCCCAGAGTTCAAATGCTTAGGACAGAGGGGGCAATCAGGCAGGAACCCCACTCCTTGTTCAAATTTTTTTTTTGTCTTCCTTTCTCATCTTTGGAAACTCTTTTGACATGGCAGTTAAATGCAATGGCTGCTAACTAAAAAGTTGGTAATTTGAATCCACCAGGTGCTCCTTAGGAACTCTATGGGGCAGTTCTTCTCTTGTCTGTAGGGTCACTATGAGTCAGAATTGACTTGATGGCTCTGAGTTTGGTTTGGGTTTTTTACTCTTTTTTGCAGATTTATTTTTCATCTCAATCCAGTGACCACATGCTTCCTGTTGATTCTGAAGGTTCTGGGAGAAGAGAGTGATGGTCCACGCAGTGTAAGGCTCTTCAAAACTGGTGTAGGATCTCAAAGAGTTTGAAAATGTCCATGTCGCTGAAAAGAATTCTGATAGATTAAGCATAGATAGAAAATAATTCAAAATGTCTGAAGGACTTGATAGCCTCAGGAGAATTCTAGATGCACTGGAGGCTGGATCAAAACGATGTATGTGTGATGGACAAATCATCAGGAGAGAAAGCTGATGGCTGAACAATATGAGGAAGATAAATTAATGTCACCAAACCATACATGAAAACCCTGGTGGTGTCATGGTTAAGTGCTATGGCTGCTAACCAAAAGATCGGCAGTCCAAATCCACCAAGTGCTCTTTGGAAACTCAATAGGGCAGTTCTACTGTGTCCTATAAGATCGCTATGAGTCGGAATCAACTCATGGGCACTGGGTTTGGTTTTTTTGGTTTGAACTATATGTGAAAAGGATTACATGTGTATGTTTGTTATATACACATGCATGCACGTATACATATATATATTTATATATAATTGTTGTATTGTTGTTTGTGTTAGGTGCCCTTGAGTCAGCCCTTGGCTCATGGCAACCCTGTAAATGAAGAATCAAACCATTATGATCCATAGTGTGCCCACTGAGTAATTTTTCACAAGTAGATGTCATGTGCTTCTCACAACCAGGCTTTCCTTCCTCGTCTGTCTTAATCTAGAAGTCCACTGAAAGCTGTTCAGCATCGTAGCAACACACAAGCCTCCCCACTGACAGACAAGCAGTGGCTGTGCTTGGGGTGCACCAGCCAGGCATCAAACCTGGGTCTTCTACGTGGAAGGAGACAATTCTACCACTGAATCACCACTGCCGTCTTATATATGTATTTACCAAAATAGGGGGGAAGAAAGACTGTATATATATATAAAATGCTTTAGTGAAAGGAAAGGCACCTTCCCAGTAAATAAGGTATACTGAACACACATATTTATTTCCTTCCCCTTTAAATAATAGTAGAGGATTGTCAGGTGTAGAAACCCACAAATACAAAGAGAAGAGGAGACAAGCAAACACCACCTTTGAAATGAATACACAGTCTTAGAAGATGGAAAAGAAGCGAAGAATGGAAAGTAACTGAATTCAGACAGAGCCTAAGTCCACAGAGGGGAAGGTCTGCCCCAGAATCAAGCAGATTGAGACTGTAGAATGCCAAATGGCATGGGCTTAGCAACACAGCAACTCGTGAACCCAGGAGTGAGGCGCAGGGCTTAAAGCAGGAGCAGTTGGTGAATGATCTGTAGGAGAACCCTACCTCCTTGCCATGTGGCACCGTGCAATGGGCATTACCACCTCCTACACTCTTAGGAGAAATGGAATCAGAAAGCCCATAATAGGTGCTAGGACACCAGGCCCACCTGAGGGTAGAAATGAAGGACCACTGCTTTAAACTGATGTATTCCAAAAAAAAGCCTACATATTGAACATAAATTGCTCTAGCTCCCCTCTTATACTTGGTTCAGGAATGCTGGAGTCCAGGCTTGTACCAGCCTCTCCCAAACAGAAAGAATAATAATGCCCCCCTAAAGATGTCCAGGAAACCCTGGTGGCGTAGTGGTTAAGTGTTGTGTCTGCTAACCCAAAGGTCAATAATTCAAATCTGTCAGGCAGTCCTTGGAAACACTATGGGACCGTTCTACTCTGTTGTACAGTGTCTCTATGAGTCAGAATCAACTTGACAACACTGGGGTTTTTTTAAGATGTCCATGTCTTAATCCCCAAAACTGATGAATCTGTTACCTTTTACTTTGCAGATGTGATTAAGTTAAGGTCTTGAGACAAGGAGATCAACCTGGCTTACCCAGGTGGGCTCAGTGTAATCCCAACAGCCCATATAAAAGGAAGGCAGGAAGGTCAGAATCAGGGTGGCGATGTGACAGTGGAAACAGAGTTAATAATGTATTCTAGAAGTCAGCCTAAATCAGCACATAAAAGTCTTTCTCACATTCTTGCACACCCACATAGTGCTGCGTGGTGTGGATGTGCCATAGGGGAGTAGTTGAAACAACTCTGGTACCTTCACACAGTGGAGTACTTTGCAGGACATACTGCTCAGTGAAACAAAAAAGTACTCAAGAGTCTCTATAGTATGCTATTGTTTGTGTAAGGAAAAGAAAGAGGATATTAGTAAAATCTACTCATTTGTTTAAAAAGAAATACAAGATGATCCCTTTACTAAGAAGGCTGGAACAGACAGAGAGAAAGACCAATGTTCACCAGTGGTTACCAGGGAGGGGCAGGAAGGGGAATATACACTTTGGATCATGGAGACTTATTATTTTGGGTGATGGGAAAAGTGCCACTGAATGTGGATGTAGTGGGGACAAAGTAAAAACAAGTGTTTGAGCAAATATGGGTGGGTATAGGCAAATTGATATAGGGGTAGGTACAGGTCTGTCCAATGGTGAGAACAGATAGAAGTGCTGATAAACTAAATCCATTGCTATTGAGTCAATTCCAAATCATAGCAACCCTATAGGACTGTGTGTAACTGCCCCATAGAGTTTCCAAGGAACAGCTGATGGATTAGATCCTTCTAGTGAATTAACCAAAAAGTTAGTTACCAGTGGTAGCTCTTAACCACTGTGCCACCAGAGCTCCAGAAAAAATCTATAAACTAAAAAATCCAAACTCACAACCATAGGTCTTAACCACACTGCATTAGTGAACTGATGTAAAGTTAGCCTAAAGCAACAGAATTTGACGTTTTAGTTATCCCATTCAATTTTATTAAAGCTTAATGGTTTCTTTTCTGTTGAAATACTGAAAATAACTCAGAGATTGCACTACCATCTTTGACAACGTTTAGGAGCAAAAGGTTCCCAGATTTGTAAATCACAGAAACAGTCCGATAAGGCTTTGACATTTTGTTTCCTCTTTTCTTAAGGTTAAGTCTCAACTTGAAGAAAAAACCAATGAGACTTACCAAGAATTTGAAGCTGTCGAGTATAAAACTCAAGTGGTTGCTGGAATAAACTACTACATTAAGGTTAGAGTTCCTTTTTGGTACTAAAAGATATTTCTGATTTTACATAATGTGCTCTTCCCCTATCACAGAGTTTGTTCCTGCTGGTTATCTGGAACCACATGCCTAGTACAGTAGCCCTCAAGGGCTGCTGCTATTATTGGCGGCGGTGGTTGCTGTCAAGTCAGCTTACACTCACGGCAATCTAATGTATAACAAAAACACACGTGGCCCAGTCTGCACCATCTTCATGAGCCTCCTATCCTAGCAGGCTCCTCTTCCAGCACTAGATTGGGCAGTGCTCTGTTGTGATCCATAGGGCTTTCATTGCCTGATTTTTGGAAGTAGATCACCAGGCCTTTCTTCCTGGTCTATCTTACTCTGGAAGATCCACTGAAATCATGGGTGATCCTTCTAGTATTTGAAAGACTGGTACCATAGCTTCCAGAACCACAGCTACACTGAGTAGCTTGTTTCAAATCAATAAATTATCTTTTGAAATGCTTATTTAAAGAGCAGAGTAGTTTAATTTTCCCAGGTGATGACTCAAGCCAATCCTTAAATCCATTTAATTTAGACATACGAATCATGAAGTTTTCAGGTAGAGTAAGCTTGAAGATGTTGTCGTCTGATCCAGCTGAGATCTGATCCCACCAGCTCACACGTGGGAGCCCTGGTGGCATAGTGGTTAAATGCTATGGCAGCTAACTAGAAGGTCAGCAGTTCAAATCCACCCACACACTCTTTGGAAACTCTATGAGATAGCCCTACTCTGTCCTACGTGGTTGCTATGAATTGGAATTGACTTGACAGCAATGAGTTTGGTTTTGCTTTTTTTTAAATCTCACACACACACACGAGGCACCCAGGGCCACAAACCAAACAGGTCCCAAACAGTCACGACATCTTCTTCTATACAATTTCAGGAAATTAGGCTAAATCAATATTTCTTTGTAAACTTACAAAAATTAATGGTATAAATATATTGTCATCTGTCAATTTGAGAGACCACTACTTGGGAGATATCACAGTAGCTATCCACTGCCCATTTGTCAGTTTTTCGTACTTTCAAGGTGAGAGTTTTATTAAAAATTACTTAACCTCTCTTAACCTGTTTCTTTAGTTGCAAAATTGGCATCATCCCACCTCCCTTCAGGCCTACAGTTGAGAAGTTAATGTGATAATGCAAAAATGCTCTTCGGAGTGTCTGGCTCATAACAAACTTTTGATAAAGGGTATTTGTTAAAATTAAGGTTTCAGAACACAAAAAAAGTGTTGTTATAACACAAAACTTTTATTATTTCAACCAAAAACCAAAGTGGACATTCTTACTGTGCTTTTCTAGGTCTTTGATACACCCCAAAACTGTCGTTTCGACTTTTTACCAATGACTTCCTGGGAAGAGCTTTTACTTTTAGAAGGGAAGCTGTTCTCCCCCTAGCCTGTCCAGTCCTAACTCTGCGAGTTCCTGGGTGATGCACACAGTTAAGCCCTCAGCTACTAACCCAAAAATTGGAAGATGGAGTCTGCCCACAAGTACCTTGGAAGAAAGGCCTGGTGTTATACTTTTGAAAATTCAGTCAGTGAAAACTCTACGGCGCTCCATTCTATTCTGACACGCATGGGGGGAGTTCATTTGATGGTAACATGTTTTTGTTGTTTTCTGATATCTGCATGGTAACCACAGATCCCAAATTTTCTAGAACACTGCTTATTTTCTTCCCCCTTATCAGTCTACATGGAAACTCTGGTGGAGAAACGGTTAAGTGCTACAGCTGCTAACCAAAAGGTCAGCAGTTCAAATCCACCAGGCACTTCTTGAAAGTTCTATGGGGCAGTTCTCCTCTGTTCTGCATGGTCGCTATGAGACAGTATCCACTTGACGGCCATGGGTTTTGGGGATTTATCAACCTACATGGCAAAGCATCACAGTTTGGGAGCCGGAAAACAGAATCACCCAAAATATAGGCTGCCACTTGTTTTCATGCTCTGTGCTTTGTTAAAAGAATAAAATGCCACTCTGGACTTTCATTTCTGTCCAGATTATAATTAAAAAAAGAGAGACAGAGAATAAAATAAATCTAGGACCCATCCTTCTTGCCATGCCTTTCTTGTTGTGTGCCATCAAGTCAATTTTGACTTGTAGTGACCCCATGTGACACAGCCATAGGGTTTTCTTGGCTGTAATCTTTATGGAAGCAGATCAGCAGATCTTTCTCCCATGGTGCCACTGGGTGGATTTGAACCGCGCACCTTTTAGTCACTGGCTGAGTATTTAGGCATTGTCCCACTAGGCCGTGCCTGTAGCCTGCCCTTTAAAAAACAATGCAAAGCCAGTGCTGTGGAGTTGGTTCTGACTCGTGGAGAGCCTATAGAACAAGATAGAGCTGCTCCACAGAGTTTCCAAGGAGCCCCTGAAGGATTTGAACTACATACCTTTCAGTTAGCAGACATAGCACTTAACCACTATGCCACCAGTTTCCAGCCTGCCCTTTAGTTCATAAAATAAAGATGGTGGCTTTATGGAAGCAAAGGGTATAAGAACACTGTACAAGACAATTGATCTCAGCAAAGTCTTCATAGTCCTGTAGATCTCCCACTTGATGTAGATTTAGGTGAACGAATCCCTTATTTATTTATCTATTTGTCTGTCTGTTTGTCTATTTATTTTTAATTTTATCTTTTCAGGTACGAACAGGTGACAGTTCTTATATTCACCTGAAAGTATTCGAAAGTCTGCCTGGAGAAAATCAGTCTTTGACACTTACTGGTTACCAGACTGGCAAAAGCAAGGATGACGAGTTAATCGGCTTCTAGAGACATGTTCCAAAAGTGGTCTCATTCCTTCCACTGGCTACTGATGAATGGTCCCTGCTGATAAATATAACTCTCAGAAAACAAGCACTGTCTTTCAAATAAATTGATGTCTGCAACTATTTCTCTTTTGTTGTCATAGTAATGGTCTTTCTCCAAATCAATGTTATTGCTTTTGTTGTAGATATTCCACACAAATTTATGTCAAATGGAAATCTTACAAAAATTAAACAGGCCTAATGCAACTGGTGGAAAATCTGGTGCCTCAGTGGTTCAAAGCTCTGCTGGTAACCAAAAGGACGGCAATTCAAATCCACCGGGCACTCCTTGGAAACACTGTGGCACAAGTCTACTCTGTCTTGTAGGGTTGGTATATGTCAGAATTGACTCAACAGCAGTGTGTTTGATTTTGTTTTTGTTTCATGCAAGTGGTGGGGCCCTAGTGGCACAGTGGTTAAGAGCTCAGCTAAAGGTCAACAGTTCAAATCTACCAGCTGCTCTTTGGAAAACCGTATAGGAAAGGTCTACTTTGTCCTATAGACTATGAGTCAGAATCAACTAGACAGCAACAGGTTTGTTCTTAATGCAACTGGCTAAAGGATGGATAGAACCAACCCTTCCAGCCCCCACCTCTACAATCAGACTAGATTATGGGATATCAGTTAACCAACCTCCTTATTTTCTGTGGCTGCTGAGAAGCCAACATTTCTTCTCCGTTATTTCATTTTTAAGTTAAATCAGGTACTTTTAAAAAATATTCTTTATTTTGAAACAATCTCAGCCTTACAGAAAAGTTGCCAAAAAAGCTGTTTTCCTGGACATTTGTAAGGTCAGTTACCTACAGTGATGTCCCATGGCCAAAAATATTTTGTTTACATTTCCTACAAATACCAGAAGTATTCACTATCCACCACTGTCCACATAAGGGATGCATGAACAAGCTCCTTAACAACTGGTTACGTTATGCCACTGCTCTTTTCTCCTTCTTGTACATCCAACAATTGGCTGGAGCTACTAGAGCAATAAAAAGGAAATAGAGCTCCAGTGGAATCAACTTCTGAGAAAGGGCACTTGAAAGCTGGTTGATCAGTCAGGGCTTATCAAAATAAAGGATCAAGTCCCCACCATCATCACCAAAAAGGGACCTGTCTTCCTTTAGAAAAATCACATTGCAACTAAAGAAAAAGTTAAATTCCTGAAATATTTTGTAACCTATCCTACGAAGGCCAGTAAATTTCCATTACTCCTTAAACTGGCCCAAGCCAGATCTGGTCTGTGCCACACGTGCAGAAGGACTAGGTGTCACCACTAATTGATCTCAACAGAGGACATAGCAAAAGGGGAACAAGTCAGAAGGGAAATCATCACCCAGTCCCCATTCTGAACACCGTATCACTTCCTGTTTCCTGGCCACCTTCTAGAATTTTCCCAGCGCAGTATGCCTGTGTAGCCATCTTGCTACACAAATCACATATAAACCCTGCTTCCCTGTAGCTCAGAGAGTCAAATCTGAGAAACATTCCTCCCCACCCACACCCCCAGCCCAGCTCCTTGCTCTGCTTATTGCAATAAAGCTAACTTTTTCTTTCTCAAAGACCGGAGCCCAGATAATTGGCAAGTCTGAGCGAGCCACACAAGGACACAACTTACCAGTCTTGTAACTATTTTCCTCACCAAAGTCAAGGTGGAATCTGTGAATGAGAATTGGTACTTTCTGGTGAAAAGATTTTGCCTGACCACCAAAAAAAGACTGAAAGAGTGTCCAATGCTCTTAGAATTCTCTGCTGCAGACCATGTTTTTAAGTGACTGGTACTGGACCTAGCCATCACTCAGAAGGTGTGACTTTGCGGAGGACTTATAGTTAATGCCTGCTCTATTATCTCTTGGGAAACATATTGTCCCATCTATCTGAAAGGACGGAACTGATCCTTTTCTGCCTGGTTTCTCACGTGGGCAAAAGCTGAAAACTCTTTCTGGGCCCTAGAGGCTCCTGATGCTTCCCTTGATGGAACTTGAATCCAAACACAGTGGAGTTTTTCTGCCAAGATGCTATCCAGGCATATAACTTCTTCTCTACAACATACGAGGAAGTGTCAGATAAGAAAAACAGATTCTATTGTCAATAAATTAAACAGTGAGACACTGTTTGGCCACCTGACTCCGTGAGAATGTTCAAGATAGGCTCCTTTTATTCAAAAGAATTTGAGATATATGTATCCCTAGTAGTTGCAGTGGTTAAGAGCTGAGAGCCCTTGAGCAGGAGGCTCAGTGGTGGAGTGGGGTGCCTCGGGGCACTTAAAAGCCAAGTTAAAAGAGCTTTGTAACACTTGCCAGAGGACGGAGAGGTCCTCTCCAGCCTTTCCCTACCAGAATATCCCAAGATTCTTCTCCCAAAGGAAGCAATTATGCAAAATACTTAGAATGATGTGTATACTTCATAACAAATACTCAGCAAATGAGCTATGATTATTATTACAATTTTTATTTATGAACAAATATTTGAACAGTGTATCATTTATGGGTTGCCTTGAGTTATGTGTAACAGAATCACAGCTATAGATGCTTAACCAAATAGATAAACCACTACTATTAGCATCCTGAATGAATGGTTTAAAATACCTGGTCTCATGTAGTATCCTGTCTGGAGACAGATAGCTTAGGCCTGGAAGGACTGACAGCTCCACAATGCAATCAGGGATCCAGTCTCCTATCTTTCTGTTTGGCCAAACTTAACATGTAGCTTTTATCTTCATGTTTATCACCTAACAGCAACAACAAAAAACTCACTGCCGCTGAGTCGATTCTGACTTACGGCGACTCTATAGGACAGAGTAGAACTGTCCCATAGAGTTTCCAAAGAGCACCTGATGGATTTGAACTGCCAACCTTTTGGTTAGCATCCGTAACACTTAATCCACTACGCCACCAGGGTTTCCATTTACCACCCAGTAGGCAAATAATGAGTTCATGGGAAACCCTGGTGGCACAGTGGCCAAGTGCCACAGCCGGAAATTCTACCTGGCACTTCTGCTCAGTCTGTTGGGTGGCTATGAGTCAGAAATGACAACAGTGGAATAGGTTGGTTTTTATCCAGCCTCTTTGATCACATTCCAGGAGAAAAAGAGGCAGCACTAAGGAGGAAGTGGCAATGTCTTCATCAGGAAAGCAAAAGTTTCACAGGTGTGCTTTTGCTTACATCTCATTGGCTAGAACTGTCTCATTGTTACCTGGCCTACAAGGCATACTGGGCACACTTCCACCCTCAACAAAACCCAGATTCTTTTGGTAAGGAAGAGGAAATGGATGTTAGTGAGGAAACGAGCAGTGGCTCCCAAGCACCGAGGATCACAGTGCCAGCCCTCAAGAACTGACGGGAGGAGGCAAACCAGCCATTTGAGAGCTTGATAAAGACCGTGATAGTGTTGTCATCAAAACACAAACTCATTGCCGTCAAGATTCCGACCTATATTGACAAAGCATGTGAAAGGGACATCTAGTCACAAACGGTTGGCAGTTCAAACCCATCCAGAGGCAGCTGAGAAGACAGGCCGGGGATCTGTTTCCGAGAGGTCATGGCCTTGAAAACTCCATGGGGTAGTTTCAGTCTGCACTCATGAGGTCGCCCTGAGTCAGAATCTACTCGCTGGCTACAACAACGATTTGTGTCTGAGAGGTAGGGAAGGCTTGCTGAAGGAAGTGATGGCTGAGACATGAAGCATAGGTGAAGTCGGCCTGGGAAGACAGAGCACGTGCAGAAGCTCAGAGATGAGGCTGGGTTTTTTCCTGGGAACAGTGAATAACTAGGTTCCTATTGGTGGAGAACAGAGCAGCACAGTGGTTAAGAGCTCAGCTGCTAACCAAAACGTCAGCAGTTGAAGTGTACTGGCAGTTCCTTGGAAACCCTATAGGCGGTTCTACTCTGTCCTACATGATTTGGAATCAACTCGGTGGCAATGGGGTTTGGGTTTCTTTGTTTGTTTGTTTCAGAATGTGCTGTAAAAAGCTACGAGACTGAAGGTAAGCAGGAGCCAGAGTATGACGAACTTCCTAAACTGAGTTAGTCATCTAGTGCTGCTGTGACAGGAATACCGTAACTGGATGGCTTTGACAAAGAGAAACTTATATCTTTACAGTCAAGTAGACTGAGAGTCCAAATTCAGGGCATCAGCTCCAGGGGAGGGCCTTCTCTCTGTTGACCTTCTCTTCAGTGTTCCCCGAGACTAGGAGCTCCTGTGCACAGGGACCCTGGGCCCAAAGGGTGCCCTGTGCTCCCTACATTTGTTTTTTGGTTGCATGAAGTCACCTTGCTTCTCTGCTCACTTCTCTGTCTATATTTCAAGAGATAGCTTCAAAAACACAATCCAGTCTTGTAGATGGAGTCCCTGTCTCACTAAAAACTGCCACCCAGCCTCCCTCATTAACATCACTGAGGCAAGATTTACATCATACAGGAAAATCACATAATACTAGGAATCATGGCCCAGGCAAAGGGTACACATACTTTTAGGGGGACACAACTCAATCCATGATATAAACCATTTTGGGGAATTCATATTTATTGTCAAGGCAGTGAGAAACCACTAAGAGATTTTTAAGCAGGAAACATATCTTACTTGCAAGCTTTAATAACCAGAACGAAGTCTTTTATTAAATATATTATACAAAAACCCACTGCTGTCAAGTCGATTCCAACTCAAAGTAACCCTATAGGTCAGAGTAGAACCGCCCCACAGAGCTTCCAAGGAGCACCTGGAAGATTTGAACTGCCGACCTTTTGTTTAGCAGCTACAGCACTTACCTAACTGTGCCATCAGGATTTTCATATCATATATATATCACACAGATACACAGATACATATACATATACATATACATATACATGAAGCTCATTGCCATGCAGTTGATTCCAACTCATAACGACCCTATAGGACAGAGTAGAACTGCCTCGTACAATTTCCAAGGAGTGTCTTGTGGATTCAAACTGCTGACTTTTTGGGTTAGCGCTTAACCTCTACACCACTAGGGTTTCCAACACACATATATAATATCCTATATATGTATATGGAAACCCTGGTGGCATAGTGGATAAGTGCTACATCTGCTAATCAAAAGGTCAGCAGTTTGAATCCTCCAGCTGCTCATTGAAAAATCTATGGAGCAGTTCTACTCTACCCTTATAGGGTCACTATGAGTTGCAATCAACTAGACAGCAGTAGGTTTTATATATATATATATATATATATATATATGTATTTGTGTATTTGTATATGTACATACATATGTATTTATATATACATATATGTATATCTGTATTTATACAGATATATATAAAACCAAACTCATCACTGTCAAATCAATTCTGACTCATGTCAACCCTGTAGGACAGAGTAGTACTGTCCCCCCATAGAGTTTCCAAAGACTGCTGACCAGTTACCAGCTGTAGCCCTTAATCACTATGCCACCAGGGTTTCCCTATGTATCAGTAGGTAGGCAGGTAGAGAGAGAGAAAATGTAACAATTACCTTTAAGTGACAGTGGACTAGTTGTCCCTTCTCTATGTGCCAGGGGATCCACCAATTTACTAAGCCCATGTCCCCTCCCCTTTTACAGTTGTGTCCTCAAGTGTTGGCTGCATTCAGAGGTCAAGAGCTACCTTTACTTAAAACTTGTTACAATTTTGGGTTTCTTCCCAAACATAATAGAATAAAATTAAACTTGTTCTAGAAATCTTCTCCCAATCAGCAGTGACCACTTTCTGACGACTTTCTTTGTTTTCTTGTGTTCATGCTCAATAATGGAATTGAGGAATTTTTTTAAAGGTGAATCAACTATTCTACAAAGCTAAGTATACCCAGAAATCATGAGCAGTATATTTGATGACAGTGCCTAGCTCCAGGCAGAATATTCATTTTTCTTGATTAAAATGGGACCCTGACAGTCTCAAGCAGTTTGACACATTAGCAGAGACCACTGGAGTAGTTAGTTCTAGGTATATTATTGCTCCTTTTCCCAAACTGGCATCTTGGAAGCACAACTCATAAAACAGCATAACTTACTAGAAAGCTTTAATTAGTTTATACATTTGATAATTACTGTACATACTTGATACCATTTTAATCTCTAGTTTAATCTTTCCAAACACTTCTTGTTGTTGGGTGCCACTGAGTCATTTTTTTGACTCATAGCATCCCCATGTGGCAAAGAACTGTCCCACAGGGCTTTGTTGACTGTCACTTTTACAGGAGCAGATTACCAGTTCTTTCTCCTGCACAGACAAGAACATTATAATATTCTCCAGTCAGTGAAACAGTCATTCGCAATGTGCTGTCTACACCCATTCCCGATTGCCAGCTTAAAAAAAAAAAAGGCATAGAATTTAGTTACCTTTTATTCTACTCTGTAAACAAACAAGAAAAAACACACCTGTTACCATCAGCAGATTCCAACTCATAGCAGCCTACAGGGCGGAGTAGAACTGCCCCAGTGGATTTCTGAGGAGCAGCTGGTGGGTTCCAGCTGCCAATCTTTTGGTCAGCAGCCGAGCTGGTAACTGCTTCACCACCATAGCTCCATGCACTATGTACTTAATTCCTTACTATCTCCCTTCATTAAATATAAGCTTGTTGAGAGCAAGAATTTTTAGGTATTTGCTGACACAGTGGTAATTGTTTCCTGGTATGGCTGTTTTCTATCTTGCTGCAGAAGGGCCGGACTTTTCTCTGCATTTCTTCCCATTATTTCCCTATGGTTTGGGGGGTAAACCTCACCTATCCTTTCAGCAACAAAATCAAAACAAATTGTTGTAAGGCACCAACTACATGCAAGATACTGTATTTCAGAAGGCAAATCAACTTTCAAGAGCACTACATAATTCACCTTTCTCTGTATCTGACACTTTGAATGCCATTCATCGGAAACTAAGTATGCAAAATATACTAAATATTAGTTAGGTATTGTCAAAGCATCTGATTCATAGGGGCCCCTATGTAGAAGAGAACAAAACACAGCCCTATCCTGTGCAGTCTTCACAACTATGCTATGTGGGAGAGCCCCCTATTGCAGCCACTTTGTCAATCCATCCCACTGAGGCGTCTTTCTGTTTTTCACTAACCTGCTAATTTTCCAAGTATTATGTCCTCCGGAGACTGGTCCCTCCAGATAACATGTTCAAAGAGATTGAGACAAAGTTCCATCATCCTTGCTTCTAAAGAGCACTAATTACAGATTGACTTGTGCCCCCTCCAAAAAAATATGCTGTAAATCCTAACCTCAATGCCTGTAGTTATAATCCCATTTGGGGATAGGCTGTCTTTGAGATGTTAATGAGGCAAGAGCGGGGTGGTTTCCAGCTAATCTCTTTTGAGATACAAAGGAGATTGTGTCTTCCTCCGATGCTGATGCTGCATTCTTCTTCAGCTGCTCTGATTATTTGCTCATCATACAGATTGATCACTTATGGTGAAAGGATACAACCCAGGTGCACACTTTGATGTTAAACCCTACAGATTTCCTTTGTCCTGTGCAAACAACTGTCGCTCGGTCTACGCACAGGTACATCAACAGCGTGCTTCAGTACCCCTGGTCTGTTTGTCCTACTGTGATAGCTGTGGTGCTGGGAGCTGTGCTACCAGTATTTCAAACATCAGAAACGTTTTAGTGGAGTTTCCAGACTAAGATTAGGAAAAGTGTACTAAATAAGTATAACTAAAAGTCATGTGAATCAGAATTGATTTGACGGCATCTAACACCACACTAAAAGTCACTTCACACTAGCGTAATTTTCATGAACTCTGTTATACTGGAATGACTTGGGCATTCTACTGACACAATTATGGAGTCCTGGTGCTATGAGTTAGAATCGACTCAACAGCTGTGGGTGGTGAAGCAACAGTTAAGAGCTTGGTTAGTTCCAACTGAAAGATGGTTGGAACCCATCTAGGTGCTCCAAGGGCGGAAAGATCTCGCAATCTACTTCCATTAAGATGACTACCTAGAAAAACCCTATCGGGCAGTTCTGCTTTGTCACATGGAGCCCGGGAGTTGAAAGTCAACTCCAATGGCACCTAACAACGAGTAACATACAAGAGAGATGGTAGTTTAGAGGAACAGAATGAAAGTTCTGCAAAGGCTGTTAGGAATGAGGGTTTGAATTCCCTTCTGAGCAAAATTCCCACAAAGATCTTTAAGTCCTATTTTTGGTCTTGTATTCATCCTTGCAATTCACTTACCCATCCATTAATGATTAAACAACTATTTCCAAGCATCTTTCATTAATAAGTGTCTTATGAAAAATGTTTCACTGTTGGCAAGCAGGAAATTTTTCCTTTTGAGAAGACTAGATCACAATCTCCACAAAACAGATTTATTGATAGCTCCAACAACTAAGTGGCTGATGCACAATACGTGCTCAAAAAAAGCTGTTGGGAGAACAGTGAGCATTTTATACCTTTGTAGCTCTTTCCCAAGCATCTGATGTGTGAATATCTCCATTGAAGACACAGGTCTACCAGTTACCTAGTTGGCCGCTGTAACTGTACTAGAGCCAGGTGGCTTGTGTTGAGGTCACTGCAGTAGATGGAGTCTTAAAATGGCCCGTTTTTCCACCTGAAATCACGAAGAGCACTAAAGATTGGTTAAGTGCTTGGCGGCTGATTCTAAGTTTACTAGTTCAAACCCATCAGCACTCCTTTATTCTGAAAGTGACATCTTTTTTAACACTGTAAAGAGATCTTTTGCAGCAGGTTTGCCCAATGCAATACATTGTCTGACTCCTTGACTGCTGCTCCCGTGAGCATTGATTACCATTCCAAGTAAAACGAAATTCTTGAGAACGTCAATATTTTCTCCATTTATCACGATACTGGCTTATTGGTCTAGTTGTGAGGATTTTTTTAAAAATTTAAGTGCAATCCATGCTGAAGGCTATGGTCTTTAATCTTCATCAGTAAGTGCTTCAAGTCCTCTTCACTTTCAGCAAGCCAGCCTGCAGGGGCTGCATGTCACAGGTTGTTAGTAAGTAGTCCTCCAATCCTGATGCCGTGTTCTTCTTCATATAGTCCAATTTCTTACCTTACCTGCTTGTCATACAGACTGAATAAATACAGTGAAAAGAAACAACCCTGCCACATACCTTTCCTGACTATAAACCACAAAGTATGCCCCTCAGAAACCCTGGTGGTGTAGTGCTTAAATGATATAGACGTTAACCAAAAGGTTGGCAGTTTGTATCACCAGGCAGTACAACTATGGGGCAGTTGTACTCTGTCCTATAGGATCACTATGGGTTGCAATCAACTTGACGGCAACAGGTTTGGTTTTTTGTTTTAGTAGGGGGTTAGGTGCTATGGCTTCCAATCAAAAGGTCAGCAGTTCAAATCTGCCAGGTGCTACTTGGAAACTCTATGAGGCAGTTCTACTCTGACCTCTAGGGTCACTGAGTCGGAACTGACTCGACGGCAGTGGTTTTCTTTTTTTGCAGTGGGTTTGGTTTGGGTTTTGGTTTTGGGTCTGTTCAAATGACTGCCTCTTGGTCTAAGACAAGTTCTTCATGAACATAGTTAAGTGTTATGGAATTCACATGCTCTGCAATGTTATCCGTAATTTGTTATAATTCACACATTTGAAAGCCTGTTCACAGTCAATAAAACACAAGTAAACATCTTTCTAATATTCTCTGTTGTTGGCCATGATTCATCTGACATCAGCAATGCTATCCCTTGATCCGTATCATCTGAGTCCTGCTTGTTAGCTGAAAAAGGGAATCAGAAATTCCAAGTATGAGACAGATTTAATGCACCACTGCTGGACTGAAGATAAACGAGCCACATGTCAAGGATGGGTAGCTTCTAGGAGCTGAAAAGACTCTGGCAAGCCGGCAAGGGAGCAGGTACCTCAGTCCTACAACCACAAGCAAATGAACTCTGTCAGTTACCTGAATGAGCTTGAAAGCACAATTTTCCCCCAAGACTCCAGGTAAGAGCCCAGCCTGGCTGATACCTTAGATTCAGCCTGTGAGCCCCTAAACAGAGAACCCAGCTGAGTGTCCCTGACTTGTGACCCACAGAACTGTATGTAATAAATAGGTGTGTTTTTAAACTGCTCAATTCATGGTAATTTGTTCAATAACAATAGAAAACTAATACAATTATCCTGTATTAGAAAATGTTTCTTTATAGTGACAAAATTCTGCAATGAAAGGCTTTTTTTACCAAGTAAATTGAGTATCATTATGCAGGCTTTCCCCTGCCTTTCCCTTTTCTAACTTTATTTTGTCCCAAGAAAAATTTCACCTAAGTTAGTTTTTACATCTGAACAGATAAGCCAAGGTACTGGGAAATCTCTGCATAGTGTCCACCTTATACTACTGCCTTTTCACTTAATAACATTAGGCCCACAAAGATAAACTCATTGGTAATCATAAAACATCTATGTTCATGCAAATAAATTTGCAAAATTAAAAGATATAATAAAAATCAAATCAGATAATAAAATTGTGTTCAGACTCTCTTATGAGAACATCATGTCTCAACTCAGAAAATAATTATGCACACTGAATCAGAAAATTATTTTAATAGTTACAAAACTTTTTTTTACAGAATCAGTATAAAATAGCAGTTGATATCTCCATAATTATCAGAATTATTTATACGTGAGGTCTTGGCTAAGTGGGGCTGAAATCAACAAAAGGTCTTGGACTGCTGGCTCAGAAATCATCCTGTGTTGATGTCTGTCGTGCTTAGCTCTTCTGAGAAGACCCAGTCCTCTGAAACCCAGTAGCTTTCTTTATTCATTCTTTGGGGGCTTGAAGTGAATTCGGCAGCGTTCATTAAACACCTAATATATTTAAACAGAAATGAAAGTCACTGAGTCAACCTACGTAAATCAGGCCCAGAACTAAGCGTAGCATGGCTCTCAAGAACACTACTGTTTTTGTTCCAGATCAACAGATTTAGGAAACAGAGACATTTCATCAGTTCAAACTGATTTGCAAGGTACTAAATGTATGGAGACCTTTATGTCCACTTTTAAGACAATTATTTTAATATTTTAATAAAATTTTAGTTACTGAAGGAAAAACCATCAAGCACTAGCTTACTTTCTAACTAACAAACATTTCAGTTCCATATTCTGGACATATTTTTTTTTTTTATTTTTATTTTTTATTTAACATAACTGAGTAAAAATGTACATTCACATGTAAATTTACATGCCCCCCTATATGCAGTTTCCACTGCTCTCCCTGTCCGGTGACTGCACACTGTTCCTCTCTGCTCCATACATGTCTCATCCTCCCAACAGTCTCCTTTCCCCTCCTCTCCATCCACTCCCCTTCCTCCAGCCAGAGGTCAGCAAGATGATATCCTATAGATGTATAGAACCATAAAGTGCTTCCAACATATGGTTACTCTGCATTGCCAAGTCCATTCCATTCCTGAATTCTGGACATATTTTTGACAACAGCACAAAAAATACCTGTAAGTGTTAAAACTTTATTTCTCTTTTTTTAAAATATATTTTATTTAGATATTTGCTGTGCTTTTCTAAGTGTACGTCAGATCCTTCTCACAACTAGGTATACCTGACAGACAAGTCTTGTGCTGTGCTGTGTGAATTTAACTTTTTGTTCTATTTACCTTACTCCCTAAACATCTACAAAAAATATTATAACAAAAATGCTAAAAGAATTCTCTGTGACTAAACCCCTGTCAATATGGGACTGGATAAATACAAATTTTGTCAGAGCCATCCAACGCTTTACAATGCAAGCTTAAAAAAGAAGAAGTGTCTTTAGGTAGTGGCTTGAAACAGATTGCCAAGATATCTTAAAGGGAAAAATCAAGGTGTGTCTGGTGCATTTCCATGTGTTTAACAAAGAGAAAAATGAATACATATATTTATTAGAAAAGGAATCGATTATCTGAAAGAATAAACCATGCTTTTAGAGGGAAGGGGAAGTAAATGGCTTTAGAGGTAGAATTTTTATGATCTCTCCTTTAATATTAAAAAATTTTTGAACTATGTGTTTAAAAGTTTTAACTGTTCAATTAAAAAATTCTCGAAGTCTAAAGGAATTTTTTTTCCCAGGATTTACCCCATAATTCATTGTTTTAATGAATAAATCCTTTTACAGGTAAAATATTATCTATGTTGGCTGCTGTGGACTGTCATAAAAATAATGTAGCTACACAGGGAGCTTCTCGGGCACAGGCACTGTTCAATTTCTTACACTAGGTGGTGGATACAGGAATCTTTAAATTCGCTGTGTTAAATATACTCTTACAATTACAAGCAAATAAATATACTCTTACAATTACAAGCAAACATGTAGACATGATGGACTCCTTCTGGTCCTTTCCTCCAATAACTCATCTCACTCCAGTTCCCAGCCCTGACATCTCTATAAAGTTCTCTATGTGCAGGTCAAAGGAGACTTAGAGCACTGGCCTTGACATAATGACTGCGGTGACAGACGGGACTTGGCTGAGCCTCTCCAGATTATTTTCCTAAATAATTTCCTATCTATTTTTGCCGGCCAATGGTACCATAGCTACATTATCTTTTTTTAAAACAAGCAGGAAATTCACTTTCCGTTGGGTAGATAGAGGGTATTTTCTTTGAAAAGTAGTATCACATCCCAAAATGCTTTACTCTTCCCACTCTATCTAATATGTATCATAAACTGGGTTTTTCAAGCCAGGAGATGTGTACTGTTCTCCCTCTCCATTCCTTCCCAACAGTAAATGTTGCCTCTCTGAGGAATATAAATGAACAAATACTGTTAAAAATCTTTCATCAAGTATCAAACACCATATCACAGTGGTGGTAATGGCAAGAATAGGAAATTCTGGCAAAAAGAGGGTTGGGTAAAGATAAATAATAAAACAAAGAAAATCACTTGTGTTTTGCAGTTTATTCATGACTCAGGACATTGGCATTTTATAGTTTGGGTCTTAGATCATCTTTCTAAGCATAGGGTTTAACTGTTCCATTAGTTAATTTAAAAGGGTAAAACACAGAATTTTCAGCTTATTCTTTCAATATTTAGTAGATTTTGCCCTTTCGAAATCTTTGCATTTTTACAGCAGGGTATACAGACACACTTTCTTTGAAAACTGACATCAGAATTTTTTGTGAATTTTGATGATACATACAGTCCTGGGATTTGTTCCCCCAACCTAGTCCCTAATCAGAATGATGCAGGTGGGAATAAGGCACGTGTGCATCTATCAGTAGTAAGAACTCCTGTTACCAGGCACAAGCTAAGCTATGTACAATCCAAAGTTTCATGGTCAAATGTGTTAGCAGACAAGCAATGGTGAGAGAGCAGCTAAGTGATACATGAGTAACTGGACGGAAAGTGACTGAGTTCACAAAGCTCATGTTAACAACTAACCTGCCTGAAGGTTCCCAGTTAACTGGAGTAATAACTGCAAATATCAAATATGCCCAAAATTAGTGTCAGGAATCATATGGCATGCTCTCCAATTCTATTACCATGACAGGTCATACAATTCTACCATGTGACTGTAAAAGCTCATCTTTGTAACATGGATCTATTTAAACGCTCATTTAAAACAAGAGTTAAAGCCCTCATCTGCTGATCATGATCTCTCTTCTCCCACAGCCTCACAGCCCATTACTCCCTTTCTTGGGCTTCCCGCTGCTAGTTCACAGTTTGGCTCCTTGTTTTCTCCCCAAACCACTGTTCGTACCTTCCAGCTCCTATCATTTACTACTTCTTCCACATTCAGTTCTGACTGCATCCATTTCAACTGCAAGTAAGAAAAAAAAGCCAACTTATGAAAACTTAAATGGAAGTGAAGGCCAAACTCCTTATTTTCCCAATACACCAGCGGCACGCCTACATTCTTGTCTGTTAAGGGCATTAACCAGCTATGTTTCCAGCACAGCTCCCACTCCTCCCCACTAACCGATTGTTAAATCTCACAGAGCAGTGGTTCTCAAACTGTCTTGCATATTCTAATCATCTGGAGAGGTTTAAAAAAAAAAAGAAAAAAAATCCCAACACCCAGGTAGTTCTCAGTAGAAGAAATACACATGGCCAACAAACATGTAAAACTATCCTCAATTCTTGCCCATGTATAAATAGAAATTAAGCCATAACTGAAAAATGAAAAAAATAAAACAAGTCTGATAAAACTTAGTACTAGTGAGGGTATACACATAGGAGTATTTGTTAATGCAACTTCTGCAAAGGATAATTTTGCAAGACTTACCAAATGTGCAAATTCAGGGTCCTTGAATCCAACAATGCCAGTTCTAGGAATTTATTCTACAGCTATGGATTTGCAAAAACAGCACCAAAAAGACCAAATTCATTGCTATTGAGTCAATTCTGATTCACAGCAACCCTACAGGACAGTGCATAACCACCTCATTGGGTTTCCAAGCAGTCTCTGGCAGACTTGAAAAGGTAACCTTTCAGTTAGCAGCTATAGCTCTTAACCACTATGCAAACAGTTTCCAAAAACAGCACAGAGGAATGCAAACAAGGGCATGGAGGTGGCAACCTGATTTGGGCAGAGTTAAGAAAAATCAAGAGAAATAAGAAGAGAGGATAGGGAAGAGAGATATATAAGCCCAAGTAGTCCAAAAAAACCCCACTGTTGTTCAGTCTATTCCTACTCATAATGATCCTACAGAACAGAGTAAAACTGCCCCATAGGATTTCCAGGCAGTGCCTGGTGGATTTGAACTGCTGACCTTTTGATTAGCAGCCAAACTCTTAGCCATGAGGGTTGTGAAGTGGTCCAGAAAGGCACAAGTTTGCCACTTCTTGACCATCCTGCCAATGGTCAGAGGCTAAACATTTCTGAAGACTTCCTAACTTTCCTTTTAACTACTAACCTAATTATTACCCAGAAAAGCAGCCAATTCTACCACTGGGCCTGGAGGCAAGGCCCATAATACTGTTCTTAGTCAGTCTGGTGGGAAGGGACTTGAAAGAAGCTAGCTCATTCCAGGAAGACAGCTTTAAAATATTCAGAAAAACCAAAAGCAAAAAGCATGAACTACAGGTTGGTACAGATTAAAACCAGGATGGCTCCATTAAGCCCACGTCAAGCACCAAGAGACTTGGTAACAAAACGCCAGCAAGCTAGACAAGATTTGGGCAATCATGAATTTGGAACCCAGGCCAAAGAGCCTGCCGAATTAGGAATACAGCCCAGCCAAGAGGGCTGAGAAGCTAGTACGCAGCAGTAATAAAGATGACACTGGCAATGATCCCACGGTTGCTTATAAAACCCTGACTAGACTCAGAACTGGTGTCACAGCAGAGGCCAGAGCTGTGCCATGAGGGGAGGACAGCGTTCTGGCCCTTGGCGCTGGGCATGCAGTAATAACAAGCCTAAAAAAGCCTACCTGCTTCCACCAAAGCAACCCTGTTTCAGCTTTAACCAGCGCTATAGAACCTCCAAAATCATTAAAGCTCTCCTGCTCTCTCAAAGTCTGGGCTGTGGGCTGCCTGCCAAAGAAGTCGCTTCCAAGAAGAGTGTGTGACAACATGCCATGAAGACAGCCTTCCTAACTGCTCTCAGTTACATGGAGGGCTGTCAAGTATAAGACAGGAAAGAGTCACCCTATACAGCTTCAGAGGACAGAGGGGGCAATAAACGCACATTCAACGCATATTACAAGGACGCAGGATTTTGCTGTGTATGAGAAAATCTTTGAACAATTAAAGTGATCCTAGAATGTACTGCCACAAAAGGTAGTTTCCCCTGTCCCCATTAAGTAGTCACTGAAGAAAACACAGAGGCGGAAACAATGGGATAGGAATATTGTAAGGAGGGTCATTGAGGCAGATGTGCAGTTAGGAGACGTAGAGGAAAAGGAACTGCTGCTTTGTACATGCCAGTATGATAGCTCTTAAATCAATGACAGTATTTAACCTTATGACAGAAAACCTAAGAAGTGATTAAGTATCAATTCAAAAAATTAGAAGCTTCAGGAAAATTAATTTCCAAAAGTACAAAGCCATCAAGTGGCAGAGGTGGGATGGACTTCCTTAGAACCATCTGCCTTTATAACATAGAATACTGGTACACTGCAGATAAAGACAGCCAACTTGTCATACAATTCCACCAGTACCAACAAACTGTCACCTCCCAGATGGTTGTTTTTGAGGCTTTGAATCTTCAGCAGGTAGGCTTCCTCTCACAGCCCACAAATAAGTCACAGCAGTTACTATAGAGGTCGTCCAGCAAGAAATGTGCATTTTCTGAGGAGGAGGGTATGCCGGTAAAGAACCGGTGATTATCATGCTGGCATCTCTGTACATAAATGTTTACTAAAGTAATAAAAATCTGCTTATGAGTCGCAATTTAATAGAGACACTGATTGAGTCCCGAGTCAGAAGAAATGGGATCAAGCCCCTGTTCTTACACTTACAGCTGTGATTTGGGGGAAGGCAGTGCTCTGAGTCTGTTTCCAGACAGAAAATGAAGAAGAAGAGGGGAAAACATCCCTAAGAGCTGTCTCTGATTCCACGATCTTCATAACAAGCATAAAAAAGAAAACCACCCATTTCCTTATTTGCTTACATATTGCTCATGACTACCCTTCCAGCCTTAGACATAATACGGCTAGAAAGCTTGAATGGGTTTTTTTAGGTAACTCACCAACTTGTTTTTAAAACTCCTCCTTACAGTACTTATCCTAGTGACTGACTCTTCCCAGGTTGTGAAGGAACAGGGGCGGAACCTGGGCTCCAATCTGCATAACAGGATCACTTCCCAAAATGTGGCCATTCAGATTTTTGAACTTGGCTCTGGAGTCACTCTATTCTGTCTGACGTAGGGTGAGCAGTGACTTCAGTTTCTGACTTAACAGCCCTGCCCCGCCATTTCCATTGTCAACATTTTCAAGATGTATTTAAAACAAAATCCAAAATTTTGGTTTTGGAGTCAAACAAAATTCAAAATTATCTACACTCCAACCAGTTTTACAAATAAAAGATCTACCCATAAGTCTTCAAGAAAATCAAGGGTAGAGGAGGATGAGCATGATGGCACAATTTCTCTGTGTGCCTAGTCATGGGACAGCAGTCAGGACAGGAGGAGTCCCTGAATCTGTGCGCCTCTGAAGCAGCAGCAGGCTGAGATAGCGCAGGCCCTGCCCACTGACCTGTGACAGCTACAGGGAACAAGGTTCCTCTTTTCTACCCAAGGCTCCAGATGGATGACAAGGCCCCTCAGAGCTTAGGCTTGTCAATGTCTGGTTACATCTAGTAAGCAAAGAGTAAACTTCGTGACTGCACAATGTGAAAAGCAGGATTCCATCCCTGGAATTCTAGATTTGCAGTCCCCCAACAACTGTGTCAGCTTACAATTACAGACACGGTTTTGATTTTCTGTATGGTGGCCATGAAGAAAAACTCTGTCTTTAGGAAAAGACCACGTATTTTGGAGCAAAGCGTTAAAATGTGTCCAATGCACTCTCCAAAAATGGTTCAGATACAAACAAAAAAATGTATGTATATGCAAACAGAGAGAGAATATGAATAAATTCTAAAGCATGTGGGCTAAAATGTAAACAGTAGGTATTCGAATATGGGAGAATACATGGAATTCTTGCAACTTTTCTATAAGTTTGAAATCATATCAAAAGAAAAATTTCCCTGAGAACCTCCTCAAAGAAAGGAAAGCAATGTCTTTCCACAATTCAACATGCCATGCAAGTCAGTGTTTTTTGAAAGCGCCCACACAAGTGTTACACATTTTGCTACATCAGTTATACTCCGAGGTCCAACTTCTCTCTAATTACAACTGACTCGGGCGAAATAAAGCTTCCTCTAACACAGCGCTGGGCAGACACTTGCTGTTTCCTTAAAAGGGAAAACGCTGCAGGGGTGAGGCTGCGAAGCGGGAAGAAAGGGCTGTCTAGAAAAAGCCAAAGACCTCCCCGCAACTTCCACACAGTAAAGATGTGAATTAAAAAGTCAGTCTGGCGTATCTAGTCAGATTTATTTAAATAGTGCTCTATTTTTACGGCCAACAAGGTTAATATTTTGAAGCTGAATAATCTGTGTAACATTTTAATTCCTATAAAGGAAACATGAGGGAAATATTTTCAAAACATATTAAGAAATGTTTCAAGGTAGGACTCCCCCACAAGTAGATACAATTTCCAACACTGTGATGGTCGGCATTGCTCCTGACAGTTTGGGAATGTAGTAACATAATAAAATAAAGCTCACTATAAATGAAATAGAGTCCTAGTGGCCTACTGGTTAAGAGCTCAGCTACCAACCGAAAGGTTGGCAGTTCAAATCCACCAGCCATTCCTTGGGAACCCAGTAGGGCAGTTTTACTCTGTCCTGGAGGGCTTGCTGTGAGTTGGAACCTACTTGACCGCACCCAACAACAATACAAATGAAGCATTGCCCTTTTGAGGTTTTTTTTTCCAGAGTAACGACCCTACCTTACTCTAAATTTTTCATTAAAAACTGCATTTATTTTGAAGGCCAAATTTAGAAATGCTTTGCCTCAGAAATGTAAACTCTGTTCAACTTACCTTTGTCTGTTCTTTCCTAAGTTGCTTTAATAACGTTAAATCGCCCAGATTCTTTTCTCTCTCTTCTCGAAGGGTTTTTACTAGTGCTGAAGTCTGAGCTATACAATTTTTTATGACTCTGTCCCTACTGGCATGAGCGGCCATCAACTAAAAGAACAAAAAGAATGAAAAGAGAAAAATAACATCAATTTATCAGATTTCAGTATCTCAAAAATGCTCATTTTGAGACTGTAACTATTTAATACTTCTAAAACAATTTTTAAAAATTGAATCTATAGGAGAGAAGATTATATTGAATCAGCTAACCACTTTAAAAGCAGATAAGGGCAAGCACATATAGGGTGGGAGGCATGTGGTCAGGAGTTGTCTTCATCTTCAAGTTCTTTCTGGGGTTTCCCTCTTTGCTCTTTCTCCATTTCCCATGTGGCTTTTCATTTCAGTGTCCTTTATCCTACCTACATCCTTCCTCTCCCCATAAGTCCTCCTGCATTTTCCTATGCCCTATGCTCACACACCTTTTGGGACACTTCCTATCATTATTGTTTTTCTCTTTTTTGTCCTTTCACATCTTTTTCAGTCTCATACTGCTATCAAGTGAAAGAAATTATAAACACATTGATGAAGAGCTTACTTAAAAACAAAGAATGCTGTGTTTACTTATATAAAATGTACCATTTACCTACATGATTATATACTTGTCCCTTGCAAGTATTAATATGAGAAAGTTACATATGAAGTACTGATCACTGATTCCACCAAATATGCATACTGATTGAAAATAAGGACGTCTGACAGAACACATTTCCAATAACCTCCAACATAACAAATCTAATACAACTCTTATCTACTCGCTGCTTGGATACAGGACATGACAGTCATGTTCCAAACACACTCCTCTGATCACAGATAAACTGTGATGGTACTCCGTACATTCTAGAGACAGGCAAATAAAAGTACTAAAATAACGTGTACTTAGCATTACAACACACTGGTGGTTCACTCCAGTTAAATGTAAGTTAAGTGCCAAACTGTTCCACATAATATCATTCCTTCTGCCCTATGAAAAGAACATTTCTTAACAATATTAAAAAGAGAGATAGACGGTACCTTAAAAAGGCAATGAAAAAAATACGTATTTGAGAAACCAAAAGCCTCAGAAAAGACCAATTTATCTGTGGCTTTTCTTTTCTCCCAGCCCCCAAATACTTCTGTTCTCTTTTCTGACAAAGGAGGGAAGAGACAGTACAGAAGGTGCACAGGGTTTTGAGTTGTCCTTTTATTAGCTGTCTGCCTTCTCAGAACTGAATCTAAGTCCTTGCTCGTTTCCCTGTGCCGCTGTCCCCTTCATTTTTTCATGCACAAGGTTTCCTTACGTTACAAGGTACATACAAGGGGACAAAAACTGATTGCTCCTGTCCTTTAGAACTGTCTCTTCACAGACCCATGCATAAGATCACACATTCTTTCATCTGCAGAAACCAGACCAAAACTTAAGCAAACCCTCAAGAATGAGCAAGGAAAGATGAAAATGTCATTCCTTTCTCCACAGTTTAACTACACACCAGCTGGGTTTTTTATTCTGCCTGCAAAGAAAGGTAGAAAGAAATATAAAAGAATGACTCAAAAAGACACACTTACAGACTCATAAAGTTGTTTACAGGTTTGGCTGGCATCAATTTTCCCTGCAAAGGAAGCTGTTGGAACCGTAGTGTTTAATTCGTGTACTATTCTGTCATCAATCGTCCTCATCACCTTGAGTAATTCCTATACACATTTAAAATAAAAGGATAATAACCTGAGTAGAAAATTAAGTGATAAAAACTAAGCATTTAAACAAACAATTAAACTCTGGAATACTTTACAAAAATTTAAGTTAGGAGTGGGAAAATAATAATGTATTGACAACCATAGGAAAATCTTTATTACAAGGGTAGTAGGTAGGTTACAGAACAGGAAACAGTGGGCACTGGCTCTGTCTGGTTGGCTCACATGTGACAGTCTTAAGGGTAACAATCATTTTACACATTTTTAAACACCATTTGCTGATATGGTGCTCAGCAAACACTGCCTGCGCTTTTCACCTCCAGAATAGTCAGTAAAGTCTCCCGGTGACCTTGATCATCACAGATTCTCCAAAACAAAACAGCAGGATTGCTTGCTCTACTCCTTCTTCGCCTAGCACTCTAAAATGAGGTGCCAGAGAGAAAACTTCTGTCATTCTAATCAGTCCACTGAGTCAGTTTCAACCCATGGTGACCCCAGGTGTGCCAGGGCAGAACTGCACTCTATAGGGTTTTCGATGGCAGCCCTTTCTTCCACGGTGCCTCTAGGTGGTCTTGACCTTTCAACCTTTTGGCTAGCAGTCAAGTGTGGAAACTGTCTGCACCACCCAGATATATAGGAAACTACCACTGGTGGTGAACTTACAGAAACTAATCTATATCCTTTTAGGCTATTTTAATATTGTTTTACTATGATTGTGTATAATTTTTATAACAAAAATTAGTAAAATCAGACACACTGCTGGAAACGAAATCAAATTTTCATGGCTTTCTAAATCACAGACCAAGTAGAAATTAGTTTTACCCTTTCTCAGTACCCTGCCTCATTATTTCCCAAGGATTGCTCCTCTCATGAAGCCTGCAATTCCCAAAAAAACCAACCCTAAGAAGAGTAACACCAAGTGGTGGTGAGGAGAGAGCTTAAGGAAGACTCTTGTGAGTACATCTCACAGCACGTTCCTTCTCCCCACATTTTGATTACAGCACTTCTCACTCATTAACAGAGAAAGCCTGGGCATCAATCAGTCTCTGTCTTCAGATAACATACATGTCGGAAAAGATTTCCAGGTACTCTTCTCTTTGTTTCTTAAATTTACAAAAGAAACAACAAAATCACTGAAAAATCAGCAAAAAAAAAAAAAACATGGGTACAATACTGAGAATACACTTATCATTGAAGCCATCCAACAAGAGAACACTCAACATGATAAAAGCAATATCACTTGTTCCTCTATCTCCAACATTCTATCCCCTTTGTCTCATTGGCCAAACTTAAATCCATGACCTAAACCAGCTCAACTGCAGATGCCTTGAAGGCATTCTCAACAGCTGTGTAAATATTCTATCCTATGGACGCACAACAATTTGGCCACTTCGTTAAGGGAGCATTGGTGGTATAGTGGTTAAGAGCTTGACTGTTAACTAAAAGGTCAGCAGTTTGAAATCACCAGCCAATCCTTGGAAACTCTGCAGCAGTTCTACTGGGTCGCATGAGATCATTAGGAGTCAAAGTGACTCAATAGCAACAGGTTTTTCTCGTTTCCTGATTAATGAATATTTAGGTTATTTCCAGTTATACTAATCATTTAGTCCACCTAGTCTAAATCTATTCCTATCATTCCACTGATTGTAATTAGCAAATTTAAGGGCTTTTCTAAATCTCATTCTAGAAATAAAACAGCTCATGGAAGCCTAGCCCCGTAACTCTGAAGCATTACAACAAAGGCAAATACCAGGTTTAGAAGCAAACTCATTATCTTAACCTCTTTTTCTTCATCGTATCATTCTCTGAGAACCAGAATTCTTAGCCAGTAATCTCAACATATTTACTGGGCAACCATCCATTTAAACCATACTTGCAGAGGATGTATCATGTCAGTAAGTGGAAAATTCCAAACAGTGATAGCACTCTTTAGGGAGTCAAAAAAAAAAAAGTAGCAGACAGGGACTCACCTTGCCAACTTACCTGTTATAACTTGTCTATTTAAAAAAAACCCTCCTTTAAAATACTCTCTCAAAGCTCTCCTGTCTAAACTAAAGCAATCTTCTGAGGCCAAGCTTAAATCCTTCCTTTTCAAACCACTTGCCTTGGCTATGAGTGTCCTTAACAATGTCCTCTTTAAACATATGCAGCGGTTGGTAGAGGTCATGACAGAATTTACTCATTTATTAACTCACTCTTCATTCAGAATGGATTTACTGATGTCTACCATGTTGTATGTCAACTCTGGTGGTGTAGTAGTTAAACGCTGTGGCTGCTAACCAAAAAGCTGGCAGCTTGAATCTACTTTGGAAACTTTATGGGGGAAGTTCTACTCTCTACCATGGGGTCACTATGAGTAGAAACCAACTAGACTACAGTTTGTTTGTTTGTTTTTTTTAGAAACCATGTTGAGAGGTACCATTCTAAACACCAGGCTATAACACTGAATAAAACTGAAAAGGTCCTTGCTCTCATGGAGGGGAAATTCATGGAGGGGGAGCTAGGCAATAAACAAGTACCCTAAAAACAAGAAAACTGCAGATACCAAAAAGTACTATGAGGGAAAAAATAAACTAAGGTAATGAGACAAAGAGTGACCGTATGGGGCTGGGGGCTACTTTAGATAAGGGGTTCAAGACAGGTCTCTCTAAGGATGTAACATCTAAGCTGACACCAGAATGATGAGAATGACCAAACTATAAGACCACTAGAGGGAAGAAGTAAAAAGAAACTGAGGCAAGAATAAGCTTTGGGGTGCCTGAAGAACTGAAAGCAAGTAGGTAGGCCTAGAGTGGATAGAGATAGTGGTTTAAAGTGATGTCAGAGTAGATCTGACCAAAGAGGATCACGCTAACCATAATAAGGTGACAGGGTTGTAGGAGATTGACAGAATATGATTAATGTCTTAGGAGATGACTTTGGTTAAATTCAGGACATATTTTGAAGGTACAGCTGATAGGACTTGTACTGGTGGTGGAGCAGAAGCAAGGAAACTAGGATGGCTTTTAGGTCTGAGGCTCAGCAACTGAATGCACGATGGTGCCATTAGTTGATGGGGGGAAGAGGGTACAGATAGTTTGGAAAGATCAAGAGCTCTGACTCACAGGTCATTTGATGACCAAGAATTACTGCTGATTGGATGCAATACTAGTACTGTGTTAAAGATAACAATCTAAAGGTAGACACTGAAATACTTACAGAAGACAAGATATGGCATCTGGAATGGGCTTTAAAGGTTGATTAGGATAGTGTGAGTGGCAGCAGTATGTGATGAAATGAGCCGTCACGAACTGCTTGTTGGAGCTAGGACTGGAGGTACATGGGAACTCACAGGACTACTATCTTTCCTTCTATGTATGTCTGAAATATTCCATAACTGGTTTTTTTGTTTTGTGTTTTAGACATGATAAGTTTGAGATTCCTATTAGATATGTGAGTGGACAAGTTTAGCAGAAAGTTAAATGTACCAGTTTGGCACTGATCAAAGCTGGAGTTACACTAACAAACTGATGTTCTTTAAAGCCCAAGGACTAGAAGTGATCACTGAGGGAGACTCAGGAGTAAAGAGGGTGTGTGGTCTAGAGACCCTTCAGCATCTGAACGGGAGGAGGAAGACTGGGGTCACAGAAGTCAGAAGAAAGAGTTCAAGAAAGAGAGAGCTGATGGCCAAGAAAGAAATTAACTTGACTTAGCACGATGGAAATCATGGGTGACTCTGACAGAAGTCATTCAATAGACTGGCAAGAGGCAGAGGACTTAATGTGGCATATGTGCAGAGAATAAGAGAAAACATGGCGCAAACACTAGTCCTACCATTTCAGGTCATGTTATAGGGTTTCAGTCTTTTTCCTGAGAGCAATGGGAACCAATCAGGTGTTCTACCTGATGGCAGAGTTACAGGATCATTTCTGTTCTGAAGTCACTGCCTAGGTTAAAGAAGAAAATGGGTTGCAAAGGAACAAGAGTCCATGCAGCGCTACAAGGTTGAAGGCACCAGTCCAAGCCAAAGATTATCTAGCTTGACATTCTCAAAGGTTTTTATTTAGTCTGAACTTCAGAGTCTTAAGTAAACACTGCTACCCTTTAATCACTAAAGCCAAATTCCCTTGCAGTAAAGCAACTGGACACATTGTTAAGTTCCTCATACACAGTGGGAATTTACCCGCTTTAAATAGGTAATGAGCAAATTTTACAATCTTACCAGTGGAACATTCAAAAGCGGATTATCAAATGTATCAATTTTTCTGCCTGCTGAAGAATTATCAGTATATGTCTAGGACTCAGCTTTCATTATGGTTACCATTAGCTACACGAAGTTATTTAAATCAAAATAGAAAATACAGCTCATCAGTTATACTAGCTGTATTTCAAGTCCTTATGAGTCACATGTAATGAGTGGCCACCATACTGGGCAGTGCAAATGCTCTTCTTAAGGCAACTCCAAGAAGGTACAGACAAAAGCTTGAGTGCCCTTCACAGAAGAAGAATAAACGTAAATCAGGCGTATCACCCACAAGGAATTGTTCACAGGGACTCAAAAGCAGTGGCTAGTGGCTAGTGGCTAGTGGCTACCTGACACCTGAGGCCCTGGTGGCAGTGTAGTTAATTGTTTAGCTGCAGTTCAAATCTTCCAGTTGCCACCTGGAAACCCTATGGAGCAGTGCTACTCTGTCCAGAGTCACTATGAGTTGGAATCAATTTGACGGCAGCAGGTTTGCTTTTTGTCTGTTGTATTCGATACCTAGCCCGAAAGCATATTCTCTGTCGCTCACAAGTTCACCAGGAAAATATACAGCAAGTGTCCCTCAACAGGTATCCCAGACAACACACTGCAAATCTGTAGAGATAACACAGAAGTAAATACAGTTCAGTGTTTCCCAAAGGCCTCATCTTTATGAAGGTCCCGAAACCCTCGACATTTTCTAAATTTGAAAGTGTATTTAAACAGAACTCTCCAGATTTTGTGCTGCCTCTGACTTCTGCTTTCATCCTCCTCAAAATAAGGAGATTCTGATACATCACGACCTTTCAGAACTATTTAGGCACTTTTCTTGGAAATGCATTTTATGCCATACATCTAATCCTGGGGCAAAATCTCATCCTCTTTAAAGGCATATTTAGTAGTAGGAAGGAGAAAACTTTCTATTGCCCCTACAATTATACTATATTCTTAAGGTTAATCCTAAAGTAAATTCCTTTTATTACTTTGGGCAGCTTTTAGGGTACATGGGAAGTTGGAAGAGGGCTATCACATGACAGTTCAATACAGTGTGCTCTAAGAGTGACCCTAAACTCCTTCCACGGTTCCTCTCCTCATCCCCTACATGAAGAAATCCAGAAGACTTCATTCACACAGTATTCTTTTCACACCGACCAGGTTCCTCAAACCTCATTCTCACAGCAATGCTCACACCTTACTTATCCCAACCAAGAAACATCCTTGTGTGAGGTAAGGGTGTCATTGCCAGAATTCTCTGTTATCCAGGACTCTCAGGGACAGGAACAGACAACAGCTTGGCATGTTGCAAAAGAAACCATCACTGACACTATAAAATAATCTATTGTTTGCACCTAATTACCATATAACTCAAAATTAATTATGTATATATGAATGAATACTACTAACAAATATCAGGACTTAAACATTCTGAGAAGGAATGCTCAAGTGATTTTGTCCAGGTGATACACAAACTGGGCTCAGACAACTAGAAGGAAGAGATTTCAGAGAAAAAAAGTCCATGAAAAAAAGGACAGAAATGACAGAGCCTGACATTTAGGGAAAAGCAACGTCTATGTGGTTGGACAGTAGAGTGCCAGTCTATGTTGGAAGTGGCAGCGAGGGGTACAAGGGTCATGCATGCATGAGAGCAGTGGTATGGGACCTGGCTAGAAAACTGTACTGGAAGACTGAATTTTAAAAGGTATGCCCATTTAAGTAGTTAGTCATATTAGATGCACACTTTAGATTCTAAAACTCAGAAGATAACAGTATGAGCCACACTATTATGAAAATGGGATGGAAGAGGGGAACAACTGTAGGCAGGGAGACCTGTTGGAAAGCTGGTTATAAAACAATAAACTCAGGTGCTGCTGAGTAAAGTCCTACTCTTGGTGAACCTGTGTGCCCGAGTAGAACTGTGCTCCACAGGGTTTCCAACTGCTGCTTTTCTCAAAGTAGATCCCCTGATCCTTCTCCCGGGCCCCCTTTGAGTGGACTAGAACTGTCAACCTTTCAGTTAGCAGTTGAGCACGCTAACTGTCTGCACCTTCCAGGGACTCCAGCAAAACTGACAGGAACTGAACAAAGAGAGTGGCAGAAATGATAAATCTTCCTAGAACAGCCCTTTGATCTCAACAGTTCTTTTCAAAAATGACACCCTTACCTCACACTTGGCATTCAATGCTTTCCACAATACGGTTCCAACATTTTGTGTAATGCCAATGTATCCTGTACAAATTGTGTACCGCCATGGTACTGTTTGCTATTTTCCCAAGCCAAGCCAAGTGCTGTCAAGTTGGATCCATTTTCCCAAAATATATACAATTTTCTGGCTACACACTATTTCCCAATCTAGAATTCCCCTTGTCCTGTCTACCTACCACCCAACTCAATTACTGTCTCCAGATTTAACCCTCTGAAGTTCTACTTTATTCACCTTCTCAATTTTTCTTTAACATGTTTTATATCCCTACTTAGATTACGTTCCTTATTTTAAATCCTTCCCACTAGACCTGCCAAAGTGTCTGGTACCTAGCTGGTATCGATAAATTCTTGCTGAATTAATGTTATGATGGGATTAGAAATATCAATTTTAAACATTCCTTTCTGGATTCACTTCATTTGGGGAATATTTTCCAGTAGTGTAAAGTTCAATTTTTATGATGAAAAAATAAGAAGTGCAACAATTAAAAATTTTAAAAAATTCTTAAATTTTAAAATATGCAAATGCATTGAGAAATCAGTAGTTTTGGGGAGGAGAGAGACAGGGACAGGGCAAGGATTGACCGGAAAGGGGCATGAGGGTACTTCTGGAGGTGATGGTATTGTTTTCTGTCCTGATAGGTGTTTGCATTACAGAAGTATATATACATCAAAACCCACTGAATGGTACACGTTAAAATTTGTGCACTTCCTCATATACAAATTTTATTAAAAAAAAACAAATACTGAACTCTAGTTAATGATATGCACATTGACATGTTTAAGGGTAAAGTGTACTGATGTTTGCAACTTACTTGAAATGCACAAGAAAAAAACAAAAAGATGAATTTAGAGTTAAATAGACATGCATATAACACAGTAAATACAGCAAACTTAACTGTACAATCTAGGTGGCTGGTACAGGTGATCACCGTACAATTTTTTCAGATTTCTTGTAATGTTTGAACATTAGCCCTTAAAAATTTTTTCATAATAAAATTCTGGAAACAATGCACCTCATCTTTAAAATGACAAGCACATGACTTTTTGTTTCTCCTCACAGTATTCAGTGCAGCACTTTTCACATTTAAGGTACTTTAAGGTCCACAGGTAGAAGCACTGGTGATGCAGTTGTTAAAGCACTCAGCTGTTAACAGAAGTCAGCAGTTTGAACCCACCAGTGGGCCAACTTTGTGGGCAAAAAATGGTGTAGTCTGCTTCCATAAAGATTTATAGTCTCAAAAACTCAATGGTTCTGTCCTATAAAATCACTGTGAGTTAGAACTGACTTAATAGCTGTGAGTTTCGAGTTTTTTTTTTTTTAAGGTTCCCGGGTGACAAGATGACATAAACAATTTGCACTAGACTACTGAACTTTGGCAGTTTGAACCCATCCAGGGTACCACAAAAAACAGGCATGGCAATCTGCTCCTATAAAGACTACAGCCAAGAAAACTCTATGGAGCAGTCCTGCTCTGTAACAGATGTGGTCACTGTGAGATGGTTTGACTTTAACATACAAAATATAATGGTTTAACATCTTGAAGATGTTGAAGTGATTAATAATTTCAGTACAGTGATTTCTGTATAGTGATTAATAATTTCAGTAGCAAGTTAAATGTTAATGATGTTTTACAACGAATTGTACTCACCTGAACTACATGCTATGCTAAAATTTTGCATTTGTACATCACCTTCACTTCTTGTGTGGGTCAACAAGGCAGTGTGGGCAAATGTTTTTATATTCATTTGCGATGACATTAAGCTATGTGCCAAGGCTAGCTCCGGAAAACCAGATCTTCTGGCTTCTAACCCACGTAGTTTCCGTTGTAAATCACACATTTGAAAAAGTCCTAGAGAAAGTATCTAAAAACTTCCCCCAGGTGTCACTAACAAGACTCATTTTAAGACTTTTTTATTTCTGTTACCTGTGTGTGTGGAATGGCTACATAAAACAGTTCACTTTTGCCCCACCTACATTTTATCTGATCTTTCACAAGAAAAATCAACGTTCTTTAAGCACTGTTGGATATTTTAATAACCAAGAGACCATGTGAAGTTAGGTTTTGGTGCCTTATGTACTGACATGGAAGCAGTTTTAAATGTTTAAATACAACCGTCTCATTTTACAGATTCTAAAGTTATTCCCAAAGAGGTTACGTGATTATCTCAAGGTCGCAAAGCTGCTAACAGCAGAAGCAATTCTAGAAAAAGACCATTAGGCTACCATTACTCAATAACTCAAACTGGATTACAGTACTCATTAACTCAAATTGGTTTAGAGTACTACTGCAATGCAACAATACAAAGCCAAAAAAGGAACCAAACAAAATGAACCAAAAAAATCCAAGCCCGCTGCCTTCCGGTAAATTCCAACTCACAGCAACCCTACAGCAGAGTGCAGAACTGCCCGCAAAGAGTTTCCAAGAGGCACCTTGTGGATTCCAACTGCCGTCCTTTTGGTTAGCAGCCTAGCACAACGACTACGCCAGTAGGGTTTCCACAGATAGTCAATGAACCTTCAGTCCAGTATATTCTTTTTTTATTTAAAACTTTTACCAGTATTAGTGTATGTGAGGCATTCTGATCACATTTGTTATAGATTGTTGTTGTGATGATCTAGTCTGGGGCAGCTGAAGTAGTGAAGAGTGTGGAGAGATCCGACACGGATGTCTTTGGCAGTCCTATCTATCAAAAGGAAACCCTGGTGGTGTAGTGGTGAAGTGCTAGCCTGCTAAGCAAAAGGTCAGTAGTTCCTATCCCAGACGTTCCTTGGAAACTCTACGGGGTAGTTCTACTTTGTCCTATGTGGTCACTATGAGTCAGAATCGACTTGAAGGTAATGGGTTTGGTTTGGTTTACCTACCAAATAATTCCGTTTAGACTATCTTCAAGAACGCCTCTACCTATAAAACGGTTCAAAGCACAAAGTTTACTACAGATAAATCAGTAATTTTTTAAAGCCATGATTTTTTGCATTCAACTCTATTAACCCCACAGCAGCATTTACGCCTGCACTGGATCCCACAATTTTCAAACAACTTGATCAAAATCCAGGTCTCTGTTCTTGAATCCGTGGGTTAATAATTAGCTTCAGATCTCTGGTGTTTTTCTTAAGAGTTAGGCTTTCCCTAATAGGAAGACACGAGCCCACAGCAGGTACTAAAATTAAGCGCCTCTTCAAACAGAGCTGTCCCACTGAAAGAGCAAAATGTACCAAGATTTTTGTTGTTGTAGCGTTGTTTTATGAAATAAAGAAGCTCTCTTTTATTTTCTCTCACCCACAAAAACTCTGAAAAGGGAACTGAGTTCAGGAGATTGCTCCTAGATTGCTGCAATTCCCACCCGCTGGGCCCGAGCTCCGCTAACACTACCGCGGGACGTCCCGGCGTTTCCCCGTGCAGCTGTCCCAGGCCTGGGCGACGCCAGGAGAACCATGACCCCCGACGGAGCGGCCTCGCTAAGGCCAAGCCTGCGCCCCCCGTGACCTCCAACGGAGCCTTGGAATGCCCACGTCTTCCATAACTGGCCCGCACTCCCTCCCAGACCAGACACAGGAATTGGATCCGGACACAAAGGGACGGACACGCCTGTCACATGAGGAAATCCCCATCACCTGGAACTCGGCGAACTCCTCACAGCTCACACTGCCACTGGGCGCCGCCATATTGGACGAGCGCGAGGCCCCCGCCGCCGGCCAATCACTGCGCGGCAAAGGTGTCCGCGGCGTCGCCTGACAAGAAGTAACCCGAGGAGAATCAGCTTAGGGAGATTGGTCTCTATTCCAGCCAAGACCTGCATCAGTGTCTTCCTACAAAAAGGGAAACAGTCTGTTGGTTGCACCAACCGTGTCTTTCAAGGAGGACATCTAGAGTGCCAGTGTTGTTTTTCTCGACTCTCCCACTCTAGTTATCTACCTCCTATCCTTAAATGAGAGGCTTTGTTACTGGAACCACTAGGAGAAAGTCGAGAATAAGGGCATTCCTGGCAATGAGGGTTGGGCCAGAGGTTGCATAAGGTGCTGAGTGTGGAAATGTTTAGTTTTTAAGAAATAGGTAAATAGAAAACATATAGTAATCACATATAAATTTCTCAGATTCGAGGGACAGATACCCCCAAAATTCTCAGTTACAGAGACTTGTATTTCAAACATCCTCAACTTGCAGACTCTACAAGGGCGGTCTCCGCTTTAATCACTGGCTGCACGACGCGCCTCAGCCCGCGCCAGGTGCGGCGCGCAGCCTGCATGTTCGGCGCGTCCCGCACGTCCCCCTTGTCCCGCCCACAGCCTCCGCGCGTCTATCTGGGCCAGCTCTGTCAGCGCGCCCGCCCGCCGGCGCAGCACGCCCGTCGCCAGCCCGGCGCTCGGTGACACGGAGCGCGCCAGCGCCGCAGCCGCCTCCCCTCAGAGGCACGGCGCCGGTCGGCGGAGCAGGAGGCCATGGGGAGCCTCCGCGGCCTGCGCCTGGCGGCGGGTGAGATGCGGGCCGGGCTTGGGGAGGACGGGGGTGCGGCGTGACCGCTGGAGGTGGGGAATCCTGCAACCCTCCGAGGCCCCCGAGTTGCTCCGATGCCCTCCTGGCCCGGAGGCAGTAACGGGAGAGGGCGAAGGTTGAGCGAGCCGCTGTTGAAGTCGTAGTGTGGGCTGGCGCGGAAAGGTCCTCGCCTGGGTCTCTGGGCACCCAAGTTCCCCACCGGTTTAACTAGTCCTTGGCTCTACTTCTCGTCCCATTTGCCTGCCCCAGACCCCAGCCTTCTCTGAGCTCGGCGGTTATGCACTTGTCGTCCTTAGAAATCACCCTTAAGCGCTTCCTTCAGCTTTCCACCCCGATCCCTCCCCCATCCATTACTCGGCTCTCCCCTTTCCGTCAGTCTCAAGGGTTACCCTTGCTCTCAGAGAAAACCTTTAGTCTGAGGTTTCCTTACCCTTGTAGTGTCGTAATAAGCAAAGGATTTAAAGTCTCACACAATAATAATGTTTTCTTTAAGTGAAGGATAAAAAAATAGAAACCTATTGCCGAGGAGTGAATTCCGACTTATAGTGATCCTGTAGGACAGGATGGCACTGCCCCATAGGATTCCCAAGGAGCACCTGGTGGATTCGAACTGCCAACTTTTTGGGTTAGTAGCCCTAGCTCTTAACCACTATGGTACCAGGGTTTTCAAAATGGGTGACAGTAATACTTTTCTAAGAGTTCTACAATTAAGTGCTTTGACTTTCTTAGAGGAATACGTTATTTAACTACAAGATCTGTGGCTTGTTTTCCTCGTAGACGTGTGTGTGATGGGTATTTTGGAGTCAAGTAATGAGAATTTAATTTGCCTTCTTGAGAGAACCAGCAGACCTTTGTTCTAGTAATAAATCAAAACCAAAACCACTGCCGTGGAATCGATTCCAAATCGTAGCAGCCCTATAGGAAAGCGTAGAATTGCCCCATAGAGTTTCCAAGGAGTACCTGATTGGACAAAAACAAAAGTTGCCATGGAGTGAATTCTGACTAATAATGGGGCTGAGAAATCAGAGTTTTCATCTCAACTCTTTTCTATGTACCATAATTACTAAACAGGTTGTTTAATTCAACTTTAAAAGGAAAAATAACCCAAACTTGGCTATTGAGATAATGGAACTATACATCATAAATGTAAATGAAGCAATCTAAGAAAAAATATGGTGAATGCTGGATAGTTTTAACAGGTTTGATAGGTACGGGGAGAAAAAACTTGAGGTGATGTATTCTGTGTGTCAGTGGAGAATGGGCTAGAAAACATGTCTCAGATTGGAGAATAATTGTTTACTTACCTTAAAAGCAAACACCTCTCCACTTAAAAAAAAAAAAAAAACTCTGATACTCTTGTTATTTTATTAACTAATTAAACTTTGCTGAACTGATTCACCTAAAATCTTGTGTATACACCCTGCTATATTTTGTACAGCTTTTCAATGAAGTGAAGGAATCACAGCACTGTAAAAAAAAAAAAAAAACTGCAAACTTCTATTGTTTGAGAACTTCATTGTCGGCACTCAGTCAAAAGAATTTTTTTGAGCAATATTAAGTTTTTAATAGCACTCGAAGTTGTTATGTGAGCAATTCTCCAAATGCTGTGCTCTGAAGGTCTGATGTTTTGTGAGCAACTCCAAATGATCTGCTGTCTCTCACTTGCTTTTGCCCATAGCTGTGCACTTTCACATACACTGATGATTGATTTCTCATAGTAGGCGGCTCAGGTGAGTCTTTTTCATCCCCTCCCCTTTTGCAGTTGAGGAAACTATGTCAAAGGGTTAAATGACCTGCCCAAGATGATTTGGCCAGAAAATGTTAAAAGAGCTATCTGATTCTGAATCTTGTGCTTTTTGTGTTGTTCAGTCGGCTTGTTTGAAACCCTCGTGGCGTAGTGGGATATGTCTACTAACCAAAAGGTCGACAGTTCAAATCCACCAGGCGCTCCTTGAAAACTCTATGGGGCATTTCTATTCTAACCTCTAGGGTCACTATGAGTTGCACTGACTCGACAGCGACAGCGGTGGGTTTGGTGTTTTAGTCGGCTTATGGAGGATATGTGTGTTTATGGCACAGTCATAAAATGTACATTTGCTTGTGAGGTAGAATCATGCATTCATGTGCAAATGGCTTTATCTAGTGTAAACAGTGAGCCAACAACCTTAACCAAAGGGATGGTAGATCAGCTAGAAGCATTAATTTAGGTGTAACTCACTTATTCAGAATTTTATTGGAAATAAGATACCTGCTCTCGGTGAGTGAAATTTCAGATAACAGAAGCACAGTCCTTTGAATAATGACCTTTAATTGTTTGTGTTGACAATCTTTGCTATACTCCCTTAACAAACACAGTATAGCAAACGTGAGGTAGCTTTATGAGCTTGAATTTGTTTATTGTTTTGTAGGTGTAGCTATAGGTCAGGGTTGTTAACTGGGAGTTCTGAGACTCCTTCACATGTGAGGTCTGTGACCTTCTAAAATTACACTGCATTCATGGGCAGCCTCTTTGTGGTTTAATCCATAGCCCAGAACATTAGAATGAAGAGATATCTTCAAAATCAAATAGTCTGGTCCTCTCATCGTACAGACAGATGAGGAAACTAAAGCATAAGAAGGGAATTGTCTTGTACAGGTCACATGGGTACAAAGCTGAGACATAACCAAAATCTCCTGGCTTCCATTCTGATCTTAATTTCTACTGTATCCTGCACCCTCATTTTCTTTTTGTTCTTGCTTGTTGTTGTTGTTAGGTTCTGTCAAGTCAGTTCCAACTCATAGAGACTCTGTGCACAACAAAATGAACTACTGTCAGGTCCTGCACCATGCCCTCTATCATTGTTATGTTTGAGGCTGTTGGTGCAGCCACCGTGTAAATCTGTCGTGGTTCTTCCTCTTTTTCACTGACCTACTTTACCAAGCGTGGTGTCCTTCTCCAAAGTGTGTAAGATGTAGTCTTACCATCCTTGCTTCTGAAGAGTACTCTGTTTGTACTTTCAGAATAAATCTGTTTGTTCTTTTGGCAGTTCATGGTACATTCAGTATTCTTCAACATGTTTATTACTCCAGCCTGTAGTTTCATTTATCACCCCTCTCCAAGTCATGCAGACAGGTTTTATTGAGCACATACTGTATGCTCAGTACACTATACAGTTTTTTAAGCTGTGAGAGCTCTAAAATGATTTGGCTTCTCTTCCTAGGGCCAAATTCTATTGCAGCAAACCAACATACCTGTATATACTCCTGGAGAGTTTATGCGAAAGCAGATACTAAGTTTGAGAATGTGGAACAGTGGTCCTACAGTGGTGTCCTGGAGCTGGTTCTACAACTTTTATGCATGTCTCTTTCCACTTCCATGGTTTGTGATGTTGGGTTGGTACCTTGACAGGCCATGGTGGGAGTTATCAGCAAGCACTACAAATCAGGGCTTCTCCCTGCAGGCCCCTTCCCAAGAGTCCGGACATACTGGCTTTGGGACTGCAGAGAAAGGAAAAATAGCAGAGATCAGGAGTATCTGCTGAAGGCTCCATTGAAACATCTGGAGGGAATCAGATACGAGCAAAGGGGAGCCATAATAGCGCAGTGGTGAAGAGCTACAGCTGCTTATGAAAAGGTTGACAATTTGAATACACCAGCTACTCCTTGGAAACCTGATGTGTTCTCTGTCCTGTAGAGTTGTGGTGAGTCAGAATCTACTCAACAGCAGTGGCTTTGTGAGCAAAGGGAGGGGCAGTAATGAGTCTAGGAAGGGTGTAGGGAAGAATTGGCAATAAAGAGAGTTGCCTTGGATGTGCATTGGGAGGTGTCTTAGTCATCTAGTGCTGCTATAACAGAAATACCATAAGGGGATGGTATAACAAAGAGAAGTTTATTCTTTCCTAGTCCAGTAGGCTACAAGTCTGAATTTGGGGTGCTGTTCCAGGGAAAGGTTTTCTCACTGTGTTAGCTCTAGTAGCAAGACCTTGTGTTACATCAGTCTTCCTTTGGGCTCAGAGCTTCTCAGCACAGGAAGTATGAAGAATGGTCTCTGCTCCAAACACTGCTTTCTTAATGATATGAGGGCCTTGCGTCTTTCTGCTCAACTCTATCTTTTATATCTCAAAGAGATTGCTTCAAGACACTATCCAGTCTTGTAGACCTCATTAGTATAACTGCTGTTCTTCCATCTTTATTATATTATAGCGACTGAACTTATAACACTTAGGAAAATTCCATCAAATGACAAAGTGGTGGGTCACACAATACTGGGACTCATGGTCCAGCCAAATTGATATATGCATTTCTAGGGGGACATAATTTAATCCATGACAGGGGGTAATAGGAGATAAGATGTGGCATTTTGAGGGATTTGAACTAGATGAATTTGGGCAGAAAGTCTTCAAGCAGGAGACATCATTGAAGAAGCATTTAAACAAAAAACTAACCTGACAGCTGCATACAGAATGAATTGCTACTGGAAGAATAGTACGGTAATCAGTGTGTAAGGTTATGATGAAAAACAAAAACCAAACCCACTGCCATCGAGTTGATTCTGACTCACAGCGACCTACAGACAGAGTAGAACTGCCCCATAGGGTTGTCAAGGAACACCTGGTGGATTAGAACTTCCAGTCTGTCAGTTAGCAAACATAGCACTTAACTGCTGTGCACCAGGATTTCCAGTTATGGAAAAAATGGCTAAGAAGAAATACATCTGGAGGATTTTTTTTTATTAATATTTTATTGTGCTTTAAAGGAAAGTTTACAATCCAAATAAATTTGCTGTATGAAACCCTGCACCCACACCCCTATGCAACTCTAATTGCTCTTCGTACTACCGTGATAGCACACTCCTCTTTTCCACTTTGTACTTCCTGTATCCATTCAACCAACTCTTGTCCCCCTTCATCCTCTTATCTCACCTACATTGAGTGTTTTGAGGAAATTATTAGTTTTTTTTTGGAACACTAAATAATTTAAGGGGGACTTAAAGACTGACTTTTTGAGCAGTGTAGACTGAAGAACTGTTGGGCCTTGGTAGAACTATGCAGTGGAAGGGATACTGCTTTGACAAGGAAGTGGGTGCACTATTGAGCTATTGGTGGTAGTGGGGCCTCAGTCAAGGATAAGAGGAGAAAGGAGAGCTCAAGTTACAGAAGTAAAGACATGGTAGCCATCAGTGTGGAGCTGGTTATTAAAACGGAATGCAGGAGCCCTCTCAGGGGCAAGTCCTGAACCTTGGAGGCCTAACATAGTTTGGGGAGTGGGAGAGGAAGTGGCAAAGGGCACATTAGATGGGTCGCAGAGGTCAGAGATAAAGTGAGAGGTAATGTTGTAAAGGGACTGAGTCTTTGAAGCAGGATGAGATCAACAGCATTAGGTGGCTTCTAAGGTGGGAAGACTAGGGTCATACGGGCCAGTGATGAGACTGAAAATCATTCCTGTGGCTGGAAAGAGGTTACGAATGTTAGAGTAGTTTAGTCAAGTTATCAAGGAAGAATCATTGCAGTGAAATAAAGCATGAGGGGTGAGGTGAAGGTAGTAGAGACATGCCCCACTTAGCCACTCATTTGAGCTATGAAAGGAAGGAGATTTAGTGTTTTATTTGTAGCCTCTTGATAACAAGTGAGAGCTTTGTCCAAGATACTGGGCCCTCAGTGGGACTGGATTATAATCAGGTGGGAATTCTCATAAGCTACAGGAGAAAGACGTAGCAATCTGTGTTACTGTAAAACATAGATTCGTGCCACCTGCCTCAAAGCCAGTATTGAGACGAGTGAGGTGAATAATCAAGCAAGTTTATTGTATTTTGATACACAAGAGACAGGAGAGTAGCTTCCTCCAAAATCTGTCTTAGGCCACACCAGGGAGGGGTTGTTTATAAGGGGAAGCTACATACAGATGCAAGGGTAAGACAGACGCAAGGAATGAGAATAATTCGTAATTCATGGAGGGGGGTTAACAACGTATAAGTGGAATTTAGGAGTGTTCACCAAGAGGGTCTGCATTTCCTTGGCTTTTCTTTCATGCAGGTCATTGAGGCAGGAGGGCTCTGATACTATACAGTCCCGATCAGTGATCTGGAAAAAAACTCAAAAGCAAGGTATTTATCATATCTGCCTTGATGGTTCTGCTGTTCCTTTCCCATGGCAGTACCAGGTCATTAATTAAGGCATAATTCCTTTGGAGTGGAAGAGATGGCTGTTGAGTTCAAGACGGAGTCCCCCGTGCAATACTGTGTCTTTCAGTTTGTCTGGCTACTTCATCTGCTTCTGTAAAGATTGCTGCCTTGAAAACTCCATGGGGCTTCTTGTAGGGTTGCTATGAGTTGGAATCAAGTGAACAGCAGTGGGTTTGACTTTTGGGTTTTTTTTTTTTTTAATTGATGCAAGTGTAAATCGTGTCAGTGTTAGTAGAAAACAGTTTGTTATATGTATTGGGAACCTTAAAAGGATTCACAATCTTTAACCCTTGCCCTTTAATTCCTCTACTGTCAGGACTTTATTCTAATCAGAAGTGTGGCCAAAAAATTATGTAGATGTTCATTGAAATAGTTAAATAATAGTTAAAAGTGGCAGACAAATCTAACTATAAAGAATGATTAAATCCATGTGTGTTGGAACATTGTGCAGCTATCAAAAATGTATTTTAAATTAATATCTTGGGAAAGAGTAACATAAGCAAGGTATAGTATTATGAAAAATGAGACTGTGTGTAGGAATAGAAAATGGTATGATTATGGATTTTTTAATTTTTCTTCATACTTTAAATATTTTTCATTGTCGTGAAATATGTGTATTTAAAACCTCTGTGATAACTACATTTGCTGTGTTGTTCAGTCATCACCACTACCCATTTCCAAATCTTATCAACACCCCAGACAGAAACTTTTTACCCATTGGGCAGCAACTCTCCACTTTTTGCCCTTGGTAAGCACTGTTAACCTTTTATTCCATCACAAAACCCATTGTCTTCACATTGCTTCTGACTGACAGTGACCCTACAGGACAGAGTTGAACTGCTTGTCCGCTAGTGTTTCCGAGGCTTGTGAGCTTTACAGAAGCAGACTGCCACATCTTTCTGCTGCTGAGTGGCTTGTGGGTTTGAACCACTAACTTCTCAGTTAACAGCCAAGCACTTACCAACTGTGCCACCAGGGTGCCTTTTGTCTCTGCCTTTGCCTGTTCTATTACCCACTGTCTCTACATTTGCCTGTGCTAGATATCGCATATACACTCAGTATAAGTGCTTTCAAGGGTCAACCATGTCACAGCCTGTGTCAAAACTTTGCTTCTCGTGGCTGGATAATAGCCCACTGTGTTTACAGTAAAAGCCGAAATTCAATAGGACTGCCTGGTTTTTCCAAGTCTCAAGTATTTCTGCCTTTTGACATAGTGCAGGCCTACCACTTTTCTGTCAAGCGCTATTAGTGGAAAATATTGGTGTTTTCCTTCTCTGATGGGTTTCCACCATACACAGGTTCCGGCTTTTGCAGCTTTTACTTCTATACTACATTTTATTTCTCCATCTATTGATGGACACATAGGTTGTTTCCACCTTGTGGCTTTTGTGAATAATGCTGCAGTAAACACAGGTGAACAACTATCTGTGTGAGTCCCTGCTTCATGTTCCTTTGGATGTATGCTAAGGAGTGGAATTGCTTGGTCACGTGTTTTAAGTTTTTGGAGAACTGCCAAACTGTTTTCCACATCCGCTGTACCATTTTACATTTCTACGGTCAGTGGGTGAGGTCTCCAGTTTTCCCATATCCTCACCAACACTTGCTATTTTCTGGTTTGTTTGTTACTGTAATGACCATCTTAATGGGGGTGAAGTGCTACCTCATTGTAGTTTTGTTTCACGTTTCCCTCATGGCTAATAATGTTGAGCATTTTTTGTGTATTTATTGGCCATTTATAAATCTCTTCTGTAGAAATGCCTGTGCAAGTCCTTTGCCCATTTTTTAAAAAATTCTTTTTTGTTGTTAAAAATATAGACAGCAGAACACACACCAATTCAACAATTTCTTTATGTATAGTTAGTTCAGTGATATTGATGACATTTTCAAGTTGTATAACCATTCCCACCTCTTTTGCCAAATTATTCCTTCCTCCATTAACAGAAACATAACACCACCACCTGAATTTATTGTCTGATCTTTTGAATTGCTGTTGTTAGTTTGATGTCTTATGACCAGTTCTTCAAAGAGTACAGTGCTCAAGGTAAACATTTTCTACTAACTCAGCTAAACTCTTTTTTGGTTTAAAAAAGACTTCAGGGGATATTTTTCATTTAAGGTTTAAACATCACAGGGCAACAGTTTCAGGGGTTTCTATGTTTCCAGAAAGTGTGGATTCCCTAAGAATTGTAAATGCTGTTCTGCATTTTCCCCCTTTAATCTGCGTTCTTCTATAGAACCTTTGTTCAGAATGTTCAGTAAATGGTAGCCAATTTGTCCATTTTTTGATTGAGTTGTCTTTTTGTTGACTTGTGGGAGTTCTTTATATATTCTGAATGTTAAACCCTTATCAGCTATATGACTTCCAAATATTTCCTCCCATTTTGTAAGTTGTCTTATCACTTTCTGCGTAATGTCTTTTGAGACACCGTTTGTTTGTTTGTTTGTTTTTTAATTTGTTGCTAAGAATATCCTCATATACACAGCAAAACATATATGCTAATTCGGCAGTTTCTGCACATGCAATTCAGTGATATTGATTACATTCTTCAAATCATACAACCAGTCTCACCCTCCTTTTCTGAGTTATACCTTCCCCGTTAACTAAATTTACTGTCCCCAAGGTTCCTTTCTAATCTTTCAAGTTGCTGTTGTCACTTTGATCCCATATAGTTAATTCTCACAGGAGCGTAATGTTCAAGGCAGACATTTTTTTACTAGTTTAGCTAAACTGTTGTTTGGTTGTAAGAAGACTTCAGCGGATATACACATATACATTTTATTTTATTGTGATTTATTTTATTGTGATTAAGTGAAAGTATACAATCCAGTTAAATTTTCTTCCCTGCCTATGTGCAGTTCCTTCTACTGCCCTTGTCCAGTGACAGCATACTCCCCCATATGTCAGATCCTCGTAACAATCTCCTGTCCCCTCCTCTCCACCCGCTCCTCTCCATTTTAGTAACAGGCCAGTAGGACAGCATCCTGTAGATGCATAGAACCATAAAGTATACACACCATATGGCCACATTGTATCCTTGAGTCCAGTTGATTCCTATCTGAAAAGCTGACCTCAGTAATGTCAGAGGATATTTTTGGTTTAAGTTTTAAAGATTATTTCAGGAAAAAAAAAAAAAAGACTAATTCAGGGCAGTAGTTTCAGGGGTTCATCCAACACCCTATGGCTCCAGAAAGTCTGAAGTCCATGAGAATTTGAAAGTCTGTTCTACATTTTCCACCTTTTGACCAGGACTCTTCTTTGATTAACATGTTCAGGAATGGCAGCTGTGCACCATCCTCCCCTGGTCTCATGGCAGAGGAGGCAGTTGTTTTTGAAGGCAGTTAGCCACACATTCCATATTTTCCTCCTATTCCTGACTCTCTTTCCTGTTGCTTAGGCAAGTGACTTATTTTTTTTCAAGTGTGATGACGTCCACTTTATTTTTTTGTTTAGTTGCTCGTGCTTTGGGGATCATGTCTGAGGATCCATGTGAAATATGAGGGTTTAAAGGTTTACTCATGTTCTCAGAATTCTAAGAGTTTTATGGTTTTATTGTTGTGTGTCACTGAGTCTGTTCCGATTCATAGCAACCCTATAGGACAGAGTAGAACTGACCCACAGAATTTTCTAGGCTCTAATCTTTATGGGAGTGGATCACCAGGTCTTTGCTTCCAGAGAGTTGCTGATGATTTCTAATTGCTGACCTTTTGGTTAGCAGCTAAACACTTCAGCCATAGTGTCACCTGGGCTCTTTTTTATGGTTTTGACACTTACTTTTAGGTTGCTTATGAATTAATTTTCATATGTGATCTGAGGTAGGGGTCCAGCCTTATTCATCTGCATCTAGAAGTCCAGTTGTGTCAGCATAATTATTTTTATTATCATTAAGTATAAGTGTATAGTCCGAGTCAATGTTGCATGTGTGTCTCTCTACAACTGTTACCTGCTTTCCTCACCATGTGATGGCACACTTCCTTTTTACTCTTCTAGTATCCTCTTAACAAACATCAGCATAAATTTTTAAAGAATGTTCATTGTTTTTGTTAGCTTCCAGATTTTTCTGTAAAGAACAAGTCTTACTTTTATAATTAACAAAATGGTATTAAGTTTTTTGGTTTGTTTCCTAAGGCAAATATTACAGAATGAATTAATTGTGTCCCCCAAAATAAGTGTTGTAAATCCTAGCCCCTGTGTCTGTGGTTATAATCCCATTTGAAATGGGCTGTGTTTGTTATGTTTGAGGTAGGATTAGTGTAGGGTGTATTTTGAGTCGTCACTTTTGAAATATAAAAGAGATTAAACAAAAGCTAGAAGCAGAGACAGAGTGAAATAGATGCTAAGCCACGTGGAGACCTCCAGAGAACCAGGAAGCAGAAGCTGAAGCAACAGGGACATTTCTTCAGAGCCGATTGAGAAAGCCTTTCCACAGAGCCCCAAACTCAAACCAAACCCATTGCTGTCAAGTTAATTCCAACTCATAGCGACCCGATAGAACAGAGTAGAACTGCCCTATGGAATTTCCAAGGAGCACCTGGTGGATTCCAACTGCTAATAACCTTTTGGTTAGCAGCTATTAACGCTTAACCAGTAGGCCCTTAAGGTTTCCCATTCCCTAGAGCCAGCACCCTGAATTTGGACTTCTAGCCTGTTACAAATGTAGTGGTAGCAAACTTCCAGTATCACTGCAACACAGAAGCCACCACCACAGGATGACAAACTGACAGATGTGGTAGTTGGAAGACAGCTACCTGGCCACCTGACTGGAAAAGAGAAAGAAAGGTCATCCAGCAGAATGCAGACATTCTCAAACAATATTATTAATACCACACGCAAGTAAAATTTTGGTGAAGATAATTAAAGAACAGTTGTAGCAGTACATCGACGAGAAACTGCTGGAAATTCAAGCTGGATTCAGAAGAGGACACAGAATGAGGGATATCATTGCTGATGTCAGACCAATTTTGGCTAAAGCAAAAAATACCACAAAAGTGTTTACCTGTGTTTGACTGTAAAACGGGATTCTACTGTGTGGATCATAACAAATTATGGATAACATTGCAAAGAATAAGAATTCCAGGACCCTTCACTGTGCTTATAAGGAACCTGTAAAATAGACCCACGAGGCAGTTAATCAAACAGACCAAGAGGACACTGTGTGGTTTAGTCATGGAAAGTATGAATCGTAGTTGTATCTTTTTACCGTACTTATTCAGTCTGTATACTGAGCAAATATTCCAAGGAGTTGAACTGTATGAAGAAGAATGCAGGATTAGGTTTAGAGGAAGACTTAATTAACAGCCTGTGCTGTGCAGATAGCAACTGCCTTCCTTGTTGAAAGTGAAGGTCTTGAAGCTCTTATTGATGAAGATCAAAGAGTACAGCCTTTAGTATAGATTGCACCTCAACATAAAGAAAACAGAAATTCACACAACTGGACCAATAAGCAACATCATGATAAACAAAGAAAAGACTAAAGTTGTGGATTTCATTTTTCCTGGATCCACAATCAACATCCTTGGAAGCAGCAGTCATGAAATCAAATGACGTATGGGATTGAGCACTTCTGCAAAAGACCACTTTAAGGTGTTAAAAAACAAGATGTCACTTTGAAGACAGGTACACTTGACCAAGCCATGATATTTGCATTTGCCTCATATGCATTTGAAAGCTGGACAATGAATAAGAAAGACTGAAGCCTTTGAATTATTGTGTTAGTGAAGAATACTGAATATATGTACCATGGACTGCCAGAACCAACAAATCTCTCTTAGCAGCAGTTCACCAAGAATGGTCCTCAGAAACAGGGATGGCAAGACACTATCTCAGGAGGGACTAGTTCCTAGAGAAGGACATCAGGTTTAGTAAGGGAGAGGGTCATAAAGAAAGAGGAAGACTCAACAAGATGGATTGACACAGTGGGCTTAAACAGCAACAACGGTGAGGATGGTGCAGGACTGGGCAGTGTTTTGTTCTGTTGTCCATAGCGTCACTATGAGTCAGGACAGAGACTCGGTGGCACTGGACAACAACAGCTCCTAAACTGGGAGAAAATAAATTTGTTTGTTAAAGCCACCCATTTATGGTATTTCTGTTATAGCAACACTAGACAACTAAGACAATGTGGGAGACTTGATGTTTGGCCATAGGAGGCAATGAAAAGGAAGAAATTAGGTTGTGAGATAGGTTTAGTACAATGTCCCTCAGCAGCGGGGGAACACAGGAACACAGATAAAAGTTCATCGCTGCAGAGTGAAGGAAGGACTGATTATTCTTCTCAGCCTGCAGGGCCTGATGAGAAAACAGATGTAGATGGGGAATCTGTGTCTGTCACAAAGCCAATTCAAGTCAACAACTGGGGCCAAGAGAGCAGTTTTCAAATGGCCACTCTTGGGAATGGGCTGGAATGTTGATGGGAGGAAAACAGACCACCAAGGAGTAGCCCCAGCTAACTATGGTTTGACCACTAGATACATACAATTACAAGAATCTTTTCGATACAGTCTCCCCTTCTCCCGCCCCCACCTAAAATTTGACCAGGTTCAAAAAGTTTGTTTATAAATGATTTTTGAACTCTGAAAACTTTTTTCCATTGAAACTGTGTTATAAGTGGTGACCTGTGTGCTAGCTGGCTGTCCAGAAGTTGGTAACATCAAGCTGTCTTGTCTACTTTTCCTCCCTAGTATTTCTCACATCTGTTTGATCTTCTTCATTACCGCTGCTGCTGCTGCTGCTGTTAGGTGCCGTTGAGTTAGTTCCGACTCATAGCTGTCCTAAGCACAACAGAACCAAACACTGCCCAGTCTTGCACTATGCCCACAATTGTTTTTATACTTACTCCCGTCATTGGAGCCACTGGGTCGTTACATCTCACTGAAGGTCTTCCTCTGTTTTTGCTGCTAACCTTTTTTCCTATATACAACTGCTAACCTTTTTTCTTGTATACAATTCACTTGAACTACAGTGATATGATCAACCCACTGCCGTCAACTCATTTCCGACTTGCAGCAACCCCATAGGGTTTCCAAGGCTATAAATGTCTGTAGAAGTAGATGCCACATCTTTCTCCTGTGGAGTGGCTGGTGGTTTCCAGCTGCTGACCTTTTAACAGTTGATCGTTTTAACCGCTGTGCCACCGGAGCTCCTTACAGTGATGTGACAGCCACTTAAAAAATGTTTCCGTATTCATGTCTTCCCACTCCTTCCCTCACCCCATCTCTGTTCCCCACCAGGAATCCCACTCTGTGCCCAGATTTATTTTCTAAAACACCATCATTCTTGTCCTTTCCCTGCTCAAAAACTTCTCTGTTGGGCAAAGCGTTGTTGCCATGTGGCAGGGAAAAAGGGCTGCTATAGCAGCAGTGACCGTGAGAAAAGCTCATAGCGAGTTAATATTTCAGATTCATTTGTTCTTGTTCTTTTTTTGTTTTGTTATCGTCAGTCTTTAAGGCAGCCTGGCTTGGTCCCTCGGTGTTAACGCTGTCAGTGCTTATCTACTCTCAGTGTGAGCCCCTGGGCAGTGTAAATAGTTAAGGTGTCCCGCTGCTAGTCTACCCAGAGGCCTTCATGAGCACTGCTGGGAACGGCAACTCCGTGTTTCCCTAAGCGACACAATTGCCGTGACTTTATTGGGCTTCTTTCTACTGGGTCTGCCGAGCAGTTGCAGACATCTAACAATTTCATCAGTGTATGTTTAGAGATTCTGCTGTCCTTAGGATAAGCTTCTTCCTCCTGAGACTTAAAATCACCTCTGATTCACAGGAGAACCGTCATTCAGCGTTCCTTCCTCAGACTTAGCCTTTCCTACCATAGCAGGCAAAGTGCTAGCAGTATTCTATTTCACTTCTAACAGGATTATAACAGGCATTTGTGGGCGAGCATGAGAACCATCTGAGTAGCTAGATTAAAAAAAATCTTTCCATGGGAAAGAACGGTGGTTGCCCCAGAAACAAGCTTTTGTCCCATCTGAGGTCGTGGTAGCCTCTAGACCTCGGAAACACCAGGAAAGGGGAATGAAAATGCTGAGCAAATAGGTTGACCCGTGAGCTAGTGATTGTGAGAGATAGGTGGTGCCTGTGTTCACCCAAGAGTGGCTGCCAGATGCTGAGAAAGAAGGATGTGAAAGAAGCTGTTTTCCAAGGAGCACAAGGAGTGAGGCAATTGATGAACAATTCATACCATCAAGTACCCAGAAGTGTGTCAGAGAAGAAGTGCTCTTTAACATCTGAAAGTGAGGCATGTTTAAATCGACGCTACAGGAACTGAACTCTCAGGGTAAAGAATTACATACCATTAACATGCAGAATTTGGAAGGAAAGCAGAGTTTTGTTTTGTTTTGTTTCCAGCAAATTTAGCTATTGAGAAGGATTTTAGACCCAGCCAGTGACATAGCTATCGAGCTCTGTATATAGGTGGGTGTTGTGAACATCACGTAGTCTGTTTACAGGGATTCCAGCTGGTTCTGTTCACCCAGTGATTCTCACACTGGGTAGCGCTCGGAATGGCCTGGGACTTCTCAGAAAGACTGGTTTAGAGTCCTGCCTCCAGGGACTGGGACTTGATTAGTCTGAAATGGGTCTGTGCACTGTTTGTTTGTTTTCTGGTTTGTCTGTTTGTTTTAAGGTATTTTGGTAATTTTAGCTCTCTAAGCTTGAAATCCACGTTTTTAGAGTAGTGGTTCTTAAACTTTAGTATGCATCAGAATTACTTGGAAGACTTGTTAAAACAGTTTTCTAGGCCCAATTCCCAGAGATTCTGAGTCTGGAATTTTGAGATAAGGCCTGAGAATTGGCACTGCCGTGAAGGTCCTAGCTGAGACTGAATGGCTCGCCCTGTTCTAGACTCCAGAGTGTGTGCTATGGGTCCCCATGTGTGTGGCTCACAGTAGGTACTCAGCAGTGACTGAGTGAATAAGTATGTCTGTTTATTCCTCAGATATGTTCACATGAAACAGCAAGCTACCCCATTAAAAACACGGATTTGGATTCATAGGTCTGTGATGGGAACTAAGAGTCTACATTTCTAGCAGGACCACAGGTAATACTGACCATCCCTGACAACAGCCAAGTCTTGTGACAAGATGTATACCATCACGTGTAATTTTCTCATTGCCACTGAGGTAGACTAGTGTCATCACCTTGCCTGCATGTCCTTGGTCTTCCCTGAATCATGCGCATTTCCTGCTATACTCATCCTTTTCCTTTCTGTCCTGTTGTAGAAACATGTTGGAATATACAGAGAGAGATTTATTCCAAGAAAATGGTTCATGCAGTTGTAGAGGCTGGTAGGTCTCAAATCTGTGGGTTACATGTCACGCTGGAGACTTCTCCTGACTCATGTGGTTGCAGCAGCTGACAAACCCCAAGCTGGCAGGTCAGACAGCTGGCTGTCAACTCATGGGATTGTGGGAGCTGGCAGATCCCCAAACCTGCAGGTCAGAAGAAGGTAGGCTGTTGGCTGACATTCCAAGAAGCAGAGGTCAGAGGATGATGAGTTGGATGCAGGATACAGAGAGGTCGAGCTTTGCCACAATATTTATATATATTGGATGCAGGCCACACCCCCAAGGAAACTCCCTTTTCAGTTGATTGGCTGCTCACATTGGATTACAGATGGAGAATGATTACATAATATCTGCCAAACCACTGAGAATCAAGGCCTAGCCAAGTTGACATATAACCTTACCCATTGCGTGGAATGAACTGGTTTGAAACTATTCCAAAAACTAAGAGGGTGAGAATGAACCCTGTGGTCCTGAATCAGAGACATCAGTATGAACTCTTAATGCTTAAAAAGTAATTGGGTGAATGAGTGAACAAATAGGGGAGAAGGGACAAAATCTTCTTATAGAAAAATTACAAATAATATATGCAGTACTCTCCATCCTGGATTTCTTTCCCCTGGAGTGTGAGCTGAACTTGGTAACTCTCTTCTAAAGAATAGAGTGTGAAAACAGAAAAACAGTTAACTTTCCAAGGGAGAAGTATGACAGACACTATCCAACCAAGTGGCCAAGGTTAGCGTCACCAGACATGAGTCATGTGGACACCATGTACCCTCTGCTATAATGCGATGAGAAGGGCCCTTCATCTCTGCACTAAGCTTCCTCTAGACTCATAACCCTAATCATGAAACATGTCAAACAAACCCAAACTAAAGGGCATTCTACAAAATACCTGACCAGCACTCTTCCAAACTGTCAAAATCATACAAGATCTGACAATTAAGTTTGTGAACTGATCGTAGAAAAAGTGCTACATACCTCGTTGCTGAATAGCATGACTGTGGTCACCTTCCAAGTTGTGGGTCCCTACACCAGCAGTAGTAGCATCACCTGGGAAACTGTTAACAATACCAGTTCTCAGGACCTGTCCACACCTGCTGAAGCAGAAAACTGAACAATGGGTTCTGAAAACCTTTGCATAACAAGTGTTTCAGAAGATTCTCTTGTACGGTAGAGTTTGAGCTCTTCTCTTAAGATTAGCCAGGCAGTTGCCAGGCAGAGCTTTAAGAGGCAGCTGTGAAGCCTCATCTGACTTCCTGCTGGGACCCTAGGGACACAGAACTGGTCAGCCATGGACAGGCTGCAAGGGCAGCTAGAGGGTTAAAGGGCTGTTTTTCTTTTGGTTTGTTTGTTTGTTTTTAATTGTGATGGAAAATTTCTGGCCTGGATATCTGGTGGAATATTCTCTGTGTCTTTGAGATGGGAAAAGATCTTAATGATACGAAAAACTGTTTTATGCTTTCATTTTATAATGGCAAAATAAAAACCAAGATTTCATCCAGTACTTCATATTTTTTAGCAATATGATTTTTTTATTATGACTGAGTGAAAATGTGCATTCCCATATAAATTTACATGCCTACCTATATGCAGCTTCCACTGCTCTCCCTGCCCAGTGACAGCACACTGTTCCTCTCTGCTCCATACATATCTCATCCTCCCAACAGTCTCCTTTCCCCTCCTCTCCACCCACTCTCCTTCCTCCAGCCAGAGGTCAGTAGGATGATATCCTATAGATGCATAGAACCATAAAGTGCATCCAATATATGGTCACTCTGCATTGCCAAGTCCAATCCATTTGTGTCCAAAGAGTGGACCTTCGTTATGATTTATGGACAAGGGCAGCATCAGGGCCAGGGGCCATGCTCCCAGGGGAACCCCAAAGCCACTGGACCATCAATTGAGGTCTTTTAGTGGAGATCTCAGGGTGCACCCCTTTTTATTCTTGTGTTGCCAGTGAGACTCAACTTAGTGAGCTCCATCACAGCTATCACTGGTGGTGGCCAGGCACCAGCCGGTTCTTCCAGTCCCAAGTCGATGTAGGCACCCACTCATGTGGATCTCTCTATCTTCTGAGTTGTCTTTCCCCCATGTCATTTTGGTCCTCGGTGATCATCAGTTCCTGCTGAGTTGGGACCATTTGCTGTGCCCTCGGATGTCCACTTGGCAGCCTTTAAGACCCCAGATGCCACTCACCAATGTGGGGTGCAGAGAGCCCTCTTAGCAAAACACTAGTTGTGCCAATTGGCCTCAATTTCACCTAACAGCATGGTCTCCTGCCCCCTGTCCCAGCTACTCTGTCCTTGCAATGTTGGGTTAAGATGGAAGGAGTATCCAGGTTATGCTGAAGTCCACTTAATATTGTTCTTGTTTCTAATGTGTGGTATCACTGATTTCACCCAACCAAATTTCTACCAACTATCTAAACCCTCCCCTACTCGCCTTCTCTCCCTCCCCTCCCTTGCAGCCGTCAGAGTCTTTTATTCTATACATAAGTCTGTTTTTGAGATTGTACCATAAGGGTCTCATACAATATTTGTCCTTTTGTCGCTGACTACTTTCACTCAACATAATGTCTTCCAGTTGAAACCAGGTTATGAGATGTTTCCTGGAATCATCATTATTCTTTATCATTGCATAGTGCTCCACTGAGTATGTATACCATAGTTTACCTATCCATTCCTCTGTTGTTGGGCATCTGGGTTGATTCCATCTTTTTGCTGTCATGGACTGTGCTGCGATAAACATTCTTGTGCATGTGTCCATTGGTGTAAAAGGCCTTGATTCTGTAGGATATATTCCAAGCAGTGGAATTACTGGGTCAAATGGTATATTTATATCCATTTTTTTAAGGAAGCACCAGATTGCTTTCTAAAGAGTAGTGATGTCATTTTTAAAAAAATATTTTGACAACACCTAACAACAGTAATAAGAATGTAATAAGATCATGCTTGTATATGTTTTAATTGGTATTTATACTGGGGAGGTAAAAGGTACTGGCATCCAATATGAAAGTACTATAAGAAAAGAAGTTGGGAGCTGTATTTGGATTTAGGTAACCTCCCATGCCTTTTAGTTTCTACCCCACCTCTATCCCAGGTACCTCTCTGACCTCAAATGCCCCTTGTCTTCCCATTATTCACTCCATGCCAGCCACCCAGCCACACTGGCCTGTTGGTGGTCCCTAGAACCACTTTGGGGCTTTTGCACCAACTGTTCCCACCCTTTGGAATATTTTAAATCATAGCTCTACATAGCTAGCTCCCTCACTTCCTTCAAAAGTAACCTTCTGAAAGAGAACTTCTTGGCCACCTCATCTAAAACTTCACACATATAGCCTAGTCCAAACGTATAGACACTGCACATTCCCTCTTGTTTATTTCTTCTCTCTGTCATACTATACTAAATCTGACAATTACGTTTGTGAACTGATCCTAGAAAAAGTGCTACATAGCTCGTTGCTCAATATCATTATGGTCACCTTTGAAGTACTCCCTTTGGAAAGCTATGCATTGATGCCAGCACCTAGTCTACCCTTCAAAGCTATTTTGGAACTCTCTGGAATTCACCATTGTTTTAGTCAGTTAGTGCTGCTCTAACAGAAATACCACAGAGTGGATGGCTTTAACAAAGGAAAGTTTGTTCTTATACAGTCCAGTAGGATACAAGTCCAAATTCAGGATGTCCACTCCAGGGGAAGGCTCTCCCCCTTGTTAACTCTGGAGGGAAGTCCTTGTGTTGCATCAATCTTTGTCTGGGGAGCATCTTGGCACAGGAACCTCAGGGCTGAAGGATGTGCTCTTCTCCTGGTGCTGCTATCTTTTTTTTTTTGAATACGTATACAGCATTTTATTTATCTGTTGATTTAGTGTATCCAAATGGATATTTGTGTGGTTTCCCTGTTTTGGCTATTGTAAATAATGCTGCAGTGAAAACTGGTGCACAAGTATCTGTGTGCACCCCTGCTATCACATTTTTGGGGTATACATCTAGAAGTGGAATTGCTAGGTCACATGGCAATTTTGTGTTTATCCTTTTGAGAAACCACCACACTTTTTGATAGGGGCTGTACCCATTTACATTCCCACCAGTAGTAGAAGAGCATTCCAGTATCTCTGCATCCTCATCAACACTTGTTGTTTTTCATTTTTCTGATAATATCTTGATGGTGACAGGTTCCCAATTCTCTGCTTGTTTCCCTTTCCTTTTATCTCTTGTAGGATGAAAGGATTAAGGGTAGTGTAAACCATACTCCAGGGAAACTCCCCTTATAGTGGAGCAGGGTGTGATCCTATGCAGGGATTTACAGTCCCACCTAATCCTTATCATATAGCATAGCAAAATCACAAAATGGAGAACAATCATACAATACTGGGAGTCCTGGCCCAGTCACATGGCTACATATACTTTGGGGGGGATCACAATTCAATCCATGATAGCCACTGTGCATGGTAGCAAGGTGGCAAATTCACAGACTTAATTGTATAGTTGTCTGTGAGGGAGTTTTTAATCAGTAAACAAATTACTGTATTGGAACACCTCCCTACTTACCTGATCTGGCCCCCAGTGACTTTTTTCTTTACCCTAAGATAAAGGAAGTACCGAAAGGGAGACATTTTGATGACATGCAAGACATCAAGAATAATACAACAACAGCTCTGATGGCCGTTCCAGAAAGAGTTCCAAAGTTGCTTTGAAGGGTGGACTAGGTGCTGGCATCAGTGCATAGCTTCCCAAGGGGAGTACTTCGAAGGTGACCATAGTGATACTCATCAATGAGCTATGTAGCGCTTAGAACAACTAAGTCCACGAACTTAATTATTCTAAGTTCACGGACTTGATAATTAAGTTCACGGACTTAGTTGTCAGACCTCATATGTATATATATACATATATATATATTTTACTTTCTCCTTAGTATAGTTTCTACTGGCAAAGATTTTTTTTTTACTTGTTTTGTGTACTGCCTAGAACAATGCTTGGCACACAGTAAGTACTCAGTTATTATTTATTGCATGAAGGAAGATCTCCAAACGTGAGTGATAGTGGGTGTACATATTACCCTTTTGGCATCAGCATTGTTTCCTAAAATGAGCTAAGAGGCAACTTGGTGTCTTCTATTCTCAGCTGCTTCTGTCTACTTAAGAGTGATGGGAAAGGGCAGCTATCTAAGGAAATATTACTGCTGCTTTCCTGTTTCTGTTTAGTGAGCAGGGTCCTTTTAGCTGACTGCTGGTTAACCTTGTCGTTTCTTTCTGAGTGCCTGCAGCATCGCATAAGATAGGGTGTTGTAGGTCACACTGGAGTGATGGCTGTTACATAGTCATCTCTGGACCAGCTGCAGTATCCTGTAGGGGCTTGTCAGGGATGCAAACTCTTAGCCTCCATCCTAAAACTATTGATTCAGAAGCTCTGGAGGTAGAGAGGCCCAGGAATTTGTGTTTTAACAATTAAAACATAATTATATTTTAACAATTATGTTTATAGTGGTTCTGGTATATGCAATATTTTGAGACTCACAACATTAAACAATTTTATTTTAATCCCGAGAGCTATGGAAAACATTTGGAGACTTTGCTCATAATCCACAGAACTATGTAATTATGTTGGTAGGAAATTCTAATCACCACGGGTAAAATTGATAAGTCCATTGAAATGTTGTGGCCCTAGTGGTTTAAGTGCTACAGCTGCTAACCAAAAGGTCGGCAGTTCACATCCACCAGGCAGTTCTTGGAAATTCTTTGGGGGAGTTCTACTCTGTCCTTTAGGGTCACTATGAGTTGGAATCAATGGCAGTGGGTTCGGATTATTTTTTTCTTTAAGGGGTAAGATTGATATGTACTGTGAAATGTTTAAATGATTAACATTTCAGATAGTGCTTCAAAAAACAAACAGTGTTGGGAGTGCCTGCCTGTTTCAGGCATACTGCCAGGTGCGTTCACGTTAGTTTTGCCATTTAATCTTCACGTTGCCTTGGGTGAAGTAAATACTGCACTTTGCACATTTAAAATGTGGCACCAATATTGTGGTCTTCCAGACCCAGACAAACCAGATCTTAGATTAGAGACCTAGAAAACTGCATTAGATGAAGTCACTTATAAAAGAAATCAGAGTGCAATTAAATATAGATCTTTACAGAGACAGCGGTTCCAACTTCCGTTATGTCAGAGTAAGGACCTTTGAAAATCCCTTCCTCTTTAAAACAATCCATCCCTACATAAATAAATGAAAGTGCTGCCAACAATTGTTAAAATAAACTTGTTTGGAACTTGAAGTCTCAACAGTCTGAGGAGTATTTATCCAAGAAAAACAACTGAATCTTGGTAAGAGCAGCAGCCTGTGGTGTTATAACTTGCCTGACTTCTATGTCCCCTCCCCAGTTCCTCACTCGTCTTGAAATCCAGCAGCCTGACAGTCACATTAGTGATGAAAAGCAGAAGCCAAGCAGGCAGTGAAAAGGCAGAACAGGTTTGGAGTTGGCAAAAAGCCCCAGTTCCAGTGAATTGTTAACTGTTTGGCTATTCTGGCAGTTTCCTGGAAACTCCTACTTGCAGGATTCAGCTTTTATTTCATTCATTTCAGAATTTACTCAGTCTCAACAGCCTCCCAGAGCATTTGGAAAATGCTTAGCATTTGTTTAGCATCATAGCAGCCTAGCTTAATGATAGCACTTCGGGCCAACAAGAAGCTGATGAAAAAAAGTTTAAATGAAAAGCTACAGAATGAGATCTCTATAGAGGGCTCTTAAATATTCCTGTAATGGAAGTTTGCTGCTCCGGAAAGATCTAAGAAGTCACTAAGCTCTTACCTCTGGCTTACCTTGCGTGCCTTCACAAACAGTAAGTGGAAGGCTGCAGTAGTGTTGTAAACCACTAGGCTAATAGTAGAAAGCATGCCCCAACACACACATAGAACACTCGTGGCAAAAGGTTTAGACTTACTGGTGCAAGGCATCTGAGGAAATTTCTGTCCAAGAATTAACTGTCTGCACGCTAACTGATCAGAGACTTTTGTGGCGAAGCACAACAAAGAATACAGATTTTACAGAATTGGGTCAGCAAAGTCACTAAACAAGCAAACAACAGCAAGGAGCAACAGCAAGAAACCCTGGGGAAAAGGAGAATCTGGTTTCCAGAGTTGCCATATCAATGTAAATGTCTAGTTTTTGAAAACAAAAATTACAAGACATGCAAAGAAAGAGGAACATGTGGCCCATACACAGGTAAAGGGAAAACTAAAAAGAGTCAATAGAATCAAGGACATGAAGAAAATAAGAGCCCAGCAAACAGAAGGTGCCATATGATCCAGAAACTGTATCAGCATGAGACCAGAAGAACTAGATGGGACCCAGCCACCACTAATGACTGCCCTGACAGGGCAAATAATGTAAAGTCCCTAATGTAGCAGGAGAAAAATAGGTGTGCAGAACTAGAACTCTATTAAAAGAACACACTTGATGATTTGGCAGACTGAGGGTCCCCTGAGGACCTGGCCCCCAGACTCTGTTAGCCCCAGAGCTGAAACCAGCACTGAAGCCAGCTCTTCAAAGATTGGACTAGTCTATAAGACAGAGTGATGCTGGCACAGAGTACACTTCTTGGCTTAAGTATATACATGAGACTGTCAGAGCAGCTGTTGTCCAGAGGTGCCGTGAGCAGGGGGGATGGTAGCAGGAGTTGGTTAAATGGATGCAGGAAGTACAGGGTGAGAAGGAAGAGTGTGCTGTCACAAAAGCAGTTAGAGTTGTATAGTGATGTGTGTGCAGGGTTTTACATGGCAAATTGATGTAAGTGTCCCTGGGGAGGCCCAGATACTGGATTTACCAGATGGACAATCTGCTATTATAAATATGTTTAAAGAACAAAAATATGTATGGCTGAAGTAAAAGGAAAACATGAGAATACTATCTCCTAAAATAGTGAATATTAATAAAAAGATAGAATTTTAAAAAAGAACCAAGTAGAAATCATGGACTTGAAAAGTGCCCTAATGGAAACAAAAAATTCATTAGAAGTACTCAACAGCAGAAGAAACAATCAGTGGATGTGAAAATAGGTCAATAGAAATTACTCAATCTGTGAAAAAGGGTGAAGAAAAATGAACAGACCTCTAGAGATTTCTGTGATGCCATCACAGCATACCAGTGTAGCCTAATGGAAATCTCAGAAAGAAAGAAAGAAAGGACAGTTTGGGGCTCTTATTTAAAAGAAATAATCAGTGAAGTTGAAGAAATATGGCCGACATTTCCCAAATTTGATGAAAATCATTAATCTACACAGTGAAGAAGCAGCAAGCTCCAAGTAAGTTCTAATATTCCATCTAGACATAACTGAATTCTGAAAAACCAAAGATAAAGACTTGAAAACAACAACAGACAAATGACTTATTATGCACCTGGGCTCTAGAGTAGGATAAAGAACAGATTCATCATCAGAAACCATTATGGAGACCAGATGACTGGGATAATATATACACGATCCAGAAAGAAAAAGACTGTCAAACAAGAATTCTGTTTCTAGCAAAACTATCCTTCAATTGTGAAGGAAAAAAATTGGAAAAGGTTGAATTGGCATATTTTGCTTTATATATATTTATGTGTATATTTGTATGTGTGTGTGTGTGTGTCTGTGTCTGTGTATGGAACCCTTAGTGCCATAGTGGTTAAGTGCTGTGGCTGCTAACCAAAAGATCAAATCCACCAGGGGCTCCTTGGAAACTCTATGGGGGCAGTTCTACTCTGACCTATAGGATTACTTTGAGTTAGAACCAACTCCATGGTACTGCGTTTGGTTTTGGGGTTTTTTTGGTATGTATATATGTTTACAGCTTACTAAAAAAGGAGAAATTAAGACATTCCCAGAAAAACAAAATTTGTTACTAGCAGACCTATCTTATCAGAAATATTAAAGGAAATCCTTAACTCAAATTCATATGAAGAACTAAAGAACAGTGGTAAAGGTAACTATACAGATCTAATGTAAAAGACAGTATTAATGTTTTTTTGCTGTTATAACTTCTGTCTGGTTTCAAAGACAACTGCATCAAACAGTGATTATAAAACTGTTGATGGGTTCATAGTAAAGATATAGTTGACCACTGTATAAAAAAGATGAAAGAAAGGAACTGAATTATATAGAAGCTAAGTTTTTGTAGACTCTTGAAATTAAGTTGGTATTAATCTGAACTAGATTGTTATAAATTAAGAGTTAATTGTAATTCCCAGAGAAACTACTGAGAAAATAACTCAAAAGAGAAATGGCAGTAAGATTTAAGTGGAATACTAAAAAAAAAAAAAGCCACATAGAAAACAAACAGCAAAATGACAGAGGTAAATCCTGCCTTATCAGGTTAAATTCTCCAATCGAAAGGCAGATTGGCAGAATGGCTAAATAAAAATGGTCTAACTATATGTTTTCTAAAAAAGACACTAAATTCCAACATAAATAGTCTGAAAGGAAAAGGACATAAGATATAGTATGTAAATTGTAACAGAGCTAAGGTGGCTATACTAATGTCATACAAAATACATGAAATAAAACTTACAGAACTGATGAATTAAGTAGACAGTTTAACAATAACAGTTGGAGATGTCAATATCCTACTTCCGATAATGGATAGGACAAGTGGACAGAAATTAACAAAGAAATAGAAAATTTGAACAACATTTAAACCATCTAGAGCTAACAGGCATCCATAGAACAATCCACTCACTGACAATAGAAAATTTTCACCTGTGCTTGTGAAACATTGTAATGTGTTTGTAGACCATACATTAGGCCATAAAAGAAATCTTGATAAGCTTTTAAAAGCTGAAATTATACACAAAGTCTATTTTCCAATGACATCAAATGAAACTAGCAATCAACAGATAGAAATCTGGAAAATTTGCAAGTATCTGAGAAATTATGCAATGCATTCCTAAATAACCAATAGACAAAAGGCAAAAAAAAAAAAAAAAAAAAACCCATGAAATTTAGAAAATATTTTGAAATGCATGGACATGAAGCTGCAACATAGCAAAATGTGTGGAATGCAGCTTAAGCAGTGTTTAGAGAGAAATTTATAGCTGTAAACACATAGTGACACAACAAAAAAGATCTCAAATCGATAAGTTAACCTTCCACATAAGAAACTAGAAAAACAATGCAAATTAAACCCAGTCTAGTGGAAGAAAGAAAGTAATAAAGAAAAATGAGTAGAAAATAGAGAATGATAAAACATTAGACAAATCAGCAAGACCAAACAAAATTGACATACTTTTAACTAGAAAAAAGAAGACACAAGATCAGGCATGAAAGAGGAGACATTACTACAGACCATACAGAAATAAAAAGATTTATAAGGGAATACTATCAACAATTATATGCCAAAAGTTAGATGAAATAGGAATATTTCTAGAGAGAGAAAAATTACTGAAACTGAGTCAAGGAGAAAATCTGAATAAATTTGTGTAACAACTAACAAGATTGAGTTAATCATTTAAAACTTCTTACAAAGAAAGGCCCAGGCCAATATGTGTTCTGTGGTGAATGCTACATGTTGCCATGAAGTCAGTCCTGACTCATAGTGACCCTGTGTAGCACAGAGTAAAACACCACCCTGTAGGGTTTCCGAGGCAGTAATCTTTATGGAAGCAAACTGCTACACCTTTCTTCCAAGAAGCTGGTGGGTTTGAATGGCTGAAATTTCAGTTAGCATCCGAGCCCTTAACCACTGCACCACCAGGGTTTCTTGATGAATTCTAACAGGCATTTGAAGAAGAATTAGAATAAGGCTTTACCAATTCATCCAAAAAACAGCAGCAAAGAAACCAAAAATTATTGTTACCAGGAGTGGGAGGCAGGTGGAAAGGGTAAAGTTTTTCTTAGAGGGTATTGAGTTTCTGTGAATAGTAGTAGAATGATTTGGAAAAGCATAACAAGAATGAGTACACAACTTGAAGAATATAACCAGTGTTACTAAATTGTAGAAATTGTTTAGATGGCATATTTTCTTATGTGTATTTTCACTGCAAGAAAAGGAAATAAAAACTCTATGGAGCACAGTTCTATGCTGACACACACAGGATTACCATGAGTTGGAGTTAACTCAAAGACAACTAACTGGTATTCCAATATGAGCTCATATTAACAGATAATATCTTAAAAGTTGAAATTTCCAAATAAGTTAAAGTTCACAGGTGCCAGGGGTAGCACTTCAGTATATCTTTTTGGAGCTATACAGTTCATATCAGTATGAATTGTTGTTGAAGCTATACGGTTGCTAAGAGTTAGAATTGACTCAGCAGCATTGGATTTGGATTTTTGGATTGGGTGATAGTGTTTGTAATGCTACTCTCTATTTTGTATATGTTTAAAATTTTGTGTTTAAAAAGTTAATTGTGTAGTGTTTTAAATTACACATAATTAATGACTACATCTAAATTTTGTAATTAGAGTTGTCACTTGGAAGGAGCAAGGCTCTCTAGAGCCTCCTGCTGGCGTTGGTGGCCCACTGCCCAGGACTTGACGGCAGTGGGTGGGATCTAGGATTTGCTCAAATAGAGTTGACCACTTAGCCACTTTATCACTTCCGGAAGGTTGCTCATCTTTACTAAACAGCTCTGGTGCCATAATGCATAAAGTTGCTACTAGAACCATTAATGTTTAATAAGACCCATTACAGAAATACTTACATAAAAGTTAAGGCTGATAAAATGTGCGTGTTGTAAATTATTTTCTTTCATTGGATCCAACTCGACAGCACTTCGCTTTGGCTAATCAACAAAAACATGTAGTTTAAAATAGTACCTTAAGTATTGTATATGTACCTTATACACTGTGTTGTATATTTTTAAATGAGTTAATTTTATTAATGAAATACATAATTTGCAGATATTTCTCATTTTAAGAAAACGTTTTCCTTTTTTCTTTTATTGTGATTGAAAGTGTACAGTCAAATTTAAATTTGCATGCCCACCTATCTGCAGCTCCTTCTTCTCTCCTTGCCCAGTGACAGCACCATCCTTTCTGTTCTATACACGTCATAACAACAATTTACTGTCCCCTCCTCACTACCCTCTCCACTCCCTTCTAGTAAGGGGCGAGAAGGACAACATCCTATAGATGCATAGAACCATAAAGTGCACCCATGATACAGTCACTCTCTGTCTCTAATTCCAGTCCATTCCTGTCTGAAGAGTTGACCTCAGTAATGATTTTTGATCAGGCGCAGCATCAGGTCTAGGGGCCAGGCTCCCAGGTGAACTCCCAGGCCTTGGGACCATCAACTGTGGTCTTTTAGTGGAGTTCTTAGGGTGAGAAAACATATTTTCTTGCTGTGAAACATTTTTATCTCTTCTAGGAAATTTTTTCAGGTCATGTGAAAGAGACGTTTCCTTATCTCTGAGGCTCACCAGAAACACTAATTTGAAGAGAAGAAATGGATTTTGCAGCAAACCACAGGAAAGTCCAAAAGCTCCATCTGGTAAGTTTTCATTGATTTTTCCAGTTATGGACAAGGCAGTTCTCAAAGAATAGGACATCTTGGAATCAAAAGGCCCTAAAGAGAGGTAGTGTTAGGGGCTCCCATATCATATCCTATCATGCAGGCCAAGTCCCCACATTTTACTTATATTGCCTATGCTCTCTTCATTTTCTTCTTTTGTCATTTTCATCCCTCTTGCTTCAAGGGCTGAGCTGGAGTTTTTTGTAGCGACATGCATACACCCAGAGTAAAGTTGTCCACAGATTATCTTTTAAGAGGCTCTAAAGATGAACCAAATCAAAAACTGATGTTTTGGTAAAATATAACCAGGGCTAAACTCTAGCTTGGGTATTGCCTCTAGCTGCCTTCAGTCTTACCCCTGACCTTGTCATTGTCACCAATCTGGGAAAAGGGGGCATAGTATAAAACTGCACCAGGTACTGTTTGGCCCATTGCTTCTTCATAGATATACACCGGAGCCAGGCGGGTCTTGGTGAATGCAGAGGAATCATCTTCAAGGAATATTAATCAAAAGCTTAAAAATGCCTGTGCTTTCTGGCCTCTGGGAATCTATCTTGAGAAATAGTCTATGAAAGAAAAAAAACCTAGGTTTAAAGACACTCTTGCTATTTATGTGTAATGAGAAAATTAGAAATAACTTTAAGTGGTAAACAATCAGGGAATGATTAAGCATGTATGTTCAGTCACCCTAATGGGATATTATACAGCTATTGGAAATGGTGCTTACAGAAACCATATAGTGCTTGGAAAATGTTCATGAACAAAGCAGGATACAAGGTTTTAGCTTACATGTAACCACAAACATGATACACACAGATTAATTACACACAAATACACATATGCATGCTTGTAGGAATAAGAGTTAAACATACCAAAATAAGAAGACAGTAGTTATCTGTGATAATAGAATTATGAATGATTTTTATTTCTTCTTTTTTCACATCTGGATTTTCTGTAATGGGTATGTATTGCTATAAAATGCCCAAAAAGAAAGGAAAAAAGCAAAAAAAATCTGTAGAGAATTATGCCAAGCAGTGAAAGGGCTGAGGGAGAAGACTACGGCAGTACTATTGTGCCATTCATTCCACTGTAGTTCCCTGCCCCCTGCCACTTTTTTGCTGTTCTGCTGTTTTGTCATTAGGTGAAAAGGAACAGCATAAATAAAGATACAGAGATGGAAAAGAACGTGAGGTGTAGGTAAGAGTCGAGGAGATGGTCTGTCCACAAGGGAGATGAAGGCAGAGGATGGAAACTGGAAATGATCTCCAAGGTTCCTCCTAACCTGGCATTCCGACTCCCTAACCTGTTGTGCCCCTTTTCTTCAGCCACTTCCACTGGCAAAAGCTGTCTTACATACTGTGTATATTAATTTTCTAGAGCTGCTAACCAAATACTATAAATGGGGTGACCCAGAAATTTATTGTTTCACCATTTTAAAGGCTGAGAGTTCAAGATCAGGGTGTCAGTATGTTGGTTCCTTCTGAGGCTTTGAGGGAGAATCTGTTCTGTATCTCCCTTCTAGCTCCTGGTAGCTCCAGGAATTCCTTCACTTGGACTCTCACAGTTAAGTCAGCAATCTTACTTGTTCTGAGTGCTACATACCTCATTGCTGAATATCACTGTGGACACCTCCAAAGTACTCTCCTTGGGAAGCTATGCACCACCACCAGCACCTAGTCCACCCCACAAAGCAATTTTGAAACTTGTGGATGGCCAGTGTGCATGGTAGCACAGTGGTAAGTTTGCAAACTTAATTGTCTAGTTGTCTGTGAGGGAGTTTTTAGTCAGTAAACAAATAACTGTATTGGAACACCCTCCCTACTCACCAGATCTGCCCCCCATTGACTTTTCTGTACCCGAAGATAAAGGACATACTGAAAGGAAGACATTTGATGACATTCAGGACATCAAGGGTTACAATGACAGCTCTGATGGCCATTCCAGAAAAACAGTTCCCAAATTGCTTTGAAGGGCTAGGCACTGGCATCGGTGCATAGCTTCCCAGAGTACTTTGAAAGTGACTGGTGATATTCAGCAGTGAGGTATATAGTACTTTTTCTCCAGTGATTGACAACTTGTCAGTCCTCACATGACATCCTTATTCTGTCTCTGTGTGTCTTCTTCTGTTTCATAGGGACACATAGCCATTGAAGCTTAGGAATGACCCTACTTGATTATGAGCTCATGTGAATCTAACATCATCTTCAGAGATCCCATTTCCAAACAGGGTCACATTCACAGACAGTGGGCTTAGGAGTCCAACACTTCTTTTGGGTAGGAACTGGTTCAGTCCCTACCACTGTGGTTGTGTACGTTTCATGTTCTTCTGCTTCCGTTTTCCTCTGTCTCCAGTTCCCTTTCTTTGGTTATGCCCACAGCTCAGCCCTTGGCCTTCTGCTGTGTGTCACTCTCACTCCCTCTCCCTTTGTTGCTCCTGACTTCCCAAAGAAAACCTACTCAGATGGCATAAATTCCCTTTAGGCCAGTGACATTCAGGCTTTTGCCTTTCCCAGCTGATTCTCTGCACAGCCTCTTTATTTTGGCCTGCAGTCCAGCCATTAGTCTAGTCATCCAAGTTTGATGTTTCCCATTGTTCTTTCTTCTTCATCTTAATTAGTCCCTGAATCCTTCTGGTTGTCCTCACATTGGATCCTTCATCTCTCTTCCCATCATTTAAACTCCAGTGCAGACCGCATCATCTCCTTGGGACTTCTTGTCCCTGCTGCCCTGTCCCCCACTTACTCCATTCCTCCACTGTGAAGATTAATCTTCCTAAGACATTCAAAATGTACCAAACTAAAATCCAAACCCACTGCCTCTGAGTCGATTCCAACTCATAGCAACCCTACAAGACAGAGTAGGACTGCCCCAGAGAGCTTCCAAGGAGCACCTGGTGGATTCAAACTGCCAACCTTTTGATCAGCAGCCATAGCACTTAACCACTACAGCACCAGGGTTCCCTCAAAATGCTAAGTAGCTTCCAAATCATGTCTAAAGTTCTGTATCTTTTGTAATCTGACTTCATCTTACAGCTTTTCTCTTGTCTTGCTGAAGTCAGACAAGCTCCTTGCTGTTCTCTTCTTAGCGTACTGTGGCCTTCATAGATTTGTTCGTGCTGTTCTTTTCAGCTTTGCTTGACTAGAGCTTCTTTATTGGGAAATAATGCTTTTATCCTACTTCTGTCCTCATGAGATATTAGAGTCTCATTTGAGGAAGAAGATAGCCTAAGAAATTCTGTTCTAAGAATCCTCTTATTGGTTTATGGTTTTTTGGTGCTTCTGTTTAGTAAATAGCTAAAAAGCACAAACAGACAGCATTTTGCTGTTGCCAGATTTATTTGAGACACAATCTCAAGTAAGTAACATTTCTTGTCTGCTTTTTCTCAGACTTTCACAGCCACAAGGTGCCATTACACAGGCCTACGGATTGGGAGAGGAAGATCCTGATATGGTCTGGTCGCTTCAAAAAGGAAGAAGAGATCCCAGAGACAATCTCGTGAGTGCTGTAGATTGTAGGCAGATCTGTTTTAAGGGAACATGGGTGGCACAAATGGTTTGTAAAGGTTGGAGGTTCGAACCTACCCAGGAGCACCATGGAAGAAAAATCTGGCAATCTGCTTCCATAAAGATTATGGCCCGGAAAACACTATGGAGCAGTATTACTCTGTATCACATGGGCTTGCCGTGAGCGTCAGAATCAACTTAACAGCAGCAAGTTTGATTTTTTTTGTTTTTGATCTGTTTTAAAGAAAAAGCAGTTCCTTTGTGTTCTGCCTTTTTGAAACTTTTCAACCAATGTTTATAAGTTGTTTTTTTTTCTGTAAATGTTTTCTCTGGCAAGGAGCTAGAATAAAGACAGTCCTGGAGAAGTTGTGTCTTATGGTTTTGTGTTTAGTGTGGAGTGAAGAGCCGTGAAGCATACAGAAATCAACTGATGGTTGGATATAATCTCCTAGCTGCAGAAATGAGATTTAACATCAGTGTTCGCTTGTTTTTAATCTGGGTGAATAACTTAGGTACCAATAACAATAACTTGCTTATAGAATCCTCTCAACTGTTCAACCTTAGACATAAAAGGATTTCAGTGCAGCATGTTGTCTTTACTGGGATCCAGGAAAGGGGGTCTCCTCTTACCAACTCTGGCTGGGATCTTGGGAATTTTCCAGAATTTGTGGATGGTGAGTCAGGTTCCTCCAGCCTAGGGTTTCTCAGCCTCAGCACTCCTGGCAGTTTGCAGCAGAGATGTCTTTGTTGGGGGCTGTTCCTGTGCATTGTATGGTGCTTGGTAGTACCCCTGGCTTCCCACCCATTAGAGGCCAGTACCTCTCCTCAGTCGTGGCAGTCAAAACTGTCTCCAGACATTGCCAGATCTCCCCTAAGCTCTGACTGGATACCATCTTGGCCAGGAGAGATGCTAAGAAAGATGCCATATCCTCTGTGGGCATTAACCTGTTCAGAGAAAGGAGTTTAGGGCAGTAGCTCCTGGAAGTTCCCTTATGGCAAAAATCTACTCCTGGATCCTCTGGCTTCTGGTTTCATGTCATGGTTGAAAAAGCTGTGAGAACAGTTAGGGTATCTTTTCTAGAAAGGCAGGTAGCATTTGCTTTCTATTTACAGCAGCTTTAACCATGCCCTTCTGCTCCAACCAGTACAATTAGGTAGCGCATCCTTTTCACTAGGACGACTTGGGCAGGAAAGCCCTGGCCTACCTAGCTTCAGTGACACTGCAGTCTCCTAGAAAGAAAAGCACACAGAATTTGAGATAGGCATCACTTCTTGCCTGTGCCCTAATTCCCTGTGGAATATTCCAGCAGAAAACTAGCTGGTATATCCACACAGCCCTGATGGGTGCTACATAGACCTACTGTGACATACCTTCTGCAATCTGCCTTGTGGATGAGTGCCAGAGCTCGTCAGGCCCCGAGCCCCACCCAGTGAGTCACCCTGGGAGGCTGCCCTCTGAGCTGGGCAACTCTTTGTCCTTGTGCTGCTAGTTCTGAACAGGCTCTGCTTAACCTGCCCATTCTTATTGCTCGATAGAGACTGGAGAGTGACCTTGTTATGTCATTTAAATGCCTTTACTTTTTCAGTATTCCCTCAAATGGAAAACATACCACTTTTCAGGAACAGTACAGCACTTCAGTTAGAAAATGCTAATTCACATGAAATATTGTCAGTGTCAGTGGTCAGTTAATGGTTAGTGGGCTCTCAGATGCTCCTCAGTGAGCGGTCCACTGACCTTGGAAGTTGTCCTTGAGGCCTGCCACCATGCAGGCCCAGCTTCAATGCCTTTCCTAGCCACACTGCTGCCTCACTGGGTGCAGCTCTCACGTCACATTGTCTTTGTGTCCTCCTCCCTCTGCACACTCCCTACATCCCCACCCCCATTTTCAAAAGTAATATGTTAAAATCTGAAAAAGACAAAGCACAACAGTACTTTTTATCTAGAGATAATCATTCTGAATAGGCCCATAGTTGTCTATCCTTGGCCCCTTTATAACTCTACATGTATATCACATTGTAGGGAGAGCTACTAGGGTTACATAGCAATGGGTATGTAAGTTCTTGTGTAAGAAACTCACTTGAATTGTAAACTTTCACATAGAGCACAATTAAAAGACTCCATACACCCTGCCTTGCGGTGTCTATCTGATACCCAGGTTCTAGAACCACGACGCATGGGATTGGCCTTTCAGCCTACCTGCAGTATCACCCAAATGAAGTGGTCTTCTCTTTAGGCTCTTCTCAGCTACGCCTGTTAGCTTTCACCCACAATAGTAATCCAACCCTTAACTCTCAGTTAAGGCACACAGGTCATTAACCAGCAGAGCATAACCTCCAGTTTAGTGTCCCTCAATTTTAGCAAAATGTTAGTTAAAGGAAAAATATGAAGGGAGGCATGCTTAAGGGATCTTTCTGCTGTCCTGGATTTTCTCAAATCTCTTCCAGGTTCAAGAGAAAGAGAGAGGGCAAAAAGCCTGACATATGGAGCACATGGCTGAACTCTTCCCCTGTTTATCTTCTTTTGGAATTGTGCTTTGTGTTGAAAACTGTGAACGTCACTGCAGTGTCTCTTGTCATATAATATCTTTCTGATAACCCCAGGAAGAAACAGTGGCAGGTTTTTTCAGAACATTGTCAACTGCCTACTAATCAGGTTTCTCTCTCAGCATTGGCGGCTGGTAACCTTGGCATCAGAATCAGAGCACAAAGTACCCAGTGATATGCCTCCTTTGGGTTTGTGTTGTGTTGGACCTCATTTCTGGACACCTTTCTATTCTCACACTTTCTTTTTGCTGCTTTTGTCCAGCTTTAAACCTGTGCTGTCTTCTTATATTTTATATAACATGGAAATGCCCCATCCTCCTCTAGGGCCTGCCAAGATCTCCAGGCCCCACCTCCTTTTATATTTATAGGCCCCAGTGCCCTTCTAATTTGTAGTACACAGAACTTTCTGCTCTGCTGGCAACCATAGAAAAAGAAGGTAGTAACTCTGTCTCATGCTCCCATTGGATTAGGTTTGAGACATTGGATGCTGCCAAGAACAAGCTCCGGGTGAAGATCAGCTATGTGATGATCGCCCTGACCATAGCAGGGTGCATCTTCATGATCATTGAGGGAAAGAAGGTGAGTGTGTGTATTTTCTCTCTTCCTCCGTGTGTTTTCCACGAAGAATCTGGGTGAAAGCATGGACTGACTCCTGAACATATTCAGAGAACAGAAGGCCACTTTATACGCAAGAAATGATCAGAAACAAGCAAACATAAGGACTGGGAGGGACAAACCTGGGATAATGTGTGTGGGGCTGAACAGCAGAGCCTAAATTTGGTATGGTGAAGGACAAAATCAGTTTTGTGTAAAGCAAAACAACAAAAACAGGTTTTGTTGCCACAGATGTCAAAATGCAAAACAGGAAATACAATGCTGACATACTTGATAATGAGCCCTTCTTGCATGTTTATAAAGTGCTCTCAGGACATGGATGTACTTTCCCTCACCTTATTCATGTGGCCATTATTCCTGTTCTCTGCTTGAAGCTCAGACTGGGCCAAAGTGGTCAGTGCAGCTGGAATAAAGACCATTTGCACTGCCTGTGATTTAGAAGGGAACTCAGCCGCTGTACGTCCTGTCCTTCTCACTGTCAACCCCCTGCTCCCCTCCCCACACCAAATTCTTAGCCTGTACAATCACAGATGTAAGAAAATGCCAGCCAAGGAGGTGCTAGTTTCCCTTATTTGGTGTAAAAATCTTGCATCTGGCCTGTTTGTGTCAGTCACAGAAATGTCTGTAGCTGCTCAGACAGAGGGACAAGGTCAGAAGGTAGCTGCTGTCTGCTCTCCAAGGCTGGGCTCTGAGGGTTGAGACAGCCAGAAGTCAACAGCAGTCACATTTTGGTAAAGTTCAGGACCCTCGAAGCTGAATGTTTTTGTTAGGAAAAGAGGAGGAGCTAGAAGTGTGCGGAAATATGCAAATGGAGGAAAAATGGATGGTGAAAGGAAAAGAAGCAATAGAAAATCTGAAGCATTTGCCGCTCAAGAAAAGAAAGGGACAGGCAAGGGGTTGAGGGTTAAGGGAGGGAGAGAGGCTACAAAGACCGTGATTTAGAAGGGAATTTAGCCACTGTATATCCTGTCCTTCTCACTTTTAACCTTCAGGAAAGAAGACAAGGGAGAAGGGTGGCATTTCTTGTGCCTGAATGAACTGGCCACTGTATCATAAACCATCAAGAAGAAGGAGGTGCACAGAGGAAACTGCCGGGCCTGTTGTCCAGGCAGCTGACCCCAGTGTACCTGTACCCCCGGTTAACCTGCTGTCAGTGGGGCAAGGTCCTGACAACCTCCCCAAAGTGGTGCAGATAATCACCTATTAAAATCTGTCTCCCTTCAGGCTGCCAACAGACATGAGTCTTTAACAAGCTTGAACTTAGAAAAGAAAGCTCGTCTGAGAGAGGAAGCAGCCATGAAGGCCAAAGCCGAGTAGCAGAAGTATCCATAGTGCCTGGTTTCTGAAAATCCAAGAGCTGTGTTGCAGCAACAAGCCTGTATCGAAAGGGATGCAGTGTGAGGATGCATTTCATGGAAGTATTGTTTGCACAGACTCACTTATTTCTGCTTTAGAGGTACAAATAAATTTTCTTAAAGAATAATTTGTCTGTTTTATGCCTTTGATCCAAGTAAAATGCAGCCTTTTGGCCTTTTAGGGAAAAATCAAAGAATAAAAAATGAGACAACTTATATCCACTTTATATTATATTCAGAGAGTTGGACACCCTCATGGGATAGTAATTAAGTGCTGTAGCTGCTACCCAAAGGGTCAGCAGATCCACCAGGAGCTCCTCAGAAACTCTGCAGGGCAGTTCTGTCCTATAGGGTCACTATGAGTTGGAATCAACTTGATGGCAGTGGGCTTAGTTTTATGGTTTTTACAGTCAGGTAGTGTCTCTCTTACTACCATAGTGACTTTTCCCCCAAGGACACAATGCCATCTAGTACTCTGATGGCACAGTTTGCATTTGTCTCTAGTCTAAAGGTTGGTGGTTCAAACCCACCCAGTGGTGCCCTGGAAGGCAGGCCTGGCAATCTGGTAAAGATTACAGCCAGAAAACCCCACGGAGCAGTTCTGCTGTCATGCATGAAGTCACCATGAGTCAGAATTCACACAACAGCAATGACTGTGAGCCCAAGGACTGAAAAATCCCAGCACACAGAGTTGTTTGGGGCAAGCAGAGTCAACTCTTCAGCTCCATGGCTCAGATTCCTATCTTACCCTTTTCTTGCTGCTTTTACACAATTTCTTAACTGTAAAAATCTAATGTATTTTCTTATTTGTGTTAGAAGATAAGCATTTGTACCTGGTATGTATCTCATTTATAGTTTGACTTACTGTCTCATATTTAGGTATAGATGCACAGTTCACTTACTCTCACTTGCTTCATGCATATTAATGGTGACAAGTCCACACAGCCAAACCAGCATGTTAGTTCTCCTAGGTCACTGTTAAGGAACTTAATGAAATACTCAGTAAAATGTAATGCCATATCCTACAAATAGCTTCATATATCTCATAATATCTGTCTGTGTACTTTAGAGAGTCATTTGACTTTCTGTATAGATACCAAGTTACTTGATTTTTTCACTTGCAAGTTAGCCTCAAAAGGCATTGTTTTGTGTCATTTTAGCAGATTAGGTTTTCTTGTTTATTTTGGGACATCTGTGTTGCATCTTACTGAAACCAATGTTGTAGCAGGGGTAAATTTTTAAAGTTGTCTCTCTTCATAGAGTAATATGATTTTTAACATCTGAGGAGGCATTTAAAAGCGATGTACCTTAAAATATTTGCTGTAATAAAAATGTTTCATTCAAGTTCACCAATGTTGCCATGCAGCAATAATTTACATGTCTTATTTTACATCATTATCCCATGCAGTATCTTATAAGTGCCTATTCCTTCTTTATGGGTTAAATATGAAGTTTTTGGCCAGGATTTCAGACCCATCCTAACTACTACCGTCTCTCCTGGTACCCTCACATATCAGCCTCTCAACAGTCATTCCCTACAAGTAACTCTAGTATCTTGCATTCCTCAGCACTTAACCAAGCAAATCAAGTTCAGTGAGCACTGTTTCAAGGTGGCACAGAGGTTAAGCATTCAGCTGTCAGCCCAAAGGTTTGCAGTTCAAATCCACCAGCTGCTCCTTGGAAACTTCATGGGGCAGTTTACTCTCCTGTGGGGTGACTGAAATAGAAACGACTCATTTTTTTTTTTTTAATGAAATGCTATAGAATACAAGAGAGTTAACATAGTTTTACCTGTTTTCAGTTATTTTGGTATTGTGTTTTGCATAATTTGTAGATTTGTTATATATTTATCATGACTCCCTGGGTAAACAGAAACTGTTTTCCACTTCATTATTTCCTATAAAGTTCCTGTAAGTTAGTATTGTCAGACTATGGCCTCATTTTTAATCAACAAAAGTAGTTCAGGAATTTAATACTATAATGTACTGCAGCCAGAGAAGGAAGCAGCGAAAGCTGTGGTGATGGCATACATCAGGCATTAGCTGACTCCCTTCACTATAGAAAAACACAATACAAGATGAGTCAAACACACTTCCTAGTTCCTCAGAGCACAGAATCTAGAGGAAACAATGTGTGATACAGTTACAAAACAAATTGGTAAAGGATGTAGTTTGAATTGTATAACAGCAACTATAGAAAACAGCAAAAAAAAAAAAAAAAAAAGCTGTCTGCTGCAACTGCAGGCCACAGGTAGTGAGGGCTTCACCACGTGGTGGCTCCTAAGCTGCCTCTGAAGGATGGGGAGGAGTTAGCTGGTGACTCATGATGCTGTACAGACTGTCACAGCACTGAGCCAGCCTGCCTGACAATCATGAGGACGCTGCCTGGCAAGGTAGCAACAGGTCTTCAGAAGGTGCCATTTTTGTTTCTGTATTTAGTTTTATCTTGATGTAAACCTATCATTCTTATACAACAGACCTAACCATGACTGACTTTTGACAATTTAGACTTGACTTCATGTACACATTGTTCCCTGCCCTGTCACGCAGGAGACTGAAGTATGTGACAAATCTGACAGGCATCTCCAATCCTCCACCCCTTTTCCACATTTATGCCCTTACTCATTTGATCTCCCAAACCAAGAACCTTGAAGTTATTCTAGGCTCCCTTGCTCCCAGCATTTAATCAATGATCCTATCTTGTCAGTTTTATTTCTAAATATTTCTCAAATAGGGTTATCATCTAAGATGGTCACTGAGAATCAGAGTGAAGGAAGAAGCTGTCCAGGGACACCCACAAGAGATTAATAATAGGTCTCAAGGTTACAAGTCAGAAGCCCCAGGTTCCAGACTTGCTTTTGCAACTGTCTTGGTTTGGAAATGTAGACAAGTCTCTTAAAATATTACAATTTTTAAAAATTACACTGCCATGCCATTCTTCAAAGATTTAAAAATATCCTTTTTTTTTTTTTTTGCCAACTTGGCCCTACCACTTGATTTCAAAAGGGGTTAGTGGTCACTCATCCATAGTTTAATTGTTTTGTCCCTTTCTAATGCTGCTGATGCGATGATGTTTTCTGTAGGATGGCAAGTGGCTGAGATCACAACATCCGTGTGACCTTGTAATTTCTGGACAATTTCTTTTGTCTGAAGGTTCCAGATGTAAACCAGGTTATCTTCTGAACCAGACACAATCCACTTTCCACCAGTAACTGAAAAATTGGCAAATATGCAGTACTTCTCATTTTTATGACCAGTGTACGTCTTCAGGCATCTGCCTCTGCTATAATCCCATAGTTTGAGAGTACTGTCCAAAGTTGCAGTGAGAATGTATTTACCATTTGGAGAAAACTGTACAAATGAGACAGGAGGGTTATTCTCTTCAACAACTGTTTTTAAACACTGACCTGATGCAGCGTCCCAGATTCTACAGAGACCGTCATAGCTACCTGATACTATCAAGGACCCACTGCAATTAAAATGAACAGCAGAGACGGGGTCAGAATGAGCAGACAAAGTCTTCAGACACTTTCCTGTTTTCACCTCCCATATTTTCACACTCTCATCGAAAGATCCTGAAATGACAAGGTTGGATGGCGGGTTGAAATTACAGCAAAAGACGTAATTACTGTGTCCTTTTAGTGTTTTCAAACATTTTCCAGATCTCACATCCCATATCTTTAGAGTTTTATCATCTGAGGCTGAAACAAGACGACTGGAATCTGATGACCAGGAGACATCTGATATTTCCAGACTGTGACCACACAGCGTTTTCTCATGTTTCCCGTCATAGACACTCCAGATTTTAATTAGTTTATCAGCAGAAGAACTTGCTAGCCAGTCTCCATTAGGACTAAACTTAACCGATGATACTGCTTCCGTGTGTCCCACGAGAGTAAACTGGAGGGCATAGTTTGGGCTTTCAGGCACCTGCGTGCTCGGACTGGCTGACGAGGAGAGAGCTGGCTCTGCTCCGGCTTCTCCTGAGTCCCCTGTCGCCATGGCCCCGAAGTTCCAAGCCGGCAGGTTGACTAGAGATCTCCTGTGTTCAGCTAGGCTGTCCAGTATTTTGGCCTCCTGCCCAGAAAAAGAAGACAAAAACACTGGACTAAGAAGAAAAAAGATTTTCAATCATAGTTTTTATAGAGTCTTTAATTTACCTTCCATACTCAATCAGCAGGACGGCTTGGGCCACTTGCGTTTTTTTCTGTCTTGCTGTTTGGTAAACAAACACTTGAGAAATACTATTTAAAGGGTCTTGTGAGCTGTGGGCAACTAACGGTATTCACGTGAGATATTCCATTAAGGGCTGAAGCTGTCAAAACCGGCGCGGGCATCCACACAGAAATGCAAGTTTATAGCGCCCCTCCTCACAGCTCCCAATATTTAGAGAACAGGGAAGTCTACCAGTCACAGAGTCAAAAATTTTAGGTACTTGAGGATGAACTAATCACAACGCTAAACAGACGTCAGAAACTCAGAGAAGAATCGAAACCCGAGCCAGGGCGCGCAGGCTACAGGCCGCAGACGCTACGGCGCCCCGGAGCCCGCGTCAATCACTCACCACGCCGGAAGTGCAGCCGAGCGCAAGCGCATATGGAGTACCTTAACCTCCTATCCGAACGGAGGCAACCAATAGGAGACTCACTCTTGCGCTTACGCAAGAGTATTCGTAGGGGTTTCTTCCGGTTTTATTCCTTTTGCTCGCTTCCTCTCTTTTACCCCTTACCCCTCACCCCTCCACCCGCCGACACATGAAGAGGGCTGTCTTCTCGCGTGAATGGCAGGACTTTGACTGACGAGTGCAGCAAGTAGTGAATAGTTCAAATAAAATTTGTTGTGGGAAGCTGTGACGGGGAAGGACTGACTTTGCCGATATTCCTTAGCCTCAGGGTTAAACCCACTGCTGGCAAGTAAACTGTTCCAACTGCACGCATTTCGGGAATGCAGCTGGCGTTAACCCACGAAGATGCCAGCGACTCGGGCACCGTTTGCGAAAGCTCCTGCTGCGCAGGTGGCTTTGGTTGTGCTCTCATCCTGGTGTTGTGAAGAGCCTGTGGCATTCCAAAAACCCGTTGCCGTCCAGTCGATTCCAACTCAAAGTGACTCTACAGGGCAGAGTAGAACTGCACCCTAGTTTCGTAGGAGGTGGATTCTACCCGCCGACAGTTTTGGTTAGCGGCAGTAAAACTTAAAACACTACACCACCAGGGTTTCTGCCAACTTAATCAGTGTGGTGAGGTATAGACAAGGGGTTAGCAGCAGTTTACGTCCAGATTATGAAACTTCTAGCCTTGTAAACTCGGGGGACTTTAAAGGTCAATGCTCAGATACTGTGTCATGGTAATGCTAATGCTGGGGAAAAGAGCAAACGTTTGCTTTACTCCTCATGGGTTAAACTTCTGAAGAAAATTAAGGACGTTAGAGCTCCTTAAAAGTGCTTTAGAAAAGGGCAACGGAATTGGCGGAATAAGGTAAGGAAATACGAAATTACTCAATTAGGTTTTGGCGATCTTTGTCTAGTTTGAAGTATTGGCTATTAAAGTATCGTGTAAATTACACGTTACCGTCTTTTGAAGTCAAGAGGCAAGTATCTGCTATAATTGCTTTCTGCTGGTCAAGAATAAAGTACAATAGGAATTTGGGAATACAGGGTCTCCTACCGGACTCAAAGGCAATGCGTTTATTGTTTCATTAGGGTTAAGTAAAAGTCTTGCCTTTTTATAAAGCTTATAGGGCCTTAATGGTTAGTTTGCAATAGAGGTAGCTCCAATTCGTAGTGGCCTTATCTGTAGCATAAACCTTGGTAGTGTAGTGGTTAAGTGCTAGGTCGGCAGTTCAAATCCACCAGGGGCTCCTTGAAAACTATGGCGTTTCTCTACCCTGTCTATAGGGTCACTATGAGCTGGAATGGACTTAACGGCAGTGTTGTTTGGCAATAATAGAACAACACTGCAGAGGCCTTTGTCATCTCTGCGTACACACAGGTATAATAATTAGTATTTGCTGCTGTGGGGCCGCCTCCATTGGTAGCAACCTTGTGTTCCAGTGAAACTGCTCCACTGTTTCTTCGCTGCAATTACACCGCTACGCCTTTTTTTCCGTGGAGCCACTAGGTGGGTCTGAAGCACCTTCTGGTGGCCTACTACTCTCGTCTGAAATTTAAACAGGATTTGGTCAATTGCATTAGTCTTAGCTTGTGTAAATTAAAAATATAAAGACAATTGGGACGTGCTGAACATACATAATGGCCATCGTTAGCTATGAAGACCTCCGTGGACCTCCCTTCTGTACCCTTTTGAAGAAAACTTTTCATTACATCTTAAAAATTCTGAGTGAACCTTACCCTTGCGAACCTTCTTTCTCCCACTGGTGGTGCAAACAGATTTAAGCTCTCAACTACTGGCCAAAAGGCTGGCAGTTCAAACCCACCCGCTCAGAGGCATCTCAGTAGACAAGTCCTTGCCATCAGCTTCCAGAAAGTCACAACCTTGAAAGCCTGAGGAGTTGTGTCACTCTGCACACATGGGGCTGCCATGAGTTGGAATTCACTCAGCAATTTTCAAGTGTGTTTGACTGGGAACCTTAAAAACACCCTAAATTCTGCATCAACTGACACTATTTTCATTTTTCATTAACTTGTTAAAAAGCAAATATAAAAGCACCTCAGAGAAGCAAATTTTTGTTTCCAAGAATTTAAGTGAATCAGATTTTTCCAATAGCTGTTCTGTGCGTTAGGAGAGTCAAGAAGAAATTGGGCTATTTTGATAAAACACCTGGGGTTAACTATATGTAAGACCATGGATTGGGCAAATCATCTTTCTCAGGAGACAGTTATTTTTTGTTTTTTCAACAGTAAATCTTTGCTTTGACAATATTTGCTTTTTGTAAACTTACGGGTAAATTATGTCTTCTGAAAGGTATATAAACAAACAGTGCTCATTTGCTTCATATAATATAGCATATTTATATTTATATTCATATAGCATAAAGGAATTCTGAGCTTTCTTTTGTTATCAGGTATCCCTTACTAATATCACACATGCACATTCCTTCATTTAGTAAGTATTTATTGAATGTCTGCTATGTGCATGGCACTCACCCATGACCTGACAGACCCATTCATGTACAAAGAATCAACAGAAGCATTTCCAATCAGTGTCAGAACACTTCAAAAGAAGACAGAGTGGTCAGAATGACTTGAAATCAAAACATACTCAATGCATTAAAGGATTTAAAAATAAAAAAAAACAACAACTCATTGGGTCAATATTCCTTCAGGAGGAAGTCTGCTGTGTTCAAGTCACACTGGTGGCACTGTTTTCTAAGCCAGTAATTCATTCCAAGCCTGTCCTTCTGTGCTGTTATCCTCTACATTTGTGTTTGTTGAATGAAAACATTTATGAGTTTAGCCATTATGTTACTAAACTCAAAATAGATCATTTGTTCATTTGTATATGGAGCCTTTTTTTTTAACCTGCTGCACCTGTCTGGTTATACAGAATTTTAGCACCACATAATGGGGAAGACATCTGTGCTGGGAGAGTCTACATAATAGGATATATAACTTAAAAATAACTGATACCTCATGGAGTCATTTGAAGGGTGCTGGTGAGGAGGAAGACAGGAAGAGAAGTGGTTCATCAAAGAGGGCCAGTGCACCATCTGTGGCTGCTCAGAATCTGGCTCTGGGAGTTCGTGCATACAGAACCCCTATTTTCTTCAAGACAGAGAATTGCCCAGCGGGCCTTCATCTCCCTTACTAGTAATCAAAGAGTTGTGACCTTCGAACAAATTAACTTAAATCTTGATTTAGTCATCTATGAAGTAGTGGTATTCAACCTTGAAAAGCAGCTGGAAGATCAAATCTGAAAAAATGACAGCCCTTACTTAAAAAGCCAGGCAATAGGCGTACCAGCAGATGTTTAAATAAAAAGCTATGTACATGAAGAGTGGGCTACTCCGTCTATCTACGCTTAGCTGACAACAAAATGGTACCTCACCTACCCTAGTCCTTTCTTCTTACTCGAAACTTCCAGATGTATTCTGGCAATCAGCAATCAGCATATGATACTTGTTTTACTTTATCACACATTCTTCTTACACCTTGATACTCTTTCTTAAAACCTATTCCTCTCTGACAAAGTATTATATCGTTATAGCAAACTTACTGTACCAGTACCTTCAGTTTAATCTTTGGTAGAGACAGGCAGATCAAAATACTTAAATCTGCTCATCTCATAAAAGGAGGGAAAGACCTTGTTAATTTAGGAGGGTAAATAATTCAGATGTGAGACTCTGAAATATAGGCATACCTATCTCTGCCAGTGAGCAAATTCTGGAATGTAGGAGGTAGCATATAGTATGTAAATAGGAAAAGCAAACAAATGCCTCTTTCTACAAGTAACTCCCCTTCTTTTACTGAACATTAACCTTAGATATTACAATTTTAAATACACATGAAAAAAGCCCCATGGCCTAAAGCAGCTGTAACAACTGCCTATTGATATGACAAGTTTCACAAAACAAAGCAGCAAAGAAATCCTTTAACCTAAGGAAAAGCCTTTTGTAATGCAAGGCCAAAGTGGGGTATTAAATACCTGAAATGTTTATTTCGAACTGTAGAAGTAAATTCAAAGTTGCCTGTGGGTGATCACGTACAATAGAGGATTTACTTGACAAATTTCAGTTCATAAAATACACCTTTTGGCTTAGACAAAACCAGTAGCAACCTGAAACAATTCCGATTACAGGACAACTGCCAATGTTTCATTCTGTGGCAATGTGGGAAAAGGACCCAGAGTCCCAGCAGCTTTATGTATGTAAGAAGCCACCTAGGGCAACAAGGTTAAAATACAGCACAGCTAACTAAGTTAAGAAGCAAAAAGGGTCCTGACTAGTTACAGACAAGAACAAGAATTAAAGTGTTTCATGGATAAATCTGTATCCTAATCAGACCTTTCTTCATACCTATTACCTTTATTTTACAGGTTATTTCTCGATTCACTCATAGTTAGCTGCTGGTTCTTTGGATACTTCCCAGATGCTTTCAGTGTTTTTTGTATACTGGAGTTCTCATGATAAATACATTTTGAATGTTTAAAAGAAACCCACTGCTGTAGAGTTAATTCTAACTCACAACAACCTGACAGTACAGAGGAAAACTCCTTTCCACGGAGTATCTGATGGATCTGAACTAATGATCTCTTGGTTAGCAGCCACAGCTCTTAACCACTGTGCCATCAAGCCCCCGTGAATATTCAGCGGAGATTTTAAAAAAGGAAAAACAGCCACTTTCCTTTAACAAAAGCTTTCCTCAGTTTTGAATTTGGTAACAGGGTATTCAATAAATTAAAACTAAACAATCTCCTGGGCAGAGAACTCAAGTTATGATTTATAGTTACCATTTTAAATGCCATTTTTATTACCAAAAAATCTGTTTATCAGTACCAATGAGTTCTGAACGCATGTGAGTTATGCTGTGACTTCTTTTCAACTAATTTCAATTTTTATTTTTCAGGAAAATTGTATCATTGCAAAAAAAATTCTAGATCAGATCTCATGGCTCATGAACTTCTAGAACAGAAGCAAGATAAAGCCCTCTATTCAGACAGGAAACAGACCACATCAGTTAAAGGGACTTTTTAATTCACTCATTGAGACACCTGTACTTGCTAGCAAAACTTCCCAATATACACTATGCTTACTAATTTGGGGAGAGAAGTTTGTGTGCATTGTATTTTTTTCCATTCTAGTTGGTCTAAAAAAATTTTTCACTCTCCAGTAGATGGTATGTAACTTCAAACACCATATAGAAATGGCACGTTATCAGTAATTCACAATTTAAAAAAACTCAGCCACAAAAAAACTCAAAGCTAAAAACAAGATTTTTACTATGAATCAGTGCTTCTATTACCCTTCTGAAAGAAGTTATATTTTAACGTGATGTAAAGGCAACATTGAGTTTTTCTTTAAATTAACCACCTAATTTATCCCTAAAATTACAAAGAATCAAAGTCTCTTACAGGTCAAGTGCAGTGAACTAAAATGTTCTTTCAGCACAAAGCAGCACTAGAAAAAGTAACAATCATAGATGGGAGGTGACTAGTTTTGCTGTGGCTGCTCCATCAGTAACACATCAATCAGTATCCATCCCAGAGCACAGACACAACTATAGACTAGATGCGAAGAATGTGTCTTGGTTGATCAGTGTCCACTGTCTGTGAGTCTTACTAGTTTGAGTAGCTTTTTTAAAAGTTTAAATCATGAAGCAGGTCACGTAAGTTGGCCACTTAAATAACATCATGATGAGGTATGAAAGCTCTGAATATCCCTAACATTCAGCAGGATTTCCCAGAGATGTGTAATAGCTTGTCAGGGGTAACTTCCAAATAGTTTATACTTTGGGGTTATAAGGTTTCCTAGAAGAGAAGTCTGAAAGGTTTAAAATGGTATGCTCTCCAGCAGAAGTCAGCAACTCTTCCTTCAGAATTCATTTTGAACAGCACGTCAACAAAAAAATCTTCTTTGATGGTTACGTCCCAACATTGAGTCAAGATGGCCAACGAGCACCGAGAAGTCGTATGGAACTCATTTGCAGTTCTCTTGGCAATTAAGCGTATTTTTCATTCCAGCTCAAGCACAAATGTGGATCACTGAACATAGTATTGGAAATGCCATTTACAGGTACAGATTGCAGTCATCATTAAATGAGCCATAATGTGGAGATTCTCATTATTTTATGGGGATGGAGGGAGGATAGTTCTGGTAGGAAATGAAATAAAATGATTAGGGACAATGAGGTTGTAAAAAAGAGATCACTCCCCTTATCTGGGTGAAGAGGTCATTACTGAGAAGTTGGTTACTGGTCTAAGATATAGATGCTACATTAAACAGGTCACAGATGCAGCATGAATACATTCGAATCAAGCTGCAGTTGGCTGAGTGAAGTAACCTTTACAAGTGTGTATTATCCCGCATTCACAGAGGGAAAAAGCACCTAGGGTGAATTCCAACTTAATGAGGACCTTAATCAGGACCACAAAGCCTGAAACATTTGCTTTAATGCAGAAACACAGCATCAAGTCACACTGGCTGAGCTTGGGGAGACTGGAGTTTTTCGTTGTTAACTTTTTAATTGAATTACACGATACAGTTGATTATTAAGGATTCTAAATCTTCATACCAGCATTAGAACTGAACCACTTCCAAATCCTAGATCAAAGAGAAGCCATAGCAATACAAATTAATATGTGCTCCTCTCTCTTCTGCTCAAGGGGAATCTGCAAACCAGTATCACATAGAGGAGTCAAAGTGTTAATGCTTCAGCATTCCTGACAACTAGTAAGCACATTCACTGAAGGCTGAAGGTGAGGGAGTGGATGGTTTAGCTTTAATATCTGTGAAGAATGGCGTCAATAGAAAAAAGAAAACCATCCAATCTCAAGAAGGATTAATGCAAATCTGGCTGGAAAAAGCCACTGGGTAATCCAAGGGTTCACTGTGGAAGAACTCATGAAAAGTACTCTTAAGTACACACAATAGGTCTACATCTTCCGTGCTGCAAGTAGTTGTGTGAAATTCAAGATAAAGATTTAGTCTCATCTTTTATTGTAATTTTTCCCCACTTTAAAAGGAATGAGGAGTCCTCTCTTTTCCCCCACAAAAAAGGGAGCCATATTAATGTAAGTGCATAGTCCCATGACTCTTAAAACATATAAATGCAGATCTCCAAAGCCTAGGGATTTTCCACAAGAGAGTGGGCCGTCCTCGTTACCCTTTTATTAGAAGGGTATTCCACCACAGAGCCAGAGGTTTTCCAGATGTGTGTAAGAGAGCAGGTGCGCGAGGCAAGCAAATGAGCGCAAACAGCACTATGGAAAACATTTGAGAAGTTAGCTCCATGAGGACTGTGGGCTCCACAAGAGGACTCGACTGGGTAGCCTGGTCTGACACAGGAACAGGAAAGCAGAGTATTGCTTCAAAGCTGGAAACCTTCCATTGGCGTCTCACACTGCTGGAAGATGTACTGCTGCTGGGTAAGGTCAACCTGGGGTGCAATGCTGCTATCCTCATCTTCGGTCCCGAAGTAATGCTCAATGAGATCAAAGGCCTTCTGGTAGATCTCCTGGTTTTCATGACTCTGTAAGAACTCAATTTTATCTAGACCTAGAATGAAAAATAGGAGAAAAATCTGTTATAAATCTGTTGGAAATTTCAGTGAGACAGTATTTTGCCACATATCTCCTCCTTCAATATAAAGAAAGGCTCTCTACTTATACTGCACAAGTATTTTGTAATAACATACAAATTATTGCTCAGACTGCATCTGAGGGCTAATATTACAAAATGACATCTTAAGCACATATGCAAGCAACATCTAGTCCCCAGAAGCAGTAGTTTCTATAAGAGCTACACATTACAGCAGCTGTGTTTTCAGAGGATGGTGTAGCCTAGTTTTTGGATCTGACTCTATCTACCTGGCCTCTGAACTTTCAGTCTCATTTCAACAAATGTATAACATGTCCCTAAATCAAAACCAACTTCTGTCTCTCAAACTAAGCAGTCCAACTACAACAATTAACCTACACATCCCCTTTACTAGGACGTTTACATCCATCTGTGATACGTTAATTCTAGCTGCAGCTAAAAGCAAGCCTAACAGCAACACTGGCAATAAACTATACTAGTACTCAGACATAAAAACAAATATATACACACCTATGTTAAAAATTACATACATCCAAATATAGCTGTATCTGTAGAAAAAGATCTCAGTCGTAGAGTTAAGTTTCTAAATATACTTTCCCAAATTTCTTACACTAAGCAAGGACAACTTTTATAATAAAGTTTTCCAAAACTGGTAAATGTCAAAACACTTTCAAAAACAAGTCTGCATTATCTAGCAGATTTGAAGACAAACATATTCTATGGCCCATAAGTCCAATCTCTGAAACAAACTCTAGTGCAGTGGTTTTCAATCCAGCTGCATATTAAAATCTAGACTAAAGGGACTTTTTTTTAAAAAAAAGATAAATGCATCAGTGAACCAATGATTAACAGTGGGACTGAAAATGAGATCAGAATCAGAGCTGAAAAGAGACTGACTCTTTAAGATGAAGCTCTTCAAGTCAGGACACACAGGAATTGGATGCAGTTCAAATTCAGAACTCTCAATTCTACTACAGACAAGGGGTAGAGTCAGGTAAAAGGTAGACACAGAAGTTCTTGGGACTAACCAAGAGTGACAAGAATGCAACAGTGGCCAAGAAAGGAGGGTCAGGGCACTGGAAGAGCCTATAAGTTCAGTGTGAAGACAGCTAAAGCGAAAGGTGCAGGCTTTTCTTCTTATATACATTTTTTTCCCCAATTTTAACTTCTAAACATTATCATCTGTAAGACAAATTTTTCAATGAGTGTGTTAATTAAGACGCTGAAAGGTCAGAAAACCAAACAAAACCAAAATTTCAGGAAAACCTATTACCGTAGTTTTACTCAAATAATGGTGTGTTAAGCTTTTTAGGCAAGGGGTGGAGCAACTGTGCCTGCTACCCCTGCATTCTCTTAAGTGGGATATGCTAATTTTTACAACACCATGTAAAAAAACAGTTGGCACAGCACTTCTCATAACACCTGGGGGCTAGAGTAATGGGCCCAGTTGGCTATTCACAACCCTCCATACAAACAGGTGCCATTATTTGCACCAAAATATGGTAAACACACTATCTTACCATAAGCTTCTTCAATCAAAGCACAGTAGGGGTTAATGCCAGTGCCATTCCTTTTGGCTTCTTGTTCTCCAAGCCTCAGGATATTTTCCAAGCCATTGAGGGCAACCTGTACAATCTTGGAGTCCATGACTGTAAGGAGATCACAGAGCGGCTTGATACAACCCAGTTCTACAAGGTACCTAAATTAATGCAAAGAAGAATTTAGTCAAAGCCTTCACTTTGTAAAATTTCTATGGAATTGGTAGAAGGATCATCTTCAAACATATCATGGAAACCAGTTCTCAGGCACCATCTCCATTCTTCTTTCCCTCCACAATTTTTGGACTCCAAGAATACTAGACCACTTTCCAGCTTTGAATATAAGGAACTCATCAAAACAATACATTTTTGACTGATTTTCATCTTGGTGTTTACTTTTTATTGTGGAAAATTTCAAAAGTACACAAAATCAAAAACTATATACAGATAATAAATTCTGTTGCTGTGATTATCAACTTGCAGCCAATCTTGTTTGATTTGTACCACTACACTCTTCTTACTCAGGATTATTCTGAAGTAAATTCCAGACATCGTACCCCCAAAACATAAGGATTCTTCTCTCGCTGTCTCTCTCTCTCTCTCACACACACCCACCCACTCATTTGCCACACTATCATTACCATGCCCAAAACTATAAACAATGATTCTATAATAAAAACATCTAGTAAATATTCAAATTTCCCTTTCTTTTTGAAAAATTCAGTATTTTGGTTGTTTGGAATCAGTACTCAAATGAGGTTCACAAACTGCAGCTGCTGATCTATTAATTTACTTAATCTATGAATCTCCTCCCCAACTCTGAATTTCCCATTCCTATGATCTAATTTAATGTTGTTTTGCGACGTACAAGAAACTGCTTTTATTCTCCAGTTTCCTACAGTTTGGATTCTGAATAGTGTCATTTAACAAATGTCTCTGTGTCCCTTGTAGTCCCTGTAAACTGGTAGACATTTTCAGAGACTTGATCAGATTTAAGTCTTTTCTGGAAACACTGCTTTATGGGTGAAGTATATTCCATTATTTCTTTGGGGCTGCAAAATAAGACTATTCTAACCTTACCATTTCTTAGCTGATTATTTGAAATGCTTAGAAAAACACTTCATTAAAATAATCGAGTAGCCCCTACATACAGCTTACATACAAAAAGAGCATGAGAAATCTTGACTCTTGCCCTTTATACACCAGTTTTTAAAGTAACTTCCCTAACATGCTGCAAAGCTGATCAATCTTTTTTTTTAACTGTAACTTCCTTTTAAAATAGGCAACCACTGTATGTTTCTTTCAACTTTTTTTTAAAGTGTTTTCTCAAACATGCAGGTCCCCTATTAGCTCCCCTCCCTCCAAGAAAGTCTGAACAAAAAAGGGGCGCAGTCAGTAGGGAAAAGTGTGTTTAGTTTTCATATCTGCTGAGCTATCAAGCAAGCCTGTTGCAGCATCAGTAAGAGCACACTAAGTTTCAAAGAACAAAACCAAACCCACTGCTGTCAGGTTGATGCTGCCTCGGTGGCCCTGCAGGACAGAGAACTGCTCCGCAGGGTTCCAAGACTGTACTTGCAATGGAAGCAGACTGCTACACCTTTTTCACAAGAAGCTGATGCTAAGTTTGAATTGCCGTCCTGTCAGTCAGCAGCTGAGCACTGTCATCACTGTGCCACCAAGGCTCCTAGACAGAGTTGACAGCTCTTGATTACAAACATCAACATATCAAAAATCTGTTCTCATCTGAACACCGCTAGTCTCACTTGTAAAAAACATAACTTCAGTAAATCAGACTGAAAGTATGATTCCATCATTCTATTTAGTGGTAGTCCCGGTGAACCCTGTGGGCTGTAATCCAACAGGTAGGTCACTGCTGACAGCTATGCTGGAACAGACTACAACAAAAGTCCTGAAAACAGAACTGCATTTGTCCCACCGTCAAAGTATTAGCTAAAGGTCAAATTGTTTTCTGTGTGTGGAAATCTTAAAAATACATTGAACTATAAATGCTTGAACATCCCAACAACATCCCTCAGAAAAATAAAAGTTGCTTTAATACTGGTCATCCAGGTGAGCTGACTGACTGGTCTGGTAACAGACAAGCCAGTCAAGTTTTCTGAGTAAGAAGTGCAGTCTATAAGAAGGCATTACCTGGAAAGTGACTGGGTCAATTTTCTAAAATGGAATTAATGTCTCCAACTTGAAAGAGCCAATCTCAGGTAATTTTATGCTTCGAAGTTCCTTTAAGAAAGTTAAGAAGACAGTCCTAGGAGTTTGATAATTAACTTCACTATTATAAATAGCTATGCTGAATTTTAAACAGTAAAAAGTAGGCTTTCCACTCTTCTCCAGCAGAGTAAAATACTTCTGAACACTTTCTGATGAAAAACAACATAGTATTTCAGAAACAGTTCTGAAATTTCAAAAAAATGGTATCAGAGCAGAAGGTATGTATACAGTTTATTTCAATTAACCGTATTTGATATACAATGGCATATAATGAAGTGTGAATACAGAGCTTGAAAATAAGCTGTTCACTGTAACTCAGTACCACAGCCATCTGGTGGTATCCTACTTAAGATCACAGGACCCCAGAATCAGAATTTTGGGAAGCTGAAAGAGACCTAACTTGTACAAATGTGTTTCTAAAGACCTCCTGAAGTGTCCTTCGAGTAACCTGTCCATAATGAACTTGAATGAAATAGCTATTACATGTGTTAATCTGTTTGCAATTTTATTGTGTCAGGTACATTATTTATTGTCTTCTGTACTTCATCTATTTGTTACAGTTTGTTAGAACTTCTTTATCTTTTTTTTTTTAAAATAAATTCCTAACAGCACTAAAACTTAGGACTTACTAAATGTCTATGTCAGGCACTTAATCTGTATCATCTTTTTCTTTAATTTCATTTACTCCGTAACATTAGAAACAGCTACTTTTTCCTTGATACTGTGTAACAGGAAGGAGATAATGATTTCTTTAACACTCATTCAAAACAATCTTCCCCAACAAGGAAGGTTTAAGGCAGATTGAGAGTTTAGCAACTTCCATTTTTCTCCTCTTTATGAGTCTATTTTTCTATTTCAAATACCAAATGTTCAGAATTTAGCACTTAATTACAGGACAATGTACCTTTGAGGAACTGGTGCCTGTCTATATTTATGTCTTCTCTAGCCAACCAGACTATAAGCTGCCAGAAGGGGGCCAGTCAACTCTTAAGCCAACACATACCTCTGCTTTTACTGAATACTACTTGCCTATACTGACTTTGGAAACCCTGGTGGCATGGTGTTTAAGTGTTCTGGCTGCTAATTAAAAGGGCAGCAGTCTGAATCCACCAGGCACTCCTTGGGAACTCTATAGAGAAGTTCTACTATCTCTTATAGGGTTGCTATGAGTCAGGACTGACTCAATGGCACTGGGTTTGGGTTTTGCGTTTTTATACCAACTTTGGTATGAGCTTATCTTAAGACACATCTCTCTTTTTCAGTGCAGTCTGATTCTACGACTAAGACATTAGAACAACCAACAGTAGCCAAGTCAAGTGCAGTCGAGTTGGATTCGACTCATGTCGACCCTAGGGGCCAGAGTAGAACTGCCCTCTGGAGTATTCAAGGAGTGTCTGGTGGATTTGAACGGCCGACTTTCTGGCTATAGTAGAAGTCAGATATTAAGAGTTGAACTATAAAAGTTCTTTAAGTAACTTTCTAAACTACCCAGATGTTTGATGAAGACGGTCCAAAGTCAGCTGGAGTTACCCTGTACAGATTTCTGTTTCTCAAACCTCAATGATGCCTTACTCCTGACATCCGAGAATCATTTTCAGTAAGAAGGAATGGGAGAAAAAAAGGAACATACATTTGCGTCAAATTAGAGGCTGGAAATGAACACTCTTACTTGCCGAGGCCCGTCACCCACAAAGGCCTCTGTGAGTAAAGCTATGTGCCTACGTGATGATGAGCAGACGCATTGCACCCTTGACGTACTTTTGGCTGTACTCTCCCTGATGACTCGATGGTACTTGGCTTGGCTCCCTGATGATATTTTGCATCCTAATTAAATCTTCCTCAAAAATACCCTCTCGTCTCCCGGCACAAGGATTAAGGAAGATGCCTTCTACGAACGCCCAGCCCAGGAATGTCAAGGCTGGCTCAGCCCCGTTGGCTTCCACCAACTGCACACAGCCCTCCACATGTGAAATACAAGATTGCAGGAAGGCCCTGGGAAGCTCCCCAAGGATGACCCCCCCACAGCCTTTAGATATAGACATCCCACTCCCTGCACCTCTTGAAGCACAGATAGAGCTGATTAAGCTCAAGGCATAACTTTATTTTCACTGTTGATTATAACCACAATATACTTGTCTCAGGCCATTACCTAAAAAGCCCTAATGATTAACATGAAAAAAGACCACAATATATCGGTTCCTTGCTAGCCAACAGAGAGGCCCTAATGATTAACATGTAAAGAGACTACTTGCCTCAGGCCATTATCCAGTAGGCCCCAATAATCAACATGAAAAAAGGCCACAAGTATTAGTTCCTTGTTAGCCAGCAGCTTGCATGGTCAAGGGGCAGGGTGAAATCACGTTACTAATTTTATAAAAAATAAAGAAAGACAGGCCTTAGCAGGCTGCTGATCTCCAGACTCCTGTCATGTTTGCATCTCATCATTTCTTCTTCACTGAGGCCACCCATCCCTACGCGATCCCAGACCCTGCCGAGGCTGGACCTCGGCACTTACTGAGTAACATCTTCTCCACTCAGCTTAGCCTCAGATGCAACTCGTCTTTCCCTCTAGATAATTTGGCAGAGGTGAGTGACACTTGTAAAGTGTAGGGACTGAGGACACTGTCCAGCTAAAACTTACTTGATTTGTTCTGCTGATCCTCCAGAAGTTGCATTTGTGATAGCCCAAGCAGCTTCTTTCCTTGTTCGAAATTCAGCCGTCTGTAATATACTAATGAGGGCTGGGAATATGCTGGCATCTATCACAGTCTAAAAACAAGAAAATTTAAATGGAAAGGGAAATGGTTAAGATACTAACTATAACATTCAGGTCAGCCTCCTTAGGGACATCTTTCATCATTTAATACCAGACAGAAGGCATTAAGTTCTCATTGTACGTCTAACCTTTTTGTTCTACTTGGTGTCACCCTCCTTGGAGTTTGTGACTTTGAGGTCACTTCATTTTCTCCTTGTCTCCTATTCTCTTTCTTTGTCCTCCTGTTTCAGTGACTGTAAGAAACTATTCAAGTTCAGTCACTTGCCCCTCTGACAGTATCTGTTCCTCAGACTGAATAATAGTGCACGTGAACCATTTATGCTCCAGGTTTCATTTCTTACTGGAGCTCCAGCCCAGGGTAGCCAGTAGCTTGTTTTAGGGTGGCTAGTCACCTCGGACACACCCTCTGCCCTTTATATTCAAGTCACTTTCAACCTCTTTAGTTCAGTAGGCTATTTATTGACTCTAAATTCAGTCAGTCACTAAGTCTCCTTTTCCTTCTCAATTTAAAATGCCCTGAATCCATCTTTTTTTTTTACCATTGCTGTAATCGTAGTTCAAGTCACCACGTCAACTAGGATTACCAGACTGGCATAATAGCTTGACAGAGTATTTTTACTCAAACCCTTCTACACATTCACACAATGAAGTAGTTTTCTCAAAATCACTTTCATGTTTCACCTCGGCTTGAGAACCTAAAATATATTTTCTGTGTGGAGTAGAGCCTGGTGTGGTCCACCAATCGAGTGCAGCTGAAGTCACCTCCCAAGCATGTACTCGCTTAGCCACCTGTCTCGATCCGTACTCAACATTCGATGACTGTGCACGCTCTCCTGGTCAACGACCTTGACTACACCAGTGAAGACAGGCAGCCAAGTGGAGAGGAAAGGCACCTGATCCTGGTCCTGTCATTTACTAAAGGGGGCTTTGCTCAAAGCAAACCAATTCTTATAAGCCTGAGCTTTATCTTTAAATGAGAATGTTGAATTCAATGACCTTTACAATGCCACTTAATTCAAAGTCTCATGATTCTTTTTGGTGTCTTTTCCAATCCATTGTTCCAGCATGGATCATGATCTAAATTGAACCTTTTGACCCACCTGAGTAAAGGATAAAATGGCAGATAAACATTTAAAGAAAAATGGGACCTAATGGTTCAGGAAAGACTGAAGCAATCTAAAACATAAGTCCACTGGAATGTAAGTTATTTCTTCTGGCAAGAATAAAGCTCATCTGTTTTAACATAAGGTACAGCAGACCACCAAAAATCTGTTTTGGGGTGCCAATGAGTTGGTTTTGACTCACAGGGATCCTATGGACAACAAAAGGAAACACTGCCCAGTCCTGTGCCAACCTAACAATCACTGTGTGAGCTCACTGTCACAGCCACCAGGTCAATCAACCTTGTTGAGGCTCTTCCTCTTTTATACTACCCCTCTACTTTACTTTGAAAGTAAAAGATACTATTTCTTGGATCTTGGCAAATAACCAAACATTAGAGGGAAAGGAGAAAACCAAAGGCTACGCGTAAGTTTCAAAAGACTTAACAAATGTTAAGTGAGAATAAAAATAAGATAACACTGTTGAAAAATAGGGGGTCTTAAAAAGCAACAGTGAGAAACAGTTTCAGAAGACTTTTTTTCAACTGTAAAAAAAAAATTTTTCTTGACTATTTTAAAAACTGAAACATTTTACCTACCAATAAAAATGCAGAAAAAAGATAGGTGCTAAGGGATTACCTGGATCTGTGCCCTATTTCCAGCCGTGATATTAGATATTGTCCAACATGCTTCTTTTTTGATAGATTCCTTTGGGCTACTCAGCAAATGCAATAAACTCTGCAGAGCTGAACAATTCAAAATTACCTAAAAGGAAAAGTTTGAAAATATTACTTATTATAATGATCCTAATATAAGTAAATCTTTAACTCAGAAAATTCATTATAGGAAAAATTTAGGCAAAGTACTAAAAGCAAAAACTGTGCAAATGGACAAAAGGATTCACTGCTATGAAGAATAAATTCCTAAGATTATCAAACCAGCTTCATGTACACATTCACAACTACTGACAGTGCACTTAATAAGGCACAGCAAACAATGTTAGTAATTAGAACAGAAATACTCATTCATCTTTCTAACCCTACAGCATTAAAATGTGTTTTGGATGGATACATACCCCAAACAGACAGAAAATCAAAAGCAGTCTGAGATTTGTAAGTCAACTGAGAACTGGTAGTCAATAAACCAATGTATATTTAATAGGCACTTTCAAAGTGCTTAATGAAGTACACCAGTGCTTCGCAGAATACAAAGATACAAAGGATAATACCCTGGTTTACAAAGTGAGAGAGAAGACAAATACACATAACGGACACCGACTCTACCAGAAAATACAACCACAAAGTTAAAATGATGGAAACAGTCTACGGTGGGCTCAGAGTCATCACTGCACAAAAGAATAGCTAGCTAGTCAGCAAACACATGTCAGCACATACAAAGAATTAAGTATTTGATTCAAGTTATGTCTTTCTCCCTCCTATGACTGGTAGTTTTACTTAATAGAAGGTATAAGAATAAGGGATTGTCTAGTTGAAAATCATTTTTTAAAATTAAGTCTTAATCTCAGTCACCAAAATAAATCTGCAACAGACCTGAAGAATAAATACTAAAGCAGAAGAAAATGGACTAAGCATAAAAATAATGAAGGAAATTAGAGTAGAAAAATAAAAACAATCAAATGAAAGTTTGTCAAAAATTTTAAGAAAATTAAAATGAATATCTTACATACAATGTTTGCAATAAGAGTAGCTATACTGAATATGCAAATTCATGAGAAACTAATATGTACTATTTTTATAATCACAGGAAAAATATACCTTTAAAACATGATACACTACAGTGTAAGAGATGCCACAAAGCAGTTAAAAAACAATAAAAACATCAAATATTTACTCTACAAAATTAAGAAGTTATGGAGAATACCTAGTAAGGGGTAGGTAAGAAAGGAGACTTAATGCAGGGCCTTGAAAAACACCAGGATTTCATAAGCAGAGAAGGGGACTGCAAACAAAAGACGGCGATGAGAAGACGCTGAAATAAGCTAACACAGAATAAGACAAAACATAACAAGTAAGGCTAAGAGGAAAGGTTCTACGTCCAAAGCTTAATAATATGTTAGAAAGAAAAATAATAGATAATAAAAACAAGGTTATTTTAGGAAGGATTAAGTTAATATTAGAAGAATAAGCTGAGACGGGTAAACTTTTTGAGAAGGGGAATAGTTTCATCCTATAGCAAGATATAAAGTTAGGTGAGTGTCAACAATCTTTGAATGTGAAAAGAGAAGGATCAAAAGAAGGTATATTAAAACAAGGTTTTTAAAGCTTACCTTAACACAAGTATGGATCTCTACTTGCCAGGAGCAAACCAGTAAAAAGGTAATCAAAAGTTCAGAGAAGAAACAAGTCTACAAGAGCCACCCCGTCATCTACCCTGAGGTCAGAAGAACTAGATGATACCTGGCTACCACTACTGACCATTCTGCCCTGGGTCATAATAGATGATACTGCAGAAAATGGCAAGAAAATACAGAAAACTCATATTCTTATTATAGAAACACAAAAAAGCCAGGCAATCTGAAACAGCAGAGATGACTGTCCTGAAACACTTTTTGAACTCAGAACCAACACTATCCTCTGAGATCACCTTTAGTGACACGGCAGATCACCACACAAAGCCTATTACCCACACAATCAATGCTCTACTTAAAAAGTACTATGAGATCAGGCAGTTGACAATTTACTAAAAACAAAGATGAGATAATAACGAGGCATGGAAACTAGAATACCAGAAAGGGAACAAACCAAATACAAAGACGGAACTGAAGCATTTTAGTAAGTGTAACTAATGACACTGAACAATTTGTGCAGAAGCTGTCACATAGGAGCCTAACTTAGTGTGTCAACTTTCACCAAAAAACTCAATAAACATTATTTAAAAACAACAAGACCTAGTGATTTGCCACTAAAAGTGTGACAGGAGACAATAAATATGACTGCAAAGTTTTAGTGTGGGTCAACAGGTAAATAGGTACATCCTTAACAGAAATAAGAAAAAAATCAAAACTTGTAATTCATTTGTGGTGGAAGAAAATAAAACAGTGAAATAGACCAACGTGAGACATGCAAGCAGAAATAACTAACAGACTCCTAGAAACAGACAGAGAGGTCAGAGCTAGAGGGACAGATTCAAGACTTCACTCACTAAGTATTTTCTGAGTCTCTGTATACTGTGCCAATAACTCCTAGTTTACAGAGGCACACAGTAATTAACAAGAAGGACACAATCCCCTCTAGAAGCTTACAATCAAGTAGCTAAACCACACCAAACCTGTTGCCTTGGAATCCATTCCATCTCAGAGCAACCCCTGTAGGAAAGAGGAGAACTCCCCCACAGGGTTTCCAAGGAGTAGCTGTTAGATTTCAGCTGCCTTTTGGTTAGCTGCCTACTTCTTATCCCTGCCAACAGGGCTCCACAATCAAGTAATCAGACAGTTACAATACAGTATAATTGAGTGCTGTGCTACACAAAAGGAGAACCAAACTCTAGTTTGGAGCCAAAGCTTCTTGGCAAAAATGACATTAATTCCAAGACCTGAAGAATGAGAGAATAGAAGTGGCAGAGAGTGCATATTTGAAGCAGTGGCAGGTATGGGAATGGAGGCATGTATTCCACGGGGAATTAAAAAAGCATACGGTGAAGCTCAGAGCTGAGTGTAGACACAGCTAACTCAAAGACTAAAGATGGTAAGATTACAGAAGATAGGAAGGAGAGGCTTTCTGTTTTCTGTTTTTGAATAGTAAATACACTTTAATAGTCCAAAGCTCCTGAAACCACAAAGAGCTATATAGTTCAAAGATTCTTTCCCACTCCTGCACCCCAGCTATCCATTTCTACACCAGAGACAACAGATGTTATCAGATTTCTGTGCATGTTGCCAGAGATGCTTTGTGCTCATATAATGGTATGTATTGTTTTCTTCTCCACTCCACCATCCTTTTATGGTTATAATACACAGTATTTTACACATGATTTTGCCTTTTTCTTTTTAAACAATGTAACCTAGAGTTATTTTCAAACTAGTATATAAGAGCTTCTGCTACACTTCACTCTACTGTACAGCAGCAGATTGTAATGGATCTTCAAAGTACTGAAAGACAATAAAAAAAAAACCAAACTCACTGCCACTGAGTAGATTCCAACTGATAGCAAGCCCACAGGACAGAGAAGAACTGCCCCATCTTACTCTTGCAGAGCAGCTGGTGGGTCAAACCAATGACCTTCTCATTTGTTAGTTAGCAACTAGGTCCCTAACCACTAGGAAACCAGGGATCCTTCAAGGACAATGATATGATCAAACCTGGTTTCCACAGGCATCATTCTGGTGATGTGGGAATGGCACAAGAAATGTCTAAACTAAGCAGTGACAAGGACAGATGAGAGATGAAATAAGAAAGCTTCATGACTACTGTAAGAGAGGTACAGGAGAGAAAAGAATCACATTGTTGTCCAGCTTTCTGGCTTGGGGAGCTGCTGGTGCTGTTCACCGAGACATGGGACCTAAGCTGAGGTCCAGAGACACACACAAAAACCATGAATTCTTGTGAGGACATGATCAATTTAAAACATGAGAGCTGGGAAGAGTCTTTGGAGAATAAAGTCAATCTACTTTATTTAACAGATGAGGAAAAGCACAGACATTAAATGTCTTCATCAGCATCAGAGCTGCTGGAGAGCTAAGGCTAAAACCTAATTCCCAGTTTTCAATTCATGCACACACAGGTGATATCTGAAATCCGAAAAAAGATCTAAGAACAAGGCTGAAGGGTTGATGCCCTGACGTTGCCCACAATCAGGAGGGAACAGGAAAAAGAGCTTGTGAAGGAGAACTAAATGCTTCCCAACAAATGTGTGTCGACAGGCAAGAGAACCAAAATGCTTCAACATCACAGAAGCCTAGGAAGATCACTCACAAAAGTCATCAATGCATCTGAGAGATCGACAATGACGAGAACACTACACTGTGAGTCTTCGTCTTTGTACAGACACTGAGGAGAGGGTAATATCAGAAGCTAGGTGGAAGCTGTCAAGTTGAAGAATCTTCCCTCTACTAGAGATCTACCCCATCCTACCCTACAAAAGACACCAAACTCATTGTCATCAAGTCGATTCTGACTCATACTGATCCTACGTGACTGAGTAGTATTGTCTCATAGTGTTTCCACGGAGTAGATGCACAGCCTCTGAACAGCAGCCCAACACTTACCTGCTGCACCACCAGGGCTCCAAGACATGCACATACGTACATCCAAAAGGAAAGACACCATCACAGGAGACAAAGACAGAGAAAAGATGCCACTGAAGCTTCTGATGAACACAGCCACTTCAAGTACAAGTAGTAGTAGAATGGGGTATTCTTGAGACTATCCCCCCGAGACACCTTTTAAACTCTGAAGTGAAACCACTCCCAAAGGTCACTTTTCAGCAAAATAATAGATTAGCTCATAAAATAGTATCACCTTTAAGTGGCTGTGGCTCCTAAAAAAAAAATATCATCTATATGAGACCAGAAGCACTGGTGGTTCACAAGTTAGACTTGGATGCTAAGCAACAGGCCAGTAGTTGAAAGCCACCAACTGCTCCTTGGAAACCCTAGGCATCAGTTCTACTGTGTCCTATAGGATCTCTGTGACTCAGATCAACTCAACAAGAAGTTTGGGGTTTTCTGGTATATGAGAACAAACAGCCAACATTTACCCTAATGCAAAAATGAGTGGGCAGGAAGACACGAAGCTCAATGAAAATGGAACACAGATATCAAGAATGTGGGCACAATGTGGAAAATGTAATTGAGGTCATTAAACAGTATAAAAACTGTTAAATGGGAACCTAATTTGCTGTACAAACTTTTAGCAAAAACACAGTAAGGTGTTACACACACACACACACACACACACACACACACACACACAAATGGAAACAAAACCTGGCTGCTCCTCCCAAAAGTCACATCACACGTAACTTAAAAGTGTGATAGACACAGTGGGAGCTGTGTATAGGTGAGCATGCGAATTTACATGAGAATGTACATTTTCATTCAATCATAAAAAAAAAAACACTGCTATAGGCAACAGGTCAAGTCAGAGATTCTGAAGGTACAGGGAATGGTTACACGAGAGGCCACTTTTAGCCAACAACAGTGGGACACAGGACACATGCCAATTCTCCCTAGCAACACACAGTTACATAGTATAAGAGACGCATAATCCCGGGAGCTTAATGTATTGTTTCTGAAGGAAAGAAATACCATTCATTCATACCTGTGTCTGAATATCATCCCCTGTGACAATGTTTCCCACAGCCCGCAAAGCAGGGGAGACCACTTTATAATCATTATGCCTGCAACAAGAAAGAGAGATGTTATTTCTAACAGTTCGACCCTTACCCTCTTTTCCTCCAAACTGAAATCCTAAAGAAATAAATATGTGCTAAGACTGCAGGGTGCAAAGCTAACCCATGGTAGCTATCAGGGGTATACCATCACTCTGATGCAATGTCTGGTGCCCCCTTGAAGAGCTGTGTTTCCTCTTATGTAATATTTTTGGATTTAAAATCACAAATTTTTCATACTACTCTTTTCCAGATACTTATCACCTGGATTTCAAGCTCCTGCCCATCTTTAATATAGGTTTCTGTTCTCTTCACTTGGTCCTCTGGGTTTGCGGAGACAACGGAGAGCAACTGGGACCATTCACGCAACAGTTTTAAGTTCTCCACGTTGTCTGAAGTTTCACCCACATGAAAATGATATGACAACAGTCGAACTAACTTGAAAATGAAGGCCAGATTTCAGGATTTAAATAATCAACTCTCTCTGTTAAACTTGCCTTACTGGTCAAAAAACCCTCCACAAGGTCCTTTACATACTTTAAGTTAAATATGCAGTCTTGCCATTTCACAATAAATAAGTCAATATCCTTTAGCCTCTCCTTGTAGATCCTATTTTCTCTCCCTTTCAAGGAGATTAATCATTCCTGTCAACGCTGTGTCAGTTCCTTCCCATTTAAGATTTGATCACAGTTAAAAAATATAATACCCTAGTGGCTAAAGAGTACAAGGGATTACCTCCCAAAGTTGAATGCTGAACTTCTAGCTCCTGTAGCATTGTACTGCATTTACTGACAACAGCCCTAAACTGCTGATCTGCACTCTGTGGCCAGTTAGGATTTCAGAGCTCCATATTCTCTCTCGTACCTTCATCGTAAGGTTTGGGACCTTGTACTTACTTCAATTAAATTTCATGTGGATTATAACTGGTATCACTTTTCCATTACATCATCATCTAAAATTTATTTTGTTTCTTCTATTACTACCTACAAATTCGATGAACACAAAAATCTATCTATTCTATAATCAAGGGCATCAAGAACAGATCTAACAAAAGCAAAGTAGGATTCAATCAGACAGACAAGGGATGACTATTTTTTAGTGGCAATATAACTGTGGTTGTCCAGTGGTTGGTCTATGGTCATCAGAATGAGTTAGAATATATAAATCAGTTTTCCAAACATTTCTGATGGACTATTAACAGCATTGAATAGCAAGATTTTTTATAAGTCACATTTAAAAAAAAATTTTTAAAGAAGATTCACAAATCAAACCTAGTAAACAAACAATAAAAACAGTAACCCAAAGCACAATCACTAGTAAATACAGGGATTACAGGGCAGATATCCCTCCTCCAAGATTTCTTACATCAACAACTCCACAAGTCTCCTGCATACGCCAGCATCAATGACTGCTTGGATTTTATCATTGGGTCCATCTGACAGATATGACAGGGCCCAGCAGGCATCAGCCAGTACATCAGTGTCACTGACAAATAACAACCAGGACAGTACATTCAGACAGGGGGACACCTGTAAAAGGAAAATGACAGAATTTTAAGACAGTTCAGTAGAATAAAAGCCAGAAGCAGAGTGAGCTACTCTAGAAAAAGACAATCAAGCATACACTAGGAAGCTCACGGAGTGAATGATATTTCCCGAGACAGAGCTGTAAATGGCTAATGCCATCAGTGACCGCTCAGTTTGCTTTGACGAGGCAGTCCAAGCCCATGCAAACAAACCTTAGGAAGTTAAATCTCATATGCACCAATTCCCACAATGAAATTGTTTGTCAGAACATAGCCTTTGCATACAAAACAGATGAAGAAGTTTCACAAATGCTGAAGCCAGGAAATGCTGTATTTGAGATACTATCTACAAATTTTAAAACGATAGTTCCTAAGATTGATTTAGTATATTGTACAGGCAGTGAAAATTTATTCCAAGTTTAAAACAGCAAAAAGTTCAATTTCTCTAGAAATAGATAAATTTTTCTGTTTGCATAAAAACTGGATGTGAAACGCACTCTGAAGTCGACACAACTGGACTAAACCAAAAGCTATGAAGCTTCCTAAATATAACCCAACACTCTGAAGGACAGAGTAACAGAGGCAAGGGTCTAGGGACCATGGTTCCAAGGGACATCTAGGTCAATTGGCATAACTAAGTTTTTTTAGAAAATGTTCTATATCCCACTTTGGTGAGTAGCATCTGGGATCTTAAAAGCTGGCAAGTGGCCCTGTAAGTAGCATCAATTAGCCTAACTGACCTAAAGCAGAGGACAAGGAAGGACATCATAGACATAAAGAAAAATATGAGCCCAAGAAACAGGAAGGGCCACATAATCCAGAGACTTGTCAGCATGGACCAGAAGAACTAGATGGTGCCTGGCCACTACCAACGACTGCCCTGACAGGGTGTACAACACAGAGTCCCTGATGATGCAGAAGAAAAATGGGTGTGCAAAACTCAAAATCTATTAAAAAAGACCAGACTTGATCGTCTAACAGACTGGAGGGTCCCTGGAAGACATGGCTCGTGGACTTCCTGTTAGCCCAGAACTCAAACCACTCCCAAAGCCAACTCTGCAGACAGAGACTGAACTGGGATAGAAGACATAAAATGATACTGGCCAAGTGTGCTTCTTGGCTTAAGTAGATACACGAGACACACTAGGGCAATTCCTGTCCAGAGGCGAGATGAGAGGGCAGAGGCAGACCAGAGCTAGTTGAACAGACATGGGAAATACAGAGTGGAAAAAAAAGTGTGCTGTGATAGGGTGGGGAGAGCAGGTGGAACGACATGGCAATGTGTATGGTTGAGCTTTTCGTATGACAAATTAAATGAGATTTTAAACTTTCACTTAAAGCACAATAAAATAAAAGGGGAAAAAACTGATTGTACACTCCTAGTTGCACTTTTTCTGTCAATTTCCCATAACTATAATCCTTACCTTTGCAAATTCTGGAGGTGGACTTTTCCCTCTACAGAGATTAGATAAAGCCCATACTGCATTCCGGGTCATGGTTAGGCGGTTTTGCTTTGAAAATAACCTACAAGTGTGATGGTACAACTGTGAACTATATAATGAACATTAATTCTCTGATCAAGCACAAAAATTAATAAACCATTTAATGCTACTGAGTAGAGAAATGTCCTCAAACAGTATTTCCCAGAAAAACAAAACTCCATTAATTTCTAACTCCATGAATTCAGATTTTGGCATGTGAATGAAAAAAAGTGCTTAAACAAATTATCTGAACAAGTTATTAAGAAAATATCCAGAACAGAAAGTAACACTAATAAATCCAGAATCATTTCCAAAGTGTATTAATTTCTGAAGAACCTCCCCTGGTTTCATTACTCCAAAAAGAAACAAACAACAACAAACTATAACTTACTGCAGCAGAGGGGGAAGGATATTGCAGTCTAAGACATAGTCCCTGCACATGGTACTATCTCCAGCAATGTTGCCGAGCGCCCAGACTGCCTGTGAAAAACGTTCTCATTAACAAGTTTTACAGCTTATTTCACAATTCTTTAACACAAACAAACAAACTAAAGATGCCAATGTACCACAATAACTCTATAAAATTACACAGCAGTTAATATATTACACATGGACACTAACCATTAACATCCCCAGTTCACTCACCATGGATTCGAATAAAACACTTGTGGGATGTCGGGGAGGACTACTACTAATATTCTAATGTTTCCAATACACAGAAGACAACAGGAGCACTCATGATAATATGGTCATTAAATGGAAGAACCGCTTCTTGTGCATATTCTTTCTCTCTCACTCCCGAGTAACAGTCCCTATAGCACTTTATATATAATAGAAACTAGAATGACTTACTGAGCCATTTAAGCTTGCTTACATGAAAAAACAGTTAATAAAGAATTTGAGAGAATCAAGATACCAGTAACTTGTTAAACTTTTAACAGATACATTAATCATCTTGACTGTGATGGTGGTTGCACGGAATTACACATATGTTAAAGCCTATCAAACTGTACTTTAGATACATGCTGTTTACTGTATGCTGATCACACATCAATAATGCTGTAACAGTGTCATTTAGCAATAATTCACAGTTCATAAATTTTATAAAGTTGGCAGTAATAGCAATCTTATGTTTTCTGTGTCTTTTCCTGCACAGAAGCTGCACAGACTGACTACTGTAATCAGCACGAGAGAGTCCTACAGGAACTGCTCACATGATTTGAAAAGGTACACATTTTAAAGAACTTCAGAGTTGAAAAAAAAAAAAGGTTATGTATGTCTTGGAGAAATGCTGCTTACATTGTCTCCGAAATCTACTACTTTAAGTTTAGATTTCTAGAACACATCTTGTGATGACATCATGGCCAAGTGGTGAAACTCAGGCCCTAAATAAAAGACCAAAGGGAGAAATCCTACTCTTTGACCTACTTCTCTTTATATATTTCACTTTTTACCTGCTCCTGGACATCTTCAAACTCAGAGCTGAGCAATTCTATGAAGATGGGCACAGCTCCTGCCTGAATCACAATCCGGGTCTGAAGAGAATTCCCTGATGCAATATTTGTCAGTACCCAAGCTGATTCAAACTATAAAAATAAAAATAAGTTTTCATTATTTTATTAGAATTAGCTTGTTCACATTTTCTGTACATGAAGAAAAAAATTATTAGCATACAAGGTCTGACAAGTTTGTAAACTCATCCTAGAAAAAGTGCTACATACACCTCATTGCTGAATATCACTACAGTCACCTTCCCTTTGGAGTACTAACTAAGTACTAACTAAGCACTAACGCCAGTACCAAGTCCACCCGTCAAAGCAATTTTGGACCTCTTTCTGGAACGGCCATCACAGCTGTGGTCTTTGATGTGGTAAATGTCATCAAAATCTCTTACTTTCAGTATTTCCTTTACTTCTGTCAAAGAGAAAAGTCACTGGAGGGCCAGATCAAGTGAGTAGGGAGGGTGTTCCAAAACAGTCCCTCACAGACAAGTAGACAATTAAGTTTGTGAACTTGCCACCGTGCCACCACGCACAATGGCCGTTCCAGAGAGTTCCAAAACTGCTCTGAAGGATAGACTAGCCGCTGGGATGGGTTCATAGCTTCCCAAGGGGAGTACTTTGAAGGTGACTGTAGTGACATTCAGCAACTAGGTACGCAGCACTTAGAACAACTAAGTTCATGGATGTACTTGTCGGACCTCATGTACTCTATCAGCTGAATATCATACATTAATTTCAAAAGAACCCCCAAAGGAAATAACCTCAGCCTAAAGGAATGTTTCATGTACTGACACAATCTCCCCAGACATGAATAAAAAACAAAACGCAAAACAATATTCATCAACATGGTATCACTGTATTTTCTGAAAGGGTTAAAAAGGAATATACACATTAGCTGTAAATACTTATCTCCACGACAGTGTCTGTATGACTAAGGAACAAGGAAGGGATAGACATTTTTTCCCTTAATTTAAAGCCGAATGTACCTTTTGGACTTGTACCATTATCTCATTTAAAAAACTAAATAATTTTTGTAAGACAGGCAAAGCCAAATGCAGAGACATAAAATAAAAGCACAATGAAAAGGTGAGAGATATTTTAAATAAGTAGGCCAAAGGGAGTTAACAGGCACACAACTAAAAGAAATGGCAACCTGGCGTAAGTGCTTTGAATCAGTGAGACAGTTCCCAACCAGTCACAGTAATAAAATTTTGTTAACAATATACCTAATAATAAAAATGTATATATACACTTGATAATTAGAAAAAAGAGGGTAAACTGAGCAAGGCCTGATTTAGCAATTTAACACAGCACTGGTAAATAGAAAAAAGGAATTAAGGCCAACAAAAAAAACACATATTACTAATTCTATACATCTCTTTAGCACTTGACTCTTCAGCTTAATACTGAAAAATGCTGCACCAAAGAATGAACTCTAACCTTTCTCTTTTGATAATGTTTCTTAATTGAACTTTGTTTCCCTTTACTCTTGTATCTCCTATTTATCCTGTAATAAAGTACATACACAGAAAAAGAATTCAGGGGTTTGCCCCTTGAATTAGATCAGTCAAGAAGTAATCAAAAGATACAGCTGTGACTCTTCTAAGCTTCTGAATCAACCAAAAGGGACCTGTCATATGAAAAACTAAATCATTACTCACTGAAGATGGAAGATGGAAGAAACGGGAAGACAATTTCATTAGCACAATCCAGAGCTCTATGAATGACAGCCAATTCGTAACAGAAGACTCTTAAAGAGGGGATGCTCAAAGAAACCTATTAGGTCTAACACACGTGAGTGAGATGAAGTAGTCTGGTAGCCTTACTGGACAGTGACAGTACAGCCCCAAGGAGACCCAAACTAAGAGCACCCCAGTCAAAAGGCACTCATTTCTTTTTTTCTGGTAATTTTTTGTTATAATAGAAGTTTAGGAGACTTGCAGATAAAACAGTGATTGTCATCTCTGATTACTAGTGAAACCAATGCTTTAACCTGTAAAACTTTCCATCCGTACAGTACTTTATATTCTGAAAGCATTATTTATGTACTCTTAGGTGATCCTCATAACAACTCACGGAAGTAACACCTCTGGACTTTCTAGTTTACGAATAAGGAAGCTCTCAGAAAGAAGATTCAACAATTTCAATAATGACTTAAGGAACATTACACAAAGAGGACTAGATTAGTAGCCTCCTAGGAGCCTACAGAGGACAGTCAATCCTTTCCAAAACATGCCTGTAATACTAGCACAGTAAGACTCTTTCAAATGCTTGCACCTTTGACATTTCAGACAAATTTCAAACAGCTATAGCCAGATGGAAACCCTAGTGGTGTAACAGTTAAATGCTTATGCCTGCTAACCAAAACACTGCCATTCGAATTTGCCAGGCACTCCTTGGAAACTCTATGGGGCAGTTCTACCCTGTCATATAGGGTTGCTGTGAGTCGGCATCAACTTGACAGCAGGAGTTTTTAGTTCTTTATATGCCAGATTCCTTGATGGATGTTAAAAAGAAAAGATGCTCATATAAAATGTAGTAGCTTTCACCTGACTTGGAAACACAGTTGGTAAAACAGGGCTGTACGATGTGAGTAAAAAGTAAGCTGTCTTTATAGAAGTGATGTGCAACGGTTTAACTAAGAGTCTTCCCAAACTGCAGAGATGAATCAAGGAAATGAAAACTGCAAAGAAAAACAATCTGCAAGAATGAGCAAGACCAGCACATACATGTATCTGAAAGAGAAAAAACATTACATGAGATTTTGATGGGGGGGGAGTAATAAACTGAGTATATAAAGATACTTCAAAGAGCTATCAGTGAGGTTTAGCACCAAAGGTCTTAGAGGAAATGACAGGGAATTCCAGAAGCCACTCAAGTGAATAAGACAAAGAAGCAATATACAAAAGACTGACAACTAATGATTAAGTAAATGAAGAATAAATGTAAAATAGCCTCAACACAGATAAAGGAAACTGGAAATTAGGACACTCAGCAAAACAGGATGTGCTGGCGTTACACTTACTACTAAGAAATACAGAATAAAGGCACATTCTGAACTCAAACAAGATTCTAGCCCTTGCTTCCTCAGTCACAGAATCAGAAAGTAGTCCGGCCATTACCAGAGAAGTAGGTGAATACCGATCCTCAGAGGGCCACTGAGAATACCACCATATTCAGGCAAAACCCACTGCCATCAAGTCATCAACAGATGTATTAAAACACGCACATAGATACTACATAGCTGATTACATCAATATTTCTACCTTCTAAAAATTCATCGAACTATATTGTACAATTTTCTATACCTTTATGTACATGTGTGTGATGCATATATATGTGTGTGAGTGACTATGCCTTAATTCTCCCAGTGACTGCAGGTCTGTATCAGTGTTGAAGAAGCAAACACTAAAAAGCCATTGCCGTCAAGTAGATTCTGACTCACAGTGACCCTATAAGTCAGAGCAGAACTGCCCCACAGTTTCCAAGAAGTGCCTGGCGAATGTGAACAGCTAACCTTTTGGTTAGCAGATGTAGCACCTAACCAGAAGACCACCATGGTTCATGAAGAAGCAACCATCAAATGTACCTGACATGTTTATTTTTAAAAATCAGTTGTACTTTTAATTACCTAACTTTCCTTTCCTCATGGACTGTACTTTCACTGGGTGTTGTAGTTTTTAAAAAATGCTTCAGTTTTGGGTGCCAGATTATAATTTCACATGAAAGAGAGTTGTGAAAGGAGCAAGCCCAGGATTGATGATAAAAACAATTTTATAAAGTTATGACAGAAACAGTAAGAAAAAGAAATTTAAGTAACTATGAGATTCAAGAAAAAATCAGTAACATGAAGAAATGGAAGAACAAAATCTAAGAAATAGTTATCAGCTGAAAAAAATCTATGGTGGCCAAAATACCTATAAAGTTTATTTCCTGTTCCATGTTTTAAATTATTGTAACTTTGGTTACAATGACTTTGGTAAGAATAGCATCATGTAAGAAAACAACCTGTCAGGCAACTACAACTGCTTTATCAATTTCAATTCTATTGTTATTATTGTTCACTGTCCAGAACTTGCTAATAAAACTACAACTGAGAAATCTGAAGGCCACATAAAGAGTTGATGTTTTCTCTCTCCTCTTTCTCAGGCTCTACCTTCCGGTGCTCAGTTCCTTAAATAAAGAAAACGAGAATCCAAAGCTGAAGTACTTCTGACCTCCTATCAAGTTTCCCACTCCAGGTTGAGGTACGCCTGGTTCCCTTTCTCCATTTGGATCAGGACTCTGTTGCTGGCCATTTTGCTGGTTCCACTCTGGTTCCTAGCAAATGCCAGGCTCACCTGGAGAGCAAGTGAAAAGAGAGGCTCACATCAGAAAAATAAACCCAGATAACAAACTCCGCAGAGAGCAGTGCCTGAGTCATTGGAGCAACCTTCCAGGAAAGGTACCAGGATCAGCCAAGATGGGAAAAGACATATGAGGATGAAGCTTACTGCAGTTTATTACATTCAGCTTTTACATGGGCAAGAAAGGCAAGAAGGTGTCCAGTAGGCCAATTTAACTCAAATGTACACTTTAAGATGAGTATCTGCCTACTGTCTGGAACCTGGAAGAAACTTAATCATTTCTGGCTGTTTTCATAGGCGTCTATAAGATGGTTCTGGAATGTGAAATCGCAGCACTGCAAAGGACAGTACAAAGATGCTAGGCCTGGACTAAACAACCAAGTCAAGCAGGCCCAGGTACTACACCGTAAGGCAGACCAGTCTCATCCCAAGGGCTCAAGTATGTCTGAGATCTAGATAAATAACACTGAGCTGGAAAATGCTTTTACCTAAATGGCACTGTTTCTAAAATCCTAGATTCCACCCACGTTTGTCTCTAGCTTAAGGGCAAGCGAATACACAACTTGCACTGCCCAAAGCAGGCTCTGACTTGAGGTACCTCACTGATTTGGGCTAGGGGAAGCCAACAGAGAAACGTAAAGACCCTTCATCAGAACCCACATGAAGGAATTAAGTCTGTCCACAGGATTTACTGGTAAGCTGAGCCTTCAAATTTCTTCTGGACACCATACACTAGAACTCTTTCTAGATGAGAAATGGCAAAAGCCCTACCCCCAAAATCTCCAGTAAGCAGTTAGGAGTATCAGAGACATCCTAGCGCTCTCCCAGAAAAAAGAAGGAGTACTTTCCACAGTTCCAGAACACATTACTCTAATTACCTGAGCAAGTGCCAGAACAGGAAGCCCCCTGTCTCTAAGAACTCCCTCAGGCTACTGCTCCTCCAGCTGTTGGGTAGATCAAGGCTACCCAGGAGTCACACTGGATACAGAACACCACGCTGTGCTTGCAAGTGCACAGACGAACAGCTGGAGAAGACAGCCTTTCAGCAATAATCAGGACGGTTATTTCTTGCAGTGAAGTACAATCTCCCTAGTAACAAGATCCCTGCTTCCTGCCAAGCTGAGTTCACTTCCAGAGAAAATTATTTCTCAGTCTTTCAGCTTAATTACTAGTTTAAGGGTAGAATCTGGGAATTTAGGTGGAAATAAATTAGACTTCTGAGGGCTTTCATCTTTAAATGTGTTAAAACTACAAGCTCCAGGATTAGAGCACTGCATTAAATGGTGCGGAATGGACATGTTGTTAGCCAGGAGAGGGCACTGTCCAAATGAATGTACTACAGTCTTTGGAAATCCTGGTGGCAAAGTGGTTAAGTGCCATGTTTGCTAACCAAAAGGCAACAGTTCAAACCCACCAGGTGCTCCTTAGAAACTCTCTAGAGCAGTTCTACTCTGTCTTACAGGGTCCCTAAAAGTCAACATTAATTCAGTACCAGTGGGTTTTTTTTTTTTTTTTTTACTATCTTTAGGGAGCACTAAAAAATGCATGGAAACCCTGGTGCATTAAGTGGTTAAGGTGCTATAGCTACAGACCTGGGGAAAGAGCCATCTCTGGCTTTTTTCACTGCAGGTCTGGAAGGGGACATCATCTTTCTGTAATACGTTAAAGATCTGGACCTCCACAACCAGTTACTAAAAAATGCTAGATTCAGAAATAAAATGAGTATCTCTCTCAAATGATTCGCATTCCCTGATAAAGGATAGAAACATTTTTTTGGCATGAACAAAGTGATATTTCCTACCTCCCTCTTCCTACAAAGCATTTCAAATAATAAACTGCAGTAAGGCTCCTCATTTGGTTCCTCTGGTTCTCTTGGCAGTTGCTTGGGGGCTCAGGCTCTGTTCTCTGCAGTGTTGGTTGTCTGGATTTCCTTTTTGTCTGAAAAAAAGTTTCTATTCTCTTGCTCTCTAGGTGAACCTGATTATTTCTCAGGTGTCTGGTGGTCCTGGCTTTAGACAGGGACCAAAATTATAATCCAGGAGGCAGCTAGCAAAACAGAATCTTAATTCAAATGAACTTCAAGACTGGAAAATATCAACTGGAGAAGAAAAACTGATGGGACACGAAGTACTCTACCTTTTCTGGATTTCTTGTTTTTCTTCTGGAAAGAACTCATCACCGCAACAAACAATGTGTAAAAGGGTAGGAGGAAAGGAGAGAGATATCAAGACAAAGCATCAAGTCTTATGACTTATCTACAATGTTCTGGACAGAAAGAAATCTTGGGGTAGGGGCTGTCATTTACAAAATGCCTCAGCCTCTACCATGGTGCCAATCTTAGAGAAAATAAACAGGGAAATACATTGTTATCTTTAAGATTAACTTGTTACTGGCAAATATTTACTCGAAGGAAAAAAAAAAACTCCATTATGTGATCTATTTGGCAAATAGCTAGTTTTTATAGTTGCAGAATGTCTCTACAGGACCTTCAGATTAGATCCTGTGAGAATTTAGGGATCAGTGGTATTCGTTCAAGAATTAATACAGATACTCATTCTGCTAGTTACAGAATGAAAGTCTGGATATTAAAAAACTACTAGTTTACTAAAATCTGAGCCCTGGTGGCACAGTGGTTAAGAGTTTTAGCTGCTAACCAAAAGGCTGGCAGTTCACACCCACTCCTTGGAAATCCTATGGGACAGTTCTACCCTGTCCTACAGGGTCACTATGAGTTGGAATCTACTTGACAGCAAGAGGTTTGCTTTGTTATTTTTGGTTACTAAAATCCAATTTTACTGAGGAAAAACAGCATTTTAAAATCTTTAAACAACTCACAATATGAGAGTCAGCTGACAATTGGTTGCTTTCACTATAAAAATTAGCCAATTCAGAAGACGTAAAATCTCCTATTGGAGCCTCTATATAGCATCGTACTGAAAAGGCTAACTAAGCACAGCAGAATGTACACAGGTTCCTGGACAAGTCCATCCCCTTATCATCTGGAAAGGGAGAGGGGAACAACGTGGCTTGAAGATTAATTGAGTCTCTGATTTAGCCTTTGTTACACAGCTTTAAGAAAGCCAGGAAGTATAATCCAAAAATCCCTCAAATCAAATTTTATATAGCCCATACATGGCTTCCTATCTATGGATCATGTGCTGTATATATTTCTCTATTAGGTATTATCCACATTTATCATAAGCAAAGTCATTTAAAATGAGCAGAATTTTAAATGGCTGAATGTTAATAAAGGTATGAAATGACTTACAATGAGGTTGCCTGGAGTACCATTGTTTAAAAATAAACAAACCATTCATATAGTTTGAAATAGGTTAAAAAAAATTGTATATAGCACAGAAGTTTGCAATGGAAATTAAGATATGAGGCAAGAAATTAAAATAGTTCGCACCTGCAGTGTACAATTCTCTTTCCGTTTGAGGAACTCCACAAACCTGGCCACTACTCCTGGTGTGCTGATCACTTCATCAATAGGAGGATTAGGTTCTGTTCCCCCATAAAATAAAAGGAGAGAGAAAAACAATCCTTTGGTTTCAACGCAAGGACTTTAGAGTTCAAAATTAATACAGAGTATCTATTCCTCATTCCAGTTTCTCTCTTCCATATATGCAATCCACCAAAAAAAAAAATTGAAACTGAGTTCAGTCACTTTAAAACTAGGATAGCTTGAAAGGTTTCACAAAGAAGCTAAAGCTTACCACAGGAGTAATGACGGGCAAAATTTCTAAAACTTAAAATTACGGCCTCCACCATTTCAGAAAATTTAGGAAAGCAGGGAAAAACTACCCAAAGACTACACTGTTGCCATTCTAGTATACTCTTGTCTAGCCCTTTTTCTGAGCACAGACTGTCAGGCTATCAGTTTTGTTTAACATAAGCTGTCTTCAGAAACCACATTAGAGAATTCTGTGTGTACCTGAAGAATAAAATTTTTAGGAGTTAGAAGGAATTCACTAAGGATGACACACCAAATTCATCTCATTTTTATTGATGGCAGTATCATCTAACAAGTTATTCAATAAAAATTTGCTGGGCCAACAGAAAATTCCACAATTAGTATGCTAATTTCAGCAACAGCTTAAAAAAATATTTCATGACATTCACGCAGCAATGCCAGAGAAGCAGCAACTGGATTCTACTACTAGAGAGATTTTTAGTCAAATCAATGGTCTTACTGAAAGAGGTAGCTAACAGTTTCATTTTAATGTGGAAAGAGCGCTAATGACAGATTCTTTCCCTAGATCAACATTTTTACTAACCATCCAGACAAACAAAGCAAATACATCTGAGGATTACAATACAGATGAATTATTTAGCATGCCGGATAACAGCAATAACATACAGAAAGAACAATAAGCCAAAGTCTGTAATAAAAAAGGGACAGAACAAAATTCAGCAACTGAATTTTTATAAAGGAACTAAACCCACATTATGGGAGAAACCCATTAGACTCAGCACACTGAAAACTGACAAGACGTTTTTGTGCGGTGGGAAGGTATACATGATAATGGTCTTCAAATATTAACAGGCTATCATGCAAAATACATAATTTTCTTTTTGTATGTGGTAGTCTTTTTTTTTAACCTCCGTTAACTTGAACAGATGTAGATATACATAAATGTAAGTATGCACACCCCACTACCACCACTAATGACTATAAGGTTGCTAGGTGTCACAAAGTTTGCACTCGAGTGCTAACCAAGGCTGACAATTCAAACCCAAGTACCACAGAAGAGAAGGCCTGGCAATCTGCTCCCATAAAATCAGAAACCCGACACAGCGGTTCTCCTCTAACACACAGGATCACTACAAACTGGAACTGATGCAATGACAACTAACACTACGACTAACTAAATAACCTTAACTCACTACTGGTGGACCAGCTAGTTTAAATATTTACTATCAAAATTTTAATATGGTTCAGAGTTTTTATTTGCTTAGGGTGACATGAAGTATCATATTCCATTTCACACAAAAGTATGCAAAAACAGGTAGTTACCCTGTCCAACACGAAATCCATACTTAACATTGAGTGCTAAATTGCTACCACTTAAAATCTAGAGTTTTTCTTAAAAAAGAAAAAGATGGAGTAACTCAATTTGAATTAACTTGAAATGTTGATTGCTATTCTTATCACTCTAAGGTCTTTTATACAATAGCTCATAAATAAAAATAATACTGCTTTCTGGTCCCAGTAAGATCCTACAAATAAATAAATTCAGGCATTAGGCATGACTCATAATTGTATGTTTACATCTACGTGTCCTTTTTGTTGAGGGACACAATGCAAACTTAGCCATGGTATAAAAACAGTATTCAGTAAACATATGAAAAAATATACTAAAATTATGCAGCGCTCACCTTTTGAAAGCAGTTTTCTGAATTTCTGCGTTGCTGAAAGCTGTTGCTCTGGGCTATTGGAAAATATCATTTCAATCATATCAGAAGTAATGACACCACCCTATATGATCACAAAAAAAAAGGGCAAGTATGTAACAAAAAGGTAACTTTAATTCAGAGGAAGACAGAGGTAATATAAATTGTGACCAAGTTACATAATCAAATATATTTCTCTAGAAGAGTTAGGCAAAGGGAAGAAAACCTTTACATATAGAAATGTATGAAATGATCAGTAACATGAAGAGTGAGCACAGATTACACTTGAAGCTAGATTCTTTGTCTATCATCAAACAGCCCACAGGAGTGATAAAATAAGTAAACGCTAAAACAAAGAGCTGATTATTCTCACCCAAAATTTAACATCTAAAAAATTTAACCTAGTACACCAGCTAAAGTGATTGTAAGCACAATATATAGTGACACAAAGAAACATAAAAAAGTGTATACAAGAACAGAGGCCATTAAGAATTAGGACTGTAAGCATTCCTCACATTCTGGAACGGAGATAGTATAATTACAGTAAAAGCAGATCCCGTTTCCTCTGATTTCTATCAAGACAGGAAGTTTTCCTCTGAAAAATAGTTTGCCTTATAATCCCTCTTAAAAACAAAGAAGCAAATTCAGAGAGAAAGATGCAAGAGAATATTAGCAATTAAATTTTTTAACAATTTAAATTAACATATTTTTTAACTGCATTAGATGAAAAGTTTACAAAACTTCTCATTAAACAATTAGTACACATATCGTTTCTCGACACTGGTTACCAACCCCACAACATGTCAGCGTTCCTCCCCTCTTGACCTACCCCATTAACAGCTCTCCAGTCCCCTCGTCTCATCCTTTCCCTTTTGCCAGTGTGTCCTTTTAGTCTCTTTTTGTTTCATGGGCTTGTCTAGTCTTTGGATGGTGAGCCGCAGGAAGAATATCATTACTGAGCTAAAAGGTGTCTGGGAGCCATGCTCTCAAAGGTTTCTTTGGTCTCTGTCAGGCCAGTAAGTCTGGTCTTTTTTAATGTGTTAGGTTTCGATTTTTCTTTTAAGTAAAGTTTACAATTTGAGTCTGTTTCTCATGCAAAAGCTTAGACACAGTTAAGTGACCCTAGCTATTCTTCCCACCCTGTAACAACACATATCTCCTTTCTACTCTGTTTTCCCATGTCTACTCAACCAGTTCCTGTTTCCCTCTGCTTTCTCATCTCACCTCCAGACAGAAGATGCCCAGTCAGTCTCCTTATCTACCTAAGTATCTACTTAAGCAAGAAGCACACTCCTCACTAGAATCATTTTTTGTATTTTATACCACTACTAGTAATCTTTGTCAGAGGGGATGACTTTGGGAATGGTTTCAGCTATATGCCAACAGCAAATCCAGGAGCCATGCCTTCCAGTACCCTCCAGTCTGTCAAACCATCAAGTCTGGCCTTTGAACTTGACTTTGAGTTCTGCACCCCACATTTCTACTGCTCCATCAGAGACTCTTTGTTGAGTTCCTTGTATCGGCATTCATCAGCCAGGCATCATCTAGTTCTGCTGGTTTCAGGGTGATGTAGTCTCTGGTTTATGACACCTTTGTTTCTCTTGGGCTCTATTTTCCTTCGTCTTTGATGTTCTTCATTCTTCTTTGTTCCAGGTGTGTTGAGACCAACTGATTTCTTTTAGATAGCCACTTGCTAGCTTTTACGACCCCAGATGTGGTCTTAAAATCTATCAAGCTGCCATCTAAGTAGTGTCAGTCGGTCCTAGAGAGTCCCCTAAGATCAATGTCCCTGGACTTGCTGGTAGCCCAGAGACGAAACCAGTACTGAAGCCAATTCTCCAGACAAAGAGTGGACCAGACCATAAGACACAGAGTGATGCTGGTCAAGAATGTGCTTCTTGGCTTACATACATACATTACTTGAGGTTGTCAGAGAAGATCCTATCCAAAGGCCAGAAGGAAGGGTGCAGAGGAGAAACAGAAGTTGGCTGAATGACTATAGGAAGTACAGGGTAGAAAGGAGGAAGTGTGCTGTCACAGGGTAGGGAGTGCAGCGCGAGTTGGAAAAAGGTGTGCACAAGGGATTTTACACAGCAAACAGACTTGGATCATCAACTTTCACTTAAAGCACAATAAAATATTTAAAATGAAATAAAAGCATGAATGCAGGGGGGCAGAAAAAGACCCCAGACACCACTCATCAAAGTTGAAAGCAGGATATCTTCTTAAATAAACTTTCTTATGCCAACTGACCTAGATGTCCCCTGAATTAAGATCCTTGGACCCCTTCTCCTACTACTCTGTCCCCTGAAGTGTTCGGCTATACTTAGGCAACTACTTAACTTTTAGTTTTGTCCAGCTGTGCTGACTTTTCCTCTACAGTGTGCTGTCCCTCCCTTCTTCAGAAATAACTGTCTACTATCTAATTAGTGAATATCACTTTTCCTCTTTCCTTATCCTCATAACCAACAAAGACTGTTTTCGTCTGTTTAAACCTTTGCTCAAGTTTTCACAACAGTTTGTCCTTTTCTGACCGACTACTTTTACTCAGCATAATGCCTACCAGATTCATCCACGTCATGAGATGTTTTGAGGATCCACGGTTTTGTTACACAGCATTCCGCTGTGTGAATATTCTATTGTTTGTCTATTCATCCACTGACAGGTACCAAATCTGTTTCTAGTCTTTTGCTACTGTGAACTGTACTGCAATAAACACGATATGTATGGATCTCCTCAGGTGATGGCTCCTACGTCTCTAGGATTTATTTCCAGGAGAAGTAGTACTGGATCATACGGTATTTCTGTTTCTAATTTTTTAAAGGAAGCACCAAATTGGTTTCCAAAGTGGCCGTACCATTTTACAGTCCCACCAGTGGTATGTTAGTGTTCCAGTCTCTCCACAACCTCTCTAACATGGTTTATTATTTTGTGCTTTTTGGATTAACATCAGCCTTGTTGGGGTGAGATGGAATCTCATTTTAGTTTTCATTTAGATTTCTCTAATGGCTAATGATTGTGAGCATTTCCTCATGTATGTGTTAGCTGCCCTTTTGTTGAAGTGTCTGCTAGATCACTTGCCCCTTTTTTAACTACATCATTTGCCCTTCTGCTGTTCAAGTTGTGCAGTATCTTGTAGATTTTAGAGATTACATGCTGACAGGATCTGTCGTATCTAAAATATTGTCCCTAGTCTGTAGGTTCTCTTTTAACTCTTCTGGTAAAGTTTCTGGATAAGCCTAAGTGTTTGATTTTTAGGAGTTCCCAGTTATCTAGTTTCTCTTCTAGTATTTACGCATTTTTAGTAACGCTTTGTATTGTCTGTCACGTATTAGAACTCTCAGCGTTGCTTCATTTTTTCCTTCCACGACCTTTATCATTTTAGGTTTTATATTTAGGTCTTTGATCCAGTCTGAGTTAGTTTTTGTGCATGGTGTGAGGTCCAGGTCCTGTTTCATTTTTTTGCAGATGGATATCCAGTAATGCTTTCACTCTCTCCATTTAGAATGACGCTGACACTTGGCTTTGTATAAATGTCCTTTATTACGTAGACGAATTTCCCTTCTACTCCCATTTTGCTAAGAGTGTTTAACACGAATGGATATTAGATTTTGTCAAATGCCTTTTTACATCAGTTGATAAAATCAAGTGGTTCTTATCTTTTATTTATTTGGCTGATTACACTGTTTGTCTAGTGTTAAATCATTCCTGCATTCCTGACAGGAATCCCACTTGGTCACAGTAAATTATTTTTTTGATGTATTGTGGAATTCTATTGGTTAGAATTTTGTTGAGGGTATTTGTATCTACACTCATGAGAGATACCTGGTCTGTAATTTCCCTTTTTTGTGCTGTCTTGACCTGCTTTTGGTACCAGAGTTCTGCTGGCTTCACAGAATGACCTCTAAAAACTACCATCCTTTTCTATGCTCTGAAATACTTTCAGTAGTAATGTTAACACTTCTCTGAAAGTTCGGTACAATTCTCCAGTGAAGCTATCAGGGCCACAGTTTTGCGTTGTTGTTGGAAGCTTCAAAGTCACCTTTTAACCTATTTCTGTTCCAAGCTTCTTTAGTCATCCTACTTCTGTTTGTGTTCCTTTAGGTAAGTAGTGTGTTTCCAGAAATCTGTCCATTTCCTCTAGGTCTTCAAAGTTGTCACAGTACAATCGTCCAAAGCATTCTCTTATGATTTTTAAAATTTCACCTGGGTCTGTTGTGGCACTGCCCATCTCACTTCTTTTTCAGGTTACTTGCTTCTCGCCCAATTTTGTCAGTTTGGCCAGTGTTTACTGATTTTCTTGATCTTTTCAAGGAATCAGCTTTTGGTCTTCTTCAGCTCTGTCCAGGACCCTCTAATTGTGATCCCTTGTCAGGATAGTCAGTGGTGGCAGCCAGACACCATACAGGTGTACTGGACTCAGTATGCTGAAGGCTATGGTATCACACTCTGGATTAATCTTTCCCTTACGTCTCTGGTTTTCTTCTTTCTGTTCTGCTCCAGACGGTGTGTGACAACTAGAGTATCTCAGATAACCTCTCACAAGGCTTTTCAGACCCCAGACACTACTCAACAAAGTAGAATGCAGAAATTTTCTTTATATACTATGTTATGCCAATTGATCTAGATATTCCCTGAGACCACGGTCCCCACAGCCCTCAACCCAATAATTTGGTCCTCTAGGGAGTTTACATATGCCCATGGAACATCCAAGACCTTACCCTGGAAACCCTGGTAGTTTAGTGATTAAGGGCTATGGCTGTTAACCACAAGGTGAGCAGTCTGAATCCACCAGGTGCTCCTTGGAAACCACATGAGACAATTCCACTCTCTCCTACAAGGTCACTATGAGTCAGAGTTGACTAGATGGCAAGTTTTCTTTCTTTTGGTATGGAGCTTCATGATCTTGTCTTGGATAAGCTGGGCTGGCTTCCCCGGCATTGTGGACTGTCTTATTCTCCAACAACATTATCACTTGTCTATTTAGTGTTTTTCTCTCGCTACCCATCCCCTCCACTGTAAACATCAAAGACAATTTTTGTGTATAAACCTCTTCATCAGTTGTTATAGAAGAGATCTCCTACAGTTTTTGTCCTTTTGCAATTAACTTATTTCACTCAATATGAAATCTCCCAGTTTCATCCATACTGTGCATGCTCCACAGATTCATCACTGTTCTTTACTGTTATCTAATACTTCATTACGCATATGTACCCTAGTTTGCTGTAATTTAACATTTAAGGTAACATAAAAGCTTGGCAGTTATGAGATCTACATTTCAAAATCATTGTGAATCCCTAGGTTCACAAAGATGGTAATATTATGAAACTTTTCAAATGGTTAGCAAGTTACATCAGCTGCTTTTTTATTCTTCCCATAAGGAGTAGAGAATGTGAAGATATTCCCTACTCAAAATCCCTAGCACTTAACAAAACATCCAACCTTCTATAAAGATATAGTTTGGCCTATCTCTCCTCCAACCTCATCTTTACACCTTTTGCCTACTACATTGAAGTCCTTCCAGCCACTATTCTGTTCCTCAGAGTACACTGTCCTCTTGTCTTATGACCTCTGAACTACCTGCCTAAAGCGTTCTTTCTTTCCTTGCTTGCCACATAGCTAGCCATCCCTTTCATTCAATTCCAAGATTAAATGTTAACTTGTAAAAGAAGCTCTTCCATGACCTCCAAATCTAAAGAAGCCATTTAGTCTCCACAAAACACCTGACTTTGATCTTCTGCCCAGCTCTTATCTCTATCAGATGTTTTTCTTGCTTATTTGTTTATTGCCTGGGTTCTCTAAGTAGACTGAAAGCCAAAGATTGTTTTACCTCTCTATCACTAATGTCTAGCAGAGAACAGGTACACACCAGTATTTGACTATAGTCTCATATAAAACATACACTCCAGTAATTGCAAAATTCAACACCTGACTCTACAATTTATTTAAAATTTCTATTTTCTTGCTTTATTGGAACTTTCCAATTTTCAACTATAATTCAGCCCCATTATTGGCAATTAACTTTCTTCTCAGGACCACCTGTCACTATGAGTTCTCACTATCTCATAAAGGGTTATAATCAACAAGATGAAACGGTGAGGAAGGCCGCCCTGAGTTACAAACATCCAGAGTCAGTAAGCAACACTTACTGTTGCTGTGTATGGTCTACTCTGTTCTGACTCACAGTGACTCGGTGGGACAGAGCAGCACTGCCCTACGGGGTTTCCTAAGCCACCATCTTTACAGGAGCAGGTCGCCAGGTCTCTTCTCCCACAGAGCAGCTGGTGAGTTCAAACTGCCAACGTTGCCGTTAGCGGCCCAGCTCTTAAACACTGTTTACAACCATGGTACCTTAAGCAACACCTAACACCTAAGAATTCCCATATCAATTGCCTATCTATGAAGTGAAGAAAAGAAAAGGACTATAAAGTGCTTTATAAAACATGCCACTGCTGGCAAAACAGTCAAGGAAGAAGACAAAAACATTTACTTTCTAATATACAAAAAAACTCCTCAATAACAGTGACTATGAACAACGAAACAAACTGGAAGGCTGAGGTAACAGAAAAGTATTTTTCACTATATGTGCTTATTGTTTTTAAACCATAAATATACAAGATTACTGAAAGAAACTGACTAATTATGAACTGAAAATCTAGACAGTTCTGATGCATATGAAGCATCATCTATCTTTTTATATAATCTCAAAAAAGTCACATTACACCAGTGTTTAATGCAGCATTATTCACAGTAGCCAAAAGGTGGAAACAATCAAAGTGTCCATCAACAGATGAACAGATAAACAAAACATGGCACAGTCACACAATGGAATATTACTGAGTCATAACAAGAAATAAACTTCTGATACAAGCTATGACATTGGGTGAATCCTGAAAATATTATGGTAAATAAAAGAAGACACAAAAGGACAAATATTGTATGACTCCACTGACTGTGGAAAAAAATTAGTGTACAACATGGTGAATACAACTAACGTCAGTGAACTGCACAGTTAAAAATACTTACATGGCAAATGTTTTGTTATACACATTTTGCCACAATAAAATCTTTTAAAAGTGACAAAATGAGTTAGCAATTACAGTTGTTGCACAAATTCCTTTAATCCTACAAACATGCCCAATTTTATAACCAAAATGACAAACTGTAACTTCCTATAAAATCTCTTTTGCAATTCAACTTGTAAGGAATAAATTTATCATTAATGTTTTAATTAATTTTAACTGTACATTATTTGAAAAATAGTAATAAACATTCAGTAAGCCATGAGATTAAGTACACTGTTTCTTTTTAAAAACAAATACCAAGTACCTTTTGGTAACCTTCTAATATTTTTTTAAAGTCAAAAAGTAATCTACACCTCAGGTCTTCACCACAAAAAAATTAAAGAGAGACCCTTTCATCATCTACTTACCGGTGCCATCTCCATGTTATTAATCTGGGCCTCATGGAAGCCTCCATCTGACATAACTTCTTCGGTTTCTTCTTCTGCTGTAGCAACATTTCTTCGCTTGAATAACTGGGGGGAGCAGAGATGGGGAGAAAAACGTCATTCTAACACAAGAGAATTTAACATCTAACCATTAGATACTCCTAAAAAAGACAACACAGCTAGAACTCTGAAAATTGTTTTCAGAAAATTTTAGAGCTTGTGTTTTCTTCAACCATTTCTGATTAGAGACTATTTTGTATTTCTGCAGTCTTATAATCTAAAATTACTAATTATAACACTATGCTCTTACCACATTTGAGGAGATATAACTTTCTAAATGGCATAAAAAAGTGCTAAGGTTAAACAAGGAGGATAGACCGTGCTTGTTCGTTTCCCTCCTCTCCGTATCATCAAGAAGAATCATGATAACAATGACGTCAGCATGACTTAATACTCCACTCCTAACTGAAGGAGAGTGGACTGAAGCTTCCTAGCAACATTCCCAACTTACTCACCAACCAGTGATAACATACATCCACTGCATGAACATTACTTTTTCAACATCCATTAATCTCACAGGGCTAAAACACAGCTCTCTCCAAAGGCAGCCCATTAAAATACCTTGCATTACATCCTCAAGACACCTGGCCAGTACTTTCACATTCAACCATAATTTTCCCGAATCTTATGCAACTCCAAAAGACAGACAAAATGCATAAAATAATAAGTACTGCCACTGGACTACAAGCAGCACAGGAAAACAATCTTTGACAGAAAAAGGAAACAAGATCAGCCTGCGACTGTCTCAGATCACTACCTGGTCTGGGTTTCCAGGCTATAGCCTAGGGCAGAGGAACTGAAACAGAGCCTAGAGATGTCTCTGTGCTGAGGAGACAGAGTCCAGAACTGCAGAAACCTAGAATTCATGAGCAGAATAATAAAAGAGAAGTGATCTACACAGAGAAAGCAGTAAAGGTCTGAAGAGGATTCCCCTTTAGTCTTCAGCTAATACTGATCAACATATGAGTATAAGACTCAAATGTGGGAAAGGAACAACCTCCAAAGAGCATACAGAACAACTACCGGTGGTCACACTGTTTCCAGACTAGTTCATATTCACACGAGCTTCAGTAGAAAGATATTCTATTATGTGGGACATTGAGTAGAACACTCAAGTAGGATACTAACTCAGCTGTTGTTGCTGTTAAGTGCTGTTAAGTTTGATTCACAGCAACCCCATGGGACAGAGTGGAACTGCCCATAAGGTTTTCTAGACTATTTATGGAAACAATAGTGGCATAGTGGTTAGGAGACACATGGCTGCTAACCAGCAGTTCAAGTCCACTGGGCACTCCTTGGGAACTGTATAAGGAAGGTCTAATCAGCCTATAGGGTTACTGAAAGTCAGAATCAACTCAATCAGTAGCAGGGCTTTTTTTTTGTTTGCTCATTTAATCTTATGGAGCAGACTGTAAAGGTTTTCTCCAACAGAGCCACTGGGTAGATTCAGACTACAGCTAAACAGCCCTACACTAAAGTTTCACACTAAATAAAGGTCTAGACCAACAAAGCCTAAATCGAGCTGCAACAGGATCAATCTAGTTTCGAGTAACTACATCCTATAACAAGTTCAAGGTTGTATGTATTAATAAAAATTTTACATATCCAAAGAATATAAAAGCTCTAATGCCAAATGAGGTTAACATCACAATGCCTGGAATTCAATCAACAGGTACCAGACCAGCAAAGAAGCAGAAAAAGACTTCCTATATGAAAAGAGTCATGACAACCCTAGGGGCCAGGGTAGAACTGACCCCCGGCCATGAGTCAGATCCCACTCAACGGCACTTGGCTTGGCTTATAATGAAAAGAAAAATCAACCAAAAGTTATCCAAAAGTGACAATGGTTATAAAATTAGTAAGGAAAGAACATTAAAATCGCTGCAAAAAATCTGTAACACATACTCAAAAGGGTACAAGAAAATAGACCCATGAAAACAAGACTTAAGAAAGACATGAAAAAAGTAAACTGAATGCCTAGAGATGTAAAATACAGTGTCTAAGATGAAAAGTACAATGAATGGGATCAATAGCGAATCAAACAATGCACAAAAAAAGATTAATAAACTTGAGGATATACCAATAGAAGCACTCTAAAAGGCAGGGAAAAAATGCTGGTAAGCTGTGTACAGACTATCACTGAGCTGTGGGACATCAAGTAGCCTAAGGCACCTGCATTAAAACACCAGTTACAGTGGCAGAAATGTATCTGGAAAACAAATGGCCAAATTTTTCCAAATTTGAAAACTACACCCATAAATTCAAAACCTCAAACAACAGCCCACACCGCCACCCCTGCAGTAGTGCCATAAAGGCACATCAACAGTTACAATGCTTAAAACCAGTGATAAAGAAGACTATCTTAAAGCAGTCACAGGGGAAAAGATATCTTACACAGAGAGGGAGAAAAGGTAAAAATGACAGTAGAGTTCCCATTAGCAAACATTAGGAAAGAGCAATTAAACATATTGTAAATAATAAAAGAAAAAAAACTGTTAAAAACAAAGGTGAGACAGTTTTGCCTTTTCCTTTAAGCTTACATAAGCTGAAAGAATTCATTAACAGCTCTGTAAGAAAATGATAAAACAAGTTCTTAAAACAGAAAGAAAATGATACCAGATGAAACTATATAGCTACAATAAGGAATAAAAGACACCAAAAATGGTTGTTTAAAAAAAAGTCTTTAAAAGACAGGTGACAACTTACAGTGAGCTGGTTATAATTAAAAAGGTAGACAACAAGTATCGGCAAAGATACAGAAAACTCATACATGGTGAGAATGTATGATGGAGCAGTCTCTTTGGAACACAGTTTGGTAATTCCTCAAAATGTTAATTACAAAGTTATCACACAATCCAAAAATTCCATTTTTGGGATAATTCTCTTGGCTTTATACCTGAGAGAACGAAAATGGAAGCATATGTCCACACAAAAACTTGTACATGTTTACTGAGGCATTATATATTTATAATAGCCCAAAAAGTGTGAACAACCTCAATGACCATCTATTGGACATCAACAAAAGTGGTATATTCACATAACGGAATGTTATCTGGTAACAAAAAGCAAAGTGCTGATATATGCTACAATATGAATGAATTTTAAAAGTATTTGCTAAGTAAAAGAAGCCAAACACAAACCACCACATATTCTATAATTTTATTTATATGAAATGTCCGGAACAGGCAAACACAGAGAAGACAGGAAGCAGATTAGATCTAGGATAGGGGAAATGGGGACTCACTGCTATGGCACGGGGGAGGAGGGGATGATAAAAAGTTCTAAGAACTTTGAAGTGGTAATCACTAAATCAGTACTATTTACAACAGCCCTCAAGAAGATAAATCCTTAGGAATAAATTTAGCCAGAGATGTAAAAGACTTACACAAAACTCAAGATACTACTGCAGCAAATCAAAAGAGATCTATGTAACAGGAAAAACATACTCTGCTCATGGAAAGGAAAACTCAACATTATGAAAATGTCTCCTCTACCAAAGCAACCTACAGATAAAATGTAATCCCAATGTAAATTCCAATGGTATTTTTTAATGAGATAGAGAAACAAATTACCAACTTCATACGGGAAAGGAAGAGGCCTAACATAAGTAACAGATTCCTGAAGAAGAACAAAGTAGGAGGCTTCACACTATCTGATTTTAGAACCTATTATACTGGTATGGTAGTCAAAATAGCCTGGTACTGGTACAATAACAGATACACCAATCAATAGATCAATAAAATATAATTGAGATTGAGATATAAATTTATCCACCTATAAGCAGCTAATATTTCACAAAGGTCCAAAGTTCATTAAATTGGGAAAAGACAGTATAACAAATGGTGCTAGTATAACTGATATCCATCTGTAAAAAAAATGAAACAAGACCCATACATCAGACCATGCAGAAAAACTGACTCAAAATGGATCAAAGACCTAAATATAAAATCTAAAACGATAAAGATTATGCAAGAAAAAACAGGGACAATGCCAGGAGCCTTAATACATGGCATAAACACAACACAAAACATTACTAACAATGCACAAAAACCAGAAGAGAAACTAGGTAACCAGGAGCTCCTAAAAATCACTTACACTCATCCAAAGACTTCACCAAAAGAGCAAAAAGAGAACCTACAAACTGGGAAAGAAGTTTTCGCTAAGACAAAGCTCATCAGGATTGCTGCAAAACACAAAAGACAAACAGCCCAATTTAAAAACAGGCCAAGGATATGAACAGGCACTTCACCAAAGATGACATTCAGGCAGTTAACAAATACATGAAGAAATGTCCATGATCACCAGCCATTAGAAAAATGACAATCAAAATTACAATGATACACCATCTCACCCCCATAAAGCTAGAGTTAATCCAAAAAACACAAAATAATAAACGTTGAAGAGGTTGTGAAGAGACTGAAAACCTACACACTGCTGGTGCAACAGTACAACCACTTTGGAAATAGATTTGGCCCTTTCTTAAAAAGCTAGAAATAGACATGCCGTATGATCCAGCTTATACCCTAAAGAAGTAGGAGCCATCATACAAATAGACATAGGCACATCCACATGCACTGCAACACTTTTCACAACAGCAAAAACATGGAAAAAATTAAGTGTGCATCAGAGAACAAATCGATAAATTACAATACATTCATATATTCACACAAAGGAATGATACTATGCAACAATGAACATGAAGGAACCTGGAAGGCATTATACTAAATAAAACTGTTCAGAAAAGGACAAACCTGTAAGAACTCAAAGGTTTAAACAGAAAAGAAAACATTTATTAATGGTTGGGGGGGACAGGTTATTTACTAAACTAGATAGCAAGAATTATTTTTTGTGAAGGAAGAACACACGATGTGAGGGAAGTCAACACAACTGGACTAAATGAAAAGCTAAGAAGTTTCCTGAACACAACTGAATACTCTGAGGAACCGAGTAGCAAGGACAGAGGTCTGGGGACCATGGTGTCAGGGAATATCTAGGCCACCTGTCATAACCAAGTTTTTTTAAAAAAATGTGCTGCATCCCACTTTGGTGAGTCGCATTTGGGGTCCCAACCCATTTGGAAGAAAGGAGAATGAACACCAAAGATACGAGAACATGAGGCCATGACACACAGAGGGTTACAAAAACCAGAGACCCTCCATCAGCCCGAGATCAAAAGAACTAGATGGTGCTCAGCTACCTCCATGACTGCCCTAACAGAGAGCATAGCAGACAGTCCCTGACGTTGCAGGAGAAAGAGGAGTGCAGAACTCACATTCTAGTCAAAAGACCACATTTAATGGTCTCAGACTGAAGGGACCCTAGAAGACATGGCTTCCGGACTCCTGTTAGCCCAGAACTGAAACCACTGCCAAAGCCAACCCTTCAGACATTAGACTGCACGCTAAGATATAGAACGATACTGGTGAAGACAGTGTTTCTTAGCTCCAGCAGATACATAAAACTAAATGGGCAGCTCCTGTCCAGAGGCAGTATTAGAGGGCAAAAGGGACAGTAGCTAGTTGAAGGGACACAGGAAATCTCAAGTGGAAAGAAAGAATATGCTGTCACATTACGGGGATCCTACTAAGGTCATGTAACAACATGTGCATAAATTTTTGTATGGGAAAACTAACAACCATAAACTTTCATTTACAGCACAAGAAAAAAAAACATTCTCTATAGCAACAGTCACTTAAGCACTGTATCTTTAAATTTCTTTCCCAAAAGGGATGAGCTATTTGTCATAAGCATTTTTGGAAGGGGGAGCATCTTTGGAAGTGAAAATCTGTTCCCAGTACTTCTCTATGTGTTCTCAGGCTAAAAAATATTTAAAAAATCACTGTCCTAAATGTCCTTGTAAGTAACACATAATTATTTAGCGGGGAGATGACATCAGTTCATTTTTCTTTAAAAAAAATCACAAAAGAAAGTAATGTAAAGACAGACATACAGACATGAAGCAAGGTTGGCAAAATACTAATACTGACAACTGCTGAATCCAAAGGATGGACTACACAGTTCATTCTGCACAGTTCATTATTTATTTTGTATATGTTTAAAATTTTTCAAATTAAAGTTTATAAAGTTAACATTTTACTACTCATTTAAGAATTAATCAACCAATGTGTGTGAAATCTTAAGGAAGTTGCAACTTCAGAAAAATTTAAAAAGACTGAAAACAAAGAGGCCAATATGTTACACAGTACCTATACTGAAATACTGGGAACCTGAAATAATTTCCCAGTTCTTTTATTCTACTTTTCAGTACCTCCATCATTACCACCACATCTGGCCAAAAGAAGTACTGAATTTATACTGGAAATTGTGTATACAATACAGTTTGTTTGAAAAATTATTAAAGTTGGTTTCCAGTTTGAAAGTTCTTAAATCAGTGAAGACCAATATCTTACCTGCTCTTCTCTTTTTTGCTTGCGTAACTGAAGTCCTTCTTCCTCCCTCCTCCTGCGCATCTCATCAGGATTCAATGACTTGTTCTTGTAACTTTTCAGGCGAAAGTTCTCTTTTCCTGGGGTGGTCATGGTTTCTACAATGTTAAGGGAGGGTTTATAAACAGAGGAGCTTAACTCTAGAGAGCTGCTGTTCTAAACCAGACTTAGTACTGCAAATGTATACATGCTGAGATCCTGACTCCAAGAATGGTTACATTTTTATCTAAGGACTTTAAAAAACAGAAAGGTTGCTGGCCTTTCAACTCTGGCTCAGAGCAAACACTGGGATGGAGCAGGCAGAACACTGCGCCATAGGGTTTCCAAGGAGCAGCTGGTGGATTTGAACAGCCAGCCTTTGGTTAGCAGCCAAATACTTAAACCACTGATGCCACCAGGGCTCCACTTACTGATTTTATTGAGACACAATTCACATACTATATAGTTCACCCATTTGAAGTGTGCCATTCAACAGTTGTCAACATACTCAGAGACAAGTGCAACACATTCAACTTTAGAACGTTTTCATCTGCTCAAAAAGAAACCCCACACCTTTTGGCTATCACCTCCTTATCTGTCCATAGCCCCATCTTCCCTAACAATCACCAATCTACTTTCTGTCTCTACAGATTTGCCTGTTCTGGACATATTTCACAGAACAGAAACTGAACTCTGAAACATGTGGCCTTTCCTGTCTAGCTTCTTTCAGTTCTTTCACGTTTCATCTATATTACATCACGTATCAATACTTCATTCCTCTTCATGATAAAGCAGTATTTCACTGTGTGTATATAACGAATTTTTTCATTCATTCATTCATCATGTTAATGGACATTTGGGTTGTTTCCACTTTGGACTACTATAAATAATGATGCTGTAAACACCTGTGAACAAGCTTTTGTGTGGACATGTTTCCACTTCTGTTGGATATATATTTAGGGGTGAAACTTCTGGGTCATATAGTAATTTCATGTTTAATCATTTGAGGAACCGCTAGACTGTTTTCTGAAGCGACTGTACCATTTTACCATTCCCATCGGCCTTGCATGAGGGCTGCAATTACTCCACATTCTCATCACCACTTCGTATTTGTTCTTACTTTTTGATTCTAGTCATCCTAGTGGGTGTGAAGTGGTTATCTCAACGTGGTTTTCACATGCATTTCCTTAATACTAATGCAGGTAAGTATCTTCATCTGTTTTTTGGTCATTTATATATCTACCTTCCATAAATAAATGGTCTTCCAATAAGGAAGTTCTATTATTGATACCTCAAGGCAGTGTTATTTGTGAAGCTATAATGGCCACACTGGTCATGCTTTTCTGATTAGTCTTGACAGTCGTGAAAAGTTACACAATTCCACAATATGTAGAAATTGAGTTTATTATCAAAATACGTGTTCCATTTGTCAAACATTCCATGCGTTACATGAAATTTATGATGCACATAATTGTCCCACCGAAAGAACGTTCAACGTCTAATTAGGAGATCTGAGACAATCAGGTCTGTTACTCATCAAACAACTGTGACTCAACAACCCAAACACTCCAAGGAAAACACAGCCACTGCTTGTCAGAGTGTACACAAGAATCCATCCCAATCAACTTCTCATCAAGCACAAGAACTGGGCCTTTTGTCGACCACAGTTTGGCAGATTTTGCATCTGGACTTGAAGCTTTACCCTTAAAAAATTGTTTTAACTCAAGAACTGAAGTCCAACAACCATAGATTGCACCATACATTTGCTGATTCGGCTCTGGGACAACTGGAAGTTGACCCTGCTTTTGGCCAATCATCTTCAGTAATAAGGACCATTTCTTGATGAGTGGTTCTGTTAACAAAGCTGTCCCATCTGGAGTAGTAACAATCTGATGGAGATTCAAGAACGTCCACTTTAGTCAAAAACAGTTCCATTCTGGTGTGGATTTGGGTTCAGTGGAATCACTGGCCCTTGTTTTTTCCAAGATGAATGAGGAGAGGCTGTGACTGCCAATGGCAAAAGATACCAGGCTATGATAACTGATTCTTTTTGGCCTCATTTTGAAGTTGCTGGAGAAGCCATTTACCTGAAGTTCTTTTCCACACATAATGCCATCAAAGGTACTTCAAAATGGTAAAACTGCATCATTTACACAACTTGTTTTATTCAACTGCCAAAGGACATCCTTATTGGAAGACCCTTTATCTATTTAGATCCTTTGTCCATTTTTTAAATGGGTTGTCTTCTTATAGCCTTGATTAGGTCTTTGATCCATTCTGAATTATCTTTTTCTATATGGTTAGTTTTGAGTATTTGCATAGGATCCAACTGCATTATTTTACATGTGATGATCAACATGTCCAGGAGCTCTAGGGGCACAGTGTAAGGGTTTCCCTGGCAACCAAACGACCAGCAGCTCGAATCCACCAGCCATTCCTTGAGTAGTTCTACCCTGTCCTGCAGGGTTGCTGTGAGTCAGAACTGACTCAACTATAATTGAGTTTGGGTTTTTATCAACATGTCCAAGCACCCTTTTTTGAAATGACTCTTCTTTTCCTGTTTATTAGTAGTGGCATCCTAGGACGAAATCCTTGACTATGCCAGGTATGACAATGACGTTCATGAACTTGCCACGTGTGCTTACACTGAAAGCACTGTAAAGACAACTCAGTAAGGTTTCACAACCTTGGTATACCAGTGTCACACAGCTGTTTGTGTCAACATGTGATGGTGTCTTGCTGACTGGCATTCATTATTGTTATTGCATATTTTTGTGTGCCATCACGAGAATCGGAGCTTGAATTAGAGCAACACATATTAAATTTCTTGTTAAACTTGGCAAGAGTAAAATGAAATCAGGGCCATGTTAGTTCAAGTTTATGGAGATAATGCCACAAAGGAAATGGTAGTATACAACTGGATTCACATTTTTCTGTGTGGAGAGAAAGCATCACTGATGAAGATAGGTCAGGGTGGCTAGCAATGAGCAGAACTGATGAAAACATGCAAAAACTCATCAAATTGTGCATTAGAGTCATCAGTTGACTGGGAGATGCACAGCAGACCAAGTAAACACTGATACAGAACCAATCACGAATATGTTAAAACTGCAAATCTTGGCATGAGAAAGGTGTGTGCAAAAATGGTCCCTCCTCACCAATGAACAAAAGCAAAGGGAAGTCAAAGTTTGCCAAGACCTTCTGGAGAGGCAAGATTATGTTTTGGGCCATGTTATCACCAGTGATGAAACACAGGTATACCAATATTACTCTGAAACATAGTGTCTGAGTGTATAATGGAAGAGAGCCAATTCTACACAACCCAAAAAGTTCTGTCAGTCCATCAAGGGTCAAAATGATGTTGCTACTCTTTTGATATCGGAGGGATTGTTCACTATGAACTTGTACCAAATGGACAGTTAACCAAGTTCACTATTTGGAAGAGCTGAAAAGGCCACATGAAAAACTTAAGATGAAAATGAACTTTTCACCAACAACTCAAGGCTCTTGCATCAAAAAGCACCAGCTCCCACGGAACTGTGTGTGAGGGAGTTTTTAGTCAGTAAATAAATAACTGTATTGAAACACCCCCCCCACTCAACCGATTTGGCCCCCAATGACTTTTTTCTTTATCCAAAGATAAAAGGAACATTGAAAGAAGGAGATTTTTGACAACATTCAGGACATCAAGATTAATATGATGACAGCCATTCCAGAAAGAGTTCCAAAACTGCTTTGAAGGGTGGACTAGGCACTGGCGTCAGTGCATAGATTCCCATGGGGAGTACTTCAAAGGTGACCATAGTGGTATTCAGCAATGAAGTTATGTAGTACTTTTTCTAGGATAAGTTCCCGAACTTAAATGGCAGACCTCATATATCCACTGTGATTGTCAATCAGTGACTCTATAAAAATAAAAATGTTCCACAGAGTTTCCAAGGAGTAGCTGATGGATTCAATCTGCTGACCTTTCAGTTAGCAACCATGGTTCTTAACCACTGTGCCACTAACTGACTACAGAGACATGGTTTTATTTTTGGACTCTCAATTCCATTCCCCCGATCTATATGTCAACCACACTCTTGATTACCACTTGTATATTTTGAAATCAGCAAGTTCATCCTTTGTCCATCCTTTTTTAAAACTATTTTGACTATTCTGGGTCCCTTCAAATTCCATATGAACATTACAACCAGCTTGTCAATTTCTATAAGGAAGCCAGCTGGAATTTCTGAATCTGCACAGACTCAGGTCAACTTTCGGAATATTTGGGAAATTTCTGAATCTGCACATATGGTAGATCAATTTGGGGAATACCAGCATCTTAATATCATTGTCTTTCGAATCATGAACATGAGATGTTTCCACTCACCTAAATCTTAACTTTTTAAATAATGTTTTCTAATTTTGCAAGTATAAGTTTTGCACTTCTTTTGTTAAATTTGGCCCTAAGCATTTTATTTTTTCAATACTGTTGTAAATAGAATTTTCTTAAATTTTCAAAGTGTTCATACCTTTGTGTAGAAATAGAATTGATTTTTTAATACTTGTTTTCTTTACACAACCTTAATCTTCCTGAATTTATCAGTTGCTTTTTTTTTGTGAATCCCTTAGAATTTTCTATACACAAGATCACATCACTTGTGAATACAGTTACTTCTTCCTCTCCAGTATGGATGCCATTTATTTCTTTGTCTTGACTAACTGCACTGGTCAGAATCTCCAAAGCTATGTTGAACAGAACAGTGAACATCTTTGTGTCATTCTTTATCTTAAGGGGGAGGTATCTAGTTTTCATCATTAAATAAAAAGTTAGCTGTGATATTTTCAAAGATCTCCTTCGTCAGGCTGAGAAAGTTCTCTTGTATTACTAGTTAATATTTTTATCATGGAAAGGTGTTTAGTTTTATCCATTCTTCTTCTGCGTCTATTGAGATGACTACACTTTTAAAAATAAATAGACTGATATGACGTATTAAAACTTTCAACTGTCATACCAACCTTGCATTTCTGTGATAAGCTTCACTTGGGCATGGTACCTAATTCTTTCTGTATGTTGCTGGATTTGGTTTGTTAGCATTTTGTTGGGGAATCTCTGTCCATATTCATAAAAAAATAGTGCTCTGCAATTTTCTTGTGATGTCTACATCTCCTTTCGGCATCCAAGTATTGTGGACTTCAGAGAATGAGCTGGGAAGTGTTCCTGTATCATCTCTGCTTTGGAAGAATTTATGAAGAACCAGTATTAACTCTGTAAATGTTTGGTAGAATTGAGCAGTAAAGATGTCTAGGCCTGGGCTTTCCTTTGTGGGTAGTTTTTGAAATTACTCATCCAATTACATCACTTGTAAATGTAATCAGACTAGATCTTCTTTCTTCTTGAGTCATTTTGTGTCTTTCTAGGTATTTGCCCATTTCACTTACAGTATCAAATTTATGAGCATACAAATTTTCAGTGTAATTCTTCACAGTCTTTTTTATATATGTACAAAGTTGGTAGTTCATGTCCCTTCTTTCATACCTGATTCTAACAATCTGAATCTTCTTTTTTTTGTGGATCAATCCAGTTCAAGGTTTGTCAATTCTGTTGATCTTTTCAAGGAAGCCAGTTTTGGTATAACTGGTTTTCTCTCGTTTCTATCCTCAATTTCATTAATTTCTGCTTCTTATATTACTATTTTCCTTCCTTCTACTTAAAGTTTAGTATGCTCTTCTTTATTCAATAATTTAAAGTGGAAAGTTACTCATTTGAGATCTTCTTTATTAGTATAGGCATTTACAGCTATAAATTTCCTTCTGAACACTACTTCAACTGTATCCTGTAAATTTTGCTATGTTGTACCTTCATTTTCATTTATCTTGAGTTATTCCCTTCTCTTCTGATCTGTTCTTTGCCCCACTACTGGGTGCTCAGCAGCATCCTGTTCATTTTCTACATTATTTGTGAATTTCCCCCAGGTTTTTTTTTTTTTTCATGTTATTGATTTCTACTTTCATTTTATTGTGATGAGAGAATATACATGACTTCTATCCTTTTAAAAAAAATTCTAAGTTTGCTTTATGGCCTAGCATATGGTACACTCTGGAAAATGCTCCATGTGTGCCCGAGAATAATGTATACCTGTTGCAGTTGAGTGGAATATTCTAGAGATTGTTAGTTCTACCTGATTTACAGGGTTAAGTCTTTCATTTATTTTCTTGTTGATCTTGTATCTAGCTGTACATCAAAAATGAGGTACTGAAGTCTCCATATATTATTGTTAAATTGTTCAATTCTCTCCTCATTTTTATCATCCTCTGCTTTGTGTATTTTGACATTGTTATCAGGTACATGTACGTTTATAACTGCTGTATCTTGCCAACAGATTAAAGAGTTTACTTTATAAAGTGCCTTTATCTGTAGTAGCATTTTTTTGTTTTGCTTTAAAGTCTATTTTGTCTGCTATTAGCATATCCACTCCAGCTTTATATAGTTGCTGTTTGCATGGTTGTTCTTATTCTAATCTTTTTTCCAAGCTATTTCTATGTTTGGTCTAAAACTTGCCTCATCAACAACATATCATTACACCTTTTTTTTTAATCAGTCTAATCCACTCATGCTTAATATTAATTACTTCTATAGCTAGATTTAAAACTGCCATTTTACTTTTAGTTTTTTATGTACCTAACTTTTTGTCCTTTTCTTCATCCTTTACTGCTTTTACACTGGATGTTTTCCACTGATGTAAACGTCTTTACTGATTTTTGGATTATGTGTTTTACTTTTTAAGCTATATTCAGTGGTTGCTCTAGAGCTTTCCAAATACATCTTAGCCTGCTGGAATTGAGTTCACATTTATACTAGCTGTATTCCAATAACATATGAAGATGTTACTTCTACATAGTTATATTCCCTTTTACCTTTTGGGGGGTATTATTGTTATATATATTACATCTATTGTTACAAACCGTATAATATGCTGTTATAATTACTACTTCACCATATCTGTCACTGCTACAGTCCAATACTGCTTTGCTCCCACCCACTTCCTTTATGCTATTATTAGAAGATACTATATTACATTCCCACAGGTTACAAAAACAGCAATACCTTGTATACATATTCTAAACAACTCCTTTCTACATGACTGAAGAACAAAAAATGCACACTTATATTCTCTTTTATGATTACTGTTGTTAGGTGCCATTCAAGTTGATTTTGATTCACAGTGACTCCCATCAACACAGCAGAACTGCCCCACTGAGTTTTCCTGGCTGTAATCCTGACAGAAGCAGATCAGTAAGTCTTCCCTTTACAGATAAAACCACAGGGTCAAGCTACCAAACTTGCAGTTAGCAGCTGAGTGTTTAACCGTTTTCCAGTGTTCTTTGTTTTTTCCTGCGAATTAAAGTTACTACCAGCCATCACGTGCGTTCAGCCCAAAAAATTTCTTTAGCATTTCCTGTAATGCAGATTTGCTAACAACAACATATTCTGGTTTTGTTTATTTGGAAATATCTTTTTTCTCTGCATTTTTGGAAGATGGCTTTGCTGGATACATGAGCATTTTTATTCTTTAAGCACTTTGAATATGATGTCTGACGATGAAATCTGCAAACTCATCCTAGAAAAAGTGCTACATACCTCACTGCTGAGTATCACTGCAGTCACCTTTGAAGTACTCCTTGTGGAAAGCTTTGTACTGACACCAGTGCCTAGTCCACCCTTTGAAGCAATTCTGGAATTCATTTCCTGGAATGGTCATCGGAGCTGTCATCTTACTACCTGTGATGTCCTGACTGCCATCAAAATGTCTTCCTTTCAATACTCCCTTTATCTTTGGGTAAAGTAAAAAGTCACTGGGGGCTAGATCAGGTGCTTAGAGAGGGTATTCCAAACAGTTATTTGTTTACCAGCTAAAAACTCCCTCACAGACAACTATACAGTTGAGTTTGTGAACTTGCCACTGTGCCACCGGGTACAATGGCCATTCCAGAAAGAGTTTCAAAGTTGCTCTGAAGGGTGGACTAGGTGCTGGCATCGGTATACTGCTTCCCAAGAGGAGTACTTCATTGGTGACTGTACTGACATTCAAATAAGGTATGACGCCCTTAGAACACAAAGTTTGCAGACTTAATTGTCAAATCTCATAAACATAGTGCAATCCCAAACCAAATTCCAATGGTGTTTTTAAATGACATGGAGCAACTAATCAATTCAGCATGTAAAAGGACGCAGAGGCGGATAAGCAAAGCATTCCTGAATAAGAACAAAGTGGGAGGCTTCATACTACCTGACTTTAGAACCTTTATACTGCTACTGTGGCCAAAACAGGCTGGTACATACAACAGACCTACAGACCAATGGAACACAACTAAGAATCCAGACATAAAATCATATACCTATACACAGTTGATATTTGATAAAAAACCAAATTCCATAAACTGGGGGATGGACAGTCTCTTTAACAAATGGCACTGGCATAACTGGCTACCTATCCGCAAAAACAAAACAAAACAAAAATCACACAAGACCCATACTTCTCACCATGCACAAAAACTAACTCAAAATGGATCCAAGACCTACACATCAAATTTAAAACAATCATGGAAGAAAAAATAGGGCTAACATAAAGAACCCTAATACCTGGCACGGCAGATTACAAAACATTAACAACAATGCATAAACACCAGAAAATAGGTAATGGGGAACTCTTAGAAATCAAACCCTCAAGCATTCACCCAGAGACTACCAAAAGAGTGAAAAGGCAACCTACAGACTGGGGAAAACGTTTTGGCTATGACAAATTCAATCAGTGACTAATTTCTATAATCTACAAGATACTACAAAACCTCGACAACAAAAATACAAATAATCCAATTAAGAAATAGGCAAAGGCTATATAAAGACACTTCACCAAAGACATGTAAGAAGCTAAAAGATATATCAGAAAACATTCACGAATTATTAGCCATTAGAGAAATGCAAATTAAAGCTACAATGATACCACCTCACCCCAATACGCCTGACATTAATCCACAAAACACAAAATAATAAATACTGGAGAGACTGTAGAGAGATGGGAACACTTACACACAGGTGGCAGGAATGTCAAATGGTACAACCACTTCTGAAACTGGAAAGAGCACTCACGCGTATGCATATGCATATACGTGTGTGTGCACAGACATACATACATATATAAAAATAGAGTACATAGCAAAGCGGAGTCTTGTCATCAACATAAGTTAAAACTGGCTACACCATGAATTAGCTAAACTATTACAGCACAAAATGGCTGTATTGAAGCTAAGTAAGATGGTGAGAAAATACATGGTCACGGCAAAGATGAGAAAAACAACTGCCAGATGGACATGGCCACACATGGTCAGAGAAACGATAAAGACCATAACCCATCAGGAAGGCGTCAACAACTTGAGGTACCAGAAGATAAGAACCTCTGGACTGGGCGATAGCAACCAGAACCAAGTAAACAACTTGGCTTAAAAATCCAGCACTCTGGATCTGGGGCACGCAGGCTCTGAGAGTCTGTGCTGGCCAGTCTGCTGTGCTGTGAACTTATCCTGAGGCTTGTTCACCCTCAACCACTTCATCTGGAAGGCCTGGTTCCAGTGACTGTGACTGTGTTGGTACCCGAGCCTCAGCTGTGTTCCTCTCAGCCTTAGCCCCGGGACATCTTGTCATCATAAAAGTCTACTCTGGATTCTCCAGAGGTCAGAACAGTGAGAGCACAGTCCAATCCTTAAATTCCTTGGAGTGAAGCCCGCATTTAGGGAAGTGAGTGTGTTGACATACTAATGTTATGACATGACCGCTGCAGTCCCTGTGGGACCCGGTAGAACCTGTGGGAGTTTTAACTAATGCAAATGAGAGTTCCCAACTAATGTAAGTGCAGATAAGAGTCCTTCAAGTAATGTGAGTAAGAGCGCTTTGTGTCCCCCTGCTAGCACTTCCCTCTCCTTTGCTTAACCATGTGTGGTGTGATTAAACAAAGCATATTACTGACCTCAAACCTTACTAGTTACTTATTTTCCTCTATTATCCAGCAATCTCATTTCTCAGAATACATCCTAAAGTAGTATAAGCTGCCACACAAACAGATACATGCACACCAATGTTCATCATAGCACTGTTCACAATAACATACAAACAGAATCAGCTTAGACGTCCACCAACGGAACAAACTATGGTATATTCACACAATGGAATATTAAATGGAACGATAAAGAACAATGAGGAATTTGGGAGACATCTCATGAAATGGAAGAATCTGTAAAGCATTATGCTAAGCGAAATTAATCAATTGCAAAAGGACAAACAGTGTACGAGACCACTATTAGGATTCAACAATTGGCTTAAACAGAGGAAAACATTTTCTGATTTTTATAAGGGGGGATGGGAGGAAGGGGGTATTCACCTAGTAGAAAACTAGTAAGATTTTAGGTGAAGGGAGAGACAACACATGGCAGATGAGAAAACCAAACCAAACGCAGTGCTTTTGAGTCAATTTCGACTCACAGTGACTCTACATAGAGAACTGTTCCACAGCTTCCAAGGAGCACCTGGAGGACTCAAACTGCTGATCTTTTGGTTAGTAGACCCAGCACTTAACCACTATGCCACCAGGGTTTCCTCCTAGCAGAGAAGTCAGCACAAATGGACTAAACAGAAAACTTAGACACAGTCTACTAAATAAAACCAAACACTTCCAGGGACACAGCACCAGAGTCAAGCATCTTGGTACCACAGCTTGAGGGTACATCTAGGTCAACTGGCATAACAAAATTTTCTAAGAGAATATTCTGCATCTCACTTTGGTGAGTGGTGTCTGGGGTCTTAAAAGCTAGCAAAGTAGCCATCTAAGAAGCACTTATTGTTCTCAACCCACCCAAAGTACAAGAGAAAGATTACCATCAATGACACATGGAAACTGCAAGCACAGGAGACAGGAAGGGCCATGTATACCAGAGACTACATCAACATGAGACCAGATGAACTCACTGGTTTTTGGCCATTACCAAAGACTGCCCTTACAGGGTACTCAATGAAGAATCCCTGACAGAATAAGAAAAACGTGGGATTCAGAACTCAAACTCTAGTAAAAAGACCAGACTTGATGGTCTGGTGGACTGGCAGGTCCCTGGAAGATATAGCCCCTTGACTGTTAGCACTCTTCAGACAAAAACTCAACTGGTATAAAGACATAAAACGACAGTGGTCAAGAAAGTGTCTTGGCTTGGGCACACCTATACACTGAGTAATCGGGCAGCTCCTGTTTGGAGGCAAAAGGGAAAGAGAGAGGGTATCAGAGCTGGTTAAATGGATATGGGAAATGTGGTTTGGAGGTGAGAGGTACGCTGTGTAGGGAGAGCAGCCAGGATCGCATGGCAAAGTGTGTGCAAGTTTTTGCATAAGAAACTGTAATTACAAACTTTCACTTAAAACAAAGTGAAAAAAATTAAAATTTATGAAAAAAAATCCCTCAGAAATTATACACAGAAAAGTGCTGGATTTGAAGTAAGCAGCATTCTGGCTCTGAAACATTCCAATACAACATAATGATAACAGTACTGTAATAACAGTCTAAGATCAAGAACATAAGTTTTAGGTCAAAGAACAGAAAAAGTCTACAGTAATGAGCTGAAGGACTTAGCAGAATGTATTTTTCCTCTCCCATGTTTATAATTTGGCCCTTTAAAAAGAAAATAAATAAAAGCACCATGTCCTCAAAAATCTGAATGTTACCTGGCCTAAGTGACCAAGCAATCTGACAGTGTATGATACTCTGTGATTCCAGTATCCATCTTTCACATAACGCTTGTTTTTGTAATTTTATAAACTGATCTCTTGGTGTATTCTGCATTACTGTTTCCTCTTTGCTACTCTCTCTCTCTCCAAATCTGTAACAAGTATTTTAATATACTATCCAATGGCTGATTGAGCCTAGTAACAGGGCAGGATATAGGTCAAGTGTAACAACAGAGCCAAGAACCACTCAGACTTGTAAGCACGTGGAAGACTGAATCCAGGGTGGAGGTGGAAGGTCAAGTAATTAAAGAAAGGCAATGTTACGAATTCAATGCTGCTTGTATCCTACCAAATGTACCCAACCTCATCTGAGAGATAACTTCCACCTGTTTTCCAACCTGAATTCCAGAGTAAGCCAAGATAACTGAAGGAATCCTTGCCATATCTACCCTGGCTCGGCATCACATCAGTCATACTGCTAGTCAGCTTGTGTGCTGTTCTCTTAGCATTATCTTACTATCTATGGTCTGCTCAACTCTGTTCCCTAGTCACTCTGAGTTCTAAATTATCTTTGTTGTCTTCCAGCACTTTGGTCCTAACTTCTACCATATCATCTCCTCTGCAATTCCTCAATTCTAGCACCATTACTCTTCTGCACACTGTCCACTCTTACCATATGACACATATCTGCTCTACTTCAAATCACTTTGGCTGTGTCATTCCTATGCCAAATACTAGCTCCAACCTCAAGAAAAGCCTGAGTTAACTCACTTGACATGGCAACTTACCTACTTTTTCAGGTCTGTATGTTATTTTCTTCGCCAGTAAGAATTCAACACTCTCAATTCTACTGGCCTAGTTTGGTCCCAATTCCTTCAGCTGGGAAAGAGAGTACAGCAATGGATAAAAATAATGATGGAATCAGAAAATCACCATCAGGCAAGAATCATCAATGGATGCTAAAACTAATTAGCAGTATAGTTACACAGTCTGAAAATAACTCCTCACTACTGATTTCAAAAACTAAATGGTAATTTTACAGTGACAAAGCCTGGCAGAAACCACCTTATCTCACTGATCAGAATGATCATTACCAGTAAAGAGACAAAAAGACATCATGTGTCTTCTGAGGCAATATATTGAGAAGAGTATCCACTGTACTGAGAAGAAAAATCACTTGTGCGATATTCCTGCCAAAACTGCATAAATCTAATAGTGAAGAAACATGAAACTCACCTAAACTGGGCAGTAGTCTACAAAATAATCGGTCTGTATTCTTTCTAAGTGTCAAAGACATGAAAGACTAAGAAAGTGAGGAACTGTTACAGACTAAAGGCGACTAAAGAGACATGGTAAAGCAACAGTTACTTACTCCACTGCTAATCAAAACGCTGGCAGGTCAAACCACTCAGAGCCTTCATGGGAAAAAAGACCCGAGGATTTTCTCCCATTAAGGATTACAGCTTAAGAAACTCTACTGGACTCTGACTCACACTGAAGTTGAAGGACAGAAAAGAACTATCCTGCAGGGTTTCTAAGACTGTTAACTTCACAGAAGATGACTGTCACATCTTTGCTCTGTGGAATAGCTAGTGAGTTCAAACTGCCAACCTTTCAGTTAGCAGGTGAGTGCTTAACCACTGCATCACCAAGGAGCCTTAACTTTTTCACTTACTTCTTTTCATTAAAAGACTAAAGGAAGAAAGCCCAGAGAGGAGGCCTGGCCTACAAAACGTATGTTCAAATTTACTTCTTAGAAGGATGATGTAAAAAAGTCACCAGATTTGAGTCTCAGTTCATTTGTACAACAGAGATGATAGCTCAGCCTCACACGATGAAGAGAAGTAACATGTGAAAGCATACTTCCCAATGCCTAGTCCCTACATAACTTACTTTTATATCTGGGTAATGAAGAAATGTCTATAAATAGCTCTAAGGTTTCAAAAACAGATCTCTTCCAACTAAGGCCACCAGGGACGGCTTCATAGACCATATGATGTTTCAGCTAGGCCAGGAAGGATAGACAGGATTTCAGTGGTTGAGGATGAACACAACAGACCCACAAAAACACAGTGAAGAGTACAAAACAAAGGCACAAAAGTTAGAAAATGCAATTTACGAGGACAATATATTCAGTTTTACTAGGATACTTCTGTTGAACACAACGTTAAGAAGTGCAGGGAGGTGGCTTGCCACCACCAAAGATAGCCATGATGGGGCACACAATGCTGAGTTCCTGCTGCAACACAGCAAAAAGAGGGGTGCAGCTCAAAGGCACTACTAAAAAGACTACAACTGATGGTCCAACGGCCTGGGGGATTCCTTGGGAACATGGTCCCTAGACTCGCTGCTGCCCCTGACCAGAAAACACTACTGAGGTCAACTCTTCAGACAAAAATGGTCTGGACCTGGGGACAAAATGTGACCAAATGGTGTGTGTACTTTATGGCTATATGCATTTACAGGACACTGTCCTACTGGTCTGTTTCTAGATGGGAGAGAAAAGGGTGGAGAGGAGGGGACAGGAGACTGTTAGGAGGATATGACAAGCACAGAATGAAAAGAAGTGTGCTGTCCCTGGGCAAGAGGGCAGAAGGAGCTGCAGACAGGCAGGCATGCAAAATTAATTTGGATTGCATACTTTCACTTAATCACAATTTTAAAAAGTGCAGGGAGGGAGGAACTCCTGGTTTTCTTTTCCTTTCATACTTGTTGTTCAAGTCTTCTATTCAAGAACTCACAGCTGCTTCCAATGAACCATTTCTACAGTCCACACTGTGCATCTGTGCTTTTTTTTTGTCTTAATTATGAAAAGGTTCACTTTTTTTTTTTAATCTAAACAACCTAAGTGTATAAAGAGGAAAACTACAGTGTTTCTCCTCTGTGGTTTCTCCCTCCTCTGGCTGCCAAAAGGTATCCACATCAATTCGATTTCAGAAATTTATATAAGCATACATATATCCTTTTGCTTTTATTGTACATGGATCAGGAGTCCTTGGGTGGCCCAGACAGTTCTGTGCTTGGCTGCTAGCCAAAAGGTTGGCAGTTCACGTCCACTTGTAGGGTATCTTGGATAAAAAGTCTGGTAATCTACTTCTGAAACATCAATTGTTTCAAACCCTATGGAACACTATTCTACTCTGCTGCACTCAGGTCACCATGAATCAGAACTGACTCCATATTGTTTGATTTTGATGACATTATACAGACACTTTTTCACTGTGCCTGAACTTTAATCAACTTTCCGTATCACTGTCTACAGAACTAAATCATGCTGTAACTAATAATGTATTTTACTTTTATACTATCATCAGAGCTGACAGACAAGCTTGTCTCCAATTTTGTATTACCACAATGATAAAACAAATTTTTCATGAATTTATGCATAGTTGTGCAATTATATCCATGAACAAATTTTAACAGTGGGATCTCAAGGTATGTGCACACTTAACCACTTTTGATGGATAATTGGGAAACTACCGTAAAATCTTACACCAATGTACCAGTACACGAGTATACAAGTTCCCCCTACTATTGCTAACACAAGACTTTTTATTAAGCTTTTACATTTGTTAACAGACACGAAAAAATATTTTAGATTTGATAGGCATTTTAATGTTAACTTGCAAAATCAAATATCTTTTTATAAAGTTTATTAGACTTGTTTTTCTAACATCTTGTTAATTTCCTACCTCAATTTTTGTTTCTCACTGATTCCCAAGAGCTCTTTATATAGTAAAGCCTTTTGTCATACGCCTTAACTTTTGTTTATGATTGCTTCCTGCTGAAAAGATTTTAAATATATGTACTGTCAAAGTAATCAATGCTTTTATAAGTAATTCGGGGTTTTGTGTCATGCTTAGTTTACTGTTTCAATCTCTGCTCCATTTAGAATTTATACGGATGTAAATACATAGGCTGCTCAATCATCCTCCCCCACAAAATGGTTAGCTATTATCCCTATTTTCCACACTAATCTGACACATCACTAATATATCTGAAATTTCCAACGGTCCCTAAGATTCTTTTGGAAATTCATGAAGTCAAAACTATTTTCAATTATTAAACTGTCATGTCAAGTTTTCCAGAGGCTTCCTGATAGTGATGGAATCATCCATCTAATGCTTAATGGAATACATGCTGTATTACTTTTTTGAAAATTTATCAGTTTTAATTTCTAATACAGTAAATACTGATAAACATAAACAGAAGCTCTAAGGAGCCTCAATCACTTAAGAGTGTAAAAGAAGCTCTGAGACTAAAAAGTTTGGGAACCACTGGCCCAGATAGTCTTTTCTGTCTTACTGAGTTAAAAAAAAAAATTCTTTTCTATTTAGATGGTATTCAATTCATCAGTTAAAGCGACTCAAAACCTTTGCAGCACTGTGTCTTCTTGGCCAAGAATCGGTATTTCCACTTCTCCTTTTTGCTATAATGATAAATGTGAACCATCCTTCCACTACATTCTAACCCGCTATTCATTAGCATACACTAATTTTTAAACTAGTAACTGAATTCAACCAGTTACAGAACCATTTCCAATACTCTGTTTACCTTCTTGATATTAATATCTCCAAAAACTTTCTAATTTTTGCCTTCTTCATTTTAATGTTTGCATCCTGTCATGGATTATGTTGTGTTCCCTAGAAATGTCTGTCAACTTGGCCAGGTTACAATTTCCAGTACTGTACTACTGTCCACCATTTTGTCATCTGATGTGTATTTCCCTATGTGTTGTAAATCTTATCACTACGACGTAATGAGATCGATCAGCGGCAGTTATACTGATGACAGCTGTAAGATTAAACAGTGCCTTAAGCCAGTCTCTTCTGAAATATAAAAGACACAAGCAAACAAAGACACATGGAGACCTCATACTACCAACAAAGAAGCACTGGGATCACAATGCGTTTTCTGAGGTTCCTTTGCTGAAATGCTCCCAGACCAAGGAAAGGATATGGACTTTCCTTCTGAGCCAACAGATAAGGACTTCCCCTGGAGCCAACACCCTGAAGTTGGACTTGTAGCCTACTAGACCAGGAGGGAACACATTTCTCACTGTCTAAGTCACCCACTTGCGATACTTCTGTTACAGCAGCAATAAACAACTAAGACATCCCATTTCTTTTTTTAACTATTAACTAGTACTTCCACAGCAATGTTAAGAACCAGTGATTGCAGCTAGCACTTGTCTCATATCAGATTCTGATCTAAAAACACAGTTGTTTGCTTTACTTGTCACATTACTCTGATACTAAGCATGATACTGTCTTTTTTAAGACAAAGTTTATTGAGGTATAATTCACATACAGCAAAATTTATCATTTTTAAGCCAAGAGTTCTTAGAATTTCAACAAACACACCGAGTTACGTTAAAAACCTCCACGATGAAGACACAGAACCTTTTCCTTACTCCCAAAAGTCTGTCAGGTCTCCTTCTCATAAAGTTACACCCTCCCACCAAGGGAATCCACTGACTGGTTTTCTGTCCCTACAGTTTTTCATTTTCTAGAATGTTTAATACATGGAGTCATACAGTTGTAGCCTTTTGAGTCTGGCTTCATTCAGCATAATGCACATGAGACTCCATCCATGCTGCTGCATGTAATGGTAATTCATTTCTTTTATTGGTGAGTATTCCATTGCATGGTTGTACTCCATAGTAGTATTCCATTGCATGGTTGCTCCACAATTTATTCTCCAGCTAATGTACACTTACGTTGTCTCCAACTTGGGGCAATTATGAATAAAGCCACTATCAACATTCACATACAGTTTTCAGATGGAAAACCGTTTTCATTTCTTCTGCGTAAATAACTAGACTGCTTGGTCACATGGCACAGAGATAGTTAACTTCATAAGAAAAGCCAAAGTCTTTTCCAAAGTAGCTGCACCATCATTTATTCTTAGCAACAATTACGACAGCTTCAGTTGTACTGCAGAAACCCTGGTAGCGTAGTGGTTCAGAGCTACAGTTGTTAACCAAAAGGTCAGCAATTCCGATCAGGCAGTTCTACTACTCTGTCCTACAGAGTTGCTATGAACCAAAATAACTCAGGAGCAACAGGTTTCATTTTAGAACTGTATTACAGCTATTATTATTTCTTCTTTAAGATCTCATCTAATTAAAGAGAAACTAATTTGCTCCATGAACTTGCACATAAGGCACAATTAGACTGAGACAAATAGATATTTGGTTTGAAGAAAATTCAAAATCTTAGGTAAAAAACAAAAAAGATCGTATCTACCACATTCATCTCTACTGAAGTGTGTGTGTGCACGTGTCTGTGTCTGTGTCTGTGTGTGTGTGTGTTTTTAAATGCACACTGAATTATATCAAATGCCTTTCTGGCAATTACTGAAATGGTAACTGTTTGTCTCTTTTACATTATTTATTTATACGGTGAATTGTAGCAACAGATTTCCTAACACTGAATGAATTTTGATTCTTAAGAAGCTATCATGAAGAAAGTATTAACAGACAGAATTTACAAAGGATGAGACACCATAAGCAAGCATGTACTATCTTAAGAATCAAACCCACTGCCATCCAGTCAATCTCAATGTAGAGCAACCTTACTATAAGACAGAGTAGAACTGCCCCTACAGAGTTTCCATGTAGCACCTGGAGGATCTGAACTGCTGACTTTTCGGTTACCAGACAAAGCTCTTAACCACTATACCACCAGGGTTTTCATTTTTATACCAGTACTCATAAATTGGCTACCAGTCTGAAGCCAAACTAGCTGCTGTCAAGCTGATTCCAACTCACGGCAACTCTATGTATGTCTGAGTAGAACTGCACTCCATTGGGTTTTCATGACTGTGACCTTTAGGAAGCAGGTTGCCAGGTCTTTCTTCTGAAGCATCTCTGGGGAGAAGTAAACATCTGCACCACCCAGATTGGCTACAGTTTCATCTTTTGGGGAGGGCAAGGGAAGGAAGAGATTATATCTGTCACATCAGAAAACTTCTTGGAAAATACATGCCTCAACTTTCCTTCCAAAAAGTCTGATTAATAGGTATGAGGCAAACACTAGGTTCTCTGGCTGTTGTTATTGTTTCAAGATTCTCGAAAGAATGCTCATATGCATCTGCAGTTGAAAAAAATCACTATAGTAGAGGAAAAGTTTTGCTGGAAAACAAGGCAAAAATACTATTGAAAGTGTAGACTTAAGATGAAATGAAGAGAGCTTTGATGGCAGAGAAAGGAATTAAAATTACAGAAATTCATGAGATGAATAACAAAGACTGAGAAATTAGTTTATCCTAAGGAAAAAGTTTTAGCAATTACTTAAAATTTTTAAGTTATTTCCAATAACTTTTCAAATTACCCTTTTAGAAACCAAAAATCTTTAAAGTTAAAGCCACTGTGCCTAACCTTCCAGGAAAATGATCCTAAAACAACCAAAAAACCCAACAAACTTAAAGAGAAGATGCAAAAAAACGGGTAGTGAAACAGAAAGGCAGTCTATTCCTCCAAAAGAAAATTCTCCACCTTCTCCTTAATTTCCAGCTAGTCAGTTATAAAATTCTGCCTATCATCCCAAACCTGCCTTTATCTATTCCCATCTATTCATTCTGCCACCAGGCCTACTGCAGGTCCTCGTGGTCTTATACCTAAATAACTGTAATAGTTCTACACCACCTTCCTAATGTGACTCTTCAATTCATCCTTCACATAGTCTCAGATTAACCTCAGTACCTTTTTCAGTGGTATTACTTCAATGCTTTAAAAATCTACAATGAGTCTTTACCACTTCTCAGATCACGTATGAACTTCTTGGTCCTGTAACAGCTGTCTATCTTAACCTAATACAGTATTCTCTCTCCATTCTCCACCACTCTACTCAAAACATACTAAGCAGAGATCTGTATATATTCTTCTTGTATATAAGTCTGACATCCACAGTATACTGAGTCAGTCTATCTTGTCAATAAACCTCAAACAAGTTCTGAACATTTAATTAATATTCACAATCCTCTTTGCGCAATACCATGAAATGCTAACAGACTTATTCTACCACATTAATCAGGAGTAATTCTATTAAAGAATGTGGTATGCATTCAACATAAAAAACATAAGTATGATTACAAAATAGTATAAATATGTATTTCTCAAATTTCTCCACAAAAATTATTCACTTGGTATCTGCTTTCACTCAAGTGTTAGCATATGCTTTTAAAAGATTTTACTTAAAAATTAGGAGAGAATAATAAAATATTACACCCATTTTAATAATCGAAGAGTGCTTGTATTTTAGCAGGGACTCTGGTGGTAGAGTGGTTAAACACTCAGCCACTAAACAAATGGCTGGCAGTTTGAATCCGCCAGCTCCTTACAAACCCTATCAGGGCAGCTCTAGTCCTTCCTTTTTTTTTTTTTTTTTTTTTTAATTTTTATTTTTATTTAGCATAACTGAGTGAAAATGTACATTCACATGTAAATTTACATGCCCCCCTATATGCAGCTTCCACTGCTCTCCCTGTCCGGTGACTGCACACTATTCCTCTCTGCTCCATACATGTCTCATCCTCCCAACAGCCTCCTTTCCCCTCCTCTCCGTCCACTCCCCTTCCTCCAGTCAGAGGTCAGCAAGATGATATCCTATAGATGTATAGAACCATAAAGTGCTCCCAATATATGGTTACTCTGCATTGCCAAGTCCAATCCATTCCTGTCCAAAGAGTGGACCTTTGTTATAATTTATGGGAACGGGCAGCATCAGGGCCGGGGGCCATGCTCTCAGAGGAACCCCAAAACCACTGGACCATCAATTGAGGTCTTTTAGTGGAGATCTCATGATGCACCTCTTTTTCTTCTTGTGTTGCCAGTGAGGCTCCTCTCTGTGAGCTCCGTCATGGCTATCACTGGTGGTGGCCAGGCACCATCCGGTTCTTGCGGTCCCAGGTCGATGTAGGCACCCACTCTTGTGGGTCTCTCTGTCTTCTCGGTTGTCTTTACCGCATGCCATTTTGGCCCTCGGTGAGCATCCGTCCCTGCTGAGTTGGGACCATTTGCTGTGTCCTCGGATGGCAGCTTGGCAGCTTTTAAGACCCCAGATGCCATTCACCAATGTGGGGTGCAGAGAGCTCTCTTAGCAAAACGCTAGTTGTGCCAATTGGCCTGGAATTCGCCTAAGAGCATGATCCCCCAGCCCCCGCCCCAGCTACTCTATCCTTGCAGTATTGAGTTAAGATGGAAGGAGTACTCAAGTTACGCTGAAGTCCACTTAATGTTGTTCTTGTTCCTAATGTGTGCTGTCACCGCTTTCTCCCAACTAGATTTCTAGTAACGACCTAAACTAAACCCTCCCCCCTCGCCCTCCCTCCCTCCCTCCCCTCCCTTGCAGCTGTCAAAGAGTCTTTTCTTCTATACACAAGTCTGTTTCTGAGATCTTATCGTAGAGGTCTCATACAGTGTTTGTCCTTTTGTCGCTGACTACTCTCACTCAACATAATGTCTTCCAGTTGAAACCAGGTTAGGAGATGTTTCCTGGAATCATCGTTATTCTTTATCATTGCGTAGTGCTCCATTGAGTATATGTACCACAGTTTACCTATCCATTCTTCTATTGTTGGGCATCTGGGTTGATTCCACCTTTTTGCTATTGTGGACTGTGCCGCGATAAACATTCTAGTGCATGTGTCCGTTGGTGTGAAAGGCCTTGAATCTGTAGGATATATTCCAAGTAGTGGAATTACTGGGTCAAATGGTATATTGCTATCCATTTTTTTAAGGAAGCGCCAGATTGCCTTCCAAAGAGGCTGGACCATTTTGCAACCCCACCAACAGTGTAGGAGGGTTCCACTTTCTCCACAGCTGCCGGGAGCGGGACCCCTCTCCCTACATGAGGATCTGAGAGGGGCTTCAACCCCTCGGTTTATGAGACTATATTGGGGCAATCTGACCAGGAACTTCTGAGAAATAGAGATCATAGAAATGGATTTCAATGCAGCATGCCTGACAGCACTGAGGCCTGCCCAGCTTCACTGGCTCCCCACTGATTACATTCCCCCTCCCTTTTCTTCACATACACAAGTTTGCAAGCTAACCCTTAGGAAGCTCTCAAGGACAATTCTCCACATAGCCATCAAAACTACAAAGCATCCTTTCTCCTTGCAGCTGGAAGAATAGATAAACTTTTAGGTTTATTATAGCTGGTATAGAAAACTGATAAACACTAAAGAAACATCTTTCTTAGTGCAGCTGGCATAATTGGGGGATGGCAGACACTTACTATCTACACAGAAAGATATAAATGAAAACTTGGAAAAACAAACTGAGACAGCCAAATGGTGAAACCTTGAGGAGTCTGCCCTTTGGTACCTCCCACTTTGAGATATGAATAAAGCCATTAATTGTGTTCCTGACATTTTATCACCACTGGACACCTGGCTTAGACAATTATTCAAAAAGGCCTTGACAATTAATTAGAAGACCACGAGGGGTCACTTTCTTGTTAGCCAATAATGATGGGTCAGTTTCTTGTTAACCAATAGTTTGTATAATAAAGAAAATAGGGTGACCAACTACGTCACCTCACCTATAAAAAATAAAGACAGCAGCTCTCGACACACACAGCAGAAATATGCCTCTCTGGGTCGGGCTGCCTTAAACCAGAAAATTCTTTCCTGTCTCCTTTGTTCATTTCCCGCCGACGTCTTCCCTCCCTCCGTGCGGGACCCTACAAAGTGTTGGGACCGGCTCCCGGCACACAGCCTCTCCAGCATTTGTTGTTTTGTGTTTTCTGGGTCATGGCCAATCTTGTTGGGGTGAGATGGTATCTCATTGTTGTCTTGATTCGAATTTCTTTAATAACTAAAGATCGTGAAGATGTCCGCATGTGTTTTTTGGCTGCCTGGCTCTCCTCTTTAGTGAAGTATCTGTCCATCTCCTTTGCCCATCGCTTAATTGGAAGGTTTATCTTCTTCTTATTGATATTTTGTAGTATCTTATAGATTATGGAGATCAGGCGTCGATCTGACATACAGTTGCCAAATATTTTTTCCCACTCTGTGGGTGTTCTTTTAATTCTATTAATAAAGTCTTTGGATGAGCAAAAGTGTTTGATTCTTAATAGTTCCCATTTATCTACTTTCTCTTCTGTTGATTGAGGTTTCTTTGACAGATTTTGGAGTCTGTCCTCACTGTGTATTAAAACTTCCATTGTTGTTCCTATCTTTTCTTGGATGAGCTTTATCGTTTTCGGTTTGATATTTAGGTCTTTTATCCAGTTGGAGTTGGTTTTTGTATAAGGTGTAAGATATGGATCTTGATTCAGTTTCTTGCAGATGGATAACCAATTTTGCCAGCACCATTTGTTGAAGATACTGTTTTTACCCCAGTTTAACGTCTTAGGGCCTTTGTCGAATATCAACTGTTCATAGGCAGATAGTGTCATCTCTGGGGTCTGAATTCTGTTCCATTGATCCATCTGTCTGTTCTTGTACCAGTACCAGGCTGTTTTGACCACTGTGGCAGTGTAGCATGTTCTAAGGTCGGGTAACGAAAGGCCTCCCAGTGTGTTCTTCTTCTTTAGTAGTACCTTACTTATCCGGGGCTTCTTCCCTTTCCAAATAAAATTGGTGATTTGTTTCTCCATCTCATTAAAAAATGATGCTGGAACTTGTATTGGGATTGCATTATATAAATAAATTGCTTTGGGTAAAATAGACATTTTCACAATGTTAAGTCTTCCTATCCACGAGCAGGGTAGGTTTTTCCATTTATCTAAGTCTCTCTTAGTTTCTTGTAGCAAGGGCTTGTAGTTCTCTTTGTAAAGGTTTGTTGTTTCTCTCGTTAGATTAATTCCTAGGTACTTTATCTTCTTAGGGGCTATCACAAATGGTATAGATTTGATAATTTCCTCCTTAACAGTCTCGTTGTTGGTATAAAGGAATCCTACTGATTTACTTATGTTTATCTTGCATCCTGAAACTTTGCTGAACTCTTCTATCAGTCTGAGTAACTTAGTTATAGATTCCTTGGGGTTCTCTGCATATACAATCATATCATCTGCGAACAGGGAGATTTTAACTTCCTCTTTGCCAATGCGGATGCCCTTTATTTGTTCGTCTTGTCTAATTGCTCTGGCTAGAACTTCTAGCACAATGTTGAATAGGAGAGGTGACAGTGGGCATCCTTGTCTAGTTCCTGATCTCAGGGGAAAGTCTTTCAGTCTCTCTCCATTCAGGATGATGTGGGCAATTGGCTTTGTATAAATGGCCCTTATTGTGTTGAGGAATTTGCCTTCTATGCCCATTTTGCTAAGAGTTTTTAGCATGAATGGGTGCTGGACTTTATCAAACGCCTTTTCGGCATCAATGGACAAAATCACGTGATCTCTGTCTTTTGTGTTATTTATGTGGTTAGTCACATTAATTGTTTCCCTGATGTTGAACCAGTCTTGCATCCCTGGTATGAATCCCACTTGGTCACGATGGGTTATTTTCTTGATGTTGTTGTATTCTGTTGGCAAGAATTTTGTTGAAGATTTTTGCATCTAAGTTCATGAGTGATATCGGTCTGTAGTTCTCTGTCTTTGTTGGATCTTTCCCGGGCTTAGGTATCAGGGTTACGCTGGCTTCATGGAATGAGTTTGGGAGTACTTTATCCCTTTCTATACTGTGAAGTAGTTTCAATAGTATTGGGGATAACTCTTCTCTAAATGCTTGGTAGAATTCTGCCATGAAGCCATCTGGGCCCGGACTTTTTTGGGTTGGCAGTGTTTTGATGACCTTTCAATCTCTTCCTTTGTGATGGGTTTATTAAGTTGTTCTGCTTCACATTGTGATAATTTGGGTAGGTGGTATGAGTCAAGGAATTGGTCATTTTCCACTAGGTTTTCAAATTTGTTAGAGTACAGTCTTTCATAGTATTCTGTTATGATGTTTTTGATTTCTGTTGCATCTGTGGTGACAACTCCCTTCTCATTTCTAATTTGGGTTATTTGTTTCCTTTCCTGCTTTTCTTTGGTAAGTTTAGCCAGTGATTTATCAATTTTGTTGATCTTTTCAAAACACCAGCTTTTGGTCTCTTCAATTTTTTCAATTGTTTTTCTATTCTCTAATTCATTTAGCTCTGCTCTAATCTTTACGATCTCCTTTCTTCCGGAGCCCGAGGGGTTCCTCTGTTGTTCTCTTTCTACTTGTTCAAGCTGTAGAGTTAGTTCCTTGATTTGGTTTCTTTCTTCCCTCCCGATGTGTGCATTTATGGAGATAAACAGACCTCTGAGCACTGCTTTGGCTGTATCCCATAGGTTCTGGTAGGAAGTGTTTTCGTTCTCATTGGAATCCATGAATTTCTTTAATTTATCCCTGATTTCCTCTATAACCCATGTTTTTTGAGCAAGATGTTGTTCAGTTTCCAAGAGTTCCACTTTCTATCTCTGTTTTTTCTGTTATTGATTTCAACTTTGATGGCTTTATGATCTGAGAAGATGCTTTGCAATAATTCAATGGTATGGATTTTGTTGAGCATTGCATTATGGCCTATCACGTGGTCAATTCTGGAGAATGTTCCATGTGCACTGGAGAAGAAGGTGTAGTTGTCTGCTGAGGCGTGGAAAGTTCTGTATATATCAATGAGGTTTAGTTGGTTAACTGTGTCAATGAGGTCTTCTGTATCTTTACTGAGCTTTTTTCTAGATGATCTGTCTAGTAATGAGAGTGGAGTGTTAAAGTCTCCCACTATTATTGTGGAGTCATCTAACTCTCTTTTGAGCATAGTCAGCGTTTCTTTGACATATTTCGGTGCTCTGACATTAGGTGCATAAATGTTTAATATAGTTAAGTCTTGCTTGTGTGCTGAACCTTTCAGCAATAAATAGTGTCCATCTTTGTCCACGATGGTGGATTTGACATTAAAGTTGATTTTGTCTGAGATTAGAATTGCCACCCCTGCTCTTCTTTGTTCATTGTTAGCTTGATATATATTCTTCCATCCTTTAATTTTCGGTTTGTTCCTGTCTTTAGGTCTCAAGTGAGTTTCTTGTAGACAACATATGGATGGGTCGTGTCTTTTGATCCAAGATGACACTCGGTGTCTCTTTACTGGAGCATTCAGTCCATTCACATTCAATGTAATTATTAATAGGTATGTGTTCACTGCTGCCATTGTGATATGTTTATTTTTATGTTGATGTTTTCTCTGTTGTTCTTATTAGTCTGTTCTGAGACACTCTTTTTTGTGAGTTGATTTTTCACCTTTTTCAGAGCTGGTTTATAGTTGTTGAGACTCGTGTGTTAGATTTCTTGAAATGGTATGATACATCTTTGTTGTGCTTTACAGCTGCCCCTATGAACCCCCTTAATAAACTATTTATAAACCCAATTTTAATTACTACCAGTCTGGTCATCTTCCTCTCCATCTGGAAGGGCTAGAACGACTGTAGTACATCCCTCTTTTATTATGATGACACCATAGTTTTCATGATGATCACTGGATTGCTTCTTTCCAAATCAAAGCTGTGATTTACTTTGGAGCCTTTCCTAAATGAGTATTGAGTAGTGTGTCGTTCTAAAATATAAAGTTAGTGTTTTCGTTCTTCTAAGCCAAAGCCAAGAACTTCTTTCAGTATTTCTTGTAGTTTGGGCTTGGTTTTTATAAAGTCTCTGAGTTTCTGTTTATCTGGAAATGTCTTCATTTCATTTTCGTATTTGAAAGATACTTTTGCAGGATATATAATTATTGGTTGGAAGTTCTTCTCCTTCAAGACTTTGAATGTATCGTGCCAGCATGTCTTCGTGCCAGCATGGTTTCTGCTGAGAAATCTGACGAGAGCCTACAGGGTTTCCCTCTGAATGCTAGCTTTGCGTTGAGTCTTGCTGCCTTTAAGAGTTGCTGCTTATGTTTCATTTTGTTAAGCTTGATTATAATATGTCTTGGAGTCTTTCTTTTGAGATCGATATTGGGTGGCGTACGATATGCATCTGAGATGTCTACATTCTCTTCCTTCATGATTTCTGGGAAGTTTTCTTTCAGCAGCTCAGCAACAATACTCTCTGTGTTCTCAGATGTCTCACCCTGTTCAGGGACTCCAATTAATCGAAGGTTGTTCCTCTTAATAGAGTCCCACATGCTTCTTAGTGTTTCTTCATTTTTCTTGTTTCTTTTTTCTGATTTCTGCTCATAGACACTAGCATCAGTAGCTCTGTCTTCCAAGTCAGAAATTCTTTTTTCCATTTGTTCCATTCTGTTTTCTTGGCTTTGCATGGAATTTTCTATGTCTTTGATTTTCTTCTTGATCTGTTGGATTTCAGAGTACTGGTGTTCCATCAAGATCAAACAACTTGCTTAATTTTTCATTTTGTTCTGCTGCATTTTGTATAAGGTCTAGAAGGGCTCTATATATAATCTATTTGTATTCACTTCCTGATGCTTTCATAAAAGTTTCTTCATCTGGAAAACTCCTTGGTTGCTTTGTTTGGGAGCCTTCTGAAGCCATGAGTGATTGCTTGTATGCCACAACTGTCTGTTGCTTTTGGGTCCCATGTGAGTATATAGAGGCTGGAAGAGGTACTGTGAGGATGGACTGCAAATGTTTCTCTAGGCTGTCTTCAAATGTAAAGCAAAAGGTATCTGACCAGTTCACAAGTCAGTTAGGTTTTCAGGTGTAGAGGTCCCTCTTCTCATCTGATAACGTAAGCGCCACTGTATCCAACCCCGGATGATAACAAACTAGCTCAGAATACAGCACTGCTAGTGCCCTGGTTGCCTCTGCTGACAGGGCCTAGCCTTATCCAACACTGTGTCGAGTACTGGTTTTGTGATAGAAAAGCGCTCTCTTGTGGGCAGGCTCTGGCTCCCAAGCTAAGAATTAGGTCCAGCTGTGGCCACCGTACCCAAGATGGCGTCCTCCACACAGGCAGCAGATAGAGGGGCTAAAGGTGCCCAGAGGCAGCAATTCCTCTGCTTCTGTTGCAGGGCCCCCAATGTAGGCAGCACTATGCAAAATCACTAGTTTTCTGACAGAGAAGCGCTGTCCCGTTTGCAGGCACTGGCTCCGAGGCTAAGAAGAGGTTCCACTAAAATCTCGGTACCAACATGGCGTCCTGCACCCTGACCACGGAGTTCCGCACAAACTCCACTGAGGCAGCTACAAAACAAAAGGCTCAAAGTGTCTAGATTAACAGAGTCCTGAGCCTCGCTCTCAGAATATGGGAATTTCGCCTGCCTATCCCCCCAGCAGCGCGTCTGAGTCCAGCCGCCGGGCAAGGCCCAGCTCCGCCCGCCAGCCGAGACCGAGGAAAAAAAAGTCAAAATGGTGCGTTTACCTTCCCTCCGTGAGAGCCGGGGCTAGCCAGGAGCGGGAGTCAGTGAAAGAGAGGAGGTTTTTCGCTGAGTGGTATAAAGTCCCAATTAACAGCTCTGTGCCGTGTCCTGAGGCTGATTAGGTGATCAGAAGGCTCTGTTTGATTGTCAATTCAGGTCTTGGTTTCCAGAGGGATAGAAGGAGACGTGGGCTTAGTCAGCCATCTTGACTCCGCCCCCCTCTAGTCTTTTCTTACAGGGTCACTGGAGTTGGAATGAACTCAACGGCAATGGGTTCAGTTTGTTTTTGATTTTATTGTAGTAATGACACCCCAGTATTCGATGGGAGCAAGGTTTGAAAACTCAGGCCCTAATGCTGTCCTGTGAGAAGTCAACGCTGCAGACACAATTCACAGATGCTCACTTCTGATTATGTATCTTTTATTCCATTAATACCACAAAAATTCAGATTTTCTTAATAAATATAATGTAATCCTAAAAATGAGATTTCTCCAACTTCTTTCATGGCTCAGCTTCAGGGCTTCGTCCATCAAGAGGCTTACTATAACTTCTGAACTCTGACTCCACTTTCCAGTAGCTATGGTTTCCAATCTGGGAGGTTCCCCAAAGCCTTTCCCTGTATCCAAACATTTAAGGGAAATATTTACCAAGGGTTCTGGGAATTCACACCCTACAATTCAGTAATTCCACATACAGAAGTTGCTCCAAGGTAATAAACCAATAACATATATAAGAATGTCCATTCCAGTATGACTGTTAAAAGAATTATAAACAAGAAAAATTTCCAAGAAGAAAATTCTGGCTTCTAGGAACAAAACCCTTACTTATATTAGTCTCTATAATCTGCCATAGGTTTGAAATATTTCATCACTTTCAAAAGATATTAAAATATAAAAGTTTAAAGTTTAAGTGTATTATAAGATTTCCACTAAAAGACCTCAATTGATGGTCCAGCGGTTTGGGGGTTCCTCTGAGAGCATGGCCCCCGGCCCTGATGCTGCCCTTTCCCATAAATCATAACAAAGGTCCACTCTTTGGACAGGAATGGATTGGACTTGGCAATGCATAGTGACCATATATTGGAAGCAGTTTGTGGTTCTATACATCTACAGGATATCATCTTGCTGACCTCTGGCTAGAGGAAGGGGAGAGGATGGAAAGGAGGGTAAAGGAAGCTGTTGGGAGGATGAGACATGTATGGAGCAGAGAGGAATAGTGTGCAGTCACCGGACAGGGAGAGCAGTGGAAGCTGCATATAGGTGGGCATGTAAATGTATACGTGAATGTACATTTTCACTCAGTTATGTTAAATAAAAATAAAAAAAAAAGTTTAAGTGTATTGTTTTTCTCCATCTTCTAACTTTTTTGGGTAATAACATACTAATTACACACCAAGAAGAGCTTTCCAACAGCAGAACTGAAGGTGTGCATTTACTACAATATTAATACCTCCCCAAAACATTGGATTTGTCTACTTTTGACTAGAATTTTATCAACTCCACATGGGATTATTTCATCAGAGGTTCTAATTAAATACTAAAGGTCTTCATGAAAGAGAAAAACTACCTCTTGCCTAATAGTTGGAAGGTTTTTGCTTTGGGTTATTTCTAAATAAACATGGACCCTCCACGGCAGGAAAACAGCAAAAAAGCATTGCCTTTATCCAACTCACAGCCATTTCTGTAATATACCTGTGCTATGTACACTTACAAAGGTTTTCATATTCCACATTCAGAATTAGCACATTCAGGGTGCATCTTTCCTCCCAAATCATATTAACCACTCAAAGACAAGAAATTTAGTTTTAATCTTCAATTCTTAGCACAGTTTAGAACACACAACTGTCACTCAGATGTCTGTGAAAAGAACCAACAGATCAGAGAGAATCTGTGTGAAGACGTAAGATGGTGGACATGGCAGATTAATGCACGCTAAAATTATAAGCAATTTTTTAAGGTATAAACGATAAAGGAGAACAAGAAAGGAGATAATCACAAAGAAGAGATGACAAATCCATTCTCAATGCTATAAAACCAGACAGTCAAAAGGTATTTTACTTAACAAACCGGAGAACACTCTGAAGCCAAAGAACCTGCAAAAAAAGAAGTCAGTAAGAAACCAGTTGATTCATATGGCCCACAAGCAGCAGACTCAAAAACATGAGGTTCCAGGTATCTCTGAAGGTAAAGTGAAGGGTGAGACTAAAAACTGTAACGTTAGTTACAAACTTTCAAACACTCCTAGATTTCCTCCTCTCTTTTGCACAGCCAGGCAATTCTCTTTCCCTACACCTTATACAAATCAAGAGCATTACTCTGAAAACATTAAACTCAAGAAACTCTAGAAAAGGGAACACCACCAGAGAATGGTGATGAGACACTGCACTGGAAACCAGCTTACACAAACATTATTAACAGTAAGAATGTCAGTTCCTTTCTAAGATGAGTTCTCAAAATACTGCAGCCAAGTGCATATCCTTCACACAAGTTTTGTTAGCTGCCATGGAGGCAACTCTGACTCAAGGAGACCTTACGTAAAACAGAACAAAACATTACTCAATCTGGCATCATTTCATGAGATTGAGCCAAGTGCCATCGAGTCGGATCTGAGTTTCATGAGATTAGAGACTCTCTTTTCTAAGGGAAACTGACTAGCTCAAGACAAAAAACAACACAAATGCTCCCAATAAATGGCCACCAGATACCCTCCCAACATGTCAACAAACCACATCTACAGGGCTTCCTATCATTTTCTGCAATACTACTTTTAAATATTAACTGCCTACCCTAAGATTATGAGGCATATGGGGAAAGCCTCTATAGAGGAAAGAAAGCAATGAAAACAAAGAACTTGGAGCAAAACACTTCATCAATATCCTCAAAAGCATGATCACCCAAAAAACCAACTCCACTGCCATCAAGTTGATTCCCTACTCATCAAGAGTTACAACTGGCTCATAACAGTTTCCAAGGAGCGCCTGGTAGATACAGGCTGCTGACCTCTTGGTTAGTAGATATACATTTAACCACTATACCAGCAGAGTTTCCCAAAAAGATGATAAAATCAAAAACACCAAACTCACTGCTGTCAAGTAGGGTCCAACTCAAAGGACAGAACAGAACTGCCCCACAGAGTTTCCAAAGAGCTTCCGGCGGATTTGAAGTGCTGATCTTTTGGTTAGCACACTTAGCACTTAACCCACTACAGCACCAGGGTTTCCAGAAGGATGATAACATCCTTGAAATAATATAAAGATACTATAACCTAAAAATGGAGTCCTTGGGTGGTAGAGTTAACATGGTAGGCTAACTGACAGGCTGGAGGTTCAAGTCCACCCAAATTCACCTCAGAAGAAAACAACTGCCATCATCTTCCCAAAAATCAGCCACCCAAACCCTACACAAGACAGAACCAACCTGAGAGCAACTGGTAACAGCAAAAGAACAAACTCCAAGAAATCTATACAGACACAACAACAAACAACTTACTGCTACTAAGTCGATTATGACTCACAGTGACCCTAAAGCACAAAGCAGAACTGTCAATTAGGTGATAGAAAGTACGAAAGAAAAGGAAATTAAAAGAGAAATCTATGAGTTTCAATACCTAAATAATACAAATTCAAAAAAAGTGAATCAAGAAATTGATGAGGAAGAGATTTATCAAAGAAACAATGCATCAAACTTAAGAGTTACCTGTTCAACAGGAGATACCATGGACAAAACTAAGATAGCCAAGAGGCTGGGAGAAGGTATTTTCTACAGCTGAAACCAACAACTCAAATCCAGTCTTGAAAAGGAATTCCTGCAAAGGAGTAAGAAACTCAAAGGAAAGATGAACAAAAGACAAAACAATTACCAAGAGAGAAAACCTGAGAAGATATAAGAGATGCTCAAACTCATTAGTAACCAGAGAATACAGACTGAAACAATGATACACTGCCTTACTCCCATTAGACCACCAAAAATTACAAAGGTGGATGAAACTAAGTACTGGCAAAGATGTGGACTAACCAGAACCTCCTGCAACGCTCTCAGACACACAGGAGGGTTCAGGAACTCATCCTGGAAAAAGTGCTACATACCTCATTATAAAGTATCACTACGGTCACCTTGGGAAGCTATGCACTGATGCCAGCCTAGTCCACCCTTCAAAACAATTCTGGACCTCTTTCTGGAATGGTCGTCAGAGATGTCGTCAGATTACCCCTGATGTCCTGAATGTCATCAAAATTTCAATAATCATATTTCCTTTATCATCAGTTAAAGAAAAGTCATTGGGGGCCAGATCAGGTGAGTAGGTAGGCTGTTTCAATACAGTTAGTTGTTTACTGACTAAAAACTCCCTCATAGAAAATTACGCAATTAAGTTTGTGAACTTGCCACCATGTCACCATGCACAATGGCCACTCTACAAAGAGTTCCAAAATTGCTTTGAAAGTTTGAACAGGCACTGGCATCAGCGAATAGCTTCCCAAAGGGACTCCTTCGAAGGTGACCATAGTGATATTCAGCAATGAGGTATCTGGCACTTAGAACAATGAAGTTCACAGACTGAACTGTCAGACCTCATTAAACCACTTTCTCCCATTTTGTGACCTTGGAATCCCACTCCTGCATTTACATCCCAGAGAAGCTCTCACACAAGGATGCCCAAAGAACAGTATGTTTACCACAGCATACTTATAAAGGCAGAAAAACAATGCAGTGTCAGTCATTAAAATGGTATATGCATATCAAGGAACTCCACATCAGACACAATTTTATACATACACAACAGAACAAAAATATCCCCAAAAACTGTTGAGTTAAAAAAACAGGACAGACTCTACAGCACAATATACACACTACAGACACACAAACCACATTACATCTGAAATGATACATACATAATCAAGGAATGTATGAAGCACAATGGAGGAGGTGGCTATGGGAAGGAGTAATGGAAAAGGGCTCAGATATCAATGAAAAAAAATTCAAGGCCCTTGTACAGTCTGATGATAATGTGTCAAGAACTGAGAAATGTAACTCTGAAATTCTTTTTATCTGAGGTTCAAAAATAATAGTAACAAAATTATCAGAACTAAAGAAAGAACATGAATTCCCATCATCTGGCACAGTGATTAAGAGTCTGGCTGCTAGCTAAAAAAAGTCAGCAGTTCAAATTCACCAGTTGCTCCCTGGAAACTATGGGACAGTTCTACTTTGTCCTATTGGGTGACTATGAGCTGGACTGAATCTGATGGTAAATCAAGTTTTTTAAAGAATCTATGTAGTGCCAAGGGCTTAACAATATAATTCTAACAGGTCCTAGAGACTGGAGTAAGGGAGTGGAAGGTCAGATAAAAATTACAGAAACTAGAATGGCTCTGACCTTCAACAGCAACACTGTAAGCCAGAAAACAATGAAGCTATGACTTCGAAATTTTGAGCAAAAATGACTGTCATCCTAAAATATTGTATCTTGTCATACTGATCAACCATGACGGTACAGTGAAGTCATATACGATCTCAGAATGCCATTAACTCATGTACACAAAGGCAAACCAAAGTCACGCAACATCTCAGAAAGTATTTATTATTCATGTACCCTACCTCAAGAAAACTACTGGAAGATGTACTCCAAGTAAATGTGAAAAACAAAAAAGAAGACAACATGGAAAACAGGAAGCAGAATCCAATAAAGAGGCAAAGAGAATTTGACGCATGACACAGAGAAAGTCCCAGGACAACAGCTGTGAAACAGACCTGGAAGGTAAACCAGTCGAGACTGTACGAAGAGGACAGAGGACGTGCAGATAGCTGTCTCAGAAAATACAACACAAAGGAAAAAAAAAATGCTTAAGACTGAAAATATTATTAGAGTATATCATATGCTTCAGCCGTATTTACAGTTAAAATAACATAAACACTGAATACTAACTTAAAAACTATGCTACTTATATTAGGAGGATGGGAGACTCAATGTAAGTATGTGGTAGGTGAGAAAAGTTTATGTATGGAATACTAAGGAGTAGCTTCCTTAAAGTCAACCAATAATGTCTAAAACTGATGTATCAAGCAACATCAACATGAATGGGAGTGAGAAATACAGGGTGGAGAGGAGAAAGGTGTTGCCAGAGTGTGGGGAGAGCAGCTATCATCACATAACAACATGTGTGTTAGTTGTTGCATAAAAAACTGACTTGTAAACTTTCACTTAATTAAAAAAGAAGAACAGAAGCCAAGTTATTTATAAGTATGAAAGCACAACAGGAAACAGCTGAAAGAAAGGGAAATAGTAGTCTTCAGAATACAGAGATTCAGATCCAGAACAGCCGCTTTTTAGGTATTATTCTAATGTAAAACTGCATTTCTTTTCTTTTTTTTTTGAACTATGTATATTTTTTGTTTTATGAGCCTTTCTTATCTTTGGCTGAAGTGTGAACCTCAGTATCGCATTAAAAAGGGGCCTGGGGGCCACACTCTTCAAGTTTCTCCATTCTCTGTCACACTAATAAGTCTACTGTTGTTGTTGTGTGTATGTGTGCATTTAAATTTTGTTCTATATTTTTCTCCAACTCTGTCTGGGATCCTCTATTGTGATCCCTGCAAGAGCAGTCAGCGGTGGTAGCCAGGCACCATCTGGTTGTACCGGACTCCGTTTGGTGGAGGCTGTGGTAGATGCAGTCCATTAGTTCTTTAGACTAATCTTTCCCTTGTACTGTTGGTTTTCTTCATTCTCTTGTTACAGACCAGGTGAGACCGGATGGCTGCTCACAAGCTTTTAAGACCCAGATGCAACTCAACAAAGTAGGGTGTGCAACATTTTCTTCATAAACGGTGGTATCCCAATTGAACGTGATATCCCGCAAAACCATGACCTCCAGCCTTCAGCCCAGCAATTCTGTCCATTAGCATTATTAGGGAGCTGCACTTCTTAACGGAGCTAAAACGAGCATCTTGAACATGCTTCCAGCTTTCAGCAAATGAGATATTTACAGTGTCATTTCACAATGTTAAATTATATCTAGTTTTTTCTACTAAACCGTCAATCAAGTCAAACTTGACTCCATGATGTGAACACAGTACTCCCAGCCCAAAGCCTGAATCCCAGCTCACGACTTACTCTGTGAAACAGGGAAAGCTTCCTAACTTAACCACACTGTGCCTGTATCTCACTTCCCTCCACAAAGGGACTTTGCTAGGATAGTTATATGAAAGCACATGATATGGCGCTTTATCCATAGTAGGTGCCTGCCTTTTTGTTCCCTAGCTACAAATCCCCTATTCTGACCCCAACCTGCTTGCTGATCAGAGTACAGATGCTCGTGGACAGCTCAGCACATATGCCTCTTCATGCCAGAAAACGAATCATGATGAGTAAGCAGACTGATTGTATATAAAGGGCGGCATTATTCTTGTTACATGTAGGAGATTATCCCCATTATTCACATTTGGGATTACTGCTTGCTCACTGGAACTTTTCCAATTAGTCTACAACAGTAAGTCAGAACCATATATTCATTTAGGTCTGTTCTGAAGCACTGCAACATTTTAGCAGCAACAACAACAACAACAAAACCTGTACTTTCTACCAGTCTTCATCCCTGCTCTCTGTCTGACTTGACAATTTTCTAATGCAGTCCCTACTGGGTCCCCAATTAGCCTGAGACTATCTCCTGCTTGCTGCTGCAAGAGTGAAATCAGCCCAAATGACATAACTGAATTGTCTACTATATCCAACCTTTTCTTCCATTATTATGGTTGAATTCATGATACCCTGTAAAGTACACAGAAAACTTAAAAGACTGTAACAGGCGATTATCTTTATCTCTAGATCATCCTCATTTGCATGGTGAGTCAAAAGCTGATTTTATACATAGTATTCACACCTACAATCTGACAGATTTAAAAGTACAGACATCAGAAAATCATCAAGACTTTATTTAACCATTAATTCAACCAACAGTATGTTACAACACTAGAGATGAAAATAGTAAAAAGTTTCTTCAAAGAAGTACACACAGAAAACTACTCAGAAACAAGAACAGAGAGACTTCATGTCACCTACTCTGGACATATTATTAGAAGGGACCATTCTCTGGAAAGGACATCACATTTACTAGCAGGTATGCAAAAAAGATGAAGACCCTCAATGAGATGGACACAGTGGGCTGAAGCACAGCAACAATTCTGAGGATGGCACAGGACTGTGCAGTGTCTCCTTCTGCTGTACACAGGGTCACTATGAGTCAGAACCAACTCAGTGGCACCTAACAATTCAACAATTTACTAAAAATATGGGAAATTAAAAGAATAAAATGTAATCCCCGATCTCAAACTAAACAGAAAAAGTAAAATAACAAAATAATGGAGTCACAAGAGAGACCAAAGGAAACAGTCTGAGACTCAAGTGAGCACAATTTCAGGCTATCTAGCAAGAAAAACATAGTAGAAGCTAAGGAAAATTAGAGAACTTGAGCACAACTCAGTTCTGAACCTTTTGACAACTGAAGTAGAAAAAGAAACAGAATAGCTCTGAAACAATCAGGATTTAACAAAAAGCAGTTATATGTTTAAAAAACAAAAAACAACAAAGAAAAAGACCCAGTGCTGAGCTCCTAACACTGTCTCTAATGTCAATGAATAAATACAAAACAGTGCCTTCAGGAGTGATGAAGAAAAGATATTTTCACGTCCTTTCTTCTATATCAATCCCAGATAAAAGCGAAGATGCATAATATTATCACAGTTTTAAGAAAAAAATTCTATGAGAAGCAAAAGTAGTAATATGTAAGTATATTGGTTTCAGGCAATAGATTTATTTCCGTCACTGGGTTCATTCTAGGTTTTTATAAATACATGTTTTAATTTCCTATTAGACCATAAACTCCTCAGGGATTATACCCTCTGCTTCCATCTGAACTTCCTTTCCTATTTAGTAGAGTGCTTTATGGTTTCTGTTCCATTACAATGACTAATAAAATGCCATACAGTTAACACTTTGTGTTAATTATCTGTTAGTCTTTCCTGCTATGTTATAAATCCCATGATTATACACCCGGTCTGAAGTACATGATCACTCCATTAATATTAACTCAATAAATGAAATAAAAAACCAAAATATTATTAAAGCAGAAGAGAAATCTTAAAATGAAGGTGATTTTGGGTTAGGCACGTATTCACTCCATAAATATTAGTTACATCAATGAAATAAAGCAAAACCAGTATTACTAAAGCAGAAGAGAAATCTAAAAATGAAGATAATTTTGGATTCTAAAGTTGGTTCCAACAAGGCGTCAATAACCGTACGTTAACTTCCCTGAATTTCAATGTCTATGTAACACGAAAAATTAATACCTACTTTAACAAATCTACTTCAGTTACTGTAAACATTAAGTTTTAACACATGTAAAATACTTAACACAATACCTTCAAAGAAGTTCAATAACTGTTCATGCCTCTACTTTCTCTCATGTCCTCCATATAAAAAGCATGAATTCCACATAACATAGTACCTTCCAAGACAAAATTATTTCAATAAAAAAGAGTTCACTGTCACCTTCATTTGAGAAAATGTCACCTCTTCAATCTTTAAACAGGGGCAAAAATAACTTAGGAATTACTTTCAAACTATTACAAAGGCAAGCTGAGGGAAAAAACAATGGTTAAAATAAGCCTTGAAGCCCGGGGTCGGGGGGGGGGGTGGTTAACCGACCCATACAGTGCTAAGAAACGGGGGCTCTTGACAAAAGGCTGAAAAACATTTAGCAGAATATACAGAAAAATATTTCACAATCGTTTATTCTAAGTTTAAACTGGAGTCAGTTATTTTTAAATCTTCCATTTACAGGTGGACTGTTAGGTACTTCTTTCCATTCGACCCTAAAACCTCCTTCAAGACGATATCCCTAAGTCACCCTTTCTCATGTTTTGCACTTAATCTAACACTTGGCTGTTTACCTCGCATCGCACACGCGAAGTTCTGTCACTCCTATAATTACCACACCCCTGTCAGCCTCTCCCAGCCCGTGTTGTTATGACATCTGTAAACTGCAGTCGTTTCTCCCTCCTTCCCCCAGCTCGCCTCACCACCAGTTCGGGCTGGGCCTTAACCTGGGCTTTCCGAATACAACCTCTTTTCGCCTCGGTGAAGATTTTCACTCGCCACCCGTCCGCTCCCCAGCCTCTGTCACAGCGCCCGACGCTGCCCACCCCCGTCCACCCAGCCGGCCGGCCGGCCGGCCGGCCACGCCGCAGCCCGCGCGCTCGTCCCGTCCCCGCCCTGCTGCCTCGGCGCCCCGCAGTCCCCGCGGCGCCGCTTCCAGCCGCGCCGCGCCGCCCCGCCCCGCCCCGCCTCGACCGGCGTTCCTGACGGCGATCACACCAGCGTTCCCCACCCCCACCCACCCCCATGCCGGCCGCGCGGCCGTTAGGCCAGCCAGGCCCGTGACGCACGGACGCGTCGCCAACGCCTGGGCCCAGGGAGCCCAGCGCAAGCCCCAGTTGGCGCACGCCCTCGCCCCGGGGCCTCTCGCGGGTCCCACCGCGGACAGCCGGATCTGCCATGGGAGGGGGAGGGGCCGCGACTGCAAGGCCGCAGCACTCACCAGGTTTAAGGCAACCGATCCCGGTGCCACTGCTGTGGTGAGCTGCTCACTCCCTCGTCCGTCTTCTCTGTGCACAACCTCGAAGAGCCGGCCGACGCCGCAGCGGTGCTCACCAGGCCTCGCTCTGCGTCGCCGCGCACCGAGTAGCGAGACCCAGCTCAGCCGGCGTTCACAGTGCGCCTGCGTGCGGGGGCTGGTCTGCGCGCCTGCGTGCGCCCCTCCACCGCCCTACTGCAGAGGCTACCGGGAGATGTAGTTTTCAACGCTGTGTCGCTGACCGCCCCTCGCCTTTATAGTTTCCAACCAGTCGAGAGCCTCGAGTAGGAGAAAGGGTTCGCAGCCGACAGCGATGTAAACTGGATGAGTGACACAGATGGTACTTCTTACCTTGTATTACAAAGTTGGCAGCCTTGATGAGGTACTGGTTAAGTGCTATGGCTGCTACCCAAAAGGCTGGCAGTTCAGATCCTTGGAAACTCGACGGGGCTGTTGTAGTTTTGTCCTATAGGGTCGTTATGGGTCGGAAGCGACACGATGGCAATAGGTTTGATTTCATCTGTTGCAAAGTAGTGTTTACAAACCCGCCTTCACTAAGCTTTCCAAGGCTACTGAAGCCTCGCTCACCTCTTCATATTTACCCTCTGACATTAGAATGACTGAAACCCGTGGGAGTATTTGAAGTGTTAAAAGTTGAGTGCCCTGAGTTCGGAGGCATTCACCTGCTGCACGGTTGCAGGATTCTTTTTGTTTCTTCCCTATCCCCTTTACAAATAATTGAAACACACATAATTGTTTTGCTCTCAATAAGTGCTCCAAGCGAAAATTTAGAGCACATAAATGTTATTTAATGAAATTCTTCTTTTGAGGATGCAAGTAGAGCAGTGGCTTCGAAAGAAGATGGAAGCCAACCAAGAAGATGTCGTGGAAGAGAGTCTCAGATGGTATGTTTTATCAAATCAATTTAAAACACATGAGGAGAAGCAAGAAAAAACAGATGGGGTAGGTTAGTAACACTTGTGAGGAAAAGAGAGAAGAACCATGCTACCTGAATCCTAGGTTAGACAATGTTCATATATCCTCGACTTCTGTCTGCCGAATCAGTTTACCCACTGATCACATTTGAAGTTTGAGCAAGGATGCTGGGGAAACGGAAGGTGTTTATGGGAGAGACTTACCGAGTGAGTACACAGGACCGCAGCTAGGCTAAAGGCTGACCACTTATTCCAACCGGAAACTAAGAGTATTCTGAGCCAGACTTCAGTCTGTGAAAACCAGTTTATTTCCAGTTCATCCTTACTCCCAGCTAGGGGGCAACCCTTGAGGGTCCACCCAAGTGTGGTGTATAGTTACAAGGGCCTCTTCTCCTTGACTCCAGAGCAGCAGGTTTGGTTTTGGCTCTCCGTGGCTATGTCTTTCCAGCCCCATGGGATAGCGAAAAGCTCGGCTCAATTTTTCAGGCACTGCTTTGAGAATCGGCCATCTCAAGTAGAAACGTGGTAGCAGGCTCCCTTCTCATGACGTCCCTTTTTTCCTACATCTTGAAGTCACAAATTTTCATTGCCGCAGTAGCTCTTCAGAAACCTTGGTGGCTTACTGATTAAGTGCTGCCTACTACTGCTGACCAAAAGGCTGGCAGTTCAGATGTGCTAGGTATTCCTCGAAAACAGTATGCTTGGGTTCAATACTTTGATTTTTTTGTTTGGTTTTTATTTTTTATTTTTCTTATGATTATACAAAAGTATATAATCCAACCTCTGGCTGGAGGAAGGGGAGTGGGTGGAGAGGAGAAGAAAGGAGACTGTTGGGAGGATGAGACATGTATGGAGCAGAGAGGAATAGTGTGCAGTCACCAGGCAGGGAGAACAGTGGAAGTTGCATATAGGTGGGCATGTAAATTTATACGGGAATGTACATTTTCACTCAGTCATAATAAAAAAAAAAGTATACAATCCAAATCAATTTTGCATGCCCACTTACCTGTAACTCCATCTATTCTCCTCACCCTTGACAAAGCACACTCCTCCTTTTCACTTTTTACTTCTAGTATCCTCTTAACGAACACCTGTCCCCTCTTCTCAACCCTCTCCTCTTTCATCCAGAAAGAAACCAGTAGGACAGCCTCCTATAAACATATAAAACCATAAAGTACATACACTACATCCTCATACTGTGTCCCCGAGTCCAGTCCATTCTTGTCTGAACTGTTGACCTCAATACTGGTTTCAGGTCAGTCAGCAGCAAGTCTAAGGGCCATGTTCTTAGGGGACCCTTCAGGGTGGCAGACCATCAATTCTGGTCTTTTAGTAGAGTTCTTGAACTACATACCTCTTTTTCTCATGCTACATAATACATAACGGAGTCTACGTTGTATCCCCCGTCACGGCTGCCTTTGGTGGTGGCCAGGCACCGTCTGGTTCTTCTGGTCTCATGCTGATGATTCTCTCATTCATACGGGTCCTTCTGTCTCCTGTGCTCATAAAATGCTCATCATTTTGAACACTGTGAAATACACTGAATGTCATCTTAAGTTAAATCTCTCTACCCCAGGAAAAATAGTCTTAAAGCATGGAGATGGTTTGAACTTGTGGAATCAATTTGAAATCCAAATTAATTTATTAGTTTTAAAGTTCTGACATGCTCTTAATAAATTTTAGTCTTTTTCCCCTGTATGAGTTTTTGTTGCAATCTACACAGAACACTGAACAACTCAGGTGCAGCCAGTTCACCTTTTTTCTAGGCTCATTATGGCCTCTTCAAGGATTATCAGTTTTGCAGAACAGTATGTTTCTGTTTTACTGTAATCCTTTCTCCCATTCTTATTCTCAATATATTTCCAAATTGGAGGAGCATATTATTCTTGTTCTACACTTAGAGAATATGATTTTATGGCAAGTGAACATTTTACCATCTTTTCTATGGCCAGCAGTGAAGGTGGCCATATTGTAGGCAAATGTCTAAGGAGATTATCTTTGTTCTGGATTTAACTGTGTTCCACAAAAATATGTGTCAACTTGGCTATGTCATGATTCCTAGGCTAATAGGGTTGGTTGTCCAACATCTAGTGATCCAATGTGATTATCTCAGGTGCCGTAAATCCTAACCTCTATGGTGTTAATGGGACAGGATTAAAGGCAGTCATGTATGCAGAGCTTTAAATTGTACTTTGAGTCGATCTCTTTTGCGATAAAAGAGAAATGAGCAGGGAGGAGGCGGACCTCTGCCCACCAAGAAAGAAGTGCTGGGAATAGATTACATCCTTTGAACCCAGGATCCCCGGGTGGAAGAGTGCTAAGACTGGGGCAAGAGTGATGACAGGACCTTCCCCCAGAGCCAACAGAGAGAGACAGCCTTCCCTTGGAGTTGGTACCCTGAATTCAGACTTCTAGCCTCCTCAACTGTGAGAGAATAAACTTCTGTTTGCGTAAGCCATCCACTTGTGGTACTTCTGTTATACCATCATGAGGTAACTATGACAGTTCCATTTCTATGAAGTCAAAAACCTCATGAAGTGCTTTTCCACATTTTGAGGAAATGAAAGTGATCAAAACTTTCTTTATGAAAGCTTCCGTATCACAGGTAAGCAAACTGGATCCCTTTTAGAAGTGCTGTATGCAAAGTGTGCAGGACACTTATTGCTGTTAGTTACTGTCAAGTTGATCCCAACTCACAGTTACATCCTGTGTGCAGGGTAGACCTACTCAACCTGGTTTTCACAGCTGTGAGCTTTCAGAAACAGGTCACTAGGCCTGTCTTCCACGGTGCCTCTGAGGGGGTTCGAACCAGCAAGTTTTTGTCTAATACTCAAGCACATAACTGTCGGCACCAGGCACCACCCAGGGACTCTTTGCAGGCCATTTATCAGATGAAATCTTTTCTTTTTCTTTGTTAAGAAGTTTAGAGATTAATTACAAAATTAGCATTTGCACCAGAAGCAGTTAAAGAAGCCAAGTTGTGTTTAGGTATCAAAGATCTTGTTTTACAGTTTTGGGATGTCATTAAAATCTATTTCATAGAGATTGCAATCAATGTCATGGAACAAATTATATATGAATTATTGAATGGAAAACTAATTTGCTGTGTAAACTTTCGCCTAAAGCACACTAAAATGTTAAAGAAATAAATCTTCATGGATATCCAGCAAATAATTTGAAACTCCATTTTTCAAATAGAAGTACCTAAGACCAAGGAACTCTTTGTGTAATGAGGAAATAAACTTTACTGTTGCATAGAGTAAACAATGATACAAGAATGCATCTTCACTCATGTGATATGCCCAAGCTAATTCATGTCAGGTACTGTTTTCAAATGAGCATCACTGTTTTAGAGGGGCACACCAAAAAACTGAAGATGGATTCTGAACTACTTGTCTCCTCCTGGACCTGTGAGGGTCAGTCTCCATATGTGCTTTTCACATGCCCTTCCACCAGTGGTGGTGTTTTTAGTCACTCTTGGGTCAGTTCTGACTCATGACAGACTCCATATATACAGAGCAGAACTGGTCCAAAGAATTTCCAGAGCTGTATCGTTACGGAAGCAGACATCTGGTCCAAAGAAATTTCCAAGACTGTATTGTTATGGAAGCAGACATGAACTGCCATCTTTTTGGTTAGCATCCTGAACACTTAAGCACTGCATCCCCACTGCATATAAATACCAAAAAAAAAACCAAAAAACAAAAAACCACCCACTGCCTTTGAGTCTCTTCCAACTCGCAGTGACCCTATAGGACAGGGTACAACTGCCCTACAGTTTCCAAGGAGCACTTGGTGTACTCAAACTGCCAACCTTTTGGTCAGTAACCATAGCACTTAGTCCCTATGCCACCAGGGTTTCCACACATACACAGTCATATCAATAGTGCTATATTCAGGAGAGCCAGTGAGTAAAACTTCAAGCATCAAATAGTGGTTTTGATTTGGACACGGAAACTTAGGTAAGAAATGAATTATATTGTATTCTTTACCACATTAATTCTAACTTTTAAATGATATTTAACGTCTAGCTATATTTTTTAGAAAAATTGAAATGTATTTTAAAAATATAGACATCATAAAACCTGCAATGTGAAAAGGTACATCATAAATATTACAGATATATATATGATACATATCTTTCTCAAGTTTCCATATAGGCACAGAGCTTTCTGCTGTATTCATTTGGGTTGTTAGTTTATTCCTGCATCAATAACACATCTTATTACTGTAGTTATGTAACAAGTGATGATATATAAGTCAAGTGATCATTTTGGTTTACTTCAAATTTATCTTGGCTACTCTTCAGCCTTCTTTTTGTTATCAATTTTAGAATTACCCCATCTATCTCTATGAAAATAATGTGTCATGATTAGGCTGAAATTGCATTGAATTCACAGATTAATGTTTGGAGAAGAGACTTCTTGACTATGTTGAGTCTTCCCAGTGAGGGTATGATACACAGCTACATTTCTCTACATCCTTTTTAATGCCTTTCTAAAAAGTTCATAAAGATTTGTAAATATTTTAATTTTTTTCCCAATTTATCTTTTGTTGTTGCTATTGTAAATTGTAAAAAATGTACATTTGCTATTTCTTGTGTACAGGAATGCAACTGATTTATGTATAACCTCTATTTAGAACCTTACTGAATGCTCTTATTAATTCTAATAATTTGTCCCCAGATTTTCTATGCCAGCCAAGCCAAGTGCCGTCAAGTCTCTATAGACACTTATATTGTCTATGAGTAATAATGGTTTTATTTCTTCATTTTTAGTCTTTTTCTCTTTTTACTGTGCTACAGGGCCTCTAATTCAGTGCCTGATAAGTCGTAATGGGGCATCTCATTCCTGATTTCATAGGAAATGTTCCTAATGTTTTTTACCTTTATATAAGATGATGGCTCTAGGTTTTTGGTAGATATCCTTTTATGAATTGTTTATTAAATGACTTTTCTCTGTCAAGATAAGCCTGCCCCATAATATATTAATATGATGAGTTATGTGAATAGACTTCCTCAAGTTGTATTATCCTTGCCTTCCTGGATAAACCAACTTCATCCTTTTTTTTTAGAAAAATCCAAAGCCGAATTATGTCAACATTTCTGTTTAGGATCTATACTTCTCTTTTCATAAATAAGTTGGCTTGTAATTTTCCTGTCTAATATAGTTCTCTATTTTGGGTGGAATTTAAAATACCAAAAAAAAAAAAAAAAAAGAGCAGGCAAGGGAGAAAAAGCAGCAAAGAAAATACGTTGGAGAGTGTTGCCTCTATTTCTGTTCTCTGAAAGGTTTTATATAAGACTGGAATTTCCTGTTATGTGAGGCTTTGGAAGAATTCACCATTAAAACCATTTTAGCCTGCTGTATTATTTGCTTGAAAGACATATTTTAAATTATTCAATTTCTTTAATAGATTTTGGAAAATTCAAGTTTTTTAATTCTTGAGTCAATTTTAGTAAATTATCCTTTCTGAAAAAGCCAACAGTTTATCTAAAATTTCAATTTACTAGTGTGAAATTGTTTCTCGTATCATATTACTGGAACTCCTGGTGCTGTAGTCATTAAGTGCTATGGCTGCTAATCAAAACAACTGCAGTTTGAACTCACCAGGCTCTCCATGGAGACTGTGGGCCAGTTCTACTCTGTACGACAGGGTCACTATGAGTCAAAATTCACTCACCAGCCGTGGTCTTATTTTTTTTTTTTGGTTGATGTCATCCTTTATGTCTCTGATATAGCCTAGTTAGAGCCCTCTTTTTATTTCTAAGGTTGTTTATTTGTTCCTTTTCTTCATTTTCCAGTCTTGACTAAACAAATCAGCTTTTGACTTTACTGCTTCAGTTGAACGTTTTTGTTTCTATTTCGTTATTTTCTGTTTCTATTTTTATCCCAAAACACTAACTTAAGGTCTGTTTTGTCCAATAATAATAATAGTTATGTCAGTTTTCTTTTGGTTAGTGTTTTAACTCCTAATTGCATCCCTTCCATATTTTTACTTTCAGTCTTTGTTTTAATAATCTTGCCCCGTCTCCTGTAAATAGCATGTAGTTGTATTTATAAAGTCCACTACATAAATCTGTGACTTAATTAGCTAGACCAAATTACACACTGTGACCACAGATATATTTGGAATTATTTCTTGCCACTTTGGGCTAATTTTCTTTGCTTCTTTTTCTCCCTTGCCTGCTTTTTTTTTTTTTGAGATTTTAAATTCCATTTTTTTGTTTCACATTTGTAATACACTTTATTTCTCCGCTTTTAATGGTTGCTCCTATATTTTACCCACATGTTGAATTTAACAGTTCGCTTCTCTTCCTGAATAATGTTCTTTAAAACACTTTAACTGTAGTCATCTTCCCATCATTTTGCAAGGTGCATTTTTCAGTATTTTTTTGAGTTTTGTTTTAGTCTCAAAATTAGATATTTGTATTATTGTTGCTTTCTAAAGGCAATGATTGTTTATATTTACCCATGTTTGGCATTTTCTTTGTTCATCAGGCCATCTCGTAGCTCTGATTTTTCTGTCACCCCTACTCATTCCTGAAATAAATCCTTTAAAGTTTATTAAGTGAGAATCTGTCGTTGTTAAGTTCAGTTTTTGTTGGCCCTACAGTGTCTGTCTTCAGAAACGAAGGAAAAATACAAGTTTAGCTAACTGTAGAATTCTGCCTTAATGGTTAAGGAGCCTGGTGGTACAAATGGTCAGGTACTCAGCCGCTAACCAAAAAGTCAGCAGTCTGAACCCACCCAGTGGCTCCTCAGGAGAAAGATCTGGTGATCTGCTTCCATAAAGATTAGTCTAGAAAACCCTATAGGGCTGCTCTCCTCTATCACATGAGGCCATTGAGTCAAAGTTGACTCAATGGCACCTAACAACATGTGTCATGGATTGAATTGTGTTCCGTCAAAAATCTGCAGCAATTTGGATGCCATATAATCCAGACACTACTTTAACACAGGACCAGAACAATCAGATGCTGCCTAGCTACCACCAATGACTGCCAGGATGGGGTGCACAGTACAGAGTCCCTGATGTGTGTGGCAGGAGAAATATGTGTGCACAACCAGAACTCTACCAAATGACCACAACTGATGGTCCTTCAGTCTGGAGGGCCCCCTGGGAGCATAGCCCCTGGACTCTCTAACCCCAAACTGCATCCAGCACCCAGCCAGCTCCCAGACAAACACTGGACTCTACAAGACCTGCAGTGATCCTGGCACTGAACAAACTTTTGGACTTAAATATATACACAGGGGCTCTCCAAGAGGCTCATTGCTGGAGGTGAGAAGATAAGGTGAGGGGGACAGGTCTTGATGAAAATGGCTTGATAACTTCTGGATGATAAGGGGGGATGTGCTGTCATGAGAGGGTGGAAAACGGGGGGAAAGCAGGTCGAGTAGAATAATGGTATGAGTTCCAAATGTTATATGGTAAATTGATGTGGATTGTATAGTTGTACTTAAAAGTCTATAGCAACTTGACTAGGTCATAATTCCTGGTATTGTGTGATGGTCCTCCATGTCGTAATTCTGGTCCCCGTGACGTTAACAAGGGTGGATGGGCCACAGTTGTGTTCACAGAGCAAGATTCAGTATGTAAGTTTGTTTCGTGCCTTGAAGCAGTCTCTTGAGATGTAAAGGAGAGGACCTAGCAGAGACATCTGGGGAACTCGTACCATCAAGAAAGAGAGCAGTGCCAGCAGCTAATCTCGTGCTTGTGAAAGGATGGAGTCCCTGCACCTCAGAAGCCCCCAGTCCAGGGGAAGATTGACGACAAGGACCTTCCTCCACGGCTGGCAGAGAAGGCCTTCCTCTGGAGAGGACACCCTGAATTTGGACTTTTAACTTACTGGACTGTGACAGAATTTTTCTTTGTAAAGCCATCTATGTGTAGGATTTCTTTTGGAACAGCAGTACCTGACTAAAACAACATGTTAACAGTTAATATCTCTCAGCCCTTTCAAAGTACTACTGGCTTATTTTGCTGTTGAAAAGTCTATTAATTTTCTATTGCTGTGATTACCACAACTTTAGTGGCTTAAGCCAACATGAATTTTAGGTTTTTGTAGATCAGAGTTGGTTATGGGTCTCACTGGGATAAAATAACATGTTGGCAGGCTGCATTCTCTTCTGAAGGCTCTAGGATCTATTCCCTTGCTCACTGGGTGATGGCAGAATTCAGTTCCATGATGGTGAATGACTGAGGTCTTTACTCCTCGACTGTCAACTAGGGGCCACTCTTAGCTCTTAGAAGCCTTTCTGTGCTCCCTGCACAGTCTCCGCCATCTCCAAACCAGCACAAGGAATCCAATCTTTCTCATGTTGCTGTCTCTCCAACCCAGCAGGGTAATGTTCTCTCCCGTGGGAATGCATTGGACCTACCCAGATAATCCCAGATAATCTTCCCATCTCAAGGGTGACCTTAATTATATCCACAAAGTCCCTTCTCCATCTAAACTAACATATCACAGGTACAGGCGACTACAGTGTGGACGTCTTTGTTCCCAGTGAGCATGGAGAGCACATGGAAGTATTCCGCCTACCATGAGAGAACTGTGCTGGCATTCTGACGGTCATTCTTTTGTAGATGATTTGGCTTTCCTCTCTGGCTGCTTTTCAGGTTACCTCTTTAGTGGACTACAATTTCACTGTGATGTTTCTTAGTATGGGTTTCTTTTCATTTATCCTTGTGACCATTGCCTTGCCTCCACTTTCTTTGGAAACACTCATTAAACATATGCTAGATTTCAGAAACTCTGGTGGGGTAGTAGTTAAGTGCTACAGCTGCTAGCAAAAAGGTCTACAGTGCAAATATGCCAGGTACTCCTTAGAAACTCTATGCAGCAGTTGTACTCTGTTGGGTTGCTTTGAGTTGGCATTGGTTTGACAGTAATGGGTTTGACTTTTTTTCTTTTTTGTTTTCAGATCTTGCATACATGTCCTCCATCCTGTACCAGAGGCCTCATGTTGTACACATATGGATACCCCAGCCTTAATGTCCATGCTCCATCCACCCCCCTCAACATTCCTACAAAGAGTCACCCCTTGGTCATTCTTGATGCAGACTATGGTACAGTTCACCCTTTGGAGAAGAGATCCAGTAGGAGGCTCTGGAAATAAACTTGTTCCTCTTAAGGTAAAAAATTTTGGCATCCCAGGTACCAGGTGGGTGGTTTGCAGTTTGGATCTGCTTTTTGATGTCCTTCTGCTTCAAATATTTTATTTTACACATAATTTTTCAGAGCCAGTTACTCGGACAAAGGTGATATATATTTTTGTTGTTTTAAAAATATATAACACAGCATTGCCCAACTGAGTATTTTTCACGTGTACAATTTAATGGTATCAATTATATTAACATGTTTTGCAACTCTCACCCATAATCGCCATCAAATTTTCTATCACAAAGGTGATGTACTTTGATACTTAAAATACTTTATAAGATTTTCTGGAAATTTTACAATCATCATTTTGAAAAATAAAAGGCTTAGATTACTTACTACAAAAATCTCATTACATAAAAAACTGTTTTTGCTCTTACCTGTAGTAGCAAAGGAAATGGTCCCGTGAGAGCTTTCATCGGTATCTTCCCACCCCGACCTCCAGAGATACAGGCACTAAAATGCTAGTATGTGTGTGTTCCTTCAATAACTCAGTCTTAGAGATAACACATTTGACATACTCAGACCACTCTTCGAATTACTGGTGATTAATCATTTGATTAGTTCCACTAAAGCAAAGTCATGACAGTTGTCAGAATTATATCGAGATTATAAACAGAGCTACAGAATCACCCCCAATGTGACTATAAGGAAAGCATCATCTGTCCTCATGAGTAATCCAGTGACCTTACTTAATCCTGGGTACAAGTCCACAGATATTGGGGCATAGCTTGCATGCCACTAAAAATAACAAAGGTGTCCGGGCTGAGGACACTGTCAACCACACTGTCATGGCTATCTAGGGATCCAGGACTCAATGGTGGGGGGACAATATTTAACTCACAACCCTGGCAGAAGGACCCTGTAAGTACTTCAGCCTCAAACACATAGATGAGCTTATCAGTGGCTGGGGTTTTCTTGATTTGGGCTGCTAGGTTTTTGAGATTCTTGGTGAAGTATATGCCAGCTCCATATTTTGAGTCTGATAAAAGAGAAAAAAAAAATACTATTATGATCTGACAAATTGTATTACCTGTTTAGGTACTAAATGTGTATTATCTCTAAAGTCCTCCAAATAATTGCCTCCTCCCAGTCCCAAGTCCCTGTGTTTGTTTGTACCAGATACAAGAAGATGTTCCCTGAGGCAAATTATCATTGATGATCATCAATATAATAGTAGCATACATCTGATGATACCATTAGACTTTACGGTTTTCAAAGCACTTTTACATTCATTATCTTCAATCTGTGATTTGGGTAGTTTCTCCACTTAACAGATTATAAATCTCAGAGTCACAGAGACTATGACTCAAGTGAACATTTATTCACTAAGCTGCTGACAAAGAGCATAATGGAAAGAAGATTCTATTTCCCTTAGAATGACCAATTCTACCTGCTACAAATAGGGGCATCTTGAGAACTCTTGAGACTATGGTAATGCAATTAGCACCTAATAAGAGAAGACAAAACATCTCACAAACCCATGAGCAACGTATCACGAAAATATGTCACAATAAAGAAAATGTTAAGCATATAAAAGTAATGTCAGTGTACTTGCTGCAATACATAGGAAAATCTGAGCAACATCCATATTCTGGTCAGTAGGGTACACTATTATGGAGCAGGGATAAATTACCACTTCTCACCATGGCCTAGCGAAAACCTCACAAAGAATCTCCATAAGCTTTTGATCTAGGTCCATGGTCACCAGGAAGTATTCCACCCATCAAGCATCCCGGGTACTGTACTACCATGGAAGGACTAGCCTAGAGTCAGACACAAGTATTTCAACCACGGGAAATAGATACTCTCCATTCTGGCACAAAGACCTGTGATCTGTCTTCTCTTCTCTGCGGTGCTAGGAATACTCAAGGAGCTGAGGGCCCAACTCAGGACCTCAAGATAACTCTTGTTCACCACTCTTCCTACCCCTCTTAGAAAAGGAAAACATGAAAACTCCTTTGATGCCACATGCTCATTCCTTCCCTTCTTCCCTCCCTTTTTCTTTCTTTACATTTACTGAAGACCTAATGGAACACGTTTCAGGCTGTAGCCCAACACGAAAAATAGAAGTGTAATGTGGGCCACAAAAGTACTTTTAAATTTTCTAGTAGTCAAGGTAAAAAGTATATAGAAATAGGCAGAATCAATTTTCTATTATACTCAATTATTCAAAAAATTACCATTTCAACATGTAAGCAATATAAAAAGCAACTGAAGAGATACCTTACATTATGTTCTTTTGTAGTATGTCTTGCAAGTCCAGTGTGCATTTTACACTTACCACACCACCTGCACTTAATTCAGCTACATGTCAAGTGCTTAATAACCACATGTAGCCAGTGGCTCCTATGTTGGCCAGCGCAGCTGTAAAGCTTCAAAAATGGCTAAGACATAATCCCTGTCCTCAAAAGTTCACAAAGGGAAGTCCACACATTAAACAGGTAGTGTATGGTATAATTTGATGTTGCAGGGTAGAATTTTGAGATAAAAATCAATAATTTTCTTTCCTGAGGCTTTCTTCTTGCCCTCTATGTCTCTTGACTTGGCTTATTAAGCATCTGCTACTCGTTATATGTGAGAAAAGGGGCACATGTACATTATGTGTGTATGTGTGAGAGAGAGGGAGAGGGAGGCAGAGAGAGATCATTGCTTTTAATTCACAGCCGAGAACATGGGCTTCAGCGTCAGGCTTTCTGAGAGAGAAAGAGAGTTTTGTGAGCCACACGGCTAGAACATAGGAAGATCATCCTCAGGGAAAAGGGGAGGGAAATGGGGGGAACCCTTATAAGAACTGAGTTTAAACCCCAAATTACTAAGAAGATCCTGAAAAAAACTGAGCAAGTTCACCTTGACCTGTCAAGATGGAGTTTTCCATACCTATGGGACATGGGAACATAACAGCTAGGTCAAGTTCCGTGATACAGCCTAAAGAAAACAAGTCTCCTGAGCTTTACGGACTGCACAGTTTTGTACTTGTTTTAGATGTTGTAACCAAAGAATGGAGGAAGTACAGGGCACAGAGGAAGAAGCAGCTCACAGGGCCTGCAGAAGTAGGGGAAGGTGTCAACTGGGAGATGCCATTTGAGCTATGTCTTGTAGAAAGGAGTTTGCAGGCTGAAAAGAGAAGGACAAGCATTCCAGGCAGAGGGAACAGTGCATAGAAAGGCACAGTCATGAAAGCACACAGCATGTTTAGGGAACTCATCACGTTCGCAGCTAGAGTGTTGAGAAACATAATGGGAGATTAAGCTGGTGAAACAACATGTAGCTAGGATCTTAGCTGCTTTGCTAAGGAGTTTGGGTTTTCATCTTGTAGTCAACTGGGAATAGACACATTATGCAAGAAAAGGTAATTTATTGGTGTGATAATTCTGGTGGCAGAGCAAAGGACAGACTTAGACTGGGTGGGTTTTAAGGGAGGGAAAGGACCCAGTAAGAGTCTAGGCCTAAGGGAATATGAACTAAGGAAATAAAAATAGAGAGGTGAAGCTACACCAAGACCTTAGAAGAATCAACAGGCCAGAGTAACTGCCTGGATAGGAAAAAGAAGGAATGCTATCCAATGATATCTGTAGCTTAGAGGAGACCAGTTTGTGCTGGTATCAATCAGGTTATAGAATGTCAGAAAACAACAAGTATGTTTCTCAGGGAAAAACATGGTAGAGAGTTCAGCTGGAGGTACGCTGATTTTGATGGCCTGTGGAATCTCAGGGTGAAGACGTCCAAAAAGATAGTCAGGAACTTGGGATGGTAAGTCCAAAGACTACCACTTATCTGTCAATCTGTCATACTGTGGTCGTTTGCTTGTTGCTGGGATACTGGAAGCTATGACACTGCTATTTCAAATATGGGCAGGGTTACCCTTTGCAGACAGGTTATAATGTAGCTTCCAGACTAACTAGAAGAAAGGCCTGGTGATCCAGTTCTGAAAACTAGACACTGTCTGACTTGCTTGTTTTGGACACGTCATCAGGAGGTGTCAGTCACTGGAAGAGGACCAATGAAGGCCTGGGAGACCCTCCGTGAGATGGACTGGCCCAAGAGATGCATTGATCGCCTTGAACATACTGGTGACCGTAAGGATGATGCAGGACCAGGAAACTTGTTTTCTCTTGTACATAAGGTTGCCATGAGCTGGAGTCGACTAGATGGCAGCTAAGAACAAGAAGTCGGTCAGTGGGGAGGTTAGAGCTAAAAACCTGAAAGTCAGTAACATGAGGTCCAATTAGTTCATAAGGTTAATTTTCATAAATGCTGCACACCTCACTGCTCAATATCACTACGGTCACCTCTGACGTACTCCCTTTGGGAAGCTGTGCACTGATACCAGCACCTAGTCCACCCTTCAAAGCAATTTTCAAACTCTTTCTGGAATGGCCCTCAGAGGGCCATCCTTTTTCTAGGATGAGTTCACAAACTTGTCAGTCCTCGTAGAGGAGTTGAAGCCATGGAAATGGGTACAATCACCCAGGGGTAGACTGTAGAAGGAAAAAAGATATCTTCTGGAACTCAGGAAAACATCAATATTTCAAGGATGGGCAACAGCGAACTCACTAGATTATAAACTATGAGGTCAGGAATGCTATCGTTTTCCTTACTGCTATAACCCTAGCACCAGCACAGAGCCTGGCGCATAGAATGTGCTCAGGAAATACTGCTGGAATGAATGAATGAACCCAATAAAGAAATAGGGTTTGTAGGCTCCTTCTTGCTACAGTCAAATCCTATAAGCAAAAGATAACAGAGGTGGTAAGACTGCAAGCAGAGATAGAAAAAGCAACAGTCACCTAAGTGGACTGAGAGTTCCATAACTTGTAACCTTGCAGAGCTGAAAAAGCTAAGAACCTTTGTACTCCAAATAAAAAAAAAAAAAAAAAACAAGTTACAAAACAGCTTCAGTAAATGGTCCCAACTCAGCAGGAATGGATCACCGAGGACCAAAACGACATGGGGGAAAGAGAACCCAAAGGACACAGAGACCCACATGAGTGGGTGTTTACATTGACTTGAGACCAGAAGAACTGGATGGTGCCCGGCCACCACCAGTGATAGCTGGGATGGAGCTCACAAAGTTGAGTCTCACTGGCAACACAAGACTAAAAAGGGATGCACCCTGAGATCTCCATTAAAAGACCACAACTGATGGTCTAGGGGCTTCAGGGTTTCCCTGGGAACACGGCCCCTGGCCCTGATGCTGCCCCTGCCCATAAATCACAATGAAGGTCTACTCTTCGGACAGGAATGGATTGGACTTGGTGATGCAGTGACCATAACTTGGGTGCACTTTATGGTTCTATGCATCTATAGAATATCATCCTGCTGACCTCTTACTGAAGGAAGGAGAGTGGGAAAGGAGGGGAAAGGAGATTGTTGGGAAGATGGGACATGTATGGAGCAGAGAGGAAGAGTGTGCTGTCATCGGATAGGGAGAGCAGTGGAAGCTGCATATAGGTAGGCATGCAAATTTATATGGGAATGTACATTTTCATTCAATCATAATAAAAAAAATTAAATAAAAGAGATTTAAAAAAACAGCTTCAGTGACAGGTAAGTTTGTGTTTCCTGAGTTTTACAAGCACCTTCAGTTAAGAGTTCTTCACGTCTAGAGAGATGAGCCCATGGCACAGTTCACATTAAGTGTCTTCTCATTGAATCTACAGTGTGAACTGCCTCAAGACAGAGCCTGTTAAGCTAAGGACTAGGGACATGGGTGGAGCACAGAGGCCAGGAGGTAAGAGCACGATAGTGAGGCTTAAAGATTATGTCAAGGCAAGATCTTGGTTGGATCACTAATGATAAACTTGACCAGAAGCAAATAGGACCCATACCCAGTGGGTTTTTAAAGGAACTATATTGGAAACCTTGGTGGTGTAGTGGTTAAGTGCTGTGTCTGCTAACCAAAAGGTCAGCAGTTTGACTCTACCAGGCACTCCTTGGAAACTCTATGCGGCAGTTCTACTCTCATCTATAGAGTTGCTATGAATTGGAATTGACTCGATGGCACTTGGCTTGGTTTCTTTTGTTTTTCTTCATTTTATACTGTTGAAAGGGGCCTGGTGGTACAGTGGTTAAAGTCGAGGCTGCAAACCAAAAGGTCAGCAGTTCAAACCCATCAGCTACTCTGTGGGAGAAAGATGGGACAGTCTCCTCCTGTAAAGATGTACAGCCTTGGCGGTAGCTAGGAGTCAAAATTGACTCTACAGCAGTGGGCTTCGTTTGGTTTTGATATCACTGAAGAAACTACACGCCTGACTGTCAGTAGCCCCTAATGCTCCCCACAGACCCTTGGAAGAGCATCACAAGGCAGTGTGCTTCTAGAGCAGTCTTCTCTTGGCCTACTTCAGAAATGGTCAAAGGTGGCAATACCTAAGATTTTCTCACAGTGCAAAGCCAGGGTTTACTCCACATAATGAGTGGCGTGGGCCAGTGACCGCAGTGACTGTTGTGTACTTTCCTTATCTCCTTTCAGAAAGAGAGTTTTTACTTCCATCTTCCTGTTCCTGCTTGTATCCTTATACAATGTGTGTGTTGGGAGCAATCCCTTCCTTTAAGCTTTGACACAGAGGTGACTACCTGGACTTCAGGTTGATTATGATACTAGCTGGAACTTGAGACAGTCTTCCTTGGAAAGATGGTGTGTGTCTTAGATATTCTGGGAAAACAGATGTGTATAGACGTTGAGCAGGCAGTTGGCAATGTCTGCCACAGGGCTGAAATGAGAGTACTTGCTGCAGTTAGAAAACAGGATAGCGATGATCACAGAAAGAGTGGTTTAACTAGGGGGAGGGAGAAGTGGCGAGGAGCCTATCACAAAGGTTTCAGAAGCAAATAAAGTTGTGGGTTTTTTAAGAATTCCAGTGAAACAACCAAACTGATCACAACTTTCCTGGTTACATTCAGACTTCTTGGCAGAAATTCATTTCTCTCTTTCTACCCCCAGATTGTCTAAGTTCAATTTTTATTGCAGGTATCACCTATGCTCTCTCTGGGACAAAGAGAAGATGATTCCAGATGCTTTGTTTTCTCCAGAAACCCTGATGGCATAGTAGTTAAGCATTACGTCTGCTAACCAAAAAGCTGGTAGTTCAAACCCACCAGGCACTCCTTGGAAATTCTATGGGGCAGTTCTACTCTGTCCTAAAGGGCTGCTATGAGTTGGAATTGATTTGATAGCAGTGGGGTTGTTTTTGTTTCTGTTTTTGGTTGTTTTCTGGAAACCCAGACTATCCGTTGCCTCCACAGTAAGGATCAGACTAATCTATCTTGAAAGGTAAACATTAAGAGCAGCATATTTAATGGACCAGACAAACTGAAGCTGCACTATTAGGCAACACTGAACTACCTCCAATCCCCCAACAGTGATTACTACTAAACTTCTCAGCTTCCTTTGGAGAGATCTAAAGCCTAAATGTTTTCTTTTTTGGGTAACGAGGAAAGAGGAGGAGATAGCAATTAAGAAGGCAATACTTTTTTACAGTTGAAAAGAAACACAGACGCTACAAGAACCAACCTCCATGCCTGAAAAGGCTGTTAAAGTATTATTTACTTCACCTGCTGGATGATATCCAATTCATTCACTATCTGGCTGCAGGAAATGAAGAAGCCGGAACAGACTAACTTCATTAAATTCAGGAAATTAAGAGATGAGGCTGGTTCAGGGTGTTGATAGTAATTTCAGTGAAAGATAAGTAAGCAAAATAAAACACACTCCAAGAAAAGCAATCTCTGCAAAATGGACACAGGAACACAGAAAGGAGAAAAAAAGACCTGCAGATCTTATTAACGTACACTGTCATCAACATAAAACGCAGCATCAATAAACGATACGACGGAAAACTAAAAAATGACCCTTTCCAAACAACTTCACTTGTAAATCAATTGCAAATAATTTCCTCCCCCAAGGAACAAAGGTTATTAAATGGTGAGTCATCTGTTGATGTCTGCACACCAATTCCCATAATCAAAAAAAAAAACCACCAAACTCACTGCTGTCGAGTCAATTCCGACTCATACTGACCCTACAGGACAGGGCAGATCTGCCCCATAGTTTCCAAGAAGCACTCAGCAGACTCAAACTGCTGACCCTTTGGTTAGCACCCGCAGCACTTAGCCGCTACATCACCAGGGTTTCCAGTTCCCCCAGGAGGACCCCTGATTGTGAGGGGCGGGACCTACCACAGGGCATCTGGTACATTCTCTGAAAGCCAGTTCTGCAGACCACATTGCAGAACTGGTATGGGACTTGCTGAAACAACATATGGCTCACAGGTTCCTTAGGCGCCTTCTCTTCCAGCGTTTTCTTCTTTGCTTGGAAGACAATACTCAGAACCTCGTTGTTTATTTTCTCCACCTGGAACCCAAGGCAATAAAACTAATCAAGAGACAGCTAATCAAATCGCCTGTTACGCTGCCTCAGAAGGAAAGGTGCCTCAGTGTCAATTACTTTGCACACAGTTTGCTTTGCATATAAAATCAAATAGGAGTCTCTCCCTCCCCCAATCCTCTTCTAGTCTGGCTTCTCATCTCTTCAAAGGTCACTGTCCCCTCTATGTTAAATTCATTTAATAAAAATTCACTAAGCAATCACAATGTACCAAGCACTGGTAGAGACACTGCAACACTATGGACATAGTTTCTGCCCTCTTAAAACTAAACTCACAGTTTAGTGAGAAATTACAAACAGGAAAACAATTCTAGTATGATAAATCCTTTTCTGGCTATTTTATTTTGCTCCAAGATAAGCAGATAACACTTTCTGGGGTCTTGTGTCTATGTGGCTGTGTACCCTAACATCATTTCTAACTCCTGATTCCACCTGCACCCCTCACACCTGACCTTCTTCCAGTCTCATTCCTAGGATTGCAGGCCAACAAGATCTAATTCAGAATACCAGCAGGTGAGTGTCCTTACAGCCACAGAAACAATGAACAGCAAGATGCATCAGATTCTCCTGTAACTAACCCACTGCCGTCAAATCGGATCTGAGTCACAGCGACCCCCTTAACTAGGCATACCTTTATAACATGAAAACCACATTTTTCAAACTGTTTCTTTTTATCCTGAAGTTCTTGAGTTGAGAATGTTGCAGGACATTTTATGAGACTGATATTTCCTCTCATCTCATCCAGATCTTTTGGCTGCTTGTCAGTCCACTGTCCTAAAAAGGAGTTACATAAAATTTTGCCTTAGTTTTCCGTAAGAGAAGAAAGACTTGCACAGAAATTCAATGAAGCAAATTCTAGAAAGACAGAGGAAGAGATTAGCCAGTTTAAATTGAATGCCTCCCACACCTTAGGACATGCAAGAACTACCGTACTGTAAGAGGTCACAGGATAAAATCGAGGGGTGGTAGGGCAGTTCTCAGGTGATTTGCATTATGGGGCTGAGGCGATGTGGGGGGACAGAGTATGAATGCGCTCCCCTAATGCTGTAATGATAAAATATAACTGTGTTGGTCATTCATGATGTTTGTATTTCTATCCAGGATGCCTATCAGTAAAAAGAGAAAACGCTGGGAATGATGGAAAACAATATATTCAATACATCAAGGTTTGCAATAAGATTTCGCACTAGCATCTCACTTGATCGCTATAACAGCATTCAAAAAACTAATACAAGGAAGGTGAAACTCAGAGAAATGATTTGCCCAATATCTACTAGATAGATCCAAAATAACAAATCTAGCTTTTCACCAGTGCTTTCTGTAGGGGGCAAAGCAAAATATTTGATACATGTGTCACTCACAGAAGCCCTGGTGGCACAGTGGTTAAATGCTACGTCTGCTAACCAAAAGGTCAGCAGTTCAAACCCACCAGGTGCTCCTTAGGAATCTACGGGGCAGTTCTACTCTGTCCTATATGGTCGCTATGAGTCGGAATCAACTCGACGGCACTGGGTTTGGTTTCATATCACTCACAAGGCAGAATATTCGGTGATTGTATTACACTATAGCTGCAATGATGGGCTCAAAATGCCAACAACTCTGAAGCTGGTGCAGCACCAGGCATGTTTTGTTCTGTTGTACACACAGGTCAGGCTGAGTTGGAGCTGACTCTGATAACCTAGTAACAACATCATTCAAGAATGCAAAAATTTGCAGATTCAGCGTCTCTGGAGTCTCTGTTCCAGTCAGAATGGGCTCAGTGGAAGCTCCGGGGGTGCTGCAATTAGTTGTCACAGCTGCTAACCGAAAGGTCAGCAATTCAAATCCACCAAGTACTCCTTAAGAACTCTGTGAGGCAGCTTCTACCCTTTCCTATAGGGTTGCTATGAGTTGGAATCCACTCAGTGGCAATAAATTATGGTTTTTGTTATCTGTGCTTCCCTGTGTTTTTAATCCCTCCCTCCCTCCATCCCTTCTTTCTTCTTAAAATCCAATGGACAACCTGTTCTTGTCAAGAGAGCTCTTTATTGGACTAAATATATGGGTGGAAAAATGGAAATGAAAAAAGGGGTGGGGCTTGTTTTCTCCAGGTTTATTTTCAGTTTTACTTAAGGCCACATATACTAAAATCAACTAGTATATCAACAAATTAGCTAACTGAATGGGCTCAATTTAATCACCAAAAAACCCACTGCCACTGAGTCCATTCTGTCTCTTAATTACCCTATAGGACAGGCTGAAACTACTCCATAGGGTTTCAGAGCCTGTAAATCTTTATGACAACAGAATGCCATGTTTTTCTCCCCCCTCCATACCTGGTGGGTTTGAACTCCTCACCTTTTAGGTAGCAGCCTAGTGCTTAACCACTATGCCACCAGGGCTCCTTCTAATCTCTCCTGTGCATGCGCACGCACACACACGCAAGCACACTATTGCCATTCAGTCAATTCTGACTCACAGGGACCCTATAGGACAAAACTGTCTCATAGAGTTTCCAAGGAGTGGCTGGTGGATTCTAGCTGCTGAACTTTTAGTTAGCAGCTGAGCTCTTAACCACTACTACAACACCAAACAAAAACACTGAACCCAATGCTGTTGAGTTGATTCTGACTCACAGCGACCCTACAAAACAGAGTACTGCATCACAGAGTTTCCAAGGAGTGCCTCATGGGTCTGACTTGCTCATGTTTTGGTTAGTAGCTGCAGCACTTAAACACTGCACCACTAAAAAAAAAAAAGAAAGAAAAATCAGACCTATTACCATCTAGTTGATTCCTACTCATAGCAACCCTATAAAACACAGTAGAACTGCCCCATAGAGTTCCCATGGAGTGCATGGTGAACTTGAACTGGTAATCCTTTGGTTAGCAGCCATGGCACTTAACCAGTATGCCACCAGGCTTTCCACTATACCACCAAGGCTCCACTCATTATTTAAAAACGCACTAGAGGGCCAAGCCATAAATATGAGAAAAGAGGAGTTTCAAAGCCAGGGAACTTAAAGGAAGAGACTGTCCGTTAAATTTGGAAGGCAATAACTCAGTTATAAAGCATATGATATTAGAGATCAGTTCACCTGAGTTCAACCCATGTTTAATGAACTCCTCCTCCATGGCTGGCATGAGGCTCCGTGCTGGGAACCTAAGTATCTACAAACACCTGCCATCAGTTGCTTAGGAGCCAGGATTAAAAATAACATAAATGGCAGGTAATGCCTAATTTCCGTTTTTCAAATTCTGTTGTTCTGATGGATATTTGATTCCCCTATAGTAACAAGTCTGTCGAAAATTATCCATTTTATTAATGAAGATCTTAATCAGATCAAGAGAAGACTTGAGCGTTCCTCTGACTTGCTGCTGTGGAGTAAGGCTGCTTAGTCATCAACAGTCAAAATGCCACCTTGTGGCAGAACAAGGAACTCACACGCCTCCAGAATGTGTAGCTGGGAGAATGAATCAACCTTGTGAACGAACCCAGGTAACAAATAACATCACATCCTAAATTTCAAGAGATCATGGCTTTTTTGTCTCCTGTTCTCCTGGGGAGTATCGGTGTCTGCTTATGTCTCCACATTCATTATTTTTCAAAAACTAAGTAGAAATCATGATCTGAGGTCTCCTTCTTCTGTATTATTTGTGTTCATGATTTTGGACACTGGGTTTTCCATGGAGTGCAGATGCCTCTTTTATTGCAAACCTCGCCACTTTGACTACTTTTTTGTGAATGATTTTTACAAACATGTAGTGAAAATAAAGTGTCTTGCAAACTTACGCATCTAGATTTTTTTGTGTCTCCTACTAAATCCATTCTTCATACTACAGAGTGATTTTTCCAAAATACAAGTCTGATCTTCTCTTGTTTTGCAAAAATCTTTGCAGATTCTCTATATTTTTCAAGCAATCTTCTGAAATCTTTGATGTGATTCATAAGGTCTTGTATAATCTACAGCCCCAGTGGTACAAGTGGTAAGAGCTATGGTAGACTACAACTGCTAACCAGAAGGCTGTCTGTTTAAATCCCCCAGCTGTTCCTTGGAGGGTAAGCCCATGGATCAGTTCTACTCTGTCTGATAGGGTTGTTATGAGTCAGAATCAATTCAATGGCTATGGTATTTTGTATAATCTAGATCCTGCTGCAGTCTCAGTTCTTGAAACTGTCTTTCCTGGCTGTGAGTCGGATCTGACTCGACGGCACTTGGCTGGCTCCTCTTTTTGGATACCCTAGTGGCATAGTGGTTAAGTGCTATGTCTGCTAAAACCAAAGGTCAGTAGTTAGAACCCACCAGGCACTCCTCAGAAGCTCTACGGAGCAGTTCTACTCTGTCCTACAAGGTCACTGCGAGTTGGAATCGACTCAACAGTATTGGTTTTTCTTTGACTTTTTATTATGATTGAGCGAAAATGTACAATCCCATATAAATTTGCATACCCGCCTATGTGCAGCTCCCACTGCTGTCACTGCCCAGTGACAGCACACTTCTCCTCTCCATTTTTACATGTCATATTCTCCTAATAAGTATTGGGTTTTTGGATTGGCTTCTCTTTATGACATTTATTACACCTCCTCTAAGAAGCCTTCCACTGACCCTTGAACATGAGTTAGGTGCCATTTCTATGTGCTGACAAAGCACTCTGGCCTTCCTTGATCTTATATAAGGCTGTCTGCCTGTCAGTCTCCTTTCCTTTGAGAAGGTACCTTATGTTGTTTATCACTGTACACCCAGCACCTAGCACATACTGTGGGTGCAATTAGTTGAGTAAAGTGAATGAAATAAGCCTCTATCTCCTAGGATGGCATTATAAATGGTATAGTTCCCTAGTTAGTCCTAGAGTTATGTTGAAAGGGTATCTCCAGACTCAGCTTCCCCTGGTCAGCATAAGGCGTATAACTCCACTGAGTGGGTTATACAGGAGTATGCTTCACAGTACCATAGAATAACTTACGTGGTGGGAAAGCTCAAAGTTACTAACCTTAGGGTTCCCACTGATGCCAGCAACATATAAACACAACAAAACTCAACAGATAAAATGTATCTACATTTAAATGTTTCATATATGGAATTAGCTATATATATTTCCTCCCTGGACCTGGGCTTGGATTATCCTAGGTTTTCCATGTAACTGTCTTCTTTGGCACTCCACACCATTAAAGGCAAATCCAACCCAGTGGTATTGTTTTTCATTTTTTATTTACTAACAACTCTGAGGGTAGAAAAAGAGCCAAAAATGGTTCAGAAAAGTTTATGACCTAAGATACAATCAGAATAGTTTTCTCCCATTTCCCATTGTGTCTCTCACATATACACTCCCGTATCTGAAAAGAGCGGTTAATGGAGGTGGCTTTTCAACTTAATAGAAAGCTACTCACCTAATGCCTTCCAAAGATCCTCCTCCCTTTTTTTTGCCATTTCCTCCTGAATGTCACACAGCATGTGTTCAATCTTCATAACTACCTCAATGAGGCCAGCTTGGGCTCCTTTAATCTCTAACTTTGCTTTTCCAGAATTGATCGTCTCTGAGATGGAGACATTTGCAGTTTCCTGAAGCTGAGACAGAATGTCATGTTCTTTTACGCCAAGGTAGAAGATGTGATTATTCTCGATGATATGATGCCCCTCGAGGTTTAGTAGCCTGTGGATCCACTCTCGAGCCTCACTCATCTCTTCCTTGTTGGATCCCATCAAATTGATGGCAGGAGAGTTGGCCTTGGGCCCATTTTCTTTTTTCTCTTTAGTCCACAGGAAGTCTGCAACAATTACCATTAAAATCCACAGAAGACAGGTTTTAAAACAGTGTGGAAGAAAACATGACCCATGATTACCCTAAGGTGACTGTCACCACTGTCAGCAATCAACACCAAATCCATTGCCATCGAGTTGATTCCAACTCACAGAGACCCTACAGGGCAGAGTAGAACTGCCCCATAGGGTTTCCAAGGAGCAGCTGGTAGATCCAAACTGTTGACCTTTCAGTTAACAAGCCAAGCTCTTAGCCACTGTGCCACCGGGCCTTTTTCATGTCTTGCTCTTGATGTATATGATCTGTCAGTTCACATATGCACTCACCTACAATTTCACCCAGGATATTAACTGTTATTTCCCGATGAATAGCATTTTCCTTAACTTCTTGTTACTGTCCGGGTTAAAAGCATATATCTCTGGAAGCCACAACATTTTAAAAGTGACAATTTTTTCTTTTCTTTTTTTAAATAAAAACATCATTTTCTTTTTATAGAGATAACATGCTTATTGTTGAAAAATTGGAAAATTATCAAAGTATAATGAAAAGATGAAATACCCATAATTCCACTCCCTGGTATTCTTTCTCACATCTTACCTATGTGGGACAGGACATTTTGGCTGTTTTCACACTCCCACATGAGCATTTGAGGCCTGGCTGCTGCTGCTGCTGCTACTGGATGTAATACATCCCAGCAGAAAAAAAAATAGGGTCTGATTCCAACCCACTTACATGTGTTCCCTCCTCTTCTACCCCCCATTAAAAAAAGGATTTCTGATACATTAAGGTGGCTCTAAATCTAAACTAAAAAAAAAAAAAACACAAGAACAAACAAACAAAAAACACCCAACCGAAACAAAACAAAACAAATCAGTGCAATGGACCAGCTGAGAGAAAACACGGTGACAGTACTGTGTATACCATATAGAGAATTTCCTCAAATTATTAAGACAAAGGCAAAATGCTCACTGTGGGACTATGGAAACAGCCAAAATGTCCTGTCCCACACAGAAAGAATACCAGGGAGTGGAATTATGGGTATTTCATCTTTTCATCGTTACAAAAAAGGGCACACAAATGGCCTATATAAATGAAAAGATACTTACCTTCATGATAATCAGGAAATTAAAAGTTACCAAACAGACTGGCAAAAAATTAGAAGTCTGACACTATCAAGTGTTGGGGAGGATGTACAAGCATCTGGAACTCCTATACCTTCATGACAGGTATAAAACTGGAATAATCACTCCTATAGTTATATACTCAGTGGCAATGGGATTTTATAATCCTACACCTTAAAGAAACATTCATACCTGTGTATCAGAAGATGTGTACAACAAGGGTCACATTTCTCGTTCATAATAGCGAAAATTGGAAACAACACAAAATGCCCTTTAACAATGGAATCATAGCAATGAAAAGAAATGAATTTTAGCTATATAGATGACTCTTGGAAACAAATTATTTTGAGGGCGGACAGTAAATGGAGCACTTACTGTAGTGTACACATTGTTCCATGTGCTTACCACATATTAATGAATCCTCACAGCCCTATGAGATATGTACTATACACATGGAGAAACTGATTCAGAGAGTTATTATGTAGCTTTTCTGTGGCTATAGGACTAGGAAGTGGCTGTGGAGTCCCTGGGGACTAGTAAGTGGCCGTGGAGTCCCTGGGTGGTCCAAGCATTTAATGTACACAGCTGTTAACTGAAAGACTGAAGGTTTGAATCCACCCAGAGGCACCCTGGAAGAAAGGTCTGGTGATCCACTGCCAAAAGATCAGTCACTGAAATTCTTACAGAGCATAGATCTGCTCTGATACATATGAGGTCACAATGAGTCAGAAAGGACTAGATGGGGTTGAGTTTCACCAGCAACAAGAGAACAAATAGGGGTACACCCCAATATCTCCAATAAAAGACTGCAATTGATGGTCCGGGGGCTCCGGGGTTCCCCTGGGAGCATGGCCCCTGGCCCTGACGCTGCCCCTGTCCGTAAATCATAATGAAGGTCAACTTTTCGGACAGCAATGGTTTGGACTTGGTAAAGCAGAGTGACCACATCTTGTGGGAATTTTATGGTTCTATGCATCTATAGGATGTCATCCTGCTGACCTCTTGCTGGAGGAAGGAGAGTGGGTGGAGAGGAGGGGACAGGGGACTGTTGGGAGGATAGGACATGCATGAAGCAGAGAAGAGGGGTGTGCTGTCACTGGGCAGGGCGAGCAATGGGAGCTGCATATAGGTGAGCATGCGAATTTATATCGGAATGTACATTTTCATTCAATCACAGTAAAAATAAATAAATAAATAAAAAGAAGTAACTGGATAGGCATACCAGGCACTATAAAAAATGTAGCCAGACAGAGCTATAAAGGGGGACACTGACCTCCCTTTGACTAAAAATAAAACCCAGCTTTTTAGATAACAATGAGAAATGTTAAGTGTACTTAAAAGGGAGTTTGTACTTAATCCTTGTTTCGCTTTTAAAAAACAAAACAAAATAAAGCAAACACATTGCTGTATTCCAGCTGTTCTAGCTCAGAGCAACCCTACAGGATAGAGAAGTACTCCACAGGGTTTCAGGGAGCATCTGGTGGATCTGAATTGCTGACCTTTTGGTTAGCAGCCAAACACCTAACCACTGAGCCACCAGGGCCCCGCAGGAACTGATATTACTTTTTAGGGGCAAAAAAAAAATACACAATGATACTTCATTTATTCATAATTAGCAAAACAGATAAATTCTTTTCCAACCAAACTGTTCAGATCCCTAAAGAATACCCTTCTAGCACCAAAATATATTTAATTTTAGCTATTAGTGAAATATCTGTTGCCATTGAGTTGATTCCAACTCATAGCAAACCTACAGGAGATAGTAAAACTGCCCCGTAAGGTTTCCAAGGAGTGGCTGGTACACTGGAATTGACGACACTTTGATTAGCAGCCAAGTTCCTTAACTACTGCACCAAACGGAGCCACGGTAGCACAGCAGCTAACAGCTCAGCTACCGACCAAAAGACCAACAGTTTGGTTTTTATTAGTTAAATACAAAGAAGCCGCGGTGGCACACCAGTTAAGCATTCAATGTTTAGCACTCAATAGCTCCAAGTGAGAAAAGATTTGGCCATCTGCTCCCATAACAATTGTAGCAAAGAAAACCCTATGGAGCAGTTTATCCTGTCACACAGGGCTGCTATGAATGGAAATCAACTTGAGAGCACACAATATTAGTTAAATATTTCCAATGGAAACACATTGTCCTGCCTTCCAAAGTAGTTTAGCCTTTCGTTGATAATCTGAAATCATCACTGATGTCCATGATTCCTTTACAGATGTTCTCAGGAATTCCTGTAGTAAATGGTGATACTTAACCACAAGGTGGGTAGTTCAGATCCACCAGGCACTCCCTGAATACTCTGGGGGTCAGTTCTACCCCGGCCCCTAGGGTCGCCATGAGCTAGATCTGACTTGACAGCACTTTGCTTTTTGGCTGACCCTATTGTTCAGATTAATGACACAGAGACACTTACATATTCCTTTCCTATATCTTCCTCACCTAAAACTTGATTTACCCAGCTAGCCTCGATTCCTTGTGGGTCCCCCCAATAGACACTCTACATTGATTTGTTCCTGTGAGTTTTCTTCATCTTGGGTACCCAATATCACCAGCTCTGGACACAGGAAATCTTGCCACTGTCAAGCTCAGCTAGGAAAACCTGGTGGCATGGTGATTAAGAGCTACAGCTGATAACCAGAAGGTCAGCAGTTCAAATCCAACACGCGCTCTGCAGAAACCCAATGGGGCCATTCTACTTGGTCCTTTAGGGTCACTATGAACACTCAGCTTAAAATACTTTTATCAATGAAACTATTCTTGATCCCTTCCAGTCAAGTGGAATCTCCCTCTCCTCTGGGACACCTAGGGAGTTTGTCCATTGTCTCATTTATTGCTATCCCCTGGCATTTGTTTAATGCTTTACAATTTCCAGAAAGTATTTGCATACAGAATCTTCAAAGGCCCTCACCAACAGTCTGTTACCACTTTACAGACAAATCAACAGGTTCATAAAAGGCACAGTTCCAGATCAGAACTCTGTAACTTCTCCTTTGTCACTTCCAGCACTATTTGACAACTTAATATCCAAGGCAGAACTTTCATTAAAGAGTAGATGCAAATCATTTTAACATTAATAGGAAATGTTCCATCAGTTTTTGTTGCTCATTGAATGCCTAGCATTTGTAACAGCACGGAATACTGTAATTAAAAAACGATTTTCAGATGTCTTGGGGGGCAAAGTCAAGATGGCGGAGTAGATACACATCTCCTTAATTCCCTCTGAAAACTAAGGCCTGGAATGATAATTAAACAGGCCTTTCTGGACACCTGGTGAGCCCTGGGACATGACATAGGGCTATCAGTTTGGACTACATGCCACTGAACAGGAAACTGCTTGTCTTTTGCCGAATCCTGCTCTGGCTGAATCAGCCAGCTACCGTGGACTGAACGTTATCGCAGACTTAAGGTAACTGGTGTTTTTAACTTTTTTTTCTTCTTGTTGGCTGGCAGGCAGGCGATGGACTTAACCAGTTGCTAAGCAGAGCTGCAGTGCTAAAGTCATCAGCAGGTGGAACAGCCACTTTTTGAGAGCCCAGCTCTACACTCAGAGCACCACAGTCCCTCCAGTCTCTTTTCTGACCTCTATCATAGATTCTGCTGTTTCACAGGGGCAGGAGAGCTTTACAGGAATGCCATCTTGTTTGACTCAGAGGCAGAAATATCCAACCAGAGGCCTCAGCAGGAGCTGATTTCCAGGCTGGGAGGCAGTCCCAGCCCAGGGAGTGCTTTTCCAGCAGAAAAGCTGTGTTTAGCACAGTGTAGCCTTACAGGTGGGGTCCAGAAGGGGACGATAGCAGGCCCATAGCCTGTCCTACTTTGAACTATATGACAGCATCTGGGGGCAGCTGCCAAGGTGCCTCCACTGTCAGCTGGAAGGAGGGCCTTACCACATCTGACAGTTTGAATGACTTTGGAAGTGGTCAGAAAGCTTTTACATTTTAAAATAAGACTGCCTAGAGAAATAACTGTAATGCAGCCTAACGACCTCTCTTCCATCCTTTACTGACCCACATCACAAGGTTGGCTGATGGCCCCCAGTGACTCCATTAACAGGGCCATGTCTTTGCCAGCCAGGAGGCAGAGCCTGCTACTCCAGAGCTCCACTGGGCTGTCACTGAAGTACATAGAGGTGTCTGGTGATCAACTTCCTTCTCAGAACTGCACCTCAGCTCCTGTTAAGGCAACACCAGAGAAACTAAACAGCCTCTAGATGTCCTGTAAGCAACAAAGCCTACCCAAACATTTTTTTAAAGTCCACCCAGGGCTCCAGAAAACTCCCAAAAGAAAGAACCAAAGAACTTCACAGATGAAGAAGCCTTTCTGAAACTATCGGAGGTCAAGTACAAAAGAATGATATAAAGAGACCTCTAACACATTATACAAAATGCAGCACAGCAAAATGAAAAATTAAGCAAGCTGTTCAAACTGATGGAAGATTAGGATTCTGAAATCCAACAGATCAATAACAAAATTACAGAATTAGACAATTCAAAGCCAAAAGAGCAGAACTGAACAACTGGAAAATAGACTTTCTGACCTTGAAGATAGAGCCATTGATACCAGCATTTATGAGGAGAAATCAGAGAAAAGAAACAAGAAAAATGAAGAAGCATTAAGAAACATGTGAGACTCTATCAAGAGGAGTAATCTACAATTAACTGGAGTTCCCGAACACAAAGGGATAGCTACAAACTCAGAGAATATTGTTGTTGAGTTGCTGACATAAAACTTCCCTGAAATTATGAAAGAAGAGAACATAGATATCCAAGATGTGTATCAAATGCCACAAACAATAGACCCTAAAAGAAAGACACCAAGACATATTATAATCAAGCTTAACAAAATGAAACACAAGCAGAAACTCTTACAGGCAGCGAGACTAACATTCAGAGGGAAGCCCTATAGGCTTTCGTCTGACTTCTCAGCAGAAACAATGTTAGCATGGAGGCAGTAGGGTGACACATTCAAAGCCTTGAAGGAGAAAAACTTCCAACCAAGAATTGTATATCCTGCAAAACAGTCTTTCAAATATGGAGACAAATTAGGTAGTTGATAGACATTTGGTTGGGTGAAACCAGTGACAGCACACATCAGAAAGATCAATTTAACTGGACTTCAACATAACCTGAAAACTCTTCCAATCTTAACCCAATATGGCAAGGATAGAGTAGCAGGGCTGGCGTCTGGGGACTATGCTCTCAGGGAACACTGAGGCTAGTTGGCATAACTAGCCTATTGCTGAGAGTATTCTCCACCCCATACTGTTGAGTGGTGTGTGGGGTCTTAAAAGCTAGCAAGCTGCCATCTGAGGTAACCAAATTGTTCCCAACTCAGCTGGAACAGATGATAACCAAGGACAACAATGACACAAGAGGAAAAAGCCAGAAGACAGAAAGACCCACGTGAATGGGTGACTGTATCAACACATGACCAGAAGAACCAGATGGTACCTGGCCACCACCAACAGCCATAAAGGGGCTCACAATGTTGAGACCCTGTGGCAACATGAGAAAAAAAGGGGTCTACCCTAAGAACACCACTAAAAGACTACAACTAATGGTCCAAAGGCTTGGGAGTTCCCCTGAGGCATGCATGGCCCTCAGACCTAATGCTGCCCCTGATCATAGATTATTAGTGAGTTCAACTCTTCAGATAGGAATGGATTAGACTCTGGGACACAGAGTGACCATATCGTGTGTACACTTTATGGTTCTATACATCTGTAGGATGTTGTCCTACTGGCCTCTTACTAGAGGGGTGTGGAGAGGGTGGACAGGAGGGAAGAGGAGATTGTTAAGATGATATGATATGCATGGAATGGAAAGGAGGGGTGTGCTGTCACCAGGCAAGGAGAGCAGAAGGAGCTGCAGACAGGCAGCTATGCAAATTTAAATTGTAAACTTTCACTCAATCACAGTAAGAATAACAATTTTCAAAATTCATGTCATGAAGTAATTCTACCTCAATACACTCAAATTCCATTAAAGGAGTGAAGGCACACCTAATGTTTTGCCAGAGCTTCCCACACACAGGATTGATTTAAATCAGTGATTCCCCAAATCCAACTCAGCACTGCACTCCTTGGAAAGCCATGGGGCAGTTTTAACAGTTCTACTCTGGCCTACAGGGTCACTATCAATCAGAATCAACTCAGTGGCAGTGGGTTTTGTTTTGTTTTGATTCAACATACACATGTTTGACCCAAATCCAGAGTTCCTGAATCAGAATCTCTATAGAGTTGGGGCCTATATATATTTCTGTTTGTTTGTTTTAAAGTTGCCATCATACCAATGATTAGTCAGGCTTGGGAAGACTGGGTTAACCTATTTATCTGGATGCATTTTCTAGAACTGCTAATGAGCATCCAGTTTACATGTTCATAGCAGAAATGGCAGAACTCTTTCTTAGAAAAAAATTACAGGCATCTCTTAATTTCAATTATCAGTGAGTTACCCACTCTGTGGATTAGCTACTACAACTTAGCTTCTCCGTTCATCTTATGAAACTAGGCTGAGCAAGAACAGAATTATGGGCAGATACAGAGCAGGTTGGTACCTGAACAAGTACACTCCATTAGCTCAGTTGGTCTGAGTAGACTTGGTGGGAGACTATTTTTAGGCTTATGAATGTCTTTACTCACCACTTAAACCGGACAGCAGAGAGCCACTCGTCTTTTCAGCATCTAAAGCCTACAAGAAGCAAAACAACAAAGAGCCATAAGTTGGGCTTCCATCCCTTGTCATCAAAACCCCTCTACCTGCAGACGTGACACCTGACCTCATGCCCTGTGGGTCCCCATTCTCCCTGCCACAAACCAAATGCAGCCAATATAGTTTGAACTATCTCCCCACAAAAATATGTTGTAAATTCTAAACTCCATATGGAGTCCAGGTGGTACAGTGGATATGAGCTCAGCTGCTAACCAAAGTCAGCAGTTCAAATCCACCAGCTGCTCCGTGGAAACCCTATGGGGCAGTTCTACTCTATCCCATACTATCACTATGAGTTAGAATCAACTGATGAGGATGGGTTGTCTTTATCACATTAATGAGGCATTAGTACAGAGTATGTTTGGAGACAATCTCTCCCAAGCTATAGAAAGACCAGATGAGGACAAGAAAGAAAACAGAGACAGGGGAAGAGAGTGACATAGATGCCAAGTCACATGGAGACTTCCAAGGAACCACGAAGCAGAAGTTGAAGAGAGACGGACCTTCTTCAAGAGCCAGCTGAGAGAAAAAGCCTTCCACTAGAGCTAGTGCTCTGAATTCGGACTTCTAACCTCCTCAACTACAAGTCATCCAATTGTAGTATTTTTTTTTAAAGTCATCCACTTGTGGTCTTTCTGTTATAACAGCACTACATAATTAAAACAGCACCTGCTGGGAAAGTGCTGAAATAGCATGTACATCACCCCTGTTAGAACATGTAGGCGTAACAACTACAGGAAAAAATGAAAACCAAGACAAAATGTGGTATAAAAAGAAGGGGAATGTATATCCCAAGGCAACATACAATCATCACTTACTCAACAGGTTCTAATACACTGTTTATTACATGTTAGCCACTGAACTAGGAGCTGTGGATGTATCATAAAGAAGACAGTTATTCTTATAATTAACAATACACGAATTCTTTTTAAAAGTAATATACACACCAAATTATCCATAAATTCAATAAATGTTTTATATGAATTAATTTCAATTTAATAACACAGTTGAAGAGTTTGAAGTGTTCAGTGTAAATAATGTAACATCTGTAAAACAGTCCCCTGATTTGAGTTACAAAACTGAAAGACAGTGTTGTCTTTCAAAAGCACAGGCTTTGGGTCAGACAGACGCAGGGAGGAATCATGGTTTAGTCACTTGATGTCTCATTTATCTAGCGTTGGTATAACACAACTATCACAAGTGGATGGCTTTAGCAAACAGAAATTAACTTTCTCCCAGTTCAGGAGGCTGGAAGTCTGAATTCAGAGTGCTTCAACATCTGCTTCCTGGTTTTCTGGAGATCTATGAGTCTCAGCACCTATTTTACCCCAGCTCTCCTCTGGTGGCTTGTCCGACCTCCTTTAAAATCTCAGGCCAAAGAGACTAACTCAAAAATACACCCTCCACCAATTCTGCTTCATTAATATGACAAAGACAACCCATTCCCAAATGGGATTATAACTGCAGGAATAAAGGCTAGGATTTACAACATACATTGCGGGGGGGGTGGGGGGGGGCATAATTGAGTCCATAATACTCGACCACTTGTGTACACCTGAACATCTGGGTTAATATGTGTTCTAACGCAGAGACATCATCACGGTTAGAGAGAGCAGCTTCTTTATACAGTGCCTAGCAGACTCAATACAATAAGGCTATTTTAAGCATTGCCATCTCTCAGTTAGCCCTCAGAGTTGTACTAAAGGGGAATGCCTTATTTACATACCCTCTGGCCTACCCAAATCCCCACCTCCTCCATCAACCTGATGGCTTTGGTTCCCACTAGAGACAATTTACGTTTCTCACATATGCTAATACTGGTAGCTTGACACCCTTCAAACATTTTCAAGTTTCTAACATTGTTGGCAATAAAAACAATGACATTTCAGTTAAAGGAACTGGTTATACAACTAGTATATTTCAGCTTTAATTTTAAATTGGCATATTAATAACTTCTCAAATAAATATTTCACTTCCTAGGACCTGGAGCCTGAGGTCAGTCTTCTCTTTAATTGTCTGGTAGGAAACTATGTCCTTACCACTAGTATTTTGTCAATTAGGATTAAGTTGATATGATTCTACCCACAAGAGAGTCTTAAAAGTGACATCACTGATCAGGGTTGGGGGACACACATATATATCTTTATATTCTTTCCCTCCATTACAGTCCCTGCTGTTTCCTCCATCAGTAATTCGCTGCACACCTGGATGCAGGCCCAGGGCAGGCTGTGAAGGTAAGAGGCAAAAATAAGTCATGGTTCCCGTTCTTGAGGTACTCTCTACCTAGGGAAAAACAAACGCAGAGCCCTCAAGTTGATGCAACTCTTAACGACCCTAAAGGGCAGAGTAGAATTGCTCCATGGTTTCCAAGTAGCACCTGGTAGATTCAAAGTGCTGACTTTTGGGTTAGCAGATGTAGCACTTAACCGCTACACAGCCCCAAAACACCCCAGGTCAGTTACTGTGACTCCCTCCCCTCTCTCCAGAGCACTCCTCACCTTGGTGCCCAGTGAACCCTGGCTAAAGGCTGTGTTCCGTTTTGTATTCTCCACTGGTCCTAGTACACAGCCATACTCAGAATATGAGTTAAAACCTACCTGGATCTCCTGGCTCTGGCCAAGTCCATTTATTTGGTATTTGCCAATCTCTCTACATCTTTCTGATCAAGTTATTCTAACCAAACCACCCTAAAGGCCTCCCTCCTGCCAATTCACACTCATCACAAGTTGAGATCAGATTAAAAACTCATATTCTTGGAAGATCAACCATTGGCAGATCTTAACATGATTGACTGAATCCTGTTGCCCACCCCCTATATTACTGAAATCAACTGATATCAGGTTATTCTGGCAATCAGGTTGTACAGCTGTTTTTAGCAGGCTTCAGCAGTTTGGCTGTTAACCAAATGGTCAGCAGTTTGAAGCCACCAGACACTTCCTAGAAACCCTGTAGGGTAGTTCTACTCTGTCCTACAGGACCATTATAAGTTGGAATGGCTCTACAGCAAAGGGTTTGCTTTGGGGTTTTTTGTTTTTGTTTTTTCAGCAGTTCAGGTCAGGCTTTTTACGGTTAATATGTCATTTCATGGATAAGACAAGTCAGAGTAAAATGTCTACTATTAATTTCCTATTCAAGACACGTAACACATTAATGACACCAGTTTCATGGGTAGGAAGGAGGGGGTGTACCATTCCTTTGGTCTGTATGACCAACCTACCATGGACTTTGGTTTAAATCTTGGTTTTCTTTTCCAAAACATATTATTTATTTCCATGTGTTCATGCTTCTAATATTACATGTTACATTTCTAATATTACATCATTAAATATATACTAACTGGAAAGAAAAAGAACTCACATCCTCTGAAATAATCTTTCTTGGTCTAATATACTCCACTGATGTAATAAATGTACATACAGTTAAGTATTATGAATGTTTTGTATTGATTTTTTTTTAACTATTCATAAGTTGTTTCAGAAATGCGTAGATGGTCTGTCTCCACAATTAGATTTTTCAAATAAAGAATTTTTTTTAACATAAAAAGAATACATTTTAAATTCCTTGGGCACAGTGGTTAAGTGCTCTGCTGCAAAGCACAAGGTGCTTCAAACCCACCAGGCGCTGTATGGGAGAAAGATGCGGTGGTCTGCTTCTGTAAAGATTACGGGAAACCCTGTGGGCCAATTCTACCCTGCCCTATAGGGTCACCAAGAATGAGAGTTGACTCAACAGCAATGGATTGTTTTATCTTTTTTGTTTGTTTGTTTTAGGATCAAAGAGTCTTCTGTTTCCTCGTGGTGTCTAAGAACAGCAATAGCAATACTTATGGATATTTATATGTGCTGAACACTATTCTACGCACTTTACGTGTACTGATTTTGTCAATCTCACAACAGAGCCCCATTTTACAGATGAGCAAACTGAGAACCAGATGGTAAAGTAACCTGTTTAAGATCATCTAGTTAGCAAATGGCAGAGCTAGGAGTCAACTTCATATGAGCTGCTCTGAAGTCCACACCATTAACCTTATCAAGATGCTTTTTACAAGTGTTGGAAATAAGATACACTCAAAAAGTACTTAGTTTGTAAGTAATGGCATGTGGGATTCCCTCTGGTAGTGCAAGAAGATGGAAACAAAGACTTAATGTCCTGAAGTTCATGATCACAGTATCTGTAAATGCGTATTATAAATCCTAACTTCTATGCCTGTGGTTATAATCCCATTTAGGAAAGGGTTGCCTTTGTTATGTTAATTAGGCAGCATTAGTGTAAACTATGTTTTGAGTCAATCGCTTCTGATATAAAGAGATTTAACATGCAAACAAGCAAGCACAGATGGGGGGAGACTGATACCAAGTCACCTGCACATCTCCAAGGAAACAAGAGACAAGGACATTTCTCCAGAGCCAACAGAGAAAAAAAGCTTCCCCGTAGAGCCAGCATCCTGAATTTGACTTCTAGCCTCCTAAACTGTGAAAAACTAAATCTCTTAAAGCCACCCACTTGAAGTAGTTCACTGACAGCAGTACTAGATGACTAAGACAGTATTTAAAGGAGGAGGGGTGTCTTGACTCACCAAGGATTTCAGTTCGTTCTTCCCTAGGATGTATTCTGCAGCAGTTTTAAAGGCCGCAACAGTAGGGTCCTCATTGCTCACCAGGTGAATTTCTTTAAAATTACCAAGCGCTAGCCTACTTTGGAAGTATGAATGGATCGTTTCCACAATTGTCTTTGTACACAAATCCAGAGGAAACCGGAAGATCCCAGAGCTTATGGCTGGAATGGCGACTGACTTAATATGCAGGGCCTGAAAGTTGACATAATTTAAAATATGTTTAATGGCTGCCTGCAGCTCTGCAACACATCTGCGTCCATCCTCTGCTGTCCACTGAGGCCCAACAGCATGGATGAGCCTTTTGCAGGGAAGCCTGCCAGCTCTCGTGACGGCTATTTCACCGGTTGGCACTCTACCACATCTGCCAATGTAGCTTCTGCTGTCCTCTTCGATTTCAGGACCACCAGCTCTCAGCAGGGCCAGAGCCAGGCCTCCGACATGCTCGAGTTGCTCGTTGGCCGCATTCACCACTGCGTCAACAACGTGTCTGGTGAGGTCACCCTTCCAGACTGATACTTCTATCCCAGAAGCCAGCACTTTTCGGAAGACTTGCAAAGAGTTGGTATGATTTTCTAGGGCTGGAGAAACGAGGGTAGAGACACAACCAAACTTATCCTGGAGGACTTGACACAGTTCACTCTCATAATTTTTAAGTATTTTGAAATTGCTGTGATTAATAGGAATTTGCCAACTATAGTTTTCACGGAGAGTGTCAATTTCTGGAAAAGAAAAGAATATATAAAGAAATGAACAAGGATGTGTTTTCACTTTACACTAGGAGATTCACTGTCCTGTTTGCAGAAGGGAGATAACTTCCTCTAGACCCCGTGGCGATTCTTCTTCTAGACATATAACTACCCTACAGGTATCCAAAGAGTTTTCAATGGCAGGTATCTGTAAAGTGTTAGTCTTTTGCCTGGCATGTGACTACCAAACCCACTGCCTTTGAGAAAGCCCTGAAAATTTACATTCTAACCTGAAATGCCAGAGGCCTTTCACAGACACCAAGGATACATCCTCACAGAATTTCCTGTGATAGCCCAGCCCTTAGGAATTTGTGGAAAACATAAATTAAGAGGAACTTCATTTCCTGCAACTTGAGACTAATGCTTGCTTTTGCTTCTGTAAATGCCAGTAACAGAGCAGCATGGAAATCTATAAACTTGCTAATGCCAATAAGAAAAGAGCATGCAAATTCCTTTGTCTGCTTTTTGTAGAATCTATAAAAAGACAGAGATAAAGCTGATCTGTGAGCACGGCCATTTGGGACACTAGTCCACGGCAGCTCTGCTGGCTGAAATAAACCCCCTTCCTCTTGTAACCTCTTGCGTGATTCTTGCTCTCCGGGCCTTGTTTTTCCTTTTTTCTTGCAACACCATCAAGTTGATCCTGACTCACAGTGAACCTACGGGACAGAATAGAACTGCCCCATATGGTTTCCAAGGAGCGACAGGTAGATTCAAACTGCCAACTTTTGGGTTAGCAGTGCACCCCTAATCATTGTACCAACAGGACTCAGCATGTTGTAGAGTATGCAATAAACGGTAGCTGCTGTGACATAAATGACGATGATGAGAAACCTGTGTGTTATAGGGGAGGCTCATGCATTTTTAACATCTATGTAAAAATGGTGAGTTTGGAAGGAACCATGCTTAAGGCACAACTATTAGAAAGGATTTAATTTGAATGAAAAATAGACAGACGTTTTATTTATAACTTTTGATTTTTCAGTATCAGAGCTCAGACCCTCCCAGAAGCAGAGCCTGAGACACGAGTCTGAGTGGAGTAGTTTACTTGCAAAACCGGTTACCACCGAGTGAAAATGCCAGGTGGGGTGGCATCTGGTGGAATGGTAAACTCAGATAGGGAAAGACAAGCAATGAATAAGAGTGTGTTACCAGACACTACCGGAAAGGTTGGAAGTTTGAGTTCAACTACAGCCATCTCTTAAGAAAGGTCTGACAATCTACTTCTAAAAAAGTCAGTTATTGAAAATCCTTTTGGGGCACAGGTCTACCCTGCCACACCTAGAGGTGTCATGAGTTGGAAACGACTTGACAGAAATTAGAAGCAAACGGATCTTAACACCACCAAAGAACCTTAGAAGCCAGTACAGATCATTTGTTCAAAAGTTGTACCACTACAGGGGTAAAACAAACAAACCCAACTCCCTGCTGGTGGTGGGTTCCAACTCATAGAGACCCTACAGGACAGAGAAGAATGGTCCCATAGGCTTTCCAAGGAGTGACAGGTAGATTCAAACTGCTGATCTTTTGGTTAATAGCTGAGCTCTTAACCACTGAGCCACAGGACTCCAAAGGGGTAAAGGAACTGGAGTGTTTATCTAACTTCTACCAGTCACTGGTTGAGGGGTCCTCCTAGGTGCGCCAGGCTAGCAAATGGGGGAGCACTGTCAGAGCCTGCTATACATGTGATTCTTCGCATTAGTTTAGTTTTGTGGCACAATCTAAGTGGAATTAAAGCCGACTGACCAGAAGTAATTTAATATATGTGGCACACAAGATGTGCTGCTCAGATCTGCCCCCACTTGTTAGATCCTTCTGTGTTTACCTCAGCTTTTGAGCCCACAGCATGTATTATCAGGGTGGCCCCATCAGTGCCTAAGAAAGACCACTAACGTCCAACACAGGGGTCCTCTCCCAGGCAGTCCTGGGATGGCAGAAACTTTGTCAGGTTTTCATTGTACGCAATGCCTGTACCGGTCCAACTTTACTTCCTCCCTTTTCACAATAAACCTTGGCACTCCTAAACTCTGTCTCAGCATTTGCTTCCTGGAGAACGCAGCCTGTGGTAATATATTTCATAGAGTCCAAGACAGTGTTTTTATCTGCTACTGTAAAAGGAAAAATGATGCTAATTAAACCAAGTCACACCATCAACTGATAGAGGGTAGTTTTATTTCAGAGATGTTAAAATGTGGAAGAAAAAAAAGTGCATGCTTAAATAGATGGAAGGTGGAAATTAGTTACATTTTATGTGAACTACCTTCTCTCATTTAAGCCATATATGAAAACCTCTGGTGGCCTCAGTTGCCCAAAGGAAGTAGCAAGCTAGTAATCAGATCCCACTGGCCTGATTTTTGGTGGAGAATCTCAGTGGACTACCCTAAGGATCAGGCAGGTTCCCTTCGACAGTAACAACTGAACAAGGGGACTACAAACGGGTCACCACACCTGGAAAATTTCAGTTGTAGAGCTCTTATCAGAAGAGCCCCACGTCTTGAGGTCAAAGGAAAGAATCAGAAGGGGCCCTCAGAGCACACACCTTCCAGTGCCCCAGTGCTTCTGAAGCAGTGTCCCTTCTGAAGCATGTGCTGGGGCCCCCACAGCTCCTGCAATAACACACCTGAGCACCTGTGGGGGAGACAGTCACCTTCCGTATACCCCTATAGCCAGTGAGGAAAGATGTGAGCCAAGCTTTTCTGAAACAAGAGTGCAAGTGAGGTGATCCTACCTGATTTCTCATCAGAAGCTGCTGCTCCAGCACCCTATGAGAAATGAGAATGGTTTTTTTAAAAAAATTAAAATCAAAGTCTGTAGACAATAACAACATAGCTACTAAATACAAAACAGTAGAAATCCAGCTACAAGCACTAAGTTTGGGTGAGAGTGCTTCTTCATCTTTCTATCTGAAACCTTTGAAATACTAGATATTACACATGTGTTAGCCCTGATCTACTTCCTGAAGATCTGTCCAAAGCGCCTCCATTCAATACAACAAAGGCTGCAGCTTAACAATGCTCAAAGACCTTAGGCCAAAACCAGTCGAAGACTGGCCAGGACTGACCTCCAATTTCCAAACACTTGTAGAGTCTTTCCAGACAAAGCCTATAAAGACGTGAACCTCATCACCCACCCCGACCCACACCCTCTCTAAGGACCCACTCTCAATGACCTATTTCATGACATAAGCCTTAGTGTGGAACTTCCAGATTTAACAGTCAAGGTGTCTCTTCTCTCTTCCCTTATTCTTATTTCTCCCCCTTCACTCTCCTCCTCTATTCTGCAAAAGCCAAATCTGTGAATGAGTGGACAGAATCCACACGACACTGTGGTGATTTTTAAAAAATGATCCATCCTCACTTTGACTTTTTGATTGGATTACCATACTCATTTACCATTTTCTACAAGCTGCAAATAAAAACCAGCATGGAGGATACCTCTACTGGGCTACTAAACCCAAATGACAGTACCAGGTATAAACAAAAACCTCAGGTTTCTTGCTGTTATAGGAAGAACCATTTGTGTGCTGATTCAAGTTTATGATTTACATACATATTTTACCACAGAAGAGTACATCCTCCAGGTTTTAAGGTCTTTGGATGTCTGTACTTCCTTTTGTGATTCTGAGTATAGACCGGTGTTCCCAGGTGTGGTGGTCCACTTCTAGGAATGAATAGAAGAGATGCAATAAGGAGCATATAGGAGAATTTGGCTGGAACACACAGTCTAAGACTGAACATGATTTCTGACCTCCAGTAGTTTTCAGTTTCATCGACAAAGATTCATACACTGTTTTGCTATTATCACCACTGTTTACCATTTATTTTCTGCATGAGAGGTTCCAGTGAAATGATTATGGCAGCTCAGAGAAGGAAAAGGGCTTATGGGATGTGCAAGGAAAGCTTCATGGGGGCTAGAGCCAGGCTTTGAAGACTGGAGCAAACTTTCAAATACTTAGCAGAGGACGATACTACAGACTGGTGAGACTGGGTACGGTGTTCTAGGAAGAGTGAGGAACCAGGCTCATGAGAGAAGGACGAGCACCACAGCTTTCTTGAAAAGGGAAAACTGAAACTTTTCCTGTGAGCAGTGTGCATTACTGAATTTGTGACAAATAACCATCAAATTAGAAAAGCGGATAGCTGGTCAAAATCAGAAACACCAGAAAGACATATATATTAATGATTTTCCACACAATAGGTAGGAATTAAAGAGTGTGACCCTTTTTGAAGAATGTAAGAAAAATACTTAAAGATATAGTTGCCCACCCACATTGTATCTGTAGGCCTTTGAAATGATTTTGAATGTCTCTGCTGTACAAACATTTTGTACCAAATCTGTCACCATCGAGTCAATTCTGACTCAGAGCAACCCTACAGGACACAGCAGAACTACCCCATAGGGTTTCCAAGGCTGCAGCTTAACAATGCTCAAAGACCTTAGGCCAAAACCAGTCGAAGACCGGCCAGGACTGACCTCCAATTTCCAAACACTTGTAGAGTCTTTCCAGACGTGAACCTCATCACCCACCCCGACCCACACCCTCTCTAAGGACCCACTCTCAATGACCTATTTCATGACACAAGCCTTAGTGTGGAACTTCCAGATTTAACAGTCTTTGGGGAAGCTGACTGCTGCCACATCTGTACCACTTAGAGTAGCTAGTGGGTTTGAACCGCCGAACTTTCAGGTAGCAGCTGAGAGCTTTAATCACTGTTCACCCAGGTCTTTATCAGAGCACTATTATTCTTCATTGTTGAGGAAAAGCAACAGGTCTAGTACCATCCTAAAATGCAAGGACAAGATGCATTTTGGCCTCCAGAGGGCACTCACTGCTGTTTTCACCAAAGCAGGAAGAGGTCCACAGCTACTCTGGCTGTGGGATTCTGGTGAACTTTTGCTTTAAATGACACTGGGCTGTGGTAGTCGCACCTATTTAACCCAAAGAAATTAGAAACAAGCAGCAGATAGCTCAAAACATTCAATACAGGGACCCACCTCTGGGAAAGGATGAAATAAGCAACATTTGGGGGCATTTTAAAAGCAAAAACAATACAAAAAGCCTTCCCAACTTTCCATCACTGTTTCCTTCTCTTTATAGGCTGCCAAATTTCTACAGAGTAGTTGACTCTTCTCCTGGTCCCCTCCTCACCTGGTCCCACGTGGCCTACTCTTGTCTGGCCCCACCTCACCGCAGCACTCCTCCGCTAGAGCTCCTCAGTGCCCTCCAGGTAACTAACCCCGGTGGGCTAACTTGTACCCTAATCTTCACTGCACCCTGTCTATCTTATTTCATTCTTTGATTCCTAAAACTCTTTCTTGTCTTCTGCTATGCCCTTCCTCCTTGACTCTCTTGCTTCCTCTCACTGCATTTCACAGAGCCTTCTCCTGGGTTCGTTTTCATTGTCCAAGCTTTATATTTTGCCCCAAGTACTGCCTCCACCTTTTTCTTATTCTATGAATTCTCCAGGAGTGAGGTCATCCACTCCCAAAGATTCAACTTTCCAACTGTAAACATGACTTCCAGATCTGTATCTCTCAGGCTATACAGCCTTCCTGCACCTGACATTTCAACTTCATCTGGATGTCACACAGACCCCTAACTAAGCCTCTGCACAACTGAACCCACTGTCCCCTTATCTCCACGTCCCTAAACCCCCAAATCATGCTCTATCTCCTGGATTTTACCATTCAGTGAATCACACACCAACTACCCACTCAAGTCAGGTACCCACAAATTGTCCTTGAATCTTCTCTTCTATCCTGTATACAAGTCATCATTGCGTCCTGGCCATTTAAGTCACTTTCAAATATGCACATAGCCTCTTTCTCACTGACAAGGCTTGAGCACCTCAAGCTTTAACAATGACAATAGATTTTTAAAGATTTTAATGTATCAAATTTCACATTTTATTGTTTGACTAGTATGACATTTACATAATTCAAATTTAGAATATGAAAAGGCTCCCTCCAGCCCTTCTACCGACCCACCTTACTAAATTCCCATTTCTTCTCCACCCTTCCCAAAGTATATTTTACACACAAGATAGCATCTTGTACATTCTCTTCTGCATCTTTCTTTTCCCTCTTAACAGATCCTAGCGATCTTTCTATATCAACAGAGAGCTTCTTCATCCCTCCATCTGTTCACTGTACTCCACTGTATACACACCTGAAGTTACTGAACTCCTAGTCCACTATTTTCATTCATTGAGGGGGCTCTCAAACTTCTGCTATTATAAACAAGACACTAAAGAACAATCTCATACATAGGTCATTTTATCAGCGTACTGACAAGAGTAGCAAGGGAACTTGGTCACTGCTGCCACATACCAACATATTTTACTCCAGTATCTAACCTTTTGTAGCGATAACAAAGGTCATGGTTTACATTATAGAACACACACGGTATATTCATAAGGCTACCAAGAGAACCTGATCTGCCACATACTAACAGTTCTTCCTGGCAGTTTGTGATGCAAATATAACACTTCTTCCCGGCAGTTGGGATGCAAATAAAACAATTCCTCCTAGCAGATGTGAGTGGCCATGGTAGCCTCAAATCCAATCAAAAACCAAGTTAGTACCTCCCCCTCCCATCTAAGACATTGCCCCCTGCTTTTGCCCATTAAAGAGCACCCCCAAAATCTAGACTGGGTCTTTTTCCACTCATGGAGACTGACTCGTTCCCTCTTTGGAACATACTTACCCTTAATAAACTTTTCTGTCATTTGCTACCAAAAAGGTTGCATCCTTGTGTGCTTGCGGTGGGGCTAGGGGGTCGCCTGCTGGGAGACCATACTACGTGGGGATACCGAACTACATCACTCTAACCAGTTACAAGACTTTGACAGGTACTAATATATTGATGGGGCAAATTGCTAGAACGAGAATTCCAGATCCATAAAATACATGCAATCTTAATTTTGATACCAAAAAGCAAACCCACTGCCACTGAAACAATTCCAACTCATAGCGACCCTATAGGACAGAGGAGAACTGCTCCACAGTTTACAAGGAATACCTGGCGGATCTGAACTGTCACCTTGTAGTCAGCAGATGTAGCATTTAACCACTACACTACTAGGGTTTCCAAAACTGATAAAACCAAAAACCGAACTCAATGCCGTCTAGTCGATTCCAACTCACAGTGACTCTACAGGACAGAGTAGAACTGCCCCACATGGTTTCCAAGGAGCAGCCGGTAGACATGAACTATAGAGCTTTTGGTCAGCAGTTGTATCTCTTAACCACTACACCAGGGTTTCCAAAATTCTGATCGTACGGCCAAATTGCCTTCCATGAAGACCAACCAATTTCCACTCTGCAAGCAATTTGCGAAAATCTTACCTCTGACTGCTGTGCCTTTCATGCCTGCTTGGATATGTGTCCTCCACATTACTGTCAGCATCATTTTCTAAGATGCAAGTCTCACGTGTCACTTCTCTAATACGCAAATCTGGAAATGCCATGTTCCTCTTCCTGTTCAAAACCGTTCTTCATTCTCCCCACACATCTTGAAGGTCTTTTACCATCTCACCTGTGCTATCCTGTGTAGGCCACCAGGCACATGTACCTATTGAGCATTGGAATGTGGCTGGTCCCAACTGAAATGTGCATTGCAAACACTCAGTGTGACACACAGAAGGGAAAATCTTCTCCAGATAAGTTTTTAACATTGATTACACACTGAATACAGGTGAGGGGTACTGAGTTAAATACAAATAATTAAAATTATTTTCACCTGTTTCTTGATATATTTAAAAGTACTGCTAGTAAAATATTTATACGTGGTTGGCTTTTGCAGCTCCCCTTATAATTCTACTGGGCTGCACTTATCTAGATCCTTCCTCCCTGTCCCATCTCATCTCCTCGCAGCCCTCAATGCTTCCTTCTAGGATTCAGACCACTGTGGCCTCTGTGCCTCACATGTCCCCTGCCGCTCCTCACCCCCCAAACTCCCCACCTGACCTCCAACCCTCGTTATTAAAATTCTGCTTGAAGCTTCCTTTTAGAGGTCTGTCTCCCAGAGATTTTAATTGTCTCTTCTGAAGTCGGCCTCCCTTTGCAGGCCCTTGAGGTCAGGGCCTCCTGTCTTTCGCCTTTCCCTCTAGGACAGACAGTAGCAAGCTCTTCAGCACTGATGGACAAAAGAAGCAAGGAGGGCAGAAAAGCCCCTAGACTCACTTCAAAGATCCAGTTGAAAGGATGTAACAGGTGACAGGTCATAAAAGCAAGTGAAGAAATTAAAATTTTTGTAAAAAAATCATTCTGTTCATGTTCACAATGTGAACTACAGCAGCAAACAACAAGAGCAAGAACAACACGAGTTTAAAAGAATCACAAGTGCAGAAGAAACTTAACTTTCTTCGACTGCAGCATGTGACCAGTTTACATCCCGGCCCGAACAGACCCAGCCCTGCGATCCCGTCTGTCGCCCACTCCCCCGACCCGCGTCTGCAGAGCGTTAAGACCCGAGAGTCCCAAGAAACCGACTCCTTCCAGTTCCCATCGACTCGGAGACCTACTCACCTGAACGCAGGCCGCAGTCAGAGTGGCGACCACAAAAAAAAGAGGTGGCCGAAGTGTCTCTGCGGGGAATGGGGAGGGATCTCCGGAAAATGAAACTGAAACTTTGAGCCCGAGCTCTCGAGGCGGGACGCGCCTTCGCCTCGGAGTCACCCCGCCCCGCGCCGGCGCCCCGCACGGTCGGTCCGCAGAGCCATGGCTTCCGCGCGCAGCGCCCCGTCCCCGCTCCTCGCGCGGGTGTCCCACCCCGGGCCCCGGATGCAGTGGAAGCTGGAGAGCTACTTCCAGAGCCGGCGATCGGGCGGCGGGGAGTGCACCGTGAAAGCCCTGGGCGACAGCGCCCCGGACACCTTCCGGGTGGAGTTCAGAGAAAGGGCCGGTGAGCTTGGGCAGCAGAGGTGCGGGTGCGGGCTCGGGGTGCAAGGCCGTCCAGGGACAACGTCACGGTTGAACCGGCTACCGCTGACCCAGCACAGGAGACGGGGGAAAGGATGGCGCTGTCTGTGGGGGGACAGGCACTGGAGGCTTCGGCTACCGTGAGACTCAGCCCGACTGCCCAGGAGAGATCGCTAGTCCAGGCACTGGCATGACCACGCCTGAACTTTGGCGCTTGGCCCACGTCCTCATCCCGAATTACTTTCTGTTTCTCAGTTGTGCTAAAAAGGCACTTCCTGTCCTTGGATGCCTATCAATAGCTGTCCTTGTCGTTCAGGCATTCCGCTTAAAACCGGAATGCACACTGGATTGCAAAGACTTTGTATGACAAAAAGAAAGTAAATTTTTCATTAATACAGTTTTATTAATAATAATGCATGAGCAAATTAATGATGTCACTGTTGTAATTTTGAGGATTATACAAATAATGTATGCTCACTATAGAAAAGAAAAAAACGAATGTGGAGGAAACCAAAACTATTGTGATTTAAGTACAAATAATGCAGTCCATATCAATTTGCCATGTAACATCTGGAATTTGCACCACTCTAACTGCTCTCCCCTCCCTCCCGTGACAACACTCTCCTCCTTATCATCCAGAAGTCCTTGAGCGCCTTTGATCAAGACCTGTCCCTTTTCACCCTATCTTCTAACCTCCAGAATTGAGCTCCTTCAACAGCCCCCGTGTCTCTATTGAAGTTCAAAAGTTTGTTCGGCAGGAACACTGCATGTCTTAGATAGTCCAGTTCAGTCTTTGTCTGGGGAGTTGGTGTGGGTGCTGGATGCAGTTTGGAGTTAGAGAAACTAGGAGCCACACTCCCAGGCTGAAGGACCATAAATTGTGGTCATTTGGTAGAGTTCTAGTTCTGCAAGCTTATGTCTCTCTTGCTACTTCAGGGGCTCTGTACTGTGGACCTGATCCTGGCAGTCATTGGTGGTGGCCAGGCCCCATCTGGTTCTTCTTATCTAATGTTAAGGTAGTCTCTGGATTATGTGGCACCTTCCATCTGCTAGGCTCATATTTTTCTCCTGTCCTTGATGTCCTCTGTTTAGCTCTGGTCCAGGTAGATAGTGATCAGTTGGTGCTACTTAGATGGCAGCTTGTTAGCTGTTAAGACCCCAGGTGCCACTCAACCAAGTGGTATGCATAACATTTCTGTGCACCCTGTCTGGGCAGTTATTGGTGGTGGCCCAACACCATCTAGTTCTTAAGGTCCCATGCTGAGGCAGACTCTGGCTCATGTGGTGACTTCCACCTGATGGGTTCATGTTGTCCTTGATGTCCAGTGTTTACCTCTGGTCCAGGTGTGTTGGGACCAATTGATGCTTCTTAGATGGCAGCTTGTTAGCTTTTAAGACTCTGGACACGACTCACCCAAGTGGTATGCAAAACATTTTCTTAAGAGAAAAAGAGAGAGAGAGAGAGAATTTGAGTATGCCAGTTAGACTAGATGCCCCCTGAGAGCATGGTCGTCTGACTTCTGTTCTTCCAAAGAGGTAGGACACATTTGGGGAACAGTTTGGCAAAACTACCTTTTAATCCTACCACTTGGAGATAAGTATTGTGAACATCTGAGTGAACTTCCTTTCAGCCCCTTTCTGTGAATGTCTACAAACACATGTATGTTGACAAATTCACAGTCTACACTTGTGATTCTTGCTTTTTTTCACTTTGTGAGGATTTTTCCATGTCATTGAAATGGAAGACTGGAGACCTAGTTTCTGAAACACAACTTTTAAAAAAAATGTCTTACTGTGATGTGAAAGTTTATAGTCTAAGTCAGTTTGCTGTATAAAACTTCAAGCACCTGCCTCCATGCAACTGTCTGCTCTTCTCACCCCGTAACAGCACATTCTTCCTTTCTGCTCTTCACTTCCAGTATCCACTCAACTAACACCTGTCCCCCCCTCCACCCTCTCCACTTCCCTCTAAAGAGAGACCAGTTGGACAGCCTCATATATATATGTATGTATATATATATAAAACTATAAAGTACCCACACCACATGCATCACTCTGCATACCTTAGTCCAGTCCAGTCTTTGTCTAAAGTGTTGATTTCAGTTATGGTAAAACACAGCTTTTAATGAGTTGACAATATTTCATTATCTTAAGCTTTCATTTCTATAGTAAACTTCATCCTGGCCACTTATGAGTTCTCAAGATGTCCAGAGTCCCCCCACCAGCCTATCATACCAGGATGCAGAGGGCAGAGCACTGAACCAGGAATAAGAGGAGCCCTTGAAATCTCTCCCAGTTCTCAATCCATCTTTTTCACTCTCTGTATCTCTCTCTGTGTTTCTGTGTGTTCAATGTCTCTGCTAAAGCTAAGGAGAGAGTGTTGGAAAAAAAAGACCACCAAATTGTGATTGAAGACAAGCCAGTGAGCATTTTCTTGGAACCCACTGAAAATCCAATAGAGAAGAACTTGAGTCAGAAAAATTCCATGGTGACATCTTTAGAAGCAGGAGCACTGTCTGTTTGGAAGCATCCTGATGAAGGACATGCCCCTAAAACTATGGATTCTTCCGTGTCAAAGGTGAGTGCCGAAAGGAGCTGGGTACCTTCTTCTCCAGATCACACCTCTTCACGTTTCTCCAGCAGCCGTTTGCTGAGGGTCCCTGTGAGCAAGGCGCTGTTTGAGACACGGAGAGTGGGGCTTGAGTACAACAGTCAAGGTCCCTGCTCTCACACAGATTGTATTGGAAGTTGGAGTGGGCTGCACAGACGGTAAACAAATAAAACAATTTCAGAGAGTGATATATGTTAAGGAGAATATAAAATAGGGTGTAACCTTCAAGAGAGACAGGGCCAAAGCAAGGAAGGGGAGGATGGAGGTAATACTACTCCCGACCAGTATTCAGAGACTGCTTCTCTGATAAGGAGACATTTGTCCTGAGGCTTGAGTGATGATGTGAAGATTCATTCAGCAAATAGATACTGATTGCCTCTTGTGTGCCAGGCACTGTCACAGAAGCTAGGGAAATAGCCGTGACCACAGCCGACCCTGCCCCCAGGGAGATTACAGTCTACTGAGGAAGCAGAGTAGGGTAGGCAATGATAGATAACATAGTAGTGTCTGCGAGTGGTAAGTATGAGGAAGAAAAATAAAGCAGAGTAAGTGACAGGCTGCCACTTTAGGGAGGATGACAGGGAAAGCCTGTGTAGTGAGGTAGCATCTTCAGAGGTACTGGGTCTGCCAGTTAACCCTTTGCACTCGAGAGACCCCTCTCAGGCACCACGGCATTTCACAGGATAACTCGAGAGGTGCATCTCAGGTGACTGAGCAGCGACAATTGTTTTTAACCAGGATGGTCTTGACAAAGAGGAAGGAATTACCAAGCAAAATAAAAAAACCAAAATTCTTTAAAAAATCCACAGTAGCATATCCAAAAAGTAACACTCTACTTTTAGTGTGGAAAGATAGAAGGACCATCACTTGTTTGAATACTTGGGATAAGGCAGGAATGACCACCGTAAAAAGGTTTTTACGAGGTGGTGTGGAACTCAATGTCAAGAAACCTAATATTATAATAAACTGCATAAAATATATGGGTGGCACTGATGGAACAGATCACTATGCCTTGACATACTGCTTTCTGCGAAAATCCTTAAGTGCCTTTGTGCAGGAGGCTTTTTAGCTAGAACGGAGCTGCAGAGCTGTGAACACTTGTCCCATATGGGCCTGAGGCCCCAGGCCCTGGGGCCATAGGAAGCAGAAGCTGAAGAGCCAAACAGCCGGAGAAGCTGAGCTGCCTGTCTCAAAGGGTGTGGCCATGACCTCAGAGGTTTGAAATGGTAGAGCCAGGGCTATCTGTCTTTGTAAGGGTGGAATTGCCACTCAGCTGTGCTTAGCATGCACCTAAAGCTGAGCGGGCAGAGTTGCTGTCCAAGTGAGCCTTTCTAGGCCGAGTTGTAGCACAGGGCCAGGGGTCTCCACTCAGAATCCAGAGAGTGGCTGATACCTAGAGTCTGGAGGGCAGGGCCATTATGTAGAATGTCTCAGAAAATGTAAGAGTATTTTCAAAGCTTGGAGGGCTAATGTCATGTGTTTTTTATTGTGATACGTGCCCTGACAAACCAAGGATGTACCCTAGAGCTTGTTTCATAAAATACCATAAAAAAAAATTACAGAGCGTAATATTTCAAAGACTTTGTTTTGTAAGATGTAGAAATATAGAAAATGTTAAAATATATTATCTGTATACATTTGTTTGAGTATAAAATCATTCTAAGCCAAGCCAAGTGCCGTCTAAAGTAGCTGTAAAAAACTTGCATAATATATACAAGATCCTATTGAGTCCATGAGTCAACTCACTGGCCACCCTACCTCGGACTCCAGGGCACTTGGCTTGGCCTATTGAGTTGCTAGTTTGCCCGAGGGCAAAAGCGAGTGCAAAGGGGTTTTAAGTCTGCAAATGCTTCAAAGTGCTTACATACCTTATTGCTGAGTGTGTCTATAGTCACCTTTGGAGTACTCCGTTTGGGGAGCTGTGCACACAACCCAGGGCCTAGTCTCTCTGTGTTGGTCGCCTGGTACTACTCCGACAGAAAATACCAACAGTGGAAGGCTTCACAAGGAGAAACTATTTGTCACAGTCCGGTAAGCCACAAATCCATTTACAAACTGCAAGTCCGTTCAGTATGAGACATCATCACAGTCCAGTGAGCCAAGAGTCTAAATCCAGTGAGAGCATCTCAGCACAGGAACCGCGGGTCCAAAGGACATGTTGTACTCTCGGTCATGCTTTATTGGTGGTGTGGGCTTCCCAACTTCCTCTGCTCACTTCTGTCCGTTATATCCCACAAGCTTATAGCTTGAATCCTGCCACACTAACACAACTGCAGCCCATTCTCCCTCATCAGTATCACAGAGGCAGATAACACGTGGGAGGAACAGCATGGTATTAGGAATCCTAGCTGAGTCAAATCAACACATTTTCTGGGGGAGGCACAATTCAATCCATGACACTACCCTTCAGAGCAACTTTGTAACTTTCTGGATTAGACGTTGCCATGGTAGCAAGGTGGCAAGTTGTGAACTTAATTGTTTCGTTTTTAGCCAGTAAACAAATTGCTGTATTGGAACCCCTTCCCTACTCACCTGATCTGGCCCCCAGTGACTTTTTCTTTACCCAAAGATAAAGGAAATATTGAAAGGAAGACCCTGTGATGACATTGAAGACATCAAGGGTAATACGATGGCATCTCTGACGGCCATTCCAGAAAAAGAATTCCCAAATTGCTTTGAAGGGTGGACTGGGCACTGGTGTCAGTGCATAGCTTCCCAAAGGAAGTACTTTGAAGGTGACCATAGTAATATTCAGCAATGAGGTATTTCTCTAGGACGAGTTCTCGATCTTAATTGGCAGTCCTCCTGTCAGTGAGTGAGCTAGCTAACATTCTGTGTAGGGGGAAACACAGTGCAAAGGCCCTGTGGCAGGGGCTACATCCTGAGCTGCAGGAGCTCCAGGGAGGCCAGAGTGGGTGCAGGGCTGTGAGCACAGGGGGGAGTGTTAGGAGGGGCAGGGAGAGGTGTCCAGGAACTGGGTCTTAGGGGGATGAGGGCCATTATAATTTAAATGTGAGGGGATTCATCAGATGCTTTTGAGCTAGGACAGCGGGATGATTGGCTGTGTATTTTTAAAGGATGGCTCTGGCTGCTATTTGGAGTTCAGAAGATAGGAAGGGGCTACAGTGGAAGTGTGGAGACCAGGTAAGAAGGACTGCAGTGGCCTGCGAAAGACAATAATGGCTTGGACCTGGCTTGTCCAGATGTAGATATGGGAAGTGGCAGGATTCAGGAAATGTGTTGAAGGAAGTCTATGGGAAGATGTTACATTTGGAAGAAACTGTGAGTGCCAAGACCTTGGGTGGAATAAAATTACAAGTTTTGCTTTTTACATTACAGTTTAACGTGCATCAATCCATTTTGTCCTAATCTGATATGTCCGTTTTATACTGGAGCTTCTGAAGGCCAGGGTTTACAGGGCCCAGGAACATTGCATGTAGACAGGTATTTGGTTTTTTAAAAAGGCAGGTAGGGTGGAAGGAGGGGTATGAAGGAGAGAAAAAACAGTAGTAAGGAAAAACATCTCAGATTTATGGCTGCATTTCAGGCTCCAGACTTCCCTTTATTTATTTATTTTTTTAATTGTACTTCAGATGAAGGTTTACAGAACAAACTAGTTTTTCATTAAATAGTACCTCTCCAAAAAACCCCACTGTCATCGAGTCGATTCCAACTCATAGTGACCCTGTAGGAGAGAGTAGAACTGTTCCATAGACTTTCCAAGGAGTGTCTGGAGGATTCAAACTGCTACCCTTTTGGTTCACAGTCATAGCACTTAGCCGCTATGCCCCAGGATTTCCATTAAACAGTATACATATTGTTTTATGCCATTGGTTAACAACCACAACAGGTCACCACTCTCTTTTCTCCACTGTGGGTTCCCTACTACCAGCTTTCCTGTCCCCTCCTGCTTTCTAGTCCTTGTCTCCAGGCTGGTGTGCCCCTGTTGACTCTTGTTTTATGGGCCTGTCCAGTCTTTGGCTGCAGGGTAAACCTCAGGAGTGACTTCATTACCAAGATGAAACGATGTCTGGGACCCATACTCCTAGGGTTTCTCCAGGATCTGTTGGGATGACAAGTCTGGTCTTTATTTTTGAGTCAGAATTTTGCTCTGTGTTTTTTTCTAGCTCTGTCTGGGACTCTGTGTGGTGATCCCTGTCGAAGAAGTCTGACTAACTGTCCTGGAGTTAGTCTGGCAGAGGCCGTTGTGGATGTGGCTTGTTAGTCCTTTGGATTTGTATTTCCTTGTGTCGTTAGTTTTCTTCGTTCTCCCATGCTTTCACAGGGATGAGACCAGTGGAGGACCCCAGATGGCTTCCTCAGTATTGACTCACAGACTCTTCCTTCCTCTCCCCTCGCCTCCCTTTCCTTTCTCTTCTTTCTCCTTCTGTCTTTCTCTCTGTCTTCTCTCCCTCCCTCCATCTCTCATCCCCCCTTTCATCTCTGATTTTTCTTTAATTTAATATGACTGAGTGAAATTGTACATTCCCGTATAAATTTACATGCCCACCTCTATACAGCTTCCACTGCTCTCCCTGTCCAGTGACAGCACACTATTCTTTTCTGCTCCATACATGTCTCATCCTCCCAACAGTCTCCTTTCCCCTCCTCTCCAACCACTATCCTTCCTCCAGCCAGAGATCAGCAGGATCATATCCTATAGATGTATAGAACCATAAAGTGCATACAATATATGGTCACTCTGCATTGTCAAGTCCAATCCATTCGGGTCCGAAGAGTGGATCTTCGTTTTGATTTATGGGCAAGGGCAGCATCAGAGCCAGGGGCCATGCTCCCAAGGGAACCCCGAAACTGCTGGACCATCAGTTGAGGTCTTTTAGTGGAGATGTCAGGGTGCACACCTTTTTATTCTTGTGTTGCCAGTGAGACTCAATTTAGTGAGCTCCATCACAGCTATCACTGGTGGTGGCTGGGCACCATCTGGTTCTTCTAGTCCCAAGTCGATGTAGGCACCCTCTGATTATGTTTAGAGCAAAAGTTTACAAACCAAGTCAATTGGTCATACAAAAACTTGCACACACGCACTGCTGTGCGACTCCAGCTGCTCTCCACCACACCGTGACAGCGCAGCCCTCCTCTCCTCCCTGTACTTACCGTGTCCATTCAACCAGCTCCTGTTCCCTTCCATCCTCTCGTCTCGCCTTGCGACAAGGAGCCACTCAGTTAGCCTCATGTATGTACTTAAGCCGAGAAGGACCCTCCTCACTGGTATCATTTTATGTCTTTATACTGCTAGTCCAGACTTTGTCTGAAGAGTTGGCTTCGGGGATGGTTTCAGCTCTGGGCTAGCAGAGAATCCAGGGGCCATGTCTTCCAAGGACCCTCAGGTCACCCAGAGGTTTTTGAAAAACCAGTGCAACTTATCCAGAGAACACAGGGATCATCCCTCCATTCCCCTCTTTGAAGTCACACATATAGTGGCAGCTCTGGAATTCAGACTTCTTCTCCTGGGCATCTGTGAAAAAATCCTCATGCCCAGGCCCCACTGCCGACCAGTTCCAGCAGAACCCCTGGGTATGAGATGTGGGCCTTGACATCATTTCAGACATCCTTGAGTGAGTCTAATGAACAGGCAAGGCCAAGAACGAACTTCTGGACCGTAGCACTTTCCATCCTCTGCCAAGACTTGCCAGAAGTTGCTCCCTTTAAGGGAAGACATCATGGTTATTTCTCTGGCCTCTAGGCATTCCCTGAAGAGAACACTGTAATCCTGAATATCTGAGAGATTTCATTTGTTCCTTTTTGAATTACAGATCTTTCTTGACGTCACAGCTGAGCTGAACTGTAACCTGTTCTCCAAAGAGCTGAGGAAACACGTAACCACTCTCTGCCCCGGGGTCAAAAAAATGGAGGGCCCCGATGGCATTGAGAAGGTGTGTGGTGACTTCAAAGATATTGAAAAAATACACCAGTTCTTCAGTGAACAGCTGCTGCAAAGTGAGCAGATGCCTGACTCTTCCCTGTCAACAACTGAGAAGGAGCCCCTGAGTCAGGAGGACTGGGACAGCACCTCTTCTCCTGAGCAGCAAACCCAGCAAGAAGAAAACAGACACTGTTACGAAATTCCCTTGCCATTCTTTGAGTACTTCAGCTATGCTTATCCCAATAAAATCAAAGCCATAGAGAAAAGATTTGGCATCAACATCAACGTTCAGGAAAGTTCTCCGAATGTGGTCTCTTTAGACTTTACCACCAGTCAGTCTGGCGACCTAGAAGCGGCTCGTGAGCACTTTGTTCGTGAGTTTCAGAAGAGCACAGACTCTCTGAAGCACGAGCGTATCCCCTTAGAAGACACTGAGGAGGCTGATGACATCAAGCTCATATTAAAGCAGAGGTTTAAAAAGCTCCTTGTGAGGGAGCAAGGAGGGGAATTGACTCTCCTTGGTCTCCAAGATGACATTTCAGCTGCCGTACGTTTTCTTGCCTCCCAAATGCCTGAAAGTCCTGTCAAGATACCTGGGAAAAAAACAATGGCTTCTAGTGGCATGATGAATGGCACTGAGGTTGACACTGCTCGGTATAAGCTCTTAGAAGCTGAGTTACGGCAGGAGATACCAGCGATATTGAGCAGGTACAACGCTAGCATCAGGACTCGGGTAAAACCTCAAGATGTTCAGAAAACCTACATTTGGTTTGAACCCAAGAACAGGGAGGTTGACCTGTCTGAACATGCATATGCAAGTTTCATTGATGCCTATCAACGTGTCTCAAGTCAGCTGAGGAGAGAAGTTTTTCCACTGAAACTTTTGGGCAAGGGCAGAGAGCACTTACATGGGACTGAGTTTGCTGATGACTTTAGGAAAAAGTATCCGGATGTACACTTAGCATTAACTCAAGAGTTACTGAGTCTGACCGGTTTGCCACATCACCTGGCAAAGGCAAAGCGATATGTCTTAGGGAAAGAGACAGTGCCTCCTCTACCTGGAGGGAAGGCTCATGAGAACCATGAGTCGCCCATGGAGATTGATAGTAATGATTCAGAAACACACTCACCTCCAGCCAAGGGCTCGGCCAGTTCCAGGGCCTCAGGAGTAGACAAGAAGGAAGAAGACACGTGTTCCATCTGTATGGACATCATTACTGACAAACTAGTGCTACCAAAATGCAAGCATGAATTCTGTGCCCCTTGTGTCCACCAAGCCCTGAAATATAGGCCCGTCTGTCCTGTGTGCCAGACCCACTATGGTGTTCAGAAAGGGAATCAGCCAGATGGAACCATGGCAGTCACTCATTTAAGATCACCACTTCCGGGTTATGAATCTTATGGTACTCTTATGATTACTTATAGTATGAAAGGAGGCATACAAACAGTAAGTATTTTTGAATTCCATGGTTTTCTATCCACTGTGCTAGGATTTAGTAACCCTGGTGGCATAGTGCTGAAGCGTTATGGCTGCTAACCAAAAAGTCAGCAGTTCATCTCCACCAGGTGCTTCTTGGGAATTAAGGGACAGTTCTACTCTTTCCTGTAGGGTCGCTATGAGTTGGAACCAACTCTGTGGCAAGTTTCTTTTTTAAATGCTAGGATAACCAGAGCAAAAGAGACTATCCCTTTTTTAGTGTTTCTCGGGGAATTATTTGCATATCGTATGCCAAAGACTTGAAATAATTGATAAAGGTCATAATGACTGCCGATTGCTTAAGGCAGAAAATGGGTGGATGACTGTTAGCAGGCAGGGGTAGTCTGGAGAGTGGGTAGTGTAGCATTAATCTGGGGAGACAGAGAAATAAGGGTTGTTTTTCTTTCAAAAAATTTTCTCTGTCTGCAAATGACACATCTATACAGAAATCCTGGTGGTGTAGTGGTTAAGTGCTGCAGCTGCTAAGCAAATGGTCAGCAGTTTAAATCTGCCAGGCACTCCTTGGAAACTATGGGGCTGTTCTCTTTCCTATCAAGTCACTATGAGTCAGAATTTAAACAGGGAGGTTTTCATTTGATACTCTCTTATCTTCATACAGCAGGATCACCCAAACCCAGGAAAAAGTTATGATGGAACACAACGAGTGGCATTCTTGCCTGATAACGTGGAAGGAAAGGAGGTTTTGAGATTGCTTCGTAAGGCCTTTGACCAAAAGCTCATCTTCACAGTGGGGGAGTCTCGAACATCAGGATTCTCAGATGTGATTACATGGAATGATATCCACCACAAAACGTCTCAGCGCGGAGGACCAGACATGTGAGAGATCCCGAAATACTAACGATTGCTAACCATAGTTTAGAGATTGTGAGATATGGCAGTTTGAAGATGTGCTGTAAGGCAACTTTGTTTACAGCAGTGGTGCTGGGTACAGTGAAGTATTTTGAGAGTTTCTAATCTCGAGTGATCACCTCAAAGGCCATAAAAAAGTTCCCCTGATTGCTACTGTCCCAACCATGAAGTATCAAACAGTGGATTATATTTTGTAGTCAAGGACAGGGGGTTTCAGAACCCAGGATCAATACAGTCTAAATGAATTTCCTTTGGAGTTTCATGCTGATTTGAAGGGTCGATCATACAGGTAGGAGCCGTGGTGGAGCAGTGGTTAAGTGCTCAGCAGCACGCCAGAGGCTTGGTGGTTAGAACCCACCAGCTGCTCTGTGGGACAAAGATGTGGCAGTCTGCTTCTGGAAAGATTTGCAGCCTTGCAAACTTGAAGGGCAGTTCTACTCCATGCTGTAGGGTTGCTGTGAGAATTGACTTGATAGCAGTGGGTTTAGATCCTTTAGGAATAGCATTTACTTTGCTTTATTTTTAAGAAGATCCCTCCTCCTTCAACCCTCACCCCTGTCAGTACATTGAGAACATAAATTTGCTTGGCTAATAAGTACTCTAGAAAAAAAGTCTTAGCTGTAAGAAGACTAAGGTGGTAGAATCTTTGTTATAGGCAATCCAGTTGTTCTGTCTGAAACTCAGAAACACTTCAGATCTTTGGTATTCAAGTAGAAATACAGCCTGAGACCTTGAAAGTTCCATGAATTTGAAAGCATATGATTCTTGTGGTCATGGGCTATCAAGTTGACTCTGACTTGTGGTGACCTTATGTATAACAGAACAAAATGTTGCCTGTAGAACACAGTGTGTATTAGATGACTTTAGGGGAGTCACTGCTTACTGTCTTACTGTAAAGCAAAATGTTATTGGAAATTAGCTGCTGGGCAGAAAGCTAGGCGCCCTCACTAGCTGTGTGACTCAGAGCTGCACATTTTCAGTCATCTAAGTCAGCCTCAGGAATGCTTGTGCATGGTTGCAGCCCTGACTGTTAAATCTTCAAGTGACAAGGCTCTGCTGTATAGATTCTTAAGAACCATTTGTGATGAAGCTAAAAAGATTTTCCTTTTGCAGGTTTGGTTACCCTGATCCTCATTACCTGAAACGTGTCAAAGAAGAGCTCAAAGCTAAAGGAATTGAATAAGAAGATTGCAGGAAGGATGTCTTGCCCTGCCTTTCAAGAGATGTTTGGAGGAGGCAGAGTAAATACCAATCTAAACTATGAAGTTACAAACACCTTTTTAAAAATTCAGCCTTACGAAGTAGTTTGTGTAAGAGGAAACAACTGGTAGTCTGTCCTTTCTGGAGTGTTGCTTTTTGTGGGGAGTCCCCAGTGCCACAGTAGTCAAGAAGGTGGCTCCTGACTACAAGCCTGGTGATTTAAATCCACCAGCCACTCCTGGGAAACTCTGTGGGGCAGTTCTGCTCTGTCCTGTTGGGTTGCTGTAAGTTGGAATCAGTTTGATGGCAATGGGTTTACTTCTTGTGGAGAACAAAAGACTCAAAGGGCTTTGTAATTTTGCTACAGAGGTGCCATACGTCATCCTTCTGTCATTCTGGGAAGTGGGAGGAACATTGCTGTGGGTCTGAAGTCATCCTCTGTCCTCTTCAGACTTTTAAATGTCAGTTGATGGTTGTCTTGTCGTTGCCCTCAGTGGGGTGGTCCTTTAGGGCTTTTGTTTTTCCATTGAATCTCTACCTATAGAAGTGAAATCCTAATGTGAAATGATTAAAAACCAAGGCTTTGGTTGTAGACAATGAGAGACCCATATGCTCTCCATCTCCACATTAAGAGAAGTGGCCAAGATCTGAGATTGGACAACCTTTGGTGAAAATGAAGTAAGGCCACTATTTTGATGATTAATAAAATTTGTTGTAGACTCAGGATGCTTACAGCCCTGCAGAGAGATATATGCTCCTTAAGCCTTGAGCAAAATCAGGAGTGAGAAACTCATTTCTGGAGTCCTCACCACTGACTTGGAAAACTGAGTTTCTTACTTCTGAAACACTTGGTGTTCCAACTTGGGCCAAGTCCCTAGCTTGATTTTTGCTTCCTCCAAAATCCAGGAACCTGCTGTATGGGTGCACTAGCCCTTCTGTCATGCTGTTACCCATTTCTCTGTATTTTTCTCTGGATATTAGCTTACATTTGTGTATTCCCCCCTGCCCCCAGTTTTAACAGATGAATCACATTATTTTTAGTTCCCATAACCATCATCTTCATGATAATTGTAGCCCCCCATTGTAGTTTTCCACCCCTTGGCTAATCAACATCAAGTTACATTCTCCCATTAAAATCTTTCTTCCTGATACTATTTCTGGACAGAGAAAAGGCAGTAAGTTGAAATTACTGTAAAGAATGTATGACAAATCAAATTTTGCTTTTAAATGGTTCTCCAAGAGAGTATTACAGTAGCAGATGATCTGGTTTTCCATATCTGTCTCCCTCCAAAACTGGTGAATGAGAGATTTTGTTCCTTTCCTAAAGATGCACATACCCACATGTATATTTTGATCTCTAGGTGAGATATTAATAGCTAATATTTAATACAACATTTTTTCTGTTTCCTTTATAGCAGCTTTACATCTGTGTGATTTACACATGTGGTGTTTCCATGTTATGAGTGAGCAAGTAGAGAGGTTAAGTAACTCACAAAGGTCCCATAGCTGAAAAATGGAGGTGCTGAGATGTGAACCAGGGTGTGTGGTGCCAGGGCCCCTGTACCCCCAGCTATACTGCCTCCCATGGGGCCCTTCTCTGAGGAACAACCTTTCCTATTATTCTGGGCTCCTCTAAAATGGATTCTTGCACAGTGCTCAAAGCTGATTTCCTGCAAGAAAGCCTTACTTGAAGAATGGAAGACTCAGAATCTTTTCCTTTGTCCAGAGAGTTGAGGAAGCTTAAGGTGAATGATACATTATTATTACTTTTTATGGATTATACATTTAATTTTCAGTGATTAAAGTTTTTACACTTATGATCAATTGATTATTTTGTATCTACTGATCTTTTAGTTAAATTTACTCAAAAAATGCAAACATTTTAGTTCTGCTGAGTTTTGGATCCTGAATGCAGTGTGCAGTGTATGTGCATATATGCAGGTGTTCGTTGTGTGAGTGCTTGGCGAGCACCTGGATTACTGCTTTTACTCTTTGGAAGGTGGTAGTATCTGCATCTGCTTGAAATAAAGTGAAATCCATATTAACAAATTGTGCTCTTTCACTCCTTTTTTTCCCCCTTAGGTTGAGATTCTGAGTGTTTTCAACAACAGGTTAAAGTATACTATGGGCATGCGCATCCCTCTGGCTGAATTTGTACACACAGTGTGTAGCTGTTGGCTAGGTTGTATCACAGTAGAACTTAACTGCAGTAGACTTCATAGTTAGCACTTTCAGCTGTCACAACTACATTTCCCAGGAGTTTTTCATCTTAACACTAAAACAGATTTCACATTTCAGTTCTGCAAACAGCATATATAATCCTGGACCAAGCTATGTAATTGCCCCTCTACCTCTTATAGTTTCTGGCTCATCCCTCCAACATCAGTGCTGGATCACTGAGATCTCTCACTAAGCACTAAACTCAGGGACACCTCTCCCCTCCAAAGAGAAAAGATTAAAAATGGTGTCTTTCCTCCCTATTACACTCTCCACCTGTAAGAAAAACAGCATGAAAGTAATCACGAGAAGAGCCAGACCTTTGTTGGAGTCCATTATACTTCCATGGTGTTACTGTTTTGACTTCCTTAGGGGACTAGAGCATGAGTTCATTTTTTCCTTGATTGCATCTGAGCTCTGTAGAATGCAGAGACTGAAGCAAAGATTCAGAGGCAAACAGTTTGGGAGATGCAAGCCCAGGGCAGTGAAGGCACATCATAGTGTCACCCCACATGGTCTTCCTCCAGTAGCAGATCACATGGTATCCTTAAGTACGAGAAAGGGACAAAACCAGTGACTATAAAAACACCTCAAGTGACAAAATCAACAGCACCTGCTTGTAGTAGGTGCAGATGAAACCACATGATTTGAAGCGTTACTGTAATTGGGGAATAATGGATGGAAGCTGTGACTGGAGCACATTAGAAGGTTCAAAACATAATTGGGACAGAGTTTTAGCCCGTAGGTGTGTTGATACATGTACACTGGGCTTATGAAAAATATCTTCTTATAACTGTAGGAATATGTTTATACCAAATGTAGTTGTGTTGAAACATTGCACAAAAATTCTACAGATAGTCATTTTGGTGTTACCCCCTCCAACAACAGTGTCACCTGGTGCGGCGTGCAGAGCGCACACAGACGCCCATCCACACACATACACCCATTCACATCCCCTCCAGTGACTCCACAGCTAGTCAGATCACTTAGGCTAGCAGGGATCCTATTTCCAGACCTGTGTTAGCAGGTACAGAAAAGGACCCAATATATTTTTCTGAACACGGGCGCGTAGGGAAAGTGGGGTGTGGTAGGAGTGGAGTTCCTAGCAGAAAGGGGAACTGATACTGGCAGGTTTCACTGTTTATAATGCGTCAGGCACTCTAAGAATTTTACCTCCTTGTATCCTCATAATGCTGTGTAGCTGTGGGTATGGCCACCGTACTGATGCAACGGACTGAAGTTATTCAGCTAACAAATTGCAGAGCCTAGATTTTGTCCGACCAGAACTTGGGTCTGATTGTAATCCCCAAACCATAACCTGCAGCGGGTGCAGTTTACATGGAAAGGAAAGTGAAAGAAGCTAAATGCACAAATCTGTGATTGGGGCGGGATCGGCAGTGCAGACGGGGGTGCAGAGCTGAAGATGGGTGTGTCGGGCTTCCTCCCGCTGCTGAGCTGACTGCTGGAGCCCTGACTGCTCTTGAAGAGCTCACTTCCTCGAGCCAGAGAGATCAGGGGGAGGGGAGCATGTGGTCGGTCCACAAACCACGAGCCTGCCCTGCTTGCTGCTGCTTGTCTCAGAGAAGATCTGTATCACACCGGGGAGTTTGGTGAGGACCGATGACAAGGCCGCCCAATTTGTGCGCCTGCGCAGTAAGAGACTCCCCAGGCATGCGGAGTCGTTGACCACACTGGTTTGTAACTGCTGGTCTTGAGGAGAGTAATAGAGTATGAGACACCCTTTTCTAAAGGATTTTGGTCTTTATTTTATTTTATTTTACAAATGGTTGATATTCCAAACACAATCCATTACAACTTTAGTAATATGCATGTTTCACAGTGAAAACCTCTGCGTCTTCCTACTGGAGATGCTCTTGTTAGGTGTCCTCGAGTCAGTTGTGACTCACTGCAAGCTCTTTGCACAACAGAACGAAACAGTGTTCACTCCAGCACCCTCCTCGTCATCACTGTTACAGCCGCTGTGCAATCTCTTCGAGTTCTTCCTCTGTTTTGCTGTCTCTGTCTTACCAGGAAACCATGCGGGTGTAGTGGTTGAGTGCTAGGGCTGCACCCACACGCTCGGCAGTTCGAGTACACCAGGCACTCCTTGGAAACTCCATGGGGCAGTTCTGCTCAGTCCTGGGGGGTCACCAAGAATCAGAATTGACTTGAAGGCAATGGATTCAGTTTTTGCTTTTCTACTTTGCCAGGCATGATAGCCTTCTCTGGGGACTGATCCCGCCTTAGTACATACCCAAAGTGCTGGAGAGGAAGTCTTGCCATCCTTGCTTCTCAAAAATATTCTGGCTGTATTTCTTCCAAAACAGACGTGCATGTTCTTTTGGCAGTCTGTGTACAGGTACAGAAAAATCAATCAAGAATCTCTGGGCTCTTTCCCTCTTTCTCCACCATCCTTGCCTTGTCTTTTCATAAGACTTTCGGGATCAAGAGATTCCAGCTCCAGAAACAAAAGTAGAATTGCCCCATTTCCCAACTGATTCATATGAAAACTGGTAATAAAGTCAGTTACAACTCCAAGAGGAGACACAGGAGAAGAACCGAGCTGCACCCGGATGCAGTAACACATTCAACGGCACACAGATTTTTCCTTCGTCAAGTTCATTAGCATTCTACCATATCAAACCAAAATTTTGCCATGATCTGTGTAACTGAACACATATTGAGAAAATTCTGGTTTCTTCCTTGTTTTTAATGCCTCCGTGTAAGAGAGTGATTCACTAATAATAGATGAGAACTTTGGTTCTGGGGGGAAAAGTTCTTAAGTAGTAGCATCAGAGGAGACCCCAAAGCAGCAGTTGACAATGCAGGTCAGAGAGCCTGTCTAATCTCATTGGAGAGAGTCTTCCTCTGTTTCAACCACGCTCACTAGAATTCTACACCAGGACTGAGAACTGTTATGGGTTGAACTGTTTTCCCCCAAAATGTGTGTGGTAAATCCTAATACCTGGTGGCATAGTGGTTTAAGTGCTATGTCTGCTAACCAAAAGGTCGGCAGTTCAAATCTACCAGTCACTCCTTGGAAATTCTATGGGGCAGTTCTCCTCTGACCTCTAGGATCACTGTAACCAGACTCAACTCAGCGCCAGCGGTGTTTTTTGCCTACGGTTAGAATCCTATTTCAGAAAGAGGCAGGACTATGTTAAAGAGGCAGGATTACCGCAGATTGTGTTTTGAGTGGATCTCTTCTGTGATATAAGAGATTAAACAGGCAAGCAAAAGAAGCAGAGTTGACAAAAGATAGATGCCAGGACATTTGGAAATCTTCAAGAAACCGGGAAGCAGAAGCTGAAGACACAAGGACATTCCTCTAGAGCTGACACAGAGAGAAATCCATTCTTAAGAACAAGCATTCTGACTATAGTCTTTTATCTTCCTAAACAGTGAAAAAAATAAGTAGCTGTTTGTTAAAGTTGTCCACATGTGGTATTTCGGTGTTAGTAGGACTACATAACTAAGACAGGGCTGAAGTCTAGGTTTTTGCCATTATTTAAACTTGCTTTGTTCTCTAGCACTATATTTCTCTCAGAAACTTTAGGGAAAGATTGTAGATTATGGTACTTGCGTTCCATATTCCAATAATGTACTTAGCTAGAAATGTGGGCACCTACTATGATAAGACATACATGTATAACACACAGTGAAACACTATGCAACCCTTAAAAATGATTTGTATTTAATGACATGGCTAGAATTATATACAAATACTAAAAAAATAAAAAAATCAGGTTATTAAAAATAACGATTATCAGATTTTTAAAGTGTATAATTACAGGAAGATATTGGCAGACTATCTCAGCCATTCAATTTATGCTTATAGAAAAGTTTGTAGCAAAATACTTTACTGTAATCTTAGATGACAAGCGGGAGACAGAATATTCCAAAATTAGCAACTGAATAAAAAACGTGATCTTTGTTGAATGTAAAATGTAGATTCCTAACCCACCAGTACTGTATGGGACTCAGTGGTTATTTTGTTTTGTAGTAGTGTGTAACAATGAATTTCACATCTACTTTGTTCGTTCCTCGATGTATTTGAAAGCAGCATTCTTTGATTCAACGCACAAGTGTTTCTTAAAGAAGCTAGCACAATATACAGCTGTTACAGATGTGCCACAGCACCCTACCCACTTAATACTATGGTGTACCAAGCCACAGATTTATGTCTTAGCATGTGCCAGAAATAATGATTGACATTCTGGCCTTAAAGTGACCTATTTCTTTTCCCATTGGGAAAAGGAGTGTGGTCTTTCTCCTCCCATAGACATGGTGTACGTGATGTTGTTGTTATAACTTGTCATTGACATTTCATAGCCTCTACCTATTAATTTGCTCAGAATAGACGTATGGCAGAACCTGTAGCATACAGCATTTCAAAAACAAACTTTTCAGCACTTCAGTGCATAAACATGATAGTTTTACCTAAATAAACAGATCAAAAGCAAAGACAAAAATCTACAAAGTATTCTTTTAATTATATGACTAAATCATATTTAATATTTCAGAAGAGTGCTGTGGGGCACAAATGGTTAAGTGCTGGACTAACAGCCCAAAGACTGGCAGTCTGAACCCACCCAGAGGGACCCGTGGAAGACATGCATGGCAGTCTGCTTCAGAAAGGTCACAGCCTTGAACATCCTGCGGAGCGGCTCTATTCTCACACGTGGAGTTACTGTGAGTCAGAGTCAACTCCATGGCAACTAACAACAATGTTAGAAAGTCATGAGATATTGGGAATAAACTTGGTAATCGAAGACCACCACCAATGTCTCTGGGCATTGTGGATCATCCGTCACAGAGCCCAACAGTCGTGTAGGACTGGGAGGGCTCTTTGCCGGCAGGGCAAGTAATCCTGCATGCCCACGTGTCTAGGCTCCAATAAGGGCGTGAGCAACACAGGTACGCTTTCTTCCATTCTTCTTTCATCTGGAGTATGCGTCACCGGCAGAATAACTGGCGTCGATAGCAAAATAGGTTCCTTCTCCACTCTCCACAAGTTGCAGCTGTAAAGGGCACAGAAGCCTTTCTACTCAGATGCCAGACCATCAAGTCTGGTCTTCTTATAGAGTCATAAATCTGTACTCCCCTTTATCTCCTGCTGTGCAGGGACTCTACATTGTGTTCCCTGTTAGGGCAGTCATTGGCGGTGTCTGGGCACCATCTAGTCCTTCTGGTCTCGTGCTGAAGTAGTCTCCTAATCGTACGAGGCTTTCTGTCTCCTGGACTCATGTTTTCCTCATGTCTTTGATGTCCTTCATTTTCATCTGCTCCAAGTAGACTGGGACCAGTTGATGCTCCTTAGGTGGCAGCTTGCTGGCTTTTTAAGACCCCAGAAGTCACTCACCGATACAAGGTGCAAAACATTTTCTTTAAAACAAAAACTAATATGACAATTGGCCTCAATGTCCCTTAAAACCATGGTCCCCAGACAACTCTCCCTGCTACTCTGTTCTTGAAAATGTTGGATCATATTTAGGAAACCTTTAAGCTTATGTTGTAATCCAGTTGGGTTAATTTCCCTTCTACTGCGTGCTGTCCTCACCTTCACCGAACCCAATTCCTATCTACTATCTAATCTATAAATACACCTCTCCATACCTCCCCACCCTTGTGGCCATCAAAAATTATTTTCTTCTGTGCATAAACCTTTTCTTAAGTCCTTATAGTAGTGGTCTCAGACAATATTTATCCTTTGAAGCTGACTGATTTCACTCAGCATGTCTTCCAGATAAGTCAGGTTTTGTTTCCTAAAATCATCGTTGCTTTTTATTGTTGCATAGTCTTCCATTGAGTATATGTACTGTAGTTTGTTTATCCATTCATCTGTTGATGAGCACATAAATTGATTCCTTCTTTTTGCTATTCACGAGACAGCCCTGTTTCTCTAGGATACACTGCAAGCAGTGGGATTGCTGGAGGTATGGTATTTCTATTTCTAGCTTTTTAAAAAGATGCCAAGTCAATTTCCAAAGTGATTGTATCATGTTACGTTCCCACCAGCAGTGTAGAAGAGTTCTAATCTATTCACAGCCTTTCCACCATTTGCTATTTTGTATTTTTGGGGAGTAATGCCAGCCTTGATGGGATGAGATGTTATCTCATTGTAGTTTTGATTTGGATTTCTCTAATGGCTAATGATCATGAGCATTTCCTAATGTGTCTTTTGGCTGCCTGGGTGTCTTCTTTGGTGAAGTGTCTGTCCATATCAGTTGCTCATTGTTTAATAGGGTTGTTTGTCTCTTTCTTGTTCAAATTTCGCAGTACACTGTATGTTATAGAGATTTAAAGAAAATCAGGTTCCTGATTGCCAAGCACTTTTCCCCACCCTGTGGGTAATCTTTTGACTCTCTTTGTAAAATCTTTCATTTGATTTTTAGTAGTTTTCCCTTACCTATATTTTCTCTCCTGCTGTTTGTGCACTGTTAGTAATATTTTGTGGTCTGTTTATGCTGTGCATTAGGGCTCCCAGTGTTGTCCCTATTTTTCTTCCGTTACCTTTATCATTTTAGATGTGATATTTAGGTCTTTGATCCATTTCAAGTTAGTTTTTAAGCATCGTGTGAGATATGGGTCTTGTTTCAGTTTTTTTGCAGATAAATACCCAGTTTTGCCAATGCCATTTTTTAAGACACTGTTTTTTCCCCAGTTCATAAACTTTGGGCCTTTGTCAAGTATCAGTTGCTCATGGGTAGCTACTGTTATTTCTGTATTCTCTATTCTGTTCCATGTATTTGTTTTTGTGCAAATACCAGGCTGTTTTGACTACCATGGTGGTGTAATAAGCCCTATGGTCAGGTGGTGTGAGGCCTCCCACTTTGTTCTTTTTCTTCAGTAAAGCTTTATTTATCTGGGAATTCTTCCCTTTCCATATGAAGTTGGTGATTTGTTTCTTCATCTCATTAAAAAATTACACTGGAATTTGTATTGGGATTGCATTGTATCTATGGATCACTTTGGGTAGAATAGACATTTTCACAATATTAAGTCTTCCATCCATGAGTAAGGTAGATTTCTCTACATATATAGGTCTCTTTGGGTTTATTGCGGTAGAATCTTGTAATTTTCTTTGTATAGGTCTCTTAGTTCTCTGGTTAGGTGTATTCCTAGGTATTTTATCTTCTTGAGGTCTATTGTAAATTGTATCGATTTGGTGATTTCCCCTTTGATGGTCTCTTAGTTGGTGTAAAGGAATCTGATTTATTTATGTATATCTTAAATCATGATACGTTGCTGAACTTCTCTGTTAGTTCCAGTGTTTTTTCTTTTTTGTGGATTCTTTAGAGTTTTCTGTGTAAAAGGTGATGTCTACAAATAGAGATACTTTTACTTTTTCCTTGCAAATGTGGATGTCCTTTATTTCTTTATCTTGTCTGATTGCTCTTGCTAGGATCTCCAGCACAATGCTGAATAAAAGCGGTGACAATGAACATCCTTGTTTGGTTACCATTCTCAGGTGGAATTCTTTCAGTCTCTGTCCTTTAAGGATGATGTTGGCTGTTGGCTTTGCACACAAGCCCTTTATTATGTTGAGGAATTTTCCTTCTATTCCTATTCTGCTGAGAGTTTTTAACATGAATAGGTGTTGGACTTTGGCAAATAACTTTTCTGCATCAATTGATAAAATCAAGTGGTTCTTATCTTTTGTTTTATTTATATAGTTGAGATCATAATTGTTTTTCTAACATTGAAACATCCCTGCATCCCTGGTATGAATCCTACTTGGTCATGGTGAATTATTTTTTTGATGTGTTATTGAATTAGATTGGCTAGAATTTTGTTGAGGACTTTTGCCTGAGAAATATTGGTCTGGATTTTCCTTTCTTGTGCTATCTTTACCTGGTTTTGGTGTCAGGCTGGATTCATAGACTGAATTTGAGAGTATCCCACCCTTTTCAATGTTGTGAAATACTTTAGTAGTAGTGGTATTAACTGCTCTCTAAAAGTTTGGTAGAATTCTCCAGTAAAGCCTTCTAGACCAGGACTTTTTTTGGCTGGTAGTTTTAAAACTACTTTTTCAATTTCTTCATTTGTGATGGGTTTATTAAGTTGTTCTACTTCCATTTGTGTTCGTTTTGCTAGGTAATGTGATTCTAGAAATTTGTCCATTTCCTCTAGGTTTTCAAATTGATTAGAGTCCAGTCTTTCATAATATTCTGTTACAATTCTTTTAACTTTGATTAAGTCTGTTGTGATATTGTCCATCTCATTTCTTAGTCTGGTTATTTGGTTTCTCTCCTGTTTTTCTTTTGTGAGTTTGACCAATGATTTATCTACTTTGTTGCTCTTTAAAACAAAACAAAACAAAACAGTTTTTGGTCTTGTTAATTCTTTCAACTGTTTCTTTATTCCCTAATTTATTTAGCCCTGCTTTGATTTTTATTATCTGTTTTCTTCTAGTGCTTGAAGGGCTAGTGTGTAGCTCTCTTTATACTTTTTCAAGTTATAGAGTTAACTCTTTTATTGGGGCACTTTCTTCATTTTGGATGTGTGCATTTACTGAGACAAAGTGACCTCTGAGCACTGCTTTTGTTGTGTCCCAAAGATTCTGGTAAGACGTGTTTTCATTCTTATTTGATTCCATGAATTTCTTTATTGCATCTTTAATTTCTTCTATAACTCAAAAGTTTTTGAGCAAGATATTGTTCTTTTTCCATGAGCCTGAAATTTCTAACCTTGTTTTTTCTGCATTGATTCAGACTTTTATTGTCTTTTGGTCTGAGAAAATGTTTTGCAATATTTCAGTGCTTTGGATTTTGTTAAGACTTGTTTTATGGCCTTACATGTGATCTATTCTGGAGAATGTTGCATGAGTATTGCAAAACAAGATACACTTATCTGTTGTTGGGTGGAGAGTTCTGTATATGTCTATGAGGTAGAGCTTGTTGACTGTCACACTTAGGTCTTCCATATCTTTATTGAGCTTCTTTCTGGATGTTCTGTCCATTACTGAAAGTGGTGTGTTGAAGTCTCCTACTATTATTGTGGAGTAGTCTGTCTCATTATCAATGCTTTTAGCATTCATCTGATGTACTTAAAAGCTCTGTCACTGGATGCACAAATATTTAATGTTGTTATATTTTCATCATATATTGACTAAATACATAGTTGACTAAAAAGTGACCTTCCTTGTCTACAGTAGTGGATTTTACTGTAAAGTCTGTTTTGTGTGAAATTAATATTGCCACTCCTGCTCTTTTTTGAATGCTGTCAGCTTGGTATATATGTTTCCATCCTTTGAGTTTTAGTTTGGTCATACCCTTAAGTCTAAGACACGTTTCTCGTAAGCAGCATATAGAGGAATTCCTTTTTTTTTTTTAAATCTATTTTATTTCTCTTTGTCTCTTTATTGGTTCACTTAACCCAGGAAAGGATTGTGATTGTCAAGAATTTCATTCTATTTGATCCCACAGTCAATGACTGTGCAAGTAGCAGTCACGAAATCAAAAGACATGTTGCACTGGGAAAAATCTGCTGCAAAGGACCTCTTTAAAGTATTGAGAAATAAAGATGTCACCTTGAAGACTAAGGTATGCCTGACCCAAGCCACGCTGTTGTTAATTGCATCATATGCATGTGAATAAGGAAGAAGGAAGAAGAACTGAGGCCTTTGAATTGTGTGTTGGAGAAGAATATTGAATATACCATGGACTGCCAAAAGAACAAATGATCTTTTCTGGAAGAGGTACATCCAGAGTGTTCCTTGCAAGTAAAGATAGCAAGACTGCTGTGTATCACATTCTTGGAACACGTTGTCAGGAGAAGGACACCATGCTTGGAGTGTCAGTGAAAAAGAGGAAGACCCTCAACAAGATGGATTGATATAGTGGCAACAGTGATGGGAGTAAAAATAAAAACCATTGCTGGCATGGAGCAGGACTGGGCTGTGTTACATTCTGTTGTGCATGGGTTGGCTATGATTGGAACTGACTTGACAGCATCTAACAACAACAATTTCAATCCTGGTAAAAAGGCTCTGGCAGAATGAGATTATTGGGGAATACATAGTCCCATGGGTTTAACATCCTATATAAGTTAGAATTAATTTAGTTGCAGAACACAGTAGCCTTACCAAACACAGAAGAGTGTTTTTCTTTTTTCCTCAGTTAAGGAAAGGCTAGTTAGGACTGGAATGGAATTTTCATGTGGCAAAGAACCCAAGTTCTTCCTGTTTTTCTGCTTTTCCATTCTTAGTATGTGACTTCCATACTCAATGCTTTTTCATGTTTCAATATAACCTTCACAGCTTTATTCCAAAAGGGAGAAAGAAAGAAGGGAAAAAGGGTGTTCCCAGTTCTCTGTCTCCCTTATGAGGAATCTTCCCAGAAATCCCACCCAAGAACTTCAGTTCAGTAGTTAAGTTTAGGCTCACAGCCCCCATTAGCAGCCAGGTAGCCTGTAAAGTGGATGACTTTTAGCTAGGTACATTGTCTCCCTGAATAGAATTGGGGGTTGGATACTAAGAAAGAAGGGTAGGCATGCTATTGGGTAGGTATTTAGCACTTTCTTCCCCACTCCACTCTTGGAAAGATGTGAAAAAGTGAAGCAACATTTATTTTTTAAATGTACAGTTCAGGCAGCCATGATTTCAGGGGAAGGCCCTGTGCCCAGTTGCCCGGGGGCAAGATGAACCTGCAGGTCATTTCATTTCACGATTAATAGGTGGGGAATCCGCTCGACTTCTCCTTGAAGCAAAGGAAAGGAACAAAATCTGAATCTCCCTAATCTTATTTTTGTAATCAATACCTGATGTGGAGTAGAGGAGTGGAGTGAACAAGTTAAAATGGAGCCTGGAAATCCTGTTCAATTATTCTGTCTTACAAATCATCAGCTTCTGTCACCTGTGTCACTCTGGACTAAACCATCTTAACTAACACATTGGATTCTTGTTGAGGAACCAAGACAGAGATGGGCAAAACCCAAATTTTAGGTACCTAATCCATGTATTTTTTTGGTGGAAACCCTAGTAGTGTAGTGGTTGAGTGCCAGGTCTGCTAACCAAAAAGTCATCAGTTTGAATCCATCAGGGTCTCCTTGGAAAGTAAATGGAGAAGTTCTACTCTGTCCTGTAAGGTCACTGAGAGTCAGAATCAACTCGATAGCAGTGGGTTTGGGTCTTTTTTTTCTTTTTTTGTACAATCTTTGATAGCGAAAGAAACGACCTTATGGCACTTACTTTCGTAATTCATTTACATTGTTATTTCAGGTTGATATCTTCAAGTAGACTATAAAGTTCATGACAATAAAAGACTTTTGTATATTGCTCTTTTTAACGTCTCCCTCCTTGACCAGCATGCTGCACATTAATATCCAGTATTTGCTGATGCAAGAATCTGTGATGTGGCAGTGATTCTCAACCCTCTCAGATTCTGCTTTTCCTTTATGACTTTGAAATGTAGTTTGTAGATGATATAATTACCTGCATAGCTTTTTTTTTTAATTATTAAAATGCAATGTCTTAGTCATCTAGTGGTGCTATTACAGAAATACCACAAGTGGAATGGCTTTAACAAAGAGAAGTTATTCTCTTTCAGTCCGGTATGAGTTCCAATTCAGATGTGAGGTCCAGGGGAGGGCTTTGTCTCTTAGTCCACTCTGGAGGAAGGTCCTTGTGATGTACTTTTCCTTGGTCTGGGAACATTTCAGCACAGGAAGCTGAGGTTCAAGGGATATACTCTGCTCCCAGCACTGCATTCCTGGGGATATGAAGTCTGAGTACTTCTCTGCTCACCTCTCTCTTTTATATCTTCAGAACAGATTGGCTTAAGACAACATCCAATCTTACAGACCTCATCTGTTGGAGAAGAATGTTGAATGGACCATGGGCCACCAAAAGAACAGACAGATCTTCTCTGGAAGAAGTACAACCAGAGTGCTCACTGGAAACAAAGATGGCAAGACTGCGTCTTACATACTTTGGACATGCTGTCAGGAAGGATCAGTTCCTAGAGAAGGACATTATGCTTGCTAGAGTGGAGGGTCAGCCAAAAAGAGAAAGACCCTCGATGAAATGGATTCACATAGTGGCTGCAGTAATGGGCTTAAGCATAAAAACCGCTGTTAACATGAAAATCGGGCAGTGTTTCATTCCATTGTTCATAGATCGTTATGAATTGGAACCGACTTGACAGCACATAACAACAACAGACCTCATCAGTATAATTGCCACTAATCCAAATCCGTAGTATTCAATCATGGTGATAGAATTTACAACACAAGGAGAACATTACCAAATGGTGGCTAATCACACAATCATGGGAATCATGGCCCAACCAAACTGATACACACATTTTTGGGGGACACAATTCAAGCCATGGTAGTATAATATAGGGAGAGTTTCAAAGGAAGTCATTTCTAATAAAATAACATAGACGTGCAAATACTCAAAGACTACACTGGAAGATATAATAGAACAAGATAACTGTTGGTCTACATTGGCCTAGAATGACCAAGATACCCTGGGACGATTTGTACCGCAGCTATATTTGTCCAAGAAAAATATCCCAGAAACTGAACAGACTAATAAGCATCTACCGATAAAAAATTATTAGGTACCATCATGCATTGCATCATGTCCCCCAGAAATATGTGTCAACTTGACTATGCCACGACTCTACCTTTGAGATCTTCTGTTCAGTTTTTTCATTTCATCACTTCTGACACTCACTTTAGCTACTCTACATTCAAGAGAAAGTCTCAAAGTCTCTTCTGACACCCTTTTTTTTTTTTTTATTTAACGTAACTGAGTGAAAATGTACATTCATATGAAAATTTACATGCCCCCCTATATGCAGCTTCCACTGCTCTCCCTGTCCGGTGACTGCACACTATTCCTCTCTGCTCCATACATGTCTCATCCTCCCAGCAGTCTCCTTTCCCCTCCTCTCCGTCCACTCCCCTTCCTCCAGCCAGAGGTCGGCAAGATGATATCCTATAGATGTATAGAATCATAAAGTGCTTCCAACATATGGTTACTCTGCATTGCCAAGTCCATTCCATTCCTGTCCAAAGAGTGGACCTTTGTTATAATTTATGGGAACGGGCAGCATCAGGGCAGGGGGCCATGCTCTCAGAGGAACCCCAAAACCGCTGGACCATCAGTTGAGGTCTTTTAGTGGAGATCTCATGATGCACCTCTTTTTACTCTTGTGTTGCCAGTGAGGCTCCTCTCTGTGTGCTCCGTCATGCTATCACTGGTGGTGGCCGGGCACCATCCGGTTCTTCCGGTCCCAGGTCGATGTAGGCATCCACTCTTGTGGGTCTCTCTGTCTTCTCGGTTGTCTTTACCGCATGCCATTTTGGCCCTCGGTGAGCATCCGTTCCTGCTGGGTTGGGATCATTTGCTGTGTTCTCGGATGGCAGCTTGGCAGCTTTTAAGACCCCAGACGCCACTCACCAATGTGGGGTGCAGAGAGCTCTCTTAGCAAAACGCTAGTTGTGCCAATTGGCCTGGAATTCGCCTAAGAGCATGGTCCCCCGCCCCCCGCCCCAGCTACTCTATCCTTGCAGTATTGAGTTAAGATGGAAGGAGTACTCAAGTTATGCTGTCTTCTGACACCCATTTTGATCTTTTCTTTCTTTCCTGTCTTTTTAATAAACTTTTGCTTTCTTCATTTATGATATCCTTGGTGTTACCCAACAGCTCATCTTGTCTTTCGTCGTCAGTATTCATGGTGACAAATCTGTTCCTGAGATGGTCTCTGAACTCAGGTGAAATATACTCAGTGTTGTACTTTGGCCCTCATTGACTTGTCTTAATTTTCTTCAGCTTCAAGTTGAATTTGCATATGAGCACTTGATGATCTGTGCCAAGTTGGCCCCTGGCCTTGTTTGACTGATTATGTTGAGCTTTTGTATTGTCTCTTTCCACAAAAGGAGTCAATTTGATTCTTATATATTCCATTAGGCAAGGTCCATGTGTGTAATCACCATTTATATTATTGAAAACAGATCTGTGCAATGAAGAAGTCTTGAAAAATTCTATCATGCAATCTCCAGCTTTGTTTCTGTTGCTAAGGCCATACTTCCTAACTACTGGTCCTCCTTTGATTGCAGATAGTGCATTATAATCACTAATAAATATCAATGCATCTCAATCACACGTTTGATCAAGCTCAGATTGCAGAACTTAGTGGAAATCTTCAATTTCTTCATCTTTCAATGTGTGTTGGTGTGAATTTGAATAATAGTCACACTACCTCATCTTTCATAGCAACCCTACCTTTAGGGAGTCCTAAAACTGCCAGAGGAAACTCTGGTGGCGTAGTGGTGAAGTGCTACGTCTGTTAATAAAAAGGTCAGTCATTCAAATCTGCCTGGCGCTCCTTGGAAACTCTATGGGGTGGTTCAACTCTGAACTGTAGAGTTGCTATCAGTCTGAATTGACTCCATAGCAGTGTTCATTTTTTCGTTGTTGTTATTTTTTAAATCACCTAAAAACCCAACCCACTGCTGTTGAGCATCACTATGAGACAGGATTGACTGGGGGGGGGGGGGGGCGGGGGAGTGAGTTTGGTTTGATTAATTTTGGTTTTTGAGTCATTACTGTTTCAAAGAAGAGGTCAGGGAAGCTTTAGTTAGTTTTTCACACAGTAACCCTCACCTGGTAGAAATTTTTTCCTTCTGTGGTATTTTCTGAAGCAGGATTCTAGAACTTTGAGTTTTTCACCTGGGTCCATCAGTCACCTGGAACTAGACAGGAAAGTGTGTGTGTGTCTGTGTGTGTGTGTGTTTCTCTGAAGGGGAGAGGCCTTAACATTCATTAAATTTCCCCAAGGGTTGTCTATAAGAAGATTAAGAATCACTTAACTGCTCTCTTCTTAACTAAGTGGAATCTGCTTTTTTTTCCTTTTTATATTTCCAGCTGAATTCCTCAGACTAAAGTGTCGTGAATTAGCACCAGAGGAATTGGAAGCTTCCCCTAAGCTTCCTGCTGGGGCCACTTGCTCTACTCCTGTGTTCTTAGACTACTCACCGCTTATTACAGGGTGTTTGCCATATTAGACAGAAAGGGTCTGTTTACAGGACTTTCTTCTTTATTATATCTGAAGGGTAAGGTCCCAATACCCAGCATCATCTGTAGTGTCTCATAGATGCTCACAAATGTTGATGTTTACCATTGATAAGCCAATCAGCTCTTCTTTCTCTCCCAGTGGCCATATGTTTTAAGCACTTATGTCAAGCCAGGTAGTATGTGAGTCATTTGGGAAACAGGTATGTAAGCTCTCTGCATGGTTGGTACTTAGGGCCTGTTTTGCACATAGAGATTTTTTTTCTTTTATAAAATACACTAGAAAAAATTCTTGATTCAAAAAAAAGTAGAGACTTTCAGCCTGGTTCGCTAGTGTGTGTGTATGTGTGTGTGTGTGTGTGTGTGTGTGTGCGTGTGTGTGCATGCATGTGTGTGTGTGCATGTATGTGTGTGTGTGTTTTCTAGTTTATGAATATTTTAACACATGGATTTGGATTCATGTCTCACTCTTTTCCCTGTTGCCTTTTCAGTATGACATCTGACAATTAGGTTCACGAACTCATCCTACAAAAACTGCTACATACCTCATTGCTGAACACCGTGATAGCTATCTTCAGAGTATTCCCCTTGGGAAGCTATGTAGTGACACCAGCACCTAGTTCACCCTCAAAGCAATTTTGGAAAGCTATTTCTGGAATGGCCATCACAGTTATCATTATATTTACCCTTCGTGTCCTAAATGTCACCAAAATGTCTTCCTTTCAATGTTTCCTTTACCTTTGTGTAAAGAAAAAAGTCTTTGGGGGCCAGATCAGGTGAGTAGGGAGGGTGTTCCAATAAGCTCTTTGTTTACTGGCTAAAAACTTCTCCACAGACAACTATACAGTTAATTTCTCAAACTTGCCACCATGCCACTTTGCACAATGGCCAATCCAGAAAGAGTTCCAAAATTGCTGTGAAGGGTGGCCTAGGTGCTGGCATTGACACACAGCTTCCTAAGGGGAGGACTTCCAAGGTGATCATAGTGATATTCAGCAGTGAGCTATGTAGGGCTTAGAACAACTAAGTTCATGGACTTAATTGTCAGACTTTGAATAAGCAGTTTCCAATGGTTGATTTAGGGGTGATTTATTGTAACACTAGGTGTAAAGACAGCCAAGTCTGGAACACTGTGTAGTTTCTGTCTAAAAGTAGATTATACTCTGGAGTGCCTCACTTTTGTTACTTTGCCAAATTGTCTGTGGATATATGGTTCAGAATACATGCCACCACCTCTCTACCTGGTGATTGTGATTCTGGGGGTACTCACTAAGGCTCTGATGACTATTAGTGTTAAATAATTCTATTAACATTGGAGAAAGTGTAAAAAGTTATTAAGTTACTTTTGCCCGGAGACGGCAGAAGTGCTTTTGCTTCCAGAGAAGATGTCTTTCTGACTTCCTACATTGGGCTGCTTAAGGGTTATTACATGTGTTTTTAAAATTACTATTTCCATTGCCACTGCTCCCATAGCTCTTCCCCCTGGCTAATTACATCTGTTAGACATTTCCAGTCTCCTCTTTCTGAAGCGTGAGCTTCACCAGAGAGCCAGGTTGTCTGTTTTGTCCGTTGGTACATTACGAGCTACTAGAATGGCACCTGGCACGCTGAGTGTCTAATCAGCGAGTATCTGTTGAGTGACTGCTACTGGCAAGGTAATTCAGATGTTATTGGTTAAAAAAATTTCTTGGAGGGCTCTGAGATCTAGCCTTCTCATCTATAGACTATCTCAAGTACCAGAAGCTTGTACAAGGGAAAACAGACAAGACTACAGAGGAATTGGTTAGCCTTTGACGGGCTAACTGTATTTTCAAAACAGAATGTGATGTGGTCTGACTTCAGGTTTCCCGGAAGAAATGGACGAGAAAGTACATTATGGACTGATTCCCCGGAAGTCCATATTCCCTGTCATCTGGACTCCTATGGTTGCAGCCTAGCATTCCAGGTACAAGGAAGGTAATGTGTGCTCACATATGCTGCATGGGATGGAGGGATGAGTACTACGCAGGTGGCAGGATCGCAAGGTGAAGTCCAGCCTCCATCTCGGTCAGCCAGCCTGCTGGCCAGAACCAAGCTCATAAACCTCCGGTTCTGTTTCCTCAGCAGGAAGAAGACCCAGCAATCTGCTGCCCTAAATATTACACCCCGATGAACTAGATGGTACCCAGCTACCACCATCCATCACTCTCGACAGGATCGCTACAGAGGGTAGCAGACAAAGTACGAGAAAAATGTAGAACAAAACTCAAATTCATGCAAGACCATACTTACTGGTCTGAGAGTGACTGCAGGAAGCCCCAGGACTATGGACCCCAGATCCCCTGTTAACTCAGAGCTGAAGCCATTCATGAAGTCTACCTTTCAGCCAAAGATGAGACAGGCCTATCAAATAAACAGTAACACACACGAGGAAAGTGACTTATAGTCCAGTCATGTGTATGAGACCCAGTGGGCAACACCAGATTGCAGCAAAGATGAGAAGACAGGAGGGACAGGGAGATTGAACAAATGGTCACAGAGAACCTAGGGAGGCAAGAAAAAGGAATAAAGGGGTGATACAGCACAGGGATTGCAACTAATGTCACAAAACAATGTGAGCATAAAACTTGGAATGAAAAACTAATTTGGACTGTAAATTTTCCTGTAGGATTATGGCCTAGAAAACCTTATAGAGCAGTTTTTCTGTGTCATACAAGGGTCACTGTGAGTTACAGTTTGCTGAATAGTAGACATCAATCATTGACTTGAAGTAAGTAAGGATGTGTCTAGTGTTTTATGAGTTGAACTTTGTCACTGCTAGTTTAAAAAAGAAAAAAAAGTAAGTGACTGGAACACAGTTTTCCCTTTTAAAAAATCTCTGTATTATACTACTTCTTAGTTTTATGACATCACTTGTGCATGACTCTTCCTTTAACAGATTAACTTAACAGATGTTTAAGGAATTTGTAACCCAAACAGGGAGAAGTCGGGAAATTTCTTGGCTGATGGAAGTATGGGTGGTTGATCTGCGTAAGAGGAGAATGGTTAGTTGAAATGGTAAAGACTACTCTAGGTAGCTCTAGAGTCAGGGACGGACAAGATTTCTGAGGCAGTGGACTTTGGTTTGTGATAAGAAACAGTGATCTTCCAGGTGAGATCCTGCCTCACAAGGGAAGTGTCTGCCTCCAGATTACGAGACGCTCACCACTTGCTACTCCACTTTCCACCAGGTGTCTGCAAGGGATGTTCAAGTGTTGAGTGAGAGGGTCAGGTAACCACTGAGATCCCTTCCGGTATGCTTCTGTGAACTAATTTAAAAAGAGTAAAAACAAACACTTACCTGCTACCTTTTTTGGTGTTCTGTTTAAAATCCAGAGTACTAACTTCCATCTAATTTTTTTAATTAGGAAGAGATAGCACCTGTTTCCTCCTAAGGCTGCTCCTTTCCTTTATCCAACGAGAATCCGTTATGTTCAGTAAGGTCAGTGTTGTCAACCCTGATTTAAAACGATTCCCTCAGTTCCAGAAAGGTCAAAGACATATGGCTACACTGAACTCGGGACAGGTAAGGGTGGTGTCCTTAATCATTGATGGCCTGTCAGTGGGCACTACAGCTATGACATGTCTCCTCCCCTACTCCAGCATAAATGGGGATGGTTTCCTTCGCTTCTGCTGTGCTATTGGAAGACATTTCCCCAGCTACAGCCTTCAGACACACAGATCTGTTTCCCAGGTCCTGGAAAGCAGATGGAAGGAAGGAAGACATCTCCACCTGTTACTGCAGGGGCGGAGAAACGAAACAGTTGTGACAAAATTGTTTTATTCAGGTTAAAATCAAGTATCAAGGTGTGGACACTTGAGCATCTTTGAAACTCTTAGTCACAGTTAACATCTGTTCAGCAAAGAGAGAACCCAGACACATGAAAACATAGTCTGGAATCCGTGTGGGTAGTGGGCCAACAGAGATAGAATGAACGGAGAATGGTTTGCTTTTAAGCCACAATTTTGTAAATGACAGTCTCTGAAACATTTCCAAAGTTAATATATTTAGCTATAACGCAGTAAGGAAAGTTTCCTTTAAAATATTGACATTTCCTGTCTGACATGTTGTTAACAGTTTGAATGGTTTTCTTAGTCTCCTATGAAAGAGACTTGATCCCTTGATTACCCGGCTCCCTGCCTGTCTTACTCCATCCCTCCCTTCTCGCCGGTTCCTTCCCCGTGTCTCCCTCTAACTCAGGTATATACTACCAACCTGGACACTTTAGACTTGACCAAGTTGCCTCATGTAGCTGTCAGTTTATTTTTTAATTGAAGTATAATTCACATGCCATGAAATCCACCACTTTTTAAAAGTGAACATTTCAGAGGGTTTTAGTACATTCAGAGTTGTACAACCATCACCACTGTCTATTTCCAGAACATTCGCTCACCCCCCGGAAGAAGCTGGTACCCACTAGCAGCCCTTTCCTCCTTCTCTTTCTCCCCAGCACCTGGCAGTCACAAATTTACTTTCTTTCTCTTTGGATTTGCCTATTCTGGACATTTTATATAAATGGTTCATATAATATGTGGCCTTTTGTGACTTCTTTACACGCAATGTTTTCACAATTCATCTGTATTGTAGCTTGAATCAGCACTTCATTCCTTTTTTATATCTGAATAGTATTCTGTTGTTTTGTGATACAGTGAATTACTTAATACAGCCCTTCTAGCCATAGTCTTTGTAATTCCCACCAAATAGGTAGGACTGTGCAAATAAGGTGTTGGTGACCCACCAAGGGGATAGAATAGCTTGCAAGTAATGCAAATAAGGGGCATAGCACCTTGTAGAGATGAGGACATGCAAATAGGGTTGTAGAATCTTACCAAAATATTAGTCAATTTTGCCATCCTGCTAGGCTTACAACGGCCACCTCAGAGGCAGGAAGGGGGAACTTACTGTCCCCAAGAAGAAGGAGGCAGCAGTGGGTCATGTTTTTTGAAGAACTTCCTAGACCCAGGAGACAGACACTGTAACACCAGAGATGGTACAGGATGATGAGAAGAAGTGACAAGTGTGGTAGAGAACTGGCAGCAGCAGAACCAGGAGATTGGCAGGAGATAGTGCAGTGTGCTTCACAGCCCACAGAGTGAGAAAGTTGAGTGTCTTTGGTCAGGAGGCTTGCTGGCAGAGTGGGGTGCCTCCAGGCACTTAGTAGAGCTAGGCTTTCCAACTCACAGAGTTAGAGCTAAAACTCCTTCAGGTTGAGGTTTACTGGTGGAGTAGGGTGCCTCTGGGCACTTGTCAGTGGAGCTAATGAGCCCTATAACGAGCCCTGTGATGCTTGCCTGAGCAGGACAGAGGCCAGGCTAGTCCAAGAGGCCTGAAAGGCTGACAGCCAGGAAAAGGCCCGCCTGTAGACACGGCTGAGAAGCTCTCCTGACCAAAGAACTGAGTCATTCTTGATAATGAATTATACCCTGTTACTTCCATAGTAAACCCTATAATCATGAGTGTTGTCTGTGAATTTAATGCATCCACTGGAACAAATGATCAAACTCAGCAGAGAAGTAGAGAATGCCACGGGAGGGATGGCTGGTGTCAGCACTGGCACAAAGTGTGGAGAGAGGAGGTGTGTCTGATCTCCTTTTTGTAGGACTCAGCTGTGGGCTAATGATCTTGATTTTCACCCCTGGCAAAACTAGATGAAGAGTTCAGATGATGAAGCCACTGCTGCATGTTTTCAGAATACTACTGAGCCATGAGGAAATACGAAGTCCTATCACATACTACAACATTGGTGAAACTGGAAAACATTATGCTGAGTGAAATAAGTCAGTCACAGAAGGACAAATACTGTATGATAGCACTGTGTGAAATACGCTAATAGACTGAAATCAGAGCTTCTTAGTGGTCACCAGCAATGGGAGGGAAAGTTGTGTTATTACACAGCAGGCATTGGTAGTAGAATGCTTTGGGAGAGAATAATGATAATGGTTGAACAACATGAAGAATGTAATCAGTATCATTGAATAATATATGCAAATATATATATGTCTATATATGTAAATAATATATGTATAATAAGCGTTGAATTAAATGTTATGTATATATTTTAATCAGTGTTTAAAAAAGAAAATGGTCTGTTCTTATGATAACAGCTTTTTGTTTACTTTGACCTTCTGTTTTTTCCCAGACACTGGTGGCAATATGTAGAATCCATTGATCTATTACTGTCACTATCAACTCATGGATTGAACTGGTATTTTATTTATTTTAAATACAATCTTTGTTTCTAAGATGTACGAAGACTCTCTATAAGACTTTAACCAACACTCCAGTATTACTTTGTTCTAATGTGCTGTCATTTATGTAATCTGTCCTTTGTTGGAGAGCCCTGGTGTTGCAGTGGTTAGAAGCTCAGTCCCACTCTGTCCTAAAGGCTTGCTATGAATTGGAGTTGACTCAACAGCAATAAGCACCCTCCACTGGTGGGCTTTAGTTTGGAAATAGGACTCATAGTAATGTGCCATCCCTTTTAAGGATACACAGTGCACTCACGTTGGCACACAGGATCTTCTCCCTTGACCAGGGTTGTTAACATTGTATTGGGCTTGGATGAATCTGTTGTGTGTGCTCCGCATTGCCAGTTCCATCCCATACCATCCGGGCTGGAGTGTCTGCTTCTCGGTTCACAATCCTCATTAGCAATTGGCAGAGTTCTCAGTCTTTGCTTACACGTGCTCAAAGCAAAGTCTGTCAGCCCTAGGTTTCCATGACTTCAATTATGCCATAGACCACTTTTCCTTCTACTTGCTGTACTTAGTGCTGGCTGCCTCCACTACTTGATAAGCAGAATGGTTGCACGTTACTGCTGATATCTGTCTTTTAAACCTGAGACCTTTCTTGCACCTCTGTTCTCTTTAACCTAAGGTCTTGATTGTGTTTGTGTCCTCTTTAACCCAAAGTCTTGAGGGTAAGGTTACACAGCTAAAAAAGACACAGGCTTTTAACTAAAATCTCATTCCTAAGTCCATGTCCAGAATGATGAAAAATCTGAAGAAGAAGCTCATTGTCATGGATTAAATTGTGTACCCCAAATGTCTGTCAGCTTGGCTAGGTCATGATTCTCAGGATTGTATGATCATCTGCCATTTTGTCATCTGATGTGATTTCCCTCAGTGTTGTATATCTCATCACTATGATGTTAATAAAATGGATTAGTAGCAGTTGCATTAATGAGATCTACAAGATTAGATAGTATCTGAAGCTAATCTCTTTCAAGATGTAAAAGAAACAGGTAGAGGCATAGAAAGCAGTACTGGTAGGAGAACATGTGCTTTGGACCTGGGGTTCCTACATGGAGAAGCTCCTAGTCCTCGGGAAAATTGATGACAAAGACCTTCCTCTAGAGCCAACAGAGAAAGCCTTCTCCTAGAGCTAACACCCTGAATTTGAATTTCTACTGTAATAAATTGTGAGAGAATAATTTGTTAAAGCTGTCCACTTAACAATATTTCTGTTATAGCAAGCACTAGATGACTTAAAACAGTCATGTGAAAGAAATAGCTAAAGAAACTAGAGGTTTTGAGCCTGGAAGATGAAAAGATAAGGGGACATATGAATCTTTCTCTCAGTCATGGTTTTCCTATTGTTTGGTGATGACAGGGACTTTTGAATGGGTGGAGCCTAAGAAATGTCATAATAGGAAGCTGTATTATGTGGACTTAGAGAACAGCTATAGCACTTGGAGTGTAAGTGAAAGAGACAGGAAGAGAGCAGTGACTCCAGGGAGACATTCTGCTGGTGGCTCGCTGAACTGGAGTAGGAGCAGATGTCAAGCTAGGGTCCATGGAGAGCACATCTACTTGCAGTGCCAAGTCACACCTACAATAGCCCTGACAGATCCTTCACCTCCAAAGTACCTCATTCTGTTCATAAACAGTGGAGCCATCACCTGTCTCCTTCTATACCTACCCATCATTTCTCAAGTTGTCCAATTCTTTTCTTTTTTAAATATTTGAAAATAGTTGCCTTATGTCCCCTTAATGTTTTTTTCTTCCAGGGTCAAAGTCTGTGGTTTCTTTAGCTATATTTTTTACATGACTTTCTTTTTCAGACTCTCGATCCTTCTGGTCTTAGATTTTGAAATCTGACAGATTGTAGTTACAGTTTTCCCTCCCATCCCATATCTGTAAATCTGATTCTTTAAACATAAATGCAATACTTCACTGTCTTCCCTGTCAATTTTCTCTTGTTAGCTTTTTCTTAGCATTCCAGCTTGCCAAGATAATTTTGGACTTAGATCATTTCCATACTTTTAGAGAAACTCCTTCAATCTAGCCTGTGACCCTGTAACACATCCCTATTAATTGGACTTTGAGTGTTTCCTTGCTTTCTGGCACACGAAATATCCCGGGAACACTTTGTACTTTCTCTGCCCCAGACTTTGAAGTCAGTAGCTCCTCAGGCAACTATTGTTCCTTTTAGCGGAGAGTGGTATTAGAAAGGAAGATCTGGACTCTAAGGCTGCTCATTGCTGGTGGGGTGTCAGTTACACAGCTAGAATGTGGTAGATAGATAGACGGATAGATTAGATAGACAGACAGACAGATGATAAGATAGAGAGAGACGATAGACATTATACATTTATTCTTTCACAGTCTAGGAGGCTAGAGGTCTGAATTCAGGGCACTAGAAAAGAGATTTCTTTCTCTGTCATGAAGTCTTCCTCTGGTCTGAAATCTTCTCAGCGTGCCTGGACCCAAAGGACATGCTCCACTGGTGGCTCTTCTTGCTTGGTGGAAATAAGGTCCTTCCTCTGTCTGCTCATTTCTGTCTTTTACACCTCAAAAGAGATTGACTCAGCCAAGCCAAGTGCTGTCGAGTCGGATCTGACAAGACACAGCCTAATCCTGTAAATTGTGTCCTACCATATTAACATACTACCTCTAATCCTGCCTCCTTAACAAATCATCTAAAAAAAAATGAAACATTACCATCCAGGAGATTCAAGCACACGGTGGCTCTGTGGTAAAGAGTAGGTCTGCCACATAAGGTTTTTGTTGTGCCCTCAGGTCTGTATTACCCATAGGTGATCGGTGCTGATGAAGAATGCCACACAGAAACACAGGTGGTGAGGAGGAATGCTGGCAACTCTGATGCTGCAGCTCTGGGTTTGGCATCGAGCAGCTCATATTTATTCAATGACTAGAGCATGCATATGTGCAGAAAACAAGCTTTGATTTTGAATAGGGTTTGGGAGGTAAATCATAAAACAATCTTGTGTTTTTCTATCTATACAGCATAATAAAGGCCACTACCTCATATGACCTTTCTTAGTAAGGAGGAAAGCATGTAGGCCTGGGTGGGGTACAAGGGTCAGAATCACAAGATCAGACCCATCCATTTTTGGGGATCTGGCGTCAGGCATTCCCGGCATTTTTGGTTGTTTACATTCATACTTTCTCAGGCTCACAAGGCCCACACCCAGGCCTTAATGTTGGTAGTAACTGCGGCCATGCTGACCACAGTTTTCAAGGAATGACTAGTGGAATTGAGCTGTCAACCTTTTGGTTGTCAGCCAAACACTTAACCACTCTGCTATCAGGTCCCGATTAGCATCATAGAGGTTAGGATTTACAATACATGATAATTCACTTAGATCACAAAATGATGGAAAACCATGCAATACTAGGAATCACGGCCTAGGCACATTTTAGGGGGACACAACTCAGTCCCTAATAAATATTGATGTGTGTTGTGTTACTACTACTACTAATCATAAAACTAGTGGGTGAACTGAGATAGTGCCCCCCCCCTTCGAAACAATTCAATTCTTAATCTATCTCTTTCCCCTGCATTTTACTATAAGCAACAAGGAGACACCATGTTGCACCCTCAAGATTTCAGTTAGAAATTTCCTCAGCTAATTATCCAGGTTCATTGCTTAGAAGTCCTACTTTCTACAAAACATTCAAACATAATTAAAAACAAGTTCTTTGCCATTTTATAATAAAGATCATCTTTTCCCTAATGTTCAATAGCACATCTATTATTTTCTTCAAAAGCCTTACCAGAAGCACATTTAATATTCTCCTTTCTCCCAGTGTAGCCAGAAAACCCTGTCTCAGGTTTGTGCTGCCAATCACCACAAAGGCAGATGCAGAGGTAAGAAAGGATTGTACTTTATTCAGATGGTCAGTGAACTGAGAAGATGGTGGTTAGCATCCTAAAAACCATCTTCTCAGATGCCAGCCCCAGAAGATGGTTTTTAAGCAGCTAACCCTCCATCTTCTCAGATCACCAACCATCTGAATAAAGTATAGTCCTTCTCTATCTCTATGTCTGGCTTTGTGGTGACTGGTAGCACAAAGTTGCAACTGGGTTTTCCAGCTACATTATTTGGCAACTGAGGCAGGACAGCATCAAGGCTCTCCAGAGATTTTCCTGGTAAGTTTGGGAATCTTGCAAGAGACCCCTGTTGGCTGCCAGGATAAGGGGGCCCTGACTAGTGAAACCTGACTGCTCTAAGCAGCTTTTGAACTATTTTTGTTTGAGAGTTGGTTTTGGCTTTATGTCTTGGCACTTTCTGTTGGTTTTCACTGAGAGGGATTAAAGTAAACACTTCCTGGTCTCTGCACTGTAGCCCATGGGGGGCTGCCTGATTCTGCCTAGGCTGTAACTCCAAAAGGAGCCACCTGGTTTTGTAATCCCTGAAATTCAAGGGATCGCCTGGTAAAGTGCACTGCAGCTCTGTTGCCTGTGGGAGTCCGTACCTGGTTTTGTAATGCAATTTGGGGAATTGCCTGGTAGGTACACCATCTGGTTAAAAAAAAAAAAAAAACTCTGTAAATCTGATAGAATGGTAGTAGCATCTTACAATCCTAGTCATAGTCCACTAGGGTGGATTCTGGCTGATTGTTCAGCCTGTGATTATTCAACAACTAATAACTCTTTAAGGAGCTACCTAATTAAATTGTGATCAAGGGGACTGCAGCCCCATTTCTATTTTTGCATTTTCTTGCTGGCTATCTGTCTGGCAACCTGTTTTTCAACCTCTCATTATTTTTGTGAAGTTTGTGTTCAGTTGTGGGGACTCCAGATTTGTAATTTTCTATGGAAAGTGTCTGGGAGATTGTGCTATTCCTGCAGGGTGTTTGTTGTGGGTGTAAACTTAGCAAGGTGGGCCCTGAGCCACACATTTGGCCAATTCAGCCTCAGAATTCCTGCTCTCCACTCCCCCTAGTGTTACCTTACTCACTGTCTCTGTTTTTGTAAAGCAGTCTTTGCCTGGTAGGTGTTTCTTATGTGTCTGAATTTTGTGTGTCTTGTCCAGACGTCCCTGTCTTGTCGTTGCCAACAGAAGCTTTGCTTGTATTAGACTCCCTCACCTGGTCTAATTTCAAGCTGTTCTTGTTTTAACTCTCTGAAGAAAACTTGTTTGGCAGGTTAAAGGAAATCTTCCATGCCCAGGTCCTCCTGGTCAGGGTAGGGAGAATCTTACTTGAGCTAAATTGAGATTGGTAAAGAAGTCGAATTTCAAGTAAATCCAGACTTACTGTCACTGGGCTGAAAAAAGCTAACTTTGTAACCCTTAGTTAAAAGGATAGTTTTGTCCTAAAGAAAAAGTAACAATTCCAGAAAAATGAAAGGGAAATTAATGACCTTTTTCCCTCCAGGATTCCTAGATCAACTTATACATGTGTAAGATACCACCCAGGTGACATCACTCACCCTGTGACTCCAGACCACCTAGGGGCAGACTACTGTCCAGATAACATCACAATTCTTCTGGCTCACCTTGTGACTAACAAGCTGCAAACTGTCTGGCTTTAAACGAGACTTTAAGATACTGCCCAGGTGACATCACCCATCTTGTGACTGCAGACCTGCCCAGGGACCTGAGGAAGCTTTGGCTTGCCCCACCCCACACCTGAATAACACCACTTTTTTTCCTCTCTAACCTTTCCTCCTCCTTCCTATAAAACCCTCCAGCTTGAGATGAGGTGTTAAAATAGTTTTCAGGGTGTTAACCCACCATTTTCTCAGATTGCCAGCCATCTGAATAAAGCACAATCCCTCCCTGTCTCTACATCTGGCTTTGTGGTGACAGGCAGCACAAAGCTGCAACCAGGTATTCCAGTTACAGCAACATTCTGTTCTTGATGTTAGAAGTTTCCGCTATAACTCTCAATCTTTCTGAACCCTCACCAGAATTGTTTTTAATGTCCATAATTCTACCAACAGTCTCTCCGAGGCAATCAAGACTCTTTCTGTCAAACTCCTCAAAAATTCCTTTAGCCTCCAACCATTACTTGAATGCAAATCTCCTGCTACATTGTTAGGTATTTGTTACAACAGTACTGCACTTTTTGTACCAAATTTCATGTGGGTGCATATGTATATATGTATGTATACTTATATACGTATACAGAAGGGAACTGACTAAGTTTAAGGAATTGGCTCAAACAGTTGTCGAGGCTGGCATGTATAAAATCTGTAGGTCAGGTGATAGCTGAAAAATAAATTGAAAACCTAACCTGTTGCTGTCAAGTTTATTTAAACTCGTAGCAACCCTGCAGGACTGAGCAGACTGCCCCACAGGGTTTCCAAGGAGCAGCTGGTAGATTCAAACTGCTGACCTTTTGCTTAGAGGCTGAATTCTTAAGTACTGTGCCACCAGGGCTCAATATACATACTAAAATGGAACCAAACCACACCCACTGTCATCGAGTTGATTCTGACTCAGCAACCCTATGGGACAGAGTAGAACTGCTCCATAGAGTTTCCAGGGAGTGCCTGTAGGACTCGAACTGCTCACCCTTTCGTTAGCAGCCATAGTGCTTAAATACTACAACACCAGGATTCACGTATGTAAAATCCATCAATTCCTGTTTAATTAAGTTTTTTTTTAATCAACAATAAATTTTGAATTTTTTCAAATGCATGTCTGATAGATTTTTACATAGAACACTTACATGTAGTTCCCGAAAATCAAATGCATTTTTAGGAAATTATTTTTTGGAAAACTCTCAAAATACGTTCTAATTACAGTTGCTAGCACATCCAAATTACACATAGAGGTTTCCAAAAACATGCAAAGTGGCAACAAAGACGATGTGCCTCCCAGCTGTTATGGAGAAAGGTCTTTCTCCTTCTCGTGTGAATTCTAGTCAGTCTTACCACCTGGTTGCTGTCCATCCCTTCCCACACTCTTCACTAGACACTTGCCTTCATTGTGGGCTCTGGAGCTGGTTTTGCTAGTCTTTCATATTTAATTTCTTGCTTAGATTTACTTAGAGTATATTTTCCTTCTCCTAGCTTCACTATAGACATGGGTTCAGGGTGATTCGGTGTCCTCTACTTGTTGATCACTCTGGTTTTAAGGATGTATGGAGAAATTTGGAAACCCTGGTGGGGTGGTGGTTAGGTGCTGTCTGCTAACTGAAATGTCCGCAGTTCAAACCTGCCAGGTGCTCCTTGGAAACACTACGGAGCAGTTCTATTCCATATTGCTGTGTATTGGAATCAACTCAACAGCAGTGGGTTGGGTTTTTTGGTTTTATGGAGAAATTTGAACTTACTTGGCCTCAGAAGCTTGAAAGCCTTCACAAGGCTCTTTTTGAAAGTTAGTTTTATGTCATTTTAAGTTGTACTTGTAGATTTTTCCCAAAGATGGATATCATTAAATATAAACACGTTCCTGGGGGGTATCTAGAGGTTCTGTATTTAACGACTTTATACTGATTTAAAATGGACTCCATTTTAAAGCTAGCACTCCAGTTTCTTCTTAACTTCTTCCTTTACACATCAATTAGAAGACCATTCATTCTTACTTGAAAAACTAGACTGCAGAAAGAAGTTGAATAATTGTGTCTTCCTCTGTCAAGTGTTAGTAATTCTTCCATCTCCTCCTCATTGCCAAGTTTAGCTTCAAAAGCCCACAGGTTTTAAGAGTAGGGATTCTAGCTATGTTCAGGTGATGCAGTATTTATTCTTTCTTAGCTTCTCTGATAAGAAAATGCAGAGTCTGTGTGTTCTAGTTTGTTCTGGGAAATGAAGGATATTTTCAGTCCCTCTCAGTGATGCCACCGTCATCTTTTCTACCTCCCTTTTCTTTAAGTACTGAAATATGTCTATCTCATCACTATGTTTTCTCAGACTTTCTTTGTAAACTTTGTTAATTATTAAACGTTTTCCTCTCATAATGTTTCCTTCAGGATGTCTTTTGTAGTGCTGATACAAATAACAGAATATATATGCGATATTTGGTAAGATGTAAGGGATACTGATGTAACAAATACCAGGAACCCGTAAGCTAACCCAAAAGTTACATCACCAGTTGCTGACATCTGTGTCGTGGTCTTCCTCCCTTTACTTTCCTCATTCTCTTGCTTAAGAAAAAAACTAGTTCCATCATGTATTTACATATCTGTATACAATGTATTGTTGTGCTTGATTTTAAGTTTTATACAAGTGAAATCATAGTTAATCTAGTCTTCTAGGATTTGTTTTGTCAAAAAAAACAAGAACAGTTTTAGCTACCATCTGTCATCAATCCAAGCCCAACGGCTTTATTGAGATATAAGTCTCTGTAGATTTGCCAATTCTGGACATTTCACACAAACATAATTAAGCAGTATGTGGTCTTTTGTGACTTTGTGTAGTACAGTGTTTTCAGTGTTCATCCACGTGTCAGTACTTCATTTCTTTTTATCATTGAATAATATTCCACTTTATGATATACCATATTTTGTTTAGCTCTTCATCAGCCAGTAAACATCCAGGTTGTTTCTACTTTGGGGCTGTTATGGATAATGCTGTTGTGAACAGGTTGTTGTATGAACATACGATTTCAGTTCCCTTGAGTATATCCCTAGGAATGCGATTGCTGGGTCATAACATCACCATTTCACCTTTTGAAGAACTGCCAGGCCATTTCCCAGAGCAACTGGCCCGTGTCCCCTTCCTCTCCACCGTGTCTGATGAGATCCAGTAGCTTCTCATCCTCACAGGCTCTTGTTCTTACCTGGTTTTTGCTTATAGCCATCCCAGTGGGTGTATCTCACAAAATTGCTTAGTTTCAATCAGGGATTTGCTTTTTTAATTTTATGTTTGTAAGATTCACCTTTGTTGTCACGTATAACTCTTCCTTCATTTTCACTGTGGTATAATATTCTTATATTATTGTACCACAATTTTTGACTGTTTTTCTATTGATGGATAGGTGTATTACTTCTAGTTTTCTGCTAGTATAAACAGAATATTCTTGTGCAAGTCTCCTTGTGCACATGTGCAAGAGTTTCTCTAGGGAAGAATGTGTGTGTGTGTGTGTGTGTGTGTGTGTGTGTGTGTGTGTACACGTGCCTATATGAATCCAATTGTTGGTCTGCAGGGTAATAATGCTTCACTTCACAAGATAATGCCAATATGTTTTCCAAGTGGCTGTACTAATTTGCATTCCTACCATTAGTGAATAAAACTTTTGCCTATAAATGCACATTTCTGCACCACCTCTTATTATCAGTGCTCCTAACTTTTACTAGAAACTCTGGTGGTGTAATGATTAAGTGCTACAGCTGCTAACCAAAAATTCAGCAGTTCAAATTCACCAGGTTCTCCTTGAAAACTCTGGTGGGCTTTGTCTACAGCATTGCTATGCATTGGAATCAACTTGGTGGTAGTGGGTTTGGTTTGGTCTTTGGTTTAAGTTTTCACACTTTTTTGCGTCTCCCAGTTCACATTTCCTTGGTTGAGCCTATTATACTGTGTTTAACATTCATATGCTTGGTTCTTTGTGAAACATTTGTTCATATTTTTTTGTCTATTTTTTAAAATTGTTTGTCTTATTGATGTTTATAGGTTGTTTATATACTCTGAATATTAATCTCTTATCAGTTATACGTTGCAGATAGCAAGTTTTTTTTACCCCATTATGGTATCTTTTGATAAACAGAAGTTGTAAATTTTAATGTAATCTATCATTAATGCTTTGACTTATTGTATCTTAAGAAAACCACGTTAACAGGGTAGTTGTCTCATTCTTTTAACGAAGTCTTTTCATTTTTTTCCCCAGCCACCTAACAGTTTGCTTCTTAAACTCTGTGGAGGTTATTCCTCTGTATGTAGCATGTATTTTTCTTTTTTTAAACTTTAAAGACAGATCAAAAATTGGAAAACACTGAAAAAGCATCATGAGGTCATTCCTACTTATGGCCTAAGTCATATAGCAGGATATACATTAAATGGCAGATGATAGTGAATATATAAAAATTGTGTTGCTTCCAATAGCATATTCATTCCTTCTGTAATAAAGCTTGGGTTGTTAACGAAAGAACAGAGCACAGAAATACCCTTTTTTTTTTTTTTTTATCCCTGGTCTTTGGTCCCTGAGTGGCACAAATCACGTGCTCCAGGCTACTAGCCCACAAGGGGGCTGTCTGAATCCGCCCGGGGACGCATGGAGGAAAGGCTTAGCCACCTGCTTCCTTAGCAGCACAGCCCCAGAGCCCGCTGGAGTGCAGTTCTGCTCTGAAGCACATGGTTGTCATGAGTTGGAATCCACACTGCAGCAACAGGTTTTTTGGGTTTTGCTTTAAGCCATGAGACAGAGACAAATGATACACCAATGTGTTTTTGTCTCGAATTGGGAGAAGACCACCAAGCCCGCGTAGAAGAGGCGATCACCCGTACGCTTGTATGCGCCCTGAAAACCGCCGAGGATCCAGACAACACCAAAGTGTGGCTAAACGCAACTGAGGTGGGTGGCTTCATCCCGGCCGTTCGTTTTCTGTGGTAAATCGACCTTGGCTAAAACACTTGTGTTCCAGTTTAACCAAACGCAGATGACTGTTCTAAAGAGCTACTCTCTTTCCTTAGGTTGTTGGAAGCATCTCCTGAAATCAGTTGTCGCTACTTAAATGGAGCTGTTTCAGCCTTTCTGGATCACTGCAGGGCGTCTGAGGAAGTTGAAACTCCCGCATTGCGGACAAATGGAGAGCACACAACAAAGGAAGCATTACGGGCGCACAACCACCTGGCAGCGCGGCACCACGCACCCGGAGCCCAGCCTGCGCCCTCTGCAGCCGGGCAGCCGCGCCCTTCGGTCCCCATCGGCTTCCTGCGACGCCGGGCTCCCAAGGCCCAGCCGCAGAAACGGGAGGCGCTTCTGACAGTGATGGCAGCACTTTGGACGGCGAACACTTTAGAAAATCGACAATCGCACTGTACAAAGGATGCAACGTGTGATGTCTGAGAGTGAGAACGCAGTTGTGGAACAGGGTGCTTCCGGTAGGCCTGCGGCCCCTTCTCAAACACGCATTTCCACAGACGACCTGCTGGACTGTTTGGTGAATCCACGAGTAACCAGGATAGTGCCTCAACTTCTGATACAAGCAAGAACTTTGTGATTCTAAGAGAAGATGAGTTTTTAAATAAGAGCAGTAAGAGGTCAATTTGCACGTGCTTGTAAGTGCACTGGAAACCCTGTTGGCACCGTGGCTTAAACGCTTGGCTGCTAAGGAAAAGGTCCCTAGTTCAACCTCCCGCGCTCCTTGGAAACCCTGTGGGGCAGGTCTGGTCTGTCCTACACCGGTTGCTGTGAATCAGAATTGACTAGATGGTGATGAGATTGGTTTTGGTTTGGTAAATGCACTGGTTGTTACCAACTCAATCTCAAAGGTTCTTGTCACCGTCTTCCGTTCCCATTGCTCTCAGTGCCTTTGTAGTGTCCTCCTTCATCCCATTCTTTCAGTCAGTCTCGAATGCAGGCCTCAGTCTCCAGTCAGTGTAAACCAGGGGTCAGGGACCTGTGGCCCACAGGCTAGCCTCCTCTCTGTCTTGAAATGCAGTTTTATTGAGACAATGCCACACTCATTTGTTTACATAATGTTGATGACTACTTTAAGGTTCAGTGGCAGAGTTGAGTAGGGACAGGCTGTATGGCCTGCAAAGCAGAAAGCATTCACTACTTACAGAAATGTTTGCAGACCCCTGGCCTTATGGGTCCACTGGGTGGATTCTGTCCTGTTTCCAACATCGTCTCACTTCTGATACCTACTGAATTTTCACTGGTTAATCCCTGTTGTTAAGAGTAGGAAGCCATCCAAGAAAAAACAAACAAAAAAACCCAAACCCATTGCCATCAACTCAATTTCAACTCATAGAAACCCTATAGGACAGAGTAGAACTGCCCCATAGGCTTTCCAAGGAGTGCGAGGCAGATTTGAACTGCTGACCTTCTGGTAGCAGTTGTAGCGTTTAACTGCTTTGCCACTAGGGTTTCCAGAAAGTAGGTGCTCAAATATGAGGGCCCCTTATGGAAGGAACTGGAACATCTATGAACACCAGTCCTGAGAATAAAAAGGGTAGGATGCTAGTTTGATACCTGGAACTGTGACTAAAAGCTTGGGTATGTGAAATTGATCCCTTCTCACTACATTTGTAAGAAGATTTGGAGAGAACTATTACCGTTATTGTCTGAATATGAACTTAGAAATCAGAGATACACTGATCTCTGAATAGCGAAGCACAAATACACAATAGAAAAGATATGCAACATAATCTTCTGAGACTAATTAACTACTGGCCTGTCTTAGTCACCTGGTACTGCTCCAACAGAAAATACTACAAGTGGAAGGCTTTGTAAAGAGAAATTTTTATTGTTACAGTGCAGTAAGCCACAAATCCATTTACAAATTGCAAGTTCATTCAATAAGAGAATTTATCACAGTCCATCAGTCTGAGTCTAAATCCAGTGAGAGCATCTTAACACAGGAACCTCAGGTCCAAAGGATGTGCTCTGCTCTTGGTGCTGCTTCTTGGAGGTGTGAGGTTCCCAGCTTCCTCTGTTCACTTCTCTCCCTTATATCCCCCAAGCTTGTAGCTTGAGTCCTGCCTCACTGAGATAATTGCTGCCCATTCTCCCTCATCAATATCATAAAGGCAGAATTCATAACACATGGGAGGAATGGCACCTTATTGGGACTCACAGCTGAGTCAAATCAATACATACATTTTTGGGGGGACACAATTCAATCCATGACATCCCACTCTGGCACTCCAAAACTCGTATCATTAGAATATACAAAATATATATGCATTCCTAGGATAGCAACAGTCTTCATTCACAGCATAGCAACCATCTTAAGTTCAAAATTCATAAATTCCTCCTCAACTGTGAAATAAAGAATACATTTTATCCTCTCAAAATACAGTGGTGTAACATGCAGGCATGAATTATACATTTTCATTACAAATGGAAAAATTGCAGGGAAAGACATAGCATACACCATGCAAGTTATCAAAACACATTACATTCGCCTTCATGGCTTCAAAAACAATAGTCTAAACTCTGAGGTATTTTATAACTCTTCCCTTTAGACTCTAGGTATTGGCTACACTCTCCAATTCTGAGTGGATATACCTGGGCTTCAGCTCCAACTTATAGGCCCTCGTGGACAGCAACTCTGCCTCCTTGGCTTTAGGTGCACCCTAAGCCCAACTGAGTGGCAATTCCACTCCCACAAACATAGAAAACCCTAGTTCCACCTTTTCATGGCCATACCTTATGAAACTGAGACAGCTCAACCTCTCATCAACCTTGGCTCATCAGCTTCTGCTTCCTATAACCTCATGGCCTGGGCCTTAAGCCCATGTCTTCCCTGCAGGGGCAAGTGTTCCAAAGCTCCTTAGTTTCACCAATTCAAGTGCCTGGAGGCACCCCACTCCATCAGGTAGCATCTTGCACACAGGCACTCAGCCCTCTTGTTCCGTGAGTCAGCAAGCTATTCAAATGCCCAGAGGCATCATACTCTGCCAGGAAGCCTCCTCCTTATAGGCTTTCAGCATTCTTTTTCTGTGGTTCTGCTACTGCACTCCATTCTCCTGTCTTTAGATTGACACTACCAATAAATTTAAAAGAAAAAGCTCTTCCTAAAAGAGGAGGTTGATCTTATGAGCATGCCCAAGAAAGGAAGATATGAGAACAATTTCATAGCACTTAGAAACCTGGTGGCATAGTGGTTAAGTGCTACATCTGCTAGCCAAAATGTCAACAATTCGAATCCACCAGGCACTCTTTGGAAACTCTGTGGAGCAGTTCTACTCTGTCCTATGGGGTCACTCTGAGTTAGAATTAACTCAACAGCAGTGGGTTTGGTTTGGTTTGGTTTCCCATCATCTGACCATTACTCATAGACTTCTTTCCATGATTATTGTCTCTCTTCATTAACTGGTATGTAACTCCATGAAGGCAGAGAGTTGGTTCCTGTATTCACAAAGCCTCGACTGGTGGCCAGCAGTTGAGGATGTTGATCAAATATTTGGCTGAATGGATAACAAGAGGGAGACCTCCCTGGCAATGCTCCATCAAATACATCAGGACAGGGGACATTGGGGCAAAGGGTAAGATGTCCGTTATTCAAAGTACATTCGTAGTGTAGGCATAGGCATGTGTTTTATTTTTGATATTTATTACTCTTTCAATTAGTGCTTTTTAAACTGCAGGTTGTTGCCCTTTATTGAACCACAAAATCATTTAATGAGACATGCAGTTTTCATAAAACATAGTAGGATGGTTGGTTTCAGTGAACTGCAGAGTATTTAGTAAAAGTATTTTATGAAACTTGTCAGGAAAAGTATTATTTCATGAGAAGTCTATTTGATAGTTTTTCATTTGTCTGTGTGTGCTTGTACAGGGCTCAGTATAGAATGTATGTCTTAGTGCAGACTGGTATCAGAAACGTTTGAACGCTGCAGTCCTGAGACCAAGCATTTAATTCAGTGAAAGCCTTTGACAAGCAGCTACCTGAGAAGAGAGTTAAGACATTAGCATGAGTGGATTCCTAAGTGTAAATTGTGATGGCAGTTAATTGCCTGCCTTGATGTAATTGTTGGGGGTTGGCACTGGGAACCCCACGTTACAGAGCAGACCACCCCATTGGGTGACCCTGGCTGTGATCTTTACAGAACAGATCTCTATGTCACCCTCCCTCAGAGGAACAGGGCTGGGAGAGAGGGTGCAAACTGCCAGCCTTTCAGTTAGCAGCCAAGCATTGAACCATTTCACCACCAGGCTCCTCCCTGATTTTACAGATATTAGGAAACAGCAGGAGAGCCCAACTTCCTGCATAGAGGGATTGTGAGAGTGAGAACAGTGAAAGGAGAAGGCTTTCAACCATTCAGTCAACACCTCTGGGTCCAGTTCTCATCCTGCACTGCACAGGCAAGCATACATAAGTGACAAGTCAGTTATTGAATATTTCAACCCTCCAGCGGCTAAAAGGAGTTAAAGAATACAGGCTCAGCTTTACACCCGACCGCTCAGTATAAAGGTGTCAGCAGGACTGCCTTACCTATTGGGCACAATAGGCAGGAGAAGACACTGCCCAAGGTGCCTTTAGGAGCCTGTAAAGATGCTTGGAAAATCAGAAAAAAAAATATGCATATATATATACATACACACACATACGTATATATAATCCAGCTTCAGCTAACATTCACATTATGTCAGTGCAGTTGCAAAATATTTTTCCTTGTGGTACACATATAACAAAATATTTACCATTTCAACATTTTGTCCTTACATCATTCAGTTACGTGACATTCATCCTGTCATACAGCCATGGCCACTCTCTATGTCCACATTTTCCCATCACCCTTCTCAGAAGCTCAGGGTCCCCCAGGTCATGACCTCCCCACTCTTTTCCGTGCCTTCCTGCCTCTGGTAACCACTCATGAACTTTGGTCTTCACACATTTGTCAATTCCACATATTTTATGTATGCGGGATCATATAGCATCTGTTCTTTTGTAACTGATTTCACTTAGCATGTTTTCAAATGTTTCTAGTTTCTTTAAGAAAAATACAGAATATAATCCAGTCTTAGTGTTCGTCTTGATGACAATACCACTGTATAATATAATTTATGTACACATACGAGGTCCAACAATTAAGTCCATGAACTTAATTGTTCTAAGTGCTGCATACCTCCTTGCTGACTATCACCGTGGTCCCCTTCCAGAGGGGACTCCAGAAGCTATGCACTGGCACCAGAGCCCAGTCAACTCTTCAAAGCAATCTTGGAACTCTTTCTGGAGCGGCCATCGTGCACGGTGGAAAGGTGGCAAGTTAGCGAACTTAATTGTATAGTTGTCTATAAGGGAGTTTTTAGCCAGTAAACAAAGAACTGTACTGGAACACCCTCCCTACTCCCCTGGTCTGGCCCCCAATGACTTTTTTATTTACTCAAAGATAAAGGGAATATTTAAAAGAATACATTTTGATGACATTCACAAAGTGGAGAGTAATACGACAAAAGCCCTGATAGCCATTCCAGGAAAAGAGTTCCAAAATTGCTTTGAAGGGTGGACAAGGTGCTGACATCGGTGCAGAGCTTCCCAAGGGGACCATTGTGATCTTTAGCAATGAGGTATGGAGCACTTTTTCTAGGACGAGTTTGTGAACATAACTGACCTTGTATATATACATATATGTATGACGGCACTTGGCTTGGCTTTGGGGAATGTGTGTGTGTGTGTGTGTGTGTGTGTATAGGTATACACAATCATAAATACAGAGAGAGAGAGAGTTGTTGGCATAGTTAGCCTTGCCTTCAGTTAACCAAACCACCAGAGAACCGAAGTAAATTAGAGAGCAGGTCTCTGTCTCTTTTTTTTAAAATTTTGATTTCCTGTCAATGCCGAGTTCAGGTGCCAACGGCCAGGAAGCTACTCTCAAGCCAGAAGTCTTTGCCCATCCATTTAAAAAGCAAACAGAACTCTCAGTGTGTCTTTGCTAATGGAGCAACGTCTGTGGCTCCCTCAGTCTCCTTCACTCGATGGGCCCCAAGTGGTCAGGGAAGAGTGCCTTGTTGTCCAGGCGACCCTAGTGTCAAAGCATGTCTTCTGCACTGGCTCCACGAGGATCATTCCTGATGCCTTACAGAGATTCAGGGGAAGGGACTGCAGTAGAAACCAAAGCCAGAAAAACGGCAAGAAAACAGGAGGTGTTCATGGGTTGCCTGATACATTATGGAATTAGTAACATTAATGCTTTGGCGGCAAAAGCAAACAGTTTGATGTCGCAGGGACCAATGCAAGGGGCTTTCTTTTTTTTTTTAATTGTACTTTAGATAAAGTTTACAGAACAAACTAGTTTCTCATTGAACAATTAGTACGTGTATCATTTTGTGACATTGCTTGCCAACCCAATGACATGTCAGTATTCTCTCCTTCTTGACTTTGGGTTCTCTATTACCAACTTTCTTGTTCCCTCCCGCCTTCTTGTCGTTGTCCCTGAGCTGGTGTACCAGTTTAGTCTTGTTTTGTTTTATGGGCCTGTCCAATCTTTGGCTGAAGGGTGAACCTCAGGAGTAACTTCATTACTGAGCTAAAAGGCTGTCTTGGTGCCATACTGTTGTGGTTTCTCCAATCTCTATTAGACCAGTAAGTCTGGTGTGTGTGTGTGTGTGTGTGTGTAATAGAATTTCATTCTGTATTTTTCTCCAGCTCTGACCAGGACCCTCTATTGTAGTCCCCGTCAGAGCACTCAGTGGTGGTATCTGGGCACCAGCTAGCTGCGCTGCACTCAGTCTGGTGGAGGCTGTGGTAGTTCATGGTCCATTAGTCCTTTGAACAAACTGTTCCCTTGAATCTTTGGTTTCCTTCATTCCCCCTTGCTCTAGATGGGGTGAAACCAGTGAAGTATTTTATTAGATGATGGCTAACAAGGTCTTCAGACCCCAGACACTCGCCAATTTAAAAACTACTCACCAACATAGAACGTAGAACACTTTTCTTTTATAAGCTAGACGTTTCTTTTATGAGCTAGACGTTCCCCAAGACCAGGGTCCCTACGACCCTCAGCCCACTATTCTAGTCCCTCACGGAGTTTGGATGTATCTCTGGAGCTTCCAGAGCCAAGCAAGGGAGCTTCTTGACCACTCTGAGCACTAGCTTCCTCCACTTTAAATGGAGATATAATTTTTTTAGGATTCTTTGGGGGGATAAATACCATCCGAGCACCTGTGTAATTCTGTCTGTCTCTCTGCCTCCGAATCCCAGAGAGCCAAAAGGCCACCGTTGTAGTTGTTGTCAGGTCCCGTCAAGTCGGTTCCTACTCATAGCAACCCTATGAACAACAGAAGGAAACACTGCCAGGTCTGGCACCACACCCACAATTGTTTTTGTGCCCAAGCACACTGTTGCAGCCACTGTGTCAGTCCATCTTGTCAAGAGTCCTCTTCTTTGTCACTGACCCTCCACTCAACCAAGCACAATGTCGTTCTCCAGGGACTGATCTTTTCTGACAACAGGTCCAAAGTATGTAGGATGCAGTCTTGCCATTTTTGTTTCCAAGGAGCACTCGGTTGTACTTCTTCTAGAACAGATCTGTTTGTTTTTTTCGTGGTTCATGGTACATTCAACCTTCTACTCCAACACCACAATTTTCCGGCACTGTATCTGACTATGTTCCATTGCTATTCATAATGTTTTCTCTGGCTATTTCTTTTCACAAGTAGGCTGCTGGATCTTTCTTCCTCGTCTGTTTTAGCCATCAGTTCTTCAGTCTTCTTTGTTTATTGTCCAGCTTTCACACACATATGATGTGATTGAAAATGCCATGGCTTGGGTCAGGGGAACTTCAGTCTTCTTACTTTTCAATACTTTAAAGGGATCCTTTGCAGCAGATTTCCCAATAGAATGCCTCTTGATTTCTTTACTGTTGCTTCTATGGGTGTTGATTAGGGACTTGACTAAAATTAAATCCTTGACAACCTATCTTTTCTCCCTTTATGATGATGTTGCTTACTGACCCAGTTGTGAGTTTTGTTTTCTTGATGTTGAGGTGCAATCGATTCTGAAGGTTATGGTCCTTGATCTTCATCAGTGTCTCAAATCTTCTTCACTTCCAGCAAGTAAGGTGGTATTGTCTGCGTAATGCAGGTTGTTAATGAGTCGTCTTCCAATCCTGATGTCTTGTTCTTCTTGGTATAATCCAGCTTCTTGGACTATTTGCTCAGCATACAGATTGAAAATGTACAGTAAAAAGATGCAGCCCTGACACACACCCTTCCTGACTTTAAACCATGCAGTGTCCCTTTGTTCTGTTTGCACAACTGCCTCTTGATTCATACACAGATTCCTTAAGAGCACAATTAAATGTTCTGAAATTCCCACTTTACGTAATGTTAGCCAAATTTATTATGAACCGTACAGCCCAATGCTTTGGCATAGTCAATGAAACGCAGGTAAACATCTTTCTGGTAATCTCTGCTTTTAAGCAAGATCCATTTGACATCAGCAATGATATCCGTGGTTCCATGTCCTCTTCTGAATCCAGCTTGAATTTCTGGCAGTTGCTTGTCAATATACTGTTGCAGTCACTTTTGAATGATCTTGAGCAAAATTTTATTTGTGTATGATATTCTTATTTCCAACTTTTGCATTTCATTCAATAGTAATTATCAATGCATCCTGATAGCATGCTTGATCAATATCAGGCTGCAGAAGCTGGAAAAAAAGTCTTCAGTCTCTTCATTTTTGGCCTTAGTAGTTGGTACATAATTCCGAATAATAGTCATATTAACTGGCCTTCCTTGTAGGCATATGGATATTATCCTATCATTGACAACACTGCACTTCAGGACAGATCTTGAAATGTTCCTTTTGATGAATGCAACACTGTCCCTCTTCAAGTTTTTGTTCCCGGTATAGTAGACCATGTGAATATCAGACTCAAAATGGCCAATACTGGTCCATTTCGGCTCACTAATGCCTAGAGTATTGGTGTTTATGCATTCCATTTCATTTTTAATGATTTCCAACTTTCTTAGATTCATACTTGTACATTGCATGTTCCAATTATTAATGGATGTTTGCAGCTGTTTCTTCTCATTTCAAGTCGTGCCACATCAGCAAATGAAGATCCTGAAGGCTTCGCTGCATAACATTGAGGTCGCCTCTGCTCTGAAGAAGCAGCTCTTCCCCAGTCATCTTCTGGGTGCCTTCCAACCTGGGGGGCTCATTTTCCGGCACTGTATCTGACTATGTTCCACTGCTATTCGTAATGTTTTCTCTGGCTATTTCTTATCACAAGTAGGCTGCTTGGTCCTTCTTCCTCGTCTGTCTTAGTCTGGAAGCTCAGCTGAAACCTGTCTGACACGGGTGACCCTGCTGGTACCTAAATACTGGCGGCATCATTTCCAGCATCACAACAAGAAGCAAGCCTCACTGAGAGACAAGTGGATGCTGCTCACTCTACCAAAAGGCTACTAGGAATGAGATCTACACACCCACTGGCATCAAATCATTCCAGAGGTTCGACATTCATCTGTGATCAAGCCAGACACACAAGACACTTACACAGTGTTGAGAGTACGAAAGCAATTATTATTGTTTATAGAAAACAAACAATAGAACATTCTCAGAGGGAAACACCTACCCTTTGCCAGGTTATCCATGTCCATTCTTTGTTGCTAGGCGGGAACTCAGCAGTTCAGGTCAGATGCGACCACTGCCTCAGTTCAGGCTGACCCACCACATTGCGGGGTGGGGGTAAACCTTTGCTGCTGGGCCCTTATAGGCTTCTGTCATTGGCTCCTGCCGTGCTACCCAAGCCACATGGTTCTCTTTCTTGCCACCTAGGGCTGCACTGCCCGAGGGCCTGCATGGCTCCCACCATACTGCATGCCTGAGTGGAGGCCCTCAGTTCTAACTGTAGGAAGAAGTCGTCTGCACAGGATCTTCTCAGCCTCTGCCAGTGACTCTGCACGGGGCACCCGAGGCCTCTACCCTGTTCAGGCAAATGTTCCAAGTCTTTAGCTGTGTAGGCAAGCTTCCCACCCAGAGGACCCACCAGCTCACTCTCTCTGTAGGCCAACAAGCCCCCAGCACTGTCTGTCCATCTTCAGTGTTACAGCTCTCACTTCCGGGTCTAGGAGGTTCTTGGTACAGGGACCCATGCCTGTCCAAAGGATGTGCTCCACTCCAGGCTCTTCTTGTTGGTGGTGAGGTCCTCCTGAACCTCTGTGGGACCGGTCCTGTTATACACCTACCAAGATGTCAGGACTGATGCATCCCCCAGCTGAACTGCAAGGGGCTCAGGCTAAATGGGTAAATTTTCAAACCACTGTTTCATAGCCAGTTTACTAATTCCTTGCATGATAGTAGCCCAGCCGTTATTTGCGGGAGTCACAAGGCCACAGCTAGAAAAGTCACATAAAAGTGATTCACTGCACTGCAGCACCTATTATATCACCTAGTGCCATCGATGTGTTCAATAAATGGTGTTTGAATCTGACATTTACTTGGGGAAATTAAAAAAAAGAAAAAAAAACTTGTCTTTACTATTCAATAAATATTAAATTAGCAAATTAGATGCTTAATTTCTTTATCCACAGAAACCAAAAAACCACCCACTGCCACTGAGTCAGGTCCCGACTCATAGTGACCCTGGAGGTCAGAGTAGAGCTGCCTCATAGAGTTTCCAAGCAGTGCCTGGCAGGTTTGAACTGCCAACCTTTCAGTTAGCAGATGTAGCACTTAACCCACTATACCACAAGGTTTCCTTTATCCACATACACACACAAAAACAACCACTGCCACTGAGTCAATTACAACTCATAGTGACTTATGGAAGCAGGCTGTCACAGACAGTTTGCCTAGACCACATGGCAATTCACTGCCCCTGGAGCTGTGAGGGTACAAGTCATCCTGCCTAACACGGCTGCTTCAAGAAGGATTCTTCCTGTCACAGAACTTGCTTGAGTCAAAGTAACAATAAGTTAAGGATGGTGGTTAAGAAATGGTTTCTACTTTGGATGGGAATTTGGGTTATTTCAGTCTTAACTTGTTCACCAAACATTTATGGACCATCTATTGTATATTAGGAACTCTGCATAGTTTGGTTAAATGTTTGGCTGCTAACTGAAAGGTCAGCAGTTCAAATCCACTATCTGACTGCTGCTGGCTGGGAGCTACTATGTCCTAGCCTCTTTGTCCCCCCCCTCCCCCCCCCGCCCATGTTTTGTACCTCTCTGCTTGCTGCCTTGAAACTATTTGTGGAATAATAAGAACTATCCTTGAAACTACTTGCAGGATATTAGCCCAGATCAAGCTATTTGTAAAATAATAAGCCCAAAGCTAGAGCTGTTTCCTTGAAACTGTTTGCAGGATAATAGCTCCAATTAAAACTATTTGCATGTTCCTGTCCTTTGTTTGAAGACAACTTCCCTGTGCTCTGTAACAAAAATCATGACCATTTTTGGTAATGTCCCGCCCTGTTGACCTCCTATGTGATAAGCCTATAAATCATGCTTGTGAAAGCAGACCAGTGTCCATGGTTCTCCATCAGAGACCATGGTCCCACCTAGCTCCAACTTTATCTTGTGTGTCTGATGTGTTTCTTGTGTGAGTGACGTGTTTCATGTATGAGTGACATGTTTCATGTATGAGAGAGTTTTCCATCCCCTTCCTACCCATCTCAGCTTCCTATCCAGTCCTGGTCACTGGGGTGCCGGACGTGGCATCTGAGTCCTTGGAAACTCTGTGGCAGTCCTAGTCTGCCCTGTAAGGTTACTCTGAGTTGGAATCAACTTGATGGTAGCAGGTTGGTTTGGTTTTTACTGCACATCAGGCACAGCCTCAGACCAGGGATAGAAACACGAAGAAGACACTATTCTTCCCACAGGGAAGATGGCAGTCCTTAGCCACTTAGTAACGCTGTTCTCCCCACAGCAACATGACATCCTGACATGATATTAGCTGTCTACACTGTAGCAGCTGAAATTGCAGAGCTGTTGTCTTCTGTCTTTGTGATGAGCATTATTCCGTCCTTTGTCAAGGGATAAACCTCTTCTCTACTGACACAGTTTTGATGCCCACAGTTGTGACCACAGAATTATGACTCAGTTATCTGATTTAAATTCTTAGATTTATTTGCTCTCCAGATAGTTCATTTCAGATTAGGAAAAGGAGGCGGATAAAGTTTAATTTCAGTGACAAAGAAGGATCTTTTGATCTTAGGAAAAAAAACTGTTAAGAGAAAAAACAATAATGCCAAAACTTATTTCACAACTGTATTTGTACAGCTGAGTAACATCTTTTAGGAAGGAAACCAAAAGGTTATCTCGTAAAAGGGATGAGGTACTCTGGATAAGCCTGGTAGCCATAAAAAAAACACAAATAACTGTGGATTTTGTATTATGATCTGTGACAGTGTCATGAAGGTCAGTAGGATCTGGGCAATTCTTAGAAGGAGGTTTAACTAATGAGCTATTTCCGAGTGTGTAGATTCCAGTGAGTACTCGCACATAATAAATATGTTTTCTCCCTTTAGCGTCTGGTCTGGAATGTGTGTCACTGGCAGAATAACTGGCATGGACAGCAAAATACATTCCCTTTCCATATGCCACAGCTGTGAAGAGAAAAAGCATTTTTTCAGGATTTCAACTTGCTGTAAAATTCAGCATGTTCGCTCAGTATGTCAAATAGCATTAAAATAATGTTCAACTTTTCTCTCTAAAGCCTCTTTTTCCCCCCTGAACAATATATATGTCTTTTATTTTTAAAAATGAATTTCTCCACCCAGAAGGCCTGTCAGTCTTCTGTGGGATGAAACATAGTGTGTCCTACCCTAAAGTTCTAACTGTAACATGTCACCCCTCATGAAAGAACACAATACAGTACACACTGTCGCGGGCCAGCTTGCGTTTGCATGGCTGTCCCCCACTGGAAACAGCTAGACTGCTCACTTCCTTACCGTTATTTTCAGCATAACTGCGGTTAAAGCCATTTTTTGTTGACATGTGGCACCAAGGCTGCATCTGTCCCATGGAAAAGGACCCGCTCATTATTTCTCTGACTATTCTTGGCATCCCTGGTTTTTTTCTTTGTCTGGTAGCAAATCCAGAGATCTGGATTCTGGACCCTTTCAATCTGCAAATTACGTAAAGAAAAAAAAATCTGCCAGCCACAGGAGCATTTGCCAAAATACAACAAATGAAAAGGACCACTGTTGTTGTTATGTGACAGTGAGTTGATTCCCCATCACAGTGACCCTACAGGACAGAGTAGAATTGCCCCATAGGATTTGCAAGAAGCAGCTCATGGATTCAAACTGCCAGACTTTTGGTCAGTGGCCTAAGCTCTGAATCACCTTGCCACAATGAAAAGGACCACTATTTATCATAAATAAAAGTTACAATGAAGAGCAAATTCAGTGCCAGATGGCAGCTTTCTGTATACAAGATCTTTTATAATTCCAGTTTTGTTTTTTTTAAATAGGCCCTGGGAAGAATGTTAGTTTAATTTTTAACTTTTTAAAAAATGTACTACATGACATCAAACAATGTTTAGGACCTTGGGTACTTACTACAATGCAAGTTATAAAACAGGTACATTGTTTGTTGTCTTTCACATAAGAAAGAAACACAAAAGGATAAATCAGAAATTAATTAAATTGATTACCTGTGTGGGATGGTTAGACATGTGGTAGCTAGAATAGGAATAAAAGAAAGACTTCTCTAAAGTTATCTCCGTATATAGTTTTGATTCTTTAACCATGTAAGAATTTTACATATTCTAAATTTAATATTAAATTAAAAATTAGGAAAGGAAATCCTAAATCTGAATAAAGCAATACCACTTGATGACCAAGGAAAATAATTAGTTGAAGACTTAATGGCCAAAGTAGTTTTAATTTGCAGAACCCTATAAACCTGCAGATCCAGGCAGTTCGGGAAACTCAAAACACAAGAAACAAGGAATGTACACCACAGTACATCAAAATCAAATTGCTTAAAACCAGTAATACAGAAAAATCCTTCCAAGTATGCAGAAGAGAAAGGCACATTATACATAGAGGAACAAGATAAGAAGGACAGCAGACTTTCCCCTGGAAACAATGTAAACCATGAGACAGTGGAGTAACATGTCTAAAATCTTAACACACAAACAAACTCAGCATTCCACACACAAGGAAAATATCTTTCAAAAGTGAAGGTGAAACAAAGAGTTTTCAGACATATAGAAACTGAATCATGCATCTGCAGCAGATCTGCACTGTAAGAAATGTTAAAGGAAGTCCTCAGGCAGAAAGACAATGATTCCAGATGCTACTCAGTCACACAAAGAAACCACACCAGAAATGGCAATGGTGTGGGTAAACATGTATCTTTTTCTAATTATCTAATTTTCTTTAAGAGATAGCTATTTAAACAAAAATAATAACAATGTGGAGTTTATATCATCCCAAAGGATTACGTATGAGGACAGTAGCATAAAGGCCAGAGGGGAAAAAAGGAAACAAATTATCATTGCAAGGCTCTTACACTTAAAATGATATAACATCACTTGAAGGTAGTTTGTGCATAGTCAAGGATATATACTATAAATCCCTAAAGCAACCACTAAAACAACACAACAAAGCATTACAGCTAGTAAGCCAACAAAGTGGATAAAGGTAAATCATAAAGTAGGATTCTTCTCGGTTTTCTTCTTTCCCACTTCACATTCATTTCTCTAAGTTTGTTAGCTCTATTAACACGTGCCTATTTGCATTTCTGGAAACCCTGGTGGTGTCGTGGTTAAATGCTACATCTGCTAACCAAAAGGTCGGACCAGTGCTCCTTCGAAACTGCATGGAGAAGTTCTACTCTGTCTTCTAGGGTTGCTGTGAGTCAGAACAGACTTGACAGCAGTGGGTCTGGCTTTTTTATTTGCATTTCTGTTCCCCAAATGCGGTTACAGTTACCTTTCTAACCATTCTCTCTACTCCTGTGGGCAGACACTTTCTTTAAAACTCCTTTCTTCTGTCATTTTGCTGATGTTTTCAGAGGGAGTGAAAGTGGTCAATGTGCTGTCTTTACGCTGCAGTATCAACAGAGCCTTTTTAAACTGCAAATTATACAAACAGAAACATAACCTCTATTGTTTGCTGATCAATTTTAATTACAACTGGATCACAATCCTGCTAATAATTCAAGCTATTGAACGGTGTACAGAATCCGTTAAGGAGCCCAGGTGGTACCGACAGTTGAGTGCTCAGCTGGAGATTGGAACCAATCCAGCGGCTGTGCAGGTGAAGGAGCTGGTCATCTGCTTCCAGATTACAGTCAAGAAATTAATTCTTCTCTGGCACATGGGGCTGCTAGGAGCTGAAATCGACTCAGTGGCACTGAACAACAACAATACACAGTATGTTGCCTTTGGTGTTAGAAACAAACAATCAGCCAAACCAAAATCCCGTGCCGTCAAGTCCATTTCAATTCACAGCAACCCTACAGACAGAGTAGAACTTTTCTGTAGGGTTTCCAAGGAATACTGGGTGGGTTCAAACTGCTGACTTTTTGGTTAGCAGATATAGCACATAACCACTATACTACCAGGGTTTCCAGAAAGAAACACAGAAAGGATCAAACAGAAATTAGTTACCTGATGACCTATACGGGAGAATGGAATGGGGTGAAGAAGTGTATATAGTTCAACTCTTTAACAGTGTAAAATTAAAACCAAACTCACTGCCATGGAATCAAGTCCAAATCACAGTGATCCTACAGTACACAGCAGAACTGCTCCATAGAGTTTTCAAGGAGTACCTAGGGGACTCCAGTGGCCAGCATTTGGATAGCAAATGCAGGACTTAATAATGTAAGTGCTTTTCAAATTTTAAAATTAATACTGAATCAAAAATCAAAAAGCCAGTTCCTAAATTTGAATAAAATAAGCTCACTTTATAATCACACAAAGAAAATTACTTCAAGTCATTTTTGAGCACAGTAATCTGCCTTAAATTCCTAGAGGGCTAGATTCTAAGGTCAAAAAATGCTACAAACTAATCTTAAACTTTACTTGCAGGTTTACTATTAGTAGCAGGCTTCTGGTTATGGTTGACTAGCTTATATCAGACCAACCTTCTTGCCAGCAGGTACTTGAAGCTAAATCATAACCAAATCTACTGCCATCGAGTCAATTCTAACTCATAGCTACCCTATAGACAGGACAGAACTGCCTCACAGAGATTCCAAGGAGTGCGTGGTGGATTTGAACTGCCAACCTTTTGGCTAGCAGCCATAGAACTTAACTATTATGCCTCCTGAAGGCAGTAAGGACTCACCCTCAAAGAGAAGGAAAAGAAAGTACAACGGGAAATAATAAAGTCCCAAGAGAGCGGAACAACTCCTTCAAAGTGCTTTTTAAAAAACTGCATATCTAGAACTCTAAACCATATAACAATACCCTTCAGAGACTGATGATGAAACAAAGACATTTCCAGAGAAACCCAAACTGAGAATGTTCATTGCTACCAGGTCAGCAGTAGAAGAAACACAGAAGCCAGAAGAAAAAGGAGTTCAAATGCAAGCCTGGACAGACTTTAAGTTTTGAAGAGCAGTGAGACAGGGTTATCTAAACAAGCACTGCCTGTATAAAAAAGTAAAATGTTTTATAAGCCAGCCAAGCCAAGTGCAGTTATAGGGTTTCATAAATACACATAATTAAAATACATGTTAACAGTAACACCAAAGGTAAGAGGGACATAAAAGGAGCTAAAGTGTTCAAGGGTCACTGCCTTGTCTAGGAAGTGACAAATGTACTGACTTACATTAGAATTTAGTAAGTCAAGGATGGCTGTAGTCAACTCCAGAGAAATCAATGACAGAACTGTAACAGAATGTATAACCAACAACCTAGTAGAAGCAAACACAGAATAATAAAAATACTTAATCCAAAAGAAAGAAGGGAACAAATGGATGTGATAGAGACCAAAAAGTAATAAGGTATAATCAGACCCAAATGTATCAGTAAATACATAATGCACACAGACTTAGTGTGTTAATTTAAAAGACAATAAGATTATCTTTTCAAAAACAAAATTCAACTATATGTTATTACCAAGAAACACATCTTAAATATAGCTCATAGAAATTTAAAAGAAAGGTGGAGATAAAACATATTAACAATAACCAAAAGAAAGTTGGCACAGCAATTCCAATAACGATGTTAGTACTATATTTTTGAAACAATTGTATGTATACCGTAGGAGAAAACAGGTAGGTATACATTGTTATTAGGAACCAAAATTTCTATTAGAAATTATGAAAAATTTGTCACATTTTATTTTAATTTGAAATGTCAATGTGATTTCCTGATTTTCTCAGATCTGGCATAGTAGTTAAGTGCTAAGACTGCTAACCAAAAGGTCAGCAGTTCAAATCTGTCAGGTGCTCCTTGCAAACTCTGTGGGGAAACTCTACTCTGATCTATAGGGTTGTTATGAGTTGGAATCAACTCAGTAGCAGTGGGTTTTGGTTTTTATCCATGAAACGGTTTTGAGGTAATGAATGACACCTCACTAGCAGTGAGCGCACCCATCTTGGTTTATCACTAACATTCTTCACTAAAAGGAATCAGAGCTTATTAGAGAAATACATGATTTCAGGCTTGAGAAAGGGAAAGTACAAGGTGAGCTGAGACATTTTGTTCACAAACTGCAAAAGTGCTCAAAAACTAAAAACTGAAAAACCAAAGCCACTGCTGTCAAGTTGACTCTGACTTAGAGTGACCCTACAGGACAAAGTAAAACTGCTCCATAGAGTTTCCAAGGAACTCCTGGTGGATTTGAACTGCGGACCTTTCAGTTAGCAGATGCAGGACTTATCCTCTATTCCACTAGGATTTCCTCAAAAACTAAAGGGGTCATCAACAAGCTATGGGAGCAAACTTTAAAGGGATCCTACCAGCCTTATTTTGGACCATTTGTTCATCTAAAAGGATAATCACTGTGATTAAATATAACACTACATTTTTTTTATTATGACTGAGTGAAAATGTACATTCCCATATAAATGTACATGCCCACCTATATGCAGCTCCCACTGCTCTCCCTGCCCAGTGACAGCACACTCTTCCTCTCTGCTCCATACATGTCTTATCCTACCAGCAGTCTCCTATCCCCTCCTCTCCACCCACTCCCCCGCCTCGCGTAAGAGGTCAGCAGGACGACATTTTATGGATGCACAGAACCATAAAGTGCACACATGACATGCTCACTCTGATAACACTACATTTTTAAAATAGCAGGAAGGAAGAGAAGATCTTTACCAAAAAATGCCAGATGATCTATAAGAAATTATAGAATTAAAAAAAAAAAAGTCATTCTAAAATCTCCATTGTAATGATAGATTCAGACAAGGATCACCAATAGATGTTAAAATCAGTCAGTGAAAGGTTTTGGGGAACAGGATGCTCACATTGAGATGAGGCATCATCCTATAGATTCCCTACTGATGCCAACAGAGAGATATGGTGGTCACCACACTAACTAAGTGATTAAACTGAGCGTCACACATAACGGAAGACAGCCATATGGCAATCCTGACTATGATGTTGTCACATATGAAGCAGCCTGGCTAAAAAATATTTAACCTGAATCCACCCAAGCCTCTAGGCTTAACTTCAATTTGACCAGAAATAGAGGACAGAGGGGGCAAACTAAATAAAACCACGAAGACTCAGACAAATCTAAAAATATAGGACATTCTAACAACTGGTGTAGACACTTAAAAAAATATCAAAGCTCTGACAAATCCAGAGTGTGGATGTTCTACAACACAACTTGGCTTAATTCTTTTAAAAAAAAAAAAAAAAGACCATCTGAGGTACACCAAATGGTCCCAACTCATCCAGAACAGATGATGACGGAGAACAACAAATACATGAGGAAAAAAGAGCCCAAGGAACACAAGGAGCCATGCGAATGGGAGAATGTATCAACATGTGACCAGAAGAACCAGATGGTGCCTGGCCACCACCAAAGACAGCAGTGATGAGGCACGCAATGTAGAGTCCCTGTGGCGACACAAGACAAAGATGGGTGCAGCTCAAAAAGGCTACTAAAAGACCAGAATTGATGATCCAACAGCCTGCAGGATTCCTTGGGAGCACGGCCCCTAGACCTGCTGCTGCCTCTGTCCAGAAAACACTGCTGAGGTCAACTCTTTGGGCAAGAACGGACTGGACTCAGCACACAGTGTGGCCATATGGTGTGTGTACTTTATGGTTCTACGCATTTATAGGAAGCTGTCTTACTGGTCTCTTTATTAATGGGAAATAACAAGGTAGAGATGAGGGGACAGGAGCCTATTAAGAGGATACTGGAAGCATAGAATGAAAAGGAGAAGTGTGCTGTTACCAGGCATGGAGAGCAGAAGGAGCTGCAGATAGGTGGACATGCAAAATTGATTTGGATTGCACACTTGCACTTAATCGCAATAAAAAAATGAAATGTCATGAGAAATAATTTTTTTTTAATGCAAGAACCCTCTTCTATATTAAAAAAGAGTAAGGAGACATAATATCCACATGCAGTGTGTGAACCCAGATTGGAAGGCAAAAGTTATTTTAAAAACCTCTTTTGGTAATTGGAGAAATTTGAATATGGATTCCATATTGGGCATTGTTACCGAATTAACTTATTGGGTGGCATTACTGGGGTTGTTTAGAAGAATGTCTTTATTCTTACGAGATAAGTGCTAAAATATCTATGACTGTCATGATATCTACAACATATTTTCAAATGCTTCTGAAAAACCTGAAAAATAAGAACAAAGGAATAAAAATACAAATGTGGCAAAATTGTTGAATCGATGCAGAAAATGTGTGGGTGAAAAAATCCTAATCACAAAAAATAAAATTCATGGAGAATGACAGAACACCCATTTCTCGTGTCATTGCTTTCACACAGTACCAGGAACTTCAAGGAAGCCTCAAGTGCTACCTAACTCTGTTTTTAATTGTTTCTCATGCTGGGATTTCTTATAAGGTTCTGTCTTGGAAGAAGATGGAAAGACATTCCACTGAGAAAAATTATTGACATCATTTCTCTGGCCAAGGTCAGCCAATGTATAGGTAGTCTCCAGTTCCCACTACAGACATCAATGATTAAGAGAGACACTTATTGCTGCAGAATCTGGATTTGGAATCTCATCATGACATGCTCGTTGGTCATTGTCAGTTGACTGTAATCAGCATTTGAAAAGAACTTTGTTATCTCAAAACTAGACTGTCAAAAGGCTGTATATCGGAATCACCTTGTCTTGGTGCCTCATTAAATTGTTTTCACTCAATTGGGCATCGGTTGTGTTCAGTTGATTTATACTAAGTGATGTTTCAAATCCCAAACCAAACAGTGATATGAAATTTGATATTCCATTTATTATGATGATGATGTTGAGGATATTCTCCATTACTTGATCCACAGGAGAAATCTCTCACGCATCAATGTCTGTGTACCATGAAGAGCTGTAAGTCTCTTGATCAAATGTTTGCTTTTTAACTAATGGACATTATGACTCTTGTAGCTGAGTGTTTCCTTCTTTGCTTGGTCTACTAGAAAGCTCAAGGACAGATTTGTGGTCCACCTCTAATAATTGCTTAGGACATCATGTTATGCGCTTCTGCAAACTAACAAAAAATGGGTCTTAGCTTCTCTATCTTCCTTTTCCTCATTTTTCTTCAGCCATCTATTTAATCAGAAGGTATAGTACAAACATACTTCAAGTCTTTTTGAAATATATGCTTAACTACATGAATAAACAGTGCTGGCAGTGCAAACAGAAAGTAAAAGAAAATTTGCACGTAAAGAAAATACAGCCTATGAACAGACTCACTGTGAAGGAAGGGAAGGTACTCAAAGATCTTTGGCTGGACTCCAAAAGTGGAGCCAAGAACAGAAATGCAGAAGAACAAGAAAGGAAGGAGAAAGAATTGCTTAGAGATGAGTCAGGTTTTAGGAAGGCTCATTTAGTAGTTAGATATTCAGGTGAAGATTGTTTTTAGGGCACTGAGAACATGTTCTAGAGCTTGAGTCCAGCTTGGTGATGCTAATTTGGGAGGTATCAACATTGAGATGGCAGCTGAAACCAAGAAATTAAAAACAGTCTTTGGTGAAGTGCAAAGACATAAGGCCAGCGTGTAAGTCCTGTGTGTGAAGCTAGGATGAGGGGTTTGGAGGAGAAACAAATACCAGTGACAGCAAAAGGAGAAATATTAAAGAAAGAAAAGAAATAAACAGAAGAATATTGCCACAGATGTCAAGGGAGAACACAACTGGAAAAAGCAATTATTAAGAATGTTTAAACAGTTGAAGATGCCAAAATAATTGAGGGGAATCAGAAAAGGGCAGTTGCATGGATCAAGATAGTAACCATTACTGATGTGTGAATGGTGGGGGTGGAAGAATATAATCCTAATCTGTGGAGCTTCCATATGTCTTTGTGGTATTTGAGAGTTATCAAATCCAGCTTTGAAGCCACGTATTTGAATTTCCACTAGCAGGCTGGAAAAGTTAATTCAGTGTGTCTTTAGTATTCTGGTATCTTACTGCAATCTAATATTACATTGTAGTAACTCACAAAAAAACATTAAAGTGGGAAGATGGTGATGTAAACAATCATTCCAGCCCTTCCCCCAAAATGCAAGAAATACAAGGAAATTGTACTTGGCTTTGAGGGACTCTCAATCACGAATCAGAGGAAAGCATCATGGAATTGGCGGCAGGCAGGAATCAATGAGTCACATATGCTAGGAAAATCACTTCTCCCACCATCTCTGCCCCTCCTTCCAGCCACATGGGCACCAGGTGCTACAAACTAGGGAAGTGGCCCTAGCAAAAAAAGCCACTTTCCCTAACCACCACACCACCTGCTTGTACAAAGAGTCAAGACCCCAAGCTTCTGTTCTAAAATCAACAAGGCAGTCCTCTCAGGGGGTCCATTTGGGATGTGCCAGCTCCTCCACCACATGGACACTATCAGCTGCAACCCCACCATGAAGCACCATAGAGGGCCCACAATGGAGTCGGCTCCCACCGTAAACAGAACCGATTCCTAAGGAGTCAGTTCAGGTCTGTCTGCACCACCTTCTGGGCAGCACTGAGAACTGGTGACTGAGGCTGCTGTGTGCCAGGAAGCAGGCGTCTTGGGCAGAGACTACAACCACAGTCAACACATGGGGACAGGGAGCTGTGATAGCTATAAGGTAGACCTCCCTGGGGGTCCATTCAGAGGGTGACAATCTTCCCACACCTAGATCCTGTCACTTGCAAGCCAGCTGAGAACGGCTACAGGAGACCCCTGACATAGAGTCTGCTCCCGGGGTCAGCACTCCACCTGCCCCCTGCACATCACATAGCTCAGACTCTGAAACCAAACCTCCCTGGAGGTCAAACCGGATTAGTCTGCTCTCCCTTCCGGGTGGCAATGAGGACCACTGATGGAGGCTGCAGTCACAGCCAGCAGTCTACGAGGATGGCTGTGACAGCAGCAGGCAGACATCCCTGGGGATCCGACCAGAGCATGATGCTCCCACCGCCAGGTAACTGCTGATGGCCAGGCTGCTGTCAACTCCTCCAGGAGGCTCCTACAATGGGGTCGGCTCCCACAGTCAGCATGCCACCGGCCTCCCTGTTCACCCCATGGCTCAGGCCTCTGGGACCAACAGAACAGCTCTCTCGGGGGGACACTTTGGGTTTGTCCTCCTTCTGGCTGGTTCTGAAGCCTGCTGACTAAGGATGGTGTGTGCTAGAAAGCAGGCGTCTCAAGTGGGGCAACACATACAACCAACACACAGCAGGGCGAGCTCTGGTGGCAACACAACAGCCTGTCCTGGGGTCTGACTGTGCATGACAGCTACTCCCCACCTGGTAACTGTTGTGTGCTGGACTGATAAAACTCCTACAGAAGGTTCCCTACCACGGAAACCAGGAGGAGGGTCACCTAACTGGAGGCTGTTTGCCCTACCACCACATGACTCCTGGGGCTCTGAAACCAATGACACATCTCTCAGAGTTCCCCCCTCTGGGAAGTACAGCCCCTCTTCCTTCTGATACGGAAGAAAGTCAGCCTGTACTTCTGCAGAACACCAGCTCAGTTATAAGCAGTCCCACAGAGAAGTGATGGATGCCTCAGACAGGAATGAAAGGCAACTCCCATCCAGAGGGAGGCTTGCTGGGATTCGGTTTTCTGACAGAAAACATAGTTGCAAAAACAGAAGGGAAGGGAGTACTGAGGGGGAGACAGGGAGAGGTAGATGGACAGAGAGAGAAAGAGAGAGAGAACTGCATCCTCTGCTGGAGAACTGGATTAGTACACAGTGTCTTGCCTGAGTGCCAGTACCCACTGGTGGACAGAGTGACAACAGTGTGTTCCTGGTGTGTCTGGGAGACACTGAAAGTTGAAAACCAAGATCTGGAACTTTTAAATCCTAATTAAACCAGGTCAAGTAAAGCAACTATCACAGTCAAGGAGCAGAAATGGTAAGCAGAGTTCAAATTTCTGCCCACTTAGGTTTTTGGCAGAAATAATGTTGGCAAAAACACCAAATTCTGGGGTACAATGAGAAAGCTAACACTTTCAAACATTCCAATGGCTCAAGAACAAAAAAAAAAGAAAAACAAAAACCAAGACACACAAAGAAGAGAGAAACAAATGCCTATCCAACTAAACACGATAAAGAGATTGAAAACACATCAAGGGATGCCAAGTAATGAATAAATGGAATGCTTAACAAAATTAAAATCTGTATGCCAAGCAAATAATCCAAAGAAGACCGAGGCATCAGGATTGGAATGACTCATGAACAACCTGCATTACGCAGATGACACAACCCTGCTTGCTGGAAGTGAAGAGGTTTTGAAACACTTACTGATGAAAATATAAGACCACAACCTTCAGTACTGATTGCACCTCAATATCAAGAAAAGAAAGGTCCTCACCACTGGACCAGTAACCAACATTATCACAAATGGAGACAGGATTGAAGTTGTCAAGGATTCCATTTTACTTGGATCCACAATCAATGCACACAGAAGCAGTAGTCAAGAAATCAAAAGATGCATTGCACTGGGAAAATCCGCTGCAAAGGATCTCTGAAAGTATTGAAAAGTAAAGATGTCACCTTGAAGATTAAGGTACTCTTGACCTATGCCATGGTATTTTCAATCACATCATATGCATAAGAAAGCTGGACAGTGAATAAGGAAGACCAAAGAAGAATGGATGTCTCTGAATTGCGGTGTTGGAGAAGAATACCAAATGTACCACGGACTGCCATGAGAACAAACAGATCTGTTCTGGAAGAAGTACAATCAGAGTGTTCCTTGGAAGCAAAGATATTGACACTGTGTCTCACATGCTTTGGACATGTTGTCAGGAGGGATCAGTTCCTGCAGAAGGGCATCATGCTTGCTGGAGTGGAGAGTCAGTAAAAAAGAGGAAGACCCTCAATCAGACGGATTGACATAGTGGCTGCCATGATAGACTTAAGCATAAAAACAACTGTGGGCACGGCACACAACCGGGCAGTGTTTTGTTCTGTTGTGCATAGAGTCACTATGAGAACCAGTTAGACAGCATCTAACAATAATGAAGAGTTAAGAGAAAACATAGATGAAGATCTCAAAGACAATAGGAAAACAATGCAAGAGCATTTGTTTTGAAAATCTCTAGAAAAAGAGATACTGTGACTGAAAAGGACAGTAACTGAAATGAGAAACCCAATGGAAGGACTTAGCAACTTTAATCAGGCAGAAGAAAGAATCAGTGAATTAGCAGATAACATAGTTAAAGTTTTCAAGGCTGAGAAGCAACAGGAACTGAGGCTCAAGAAGGCTGAGCACAGTTTTAGGCACCGAGGCTCAAGAAGGCTGAGCACAGTTTAACGGAATCACAGCAGAACCACAAGAGGCCTAATATACACATTGTGGGAATTCCAGAAGGAGATGAGAGACAGAAATGAAACAGAATATATAAAGAAATAATGACAGAAAATCTCCCTAAACCTATTGAAAGACACAAATCTACAAATCCAAGAAGCATAAAAAATACCAACCAGGATAAGCCCAAAAAGATCTACATGAAGATACATCGTAATTAGGCTCTTAAACAGTAAAGAGAGAGAATCCTGGAAGCAGTGAGAGGGAAGCCGACAGTCAGATAAAGGATTACCAATAAAATTAGGTACTGACTTCTTCTCAGAAACACTGGAGGCCAGAAGCCAACTGAAAGAATATTTAAAGTGCTGAAGTAAAAAAAAAACAACAAAACCCAAACCTGTCAACCAAGAATACTATGCCGAGCAAAACTGTCCTTCAAGAATGAGGGTGAAATGAAAACACTCAGATAAACAGAAGCTGAGAGAGTTCATATGTATCAGATCGGCCCTACAAAAAACACTGTCGGGAATTCTGTAGATGGAAGCGAAAACACACTACAAAGTAATTCAAAACTATACATAAAAAGCAAGATCTCTAATATAGAGAACTGTATGTGTGAGGGCTGATAACAAGGTATCTGTGCCTGATAATTCTGTTTGGTTCTTCATGCTTTTTAATGACAAATGTAAAAAAAGAAAAAAAAAGTGTTAAAATTATGTTACCAGCCACCTCCAAACCCAAACCCATTCCTACTGAGTCAATTCTGATTCACAGTGACCCTACAGGACAGAACAGAACTGTCCCACAGGGTTTTCAAGGAGCACCTGGTAGATTCAAACAGCTGAACCTTTGAGGTAGCAGCCATGGCTCTTAACCACGACACCACTATGATTTCCAAAATTGTGTTACAGGACACATGAAATAGAAAAATGTAATTAGTGATAACAACAAAAAAGTGGGGGGAGGGGCAGGAGGAAAGGTACAGGTACAGAATTTCTTGTAAGTTACTGAACTTTAGTTGGTACCAACTTACCCTTGGATGTTATACAGATAAGCTGTTAAATGTAATATTTGTGGTAAGCACTAATAAAATAGTTTCAAGAACACACAAAAAGGGAAGAAGAGAGGAGCCAACAAAACACAAAAGCAAGCAGCAGTAAATGACAAAGACATGGCTTAAGACACACAAAAACCAAATAACAAAATAGCAGGGGTAGGTCACTTCTCGTCAGTAATTGCAATGAATGCAAATGGATTAACTGCTTCAATCAAGAGGCAGAGAGTGGAAGAATGCATAAGAAAACATCACGCAACTGTATGCTGTTTATAAGAGACATATCTTAGACCCGAAAACACCAATAACGTTAAAAGTAAAAGAACAGAAAACATATCTCCTGAAGTAATAACTAAAAGACCTCAAGTGACAATCTTAATATCAAAGTGTATTTTAAGACAAAATCTGTCAGAAAACATATAGATAGACATTACATAGTGATAAAAGTATCAATTAAGAAGATTTGCCATGCCGTCGCCATGAGAAGAAGATTTATGAATCATAAATATATATGCACCTGCCATCAGAGCATCTAAATACACAAAGCAAACACTGATAGAGTTGAAGGAAAACCAGACTGCACTACAATAACAGTTGGAGACTTCAACACACCAGTTTCAGTATTGGACAGAACATCTAGAAAGAAGATCAACAAGGAAACAGAAGACCTGAATGACACTAAAAACTACCTAGACTTAATGAACATACATGGACCACTCCACCCAACAACACCACAATGTGCATTCTACTCCAGGGGAAATGGATCATTCTCTACTATAGACCACATGCTAGGTGACAAAGCAAGTCTTGATAAATTTTAAAATTGTAAAATCATACAAAGCATATCGTGTGACCACAACAGAACAAAGCTAGAAATAAGTAAAAGAAAAAAAAAGAAAGAAAAAGAAAAAAACCTCTGAAAGGTACACAGCCAAGCCAACTGCTGTTGAGTCAGCAAGTGGAAATTAAACAAAACACTATGAAACCATCAGTGGGCAAAGAAGAAATCAAACGGCAATCTCAAGTTTCCTAGAGTCAAGTGAAAATGAAAGCCCAATTACCAAATATAGTGAAGGCAGTACTCAGAGGGAAACTTATAAATGCCCATATGAAAAAAAAGATCTCAAATCAATAGTCTAACTCAAGTTCAAGAGCTAGAAGAAAAGAGCAGATCAATCTTAAACCTACCAGAAGAAAGGAAATAATATGAATCAGAGCATAAATAAATAAAATCAAAAACAGAAAAATGGAGAGAATCAACAAAACCAGAAGTTGGATGTTTGAAAAGATTGGTACAATGAGCAAACCTTTAGCTAGACTAACAAAGAAGAAAAGATGCAAAAACACAAAATAAGAAATAAAAGAGGAGACATTACAAATGATGTGATACAAACAAAGACCATTATGACAGAATATTATGAACAACTGTATGGCAACAAACTAGATAACCTCGATGAAATAGAAAAGTTCTTATAAGTATACAAGCTACCCAGACTAACGCAAGAGGAAAGAAAAAGCCTTAACAGACCGTAACAAGTGAAGAGACTGAGTCAATGATCAAAGACTCCCAACAAAATAAAAGTCCTGGACTAGATGTCTTCACTGTCGAGTTCCATCAAACATTGAGGAAAGAATTGATGCCAATCTTATTTAAATTCTTTCAAAACATACAGAAGAAACAAATATTCCTTAATTCAGTCTATGAAGCAAACACAAACCTAATACCAAAACAAAACAAAGATGCCACAACAAAAGACAGTTGTAGGCCAATATCCCCTACGAATACAGACATAAAAATTCTCAAGAAAATACTAGCAAACAGAGTGGAATAGTATATTGAAAGACCTATAAATGAGGACAAAGTGGGATTTGTCCCAGGAATGTATAGATCAACATTAAAAAATAAACCAGTGTGATATATCACATGAATAGATGAAAGTGAAGAACCACATGATCAACTCAATGCATGCAAAAAAAGCATCTGATGCAACCTGACACACTTTTTGGATGGAAATCCTAAAGAAGGTTGGAATAGAAAATAAATTTCTCAGTACGGCTCAGGGCATGTATGAAAAGCCAACAGCCAACATTATACTTGATGGAGAAAGACTGAGCGCTCTCCCCTTGAAATCAGAAACAAGACAAGAGTGCCTGTTCTCCCCAGTTTTATTCAATATTGTATTAGAATCCATAGCAGAGCAATAAGAAAAGAAATAAAAGGTATTCAGATTGGCCAAGAGCCAAGTGCCGTCGAGTCGGATCCAAAGAAAAGAAATAAGTTATAAATACTTGCATCTATACATTCTGCATATATAGAAAACCTCAGAGTTTGCAAGAAAGCTCCTACAGCTAATTGAGGAATTTTAAAAAGTTGCAGGATACAAGGTCAACAAACAAAAATCAACCGGGTTTTTGTGCACCAGCAATGAGAAATCTGAAATAGAAATTAGGGAAACTATTCCACTTATAATCACTTATAATACCTAGAAATAAATCTAACTGGGGTCATGAAGGACTTATACCGCGAAAATGACAAGACGCTGTTGAAGGAGATTCATGAAGACTGAAATAAATGGAAAGATACTCCATGTTCCTGTGTTGGAAGACTTGATATTGCTAAGATGTTAATACCATCCAGAGCAATCCAGAGCTTCAATGCAATCTCACTCAAATTTTTAACAGCTTTTTTTACAGAATTTAAAAGGAATAAAACAACAACAAAACCTTCAACTCTCTATGGAATAGGATGCCCCCAAATTGCTAAAACAGTATTAAAAGAGAAGAACAGGATAGGAGGACTTGCAGTTCCTAATATTAAAACACCTACAGAAGTGAAAACAGTCTGGACTGGTATAACAATACACATATAGACCAGTGGACTGGAATTGAGAGTCCAGAAATAAATCCACACATCTACGGTCAGTGGTTTTTGACAAGTGTGTTTAATCCATCTGATAGGGTAAGAAGAGTCTCTTTAATAATGGTGCTGGTAAATGTGGATTTTCAAATGCAGAAAGCAAGTTTACCGCCCACCCTCCTACTGCTGTCACAGAAAAAAAAAAAATTGAAAATGGATTAAGGACCTAAGTGTGCAAAATAAAACCATTAAAATTCTTAAAAGTAAATGAAGGAGCAACCTTGTCGGTCTACCTTTTTACAATGGATTATGTAATAACAAAAACAAAACAACAAAAGACAAAATAAATGGGGCCTCCTGCTGTTGTTAGGTGCTGACAAAGTGGTTCTGACTCATGGTGACCCTGTGCACAGCAGAACAAAATACTGCCCAGTCCTGTGCCATCCTCACAGTCACCACTGTGTTTAAGGCCATTGTTGCAGCTACTTTGTCAATCCACCTCCTCGATGGTCTTCCTCATTTTGAGTGATCTTCTGCTTTACCAAGAACGAAGTCCTTCTTCAGTGACTGGTCCCTCTGAATAAAACGTCCAAAGCATTCACGATGAAGTCTCACCATCTTTGTTTCTAACGCACATTCTGGCTATTAGTTCCTGTAAGACAGATTTGTTCATTTTTACGGCAGCTCATGGCATACTCAATATTCTTTGCCAACACTACAGTTCAAGGCATCAATTCTTCTTCAGTCATCCTCATTCACTGTCCTGCTTTCACACACATAAGAGATGACCAAAAATACCATGGCTTGGGCTGGACACACTTGAGTCCTCAAATTGACATCTTCACTTCTTAACACATAGAAGGATCTCTTAAAAATTAAAAACTTTCTAATGGACTATGTCAACTACAGCCTCTATCAGCCTGTGGTGAGAACTAGACGGTACCCAGCTACCAGCACCAATTAGTCTGATGGGGATCACAATACAAAGTCCTGGACAGAGCAGGAACAAAATGTACAACAAAATTCAAATTAGTGAAAAAAGACCAGACTTTACTGGTCTGGCAGAGACTGGAGGAACCTCTAAGACTAAGATCCCTGGACACCCTGCTAAATCAGAAAAAAGCCACTGCCATCAAGTTGATTCCAACTCACATTGACCCTATCAGGCAGAGTATAACTGCCTCATAGAGTTTTCAGGAGCACCTGGTGGATTTACACTGCCAATCCTTTGGTTAGCAGATGTAACACTTATCCACTATGCCACCAGCATTTCCCAAAATCTACCTTTCAGCTGAAAGGCAGGTCTACACAATAAACAATACCATACAAGACATACATGCTTCTTAGTTCAATCAAGTCAACAAGACCAAATGGGCAACACTTGCCTAAAAGCAAACAGAAGGGACAGGAAACCTGGAGAAATGGCTGAAGAATGCAGGGTGTAAAGGAAAATGGAGAGAGTGCTGACACATTGCAGGGACTGCAACTAATGCCCCCAAACAATTTGCGTATAATTTTTTAAATGAGAAACTAATTTGCACTACGAACTTTCACCTACAGCACAATAACATTTTAAGACACTAAGAACTTTAAAAATTTTTAAATTTTTTGTTGTTGAGAATATTCACAGCAAAACATACACCAAATCAACAGTTTCTATACACAAAATTCAGTAACATTAATTACGTTTTTCAAGTTGTGTGACTGTTTTCACCCTCCTTCTATGAGTTGTTCCTTCCCCACTAATGTCAATTCACTGCCCCTAAGGTTCCAAACTTCTCCTGAAAGTCTTCTTAAAACCAAGTAATAGTTTTAAACTAGTGAGAAATGTCTGCCCTGAGCATTAAGCTCTTTTAAGAACTATATATATTGGATCTGACTTGACGATACTTGGCTTTGACATATTGGGTCTATTAGAGACAACAATGGCCCCAAACAGAGCAGTGACCGTGAGGATAGCACAGGATCAGGCAGTGCTTTGTTCTCTTGCACAGAGGGTCCCTGTGAGTCACAGGGGACTCGACAGCACTCAACAATAACACACAGCATCAAATGGCAGCAGCAACTTCACATCTCACATAGGAACTTCAAGGGCAGTAAATTTATGCAGTGTAGAAGGAACCACTCAGAAAAGGACGTCGATAATGGTTCCACAGCTCAAAGAATGTACTGAATTGTACATTGTAAAAACCGTTTAAGTGATTTGTGCTTCCTGTGTACATTTTTGGAAACCCTGGCGGCTTAGTGGTCAGCAGTTCGAATCTGCCAGTCTCTCTTTAGAAACTCTGTGGGGCAGTTCTACTCTGACCTTAGGGTCGTTATGAGTTGGTATCAACTCAATGGCAGTGTGTACTTTCAACAGCAACAAATTAAAATAAAAAAAAGATTATCAATGTCTCAGAAATTTATGGTGACATGAGTTGAATCTAAGATCTGATTATCATAAAAAATTATAATTCTTAGTAGAAAATGTGATGAGAAGTAAATGAAAATGGGTTTATATGGGACTGTGGTACCACTTATTCCTGCCATTAAGAAACTCTGTTTCAGCCAAGATTTATCTTCACTATCTTGAAGGCTGAGCAGGTCTGATTAAACTTTGCTGCCACAGTCTTGTATGCGGGATGGCCAGGTGGTACGGCCACCAAACAGGATGACTGCTGCTTCATGTCACTCCAGTGAGAAGGAATCTCAACTGCGAAGCACACACATGAGGACTCCCTCAAACCTGGAAGGCTCATCTATATAGTTCACACTCCTGTTATTCTTTGAAAACCTGAATAGCATATGTGCTCTTGCTATACAGTCTCTTAATTCTATTTGTTGAAGAACTTCCTCATCTTTCTAGGAGAAAATTTTCCAGAACGTGGAGTACACACAACTGAGATCAGAACCAAAAGGGATGCTTGCTAAAAACAGACAAACAAACAAACACTCAACAGCTCCACAGATCTAAGAATCTCTGGAGAGTAGATCCTGGGTACATGTATCTTACTAAGCTGTGAACATGCTAAGATTTGAGAATTGCTGGTATAATATAACTCAGCTGCATATTCTGTTCAGTTGCTAGTCATCACAGTTCACAATATAACAAATGATTTCCCAAAAGTGTTTTAAATAATAGTCACTATTGTTTTGTTTATAATTACAATCACATGTGGTTTTGCTGGAATTCACCACTACCACCACCACGACCACAAACACCATCTATTTATTTAGCTTCCTTCGCAATGTCCTTAAGAGTAGGGTGACTGATAGGTTGTGGTGGCAGCTCTGTCCACTCCTCTACTAAGCAGAATGCCAGAGCCATCATTTCCCCAGGCTGTGATTTCCCACTGAAATCACAAGCACTGAATCTAGTGCACTGGCTGCCAATTTACTAGTTTTCAATGGGATTCCAAGGCAAGAATGGTTGTGTGCAGAACACAGGCATTCCTATCTGGGAGTATAGATCCAGTCAGAGAATCCACAGGCTACCTCCTGATGTGTGCATCACGGAAGCTCATGTTCAGGGCAGAGGTGACTTCTGGAAGAAGTTCCCACAAGCTCTTGATCCTCCCCAATCATCAGTCACAGACACAGATAGTACCCACTGCCTGACCAGCCTGTCCTCTCTATTTCCTGCCTTTATGTTCTAGAAGACAACAGGCCACTATTCTTTGAAGCCCATGGCTTGCCCTCCCCTGACTGAAGCAGCTATTGCTTCCCCAGCAGAATCGACTCTGGGAAGCCTGTAAAGCCACAGAGATGGGAACAGATGCAAGGTTCAACTGTCGTTACCATTAAGACCGTCACCCTCAAGTTGTGGGGCACATCCAAGTTCTGTGTTCCCAGCCACAGCACAAGTTCCTTAAGCTCACAGATCAAGTTCTTAAACTTATTCTATAAGGTGTACTTGAATTTTACTTACTTGAGTAAAATTTTGATATAGGTATAAAAAAGTCAAAAATAGATATAAGGGCTGACAAGCCTGAAAGTTGACCTCACCTTCAGATTTCGTGAGATGGTGAATAGGTAAACTGTTTCCACTTGCATCTGTAGCAGTGTTCACATTCAAGTCCACCATGTAGTTCTGATGATTAACTTTGACATTAAGTGTCCCTTTCCTTGCTCTCCTTACCTCCCCTAATTGCAGATTAGTCATTTTGTCAAAAGGGGAAAATTCATTCTGGTCACTATATTGCCATTCTATAAATTCACTGATACGACCAGTCAAAGCTTCCTGTTCTCCATGCTGTCTAACTCTCTTGATCATTTCCTCAATTTCACTGGAAGCCTGCATCACATCTCGGCTGATTCCCGAAACTTCAATCAAAGGTTTCTTAACATCCAGTTTAATTTTAATATTGTAGTTCTTCTGCAGTTTATTCAGTCCCTGATACTCCTTTTCGTCAAAGTTTTTGATACACTCATCTTTGTTGGTATAAGTAAACTGTTCTTTCTCAATCAGGTCCTGTATCCAGGAGATAGTTTCTCTCACATTTTTTTCATTCTCACCACACACCTGAAAAATGGCTAATTCTTTTTTATTTTCCAAAACCAAAGGATCTTGTTTTTTAGGAGACGGCTTTGACAAACCAAAAGCCGCTAAAAAAAAAAAAAGAAAGAAAAGAAAAAGATTAGTTATTTTACATATGATAACATTATTTCAAAACCCAACCCAACTCATTGCCATCAAGTTTATTCAAACTCATGGCAACCCTACAGAACAGGGTAGAACTGCCCCACAGAGTTTCCAAGGAGCGCCTGGTGGATTCAAACTGCCAACCTTTTGGTTAGCAGACATAGCACTTAAGCACTATGCCAAAAGCTTACCACATTATTATCAGCAGCATGAATTTCACAGAAATGAATGACTTACTTGCTACCTTAGTAAATATAGATGGGCGGGAAGAAGCCTGAGACCTTTCTCTCTTTTTCATGTTGGCATAGAACACATTCAGTACTTGAGGAAGAAGGATAACAACTTTAATGTTTTTAACAGAGTGAACCGATCTGTTTTGGATTCCTTCTTCAATGGCAACCATTATGCATTGAGCAACATTATCTGGGTCTTGCTGGGCATTCCCTAGGAAAGCAGACAATAACAATGACTCAAAACAAAAGACCCAAATGGAAAAAGCTGAGGGATAAATGAGGGATTTCAGTCTTCACAAAATAAATGCTCACCCCCCAACTCTTTCATCACTGTTGAATTTTTTAACCGGATCTCAGCAAACACTTATCAAGTCTTAAATGCAATGGGGAGTTTGGGGTCCAGAGTGTTGGGAGGCCAACAGCCCAGCAATGAGCAAGTAAATCTCAAAACTTGAACTTCTGGCATCTGATGCTCCTGTCTGCTCCACGCAGCTGATCCCAGCTCACTGTGTTCCACCTCCCTGTTATAGGACACATGTAACCTGTCTTCTTAGCTCACTAGTGTATCGAAAGATCTGTAGAAAGCAGACGTTAATGTGTGTTGAAACAGCATGCTCTTTAAAAAGAAAAGCAATTTACTTTGTCTCCGTCGTCATTTGATTTTATGCAGACATCCTTATTCTCTCAGAGTCTTTCAGGCCTGATTGAAACTAAGCAATTTTGTGAGATACTAGAAGCTCTAGACTTAAATTATAATCTATTATTAATTGTATACAGATTATCCAAGTGCCCCTGAGAAGTCTTTCCTCCCACACCCAGTGAAATTTCAGCTGTCTAGCTGGCTTCAGTGATGCCACCCTAAGCGGGTCCTTTCCTATGTTCAGCACGCTCTGTATCCTCTTTCTCAAGCTATGTAAGCCACTGCTTAGCTGAGAGCATACAGCACCAGTTTCCAGCAATGGAGACGGTCCTATATGAATGGCAGCTAGCAAAGCCACAGAATTGTGGACAGTGTAGAAGTCCCCTGGCCAGGCTGGTGAGACAGATGGAAAGGCACACTTGGGTTATCCTTGTTGAGTTTACCCATCATTACTGCAGAAAATAAGAGTAGAACTCTTTGACGTGGCTGTGTAGACACTATGAGAAGTGCCCAGATAAAGTAACCAAGAGGGTTTATCCTACTTCTTTGATTATATGACCACAGAAAGAAGAAAATTCTCCTTTATAAAGCCACGTGTTAAGGATTGAATTGTGTCCTCCCCAAATGTGCATCAACTTGGCTGGCCTTTGACTTCCAATATTGTGCGGTTGTCCCCCCTTCTGTGATCTGACATAATTACCTATGTTGTAAATCCTAACCTCTGTGATGTTAATGAGGCAGCACTGCAGACAGTTAACGAGGCAGGACTCAGTCGACAGGGCTAGGTTGTCTTGAGTTAATCTCTTTGAGATATACAAGACGGTAGGAAGCAGAGAAGAATGAGGCCTCATACCACCACGAAAGATACACCAGGAGCACAGCATCTCCTTTGGACCTGGGTCCCTGAGTTAGAAGCTCCTAGACTAGGGGAAAACTGATGACAAGGACCTTCTCACAAAGTCACCAGAGAGAAAGGCTTCCCCTAGAGCTGGTGCCCTGAATGCAGAATTCTAGCCTCCTAGACTGTGAGAGAATGAATTTTTGTTTTTAAAACCGTTCACTTGCAGTATTTATAGCAGCACTAGATATTAAGACACCATGGTTATCTCAGGTAGGTGGGATTTAATTGGAAGTGCTCAGATGTACTCACTCACTCTCAAGAAACATTTAACATATTCCATCACAGGGCGGGTGCTCAGCTCAACAGTTAGGACAGAGGGGCTAGGTGGGGATGAACGGGTGTTCAACAGACAGAGCATGAGGAATTGAGGGAAAAGGTGTGCCAGGAAGCAGCATGGGACAGGGGTATGCTGTATTCAGCCTGGCATGTTCAGGAGAACAGCCCTGTTTCTGAGGAAGATCTGGAACAGATCTCTGGAGGGGTGTGGAGGAGGCATTACAACAGCCAGCGATACTCTGCTTAGGAGGCTATGACAAAAATCTAGGCGGAAGACAATGGCTGAATGAAGAGGAGGCCAGAATGAAGACCGTGGTGAAGAGATTCTGAAGACATTTAAGAAGTAAAGTCACAGGACATAGTGACCAATTGCATTTATCCTTGAACCCTCCTGCCCCTTCTTTCACTACACAAATGCCATCACGCCCATGGGTCACACTGTACTGCAGTCACTCACTCACCTGTCTGTCTCTCACAATAAACCAGGTGTCCCTGCAGACGGGACCGTTTTCTTAGCTATCCATCTCCAGAGCCTAAGCATGGCACCTGGCTCAGGGCAGGCACTCACTAACCGGTTAGTCAAATTACTTAATCAGCTAATGAATATAGGAGTTTAAACAGGATAGAGTCAAGAACTCTAGGTGGAAAGTGGTGCCTGTAATCTGACTGAGGATGAAAGAGGAAAACCAGGCTTTGGGGGCGAAGGTGATGAACTGGAATTGGCACGGACAGATGTTGCATTCCTTGTCGTACGGTTGACCATCCATTCTGTCCTCTCCTGCAGGTGTCTTTGAAGAACAAGGAAGGGGCTTCCTTTACTGCCAGGGGCTATCTTGATCTCAGTTCCAGCTCAACTCAGACACTACTAAGGGAGAAAACTCCCTCACTGATTAGTCTAAGGACCACCTTGGAAGGTGATAGAGATAGGTGAAGAAGACAGGAAAGGCGAATCTGCTAACCTTGATTTATTCATTGGTGGATGTGAAATAAGGAAGGAAAGCAGCGAGGGAGGCAGGCAGACAGACAGACAGATACAGTGTTGGTTAATTTGCTAGGAATTGTACCCTAAAAGACAGACAGACAGATAGATAGATACACTGCTGATTAATTTGTTAGGAATTATATCCCAAGTGAAGTGAAAACTTAAGGGATCAGAAATTATATTTTTAGAAATAGACAATACAGTGACATAGCAGTCCATTTAGGAACATTATGATGAATAATCAAGAATTACAGAAAGCAGTATGTGGGTCAGAGGATTAGAAGAAGGTCCTGAAGGTAACAAGGTCAGTTACGTTTACTGAGGCTGAAGTTTTGGAATGTCTAGAATGTCAGTGTAAGAAACGCTGAGTCCTGAGCAATGGAATGACAGACCCAATGTTGAGTGCTGTCTTGCCAGGGCCAGTGAGCACCACTTCACAGACGGTGTGTGCCACCCTGACCTGCTCTCTTACAGTTCATAAGAGAGACCAAGCAAGAAATCCTAATTAGTGCACATAGATTCCAATTCCTAGGAAAAGGGCTTGAAGAGCATCACCATACTAATCATAAATCCAAAGCACCATCCTCACATATGAAGAATCCCACACTCATTATACAGTTTGACGAAACAGGAAATTTAAAGAAAGTAAGTGAGCTAAAAAGGAGTAGAGTTGAGTTCCTGGCCTATTAGGTTCTAGTGCACGAGAAGACTCTCCCTAGAGATGCCCGAGGAGGAGGAGATGGAACAGGGCTGAAGATTTCATCGGCCCTTCTCCCCAGAGCAGAGGATGTTGATGTACTGATGGTGAACAGTTCTCCACAGAGACAGACAGAGAAGTTAAGGACTCACAAGGGAAGAAGTGTAGGGAAGTGAAGAAGAGCAGGGAACAGATGAAAGAGAAGGAAGCACAGCTTTTACCTCCCTGGTCTCCCGTCTTTCCTTCCCCCTCCCTTCCCCACGTTCCCTTCATTCTGTCTCAGAATTCCAACACTTTTCGGTTTTCACTTTTTCCTCTTTTCTTAAATCAACTGTAGGCTTTGCTCCTTCCTTCCAGGGCCACTGCAGTGTGAGGAAGCAGCTGTCACTCTGACTGGGCTTTAGATCTATTAAGATACAGCACAAAACCTATAGCACAGTGAATGTCTGAGGATTATTCCTTCACAACCAGGGGCTACAAACCTGTCCCAATGGCCGGGAGGCAAATGGAGCTATACTTCCGGTTTTCACACTCTTGCAAAATGTAGGACATAGATTTCTTGACATCACCTGCCCCATCAACGTGAATTATATTCTTACACTTCAATAATCCACCTCCAGTAACTATATAATCTCTGTTGCCCCGTTGAGCTGGGAAACAGAAGACAAGAAGAAGGACAATTAGATGCTGAACTCATTCTTTGATTGTTCGGAAACCATGACATCTGATTTGGCTACTAAACCATTAATACAAGCCTCCAGAAATACGATCTCTATTTTTTTGAACTTTTTTAAAAAATAGTTTTTCATTCTGTATAATTGGAATTCTTTAGTAAATATATGATTTTAAGGGTTGTCTTGGTGTCATCTCCCCAGTCCCAAGATGTTTCCCAGCCTCCCTGAAATCTCCTCTGTTCAGTCTTCCACAAAAATGAAAGAAAAACCAGCATTGCTCCTTACCTTGAACAGTACACTGCTGTTCCACATCTTGGCCAGCAGCTGTTAAAATCGCTTTGGAGACCCCTACATGAGAAAGAAAATCAAGGTGATAACAAACATGAGTTGCATTCGGCTCGGAACAATTGCCTTATTATCTAAATACTTTCAGTATCATCCGCGTCCTATGGGAAGGTGGTGCTAAGTTCTGTAACCTTGGGCTTCAGATTTCATCTTCTGTGTAGTGGACCCATCCTACAGAAGGGCCGCTCTAAGGAATGGCATGGCTAGTAGGCTTGATGGCAAGAGTGCCCTGCTGTGGCCCTGTGGCGAACAGCTTATTGTCTGCAATGGCTACGAGCTGCTTCTCCTAATCCTGGGCTGACACAGACACAGGGGGCAGTGCAAGAAGCAAGGATGGAGTGCAAGGGGGACCCTACCTGAATTTCTCTCCAAGAGAAGGCACTCCAAGTGTGTCCTCTTTCTAGGCAAATGAAACAACTCCTGTTCATGCCCCCCCTTTGTTTTTTTAACTACGAAATAGAAACATGTTCATATAGTCATTATAAATGGGAGGACATTAAAAAATACTGTGGCAGCCACATAGTCACGCCACTAGTGAACTCCTTAAACTACACAAGCTACGGAAATCTATACTGTTTTCCTAATTTAGTACAAAGCAGAATTTTATTTAGTGTTATTTTACCAAATGTATGAAAAAGGGATAAAAATATTTCCAAAATGCTTGTTCTATAAAGATGGCTTTATATATCATTTCCCAAATAAACCATTTGAAAAAAAAAACTTTACTTTTTCAAAAAGTCTGATAGCTATAATTCTTCATCTTCAGATTTTATGGCCCTGACATGGCTTATTTGTTCTGTTTGCAAACGTTCACTGAAAACCCACAAGGCTGGTGCCAGGCAGGAGGACCGGCCAAATGCGGCAATGAGGGACACGAAGTCCTTGCCTGCAGCGCTCCTGGCTTTCTGAAGCTGTACATTTAGAATCATCTTTTTCAAGTCATTGAGGCTAAACTGTTGGTGTTATCTTTGACAGTCTGCCTCTCTTTTTCTCCAAAATGCAGTCAGTTCTGAAAAAAAGAGTTTACGGCTGCTGACTAAAAGGTGAACTGTTCAAATCCAGCAGGCGATCCTTGGAAACACTATGGGGATAGTTCTGCTCCGTCCCCTAGGGTTGCTATGAGTTGGAACTGACTCAATGACAATGGGTTTTGTTTCTTTTTTCTTTGGGGAGGCTCTTTTCCATGTTGCTGTCTTACAACTGTCCCTTTCCCAGCCTCTGGTGACCACCTAGTTCTGTCCGCCCCCGTACTGTGCTGCCCCTTCCTCCTGTCCTTCCTGTAAGTCCTGTGTGCTGTCACCAGAGGGAGCATGTTTGTGCATCGATCCCTTGCTTTCTGTGCCTAAAAATCTGAAACTGCCTAAACCAAACCTGTTGCTGTGGAGTAGATTCTAACTCATAGCAACCTTAAGAAACCTCCAAATTGATTTTCTAACACTGTCCCCCACGGGTTCCTTCAGACTGTCTCCACTGTACCCACTTAATCCTCATTCCCTGAGTGTGCTTCAGTGTTTCCCAGCTGCCTGCCTCCTACCCTGGATCCCTGAGAGTCTCGCAAGCCCTGCCTCATGGGCCGACTCACCTGTCAGGGGCAGACAATCCTGTCTGACTCAGAGCCCTGCAGACCCCTGCCATTCACTTGACGCTTATACGGACTGGCACAATTGTCTTTATAGGGGACCCGAAGAAAAGTCCCTACAGCACCAGAAACATGAGCTGCTTTGAGGGAGAGGAATTTGGGGGCGGGCACAGTGTTGGAGGGAAGACTCCACATTATGTGCTTTTCTGCCTTTTTGAATTGTGTTGCTATTCAAATCGAAACTTAGAGAGAAAGAGAACACAGCAGTGAGAGACACAGTGGACCTCTTCAGTAGGAACTGTGCCAAATGGTGCTGAATAACCCAGAGCAGGGTGCAGGGGTAGCTAAACTCAGGGCAAAGAAGGAAATAGAAGGAGTTTATTTCTAAAACGGAGGATTCGGAGCCTCCTAACCCCTATGCAGATAGGTCAGAGAGTCCACCAGTAACAGGCTGTTCTAGAAGTACACGAAGGAGGCCTAGTGATGCAGTGGTTAAGCACTCAGCTGCTAACCGAAAGGCCTGCAGTTGGAACGCAGTGGAAGAAAAGTGTGGCAGTCTGCTTCTGTCAAGATTTACAGCCTTAGAAACTGCATGAGGCAGTCCTAGTCTGTCCTACCGGGTCACTTGGAACAGACTCCACTGCAGTAGCTTTGGTTAGTTTGGGTAGAACTAAGAGAAATATCAGCTGTCAGAGGTACCTGTCCAAATTTTAATGGTGACCAAAGGGAAACGGTATGCAGCTTTTAGACAATGTAAGCCATTGCTATAAACAGCATTAGGGAAATGCTGTTTTGATATACAAGGCCAGACAATTAAGCTTACAAACTCATCCTCGAAAAAGTGCTGTACACCTCATTGCTGAATACCACTACGGTCTCCTTCGAAGTACTCCCCTAGGGAAGCTGTGCACTGACATCAGCGTCTAGTCCACCAATCAAAGCAATTTTAAAATCCTTTTTCTGGAATGCCCATCACAGCTGTTGTGTACGGGATCTGACAACGAAGCTCATGAACTCGTCACCTTTCCTAGGTGCTTTGAAGGTGGACTAGGCCCTGGCTTCAGTGCATAGCTCCCCAAGTGGAGTACTTTGAAGGTGTCCGTAGTGATACTAAGCAATGAGGTATGTAGCACTTTTTCTAAGATGAGTTCGCAAACTGAGTTGTCTGGCCTCATACACCTTTGTATTTTATAATCATGTAAAAATTATTGGCTGCCTGTCAACTTAGTAGTTTCCAAAAGAACATGCGATTCATGAGATGTCAAGTTAATATCTTCCAAATAGGGCAGCTAAAATTTGTCTGTTCACGTCTTACATGTTTTTTCATGATTAGAGAAACAGTCCTTTTTTTCTCACAGTGTTTTAATTGACCTTCACAATCAGGTGAAACAGATTGAAGAAAAAAAGCCCTTGGGTTTATAATCTATGAGCTGGCCAAGGGCAAAAGAGAAAGAGAGTAAATGCTAACAATTTAGAAAGCAGATAGAAAAATTAAATTGAACATATTTAGTGGATTTACAAATAAGAGCTTTTAAGTATGTGTATAAAACAACAGACTAAAGATGAAAAATTCAAAATTAAAGAAAAAGCAATACTTTGGAGCCGTAACAATGCAGTAATATTTATTTTTCATCAATATGTGAGTAGGAAGAGACAGATTAGCATTTCAAAGATGTCGTATCATTTGAAAACAAAAGAAACGCAAGGAACACAGAAAGTTGTTGAACTAGAACATAGAAGAAAAGAAATTAGAAAAGCCAGTCCAAGCTGATGAAGCTTATGTGAAAGTGAATGCAAGAAGGGAGTAAAGGATCATGGTGGAACCATAGCCCACTCATGTGAGACACTGACGCTTGTAGGATGGAGAAGGAGCAGACCCAGCTTGCTTGAAGGAAGCCTGAAGACCTATCTTTGGACAGAGATCAAGTCGCAACCCTTTATGATAAGTTTCAGCTGGAGAGGAAGTACTGAGGTGTGACATCAAGGGGAGTGTGGTAAGGGTCAGTTTGAGATGGTTCTTGATTTATTAGAAAAGAGAAACTTTTAAGGGAGGATGCTTTAGGTGAAAGTTGACATAGCAAAGTCATTTCACCTTAAACAACATACAAATTGTTTTGTGACTTCCATTGCCAATCCTGCAATGTGTCCACACTCTCCCCTTCTACTCTGCAGGTTCCCAGTTTCCATCTACACAGTTTCCTGTCTCTTCCTACCTTCTCATCTTTGTTTTGGGGTTGGTGTGCCCATTGGTCTGGTATACATGATTGAACTATAAACCTGCCCTATAGATCTGTCTGATCTTTGGCTGAAGGTTGAGCCTTATGAATAACTTTAGTATTGAGTTAAAAAGGGTGTCCAGAGGCCATGCTCTCAGGGTTTCTCAGGTCTCCCTCAGCAAGTCTGGTCTTTGTGTGTGTATATGAATTTGAATTTTATTCTACATTTTTCTCCTGTTCTGTCCAGGACTGTCTATTGTGATTAGAGAAACTTTTCTTGTTGGTACAACCAACAAGTTAGGCTAAAATCCTGGAGCTACCCTGACATCATAGAGGCGATGCTACCTGAGAAAGAAGCCAACCTGGAAAAGTGAAGCTGACAAATGGAAAGTGAAACTAAGCACTGATGGTGCCTTTCAGAACATCTGGATACAGGGATACTTGAAACTAGCTACTTTTGAAGACCAGAAAATGAACCAATTGAAATTTTTTTCTTTAGCTAGAGGAATAAGATTTCCATGACCAGAAGATTAAAAAGCTATGACCACTACAAGGGGATCACACTGAGAGCAAGTATCAGGGTGGGGACTGGAGCTCCTGTTGTAAACTGACAAGAAACACTGCCTCCCAAACACCTAATTACCTATTTTCATAGTTTATTAATTTTAATAATACAATTTTTTCAAACTTTGACATCTCAGAAGTCAGAATGTGTCTTACAACACTGAATGAGGTGTCATAGTTTAAGTGTTTTTTAAATGATATACAAGGGCTGACAACTAAGTCCACAAACTCAGTCATTCCAAGTGCTACATATGAGGTCTGCCAATTAAGTTTGTGAACTCATCCTATGAAAGGTGCTATATACCTCATTGCTGAATATCACTAAAGTCACCTTCAAAGTACTTCCCTTTGGAAGCTATGCACCAGTGTGATTGCCTAGTCTACCCTTCAAAGCAATTTTGGAACTGTTTTTGTGGAATGGCTATCAGAGCTGTTGTCATTTTACCTGTGATGTCCTGACCTTCATCAAAATGTCTTCCTTTCAATATTTCCTTTATCTCTGGGTACACAAAAAAGTCACTGGGTGTCAGATCAGGTGAGCAGGGAGGATGTGCCAACACAGCTGTCTACTGGCTAAAAATTCCCTCACAGACAACTATACAATTACGTTTGTGAATTTGCCACCTTGCCACCGTGCTCAATGGCCATTCCACAAAGACTTTCAAAATTGCTTTGAAAGGTGGACTAGGCACTGGCATTAGCACATAGCTCCTCAAAGGGAGTACTTCAAAGGTGACTGTAGTGACATTCAGCAATGAGGCACATAGCACTTTTTCTAGTATGAGTTCAGAACTCAACTGGCAGTCCCTGTATATAAAAAAGTTAACTGTGTCATGTATTTGTAGGGGCTGAGACATGATCCTTATCCTCAGAGAACATACGGCCCCATCAGAGAAAACCAAGAACCCAAACCCATCAAGTTGCCATCAAGTGGATTTTGATTCATAGTGACCTATAGGGCAGAGCAAAACTGCCCCACAGGTCATCCAGGGAGCAGCTAGTGAATTCAAACTGCCAAACTCTTGGCTAGCAGCCAAGCACTTAACCACTACACCACCAGAGGCCCGGACCTACTGGAGTGGACCCTCATGTACGTAAGTGATAATGAGGAGAATCACCTAACTGCACCAATAACTCAGTTGCACCTGGTACTTTGTCACCTTGGCCTACGTCTAATTTTTCAAAAAAGCAGCAATCATTGAACATCAAAAACATTTAACACATTGAGATTCTTTCTATAAAGATGAACACAAAGCAGGGGTAATTATTTAAATAATACGCTACTTAAAAAAAAAACATGCTGACTGTAGATTTGAGCTACCAGTCACCTGACTGATCATCAAAAGTGATCAAATGCACCAAGTAACAACTTTCCTATTTACTTCTGCTAAAGAAATAAACCTATGAATATTGAAGGTTATTTTATAGCTAAACGAGCCATTCATTCAGTTCCCCATCCTCTTAGAAACATTTACAAATGAAAAACATTGGTATCTGGGTGCACAAATGATGGCCATTCAAAAAATAAGTCTGTTATCAATTGTGAATATCCATGACCAAATAATCTGAAGATTAAAAAACCAAACCCACTGCCACCAAGTCGTGTCTGACTCACAGCAACACTAGAGGTCAGAGTACAACTGCTCCATGGAGTTTCCAAGGAGCACCTGGTGGATTTGAACTGCCGATCTTTTGGTTAGCAGATGTAGCACTTAACCCATTATGCCACCAGGGTTTCCAGTTTGACTTGTGATTACTATTCACAAGCCAAAGTTGTAAAATCACTTTTGGCTACAGGAATGCTCCGTCATGGGATTTATCATGTGAACTCTTACATTAGTCGACATCCTACAAGAAAATACCTGTTTGGGCATCAAAGGTTCTCGACGTGGAATTGACAATCACATCTGCTGCTTCTTTGGTGATATCTCCAGAGGCCACTTGGAAGGTGATGGAGCCAATTGTCATCTCATGCACTCCTAAATTAGGGCTAGAAATGGTCCCATAGAAAGCTGAAAGGGAAAATGGACTCAATAATCAAATCAACAACAGTAAGAATGATCAATGTCTCATCTTTCTGTGAGTGGGTGCATGAGTGAGTGTGTGAGTGCGTGAGTGAGTGCATGAGTGTGTGCGTGCATGCGTCTGTCCCTTCCATCCGGCCCGTGTCTCTCTGTGTCTCGCTCAGTAACCTATGGTATTAACTCTGTCCTAGACCCTGAATTCTAATACCAGCAAATGATTAGAAAATATAATAAATGTAAAACATGTACTTCTGATGCTGGCCAGAGAGAAGAAAGTCCATTACAGCCTATCTCTCCTGCCGACTACAACTGAAAACTCTGGACAAGCACAAAAAGCCACTTTCTAAGGATTCTGAAAAGTCAACAGTTATAGACAGACTGAGGAGCTGGGTCAAGACATTAAGAAGCAACCTGAGTAGGTATGAGGGCCCTTTGTCGTTGCTATTGTTTTCCTGTTTTCTCTCCCTGTTTTGACCCAAGGGTGGCCCTCATCACAGAACCACACAATGAGGGCGAGCAGCAGAATCTCTTGAGAGTCACTGTCTTTGTAGCCAGAGCACTGGGTAAAGGAGTCCCTGTGAACTGAAGACTGCAGGCGAGAATCTCAATTTTTATTCTTATTTTTTCTCCAGGCCCTGCCCCAAGAGTGGCCCTGGTTGCAGAACTCCAGGGAGTTCTGTGAACTGTGAACTGGACGAGCTTTAAGTTGCAGAACTCCAGGGAGCTAAGATTCCTAAACACATTCTGTATTTCAGGCCAGGAGAATGTATGTGTGTGCATCCTTCATTCTTCATCCCCTTTCTCCCTTCCCCTTCCCCTTTCCTTTTCTCTCCGTCTCTATTTTGCCACAAGAGAACTCTGTCTTTCAGGCCAGAGGACCTGGAAAAATGGGCCCCCACAAAACAGAGTGTGTGGAGAATCCAGGAGAGAAGAGAGCTGGAAAAGGATCCCCTGATTCTATGGATGGACTGGAAGATGTCCCCAGCTCACCCCTGAGCTCCGTATTCATGGGCCAGACCCAGAGCAGCAAAGGAAGAGCTTTAAACTGAACCGACATTTGAACCACTGACACACAGAAGGGGAGACAGAACTGACAGTAGGAACTTAACCAAATGACTGCCTGATTAAACAAGTCTCCCTGCTAAAAAAATCCTCATTCCTCAGAGGATTTTAACAGGATCCAGAGTCTTATCATATTGCCTGTGATATAAAATTGCTCATTTCCTCATCACACAAAGGGCCAGGACAATGTGACCAATTCTCCAGGCACAATAGATGGCAACTCCAAGGTGGTCTGGATGTTGGAATTATTAGGTGAAGACTTTAAAGCATCTGCTCTGCTACGCTCCCTGAAATCAAAGTAATCACACTTAAATGAGTGAAAAAATCAGAGTTCTCTGAACAGAAGTCTATCTGTTCAACTACATACAGAGACAAATGTGTATATGAAAATAGACATTTTGGAACTAAAAGCTACGTATCTGACATAAAAAATTCACTGGATGGGCTCAATAGTGCAGTGGAAAAGTGAGTGAACTTGAAGGATGATCTGTAGAAATTACCCAATCTAAAAGAGAGAGAGAAGATCGTGTGGGGAATAGAGGTAAATCAACAGGGACCTGTAGGACACCATTAAAAGGTTCAACACCTATTTCTAGAGTCCTAGGAAAAGAAGAGAAAGAGATCAGTGCAGGAAAAAATTTTTTCTGAAGAAATAATAATGAAAAAATTCCCAAATTTGATGGAAGACATACATTTTCAGATTCAAGAAGCCTCAGAGAACCCTAAATAAGATAAATTCAAGATTGCAGTAGTCATTTCCACATTATCTAAGAACATTTCACAAAGGGGATGCATTTGATTTGGTATTGTCTTTCTAAAATAGTCTGTTTCTAAAAACATGCCACATCACCCTTAGACAATAGTAGTCTCGTGACTTAAAAACTGTCCTGTGGATAATATAACTTGGCCTGCCTTCTCTTTCTGCTCAGATCACAAGAACACAGCCAGTGTCTTGCATGCTCAAGTGTATGGACTATAAGTTCACCTTGTTTATCATTGATTTACTTTTTAAATAAAAGCCATCACTGCCTTCTTTTAGCTGTTACTGAATAGTTACTTAACAACTAGAAGTAATTTCTCAATTGCAAAGCTTTACCGAACCTTGCTTGCCTTCAGCCTTGGGAATTTTGTCAGTGGTGACATTTCCATTAGCTCTTAGGGCAAATTCATCTGAAAACGCCTAAAATACAAACACAGTTTTGACCACTATGATCCTTAGTAAATTCATGAATTTCATGCTCAAGCTTTAGCTCCAGCATGCAGACATCACACACAGTATGAACTTATTTCGTAGTGTACAATTTTCAAACAGTATTATTTATTTTCATTATTGATTCTTGAAATTATGAAAACAACACATAACTCGACAGCAGTCCCCACTTCCGTGTAGTGGATATGTTCCAAGATTCCCAGTAGATTCTGGAAACCACAGACAGTACCAAACTATATACATACTATGTTTTTTCCTATACATACTATGTTTTTTTCTAGACATACAAAGACTGCCAATTAAGTTTCTGAACTCATTCAAGAAAAACTGCTACATCCCTCACTGCTGAATATCACCATAGTCACCTTCCAAGTACTCCCCTTGTGAAGTTATGCACTGATACCAGCATCTAATCTACCCTTCAAAGCAATTTTGGAGCTCTTTTTTGGGAATGTTGATCAGAGCTGTCATTGTATTACCCTTGATGTCCTGAATGTCATCAAAATATCTTCCTTTCAGCAGTGACAGCACACAATAGAAAGTAGATCAATTTAACTGGACTTCACTATAAACTGAAAACTCTTTTAATCTCAACCCAATACTGCAAGGATAGAGTAGCAGGGGCAGGGTCTGGGGACCATGCTCTTGTGAGATATCAAGGCCAAGTGGCATAGCTAGCCTATTGCTTAGAGAGTCTTCTGCACCCCATATTGGTAAATTGTGTCTGGACTCTTAAAAGCTAGCAAGCTGCCATCTGAGGTACACCAAATGGTCACAACTCGTCCAGAACAGATGATCACGGAGAACAACAAAGACATGAGGAAAAAAAGGCTCAGGAGACAGAGGGCCCCATGTAAATGGGAGACTGTATCAACATGAGACCGGAAGAACCAGATGGCGCACGGCCACCACCAAAGACAGCCATGATAGGGCACACTATGTTGAGTCCCCGGGCAACACAAGAAAGATCACGCGTGTAGTTCTAGAGCTCTACTAAACGACCACAGTGGATGGTCTGATGGCCTGGGGGTTCCCCTGGGAGCATAGCCCCTAGACCTGCTGCTGCCCTTGTCCAGAAAACACTACTAAAGTCAATTCTTTGGACAAAAATGAACTGGACTCAGGGACACAATGGGACCATATGGTGTGTGTACTTTATACCACCCCACTGCTGTCAAGTCGGGTCCAACTCATAGTGACCCTAGGGGTCGGAGTAGAACTGCCCTATGGAGTTTGCAAGGAGCACCTGGTGGATTTGAATTGCTGACTTTTTGGATAGCAGATGTGGCACTTAACCCACTATGCCACCTGGGTTTCCATTGTGTACTTTATGGTTCTGTGTATTTACAGGATGCTTTCCTACTGTTTTCTTTCTAGATAGGAGAGGATAGGGTGGAGAGGAGGGGACAGAAGGTTGTTGGGAGGATATGACAAGTACAGAATGAAAAGGAGGAGTGTGCTGTCACTGGACAAGGAGAGCAGAAGGAGCTGCAGATAGGCGGGCATGCAAAAGTGATTTGGACTATATACTTTCACTTAATCCCAAGTGGAAAAAAAAGTCTTTCTTTAAATATTTCCTTTATCTTTGGGTAAAGAAAGAAGCCACTGGGGGCCAGACTAGTTGAATAGTGAGGGTGTTCCAGTACAGTCATTTGTTTACTGGCTAAATACTTCCTCACAGACAGCTATACAATTAAGTTTGTGAACTTGTCATATTGTCACAGTGCAAAATGGCCATTCCAAACTTCTTTGAAGGGTGGACTAGGTGCTGACACCTGTGCATAGCTTCCCCAAAGGAGTCCCATCACCTCAGCGCTCCAAGTCCAGGGGAACAATGATGACAAGGACCAACAGACAAGGACTTCCCTGGAACGGATGCTCTGAATTTAGACTTTTAGCCTACTTTCCGGTGAGAAAATAAACTTCTCTTTGTTAAAGCCATCTATTTGTGGTGTTTCTGTTAGAGAAATACCAGATGACCAAGACAAGCTCAAAGAAAAGTATATGGCAAGTCTGTTAAACCTGTTCATTTCATCAGCTGTCCTGTAGAGCATAACCAACTGTGCTTTCTTTACAGATAACACGGACAACTGATACCTAATATTGATAAGTTGGAATCTGATCATAACCTTTGAACAAAACATTCAAGCCTCGATGAAAACATCCATCAAACTGTGGTTTTTGTTATTATGCTAAGAAACTTGTCTAATAAGTCTCAATAAGAAAAAGGGGGTGCAAAAAGCCTAATAGCAATGTGGGGGACAGGGAGGAAGTTCACCAGGCGTGCGTCCCAGATGCTCTCTGTGCCCTGAGCACTTCCTTCCAAAGGGGGCTGAGGAAGGCTGGGGGTAATATTCCCTGGCAGTCACACTGTGGTCCAGCCCGTTACTAAAATACAGACAAACGTTTCTCTTGCCTGGTATAACAGGTGCTGCCCTGTACCTCACCTGTGCACACCTCCCAGAACTTCCTGAAAGCTGCCTTCTTAAAGACGCATCACCTGACACCATTAGGGCTTCCAGGCCCTGCTGTTCTGATTGGTCAATGTTGACCCAGCTGTTACGCACATTTTTGAATACATATCACCCCCTTAGCAAATCTAGAAGACCTGTCCCTATGTAACGCCCAGACCTTCCCCAGGTCCATGCACCACTTTTTTTCCCCCTAATTGAGCTTTTGGTGAAAGTTTACAACTCAAGTTGATTTCTCATTCAACAATTCACAGTGACGTTGTTTTGTTACATTGGTTGTAATCCCCACAGTGTGACAGCAAGTTCTCCCTTTCTTCCCCAGGCTCCCAGGTCCATTCATTCAGTCCCGGTCCTTTGTCGCCATGTTGGGTTGAAACAGGAGGCACATTCCTCACACGCGTTGTTTGGTTTTATACGTCTGTCTAACGTTTGCCTGAAAAGCGGGCTTGGAGGGTGGCTTCAATTCTGAGTCAGCAGAGCCTGAGGCCACCTTCCCCTTCCTGTGACCCCTCCTGACTTGCGCTGAATGCTGACGGTCCCGCAGACTCAGACCCGCGCTCACCAGTGCTCGCCCGCACTAACAAGGCTCCTGTCTTCTGCCTGCCCCGGCTCCAACTTGCTACCTGTAAATCTGACAAGAAATTAACTTACCTTTGCACAGTCAGACAGCTAGAAAGTCACTGAAGAAGCCCAGCAAGACGTGCAAATGTAAGGCAGTAGTATGACTTCGCATCTACTGGTGATCTGATCTGAATATACTTATATTTCCCAGAAATAATCAGCTCATCTTTTAGTAAATGATGTGAAGCAGCTCAATTATCAAACTGAGTGCCTGCTTCCAGCAAGGGATGGAGGCATGGAATTCTCTCCCTGGATCCCAAACCCAAACCCACTGCCGGGGTTCGTTTCTGAGTCATAGTGACCTGATAGGGCAGCATAGAATTGCCCCACACAGTTTCCAAGGAGTGCGAGGCAGATTTGAAACGCAAACCTTCTGGTTAGCAGCCGTAGCACTTAACCACTACGCCACCAGGCTTTCCTCTCCTTGGACATGCCCACATAATCTGTTCTCATCTTTTGTCCCAGATGAGAGAACACGGGGCCAGTCGGAAGTCATAACCCCTTGGTGAACTCTGTGAATGGGGACACTTACCCTCACATCCTGCACATTTCCTCTCACCAGCTGGACCCGTAGGCCTTCAGAGGTCATCAGAGTGTCGTTGCCTTGCTGACCTGTCCTCGCTCTGGGCTGCCCTGCTGTTGGTACCTTGGGCTGCAAAGCATTATCATGCTCTGTGTCTTTAAACACAATCTTCACAATTTGAGCAAAAGCCTCAACGGTCTTCTCAGAGACATCCACAAGGCAAATCTTTTTCAAGGTGTGTCCATCCCTGTTATACTGGAAGCTCTCCCTGATGGTCAAAACAGTGATCGCCACACACAGGCCTAAGGGAAAGCCAAACTTCCGGAACTAATAGCTGGGATGGCTATAGACTGGTACTTGTGCTTTTCAGCCAAAGACAGACTCTCTTCTACTGCTTTCTTTAGTAGATACGGAAACCTTGGTGTATCATCTGGGTCCCACTGGGACCCAGCTGCATGGATCACATGGCGATATGGGAGATTTCTTGCTTTCGAGATGACGGCACAGCCGGGTAGGATCTTGCCCTTCCTCTTCACTATCTGGTCACAGTCGGATTGCAGCTCAGGGCCAGCGGCTTTTGAAAGAGCAGCTGCTAGGCCACTGCTATGCTCAAGACACTCATTTGATGCATTTACCACCACATCAACAGGAAACCCAGTCAAGTCACCCTGCTGGACCACCAGGGAGACTCCAGGGTCCAAGGTGACCTGAGCGCAGGGCTGCTTCCCACCGGGGTCGCCACCCCTCTTGTCTTCATCTTGCAGTAGCTCAATACAGCAACCAAAGTTCTGTTTGGCCTGTCTTACATAGAATTATTGTTTATCCTGGGAGAAGTGGCTGGCCCCCGGCTTGTGAATGCTGACGCTTCTAATACAGACGGAATCCAGGATTTGCTTGATGATGTTTATCACTTCCAAGGTTTCAGCTTTCGGGCCAGTTAATAAAATGCCCTTCTGCTCATTCTTAGGATTGAAAGTTACCTTCACATTTCTGTTCTTCATCTTTAACCAAAATGACTTATCTGTTCTTATATACTCACCAACTAAGCAAGGTTTCAGTTCAATCAGTCTCTCTATTTTTGTGCGTTTCTCTACAAAGTTAAAAAGCAAGTCATGGGTGTCATTTACACTCCTCACATAGCCTGCAATGATGACCTTGGCTGGAGATTCTGAAGTTAACTGCTCAATGAGAATAGTCTTTGAGGTAGAATTATGCTTCTTCTGCATATTGGAAATGTACCGATTCCATCTCTTGTCTTCCAGAACATCTCTGTCCTCCACTTCAATGTATTTGTAATTTAAGGAACTGACCATGTGCTCTTCAGCTCTTAAGAGAACTTCAGGAGAACAGCTGGTTAGGAGTACTGCTCTCCCATCTAGAGCAAAAACAGCAAGGATTTTCTTTGCTATAAAAAGAGACTCGGAATATTCTTTACAGTCCACCAGCTGCAGAAACCGGAGGATCTCAGGGAGAACCTGAAGGCTTTTCTCTGCCATGGTGTGCACCTTTTCCTGAATTTCACACTTCACCTTATAGACTTCAACGTGAAGCCCTTTAAGGCGCATGTGTTCAGTGGCTGCGTTGTACCAAATCTCTAGCTCTGGGCATTGCTTACATAGATCCTCTAGGAATCCACTGTGGTATAAAAGAAAGTATCTTCCTGAAGAAACAGGCACTTTTTCCTTCAGGCTTTGCTCTTCTCTTCTAATTTTCTGGGTGGTGCTTTCTATTAAGGTCTTGATTTGTGGCTCAAGGCTTTGTACGTCCTCTGATTTCCCTACAAAGGTTACTGTCTCCTTAAGTATATCAAACTCAATCAAAATGTTCTCACCTTCTAAATCACTTTTTATGTTATCCCACACTTTTGGGTCCACATGAAATGCATCTTGATATTTAGTTATGATGACAGAGAATGCTGTGGCAGCATCTTTGTCCCAGGTGTTGACTTTCTGCCTTCCTTGATGGACCAGCGTGGCTGCAGGCCTGATGGTAACAACACAGTCGAGTTGGGGCCACATTAGCTCACAGTGACACTGTCCCATCTCCCAGTTTATCTCCTCAATCAGGTGATTTTTCTTCTGTAAGAACTTCCATATGGGAAGAGCCAGTGGCACTTCCAGTGGTGCTGGGAGCTTGATCAGAGGCTTCTCCTTGCCGTACAGGGCTGTGCCCAGAGAAGAACAGTACGGGAACACGGACAGCGGCATATTATTGAAGGTCAGTTTCTTGGTCATGATAGTGTCTAATACTTAAAAGGAAAGAAATAAAAATGAATTAATCTCAAGCTGATTATATTTCAAATCAACAAAAATTTTCCTGTTTTAGAGGGGAAAAGATCCTATGTCTGTAAAATTTTGATTTGACAGCAATATTAAAAAATGGCACCACTCTCAAAGCATTTCAACATCAATTAACATGTATTAACAGTGCACAGGTATCCCTCAGTTAACAAAAATTACCTTCAAGCCTAGAGCATTCTATAGTGAAACTCCATTAAGTGAATTGTATTTCCTGTTTTTCTGGTATTACTTTTATATCACCACCATATTAAGAAATAGATACGAGTTTGGCCACAATCACGGGGATAATGTTTTCCCCAGAGTAAAGACTATTGTGAAGCTTAAAGCAAAGCTTATTTAATTATCATACTATTTCTTCCTTCTTGTACAGTCCCACAATTCTAGGCTTCATAGAAAAACAAAAACAACAAGAAAAAAGCAAATTAATCCCGTTGAGTTGATTCGTATTCATGGCAACCCTATGGGACAGAGTAGAACTGCCCCATAGAGTTTCTAAGGAGTGCCTGATGGATATGAACTGTGACCTTTTGGTTGCAGCAGTAGTACTTAACCACTACCCCACCAGGGCTTCATGGATGACTTAAATTCCATCGATACTACTCAGGGAAACAGGATGAGAGTAGTTACTATAGCTAACCATGTGGCAGACACTACTTTAAGTACTTTACACATACTTAATCCACACAAAAAACTTTGAGGTACAGACACCATTGTCATCATCTGTAATTTACAAATGAGGCAACTGGGACTTTAGAAGGTTAAAAAGCAGGAACCAGTTTAATAGACCATCAAAATCTGAGGTAAGATTCAAACCGGTGTCTGTCTAACTTCAGAGCTCATGGCTGTATCCCTGTAAAAGTGGGTCCAAACAAACACGGTTGTCCAGTGGACTAAGAGTCCAGCCCCAGAGGTTTTGGTTCACTAAGTCCAGAGCTGGGGGCCATGAATCTTTTCTCCTGCTACTGTCTCCCTCCGGCACTTTTACTAAGACAATCCTGCCGCTGGGATGTGTGTGTGTGTTAGTGTGTACGTGCGTTTGAACGTGAAGTGTAAGAGTCTTCTCATCCTACAAACAACTCCTCATTCTGTTTCAGTTTTTTGCAGGTACAGGTCCAAGAAGGAAGGGTTAACCACAACAAACTCCAGGGATGACATGGATTAAAACAGAACTCTTCTTGGAAAGCTGTTCAGAGTAATTTCACCTGTATGTGACTGGTCCCTAGAGCTGGAGCCAAGCACGATGAAATGAACACGGGCTTTAGGGGCCCAAACACACAGCTTCAACACCCCACTGTGGTGATAAGAGACTCTCCCTGAAGTTTGGGTGGGCAGTACCAGTGGCCACTAACACATAGTGAGCACTCACCATGTGTCTTGGCACCATTCAAGTATTCTTTGATTTTCTTTTCACAACAGTCCTCTGAGATATGTGGCAACACAAGCCTCATTTTACAGATGACAAAACAGAGGCTTTGATGGATTAAAGGAACGTACCCAACATTATGAGTCTAGTAAGGAACAAATTTGGGATTTGAACTCAGTTCTGTCTGACCTGAGAGCCATCAAATATGCTACCTTAATGTGCCTAAAATTCCCATCCTGCTTCCCTGTCCGTAAAGAAAGAGTAACTTTATCTAACCGTACTGACTATGAGGGTCCAGTGAGATGTGGTGGCAGAAAACACAGTAAAAGATTTCTTATACTGTAGATGTTCAGAGTTCTTGTTCTTAAAAAGTAAGTCCAACTTTGTGACGTTGAACCAAATAATTTCAAAGTAAATCTGTTCTTCTCAAGTCCAAAACCCAGCTCCATCAAGTCAAATCCAACTCATAGCAACCCTATAGGACAGAGTAGAACAGCTCCATAGAGCTTCCAACGAGCACCTGGTGGATCTGAACTACTGATCTTTTGGTTCACAGATGTGGCATTTAACCACTGTGCCACTAGGATTTCCAAATATAGCCTCCAAGCCCAACACCTTTTGAGTGGATTCTGACTTATAGCAACCCTGTAGGACAGAGTGGAACTCCTCCATAAGGTTTCCATGGGGTAGCTGGTGGATTTGAACTGCCAACTTTTGGTTAGCAGCCAAAGGCTTAATGACTGCATCACCAGTGCCCCTGCATAATATATCATATTGCTAAATAAGTTGCTTTAAATCAAGTACCCTGCAGAAGTTGTCTCGCTATTGGTGGCCCACCTAAGTGGCAAAATATCCTACAAGAAAAAGTGATGCTTTAGGTGAAGTGGAAACTGAGGAAAGTGGAGAAATTAAGAGCATAGACTACGAAGCCAGACCACCTGGCTCTCTTACTTACTAGCTGTGTAACCGTAGGCAAGTGATCCAACCTTTCTGTGCCTCATTTGCTGGATGGGAATGCTAACAGTCTCAATACTCATAAAGCACTACCTTTGTACGTGTTTGTATCATGCTGAAAAGTGATGTGAATGTTAACACATAAGTAGGAGAAATGAGAGGGGAGAAAAAGAAAAATCAGCGAATCTCAGATGGTGGAGTCAAGAATGTGAGTGGTCAACACAGATGATGCAAAGAAGTCAAGGACAGGCAACTCTTTGAAGGACCTCGTACTGTTCATGCTTGTAACTCTAGCATGAGATAGACCTTAAATAGCAGTTATTTATTAGTTAGCTCCATGTAATGCAGACATTCTGAAGGACAAACTCAGTATCCCCAGGCTTTAAGACTTTTGAAAGCACTGAAATTGTCAACTCCCAGACTAAACTAGGAGGTTAACTTCTAGAGCAGACGAATTTACATAACTTTTCCCTGGACTCAAGACCAGACTCAGGGAGATGCCAAGAAGATGTAAAAGAAATTCTTCTTCTGTACCTTTGTCCAGAGAATAATGGATCCTTCATTGCATCTTGATCCAAACCATATCTTGACCCCAGTTTTTCTAACTCATGGAAGTGTGGTGGCTAAAGGGATGTTCTTCTAAGTATCCACAGGAAACAATTTGTCTTAAGTGATAAGTAATCTTGTCTTACATCCGCTGGTTAATCTCTGGCACAGTGTTGCCTCCTTCACAAACGAGTCTGGTTCCCTAATTCCTACTTCCCAGCCTCCACCTCTGTGCATTAGCTGACTTCCCACATGTCTCAGACAGTTGGCTATCTACAACTACAAAGCCCTCATTAATATTTCCCCAAAATTCAGCTGGACATGGTTTTCACAAGATTACTCTTAACAACAACCACACAGTATTAATACAGCATTTTGAAAATTTCTGAAAATGACTCAGACTTCTCAGTCCATCACAGGTAGAGAAGCTCATGAAGGCATCTATAACTTCCCAAAAGTCAGAATTACTGGACTTATTAAGCATCATATCCAAGATGTGTTGAATTGTTAATTAGATTTCCAGTGAAATATGCGAATAAACAAATACAATGCATCACAATTCAATGAACAACTGCTAATTATGCCAACTCTGACTTACTAAATCAGGCTTCCATGTATTACATTTTCTGTCAGAAAATTCAATAAGAACTGAACTCAATTTAGGAAAGTACTCAACCCTGTCAACTGTTCCCCCTCCAGATTTTCAAAGTAAAGTTTTAAATAATTCTCATCCACACCAGGTGGTAAATTTTCAAGCATGGCGATTTTTGTCATTTCCAGAAGTCTTGGAGAAACCTGAAGCTGCTTAGCTAAGTGATATTTGTCACAATCATCAATAAATTTCTTCGTATCTACAAGCAAAAATAATAGAAAATTAGGACAGTGTTTTTGCATTACATAGAAGAAAGTATCTGAATATGAACTAAGATAAACAAGGACAAGCTAAGTACTCCATTTTTAGCTTTAAGATTTGAATTCCTACATGACAATTTACATGTGTAAGCCTCCTGATATCTCAATAGTGATGCATTAATTAAATGAATATCTTACCTGGATTACTCCCACTGAGCTCATATCCTTGTCAGCAGTCACAGACCTCCTCATTCCATCTGGACACTGCCACCTGAGTGCTCTCTATACAGTACAAATCTTATCATTTCATTCCTTTCTCAAGTCCTTTCCTGGTTTCCCATGAACTTACACTCCAGAGCCAGGCTGAAAACGCCATCTGCCATTTGGTGCCACAGGAATTTGGGGGGGGGGGGTTGTTATTTTTTAATTTTTTTGGTTCCTTTTTTTTTATTTAATATGACTGAGTGAAAATGTACATTCCCGTATAAATTTACATGCCCACCTATATGAAGTTTTCACTGTTCTCCCTGTCTGGTGACAGCACACTATTCCTCTCTGCTCCATACATGCCTCATCCTCCAGCAGTCTCCTTTTCCCTCCTCTCCCCTCATTCTCCTTCCTCCAGCCAGAGGTCAGCAGGATGTTATCCTATAGATGTATAGAACCATAAAGTGCATACAATATATGGTCAGAGTATACAATATAAGGACAGAGTAGCTGCATCACCAAGTCCAGTCCATTCCTATCTGAAGAGTGGACCTTTGTTATAATTTATGGGAAAGGGCAGCATCAGGGCTGCGGGCCATGCTCTCAGGGGAACCCCAAAACCACTGGACCATCAATTGAGGTCTTTTAGTGGAGATCTCAGGATGCACCCCTTTTTATTCTTGTGTTGCCAGTGAGACTCAACTTAGTGAGCTCCATCGCGGCTATCACTGGTGGTGGCCACGCACCATCCGGTTCTTTCGGTCCCAAGTCGATGTAGGCACCCACTCATGTGGGTCTCTCTATCTTCTGGGTTGTCTTTACCCCATGTCATTTTGGTCCTCGGTGAGCATCCGTTCCTGCTGAGTTGGGACCATTTGCTGCGTCCTCGGATGGCAGCTTGGTAGCTTTTTAAGACCCCAAACGCCACTACCAATGGGGGGTACAGAAAGCCCTCTAGCAAAACGCTAGTTGTGCCAATTGGCCTCGATTTCACCTAACAGCATGGTCCCCTGCCCCCTGCCCCAGCTACTCTGTCCTTGCAATATCGGGTTAAGATGGAAGGAGTATTCAAGTTATGCTGAAGTCCACTTAATATTGTTCTTGTTTCTAATGTGTGCTATCACCGATTTCACCCAACCAGATTTCTAGCAATTATCTAATCTAAACCCTCCCCCCTCACTCTCCCTCCCTTCCCTCCCTTGCAGCTGTCAAAGAATCTTTTCTTCTATACACAAGTCTGTTTTTGAGATCTTATCGTAGAGGTCTCATACAATATTTGTTCTTTTGTTGCTGACTACTTTCACTCATCGTAATGTCTTCCAGTTGAAACCAGGTTGAGATGTTTCCTGGAATCACTGTTATTCTTTATCACTGTATAGTGCTCCACTGAGTATATATACCACAGTTTACCTATCCATTCTTCTGTTGTTGGGCATCTGGGTTGATTCCATCTTTTTGCTATTGTGGACTGTGCTGCAATAAACATTCTTGTGCATGTGTCCGTTGGTGTGAAAGGCCTTGATTCTGTACGATACATTCCAAGTAGTGGAATGACTAGGTCAAATGGTATATCAATATCCATTTTTTTAAGGAAGCGCCAGGTTGCTTTCCAAAGAGGCTGGACCATTTTGCAACCTCACTAACAGTATAGGAGGGTTCCACTTTCTCCACAGCCTCTCCAGAATTTGTTGTTTTGTGTCTTTTGGATCATGGCCAATCTTGTTGGGATGAGATGGTGTCTCACTGTAGTCTTGATTTGAATTTCTTTAATAACTAAAAATCGTGAACATGTTTGCATGTGTTTTTTGGCTGCCTGGATCTCCTCTTTAGTGAAATGTCTGTCCATCTCCTTTGCCCATCACTTAATTGGATGATTTATCTTCTTCCGATTGATATTTTGTAGTATCTTATAGATTATGGAGATCAGGCATTGGTCTGACATAGAGTTGCCAAATATTTTTTCCCATTCTGTAGGTGTTCTTTTAATTCTATTAATAAAGTCTTTGGATGAGCAAAAGTGTTTGATCTTAATAGTTCCCATTTATCTATTTTCTCTTCTGATGATTGTGGTTTGTTTGACAGATTTTGGAGTCTGTCATAGGAATTTTTAAGAATCATCTTTGGATATTCTCTGCCATTTCACTTATTTCCCATGCTGTCATGAAAATCTGTTACGGTTTTTTAAAACTCCTGACTCTCTTTCGCCTTTGGAGACACAGCTTCCTGTGCCTGGAATGCCCTTCTCCAGTGTTTTATCCTATTCTTGTTCATCCTTTGGGACTCAGCCTAAGTATCTCTTTCAAATTAATAACTAATGGTAGACCCACAATATGAGCACTGTCAATTAAGTTTGTGAACTCTTTCTAGAAAAAGTGTTGCATACTTGATTACTGAATATCACTATGGTCACCTTTGGAGTACCCCCCTTGGGAAGCTATGCACCAACGCCAGCACCTAGTCCACCCTTCAAAGGAATTTTGGAACTCTTTTTCTGGAATGGCCATCACAGCTATCGTTGTATTACTCTTTGTGTCCTGAATGTCATCCAAATGTCTTCCTTTCAAAATTTTCTTTATCTTTGGGTCAAGAAAAAAGTCACTGAGGGCCAGATGAGGTGAATAGGGAGGATGTTCCAATATAGTTTTTTGTTTACTGGCTAAAAACTCCTTCAGAAACAACTATACAATTAAGTTTGTGAACTTGCCACCTTGCTAGTGTGTGCAACGGCCATTCCAAAAAGTGTTCCAAAATTGTTTTGAGGTGTGGACTAAGCACTAGTGGCAGTGCATAGCCTCCCAAGGGGAGTCCTGCGAAGGTGACAGTAGTGATACTCAGCAACGAGGTATGCAGCACTTAGAACAGTTATGTCCACGAACTGACATATGGTTGCTGAAAGGAAAGAATGAGTTAGCACATGTAATGAACTCAGCATAGCACCTGTCTTACAGGAAGCATTAGATGAGTATTTGCTATAATTATTACCTTCTACCTTCCAGTGGTCCACGTGGGTAACACTGATCAATATTACTTTTCCCAGCAAGATAACATAGATGAAAATAGTGATTCCACAACTTGGAATTTCTTTAAAAACCTCGGTTGTGGTAATATGCAATATGTATGCCAGGCAGTGTGCTAGGTTCTGGAGTAGAAAGACTAGTATGACAAGTGCTTGCCTGCAGGAAGTTCACCATCCGTTAGTGAGGATATCTTGAAAGCAAACAAATTGCTTCTTGTGGGATCAAATGTGGTGGGAAAACGGATACTAGCAGTGAGAGAATTATTCCCAGAATAAGTGGTCTCTACCCTGGTGGTAGAGCAGTTAAGCAGTTAAGTGCTATGTCTGCTAACCAAAAGGTTGATAGTTCAAATCTGCCAGGTGCTCCTTGAAAACTATGGAGCAGTTCTACTCTGTCCTATAGGGTCACTATGAGCTTGATGGCAGTGGATTTGATTTATGTTGTTCCTAGTTGTAAATGGTGAAGAGCTGTTTACCTCATACATACAGGGAGCAGACATTTCAGGGAGAGGGAACAGAAAAGGCATGAAACAGCATAGTGCATTTTGGACCTGATCAATTGGCACTGCTGTGCTACAAACTTCATAGGAGAGAACGGGCAGGGCAAGGACCCAAGTCACCTTATTTAGAACCCTCTTCCTCCCATTTCTGTCATCTTATCTTATACCTTCACTTCATTTGCACATGGGTTTTCCTCCCTGTCCCCAGGCTGTAGATCAATCCCTGGCACCTAACCGATGATCAAGAGTTTTGACCAATTAGCAAAAGCAAGTCCTACTTTTCACCTCTGTAAGAAGTAATCCAAAATTTGAAATAATAGTAGTTTCTTTTATTGAGTCCTGACCATGTCTAGGGACCGTATTAAGAACTTTCGAACTTCTCATTTAATCCTCACAGCAACTGTGATATCATCCCCACTGCACAGAAGAATAAACTGGGAAGCAGATGATAACTTGGCCAACCTCATAACTAGTTAAATAGCAGAGCTGGAACTTTGACTCCAAGGCCTGTGCTCTTCATTAAGCCCTCTGGTGTCATGGACATAGAAGACAGAACTGGAAAATTTCTTTGTTGTGGGTGCAAGTGGCACTTACCAGGCTCAGAGATTGTTCACAGACTCCCTTCAATGACCTAAAAGAATATTCGTTTTCTTCATCACAAGCACTTACTCATGTGAATGCCCATGAAATATATATATTTCCATATACATGTCAAAGAGAATAAATGATCAAGCTGTAGAACTAGGCTCCCTGGGTTCAAATCCCAATGTTTCTATTTATTAGCATCTCTGAGCCTCTATTTCCTCAACCGTGAAGTGGGGATAACAATAATGCTATAAGGTTGTTGAAAGGAAAAAATGAGTTAATACATGTAATGAACTCAGCATAGTACCTGTCTTACAGGAAGCACTAGGTGAATATTTGCTATAATTATTACCTTCTACCTTCCAGTGGTCCACATGGGTAACACTGATCAATATTACTTTTTCCAGCAAGATAACACAGATGAAAATACTGATTCCACAACTTGGAATTTCTTTAAAAACCATAGGCTTTATATTTCCTTTTGGAAATATAATACGCAAATATACCTGCACACACTTTCAAGAATTTATAAAATAAAGTTCCATCATATAGTAAGTATGCCAGAATTTGATTTCAAAAACAAATTTCCATCTCTTTCAAAACAACAAAAACATTTATATTAACTTGAGGTCCTCTTGTGAGCTACTAGAGTCAAACTTTCAGACAAGTTTCTTCAGCTGGGTATCCCAAATTCCACCCCACTTGCTGTTGAGTCAATGCTGACTCACAGTGACCCTAGAGGACAGAATAGAACTGCTTCATACAGTTTCCAAGAGTAAAATCTTTACAGAAGCAGAATGCCTTGTCTTTCTCCAACAGAGTGGCTGGTGGATTTGAACTGCTGACCTTTCTGTTACTAACTGAGCACTTAACCACTGCACCAACAGGCCTCCTTCTCAAATCCCAAGAAAGATAGGCCAGTGAAGTGTCACTTGCTCTTACATATATGTTTCCAAAACATAACCACAGCAATATTACAATCTCGTATTATTTCCACTTCAAAGTCACTCTGGGCTGACAAGCCACTTATGTGTTCCACTAGCAACATCAATGTCAGTCACATTTTCATTGAGATTTTCAAATGCAACCAAAGATGAAATATTCTGACATTCTTCTGAGGTTCTTTCCATTTTTTCAGCTCGTTTTACGTCCTGTTCTTCTGACACATGTGAATCTAAGAAGGCAAAGGGGTACCAGATGTTATGTTATTATCTACCATGGTCTTCACAAAATGAACTATCATAAGACACCACTCTGTCTTTCCCAGTGTCTTCACTAGCTCAGATGAAAGCAGGTCTTGGAAGTCTTTCTGATTTATTTAATTAAAAATATAGCACTTTAATATTTATTATTAAGTTTGATTTTATTACACACTTTAATATACTCTGCCTTGCCTTGCCTGACAGAACTGCCTTAACCTGATATATCTAATGTAGCACTGTACTATATTTACTGAACTGAGTTTCTAAAAATCTGGGATTGTCTTAATTCATTTTTATATTGCTAGGACATGGTATATAGTCAAATGTAGCATCAGGCACCCCAGTGACCAGCACTGGAAAAGCCCAGGTCCAAGGGAGACAGAAAAGATGATGGAAAACTCACTCACACAAGAAACACATCACACAAGTTAAAGTTGAGGCCAGGTGGGACCAAGGTCTCTGACGGAGAACAACGGCCACCGTTCCTCAATAGGGAACTTTATTTATATGGCTACAATCAGCAGGAGGTTGGCAGGGCAGTCTATTTTGCCAAAGATGGTTACAATGGTATTGAGGCATCTCATGATTGGCTGACCCATACGCAGAAGTATCATCAAGGCACACGGTACAACAGAAAGACAAAGGTCAGGCATTCTCCTCTGTCATACCTGAGAAAGGCCTAAACCCGTGTGAAGAAGTATCGGTAAGGTGTAAGATAAGAAGAAAGAGAAAGAGACAAAGGTCAGGCTTTCTCGGAGGCTCTGCCATACCTGAGAAAAGCCTAAACCTGCATCAATAAGGCAATAGGTGGGACAGGACATTCCTAGCAGCTCGCAGCAGTTGAAGCCCAATAAAGGTTGCTCAATTGGAGATTTATTGCTTGGTCAACTGAACGAAAGCAAGAATATCTGGTGATGGATGTTTCTTACACATTACACTTCCAAAAAGCACTAAGTTCCCATCACTTAAAAAAATAAATAAATAAAGATAGTTGCAGTGACCGACTAAGGAATACACATGAAAGAGAAATGCCCTAACAATCTGCATGTATACATCAAATTCACTGAATGACAACCACTTCACCTTGTTTTCCATTAGTCTACGTGTGGCCACTGAAGCACGATGCTTATACTTGGCCTCCACACATTCTATTCAATTCGTCTTATTATTATGTTCCAGACATGGATGTCTGCAGAGGTGTGAACACAAATGCTACTAGATAAAGCTGTCTGTCAGTGATACAATAATAGCCAAATGCCTGCAAGTAAGACCAGTTAATATCACTATTATTCAAGTTATGCACCAACCATTAAGGGCAAAGATGAAGAAACTGAAGATTTTTACCAGTTTCTTCACTGAAATTGATCAATCATGTAATCAAGATGTGTTATGATTACCGGTGATTGGAATACGAAAGTTGGAAACAAAGAAGAAAGCTCAGCAGCTGGAAAACACAGCCTTGATGATAGAAAAGATGCTGGATATTGCATGATAGAATTTTGTGTGATCAATGACTTGCTCATTGCAAATTCTTTTTTTCAACAACATAAACAGCAACTATACATGTGGACTTGGCCTGATGGAATACACAGGAATCAAATTGATTACATATGTGGAAAGCCAGGATGGAAAAGTGCAATATCATCAGTTAGAACAAAGCTAGGGGTTTCCTGCACAACAGATCATCAACTGCTCATATGCAAGTTCAAGCTGAAGCAGAAGAAAAATTTACAAGTCCAAGGGGACCAAAGTACAACCTCAAGTATATCCAACCTGAACTTAGAGACTATCTCAAGAATAGATATGATGTATTAAACAGTAATGACTGAAGGCCAGATGAGTTGTGGAATGACATCAAGGACATCAAACAACAAGAAAGAAAGTGGTCAGGGACAGATAAAAAAGAAAGATCAACAATGGATGTCAGAAACTTGCTCTTGAACATGCAGCAGCTAAAGCTAATGGAAGAAATGATGAACAAAAGATTTCAAAGGATAGTTCAAGAAGACGAAGTAATGTGTTATAATGAAATGTGTGAATATCTGGAGTTAGAAAACTAAAAGGAAAGAACATGCTTGGCATTTCTCAAACTGACAGAAATGATGAAAAAATTCAAGTCTTAAATTGCAGTTCTGAAGAATTCTGCTGGAGAAATTATTAAAAGACTAAGAAAACATCCAAATAAGATGAGAGGAGTATTCAGAGTCACCATATCAAAAAGATGTTCAACCACTTCACGAGGCAGCATAAGATCAATAACTGATGGTACTGAAAGAAGAAGTCAAAGCTACATTGAAGGCATTGGCAAAAAGTAAGACTAAAGGAACTGACAATATACCAATTAAGATGTTTCAATAAATGGATAAAGCACTGCAGATGCTATGCCAAGAAATTAAGAAGGCAGCTATCTAACCAACCCACTGGAAGAGATCCATAGTTATGCCTATTCCAAAGAAAGGTGATCCAATTGTGGACATCATCAAACAATACCAGTATTATCACCTGTGGTGGTCAGGATTATGTCAACTTGGCTACTCCATATTTGGCTGCCGTATTAAGTGGCAGGGTGGGGTTAGTGGTGGCTTCCCACCCTTCAGCTTTCATCTCTCGACCTTCCATGACTACTGCTGGTCTGCTCATGTAGCCAGGAGTTCCTGCTGTCTTCCTCCAGTGTCTGGTTCCTGGACTTGAACTAGCAGCTGTTGGATTCATCAATCCTTACAGTTGGCTCTTGAGAGTCCTGCTTCCTGACCTGCTGATCCTTCGTTCAACAGCCTCTGCCATTCCGTCTTGCCACCAGTTTGCGATCCACCGACCTACACAACCAGTGATCTAGAACTCTGGTCTCTGACCTGTTGACTTTGGGTTCCTCAGCTTCCGTAGCCATGTGAGGCTTGTGCCAGAACTTGGGACATTCAGCTTCTGTGATTGCATGAGCTGTTCCCTATATCTATATCTGTCTATCTATCTATATTATACATCTTTCCTTGTACCTACACATGTACTGGTTTTGCTTCCCTAGAAAACCCAGCCTAAGACAATTTGGTACCAGAAGTGGGGTTTTCTTTTAAAGCACAAGTAGAAACTTTGAGGTCTCTTACACAACATGAGAGCTGAGGGGCGGGAAGCTCCATTGCAGCTGCTGTTCCACATGTAGTTTCTTTGCTTGAGCAAATTAATACATCTCCTGGTACTTGGTATGCAGCTATTGATCTAATGCTTTCTTCTCCATACCTGTTTCCAAAGGCCACCAGATTTGCATTCAGCTGGCAAGGCCAGCAACACACTTTCACTTGCCTGCCTCAAGGCTACTTTAACTCTCCAACCCTATGTCATAATTTAGTCTGCAGGGACCTTGATTGCTTCTCTCTTCCACAATGACACTGGTCCATTATATAGATGACATTATACTGATTGGACCTAGTAAGGAAGAAATATCAGTGACTCTGGACTTATTAGTTAAACATTTGCGTGCTAGAGGGTGGGAAATTAATCCCACAAAAATTCAGGCACCTTCCAACTCAGTGAAATTCCTAGAGGTCCAGTGATGTGGAGCATGTCGCAATATTCCTCCTAAAGTGAAGGATAAGTTATTGCACCTGGCTGCTCCGACAACTAAAAAAGAGGCACAGTGCCTAGTGGGTCTCTTTGGATTTTGGAGGCAACATATTCCTCATTTGGGTGTGCTACTTCGGCCTATTTATCACGTGACTTGAAAGGCTGCTACTTTTGAGTGGAGCCTAGAACAGGAGAAGGCTCTACAACAGGTTCAGGCTGCTGTGAAGGCTGCTTTGCCAGTTTGGCCATATGATCCAGCTGATCAAATGGTGTTTGAGGTGTCAGTGGCAGATAGAGATGCTGTTTGGAGTCTTTGGCAGGCCCCTATTGGTGAATCACAGTGCAGAACTTTAGGATTTTGGAGCAAAGCTCTGTCATCCTCTGCAGATAACTACTCTCCTTTTGAAAAACAACTTTTGGCTTGTTACTGGACCTTAGTGGAGACTGAACGTTTAACCATGGGAAACCAAGTCACCATGCATCCTGAGCTGCCTATCATGAACTGGGTATTGTCTGACGCACAGAGTCATAAAGTTGGACAAGCACAGCAGCACTCCATCATTAAATGGAAGTGGTATATACGAGATTGGGCCCAGGCAGGACCTAAAGGCACAAGTAAGTTGGATGACAAAGTGGCCCAAATGCCATGGTCTCCACTCCTGTAACATTATCTTCCATCTCCCAGTTTGCACTTATAGTCTCATGGGGAGTTCTTTATGACCAGCTGACTGAGGCAGAGAAAACTCGTGCTTGGTTTATAGATAGTTCTGCACAATATGCTGGCACCACTCGAAAGTGGACTGCAGCAGCTCTACAGCCCCTTTCTGGGACCTCCCTCAAGGACAGTGGTGAAAGCAAATCCTCCCAATGGGCAGAACTTTGAGCAGTGCGTATGGTTGTTCACTTTGCTTGGAAAGAGAGATGGCCAGATGCATGGCTGTATACTGATTCATGGGCTGTGGCCAATGGCTTGGCCAGTTGGTCAGGGACTTGGAAGGAACATCATTGGAAGATTGGAGACAAGGATTCACGAGGGAGAGGTATGTGGATAGACCTCCCTGAATGGGACATAGAAGTGAAAATATTTATGTCTTATGTGAATGCTCATCAAAGAGTGACCTCAGCAGAGGATTAGTTTAACAATCAAGCGGATAGGATGACACGTTCTGTGGGAACCAATCATCCTCTTTCTCCAGCTACCTCTATCATTGCTCAGTGGGCCCATGAACAAAGTGGTCATGGTGGCAGGGACAGTGGTTATGCATGGGCCCAACAACATGGACTCTCACTCACCAAGGCTGACTTGGCTACAGCCACTGCTGAGTGCCCAATCTGCCAGCAGCAGAGACCAAAACTGAATCCTTGATATGGCACTTATTCCTTGAGGTGATCAGCCGGCAACCTGGTGGCAAGTTGATTACAGTGGACCGCTTCCATCATGGAAAGGAAAACGTTTTGTCCTTACTGGAATAGATATACTCAGCAATTGGCAGAACTCTCACATTGGATCCCTGACAAGTGGAGTGAGGGCTATTACGGTGGGAAGAGCCAAATGGAAGCCACTGCAACTGCCACTGCCTGGGAAAATAGTAAACCAAAAGCAATACTGCATTCCTGGAGGGATTGCTGGAATTACTGCCACCATTAAGGACTTGAAGGACACAGTGGTGGTGATTTCCACCATTCAACTCGCCCATTTGGCCTGTGCAAAAAACAGATGGATCTTGGAGAGTGATAGTAGATTATAGCAAACTTCACGAGGACTGTAATTGTTATGAGTATTCCTGCTTCGTATGTGTGTACTGGATATTTTGTTTACTTATGAAACATAAGGTGTAAATGGGCTAACACATTTTCAGTTGTACATATGTTAGTTATATCATGTTAGACATAAGTATGACTTTGTAAGTATATTCCTTCAGAGACTGTGGGTGGTAAGGTGAGCTGTGTGCAGATGCCAAGTTGACAAGCAGTGGACTGTGGTGGTCAGGATTATGTCAACTTAGCCAAGTGAAGCCAAGTGCTGTAGAGTCGGAACTTGGCTACTTCATATTTGGCTGCCGTATTAAGTGGCAGGGTGGGGTTAGTGGTGGCTTCCCGCCCCTCAGCTCTCATCTCTTGACCTTCCACTACTACTGCTGGTCTGCTCACGTAGCCAGGAGCTCCTGCTCTCTTCTTCCGGTGTCTGATTCCTGGACTTGAAGTAGCAGCTGTTGGATTCATCAATCCTTACAGTCGGCTCTTGAGAGTCCTGCTCCCTGACCTGCAGATCCTCGGTTCGACAGCCTCTGCCACTCTGTCTTGCCACCAGCTTGGGATCCACTGACCTACACAACCAGTGATCTAGAACTCTGGTCTCTGACCTGTTGACTTTGGGTTCCTCAGCTTCCGTAGCCATGTGAGGCTTGTGCCAGAACTTGGGACATTCAGCTTCTGTGATTGTGTGAGCTGTTTCCTATATCTATATCTATCTATCTATCTATCTGTCTGTCTGTCTGTCTATCTATCTATATTATACACCTTTCCTTGTACCTACACATGTTACTGTTTTTGCTTCCCTAGAAAACCCAGCCTAACACATCACCCAAAACTAAAATTTTGCTGAAGATCACTAAAAAGTGGTTGTAGTAGTAGTATATCAACAAGGAACTGCTTGAATTTCAAGCCAGATTCAGAAGAGGATATGGAATAAGAGATATAATTGCTCATATAAAATGGATCTTGGTTAAAAGAAGAGAATACAAGACCTTACTACAAGAAACTAGGAGAGACTTAAGTAAGTGGAGTAATCTGCCATGCTCATGGATAGGAAGACCCAATATTGTGAAAATGTCTATTTTGCCCAAAGCAATCTATTTATAAAATGCAATCCAATACAAACTCCACTGACATTTTTTAATGAGATGGAGAAACAAATTATCAGCTTTATTTGGAAAGGGAAGAAGCCCCGGATAATTGAAGCACTACTGAAAAAGAAGAACACCCTGGGAGGCCTCTCACTACCTGACTTTAAAACCTATTACACTGCCACAGTAGTCAAAACAGCCTGGTACTGGTACAAAAAGAGACATATAGACCAATGGAACAAAGTAGAGACCCCAGAGATGCCACCATCCTCCTATGAACAGCTGATACTTGACAAAGGTCCTAAGATTTTAAACCACGGTAAGAAAAGTCTCTTTAATAAATAATGCTGGCATAATTGGATATCCATCTGCAAAAAGTTGAAACAAGACCCCTACCTCACACCTTATACAAAAGTCAACTCAAATTGGATAAAAGACCTAAATATAAAAGCTAAAACGATAAAGCTCATCCAAGATAAAATAGGGTCAACAATGGAAGTTTTAATACACAATATAGACTGACTTCAAAATCTGACAAACAAAACACATTCATCAGAAAAGAAAATAGATAAATGGAAATTAATAAGAATCAAACATTTCTGCTCATCCAAAGACCTCCTCAAAAGAATTAAAAGACCACCTACAGAATGGGAAAAAATATCTGGCAACTCTATGTCACATCAACGCCTGATTTCCATAATCTATAAGGTACTACGAATATCAATAAGAAAACGACAAATCATCCAATTAAGTGATGGGCAAAGGAGATGGGCAGACACTTCTCTAAAGAGGAGATCCAGGTAGCCAAAAACCACATGCAGACATGCTCACAATCATTAACGATTAAAGAAATTCAAATCAAAATGACAGTGAGATACCATCTCACCTCAACAAGATGGGCCATGATCCAAAAAATTCAAAACACTAAATGTTGGAGAGGCTGTGGAGAGATTGGAAGTCTCCTACACTGTTGGTGGGATTGCAGAATGGTGCAACCTCTTTAGAAAGCAATCTGGTGTTACCTTAAAATAAGGGATACAGATATACCATTTGACCCAGTAATTCCTCTGCTTGGAATATATCCTACAGAATCAAGGCCACTCACACAAACTGACACATGCACATGAATGTTCACTGTAGCACACAATAGCAAAAAGATGGAATCAACTCAGATGCCCACCAACAACAGAAGAATGGATGGGTAAACTTTGGTATATGTACTCAATGGAGTACTATGCAATGATAAAGAACAACGATGATAGCAGAAAACATCCCTCAGTTTAGTCTCAACTGGAGGACATTATGGTGAGCGAAACTAGTCAGCAACAGAAGGACAATTATTATATTAGACCCCTACGATAAAAACTTAAAAGCAGACTCATACATAACAGAAAAGACTCTTCAATGGTCAGACATTTCTCTAAAGAGGATATCCAGGCAGCTAAAAGACACATCCAGAATTGCTCACGATCATTAGCTATTAAAGAAATTCAAAACAAAACTATAATGAGATACTATCTCACCCTAACAAGGTTGGCCATGATCCCAAAACTGCAAAACAACAAATGCTGAAGAGGCTATGGAGAAATTGGAACTCTCCTGCACTGCTGGTGGGATTGCAAAATTTGTACAACCTCTTTGGAAAACAGTCTGGTGCTTCCTTAAAAAGCTGGAAATAGATATAGCATTTGATCTTGTAATTCCACTGCTTGGAATTTATCCTTCAGAAACAAAGGTGGTCACATGAGCAGACACATGTTCACAAATGTTTGTTGCAGGACAAGTCCACAAAGTTGGAATCAACCCCAATACCCATCAACAGATGAATGGATAAGCAAACTATGGTACATATACTCAATGGAACACTATGCTGTGATAAAAAACAATGACAATTTTAGAAAACATCTTATAACATGGTCTCATTTGGAAGAGATTATGCTGAGTGGAATCAATCAGTGTCAAAAGGACAAATTTTGAATGAGACCCCTGTTATAAGGACTTAAGAAGAGAATTATCCACAGAAGAAAATGACTGTATTGGCAACATGGGTGGGTTGGGGGCTGAGGATTTATCATAGATGAGATAATTGATAGATGTTAGAAATTTTATTCTTTTACTGTAATTAATAAAAAATAAAAAAGTTGGAAAAAACTGAAAAAAAATTGAGTTATAGAAGAAAGCAAGGATGGAATAAAGAAATTCATAGAATCAAATGGGAATGAAAATACATCCTACCAGAAGCTACGGGACACAGCAAAAGCAGTGCTCAGAGGTCAATTTATCTCAATAAACACATACATCCAAATAGAAGAAGGACCCTAGATCAAAGAATTAAGCCTACAACTTGAACAAGTAGAAAGAGAGCAACAAAAGAACACCTCAATCACAAGAAGAAAACAGATAATAAAAATTAGATCTAAATACATCAGAAAATAAAAAAATAATTGAAAGAGTTAACAGGAACATAACCTGGTTTTTTGAAAAGAACAACAAACTTGATAAACCATTGGCCAAACTGACAAAAGAAAAATAGAAGAGCAAGCAGTTAACTCAAATAAGCAATGAGATAGGCACTATCACAACAGACCCAACAGAAATGAAAAGAATCATAACAGAATACTATGAAAAACTGTACTCCCACACAATTTTTGGAAACCCCAGTGGCATAGTGTGTTAAGTGCTACATCTGCTAGCCAAAAGGTCACCACTTCAAGTTTGCCAGGTACTCCTTGGAAACTCTATGGAGCAGTTCTACTCTGTCCTCTAGGGTCACTGTAAGTCAGATCCAACTCAGTGGCAGTCATTTTTCTCCCTTAAATACAATTTTACTGTAATACAAAATTTGTCAATGGACAAATTTCTAGAAACACATCATCTACCAAAATTTACACAAACAGAAGTAGAACAATTTAACAAACTCATCACAAAAGAAGAGGTTGGAAAACTAATTAAGAAATCCTCAAGCAAAAAAGCTCTGTCCCAGTCAGCTTCACTGGAGAATTCTATCAAACTTTTTAGAACAGTTAACATCACTATTACTGTTCATCACTATTTCACAGCATATAAAAGGATGGAATACTCCCAAATTTGTTCTCTGAAGCCAGCATAACTCTGATACCCAAACTAGGTAAAACCTAAACCCAAAACCAAATCTATTGCCATCGAGTTAATGCCAACTCAAAGCAACCCTATAGCACAGAATAGAACTGCCCCATAGGGGTTCCAAGGAGTGCCTGGTGGATCTGAACTGCTAACCATTTTGTTAGACACCATAGCACTTAATTGCTAAGCCATCAGGGCTTCCAAGTAAGGATAGCACAAAAAAGGAAAATTACAGAACAGACCAATATCTCATGAACTCAGACAGAAAAGTCCTCAACAAAATTCTAGCTAATACAATTCAACAACATGTTAAAAAAATAATAATTTACTATGACCAAGTAGGATTCATACCAGGGAGGCAGTGATGGTTCAACACTAGAAAACAATCAATGTAGTCAACCGCATAGGGAAAGCAAAAGATAACAATCACTTGATTTTATCAACTGATGCGCAAAAGGCATTTTCACAAAGTCAAACACTCATCCAAGTTAAAAACCCTTAGCAGAACAGGAATATAAGGAAAATTTCTCAACATAATAAGAGGTATCTAGGCAGAGCCGACAACCAACATCGTTCTAAATTGGGAGAGTCTGGTAACATTTTCCCTGAGAATGGGAACCAAATAAAGCTGCCCACTGTTAACACTTTGTTTTCAACATTATGCTTAAGGTTCTAGCCAGAAAAACGACACAAGATAAAGAAATAAAAAGCATCCTCAGGTGGTGTGTGTACTTTATGATTTAATACATATACGAGGCCATCCTACTGACTTCTTTTTAGAGGGGAGAGGAAAGGAGGGGACAAATGATGGTTGGGTGGATACTGGAAGCAGAGAGTGGAGAAGAAGAGTGTGTTGTCATACAGTGAGAAGTGCAAATAGAGTTGCAGAAAGGTGGGTGCTTGGGGTTTTATATGGCAAATTGTCTTGGATGGTAAACTTCCACTTAATCACAACAAAAAAATTTAAAAACAGACAGACAAATAAAAAAGAGATGAAGGCCACCCAAACCGGTAAGGAAGAAGTAAAAGTGTCTCTATTTGCAGATGAGATGATCTTATACACAGGAAACCTTAAAAAATCTCCAAAAAAAAACCCTACTAAAATTAATACAAGAGTTCAGCAAAGTATCAGGATATAAGACAAGCATACATAAATCAGTTCCATTTCTTTACACCAACAAAGAGACCATCAAAGAGGAAATCACCAAATCAATACTATTTACAATAGCCCCCAGGAGGATAAAACGCTTAGGAATAAATCTAACCAGACACATAAAAGATCTCTACAAAGAAAATTACAAGACTCTAAGAAACCAAAAGAGACCTATGTAAGTAGAAAAATCTACCCTGCTCATGAATAGGAAGACTTAACATCATGAAAATGTCTATTCTACCCAAAGAGATCTATAAATACAGTGCAATTCCAACACAAATATCAATGTTGGTTTTTAATGAAATAGAGACACAAATCACCAACTTCATGTGGAAACAGAAGACGCCCCAGATATGTAAAGCATTAATGAAGAAGACGAACAAAGTAGAAGGCCTCACACTACCTGACTTTAAAACCTGTTGCATTGTCAACAGTAGTCAAAACAACCTAGTACCGCAAACTGGTACTGGTATAAAAATGACACATAGACCAAAGGAACAGAACGGTGAATCCAGATATAACATCATTCACTTAAGAGCAGCTAATATTTGACAAAGGTCCAAAGTCTTTGGACTAGGGAAAAAACAGTCTCTTAAACAAATGCTGTTGGCAAAACTAGATATCCATCTGCAAAAAAATGAAACAAGATCTATATCTCACATCGTCCACAAAAACTAACTCAAAATGGATGAATAACATTAAAATCTAGAACAATAAAAATCATGGAAGAAAAAATAAGGACAATGCTGGATGCCCTAATACACAGCACAAACAGACTACAAAATATTACTAAGAATGCACAAACACCAGAAGAGAAAATAGATAAACAGAAACTACTAAAAATCAAACACTTTGTGTTCTTCCAAAGACTTCACCAAAAGAGTAAAAAGACTACTTAAAGACTTGGAAAAGATCTTTCGCAATCATGAATCTGATTGGCATCTCATATCCATAATCTATAAGGTACAGCAAAACCTCAGCAAGAAAAAAGACAAATAACCCAATTAAAACACGAGCAACAGATATAAATAGGCACTTCACCAAAGAAGAAGACATCCAAGCACCTTAAAGATGCCTGAAGAAATGGGCACAATCATTAATCTTCAGAGAAACCCACGTCAAAACCACAATGAGATACCATCTCACCCCAACAAGGACTGCATTAATCCAAAAAACACAAAATAATAAATGTTGGAGAGGATGTGGATAGACTGGAACTCTGTTACAAAGATGGTAGGAATGTAAAATGGTGCAACCATTTTGCAAGTTGATTTGGTGCTTTCTTAAAAAGCTAGCAATAGAAATACCAGCAATACCAGTGGGATCCAGCAACCCCACTGCCTGGAATATATTCTAGAGAAATAAGAACTGTCACACAAATAGATATGTGAACACCATGTTTATTGCAGTACTGTCTACAATAGCAAAAAGATGGAATCAATTCAGGTGCCTGTCAACAGAGAAATGGATCAGCTACAGTATAGTTACACAGTGGAAGACTACACAATGACAAAGAACATCAATGATCTTGGGAAACATCTGATAACACAGAGTTATCTGGAAGACATTACGCTGAGTGAAATTAGTCAGCCAGAAAAGGACAAATACTGTATGAGACCACTGTTCTAAGGATTCAAGGAAATGTTTAAGCACAGAAGGAAATAATTTTGATGGCTACAAAGGAGCGGAAGGAGGGAGAGGGGTATTCACAGAGTAGACAACAGATTGGAACTGGGTAAAGGGAAGGAAGTGACTATCTGTAGTAGAAGGGTGGTTGACACTGCTGGACTATACCAAAAACGAAGAGGTTTCCTAAATATGACTCAATATGTTGAAGATCAGAGTAGGAGAGGCCGGGGTCCTGGGATAATGGTTTCAGGGGACATCTGGGTCAACTGAGAAAACTATTTTTTTAAGAAAATGTTTGGCATCCCACTTCGACGAGTGGCAAGCCATTATTAAAAGGTCTTAAAGGGTCTTAAAGGCTAGCAAGCTGCCATGTAAGTAGTATTAAGTGGTTCCAATCCACCTAAGGCAGAGAAGAATGAAGGACATCAAAGACATGAGGAAAATATGAGCCCAACAGACAGAAGGGACCATACTATTGGGAAATTACATCAGCATGAGACTGGATGATGTCTGGCCACCAGCAATGACGGCCCTGACAGGCAGCACGATGTAGAAGTCGCTGATGTAGCAGGAAAAAAAAAAGGTGCAGATCTAAAACTCTAGGAAATGAGCAGACTTGATGGTCCAACCCTGAGAATATGGTCCCTGGGCTCTCTGGCAGCCCAGAGCTGAAACCAGTACTGAAGTCATCTCTCCAAAGACTACAACACATAGAGCGATGCTGGTAAAATGTGTGCTTCATGTCTTAAGCACATACAGGCGACTAACTGGGAAGCTCCTGTCCAGAGGAGAGATGAGAGGGCAGAGAGAGACAGCAGCTGGTTGCCAAGGAAAGTACAGGGTAGAATGCAGGACTGCTGTCACAGGGTGGGAAGAGCTACTAGAGTTGCATAGCGATATGTGTGCAGGGTTTTATATGACAAATTGACTTGGGCTGCAAACTTGCACTCAAAGCATAATAAAAAAATTTGTTTTAAACTGTTGGGGAACGTCACTGAGACTTTACCTGCTCCTTTGGCATCTTCTTTGGTCTCGGATTCCTGAAATTCAAACAATGTAAGGCAGCATTAATAAACTACTGATGGCTTCTTTGTTGTTGTTCTTAGGTGTCGCCGAGTCATTTCTGACTCATAGAGACCCTATGCACAACAGAACAAAAGACTATCCAGTCTTACATCATGGCTACAATCATTTTTCATCCTTACAACTTCTTTACACTAAGAAAATGTCCCTGGGACCAATGGGAGGATGCAGGGTAAACAAAAAGTACGAAAAGCTCTGGCAACGACACAGTCGAATCCATCTGAGGTTATACAAAGTTCTATAGCTACTTACTGATCACAAAAACCATTGGTAGAAATGAGACATACCTAACAGATGTGCAAACTAACACCAAGTGTCTGGGATGAGACCTAAATCACTTTAGCTCATGATTTTTCCCTATTTAATATTTATTGCTTGTTTACCATATAACAAGCAATGTGCTGTGAATCCCTCTGACACGGTGGTAATGAGCTATTACCGGTAACCGAAAGGTCAGCAGTTCCAGTCCACCAGCTGCTCCTTGGGAACCCCACAGGGTAGATCACCTCTGTCCTATAGAGTCACTATTTTAGTCAGAAACAACTCAATGGTAATGGATTTGGTTTGATCTGGGTTATTCTATTTAATCCTCACAACAACCCAATGAGATAAACACTAAAATTACTCTGTTTTATAACTGAGGAAATCCTATATCAATTTCCCCTCAAAATGATGTACGAACGTCATAAATACAAGTACTAGTGATTATGCACCCAAGAAAAAGATCCAGATTTTTATATCACAAACTACCGTTATTGTAACTAAAAAATCAGCAAGCGTCCCAGCTCTGTCTTCCACACCAACCCTACTACCTCCTTCCTCCCTTCACGACCGTGTTCTCTTCTTACTTCAGCTGGGTTTATACTTCTGTGTCCACTGTATTTTTCTCACTGTAATTCCCCCACTGTTGGGAAAATATGCTCCTTCCCTTCCAATCACTCCTCGGATTACTTACCTTTGTTGGAATTTTCCTCTCAGAGACATCACAGACTTCATTTGGTGGTGCAGGCAACTGAACAGTTAACTTGAAGGTTCCTTTTTCTGGTCATGCTAACTCATGGTTCTCTTTTTCCAGAACTTTCTGCCGAGCTGAAATGTCCAACAACAGCAAAAAATCTAGTATCAAGCATTCTTCATTCACAAGATTATTCTATGATTTAATAGGCCTCATCATCCTCAGTAACTTTTTCAGTTTCTCAAGAAAGACTCTACAGAGTAAACAGAAGTTTAGCCAGCAGACATGGATTTGAACCCCATTTCTCAGTTTATTTTGCAACTTCGAGCATGTTCCTTACTGCTTATGCCTTGGTCTTCTTGTCTCTTGATAAAGTGAGTGAAGACTGTCCAGTAGGAGTGTTATGTGGATTAAACTGGCAGCAGGCATTCAGAAAAGAGGCCTAGGGGTAGAGGAAGAGGGCGTTGACACAGGAAGGAAGAAAACTTGGCAGGAAGACTACAAAATCAATTCTACTCTTGTGGGGGCTAGAATATAATTACTTCAGCTTCATTCATTTATCTTTTCTGCTGTTTGCACTTCTATTCTGTTGTAGTTTCTATAACGATCTCCTTTTGTTTTATCTGGGGCTGTCAACAGCCACCAGGGATGATCAGACTCTGGAGTACTCCAGGGTTCCCGGACTCCTGGTTCAGCCTGCAGGTTCCAACCCAATTGTGCTAACTACACCCACATCTCTCCAGCTGAGCTGGGAATCTGCTTGCTTAATCTACTCTCCAGGTGATGGGACGTCGGTGACTGGTGTCCCCAGTTTAAGGACTACTCCTGAGGACAGGGGGATTGCCAAGAAGGAAGAGGTGTCCCTAAGGGCCAGGTCAAGAGTTCTGTAGACTGTTGGGATCAAGGCAGGAAACCCCTTATGGAAAAGTGAAACCCCAGGGGAAATGACTTACACAGCAGCCCATGAGAGCACCCTTTGGCGAAATCAATTCTTGGAAAAGTTAGTGCTTCCTTTTCATAAGGACAGGAGAGCTGCAGGTCTCCTGTCCCCACTCTCCCTCACTTCCTTCCAGTCTATTTCTGTGCCCACTCCTCTTTCTGTTCCATTTCTTCCTCTTTGGATTCCTCTGGGAGCATTCCAGTTGCCCCCCAGACCCTATAAGCCTCCTGTAACCCTCCTGCCCTCTCCTCGGCGCAGATGCTTCTCTGAGCCCAGCACCAGGGAGGCAGGCCGAGGGGCTGCCCCCATCCTGCAGGTGCCTGACAGACTCCGCCTGTCTGAAACCGGGGTGGAAAGGTGCACACTCTGGGAGCAGCAGCAGGTCACCTGCCTCCCAGTCCTGTGGATGTTTTGAGCAAGTAGGCAATGGGTGGGGTCCTGTCCTCCCTGCACCGGAATGAAAGCAGCAAGGAAACACAGGGAGAACTCAGCCGCGGAAGTGCTGCTTGTGAGAAGGAAACTTTTCCCTCAAAGTGCGAAAGTCCCAACCCATAGTCAACTCAGACCTCTGCGGAACGTCTCCAGTGTTGGGGCCACCCTGAGAGTGGGGGACGGGGCACCTTCCACAGACAACTGTGCGGTGATGGACAGCCCAGTCACGTCCTCCTTCCCTGCGGAGGCCACAGCAAAACCTCCTTATCTAATCCAGTGGCTCCCAAACCACTAGAATCTCCATAACTTATAGGGTATTTTACCCCCAATCCTTCTTCACTTAAAAATAGCCAGAAAAATCGAAAAGGGGTAAAAACGAAGATAGAAGGAAAAGCAGAGAAGCCTCAGGTTAACACAGGAACACCGTCTGTGTGGCCTGTTAGCTAGGGGGCCTGGGACAGTGGTTCGAGGCAGGCGGGGTCCCCCAGATTCTCCGCGCTTCTGGGCGGCAGAAGCCCACGGGCGGTTCCGGCGCCCCCTCGAGGCCGAGCCGGGAGGCGCCGCGCAGGAGGAACGGCAGCGCCCCGGCTGCGCCCCGGGTCCCCAAGCCCTCCTGCGGCGCTGCTGTCTGCCGGGGGTGCGTTCTCCCGCCGCGTGCCCGCGCCCCAAGGCCCCCCCTGGGGAAGAGCCCTGCCCCCCAGCACCCCACCCTCGCCCCGCCGGGCCCGGCGCAGCTCACCTTCCTCCTGAAAGAAGAGCACCCGGAAGGCGAGCGGGCGCCCGGGCTCCTCGCGGACGTCGCACTCCCCGCCTCCCGATCTCTTGGAGCTCTGGAAGTACACGTGCAACTTGCTGCGCAGGGTCTTCGGGGGGTCGAGGCCCCAGGAGCCCCTGACGAGCAGCGGGAAGCAGGCAGGCTCAGCCATGCTCAGCGCCGCCGGCTCAGGCGGGAGTGCCTGTCCCGCCCCGGCTCCCTCGGTTAACGTGACCTCCTCTTTCGGTTTCGTTTCCAGGAAACCCCTCCCTGGCCTTCGTTTCTGTCTTTGACTCTTGATGGCCTCCTTGGGACTGGACTGGTCACCCCAATGCCCCGGGCGTGTGTAAAGTCCACCGCAAATGTGGGTTCGTCCTTTGGGGCCGACCATCACCGAGGCAGGCATTCGGCCTCAGTTGGTGCACGGGGTTCCCTGTCCGCGCCCCGGGGCGACACCTTCCTGCTCAGGGCACTCTGCCGTTTACCCAAGCAACAGCTGACCTGGGCAGCTTTGGGTCACCAGACCTTGCTGCAGGACCTTTTCAATATTCACTGCCCACTTCCAGATTTGTTTCAGTAAGGGATGTAGTTTTCAGAACCTTGCTTTCCCTTTTTCTTTGGCTGGAGGTGGTATTCCCTGGTCCTTTAATACTATGGATCTATAAATTGTTGGGGGTAGGGGGAGGACACATGCTCCATTTTCCTGTGGGTGTTTGCTTTGGTGTTGCGCTCTCCTGATAGAGTCAACAGACTAATGGCCCCTACCCTCACAGAGCTCACGTGGCTGAGGGGGACGCAGAGAAGTTAAAACACAGGGGAACAAGTGCTCTTGGAAGATGTCCGTGGAACAAATTAGGAGGAGTTCCTAGCCTGTGTGTGGGTCAGAAGGAGAAGGCCCTTAACCTGAGATCTAAAAATGATCAGGAAACACGGTTGGAGGCCTGAGAAGCAGGTAGTGCCATGATGTCAGGTATTTGTCACAGGCTCACTGGTTGTGCCTGGTGGTGAAATCCAGGAGAGTGGGGCCAACAAAGAGGCTACTGTAGTGTGCCACCTGGCAGATGACGTTGACAGGGACCCGGGAGCTAGCAGAAGAGGATCAAGAGAGGGTCAGATTCTAAATTCACATTGAAGGCAGAGCTTGAGGGAGGTGGGCAGTGAGAGAGGCTGAAGCTTGTGGCTGTCTCCAGTCTTGTGCCATGCCCACGGTCTTTTTCATGTTTAAGCGCATTGTTGCAACCCATTGCCTATCCATCTCGTTGAGTATCTTCCTCTGATTTTGCTGACCCTCCAGTCTACAAAGCATGATGTCTTTCCCCAAGGATTGGTCCCTCCTCACAGCATGTCCAAAGTAGGCAACATGCAATCTTCTCAGCCTTGCTTCCAAGGAGCACTCTAACAGCACTTCTTCCAGAACAGACATGTTTGTTTTTTTGGCAGTCCATGGTACATTCAGTATTCTCCTCCAACACAATTCAAAGGCATCAATTCTTCTGTTTTCCTTATTCATTGTCCAGTTTTTGCATACACAGGGTGTAATAAAAAACACCATGGCTTGGGTCAGGTGCACCTTAGTCTTCAAGGTGACATCTTTAGTCTTCAATACATCAAAGAGGTCCTTTGCAGCAGATTTTACAAGTGCAATGCATCTTTTGATTTCCAGACTGCTGCTTCCATGGGCATTGATTGTAGAACCAAGTAAAATGAAATCCTTGACCTCAGTCCTTTCTCCGTTGATGACAATGTTGCTTACTGGTCCAGTTGTGAGGATTTTTGATTTCTTCGTGTTTCATCTCTGACTCAACGGCACTTGGTGTTTGGCGTGTTTCATCTGTACTGAAGGCTGTGGTCTTTGAGCTTCATCACTAAGTGTTTCAAATCCTCTTCACTTCCAGCAAGCATGATTGTGTCATCTGTGTAAGGCAGGTTGTTAGTGAGTCTTCCTCTGATCCTGATGCCTCATTCTTCTTCATAATGTCAAACTTCTCGGAACATTTGCTTGGCATACAGGATAAAAAGGTATGCTGAATGGATACAACCCTGACGCACACCTCTCCTGACTTTAAACTGTGCAGTGTCCCCTTGTTCTGTTAGCACAGCTTCCTCTTGATCGATATAAAGATTCCTTGAGAGTAAAATTAGATGTTCTGGAATTCTCATTCTTTGCAATGTTATCCATAGTTTTTTATAGTCCACACAGTCGAATGCTTTTGCATGATCAATGAAACACAGAAAAAGCATCTTTCTGGTATTCTCTGCTTTCAGCCAAGATCCATCCGATGTCAGCAATGTTCTCCCTGGTTCCACGTCCTCTTCTGAATCCACCTTGAATTTCTGGCAGTTTCCTGTCAGTATACTGTTGCAGTTGTTTTTGAATGATCTTCAGCAAAATTTTACTTGCGTGTGATATTAATGATATTGTTCTGCAATTTCTACATTCAGTTGGATCTCCTTTCTCTGAGATGGGCATTAATATTGATCTCTTCCAGCTAGTTGGTCAGGTAGCTGTCCTCCAAATTTCTTGGCATAGATGAGTGAGCACTTCCAGTGCCGCATCTGTTTGTTGTAATATCTCAATTGATATTCCATCAGTTCCTGGAGCCTTGTTTTTTTGCCAGTGCCTTAATGCAGCTTTGACTTCTTTCTTCAGTACCATCAGTTCCAAATCACATGCTGTTTCTTCAAATGTCTGAACATGGACCAGTTCTTTCTGATGTAATGACTCTGTATTTTTTCCATCTTCTTTTGATGCTCCCTGAGTCGTTTAATATTTTCCCTGTAGAATCCGACATTACTGCAACTTGAGGCTTGAATTTTTAATTCAGTTTTTTCAGCTTGAGAAATGTAAAGCTTGTACTTCCCTTTTGGTTTTCCATTTCCAGTCTTTGCACATGTCAAAATAATACTTAATTTTGTCTTTGTGAGCTACTCTTAGAAATCTTCAGTTCTTTCCCTTCACCATTCCTTCCTTTTGTTTTAGCTGTTCAACATTTGAGAGTAAGTTTCAGCCTCTTCTGACTTCTAATTTGGTCTCTTCTTTCTTTCCTATCTTCTTAATGACCTCTTGCTTTCTTCATGGATGATGTCATTGATATCATTCCACCACTCATCTGGTCTTAGGTCATTTAGTGTTTAACACATCAAATCTGTTCTTGAGATACTCTCTAAATTCAGGTGGGATATACTCAAGGTCATGCTCTGGCTCTCGTGGAATTGCTCTAATTTCCTTCAATTTCACTTTGAGCTTGCCTATACAATTGATGATCTGTGCCACAGTCAGCATCTGTTCTCGTTCTGACTGCTGATATGGAGCTTTTCCGTCGTCTTTTTCACAGATGTGGTCAATTTGATGCCTGTGTGATCCATTTGGTGAGGTCAATATGTATAGTTGCCATTTATGTTGGTGAAAAAAGTTTTTTGTAATGAAAAAGTCATTGATCTTGCAAAATTCTATCATCCAATCTGTGGCATCATTTTTATCACCAAGACCATATTTTCCAACTACTGATCCTTCTTGTTTGTTTCCAACTTTTGCCTTCCAATCACAATAATTATCAATGCATCCTGACTGCATGTTGAATCAGTTTTGGACTGCAGAAACTGGCAAAAATCTTTGATTTCTTCATCTTTGGCTTTAGTAGTTGGGGTGTAAATTTGAATAATAGTCATATTACCTGGTCTTCCTTGTAGGCATATGGATGTTATCCTATCACCGACAGCACTGCACTTCAGGAGAGACTTTGAAATGTTCTTTTTGATGATGATTGCAACACTGTCCTTCTTTAAGTTTTCACTCCCAGCGTAATAGACCATATGCTTGTCCAATTCAAAATGGCCAATACCAGTCCATTTTAGCTAACTAATACCTAGGATATTGATGTTTACGTGCTCTATTTCCTTTTTGGCCATTTCCAGTTTTCCTAGATTCATACTTGGAACATTGCATGTTCCGATTATTAATGGATGTTTGCAACTGTTTCTTCTCATTTGGAGTCATGCCATATCAACAAACGAAGGTCCCAAAGGCCTTCCTCCACCCACGTCATTAAGGTTGCCTTTAATTTGAGGGGGCAGCTCTTCCTCCGTCATCTTCTGAGTGCCTTCCAACATGGGGGTCTCGTTTACCGGCATTATATTTGACAATGTTCCACTACTACTCATAAGGTTTTCACTGGTTAATTGTTTTCAGAAGTAGACTGCCAGGTCCTTCTTCCTAGTCTGTCTTAGTCTGGAAACTCTGCTGAAGGCTGCCCACCATGGGTGACCTTACTAGTATCTGAATACCGGTGGCATAGCTGTCTGCGTCACAGCAACACTCAAGACCCCACAATGCAACAAACTGAGAGATCAGTTGGAGGTTTCAGGGCACACCTTTCAGCATAAACAAATCAAAGGCAAATACAAAGAATCTATAAAGTGTTCTTTTAATTATATGATTAAATCATACTTAACACTTCAAAGGAATTCCTGTGTATTAAAAACAGTTAAGTGTTGGACAACTAGTGGAAACGTGGGCATTGTGAATCTCCCCAGAGGTGCCTCAGAAGACAGGCCTGGCAGTCTGCTTCTGAACGAGCACATCCTTGAGAACCAGATGGAGTGGTTCTATTCTCACGTGTGGGGTCACCGTGAGGCAAAATCAACTCCATGGCAACTAACAACAGTATTAGAAACTTATGAGATGTTTGGGATTAGCTTGATAATCAAAGAACACCACTAATGTCTGTGGGCATTATGGATCATTCATCCCAGAGTCCAACAGTTGTGTAGGACCAGGAGGGTTCTGTGCTGGCTGAGTAAGTAACCCTGCATGCCCACGTGTGTAGGCTTCAGTAAAGATGTGAACAACGTATCTATGTTGTCTCCCATTCTGGTCTGGTCTGGAGTGTGTGTCACTGGCCGAATAACTGGCATCAACAGCAAAATAGGCTCCTTCTCTGTAGGCTGCAGCTGTAAAGAGAAAAATGTAAACCTTTCTAAGAGCGTAGAGTACAAGTCAGACAATGTGTGGAATCACACCCAGATCTGACCAAAAAAAAAAAAGTTCCTACCCACCGAAGCCAGTTTTCATCATTTCTAAAATTTACTCCACCTGCCCTCAGAAAGTTTCCAATCACCTATAGGGTGAAACATAGTGAGCGTGATACTGAGTATGACAATATGACTGCCATCTCAGACAACACTGAAACTACCTGCTCACTTATTTCTGATGAGTCACACAACTCTCTTCTTTATCACTCTTCCCAGCATAGCTGTAATTAAAACCTGCCCCGTTGACAAGTAGCACTGAGCCTGCATCTGAGGCAGGAGGACAGGATGGAAGGCACGGCATTAGCACTGAAGACATCATCTTAAACTGACAATATTTCTCTCCCCCTGAAAAAGTTATGCTTTAGCTTGTGACCAGGTACCACACTGAGAAAAAGACAGCAGAACAATCACGGTAGGTCTGATAACTACCTATTTTTGTTTTCCGAGATCACTGAACAGGACTGGCCAGTGCCAGGTAGTTACCCTCTTGCCTCAGTGACTGACTTAAAAGGAAAATTGAGGAATCTTAGATTCTGCTGACCACTCCTGATTCCTGCTGTGTGCTGTTAAGCCACCTCTACAAATTATTCATGTTCATTGTGATTACCTTGACCTTGTGCCTGTGCATAACCATTTGCTTTTAAACCTCTCCAATCTAGCTGTGGGCAAAAAGACTTTGGAGAAAACTATGGTCCTCTGTCTCTTGTGTGTCAATGTGTAATAAACCTTCTTGATTATTCACCTCACCCCTGCCTCAATATTGGCTTTGTGGCAGGTGGCATGAATCTGTGTTTTGCAGCAACACATCTGTCCCATAGAGAGTGGGTCTCTTGTTGTTCTTATCTTGCCCATTCTTGGTATCTATGTGCATTTCCTTTATCTGCTAGCTCTGCCGGAGACCTTTATTCTGTATCCTCTAAAGCTGCGAATGACAAACGGCAAAATATTGCTGAAACAACCCTAAAATTTGGTATATTTGTTGCAGATTTTTTTTTTTTATGGACAAGGAAACTAACAATCAGATTTCTTAGCAGTGTCTGGACTAGGATTCAAATGGGATGTGGGCTCCTTTGCATGTAGTACGACATAACCCCAGGCTTTTGGCCAGCAACCTAGGACCCTGGAAATTTCAGATCTTCTCCTATCTGCTTCTGTAGGTGATGGTACTGATCTTGGGTCCAAACCAAAACCAAACCCACTACTATCGAGTCTGGTCCCACTCATAGTGACCCTGTAGGTCACAGTAGAACTGTCCCATTGAGTTTCCAAGGAGGGTGTAGCGGATTTGAGCTGCTGACTTTTTGGTTAGCAGACATAGCACTTAACCCACTAAGCCGGGATTTCCTATCACGAGTCCAGGAAGGTGAAAATGACTGGAAAACCTGGACTTATCTGTACTGGCTTGCCACACAACTGGAGCCTTAGGGTAGCACTTTAGACCCCAGAGGTCTTCTTGGTTTGACCAGGAGCACAGGTCCAAGGAACCTCACCAGCTGGGAGTCTCTGTCTAGCCTGAGGAGAGCCAAATTGACTTCCCAGCTGCTATGTGTAATTCCAGAAATTCCTTGTAGCCAACATATGGATGGGTCACGTCTTTTTGATCTAAGATGTCACTCGATGTCTCTTTACTGGAGCATTCAGTCCATTCACATTCAATGTAATTATGGATAAGTATGGGTTCACTGCTGCCATTGTGATATGTTTATTTTTGTGTTGATGTTTTCTCTGTTGTTCTGATTAGTTTGTTCTGGGACATTCTTTTTTGTGAGTTGATTTTTCACCTTTTTCAGAGCTGTTTTTATAGTTGTTGAGACTCTTGTGTTACATTTCTTGAAATGTATGTTACATCTTTGTTGTGCTTTACAGCTGTCCCTATGATCCCCCTTAATAAACTATATATAAACCCAATTTTAATTACTACCAGTCTTGTCAACTTCCTCTCAATCTGGAATTACTATAATGACTGTAGTACATCCCTCTTTTTAATATGATGGTGCCATAGTTTTCATGATAATCACTGGATTGCTTCTTTCAGTATTAAAGCTGTGATTGAATTTGGAGCCTTCCCTAACTGAGTAGAGTTCTGAATAATGTGTTGTTCTAAAACATAAAGTTAGTGGCTTTGTTCTTCTAAGCCAAAGCCAAGAACTTATTTCAGCATTTCTCAGTTTTGGTTTGGTTTTTACAAAGTCTCTGAGTTTCTGTTTATCTGGGAATGTCTTCATTTCATTTTCACATTTAAAAGATAGTTCTGCGGGAACTATCTTGGTTGGAAGTTATTCTCCTTCAAGGCTTTGAATGTGTCATGCTGCTGTCTCCATGCCAGCATGGTTTCTGCTGAGAAATCTGACGAGAGCCTACAGGGTTTCCCTCTGAATGTTAGCTTTGCTTTGAGTCTTGCTGCCTTTAAGAGTTGCTGCTTATGTTTCATTTTGTTAAGCTTGATTATGAATATGTCTTGGAGTCTTTCTTTTGAGCTCTATATTGGATGGTGTATGATATGCATCTGAGATGTCTATATTCTCTTCCTTCATGATTTCTGGGAAGTTTTCTGTCAGCAGCTCAGCAATAATACTCTCTATGATCTCAGGTATCTCATCCTGTTCAGGGACTCCAATTAATCGAAGGTTATTCCTCTTAATAGAGTCCCACATGCTTCTTAATACTTCTTCATTTTTCTTGTTTCTTTTTTCTGATTTCTCCTCGTAGATGCTGGTGTCAGTAGCTCTTTCTTCCAAGTCAGAAATTCTTTTTTCCATTTGTTCCATTCTGTTTCCTTGTCTTTGAATGGAAGTTTCTATGTCTTTGATTTTGTTCTTGATCTGTTGGGTTTCAGAGTACTGGTGTTCCATCAGATCGAACAGCTTGCTTAATTTTTCCTTTTGTTCTGCTGCATTTTGTATAAGGTCCAGAGGGGCTCTGTACATAATCATTTTGTATTCACCTTCTGATCATTTCAGAAAAGTTTCTTCATCTGGAAAACTCCTTTGTTGTTTTGTTTGGGAGACTTCTTACGCCATGGGTGATTTCTTGTATGCCACAATTGTCTGTTACTTTTTGGGTCCCATGTGAGTAAGCAGAGGCTGGGAGAGATGCTGTGAGGATGGACTGCAGATGTCTGTCTAGGCTGTCTTAAAATGTAAAACAAAAGGTATCTAACTACTTCCCAAGTCAGTCAAGTTTTCAGGTGTAGGGGTCCCTCTTCCCAACTGGCAAAGTAAGCACCTCTGTATCCAACCCCAGATGATACAAACTAGTTCAAAATACAGCAATGTTACTGCCCTGTTGGCCTCTGCTGACAGGGTGCAGCCTTAGGCAACACTGTGTAAACTACTGCTTTTCTGGTAGAAAAGCTCTCTCCTGTGGACAAGCTCTGGCTCCAAGCTAAGAAATAGGTCCAGCTGCGGCCACCATATCTAAGATGGCGCCCTCCACACAGTCAGCAGATAGAGGGGCTAAAGGTGCTGAGAGGTAGTGATTCCTTGACCTCTGTTGCTGGGCCCCCGACATAGGTGACACTGTGTAAAATACTGCTTTTCTGTCAGAGAAGCACTGTCCTATTTTCAGGCACTGGCTCCTAGGCTAAGAAATAGGTCCCGCTAAAATCCCCGTATCCAACATGGCATCCCCCACACTGGCAGTGTGGTTCTGTACAAACCACGCTGTGGCAGTGATAAAAAGACAGGCCCAGAGTGGTTAGATGAACAGAGTTCTAAGCCTGGCTCTCAAAGTATGGGAATTTTGCCTGCCTATCCCACCAGCAGTGCGTCTGAGTCTAGCCACTAGGCAAGACCCAGCTCCGCCCACTGGCCAAGACAGATAAAAAAAGTCAAAATGGTGCGTTTACCATCCGTCTGTGAGAGCCAGGTCTAGCTAGGAGCGGGAGTCAGTGAAAGAGGGGAGGTTTTTCGTTCAGTGGTATGAAGTCCAAATTAACAGCCCTGTGCTGTGTCCTGAGGGCTCACTAGGTGACCAGAAGGCTCCATTTGATTATCAGTTCAGGTCTTGGTTTCCAGAGGGATATAGTGAGACGTGTGCTTAGTCTGCCATCTTTACTCTGCCCCCTGTTGCATATTTTAAAATGAGAAATTTTTAAGGAGAGGGGTAAAATACAAATAAGCAGCAAATTCAGAGTGGGTTTACTGTTCGGTCTTTAGAAAAAAGATTCCCTAAAGGTATTTATTAACATCTGTGTTTTGTAATACTGCTTATTAGGATATATTCTATTGAACAGAACTTGTAACATATATGAAAATGCTTATCTTTAGATGTTCCCTGGGATTATTGAAGATTCGCTAACATTCAAATGGCCACTCAAAATTTTGTAATCATTCAATAAGGACTTACGCATAACTCATCATCTCCAAACTTATGACACGTGGCTTCTGACCCATAGCAGTTCTTTCTGCATTACTCCAATTTTGGATGCAAGTCACATGATAATCACCTTCCATTTACCAGTTGCCACTGGCTTGATTTTGACTAGCAGTGTCCCCATGTGATCAGAGTAGAAGTGCACTGCTACCCAGTGTTTTCATGGGTACGACCTTTCAGAAACAGATGATAGCCATGTTCTTAACCATTTATACTTCCCAAGGAGCCTGATAATGGTATAATTGTGTCATTATTTCCTTTAGGCCCCCCAAAAGCATTTCAGACTGTGAATTATTGACTCCTTGGAAATCTGTCCTGCTTCAATGTCTTCTTAAATTCTGTCACTCTATTGGTACTCACTCCTTCTAGAAAAATTAATTTTTAAATTTTATTTTATACTTTTTTATTGTGATCAACTGGAAGTTTACAACACAATTTAAATTTGTATGCTGCCTATCTTCAGCTCCCTCTGCTCTCCTTGCCTGGTGACAGTACACTTTTCCTTTCTGTTCTGTACGTGTCATATCCTCTAAACAATCTCCTGTCCCCTCCTTTCCACCCTCTCCATTCCCCTCTGATGAGAGGCCAGTAGGATGACATCCTACAGATGCATAGAACCATAAAGTGCACACATGATATGGTCACTCTGTGTCCCCGAGTCCAATCCCTTCCTATCTGAAGAGTTAACCTCAGTAATGATCTAGGATCAGGGGCAGCATCAGGTCTAAGGGCCATGTTCCCAAGTGAACTTCCAGGCCTTCGGACCATCAGTTGTGGTCTTATAGTGGAGTTCTTAGGGTGCACCCCTTTTTTTCTCATGTTGCCACTGTGACTCAACATCGTGAGCCCTATCACAACTGTCATTAATGGTGGCTGGACAATATCTTGTTCTTCTGGTCATGTGTTGATATAGTCACCCATTCACATAGGTCTTTCTGTCTTCTGGGCTCTTTTTCCCTCATGTCATTGTTGTCATTGGTTATCATCTGTTCCAGCTGAGTTGGGACCATTTGGTGTACTTCAGGTGGCAGTTTGCTAGCTTTTACTACCCCAGACACCACTCACCAATATGGGGCACAGAAGACTGTCTTAGCAATAAGCTAGTTATGCCAATTAGCCTCTATGTCCCCTGAAATCACGGTGCCCAGACCCCCACCCCTACTATTCTATCTTGTATCCTTGCAATATTGGGTTAAGATTGAAAGAGTTTTCAGGTTATGTTGAAGTCCAGTTAAATTGATCTTCTTTCTAATGTGTGCTGACACTGATTTCACTCAACCCTGACACTGATTTCACCCAACCCAATTTCTACAAACTATCTAATCTATAACCACCCCTCTTCCTCCTTCCCTCCCCTCCCTTGCAGCCATCAAAGAGTCTTTTCTTCAGTACATGAGTCTGTTTTTAAGTCTTTATAGTCGGGGTCTCATACAATATTTGTCCTTGTGCCTCTGACTGATTTCATTCAACATAAATCAGGTTATGAGATGCTTCTTAAGATCATCATTGTTCTTTATCATTGCATAGTGTTCTACTGAGTATGTATGCCATAGTTTGTTTATCCATTCATTTGTTATTGGGCATCTGGGTTGATTCCATCTTTTTGCTATTGTGGACTGTGCTGAAGTAAACATTCATGCACATGTATTTGTTCTTGTGACTGCCCTTGCTTCTGTAGGATATATTTCAAGCAGTGGGCTTACTGGGTCAAATGGTATATCTATTTCCAGCTTTTTAAGGAAGTGCCAGATTGCTTCCCAAAGAGGTTATACCATTTTGCTATCCCACTAACAGTACAGGAGAATTCCAGTTTCTCCACAGCCTCTCCAGCATTTGTTGTTTTGTGGTTTGGGGATCATGACCAACCTTGTTGTGGTGAGATGGTATCTCATCATAGTTTTGATTTGGATTTTTTTAAATAGATAATGATCATGAACATTTCCATATGTGTCTTTTGGCTACCTGGATATCCTCTTTAGAGAAGTGTTTGTCCATCTCCTTTGCCCAACACCTAATTGGGTTATTTATTCTTTTCTTTTTGATATTTTGCAGTACCTTGTACATTATGGAGATCAGACATCTGTCTGACATATAGTTACCAAATACTTTTTCCCATTCTGTAGGTGATCTTTTAATTCTTTTGATAAAGTCTTCAGATCAGCAAAAGTATTTGATTCATAGTAGTTCCCACTTATCTATTTTCTCTTCTGTTGATGGTGCTTCCTTTGTCAGATTTTGAAATCTGTCTATGCTATGTATTAAAATTTCCATTATTCATCCTATTTTTTCTTGCTTGATCTTTATCATTTTAAGTTTGATATTTAGATCTTTTATCCAGTTATAGGTGATTTTTATGCAAAGTGTGAGATATGGGTCTTGTTTAAATTTTTTGCAGATGGATATCCAATCTTTCCTACACCATTTGTTAAAGAGACTGTTTTTACCCCCACCTGAAATCTTAAGGTCTTTGTCGAATATCAACTTTTCATAGGAGGATGGTGGCATCTCTGGGGTCTAAACTCTATTCCATTGGTCTATCTGTCTCTTTTTGTACCAGTACCAGTCTGTTTTGATACTGTGGCATAGAAAAATTAATTTAACATCTATGCAATAATCGTCTATTGAATATCTACTAAGAAGCAAAAACTCCATTAGCCTCTTGCATCAAGAAGCTTAAAAACTAGTGGGAAAGAATTGCATGAAAACAAATCACCACCATTTACAAATAAGGAGCCCTGGTGGTACAGAGATTAAGAGTTACTACTGCTAACCAGAAGGTTGACAGTTTCAATACGCAAGCTGCTCCTTGGAAACTTTATGGGGCAGTTCTACTCTGTCCTATAGGTGTGCTATGAGTCAGAATCGACTCCACAGCAATTTTTTTAATGTCAAGAGGAGTAGAAGGAAATATGATACAATGATGTCCTAGAAACAAAAAGAAGAGAGATTCAAGAATGATGGATTATGAGGTGAGGCCAAGATGGTGGACTAACCACATCTCCTTTGATCTCTTTAACAACTAAGGCCTTGAGAAACAATTGAATGGAACAAAAAGGACATTCTAGGATACCTAAGATCAGGCAGGAAACTATGAGATTGGACTGGGTGACAGAAAGGGAAACAGTTACCTCTGTCAGAAGTGAATCCAGCAGCCCAGAGTGTCCTGCTTCTGCTAGTGTGGGAATGAAGTGGCAGCACAGGTGCAGAGGTTGTTTCTGTTGCCTGGGAGGCTAGGTTTGGGACTGATGTGCCCAAGAGCACAGCCATGCTGAGCAGTGGTATCTGAGTGGCAAGTGTCTTTCTCAGCTGACAGGCTAAGCTTAGAATGGCTGCACCTAGAGAACATGGTCATGGCTGGCAGCCAAGTTCAGCAGTGTCCTTCCCCCTCCCTTTTATGCACTACACCAAAGGCTAAAGTCTCATATACTACCTTGGCCCGAAGTAAGACATTGCACATGTGTTCCCTGGATTTTTCTCAAAAACTTGGAGTGGGAAATGAAGGGAAGTGTAGAAGAAACATCCTGCTGATTCCTCTGAGCTGTGAATCTCTGCACTAACAAAGCTCCAGCTGAATTCCACCAGGAGGTCTCCAACCACGTCCTCGTAAATCCTCAGGATGCAATCTTTTCCTACATGCTGATTCCCCTCTCCCTATCCCCAGCCTTTCCCACATACTTTCTATGCTCCATGCCAGACACTAAATTCTGGTGCACTACCTGGACTGGGAATGAGGCACTTAACACATGTGCCCTGAGCTTTACTTCAAGACTCAGGGAGGGAAGCAAAGGGAGGGATAGAAGACATAGTGCCACCAGCTCCTCTGAGCTGCAGACCACTGTACCTACAAAGCCACAGAAGTTCACTGGAGTGTCACAAGCTAAGTATTTGGTAACTTCTGTGACTCAAATCTTTCCTATGCACTGATTTCACTCCATGTACCTAGGCTTTCCCCCTTCCCTGCTCTGCTCTACAGTGGACTCTAAATTCTAGAGCACTCCCTGTGCCAGAAGTGGGACATTTTATATACGTGATGTGAGGTTTTCTCTTGAACCTGGGGAGGGAAACAAAGGGAGAATTGGAAGGACAGTTTCATGGGTGCCTTGAGCCATCAATTCCTTCTACCTTTCTCAGTGCGCTCATCACTCCAGCTAGTGGGTGACAGGACATCAGAACTATTAAGTCTCCAGTAACCACTCTAGCTCAAACAACTAGACTGGACAGTCAAAATCAAGTAAAAATATGTATATACATGTAAGTTAGATTGTAATAACCTAACAAATATATCACAACTTTCTGATGACTTGGAGACAACTATCAATCTCTAATCATTTAAAGAAGCAGATTACCATGGCTCCAGAAAAGTCCCAAAATAAAGAATAAAAATTTTCTGAGATGAAGACACCTTCCTGCAATTATTGGAAGTAGAATACAAAATAGTTATGTATAGATTCCTCTCAAGAAATCAGAATGGAGATTAGATAAAGAGCAGCAGAACAAAATGAAAAACTGAACAAGCTACAAGAATTGCTAGAGCAACAGTAATCTGAAATTCTGCAGATTAACAGTAAAATCACAGAGTTAGACAATTCAGTAGAAAGTCAAAGGAGCAAGATCAAAGCAATAAGATGCAGAATTAGAGAGACTGAAGATAAAGCAATTGAAACCACCACTGATGAGGAAAAATCAGGTAAAGGAATGAAGAAAAATGAAGAATCATCAAGAGTTATGGAGGGCTCTATCAAGAGGAATAATTTATGAATGACTGGAGTACCAGAGCAGGGAGGGAGAGCAGAAAACACAGACAGAATTGTTAAAGATTTGCTGACAGAAAACTTCCCTGGCATCATGAAAGACAAGAAGATATCTATCCAAGATGCTCATCAAACTCTACAAAAGGTAGATCCCAAAAGAAAGACAACAAGACATATTATAATCAAACTTAACAAAATGAAAGATAGGGAGATGCTCTTAAAGGCTGTTAGACTCAAACTGAAACTAACTTTCTAAGGGGAATCACTGAGACTGAGCTCTGATTATTTACCAGGAACTATGTTAGCAAGAAGGCAATAGGATGACATATACAAAGCCTTGAGGAAAGACATTTCCAACCAAGTATTATGTATCCTGCAAATTATCTCTCAAACATAATGGTGAAATTAGGACATTCCCAGATAAAAAGAAGTTTAAAGAATTTGCAAAAACCAAGCATTACACGAAATACTGAAGGAAGTTCTTCAATTAATGACATCATATATATACTCAAGGATACAAGTCAAGACACAGCAACCAGAGTCCAACTTGGTTAGGGAAGTCACAAGGCTTGATCAAAGTCAAAATGTTAAAATTAGGGAAGCAGAGATTACAGTATGTAAATTATGACAGTATTATACTAAAAGGAGGGACACATTAATGTATTCATAGGCCTTTCAGAGAGGAAGTCAAGGTGATACAAAGAAGTTAAAGACTGACTTAAACTTAGAACATTAAAGGGGAGTAGTGGGGTACCCTCAAAGCAAACTAACAATACTACACATCAAAACAAGAAACACAATCAAGAAATCTCAACAGATTTAAAACCAACATTGAAAAAGATGGAAAAAAAAAACCCATAAAGAAAAATTACACAGAACCGACTATTAAGTGGAATAAAAAAACTGTCAACAACACACAAAACAGGCACCAAAGCGATAACACTAAATTTGCACCTATCAATAATGACATTGAATGTAAGTGAATTAAATGCACCAATAAAAAGACAGAGAGTAGCAGATTGGATAAAAAAATACCATCTGTCTATATGCTGTTTAAAAGAAACACACCTTATACTTAAAGATACAAACAAACTTAAACTCAAACAATGGGAAAATATATACCAAACTAACAACATGCAAATAAAAGCAGGACTGGCAATATTAATTTCAGGAAAAATAGACTTCAAAGTAAAATCCACCATCATGGACAAGGATGGTCACTATTTCTTAAAGGTTCAACATAAAAGAGGATATAACAATATTTATGCACCCAACAACAAAATTTCTAAATACATCAAACAAACACTGATAGCATTGAACAGTGAGATAGGTCATTCCAATATAATAGGAAACTTCAATACACCACTTTCAATGTTGGACAAATTATCCAGAAAGAAGCTCAATAAAGGTATAGAAGATCTTATTGTGAAAATCAACCAGCACAATCTCAAAGACATATACAGAACTCTCCACCTAACAGCAGACAAGTATACCTTCTTTTCCAAAGCTCATAGAACTTTCTACAAAGCAAGCCTTAACAAAATCCAAAGCACTGAAACCTTGCAAAGCATTTTCTCAGATCATAAAGCCATAAAGGTTGAAATCAATAGCAGAAAAAACATAAGAAGAAATTCAAACTTGTGGAAACTGAAGAACAGCTTGCTCAAAAATTGCAGGGTTATAGAAGAAATCAAAGATGCAATAAAGAAAGTCATGGAATCAAATGAGAATGAAAACACGTCCTACCAGAACCTATGGGATGCAACCAAGGCAGTAATCAGAGGTCATTTCATCTCAATAAATGTACACATCCAAAAAGAAGAAAGGGCTCAAATAAGAGAAGTAACCCTACAACTCAAACAAGTAGAAAGAGAACCAAGAAAAGAACCCCTAGGGCACCAGAAGAAAACATATGATAAAAATTAGAGCAGAACTAAATCAATTACAGAATAGTAAAACAATTGAAAGAATTAATCAAAACCAAAAGCTGATTATTTTTTAAAAAAGATCAACAAAATTGATAGATCTGGAAACCTAGAGTAAATGGACAAATTCATAGGATAACATTGTCTGTCAACATTATATAAACAGAAGTAGAACAACTTAATAAACCCATCAAAAGAAGAGATTGAAAAAGTAATAATAATAATAATTAAAAAACCCACTACCATCCAAAAAAAGTCCTGGCCCAGACAACTTTACTGGAGAATTCGACCAAACTTTTAGAGAAGAGTTAATACCAATACTACCAAAGGGGTAAAGATAGCACAAAAAATGAAAATTACAGACTAATACCTCTCATGAACTTAAATGCAAAAATCCTCAACAAAATCCTAGCCAAAAGAATTCAACAGCAGATTAAAAAAAAGAAGTCACTATTATCAAGTAGGATTCATACCAGGATTTTGAGATGGTTCCACATTAGACAATTAGTGTAGTCAACCACATAAATAAAACATAAGACTAAGAATCCATTGATCTTATCAATCAGACACAGAAAAGGCATTTGACAAAGTCCAAAACTGATTCACGTTAAAAATTCTCAGCAAAATAGGAATAGAAGGAAAATTCCTTAACATAATAAGGGGCATCTACACAAAGCCAACAGCCAACATCATGCTGAATGGAAAGAGACTGAAAGAATTCTCTCTGAGAATGGGAACCGGACAAGGATGCCCAGTGTCACCACTTCTATTCAACACTGTTCTGGATGTTGTAGCCAGAGCAATCAGACAAAACAAAGAAATAAAGGGAATCTGCATTGGTAAAAAGAAGTAAAAACATCTCTATTTGCAGATGATATAATCTTATACACAGAAAACCCTATGAAATCCATTAAAAACAAAACAAAACTACTGGACCTAATAGAAGAGTTCAGTAACATATCAGAATATAAGATAAACATACATAAATTAGTTGGATCCCTTACACCAACAAAGAGACCATCAAAGAGGAAATCACTAAATCAATACCATTTACAATAGCCCCAATAAGATAACATACCTAGGAATAAATCTTACCAGAGATGTAAGAGACTTATACAAAGAAAATTACAAGACCCTACTGCAAGAAATCAAAAGAGACGTGCATAACTGGAGAAACCTACCTTGCTCATGGATACGAAAACTTAACATTGTGAAAATGTCTGTACTATCCAAAGCCATCTATACATACAGTGCAATCCCAATACAAATTCCAATGTCATTTTTTTTTAACGAGATGGGTAAACAAGTCACCATCTTTGGAGAGAGAAGAAGTCTCAGACAAGTAAAACACAATACCTGACCTTAGAATTTATTATTCTGCCACAGTAGTCAAAACAGCCTGGGTTGGTACAAAAACAGATATATAAACCAATGGAACAGAACAGAGAATCCAGAAACAACACCACCCGGTATGAACAGCTTGTTTTTGACAAATACCCAAAGGCCATGAACTGTGGGAAAAACAATCTCTTTAGAAAGTGGTATTGCTGTAATTGGATATCCATCTGCAAAAAACTGAAACAAGACCCATATTTCATCCCTTGAACAACAACTAACTCAAGATGGATCAATGACCTAACTATCACATCTAAAGCAATAAAGATTATGGAAGAAAATAGGGACAACACCAGAAGCCTTAATACATGGCTTAAACAGATCACAAAATATTACCAACAATGCACAGACAGCAGAAGAGAAAATAAACAAATGGGAACACCTAAAAATCAAACACTTGCACTCACCCAAGGACTTTATCAAGAGAGAAAAATTCTGCCTACAAAATGGGAGAAAAAAGTTGGCAACCGTGTATCTAATTGAGGCTTAATTTCCGTAATCTACAAGGTACTGCAGCATATCAACAAGAAAAAGACAAATAACCCAATTAAACAATAGGCAAAGGCTATGGACAGACTTTTCTGTAAAGAAGACATCTAGGCAACCAAAATACACATGAGGAAACTCTCGCAATCATTAGCCATTAGAGAAATGCTAATCAAACCACAGTGACATAGTAACTCACCCCAACAAAGTTGGCACTAGTCCAAAAAACACAAAACAGCAAGTGTTGGAAAGGCCGTGGAGGGACTGGAACTCTTCTACACCACTGGTGGGAGTGTAAAATGGCACAACTACTTTGGTAAGCAATTGGCACTTTCTTAAAAAGCTAGAAACAGAAATACCATATGATCCAGCAGTCCCGCTGCTTGGAACATATCCTAGAGAGATAAGGGCTGTCACACAAACAGATATGAGCACATGAATGTTTATTGCAGCACTGTCTACAGTACCCAAAAGGTGGAATCAATCTAGGTGTCCAACAACAGATGAATAGATAAGCAAGCTATGGTATTTATATACAAAAGAACACTATACAATGATAAAGAACAGTGATGATTTTATGAAATATCTCATAACCTGGAATCATTGGAAGACATTATGCTAGGTGAAATCAGTCAGCTGCAAAAGGACAAACATTATATGAGACCACTATTATAAAGACTCAAGAAAAGACTTAGGCACAGAAGAAAATACTCTTTGATGGCTACAAGGGTGAGGAGGGAGGGAGAGGGTTACTCATAGATTAGATAGTCAATAGGAATTCAGTTAGACTAAGGGAATGACAGTAGGCAGTAGAATGGAGGTCAGCACAACTGGACTACACCATAAGCTAAAAGACTTTCTAAATTCAACCTGACATTTTAAAGCACAAATTAGCATGGGTCTGGGGACTATGTCAATTGGCATAACTAGTTTTTTTTTAAGAGTTTGGCGTTCCATATTGGTGAGTGGCACCTGGAGTCTTAAAAGCCAGCAAGCTGCCATCTAAGGAACATCAGCTGCCCCAATCTACCTGGAGCAGTTGGAAGTCAAAACCACCGAAGACATAAGGAAAATATGAGCCTAGGAGACAGAAGGGTCCAGAAATGATGCAGGTGGTGTGTGCACTTTAAGGTTTAATAAATGTATATGAGGTTGTCCAACTAGCTTCTTTATATAGAGGAGAAGAGAAGGCAGAGAGGAGGGAACAAGGTTGGCTGAGTGGATACTGGAAGTACAGGGTGGAAATGAAGAGTGTGCTGTCACAGGGTGAGGAGAGCAGATAGAGCTGCAGAGAGGTGGGTCTGGGTTTTATATGGCAAATTGCTGGGTTATAAACTTTCACTTAATCACAATACAAAAACAGAATGGATTAGTTACAGGTAGTAGATACTGAGGAGAGGCCAAGTTTTAAAAGAAGAGGAAAGATGGTTTTGCCGATCATGATGAAGTTCTGGAATGAGGGAATGCGTGAGGAAGATGAAGGAGGGAAGCAATAAAGAAATCCCAGCAGCCTGGAGGATTCACCTGAGGCTGGGGACCACAAATTAGTAATCATTTTATCTAAGATCAGCAGGAGAGCAGGGGGGTTATGGGATTCATCCAAACTTGAGGTTCTACAAAGTGAGTATAATTTAAAAACCAAAACCCACCAAACTCACTGCGGCCAAGTCAATTCCGACTCATGGCAACCCTATAGGACAGGGTAGATCTGCTCTGTAGAGTTTCCAAAAAGCACCTGGTGGATTTGAATTGATGACCTTTTGGTTAGCAGACATAGCACTTAACCACCATGCCACTACAGTTCCCACAAAACCCAAGAAAGCTGCAGATACTGGAAAACACAACTGAAGCAAGTTTCTTGCTTTTGTAAATCAACAGATTTTAATATGATAAACCACCTCCTTAAAATTCTGCCCTTTCTGCAAGAAGAGTCCTTTTTCTGATTCTCCTTCCTCCTCAGGAATTAAGTTCACCCACTCCCTAAGTTCCATGCCCTGCTATGTATTAGGCACCGTGAGGGGTTCTGTGAATACAGAGTTGAGTAGTATGTGACATCTACCTTAAGAAGTTCACTGTCTAGTGGTTGAGTTAGGCATGTAAGACGTCACCCAGGTACAATTTTAGAAATAGTATAATGGAGATTTGTACACAATCATGTGACAGACGCAGCTGGATTTTAAATTATTAGAACACCATCACTTTTCTCTGATACACGTGGACAATAATAATCTTCCAATAAATTCTTGCACTTCACTCACTAACATCTCTATGCAGAGTAATAGATCTTTTGGGTGTCTCCTGAAAATCTACTCTAGCCCACCTCCATTGTGCAGGAATTTCCTGTTGGGTGAAATAGGCTTACCCAAAGTTTCAGGATGGGATGGAATTAAGTTCGAACAATCAGGGTAATCTCATGACGGCAATCACATACCGATTAGGTAGGATGGCCCAGGCCCAGGCCTATCAGCACATGGCATTTCCCAACCATGGAAGCTGGCTGAAGTGATTCATTCAATACAAAGTTCAGGACTTTTGTCCAATGACTGTGGGACACAACTCAGTTTCTCTTCTGCCGGAAGAGAACGAAGAAGCACAGAATCCCTCATTGTTTACAGGAGAGCTTCTGTAACCACTGGGTGATGCCAGCTTTAAGATGAAGCTGACAACTGTTGACAGCAAAGCCATCTTGAGTGTTTTTTTGTGAATTACAACAGAAAATGTCACAACATGCACAATTTAACCTTGGACTGTTCTTCATTACTGCTAATGACTACGTGATTTGTAGTCTGCAGAGCTTAAGTGAGTCTGATTCCAATGAAAATAAACATACTAAGCCATAAAGGGAGAAAAAGTGTTATTTCACAAAAAGTGTCTCATGCTAGTTCCTTCAACATTTTTTTAAAAAGTAATTTTTAAACATAGCATTACATTCTCTATTTTGTAGCAAGAACAAGTCTGATTGAGCAGTTCGTTAGAGTGTTACATTCTGATTGCCCAGGTCTCATCCAGACCAAGCAGGGCAGCTGCTGATTTGTGTCACTCCAGTGTTCAGGAATATCACTTGCAAAGTCAGCATTCAGTGAAAACACAATACGCAGTCCAGAGACCTGTGAAGGTGAGGGCACTTCCTATGCTCTTGTTTCCCATTCATCTAACCCTGGTCTTTGAATTATGGCTATGTAGTCTATAGTTGGCTTCTTTTATCATCTTCAATTTTGTAAACACAGTTGAAGTAAATGGATTTAATGCCAATGTAACACATAGCATCTTAATTAATGGTCCAGCTAAAATACTAAGGAAACTTACTCACTATATTTTGATACTAAATTTTCCTTGGGAATTCCATAAGAAATTGATATATAAACATGAAAGCAAATTTCACTTCTCTCATGTGTTTACTTTTACCTTTTATTTAATGTGGGGTTTTTTTTTTCTCTTGAAGACTGATTGACCTGCAAAAGCTACTTAAAGTCACTGTTCTATGTCCCACTCTGACACTAAGCAGAGAAAGCACCCTGTACAGAAAATAGCAGGGATGCTTAGAGAATGCACCCACAGGTGATGGAGACCAAAGTTTTCCTTTTCCTTCCAGTGTTCTGGGAACTTCTAAAGCACTGAAGGCAGACATCAGATTGCCATGATAATACGACTAGTGTAGAGACAGAGAGATGACATTAATGAGGATAGCTCCACAAGATGGCACAATGCCATAGAAGAAACAAAAGGATTCCTTCCTTACAAAGAAAACTTCAATGTATCCATTTTTTTTATTATGAATAAGTGAAAGTATACAACCCAAGTCAGTTTTGCATGCCCTCCTCTCAGCAGCTCTATCTGCTCTCCCCACCCTGTGACCGCACACTCTTCCTTTTCACTCTTTACTTCTGGTATCCTCTTAACAAATACCCATTCCTCCCCCTCCTCTCCCCTCTAGAAAGAAACCAGTAGGACAGCCTCCTATTAATGTATAAAACCGTAAAGCACACATATGACATGCCCACTTTGTGTCCCCGAATCCAGTCCACTCTTCGTCTGAAGTGTTGACTTCAGTACCAGTTTCAGGCCTGGGCCAGCAGCAAGTCTAGGGGTCATGTTCTCAGCGGACCCTCCAGGTTGTTGGACCATCAGTTCTGATCTTTTAGCAGAGTTCTTCATCTGTACATCTCTTTCTCTTGCAATGCACCCATTTTTAATGAAATGTAAAGCAGGCCTGGGAGAGGGATCCTGTTTAGCAAGTGCATCCAAGGAACTAGGTTCTGGTGTCACAGGGAGGCATGCAACCCCCATCAGTAAGCTCTTTTCAAATTCTATCCTAAGGGCTCTTCTGGAGAAGTTTCTCACCTACAGGACGCACAGTGTCCTCAAATTGTGTTCTTTCTTTTTTCCACCGTGCATTCCCTTCAGAATCCTTTGACCTAGTGATTTTTAGTCCTAGGTCTTGAGGTCCTTTTGGAATTGCTGCTTTCTTTCCTTTGACGACAACAGGCTTCACTGCAAAGTAAGTAAGTAAAGTTTCTCTTCTTGCCTCCATCCCTTCTATGCCAAGAAGCTGTAGAGTAGAATACTACAAGGGCTTGAAATCAGAAGATCTGATTGGTCTGACTCCAGCCATGGAGTTCCAGCCATGGAACACTGACCAAGTAATCCTACTTCTGATTCAGACTTTATTTCCTTCTCTGTGAAGAGAAATTATAGTATCTTCTCAATTTAGTGTCTCATAGAATTGTTACAAGGATAACTGTCATGGATTGAGTTGTGTCTCCCCAAAAATATGTGTATCCATGTAGCTGGGCCATGACTCCCAATATTTTCTGACTCTCCTCCATTTTGTGATCTTCCTGTGCTGTATGTTAAAGGATTAGGGAGGGACTGTAAATGCTTTCATAGGATTACCTTCCTGCTTCACTGTAAAAGGAGTTTCCCTGGAGTATGGCTTGCCCTACCCTTAGCCCTTTCATCCTACAAGAGATAAAAGGAAGGAGAAGCAAGCAGAGAATTGGAAATCTCACACCATCAAGCAAACAGCACTGGGAGAAGAGCGTGTCCCTCAAACCTGAATTTCCTGTGCCAAGATGCTCCCTGGCCAAAGACTGATGCAATACCAGACTTTTCTTCAGAGCCAACTAGGGGGGCAGCCTTCCCCTGGAGTGGACATCTTGAATATGGACTTGTAGCCTAATGGACTCTGTAAGAATAAACCTTCCTTTGTTAAAGCCATCCACTCTATGATATTTCTGTTAGAGTAACACTAGCTGACTAAAACAGAAACGTATATAGCAAGGGATGAGAATGCACTTTAGGGATTGCCAAGTTCTTTACAAACGTGTGGTTACTTTTTCGTAAGTGGAGGGTCGGTAAAAAAGAGGAAACGCTTTAAGAGATGGATTGGCACTGCAACAATGGCTTAAATATAGCAAGAATGCTGAGGATGATGCTTAGTCCCAGCGCTGCCTCATTCTGTTACATACGGGGTTCCTATGAGTCGGATGGAACTCAAAGCACTTAAGAATAACGTTTGGAAAACTGGTTAAGTTTGATGTTTTTTGGTATCCTAGAGCCATTTGCATTTTAATAGGCAACCAGGAATATCATTGCTGATGTCAAATGTATCTTGGCTGAAGATGGAGAATACCAGGAAGCCATTTACCTGTGCTTTAGTGGAAATCCTGGTGGCATAGTGGTTAAGGGCTATGATTATTAACCAAAAGATTGGCAGTTCAACTCCATGGGATTCTCCTTGGAAACTGTATGGGGCAATTCTACTCTGTAGTATAGGGTCACTATGAGTTGGAATTGATTCAAAAGCAATGAGTTTGGTTTGAGTTTTGTGTTTTACTGGCTATGCAAAGGCATTCAACTGTGTGGATCACAACAAACTATGGCTGTCTTAGTCATCTTCTGCTGCTATAACAGAAATAACACAAGAGGATGGCTTTAACAAAGAAAAATGTATTTCCTCATGGTAGAGATGACTAAGAGTCCAAATTCAGGGTGTCAGCTCCAGGTGAAGGCTGTCTCTGTTGGCTCTGGAGGAAAGTTCTTGTTGTGAGTCTTCCCTTGGTTCCAGGAGCTTCTGAGGAGTAAGAATCCCAGGGTCCTTTTCAAAGGACGGATTCTGCTCCTGGCACTGCATCTTGATGGTGTGAAATTCCCAGCTCTCTGCTTGCTTGCCTTTCCTTTACACCCCAAGAGATTGCCTCAAGTCACAATACAGTATTGTACATTGAGTCCTACCCACTAATACAAATGCTGTCCATCCTTCCTTATTAACATCATAGAGTCAGGATTTACAGCATATAGGAACATCACACAATACCTGGAATCATGACCTAGCCAAATTGCTACACACGTTTTCTAGGGGGCACAATTTAATCCATGACAATGAATAATACTGCTGAGGATGGGAATTCCAGAACATTTAATGTGATCGTGAAGAATCTGCACATGAATCAAGAGGCAATCCTTCAAACAAAACAAGGGGACATTGTATGATTTAAAGTCAGGAAAAGTGTGTGTCAGAGTTGTTTCATTTTACCATACTTACTCAATCTGTGTAAACTCTGGTGACATAATGGGTTAAGTGCTACATCCGCTAACCAAAAGGTCAACAATTCAAGTCTGCCAAGCACTCCTTGGAAACTATGGGGCAGTTTTACTCTGACATCTAGTGTTTCTATGAGTCAGACCTGGCTCAACAGCAGTGGGTTTGGATTGGTTTATACAATCTGTATGCTAAGTAAGTAATCTGAGAAGCTGGACTACATGAAGAACAGAGCATCAAGATTGGAGGAAGACTCATTAACAACCTGTGTTACACACATGACACAATCTTGTTTGCTGAAAGTGAGGAGGACTTGAAACAGTTATTGATGAAGATCAAAGACCAGTCTTCACTGTGGAGTACACTTTAACGTAAAGAAAACAAAAATCCTCACAATTGGACCAAAGAGCAACATCATGATAAATAGAGAAAAGACAGAGGTTGCCAAGGATTTCATTTTGTTTGAATCGATAATCAAAAGCCAAGGAAGCAGCAGTCAAGAAATGAAACAACACATTACATTAGGAAAATCTGCTGTGAAAGACCTCTCTAAAGTGTTGTAAAGCAAAGATGTCACCTTGAAGACTAAGGTATGCCTCACCCAAGCCACGGTAAATTTGTTTTCAATCATATACATGAGAAAGCTGGGTAATGAGTAAGGAAGACAGAAGAAGAATTAATGCCTTTGAATTCTGGTGTTGGAGAAGAATATTAAATCTACCACGGACTACCAAAAGAACAAACAAATCTGTCCTGGAAGTGGTACAACCACAGTGCTCTTTGGAAGCAAGGGTGACAAGACTGCATCTGGCATACTTTAGATATGTTCTCAGGAGGGACATTTCCGGAGAAGGACATCATGCTTGGTAAAGGAGGGAGCCAGCGGAAACGAGGAAGACCCTCAACAGACGGACTGACACAATGGCTGCAACAACAGTCTCGAGCATAATGATTGTGAGTACGGTGCAGGAACAGACAGTTATTTCGTTTTGTCATGTATAGGGTCACTCTGAGTCAGAGCTCACTAGTACCTAACAATAACAAAAAAAGAAGCTAAAATTAACAACAGTGTTTTCCTGACAAGGAAGACTTCTAAATCAAGCCACACCAATGCCCTCTGCCCATGTAGAGAAAGTGGTCAGGGTTGACTACAGACAAGGAAACTGAGTCCCAGGAGGTTGAAACTCACCCAGGCTTACAGGGAAGGTCACCATCAAGGTTAAGGAACAGAATCTTGGTATAGATTTACAGCCCAATGCCTCATGAAAAATAACATGGTCACTACATTTCTTTACATTTTTGCCATGTGCCAGGCACTTTCCTGAGCTCTTCACCATATATCTCTTTTAAAAGGTAAGTGTCTCTCCACTTTCCCATTTCTGGTACTCAGGATAAATGCCTTCCCTTACTCCTGGTTGTGTGCTGCCATGGTCTCTTCTCTATCCATGGGATTAAAAAGCAAAAATCCTAGCTTGGCCCTAGTTTTTTTGTTCTCCACACCCTTTATATTCTCTATGATCACTGTGGTTGTGTGTCACCTCGGCTGGACCATGATTTTCAGTGGTTTGGCAATTATGCAAAGAAGTATTATGCAAAGAAGTATCTGATGTGATGTGATCATTTCTTTGATGGGCTCTGCTGTGAGGAGCCAATCAGCTAAAAGGATTTTCCTTGTGGATGTGGACTGCATCCAATATAGGTGAACTTTCTGGCAAAGTGCCTGGGCTTCAGCTGTCTCAGAATCCTATGGCTGACTCCTGTTCATCTGACCCTGGTTCTCAGGACTGGAGGCAAAGCATGCCTACTAATCTTGGTGTTTATCAGTCTTCATAGCCCATGAGCCAGAAGCCTATTGTTTGTCTAGCTGACCTTGTATTCTCCAGCCCCTGCCAATATGTGAGTGATGAGAAGCCTTTAGACTGACCCACGGACTTGAGACTTTCCAGCCTCTGCAACGGCATGAGCCATTTCCTTAACATAAATATCTCTCTCTCCCTCTCTCTGGATGTGTGTGTATAGATGCTTAACTCACTTCACTTCTCTATACAACCAAGCCTAAAATACCGACTGTCATGGATTGAATTGTGTCCCCCCAAAAACATGGTAGCCATGTGGCTGGGCCATGATTCCCAGTATCTTGTGGCTGTCCTCCATTTTGTGGTTTTCCTATTTTGTACGTTAAAGGATTAGGGTGGGGCTGTGAATCCCTTCATAGGATCACCTCCCTGCTCCACTGTAAAGGGAGTTGCCCTGGAGTATGGCTTGCCCTACCCTTAATCCTTTCATCCTATGAGAGATAAAAGAACAGAGAAGCAAGCAGAGAATTGGGAACCTCGTACCATCAAGAAAGCAGCACCGTGAGAAGAGCGTGTCCTTCAGACCTGAGGTTCCTGTGCCAAGATGCTCCTTGGACAAAGACTGATGCAATACCGGACTTTTCTCCAGAGTCGACGAAGGGGAAAGCCTTCCCCTGGAGCCGACACCCTGAATATGGACTTGCAGCTTACCAGGCTATGTAAGAATAAACTTTCCTTTATTAAAGCCATCCACTCTGTGGTATTTCTGCTAGAGCAGCCCTAGCTGACTAAAACACCAACCATAACTAAAAATACATACACATGAGAAGATCAACTAGATGAATGGGTCCTCCTAAAAATTACATACTTATGCTCACCAAAAGACTTCTCCAAAGGGTAAGAAGAGAACCTATTGACTGCCACAAATGTTTTTTTCTTTTTTTTTATTATGACTAAGTGAAAATGTACATTCCCGTATAAATTTACATGCCCACCTATACGCAGCTTCCACTGCTCTCCCTGTCCGGTGACAGCACACTATTCCTCTCTGCTCCATACATGTCTCATCCTCCCAGCAATCTCCTTTCCCCTCTTCTCCACCCACTCTCCTTCCTCCAGCTAGAGGTCAGCAGGATGATATCCTACAGATGCATAGAACTATAAAGTGCATCCAATACATGGTCAGCCTACATCGCCAAGTCCGATCCATTCATATCCAAAGAGTGGACCTTTGTTATGATTTATGGGCAAAGGCAGCATCAGGGCCAGGGGCCATGCTGCCAGGGGAATCCCGAAACCGCTGGACCATCAATTGAAGTCTTTTAGTGGAGATCTCAGGATGCACCCCTTTTTATTCTTGTGTTGCCAGTGAGACTCAACTTAGTGAGCTCTATCGCAGCTATCACTTGTGGTGGCTGGGCACCATCTGGTTCTTCGGGTCACAAGTTGATGTAGAGACCCATTCATGTGGGTCTCTCTGTCTTCTGGGTTGTCTTTACCCCATGTCATTTTGGTCCTTGGTGAGCACCCATTCCTGCTGAGTTGGGACCATTTGCTGTGCCCTCGGATGCACAAATTTTTTGACTACAACACATCCAAAAAGCAGTTAATCTATAAAATATATAGAAAGTTTCAGCACTTCAAGAACAAAAAATCCAATTGAAAAATTAGTGAAGGACATGAACAGACACTTCTACAAAGACATTCATACATTGAAGAAGTGCTCGTGATCACGCAAATTAAAACTACTGTGAAATACTATCTCACCCAACATCAATGGCACTAATCAAAAAAACAGAAAACAACAAATGCCAGTGAGATTGTGAGGAGACTGGATGTCTTATATACTTATACACTGCTAGTGGCAATATAAAATTTTACAACCAGTATGGAAACCAATGTGGCACTTCCTTAGGAAGCTAGGAATAAAAATACCATGTAATCTAGCAATCCCACTCCTAGGTATATACCCTAGAGAAATACGAGCCATGACGTGACTAGACATACGTACACTCATGGTCATTGCAGCATTTTTCACAAAGCAGAAAGAGGAAAATAATGTAAGTGCCTATAAACAGAGGAGTGGACAAACTACGGTACACAACGGAATACTATATAATGATAAAGAGCAATGGCAGAATCACGAAATGCTTCATGACACGGATGAATTCAGAGGCCCTTATGCTGAATGGAATAAACCAGTCACAAAACAACAAAGATTTTATGAGAGCACTATTATTAAAACAAACAAAAAACACAAGATAAAGTTTACACACAGAAAAAATCTTCTTTGATGGTTACCAGAGAAGAGAAGGGGAGACAGGGTATACTACTAAATGGATAAAGACACATGGTGATATTTTGAAGGGAAAGGCAATATACTATATGCAGCAGGCCAGCACAATATAACAAAGGTGAAGGGAAACACTGAGGGGCACACAAGAACAAAAAGCCTCTATGGCAATTACTACAACATAGAGACTTCTGCAACAATTTTTGATAGGATACATAGGTAGATAGGTATAGTAAAGAGGCATCAAAGGTCATAAAGGAGGGTACCTACCTGCAGATACAGATTGCTTTTGATATCTTTACTTACATGTTTTATGGATGTTGCATGTGTACTAACACAGACAACGGAACACACAAGGGGCACAGTCACAGAAACTCATGCACAACTAGATAGCTTCTGGGACAAAGACACTAGGCTTGAGGGCTAAGGACCGTTGGCTTGGGGGACATCTACTTCTAGCTCTAAATCAAAAATCAAGTGTGACAAAAAGCATAACATGAATTCCAGAAGTGAGACTTAATCTTTCAAACAGTTTAACACAGGAAGTATTAAGAGGGACAAGAGAGTAGAGTGATGAATTATAATTTAAGAAGTATTTTGGAGAAACATGGTTTTCATTACAAAGAAAATTAAATATTAATCAATACCTCGTAATTACTCCTAATTACAACAAACTCAACTCCCATGAGTGAAAATTTTTTATTTTAAACACTCCAAAAGTTCTTTTTATTTAATTAAATTGTACTAAAGCAAAAATATTTCAACTAATGAAGCAAATAGGAAACACTCAGATGGCAGTTTAGATGGATTCACATAAAATACTAAAACAATCATAAAAATTAAAAAATATCGGCAACACAGCAGATGTTCCAGAAACGTGGTTGACATGGGAGCACAGGGCAGTCTTCTCAACCCTGGCAGCAAATTGTCTAAGTTTCCAGGGATGGCACGCTCTTGCTTCCATGCAATAGGTCAAAGTGGTCTTCCAGTGGAAGATTCGTGAAAGCTTGAATTCAGCATGGCAACGGAAGCCTTAAAAATGGCAATGTCTCCTGCCCCGTGATGTGTTACGTAGCATTTAGGGTGTCAGGGACGGTTCGGTTAATGAGAAAGGAAATCGAGGCCCCAAACTGACAGAATCATCTGAGTACAGAGGAAATCCCACAAAAGTCACTGACCTACGTGGAAATCCCTCAGACTGCCTAGCGGACACTGGAAAGGTGGTGATCACAGCTCCCCTCTGTGACACCCTTGAATCCATTTAAAGTTTGTCTTCTGTAAAGAATTTACCTTGCAAAAAAAAAGAATGTAAATTGGTCTTTGCCTTTGTTTTCTGAAAAGACATTTCTAATTCTCTGGAATTTCTTTAGCAATGTAATGTCTCAGCCAGAAAGTCTGCCCAACAACCTTATTATGGAAGAAAGTGTGATTTAATTACTCCAAAATTAAACACCAGTTAATAGCTTACTCTGTATTTACTCTCTTTCTCTTTGAAATTCTCATTGATGATCCGTATGAGACAGAATCTTCCATTTCTCTAAACACATTTTTCCTATATGCATACAAATTAATGAATAAACCCCATGATACTTCTTCATGTTTCATTTTTGACAGTTTTGTATCAGAAAATCTATTAATATAATTCACCACACTAATAGGTCTAAGAAAAACAATATGAACATCCCTACAGATATAGAAAAAGCCTTGGACAGTAGTCAATAACCGTTCCTAACAAAACCTCTTGGGAAAGAAAAGAAACGAACGGATATTTCCTTAGTACATTAAGACATACACGTACCTTCACTGTAAAGTCAGTATGTTACTTAGTATGGAAACCTTAGAGGCATTCCCATTAATGTCAGGGACAGGGAGAAATGATGACTAGCTACGTTACGGGAGCCCTAGTGGTAGTTAAGAGCTATGGCTACTAACCAAAAGGTCAGCAGCTAGAGTCCACCAACTGCTACTTGGAAACTCTAGGGGTGGTTCTCCTCAGTCCCAGAGAATGGCTGAGTCAGAATCTAGTCTACTGTAATGGGGTCAAGCTACAATACTATGTAACATTGTTCTGAAGCTACTAGTCAATGCAGTTAGATATGACAAAAAATAACAGCATAAGAATAGAAGAGTGAGAAATAAAATAATCTTTGTTTATAGGTGACATGATGTAAACCTGAAGCAGTTGTTACCAGGAAAACCCTGGAGTTCATGCCATCTGCCGCAAGCCAGTCTCTAAGACAAGAGGTTTGGGTGAGTTAATCAAAGGTTTTGTTTGTGTGCCAGCTACACAAAGTGGCAGAGGGGATATTTCCACCAGAGTCTGCGCACGTGTGGTCAGACAGGAGTGTTTTTAAAGGGAAAGTTACAAGCAGGTGCAAGGGTGAGTTAATTCACGAGGCGTATGGCAGAAGTGGTCTGCACAACAGTCTGTGTTCCCAGATGTTCCTCTGAATCCTCATCAGGCAGGAGGGCCGATGCCTGTCATCCCCTGGTCCAGCTTAGTGATCTGAAAACAATCCTCCAAAGAACAAGCGGTTATCAGACCTGCCTTGACTGCTGTGTTGTTCTTTACCCAGTGCAGTTCTAAGTCATATATTTAAAGCATAACACTTAAAACCGAGAGGGCTGTTGTTTACGTAAAAGGAGTCCTGATGTTAATGCTGTATTACCTGTGAGTATCGCCATTTGGGCCCTGTAGAATGTGACTGTTAGGTTTCTCTTGGGGGCCTGGGGTGATGGCTCTGAAACACAGCCCCTCAAGCCTCCAGCCTCAGTTTCCCCCTATTAGAAAAACTGTGCTTTTCAGGCCTCTGGCTTCACAACCTGGTTTCAGTGACAAAAATCGAACAATAAAAAAATTGGCCTAGGCGCAAAATAGGAAAGTCCCTAGGTGGAGCCCTACTGGTGCAGTGGTTAAGTATTTGGCTGCTAACTAAAAGGTCATCTCCACCAGTGACTCCCTGGAAACCCTATGGGGCAGTTCTCTGTCGCAATGGGTCGGCATCCACTCTGCAGCAAAGGGTGCTGGTAGGTGATGCAAGCAGTTTGCACTGGACTGCTAACGCTTCAGATCCAAATAAGCCACCCATTTGCAGAAGTCTTGGCCGTGCAGTTCCACAAGGTCTCAGCTGGGAAAACCGGGGCAGTTCCACTGCATAGTATGTGAGGTCGCCATAAATGGGAATGCTCCACCACAATGCCAGCAAGGTATGAAACTGCCAAGATCATGGAACTGGTTCGACCCCTGAGTCACCTGATTCCGCTCCGGAGATTGAGCTAGCAAGTTTGTCTCCTGACAGGTGGCAAACTGGTCTCCTCCTCCCGCAAAGTACGCGAGGCTGCATCCTTTTTGGTAGCAAATGACGCAAAAGTTTGTTAAGGGAAAGTACATTCTAAAGAGGGAACAGGTCAGTCTCCATGAGTGGAAAGAGACCCTGCATAGATTTGGGGTGTGCTTTTTATTGGCAAACGCAGGGGGTGATGTCATAGACGGCAAGGGGGATTGGTAATCTGATTTGTGATTGGATTTGCCCCTGCTATGGTCACCTCACAACTGGCAGGAGTAATTGTTATATTTGCATCGTAGCTACCAAGAAGAACTGTTATATTTACATCATAAACTGATGGAACAAACTATTGGTATGTGGCAGATCTGGTTCCCTTGGTAACCCTATCAGTACCGTGTGTATTCTATAAAGTAAACTACGATCTTTGTTATCCCTAGAAAATGTTACATTCTGGAGTAAAATATGTTGGTAGGTGGAGGCAGCGATCTTGTCAAAACCAGCATACAAAACTCTATAGCTTCAGGGCTAACAATTTCACTTAAAAATAAGCCTTTAGCACTGCTGGAACTGAGCTGATTGGGTAAGGAGGGCCAAACCTTGATAAAAATGTCACAGGAAGTTCCCAACAAAAGAGGAATTGTGTTGTCATGTGGGCTGAGGGGCAAGGCAGCTAGAATAGAACAGAGGCAAAAACCCTTTACATTTGAGAAAAAAAAAAAAATTAAAAGACTTAGACCCAGTAGGAAAAGGTGGCCGGCCCTTTACTCTCTTCCGTGATCAGTAGTTACAATTTGGAGTAATATGCAAAGAGCGGCCCTTTGCTCAGGGTGCCCCTTGGGGCAAACCCAGCGCTCTCTCCTGGCCTCTGTCTCCCTGCACTGCACCCATCATGGCCCTCGCCATCCTCCTTTTCTGGGAGAAAAGCACCCAAAAGCAATGCAGGCTCCAGGTGGACTACACTCTTCTCCAGATCTTTGGGGCAATGGAAGTACACACAGGACTCAGTTCACAGTTTTGGGGGGTAGGGCCCCCAAAGTTCTTAGATCAGCTGCAGAAAAGAGCCAGACACAGCCATCTTCAGCTTGTTTCAGTCCACCATCTCCTCATTCCTCCTCTTCCCCTTTTCCCTGCCCTTCACTCCTTCCTGCAAGCCTTGCTGGAAATTGGTGCTTCTGCCTCTAATTTCTTTCAGTTTCCTTTCTTTCAAAACCACTACTGTGGAAGGTTTTTTTGGTTGCAAACATGTGCCTAGGAATTATGTTACTCTTTGGAGACAGATACTAGGTCAAAAATTCTGGCTCTGCAATTTGTGTAATGACAGTCAGTTGCATCTGTACAGTGGACATTACAAAAACTGCTTCATCCTATTTTTGTGGGGATTAAGTAACAAAGTCTATGCAGTACCTGACACAATATAAAACAATAACACACCAACACACACACACACACACAAACACAACCCCACCCAGATTAGTCTCCCTGTCTACTGGGCATTCCACTCCTACCCTGCCTCAGTTTCCTTAGGTGTTCCAGTTCAGAGAAATGTACTAGGTCCTCTTCTGTTTCCTCTCAGACAAGGCTAGCATCAGGAGCCTTGCTAGCATAAGTGATCTGACATTATTTAACTCAACCAACATGTGTTAAAGACCAGTATATGACTGGCACTGTCTTAAAATGACAAACGTAGATTAAACACAGATCACTGCTTTCTGGGATGAGGGAGAAACAACCGGCAGGCTAGTACACAGTCACCTGGTATACCATGAAAATTCCTGGCAACACACAAAATAGGTCCTTGAAAAGGGTTTCATAAAGGACTTGCTAACACAAGTTTTGACAAAGGGTTAAAGAAAACATACGGCATGGTGAAGCAGCCACACTGTCCTTTCCAAACTAGGTGCTACCAAACTAAAGCAAGTTCATTCCGCCTGTCACTGTAGCCAGAAATTCGCAGTCAGTGTGGGGTTCCAGGAATACTTTATTTGCAGATATGCCAGCAAATCTTGGGGACAGTGAGCCAAAAACTGTCCCATTTGGGTTACATTTCCAGTGGCTTTTATAGCCAGAATTCAAGGGGATTGGTGTTTGTTACAGAATAACAGGAGTCACAAGATTTCATTACATCGTAAGGTTTTATTACATCTTATTAAGCAGTGTGAATTACCCAAAATTTCACTGTCTTTCATGGAGGTCTTAATTTTATTTCCTCAGAGATGGGGAGAAGGATGCAGACCTGCTAATCCAGTCTGAGGGTGATAATTGAGGTAAAGTGTGGAATGCAGCTTAATAGCCTAAGTGACCTTTGTTAGATTCTTACATTTACCACTGTTGGCTGAAGGCAAGGGAGGGGCATGGGTTGAACTTGGTAAAAGCTATTTCTGTAGAAGAGTGCCATCGGATGGGAGCCACGGCCAGGGAATAGGTATATCAACTGCTCTCCCCCTACTCTCCAGTCTCTAGTTGGTATCTTGCATTGCTGACCCAGCAACCAGAGGACCCAAGAGTAGGGCTGGTGCAGTCCTTAGAGGTCAGCCCAGTATCATTCCCAGTGCTGAATGCAGGGAGGACAGGGGGTTCTATATCACACTCACTTTAACTTTATATAACAACGTCTTTAATAGAGATAGGTTAAGTGCTATGTCTGCTAACCAAAAGGTCAGCAGTTCAAATCTGCCAGGCACTCCTTGGAAACTCTGTAGGGCAGTTCTACTCTGTATTATACGGTAGCTATGAGTAGGTGTCAGCTTGTTGGCAGTGGGCTTGATTTTCATTTTTTATAAAGAACAGAAACAGTATACTTTGGAGGTAAGATTTGGGGAGTTTTTGCATTAGTGACATTTGACTGAGAACTTGAAGGATAAATAAGAGATTTTTGAGAGTAGAAAGGAAAAGAAGTGGAGGAGCATTCTGGAGAGAGAGAAAATCAACACCCAAAGGAAAGACCAAAAGAGCAAAAGAATAAACTGTGCTTTGGAAAAGCTGGTGTGATTGGACAATGGGAGCTGGTAGAAAGAAACACGAGGTAAGCAAAGCAGAGTCAGAACTATTTCATAGCCATGCTGTGGAGCAAGATTCTCTCCCCACCCTCAAGTCAGTAGTTCTTAATATTTGGTCCCCAGATCAGCACCATCAGCATCATATCTGATGCTAGAAATGCAGAATCTTGGACCCAACTTCACACCTACTGAGTCAAACACTGGAGATGGGGTTAGCTCAGAAATCTGGACTTTACTGAGTCATCCAGGTGAGTCTGGAGTGAGGTCAAGTTTGAGAAGCACTGCCCTAGGCATCAGAGAGCCACTGAGGGCATCTCACAAGAGTGATGAGGTCAGACCTGTTTTTCCAAAAGAAGGTTACAGTGGGAATTAGAAGGGTGATAGCAAAGGAAACTCTTACAGGTACTTCAGTGATTCTGAATTGGGAGGACACCAACTAGGCAGCGAGACTGCAGTGAAGGAGAAGCAGAACAGGTGACTGAATGGGTGTGTGACAGGGAAAAAGGGAAGCCAAAGGGCCACCAAGGCTGCATTTTAATGCATAATAAACTTAAGGTTGTTTGTTGTTTTTCTTGCAAATAAAAGTCAGTTTCCTCATCTGAAAAATGTAGGGATTAAATTTTGGCTCGTAAAAATCCAAAAAAATTCCAAATCTATTGCTGGTGAGTCAGTTCCAACACATAGCAACCCTAGAGAAGAAAGTATAACCACCCCATAGAATTTCCAAGGATCACCTGTTGGACTCAAACTGCCAACGCTTTGGTTTGTAGCTGCAGTACTTAACCACTACACCAACTGGGTTTCCTTTCAGCAAACAAATAAAGCTGAGTGCCCTGCTGCTGTCTTTTTCAAGCTCCTTGGGAACCTGTACCAGGGTGATGACTGGTAGAATCTCGTTTGTAGTTCATCTTACTCCCCGTCTCTTCCCCTTTTGTCCTTATTTTCACTTGCCTGGGCTTGCAACTCCCAAACAAATTGTTTGCATCTTAATCTTTGCTTCAGGTTCTGCATTTTAGGGTCCTTAACCAAAACCAAACCCACTGCCCTCAAATCAATTTCAACTCATAGTAACACTATAGGACAGAGTAAAACTGCCCCACAGAGTTTCCAAGGAATGCCTAGTGGATTCAAAATGCCAATCTTTCGGTTAACAGATGCAGCACTTAACCACTATGCCACCAGGGTTTCCCCAGACAGTCAATAGAAAAAGAAATAGTGCTCAATTCCACATGGAAATCAAAACAAAAACAGCATTAAAGTGTAAGTGTAAGGAAGGTCAACAGAAGTCAGGTTTTTTTCTTAAGGATTATTTTCATGCTATTTTGCGGGGGTGGGAAAACATCAAATATCTCAATATTTCAATCCTCTTTCTCTCTGGAGAGGAGGGTGTCCCTGGTTTTGGCATTCCCTGAGACCCATGAATAATCACGAACTGATGCTACAGAGATGAGACAGATACTTCAGGAGTGAGGAAAGGCAACTACAGTCTGGTAGAGTAGTACATTGCTTTCCCTAGAAAGAGAGACAAGCTGACACCTGGAGCTATGTATCTGTGTTTGCCAGCATTCACAGAAAAAAGCTGGAAGGAGGCAAACCCAGATGTTCACACTGCTTCTCTCCAGCTGGTGGGAATAAAAGGAGACTTACAACTTGGAGTTAAAATTGGAACTATTATCATCTGTCTTTCAGTGTAAAGGATGTGATCCAGTTAGAGGGACAAGGAGTTACCAGGACACATTAACTGGGCCCTGGGGTATCAAAACCATAGCCAGGATGATCTTGGAAAACATCTTTTAGGAAAACTTTCATATAAACAAATACTTAAGGCAAAAAATACCCACACATTTTCCATTCTTATCTTTCTCTATTACCAAAAAAAAAGCAAAAAAACAAAGCCACGGCCATCGAGTCAATTTCAACTCATAGCAACCCTATAGGGCAAAGCAGAACTGCTCCATAGAGTTCCCAAGGAGTGCCCGTTGGATTTGAACTGCCGACCTTTTCATTAGCAGCCATAGCACTTAACCACTACACCACCAGGTTATCACTGTTATATAGGAAGCAACAAAATTTGTTGGATGAATGATGACACTTCTAACTATCATTACTGAAACTTGTGCCAATGATTATTAAGGAAGACAACTCAAGCCATAGAATTACAGTGACTTAGCACTTTTTAGTCTATCTGTGAAAGGGTGAGTTTTAATGATTTCACTTATTTGTAATATCTATGTATATTGATGATTTTGTAACATTCTTTTTTTTTCATATTTTATTCCAAGTAAGTGAAAGTTTGCAGTGCAGTTCAGTTAGCCGTACAAAACTCCGTACACACACCTTTAGGTGACTGGAGCTGCTTTTCCAACCCTGTGACCGCACACTCCTGCTTTCCACCCTGTACTTCCTGTATTCATTCAACCAACTTCTGTCTTCTCCTACCTACTTTACCATCTCATCTCTACAGACGAGCTGCTCTGACAGCCTCATGTCTTATACTCTGGTCCAATTTTTGTCTGAAGAGTTGTCTTCAGCACTGGTTTCAGCTCTGGGCTAGCAGGTAGTCTAGGGGCCATGTTTTTGGGGGGACCCTCCAGGATGTCAGACTGTCAAGTCATTTTTTAGTAGAATTCTAGATTGGCACACCATCTTAATCCTGCTATGTCAAGGAGTCTACATTGTGTTGCTTGTCAAGGCAGTCCTTGGTGGTGGCTGGGCACCATCTACTTCTGGTCTCATGTTGATTTAGTCTGAATTACAAGGTCCCTCTGTCTCCTGAGCTCATATTTTCCTCGTACCTTTGATGTCCTTCATCCTCTTCTGCTCTAGTAGGTCTGAGACTAATTGATGCCCCCTAGATGATAGCTTTCTAGCTTTTAAGACCCTAGACACTGTTTACCAAAGTTGGATGCAGAATATTTTCTTAAAAAACAAACAAAACCTAGTTATGCCAGTTGACCTAGATGTCTCCTGAAAGCATGATCCCCAGACCTCCACTCCTGCAACTTTGACCTTCAAAATGTTGGGTTTAGAAAATCTCCTAGCTCTTGATATAGTCTAGCAGAGTTGATCTCTCTTCTGCTGCATGCTGTCACTTCTCAACCCAATTCCTGTCTACTATCTAATCTATGAGTACCTATCTCGCTTGCCTGCCTCCCTGGTAGCCACGAAAGATTATTTTCATATGTTCTTAGCCCTTTTCTTGAGACCTCATAATAGGGATCCTGTACAGTACTTGTCCTTTTGTGACTGAATGATTTCATTCAGCATAATGTCTTCCAGACAACTCCGTGTTGTCACGTGTTTCCCAATATCATCACTGTTCTTTATTATTGCACAGTATTCCATTGTGTGAATATACCACAGTTTGCTTATCCATTCTTCTGTTGATGGGTGCCTAGGTTGATTCCATCTTTTTGCTATTATGGACAGTGCTGCAATAAACATTGTTTTAGAGTCAGGTAGTATGAGGCCTTCGGCTTTGTTCTTTTTATTCAGTAATGCTTTACTTATCTGGGGCTTCTTCTCTTTCTAACATGAAGTTGGTGATTTGTTTCTCCATCTTATTAAAAAAATGTCCTCAGAATTTGTATTGGGATTGTACTGTGTCTACAGATTGCTTTGGGAAAAAAACACATTTTCTTCTAAGTCTTCCTATCCATGAGCAAGGTAGGTTTCTCCACTTATATAGGTCTCTTTTGGTTTCCTGCAATAGAATCTTGTAAATTTTCTTTGTATAAGTTTTTTACATCTCTGGTTACATTTATTCCTAAGTATGTTATCTTTGGGCTATTGTGAATGGTATTGATTTGGTGATTTCCTCTTTGATGATCTCTTTGTTAGTGTAAATAAATCTAACTGATTTATTTATGTTTATCTTATATCTTGAGACTTTGCTGAACTCTGCTATTAGTTCCAGTAGTTTCTTTGTGGATTCTTTAGGCTTTTTTGTGTATGAGATCATATCATATGCAAATATACTTTTATTTCTTTCATACCGATGTGGATGCCCTGTATTTCCTTGCCTAGTTGTTCTAGCTAGAGCTACCAGTACAATGTTGAATGAAGGTGGTGACAGTGGGCATCCTTGTCTGGTTCCTGTTCTCAAGGGACAGGCTTTCAGTCTCCATTTAGGATGATGTTGGCTGTTGCCGTTGCATAGATGTCCCTTCTCATGTTGAGAAATTTCTCCTCTATTCTTATTTTATTGATAGTTTTTAACATGAACAGGTGTTGGAGTTTGTCAAATGCATTTTCTGCATCAAGTGATAAAATCAAGTCACTCTTTATTTTTGGTTTTATTTCTTTGGTTGATTACATTAATTTTTTTCCTAATGTTGAGCCATATATATACTTGAGGCTGTCCTACTGATTTCTTTTTGGAGAGGAGAGGAGAGAATGGAGAGGAGGGGACAGTGATGGTTGAGTGGATACTGGAAGTAGAGTGAAAAAGAAGAGTTAACTGTCACAGAGTGAGGACAGCAGACAGAGTTGCAGAGATACAGGTACTTGGGGTTTTACAAGGAAAACTGACTTGGGTTGTAAACTTTCACAATAAAATTTAAACAGACCCACAAGCAAGAATGCAATTTTTTTGTCTCCAGAGATCTGATTGTTAAATACTTACCAACAAGTCATTGGTATTATGTATGATGTGTTAGAAAAACAAGTAAAGATCTAGACTCTCTTCTCTCTGAGAGTTAATGTTTGTCTTGAGACATGGGCCTGTGCACCTGAGCCCGTGGTTACCCTCTGCAGGACTAGAGAGAATCTTTTCTTTGCTCTTCACCTCTCACAAACTTGGAAAGATCAAGTCCACTCCGGACACTTCAGCAGAAGCCTTCCCCGAAAGGAAAGCAAAGTTGAAAATCACACCGATTATTGAAAGAAATCCTGAAGTGGGAGTGAATTTTGCAAAGGATCGTAGTTTGCATGACATCTTACTTGTAAAATGTAGGCCTGCAGCAAAACCGAGTCTCTGTGTTTACACAAGGTCTGATGGCCCCAAGCTGCCCAGGTCAGCTGTCGCTTGATAAATGGCAGAGTGCCCTGAGCAGGAAGATGTCACCCCGGGACGCGGACAGGGAACCCCGTGCACCGAGGCCGAATGCTAGCCTTGGTGATGGTCGGCCCCAAAGGACGAACCCACATTTGCGGTGGACTTTACACGCGCCCGGGGCATTGGGGTGACCAGTCCAGTCCCAAGGAGGTCATCAAGAGTCAAAGACAGAAACGAAGGCCAGGGAGGGGTTTCCTGGAAACGAAACCGAAAGAGGAGGTCACGTTAACCGAGGGAGCCGGGGCGGGACAGGCACTCCCGCCTGAGCCGGCGGCGCTGAGCATGGCTGAGCCTGCCTGCTTCCCGCTGCTCGTCAGGGGCTCCTGGGGCCTCGACCCCCCGAAGACCCTGCGCAGCAAGTTGCACGTGTACTTCCAGAGCTCCAAGAGATCGGGAGGCGGGGAGTGCGACGTCCGCGAGGAGCCCGGGCGCCCGCTCGCCTTCCGGGTGCTCTTCTTTCAGGAGGAAGGTGAGCGGCGCCGGGGCCGGCGGGGCGAGGGTGGGGTGCTGGGGGGCAGGGCTCTTCCCCAGAGGGGGCCTTGGGGCGCGGGCACGCGGCGGGAGAACGCACCCCCGGCAGACAGCAGCGCCGCAGGAGGGCTTGGGGACCCGGGGCGCAGCCCGGGCGCTGCCGTTCCTCCTGCGCGGCGCCTCCCGGCTCGGCCTCGAGGGGGCGCCGGAACCGCCCGTGGGCTTCTGCCGCCCAGAAGCGCAGAGAATCTGGGGGACCCCGCCTGCCTCGACCCACTGTCCTAGGCCCCCTAGCAAACAGGCCACACAGACGGTGCTCCTGTGTTAACCTGAGGCTCCTCTGCTTTTCCTTCTACCTCCCTTTTTACGTCTTTTCCATTTTCCTGGCTATTTTTAAGTGAAGAAGGATTGGGGTTAAGCGACCTGAGGATCACCGGGATGCCCCATAGGTTATGGAGATTCTAGAGGCTTGGGGGCCACTAGGAGAGGTGCAGAAGCACGCTGGCTGGGTTTAATATGGCGCCTTTGCTGTGGCCCTTGCAGGAAAGGATGTCGTGCCTGTGCCGTCAATCACTGCACAGAGTCTGTGGAGGATGCCTGTTCCCTCGCTCTCAGGGTGGCCCCAAGATTGGGAGCCAGTGGCGACACTCTGCACAGGTCTCAGTTGACCGTGGGTTAGGACTTTCTAACTTTGAGGGAGAAGTTTCCTTCTTACAAGCAGCACTTCCGCGGCTGAGTTCTCCCAGTCTTTCCTTGCTTCTTCCATTTCGGGGCCGGGAGGACAGGACCCCACCCGTTGCCTACTTGCTCAAAACACCCACAGGACTGGGAAGCACTTTTCCACCCCGGTTTCACAGGCAGGCAGGGGTCTGTCAGGCACCTGCAGGTGTGGGCAGCCCCTCTTCCTGCCTCCCTGGTGCTGGGCCTGGAGAAGCATCTGGACCAGAGGCTCTAGAGGGCAGTAGGCTTACAGGGTCTGGAGGGCAACTGCAGTGCCCCGGAGGACCTGTCCTTATGAAAAGGAAGCACTAACTTTTCCAAGAATTGATTTCGCCAAAAGATGTTCTCATGGACCGCTGTGTGAGTCATTTCCCCCCGGAGTTTCACTTTTCCACAAGGAGCTTTCCTGCCTGGATCCCAACAGTCTACAGAACTCTTGACCTGGCCCTTAGGGACACCTCTTCCTTCTTGACAGTCCCCCTGTCCTCAGGAGTAGCCCTGAAACTAGGGACACCAGTCACCGGCATCCGCTCAGCCGGAGAGTAGGTAAAGCAAGCCGATTCCGCCCTCTGCTGGAGAGATGTGGGTACAGTTAGCGCGAGATGAAGTGGAACCTGCGAGTTGGAACCTGCAAGCTGAAAGGAGCCCGGTGACCCCGGAGCGCTCCAAAGTCTGATCATCCTCGGTGGTTGCTGAGAACCCCATTAGAAGACAACAGGAGATCGTTATAGAAACAACAGAATAAAAGGGCGAACAGCACAGAAGATAAATGAATGAATCTAAAGAAATTATATTCTAGTCTCTCGAAGAGTGCAAGTGGTTTCGTAGTCTCCCCGCCAGGCTTCCTTCCTTATGGTAGTCAACCCCGACCCTCTTCCTCCGCCCCCGGGCTGTTCCAGTGGCCTCCCTTGTTTAGCTTCCTAGCATAAGAGGACTTAAAGCTTACTGTGTTGAAAACTTCTTGAAGTTTGAGTTTCCTGGCATAGGAAGTCCCCGTTTAGTTTCAGTTTCCCACTCGAGGAACCATTTTCCTGGCACCATGTGAAGAATTTATTGCTGGACACAATGACTGGCCCTTGGTGACCTAAGAAGTGTGTTCTTCTCTTTGTCTCCTCTACAGGGGATACTCTTCCCCTAGGAGGGGTCTTGATGGGTGCAGGCCCTTACTGTAACACAACTTGGTTCATGTAATCACTGTCACGTTCACGTAATAAGAATGAGAGGAATAGCACCTTGCTGTAGAAATCTATGTCGTTCCATGGATTTCTGAAAAGTTGAGTCTAAGTTGGTTTACAACGTTTCAGGGCCCTGTTTCAGCTGTACATGTTTTATCATTCTTTCTGGTTCTCGTTTGGGTCCAGAGTAATGTGTTGGTCTCCATGGGGTATGGGACCTCATTTCCTTCTTTAATAAAATCAAATGCAATTTTAATGAAATCTCAGGCTGGTGCAGGAGGTTGTCCACATGGGTGACAGTGGCTGGACGTCAGAGTTGCAGCTCTTATTCCTCCACGATTCACTTTCTTGTCACCAGGGGTAACTTCCTGGTGTTGTTACCACCTGCTCCCCTGAGACATGTGTACTCACACATGTGTACACAGCCTGAGGACAGCGTGGCAAGGCTTTAGTGAAGTCTAGGGCTTCTGCTTGTGAAAAACACCCATTGAAAACCCTGTAGAGGACGGTTCTGTTCTCATACACAAGGGCCTGCCAGGAGTCACAATTGACAGCAGCTGGCTTGAGTTTTAGAGAATAATTAAAGGAATACAACACTGAGTTCTCTGACTCTTGACAACTTGGCTTCTAAAATTTCACTTTGTCTTGAGACTGGAGTTCCTTCTGAGTTTGTGCCTGAGGCCAGTTTTGAGTTGATATCCAGATGAGGACTCGCCTCCCTACCCCTTCATGGATAGTTGAGGTGGGAAATTGTGGGAAATTGTATCCTTCCTTATGAAAGATTCGACCAATATCCTTGGTCTCATCAAGCCAACCACATCAGAATCCAACATGGTAACCCAACATGCGTGACAGAGTTTCACAAGTGGATGGTAGCGGGCATTCTCAGAGAGTCCCCTCTCTCTGGCCTCTTTGGACCGTCTATGTGGACCATACTTTCTCTTGTAAACTCTTTATACCCTGTGCTGCACCACCTGAGACATACTGATTTTTCCCTTTTCTTCTCTGTGGCTAGTCCTTGAAGTTTTAACTGACATTTGCACAGTTCTTCAGGGTTTTACAATGTACATTCGCAGACACCGCTCTACTGCTCTGTGGACTTCATTACCCTCACTTACGTGGTACTTCCTCATGGTCACTAAGCTGGTTAGTGGCAGAGTTGGAATTTGAATCCAGGTCCTTGGATGCTTCTGTCCGCTGTCTGTTTTTTAGTGTAACTCAGCTAACTGATATGTCAATTCTTATTTTGCCAAACATTCCCATCCCTTCTTTGCTACTCCATTTACTGCCATCCTTGTGGTTATGAGGCTATTGTTACCACCAAACAAACAAACAAAAGCTACATTGCTGTCTGTTTGCAATTCATAACCACCCTATAAGGCAGAGTAGAACTGCCCCATAGGTTTCCAAGGAGCAATTCAAATTGCTGACCTTTTGGTTAGCTGCTGAGTTCTTAACCACTGTGCCACCACCCAAAAAAACAAAACCCATTGCTGTAGAGTTGATTCCAGTCAGTAGAAACCCTGGTGGTGCTACGTCAGCTAACCGAAAGGTAGACAGTTCACATCCGCCAGGCGCTCCTTGAAAACTCTAAGGAGCGGTTCACTCTGTCCTATATGGTCATTATGAGTCAGAATTGACTTGACAGTTGTGGGTCTATGACCCCACAGGCTAAGTTATTGAAACAGCTTCCAAACAGGGCTTCCATACACAGTCCCTTTACTGCCAATGCCCATGGCTACCGAAATCAGCATCCTGGAACACTGCTTGCATCATGCCAGGTCCAAGCACCTGCTCCCCATGAGCAATGTTGTAATTATTTGACTGTAGTGTAAAAGATTGCTGTCTTTCTGAGTGCCTGCTGTCAGTTTAATCCACATAACACTCCTACTGCACAGTCTTCACTAACTTTATTAATAGACAAGAAGAGGCTTAAATAGTAAGGAACATGCTCAAAGTTAACAAAATAAACTGAGAAATGGGCTTCAAATCCATGCCTGCTAGTTAAAGTTCTTTTTTCACTGAGTAGAGTCTTTCTTGGGAAACTGAATGAGTTATTGACTGAGGATAATGAGCCCTATGAAAATCATAGAATAATCTTGTGAATAAAGATCACTTGATACTTGACATTTTTGTTTTTGCTGTTTATGTTGGACATTACAGTTCGTCAGAAAGTTTTGGAGAGAGAGAACCATGAGTTAGGATGGCCAGGAAAAGAACCATTCAGGTTAACTGTTCAGTTGCCTACACCCCCAGATGAAATCTGTGATGTCCCTGGGAAGAAAATTCCAAAAAAGGTAAGTAAATCTGAGGAGTGATTGGAAGGGGAAGCAGCATGTTTTCCCAAGAGGTGGAATCGCAGTAAGAAATTATGTGGACAGAGAAGTATAAACTCAAGTGGGGTGAGAAGAGGACATGAAAGTGGAGGGAGGAAAGAGGGGATAGGGTCAGTGCGGAAGGAAGAGGTAGGAACACTTGTTGGTTTCAGATGCTTTTTAAAAGGTCAAGATTTGTAAGTTACAATAATGATGGTTTAAGATGTAAAAATTTGGGTCTGTTCCTGTGGGTGCATAATCACTTGTACTTGGTGTATTTATGATGTTCATACATCATTTTGAGGGGACAGTGATCCATGATTTCCTCAGTTGTAAAAGAGAGTAATATTAGTATCTATCTCATTGGATTGTTGTGACGATTAAATGGGATAACTAAAACCAAATCAATTCCATTTCCACTGAGTTTATTCCAACCCATAGTGACTCTACAGAATAGAGTAGATCTGCCCCATGGGGTTTTCAAGGAATGGAACTGCTGACCGTTTGATTAGCAGCCGTAGTTCTTTAACACCATGCCACAAAGGCTCATAGCACGTTGCTTGTTATATGGTAAACAAGCAATAAATATTAAATAGGGAAAAATCATAAGCTCCACTGATTTCGGTCTTATCCCAGACACTTGGTGTTAGTTGGCATGTCTGTTAGGTGTTGTCTCATTTGTACCAATGTTTCTGTGACTGTTAAGTGGATATACCTCTACATATACCCTCAGATGGATCGAACAGCATCGTCGTCAGAGCGTCTCATAGTTTCTGTTTACCTTACATCTCCCCGTTGGTCCCAGGGACATTTTCTTACTATAAAGAAGTTGTTAGTAATGTATTAATGCTGCCTTGCACTGTTTGTATTTCAGGGATCCAAGACCCAAGAAGATGCCAGCAAACCAGGTAAAGTCTACGTTGAGATGACTCTGACATCCCCCACTAGCTTTGGCTTTATTAAAGAAGGCACTTGTGAGGTCATTCCTCTCTTCCTGACCTCCACAGGCAGAGTTGACTCAGTTTGTAGATGTCATGGGCATGATCACCAAAATATCCTATGCCAGCTGTGCAGAGAGAGGTTACTGGGGGAGCCCTGGAACTCTTAGGACCTCAAGTCAGAAGGGAGGGAGCAGTTCTCCATGAAGACTAAGAGACACCTTGCAACTGAGAGCAGGATGAATAGATGTCTGGTGGGTGGTGATGAATAGCCTTTAAAGCTTACCTGTAATGAGCTGGGGGTGGAGAAGCATGGGCATAAGCTGGTGGGGGTGCTGGATACTAAGTCAGTCAGCACTGCTTTCTGAGCATGGCATAGAGGATGCTGTCCCCTAGAGCCACAGAGGGCACATGTGACTCTTGTGTGGACAAAAGCTTTCTGAGTACAGAAGGCAGGATGCAGGCATAGTACTTCAGAGCAGTAGCAGCTTTTCTCATCTCATTTGCTGTAGGAGACAGCCACCAGCTTAGTGGCTGTTGTGTGGACTCTGCCATTTAACTAGTGTCTGAAGACTGGCCCAGGGTGCCATCTGATGTTTCCTGAAGAAGTGACCAGCTTTCATGGCTAAACATACCATTATAAAGAGATGAAAAAAGGGGAACTATGCTGAGTGAGCTGAGAAACAAAGAAAGTGATACATGTATTCAAATTTTAGGGAAAAGGAATTCCAGAAATGTATAAACATTATACACTAAAATTGAAGATCTTGAGAATATATGTAGTTTTCAGTAACTTTCATTTATTTGAGAATGGTACTTATTTTACATTGCAAAACTACTAGATAGGCAATATAAAAAATGAAGAGGATTTGAAGCATGTACTGGTGAAGATTAAAGACTACAGCCTTTGGTGTGGCTTACATCTCAACATAAAGACCATAAAAACCGTTACAACTGGATCAGTACACAATGTTATAATAAACAGAGAAAATACTGAAGTTGTCAAGGATTTCATTTTACTTGGATCCTCAGTCAACACCGATAGAAGCAGCAGTCAAGAAATTAAACAAGGTATTGTTTTGGGCAAGTCTGTGACAAAAGGCCTCCTTAAAGTTTACATAAAGGTGTCACCTTAAGGATTAAAGTGCACCTGACCAGGCGGTGGTATTTACAGTAATTTTATATGCATTCAAAAGTGGAGCCATGAATAAGGAAGACCAAAGAATAAGTAATGCCTTTAAATTATGGTGTTGGCAAAGAATTTTGAATATACTGTGGACTGCCGAAAGAGGAAACAGATCTGTCTTGGAAGAAGTACAATCAGGACACTCCTTAGAAGCAAGGATGATGAGACTTCATCTTCTGCACTTTGGACATGTTAACAGGAGGGACCAGTCCCTGGAGAAGGACATCAGGCTTGGTGAATTAGAGGGTCAGTGATAAAAAGGAAGAACCTCAGTAAGGTGCATTGACACACAGGCTGCCACAGTGGGCTCCAACATAGCAAGGATTGTGAGGATGATGCGAGACTGAGCAGTGTTTTGTTCTATTATACACAGGGTTACTGTGAGTCGGAACCAACTCTATGGCATCTAATAACAACAACAAAAGAGCTGGAAGAGGAAGTCCTTTTGTGAATGATTGCTCAGTCCTGGATCCTGATAATGGCCCTAAGGCTAGCACTCTTGAAATTAGCTGGAATGAGATAGTTTTGAGAGCTGAGGAAAATGAAGGTGGAAGGTAGTTACTTAGTGGGTCCTGTATCACAGGAGTGAGGGAAGCCGAGGAGCTGGTACTGTGAATAGAGCACTGTCTTGGTCACCAGGTACTGCTCTAACAGAAAATACCACGAGTGGGAGGTTTCATGTAGAGAAGCTTTTATTGTCTCAGTCCGGTAAGCCACAAATCCATTTACAAACTGTAAGTCCATTCAGTAGGAGAATTTATCACAGTCCGGTAGGCTAAGCCCACATCGAGTGAGAGCATCTCGGCACAGGAACCTCGGGTCCAAAGGATGTGCTCTGCTCTCAGTGCTTCTCTCCTGGTGGTATGAGGTTCCCAGCTTCCTTAGCTCACTTCTCTCCATCATATTCCACAAGCTTGTAGCTTGGGTCCTGCCTCACTAACACAACTGCAAACCGTTCTTTATCATCAATATCACAGAGGCAGGATTCACAACACATGGGAGGAAGGGCACCATGTTGGAACGCCAAACCAATTCAAATCAACACATACATTTTTGGGGGGACACAATTCAATCCATGACAAGCACTAAGCATGCTTGAAAGCCAAAGCAGAAAGTTAAAGACGGAGGAGTCTATAGGAGTTGACAGCACAGGGAACGGTCCTTCAAAGCACACACCAATGTCAAGAGACTGAGCCCTGAGCCAACATCCTGTTTCAGGTTAGCCTCAGTTGACCTGGGCCTGATAGGTGGAAACCAACAACTAGAAGAACCTGAAGAAGAGAAAGGACAACAGCAGGAAAGCATTAGTTACCTGTGGTTGGCAAATTTTGGTCTTTCCAAATTTATGTATCTCCAGGCTGGACTCTCTTCAAAATGCTAAACCTTTTGCTGAACTTCATGTTGGAAAAATAGTCAAGTCATTTCCAAACCAGCACTGTCTTCTGGCTTCCTTATTTCTCCTAAAATACGCAACCAATCTCCTCCTTAGGCTTTCAAATCTGTTGTTCACAGAGATATATCAACTTTTTAAAATGGTTCTCATCTGTCCTTTCGTCACCCCAGGCTTACCTTATAGCCTCAGCAATCCAGTGTGGCAGGAGATCTCTACGTGGCCTCTTTGTATCCGACATCCTTCTTCTTAAACCTGACCCGTCCTTCGCACCATTGCTCAATAGCCTGTTATCTTTTACCCAGAAATCTTCGATGATTCACCCTTGTAGGATAAAGTCCAGACCCAATTCTGAACTTAACCTGCTTCTGTGCCCCCATTTCTTACATCTGTGCACACAAGTCCTTTTGAGTCACGTTAGCACTTCCTAATACTGGAGTGTTTTCGTGGCACACTATCTTTTCTTCAGGTGCCCTCACTGTTCTCTGCTTTGCTTCTCTCTATTTAAATTCAGAGCATCCTTCAAGAACTGCTTAAGCCCTTCTAGACCAAACCAGCCTGCTTATCCCTCTTTTTGCACTCTTCACTTGATTGCTGATGGTCTTTGCTAGGCCACCAGCCAACCCTCTATTGTGGTAAAGCTACTGATAGTGACAGGGTTATAAAACTACATTACTGGAAAGGCTTTTACCGTTCACTTAGCCCAATACCCTCCTTTTACAATCAAGAGACTTGTCAGATGTCACATGGCTGAAGAATGGCAGGTCAGGGATTGGACTCAGAGAGCCTGACTCCCAGCCCAGTAGTCACTCTGACTTGTCATACGTGACTCATTTAATGTACTTTGTGTTATCTTTTAATTCGGAAGCTATTTTTTATTTGTCATAAGCGCGTGTGTAATGCCATGTGCAGCAAATAATAGAGTAGTTTTTTTAGGATGATATAACCTCTGTAACAAACCACCCCCCAAATCAATAAAGGTTTATTTCTGCGTCACATCGCTGTTCAACATGGTCAACAAGCAAAGTGATGAGGGAAGTGTGGTCAGCTGCAGCCAGCGGTTCAGGAGCCCGGGATCTTTTGAGTTTGACACCACGATTTTCAGTTTATGGCCCCCGAAGTCACTGAGGGGAGAATGGGAATTCAGAAGAGGAACATTTGTATGGGCCAGGCCTAGAAGTGGGTTTCACCTCCCACCCACATTCCCTTAGCCATGTAAACTGTACTGCAGGAACTGAACTCTGGAAGTGTGGAAAATGTTGCCAGGAAGGAAAACAAAAAGGATTTTGTGAGCACACCCTGTGTTACTCTGCATGGGAAAACTGAAAATATCCGTTCCCTTTCTTATTTTTCTCATACACTTTCATTAGAAAATTGGTGGTAAGTTTCTTGTTGTTGTTGTTGTTGGGTGCTGTAGTGTTACTGCCGACTCGTCACAACCCTCTGTACAACAACAAGAAACACTGCTTGATCCTGTGCCATCCATGCAATTGTTGCTCTTCTTAAGCCCACTGTTGCAGCCGCTGTGTCTGTCTAGCGTGTTGAGTGTCTCCCTTTTTGCTGGCCCTCTACTTTACCAAGCATGAAGTCCTTCTCTAGGGACCGATCCCTTCTCATAAAATGTCCAAAGTACCTGAGCAAAGGCTAACCATCTCACTTCTAAGGAGCATTCTAGCTGTATTCTTCCAAGACAGATTGATTTGTTCTTTTGGCAGTCCATGATATATTCGGTATTTTTCTCCAACACCATAATTGAAAGACATTATTTCTTCTTTGGTCTTCCTTATTCATTGTCCAGCTTTTACATGCACATGAGGCAACCAAAAATACCATGGCTTGGGTCTTCAAGGCGATCTCTTTGCTTTTGAACAACTTAGGGAGGTCTTTTGCAACGGACTTGACCACTGAGTCTTTGGGTTTCTTGACAGCTGCTTCCATGGGTGTTGATTGTGGGTCCAAGTAAAATGAAGTCCTTGACAATTTCAGTCTTTGCCCTCTTTTATCATGATGTTGCTTATTGGTCCATATTGTGAGGATTTTTGTTTCCTTTATGTTGAGGTGTAATCCACACTGAAAGCTGTAGTCTTTGATCTTTATCAGAGGGTTTCGAGTCCTCCTTACTTTCGGGAAGCAAAGTTGTGTCATCTGTATTTTACAGGTTGTTAATGAGTCATCCTCTGATCCTGATATCCTGTTCTTCATGTAGTCCAGCTTTTCAGATTATTTGCTCAGCATACAGATTGAATAAGTGTGGTGAAAGGATACAACCCTAATGTACACTTTTCCTGCCTTTAAACCGTGCAGTTATCTCCTTGTTCTTTTCAAAGGTCTACCTCTTAATCTATGTATAGGTTCCTCATGAGCACAGTTTCCTGCTCTGGAATTTCCATTCTTTGCAATGTTATCCTTAATTTGTTAGAATCCACACAATGGTATGCCTTCAGTCATTAAAATAGAAGTAAATGCTTTTACCCAAGATCTATCAGACATCAGCAATAATATCCCTCATTCCATATCTTCTTCTGAATCTAGCTTGAATTTCTGGCAATTCCCTGTCAATATACTGCTGTAACCCTTTTGAATGATCACCAGGAAAACTTTACTTGTGTGTGGTGCTAATGGTATTGTTGGATGATTTCTGCATTAGGATGGATCATCTTTCTTTGGAATAAGTGTTAAGTATGGACCTTTTCCAGTTGGTTGGCCAGGTAGCTGTCTTCCAAATTTCTTGGTATAACACCTTCAGTGCTTTATCCACTCATAGAAACATCTTAGTTGATCGTCCATCAGCTGATATTTAATTTCAGTTGATATTCCATCAGTTCCTGAAGCCTTGCTTTTCACCAGTGCCGTCAGTGCAGCTTTGACTTTCCTTCGATACCATCAGTTCCTGATCTTATGCCACCTCCTGAAGTGGTTGCTTATCACCCAGGATTTTTGGTATGGTGACTCGGAGTATTCCTCCTGTCTTCTTTTGATGCTTTCTTTGTCATTTCATATTTCACAGTATTGCAGTTGGAAACTTAAATTTTTTCTTCAGATCTTTCAGTGTGAGAAATGCCAAGTGTATTCTTTCTTTTAGTTTTCTAACTCCAGATCTTCACACATTGTAATACTTTGTCTTCTACAGCTGCCCCTCGAAATCTTCTGTTTGTCATTTCTTTCATTAACTTGAGCTACTTGATATTCAAGAGCAAGTTTCAGACATCCACTTTGACTTTTTCTTTCTTTCTTGTCTTTTATAGACTTCTTTCTTCTTATATGATGTCCTTGATGTCCTTCCACAACTCACTTGATCTTCAGTCATTAGTGTTCAATATGTCAAGTCTATTCTTGACATGGTGTGTAAATTCAGGTGAAAGGTACTTGAGGTTGTACTTTGGCTTCCTTGGACTTGTTCTGTTTTTTCTTCAACTTCAGCTTGAACTTGTACATGAAGAATTGATGATCTATTGTGTAGTCAACCTTAGCCTTGCTCTCACTGATAATATTGTGCTTTTCCATCATGGCTTTCCTTGTACATAGTCAACTTGATTCCTGTGTATCCCATCTGGCAAGGTCCATGTGTATTGGTGCCATTTATGTTGTTGAAAAATGGCGTATGCAGGGAGGAAGTAGTTGGTCCTGCAAAATTCTATCGTGCAGTCTCCAGCATCGTTTCTATCACCAAGGCTCTATTTTGCAACTATTGAACCTTCATCTTTGTTTCCAACTTTCATATTCTGATCACTAGTAATTATAACACATCCTGATTGCATGATTGATCAATTTCAGATTGCAGAAGTTGGTAAAAATCTTCAGTTTCTTCATCTTTGGCCTTACTGGTTGGTGCATAAATTTGAATAATAGTCATGCTAACTGGTCTTCCTTGAAGGCATTTGGCTATTATTGTATCACTGAGAGATAGCCTTGGCTGGTGGCTTTTGTGTTCACACTTCTGCAATCATTCATGTCTGGAACATGGTAATAAGGCTCCGATTAAATAGTTGCTCATAGAATGTTTGAAGGCCAAGTATAAGCATCATGCTTCAGTGGCCAAGCATAGATTGATGGACAACAAGGTGAGGTGGTTGTCGTTCAACAAATTTGATGTATACATGCATACTGTGAGGACATTTTCTCTTCCATGTCTATTTTCTTTTTTTTTAGTGATGGGAACTTAGTGCTTTTCAGAAGTCTAATGTGTGAGATGACACCTATCACCAGATATTCTTGCTTTCTTTCAAGCAATAAATCTCCAATTCAGCAACCTTTATTTGGGCTTCAACTCTATACCATGTCCCAGCAATTTAAGAATGAATTAACCAGATCTTTGATTTTTAGAAGCTCAGTTCAGTAACTATAATATGATGCTACATTAAATGTATCAGGTTAAGATAGGTCTGTTAGGTAAGGCAAGGCAGAAAGAGTGTAATAAAATCGAACTTAGTAATGAAAAGCATAAAAGTGCTGTATTATATTTTTAATTAAATAAAGCAAAAAGGCTTCCAAGATCTGCTTTTATCTGAGCTAGTGAAGACACTGGGAAAGACAGAGAGCAGTGTCTTAATGATAGCTCATTCTGTTAAGACCATGGTAGATAATAACGTAATGTCTGGTACCCCTTTGCCTCCCTAGACTCACATGTGTCAGAAGAAAAGGATATAAAAGGAGCTGAAAAAATGGAAGATATCCCAGAAGAATGTCAGAATATTTCATCTTTGGTTGCTTTTGAAAATCTCAAGGAAAATGTGACTGATGTCATGTTGACATTGTTAGTGGAGAACGTGAGTGGCTTATCAGCCCACAGTGACTTTGAAGTGGAAATCATACGAGACTGTAAAGTTGCTGTGGTTACATTTCGGAAACAGATAGGTAAGAGCCAGTCTTCTTTGGGATTTGGGGAGGAGGCCTGGTGGTGCAGTGGTTAAATGCTCAACTGGTATGAGAAAGGTCAGCAGTTCCAACCCACAGCCACTCTATGGGAGAAAGAAGAGGAATTCTGCTTCTATAAAGATTTCATTCTTGGAAACCCTATAGGGCAGTTCTATTCTGTCCTCTAGGGTCACTATGAGTCAGAACTGACTTGACAGCAAGTGGATTGGAATTTGGGGTACCCACTTAAAGAAACTTTTCTGAAAGTACTAGTTCTAGTAATAGCTCATGAGAGGACCTCATGTTGAGATAGAGGCTTTTGTTATTTTTAAAGAGAAGGAAATTTGTTTTGAAATCGAATTCTGACATACTTATTATATGATGGAACTTCATTATATGAATTCTTGAAATCTTGAAAGTGTCTGTGTGTGTGTGTGTGTGTGTGTGTGTGTTAGCACAATCGAAAAGAAATCTAAAGCCTAAGGTTATTAAAAAAGTTGTGGAATCAGCATTTTCACCTGTGTTATCTCATTGGGAAAAGTCAATCAATATTGATCAGTGTTGCCAAAGTGGAGCACTGAAAGGTGATAATTACAGCCAGCACTCATCTAATGCTTACTTAAGTCAGGTACTGTGCCAGGTTCATTGCATGTATTGAGTTTTTACTTTCAAAAGCCTTATGACATTATTATTATTATCCTTACGTTACAATTGAGGAGACAGAGGCTCAGAGATGCTAATAAATAGAAAAACTGTGGTTTGAACCCAGGGAGTCTAGTTCTACAGCTTGTCCTCTTATTCCTGTCATGTATTTCCTTATCTGTATTTCATGGGCATTCACATGGGTAAGTGCTTGTGATGCAGAAAATGAGTGCTCTTTTAGGTCATTGAAGGGAGTCTGTGTACAATCTTTGAGCTGAAACATGCCGCCTCCACCCACAGACATGAAATCTCCCAGTTCTGTCTTCTATGGCCGTGGCAGCAGCAAGCTCAATGAGAAGTAAAGGCCTTGGAACCAAGGTTCCAGATCTGCCACTTAAATAGTTATGAGATTGGCCAAGTTATCCTCTCCGTTCCTTAGTTTATTCTTGCGCAACGGGGATGATAATATCTACCTAACACAGTTGCTGTGAGGATTAAATGAGATGTTCAGAAGGTACTTAATACAGTCCCTAGGCATGGTAAGGACTCTATAAAGGGAATTACCATTAGTTCAAATTTAGGACTGTTTCTTACAAAGGTGAAAAGTAAATGGACTTGCTTTTGCTAATTGGTTAAAACTCTTGATCATCTGTTAGGTGCCAGGAACTAGTCTACAGCCTGGGGACAGGGAGGAAAACCTATATGCAGGTGAAGTGAAGGTACAAGATGAGGTGACAGAAATGGGAGGAAGAGGGACCCAAACAAGGTGACGTGGGTTTTTGCTCTGCCTGTTCCCTCCTATGAAGTTTGTAGCCTAGATTGATCTGGTCCAAATTGCACTATGCTGTTTCCTGCCTTTGCTGTTCCCTCTGCTTGAGGTGCCTGCTCCCTGTATGGATCAGGTAAACAGCTCTTCACCTTTTACAACTAGAAAAGAGACTACCTATTTTGAGAACCATTCTCTGATTCCCAGTATCAGTCTTCTCACCTAATTTGATCGTATTGGAGGCAAACTGCTTTTGAGACATCCTTGCTCATGGATGGCGAACTTCCTGAGGACAAGGACTTGTCATACTAATCTCTGTATCCGCAGAACCTAACACATTGCGTGGCATATTGTGGGTCTTCCATTAGTAGTTGTTAACTTGAAAGAGATACTTAGACTGAGTCCCAAAAGGTCAACAGAAATAGGATAAAACACTGGAGAAGGGCATTCCAAGCACAGAAAGTTTGTGTCTACAAAGGCCAAAGAAAGTCGAGAGTTTTCAAAAACCTTGACAGATTTTCGTGAAGTGTGGAAAGTAAGTGAAATGGCAGGGAGTAGCCAGAGATGATTCTCGAAAATTCCTATGGCACCAAATGGCAAAGGGTGTTTTAGGCCTGGCTCTGGAGTGTAAATTCATGGGAAACCAGGAAAGGATTTGAGAAAGGAATGAAATGATGAGATTTGTACTGTATAGAGAGCACTCAGGTGGCAGTGTCCAGGTGGGCTGGGGAGGTGTATGACTGTGCACATGGATATATGCTCAGTGGGAATAATCCAGGTAAGATATTCATTTAATAATTGCATCATTATTCACATATCAGGAGGTTTACCCATGAAAATTGTCATATAGGAACTCAAATCTTAAATCTAAAATTGGAGTACTTAGCTTGTCCCCCTTTATCCTAATATTCAGATACTTTCTTCCATATAATGCAAAAATACTGTCCTAATTTTCTATTATTTTTGTTTGTAGATATCAAGAAATTTGTTGATGATTGTGACAAATATCATTCGGCAAAGCAACTTCAGGTTTCTGCAAGAGTTCTGGAAATGACAAAAATCGCCAGGATAGAAAATTTACCACCTGGTGTGGATGAGAATTATTTAAAACTTTACTTTGAAAATCCCCGGACTGGAGGGGGAACAGTTGACAGGGTTGAGTACTTTCCTAAAGAGAGTTCAGCGCTCATCGAATTTTCTGACAGAAAAGGTAATACATGGAAGCCTGATTTAGTAAGTCAGAGTTGGCATAATTAGCAGTTGTTCATTGAATCGTGATGCATTGTATTTGTTTATTCACATGTTTCACTGGAAATCTAATTAACAGTTCAACACATCTTGATATGATGCTTAATAAGTCCAATGATTCTAACTTTTATACACAAGGGATGTCACATTTTGGGAAGTTATAGATTCCTTCTTGAGCTTCTCTACCTGTGATGGACTGAGACATCCATATCAGTTTCAGAAATTTAAAATGGTCTATTAATACTGTGTGGTTGTTGTTAAGAGTAATCTTGTGAAAACCATATCCATCTGAATTTTGGAGAAATATTAATGAGGGCTTTATAGATTACCAACTGTCTGAAACATGTATGAAGTCGGCTGGGAAATCTGCTGATGTGCAGAGGTCAAGATTGAAAAGTAGGAATTAGGGAACCAGACTTGTTTGTGAAGGAGGGAACACTGTGCCTGAGATCAACCAGGGGACATAAGACAGGATCATTTATCACTTAAGATAAATTATTTCTTGGGGATACTTAGAAGAACATTCCTTTAGCCACCACACTTCCCTGAGGTGGAAAAACTGGGGTCAAGATATGGTTTGGATGAAGATGCAATGAAGGATCCATTATTCTTTGGACAAAGGTACAGAAGAAGAATTTCTGTTATGTCTTCTTGGTATCTCCCTGAGTCTGGTCTTGAGTCCAGGGAAAGAGCTACATAAATTTATCTACTCTAGAAGTTAACCTCCTAGTTTCCGCTGGGAGTTAACAATTTCAGGGCTTTCAAACATCTTAAGACCTAGGGATTTTAAGTTTGTCCTTCAGAATGTCTATGTTACATGGAGGTGACTAATAATAGCTGCTGCTTAAGGTCTATTTTATGCTGGAGTTACAAACATGAACAGTATAAAGTACTCCAGAGTCCCCTGTCACTGACTTCTTTGCATCGTCTGTGTTGACCCTGCTTCCTCCTTTAAATACACTCATACCCTGGACTCTACCTTCTGAGGTATACTGATTTTCCTTTTTTTCTCTCTAGTTTCTCCTTCTTATACTTGTAACTTAACATCCGCATCACTTTTCAAGGATGATACAAACACATATGAAGGTAGTGCTTTATGAATACTGAGATTGTTAACATTCTTGTTCTGCAAATGACGCACGGAAAGGTTGGATCACTTGCCTAAGATTACACAGCTAGTCAGTAACAGAGCCAGGTGGTCTGGCTCCGTAGTCTGTGCTGTCATGTCTGTGCTTTTGCCCAATCACCTCTTCACCTGAAGCATCACTTTTTCTTGTAGGATATTTTACCACTGATAGTGGGCCATCAATAACTAGGCAACTTCTACATGGAGCTGGATTAAAAACTATTTAGCAATGTTACATATTATGTAGGGGCTCTGGTCATGCACTCATTAAATGTTGGCCGTTCAAATCCACCAGCCGCTCCTTGGAAACCATGGGGGCAGTCACACTCTGACTTACAGTGTTGCTGTAAATCAGACTTCACCAATGGGTGAGGGGTTTGGGGGCTACATTTTAGGTAACTGACTTGAGAGTAATAGATTTACCTTGACATAATTTGGTTCAGCTTCGCAAAATCAGATTTACTTTTTAAGGATGGGAACTGTGATTGAACAAATATTGTGTCAGAACTACTGTATTTTCTGTAACCCTTTCTCACTCATAATCAGTATGGTTAGATAAAGTTACTCTTTCTTCACCGACAGGAATCTTAAGGCACATTAAGGTAGCATACATGCTGGTTCTCAGGTCAGACAAAACTGAGTTCAAATCCCAGATTTGTTCCTTAGTAGATTCATGATCTTGGGCTCATTCCTTTAACCCGTCGGATCCTGTTTTTTTCATCTATAACGTGGGGCTTGTGTTACTATGTATCGCGGATGGCTGTTGTGCAGAGTAAGTGAAAGAACACCTTCATGGTGCCAAGACCCGCGGTGAGTGCTGACTGTGTGTCAGTGGCCACTGGTACTGCCCACCCAAGCTTCAGGGAGAGTCTCTATGGACACAGTGCGGTGCTGAAGCTGTGTGTTTGGGCCCCGGAAGCCCGTGTTCATTTCATCATGCCTGACTCCAGCTCCAGGGACCAGTCACACACAGGTGAAGTTGTTCTTAACATCTTTCCAAGAAGAGTTCTATTTTAATCCATGTCTTCCCTGGAGTTTGTTGTTATTAACCCTTCCTTCTTGGATCCCTTGTACCTGCAAAAAACTGAAACAGAATGAGGAGTTGTATGGAGAATGAGAAGAGACTCCTGTATTTCCTATTCACAGATACACACACTCTTAGTGGCAGAGTTGTCCTAGTAAAAGTGCCAGAGGGAGACTGCAGTGGAGGTATGGGCGGTGCAGTAGAGAGAAGATTCAAGGAGTCCAGATCTGGACTTGAGTGAATCAAAACCTCTGGGGCTGGGCTCTTAGGTAACTAGACAGCCGTGTTGCTTCGGATCCCCTTTTACAGGGATACAGCCATGAGCTCTGGAGTTAGACAGACACTGGTTTGAATCTTACCTCAGATTTTGATGGTCCATAAAACTGGTTCATGTTTTTTAACCTTCCAAAGTCCCAGTTCTCTCATTTGTAAATTATAGATGATGACAATGGTGTCTGTACCTCAGTTTTTTTTTTGTGTGGATTAAGTGTGTATAAAGTACTTAAAGTAGTGTCTGCCACATGGTAAGCTATAGTAACTAATGTCATCCTCTTTCCCTAAGTGGTATCGATGGAATATAAGTAATCAGTGAAGCCCTGGTGGGGTAGTGGTTAAGTACTGCAGCTGCTAACCAAGAGTTCACATCTACCAGGTGCTCTTTAGAAACTCTATGGGACAGTTCTACTCTGTCTTATAGGGTTGCTATGAATAGGAATCAACTCAATAGTTTCGTTTTTTTTTTTTTTTTGTCTTAATGAAGCCTAGAATTGCGGGACTGTATGAGAAGGAACAAATAGTATAGTAAGGAAATAAGATTTGCTTTGAGCTTCAAAATATTCTTTACACTGGGAAAAAACATTATCCCCATGGTTGGTTGTGGCCAAACTCATATCTATTTCTTAATAAGGTAGCAATATATCAGTTATACCAGAAAAACAGAAAATAGAATTGACTTAACAGAATTTCACTGTAGAATGATCTGGGCTTGAAAGTAATTTTTTCGTTAACTGAAAGATACCTATGCAGTTTTAATACATGTCAATTGATATTGGGATGCTTTGAGAAAGGTGCTGTTTTTTAATATGCTGCCAAATCAAAGTTCTACATATATGGGATTTTTTTCCCCCTCTAAACCGGAAAGTTTATATTGACTTGAAACACAATCACCTTGAGATTAATTCATTTTTCTTTCTTTCCTTTTAAGTATTAGACACCATTATGACTAAGAAACTGACCTTGAATAATATGCCGCTGTCCGTGTTCCCGTACTATTCTTCTCTGGGCACAGCCCTGTACGGCAAGGAGAAGCCTCTGATCAAGCTCCCAGCACCGCTGGAAGTGCCACTGGCTCTTCCCATATGGAAGTTCTTACAGAAAAATCATCACCTGGTTGAGAAGATAAACCTTGAAATGGGACAGTGTCACTGTGAGCTAACGTGGCCCCAACTTGACTGTGTTGTTACCATCAGGCCTGCAGCCACGCTGGTCCATCAGGGAAGGCAGAAAGTCAACACCTGGGACAAAGACGCTGCTGTAGCATTCTCTCTCATTGTATCTAGATATCAAGATATCACATTTCATGTGGATTCAAAAGTGTGGGACAGCATAAAAAACAATTTGGAAGGTGACAGCATTTTGATCGAGTTTGATATACTTAAGGAGACAGTAACCTTTGTAGGGAAATCAGAGGACATACAAAGCCTTGAGCCACAAATCAAGACCTTAATAGAAAGCACCACCCAGAAAATTAGAAGAGAAGAGCAAAGTGTGATGGAAAAGGTGGCTGTTTCTCCAGCAAGATATTCTCTCTTGTGCCACAGTGGATTCCTAGAGGGTCTACGCAAGCAGTGCCCAGAGCTAGAGATTTCATACAATGCAGCCACTAAACACATGCACCTTAAAGGGCTTCACGTTGAAGTCTATAAGGTGAAGTGTGAAATTCAGGAAAAGGTGCACACCATGGCAGAGAAAAGCCTTCAGGTTCCCCCCGAGATCCTCCGGTTTCTGCAGCTGGTGGACTGTAAAGAATATTCCAAGTCTCTTTTTATAGCAAAGAAAATCCTTGCTGTTTTTGCTCTAGATGGGAGAGCAGTACTCCTAACCAGCTGTTCTCCTGAAGTTCTCTTAAGAGCTGAAGAGCACATGGTCAGTGCCTTAAATTATAAATGCATTGAAGTGGAGGACAGAGATGTTCTGGAAGACAAGAGATGGAATCGGCACATTTCCAATATGCAGAAGAAGCATAATTCCACCTCAAAGACTGTTCTCATTGAGCAGTTAACTTCAGAATCTCCAGCCAAGGTCATCATTGCAGGCTGTGTGAGGAGTGTAAATGACACCCATGACTTGCTTTTTAACTTTGTAGAGAAACACACAAAAATAGAGAAAATGATTGAACTCAAGCCTTCCTTAGTTGGTGAGTATATAAGGACGGATAAGTCATTTTGGTTAAAGATGAAGAACAGAAATGTGAAGGTAACTTTCAATCCCAAGAATGAGCAAAAGGGCATTTTATTAACTGGCCCCAAAGCTGAAACCTTGGAGGTGGTGGACATCATCAAGCAAATCCAGGATTCCGTCTGTATTAGAAACATCAGCATTGATAAACCGGGGGCAAGCCACTTCTTTCAGGATAAACAATCATTCTATGTAAGACAGGCCAAGCAGAACTTCGGTTGCTGTATTGAACTACTGCAAGATGAAGACAAGAGGGGTGGCGACCCTGCTGGGAAGCAGCCCTGCGCTCGGGTCACCTTGGCCCCTGGAGTTTCTCTGTTGGTCCAGCAGGGTGACTTGACTGGGTTTCCTGTTGATGTGGTGGTAAATGCATCAAATGAGTGTCTCAGGCATAGTGGTGGCCTCGCTGCTGCTCTTTCAGAAGCTGCTGGCCCTGCGCTGCAATCCGACTGTGACCAGATAGTGAAGAGGAAGGGCAAGATCCTACCCGGCTGTGCCGTCATCTCGAAAGCAGGAAATCTCCCATATCGCCATGTGATACACGCAGTTGGGCCCCAGTGGGACCCAGATGATATACCAAGGCGTCGGTATCTATTAAAGAAAGTAGTAGAAGACAGTCTGTCTTTGGCTGAAAAGCACAAGTACCAGTCTATAGCCATCCCAGCTATTAGTTCCGGAATTTTTGGCTTTCCCTTAGGCCTGTGTGTGGAGATCATTGTTCTGGCCATCAAGGAGAGCTTCCAGTATAACAGGGATGGACGCACCTTGAAAAAGATTTGCCTTGTGGATGTCTCTGAGAAGACCGTTGAGGCTTTTGCTCAAACTGTGAAGACTGTGTTTAAAGACACAGTGCCTGATAAGGCTTTGCAGCCCAAGGTACCAACAGCAGGGCAGCCCATAGCGAGGACAGGTCAGCAAGGCAACAACACTCTGATGACCCCAGAAGGCCTACGGGTCCAGCTGGTGAGAGGAAATGTGCAGGATGTGAGGGTAAGTGTCCCTATTTACAGAGTTTACCAAGGGGTTATGACTTCCGACTGGCCCCGTGTTCTCTCATCTGGGACAAAAGGTGAGAACAGATTATGTGGGCATATCCAAGGAGAGGAAAGCCTGGTGGTATAGTGGTTAAGTGCTATGACTGCTAACCAGAAGGTTGACATTTCAAATCTGCCCGGCGCTCCTTGGAAACTGTGTGGGGCAGTTCTATGCTGCCCTATCGGGTCACTATGACTCAGAAACGACACCCTGGCAGTGGGTTTGGGTTTGGGATCCAGGGAGAGAATTCCATGCCTCCATCCCTTGCTGGAAGCAGGCACTCAGTTTGATAATTGAGCTGCTTTACATCATTTAGTAAAAGATGGGCTGATTATTTCTGGAGAATATAAGTATATTCAGATCAGATCACCAGTAGATGTGAAGTCACGCTAATGCCTTACATTTGCACGTCTTGCTGGGCTTCTTCAGTGACTTTCTAGCTGTCAGACTGTGCAAAGGTAAGTTAATTTCTTGTCAGATTTACAGGTAGCAAGTTGGAGCGGGGGCAGACAGAAGACAGGAGCCTTGTTAGTGCGGGTGAGCACTGGTGAGCGCGGGTCTGGAGTCTGTGGGACCGTCAGCATTCAGTGCAAGTCAGGAGGGGTCACAGGAAGGGGAAGGTGGCCTCAGGCTCTGCTAACTCAGAATTGAAGCCACCCTCCAAGCCCACTTTTCAGGCAAACGTTAGACACACGTATAAAACCAAACAACGTGTGTGAGGAATGTGCTTCCTGTTTCAACCCGATATGGCAACTCCTGCCCGAAAAGGTGAAAAGGCAGGAAAGGATGGGGACTGAATGAATGGACCTGGGAACCTGGGGAAGAAAGGGAGAACTTGCTGTCACATTGTGGGGATTGCAACCAATGTAACAAAACAACGTCACTGTGAATTTTTGAACGAGCAATGAACTTGAGTTGTAAACTTTCACCAAAAGCACAATTAGAGGGAAGAAAAATGGTGCATGGACCTGGGGAAGGTCTGGGCGTTACATAGGGACAGGTCTTCTAGATCTGCTAAGGGGGTGATATGTATTCAAAAATGTGCGTAACAGCTGGGTCAACATTGACCAATCAGAACAGCAGGGCCTGGAAGCCCTAATGGTGTCAGGTGATGCGTCTTTAAGAAGGCAGCTTTCAGGAAGTTCTGGGAGGTGTGCACAGGTGAGGTACAGGGCAGCACCTGTTATACCAGGCAAGAGAGACGTTTGTCTGTATTTTAATAATTGGCTGGACCACAGTGTGACTGCCAGGGAATATTACCCCCAGCCTTCCTCAGCCCCCTTTGGAAGGAAGTGCTCAGGGCACAGAGAGCATCTGGGACGCACGCCTGGTGAACTTCCTCCCTGTCCCCCACATTGCTATTAGGCTTTTTGCACCCCCTTTTTCTTATTGAGACTTATTAGACAAGTTTCTTAGCATAATAACAAAAACCACAGTTTGATGGAAGTTTTCATCCAGGCCTGAATGTTTTGTTCAAAGGTTATGATCAGATTCCAACTTATCAATATTAGGTATCAGTTGTCTGTGTTATCTGTAAAGAAAGCACAGTTGGTTATGCTCTACAGGACAGCTGATGAAATGAACAGGTTTAACAGACTTGCCATATACTTTTCTTTGAGCTTGTCTTGGTCATCTGGTATTTCTCTAACAGAAACACCACAAGTAGATGGCTTTAACAAAGAGAAGTTTATTTTCTCACCGGAAAGTAGGCTAAAAGTCTAAATTCAGAGCATCTGTTCCAGGGAAGTCCTTGTCTGTTGGTCCTTGTCATCATTATCCCCCTGGACTTGGAGCTGCTGAGGTGATGGGACCCTGGGTCCAAGGACATGCTCTGCTTCTGGCACTGCTTTGTTGGTGGTGTGAGGTCCCCAACTCTCTGCTTGCTTCCCTTTCCTTTGTATCCCAAGAGATTGCCTGAGGACACAAAAGAATCTTAGGATTTGAGTCCTGACTCATTAACACAACCACCACCCATCCTCCCTCATTAGCATCCTGGAGGCAGGATCTCCAGCTTGTAGGAACAGTACACAATACCACACTGATTCTGACTCATAGCGACCCTATAGGACAGAGTAGAACTGCTGCATAAAGTTTCCAGGGAGCACCTGGTGAATTCAAACTGGCAACCTTTTGGTGAGCAGAGGTAGTACCTAACCATTTTACTACCAGGGTTTCTGTTTCAGGAACATCACCCAGTATTGGGAATCATGGCTTAGCCAAATTGCTGCATACATTTCTGGGGGGACACAATTCAATCCCTGAGAGTTGTTTTACAAGAAAAAATATCTCTGAGTATCTACGCAAACATTGTCCAATGCAGTGTGGTAACATGGGACACAGTAAAACTAACCTGAATATACTTTCTGCTGAGCATAATCTTACCAACACATGTCTTAAGAAAAGCAAGGTATTTTAACAGTCATGGTCAGGTATCCTTTTTGTTTAAACAGCTTTGTTGAGGTATAATTTACAAATTTTGCCCACTAAAGTGAGCAATTCAGTGGCTTTTAGTATATTCTCAATGTTGTACAACTCTCTTCATAGTTTATTTTAGAAGTTTTTTTTAATCACTCATGCAACTCCGTAGTTTATTTTAGAAGTTGTATTTTTTTTTTTATCACTCCCAGAAGAAATGCCATCTGTCCTAGTAGACACAACCCTACTCTTCCTCCCATCCCATAGGCCTAAGCAATCACTAACCTCATTTCTGACCAATGCCTTTACCTGTTCTGGTCGTTTCATATAAATGGGATCATGTAGTATGTGCCGTTGCTGTGTCTGGCATCTTTCACTTAGCATCATGTTTTCAGGGTTCATCCATGTCATTGCATGTATCAGTACTTCATTCTGCTTGCTGGCTGAATCATATTCCATATTATATGGATATACAGTTTGTTTATCCATCAGCTGATGGCCATTTGGAGCACTTCCACTTTTGACTGTGGTGAATAATACTGTTATGAAGATTTGTGTGGAAGTTTCATGTGTCTTCAATTCTCTTGGGTATATTCCTAGGGGTACCAGCTAGTATATACCAAGTTGGTACTATGGGCTACATGGCAACTTCTGTTTAGCGTCTTGAGAAACTAACATACTATTTTCTGAAATGGTGATGCCATTTTACATTCCCACCAGCAATGTATGACGGTTACAGTTTCTCTGCCTCCCTCTCCGGCATTTATTCTCTCAACTTCTTTAGCCATCCCATCCCATTTTATATATTGTTTTTAAACAGTTCTTAATTTGTTTTTGCACCCTGGCTGTGTAATGGTTAACTGCCATCACTGCTAACTGGAAGGTCAGCAGTTCAAATCTGCCAGCTGCTCCTTGGAAACTCATGGGGCAATTCTACTCTGGCCTATAGGGTTGCTCTGAGTCAGCATTAACTCAGTGGTAGTGGGTTTGGTTTTCTGGTTTGCTTACTAATTTTTCAGATATTTCAATCTCTGAAACCCTAACCATTTTAGTCTTTCCCCATTGCGCCCAAAGCAGTGGCTCAAATGTAACAATCCTTGATGAATGCTTGTTATTAGAATTTGAAACAAATTGTTGCTTTTGTCTTTAAGACCGATATAGTCGTCAACTCCGTTCCCACGGATCTTGCACTTAATCAAGGGCCCCTTTCTTGTGCCCTCTTGGGAAAAGGCGGGCCAGCGCTCCAGACTGAATTGATCCAATGCGGACAAGGGGTGCCAGTCAACGTGGGCACAGTTCTCAAAACCAGTGGTTGCAATCTTCACTGCCAGCACGTGCTTCATGTGGTGTCTCCGGAGTGGGGGAATAACACCGCAGCTTCACAAAAGGTAGGGCCTGGTTTTAAATTCACCAGAAAATTGGGTAGCCCTTTGGGTTCTGTTTTGAGTATAATGTTGGATTGGATTATGTCTGTTTTTCTTCTGTAATAATGTCACGTTCCTGGCAGGTTCCATCATTATGGCCATTTTTTTCAGCTGTAGCTGACTTATCCTGAGGACTAAATAATACTACAAATTGATTAGAGTGCTCAGTACTTATTGGGGCTTAGGGAAGGGTTATTGAAAATAATTCTTCAGTGAGGAAATCAGAATGTGCAGATGAAGAGTGGAAGAGAATTAAGGGTAAGAACAGCAGTTACTTTGGTTCTCCTTATCATTACTGAGTATATGTGAATCTTTTGGGAGAGTCTCTTGCATTCTCTTTTCCTTTTCCACATCTACTCCTGTGTTTTTCTTTCCCTTCCTGACTGCTCATAAAGCCAAGTGCTGTTGATAGCCACTGTTAAAATCAGAACTTTGAATCATTCACTGCAGCCCAACCCCCTGCTGAGAACTTAATTTCCACCTCAGATAATATTGAATCAGAATCTGCATTTTAACAAGATCCTCAAGTGATTCTTACGTATATTCTTATATATACATAGACATTCTTACATATGTTCTTCCTTATACGTAAGAATGCACATACATTCTTGGATATATATATAAAGATTTTTATGCATACCCTTATATATACGTAAGAATCACCTGTCCAAGCCAGCCAAAAGTGTAAGTTCTGATTCATTATATCTGGATCAGAAATGTAAGTTCTCAGCAGGGGGTTTAACCAGAATGGACCAGTTCAAAGCTCTGATTAAAACCAAAAAGGAGTCCATGGACACAGTTGTCAAAGTTGCTAAAGTCTTATTGTTTTTGTTCTAACTCGTATTTCTAAGCCAAGATTTTTAAGCATGTGCTTTGTGTTTTTCAGATTATGGAAGACATAATCAAAGAGTGTTTGGCAATCACTGAGAAGTTGTCCTTGAGATCAATTACATTTCCAGCTATAGGTACAGGAAATTTGGGATTTCCTAAAAACATTTTTGCTGAATTAATTACCTCAGAAGTGTTCAGATTTAGTAGCAAGAATCAACTGACAGCTTTAAAAGAAGTTCACTTTGTTTTACACCCAAGTGATCACGGAAATATTCAGGTAGAGTCTCACTTGTATATAGTTACTTTGTCAACTGAACCATAATGTTCTCAAATGTTTTCTCAGCCTAATAAGTTGCTTATTTCAAGTACTGTATCTATAGAAAAGTAAGGAGGTAGTGTAAACTAGTAGCATGGCAAATTTCAAACAAATTTATGGCTATAAAAATGTTTAGCTTTTTATTAATGAACATTCAAACACATATAAATATAGACCAAAAATATAATGAACTCCCTTGTATTTGCCACTTGGCTTCAATAATTATTAAGTTATAGATGGTATTGTTTCACCTTTATTTCCATTTATTTCTATTCCTTTCATATTATTTTGAAGCAAATCCCATACATACCTTCCTCCCATAAAATTCCGTATTTGTTTTAAACAAAGATTCTGTTAAAAAAGAAACATAACCACAATATACTATACAATACCTAAAAGAAATTGACAGAATTCATTCCTGAATTTCCTCAATTATCAAGTTGATATTCAAATTTCCAGCCTGACTTATGTCTTTGTGCTTTATTGTGATTTCAGTTTATTTGTCTGAATCAGAATTCAAATACAGTCCACATATTGCAATGGAGCTGACATGTGTCCTAAGCTTCTTTTCCTTCCATATGGACAGAGAACTCTCAATATATAATGTAAAAGCACAGACATAGCTCTACAAATAGGAAAATGCCGAGGTGTGATACAATAAAGGATGTGGCTAGAATGAACTCACCACATCAAGACAGGAATAGGAGAGTTAGAGCTGGAAGTACCAGAGCCATCTTCATTATAAAGAGTCCATCACCTGGCTCACCTTTACCGTGCGCCAGCTGTGGGTGGTATACTGGACATTTATGTTTCAGCAAGAGGCACCTAAGCATTTATCACTGTCCTCCAAGTCCTTACAACCCAGTGATACAAATGATAAGAAACATCTGAAAAGTTTCAGGATATTGCAAGAATTAAACAAACAGAATAAGAACGGCAGCCTAAGAGACTGTCCATGGTTCACTGGATAATCTGAATTTTTTTTTTTTATTGTGATTAAGTGGAAGTATACAATCCAAATCAATTTTGCGTGCCCGCCTATCTGCAGTTCCACCTGCTCCACTCACCCAGTGACAGCATAATCCTCCTTTTCACTCTGTATTTCTAGTATCCTCTTAACAAGCACCTGTCCACTCATCTCCACCCTCTTCTCGCCCATCTAGAAAGAAACCAGTAGAACCCAAACCACCAAACTAAACCCAGTATTGTTGAATTGGGTCTGACTCGTAGTCACAGTAGGACAGCCTCCTATAAATGTGTAGAACCATAAAGTACACACACCATATGGTCACCTGTGTCCCCAAGTCCAGTCCATTCTTTTCTGAAGAGTTGACCTCTGCACTGGTTTCCAGTCAGGGCCAGCAGCAGGTCTAGGGGCCATGTTCCCGGCAGACCCACCAGGCTGTTGGACCATCAACTGTGGACCATTTGAAATTTTAGGTCATACTTTTATTTTTCCTTTTGAAGCAAGCAGATCTGACCTAAATTCTCTTCAGGAAGCCAGACCACATAAATAAAAACATAGCCCATTTGGTCACCTGTACAGTAACTTCAATAAATGCTTGCAAATAACCTCCTTATGATTTACATTATGGGAAGTGGTGTGGATCACGGAACAGGCTAAGTAGCATGCTCCGTTTCCTCCTGTAAATCTCAAGGTCTATACACATAAAACTAACTCAGTTAGAGACACTAAATGCTAACAGTGGTTAGGAAGGTCCTTCAGTCTCTGGGGTACATCTGTTACGTAGCACAGTGCCTGGCATATGAGAAGGGCTCAGGAAGCATTTACTGAATGAATGGATGAGTAGACAGTTGAGTGAGTCCTGTGACAGGGACATGAACCCTTTTGGAAAAGAGATTCTGAAACAGCAATCCTGGTCTGTTTATGGCCTCTAGATGTGTTTTGTTTGGGTTCTTTCTAAAAAAAAAAAAAAACTTTTTTTTTAATAAGTTGCTAGCACTTGAAAAGATTTCATGAAAATTCAGATTTCCACTGTAACTTAAAAACTCATGAGTTCTGATGCATTGGATGTGAATTTCTGCCTGGCACTATCAGCTGTGGCTAAGTTGAAGGTGCTGTTCAGTTCTCCAGAGTCAAACTGCCACCTGTACTGGCCCCAGGAGGCCTGAGATTTTGAAGGCTTGTTCTGTAGTTTCTCCTGGCTCCTCTCCCATCATTAGACCAATATTTTGGCGAAAATATTCTGTTTTTCCCAAGAAAGCTCTGTTGCTTATTTACAATGACTTAAGACAGCTGTCACTGCAAGGCAGAGAAATGAAATGTACAGGCCCATTAACCCTGGAATGCACAGACTAGCCCCGTGCTCCCAAAGGTGTCCTGCCCTTAGCGTATCATCTCATGATATGAAAAAGCTGAAGACTGTAGTGTTTGGAACCTTGGCCTTGCCTTTTGATTAACACTGCAGTTTGCAAGTTGTTTTTAACTGTTAATGAAGATAATACCTGTTCATTGTAAAACCTTTAAGCAATGCGAAGTGTACAAATTTTCTTAGTTATGTTTTATTCCAGTCTTCTTTTACACATGTACAATTCAAGTGAAAGTCTATAAATGTAATCTAACATCTTTCTCTTTTCACTGAATATAAAATGAGCATTTGCCTATTCCATTAAGTATTCTTCCAAAATAAGCTTTTCAGTGTTGGGTAGAGAGAAAGGACGTGTTACTTAGGATCAGCATAGTAGGTGACAGCAGACTTGTAAGATGGCGAGAGAAAGTTTAGGTTTCAGAACAAAAGCCACCACCAGAAAAGCACATGACTAGGTGTAGGTTCAGACAAAAACAAGAAAGGGCTTGCATGGCTGCGAAAATGTATAAAACATACATACATATATATATATATATATGCACATATGTAGATATGCTTTTTATTGGCAGCCAGACATTCCAGCACATGGAATATTTAAAGAAAATTTAACGAATTTCCTATTAGACTTTAAAATTGTTTCTTTTTATTTTTTTCACTATTAAAGTAGCAGTGTAAGGCACTTTCTTCTATGTGTGTCTTTATCCACATCACTGATAATTTTCTCAGGATACATGTATATAAATTTGTCGTCCCCTCTTAGCCGTGGTTTTGTTTTCTGTGGTCAACTGTGGTCTAAAAATACAGTCAGATAGTTTGAGAGACCACATTCACATAACATTTATTACACAGTACTGGTCTAATTGTTCTATTGTATTATTACTTATTGTTGTTAATCTTCTACTGTGCTTAATTTATAAATCAAACTTTATCACAGATGTGTACGTGGTCTGACAATTAGGTTGACGAACTTAATTATTCTAAGTGCTACACACCTCATTGCTGAATATCACTATGGTTACCTTCCAAGTACTCCTCTTGGGAAGCTATGCACAGATGCCAGCACCTAGTCCACCCTTCAGAGAAGTCTGGAATGGCCATTTTGCACTGTGACAATGTGACAAGTTCACAAACTTAGTTGTATAGTTGTCTGTGAGGAAGTTTTTAGCCAGTAAACAAATGACTGTACTGGAACACCCTCACTACTCAACTGGTCTGGCCCCCAGTGGCTTCTTTCTTTACCCAAAGATAAAGGAAATATTTAAAGGAAGACTTTTTTTTCCAGTTGGGATGAAGTGAAAGTGTACAGTCCAAATCACTTTTACATGCCCACCTATCTGCAGCTCCTTCTGCTCTCCTTGCCCAGTGACAGCACACTCCTCCTTTTCATTCTGTACTTGTCATATCCTCCCGACAACCTTCTGTCCCCTCCTCTCCACCTTATTCTCTCCCATCTAGAAAGAGAACAGTAGGAAAGCATCCCGTAAATACACAGAACCATAAAGTACACAATGGAAACCCTGATGACATAGTGGATTAAGTGCCACATCTGCTAACCAAAAAGTCAGCATTTCAAATCCACCAGGTGCTCCTTGCAAACTCCATAGGGCAGTTCTACTCTGACCCCTAGGGTCACTATGAGTTGGACCCGACTTGACGGCAGTGGGGTGGTATAAAGTACACACACCATATGGTCCCACTGTGTCCCTGAGTCCAGTTCATTTTGTCCAAAGAATTGACTTTAGTAGTGTTTTCTGGACAAGGGCAGCAGCAGGTCTAGGGGCTATGCTCCCAGGGGAACCCCCAGGCCGTCAGACCATCCACTGTGGTCGTTTAGTAGAGCTCTAGAACTACACGCATGCTCTTTCTTGTGTTGCCTGGGGACTCAACATAGTGTGCCCTATCATGGCTGTCTTTGGTGGTGGCCGGGCGCCATCTGGTTCTTCCAGTCTCATGTTGATACAGTCTCCCGTTTACATGGGGCCCGCTGTCTCCTGAGCCTTTTTTTTCCTCATGTCTTTGTTGTTCTCTGTGATCATCTGTTCTGGATGAGTTGTGACCATTTGGTGTACCTCAGATGGCAGCTTGCTAGCTTTTAAGAGTCCAGACAACTTACCAATATGGGGTGCAGAAGACTCTCTAAGCAATAGGCTAGTTATGCCACTTGGCTTTGATATCTCACAAGAGCATGGTCCCCAGACCCTGCCCCTGCTACTCTATCCTTGCAGTATTGGGTTGAGATTAAAAGAGTTTTCAGTTTATAGTGAAGTCCAGTTAAATTGATCTACTTTCTATTGTGTGCTGTCACTGCTGAAAGGAAGATATTTTGATGACATTCAGGACATCAAGGATAATACAATGACAGCTCTGATCAACATTCCCAAAAAAGAGCTCCAAAATTGCTTTGAAGGGTAGATTAGATGCTGGTATCAGTGCATAACTTCACAAGGGGAGTACTTGGAAGGTGACTATGGTGATATTCAGCAGTGAGGGATGTAGCACTTTTTCTTGAATGAGTTCAGAAACTTAATTGGCAGTCTTTGTATGTCTAGAAAAAAACATAGTATGTATAGGAAAAAACATAGTATGTATATAGTTTGGTACTGTCTGTGGTTTCCAGAATCTACTGGGAATCTTGGAACATATCCACTACACAGAAGTGGGGACTGCTGTCGAGTTATGTGTTGTTTTCATAATTTCAAGAATCAATAATGAAAATAAATAATACTGTTTGAAAATTGTATGCTCCTAAATAAGTTCCTACTGTGTGTTATGTGTGCATGCTGGAGCTAAAGCTTGAGCATGAAATTCATACATTTACTAAGGATCATAGTGGTCAAAACTGTGTTTGTATTTTAGGCATTTTCAGATGAATTTGCCCGAAGAGCTAATGGAAATGTCACCACTGACAAAATTCCCAAGGCTGAAGGCAAACAAGGTTCGGTAAAGCTTTGCAATTGAGAAATTACTTCTAGTTGCTAAGTAACTATTCAGTAACAGCTAAAAGAAGGCAATGATGGCTTTTATTTAAAAAGTAAATCAATGATAAACAAGGTGAATTTATAGTCCACACACTTGAGCATGCAAGACACTGGCTGTGTTCTTGTGATTTGAGCAGAAGGAGAAGGCAGGCCAAGTTATATTATCCACAGGACAGTTTTTAAGTCACGAGACTACTGTTGTCTAAGGATGATGTGGCATGTTTTTAGAAACAGACTATTTTAGAAAGACTACCAAATCAAATGCATCCCCTTTGCGAAATGTTCTTAGATAATGTGGAAATGACTACTGCAATCTTGAATTTATCTTATTTAGGGTTCCCTGAGGCTTCTTGAGTCTGAAAATGTATGTCTTCCATCGAATTTTGGAATTTTTTCATTATTATTTCTTCAAAAAAAATTTTTTTCCTGCACTGATCTCTTTCTCTTCTTTTCCTAGGACTCTATAAATAGGTGTTGAACCTTTTAATGGTGTCCTACAGGTCCCTGTTGATTTACCCCTATTCCCCAGACAATCTTCTCTCTCTCTTTAGATTGGGTAATTTCTACAGATCATCCTTCAAGTTCGTTAACTTTTCCACTGCACTGTTGAGCCCATCCAGTGAATTTTTTATGTCAGATACATAGCTTTTAGTTCTAAAATGTCTATTTTCCTATATACATTTGTGTCTGTATGTAGTTGAACAAACAGATTTCTGTTCAGAGAACTCTGATTTTTCATTCATTTAAGTGTGATTACTTTGATTTCATGGAGCATAGCAGAGCAGATGCTTTAAAGTCTTCACCTAATAATTCCAACATCCAGACCACCTTGAAGTTGCCATCTATTGTGCCTGGAGAATTAGTCACATTGTCTTGGCTCTTTGTGTGGTGAGGAAATGAGCAATTTTATATCACAGGCAATATGGTAAGACTCTGGATCCTGTTAAAATCCTCTGAGGAATGAGGATTTTTTTTAGCAGGGAGACTTGTTTAATCAGGCAGTTATTTGGTTAAGTTCATACAGTCAGTTCTGTCTCCCCTTCTGTGTGGCAGTGGTTCAAATGTCGGTTCAGTTCTTAAAGCTCTTCCTTTGCTGCTCTGGGTCTGGCCCATGAATACGGAGCTCAGGGGTGAGCTGGGGACATCTTCCAGTCCATCCATAGAATCGGGGGATCCTTTTCCAGCTCTCTTCTCTCCTGGATTCTCCACACACTCTGTTTTGTGGGGGCCCATTTTCCAGGTCCTCTGGCCTGAAAGACAGAGTTCTCTTGTGGCAAAACAGGGATGGAGAGAAAAGGAAAGGGAAGGGGAAAGAGAGAAAGGGGAAGGGGGGAGAGAGAAGGGGAAAAGGGGTTAGGGGATGAGGGATGGAGGATGCACACACATACATTCTCCTGGCCTGAAATACAGAATGTGTTTAGGAATCTTAGCTCCCTGGAGTTCTGCAACTTAAAGCTCTTCCAGTTCACAGTTCATAGAACTCCCTGGAGTTCTACAACCAGGGCCACTCATGGGGCAGGGCCTGGAGAAAAAATAAGAATAAAAATTGAGATTCTCGCCTGCAGTCTTCAGTTCACAGGGACTCCTTTACCCAGTGCTCTGGCTACAAAGACAGTGACTCTCAAGAAATTCTGCTGCTCGCCCTCATTGTGTGGTTCTGTGATGAGGGCCACCCGTGGGTCAAAACAGGGAGAGAAAACAGGAAAACAATAGCAACGACAAAGGGCCCTCATACCTACTCAGGTTGCTTCTTAATGTCTTGACCCAGCTCCTCAGTCTGTCTATAACTGTTGACTTTTCAGAATCCTTAGAAAGTGGCTTTTTGTACTTGTCCAGAGTTTTCAGTTGTAGCCAGCAGGAGAGATAGGCTGTAATGGACTTTCTTCTCTCTGGCCAGCATCAGAAGTCCATGTTTTACGTTTATTATATTTTCTAATCATTTGCTGGTATTAGAATTCAGGGTCAAGGATTTAAGGGTTAATACTATACGTTACTGAGCGAGAGATAGAGAGACACGGGCCGGATGGAAGGGACAGACGCATGCACGCACACACTCATGCACTCACTCACGCACTCACACACTCACTCATGCACCCACTCACAGAAAGATGAGACATTGATCATTCTTACTGTTGCTGATTTGATTATTGACTCCATTTTCCCTTTCAGCTTTCTATGGGACCGTTTCTAGCCCTAATTTAGGAGTGCATGAGATGACAATTGGCTCCATCACCTTCCAAGTGGCCTCTGGAGATATCACCAAAGAAGCAGCAGATGTGATTGTCAATTCCACGTCGAGAACCTTTGATGCCAAAACAGGTATTTTCTTGTAGGATGTTGACTAATGTAAGAGTTCACATGATAAATCCCATGACGGAGCATTCCTGTAGCCAAAAGTGATTTTACAACTTTGGCTTGTGAATAGTAATCACAAGTCAAATTGGAAATCCTGGAGGCATAATGGGTTAAGTGCTACATCTGCTAACCAAAAGATCAGCAGTTCAAATCCACCAGGTGCTCCTTGGAAACTCCATGGGGCAGTTCTACTCTGACCTCTAGTGTTGCTGTGAGTCAGACACGACTTGGTGGCAGTGGGTTTGGTTTTTTAATCTTCAGATTATTTGGTCATGGTTATTCACAATTGATAACAGACTTATTTTTTGAATGGCCATCATTTATCCACCCAGATACCAATGTTTTTCATTTGTAAATGTTTCTAAGAGGATGAGGAACTGAATGAATGGCTCGTTTAGCTATAAAATAACCTTCAATATTCATAGGTTTATTTCTTTAGCAGAAGTAAATAGGAAAGTTGTTACTTGGTGCATTTGATCACTTTTGGTGATCAGTCAGGTGACTGATAGCTCAAATCTACAGTCAGTATTTTTTTTAAGTAGCATATTATTTAGATAATTACCCCTGCTTTGTGTTCATCTTTATAGAAAGAATCTCAATGTGTTAAATGTTTTTGATGTTCAATGATTGCTGGTTTTTTGAAAAATTAGACGTAGGCAAGGTGACAAAGTACCAGGTGCAACTGAGTTATTGGTGCAGTTAGGTGATTCTCCTCATTATGACTTACGTACATGAGGTGCCACTCCAGTAGGGCCGGGCCTCTGGTGGTGTAGTGGTTAAGTGCTTGGCTGCTAGTCAAGAGTTTGGCAGTTTGAATTCACTAGCTGCTCCCTGGAAAACCTGTGGGGCAGTTTTGCTCTGCCCTATAGGTCACTATGAATCAAAATCCACTTGATGGCAACTTGATGGGTTTGGGTTCTTGGTTTTCTCTGATGGAGCCATATGTTCTCTAAGGATAAGGATCATGTCTCAGCCCCTACAAATACATGACACAGTTAACTTTTTCATATACAGGGACTGCCAGTTGAGTTCTGAACTCACACTAGAAAAAGTGCTATGTGCCTCATTGCTGAATGTCACTACAGTCACCTTTGAAGTACTCCCTTTGAGGAGTTATGTGCTAATGCCAGTGCCTAGTCCACCCTTCAAAGCAATTTTGGAAGTCTTTGTGGAATGGCCATTGAGCACGGTGGCAGGGTGGCAACTTCACAAATGTAATTCTATAGTTGTCTGTGAGGGAGTTTTTGGCCAGTAGACAGCTGTGTTGGCGCATCCTCCCTACTCACCTGATCTGACCCCCAGTGACTTTTTTGTGTATCCAGCGATAAAGGAAATATTGAAAGGAAGACATTTTGATGACGGTCAGGACATCACGGGTAAAACGACAACAGCCCTGATGGCCATTCCAGAAAAAAGAGTTCCAAAGTTGCTTTGGAGGGTAGACTAGGCATTGGCACTGGTGCATAGCTTCCAAAGGGAAGTACTTTGAAGGTGACTTTAGTGATATTCAGCAATGCGATATATAGCACCTTTTCTAGGATGAGTTCACAAACTTAATTGGCAGACCTCATATGTAGCACTTAGAACAACTGAGTTTGTGGACTTAATTGTCAGCCCTTGTATATCATTTAAAAAACACTTAAGCTATGACACCTCATTCAGTGTTGTAAGACACATTCTGACTTCTGAGATGTCAAAGTTTGAAAAAATTGTATTATTAAAATTAATAAACTATGAAAATAGGTAATTAGGTGTTTGGGAGGCGGTGTTTCTTGTCAGTTTACAGCAGGAGCTCCAGTCCCCACACTGCTACTCACTCTCAGTGTGATCCCCTTGTAGTGGTCATAGCTTTTTAATCTTCTGGTCATGGAAATCTTATTCCTCTAGCTAAAGAACAAAAGTTTCCATTGGTTCATTTTCCGGTCTTTAAAAGTAGCTAGTTTCAAGTATCCCTGTATCCAGATGTTCTGAAAGGCACCATCAGTGCTTAGTTTCATTTTCCATTTGTCAGCTTCACTTTTCCAGGTTGGCTTCTTTCTCAGGTAGCATCGCCTCTATGATGTCAGGGTAGCTCCAGGATTTTAGGCTAATGTCTTGGTAGTACCAACAAGAAAAGTTTCTCTAATCACAATAGAGAGTCCTGGACAGAACAGGAGAAAAATGTAGAATAAAATTCAAATTCATATACACACACAAAGACCAGAATTGCTGAGGGAGACCTGAGAAACCCTGAGAGCATGGCCTCTGGACACCCTTTTTGACTCAATACTAAAGTTATTCGTAAGGCTCAACCTTGAGCCGAAGATCAGACAGGTCTATAGGGCAAACGACAACACACGTGGGAAATGTGTCTTATAGTTCAATCATGTATACCAGACCAATGGGCACACCAACCCCAAAACAAAGATGAGAAGGCAGGAAGGGACAGGAAAGTGTGTAGATGGAAACTGGGAACCTGCAGAGTAGAAGGGGAGAGTGTGGACACATTGCAGGATTGGCAATGGAAGTCACAAAACAATTTGTATGTTGTTTAAGGTGAAATGACTTTGCTATGTCAACTTTCACCTAAAGCATCCTCCCTTAAAAGTTTCTCTTTTCTAATAAATCAAGAACCATCTCAAACTGACCCTTACCACACTCCCCTTGATGTCACACCTCAGTACTTCCTCTCCAGCTTAAACTCATCATAAAGGGTTGCGACTTGATCTCTGTCCAAAGATAGGTCTTCAGGCTTCCTTCAAGCAAGCTGGGTCTGCTCCTTGTCCATCCTACAAGCGTCAGTGTCTCACATGAGTGGGCTGTGGTCCCACCAGGGTCCTTTACTCCCTTCTTGCGTTCACTTTCACATAAGCTTCATCAGCTTGGACTGTCTTTCTAACTTCTTTTCTTCTATGTTCTAGTTCAACAACTTCCTGTGTTCCTGTTGTTTTCAAATGATACAACATCTTTGAAATGCTAATCTATCTCTTCTTACTCACATATTGATGAAAAATAAATATTACTGCATTGTTACGGCTCCGAAGTATTGCTTTTTCTTGGATTTTGAACTTTTCATCTTTAGTCTGTTGTTTTTATACACATACTTAAAGGCTCTTATTTTTAAATCCACTAAATATGTTAAATTTAATTTTTCTATCTGCTTTCTAAATTGCTAGCATCCACTCCCTTTCTCTTTTGCTCTTGGCCAGCTCATAGATTATAAACCCAAGGGCTTTTTTGCTTCAATCTGTTTCACCTGATTGTGAAGGTCAATTAAAACACCATGAGAAAAAAGGACTATTTCTCTAATCATGAAAGACATCCAAGACATGAACAGACAAATTTTAGCTGCCCTATTTGGAAGATGTTAACTAAAAATCTCATGAATTGCATGTTCTTTTGAAAACTACTAAGTTGCCAGGCACCAGTTTTTACATGATTATAAAATATAAAGGTATACAAGGCCAGACAATTCAGTTTGCGAACTCATCTTAGAAAAAGTGCTACATACCTCATTGCTTAGTATCACTACAGTCACTTTTTTTTACTCCCCTTAGGGATCTATGCACTGAAGCCAGGGCCTAGTCCACCTTCAAAGCACTTTTTCTATGACGAATTCATGAACTTCGTTGTGAGACCCTGTACACAACAGCTGTGATGGGCATTCCAGAAAAAGGATTTTAAAATTGCTTTGATTGGTGGACTAGACGCTGATGTCAGTGCACAGCTTCCCTAGGGGAGTACTTCGAAGGTGACTGTAGTGGTATTCAGCAATGAGGTATGCAGCACTTTTTCGAGGATGAGTTTGTAAGCTTAATTGTCTGGCCTTGTATATCAAAATAGCATTTCCCTAATGCTGTTTATAGCAATGGCTTACATTGTCTAAAAGCTGCATACCGTTTCCCTTTGGTCATTATCAAAATTTGGACAGGTACCTCTGACAGCTGATATTTCTCTTAGTTCTACCCAAACTAACCAAAGCTACTACAGTGGACTCTGTTCCAAGTGACCCGGTAGGACAGACTAGGACTGCCTCATGCAGTTTCTAAGGCTGTAAATCTTGACAGAAGCAGACTGCCACACTTTTCTTCCACTGCGTTCCAACTGCAGGCCTTTCGGTTAGCAGCTGAGTGCTTAACCACTGCATCACTAGGCCTCCTTTGTGTACTTCTAGAACAGCCTGTTACTGGTGGGCTCTCTGACCTATCTGCATAGGGGTTAGGAGGCTCTGAATCCTCCGTTTTAGAAATAAACTCCTTCTATTTCCTTCTTTGCCCTGAGTTTAGCTACCCCTGCACCCTGCTCTGGGTTATTCAGCACCATTTGGCACAGTTCCTACTGAAGAGGTCCACTGTGTCTCTCACTGCTGTGTTCTCTTTCTCTCTAATTTTCAATTTGAATAGCAACACAATTCAAAAAGGCAGAAAAGCACATAATGTGGAGTCTTCCCTCCAACACTGTGCCCACCCCCAAATTCCTCTCCCTCAAAGCAGCTCATGTTTCTGGTGCTGTAGGGACTTTTCTTCGGGTCCCCTATAAAGACAATTGTGCCAGTCTGTATAAGCGTCAAGTGAATGAGAGGGGCCTGCAGGGCTCTGAGTCGGACAGGATTGTCTGCCCCTGACAGGTGAGTCGGCCCATGAGGCAGGGCTTGCGAGACTCTCAGGGATCCAGGGTAGGAGGCAGGCAGCTGGGAAACTCTGAAGCACACTCAGGGAATGAGGATTAAGTGGGTACAGTGGAGAGAGTCTGAAGGAACCCGTGGGGGACAGTGTTAGAAAATCAGTTTGGAGGTTTCTTAAGGTTGCTGTGAGTTAGAATCTACTCCACAGCAACAGGTTTGGTTTAGGCAGTTTGAGATTTTTAGGCACAGAACGCAAGGGATCGATGCACAAACATGCTCCCTCTGGTGATAGCACACAGGACTTAACAGGAAGGACAGGAGGAAGGGGCAGCACAGCGTGGGGACGGACAGAACTAGGTGGTCACCAGAGGCTGGGAAAGGGACAGTTGTAAGACAGCAACATGGAAAAGAGCCCCCCCAAAGAAAGAAGAAACAAAACCCATTGTCATCGAGTCAATTCCAACTCATAGCAACCCTAGGGGACGGAGCAGAACTATCCCCATAGTGTTTCCAAGGATCGCCTGCTGGATTTGAACAGTTCACCTTTTAGTCAGCAGCCGTAAACTCTTTTTTTCAGAACTGACTGCATTTTGGAGAAAAAGAGAGGCAGGCTGTCAAAGATAACACCAACAGTTTAGCCTCAATGACTTGAAAAAGATGATTCTAAGTGTACAGCTTCAGAAAGCCAGGAGCGCTGTAGGCAAGGACTTCATGTTCCTCATTGCCGCATTTGGCCGGTCCTCCCGCCTGGCACCAGCCTTGTGGGTTTTCAGTGAACGTTTGCAAACAGAACAAATGAAACATGTCAGGGCCATAAAATCTGAAGATGAAGAATTACAGCTATCAGACTTTTCGAAAAAGTAAAGTTTGTTTTTTCAAATGGTTTATTTGGGAAATGATATATAAACCCATCTTTATGGAACAAGCATTTTGGAAATATTTTTATCCCTTTTTCATACATTTGGTAAAATAACACTAAATAAGATTCTGCTTTGTATTAAATTAGGAAAACAATATAGATTTCCGTAGCTTATGTAGTTTAAGGAGTTCACTAGTGGCGTGACTATGTGGCTGCCACAGTATTTTTTAATGTCCTCCCATTTATAATGACTATATGAACATGTTTCTATTTCTTAGTTAAAAAAACAAAGGGGGGGCATGAACAGGAGTTGTTTCATTTGCCTAGAAAGAGGACACACTTGGAGTGCCTTCTCGTGGAGAGAAATTCAGGTAGGGTCCCCCTTGCACTCCATCCTTGCTTCTTGCACTGCCCCCTGTGTCTGTGTCAGCCCAGGATTAGGAGAAGCAGCTGGTAGCCATTGCAGACAATAAGCTGTTGGCCACAGGGCCACAGCAGGGCACTCTTGCCATCAAGCCTACTAGCCATGCCATTCCTTAGAGCGGCCCTTCTGTAGGATGGGTCCACTACACAGAAGATGAAATCTGAAGCCCAAGGTTACAGAACTTAGCACCACCTTCCCATAGGACGCGGATGATACTGAAAGTATTTAGATAATAAGGCAATTGTTCCGAGCCAAATGCAACTCATGTTTGTTATCACCTTGATTTTCTTTCTCATGTAGGGGTCTCCAAAGCGATTTTAACAGCTGCTGGCCAAGATGTGGAACAGCAGTGTACTGTTCAAGGTAAGGAGCAATGCTGGTTTTTCTTTCATTTTTGTGGAAGACTGAACAGAGGAGATTTCAGGGAGGCTGGGAAACATCTTGGGACTGGGGAGATGACACCAAGACAACTCTTAAAATCATATATTTACTAAAGAATTCCCATTATAGATAATGAGAAACTATTTTTTAATAAAGAATTTTAAAAAATCGTTAGAGATCATATTTCTGGAGGCTCATATTAATATGTTTTAGTAGCCAAATCAGATGTCATGGTTTCCGAACAATCAAAGAATGAGTTCAGCATCTAATTGTCCTTCTTCTTGTCTTCTGTTTCCCAGCTCAACAGGGCAACAGAGATTATATAGTTACTGGAGGTGGATTATTGAAGTGTAAGAATATAATTCATGTTGATGGAGCAGGTGATGTCAAGAAATCTATGTCCTACATTTTGCAAGAGTGTGAAAACCGGAAGTATAGCTCCATTTGCCTCCCGGCCATTGGGACAGGTTTGTAGCCCCTGGTTGTCAAGGTATAATCCTCAGACATTCACTCTCCCTTAGATTTTGTGCTGAATCTTAATAGATCTAAAGCCCAGTCAGAGTGACAGCTGCTTCCTCACACTGCGGTGGCCCTGGAAGGAAGGAGCAAAGCCTATAGTTGATTTAAGAAAAGAGGAAAAAAGTGAAAACCAAAAAGAGTGTTGGAATTCTGAGACAGAATGAAGGGAACGTGGGGAAGGGAGGGGGAAAGGAAAGATGGGAGACCAGGGAGGTAAAAGCTGTGCTTCCTTCTCTTTCATCTGTTCCCTGCTCTTCTTCACTTCCCTACACTTCTTCCCTTGTGAGTCCTTAACTTCTCTGTCTGTCTCTGTGGAGAACTGTTCACCATCAGTACATCAACATCCTCTGCTCTGGGGAGAAGGGCTGATGAAATCTTCAGCCCTGTTCCATCTCCTCCTCCTCGGGCATCTTTAGGGCATCTCTAGGGAGAGTCTTCTCGTGCACTAGAACCTAATAGGCCAGGAAGTCAACTCTACTCCTTTTTAGCTCACTTACTTTCTTTAAATTTCCTGTTTTCATCAGACTATATAATGAGTGTGGGATTCTTCATATGTGAGGATGGTGCTTTGGATTTATGATTAGTATGGTGATGCTCTTCAAGCCATTTTCCTAGGAATTGGAATCTGCGTGCACTAATCAGGATTTCCTGCTTGGTCTCTCTTATGAACCATGAGAGAGCAGGTCAGGGTGGCACACACCGTCTGTGAATTGGTGCTCACTGGCCCTGGTAAGACAGCACTCAACATTGGGTCTGTCATTCCATTGCTCAGGACTCAGCGTTTCTCACACTGACATTCTAGACATTCCAAAACTTCAGCCTCAGTAAACGTAACTGACCTTGTTACCTTCAGGACCTTCTTCTAATCCTCTGACCCACATACTGCTTTCTGTAATTCTTGATTATTCATCATAATGTTCCTAAATGGACTGCTATGTCACTGTATTGTCTATTTCTAAAAGTATAATTTCTGATCCCTTAAGTTTTCACTTCACTTGGGATATAATTCCTAACAAATTAATCAGCAGTGTATCTATCTGTCTGTCTGTCTGTCTTTTAGGGTACAATTCCTAGCAAATTAACCAACACTGTATCTGTCTGTCTGTCTGCCTGCCTCCCTCGCTGCTTTCCTTCCTTATTTCACACCCACCAATGAATAAATCAAGGTTAGCAGATTCGCCTTTCCTGTCTTCTTCACCTATCTCTATCACCTTCCAAGGTGGTCCTTAGACTAATCAGTGAGGGAGTTTTCTCCCTTAGTAGTGTCTGAGTTGAGCTGGAACTGAGATCAAGATAGCCCCCGGCAGTAAAGGAAGCCCCTTCCTTGTTCTTCAAAGACGCCTGCAGGAGAGGACCGAATGGATGGTCAACCGTACGACAAGGAATGCAACATCTGTCCGTGCCAATTCCAGTTCATCACCTTCGCCCCCAAAGCCTGGTTTTCCTCTTTCATCCTCAGTCAGATTACAGGCACCACTTTCCACCCAGAGTTCTTGACTCTATCCTGTTTAAACTCCTATATTCATTAGCTGATTAAGTAATTTGACTAACCGGTTAGTGAGTGCCTGCCCTGAGCCAGGTGCCGTGCTTAGGCTCTGGAGATGGATAGCTAAGAAAACGGTCCCGTCTGCAGGGACACCTGGTTTATTGTGAGAGACAGACAGGTGAGTGAGTGACTGCAGTACAGTGTGACCCATGGGCGTGATGGCATTTGTGTAGTGAAAGAAGGGGCAGGAGGGTTCAAGGATAAATGCAATTGGTCACTATGTCCTGTGACTTTACTTCTTAAATGTCTTCAGAATCTCTTCACCACGGTCTTCATTCTGGCCTCCTCTTCATTCAGCCATTGTCTTCCGCCTAGATTTTTGTCATAGCCTCCTAAGCAGAGTATCGCTGGCTGTTGTAATGCCTCCTCCACACCCCTCCAGAGATCTGTTCCAGATCTTCCTCAGAAACAGGGCTGTTCTCCTGAACATGCCAGGCTGAACACAGCATACCCCTGTCCCATGCTGCTTTCTGGCACACCTTTTCCCTCAATTCCTCATGCTCTGTCTGTTGAACACCTGTTCATCCCCACCTAGCCCCTCTGTCCTAACTGCTGAGCTGAGCACCTGCCCTGTGATGGAATATGTTAAATGTTTCTTGAGAGTGAGTGAGTACATCTGAGCACTTCCAATTAAATCCCACCTACCTGAGATAACCATGGTGTCTTAATATCTAGTGCTGCTATAAATACTGCAAGTGAACGGTTTTAAAAACAAAAATTCATTCTCTCACAGTCTAGGAGGCTAGAATTCTGCATTCAGGGCACCAGCTCTAGGGGAAGCCTTTCTCTCTGGTGACTTTGCGAGAAGGTCCTTGTCATCAGTTTTCCCCTAGTCTAGGAGCTTCTAACTCAGGGACCCAGGTCCAAAGGAGATGCTGTGCTCCTGGTGTATCTTTCGTGGTGGTATGAGGTCTCATTCTTCTCTGCTTCCTACCGTCTTGTATATCTCAAAGAGATTAACTCAAGACAACCTAGCCCTGTCGACTGAGTCCTGCCTCGTTAACATAACTGTCTGCAATGCTGCCTCATTAACATCATAGAGGTTAGGATTTACAACATAGGTAATTATGTCAGATCACAGAAGGGGGGACAACCGCACGATATTGCACATTTTGGGAGGACACAATTCAATCCTTAGCACGTGGCTTTATAAAGGAGAATTTTCTTCTTTCTGTGGTCATATAATCAAAGAAGTAGGATAAACCCTCTTGGTTACTTTATCTGGGCACTTTTCACAGTGTCTACACAGCCACGTCAAAGAGTTCTACTCTTATTTTCTGCAGTAATGATGGGTACACTCAAGGATAACCCAAGTGTGCCTTTCAATCTGTCTCACCAGCCTGGCCAGGGGACTTCTACATTGTCCACAATTCTGTGGCTTTGCTAGCTGCCATTCATATAGGACCGTCTCCATTGCTGGAAACTGGTGCTGTATGCTCTCAGCTAAGCAGTGGCTTACATAGCTTGAGAAAGAGGATACAGAGCGTGCTGAACATAGGAAAGGACCCGCTTAGGGTGGCATCACTGAAGCCAGCTAGACAGCTGAAATTTCACTGGGTGTGGGAGGAAAGACTTCTCAGGGGCACTTGTATAATCTGTATACAATTAATAATAGATTATAATTTAAGTCTAGAGCTTCTAGTATCTCACAAAATTGCTTAGTTTCAATCAGGCCTGAAAGACTCTGAGAGAATAAGGATGTCTGCATAAAATCAAATGACGACGGAGACAAAGTAAATTGCTTTTCTTTTTAAAGAGCATGCTGTTTCAACACACATTAACGTCTGCTTTCTACAGATCTTTCGATACACTAGTGAGCTAAGAAGACAGGTTACATGTGTCCTATAATAGGGAGGTGGAACACAGTGAGCTGGGATCAGCTGCGTGGAGCAGACAGGAGCATCAGATGCCAGAAGTTCAAGTTTTCAGATTTACTTGCTCATTGCTGGGCTGTTGGCCTTCCAACACTCTGGACCCCAAACTCCCCACTGCATTTAAGACTTGATAAGTGTTTGCTGAGACCCAGTTAAAAAATTCAACAGTGATGAAAGAGTTGGGGGGGTGAGCATTTATTTTGTGAAGACTGAAATCCCTCATTTATCCCTCAGCTTTTTCCATTTGGGTCTTTTGTTTTGAGTCATTGTTATTGTCTGCTTTCCTAGGGAATGCCCAGCAAGACCCAGATAATGTTGCTCAATGCATAATGGATGCCATTGAAGAAGGAATCCAAAACAGATCGATTCACTCTGTAAAAAACATTAAAGTTGTTACCCTTCTTCCTCCAGTACTGAATGTGTTCTATACCAGCATGAAAAAGAGAGAAAGGTCTCAGGCTTCTTCCCGCCCATCTATATTTACTAAGGTGGCAAGTAAGTCATTCATTTCTGTGAAATTCATGCTGCTAATAATAATGTGGTAAGCTTTTGGCATAGTGCTTAAGTGCTATGTCTGCTAACCAAAAGGTTGGCAGTTTGAATCCACCAGGCGCTCCTTGGAAACTCTGTGGGGCAGTTCTCCCCTGTTCTGTAGGGTTGCCATGAGTTTGAATAAACTTGATGGCAATGGGTTGGGTTGGGTTTTGAAATAATGTTATAATATGTAAAATAACTAATCTTTTTCTTTTTCTTTTTTTTTTAGTGGTTTTTGGTTTGTCAAAGCCGTCTCCCAAAAAACAAGATCCTTTGGTTTTGGAAAATAAAACAGAATTAGCCATTTTTCAGGTGTGTGGTGAGAATGAAAAAAAAGTGAGAGAAACTATCTCCTGGATACAGGACCTGATTGAGAAGGAACAGTTTACTTATACCAACAAAGATGAGTGTATCAAAAACTTTGACGAAAAGGAGTATCAGGGACTGAATAAACTGCAGAAGAACTACAATATTAAAATTAAACTGGATGTTAAGAAACCTTTGATTGAAGTTTCGGGAATCAGCCGAGATGTGATGCAGGCTTCCAGTGAAATTGAGGAAATGATCAAGAGAGTTAGACAGCATGGAGAACAGGAAGCTTTGGCTGATCGTATCAGTGAATTTATAGAATGGCAATATAGTGACCAGAATGGATTTTCCCCTTTTGACAAAATGACCAATCTGCAATTAGAGGAGGCAAGGAGAGCAAGGAAAGGGACAGTTAATATCAAAATTAATCATCAGAATTACGTGGTGGACTTGAATGCGAACACTGCTACAGATGCAAGTGGAAACAGTTTACCTATTCAGCGTCTCATGAAATCTGAAGGTGAGGTCAACTTTCAGGCTTGTCAGCCCTTATATCTATTTTTGACTTTTTTATACCTATATCAAAATTTTACTCAAGTAAATAAAATTCAAGTACACCCTATAGAATAAGTTTAAGAATTTGATCTGTGAGCTTAAGGAACTTGTGCTGTGGCTGGGAACACAGAACTTGGATGTGCCTGACAACTTGAGGGTGACTGTCTTAATGGTAACGACAGTTGAACCTTGCATCTGTTCCCATCTCTGTGGCTTTACAGGCTTCCCAGAGTCTATTCTGCTGGGGAAGCAATAGCTGCTTCAGTCAGGGGAGGGCAAGCCATGGTCTTCAAAGAATAGTGGCCTATTGTCTTTTAGAACATAAAGGCAGGAAATAGAGAGGACAGGCTGGTCAGGCAGTGGGTATTCTCTGTGTCTGTGACTGATGATTTGGGGAAGATCAAGAGCTTGTGGGAACTTCTTCCAGAAGTCACCTCTGCCCTGAGCATGAGCTTCTGTGATGCACACATCAGGAGGCAGCCTGTGGATTCTCTGACTGGACTTATACTCCCAGTTAGGGATGCCTGTGTTCTGCAGGCCTTGAAATCCCATTGAAAACTAGTAAACTGGCACCCAGTGCACTAGATTCAGTGCTTGTGATTTCAGTGGGAAATCACAGTGGCCCTGGGGAAATGACGACTCTGGCATTCTGCTTAGCAGAGGAGTGGACAGAGCTGCCACCACAACCTATCAGTCACCCTACTCTTAAGGATACTACGAAGGACGCTAAATGAATAGATGGTGGTTGTGGTCATGGTGGTGGTAGTGGTGAGATCCAGCAGAACCACATGTGATTATAATTGTAAACAAAACAATAGTGACTATTATTTAAAACACTTTTGGGAAATCATTTGTTGTATTGTGAACTTATGATAATTAGGAACTGAACAGAATATGTGGCTGAGTTATACTACACCAGCCAAGCCCAAGTGCCGTCGAGTCCAGCAGTTCTCAAATTTTAGCATGTTTATAACTTATTAAGATACGTATAGCCAGGATCTACCCTCCAGAGATTCATAGATCTATGGGGCTGTTGAGTGTTTGTTTGTTTGTTTTTAGCAGTCCACGTTCTGGAAAATTTTCTCTTAGAAAAATAAGGAAGTTCTTCAACAAATAGAATTAGGAGATTGTAAAGCAAGAACACATGTGCTATTTAGTTTTTCAAAGAATAACAGGAGCATAAGCTGTATAGGTGAGCCTTCCAGGTTTGAGGGAGTCCTCATGTGTGTGCTTTGCAGTTGAGATTCCTTCTCACTGGAGTGACATGAAGCAGCAGACATCCTGTTTGGTGGCCCTACCACCTGGCCATCCCGAATACAAGACTGTGGCAGCAAAGTTTAATCAGACCTGCTCAGCCTTCAAGATAGTGAAGGTAAGTCTTGGCTGAAATGGAGTTTCTTAATGGCGGGAATAAGTGGTACCACAGTCCCATACAGACCCATTTTCATTTACTTTTCATCACGTTTTTCTACGAAGAATTACAACTTTTTTATGATAATCGGATCTTAGATTCTACTCATGTTGCCATAAATTTCTGAGACACTGATATTCTTTTTTAAAATTGTGTTACTGTTGAAAATACACACTGCTGTCGAGTTGATTGGGACTCAGCAACTCTATAGGTCAGAGTAGAACTGCCCTATAGAGTTTTCAAGGAGCACCTGGTGGGTTTGAACTGCTGAGCTTTTAATTAGCAGATGTAGTGGCACTTAACCACTAAATGACCAGGGCTTTAGAAGATATACACAGGAGGTGTAAATCAATTAAATGGTTTTTACAATGTAGAATTCACTGACATGATTACAGTCTTTGAGCTGTGCAACTATTCTCACCCTCCTTTTCTGAGTAGTTACTTCTGCATTCCTACAAACTTACTCTCCCCTAAGGTTCCTATCTAAGATTTTAAGTTGCTGCTGTCGTTTGATGCCGTATATTATTGCTGAGTGCTGTCAAGTCCCTTGTGACTCACGGGGACCCTCTGTGCAACAGAACAAAGCACTGCCTGATCCTGTTCCATCCTCACGGTCACTGCTCTGTTTGAGGCCATTGTTGTCTCTAACTGACCCAATACAGACAGTTCTTAAAAGAGCTTAATGCTCAGGGCAGACCTGTTTCACTTAGTTCAGCTAAACTATTGTTTGATTTTAAGAGGACTCTGGGGAAAGTTTTGGAAACTTAGGGGCAGTGAGTCGACATTAATGGGGAAGGACAACTCAGAAAAAGAGGATGAGAATGGTTGCACAACTTGAAGAAGGTAATCAGTGTCACTGAATTTTATATGTAGAAACAGTTGATTTGGTGTATGTTTTGCTGTGTATATTCTCAACAACAAAAAGTTATAAAATTTTTATAGTTGTTAAACATTTTAAAATTGTATTGTGCTCTAGGTGAAAGTTTATAGTGCAAATTAGTTTCTCATTCAAAAATTTATACACAAATTGTTTGGTGACATTGGTTGCAATCCCTGTAATGTGTCAGCACTCTCTCCATTTTCCTTTCCACCCTGTGTTCTCTGTGGCCATTTGTCTAATCTTCCTGTCCCTTCCTGTCTTCTTGCCTTTCCTTTTGGGCAGGTGTTACCCACTTGGTCTCATAGACTTGATTGAACTACGAAGCACAGTCATTATGTGGGTTATTGTTTGTTTGGTAGGCATGCTCTTCAGCTGAAAGGTAGACTTCGGGAGTAGCTTCAGGTCTGAGTTAGCAACGTGTCCAGTGGTCTTAATCTTACAGATTCCTTCAGTCTTTTTTCACTAATCTGAATTTTGTTCTACATTTTGTTCCTGCTCTGTCCAGGACTTTTTATCATGATCCCCGGCAGAATAGTTACTGGTGGTAGCAGGGCAGCACCTAGTTCTGGGCATAGGCTGATAGAGGCTGTAGTTGACATGGTCCATTAGAAAGTTTTTTTTTTTTTTAATTTTAATTTTTAAGAGGTCCTCTAAAGTGTTAAAAGGAAAGATGTCAATTTGAGGACTAAGGTGTGCCCAGCCCAAGCCATGGTATTTTTGGTCATCTCTTATGCCTGTGAAAGCTGGACAGTGAAGAAGGAAGACTGAAGAATTGATGCCTCAGATTGTGGTGTTGGCAAAGAATACTGAGCACGCCATGAACTGCCATAAAAATGAACAAATCTGTCTTGGAAGAAGTATAGCCAGAATGTTCCTTAAAAACAAGGATGGTGAGACTTCATCTTAAATACTTTGGATATGTTATTAGGAGGGACCAGTCCCTGGAGAAGGATGACATCATGCTTGACAAAGCAGAGGGTCAATGAAAAAGAGGAAGACCCTCAGGGAGATGGGCTGACACAGTAGCTGCAACGCTGGCCTCAAACACAGCAATGAACGTGAGGATGGCACAGGACTGGGCAGTATTTTGTTGTGTTGAGTTAGGGTCACCGTGAGTCAGAACCCATTTGTTGACACCTTGAAATGCTACATCTGCCAACCAAAAGGTCAGCAGTTCAAATCCACCAGGTACTCTCTGGAAACTCTACAGAGCAGTTCTGCTCGTCCTATAGAGTCTCTATGAGTCAGAATCAGCTTGACTGCAGAGGGTATGGTTTGGGTTTCACAACATGAGGTTCCATTTATTTTGTCTTTTGTTGTTATATTAAATAACCCATTGTTAAAAGGTAAGCTTGACAATGTTGGTCCTCCACTTACTTTTAAGAATTTTGGGGTTTTATTTTGCCCATTTAGGTCTTTAATCCATTTTGAATTTGTTTTTTTTTTGTGTGTGGTGAATTTGTTTTCTGCATTTGGAAATCCACTTTTCCCAGCACCATTTATTAAAGAGACTGTACTTTCCCCATCAAATGGACTTAACACCCTTGTCAAAAATCACTGATCATAGACGTATGGGTTTATTTCTAGACTCTCAATTCCAGTCCATTGGTCTGTCTCTGTTATTACACCATTCTGGACTGTTAATGATTACTGTAGCTGTTTTAATATTAGAAATTGTGAGTCTTCCTACTGTATTCTCTTTTAACACTGTTGTAGCTATTTGGGGGCCTCCTGCCATTCCATAGAGATTTGAGGGTTTTTTGTTTTTCTAATTCTGTAAAGAAAGCTGTTGGAAATTTGGTTGTGATTGCACTGAAGCTCTGGATTGCTCTGGGTAGTATTGACATCTTAACACTATCAAGTCTTCCATCACAGGAACATGGAATATCTTTCCATTTATTTCAGTCTTCTTGAATCTCTTTCAGCAGCATTTTATCATTTTCATTGTATAAGTCCTTCATGACCCCCGTTACATTTATTTCTAGGTATTTTTTTCTTTTAGATGCGATTATAAGTGGAATAGTTTCCCTAATTTCCATTTCAGATTTCTCATTGCTGATGTATAAAAACCTGGTTGATTTTTGTTGTTGATCTTGTATTCTGCAACTTTTCTAAATTCCTCTAATAGTGCTAGGAGCTTTCTCGCAAACTCTAAGGTTTTACATAGAGAGAAAATATATAGATGCAAATAGATATAATTTTCTTTTGTAATCCCAATATCTTTTATTTCTTTTTATTGTCTTATTGCTGTGCTACAGATTTTAATACAATATTGAAGTGGTGAGAGTAGGCACTCCTGTCTTGTTTCTGATTTCAAGGGGAAAGATCTGTCTTTCTCCATTAAGTATAACATTGGCTGTTGGCTTTTCATACATGCCCTGAGTCATGCTGAGGAATTTATTTTCTATTCCAACCTTCTTTAGGGTTTTCATCCAGAAAGAGTGTCAGATTGTATCACATGCTTTTTCAGCATCCATTAAGATGGTCATGTGGTTCTTTTCTGTATTCTATTGATACGCTATATCACATTGATTGATTTCTAATGTTGAACTAACTCTACATTCCTGGAACAAATCCCACTTGGTTATGATTTGTATCTCTTTTAATATGCTATTCCATTCTGTTGGCTAATATTTTGTCAAGGATTTTTATGTCTATATTCATAAAGGATATTGGCTCACAGCTTTCTTTTCTTGTGGTGTCTTTTTTTTTTGGTATTAGGGTTATGTTTGCTTCATAGACTGAATTAAGGAATATTTTTTCCTTCTGTATGTTTTGAAAGAGTTTAAACAAGATTGGTGTCAGTTCTTTCCTAAATGTTTGGTAGAGCTCCCCAGTGAAACTGTCTGGTCCAGGACTTTTGTTTTGTTGGAAGCTTCTAATCACTGACTCAATCTCTTCACTTGTTATGGTCTGTTGAGACTTTTTCTTTGCTCTTGAGTTAGTCTGGGTAGGTTGTATACTTTAAGAATTTTTCCATTTTGTTGAGGTTATCTAGTTCGTTGCCATATAGTTGTTCATAATATGCTGGCATAATGGTCTTTATTTCTATCACATCATTGGTAATGTTTTCTCTTTTATTTCTTATTTTGTGTTTTTGCATCTTTTCTTCTGTTAGTCTAGCTAAGGGTTTGTTTGTTTGATCAATCTTTGTAAAGGCCCAACTTCTAGTTGGGTTGATTCTCTCCATTTTTCTGTTTTCGGTATTATTTATTTCTGCTCTGATCTTTGTTATTCCCTTTCTTCTGGTAGGTTTAGGGTTGTTTGCACTTTTCTTTCTAGTTACTGGAGTTACTGAGTTAGGCTGTTGATTTGAGATCTTACTTTTTCACATAGGCATTTGTAAGTTTCCCTCTGAGTCCTGCCTTCACTGCATCCCATCAGTTTTGGTATATTTGGCTTTCATTGTCACTTGACTGTAGGAAATTTGAGATTGCTGTTTTGATTTCTTCAGACCCATTGATGGTTTAATAATGTGTTGTTTAATTTCCACATGTTTGTGTATCTTTCAGGGTTTTCTTTTTTTTCTGTTATTTATTTCTAGCTTAACTCTGTTATGGTCAGAGAAAATACTTTGTATGATTTTACTGTTTTTAAATTTATCAGGGTTTGCTTTGTGACCTAACATGTGGTCTATCATAGAGAACGATCCATGTCCCCTGGAGCAGAATGCACATTGCACTGCTGTTGGGTTGAGAGGTCTATTTATATTCGTTAAGTCTAGGTAGCTTCCAGTGTCATTCAGGTCTTCCGTTTTCCTTGTTGATTTTCTTTTTAGATGTTGTATCTAGAATTGAAACTGGCACGTTGAAGTCTCCAACTGTTATTTTAGTGCCGTCTAGTTCTCCTTCAAATCTATCAGTGTTTGCTTTGTATATTTAGGTGCTCTGATGTTGGGTGCATATATATTTACGATTATTAAGTCTTCTTAATTACTTTTATCACTACGTAATGTCCCTCTTTATGTCTTCTGACATATTTTGTCTTAAAGCATACTTTGATATTAAGATTGCCACTCCAGCTCTCTTTTTAGTTATTAGTTGCTGGAATATTTTCCCAACCTTTTACTTTCAACATATTTGTGTCCTTGGGTCTAAGGTGTGTGTCTTATAAACAGCATATAGTTAGATGATGTTTTCCTATCCATTTTTCACTCTGTGCCTGTTGACTGAAGCATTTAGTCCATTTTCATTCACTGCAGTTACTAACAAGAAGTGACTCACTCCTGCCATTTTGTTATTTGATTTTTGTGTGTCTTAAGCCATGTCTTTGTTGTTTACTGCTGCTTGCTTTTGTATTTTGTTGGTTTATTGTAATGAGCCATTTTGGTTCTCTCCTTCACTTTTTTGTATGCTTCATAAGACTATTTTATTAGTGTTTATTATGAACATTACATGTAACAGCTTGTATTTATAACATCTGAGGGTAAGTTGGTACCAACTTAACTGTAATAACATACAAGAAATTCTATACCTATGCTGTTCCTCCCACCTCTCCCATCTTTATTGTTAGCACAGTTATATCTTTATATTTCATTTGTCTTGTAACATAATTTTGGAAACCCTAGTGGTGGTGTGATTAATAGCCTGTCACCTCAAATATCAGCAGTCTGAATCCAGCAGGTGGTCCTTGGAAACCCTACGGGAGAGTTTTAGTCTGTCCTGTAGGGTTGCTGAGAGTCGGAATTGACTCAGTAGCAAGGGGTTTGGGTTTTCAAGGGGTTGGTAACATAATTTTGTTACTTTTTCTTTTTTCTTACATTTGTCATTAAAAAGCACAAAGGACTGAATAATTAGAATTATCAAGCATGGATACCTTGTTATCAGCCCTCACAGTTGTACATACAGTTCCCTGTATTAGAGATCTTTCTTTTTATGTACAGTTTTGAATTACTTTCTAGTGTCTTTTCCCTTCCATCTACAGAACTCTTAACAGTATTTTTTGCAGGGCTGGTGCATATGAAATCTCTCAGCTTCTGTTTATCTGGGCATGTTTTCCTTTCACCCTCATTCTTGAAGGATAGTTTTGCTGGGCATAGTATTCTTGGTTGACAGGTTTTGTTCCTCCCCCTCCAATGTCTTTTTCCTTTCCCCTAATGTCTCTTTTTCTTTCAATGTCTCCCAAATACACCAGGAACACACTGTTGTCAGTCTGTGGCAGTGGGTACTGTCCCTCAGGCAAAATACCGTGTACTGATCTATTTGTCCAGCAGGGGGTGCAGTGCTCTCCCTCTCGCTCTCCCTCTGGCTCTCGCTCTCACTACCCACCCCCATTACTCCCTTCTGATTTCCGCAATTAAGTTTTCTGTCAGAAAACCCAATTCCAGCAAGCCTCCTGGATGAGTGTTGCCCTTCATGCCTTTTTTTTTTCATTCTGACTGAGTGAAAATGTACATTCCATATAAATTTGCATGCCCACCTATATGCAGCTTCCACTGCTGTCCCTGCCCAGTGACAGCACAGTATTCCTCTCTGCTCCATACGTGACTCATCCTCCAAACAGTGTCCTTTCCCCTCCTCTCCACCCACTCCCCCTTCTGCAGCCAGAGGTCAGCAGGGCGATATCCTATAGATGCATAGAACCATAAGCCAAAGCCAAGTGCCGTAAAGTGCATCCAACATATGGTCACTCTGCCTCGCCAAGTCCAATCCATTCCTGTCCAAAGAGTGGACCTTCATTATGATTTATGGGCTGCCCTTCATTCTGGTCTGAGGCTTCCATCACTTCTTTGTGGGACTGCTTATATTTGAGCTGGTGTTCTGCTGAAGCACAGACTGACTTTCATGTCAGGAGGAAGAGGGGCTGCACTTCCCAGGGAGACCTCTGAAAGATGTGTTATTGGTTTCAGAGTCCCAGTGGTTGTATGGTGGTAGGGAAAACAGCTTCCACTTAGGTGACCCTTCTCCTGGTTCCATGGTAGGGAACCTTCTGTAGGAGTTTTTATCAGTCCAGCACACGACAGTTACCAGGTGGGGAGTAGCTGTCATGCACGGTTAGACCCCAGGGCGGACTGCTGTGTCACCACCAGAGCTCGCCCTGCTGTGTGCTGGTTGTATGTGTTGCCCCCACTTGAGACGCCTGCTTTCTAGCACACAGCATCCTTAGTCAGCAGGCTTCAGAACCAGCCAGAAGGAGGACAAACCCAAAGTGTCCCCCCGAGAGAGCTGTTCTGTTGGTCCCAGAGGCCTGAGCCATGGGGTGAACAGGGAGGCCGGTGGCATGCTGACTGTGGGAGCCGACCCCATTGTAGGAGCCTCCTGGAGGAGTTGACAGCAGCCTGGCCATCAGCAGTTACCTGGCGGTGGGAGCATCATGCTCTGGTCGGATCCCCAGGGATGTCTGCCTGCTGCTGTCACAGCCATCCTCGTAGACTGCTGGCTGAGACTGCAGCCTCCATTCAGTGGTCCTCAGTGCCACCCGGAAGGGACAGCAGACTAATCCGGTTTGACCTCCAAGGAGGTTTGGTTTCAGAGTCTGAGCTATGTGATGTGCAGGGGGCAGGTGGAGTGCTGACCCCGGGAGCAGACTCTACATCAGGGGTCTCCTGTAGCCGTTCTCAGCTGGCTTGCAGCTGACAGGATCTAGGTGTGGGAAAGGTTGTCACCCTCTGAATGGACCCCCAGGGAGGCCTACCTTATAGCTGTCACAGCTCCCTGTCCCCATGTGTTGACTGTGGTTGTAGTCTCTGCCCAAGACGCCTGCTTCCTGGCACACAGCAGCCTCAGTCACCAGTTCTCAGTGCTGCCCAGAAGGTGGTGCAGACAGACCTGAACTGACTCCTTGGGAATCGGTTCTGTTTACGATGGGAGCCGACTCCATTGTGGGCCCTCTGTGGTGCTTCATGGTGGGGTTGCAGCTGATAGTGTCCATGTGGTGGAGGAGCTGGCACATCCCAAATGGACCCCCTGAGAGGACTGCCTTGTTGATTTTAGAACAGAAGCTTGGGGTCCTGACTCTGTACAAGCAGGTGGTGTGGTGGTTAGGGAAAGTGGCTCTTTTATTAAGGCCATTTACCCAGTTTTCCGTAGCCAGTGCCAACCTGGCTGCAAGCAAGGGCAGGGATGGTGGAAGTGATTTTCATAGGATATGTGACTCATTGTTCTGTCTGCCTGCAATTCCACTCTGTTTTCCTCTGCTTCTCAATTTAGAGTCCTTCAAAACCAAGTATAGTTTCCTTGTTGTATTTGTTGGGGAGGGCTAGAATGGCTGTCTGTTTATACCACCATCTTCCCAGAATCCTCAGCATTAATAGTCTGTGAGTTACTGCAATATGATATTAGATTGCAGTAAGGTAGCAGAATACTAAAGACCCACTGTATTAACTTTTGGAGAATATTAATGGAAAAATTCGAAGACATGACTTCAAAGCTGGATCTGATAACTAACAAATGCCACAAAGACATGGAAGATCCACAGACTAGGATTATATTCTTCTGCCCCCACCACTCACACGTCAATGATGGTTACTATCTTGATCAATCCACAGCGCTTTTTTTTGTTCCTCTCAATTAAAACATTCTTAATAACTGCTTTTTCAGTTGTGTTCTCCCTTGACATCTATGGCAATATTCTTCTGATTCTTTCTTCTTTTCTTCCTTTTTGCAATCACTGATGTGTGTTTCTCCTCCAAACCCCTAATCCTAGCTTCACACGCAGGACTTATACACTGGTCTTCTTCTTTGCACTTCACCAGAGAATGTTTTTAACTTCTTGGTTTCAGCTACTGTTTCAGTGTTGACAGCTCCCAAATTAACATCATCAAACTGAATTCAAGATCTGGAACACAGTCTCGGTGGCCTAAAAAAAACTCCACCTGAATATCTGACTACTAAATCAATCTTCCTAAAATGTAATTTGTCTCTAAGCAATTCATTCTCCTTCTCTTCTTGTTCTTCATTTCTCTTCTTGGCTCCATTTTTGGAGTCAAGCCAAAGATCTTCGAGTACCTTTCCTTCATTCACAGTGAGTCTGTTCACAGGCTGTATTTTCTTTACATGCAAATTTTCTTTTACTCTCTATCTGCACTGCCAGCACTGTTTATTCATGTAGTTAAGCATATATTTCAAAAAAGATTTGAAATGTTCTACAAAGATACATACTCTGTATCTTCTGACTAAATAGATGGATGAGGAAAAATGGGTAAAAGTACAAGGAAAATAGGGCAGCTAAGACCCATTTTTTGTTAGTTAGCAGAAATGCATAACATGAAGTCCTAGGTAGTTATTAGAGGTGGACCACAAGTCTGTTCTTGAGCTTTCTAGTGGACAAAGCAAAGAAGGAAACACTCAGCTATGAATCATAATGTTTACTAGTCAAAAAGCAAACATTTGATCAGGAGACTCACAGCTCTTCATGGTACACTGGGTGCCTGAGAGATTTCTCCTGTGGATCAAATAATGGAGAATATTCTCAACACCATCGTCATAATAAATGGAATATCAAGTTTTATATCACTGTTTTGGTTTTGAAACATCACTTAGTATAAATCAACTGAACAAAACCAGTGCCCAGTTGAGTGAAAACAACTCTATGAGGCGCCAAAACAAGGGGATTCAAAAGATAGAGAGTTTTGACAGTGTAGTTTTGAGACAACAAATAAGTTTCTCTCAAATGCTAATAACAGTCAACTGGTAATGACTGACTGGTGTGTCATGACAAGAGTCCGAGTCTAGATTTGGTAGAAATAAAGGTCTCACCTAATCATCAGTGTCTGCAGTAGGTGCTGGAGGCTTACTGTACACTGGCTGACCTTGGCCAGAGAAATCATGTCAATAATTTTCACAGTGGAACTCTTTTTTTTCCCCCAGATAATATCTGAATAGAAATTCTAGCATAAGGAACAAACACAAACAGCATTAGGTAGTATGTTAGGGACTTCCTTGAGGTCCCTGGTACAGTGTGAAGCACGGACATGAAAAACGGGTGGTCTGTCATTCTCCATGAATTTTCTTTTTTGTGGTTACGATTTTTTTCACCCATACATTTTCTGCATAGGTTCAACTGTTTTGCCACATTTTTTTTTTTTTTTATTCCTTTGTCTCTGTCTCTCAGGTTTTTCAGGAGCATTTGGAAATACGTTGCAGACATCATGGTATTCCTTAATATTTTAGCAAGAGTCTCCTAAGAATAAAGACATTCTTCTGAACAACACCAGTATCTCACACAATAAAGTGAATTCAGTAACAACATCCAATATGGACCTAGTCACATTTCTCCAGTTACTAAAAGAGCTTTTGAAAGTAACATTTGCCTTCTGATCCGGGTTCATAGACTGCATTTGGACATTATGTCTTTTTACTCTTTATTAATAAAATAGAAGAGGATTCTTGCATTTTTTGTAGCGATTTTATATGACATTTTATTTATTTATTTATTAAGAGTTAAGCCAAGTTGCATTGTAGATTATTCCACATTCTGGATCTGTTGTTCTTTAGTTTTTGTTTTTGTTTTTTTTTTTAATATTCACACCAGTCGTTAGAATGTCCTGTATTTCTAGATTTGTCTGAGTCTTCATGATTTCATTTAGTTTACACCTCTGTCCTCTATTTCTGGTAAAATGGAATGGAAGCCGAGAGGCTTGGGTGGATTCAGGTTTAATATTTTTTAGCAAGAATACTTCATATGTGATGCATCACAATCAGAATTCTCATATGGCAGTCTCCCATTAGAAGTGATGCTTAGTTTAATCACTTAGCTAAGGTGGTGACCACCAAATCTCTGTTGTAATCAGTGTGGAATCTGTAGGATGATGCTTCTTTGCTACTTGAGTGTCCTGTCCCCAACAACCTTTTACTGACTGATTTTAACACCTATTGATGTTGCCTGAATCTATGATTACATGAGAATTTGCAGAATGGTGATTTTCTAATTCTGTAATTCTTTATAGATTATCAGGCATTTTTGTAAAGACATTCTCTTCCCTCTGCTTTTTTTTAAAAAAGTAATAGCATATAGTTGAATTTTGTTTTTCTTTTTTCAGCTGGGATAAATGAAAAGATAATCTTACTATCTTTTAACTGGTATACTCAGTCTGTGTGCATTATGTACTTAGACTATGTTTGGGTTTAATTATAGCATATTACTTTTTGGTCTCTATCACGTCCATCTGTTCCCTTCTTTCTTTTGGATTAAGTATTTTATTATTCTGTGTTCACTCCTACTAGGTACTTGGTTATATGTTCTATCATGATTCTTTCATTGGTTTCTCTGGAGTTGACAACAGGCATCCTTTTCTTAAACTCTAATGTAAGTCAGTACATTTATCATTTCCCGGACAAGGCAGTGACCTTGAACTCTTTAGCTCTTTTTATCTCCCTCTTGCCTTTGGGGTTACTGTTAACATGTATTTTAGTTCTAGGCATTTATTAAACCTTACAAAACATTTTATGTTTTTATACAGGCAGTGCTTGTTTAGATTACTTTGTCTCACTTGATCTTCCAACCTTCCTGTGTGTGCAAGCTTTCACCCCAGCTCATTTCCATCTGCTTTTGTGTTTCTTCTAGTGCCGACCTGGTAGTGATGAACTCTCTTCTGTTTTGCTTTGTCTGGAAATGTCTTCATTTCATTTTCAGTCTCTGAAGGATTTTGTCACAGGGTTTAGAATTCTAGCATGGCAATTTCTTTAAAGCATTTTGAAAGGGTTGTTGTTTGTAACTTTATTTCCCACAATAAGTTGCTTTGTTCCTTTTTAGGGGAGAATCTTTGCTGCCTTTTTTTAAAAATTGCCTTCAAACAGACTTCTTTTCCAGATTCAAGTAGCTGTAGGCAAGAGGGTTGGTCTGATATAACCTAGTCAACCATAACCAGAAGCCTGCTGATAATAGTAAACCTACCAAGTAAAGTTAAAGATTTATTTGCAGCATTTTTTTAAATCTTAGAACTTAGTCCACTAGGAATCTAGAGTCAGATAACTGTACTCAAAAATGACATGAAATGATTATTTTCTTTGCATGATTATCCCCTGGGTTTATTTTATTCAAATTTAGGAACTGCTTTTTAAAATTTTTGATTCAATATTAATTTTAGAACTTATAAAGCACTTACATTACCAAAAAGTTATAAATAAGGTATCTGAAGAGAAATCTTGCTGTCTGTCCTCTTTACCCCATTTCTACTCTACCATATAGGTCGTAAGTTAACTAATTTTTTTTGATCCTTTCTGTGTTTCTTTCTGGAAACCCTGGTGGTGTAGTGGTTAAGTGCTACGTCTGCTAACCAAAAGGTTGGCAGTTTGAATCGGCCAAGGTGCTCCTTGGAAAATCTAAGGAACAGTTCTACTGTGTCCTATAGAGTCATTATGAGTCGGAATCAACTCAGCAGCATTGGGTCTGGTTTGGTTGGGTGTTTCTTTCTTCTACCAAAGGCAACATGCTGTATGTCGTTGTTTGGTGCGATTGAGTCCATTTCAGCTCCTAGCAGCCCCATGTGCCAGAGAAGAATTAGCTTCTTGGCTGTAATCTGGAAGCAGATCATCAGCTCCTTCACCTGCACAGCCGCTGGGTGGGTTCCAATCTCCAACCTTTCCTTCAGCAGCTGAGCACTTAACTGTTGGTGGCACCTGCGCTCCTTAATAGACTCTAGACACTGGTGAATAACTTGGATTATGGACAGGATTGTCATCAAGTTGTAATTAAAATTGATGAGCAAAGAACAGAGGTTATGTTTTTGTTCATATAATTTGCAGTTCAAAAAAGCTCTGCTGATGCTTCAGGGTAAAGACAGTCCACTGACCACTTTCACTCCCTCTGAAAATATCAGTAAAACAAGAGAAGAAAGGACTTTTAAAGAAAGTGATGTTCAGGGGAGTAGAGAGAATAGTGAAAAAGATAACTGTAACAACATTTGGGGAATGGAAATGCAAATAAAAAACTGAAACTCACTGCCATCGAGTTGATTCTGACTCATAGTAGCCCTGTAGGGCAGAGTGGAACTGCTCCATAATGTTTTCCATGAGTGCCTGGTGGATTTGAACTGCCGACCTTTTGGTTAGCAGAGGTAGCATTTAACCTCTATGCCACCACAGTTTCTGGAGATGCAAATAGGCACATATTACTAGAACTAAACAGACTTAAGAAAAATGCATCTGAAGCACGGAAAAAGAAAACTGGCAAGAATCCCACTTTGTGATTTAACTTTACCGACTTGGTTGGCTTACTAACTGTAATGCTTTGTTGTCTTGTTTCAGTGATTGCTTTAGGGTGTATAGTACACAATTTTAAGTGAAAACAGACTACCTTCAAGTGATATTATACCACTTTAAGTGTAACAGTCTTACAATGATAGTGTGTTTTCTTTTCTCCCCTCCAACCGTTCTCCTGTTGTCCTCATAATCCATTGACATGGTTATGAACTCAACATTATTATTGTTTTTATTTAAATAGTTATTTTTTAAGGAAATTTAAGTAATTAGGAAAGGATACACATTTACCCACACACTTGCCATTTCTGGTGTGGTTCCTCTGTGTGGTTAAGTGGCACCTGGTACTACACTGTCTTTCTGCCTGAAAGACTTCAAGAATTCTGATAGCGCAGGTCTGATGCTGAATCATTTCAGTTCTTGTGTCTGAAAAAGTCTTTTTTATCTTCATTTTGAAAAAATATTTTCCTTGTATATGGAATGCCATGAAGACTTTTTTTAGTAGTAGTTTAGAGATCTCACTCCACTGTCTCATAGTTTACATTGTTTCCAGTGGGAAGTCGCTGTCATTCTCACTCCTCTATGTGTAATGTGCCTTTGTCTTCTGCATACTTTGAAGATTTTCTCTTTACTACTGGTTTTAAACAACTTGATTTTGATGTGCTGTGGTGTACATTCCTTGTTTCTTGTGTTTTGAGTTCTCTGAATCTCCTGGATCTGCAGGTTTATAGAGTTCTTCAAACCAAAACTACTTTGGCCATTATATCATCAAATAATTACTTCCCTTGGTTATTAAGTGGTTTTGCTTTATTCCGATTTATACGTTCCTTTTCTAATTTTTAAATATTAAATTTAGAATATGTAAAACACATGGTTAAAGAATCAAAACTCTATACCAGAATAACTTTAGATAAATCCGTCTTGCTTTCCTATCTTTTCTATCCCATTTCTAAACATCCCACATATGTAATCAATTTAATTAATTTCTGGTTTACCTTTTTGTTTTTATTTATTTTTTCCAAGGCCTGTTGGAACTAAAAAAGATTCCCAAATGCAGAAAGCTGCCATCTGGCATTGAATTTCCTTTTCTTTATAACTTTTTATTTCTGATAAATAGTGGTCCTTTTCATTGTGATCAAGTGGTTATGAGCTCAGGCTGCTAACCAAAAGTCTGGCACTCTGAATCCACCAGCTGCTCCTTGGAAATCCTATCGGGCAGTTCTGCTCTGTCCTGCAGGGTCACTATGAGTTGGAATCAACTCAGTGGGTACACAGCAACAACACTAGTCTTTTTACTGTATTTTGGCAAGGCCTCCTGTCATCAGCAGATTTTTTTCCTTTCTGTAATTTGCAGATTGAAAGAGTACAGAATCCAGATCTCTGGAGTTGCTACCAGACAAAGAAAAAAACCATGGATGCCAAGAATGGTCAGACAATTAATGAGCAGATCCTTTTCCATGGGACGGATGGGGCCTCGGTGCCACATGTCAACCAAAATGGCTTTAACCGCAGTTATGCGGGAAAGAATGGTAAGAAGTGAGCACTCTAGCTGTTTCCAGTGGGGAACAGCCATGCAAACACAAGCTGGCCTTGGGTGGGGGTGGCATGTTGCAGCCAGAACTTTAGGGTAGGACATGCTATGTTTCATCCCAAAGGGGACTGACTGGCCTTCTGGTTGGAGAAATTGATTTTTCAAAATTAAAAAAAATTACATATATATATGTATATATATATATATATGTATATGCGAGATGACAATTAAGTTCACAAACTCATCCTAGAAAAAGTGCTACATACCTCATTGCTGAATATCACTACAGTCACCTTTAGAGTACTCCCTTTGGGAAGCCACATACCAAAGCCAGTGCCTAGTCCACCTTTCAAAGCAGTTTTGGAGCTCTTTATCTGGAATGAACATCAGAGCTGTCATCATATTACCCTTGATGTCCTGAATGTCATCAAAATGTCTTCCTTTCAATATTTCCTTTATCTTTGGGTAAAGAAAAGTCACTGGGGGCCAGATCAGGTGAGTAAGGGGGTGTTACAATACACTGGCTAAACGCCCCCCCACAGACAACTATACAATTAAGGTCATAAACTTGCCACCATGCCACTGTGTGCGATGGCCATTCCAGAAAGAGGTGGATTAGGCACTAGCATTGGTGCCTAGCTTCCCAAGGGGAGTAGTTTGAAGGTGACCATAGTGAGACTCAGCAATGAGGTATGTGGCACTTAGAACAATTGCATTTGTGGACTTAATTGTCAGACCTCGTATATACTGTTAGGGAGAAGAGGCTTTAGAGAAAAAGAAAAAAGAGCATTATTTTAATGTTATTTGACATACTGGGCCAACATATCAAATTTTACAGCAAATCGAAATTCTTAAAAAATGCTTTTTCTCTTCACAGCTGTGGCATTTGGAAAGGGAACTTATTTTGCTGTCCATGCCAGTTATTCTGCCAGTGACACATATTCCAGACCAGACACTAGCGGGAGAAAATACATGTATTATGTGCGAGTACTCACTGGAATCTACACAGTTGGAAATAGCTCATTAATTGTACCCCCTTCAAAGAACTCCCTAGATGCTACTGACCTTTATGACACCGTCACAGATAACAAAAACAATCCACAGTTATTTGTGGTTTTTTATGACTACCAGGCTTACCCAGAGTACCTCATCACTTTTACAAGATAACATTTTGGTTCCCTTCCCAAAACATGGTACCCACCTATAAATATCTAGGTGTAAAACAAATTTTAGCATTATTTTTTCTTTCAACAGTTTTTTTTTTCATAAGATCAAAGGACCCTTCTTTGTCACTGAAATTAAGACTTTTTCAGCTTCCTTTTCCAGTCTGAAATGAACCTATCCGGAGAACAAATAAATCTGAGAATTTAAATCAGACAACTCAGTCATAATTCTGTGATCATTAACTGTGGACATCAAAAGTGTACAAGTAAAGAACAGGTTTATAACTTGAGAAAGGGCGGAATAATACTCATCACAAAGGTGGAAGACACAGCTCTGCCATTTCGGCTGGTGCTGTGCAGACAGCTAGCATCACGTCAGGATGGCATGCTGCTGTCGGGAGAACAGCATTACTAAGTGGCTAAGGTCCGATGTCTTCCCTGTGGGAAGAATTGTCGTCTTCATGTTTCTATCCCTGGGCTGACAGCTGTGCAGCTAAGACCCAACCAAACCTGCTGGCATTTATTCCAAATCATAGTGACCCTACAGGGCAGAACAGAACTGCCACAGAGTTTCCAAAGAGCAGATGGTGGATTCGAACTGCAGACTTTTTGGTTAGCAGCTAAACTCTTAACCACTGTGCCGCCAGGGCTCTTGATATACAGTAAGTCCTCCATAAATGTTTGATGAACCAGTCAAGACTGGAAAACCCCAAATTCCCACCCAAAGCAGAAACCCTTCCTTTACCACCATCTTTGACTTACTGTTACTTTGACTCAAGGTGAACAAGTTCTGTGATGGCAGCCTCCTTCATGAACCAGCCCATGTCATGCAGCATGCTTGCGCCCTTGCAGGTCCAGGGCCAGTGATTTGCCATGTGGCCTAGGCAAACTGTCTGTGGCAGCCTGCTTCCATTGAGAGTTACAGGCCCTACAGGGTCGTTGTGAGGTGGAATTGAGTTGATGGCAGGGTTTTTTTGGGGGGGGGGGTGATAGATAAACCACAGAAATTAAGCAGTCTATTGTTAATCTCCTAATTTAATATTTATTGAATAGTAAAAGCAAGGTTTTCTTTTTTTTTTTTTTAATTTCCCCAAGTAAATGTGAGATTCAAACACCATTTATTGAGCACATCAATTGCACCAGGTAGCATAATAGGTGCTGCGGTGCAGTGAATCACTTTACATGACTTTTCTAGCCATGATCTGTGACAAAAAGTGATTGGCTGGGCCACAATCTTGTAAACCAAAACCTGAAACCAAACCCACTGCCATCGAGTCAATGCCAACTCACAGCAACCCTATAGGACAGAGCAGAACTACTCCATGGAGTTTCCAAGGAGTGCCTGGCAGATTCAAACTGCCAACTGTTTGGTTAGCAGACATAGCACTTAATCACTACACCACCAGGGTTTCCGAATCTTGCAACAGATTAATAAAGTGACTGTGAAGGTAGTGGTTTGAAAATTCACCCATTTAGCCTGAGCCCCTTGTTCAGCTAGGGGATGCATCAGTTGTGACATCCTGGTAGGCGCATAATAGAACCAATCCCACAGAAGTTCAGGAGGATCTCACCACCATGAAGAAGAGTCTGGATTGGAGCACGTCCTTTGGACAGGCATGGGGTCTCTGTGCTGAGAAACTCCTAGACCCTGAAGTGAGAGCTGTAATACTGAAGATAGACAGACAGTGCTGGGGGCTTGTTGGCCTACAGAGAGAGTGAGCTGGTGAGTCCTCTGGATAGGAGGCTTGCCTACACAGCTTGAGACTTGGGACACTTGCCTGAACGGGGCAGAGGCCTCAGGGGCCCTGTGCAAGGTCACCGACAGATGCTGAGAAGATTCTGTGCAGAGGACTTCTTCCTACAGTAGGGTAGAGCTGGGGACCTCCAAGCAGTTGTGCAGTATGGTGGGAGTCTTGCAGGCCACTGGGCAGTGCAGATCTAGGTAGCAAGAGAGAACCACATGGCCTGGGTAGCACGGCAGGAGCCAGGGGCAGAAGCCTAGAGGGGCCCAGCAGCACAGCCTCACAACCCTGCCCCCCTGGCCCACCCCGCGCAGTGTGGTGGGGTAGACTGAACTGAGACAATGATCACATCTGACCTGAACTCAGGGATACCTGCCCAGCAACAAAGAATGGACATGGGTAACTTGGCAAAGGGTAGGCATTTCCCTTTGAGGGTGTTTTATTGTTTGTTTTCTATAAACAATAATAATGGCTTTCACTCTCTCAACACTGTGTTTAAGTGTCTTTTGTATCTCACTTGATCACCAATGAATGTTGCACCCATGGAATGATGGATGCCAGTGGGTGTATGTGTCTCATTCCTAGCAGCCTTTTGGTTCTCTGGCCATTAGAGGCAGAGTTTCTGCATGTGCAGTGCAGACACACAGATTTACGCAGGTGCTCTGACATACGGTATTTATCCCTCTAAACAATCCTGAAAGAATCATATCCCCATTTTAAAGTGGAGGAAGCTGGTGTTCATAGTGGCCAAGAAGCTCCCTCATTTGGTCATGAATGCTCTAGAAACACATCCAAACTCCCCGAATTACAGGGCTGAGGGTTATGGGAACCATGGTCTTGGGGGAACCTCTAGCTCAATTGGCGTAACATAGTTTATATATAAAGAAAATGTTCTACATTCTACTTTGGTGAGTAGTGTCTGGGGTCTGAAGACTTGTTAGCAACCATCTAATAATGTACTTCACTGGTTTCATCCCATCGAGAGCAACGGCGAATGAAGGAAACCAAAGATGCAAAGGAAAAATTAGTCCAATGACTAATGGAAGACAAGCTACCATAGCCGCCAACAGACACAGCCTTGCACCGCTAGACAGTACCTGGATGCCACCCCCTGAGTGCTCTGACAGGGATTGCAATACAGGGTCCTGGACAGAGCCGGAGAAGAAGGGAGAAGGCAATTCTAACCACAGCCTCAGAGCAGACTAAGCGGCCTGACAGAGACTGGAGAAACCCTGGGAGTACGGCCCCCAGACACCCTTTTAGCTCAGTAATGAAGTTACTCCTGAGGTTTACCCTTCAGCCAAAGATTAGACCTGCCCAGAAAACAAAACTACTGAACTGGCACACCAGCTCGGGAACCAGGACAGGAAGGCAGGAGCGAACAGGAAAGTCGGTCACAGGGAACCCAAGGTTAAGAAGGAAAGAGTGCTGACATGTCATGGGGTTGGCAACCAATGTCACAAAACTATACGTTTAAGAGAAGCTAGTTTGTTCTGTAAACCTTCATCTAGAGTACAATTGAAAAAAAAAAAGATCCCTTGTCTGAGGTCACCTACGGGGCAGTCTTCTTGGTCCCTGGGACATCAAACTCTTTGCTCTGGCCACCAAAGCTTACGTGTCCGCTCCGTTAATCTTACCGACTCGGGAATGCATCAGACAACCCACAAATACCTCCCGTTTCCTGGTCCTTCTCCTTCTGGCTTTGGTTTCTACTGCGGTCCCTTCCCCTGAAGCTCTGTAAGGCATCAGGGGTGATCTTGTAGAGCCAGTGCAGATGACGTGCTCTAACTCGGGTCGCCTGGACCACAAGGGCACCCGTCCGTGACCACTTGGGGCCCATCAAGTGAAGGAGACGGAGGGAGCCACCGAAACTGCTCCATTAACAAAAATGCACTAAAAGTTCTGCTTGCTTTTTAAGTGGATGGGCAAAGATTTCTTCTGACTTGAGAGTGGCTTCCTGGCCATCAGCACCTGAACTCAGCATTGACAATAAATCACAATTAAAAACAAAAACAGAAGGAGACCTGCTCTCTAATTTACTTTTGTTCTCTGGTGGTTTGGTTAACTGAAGGCAAGGCTAACTGTGCCAACAACTCGGTTGCTCTCTCTACACATATATGTAAATTATATTATACAATAGTGTTGTTATAAAGATGAATGCTAAGACTGGATTATATCCTGTTTTTCTTAAAGAAATGAGAAACATTTGAAAACATGCCAAGTGAAATCAGTCACAAAATGACAGCTGCTGTATGAACCCCACTTACAGAAAATATCTGAAATTGGCAAGTGTATGAAGACCAAAGTTCATGCGTGGTTACCAGTGGCAGGAAGGTGCAGAAAAGAGTGGGGAGGTCATGACCTGGGAGGGGTCCCGAGCCTCTGTGACGGGGGATGGAAAAACATGGACATGGAGCGTGGCCATGGCTGTATGACATGATGAATATCAGGTAACTGAATGGTGCAAGGACAAAATGTTGAAATGGTAAATATTTTGTCATATGTGTACCACATGAAAAAATATTTTACAACTGTACTGACTTAGTGTGAATGCTGAATAAGGTTGGATTTTATACATATATATCTGTATGTGTGTGTGTGTGTGCGTGTGTATTGGGAAAACCCTGGTAGCATAGTGGGTTAAGTGCTACAGCTGCTAACCTAAGGGTTGCAGTTTAAATCTGCCAGGCGCTCCTTGGAAACCCTATGGGGCAGTTCTACTCAGTGCTATAGGGTCACTATGAGTTGGCATCAACTTGGGTTTTTATATACATTGATATTGTAAGCATCTTTATAGGCTCCTAAAGGCATCTTGGGCCTAATGTGCCCAATGGGTAAGGCACTCTTGCTGACACCTTTATACTGTGAGGTTGAGTTTAAGGCGGGGCTTGTATTCTTTAACCCCTTTTAGCCACTGGGGGTCAAAATATTCAATAACTGACTTCACACTTGCCTGTGCAATACAGAATGAAAACTGGACCCAGAGGTGTTGACCGAATGGTTGACAGCCTTCTCCTGTCACTATCTGTTTTCCCCCGCACAATCCCTTTCTTTGCAGGAAGCTGGACTCTTGCTGTTTCCTAATCTCTGTAAAATCAGGGAGGAATCTGGTGGTGAACCCGGATCTTCGTACCCTGTCCCTCTGCAGGACGGTGACATAGAGATCTGCTCTGTACAGATCATTGCTAGGATCACCCAATGGGGTGGTTCCACTCTGTAAAGTGGGGTTCCCAGCACCAACATCCAACAACATCAAGGCAGGGAATTAACTGCCATCAAAATTTATACTTAGGAATCCATTCATGCCAATGTCTTAACTCTCTTCTCAGGACTCTCTGCGTGTCAAAGACTTTCACTGAATTAAATGCTCAGGACTACTTGATGTCTCAGGACTACAGCTTTCAAAGGTTTCTGGTGGCCGTCTACACTAAGACGTACATTGTTACGTCATGCCCAGCACATGCTCACAAAGACAACTGAAAAATTTTATCAAATAGACTTATCATGAAATAATACTTTTCCTGACAAGTTTCATAAAATACTTTCACTAACTACTCTGCAATTCACTGAAACCAATTCTCTACTATGTTTTATGAAAACTGCTTGTCTCACTCACTAAATGATTTTGCGAATCACTAACAGGCAACAACCTGCAGTTCAAAAGCACTGGTTGAAAGAGTAACAAATGTCAAAAACAAAACACATGAAGAAAAAAATATGCCTATGCCTATAACACAGATGTGCTTTGAATAATGGACATCTTACCCTTTGCCCCAACGTCCCGTGCCCTGATGTATTTGATGGAGCATTGCCAGGGAGGTCTCCTTCTTGTTTTCCATTCAGTCAAATATTTGATCAACATCTATTCTGTGTTGGGCACCAATCGAGGCTTTGTAAATACAGGAACCAACTCTCTGCCTTCATGGAGTTACATACCTGGCTGTGATCTTTACAGAGCAGATCTCCATGTCACCCTCATGCAGAGGGACGGGGTAGGGAGAGCTGAGTTCACCACCAGATTCCTCCCTGATTTCATAGAGGTTAGGAAACAGCAAAAGAGGAAGAGAGACAATAATCATGGAAAGAAGTTTATGAGTAGTGGTCAGATGATGGGAAACCAAACCCAACCCAACCCACTGCTGTTGAGTCAAGTCCAACTCAAAGCAACCCTACAGGACAGAGTAGAACCACTCCACAGAGCTTCCAAGTTGCACCTGGTGGATCTGAACCAAAAGGTCAGCAGACGTAGCACTTAACCACGGCACCACCAGGTTTCCAAGATGGTGTAAGTGCTAGAGAATTGTTCTCAGATCCTTCTTCCCTTTTAGGAAGATTTTTTAAAAATTTATTGGTAGTTGTCAGTCTAAAGACAGCAGAATGGGGTCAGTAGTCAGTCTCAAAAGGTTATGTTGTATATCTTTTCTATTGTGCATTTGTTTCACGCTTGGTTATTCAGAGATCAGTGTGTCTCTAATTTCTAAATTCAGACTCAGACAATAATGGTTACAGTTCTCCCTAAGTGTTTTTGCAAATATAGTGAGAAGGGATCAATTCCACCTACCCAAGGTTTTAAAGTCACAGTTTCAGGAGTCAGTAGCTTCCTACCCTTTTAATTCGCAGGACTGGTATTCCTAGGTGTTCCAGTTCCTTCCATACAGGGACCTCATATTTGACCACCTGTTTTTCTGGAAACCCTAGTGGCATACTGGTTAAATGCTACAGCTAAATGCTACAGCTGCTAACCAGAAGGTCAGCAGTTAAAATATGCCACACACTCCTTGGAAAGCCTATGGGGCAATTCTTCTCTGTCCTACAGGGCTGCTACGAGTCAGAACTGACTTGACAGTAATGGGTTTGGTTGGTTGGTTTGTTTGTTTTCTCCTGGGTGCTATCCTGCTCTGGATGGCAGGGATAAACCATTGAAAATTCAGCGGGTATCAGAAGTGAGACCATGTTGGAAAAACAAGTGAATCTACCCAGTGGATCCATTGGGCCAGAGGTCGGTAAATTTCTGTAAATAGTGAACGCTTCTGCTTTGCAGGCCATACAGCCTGTCCCTACTCAACTCTGCCACTGTAACCTTCAAATAGTCACCAACATCATGTGAAAAAATGGGTGCGGCACTGTCTCAATAAAACTGTATTTACAAGACCGAGAGGGGGCTAGCCTGTGGGCCACAGGTCCCTGATCCCTGGTTTACAGTGACGGAGACTGAGGCCTGCATTCGAGACTGACTGAAAGAATGGGATGGAGGAGGGCACTGCAAAGGCACTGAGAGCAATGGGAACGGAAGACGGTGGCAAGAGCCTTTGAAATTGAGTTGGTAACAACCAGTGCATTTACCAAACCAAAACCAAACTCATCGCCATCTAGTCAATTCTGATTCACAGCAACCGGTGTAGGACAGAGCAGACCAGCCCCATAGGGTTTCCAAGGAGGGCAGGTGGTTGAACTAGGGACCTTTTCGTTAGCAGCAGGATTTCCGGTGCATTTACAAGCATGTGCGAATTGACCTCTTACTGCTCTTTTATTAAAAACTCATTTTCTGTTAGAATCACAAAGTTCTTCCTTGTATCAGAAGTTGAGCCACTATCCTGGTTACTTGTGGATTCACCAAACAGTCCAGCAGGTCATCTGTGGAAATGCACGTTTGAGAAGGGGCCGCAGGCCTACCGGAAGCACCCTGTTCCACAACTGTGTTCTTGCTCTCAGACATCACTCGTTGCCTCTTTGTACAGTGCAATTTTCCAAAGTGTTCATCATCCAAAGTGCTGCTATCATTTTCAGAAGCACCTCCTGTTTCTGTGGCTGGGTCGTCGGAGCCCGGTGTCACAGGAAGCAGATGGGGGCCGAAGGGCCCGGCTGCCCCCGGCTGCAGAGGGCGCAGGGCTGGGCTCCAGGTGCGTGGTGCCGCTGCTGCCAAGTGGTTGTGTGCACTTAATACTTCCTTTGTTGTGTGCTCCCCAACTTCCTCAGATGCCCTGTAATGATCCAGAAAGGCTGAAACAGCTCCATTTAAGTAGCAACAATTGATTTCATGAGATGTTCCCTCAACCTAAGGAAAAGGAGAAACCCTTTAGAACAGTCATCTGCGTTTGGTTAAACTGGAACACAAGTGTTTTAGCCAGGGTCGATTTACCACAGAAAATGAACGGCCGGGATGAAGCCACCCACCTCAGTTGGGTTTAGCCACGCTTTGGTGTTGTCTGGGTCCTCGGCGGTTTTCAGGGCACACACAAGGGTACGGGTGATCGCCTCTTCTACCCGGGCTTGGTGGTCTTCTTCCTAAGTCAAGACAAAAACACATTTGTATCATTTGTGTCTGTCTCATGGCTTAAAGCAAAACCCAAAAAAACCCATTGCTGCAGGGTGGACTCCAACTCATGGTGACCATGTGCTTCAGAGGAGAACTGCACTCCAGAGGGCTCTGCGGGCTGTGTTCTTAAGGAAGCAGGTGGCTAAGCCTTTCCTCCACGTGACCCTGGGCAGATTCAGACGGCCACCTTGTGGGCTAGTACCCTGGAGCAAATGATTTGTGCCACTCAGGGACCAAAATTAAAAAAAGAGTAGTGTTTCTCTTAGTTGTATGCTCTGTTCTTTCATTAACCTAAGCTTTATTACAGAAGGAATGAATATAGTACTGGAAGCAGCACAATTTTTATGTATTCACTATCATCTGCCACCTAGTATATATCCTGCTATATGCTGAAGGCCTTAAATATGAACCATCTCATGATGCTTTTCCAGTGTTTTCCATTCTTTGACATGTGTTTAAAGTTAAAAAATGTACTACATACAGAGGAATAATCCCCACAGAGTTTAATAAGCAAACTGTTAGATGGCTGGGGAAAAAATTATAAGGAAAATACTTGGTTACAAGAAGGAGATGACTAACCCTCTTAATATGGTTTTCTTAAGACAGTGTATAAGGCAAAGCATTAATGATAAATTACATTAAAATTAACAGCTTCTGTTCAACAAAAAGACACTTAAAGGAAGAAAAAACTCACTGTCTGCAACTTATAACTCACTTGAGATTAACATTCAGAATATATAATCTGTAGATATCGATATAATTTAAAAAAAGGCAAAAAACATAAACAAGCATTTCAAAAACGATCAATCATATGAAAAATAAGCACATAAAAACATGCTCAACCTTATCAATAACCAGAGAAATGTAAATTGGGAAACTCAAAAAACTGGCAAAAGTTAAACCAAAAAACAAAACAAAACCGTCTACCGCTGAGCTGATTCTGACTCACAGCAACCCGACAGACAGAGTAGAACTGCCCCATAGAGTTTCCAGGGAGTGCCTGGTGGATTGGAACTGCTGACCTTTTGGTTAGGAGCCATAGCACTTAACCACTACGCCACCAGGGTTTCCAGCAAGTCAGGAGTGCTGATAACACCAAGGAGTGCACAAATATGCATTTATAGGCAAAAGTTTTACACACTGATGGTAGGAGTGCACACTGCTTCAGACATCTGGAAAACACATTGGCATTATCTTGTCAGGTTAAATATTATTACCCTGCAGACCAACAATTCTGTTCATATATGTATGTACACACACACACACACACACACACAGACACCCTCCTTCCTAGAGAAACTCTTGCACATGTGTACAAAGAGACATGTACAAGAATATTATGTTCATACTAACAGAAAACTATAAATAATACAACTATCCATCAACAGAAAAAGGGACCAAAAATGGCAGTACATTAAACATTAAGAGAATATTAAGCCACAGTGGAAAGGAAGGAATAGCTACACGTGACAACAAAGGGGAATCTTAGAAACACGAGATAAAATTAAAAAAGCAAACCCCGTGGTGAGACAGCACCTCTCACCCCCTGGGATGGCTATAACCAAAAAGCCAGAGAAGAACAAGAGCTTGTGAAGATGAGGAGAAACCACAACTGATCAGACACACTGGGGAAAAAGGGGAAATGGTGCAGCTGCTCTGGAAAACAGCCTGGTAGCTCTTCAAAAGATGAAATGGCGATGCTATGATCCAGTAATCGCATTCCTAGGGATATACTCAAGGGAAATGAAAACATTGTGTTCATACAGAACTTGTACACAAATGTTCACAAGAGCATTATTTGTAACAGCCCCAAAGTGTAAACAACTTAATTGTCCACCAGCTGATGCATGGCTAAACAAAATATGGCATATCATAAAGTGGACTATTATTCAATGATAAAAAGAAATGAAGTATTGATACGTGGATGAACCCTGAAAACACTATGTTTAATGCAGTCACAAAAGACCACATACTGCTGAATAATGTTTGTAGGAAATGTCCAGAATTGGCTAATCTACAGAGACTTATATTTCAGTGAAGCTGTGGGACTCAACTTGATGGCAAATGGTAATTAAAACTGTTTTTGTTTTTTTTTTTTTAAAAAGTCCTAGAAGACTCCATGAACTATGATGTCACTTGTACAAAGCCTGGGAAACCCTGGTGGTGTACTGGGTTAAGTGCTACCACTGCACCACTGCTAACCAAAAGGTTGACAGTTCAAATCCACCAGGCGCTCCTTGAATACTCTATGGGGCAGTTCTACTCTGGCCTCTAGGGTCGCGATGAGTTGGATCTGACTCAACAGCACTGGGTTTTTTTTTTTTTTATAAAGCTCAAAATCAAGCACAACTAAGCAAGACATGGTACACAGATATGTAAATACACGACGGAACTCAGTTTTTTTTTCTTAAGCAAGAGAATGAGGAGAGTAAAGGGAGTAGACAGGGATGGCATGTAAAAGACCACGACACAGATGTCAGCGATGGGTGACGTAGCTTTTGTGGTCGCTCACGCGTTCCTGGTGTATTTGTTAGATCCATATCCGTCACATCCTACCAAATGTCACACATGTATTCTTTTATAGGTATGAACATGACAAAAGACATCATGAAGGAAACACTGAGAGGAAAGCCTTTAATAACAAACATGTTTAGAAGAAAGTCTGAAAAAGACATAGTAATAAAATAAACATATTTCAACACTTAAAAGGGAGGCAGAAAGGATGATGATGGCACCACTCAGAAGGAGTGAAAATATCTTTCATCCCCCAACACATATCAGAACAGACAGACTCTGCATTATCTTACTAGAGAAGCTGAGAAGGGATGAAGACTGCACCACCTCAACACAGTTAGAATCTCTGCTTTTCAGATCTATGGGACTCATGACAGGAAGGTTACAGCACAGAGTTAGCTTGAGTTGTATGAAAAGGTAGACTTTAAAACCTATGAGCCTCTGAAGCTAAACTTGCAAGGAGGAGGAGATGGAAGAATTACTACCACTTGAGAGAGGAAGATACAATTACTCAACTTCTCTCGGTATTTGCTAGTCTTTCAGCTAAGAATGAATGGTCTTCTATCTAGGACAAGTCCAGAAGGAAGTTAGAGAAGGAACGAGAGGTCACTTGAAAATGGAGTTTATTTTAAATCAGTATCAAGTGTTTAAACACAGAACCTCTAGAGACGACCCAGGAACCTGTTTATATGGAAAAATCCAGAGATACAACTTAACAAATGATGTAACTAGCTTTTATAAAGACCATGGTAAAGGCTTCCAGGCTTCTCAGGCCATGTAAACTCAAACCTCTCCATAAAACCAAAAACCCAACCCAGTGCTGTTGAGTTGATTCTGACTCACAGCAACCCTATAGGACAGAGTAGAACTGCTCCATAGTGTTTCCAAGGGGGCACCCAGCAGATCTGAATTGCTCACCATTTGGTAATCAGACATTGCACTTAAACACTACACCACACCACCATGGTTTCAAAATTTTTCCATACATCCTAAAAGTCAGAGTGATCAACAAAGAAAGGACACCAGATTACTCTCAGCCCATGTCTACAGTATGGCTAGAATAAAGAAAATATAATAAATTCTAATTAAATATGAGCAAGGAATTAAACAGGAAAGACTAGCAAAACCAGCTCCAGAGCCCACAGTGAAGGCAAGTGTGTGGTGAAGAGTATGGGAAGAGATGGACAGCAACCAAGTTGTAAGATATACTAGAATTCACCCTGGAAGGAGAAAACATCCTCATTAGGCGAGGAAATACTGCTATTTAATATCTAAAACTATTGAACATTCTAAAACTCAGATATTCTATATGAAAATGCTAACCAGCAGTCTATTAGTAGTTTAAATAGGAAAAATTATAATTATATAGCATACCCAAACCTTGATTCCCTGAAGAGTGACTAAAGCACAGTAAAATGCCTGCATGTAAGTACCAAACTATGTTAGGATGTAAAAACCTTTCTGATCACTAAATAATGAATATGGTTAATAATACTTGCTTATTACATATTACTGAATGCAATTTGTGCTGTACTATGTAATAACATATATCACTACGTGCAATACTGATAGCATATATTATACATATGTAATGATATCATATAGTAGTGGAAACCCTGGTGGTGTGGTGGGTTAAGTGCTACGTCTGCTAACCAAAAGGTCGGCAGTTCAAATCCACCAGGTACTCCTTGGAAACTCTATGGGGCAGTTCTACTCTGCCTATATGGTTGCTAAGAGACAGAACTGATTTCATGGCACTGGGTTTTATCATACAGCAGTAATAATATATGTAATAACATGGCCTTTCTCAGCAACTGTAATGGCTGGGAGGCACCTCTTCCTTGTTGCCAGTCTGTATATTTTTCAAAACATCTATGTGTAATGTGGATGTACTATACACTGTATTTAGAACGTATTTTGAGAATTTTGCCATAGATAGTACCTTACTCTGCCTGTCTGTCTATCTCATTCTAGACACCCCGGCAACAGGACTAGCCTTAGAGACCAGGTCTCGCTTTCTAATACCACTCCACACTAAAAATGAACAACAGGTGCCTGAGAAATTGTTTACTTCAAAGTCTGGGGCAAAGAAAGTACAAAGTGATTTGGGGGTATTTTCTTGTGCCAGAAAGCAAGGAAACATTCAAAGACCAACTAGTAGGGATATGCAAAAAGGGCACAGGCCAGGCTGCGGGAATTTCCCTAAAAGCATGGAAGAGATCTAAATCCAAAATTATCGTGGCAAGCTGGAATGTTAAGAAAATGCCCACAAGAAGAAAATCAACAGGGATGTCAGTGAAGTATTACTGTGTTTATGTTTAAAGAATCAGCTTTACAGATATGGGATGCGAGGGCAAACTGATCTGGCCAACAACTGTGTGAAAGAAATGGGCATATTAGAATTGGATAAAAGCGCAAAGGGAGTTAAAATTAATTTTGAAAAACAAGAGCAGTGCAACATTACTGGCTGACCAAAGAAGTTTAGGATCTAAGTCATGTGAAGTAGAAATCTGACACTCTGCCCAATGAGGTGTTTAACTGCTGTACTTTAAGAGAGTTACTCTTGATATAATAGCTCTTTCCCTACTCACATAAATTTCTAGTTCTTCAACATTTCCCACATGCCGGGCATTACATCAGAGGCTTCTAGGTGTTGCCTAATTTAAGCCTCACAACCATCCTACTTAGATAGAGCACAATTGTAATCCCCACTTTACAGGTGAGGAAACTGAGGCCTGATGAGATTAAGTAGCCATCTAGGTTACATGGTTAAATAACGGCACAGACCTATAACCACAATCTCTCTGAGTTCCCAAGTCTATGACCAGAAGCATGGACAGTGTGACAAAGAAGGTCATGTAAAAAAACATAGCTAAAGAAACCATAAGTTTTGACCCCGAAAGAAGAAAACATTAAGGTGACCTATGGCAACTGTCTCCAAATATCTTATAAAAAGAAAAAATTGGGACAACTTGAGAAATGGTGGGTAGGTTTAGGAGACAGAGGATGGCTCTGCTGTTTATCAACAGAATGAGGTACCTCGGAGGTGAGGGACCTGTCAGGGCTATTGTAGGTGTCACCTGGGCACTGAAAGGAGATGTGCACTCCACGGACGCTACCCGTACATCTGCTCCTACTCCGGTCAGGCGAGCCACCAGCAGAATGTCTCCCTGGAGTCACTGTTCTCTTGCTGTCTCTTTCACCTAAGCCCCTGGTGCTACAACTGTTCTCTAAGCTCACATGATACAGCTTCCTGTTACAATGTTCCTCAGACTGCACCCATTCCAAAGACCCTGCCACCACCAAAGGATAGGAAAACGATAACTGAGAGAAAGATTCGTATGTCCCCTTATCTTTTCATCTTCCAGGCTCAAAACCTCTAGTTTCTTCAGCTGTATCTTTCACATGACTCTCTTAAGTCATCTAGCGCTTGCTATAACAGAAATACTGTAAGTGGGTGGCTTTAACAAACACATTTATTCCCCCACAGTTTAGTAGGCCAGAAGTCCATATTCAACGTGTCAGCTCCAGGGGAAGGCTGTCTCTGTCAGCTCTGGAGGAAGGTCTTTGTCACGTCTCCTCCAGGACTAGGAGCTTCTCCACAAAGGAACCCCCAGTCGAAAGGACACGTTCTGCTTCCAGTGCTGCTTTGTGAGGTCGCCCTACCCCTCTGCCTGCTTCTTTCTTTTATTTCTCAAAAGAGATTAGCTTCAGACACTATCTAATCTCATCAACACAACTGCCACTAATCTACCTTGTTAACATCATAGCGATAGGATTTACAACACACAGGGTAATCACATCAGATGACAAAATAGAGATGACCATACAATCCTGGGAATCACGACCTAGCCAAGCTGACAGATATTGGGGGGGACACAGTTCAACCCATGACAATGAGCTGCTGCTTCAGAATTTTCATCATTCTGGACACGGACTTCGGAATGAGATTAAAGGCCTGTGTCTTTTTTAGCTGTGTAACCTAGATGGTTACTTACTCTCAAGACTTCGGTTTAAAGAGAACACAGATACAATCAAGACCTTAGGTTAAAGAGAGCATGGAAAAAGTAAGGTCTCAGGTTTAAAAGACAGATATCAGCAGTAACATGCAACCATCCTGATTCCCAAGTAGTGCAGGCAGCCAGCACTACATACAGCACACAGCAGGGAAAGTGGTCTACGGCATGAATCTAGTGAGGGAACCCTAACGCTGGAAGATGTTGCTTTGAGCACATGTGTGAGCAAAGACTGAGAACTCTGCCAATTACTAACGAGAATCGTTACTGCGAAGCAGATGCTCCGGCCCAGATGGTGAGGGATGGCACTGGCCATGTGGGGCACACGCCACAGATTCCTCGAAGCCCAATACAGTGTTAACAACCCTGGTCAAGGGAGAAGACCCTGTGTACCAACACCCTGGCACCTGTATCTTTCACAGGGGATGGCACATCACTGTGATTCCTATTTCCAATTGAAATGCCCACCAATGGAGGATACCTATTGCTGTTGAGTCAATTCTAACTCATAGCAAGCCTTAAGGGCAGAGTGGGACTCAGCTCCCAACCACTGTACCACTATGGCTCTCCAACAGAGGACAGATTACAGAGATGATAGCACATTATAACAAAGTAATACTGGAGTGTTGGTTAAAGTCTTATAGAGAAGCTTTGTACATCTTAAAAACAAGGATTATATTTATTAAAAAAATAACTAGAAGTACCAGTTCAATCCACGAGTTGATACTGACAGTAACAGGATCAATGGATTCTACGTAATGCCACCAGTGTCTGGGGACAAACAGAACCTGAAAGCAAACAAAACACTGTTAGCATAAGAACACAGCATTTTCTTTTTAAAAAACTGTAGTTAAAATATATACAGCAAAACACTTAATTCAACACTTTTACACATATTACTCAAGGATACTGATTACATTCTTTGCTGTTCAACCACTATCACTGTTCTTTCCCAAACCATTCCACTACCATTAACAGAAAGTCAATGTTGACTACGTAATAACATGCTTTTCCCTCCCATTCTTAGCAACCACAAGAAACTCTGGTTTCAATCTATTTGGCTATTTCACAAATCATACAGTATTTGTCCTTTTCTGACTGATTTCACTCAGCATGTTTTCCAGTTTCATCTATGTTGTGGCGCGTGGCAGTGCTTTATATTTCCTTACGGTTGAGTAGTATTCTGACAATGTGCGGCAGTGGCTTCATCATCTGACCTCTTCATCTAGTTTTGCAGCGGGGAGAATCACGGCCATCAGCCCACAGCTGAGTCCGATGAAATGGTTGTCAGACACACCTCCTCTCTCCAGACTTTGAACCAGTGCTGACACCAGCCATCCCTCCCATGGCATTCTCTCCTTTCCTGGTGGGTTCAATCATTTGTTGCGGTGGACACACAAAACTCACAGACAACACTTATGATTATGAGTTTATTAAGGAAATAACAGGTTACAATTCAGGATCAAGAATTACTGAGGATACAGTTCTTTGGTCAGGAGAGCTCCTCAGCCGTGTCCACAGGTAGGCCTCCTCCTGGCCCTCAGCCCTTCAGGCCTCTTGGGTGGCCCAGCCTCTGTCCTCCTCAGGCAGGCATTACAGGACTCATTAGCTCCACTCACAAGTACCCAGAGGCACCCTATTCCACCAGTAAGCCTCAGCCTGAAGGCCTTCAGTTCTCTAACTCTAGCACCACTAAGTGCCTGGAGGCACTGCACTCTGCCAGCAAGCCTCTTGCCCAAAGACGCTCAGCTTTCTCACTCTGTGGGCTTTGAAGACCAACGCACTATCCTTGATGGTCTCCTGGTTCTGCTGCTGCCAGTTCTGCACACTTATCACCGCTTCTGAATATCCTGAACATATGGTGTTACAGTCTCTGTCTCCTGGGTCTAGGGGGTTCTCAGCATAGGCATCCCAGCTTCAAAAGACATGCTCCACTGCTGCCTCTTCCTTCTTGATGTAGTGAGGTCCCCCCTTTTTGCCTCTGAGCCTAGCAAGATGACAAAACTGACCAATACTTTGGCAGGGGTCTACCACCTTATCTGCATGGTTCCATTTCCATTAGGGTGTTATGAACCTTGTTTGCATTATTTGCAAGCTATCTAATCTCCTTTGTGGATCTTATTTGCATCTTATTTGCACAGTCCCACATAATCTTTTGATGGGAGTTACAATGACTATGACTAGAAGGGCTGTATTAAGTAATTCACTGTATCACAATACAACAGATTATTATTCAGACATAAAAAAGAATAAAGTACTGATTCAAGCTACAACAAACCGTGATAACATTATGCTTACAGAAGTCATAAAAGGCCATACAGTGTATGAATCCAAGTATTTAAAATGTCCAGAAAAAAAAAATAAAAAAATTTCCAGAATAGGCAAATCCAGAGAGGCAAAAGTAGATTTGTGACTGCCAGGTGCTGTGGGCAAAGAGAAGTACAGGATGGCAGCTAACAGGCATCAGGCTTCTTTTAGGGGTGACAAAATGCGGTGATGGTTGCACAATTCTGAATATATTAAAATCCACCAACATACACACTTGTAAAAAGTGGTGGATTTCATGGTATGTGAATTACACTTCAATTAAATGAACGGCAGCTACATGAGGCAACTTGGTCAAGTCTAAAATGTCCAGGTTGGTGGTACACACTTGAGTTGGAGGGAGACACAGGGAAGGAACCAGCGAGAAGGGAGGGATGGAGTGAGACAGGCAGGGAGCAGGGTAATCAAGGGAATCGAGTCTCTTTCAGAGGAGACTAAGAAAACCTTTCAAACTGTTAATAACGTATCAGACAGCAAACATCAACATTTTAAAGGGAGTTTTCCTTACTGGGTAACAGCACTAAATACATTGACTTTGTTCTCCAGTCACTCTCTCTGTTGGCGCATGACCGACAAAGATGCCAGCCCGTGTGCTCATGTGTCTGGGTTCTCTCTTTGTTGAACAGATGTTAACTGTGACTAAGAGTTCCAGAGGTGGTCAAGTGCCCACAGCTCGATACTTGATCTTAACCTGAATAAAAACGATTTTGACACAGCTTTTTTGTTTCTCCTCCCCTTCACCAATAGGAGGAGCTGTCTTTCTTCTATCGGCTTTCCAGGACCTGTGAAAACAGATTTCCGTGTCTGATGCCTGTAGCTGGGGAAACTTCTTCCAATAACAGAACAGAAGCAAAAGAAAACATTCCCACTTATACTGGAGTAGGGGAGGACACATGTCATAGCTATAGTGCCCACTGACAGGCCATCGATGATTAAGGACACCACCCTTACCTGTCCTGGGTTCAGTGTAGCTATGTGTCTTTGAGCTTTCCGGAACTGAGGGAACCGTTTTAAATCAGGGTTGACGACATTGACCTTACTGAACACGCTGGATTCTTCATAAGGGATTCTTGTTGGATAAAGGAAAGGGGTATCCTTAGGAGGGAACAAGTGCCATCTCTTCCTAATTAAAAAAATAGGGCAGAAGTTAGTAACCTGAATTTTAAACAGAACACCAAAGAGGGTAGCAGCTAAGTGTTCATTTTACTCTTTTTAATTCAGTTCACAAATGAATGCAGGAAGGGACCCCAGTGGTTACCTGACCCTCTCACTCAATGCCTGAATGTCCCTTACATATACCTGGTGGAAGGTGGTGTAGCAACTAGTGGACATCTCATGATCCGATGGCAGACACTTCCCTTGTGAGGCAGGGTCTCATCTGGAAGATCAGTCTTTCTTTTCTCAAACCAAAGTCCACCTCCTCAGATATCATGTCCGTCCCTGTTTCTAGAGCTACCCAGAAGAGTCTTCATTTTACCTAACCATCCTCCTCTTACGCAGAGCAACCACCCATACTTCCATCAGCCAAGAAACTTCCCGACTTCTCCCTGGTTGGGTGACAAATTCCTTAAACATCTGTTAAATTAATCCATTAAGGAAGACACATGCACATGTGATGTTATACAACTAAGAAGTAGGATAATATAAATTTTTTTTAAAAGAGAGAACTGTAATGTTCTAGTCACTTATAATTTTTTTTTTGAAAATTGGACATGACAGAGCTCAACTCACAAAATACTAGACATATCCTTACTTACTTCAAGCCAGTGACTGTTGCATAGCATGGAGCAAATTTTAACTCACAGTGATCCTGTACAACACAGCAGAACTGCCCCAGAGGGTTGTCTAGGCTATAATCTTTTTTTAAAGTGAAGATTTATAGCCCAAATTAGTTTTTCATTCCAAATTTTTATACCGAACTAGTTTTGCGGCATTAGTCACAATCCTTGCGCTGTGTCATCCTCTTCTCCCTTTTTCTTGCCACCCGAGGTTCTCCGTGACCATGCGCCCAGTCTTCCTGTCCCTTCTGCCTCTCGTCATTGTTTGGGGCAGGTATTGCTCACTGGGTCTCATACACGTGACTGGATTAAGAAGCACTTTTCTCACATGTTGTTACTGTTTATTTTATATGTCTGTCTAATTTTGGCTGAAAGGTAGACTTCGGGGGCGGCTTTTGTTCTGAGTTCGCAGGACATCTGGCATCCTTAGTCTCAGCGGTTCCTCCAGGCAGTGGTAGACCAGTAAGTTGGGTCACATGTGACTCTGAATTTTGTTCTATGTTTTTCTCTCACTCTGTCCAGGATCCTCTCCTGTGATACTGTCAAGAGTGGTGGGTGGTGGTAGCTGGGCACCATCTAGCTTCTCTAGGTGTGATATTTAGGGGAGCAGATTGCCGGGTCTCCTTCCTGAAGAGCTACTGGTGGGTTCAAAGTGCTGACCTTTGGCTTAGCAGCCTAACCAAGAGAGGAAATCTGAAGATGAGGGAAGCAGGGGTGTGGGAATACAAGAAAAAGATAGCCAGAAAGACACAGATGGGGAAGCAAGAGGGGCAGAAGAAACCTAATTCTGAGAAAATTCTGAAACCCTCTAGGGACACCTTGCAGTTATACTGGGGCTGTCATTTCATTTCAGAAATGGGAAGTAGTCTGCTGCTATTTTCTTAGAAGTATACTAGTTTTGCCTGAGAAATATGAAGGTTTTATAGGAATGATGAAATGCTTTACTTTTTAGAAATTCTCTTTGGAACTGTAAGGCAGCCTGCGCATTTACATAGCCCATCAGCTTAAAAATCAGTGACATTCAAAAGCTGTTACAAGCCTTATCTTAAAGCTTTAAGGATAAAATTGCTACATTCCACTATACCTAAGACTAGTTTGGGAGCTGTTTTCAGGATTTGCATGATGAAATGAAAACTGAGTCAGTTTCCCTACCACTGACTTTTTGCTGAGTGTAACTCACCTTGATAATTATCTTGAAATATATATTTCCTATTCAGACTCCAAAAACACTGACAATCACAGAATGTTTAGAATGTTGGAAGGACTCTTAAAGATTATCAATCTAATCTCATTTTCAAAAGAGTGGACGAGACATCTAGTGTTTGCTCAGTGTCATCACTCACGCAGCCACTAGTGGTGGAAGTAGACCTGGGTCCCACATCCCCTGAGTTCCCCAGGTCCAGGTTCCTTCCCCGCATCATGCATGTTTCCCAAAGGAAGAGCCATAATGGTAACCGTCCTGTATACTCTGCTTTGCTTAAAATGTAATCTACATGCTTTGTTCTGTTAAGCAGAACATGTTGACAATCACCATGTCACTCCCTGGTCCCCAATCTGGGAGTCAAGACTCTCTGCTCAGGCTCCAATCTGCCTGTCCAGCCTAATCCCTCTGTGTTCCATGCTCCAACAGCACAGCTCATGGGGTCTCCCATCTGTCGACTTCCCAGGAGTCTACTCATGCTGCTCCTCTCCCTCTACCGCTCCCATCTCTGTCTTCTGAATGCCTTATCTACCCTTGAAAGCCCATCACAGATGGCAGCCCCTTGATAAAATCTTCTGGGATCAGATCTCTTCAGCTTTTCAATTCCATAGCTCTGTGAAACCTTTCTCAAGAGCACACACATTGTGCCGCACAGCACAGCTATCTGTGGGCTGGCCTGAACTCTAGCTGTAAACTCTGAGGGTAGAGAGGGTGTCTTACTCACTCATTTCTGCAGTTACAGGAACACCTGGCGACCTGCACTGGAGGGGACTCACTGAATAGTTAATGAAAATTTACTACCCCAGAGCTAGATGAGGCCCGAAACTATACTCTGTTGTTAAAGTAAAAACAAAGCTTTATCAGTCCTACATCACAGGAAGAACTCAGGTCATTTTTTTTCCCTAAGTTTTTCCAACTGCAATTTCTTTGGTCTATTTCCTAATTTAGAACACAGGGATAGTGGCCACTTAAAATGATGCCCCTTTTTACCAAGTTGAAGGTTCAGACTGTTAACTTCACCAGGGCAGGGACCAGGCCCACTCTATTAGCTGTTTCATCCCCAACGTACCTGACGTGTTCTAGACCATCTCATAGAGCCCTGGTGAGCTAAGATAGGGACTACCTTCTGTCACCTTGTAGTTTTTAGAGTTCTTGAAGTTTGAAATCTAACCATGTTTCTCTCAGGTCTCTTCATAACTCTCTTTTAGCTAAAGGGTCCCAGAAGTTGCATACTGTCATTTCTACTCTTCCCGTGTTGCCCTGTAAATGTTCCGCTGGCATCAATAGTTAGGGGATAATCAGGCCATATGTAGCAGAGTGAGCACATCCTCCTAGAGGCAGAAACACATGTTCACGTAACTTCTGGAACCAAGAACTGTGAAAAGTGTTGCTTGCCTTGGCCCTTCTATCTCTTAGGGTCTTCAGATGAATGCAGATGGAAACTGACCTCTGTCTACTGGCAAGCACAAACTAAAATTTACAGTTTAAAGTGGCCGTAAATACAATCTGGTCCAGTATTTTTCAAACCAGGCTGCTGGCATCCCCTCTGGGGCCTAACCATAGGAATGAAGCTGCTTCTTTTCATCACAACTGCTCTGCTCTCATTTAAGTTTGAAGAACCTTTAAATAAAAGTTTAACAACTAGAAATCTGTAAAAGAGCTAAGTAGTGAACTGCCAACCTGAACTGGGAGTGAAACCTGAGGTTGGTTCTCAGATCAGCTTTCTGAAGGCAATCCTCATCAGTGGTGTGAAACACACGTTGAAAACTACCATCTAAACCTTTCCCCATCGTTTCATAGAGGAGAAAACAGAACGAGAGGTTTAAGAGCTTGGCTCTGGCTGGCAGGCAGGCTGACAGAGCTGGAGCTGGGACTTAACCTTGGGATCCTGCCACCTGCTCAGTACTCATCCCTCCATCCTGTGCAACATACACCAGCACACGTTACCTTCCTTGTACCTGGAATACGAGGTTGCAACCATAGGTGTCCAGATGACACGGTGTGTGGGCCCCCAGGGAGCCAATCCATAATGTACTTTCCCGACCATTTCTTCCGGGAAACCCGAAGTCAGACCATATCACATCCTGTTTTGAAAACACAGTTAATCCATTAAGAACTAACCAACTCCCATGTAGTCTTGTCTGTTTTCACTTGCATACCTGGTTTTCCGTACTTGGGACAGTCCATAGATAGAGGAGGTTAGCTCTCAGAGCCCTCCAAGACAGTTTTTTAACCAATAACATCTGAATTACCTGCCAGTAGCCGTCGTTCAACAAATACTCATTGAGTAGGCACCAAATGTGCCAGGTGCTGTTCTAGAGGCTTGTAATAAATCAATGGATGAAACAGACGAAGACGGCTGCCCAAAGATGCTCACACTTTAGAAAGAGGAGGCTGGAAAGGCCTAACGGACATAATTAGGCAGACAGCCAGGGGAAGAGCATTGGCAGCAGTGGCAGTGGAAATAGCCCTTTAAAAAATACCTCTAATCACCCTTAAGCAGACCAATTTAGGAAGTCAGAAAGTCATCTTCTCTGGAAGCAGTACAGACATCTCTGGGCATATGTAACTTATTAACTTTTTACACCTCAAAGGCCACATAAAAGCTTTCTCTTATGTTAATGGGGTTCTTTAAAATTAATAGGCATCAGATCCTTAGTGAGCACCTCCGGAATCACACCCCCAGGTAGACGGGTGGCGGCACGTATTCTGAACCACGTATCCACTGACAATTTGGCACACTCCCAGAAGGAATGCACTCTTGAGTGTAATCAATTTTCAGACAGAGAATACACAGTGTTCCAGACTTGGGTGCTCTTTATGCCTGGTTTGATAGACAAATCATGCCTAAAGTCAACCACAGGAAACAGCTTACGCTGAAAAGTCAGCAGGAAAAGAGGGTGAGACATGAACCCAAATTCCTGTGTTAAAATATTCATAAGCTAGAAAAGATGAAAACCATACTCGTGAACCAGGCATGAAAGTCTCTGCTTTTTTTGAATCATGAGTTTTTCCTAGCGTATTTTCAAAAAGAAAAACATTTCTATGTGCAAAACATAGACCTAAGTGCAGACACTTCTTTCATCAGTATCTGTGTCATGGATTGAATTGTGTTCCCCCAAAACTCAGTGCAGCTGTCTTGCTAGGCCAGGCTTCCTGGTACTGTGTGATGTCCTTCCTGTTGCAAGCCTGGCCTCTATGATGGTAATGAGGGAGGCCGGATGGCAGCTGCATTGTTGGGGCGGGAGTGTTTGCACCTTGAGGCAGTCTCTTGAGACTTAAAGAAAATCTGGCAGAGGGATTTGGGAACCTCACACCATCAAGAAAGCAGCACCCTGAGTAGAACTAGTCCTTCAGACCCGAGGTTCCTGCACCAAGATGTTCCATGAACAAAGACTGATGCAACACGAGAAACTTCCTCCAGATCCGACAAAGAGGGAAAGCCTCCCCTGGAAAAAGCCTGGAAAGGACACCCTGAAATCGGACTTGTAGCCTACTGGGTTGTGTAAGATCAACTTTTCTTGGTTAAAGCCATCCACTTGTGGTAATTCTGTTAGAGCAGTACCAGATGACCAAGACAATCTGCAAACTGTTTTCTATTTTTAGAGGCAAACCATTGACATCTGTCGTAAAAAAGAGAGGATTTTGAAGAGACAACTCATGGATCATTTTGAGGAAGACGAAGATGAACATTATCACTTCTGAGTGGTAAAAACAGCTGAGTGTGTGCACCTACTCTGAGTAGAGCCCAGGAGGTTTTGCACGGTCAGCACCACTGTAAAAGCACATGGCTCACGTGCGGCAGTTCCAGGCGCCACAAAGCCATGCTTGCCCCAGATAGAGCCCCAAGCTCCACGCAGAGAGCTTACGTATCCACATCTCCAATGCCTGACACAACACGCGGCTCGAGGTAAATGGTTAAAATGTACAGCTGCTGGGAGGGATAGAAGAATGGGCTGGCTTCTCAAGGGTAAATGTGAACATTTTTGAGCTTCTACCACATACCAGAAACCCTGGTGGCTTAGTGGCTCAGTGTTATGGCTGCTAACCAAAAGGCCACCAGTTCAAGTCCGCCAGGCACTCCTGGGAAACTCTATGGGGCAGTTCTACCCTGTCCTATAGGGTCACCACGAGTTGGAATCAACTTGAAAACAGTGGGTTTTTTTTTCTTTTTTTGGTTTTGATCACATACCATATGATGTGGGATGTTGGGACCTTACCCTTCAGCTCTAAAGGGGAAGAAAGCCCTGTAAAAAGAGCATTTCAGTCTAATATGTCGAGTGCCCTGGAATAAAGAGTGACTGTTCTAAGAACCAAGTATAGGGTACAAGGCACCAACAGGGAGCTTAGAGGAGGCTTCCAGTTCACCTAGTGCTAACTCAGCACCCTTCAGTCTGAACAATTCAGCTGAAAGACACGAGTATAAAAAGGAAAAAAAGGTTTCTGCTGAGTTAAGAAGTGTGCACGCGCACACACACACACACACACACACACACACACACACACACACACACAATTTCCTATCTAGTTACAGGCAGCTGACAGACCCAGGTGGAAAACTCCAGGTGCTAGAACCCTACTTTAGAAAGAACCACAGAAAGAAAAAATTTCTACAGGGTGAGGGGTTACTGTATGAAAAACTAAGGCTTTCCTTTCCTGACCTCTTCTCCAATAGAGTAATGACTTAAAAATCAAAATTATTTTAGAATGATTAGATTAAGGAGTCCTGAACTGCCTAAAAGCCAGCTGCAGATTAGTAGGGAAAACCAAAGAGGAAAGGGGGGAGGTGAGGGAATGCCAAAGAATGAGTGAGGAAAAGGAAATTTATCAGAAAATAGCATTGTGTGTACTTTTTTGGGTTTTTGTCACAGATTTTTGAGGGTTGGTATTTTCTTGTCAATTGAGTTCAACAACTGAAAGGAGTGACGGCCCAGGAGGAGTCTGCTGTGAGTTTTGCTAGAAACAGGGGATCCTGGTCTGGTGACCACATCAGCTAACCCAGCACAGGCCACAAGTGGGGTGAGATCATCTGAGACACCACTCTCACGTTCATTTCAGGAGTTGGAAAAGGCGTGGGAGGTCATTTAATCTCTATTCTACACCATCTCTGAGGAGAAAGATTCAAGTGTCTGCTTTCTTATAACATCCAGAAGTGTCCTAGATCAATTGGCCTTCTGTGGATACAGAGAACAAGTTTATTTTCAATTCTGTCAAGAATTGCTGCTGTCTTTATACTATCTGAAAAACTGTAGTGTCTTCTCCTTTATTTTTCCAGTCTAGGCTCAGTAACATTACCTTAACCTTCTAGCTGCTCTTGTCTCAACCTCTTTTACTTTGTCAACAGATCCCCTTAAAGCATGAATCTCAAACAGAACTCCAGACAGAGCCCACCCAGCACCCTGTGTACAGGACTGCTCCATCCATGACCTGGACTGCATTTTTTTAAAGCAAGTGAATTACACCATGGATAGTATTGGGCTTGCTTGCAGCTGATAAAAAAAAAATTAAATCCTTTTCTAATGAATTCTTGCCTAGCTGTTTCTCTCAGCCCTGACTTGCAGAGATTTGAAGGGACTTGACATTTACCCTTCTTGCAGTCCATATTTTACTTTCGGCCTGATGTTGTACTAGATTTAGATTAACATCTGTATGTAACTCCCAAGCTTTTATCTCTAGTCTAGGTTTTTATTTTCAACTGAAAACAAGTTACTCCACTTGTTTACTGAATCCTTACAAGTGGTGGCCCTGATCCTTACATTTTACACACATCATCTCACCTTATTAGTATGAACATAGACACTACATTTATATTGTCAAAAAAAAACCATTTCAAGATCTACCCTGAAGTACAGTGCTGTAAACGATAGGATACTAGCCATATGTCTGTAAGAAAAATCCATTAGTATGACTATTATTCAAATTTACACACCAACACAAATTCTAAAGATGAAGAAATTGAAGTTTTTACGAACTTCCACAGTCTGCACTTGATCAAACATGCAGTCAAGATGCACTGAAAATTACTGGAATGCACTAGTTGCACACAAACAAGGAGGTTCAGTAGTAGAAAAGTATGGCCTTGGTGACAGAAACAACGCTGGAGGTCGCCAGATACAATTCTGCAAGGCCGATGACTTCCTCATTGCAAATATCTGTTTTCCACAATACGAGGACTGTCAATTAAGCTCATGAACTCATCCTAGAAAGAGCAGCACATATCTCATTGCTGAATATCACTACTATCACCTTCAAAGTACTCCCCTTGGGAAGCTATACACCAATGTCAGCTCCTAGTCCACCCTTCAAAGTAATTTTGGAACTCTTTTTCTGGGATAGCTAATAGAGCTGTCATCACATTACCCTTGATGTCCTTAATGCCATCAAAATATCTTCCTTTCAATATTTCCTTTATCTCTAGATAAAGAAAAAGTCATTGGGGGCTAGATCAGGCGAGTAGGGAAGGTATTCCAATACAGCTATTTGTTTACTGGCTAAAAATACCCTCAAAGACAACTGTACAATTAAGTTCATGAACTTGTCACTGTGCCACCGTGTGCAATGTCCCTTCCAGAAAGAGTTCCAAAATTGATTTCAAGGGTGGACTAGGCACTGGCATCAGTGCATAGCTTCAGAGGGGAGTACTTTGAAGGTGACTGTAGTGATATTGAGCAATGAGATATGTAGCATTTTTCTAGGATTAGTTTGCAAACTTAATTGTCAGACCGAGTGAACTGTATCACCGTGACTGAATAATATGGATTAGCTGCAGTTATATTGATGAAGTTTGTAAGACGTCTTGAGACAATTTCTCTTGAGATATAAAACAGGCGAGCCAAGAAACATGGGGACCTCATACCACCAAGAATGCAGTGCTGGGAGCAGAGCGCATCTGTTGAACTTGAGGTTCCTGTGCTGAGATGCTCCCAGACAAAGGGAAGATGCAGCAAAAGGATTTTCCTCCCAAGTGGACAGAAAGAGAAAGTCCTCCCTTGGACCTGACACACTGAGTTCAGACTTGTACTAGACTGCTGGAGAATCAAGTTCTCTTTGTTAAAGCCATCCACTAGTGGTATTTTCTGTTACAGCAGCATTACATGACTAACACATTGCATTTTAATGATTAAAAAAAGGACTTAATGTACAAACTACACTTCAAAATCATACTGGAAAAGCAGAATCTGGGAGGGTTGAGAATCAAGGCTACTCCACCAATACTGGAACCAACAAATACTGGCTGTTAACACTCAGCACGCTAATCAAGGAGGGAGATGTGAAAAACAGCAACATACAAGTCTTTCATTATCAAGAACTTTACAGTCCAGTTGAAGACCATCAACCTGACAAGACAAATGATCAAAATAAGTGCCGTAAGGCAGTTTCTTTCACTATCATACACTGTACAAAAAATAAAAAACAAAAAAAACCCAAACCCACTGCTGTCAATTCTGACTTACAGCGATCCTACAGGTCAGAGCAGAACTTCTTCACGAACTTTCCAAAGAGTGCCTGGTGGATTTGAACTGCTGACCTTTTGATTAGCAGACGTAGCACTCAACCACTAACTAGGCCACCAGGGTTTCCACAAAAAAATAAAGGGATTAGAATACTTGAAGTTTGGGTCCTGCCCTTCTCTGTCATGGTTCCTCAATGAGGAGCCAACACGTGAGTTAAAATGTTTAGTTAGTCCAGCGAGGCGGAGGTAAGAAGAGCCTGAGTCATGAGACAGAACAACTGAGCGTGACTGCCCGACTCCGCCTGAACTTCCCCACCACGCTCCTCTATTCCCTGTCAGGTATGAGTTACGGGAATCAGACCAGGGAGATTCAGATTTTGTTCTTTTCTTTTCCTTTGCTTCAAGAAGCACAGAGAGTACTTAAGGTTCAGCAAGTATTTAAGGTTCTTTTCTCCTTAGGAAAAAAATCACCTTAGATGGCGCAATGGCTAAAAAGCTTGGCTGCTAACTAGGAGGTCCGAGGTTCAAATCCACCACAAATTAATCAATTAACCATAAAATGAAGTGATCTGCAGGCTCACCTTGCCCACATTCAGTCGGTCATAGGGCCTTCTCCTGAAACTACGGCTGCCTGAGCTATACTTTCCTTTAAAATGTAAACCTTGCTTCAATTTTTCACGTCTTTCCAAGAGTGGAGGGTGACAGAAACTGCGAGGTACCCACCTACCCGACAACCAGTCTCCCCTTCTTTCTTAATCTCCGGCTCCCAATTCTATTCAGGAAGGTGATGTACTCAGCTCAAGTCATTCATTTTCCAGCTTGCCTGGTAGCTACCAGGGCCATGAGACTGAATGCTAACCACTGAGCTGAAGTTTTTGGGTGGGATTTCTGGGAAAGTTCCTCAAAAGGGAGACAGAGATCTGGAGAACACCGTTTTTCCCTTCTTCCTTTCTCCTTTCTAGAATAGGGCTGTGATGGCTATACTGAAACATGAGACAGCCTTGAGGATGGAAGTCACATGCTAAGAATGAAAGAGCAGAAAAACAGGAAGAACCTGGGTTCTTTGGTGCGTCAGAACTCCATTCTAGCCCTGACCAGCCTTTTCAGCCCTGACCAGCCTTTCTTTAACTAAAGAAAAAAGAATCACCCTTCTGTGTTTCGTATGGCTCCTTTTTTCTGCAACTAAATTAACTCTTAACTGATACAAGATGTTAAACCCATGGAACCCAGTATTTCCCAATAATCTCATTTCTGTTAGAGCACTTGTTCCAGGCTTGCAACTAGGTTAGTCTAAAAATGCTACATCATTGCAAATCAGCAAGTATTTAAAGTTCTTTTCTCCTTAGTAAAAATCACCTTGCACGGCACAGTGGTTAACAAGCTTGGCTGCCAACTGGAAGGTCAGAGGTTCAAATCCACCAGCTGCTCTGTGACAGAAAATGTGGCAGTCCACCTCTGTGAAGATGATAGCCTTGAAAATGCTATGCGGCAGCGCCACTCTGTCCTAGAGGGTCTCTGTGAGTCACAACTGACTTGATGGCAAACAGTAACATGAACAAAAATGACATAGTTAACTCTCTACCCCCAGTCTATAAACACTCAAATTCTTTCATACCACCTGCCTCATCAGAAAACATCACTACCCATCAGATCCCTTTAATCATTACCGGATCACCTGCCTCGATTTCAGCAGACTCTCATAACTATGTTATAAAGTCCAAGGCACGTCAGAACTACTTTTCCATTTATTGCATTTTGGAATTCTGTGTTCCAGTGACTTCAGACTCTTGATTCTCAGCAGCCGATCTGAATCACAACATAAAAGAGAATCTATCTTGGACAGGATCCTGGGACAAAACCTTTCTGCCTATGTTGATTGATAACAGCTTCAATTACAATGATACTTACTGACAAATGCAAAAGGTAAATGAAGCCTGATATTCTTACCTGATGAGTTATACAGAAACTGTACAAGCAGCTGCCACAAATTCCCTGTATTCCTTGGAAAGCACATAAAAATGTTCACAACAAATGCCTTACTTAGTGAATGAGACGATGGATAAATAAAAAATAACAATACTAATTAAAAAATAATGACACTATCACACATGCAAATCAATTAAGTGTCATAAACCATAATTTTAGGCTACTTTTAAGTCTACATGATGCTTTCCAACCTTATCTCTATATTTATCAATATATACACGTATTCTATGCTCATCACTGATGTACTGTAGTAAAAAGTGGTAGACTAGGGGAATGGCACCAATGCCAGAACAGAAGCATCCGAAGAGTCTAGCACTGGGTTTAATCATTAAGTTCACTTTTAACTGAGTACATGATAGTTAGCTTGAGATGAATTTAGTTTGTAAAGGAAACAGGTTAATAGACAGTAACTTCTAAAAACTAGTAGAAGGCTGAAGACAGCAAAGACGTTCTCATCAAGATTGTCAAATGCTACACTTAGCTAAACTTCACAGAAAATTTAACAAGGGTGGACTTAGGGGATTATGTTAAAACATTCTATGAAGACCCCTAAAGGCTAAAGAAATACAAAACAAGAGATGGTAAGACCAGGAAAAAACACATATATGTAATCACTCAAATACCTATTATGTACCCAGCACTATGCTAGCAGGTTTAGGGGACAAAAAATGATAAAACATTGTCCTCCTGTTCCCCAAGAGCTTATAACATCCTATGAGGAACAAGAAAGACATAAGCAGTACATGTCATAAATTTTTCAATTACAGCGCAAATAAAAGTATAAGGGCACAGGTATGGGATGGATTGATATGGTTAGGAGTGGCTGAGATGGCTTTGTGGCCAGAGGTGACTCTTAGGCCTGCCCTCAGCAGGAGAATCTCAACAAGCAGAAATGGGGAGTGGCATGAACAGAGGCAACAGGGCAAGAGAAGGACATGGCCTGCCCAGTAGCTGGTGAGCAGCCTGGACTGGGGTTCTGAAGGGGAGACAGGGAGGCTCAGTCATATTGTGCCATTCTAACACAATTTTAAGGCATGAAATGTTTGTCAACATGAGTCATCTGCATCAGTATTTAATGTGGTGCATGACTTGATAGGTATTTTCATACGAAGGAGTTACAGAATAATTAAAGGAGAGTAGGATTGGAAGAATAAAGGGTACATAATTTCACAGGTAATAAGGGCAGGCCTAGTGATGCAATGGTTAAGTGCTTGACTGCAAACTGGAAAGTCATCTGTTGGAACCCACCAGCAGTTCTTTGGGAGGAAGACCCAGCAATCTGCCCCTGTAAAGATTACAGCCTGGGAAATCCTATAGGGCCGTTTTACGCTGACCCACACGGCTGCCAGGAGTTGGAATTAACTCGATGGCACACAACAGTACAGACCAAAGATTCTCAAAGTAGATCTGAAGATCTCTTGGGAGAGTCTTTGAGGCCCTTTCAGATGTTACGCAAAACCAAACGAGACCCATTGTACTAAGTTGATTCTGACTCACAGAGATCATATAAGTCAGAGCAGAAATACTCCCTAGAGTCTCCAACGAGTGGTTAGTGGATTCAAACTGCTAGCTTTTTGGTTAGCAGCTGAGCCATCAAAACTCTTTTCATAATACTTCTAAGATGTTACTAGCATATTTCACTGCGTAGATGTTGGCACGAATGGCATAAAACTAATGGTGAATAAAATGGCTGGCATCAAGACATTTATTTAGAAAAGTGACAAGTTCTTGATAAATGTTTCCATTATGTAATTTTCTAAATGAAATATGGAATAAAAAAGCACTTTTCTGGTACACATTTTATACTCCATATTTCAGGTAAAAAACATATACTAGAATACATGGATTCCTGTGGCACAGTGGTTAAGAGCTAGGCTGCTAACCAAAAGGTCGGCAGTTCACACCCACCAGGTGACCCTTGGAAACGCGATGGGGAAGTTTTACTCTGCTCTATACAAACACTATGAGTCAGAATCAACTGGATGGCAACAAGTTTGGTTTAGGTTTCTATTCTAATATACAGAAAAGATTATGAGAAATATAGTAAAATTCTATAAAAATTAACTATGAAATCTACAAATTCTAGGGTTGAAGGTCTATAAACTGATCACAACTAAGAGCAAAAGAAAAATGGGTCAATCTACCTTAAAATTATCATTTAAAAACAAATATATATAGTATAGACTCTAGATTTAGAAAGCATTTATTGAATGTTTTAAAAACCACAGCATATCTTTCATGACAACAATAAAAATATATCTGTGACTAACAGTCATGGACAAACAATATATTTGTCCTCATTATAAAAATCAAAATTTATTACTGATGTAAATACTCAAAAAAAAATTAATAAAGAAAGCTACAAAATTTTGTTATTACATAGTATTAGAATAACTGTATACACTTGCAGCTACAATGTAACGTAAAATGCAAAAGAAAAATTCAGGCTAACTGGAAACTGTTCAAGCGTCAAGGGAGTACCAGTTTATATGAGAGGAAGTCCAGGGAGGGGGTGGTGGTCGCAAGCATGAAGAGATGCACAAGGGATAAACAGCTTGCAGTGATGGTGAAACACTAGTCTTCAATGAAGTACACCAAAGACACAGGGAAAGTATTAGCCCGAGCCACAGAAACAGCCTCATAAACCAGAGATGCTGTCAGCCTGAGAGCAAAGGAACTAGACGGTGCCCAGCAACCACCAATTACCACCCTGACAGGGAACAGTCAGAGAGCCCGTGACAGAGCAAGAGAAAAGTGGGCTGTAGAACTCAAATTCTAGTAAAAAAACCAACTTTATCCATCTGAGACAGGCAGGAAGCTGAGAGACCTGGCACTTGGAATTTTGTTATTCCCAAACTAAAACCACTGCCAATGCCAACTCTTCAAAGACTGTACTCGATTATGACATAAAATGATACTTGGGAAAGAGTGTGTTTCTTGGCTCAGGTAGATACATGAGACTAAACAGGCAGTTCCTGTTCAGAGGTGACATGAGAAGGCAAAAAGGGACAGGAGCTGGTTGAATGGACATGGGAAAACCTGGATGGAAAGGAAGAGTGTGCTGTTGTATTACAGGGACAAATCTGATTACTAGGGCCACATAACAATGTGTGTATAAATTTTTGTATGAGAAACTAATGTGAACTGTAAACTTGCACTTAAAGAACACTTAAAAGAAAAAAAAGAAATACTCTCTTCAGAATGGATTTACAGCGGGACCAAGGACTCTGGTCCCTTGGCCAGACCGTGGGCCAGGCACAGTTATCCAAGTAAGTTCTTGCGACACTCCCATTCCTGTCTTAGGCCTAAGACGCACACAGAAACCACAGCGGCGGGGGGTTGCAAAATCATCCCACAAAATAAACTGAGATTAAAAAAAAAAAGCACTTAAAAGAAAAGAGGATATGGTAGTACGCAAATCTGGCTGTCAGTTATGTCAACACATGGCAAAGAATTTCCACATTCCTACTTCTGCAAGTCACTCTTCAACTTTTTGGGGGCTTCCACTTGTCCACCTAGTACTGTCTGTCTCAGCCATAAACCAACAGACAGAGCACTGTACTAAATCCCCACAGCAGGCAGACAGGACAGCAGCAACTTCAGCTCCAGAAACACTTCTTGTATTCAGATTTGTACCTCTATTTAACTCACTGACAGAGCCAGAACTTGTGTGGAGGTCAGGAGATTTGTTTGCTGCACAACTTAGGCTTCTTGTACGCTCCCCATCAGCTCAGATGGGTTCCAAGGCAGAGGAGGGAGGGCAGCAGGTTGGAGGAGCAGGAAAATGTTGGTGAGAAGACTGCTCAGGTACGTGAGCAAAATGTTACACTTCTTTTGAGCTAACAGAAATTTCCAAAAAGGTACCAGGTTTGCTCTTTTCTCCAGGGCAAATTATTACTGAGTTTAAAAGCAACATACTGACTTACCTGGAAAACATCTGTCTTGTCTTCAAACAGACTGACAAAATACTTGTAGTCAGCATAAGCCCAGAACTGGGAATGATCATAATTTCTTAATGGCCCTGAACCACCAGACTGGTCACAGGTCCAGTTCAGGAACTCTTCAAGGGTGGCTTCTACATAACTACAGGTGGTTTCAAACTGAGGAGCTGCAATGTAAGAGAATCCAGCTTTAAATACATATTAAACAGTTTCCCTATACCTTTCTTTAAGATAAATCCAACAACTACCAAAAAAAAATCAACTGTTTTTTAATTATCAATGAAATTAATTTTGTACTTTCTATATAACTAGAATCACTTTGCCTCACAATACTCATGATTAATTATAAAAGTAAAAACAGTGTTATTCTTGAATTAATGATTACTGTTCCTAAGCTAGTAATCCAGGGGAGTACCAGATCATTACTTCTCTAAGACTTTCCAGGGCATGTGCACTGAGAACTATTTTCATAATAATACTAAGGAGGTACTTGCCTTTTCACTCTCATTCTCTCATAAATGAACTGTGGGATTTTCCAGAGCTAAATGGCATGTGCTGATACCACTGTTCTGAAGGCTAGTGGGATATTCTTGGGTTTTAAAATGTTTTAACTTCTACTATGGTTATCACTAGACAATATTCACATCAACATTAGGCATATTCATTTTTTATGTGTGTAAAGAGGTCCTGAAACCTAAAAGTTTGAGAACTTCAGCTTTAGATAAAAAAGGCAAAAAACAAAAACCTGCCTCTTGAAAATTTTGAGTTTATACTGTATGTCACAGGTTGAATTGTGTGCCCCCCAAAATATGTGTTGCCATGTGGCTGGGCCATGATTCTGATTATTCTGTGATTGTCCTCCATTTTGTGATTTTCCTGTGCTGTATGATAAAGGATTAGGGTCGGACTGTAAATCCTTTCATTAGATCACCTCCCTGCTCCACTGGAAAGGGAAGTTCCCTGGAGTATGGCTCGTCCCACTCTTAATCCTTTCATCCTACAAGAGATAAAAGGAAAGAGAAGCAAGCAGAGAGTTGGGAACCTTACACCATCAAGCAAGCAGCACCGGGAGAACAGTGTGTCCTTCAGACCTCAGGTCCGTGCGCCAAGATGCTCCCTGGAAAGTGTGCAATGCTGGACTTTCCTCCAGAGCCAACAAGGGGGAAAGTCTTTCCCTGGAGTGGACATACTGAATTTGGACTCATAACCTACTAGACTGTGTAAGAATAAACCTCCCTTTGTTAAAGCCATCCACTATGTGGTATTTCTGTTAGAGCAGCACTAGCTGGCTAAAACACCGTATATATATCGTATATACCCATTAAGAAGACAACGGCAATTTGAAGTCTGTTCATTTATTTATTAACTCATTTATTCAGAATCATTTAGTAAATACTTAATTTAAAACAGCAATATGCTCAGGAGTGGAGACATAAAAGAAATACACAATACTTTTATGACTATATTCAGACAAAGATAAAAAGCCTTAGAGAATGTGAGGGACCGTATAATTATACGCAAATGATTTCAGTATTCTTGTAAGTGCTAGAGACACTCAGGAAAAGGCGAGACCTCTAGAGATGAGAGTTTCAAGAGCTCTCTTGTCCAACTACAGTGGTTTGTTACTATCATGTGACCTTTAAGTGCTATTCTTCTAAAATAGTGATGAAATCAATTATTTGCAACTAGCAGAATATTTTAAACATGCATAAGTAAGCCAGTATTCAAAAATCTGATTATGACTTCCTTTGTAAAACATAAAATTATTTCAAGAAGGGATAAAATCTAACGCGAAAACTCATTTAGAACATCTGCCTAACACACGGCAGATGCTCAGTAAATGGTCAGGTGTTAATCCTTCTTATTCATATATTTACTTGTAGTCCTTTTAGTTGAATTAATAAGACTAGGAGAAAAGTAATCTAATTGTCCTTTCGAAAGACTTTATCTTGTCTCTCCACTTTTGCTACCCTACAGTGGAGTGTCTCCACTGTGTTTTCCCGTTCCCCTCTTGTCCCCTCAGAACGGCAGCGAGGTGGTAGAGGGCGTGCTAACCCATGTACTCCATCACCTTCTCACCTGACTTTGCAAAGTGGGAGAAATTTGCAAGGGTACCTTCATCTAAAAGACTGGGGGAAAAAAGTACATTCAAGAACAAGTTAAATCTAATGTTCATTATAAGCCACTGCCTTCAAGTTGATTCTGACTTACAGCAATCCCACAGATGAGAGCAGAACCGCTCCACAGAGTATGACGTTCATTATATACTTGCTAAAATAAACTAAGACACACACAACATTCAAAGATATCAACAGAAATAAAAATATATAGTCATTAGGAAAAAAATAAAGTCACCGTTACTTACAAGTTCACATGCTTATTGACCTATAAAATCCACGAGCATAAACTAAAAAACCATCTAGACTAATCAGTGGCTGGATACAAAAAAAAAAATGTGTTTATCTATTTCCCTATCACAGCCCTGTCACAACCCTATCACAACCAGTTAGAACCACAGGCAAAACTACTTCCCTTTATGATAGATATAAAAATTTTACAATACTTTAAGAACTGTTTGGGACCTATGTGAAAACTATAAACTTTTATACTGAGAGACAAAATAGGCTGGATAAGTGAAAAAATCATGTTCCTGTATAGGAAGACAAAATTTATTACAACGTGAATTTTTTTCAAATTATATAGAGAAGTTAACGAATTTTCACTTAAAGTGTCAATAGGGTTTTTTCATGTGAGCACTTGGAATAATTCTATAGTTTATTTGGAAGAATAAAATTCAATAATATCTAAGAAAATCCTAAGGAAATAAGGGTATTAAGAGGTGGATGAGTTGTTCTTTCAATTATTAAAATATATACCATACATATGCTAATATATATAAAATACAGTAATATAATAAAGGTAGTTTCTAAAGTCAGCAGAGGAAAAAAAGATTACTCAGTAAATGATACTAGAATAAAATGCACTGTTATTTCCAACTAATTATTTAGGGAAATCATGTGAATATTGTCAACTAAAATAAATATGACATAAAAGCCACTTGTAAAAAAATCATAAAAGTATTAGAATAAAATACTAGTGAATATTACTCTCTTGGGATAAAAAAGGCATTTCTAAAGACAGAATCAATGAAAATAAAAATGTTAATAAATATCATTATTTAATATGAGTATACAAAAATACAAAATTGAATTGCAAACAATAAACTGGAAAACATATTAATAACAAATACAGTATTTTAATATAAGAAATTTCTTTTTTATTAAAAAAAGAACTAAAGAACCAATAAGGAAAAAGGCAAAGAATGAACAATTAACAAAAATAGAGTACTAATGACTAAAAATCATATGAACTCATGTCTAGCAGCACCAGCAATAAAAAATTTTTAGTAAGAATAATGAGATACTCTTTTTCACCTATCAGCAAAATTTATTCTTAGAAGATAAATCTGTTTTGGCAAAATATTGACCAAATGGACATCCCCTTACATGGTCTGAAAGGAGTGTCGGTGGAAACCACCTTTCTGTAAAGGACTTGGCCATAGGCATCAAAAGCCTTTTATTCTTAACCAACAGATCAAAGAAGAAATAAAAAATGAAAGCAGAAAATACTTAGGAGACAAATGAAAATACAACATACCAAAACCTATGGATGCAGTGAGAGAAGTGTTTAGGGGGAGATTTACAGCCTGTGTTGAAAAACAGAAAAGATCTCAAGTTAATGCCCAAAGTGTTACAACTTAAGGAACTAAAAAAGTGCAAACTAAGCCCATAACTACCAGGAAGAAAGAAACAACAGAAATTAGAGCAAAGGTAAATGAAGGCAAGAACAGAAAAACAATAGAGAGAATCAGTGAAACCAGAAGTTGATTCTTTCAAAAGAGCAATAAAATTGGAAAACATTAGCTAGACTGAGACAAGAGAAAAGACACAAACATCTAAAATCGGAAATGAAGGTGGCGACATTACTTCTACCAAAATTAAAAGAATTACAAGAGACTACTATGGACTACTTTTACTGTCTGCCAACAAATGTGATAACCTAGATGAAATGAAGAAATTCTTAGAAGTTCGTAACCAGGTGCTTCTTGGAAACTCTATGGGGCAGTTCTGCTCTGCTCTATAGGGTTGCTATGAGTAGGAAAGAGACTTGACAGCAATGGGGCAAGAGGGCAACCAACCAGATGCTGTTGAGTTGATTCCAGCTCATGGTAACTACCTCAATTGACTCAAAAAGAAATGGAAAATCTCAAGTAGAGGGTATGGTTTTGGTGGTTGGGAAAGGCTTCAGTGAGAAAATGACATTTGAGGTGAGATGTGAACAAGAGGAATTAACTAGGGGAAGCTGGAGGAAGGTAAAATAAGAAGAGAGAGAAGACTGGCTACACACGGGGAACCAACCAAACCCACTGCCATAAAGTCAATTCTGACTCACAGCCACCTTACAGGACAGAGTAGAACTGTCCTATTGAGTTCCCAAGGAGTAGCTGCTGGATTCTAACTGCCAGACTTCTGGTTAGCAGCTCAGCTCTTAACCACAGTGCCTCCAGGGCTCCAAGGTAAGAAGAAGCAAGACACCGGAAATGCAGAACTTGGGGTTGGGTGGGGTGTTTAGCCTGAGACTGGGAAGAGAGATAAAGCTGATCAGGCATACAGAGCCTTCTACCCTACAACAAAAATTTGGTCCTTGACCTGATGGTAATCAGAAGCCATTTAAAGTTTTTAAGTAAGAGAGAGGAAAAAAAGATTAGCTTTTTTTTTTTTTAATTGTGATTGAGTGAAAGTGTATGGTCCAGTCTAAATTTGCATGCCCACCTATCTGCAGCTCCTTTTGCTTTCCTTGTCTGGTGACAGCACGCTCCTCCTTTCCGTCCTATGCATGTCATATCCTCTTAAGAAGCTCCTGTACCCTCCTCTCCACCCTTTCTCTGGGGACCATGCTCTCAGGGGACATCGAGGACAAGTGACATAACTAGCCTAATGCTAAGATTATATTTTTTTATCTCTGGCTTCAGTATGAGGTGTAGGCTTTATAGATAGGGAAAGTGGGGGCAAAGAGACCAAGGCTACTGAGAGTGTGGAAGCAAGACAGAGCACAGTAATCCTGACAGTGGCCTTGGAGAAGAGAAGTGGGTAGAAGCTCGATATTTAGGAGATAAAGCACCAAGTCACAAGACCACTCAAGAGAGGCAGTCAGAAGACTCAGGGGTTTCTGGCATAAGCAGTTTCACGGACAGTTGCTGCCACAGATGATAACGGTCACACCCTTTGACCCAATAATCCTCTAAGAATCTGTCCTGGAGAAATAATCAGAAACTTTGATAAGATTTATTTTCAAAGATGTCTGCTATAATCTTATTTATAAAGTTAGACAGTTTTCAATTTAAAATTTCTAAATAATCTATATAATCTACAAAGGAGAACTTTTTACTAAATTATGATACTCATATAAGAGGAGCTGCTCAGCATATGCTAAGTCAAAAAAGCAGGCTGTGAAAATTAACATTTCATTTTTAAAATTCAAACGCAGTTAAATGGACATATGTCAAAGTATAGCTAGCGGTTATCTCTGGGCAGCAGGACCAGGTATGTTTAAACTTCTTTGGCTCCTTTTGTGTTTTCAATTTTCTCTGTAATGAAGAAGTCATACTTTTATTTTTTAATCTCTGTCTGTTAAAAACATTTGCCAAGCACTTACCATATTGCAAAGAGGCACCGTTCTAAATGCTTTGTGCATATGAATGCATTTAATCTTGAAAACACTTCTAAGATACAGAAAAGTCATTTCTCCAAGGTCTCATAGTAAGCCAAAATTTGATTCTAGAAGCAGTTCTCTTACTACACTACCTGGGGAGGAGGGAGAAGGGGCATATTTTGTTTACCATCAGAGAAATAACTTTAAATAGAACAAATGATCAAAACAACACATAGAATGGGAACATATATTTGCAAATCAATATTTTTTGATAAAGATAAGATTCTAACACCTAGCTACATATATACAGAATTTTAAAAACAAAACGACAAGACAACCCAGTTTTAAAAAGGACAGAGTATTTGAACAGGCATTCAAATGCCATGAAAAGACACTCAGCAACATTAGTCACTGTTGTCCTTAAGTGCCATCAAGTCAAGTCGACTCACAGTGACCCTGTGTACAACAGAATGAAACACGCCCGGTCCTGTCCCATCCTCACAATTGTTGTTATGCCTGAGTCCCTTGTTGCAGCCACTGTGTAAATCCATCTTGTTGAAAGTCTTCTTCTTTTCTGTTAAACCCTATATTTTTCCAAGCATAATGTCCTTCTCCAGGGACTGGTCCCTCCTGATAACATGTCCAAAGTCCCCGAGACCAAGTTTCGCCATCCTCAGTTCTAAGAAGCATTCTGGCTGTATGTCTTCCAAGACGGGTTTGTTTATTCTTCTTCCAGTCCACGGTATATTCAATATTCTTCCCCAACACTGTAATTCAAAGGCACCAACTCTTCTTCAGTCTTCCTTATACACAGGTTCAGCTTTCACATGCATACAAGTTGACTGAAAACAACCATGACTTAGGTCAGGTGCACCTTAGTCCTCAAAATGATGCCTTTGCTTTTTAACACTTGAAAGGGGTCTTCTGTAGCAGATTTGCCCAACACAGTATGTTGCTAGTCACTAGGGAAATGCAGGTCAAAAACGACTGTGAGATACCACTTCACACCCTCTGTTGCTGTTCACTGCCTTCCAGACAGCTCTACATTACAGTGTCCCTGTGTATAACAGAATGAAACGCAGCCCGGCCCTTCACCATCTTCTCCATTGTTGGCATGTCTGAGTTCAGAGGGACAACGCTGTGTTCTGATCTGCAGGGTTCTCGTTGGTTAACTTTTGGATGCAGATCCCCAGGCTTTTCCTCTTAGTCTTAGTCGAAAAGCACCACTGAAGCCTGTACTCATGGGACACCCTGCAGGTATCTGTAATACCAGTGACACAGCTTCCAGCATCACAGTGACATCGGTATGATAACTAATGGACAGTGATCACATCCACCTGGACGGCATAAGTTAAAAAATGGAAAATAAAAAGGGTTAGGATGTGGAGAAATGGAAATCATCAGGTACTCCCGGTAGGAACTGGTTTGGCAGCTCCTGAAAAGATTAAACAGAAAGCTGCTACATGACCAGCAACTGTACTCCTAGGGATATATCCATGAGATTTGAAAATATACATTCAGACCGAGACAGTCCCTACAGTGTTGCAATAAAAATCGCGTTTCCTTTGCTGGGCTCCCCCGTCAGCTTTGCATTTGAATCCTGCTTTTGTTTGGAGGTCATCTGTAAACTCTGTAGTGCCTGCACTCATATGATTAAGAATGTTGCTGGCCTATTTGTAACCCGCTTAAAAGTAAATTGCCTGACTGCCCTTAGAAGGTAGTCTTGGTGGCAGCAGCTCTGACTCCTTTTCCTGCATAATGAAACAAGGTGCCTCTCCTGCTCTCCCATCTGGGTCTCTCATTTATTGACCAATATGAGTTATGCTGAGCAAGAATTTTGGGTTTTCACCAGTAACAACACAAAAAATTGTAGATGAACATTCACAACAACATTATTCACAACAGAAAAGAAGTGGAAACAACCTAGTCAACCATCATCTGATGAACCGGGTAACCAAAATGTGGTATATTCCTACAGTGGAACACGAGTCAGCCATGCTAAGATGTGGTCACAGATGCTACACTGTGGACAAACTCTGAAAACATTCTGCTAAGTAAAAGAAGCCAGACACAAAAGGCTACATACTATACAATGACATTTATATAAGATGTCCAGAACAGGCAAATCCATAGTGAGAAAAAGGAGATTAGAGGTTTCCAGTAGCAGGAAGAAGGGAGGAATGAAGGCTGGCTGCTTAAGAGGTATAGGGCTTCTTTGGGGAATGTAGAGAATGTTCTGGAACTAGACAGTGGTGATAATTCCACAGCACTGTGAATATGCTAAAAGCCACTCAATTATACACCGTAAGACAGCTATAATGGTACATTTTATGTCATCTAAGTTTTATCTCAAAAAAAAGGAACAACACAGAGCAGTCTCTCACAGTTGCAGAGATTTCTCTTTCCTCTTCCTTTATGTTTAATTTGAAATTGTCAAATTTCTATGCCTCCTCTCTAAAACAGAATCACAGCAGTGCTGTCCTAAGAAGCTGTAGAACACAGTGCTCATGGTCCAATGGTCAAGCCCTTGGCTAACCAAAGGGCTAGCAGTCCGAATCCATCCAATGGCTCCAGTAAAGATCACAGCCTGGAAAGCCCATGGGGCAGTACTACCGTCATACAGCATCTCTGTGAGTCAAAACCAACTTGACAGGACCTAACAACAATAAGGTTTTAAGAAGACTAAGAATAAATGGAGGCCTGGTGGGGCAGTAGTTAAGAAATTAGATATTAACCAAAAAGGCTTGCAGTTTGAATCTACCAACTGCTCCTCGGAAACCATATGGGACAGCTCTATTAAGTGGGACAGCACTATTAAGTAGGAATCAATTTGAGGGCAACAGGTTTTTTGATTTTAAGAGAATCAATGCATGTAAAACACTCAGAACAGTGCCTGACACAATATGTCTCAATAAATGTTAGCAATTATTATTTGTTTTGGATTTGGAGTCTAATTAGAATGTACAAAAAACGACAAATCCAGTTTCTCTCCAAGTCAGTGTCTAACACACACTGCAGTGAGTGGCAGATTTTATTAAACTAAAACAAAAAAAGGAAAATGCATGAGTTGATTTTTGTTACTGCTGATCGAGCATTTAATGTTAAAATGCAGTAAACATTTTAGCCTGTGATTAGTATGAGATGATAAAAAGTTTTGGTCTAATAACCCTGCCATACCTATCATGAGGAGTCCCTGGGTGGGGCAAACCATTAAGCTTGGGGCTACTAACTGAAAAGTGGGCAGTTCAAGTCCACCCCAAGAAGCCTTGGAAGAAAAGCCCGCCAACCTGCTTCCAAAAGGTCACAGTCATGAAAACCATATGGAGGGAAAGTCTAGTTTGAAACATACGGGGTTGTGGTGAGTTAGAACTGACTCAACAGTAACTGGTTTTATACCTGTGGTGGGGGGAGTACAAGGGGATTCCGGACACCCAAACCTGAATAATTCTATGAGATATGCTGCAGCTAACATGAGAGGAGAGAAGCTCAGCCAAGCTGGAAGGGTAGCTGGGTAATTTTCTAGTTCCTCCTGAATCATTAACAGATACCATACAGCAGCTTTGCCACAATGCTGAAAATGCTGAATTCCTAGACTACCAAACTTATCCAACTTTGAATATGTTGTCAGGAGTGATCAATGCCCAGCGAAGGACATCTTGTCTGATAAAGTAGAAGGTCAGCAAAAAAAGAGGAAGACCCTCAACAAGACAAATTTACGAAGTGGCTGCAGCAATGGCCTTAAGCATAAAAACAACTGTGGGCACGGTGCAGGACTGGGCAGTGTTCCATTCGGTTGTGCACAGGGCTGCTATGAGCTGGAACCGACCTGATGGCACCTAACAACAACAACAAACTTACCCCTATTAAATACAAGTTAAACACATAGTCTGAAGTTAGACAACCTCCAAGTTATGTAGTTCTTTTGACTGGGAACAGCACTACTGTTTTTTTCTTTATATTAACTAAATTATAGGGTTGTCGATGATAACTGTTTTATCCAATTTCCCTTCTTTTTCTGGGAAGAAGGGAGAAAAGGCAAAATTGTATTACTTAAGGGAATAAAAAAAGTAGTTTGGCATGTTTTGTGTATTATGCAATGCAAACGCAGGTCAGGCAGGAGAGAAAGCACAGGGATAAAATTGTAACCAAAACTAAAACATCCTAAATAGCATCTAAAGCCACACAAAAAAGGACACATTCTATATCATTGAGAAGTGGAAGGGACTACTAGATTGGTATTGTTTTCTTTCTTTTTTCTCAATCATATGCGAACATAAATTATAGCACAGTAACAAATATCCAGGGGTCCCTGGGTTGGACAAATGGTTAGGAATTTGATTGCTAATAGAAAGGCTGGCAGCTTGAACTCATCCAGAGGACACTCAGAACAAATATTAAATACCTAACATAGTCAATGTTGGTATTAGTGGCCGTCAAGACGATTCTAACTCATGGCAACGCCATGTGTGCAGAGTACAACTGCTCCATAGAGTTTTCAAGACTGATCTTCCAGAAGCAGACCGCCAGGCCTGTCTTACAAGGCATCTCTAGGGGAGCTCAAGCCGCCAACCTCTTGGCTAGGAGTCAAGTGCTTAACTGTCTGAGCAACAGCTAGCACTGTATACATACATACATATATATATATATAAAATGCATGAACATGTACACAAATAGATATTGAAAACTATAGACTGCTTAGTCTTCAAAACAAACTAAACCTTAGGCTAAACTGTCCTTGTGCAACTTCCAATAAAATTTTCATCTCTGTAGAGCGAATGGTCAAAAAGAGGATTAGAAATAAAGGATTCTCTGGAGACAGGGAAACCACTGCTGAGAATGTAGGAAAGCTACTGAGGAGACATTATTATGACTTCACAGAGTCCTACCTGTGTCCACGTTTTTCATCCCCATTCTGAATCGTATCTGCTTCCCAGGAAGGACCTCAGAAAGGTGCTCAGCATTCCAGAGTCGAGCTGGCCAATCAAACACCATGTCACAGAAGATTGCAGGTTGTTGTAAAGACATTATAATTTCTTTTGCTTTCTCTGGTGTGAAAGGTTTAACACGTTCCCCTAGGGACAGACACAAATAAGATTATCTTGTATAATCTGAAGGAAAAAGAGCTAATATTATTTCTAGTATGCTCGATCTTTCTGTCTTTACTTACACTTCAATTTTACTGCTTATATAAACATTAGACCTTAAAGGGCTAGAATTCTTAAATAATTTTTCTCACATTGAATTTTAAATATTGGTAAATATCTAAAATTTCACTGAATTTTAAATATTGGTAAACATTAAAATTTTCCATGTCAAAAATGAAGCGTTAGTTAAAAAAAAAGTTTTCCAATTACTCCTCTAAATTTTAAAAGGTGCAACAATTTGAAAATATTTCCTAAATAGAAGTTTATGTAAGAAATGCTGACAGAACTACTTAGAAAATTTAAGTTGCCAGAGTCAGCAACAATCCCACTTGCTGCATCACATGCTTAAGCCAAAAAGAGGTACATGAAAGAAGTAATACAGCAGTCAGTCTGGGAGGGTGAAATCATTTTCAAGCCTTAAAAAGACAGAGATGTGTTTAGATGGCAATCCAGGTTAATGCTTGGCTTCAAACTGATCTACAAGCAGGACAGGAGATGAGTACTAGTCCACACTACGACCTATTTACTGTGTGGTTACTTAAATAAATTTCCCAGAACAATGAAACATTAATCTCCAATGGGATAGTAAAGACTAGTATTCCTTAAACAAAAAAGCAAGTTAAGTTTCCTTTTAAAGTCATCTTAAGAAAGAAGGTCTTTAGGAAGGAGAGAGGGTTAAAAAAGGCTTCATACTCTGACTCCCACAACACGTGTTTATGAATCTCAAAAACAATTAACTAAATCTTTATTTCAGTTACCTAATCTATAACCACTGAAAAATTAAGGAAAGGCCACAAATAATCCAGATTTTTCCACCACCCAACTGTTTTCTGTATTTTCTGGTAAAAAGAGTGGGATAAGAGAAGAACTCATGGAGGAACTTGAGTAATTTGTGCTGGTCTAAATGTAAGGCTTGTTTTCAAAGAAAACAAAAAATGAAAAAACCAACTTGGCTTCAGGAGGTGCAAAACTTTGGAATCCTTTCCAAATCGTTTCCAAAGCCCTTGGTGAAGGCAGATATGGGTTCTAATCCCTCTGCCATTGATATGTGAGAATAATATGTTACCTTTAGACAGAGCCACTGCTCCCAAGTGACGAGATCAGTTCCAAAGCTTAAGAAAAGGCATTTGGAAGAACTGGAGAATACCTGGAGCAAGAGAGAATACCAAAATGTGCTACTGTTGAGTTGGTTCTGACTCTGTGACCCTATGGGGCAGAGTAGGGTTTTCAAGCAGCACCTGGTGGATTCAAACTGCCAAGCTTTCTAGTTAGCAGCCACAGCTCTTAATCACTGTACCACCTGGGCTCCCATAGGGTCACTGTGAGTCAGCAATGACTCAATGGTAATGGGTAATGACTGGAGACTTTTGAAGATGCTGGGATACAATTAATGTATTTTGCAAGTGGAGGGGCAGGATTTTGGAGTTCAGAGGGCAGAGCAACAGTAACTATGGGCTTCCTTGGGAATGACAGTTTTTGTAGACACAAAGGCAGATCTCATGATCAGATCATGCTAGATTAGGTTCAGCCCAAACTCTAACCACAGGAGTTTTTGCAAGAGATAAAACCAAAAACCCTCTGCTGTGGAGTCCATTCCGAATCACAGCAATCCTACAGGAACAGGGTAGAGGGCTCCACAGAGTTCTCACGGAGTGAGATCAGAACTGCCAGCTTTTTGATTAGCGACTGAAGGCTTACTCAGTGGGCCACCAGGGCTCCAGAAAAGGAAAACGCGCAGAGGCATGAGGGGAAAGACCACAGACCACGCGAGGGGAGCAGTGCAGTTTGGAAGGAGTTTTCCAAATCGGGAGAAACGGAGTGGCAAAGAATCCATCCATGCCTCAAGAATCACTGAAAAATGGCATTTGCCTGTCAAAATTTAAGTAGCTTGCATCTACTCTACTGTGTGCAGATTAAAAACTTCCCTTTGGGATAAATCTCTTTCCCTTTTACCTGTTGTCTCCCTGCCCCCACTACTCCCCTCCTCTCACTCCCCCACCCTCTGCCAAGGCACTGCAGCATCTATGTCAACTCCAGAGGCTGATGCATCCCCTGGGCGGGAAGAAGGACATCTTATGCACCCTGAGCCATCTCCCAGCCTTAGAGAGAGGGGAAAAAAAACAACTAAGAAACAAGAGGAAAAAAAGTTGCCAGCTCCCCTAAACTGGAAACTGAGTGCAGAAACAGTTTCTTTGCCTTGGTGCAGGAATAGGGTCCATGGACTTCGTTGCTTTTTTGTTTTTTAAGAGTTTTTAAAATATTTTATTTATTTATATTATGATTGAATGAAAATGTACATTCTCATATAAATTACCATGCTCACCTATATGTAGCTCCCACTCCTCTCCCTGCCTGGTGACAGTACACTCTTTCTCTCTGTTCCATACATGTCCCATCCTTCCAATAGTCTCCTATCCCCACCTCTCCATCCATTCCCCTTACTCCAGTAAGAAGTCAGCAGGATGATATCCTATAGATGCATAGAACCATAAAGTTCCCAGAAAATATGGTCACTCTACGTTGCCACATCCAACCCATTGCTGTCTGAAGAGTTGACCTTCATTATGATTTATGGACAGGAGGAACATCAGGGCCAGGGGCAGGTCCATGGACTTGGAAGGCGTTTCACAGGTATAGACCTGTGTGGGCCACTACAAGAGCACAGGGCTTCATTAGCACAGTCCTTCATGAGCACAGCACAATCTAATTTTTCTGCAGCAGCTGTATGGTAGAAAGGTGAGCTCGATATTTGACACTGATCTGCGGATTAAAGGCAGGGTCCTCATCTACCCACAGCAGGGGCCTGAGGATTGGTGGCTCCACTCACAACACCTAGCCACCTGTGACAGGGTTCCAGGAATATGTGGTTTCTTACTGGACACCCACAGTCAAAGTCAAGCTGTAAAATCTACCCATGTACACACTCTAAAGGAATAGGGACCCTTTCCCCACAGACACTCAGGGGTGGCTGTCAGCCCCCTGCCTTGCTCAGCACCCCATGTAGCCAGACACTGTGCTTATACCAATGACCCCCAGCCACTGAGGACTGTAGGAGAGAGCCTGAATTCCACAGTTGAGGACTGACTACCTGGATACCTGAGCTGAATCCACACAAGAAAAATAAATGGACTCCTGGATTCACATACCTAGTAACAGCTTTAACCACCTGGTGACAAGATGTTAGAGTTTCAAAGGTACACTTAATTAAAACAGCTCACACAACCAGCCTATTTGGTTCCTTTACGACAAAACAAAACAGGAAGCTATAACACAGTAAGCAAACATAATAGAACTTACTGATAGCTCAGAGACAAAAGTCAGGATCAAATCATATAAAGAGGCAGATCATAATGGTTTCAGAAAGCACCCAAAACAGAGAATCAAGAAGTCTTCCAGACGACGAGAACTTTCTGGAATTATCAGATGTGGAACATAAAAGATTAATATACAGAACTCTCAGGAAGGAGATCAGGCAAAATGCAACACAGCACAACAACAAACTGAACAGGCTATAATAAATCACAAAGAGACCACAAACAGAAATTCAGAAGATTAACAATAAAATTTCAGAATTAAACAGCTCAATAGAAAGTCACAGAAGTACAACTGAGGTGAAGGAAGATAAAGCACTTGATGTTAACATATTTGAGGCAAAATCAGATAAAAAGAATTTTAAAAAATGAAGAAGTGCTAAGAATTATGTGGGACTCTACCAAGAGGAAAAAAATCTATGACTGACTGAAGTACCAGAACACGGGGGTATAACAGAAAATTCAGAGAGAATTTTTGAAGATTTATTGGCAAAAAAAAATCCTTGACATTGTGAAAGATGAGAAGACATCCATCTAAGACGCTCATTGAACATCACAAGAGGTAGACCCTGTCATGGATTGAACTGTTTCCCCCCAAGCATGTGTGTAGCCACATGGCTGGGCTAGAACACTTACACCTGCTGGTACCAACCAATTTTTTATGATTCCCAATATTTTATGATTGTTCACCATTTTGTGATTTTCCTGTGCTGTATGTTGGAGGATTAGGGTGGGACTGTAAATCCCTTCAGAAGATCACCTCCCTGCTCCACTGTAAGGGGAGTTTTCCTAGATTATGGCTTACACCACCCTTTGTCCTTCATCCCACAAGAGATAAAAAGAAAGGGAAGCAAGTAGAGAATTTGGCCTTACACCATCAAGAAAGCAGCACCAGAAGTACAGCGTGTCCTTCAGACCTGAGGTTTCTGTGCCAGGATGCTCCCTGAGCAGACTCATGCAGCACAAGGAACTTCCTCCAAAGCTGACAGGGGGAAAGCTTTGCTCTCGAGCAGACATCCTGAATTTAGACTCTCAGCTTACTGGACTGTGTAAGAATAAACTTTCCTTTGTTAAAGCCATCCACTCGGTGGTATTTCTGTTAGAGCAGCACTAGCTGACTAAAACAGATCCCAAAAGAAAGTCACCAAAATGTATTTTAAGTGAACTTGCCAAAACCAAGCTGAAAAAGAGAATTTTAAGAGCAGCTAGGGATAAACAAAAAAATCATCTATCAAGGAGAGTCAAAAAGACTAAGCTCGTACTATTTAGCAGAAACCACACAAGCAAGAAGGCAAGCAGATGACTTTACCTTGAAGAAAAAAACTGGCAGCCAAGAATTATATATCCAGCAAAACTGTCTTTCAAATATGATGGCAAAACTAGGATATTTCCAGATAAACAGAATGAAATACTATCACACTCCATCAAGGCTGGCATTAATCCAAAAAACACAGAATAATAAATGTTGGAGAGGTTATAGAGAGACTAGAACACTTACACCTGCTGGTACCACACAAACCCAGCACTGTTGAGTCAATTTTGACTCACAGTGTTCCTGCAGGACACAGTATAACTGCCCCATAGAGTTTCCAAGGAGCACCCGGTGGATTCGAACTGTTGACCTTTTGTTTAGCAGACACAGCACTTAACTACTGTGGCAGGAATGTAAAATGGTACAACTACTTTGGAAATCGATTTGGTGCTTCCTTAAAAAGCTAGAAATAGAAGTACCATGTGATGCAGCAATCCCACTCCTTGGCATATGTTCTAGAGAAATAAGAGCTATCACATTAATATTTATGTTCATTGCAGTTCTGTTCACAACAGCAGAAAGATGAAAACAGCTTGGGTGCCTGTCTTAGTTATCTGGTTCTGCTATAACAGAAATACCACAAGGGGATGGCTTTAATAAAGAGAGATTCATTTTCTAACAGAAAAGTAGGTGCAAGTCCAAATTCAGATTATCAGCTACAGGGGAAGTCTTTCTCTGTTGGCCCTGGAGGAAGCTTCTTGTCTTCAATCTTCCCTTGGACTGAGAACTTCTGAGATGCAGAGACCCCAGGTCCCAAGGATGGTGTCTGCTGTGGGCACTGCTTCTAGGTAGTATGAGGGCCCCATCTCTCTGCTTGCTTCCCTTTCCTTTATATCCCAAGAGACTGCCTCAAGGCAGAATACAATCTTATACATTGAGTCCTGCCCCACTAACACAATTGCCACCAGTCCTTCCATGTTAACCTCAGGAAGGCAAGATTTACAACATACGGGGAAAATCACACAGCACCAGGAATCATGCCTAGCCAAATTGTTACACACATTTTTTGGAAGGCACAATTCAATCCATAATAGCCCATGAAGGGATGAATGAATAACAAATTATAGCATATTCACATAAGGGAATACTAGTAATGAACTAGTGAAACATCTCATAACATGGAAGAATCTGGAAGGTGTTATGCTGAGTGAAATCAGTCACAAAAGGACAAATATTGTATGAAACCACTATTACAAGAACTCTCAAAAGCTTTAAACAAAAGAAAACATTCTTTGATGGTTATGAGTGTGAGAAGGCTGGAGAGTGACATTCACTAAACAGACAGCAAACCAGGATTATTTTAGGTGAAGGGAAGGACAAAAGACAACACAGGAGAAGTCAGCACAATGGACTAAACCACAAACTAAGAAGTTTCTGAATACATCGAAATAGTTCAAGGCACAGAGTAGCAGGGGCAGAGGTCTGGGGATCATGGTTTCAGGGGACATTTAGGTCAAGTGGCACAACAAAGTTTATAAGAAACGGTGCTGCATCTCACTTTGGTAAGTTGTATCAGGGGTCTCAAAGGCTAGCCAGTGGCCATCTGATACATCAATCGGTCCCAACCCTCCTAGAGCAAAGGAGAGTAAACATCCAAGTCATATGAAAAATATGAGCCTAAGAGGTAGAAAGGGCCACATCAACTCAAGGTTCCATCAGCCTGAGATCAGAAGAACTAGACAGTGCCACCGATGACCTGCTTGACAGGGAAGACAACAGAGGCCTTGACGGAGCGGGAGAAAAACGGAGTGCAGAACTCAAATTAGTGTTAAAACAAAAAAAACAGACTGAACGGGCTGACACACTGGAGGAACCCCAGAAGACATGGTCCTCTGATTTCCTGTTAGCCCAGAACGGAAACCATTCCCAAAGTCAACTCTTCAGACAAAGACTGGACCGGGCTGTAAGACATACAATGACACTGGTGAAGAATGTGCTTCTCGGCTCAAGCAGATACTTGAAACTAAATGGGTAGCTTGTATCGAGGCCAGATAAGAAGGCAGAAAGTGACAGGACACAGCTGAACACACATGGGGATTGCAGGGCGGAGAGCAGTGGTGTGCTGTCACGCTGTAGGGAGAGCAACTTACATACACATAATGAGGTGTAGGTTTTGGTATGAGAAACTGACTTGAATTGTAAACTTTCACTTAAAAGCACAATAAATTACAAACTTAAAAACTTAAAAAAAAAAAAAAAACCCAAAACTGTAGCACTTAAACTACAACTGTACAACTGAAAACCACAGAAGGGTTAGTATAACCTGAAGACACAAGCAGGTTTGGAGAAGTTTTAGATTGACTCAAAGACAACATACCACGTACGCTGCTGGGTAAAGAGGAATGTTGGGGGGGGGCAGTCACATCTGCAGTAGAGACCGCTAGCTGCCTGCCTACCCGATATCCATCATCATCTTCTTTACTAACAGAATTCTGGGCAACGAGCATAGATGAAAAGTTACGTTTCTCAGTCTCCTGTGAAGACAGAAGTGGCCCAAAACGTATCTATATGCTACCAAGCTGGCCTTTCTGCCCTCGCCCTCAAACCCTATGTGCTTCCTGGAAAGCAGACCTAATGGTGAGAGTGTAATAGTTAGCCGTCTTGAATGCATAAGAGAAAGGCTCAGAGAACTAGAGGCCTCAGCCAAAAGAACACATGATGTTCATCATAGGGCCACTGAATCACACCAGTAAAGTTCTATTCCCTAAAATCTTTTACACAGAAAATAAACCTTATTGCCAAGACTTAGTTATTAGTTCATAATACTGACTTAACACCTCACCTTATGAGGCTGCTATTTTCAAGGACAACAATCTTCTCTCTATAAAGTGCTTCACGGTTCAGGTTGGCTGAATCACGCTGGTCTGACCCAATAGAGCACTCTTTCAATGCTAGGGATGTAAAATACTCAAGCTTTGAACATCTTGCTTCTAGAATTTTAAAGGGCAGAGAAAAAAAACGAAGTACCAGTCCCTTTGAGGTGGGGATTTATTTATTCCGTAAATCACGGCCAATACATGAAATGACTTTGAATGCTCTCAAAGCAATTCTCATCTTTGGGTAAAACATGTCTAGCACCCTCCTGGAAACCCCAGTGGTGTAGTAGTTAAGTGCTATGTCTGCTAGCCAAACTGTTGGCAGTTTGAATCCACCAGAGACTCCTTGAAAAGTCTATGGAGCAGGTCTAGTATGTTATTAGTAACACATGAGTATCGCTTTGATGGAATAGCTTTAGAGAAGTATATAAATAATGTAATGCTAAATTAAAAAGAAAAATTAACAATGATATAAAAATGACAGACATCATTTAATGGAAGATCCTAAAAACTAAAATTTGCTGAGAAAGGAACTGGCCCCATGACCAACATCTACTAAGTGCTCAAACATTGCTAAATGAATGTCAAGTACTATAAAATATAGGTACAACAGAGGAGGGGGATGTTCACCATAAAGGGAAATTAGCATATTTACAGAGTTTCAGGCCCATCAGTGGCATTCAACAATCAGCTGGTTTTGAGATAAAACTAATTTGGTGTCTGACAGTTTAATCAACAATGAACTGGGCCATTAAATTAACAAATTTAAGCATTACAATTTCCTTTAAAGAAGAGTGCAATGATACACAGCATTAACCAACTGGCCTAAGGATGTACCCAGTCATTCCATGCCAGGAATATCTGCAAAGAGCTATAAAAATTCTGAAGCAACTTTGACAGCCTTTAAAAGATAAGTGTATTGAGTCTAAACTTGCAGTAAGCAGCAATTTCTAACTAGATGACTCAGAAATTGCTGGAAAAACTGATTAGTGATCTGTGCGTTGCACAGCAGGCTTTTCTCCCCCAAATGTAAAACGTTATCTAGTCAATTTATTACAGCCTTAGTTACAACTAATTCTTTGGAGATAAGAAAACACCACCGCAAAGCAAATTGCCTTTTTTTTGCAGTAACTTTTTTTTTAATCAATGCAAAATACAAGATAGTTTGAAGGCTAATTCTCTGTTACTGGCAATCTGTTTCAGTGAATTAATACCCAGCCTGAATTTGTATCTGGGATTTAGAATTCAAGATAAGGACAGGAGAACTTTCCAAGTTTCCAGAACACTCTGCTAGTACCAACGAATATAAGGAGCCCTGAGGTGAACTGACTCAACGGCAATGGGGTTTGGGGGTTTTTCTGGCCCAGTGGTTAAGAGCTCTGCTGCTAACTTTAACGTCAGTGGTTAGAATCCACCAGCTGCCAGTGGCAGTCTGCCCCCATAAAGATTACAGTCTTTGAAACCATATGAGATAGCTCTACTCTTGTCCTTATGCAGTTGTCATGAGTTAGAATTGACTCGTGGCAACAGGGTTGGCTTTCTGCTTTATTGATGAATATAACAAAAATTCTGAAATTGTAGTTAATCAGTGTCTCTCACGTCAGATATAATTTTAATGGAAAAAATACACTAAAAGCTTTTTTTAAAAAAATCTTTTAAAAGTTTTACTGTAGTTTTTAAAATTATGATTAGGTGAAAGTATACAATCCAAATCAATTTTGCCGGCTCACCTATCTGCAACTCCATCTGTTCTCCTTATCCTGGGACAGCACACTCCTCCTTTCCACTCTGTACTTCTAGTATCCTCTTAACAAACATATGTCCCCTCCTCTTCACCATTTCCTCTCCCACCTAGAAAGAAACTACTAGGACAGGCTCCTACAAATGTATAGAACCATAAAGTACACACACTACACACTCATACCGTGTCCCCAAGTCCAGACATTTTTGTCTGAAAAGTTAACCTCAGCACTGGTTTCAGGTTTGGGCCAGCAGCAAGTCTAGGGGCCACGTGTCAGACGATCAATTCTGGTCCTTTAATAGAGTTCTTGAACCACATACCTCTTTTTCTCATGCTACATCATGGACTGTACATTGTGTACCCCACCACAGCTGCCTTTGGGGGTGGCCAGGCACCATCTCATTCTTCTGGTCTCATGTTGATGCAGTCTCCCATTCACATGGGTCTTTCTGTTTCCTGGGCTCATTTTTCCTCGTGTCTTTAGTGTTCTCAGTTGTCATGTTCCAGCTGGGCTGGGACCACTTGGTGTCCTTCAGATAGCAGCTTGTTAGCTTTTAAGACCCCAGACATCACTCACCAATATGTGGTGTAGAAGACTCTCTTAGTAAAAGACTTGTTATGCCAATCGACTCTGATGTCCTCTGAAAACATGGTCCCCAGACTCCTGTTCCCAATACTCTATCCTCTGAAATGTTGAGTTTAGAAAATCTTTCAGTTTATGGTGTAGTCCAGTTATGATGATCTGCCCTCCACTGAGTGCTGTCACTCCCTTCACCTAATTCCTATCAACTATCTAATCTGTGAACAACCCTCTCCCTCCATCCCTACCCTTGTAGCCATCAAGAGTTTTTTATTCTGTACATAGTCCATTTTTAAGTCTTTACAGCAGAGGTCTGATACAACACTTGTCCTTTTGCAGCTGACTGATTTCACTCAACATAATGTCTTCTAGTTAAAATCAGGTTATGAGATCCTTCCTGTTTTAGTCAGCTAGTGCTGTTCTAACAGAAATACCATGAGGGGATGGCTTTAACAAAGGAAGGTTTAGTCTGGTAGGCTACTAGTCCAAATTCAGATGTCTGCTCCAGGAGAAGGCTTTCCCCCTTGTTGGCTCTGGAGGAAAGTCCAGTATTGCATTAGTCTTTGTCCAGGGAGCACCTTGGCCCAGGAACCTCAGGTCTGAAGGATGTGCTCTTCTCTCGGTGCTGCTTTCTTGATGGTGTGAGGTTCCCAATTCTCTGCCTGCTTCGCTTTCCTTTTATCTCTTGCAGAATGAAAGGATTAAGGGTGGTGCAAGCCACATTCCAGGGAAAGTCCCCTTACAGTGGAGCAGGGAGGTGATCTGAAGGGATTTACAGTCCCTCCCTAATCCTTTAACGTACAGCCCAGCGAAATCACAGAATGGTGGACAATTGTAGAATACAGGGAATCATGGCCCAGCCACATGGCTACACATATTTTTTGGGGGACACAATTCAGCCCATGACACTTCCTTAAAATCATCATTGTTCTTTATCATCACATAGTGTTCTGTTTTGTATATGTACTACAGTTTGTTTATCCATTCATCAGTTGATGGGCACCCAAGTTTCCATCTTTTTGCTACGGTGGACAGTGCTGCAATAAGCATTCCTGTGCATATATGTGTTCACATGAGTTTTTTAGAAGGTTAAAACACTACTGAAGGAAATCAAAGCCTAAAAAAATGGACACATATCCTGTGTTTAGGGCCTGAAAGATTTAATGTTGTCAAGATGGCAATACTTCCCAAAGCAATTTATAGATTCAATACAATCCCTATGAAAATCCCAATGACCTTTTTTGCAAAAATGGAAAATTCAATCCTAAAATTTATATGAAATTTCCTGGGACCCTAAATAGTCAAAACAACCTTGAAAAAGAAGAACCAAATTGGTAGACTCACATTGCCCAATTTAAAAACTTATTACAAACCTACAGTAATGAAAATATGGTAGAAAAAGAGTAAACATACAGATCAATGCGATGGAATTGCGAGTCCAGAAATAAACTATACATAAGACCTATATTGGTAGATTTTTGAGAAAGGGCACCAGGATCATTCAACAAATACACTGGGACTACTGGATGTCTACATGCAGAAAGATCAAGTTAACTTTTACCTCACACTGTATATAAAAGTTAACTGAAAATGGACCAAAAATCCAAAATTTAGAGCTAAAACTATAAAACCATTGGAACATAGTGACTTGCTCATGATCACACAGCTAGGAAACTGCAGAATCCAAGTCCCTCCTCTTTCTGCAAAGAGCACAGCTGCCTCAGTCACTCTTAAAGGCCCCCTTCCTCTAACTTCTTTTACTTTCCCAGAGTAATTGTACCTACACTGTTATTCACACTTTGCACCACAGAAAGACTGTTACAAGGGTAAATGAAATGATATAGTACTGGAAAGTGCTTAGCAAACTGAATACTGCTGCATAAATGGAAGACATCTTTACTGTCATCCCTCTGTTACGACACTGAGATTTCCAGGCTCCTTTCCGATAAGAATGTATTGGCACCTTGCCAACACACTTTTCAACTATTCATTAAATGCCCTTCAGGTGAGACTCAATATACTGCACAGCAGATTAAGATGGAATACTAAAGTATTAATAACACATACACACACAAAAATGTCTTCAGAAGGTAATAATATAAGAGGAAGTCAAAAGCTACAATACAGACATTCACCATACAGATCCAGCATAAAAACAGGGTCAGGCATGGTGAGCTAAGTTATTTTTGAATATGTGTATGCGTGTATATAGGTAAATATGGAAACCCTGGTAGTACACTGGTTAAGTGTTACAGCTGCTAAAGCAGTTCAACTCATCAAGTGCTCCTTGGAAACTTCACGGGGCAGTTCTATTCTGTCTTACAGAGTTACTACGAATCAGAATTCACTTGATGGCAGCAGGGGACAAAATATAAATAACAACAAATTTTTAGGGATCACATTTCCATACCATAAAGTGCTATTGAGTAAACTATTTCAAGATTATTAAATCATACACGCATATGTATACTGTTCTTAGCTGCCATGGGCTCAGCCCCCAACTGATGGCAAAGCCAACTGATGGCAACCGCCTATACAAGGGGATCAGATTGTGATCCACAGGGATTTTACTGGTTGATTATTCCATCAGATCGTCGATCCTCTCTTCCTAGTCTGTCTTAGTCCAGAAGCTACACTGAATCCTGTTAAGCATCATAGCAACACACAAGCCTCCAGTGACAGTCAGGTGGTGGCTGTGCTTGCAGTGGACTGGCCAAGATTCAAACACACGTTTCCTGCATGAAAAGTGAGAGTTCTACTGCTGAACACCATTGTACCCGTACACATATATACATGGTTTCATCAACACAACTATTGTGTATGTATACAAGAAATCTTAAAACTTCTGGAATGGTAAATATCAGGAATGGTAGAGACTAGGGTGAAAAATAACGAACATTTGGACTGGGTCAGAAAAATGCTAATGGAATCACATATATACTATTTAATAAAATGATTGCATTAGTAACAAAGACCAAATGGTAAGCCTGGAACTAAGTTTTCATTATAAAGTCACTATTTAAAAATGCCAGTACAAATTAAGAACATTTCCTGAAAGGTAACATAATGCTTAGGTAAAATGATGAGTAGTCACACACCCTTTGGACTTCAAGGATTAGAAGTTGGTATCCCTGAAGAAACTATAAACTGAAATACTCAGGTTGTTATGGCATGCTTTAGTCATCTAGTGCTGCTATAACAGAAAACACAAGTGGATGGCTTTAACCAACAGAAACTGATTGTCTCATAGTCTAGTAGGCTAGAAATCCAAATTCAGGGACCAGCTCCAAAGGGAGGCTTTTTCTGTCTGTGGGCTCTAGAGGAGAGTCAATGTCATTAAATATTTCCCTGGTCTAGGAGTTTCGCAGTGCAGGGACCCCAGATCCAAAACATGCACTTTGCTCCTAGCACTACTTTCTCAGTGGTATGTGGTCCTCCTGTTTTTCTGCTCACTTCTCTCTTTTACATTCTAAAGAGACAACTCAAGACACAACCTAATCTTGTAGATTGAGTCTGGCCTCATTAACATAACTACTTCTACTGATGAGTCATTAACATTATGGAGGTCAGATCTGCAATACACAGGAAAATCATATCAGGTGACAGAAGGGTGGACAATCACATCATACTGAGAATCATGGCCTAGCCAAGTTGATACACATTTTAGGGGGACACAATTCAATCTGTAACCTAGCACAATCTGGTCACTACCCATGCTTACCATGGTACCGAACACTGCAGCAAGGTCAGACTGGGCACAGGAGACGGTTACATGTTAGAGAGCTATTAAGGTTATAAGCCGTCAGATTCTTTTCATCCCCTTACACTTGTAACCTGTGCCCTGCTAACTCAGAAAATCTGTCTTCTCTTCCCTGGTTTAATCCTTTTATGAACCACAAAAATCTGGTCCATACATAAAAAGAGGTAATACCAGCCCTAAGCCTAAATCAAGGAAGAGTCAATCAATATTTTAAGTGAAACTAACGCTACAAAGAATGGTATAACAAACCTTAAAGCTCAGTGCTTGGCACAAACTGACACTACCTAAACATTTTCTGAATAACTGACTAAACAAGACTCGCTCTTAGTAATACATAAAACTTTATTAAAACTAATTTTCCTCATCTCTATTAGAATGGCAATACTTTAAAAAGGGAAAGCAGTATGTCCAGAACAAGGTTGTGGAGATACTAGAATCGTAGTTGGAGAGAATGTAAAATGGCATGTCCGTTGTGGAAAACAGTTTGGCAACTCCTCAGGAAGCAGAACACAGAATGACCACCTGATCCAGCAATCTCAATCACAGGTACTCAAAAAGACATGAAGACAGCAAGGTAAACAGAAATTTGTACACCAGTTTTCACTCCAGCACTTTTCACAACAGGCAGATAGTGGAAGCAACCGAAATGTCCATCACCAGGTGAACGGTTCAGCCAAACATGGTCTGTACACACAATGGAATATTTCTCAGTCTCAAAGAGAAATGAAATCTTCCTGATGCATACCATAGCATGGATGAACCTTGAAATCATTCTGCTGAGTGCAATAAGTGAGTCACAAATGGACAGACAGTACATAACCTCACTCATATGAAATAAGCAAACACTCAGAAATCAACAATTATCCACGGTTACCACGGTATAAGGGAGGAAGACACAGGAATTTTTTGATTAGGGGCCACTGAGTTTATGTTAACAGTGATGAGAAGATTACGAAAAGGATGGTGAGAATGGCTATATAACCCTGTTTTAGTCATCTGGTACTGCTGTAACAGAGACACCACACTGGATAGCTTTAAAAAGAGAAGTTTTATTCCGTAATAGTCCAGTAGGATACAAATCCAAATTAAAGGCATCAGTTCAAGATAACGTCTTTTTCTGTTGGCTCTCAAGGAGGGCCTCTGTGGTCAGTCTTTCCCTGGATTGGGAACTCCTAAGGTGCAGAGACCTCAGGTCCTTTTCAAAGGGCTGGCTCTGCTCCCAGCACAACTTCTTGTTGGCATGAGGTTCCCAGCTCCCTGCTTGCTTTCCTTTCCTTTATACCCCAAGAGATAACGTCAAGGTACAATACAATCTTACACACTGAATCCTTCCCCACTGACAGAACTGCCCCACAACCTCCCTCATTAACATCACAGAAACAGGGTTTACAGCATATAGTAACATCACACAATACCATGACTCCTGGCCTAACTAAATAGCTGTATGCATTTTTGGGGAGATACAATTAAATCCCCCACAAATGTAGAGCATATGAACAATGTTTGTGAGTTGTATACATACAAAATTGTTGAGATGTCTTATGTTTTGTTATCTATATTTTCACAATAAAATTTTCCAAAAGATAATATACTTTGCCAAGACAAGGATGATATTACGAAATTCATTATACGGTGTACGAGGACTGCCAATTAAGTTCACAAACTAATTTTAGAAAAAGTGCTACATACCGTATTGCTGAATATCACTATGGCCACCTTCAAAGAACTCCCCTTGGGGAGCTATGCACTGGCACCAGTACCTAGCATACCCTTCAAAGCAATCTGGAACTCTTTTTCTGGAATGGCCATTAGAGCTGTTGTATTACCCTTGATGTCCTGAATGTCATCAAAGTGTCTTCCTTTCAACATTTCCTTTAGGTAAAGAAAAAAGTCATCTGGAGCCAGATCAGGTAAGTACGGAGGGTGTTCCAATACAGCCGTTTGTTTGCTGGCTGAAAACTCCCTCACAGACAACTATCTAATGAAGTTAACTTTCTATGGTGCAACTGTGAGCAATGGCCATTCCAGAAAAGTTCCAAAATTGCTCTGAAGGGTAGACCCGGCACGGCATCAGTGAATAGCTTCCCAAGGGAGTACTTCGAAGGTGACTATAGTGATATTCAGCAATGAGGTGTGTAGCACTTAGAACAATTAAGTTTGTGGACTTAATTGTTGGACCTCATACATAAAATACGTTTAAAAGACATGACTCAATTATTTCCCTACAAAACGTATAGCCAAGCCAAGGGCTGTCGAGTTGGATCCGAATGTATAATGCAATGCAATAAATGACAGCTACATCTGCCCTGAAAAGAAATACAACTAATCTTTTGGTTTCTGCTCTTCACAAAGAGCTACTGGGCATAACCAGAAACAGTCTCAAAACAAAAGGATCAGTTCAATTTCCTACTTACCTCGACCTGCTTTTTCCTTCTACACTTTATTGGACTAACTGACCACTATCCCTACCACAGCAACCATTCCGTCTCTTCACTCTCAAATCCCCAGTGTTTCCCTCCACGTCCTAACTCTGGTTGGTGCTGGGCTCTGTGTTTCTGAGAACACTGAAGCCTATGATCTCCCTCTTCTCTAGTCTGTGTGTTGTTGCTTTTTTCCCCCTGTTCTCTGGTCTCACTGGATATAATCTTTCTTTTCACCTGAGTTCTCTGCCAGTGGCTTCCACACTAGTAACAATCTGTCTCACCCTCCTCCCTGTCATGGATTGAATGTGTTCCCTAAAAAATCTGTCCCAATTTGGCTGTGTCACAATTTCCGGTATTGTGTGATGCTCCTCCATGTTGGAATTCCTGCCTCTATGATGTTAACGAAGGCGGACAGGCAGCAGTTGCGCTGGTACAGCAAGAAGCAGTGTGTAAGTTAGTTTTGTGCCTTCAGGCACTCTCTTGAGATACAAAGGAAAAATCTGGCAGAAAGATTTGGGAACCTCAACACCAGCAAGAAAGCTGCACAGGGAGAAGAGTGCATCCTTCAGACCCGAGGTTCCTGTGCCAAGATGCTCCCTGGACAAAGACTGATGCAACATATGGACTTTACTTCAGAGTTGACCAGAGGGAATCCCTCCCCTGGAGCAGACACACAGAATTTGGATTTGTAGCCTACTGACCATGTGAAAATAAACTTTCTTTTGTTAAAACCATCTACTTTGTGGTATTTCTGTTACAGCAGCACTAGCAAAGTAGCTGACTGTCATGGATTGAACTGTGTCACCCCAAAAATATGTGTAGCCATGTGACTGGGCCCTGATTCCCAGTGTCTTGTGACTGTCCTCCAGCTTGTGGTTTTCCAATGCTGTATGTTAAAGGATTAGGATGAGACTGTAAATCCCTTTATAAGATCACCTCCCTGCTCTGCTGTAAAGGGAGTTTCCCTGGAGTATGGCTTGCCCCACCCTTAATCCTTTCATCCTGCAAGAGATAAAAGGAAAAGAAAGCAGGCTGAGAATTGGGATCCTCACACCACTAAGCAAGCAGCAGCAGGTGAAAAGTGCATCCTTCAGACCTGAGGTTCCTGCACCAAGATGCTCCCTGGACAAAGACTGATTCAATACCAGACTCTCCTCCAGAGCTGACAAGGGGGAAAGACTTCCCCTAGAGCGGACACCCTGAATATGGACTTGCTGTCTACCAGACTATACAAGAATAAACCTTCCTTTGTTAAAGCCATCCACTCTGTGGTATTTCTGTTACAGCAGCCCTAGCTGACTGAAACACTCCATGTTTTAGCCATCTACTGCTGCTCTAACAGAAATACCAAGAGTGGATGGCTTTAACAAAGAGAAGTTTATTCTTACACAGTCCAGCCACAAGACTGAATTCAGTGTATCTGCTACAGAGGAAGGCTTTCCCTGTTCGTTGGCTCTGCAGGAAGGTCTTTGTGTTGTACCAGTCTTTGGTCAGGGAGCATCTTGGCACAGGAACCACAAGTCTGAAGCATGCATGCTCTACTCCTGGTGCTGCTTTCTTGATGATATGAGGTTCCCAATTCTGCTTGCTTCCCTTTCCTTTCATCCCTTGTAGGACAAAAGGTAAAAGGTAGTGTAAGCCAAACTCCAGGAAAACTCCTTTTACAATGGAGCAGGGAGGTGACCTTGGGAAGGGATTTACAGTCCCATCTTAATCCCTTTAACATACAGCACAGGAAAATCACAAATGGAGGGAAATCATTCAATACTGGTAGTGACGACCCAACTGAGTTCTATGCATATTTTTGGGGGGACACAACTTAATCCATGACATTCCACCCTTTGCTCCCTCTAAAATCACATCTCTGAAACATGTAATATATTTATCCCATCATAGTGAAAGTCCTAGCAAAAATATCTCATATGATACCAGAAGTCTTAAAATCAGTTCCAGATCTAGAATACAAAAATTTCTCTACATCTGTGAAATTGAGAATACAAGTTATCTGCTTCTAGAGTGTAACAGTAGAACAGGCAGGCATAAGTTATGCATTTCTATTATAAACGGGAAACACAGCATTAATAGGTAACAAGCAAGCCAGCAAAACACATTACAATAGCCCTCAGAGCTTTGAAAATAATCTTTTGTTCTCTGAGACAATTTACACATTAGCCTTGTCCTCCAGACTCTAGGTAATGGCCGCCTTCTCTGGATTCTACGTGAAGACCCACTCTGATGCTACAACTCAGCCTTCTAGGCCCACTGGCACAGAAACTCTGCCACCTCAGCTTTAGGTGCACCCTAAGCCCACCCCTAAAAATACAGAAAGCCATGGCTCTACCCTTTCAAGCCCCTGAGGTCTTGGTCATACCTTCTGAGGCTGAGGCACCTCAGCATCTCATGCCCTTTATCTCTTTAGCTTCTGCTCCCTATGGTCTCATAGCCTGGGCCTCAGTCCCACACCTGCCCTACAGGGACAACTGTTCCAAAGCTCTGTAGTTCTACCAATTTAAGTGACCAGAGGCACCCAACTCTTCTAGGAAGCCTCCTTCATGCAGGCACCCAGCTCTCTCACTCCATGGGTCAGCTAGCCTAGCTTTGCTGATTCAAGTGCCTGAAAGGACCCCTCTCTGCCAGGAAACCTCTGTGCAGAAGCACTCAGCTCTCTTGCTCTGTGGGTTAGCTCCTGCACTGTCTCATGCTAGTCTGATTCTGATGCTGCTGCTAGTCCTCTGCTGCTTGTTTCTTACCATCTCTGGCTTCTTTGGTGTAAACTGTTCTCCTAGGTTCCTTCTGAGTCATCCAACCATTCACAGTTTCAAAACCCCAACCACATTTTAGGTATTTGTTAGAGCAGCACCCTACTCCTGGTACCAACCAAATTCTGTTTTAGTCATCTAGTGCTGCTCTAACAGAAATACCAAGAGTGGATGGCTTCAGCAAAGAAAAGTTTATTCTTCCACAGTCCAGTAGGTTACAGGTCCAAATTCAGGGTGTGTGCTCCAGAGGAAGGGTTTTCCCTCTGTCAGGTCTGGAGGAAAGTCCTTGTGTCGCATCAGTCTTTGGTCAGGGAACATCTTCTTGCTACAGAAACCTCAAGTCTGAAGGTGGTGCACTCCACTCCTGATGCTGCTTTCTTGATGGTATGAGGTTCCCAATCCTCTGCTTGCTTCCCTTTCCTTTTTGTCCCTTGTAGGATAACAGACAGTGCAAGCTACACTCCAGGCAAACTCCCTTTATAGTGGAGCAGAGAGGTGACCTTAGGAAGGGATTTACAGTTCCATCCTAATCCTCTTTAACATTCAACACAGGACACAAAATGGAGGTCAATCAAAGAATACTGGTAAACATGGACCCAATCAAATTTCTACACACATTTTTCTGGGGACACAATTGAAGCCATGACACTCTTCACCTTCTACCTCAACATGTTTTTGGTTTTTATCTCTTCCCTAGGGTCGCCATGAGTCGGACCCGACTCAACGGCACTTGGCTGGCTTAGCAGGAGCGAGCTCTTCTATTCATTTTCTTTCTTTTTTCTTTTTTCCTATTTTTTAAGACCACCGGATGGCTTGGAAACTGTAGTGGCATAGGGATTAAGACTTACAGCTACTAACCAAAAGGTTGGCAGTTTGAAATTACCACGTGCTCCTTGGAAACCCTATGAGGCAGTTCTACTCTGTCCTTCAAGGTCTCTATGAATTGGAATCCACTCAATGGCAATGGATTTGTCTTTTGGTTTTGGGGTGGCACTACATTTTACAGCCCTACCAGCACGGTATGGTTCCAGTGCCTTCACTTTTTTATTATTCTTATTTTTTATAATGGAGTGGTATTGTTTGCTTAAAAATAAACTCTTTGATCTCCACTATATTCATTGTACTTAACATAATGCCCCTTCACTTGCATTTGCTGCATGCAATTTTCTTACCATTTATTCACATTAATCTTATCTAATTTAAAGAAAAGCCTCTCTTACAGAAAGATTTTGCCTACTCAGCCTACTTTGTTCAGAGTCACCCAAAGTGATGTTTCTGGGAAAGGTGACATGTCAAAAATTCTACAGATAGAATTCAGAGAACCATCAACACAAAAATTTGAAGTTAACTCTAAAAATGTGTGTGCATGCTGCTTTTTTTTGCTGGGTAGGAGATTCAACCTTTTCACCAGATTTTTTTCCCTTAGGCCTTCCAGATTAAAGATCACTGGTGTCCTCAAAAATCTAAACAAGAGCTACTATAAAAAATTCCAAGCCCCCATTGCTATCGAGTCGGGTCTGACTCATAGAAACCCTAGAAGTCAGAGTCAAACTGTCCCATAAAGGTTCTAAGGAGCGCCTGGTAGATTTGAACTGCTGACCTTTTGGTTAGCAGATGCAGCACTTAACCCACTATGCCACCAGGGTTTCCAGAGTTACTATATGACCCAGCAATTCCACCCCTGGGTATACCACTAAGAGAACTGCAAGCACATGTTCCCACAGAAACATACACAAAAGTTCACAGCAGCATTAGTCACAATAGCCAAAAGGTAGAAACAATCCAATAGGCTGTGAATGGATGAACATGAAAACAAAACGTGGTATATCCACACAATGGATATAATTCAGCTGCAAAAAGAAATCGTGATATATGCTGCAACATGACTGAACCTTAAAAACATGGCTGAGTGGAAGGAAACAATCACAAAAAGCCACATAGTAGACAATTTCATTTCTATGCAATGTCTAAAATAGGTAAACCCACAGATACAGCAAGTAGATTAGTGATTGCTAGAGATCATGGGGGAAACTCATAGATGGGCCCTGGTGGTACAGCGGTTAAGAGCTCAGCTGCTAACCAAAAGGCTGGCAGTTCAAATCTACCAGCAGCTCCTTGGAAATCCTATGGGGTAGCTCTACTTTGTGCAACAGGGTCACCATGAGTTAGAATTGATTCAGCACCAAAAGGTATGACGAGGAAAGAATGGCCATGACTACTAATGGATTTGAGACAATGATAATATTCTGGAATTAGGTAGTGGTGACATGTGCACAACCTCGTGAATACACTAAGAATCAATGAAATTGCATACTTTAAAATGTGAACTTGATGGTATGTGAATTCTAGGAGAAAACAGTTAAATTAAACTAAATTAAAAAACAATAATCACTGGTTTAACGGGAAAAAGAGGTGTGCAGATCAAGAACTCTACTAAAAGGCCACAATTGAGGGTCTGACAACCTGAGGGGTCCCCTGGGAACATGCCACTAGACTGGCTGCTGCCCCTGACCTGAAACCAGCACTGAGGTCAACACTCCAGACAAAGAATGGACTGGATTTGGGGACACAAAGTGGGCATGTGATATGTGTACATCATGGTTTTATACACTTTTAGAAGGTTGTTCTACTGGTTTCTTTCCAGAGTGGAGGGAAGATGGTGGAGACGGGGACAGATGTTCACTGGGAGGATCCTAGTAGTACAGAGTGAAAAGGAGGAGTGTGCTGTCACAGGGTGAAAACAGAGAATGGAAAGAAGGGGCACACAGTGAGCACGTGGTATGTGTACTTCATGGTTTTATACACTTTTAGAAGGTTGTCCGACTGGTTTCTTTCTAGAGTGGAGAGAATATGGTGGGGGGGGGGGGACAGATGTTCATTGGGAGGATGTTAGTAGCAAAGAGTGAAAAGGAAGAGTGTGCTGTCACAGAGAGCAGACAGAGCTGTTGAGAGACAGGTATATAAAATTGACTTGGATCGTCTACTTTCACTTAATCATTATAAAATTTTTTTTAAATTATTGATTTAAATAATCCTAGTGTTTACAACCTACTGATGGTATCTGTGAGTCCTGCCACACTCTTGAAGCCACATGACCTCTCCTTCCCTGGCTGTATACGTGACACCTTCTACAGCATCCTCCTCCCATACCTAAACTCCATGCATTCATATTAAAACTCAACAGTGCTCCCAACCAGTTCCTTTTCTGCAGTTTCCTTATTCACACCTAGTTTCTCAGGCTGGGAAACCCCAGCAGTGGGTTCAATTTCTGTTTTTTTGCCCAGTTTCAACATCAACCAAGTCACCAAGGCCAGCACTATTAATAGTAAAAACAGTTATCACTCATGAATGCCTAATTCCTGCCAGAGACAAAGCCAGATGATCTACATTATTACCTTTCATTCTCAAGATCATACATTTTACAGAGGAGGAAACAGACTCAGAAAGTTAAGTACCTTGTCCTTTGATCTTTCTCCCTCTACTGTCTCCTCACCTTATAGTCAAAGTGCTCGCCCTAAAATCAAATCTGATCATGTCACTCTCCAGTTAAAGCCCTCCAAAAGGTTTCTCACTGTCCCAAAGTCTGGAATCCTTAACTGAGTATAAGGTGCTCTTCAGGATCTCTGTTTCTCATCACTCTTCATACGGTTTTCTTGAGTTCCTGGACCATGTCATGCTCTAACTCCTGTTGCCTCTAGATTTATGTTCCCTTATTCATTCACTCAATCAATATGTATTACACAGATCAATGGAACAGAATTGAGACTCCAGATAAAACATCATCCACCTACGAGCAGCTGATATTTGACAAAGGTCCAAAGTCTGTAAACTAGGGAAAGGACAGTCTTTTTAACAAATGGTGTCGGCATAAATGGTTATCCATCTGCAAAAAAAAAAGAAAAACAAGGTCCATACCTCACATCATGCACAAAAACTAATTCAAAATGGATCAAAGACCTAAATACAAAATCTAAAACAATAAAGATCATAAAGAAAAAATAGGGACAACGCTGGGAGCCCTAATATATAGCATAAAGAGACTACAAAACTATTACTAACAATGCGCAGACACCAGAAGAGAAGATAGATAACTAGGAACTCCTACAAATCAAATGCTTACGCTCATCCAAAGACTTCACAAAAAGAGTAAAAAGACTACCTACAGAAAGAAGAAATAATTTTGGCTATCACAAATTTGATCGGTGCCTAAGCTCCATAATATAGAAGGTACTGCAAAACCTTCACAAGCAAAAGGCAAATAATCCAACTAAAAAATGGGCAAAGGACATGAACAAGCACGTCACCAAAGAAGACATCCAGGATGCTAAGAGATACATGAAGATACGCTCACAATCATTAACCATCAGAGAAATCCAAATCAAACTACAATGAGATACCATCTCACTCCCACAAGGTGGGCGTTAATCCAAAAAAGATGGAACAATAAATGTTGGACAGGTTGTACAGAGTTTGGAACTCTTCCACACGTTTATGGGAATGTGAAATAGTACATTTACTTTGGAAATTGATTTGGTACTTTCTTTAAAAGCTAAAAATAGAAACACCATATGATCTAGCAATCCCACTTCTTAAAGTATGTGAGACCCGACAACTAAGTCCATGAACTTAACTGTTGTAAGCGCTACATATCTCACTGCTGAATATCACTATTGTCACCTTCAAAGTACTCCCCTTGGGAAGCTATGCACTGACAACAGTGCCTAGTTCACCCTTCAAAGCAATTTTTAGAACTCTTTCTGGAAGGACTGTTGTGCACGGTGGCAAGGTGGCATGTTCACGGACTTAATTGTATAGTTGTCAGTGAGGGAGTTCTAAACCAGTAAACAAATAACTGTATTGGAACACCCTACCTACTCACTTGATCTGGGCCCCAGTTACTTTTTTCTTGACCCAAAGATAAAGGAAATATTGAAAGGAAGACATTCTGATGACATTCCAAACATCAAGGGTAATACGACAACAGCTCCAATGGCCATTCCAGAAAAGCAGCTCCAAAATTCTTTGATGGGTGGACTAGCTGCTGGCATCGGTATACAGCTTCCCAACAGAAGTACTTTGAGGTGACCATAGCAGTATTCAGCAATAAGGTATGTAGCACTTTCTTTAGCATGAGTTCACAAACTTAATTGTGAGACCTCATATCCTAGAAAAATAAGAGCTGTCACATGAACAGATACATACACACCAATGTTTACTATAGCACTGTCCACAATAGCAAAAAGATGGAATCAATCTAGATGTCCACCAACAGATGAATGGAACAATAAACTATGGTATATTCACACAACGGAATATTATGCAACAATAAAGAACAATGCTGGTTTTAGGAAATACATTACAACAATGTCATATGGAAGACACTGTGCTGAGTGAAACTAGTCAGATGTGAAAGGACAAGTATTGTATGAGACCATTATTAGAAGGTCTTAAGAAAGTGTTTAAGCTCAGAAGAAAATGATCTTTGATGGCTACAAGTGGGGGAGGGAAGAATAAAGATATTCATAGATTATATAGTAGATAGGAATTGGGTTAGGTGAAGGGAGTGACAGCACTCAGTAGAAGGGAGGTTAGCACAAATGTACTAAACGAAAAGTTAACAGGTTTCCTAAATACAACCCAACATTTTGAAGGGCAGAGTAGCACAGACAGGAGTCTAGGTGCCACGGTTTGAAGGACATCTAGGCTAATTGGCATAACTAATTTTAAGAAAATGTTTTGAATCCCACTTTGATGAGTGGCATCATGGGTCTTAAAAGCTAGCAAACAATCATCTACATAGCATTAATTAGCCCGAATCCACCTGGAACAGAGGAGAATGAAGGATATAAAAGACAGGGAAAATATGAGCCCAGCAGACAGAAGGTACCATATAATCCAGAGACTACATTAGCATGAGATCAGAAGAACTAGATGGTGCCCAGCCACCACCAATGACTGCCCTGTCAGAGAGTGCAGCATAAAGTCCCTGATGTAGCTGGAAAAAAAAAATGGGTATGTGGAACTAGAACTCTATTAAAAGACCACGTTTGACAGTCTGTCAGGCTGGAGGGTTGGTCCCCTGAGGACACGGTCCCTGGCATCTCTGGTACCCCTGAGATGAAACCAATACTGAAGCTAACTCTTCAAAAAAAGATTGGACATTGGACTAGATTATATAACAGAACAATGCTTCTTAGGTTAAATATATATATGAGGCTGCCCAAGCAGCTCCTCTCTAGAGGTGAGATGTGGGGATATAGGGGGACAGGAGTTGGTTGACTGGATACAAGAAGCACTGGATGGAAAGGAGGAGTGTGCTGTCACAGGATGGTGGTCGGTGAGAGCAGTTAGAATTGCATAGTAGTATGTGTTCAGGGTTTTCTATGGCAAATTGATCTCGATTGTCAACTTTTACTTAAAGCACAATAAAATATTTTAAAAACAACAAATATGTACTAAGTGCCCATTATGTGATAGTAGTCTACCTGCTGCTGGGCACAGGGTAGTGAATGAAACAGACACAGTTCCTACCATCAAGTAGTTAAGTTCTACTGGAAGAAATAGATAATAAACAAGTAATTACTGATGAGTCTACTAACCAAAAGGTTGTCAGTTCAAAAATGCTCAGAGGAGTCTTGGAAAAGAGATCACTGCCTTGGAAACCTTATGGAAGGAGTGCAGCTCGACTCTGCACACATGGGGTCACCATGAATTGGGACCCAGTAGACTGCAGTTGGTTTGTTTGGGTGGGGGCGGTTGGAGGGGTTTTTTGGTTTTTTTGAGGTTGGAAGACAAGTTAAAGTCACAATGACCATTTTTAGACAGGTGGTCTGGTAAGGTTTCAGGAAATACCATACTTTGAAACTTGAAGATTAAGAAGCTACGTGAAAAGCAGACAGGAGGAGCTGAGTGAGTCCCAAGTGCTGCCACTGGTGACATCAGCAGAGCAGAGACCAAGGACCTTTGCATGCCACCATTAGGAATCTGAATTTATCCTAAGTACAATGGGATCCACTGAGGACTTTTAAGAGTGTCGTTTTTTGCTGCTGAATGCAAAACGGACTGAAGTATACAATACAGAAACAAGAAAATGTGTTAGGAAGAAATGACAATGATTTGAGCCTGATAATGAAGGAGGACAAAAATGTGGATAGCAGAGACGCACAACTGGTCTGACTTGCACAGTTATCAGCTAGCAGTTCGAAAGAGACGAAGTCAGAAGGTACAGAGTTTCAGGAATCTTTGCTGGAGAATGTTCGAGAGCAGGCTTACCAGAGAAACAGAGGGTGTAAAGGATCTCAGGCTCATGCTGAATGATTTTCCAAGAGGCTGGCCCTTCTCAGTAGTGTAGTCAATTTGCTCAGGGCCTTTCCCCACAAAATTCAGTTACACAGCTGCAGGTGCAAAGAGGGCAGAAGTTCAGTTTCATCCAAAGGAAGGGTTTTGCCAGGAGAAACAAATAGAGGGACACGAGAATATTGTGTTTTCATGGGAGAGATTACAAGAAATCAAGATATATTCTAAACTGAACAAGGGGGTGCAGATGGACAGAAAACGGAAGAAACAATGAACTTGAGGTCTAGATGAAGCTTGAGGATTATTTCCCTACGGTACTTAAGAATGCCATAAAAGGCAGGGATCTGTGATCGTAAGAGGCTGTAATTTGGTTCTTCTGTTTAGAATGGTCATCTCACCCTCTAATTTTAGTCGACATCTAGTTACCTTCAGGTCTTAGCTTGCCAGTCACCTTTTCCAAGAACTCTTTCCTGAACCTGAAACCTGGGTAAAGACACTCATAGTGTGCTTCCTCTTCCATAACAAGGATCATACCTCCTATAATTAGCCTATAGACTCCAAGTACTGTCACGGCAAGAATCACGCCTGCCTGGTTGGTAACTGTGTATAAAACAGACTAAGGCTGGAGATCCTGCAGGAGGGAATACGTTTCAGTTACTCTGTTTTGGGACATAATAGGTCCCCCAAAAATAAAAACTGAAGTGAACTACCCAAGCTTCCACAGCTAGCAGGTAAAAGCACCACAATGCAAACCCAGGTAGTTCTGACTCCAAATATACACAGAACCTTTCCAATATACCTCACTGACTGCTTTTCTTTCTCAGTGTCAACAACTCCCTAAAGCACTAAATCCTTCACACCTCAAGAACTCAAATGGTTTCCCCCTAGTCTGGATTCCATAACTCCAATCCATTCTATACACTGTTGCCAATCAGGCCTAGGAGGCAGCACAAAATTTCTCTTAAAAAACAAATGAAACAAACAAAAACAATAGTCACCCAACGCCTCCCTAATTTTTCACTCTGGCACCACAATCGCAGTCTCATCCAATCATTCAGACCTATATAAACTACATCCTCATTGGGGCATTTATGTTTTTCCTGCTAGATTCCTCTTCTTCCCGAAAGCCCCAGCTAGCGTGAATTAGTGATGGCATGCACACACCCACACATTAAGCCAGTCTTAATTCTCCAGGCTCTTTCATTCAACTGTTAGATCCTCGGACAAGCCAAAAGCCTTACGATCCTCTTGAGAGTGTCCAGAAAAGTGTCAGGCACGGAGCAATCATTTAACAAACGTTACCGGAGATTTCAGGCTCGTGGGCCCACAAAGTTCACCGGTTCCTTAAACCAGGATCCCTTGAAATCAGTCAAAAGCTCACTATTTCAGTTTGCAGACGTCCCAGATATTTCCATATACTCCAAGGGTTAGACCCAACTTCACGAACTTATTTTTAATCCATTTTAACATTCAAAACCCTGTCAGGCCTGAAACAGCACAGCGAAGACGAAGAGGGATAGGGAGGCTGTCCCTTGACCAAAAACCTGATGTCAAAACTCGAGAAAAGCCACGATGACTGGAAAACAAACCATTAGCCTCGTAGTTCAATGCAGGGCCTGTAACAACAGCCTCGGAGAACTGGCCGAGGGGCTACACCGAAAGGCCACACGGGTGGTATCAAGAGATCGAGACGCCAGAGTTTGTACGCAGGGTCTGACGCCAGCCTGGCACCTACCTTTCTGCGCTGCAGCTCCAGCCGCAAGGGTCGTATCCGCGATCGTACCCGCGGTCGCTCCCGGGTCTGCTGCCATAGCTGCCACAGGCGGGCTCCCCGCGAACTCCAAAGTGGAGTGGAGGAGTGGCCGTGGGTACCGACGAGGTACCAGAACTCCGAGCCTCAGGCAGCAGAACTGGAAGGACTCCCCGCTGTCACTCGGCTTCCACCGGAAGCACCGGCGCGCGTGGAGTCACGTGACGGCCGCTGGGCGTGTCGAGCGCGTTTGTTTTCTTCCTCGGTTGCAAACACGTGGTCACTGTTGCAATGGCTTTTCGCTACTCGGTAAAATTTAGCCTTTTTGCAGCGTTATCGTCTCTTGGGTTCGTGTCTGCTTATCTTCCTTTCCACCTTGGCGCTAGTCTCCACCCAACAGTACTCGGGTTTTCGGGGATGGTTTGCTTTTTTGAGGCACTTAGGGCAGTACAAGATGTCTCTACCCTTGGTTACCGTGCAGCAGTTTTTACCAATCCGGGGTACCGTGATTAGCTTACGGTTCTCTTCTACCTTTCTTGTCAACCTGGCAGCAATGTGACCGGGTCTCCTTGGCTGCCCGTCAAGACAAACCTCAGCCCGAGAGTCCTTTAATGCATCCCTAGTGACTCATTGCCAGACCCAGCCAAGCCAAATCTCTTGACGGAGGCACTCACAGAACGCAAACCAACAGCTGTCAGGCTCTAGATTTCCATATCAAAATAAACAAGTGGCTGCTTGGTCAAGAAATCAACAACCCTCACCTTTCCCCTTGATTATTCTTCATCTAGTCAAAATCTTAACTGGAGACAGACGTAGGTTACCTTTGAGAAGAAATCTGTCGGCTTTAGTCAACACTTCTTTATCACTCACCTATTAAGCGACAGACAAAATAAATAGAAAGTGTGCGTGTTTGTGTGAGTCTGTGGGTATACCCAATGAGACTGTAGGATATAGATACATATATATTATATGATCCTACAGTATCATTGAGTACGTTAGCCAGAAAGAAGATAGCAAACGAAACTACATAGAACTTATTGTACATTTTCAAGCCACGATCTCCTGGTTTTTCACTACGATTCAGTCTATCTTATGTCCTCCTATAATTTCTGAAGTTATAAACCCAATAAAAATAAAAATAAACACAATACAGAAGCACGCATGAGGTGGAAAACCAGAGGTCAACCAGATGTTAGTCACCTGATGTACCCTTGGGTCACTTCCTCCAGCCCAACCCAGTGTTCATTGCCCAATCTTCCCTAGTACACAGTCTGGGAGTTGCTCTGTCTTCGGGCTCAGTCGCTCTATAGCTTGCTTTTTCAATTCCTGCCTGGGAGCCCTCAGCTCGTCTCCTTCGTTCTCCTCTGGGTTTTGTTTCACACCCCGCGGGTAGGCGGCACCTGGCGGGCACCCCAGCCTCCTCCCCGCCCGTCCGTCCTCCCGGCCCCTGGCCAGCTCAGGCCGCGCAGGCGCATTAGGCTGACGGCCGCGAGGCCGAAGGCAACCGAAGCCGGCTCAGCCTGCACCTCCCGCAGCCCCTCCTCCGCTGGGTTGGTCGGCTGCGCCCCGGACCGCGCCGGGCAGAGGCCCCGCGGGCCGCGCGTCGCCATGGGCTCAGGCTGGAGCAGCGAGGAGGAGCGGCAGCCGCTGCTGGGGCCCGGACTTGGGCCTAGGCCAGGCGCTGCCTGGAGAAGCCGGGAGGCGGCGGCGGCCGCCGCCGCAGTATTGCCGGCAGTGGCCCCGGGCCCGGGGCGTGTGTACGGGCGCCGCTGGCTGGTGCTGCTGCTCTTCTCGCTTCTGGCTTTTGCTCAGGGCCTGGTCTGGAATACCTGGGGGCCCATCCAGAACTCGGCGCGCCAGGCCTACGGCTTCTCCAGCTGGGACATCGCGCTCCTGGTGCTGTGGGGGCCCATCGGGTTCCTGCCCTGCTTCGCGTTCATGTGGCTCATGGACAAGAGAGGTAAGGGGTCGCCGGGAGCGCCGGCCGGCGCTGTCATTTCTGTAGGAGCCCTGAGCCAGCTTGGTCTCCTGGTCTGGGAGCCTCCTCCCTCCTTCTGATCTCAGGGGTTGTGTAAGGTGACCGAGTGCTGCTGGCATCCCATTCCTGCCAGAAGCCTTCCGTCCCTAAAGCGACAAGTATGAGAAGCTTCTTTGCAAATGTGTTTGTTTTTCTCAAGGCTGTGCCTTATGCAACATCAGGAATTCAGCGATCTCTAAATGCCCAAGTTTTTGCCTGGAATGGACATTAGAGCATCCCCATGCACGTGTTATGTGTGTTTGTTACGCTTGACAGAAGTGACTGATGCTTTAACTTCAAAGGGATTTGAGAATGTTCAGAGTGAAAGGTCCGAAAATAGACTGATGATACCTAGAGGTAAGGCAATCAGTTGGCTTTGCATAATAGATGACTCCATCGCAGGAAGAGCTACTGGGAAACTGAGATCTGACGCTTTGATTTCCAGGAAAATGGTGCAGGGTAGTTTAATGTGTGTGTGTGTCTGTCTGTCTGTGTCTCTGTGTGTGTGTCTGTGTGTGTGAGAGAGAGACTTGGTTTTGTCCCTTGAGATTTATGACTCGAATGAAGCTGGCCGGTAAATGAGAACTCCCATAGAGGGATGTTCTGGCCAGACTTCTCAGACTACTTGTTACTGTGATTCTGTGAGGAAAAGAAGAGGAAAAAAAGGACTGAAGGATAAGTCATTGTTTTATACCTTGTAAGTATGAGTGGATTCTTGGTGGTAATCACCTGCTTTCAAGAAGCTGTTATGAAAAGATTTTAGATTTGTTAGTTGGATAATGGTTAGGACCTAAATTTACGTTCTTTATTTTTGTGCTGGCCCAGCCTTCCATTTGTCAAAATGAATTTTTTAGTTAGGCTCAAAAACTGTAGGTAGGTACAGAACTGTAATTGTCTGATACGTAAAAACAAACAAAAAACACTCTTAGTCACCCTGTAAGTCAGCATAGAACTGCCCCATCAGATTTCCAAGACTATACATCTTTTCAGAAGCAGACTGCCTCATCCTTCTTTCACAGAGCAACTGGTGGATTCAAACAGCTGACCTTTAGGTTCGCAGGTTGACACTTCACTATTGGGCCACGTGGCTCCGTGTCTAACATGTTGCACACAGACATTTGTTTTGGAGAAATAGAAAAGTAGAGATGTGTTAGTAGCTGGACTCTCTTCTCTCTCTACAAGTCCTTTCTTAATAATCCATATGGAGAAGACTAAAAAATTGGTGATATTCAGTTCATTAATGAGCAACAATATAATATTGCTTAAGAAAAAAAGGAAGTAAAGAGTTTTAGGGATAGAAGCATAGTATGCAAAACAAAAAAGAGAATGAGTTTGGTATGTTCGAGTTGGTGTTCAGTTCTGATTATTAATTTTAAGAAGGCCATTGACAAATTGGAGTGCTTTAAACATTGTTAAAGGGTGTAGAAATCATGCTGTGTAAGATGAAGGAAAGCGGATGTGGCCAGCTTCATACAGAAACTTGAGACAGAATGTAAAATATGTGCAGACCAAACAAAAGAGGAATTAGACTTAATGTGTGTAGTTCTAGAAGGAAGAGCTAAACTGAGGGAAGTTGCGAACCAATGTAGCTCAAAGCAATGCAAGGAAGAAGCTTCTAACAATTACAAGTGTTCAACCCTGGAAAGGTATATCTTGACAGGTGTAGAACTCGCAAGCAAAGCAAGTACTTATGCAGAGAAAGTGTGCTAGTTGGACACAGTTCTACTCTGACACACTTGGCGTTGCCATGAGTCTGGTCAAGTGGCAGGTGGTGGTGGTCACATGCTAGATCATGAGGAAGATCTTATAAGAGTGAGTGGAGGTTTCATTTGCTTGTTTGTTTACTTTTACACTAATTGATAGACTTGACTGTCTTACCCTTCTCTGAAGTTCTAAGATACTCCCACCTGTCTCACGCTGTTGAGAGCCAGGTAAAATGAGAAAAAACAAAGACACAAGGGAAAGGTTAGTCCAGAGGACTAATAGACCCAAACTAGCAAGACACAAGGACTGGTAGACCACAACTACCAAAGCCTCTACCAGACTGAGTCCAGCACAACTAGATGGTGCCTGGCTAACACCACTGACTGCTCTGGCAGGGATCACAATAGAGGATCCTGGGCAGAGCTGGAGAAAAATGTGGAACAAAATTCTAACTCAGGAAAAAGACCATACTTAGTGGCCGGACAGAGACTGGAGAAACCCTGAGAGTATAGACCCTGACACCCTCTTAGCTCAGTTCTTTTACTTCATCATTTCTTCCTTTTGCTTTAGCTGCTCGACATTTAAGAGCAAGTTTCAGAGTCTCTTCTGACATCCACTTTGATCTTTTCTGTCTTTCCTGTCTTCAGCCAAAGGTTATTGTTGTTGTTAGTTGCTGTTGAGTTGGTTGTGACTCATAGACAAGCTATGTACAAGAGAACAAAGTGATGCCACGTCTTGCACCATGCCCACAGCTGTTGTTAAGCTTGAGCCTGTTGTTGCACTTACTATATCAGTATATCACCTTGAGGGTCTTTCTTGTTTCTGCTGACTTTCTGCTTTACCAAGCATGATGTCCTTCTCCCTGGACTGATTCCTCCTGATAACATGTCCAGAGTGTGTGAGATGTGGTCTTGCCATCCTTGATTCTAAAGAACACTAGTGTTGTACTTCCTCTAGGATAAATCTGTTTGTTCTTTTGGCAGTCCATGGTATGTTCAGTATTCTTCTCCAACACCGCAGTTCGGAGACGTTAATTCTTCTGCCTTCCTTGTTTATTGCCCAACTTTAGCATGCATGTGATGTAACTGAAAATGCTATGGCTTCTGTAAGGTGCACCTTAGTATTTAAGGTAGTATCTATGTCTTTCGCCACTTTACAAAGGTATTTTGCAGCAGATTTGCCCAATGCGGAGCATCTTTTGATATCTTGACCGCTGCTTTCATGTATGTTGATTTTGGATCCAAGTAAAATGAAATCCTTAACAACCTCAATCTTTTCTCTGTTTATTATGATGTTGCGTATTAGTCCTCTCATGAGAATTTTTCTTTTTTTCATGTTGAGCTGTAATTCATGTGGAAGGTTGTGCTGTTTGGTCTTCATCAGTAAGTCTTTCAAGTCCTCTTGACTTTCAGCACACAAGATTATGTTATCTGCAGGATACAGGTTGTTAATGAGTCCTCTGTTGATCGTGACGCCCCATTCTTCTTCATATAGTCCAGCTTCTCGGATTATTTGACCAACATACAGATTGAATAGGCACAGTGAAATGATACAACCCTGACACACACTGTTCCTGACTTAAAATCATGTGGTCTCCCCTCGTTCTATTTGAACTACTGCCTCTTGATCCATGTACACATTCCTCATGAACACAATTAAGTGTTCTTGCATTCCCATTCTCCACGATGTTATCCATAATTTGTTATGATCCCCTCGGTTGAATGCCTTAAAAAAACCCAGTGCCGTTGAGTCAGTTCTGACTCATAGTGACCTTAGAGGTCAGAGGTCGAATGCCTTTGCATGGTCAATAAAACACAGGTAAACATCCTTCTGGTATGCTCTGCTTTCAGCTTGATCCATCTGGTATCAGCAATGATATCCCTGGTTCCGTGTCCTCCAGCCAAAGTTTCCAGTAGTTCACTGTCAATACATTGCTACAGCTGCTTTTAATGATCTTTGGTAAAATTTTACTTATGTGTGATATTAATGATATTGCTGAATAATTTCTGCATTTGATTAGATCACCTTTCTGGGGAATGGTCATAAATATGTATTTCTTCTAGATGGTAGGCCGGGTAGCTGTCTTCCAAATTTCTCAGCATAGATGAGTGCGCTCTTCAGGGCTACATTCCTTTGTTGAAAGATCTCCATTCCATCAATTCCTGGAGCCTTATGTATATGTATTTTAGAGTCTTATATTTTTGACAATGCCTTCAGTGTAGCTTGGACTTATTCCTTTGGTATTGTTGGTTCCTGATCATATGCTACCTCTTGAAATGGTTCAACATAGACCAATACTTTGTGATATAATGACTCTGTGTATTCGTTCCATCTTCTTTTGATGCTTCTTGAGTTGTTTAGTACTTTCCCAGTAGAATCCTTTGCTATTACAACTTGAAGCTTAAATTTTTTCTTAAATTCTTTGAGCTTGAGAAATGCAGGGCATAGTCTTCCCTTTTGGTTATCTATCTCCAGCTCTTTGCACATGTCATCATAATACTTTGCCTTCTTGAGCCACGCTTTGAAATCTTCTATTCACTTCTTTTACTTCCACATTTCTTCCTTTTGCTTTAGCTACTTGATATTCAAGAACAGGTTTCATAGTCTCTCCTGACATCCATTTTGCTCTTTTCTCTCTTTTCAATGACCTCATGCTTTCTCTGTGAATGATAGCTTTGATGTCATTTCACAGTTCACCTGGTCTTCATTCATTAGTGTTCAGCATGTCAAATCTATCCTGTAGATGATCTTTAAACTCAGATGGGATATACTTAAGGTCATAGTTTGGCTGTCATTGATTTGTTCTAATTTTCTTCAGTTTCAATTCAAACTTGCATATGAGCTATTGAAGTTCTGTTCACACTAGGCCCATAGCCTTGTTTTGACTGATGATTTTGAGCTTTCCCATAATGTCTTTCCACAGAGGTCAGTTTGAGTCCTATGTATTCCATCTGGTTAGATCAGTGTGTACCAAAAAAATACACAAAACCCACTGCTATCAAGTCAATTCTGACACATAGTGACACTACAGGATAGGGTAGAATGGCTCCATGGAGTTTCCAGTGAGAGCCTAGTGGATTTGAGCTGCCGACTTTGTGATGAACAGACACGTATCACTTAGCCACTACACCATCAGGGTTTTAGTCACTGTTTATGTTGGTGAAAAAAGGTATTTGCAATGAAGAAATCATTTAGCTTGCAAAAATCTGTTAAATGATAATCTTTCATTGTTTCTGTCATCAAGGCCATGTTTTCTAACTACCAGAACTTCTTTGTTTCTGACTGTTGCATTCCAACTACCGCTAATTATGTGCATCCTGATTTCATGTTTGATCAATTTCAGGCTGTAGAAGCTGGTAAAAACCTTCAGTTTCTTCATCTTTGGCCTTGGAGGTTGGTACATAAATTTGAATAACAGTCACATTAACTGATATTCCTTGTAGGCACATGGATATTATCCTATTACTGACAGTGTTGTACTTCAGGATGGATTTTGATGTGTTCTTTTTTTATGATGAATGCATCACCATTTCTCTTCAACTTGTCATTCCCAGCATAGTAGACCATATGATTATCTGTTGCCAAATGGACAATACCAGTCCTTTTCAGCTTACTAATACCTAGAATATTGATGTTAATGCATTCCATTTCATTTTTTCCTTTTATTTTAAGTGAAAGCTTACAATCCAAGTCAATTTGACTTATGAAATCCCATATACACACACCGCTCTGTGAGTCCTCTATGATGGACAGTGCTGCAGTAAACATTGGAGTGCATGTATCTGTTTATGTGACAGCCCTTATTTCTCTAGGATACACTCCAAGCAGTGGGATTGCTGGATCGTATGATTTTTCTATGTCTAGCTTTTTAAGAAAGCACCAAATTGATTCCCAAAGTGATTATGACATTTTACATTCTAACCAACAGTGTAGAAGAGTTCCAGTCCCTCCATAACTTCACCAGCATTTGTTATTTTGTGTTTTTTGGATTAATACCAGCCTTACTGTGGTGAGATGGTGTCTCATTGTAATTTTGATTTGAATTTCTCTAATGACTAATGGTTGTGCACATTCCCTCATGTGTCTTTTAGCTGCCTGGGTGTCTTCTTTGGTGTCTGTTCATATCCTTTGCCCATTTTTAATTGGGTCATTTGTCTTTTTCTTTTGGCAGTTTTGCAGTGCTTTATAGGTTGTGGAGATTAGATACCAACTAGATTCTTGGTTGCCAAAATTGTTTTCCCAGTCTGTAGGTAGTCATTTTATTCTTTTGCTAAAGTCTCCGGACGGGCATCAGTGTTTGATTTTCAGGAGGCTGTACTTAACTATTGTCTCTTCGGGTGTTTGTAATATTTTGTGGTCTGTTTATGCTGTGTATTAGGGCTCTTAGCATTGTGCCAATGTTTTCTTCCATGATCTATATCATTTTAGATTTTATATTTAGGTCTTTGATCCATTTTGAGTTAGTGGTTGACTACTTTAATTGTTTTTCTAATGCTGAACTATCCCTGCATCTCTGGTATGAATCCTACTTGGTCATGATGGATAATTTCTGATATGTTATTGAATGTTATTGGTTAGAATTTTGCTGAGGATTTTTACATCTAGGTTGATGAGAGATATTGGTATGTAATTTTCATTTTTTGTGCTATCTTTATCTGGTTTTGGAATCAGGGTTATGGTACCTTTCTATAATGAATTTGGGAGTATTCCATTCTTTTCTATGCTGTCAAGTACCTTTAGTAATAGTGATGTTAACTCTGCTCTACATGTTTGGTAGAATTCTTTAATGAAGTCACCTGGACCAGAACTTTCTTTGGTTCAGAGTTTTTAAATTGCTTTTTCAATCTCTTTTTTGTGTGTGATAGGTTTATTAAGTTGTTCAACTTATGTTTGTTAGCTTTGGTATGTAGTGTGTTTCTAGCAATTTGTCTGTTTTCTCTAGATCTTCAAATTTATTAAGAGTACAATTTTTCCTAGTATTTCTGATTCTTTTAATTTGGTTGGATCTGCTGTGGAATTGCCCATTTAATTTCTTATTTGAATTATTTGCTTCCTCTCCTATTTCTTTTGTCAGTTAGGCCAGTAGTTTGTCAGTTTTGTTCATCTCAAAAAACCGGCTTTTGGTCCTGTTAAGTCCTTCAATTGTTTTTGTACTCTCTAATTCATTTAATTCTTCTCTAATTTTTATTATCTGTTTTCTTGTAGTGCTTCAGAGTTCCTTTGTTGCTCTTCCTACTTGTTCAAGTGTAAGCTTAATTCTTTGATTTGGGCCCTTTCATCTTTTTGGATGTGTTCATTTATTGAGACAAATTGACCTCTGAGCACTGCTTTTGTTGTGTTCCATAGGATCTGGTAGAATGTATTTTCATTCTCATTTGCTTCTGTAAATGTCTTTATTTAATTCTTGATTTCTTTTAAAACCTAGAAGTTTTTGAACAAAGTGTTACTTAGTTTCCATGTGTTTGATTTTTTTCACTTGTGTTTTTTGCTATTGATTTAGACTTTTATGGCTTTATGATCTGTGAAGATGCTTTGCAATATTTCAGTGCTTTGGACTTTGTTAAGACTTGCTTTATGGCTTAATATGTGGTCTATTCTGGAGAAAGTTCCATGTGTGTTAGAAAAGAAGGTATACTTTCTTTTGTTGGGTGGAGTATCCTGTATATGTCAATGAATGTCTGTGAGGTTGGATTGGTTGATTGTGGCATTTAGATCTTCCATGTCTTCGTTGAACTTCTTTCTGGATTTTCTATCCATCACCAAAAGTGGTATGTTTGATGTCTTCTACTGCTATAGTGGAGCTGTCTATTTCCCTTTTCAATGCTGTTGCAGTTTATTTGATGTATTTAGAAGCTCTGTCATTGCGTGCATAAGTATTTAATATGCTTATATCCTCCTGATGTGTTACCCTTTAGGCAACATATAGTGACCTTCCTTGCTCACTGTGGTGAATTTTACTATAAAGTCTATTTTATCTGAAATTAATATTGCCACTCCTGCTCTTTTTGAAACCTTGGTGGTGTAATGGTTAAGTGCTATGGCTGCTAACCTAAAGGTCAGCAGTTTGAGTCCACAAGGTGCTCCTTGGAAACTCTGTGAGTTGCAGTTGACTGTATGGCAGTGAGGTGTGGTTTTTTTTTTTTTTTTTTTTTTGGCTCTTTTGTTAAAGTTATTAGCTTACTGTGTATTTTCCCATCCTTTGAGTTTCAGTTTGTATCTTTAAGTCTACAGCTTGTCTGTTGTAGGCAGCATGTAGACAGATTGTGCTTTTTTATCCATTCTGCCACTTTTTTGTCTCTTTCTTGGTACAATTAATGTGTTTACATTCAATGTAATTATTGATAGATATAAATTTAGTGCTGTCATTTTGGTGCCTTTTTTGGTGTGGTGTTGACAGTTCCTTTGTTCCTCTTAATGTTCTGTGCTAAGTCATTTTTCTTTATGGGTCTTCTTTTCATCCTTTTCATAGTTTGTTAGTTTTATATCTGCTAAGACTTCTTGATTTTGTTTCTTGTTCTGATGTATACGATTGCTAATTTCCTTTGTGGTTACTTTGGTATTTACCCCTAATGTTCTCAATTTAATGCAGACATTAATTTGTTTGTATCACCTTAACTTCCTCTCCATCTGAAAGATCTATGAATACATTAATTTCTTTTGGTATAATGTGGTCATCATTTACATACGGAGGTCTCTGTTTCCTTATTTGAGGTGTTTTAACTTTGATTTATTTTTGTGGATTTTTCTATATCAATGTTGATTCTGGATGTTCTCTTCTGCATTGTATCTTTGAGCGTATATTTGATGTTATTGATTTTCTAATCAAAGAGCTTCCTTCAGTATTTCTTATAATTTTGGTTTGGTTTTTGCTAATTCTCTAAACTTCTGTTTATCTGGAAATATCTTAATTTCACTGTCATATATGAGAGACAATTTTGCAGAATATGTAATTCTTGATTGGCAGTTTTTTTCCTTCAAGGCTTCATATATGTCATCCTATTACCTTCCTACCAGCATGGTTTCCACTGAGTAATCGGAGGTCAGTCTTAGTGACTCTCCTTTGTATGTCATTTTTTGTTTAAGCCTAGCTGCCTTAAAAGCATCTTCTTATCATTAGTTAAGTTTGGTGATAATTTGTCTTGCTGTCTTTCTTTTGGGATCTACCTTGTGTATAGTCCGATGAGCATCTTGAGTAGATATCTTCTTGTCTTTCATGATATCTGGCCTGTTTTCTGTCAAGGCATCTTCAACACTTCTGTCTGTGTTTTCTGTTGTCACACCCTGTTCTGGTACTCCAATCATTTGTAAATTATTTCTCCTGGTAGGGTTCCACATAACTTACTGATTTTTCATTTTTTAAAGTTCTTTTACCTGATTTTTCCTCATGTATGCTGGTGTCAGTTACTTTAATTTCCATCTCACTAATTCTATATTCCATTGCCTCAGTCCTGCCCCTTTGACTTTCTATGAGTTGTCTCATTTTATAATTCTGTTGTTAATCTGCTGAATTTCACTTCATTGTTGCTCAAGTGTTTCTTGTAACCTGTTTAATTTTCCAGTTTGCTCTGCTGTACTTTGCCTGATCTCATTTCTAGTGTCTTGAAGAGATGTAAACATTACTCTTTTGTATTCTTCATCTGATAATTGCAGCATGTTACCCTTTTGTATTGTACCTTCAATAACTGCAGGAAGACTTCTTTATCTGGAAAATTTTTTAATTCTTAGTTTTTTGGAGCTTTCTGAGGCCGTAGTGGTCTGGTTCTTTACATGATTAGAAATTTCTTGTTGTCTCTGAGCCATCAGAAAGTTCTTGTAATTGGTTTGTCTGATTACTGTGTTCTAATTTATATATACATACATACATATATATGTGTGTATATATAAATTTAGTTTCTGAGTGTCCAAATATTTTGGTCATTTAAGCTAAATTTGTTATTACAACCTTAACAATTCCATTATACTGTTCGTGGATGGTCAGATCAGTAAGTAATCTCAGAAAGATAGGGGGAATTTCCAGCTCAGGGGAATTCAGCAGAACTTTTTTTTCTTCCTCTCTGTTTTCATCTCAAAGTCAGGGAGGTTAACTCAGTGTATGCATACATGATCACATCAGAATTTAGTGCCAGGTATAGAGCAGTGTAGGGGAAGTACTGAGGAAAGGGAGAGAAATCAGCATGTAGGAAAGATTTTGAGCCTGCAAGAGTTCACAAGACATAGCTGTGATGCTTCAGTGAAAGTCCTCTGTGGTCCTGTAGATGCAGCTGTCTGAAGTTCAGATTCTCCACTAAGAAAGAAACACTGTGCTTGTGGCACTGATGCTCTGCTTGGCTTCTGGCCACTGTACTGTGCCTCCACATGGCTGGCTGAAGCAGGTCCCTCTCCAGGGTGCAGATTTAAACCTGGCCAAGGCAGTTTTTGCTAGAATTGCTTTGTTCTCCCAGTCACACAGTCTGATCTGTCAGCTTTCTGTCTGGTAGTCAGGACTCCTCAGCCTACTCACTCCAGCCGATCCAGCTTCCAGGGTGCCAGCTGGGTCAAGTTTGACAGATCTTCACTGCTTCTGAACTTGCTGTCACTTCCCCTTCCACTCAGTTTGACTCCCCAGCTTTGTTGTTGATGTTCAGAGCTTCTGGATTATCGTGTGTAATTGATACATTTGTTTTTTTGGATTTTTGTTTTAAGAAGCATTTACCGATTCTATCATCTTGGTCCTTGTCTTTCCATTTCATTTTTGACAAGTTACAATTTTCCCAGATTTATACTTTGTACATTCCATGCTCGAATTATTAATGGATGTTTGCAGCAGTTTCTTCTCATTTTCATTCTTGCCACATCAGCAAATGAAGGTTCTCAACATTTGACTCTATCCAAGTTATTAAAGTCAGCTCTACTTTGAGGAGGCAGCTCTTCCCTAGTCATCTGTTGAGTGCCTTTCAACCTAAGGGACTCATCTTCTAGCACTATCTCAGACAGTGTTCTGCTGCTATTCATAAGGTTTTCACTGGCTAATTCTTCAGAAGTAGACTGCTGGATCCTTCTTCCTAGTGTGTCTTATTCTAGAAGCTCAGCTGAAATCTGCCCACCAAGGGTAACCTTATTGGTTTCTGAATACCAGTGGCATAGGTTCCAGCATCACAGAAATGCACAAGCTGCCTCACTATGACAAACTGGTAGACTTGGCTTTGTAGACAAAGATTAGACGGCCCATAAAACAAAGTAAGACTAACTGGGCACACCATCCTAGGGACAAAGACTAGAAGGAAGGAGAGGACAGGAAAGCTGGATGTTTGGGAACCCAGGGGCAAAAAGGGAGAGTGTTGACATATTGTAGAGCTGATAACCAATGTCACAACAATATTGTACTAATTCTTTAAGGAGAAGCTAGTTTGTTCTGTAAACCTTCATCCAAAGTATAATAATAAATAAATGATAGACTTTATTAATATTTTACTAGTGTTTCCTTTAATGTCTTTTTTCTGCTTTAGGATTCAGGCTAGGATCCCATATTGTATTTTGTTTTTATTTCTCCTGAGTGTCCCCCAATCTGTGATAATTCATAGTCATTCCTTACAAGATTGCCTAAATATAGGAGAAAAATGCTACTTTTTAGTTTCTTTTTACTTTTTTCACCAGGAACATTTTCCAATGTTTTTTCCTAAGTTTAGCCAACCTTTTCTTTGGTAGGAACAAATGTTCGTTTTCTACCTTTGTAATTGTAACTGTATCTACTATGCCAAGCCAAGCCAAGTGCCATCGACATGACAAAATAAACGGGGGATTAGATACTGTAGGAATTATTTAATCAGCTACTAATGAAGAGGTTGTCAGTTCAAATCCACCAACCATTCCTAGGGGAACCACATGGGGCCATTCTACTCTGTCCTGTAGGGTTGCCATGAGTTAGAATTGACTGAATGTCAGTAGGTTTGGTTTATGGGTTTGTCACTCTGTGTTGAGTTCAATTTTATATTTTCTGTTGGTTGAGGCAATAAAAAATGACTTTAAAAATGTGCTCTTTTTAGAAGTAATTTTCCTTTTTAGTAAAGTGCCTACCCTGTAGAAGGAGAAAGATAATGCAGTTTGCACTGTTGTATCCCATCAGCACACATGCAGAGCATGTTGCCATCACCTCTGTGTGTGTCTTGCTTCCTAAAGTGGAGGTAATTGTCTGGCCTTCCAGCTGCCGTAGATCCTACCTAGTCTAACACAGAAGACTGTAAGATAGGATTTGTACCTCGTCACACCTTTTCATTTACTAACAAAGGGAATAGAAAAGGATCAGGTAGAGAGACAAGAGAAGAACCAGAGGGAGTATGCCCTAGAAGTCAAATTGAAAAGTTTCAAGAAGTAGATAGCAACCAGTTGCATCCTAGAAATATAGGATGCTGATAAATGCATTGGAGAACAATAAACCAGGGTAAGGAAAATAGGGAATATGGTTGGAGGGTATTTTATTTCTATATATGAGAGGCCTCCTTGGTAAGTGTGTAAGCAGAGACCTCAAGGAAAAAGGAAGTGTGAACATGTCATTTCTGAGCAAGATTGTTTTAGACAAAATAAAAAGCAAGGACAAAGTCCTAAACTTGTTTGTCACATCCAAGAAAGGGCAGTAAGGCTTGATGACTAGAGTAAAAGCCAGTAAGGACATCAGTGGTAGGTGATGAGTTCAGAGAGGTAGTGAGAGACAAGATCCTGCAAGGCTTATAGAGTATATAAGGAGTTGGCCCTGACTGCCTTTGTTTTGAGAGTAAGACTAAAGGCAAGGAGACTCATGAGGAGACTAGTAACCCAGATGAGATCTGGTGCTAGAAGATTGTTCTCCTCAGATTGGAAGACACTCAAAAGATGACTGGGGAAGAGCTGCCTCCTCAAAATAGAGCCATCCTTAATGAATTGCATGGAGTCAAGCTTTCAGGACCTTCATTTGCTGCTGCAGCAGGACTCAAAATGAGAAGAAACAGCTGTAAACATTCATTAATAATAGGAACTTGGAATATACAAAGTGTGAATCTAGAAAATGAATCTTGGAAACTGTCAAAAGTGAAATGAAATGCATAAACATCAATATCATAAGCATTTGTGAGCTGAAATGGACTGATATTAGCCATTTGGAATCAGGCAGGGATACAGTCTACTATGCTGGGAATGACAACTGGAAGAGGAATAGCATTGCATTCATTGTCAAAAAGAATTTTTCAAGATCTACCCTGAAGTACATTGTTGTCATGATAGGATAATATCCATATTCCTTCAAGTAAGACCAGTTAATGTTACTATTATTCGAGCTTGTGCACCAACAACTAAGGCCAAAGATGAAGAAACTAAAGATTTTTACCAGTTTCTGCAGTCTGAAATTGACTGAATATGAAAACAAGATGCATTAATAATTACTGGTGATTGGAATGTAAACACTGAGACAGAAGAAGAATCTAGATAGTTGGAAAATATGGCCTTGGAGATAGAAACAATGCCAGAGATTGAATGATAAAACTTTTCAAGACCAACAACATCTTTATTGCAAATACTTTTTTTAACTAACATAAGTGGAGACTCTACACATGGACCTATCCAGATGGAATACACAAGAATCAAATCAACTACATCCATGGAAAGAGACAATGGAAAAGCTCAATATCATCAGTCAAAACAATTCCAGGGGCCGATTGCAGAACAGATCACCACTTGCTCCTATGCAAATTCAAAGTGAAACTGAAGGAAATTAGAGAAATTCCACAAGAAACAAAGTATGACCTTGAGTATCTCCCATCTGAGTTTAGAGACAACCTCAAGAATAGATTTGACTCACTAAACACTAATGGCTAAAGACTAGACAGGTTTTTGAATGATACAAAGGACGTCATACGTGAAGAAGCAAGAGAACATTAAAAAGATAGGAAAGAAACAATAGACCAAAACAGATGCCAGAATAGATTCTGAAACTGGCTCGTGAAAGATGGTGGGTAAAGCAATAGGAAGAAATGATGAAAGAAAAGAACTCCATAGAAGACTTTAAAGGGTATTTTGAAAAGAGAAAGGAAAATATTATAATGACACATGCAAAGAGCTGAAGATAGATAACCAAAAGGGAAGAAGATGCTCTGTATTTCTCAAGCTGGAAAAAAACTAAAGAAAAAATTCAAGCCTCAAGTTGCAGTAGTGAAGAATTCTATGGAGAAATTAATAAATGACTCAGGAAACATCAAAAGAAGATAGAAGGAATAAACAGAGTCATTATACAAAAATAATTGGTTGGTGTTCAACCATTTCAAGAGGTAGCATGTGATGAGGAACTAGTGGTACTGAAGAAGAAGGAAGTGGTGAAAAACAAGTCTCCAGGAATTGATGGAACTGCAACTGAGATGTTTCAGCAAGTGAATGAAGCCCTAGAAGTGCTCAGTTGTCTATGCCAAAAAATTTGGAAGACAGCTACCTGGCCAACCAACTGGAAGGGATTCATATTTAAGCCTGTTAACAAGAAAGGTGACCCAGCCAAGTGCAGAAATTATCATCAAACAGTATCATTAATATCACAAGTAAAATCTTGCTAACAATCATTCTAAAGCAACTGCAGCAGTATATGAGATCTGACAAGTCTGTGAACTTAATTGTTCTGTTCTAAGTGCTACATATTTCATTGTTGAATATCACTATGGTCACCTTTGAAGTTCTCCCCTTGGGAAGTACTGATGCCAGTGCCTAGTCCACCCTTCAAATCAATTTTAGAATTCTTTCTGGAATAGCCACTGTGCACAATGGCACTGTGGCAAGTTGACGAACGTAATTGTATAGCTGTCTGTAAGAGAATTTTTAGCCAGAAAACAAATAACTGTATTGGAACACCCTACCTACTCACCTATCTGGCCCCCAATGACTTTTTTCTTTTCCTGATGTTTTAGTCAGCTAGTGCTGCTCTAAGAGAAATATCACACAGTGGAAGGCTTTAACAAAGGAAGGTTTATTCTTATACAATCTGGTAGGCTACAAGTCCAAATTCAGAACGCCTGCCCCAGGGGAAGGCTTTCCCCCTTGTCGGCTCTGGAGGAAAGTCCGGTATTGCATCAGTCTTTGTCCAGGGAGCATCTTGGCACAGGAACCTCAGGTCTGAAGGATGCGCTTTTCTCCCGGTGCTCCTTTCTTGATGGTGTGAGGTTCGCAATTCTCTGCTTGCTTCCCTTTCCTGTTATCTCTTGCAGGATGAAAGGATTAAGGATGGGACAAGCCATGCTCCAGGGAAACTTGCCTTTTCAGTGGAGCAGGGAGGCGATCTTATAAAGAGATTTACAGTCCCACCCTAATCCTTTAACATACAGCATAGGAAAATCATAAAATGGAGGTCAATCATAAAATATTGTAAATCATGGCCCAGCCACATGGCTACAACATATTTTTGGGGGTACACAATTCAATCCATGACATCTGAAGATAAAAGAAATATTGAAAGGAAGACATTTTGATGACATTCAGATTATCAAGGGTAATACAATGACAGCTCTGATAGCTATTGCAGAAAACGAGTTCCAAAATTGCTTTGAGGAGTAGAATAGGTGCTGGCATCAGTATGTAGCTTCCCAAGGGGAGTACACAGAAGGTGACTGTAGTGATATTAAGCAATGAGGCATGTAGCACTTTTTCTAGGAAAAGTCCACTAAAGAAAGGGTTTGCTAACTTAATTGACAGCCCTCATATTGACAGGGAACTGCCAGAAATTCTGGTCTGATTCAGAAGAGGATGTGGAACCGGGGATATGGTTGTTGATGTCAGATGGATGTTGGCTGAAGCCAAAGAATACCAGAAAGAAGTTTAGCAGTGTTTTATTGATTATGCAAAGGCATTTGATTCTGTGGATCATAACAAATTATGGATAACACTGCAGAAAGCAGAAATTTCAGAACGCTTTATTTGTGCTTATGAGGAATCTGTATGTGGATCAAGAGACAGTCGTTGAAACAAGGGGATACTGCATGGTTTAAAGTCAGGAAAAGTGTGTGTCAGGATTGTATCTTTTCACCTTACCTATTCAGTCTGTGTGCTGAGCAGATAATCTGAGAAGCTGAACTAGAAGAAAAAGAATAGGGCAATAGCATTGGAGGAAGACAGATTAACAATCTATGTTTTGCAGATGACACAAATTTGCTTGCTGAAAGTGAGAAGGACTTGAAACTCAGATGAAAATCAAAGGCCACAGCCTTCAGTATGAATTACAACAAGAACAACAGCAAGAACAAAAGTCCTCACAACTGGACCAATTAAGCAACATCATGATAAACAGAGAAAAGATGGAGGTTGTCAAGGATTTCATTTTACTTGGTTCCACAATCAACCCCCATGGAAGCAGCAGTCAAGAAATCAAGAGGCATTGCATTAGGCAAATCTGTGCTAAAGACCTCTTTAAAGTATTGAAAAGTAAAGATGTCACCTTGAATGTAAGGTGCATGTGATGCAAGCCACGATATTTTCAATTGCATCACATGCATTCGAAAGCTGGACAATGAATATGGAAGGCAGAAGAACTGGTGCATTTGAGTTCTGGTGTTAGAGAAGAATATTGAATGTGGTCCTGTATTTAAGTTTGCGAACTTAAATTGTTCTAAGTGCTACATACCTTATTGCTGAATATTACTACAGTCACCTTTGAAGTACTCCTCTTGGGAAGCGATGCACTGATGCCAGTGCCTAGTCCACCCTTCAAAGCAGTTTTGGAACTCTTTCTGAAATGGCCATTGCACTTGGTGGTAAAGTGGCAAGTTCATGAGCTTGGTTGTATAATTGTCTGTGAGGGAGTTTTTAGCCAGTAAACGAATAACTGTCTTGAAACACCCTCCCTACTCATCTGATCTGGTCCCCAGTGACTTTTGTCTTTACCTGAAAATAAAGGAAATACTGAAAGGAAGACATTTTGCTGACATTCAGGCCATCAGGGGTAATATGATGACAGCTCTGATGGTCATTCCGGAGTTCCAAAATTGCACTGAAGAATGAACTAGGTGCAGGTGTTGGGGCATAGCTTCCCAAGGAGGGTACGTCGAAGGTGGATGCAGTGATATTCAGCAATAAGGTATGTAATGCTTGTTGTAGGATGAATTCACAGACTTAAGTGTCCAACTTCAAATATCATAGACTGCTAAAAGAATAAACTGATTTGTCTTGGTAGAAGTACAGCCAGAGTGCTCCTTAGAAGCAAGGATGGTGAGACTACAACTTTACATACTTTGGACATATTGTCTGGAAGAATCCATCCCTGGGAATGACATCATGCTTCATAAAGTAGAAGGTTATTGAATAAAAAAAGGAAGATCCTTAAAGAGATGGATTGCCACAGTGGCTGCAACAATAAGCTGAAGTGTAACAATGGTGGGCATGGTAGAGGACCAGGCAATGTTTTGTTGTGTTGTACATAGAGTCACTATGAGTCAGAACCAACTCAGGACCACCTAACAACAAGAACTATGATACACTGAGTGCCACCCAACCTGGTGCTGTCAAATCAGTTGCAATTCACAGTGATCCTATATCACACAGTAGTACTGCCCATAGGGCTTCTTAGGTTTTAAATCTTTACAGAAGCAGACTGCCACATCTTTCTTCCATGGAGTGGCTGGTGGATTTACACTACCTATATTTTGTTTCACAGTTGAGTACTTAAACACTGTGCTACCAGTTCTCCTTAATGACCTAGTAAGTAGGGAGAAAGTGATGATACTGGAGGGAAAGGGAAAAATTGCCATGGCCATGCCCTTGAATAAGGAAAACGAGATAGAGTCTTCCAGAGCAGAGATAGATTGGCCTTGAACAGAAATGTTGACAGTCAGTTCTTTGATAGTATCAACAGGGAAGATAGAATATAGAGATAAAGATGTTGATAATGAGTGGTGGGAGCTTGTAGAATCATCTTTTCTTTCATTTCTCTGAAAGGAAGGCTCAGAAATACTGCCTAATGGGTGAGGATTAAGCCAACCTAAGCCTGTAGCTGTTATATAGATTTTGAATCACAGCTAATCAAGTAGAACTGAGCTCCACAGTGTTGTCTTGGCTCTAATGTTTACGGAAGCAGATTGGCAGTCCTTTCTTTCGTGGTGCCACTGAGTGGACTCAAACTGCCACCTAGTAGTTGTGTGGAGACCATTTGTGCCTCCCAGGGACCTGATAGTTACCAATGTTGTTATGTGCTGTTGAGTAGGTTCCAAGTCATAGTGATCTTACAGGACAGAATAGTACTGCCCCATAGGGTTTCCAAGGAGTGCCTGGTGGATTCAAACTGCAGACCTTTTGGTTAGCAACCAAACTCTTAACCGTTGGGCCACCAGGGCTCCTTGTTTCTGAACAAACAAACAAAGCTGTTGCTGTCCAGTTGATTTGGACTCATAGCAACCCTACAGGACAGAGTAGAACTGTCCTATATGGTTTCCAGAAAATGCCTGGTCAATTCAAACTGCATACCTTTTTGGTTAGCAGCCAAACTCTTAACCATTATGCCACCAGGGTTTCTAGTAGTTGCCAATTGGTCCTCAGAAAATGGCATTATCTCATTCATCAAAAAGAAGTTTCCCCAATAGCTGGGTTCTATATGTGAATAGAATTTATTTTTATTTCCAATCATATCAGTTCTTCCAAAATTGTCCTAATTGATAACCTTCATCAGATAGTTTTTGCCCACACACCCTAGTACTGAAATCATTTAGACTGTATTTATATGAGGTTCTTTTATGTCTCATAAGCTCTGTTCTTCTGGAGTCTTCATACGTCTCTTCTACAAGGTCAGTTGATATCTCTTTGATTACCAGGAATTTTAAAGTCTGCTCAAGATTTGGACAAGAAGAAAGCATTTCAAGATTTGGCATCAGTGTAACAGAATAAGTAACACTACTCTCTTAGTCATCAAGTGCTGCTATAACGGGAATACTACAAGTGAATGGCTTTAAGAAAGAAAAGTTTATTTCCTCATAGTACAGTAAGCTAAAAGTCCAAACTCAGTGAGTAAGCTACAGAGGAAGGCTTTCTTTCTCTGCCAGCCTTCTCATCCATCTTCCCTGCATTAGGAGCTTCTCTGCACAGGGACCCCTGGTCCAAGGGACACACTCTGTTCCTGGCCTTGCTCCCTTGGTGGTATGAGATCCCCCTCTCTGCTAGCTTCCCTTTCCTGTTTATTTCTTGAGAGATAGAAGGTGATGCAGTCCACATGTCAAGGAAACCATCTTTACATGGGATCAGGGATATGACCTGGGTAAGGGTGTTACGGTTCTATCCTAATCCTCTTTAACATGGAATTACAAGCACAGAATGGAGGACGATCACACAATATTGGAAATCATGGCCTGAGTTGACACTTGTTTTGGGGACACAGTTCAGTCATGACAACTTGGAAACATTTAAAAATAAGGAATAGAGCCACACTAAGCTTTACCTGTGAAATTGTCTTAGTAATCAGCTTTTCACAAATTCTTCATTTTTAAATGTTTATATTAGTTGTTACATTTTCACATGTTTGGTAAAAAGCATAATTGAATCAAAAACTTTGCTAACCTTTAGCTGTAACAGTCAGAAGCCTGGTTATTTCCTCCAAAGAGCCATAAAAAATCCTTTACTGGCTTATTTTACCTTAACTACAGGGTAAATATTTAGGATAAAATTAACGTCATGTAGCCTTATTGTCCCAAACCCATAAATTTTTTTTGAAATGTTTCAAAGGACACCCAGTATAACCTTTTAATAACAACCTTTTACAATTTTAGGGTATTTCTGACCATGTGTATAGTTTTTATTAATTACAGTCTATCTCTGGCTGTAATGTTTAAAAATCTATGTTCTGTTAGTAGAGATATTAAATGAGCAGTTTGTATGCATAAGTTGTTACCAATGATGGTAATCTTCCATGGCATTCCTTCTGCTGAATTTGTTAACAATATTCAGATTATGTAAGAATATCATGAGGTTAGTACAGTTCATATCACAAGTTATCTTCAGTGTGGCACGCTTGAAACTAACTGGCCTTGGTTTCAAAACTATTTTCCTTGCTACGTTCATTCTACATAATTATAACCTTAGTGACTTTGAATTTCCTTCAAACAAGTAAGCCCTTTGAAAACCAAACATTTAGTCATTTCCCCTCTGCCTCCTCGCCCACCCCCCCAGAAGGTTTTGAAAAGGTAAAAACTTGCATCAGTTTAAGGTTGTTTTCTGCTTTTTGGTGTGGTTCCAACTCATAGTTCAGTGTGGAAAAATTTGAACAAATGTGGTTACTTTCTGCACTCAGAGCCACCTGTGCAATGTGGCTGCTACTCACAGTAAGATGTAAGTGGTTAACAGAATTGTAGCATTCTGACACAGTCTCTTACTTTAGCTGTAGCTAAAATTTTTGCCTATTTCTTGTTGCCTTATTTTTTTAGAAGAATACTTATAAATTCTAGTATATCATTAATTGAAGAGGGATCTGTATTATATGTCATAAGAGGAATAATTGAAAACACTTGGAATTTTTTTCTCATGTAACTACAGAGGAAAGAACTTGAACCAACAGGAAAGCAAATTTAAGTCTACATAAAACCCCAAACCAACTGCCTTCAAGTTGATTCCAACTCATAGCAACCCCATAGAGTTTCCAAGGCTATAAATCTACAGAAGCAGACTGCCACATCTTCCTCCAGCCAACAAAAAGAAAAAAATTCTAAAAATAACAACTGCCCAACAATGCAGCAATTACCTGATGAACTGGGAAACTCTCATTGGCTGAAATTACTCGAATAAAGGTTCAGGTTAAGTGATACTTCTGCTAACCTAAGGTCAATAGTTCAAATCCACCAGACGTTCCTTGGAAACTCTTTATGGAGCAGTTCTGCTCTGTCCCATAGGCTCACTATGAGTTGGAATTGGCTAGATGGCAGTAGATTTTTTATTTTATGGAAACCCTGATGTCATAGTGGTTAAGTGCTGGGCTGCAGACTGGAAAGTCAGCAGTTCAGATCCACCAGGTGCTCCTTGGAAACTCTGTAGGGCAGTTCTATTCTGCATGTAGGGTCACTATGAGTCAGAATCGATTTGACAGCAGTGGGTTTGGTTTGGAAAGGAGGTTTGTCTCTATCAGTTACTAGGTCCTTTCAATCTGAATTTCTGATTCTGTATTTCAAAAGAAATACAATAAATGAGATCTTGACAACAAGATGTAGGAGACAGAGAGAAATCACAGAGATATATACATACCAGGAGTAACAAATGTGCACTAAAGTTGAAGGATATAAACAATGCAAAGAAGAAATTATTAATTAACCCAAAAAATAATGATTAACATTTCTATATCAGAGGACTTCATCAACAAAGTGGAAACACAGCCTACAGATTGGGAGAAAATAGAAACCACAAGTGAATGGTTTTAAAAAGAGAAACTTTATTCTTACACATTCTAGTAGGCTACAAGTCCAAATTCATGGTGTCTGCTCCAGGCGAAGGCTTTCCCTCTTTGTTCCCTCTGGGGGAAGGTCCATATGTTGCAACAGTCTTTCTTTGGTATCGTGGCTCGGGAACCTCAGCTCCAAAGGATAGACGTGCTCTACTCCCAGCATTGCTTTCTTGATGGTATGAGGTCCCCAAATCTCTCTGCTAGCTTCATTATATCTCAGAAGACTGCCTCAAGGCACCAAACAGTCTTAAACATTGAGTCCTGCCCCACAAACACAACTGCTGCCCATCTTTAACATCATAAAGGCAGGGTTTACAACATGGAGGACCATGGCACAGTACCAGAAATCATGGCCCAACCAAACTGATGCACACATTTTTGGGAGTACACATTTCAATCCCTGACACATATGGAATAAAATTTTCCTATCTAGAATATATAAAAAAACTTCTACAAATGGACAAAGAACTCGAATAGACATTTCACGAAAGAAGTATACAGATGACCAACAGGCACATGAATGTCATTAGTCACTAGGGAATGTGTGTGTGTGTGTGTACATATATACACACATATGCATGTATATGTATATAATTTATATATATGTATACATAACTAAAAAAGCTCACTGTCTTGAGCCAGTTCTGACTCATAGCAATCCCATAGCCTTGCCAAGGCTGTAAATCACTTCAGAAGCACACTGCCACATCTTTTTTCCACAGAGCTGCTGGTGGTTTGGAGCTGCTGACCGTTTGGTTAGGAGTCAAGCACTATAACCACTGAACCACCAGGGCACACTCTGTCTCTCTCTCTTTGCCTCTCTTTGTGTGTGTATGTATACATATATATGTATCCACAATAAAAAAAATTACTAGAAGATGTCAATATAGAATGGATTCATTGTGGAATATATAATCAGTTTATTTGTTGAAGATATGGGACAGCTGTCATTTGGAGACAGGATACATAAGGGAGTTACCCCAGATGTGGGAGGACTGGAATGAACACATGTATGTAGGGACAGCCCATGCAAGCACTTTAGTGAGACAAAGGCAGGTGAGGTAAATGGGATGGAGTAGACCTTCACATCAGAGGCTAAAGTCTTCATTCAGTACAGCTCATCTGGGAATGGGGCATAGTGGGTATGTTCCAGGTAAACCAAAAACTAAAACTAAACCCAGTGCAGTCCAGCTGATGCAAACTCATAGCAATAGATAAGTAAATAATGACCAAAGCTTTAGTGAATGGTAGTAATTGGAATGGAATGGAAAGCATTGATTGAAAAACAGAATTCGGTATTTTATCAAAAGAGACAAAGGATTAAAGAAGTGATATATCTCCAACCTAGAGAACAATAAAGATGGTGGGATGCCAAACCATGGTGGGAAAATTGGAAGTGAAAAATGAGGAGCATTGTTTTCATTATCTAGTGCTACTTTAACAGAAATACCATAAGTGGTTGGCTTTAAAAAGAGAAATTTTATTTGCTGTGGTTGGTTAAGCTAAAGTCCAAATTCAGGGTGTCAGCTCCAGTGGAAGGCTTTCTCTGCTGGCTCTGAAGGAAGGTCCTTGTTGTCAATCTTCCCCTGGACTGGAGGCTTTTGAGGCACAGGGACCCCAGTCTTTTCCAAAGAAGATGCTCAGCTCCCAGCACTGCTTTCTTTCTTGACAGTATGAGGTCCCCAAATGTCTCTGCTAGGTTCTGTTCTTTATATCTCAAGATGCCTCAAGGCACAAAACAATTTCACACATTAAGTGTTGCCCCACCAACACAACACACATCTACTGTCATTAATATCATAGAGGAAGATATTCCAACATGAAAGAACATCACACAGTACCAGGAATTATGGCCTAGCCAAATTACTACAAATTTTGGGGGAAACACAGTTCAATCCATGACAAGCATCTATATGTGATGCAGCTTGTTAGTCACAGTGGGCCATGTGACTATGGCCATGCATATGTACTCTTCAAGTGTGAGAAATACTTGTCTTGCAAACAAACCTCTTTGAAGCTAGAAAGAAATTTTGAAAATGATATATGTGATGAAGTAATAATATGTTCATGGGTGAAGAGAGAAGTGATGGGAAGTTCTTTGATTTTGTACAGATACTCCTTTTTTTGTGTGCTGTATTATTCATGTGACTGACCTTAGGACATATTGTCAAAATATTTGATGTATTTAAGATACAAAGGAAAAAGCTGTGTGATTTACCTTGTCTTCTAAAGTTCTAAGACATGCCATCCCTCCCTTCTTACCTCTGCAAATTGGAAGCCATCAGATAAATCAAGGAAAGGACCATTTCCTTTGACCCTACAAAAAAGCATTAGCTTACTCTGATTATAAAGTAAAATATCTAATTAACCATTTGTCATTTTTTGAGAAAATTTAAAGTAATAATTTGTCACCCTAAAGTATTTTTTAGAACAATTTAGAAATTTTTATTGGTAATTTACAGTTGAAATTAGAATCTTTATATTGAAGATGTAAAACTAAAACTACCTAGACTTTTAAAATGATTTTCTATATTTCTTAGTGTTATATCTATATAAAAACAAAATATTCCATCCCTTCATGTTGAAAACTTGGACCTAATGGAACTTTTCCATCTTTTAATTGATGTGATCACTGAAAGTTAGAAGCATTTCATTTTCCACATTTAAGTTTCTTTTTTTCACCTCTGCGTTGGGAAAAGACCATAAAGAAACACACCCGTAAAGAAAAACAATACTGCTGGAATATGATATCAATGCCAAGTATTGACTAAAATCTTTAGTCCTAACATTGGACTTATTTAGAAAATAAAAAATAATATGAATATTTTTGTTTTCTTTCAGGTCTTCGGATAACTGTGCTTCTGACATCCTTCCTAATGGTTTTGGGAGCTGGTCTAAGATGCATACCTGTAGCAGACTTAATGCTTAAAAGAAGGTCAGTCCTATAATAACTTTAAAAATGTTTCCCACAGTTTTCTTTTTTGTTATATGTGTTAGGTTAAAGCTCTTAGTAAACAATTTCATTTCTGAGAGAATGAATTTTAAAAAAAACCCGTTGCCATTGAGTTGATTCTTATAGTGACTCTGTAAGACACAGAACAACTGACTTATAGGGTTTCAAGGAGCAACTGGTGGATTTGAACTGCTGACCTCTGAGTTAGCATCTGAGCTCTTAACTGCAGCACCATGATGGTCATATTGAGAGAAGCACTTTTAAACCCCAACTTAAGTAGACATTTATTAAATGTCATATACAGGACACAACAGTAGTTGTAGAAATAAAAAGCCAACAGTTATTTTAGATGAACTGTGCTCTGAGACCTGGGATCTGTTTGTCTGGTCACTGATGGGATTCTGGGATTTGTTTGGGTTTTTTTTTTCCCCTTTCTGTTTTTCTTGATTTCTCAGTCTCCGCATACCAATGGAAGGCTCCTTCAGCACTTTTTTTGGCCTGTCTCTGTCTTCTTTCCCAAATCCGGTTTAGTTCCACAGCCTTCCTTCTCCCTCCTGCCTATCTGCACTGTGCACTGACCATCACACCCACAAACAGCACAAGCACAGCCTACTGTATCCTGCCCTGCACTGACCCATGGCCCACCTTGTCAGCTGCAGTATGTGCCAACAAACAAGCCATCCCAGTGCCTCCCCTTCAGCTGGACCTGCCCTGTTGTACCACAGCTGAGCAACTGGCCCTGACTATTGGACCAGAAGGTGAAAAATGTCATGCCAACAGACCAGTAAACAACAAAGAGTGCATAGTCCGTCTGCTCAGACATAACCAAAAAACAAAAGAGCAAAGCAAAACAAATCTACAATCAATAAATGAAGAAAGTAATTACCAAATGTCCCAAAGGCAATAGACAGTATCAAAATGTATACAGAATAGGGCATGATGGTTTCCAAAATAAAACACCAGATGACTTTCCAGTAGACAAAAAAGCTCTGGAACTACGTGATAGGAAATTCAGATCTCTAATATTCAGAGCTAACCAAGAGTTGAAGCAAAAAATGATGAAAAAATAGACAAATTCTTGGGAAATACAGACAATGCAATGGAAGAATTCAGGAAAATAGTACAGGAACAAAATGCCAAAATAAATTCATGACTAGAAATCATAGAGAAACAATGATTAGAAATCAGAAAGATAAGCAAAAGGATTTCAGAAATGGTCGGTGTCATAGAATCTATGAGGAACACAGTTGAAACAATAGAAGACAGAATCAGTGATATTGAAAACAAATATTTGGATACCACTTTGAGGAGAAAAATCAGAGTGGGAAAAAAAAAGGAAGACACTGAGAATAATGTGGGATACAGTCAAAAGCAAAAATTTACAAGTAATCAGAGTTCTGGAACAGGAGGAGAGAGCAGAAAACAGAGGATCACTGAAGAACTGCTGACAGAAAATATCCCTCACATCATGAAAGATGAAAATTTGACATCCAGGAAGCTCAGTGAACCCTGTATAAGATAGACCCCAAAAGAAAACCACCAAGGTATATTATAATTACAGTCACTAAAACTGACGGCAAAAAAGACTTTTAAGAGCAACTCAAGTAAAATGAAAAATCACATACAGAGAGAAAAGAATAAGATTCAACTCTGATTACTTGGCAGAAACCATGCAGGCAAGAAGACAATGGGATGACATATATAAAACCTTAAAAGAAAAGAAAATACCAATCAAGAATAATATATCCTGCAAAACTGTCATTTAGATATGATGGTAAAATTAGTAAATTTCCATATAAACAGAAATTAAGAAAATACAGAAAAAATAAACCAAACTTAAAAGAATTATGAAAGAGAGTCTTTCAGTGTGAGAATGAACAACATCAGACTACAGCCTGAATCTAAGACACAAGATGGCATCAGCTGGATACCAACCTTGGAATTTAAACCCCAAGATGAACTATTCAAAATCTAAAGATTTGCAGCAAGGAAGCAGAGAGGTTAATCTGTAAATGAGAACAACATCAGAATGGAGAGAACAACATCTAATGGAGAGAAAGTCAAGGCAATACTAAGTAATGATAGACCTGGTTCTAACCTGGAAAGATAGGGAGTAAATTTCAAGATACAAGGAACTGTAACAAAGCTACTGATAAAATAAAGAAGAAAAACGCAAAATCTTGGTAAAAGCAAGGTCTACAAAACCAAAAGAAATGAAAAGAAAACTCAGTAAACAAGAGGAATTCAGCATAGGAGTATAAGAGAACAAAGAAAATGTCAATAATTACTATCTTAGTCATCTGGTACTGCTGTAACAAAAATACCACTGATGAATGGCTTTAAAAATATTAATTTTATTTTGTCACAATCCTGTAGGCTAAAAGTCCAAATTCAGGGTGTCAGCTCCAGGGGAAGACTTTCTGTCTTTGTTAGCCAACTGGAACATCACAGACATACATAGAACACTCCACCCAACAGCTGCAAAGTACACATTGTTTTCCAGTGCACATGGAATGTTCTCCAGAAGAGACCACATCTTAGGCCACATAGCAACCCTCAAAAAAATACAAAACATTGAGACAGTGCAAAGTATCTTCTCTAGCACACCACCGTTAAAGTAGAAATTAGCGATAGGAAAAAGCAAGAAAAAATCAGTTACACGGAAACCGAGTAACACCCTTCTTAAAAACCACTGGTAATAGAAGAAATGAAAGTTAGAATAAAAAAATTCCTAGAATCAAACGGGAATGAAAACACATCATACCTTTGGGGCACAGCAGAGGCCCACACATTAAAAACGAAAGAAGGCACAATGTATAGTTCCTGACATGGCATGAGAGAAAGGATGTGGAGGTCAAGAACGCTATTAAAAGACTAGAGCTGATGGTCCGACAACCTGGAGGGTCCCCTGAGAACATGACCCTGGCCCAGGTCTGAGACCAGTACCAAAGTCAACACTGCAGACAAAGATTGTCAGTGCTGAAGCTGACACTTCAGGCAACAATTAGACTGGACTAAGGGACAGAGAGTGATGCAGGTGGTGTGTGTGCTTTATGGTTTAACAGATATAAGAAGGTGTCCCACTGGTTTCTTTTTAGGTGGAGAGGAGAGGTTGGAGAGGAGGGAGCGGGTATCAGTTGAGTGGATACTGGAAGTAAAGAGTGGAAGGGAAGAGTATGCTCTTGCAGGGTGAGGAGAGCAGAGAGAGTTGCATAGAGATGGATTCTTGAGATTTTGTATGGCAAATTGATTTGTAAACTTTCACTTAATCATAATACAAAATTTAAAAAAAGAAGAACGAGGGAGAAAATCAGAACATTCACTACCCACTGTGAACAAATGCCAAGAGAACCATAAAAAAAGCCCACAGTGACCAGACAGAAGGAAATAATAAAGATCAGAGCAGAAATAAATGAAATAAAGAATAAAAATCAATAGAGTCAACAAAACCAAAAGTTGTTTCCTTGAGAGGGCCAACAAAATCCACAAACCACTGACCAAATTTACAGTAGAAACCTAGGACAGGACACAAATAAACCAATTAAGAAATGAAATGGGGGACATTACAACAGACCCAACTGAATTAAAAAGAATCATAACAGACTGTTATGAAAAACTATATTCCCACAAATTTGGAAACCTAGAGGAAATGGACAAATTTCTAGAAACATACTACTTATCCAAACAAATGCAAAAAGGATATTGAAAATCTGAACTGGCCCATAACAAGAGAAGCAATTGAAATGGTAACTTTAAAAAAAAGCTCTGGCCCAGATGGCCTCACTAGATAATCCTAGCACTCAGAGAAGAGCTTACACTAGTATTATTTGAGAGCCCAGAAAAGGAAGGAATTCTTCTGAATTCAGTCTGTGAAGCCAGCATAACCCTGTATCTAAACCAGGCAAAGATGCCACGAAAAAAGAAAAGTACAGAGCAATACCTCTCATCAATATAGATGCAAAAGTTCTCAACAAAATTGTAGCTAATAGAATTCAGCATCATATTAAAAAAATAATGCACAGTGACGAATCAGGTTTCATACTAAATGTGCAGGAATGGTTTAGTTAACGTAATCTACTACATAAATAGAAGATCCATCATCATCTTATTTGATGCAAGAAAGGCATTCAGCAAAGTCCCAAACCCATTCCTGGTTATGGGGGGAAAAAACAATAAAATTGGCATGGAAGAGACATTCTTCAATATAATAAAGGACATCTATACAAAACTAACAGAGACCAACATGCTTGATGGAGAGAGGCTGAGAATGTTCTTCTAAGAACAAGAACAAAACAGGGTGTCCTTTATTATCCCCTCTTTTTAATTTTGTGCTGGAAGTTCTAGCTAGAGCAATAAGACAAGAAGAAGAAATAAAGGGCATCCAAGTTAAACTGTCTGTTGTAGGTGACTATACAAAAAAACCCAAAAGACTCCAAGTTAAACTGTCTCTATTTGTACATGATATGGTACTATACAAGGAAAACCCAAAAGACTCCAAGTTTAACTGTCTCTATTTGTAGATGATACTGTACTGTACAAAGAAAACCCAACAGACTCCATAAGAAAACTACTGGAGCTAATAGAAAGATTCAGCAGAATAGAAATATGCAAAATAAACATTCAAAAATCAGTTGGATTCCTATACACCAATAAACAGAACAATGAAAAAGAAATAAAAAAAATACCATTTATAATAGCCCGTAAAACAAACAAAAAAAAACTTAGAAATAAATCTAACCAGGGAGATGAAAGACCAGTATAAAGAAAACTATAAAACACTACTGCAAGAAACCAAAAGAAATCTATGTACATGGAAAAGCATAGCATGCACATGAATAGGTAGACTGTACATTGTGAAAATGATAATTCTACCCAAAGCAATTTACAAGTACAGTGCAATCCCAACCCAGATACAAACAACATTCTTTAAAGAGATGTGAAAGTTTCTGATTACCTTTATGGAAAAGGTAAGAGGCCACAGATTAGTAAAGCACTACTGAAGAGGAAGAATGAAGTAGGATTCACACTACTTGACCTCAGAACATACTGAATAGCTATGGTAGTCCAAACAGGCTGGCACTGTACAACAACACATACATTTACTAATGGAACAGAACTGAGAACCCAAGTTTAAATCCATCCACTCACAGTCACCTGATCTTCTATAGAAGGCCAAAGTCAAGCAGATGGGAAAAAGACAGTCTTTTTAACAAATGGTGCTGGCAAAACTGAATGTCCATCAGCAAAAACTGAAACAAGATCCATACTTTATACCGTATGCAAAAACTAATAAAGGATCAAAGACCCAAGCATAAAATCAAAAATAAGAAAGAAAATAGAAGAAAAAATAGGACCGATGCTACACAGCATTAGTAGAATACAAACCATACCTAACAATACATAAATTCTAGAACATAAGCTAGATAGCTAGAATCTTCTAAAAATTAAATACTTATGCTCATTAGAATGATTCACCAAAAAAATAAAAAGAGAACCCATGGATTGGGGAAAACATTTCAGCTATTATAAATCCAACAGAAGGTCTAATCTTTAAAATCTACAGGAAAATCTAACACCTGTACCATAAAAAGGCAAAAAATCTAATTAAAAATGGGCAAAGGAAATGAACAGACACGTCATCAAAGAAGACATTCAGGTGGGTAACAAACACGTGAGGAAATGTCTGGTTATCAAAACCACGGTGAGATACCATCTCACTTCTAACAAATGTTGGGAGAGGAGGCAGGAAGTTTGGAACTCTTACACACTGCTGTAGCAATACAAAACCATAACAATAATTCTGGAAACTAATATGGTGCTTCCTTAGAAAGCTAGAAATAGATATACTGTATAATCCAGCAATCCCAATTATAGGAATACATCCAAGAGGAATGTGAGTTGTCACACAAATACATGTATGCATGTTCATTGCAGAATTGTTTACAGTAGCAAAAAGATTGAAACCTAGGTGTCCATCAACAGATGAGTGGATAAACAGTGTTGTTATTAGGTGCTATTGAGTTAGTTGTGATTTAGAGAGACAGTACGTACAACAGAACAAAAAAGTGCTTGGTCCTGCGGCATCCTCACAATTGTTATTCTTAAACTTAATCTTGTAGCCTCTTTGTTAATCCATCTTGTTGAGGGTCTTCCTCTTTTCTGCTGGCCCTTCAGTTTGCCAGGCATTATGTCCTTCTCCAGGGACTGGTCCCTCCTGATAACATGTCCAAGTTATTTGAGACATAGTTTCACCATCTTTGCTTCTAAGGAGCATTGTGGTTGTGCTTTTCTCAAGACAGTTATGTTCCTGTTTTGGCAGTGCATGGTATACAAGGTCCTGTAAGTAAGTCTGCAAACTTAATTGTTGTAAGTGCTACATACCATGGTGAATATCACTACAGTCACCTTTGAAGTAGTTCCCTTGGTAGGCTATGCACTGACACTAGTGCCTAGTCCACCTTTCAAAGCAATTTTGGAACTCTTTCTGTAATGGCCATTACATATGATGGCATGGTGGCAGGTTTGCAAATGTAACTATATACTTGTCTGTGTGGGAGTTTTTACTCCCACAAATAACTGTATTACAACATCCTACTTATCTGATCTGGCCCCAAGTGACTTTTTTCTTGACCCTAAGGTAAAGCAGATATTGAAAGGAAAACATTTTGGTGACATTCAGGAAACGATGGGTAATATGACAACAGCTCTGATGGCTATTCCAGAAAAAGAGCTTCACAATTACTTTAAAGGGTGGACTACTTGCTAGCGTCCATGTATAGTTTCACAAGGGGAATACATTGAAGGTGACTGTAGTGATGTTTAGCAGTGAGGTATGTAGTATTCTTTTTAGGATGAATTCATGAACTTAATTGTCAGTTCTTGTATTTAGTATTCTTTGCCAGCACTATGATTCAAAAGTGTCATTTCTTCCACCTCTCTTTTTCATTGTCCAGCTTTTACATGCATGTGAAATGCTTGGAAACCCCGTGGCTTAAGCCAGGCACACATTAGTTTTCTTTGTTTTTGTTTTTGTTTTTTAACACTTTACAGAGGTGTTTTGCAGCTGATTTGCTCAATGCACTTTGTAGTTTGATTTCTTAGTTGCTGCTACTGTGGGTGTGAATTGTAGATCCAATTAAAATGAAGTCCTTGACAACTTCAGTCTTTTCTCCATTGATCACAATCTTGCTTATTGGTCAAGTTCTGAGATTTTGTTAACTTAGCGTTGAGGTGTAATCCATACTGAAGGCTGTGGTGTCTGATCTTGATCAGTAAGTACTTCAAGTCCTCTTCATTTACAGCAAGCAAGGTGTGCCATCTGCATAATGCAGATTGTTAATGAGTCTGCCTCTAATCTTGATGCCCCATTCTTCTTCCTGTAGTTCAGCTTCTTGGATCATTTGCTCAGCATGCAGATCAAATAAATCTGGTGAAAGGATATGACTCCTGTGCACACTTTCCTGACTTAAGCTGCAGTTTCCCCTGGTTCTGTTTGAACAATTGCGTCTTGATCTATGTACAGGTTCCTCATGAGCATGATTAAGTTAAGCGTTCAGGAGTTCTTACTCTTCACAGTGTTAGCCATAGTTTGTTATGATCCACACAGTCAAATGCTTTTGCATAGTCAACAAAATACAGGTGAACTGTATTCTGGTATTCTCTCATTTCAGCCACAATCCATTTGATATCAGCAATGATGTACCTGGTTCCTCTTCTGAGTCCAGTTTAACAGAGTTAGGGAACACAAGAAGTGGGAAGAGTGTATTATGAACAAGATGTTGACTTTAACTTGGAACAGAATTTTATTGTTTGACAATAAATGCTGTACATTTTAAAACATGTTCTCTTTCCAAAAAAGAGAACATGTTTTAAAATGTACAGTACTGTGTCAATATTTCATATATTAAAAGGAAGGTAGCAAACTCACATGAGTTACTGTGGAAAACTGGACATCATTTCTCATCTTCTGAGTCAGATTGTAGCAGATGAGTTTCGTAATTGTGTTTGAGGTGCTCTCAGTATTTCAGGCATCCACTGTTTCTAACAGCATAAACTTAAATTCATCCTTTAAAAATGTGTCTTAATATTTTGGTTACTTTTCTTGTTCTGAGCCGTGAATACTATCACGTCTCTTTTCCCTTATCTCCTTCTGTATCACTTCCAGATGTATACTTCTAGGAATAATAGAGTTGACTGTCTTGGTGGAGAAGATGTTATGAAAAAGGAATAGAGCACCTAAAGAAATGTAAATAAAAGAAGGAGTGATAGGAAAGAAGAGTTCAGAAAGAGGGCAGAAATTGAATTTCTCAATTCTTTTGTACTCATCTATAAAGAACGATCAGAATATCATCCCTTTGAAATTACACTTCATTTTGTGTGCATGCAGTATTTCTTTCAAGCAGTTATTAACAATGGATGCTGCAGCTGTGAAATGAAAATGTAACATTTGGCATCGTTCAGTAGATAGCTGCTTTGATGCTTCAGTTGCTGTCCCGCACTCAGCAGGAAGAGATACAGACCTTTGAAATGCATTTAGCCTGCACTGAAACAATGCAACAGTCTGTGTCTTGCCCTTGTTTCACTTGGACCTTTACAGACTTCTAACTCAGCCTTCTGGAATGGTGCCACTGAACCCTTGAGTTCTGTATCTCATCTCCTGTAAGTCTCAAGACATGTGAATAGCAGCTTTCCAGCAAGCCATATCCTCAATTGAAACTCTTCTTACTGCTTCCCTAATACTGTTCCACTTATGTATCATATCAATCTTTCTTTTATCTGCATAGTGCCAAGGAAAACTCAGAAAATGACTTTATCACTTTCCCTTATTAACATCATACATAAGGAATTTAGAATAATGCAATTAAAAAAAACAATACTTCTTAAATCTAGAAGCAAACCATACCAAAAATTATAGATGGCATTTTGTTATAGCAATGGATAGCTTTACTCTATAGTGTGAGCTGTGATATTATATGCCAGTAAACAGTCGAAAGACTCCTGGAAGGTGGACTGATAGCAGTAAGTTATACCTGCACTTAATCATAGAAGTGTCCAGTGACTCCCATAACACATGACATATTGTCTTTACATTGAGAACAATTTTCATTAATGTCAGTAATAGATAACATTGACTAACATGTACAAGATAGATAGTGTTTTGGTTCTAGTAAACATAGGTCTTCTGGAAATATACTCTATTCTGAAATGCTTTGCAGCTGGGAAAATTACATTTAAAATGATCATAACAGGAAAAGATAGATTACTGAGTAAATGATTTTGTGACAACTACTTGGCTATCAAGGGGAATATATGAAGATACCGAAGCTGTATCTCTGTTTTACTACCTAAGTAATTTTCAGTTGGATCAAAGATTTAAATGTAAAAAAATGGACCTTAAAAATATTAGAAGAAAATGAGATTGTTTTTAGTACTCTTAGGATGAGGAAATACTTCCAACTAAGATACTGATTCCAGAAACCTTCAAAGAAAAGATTAATATACATGAACTACAAAAAAATGTAAGATGTCTGCATGTTCACATATACCATAAAGCAGATTCAAAATATAATTGTGAAACCAGGCAATATTTGCAATAATAAGACAAGTAGGTGGTTTCCTTCATTTAAAAGATTTCTTTCAAATCAGTAAGAAAAACAGTAATGAAGCAGGATGAAAATGGCCCACAGAAATAAGCAAGCAGTTTCAGAAACCGAAATGAAAATGATATAAACTGAAGAAAAGATGCTCAGTTTTCCATCGTAATTAAAGAAAAGAACATCAAAACAACTATCATCTATCTTAAGGAGCCCTGGTGGCACAGTGGTTAAAATGATCAACTGCTAACCAAGAGAGACTACAAGTTCAAGACCCCTAGCCGTCTCTCAAGAGAAAGATGTGTCAGCCTACTTCTGTAGAAATTTACAGTCTCAAAAACTCTCCAGGATCACCATGAGGTGGGGTTTGGTTTGAGGCAGTGGATTTGGTTTATTAGCTATCTCTGTTTATTGGCAAAGATGAAGCCAGCCAAGTGCCGTTGAGTCGGATCCGACTCATGGCAACCCTAGGGGCAAAGATGAAAGAGTATAATATATTCTGTTCTTGATGTTTACAGAAAATCAGGCACTGCTGATATGTGAGTCATTTGGAGCATCCTATTTGGAGCACAGTTTGCAGTGTTAGATTGAAAATGTACATCTCCTTTGACTCATTGATTGCACTTTTATTAAGTTCAGCCTGTGTGTATACCTCTGCCAGCTTGCAGGGACAGCCATTTTTATGTAGCATGCTTGTAATAGAAGAAAGTTGGATGCAACCCAAAGGTCCTCAAAAGAGGACTAGTTGTGGTGCTATGTGTGGTTATATGGTATGCAGCTGGAAAAAGGAAGCAAAAATCCTTAAGTGCTGATATGGAACTATCTCCAAGATGTATTGTTCAGTAGAACAATAGCACATAGCATTTAATGTGTTTCTATTGGTTAAAGAGTTAATGCACTTAGTTGCTCACTGTAAGGCCTGTGGTTCAGGTCTGTCCAGAGGCATCTCAGAAGAAAGTGCTGCGAATCTACTTTTGATAAACTAGCCATTGAAAACCCCATGGAGCACACTTCTACTCAGACACACATGGGGTCACCATGAGTGAGAATCAACTCAACAGCGGCTGAAATGGAGTTGATTTAGAAAAAAAATGGAGGACACTATTAAAAGATGGTGGAGTAGACACACATCTCATTTCCCTCTGAGAACCAAGGTCTGGATGATATCTGTATGGAACACTGAACATTTGGGGAGCCCTAGGAACTAGCATATTTGACTAGGCACCAGTATTGGGCTAATCTTCACCTCTCAAAGATGAGCCAGCGGCCATCTGACCTTTGCTTGTGCTGTTTCACAGTATCAGAGAACTGCAGCTTTCGCCAATAGCTGGTAACGTACTTTCATGATCAGCTGGAAGGTGGAGTCTGCTGCTCCTGACTGCCTGTTTCGGCTAGCACATTGGACAGCTCCTAGTTCAACACCTGGACAGCTCTCCACATAGAAGTGTCGTTTACTTTTAAGGCTGAGAGGCCTATACATTTGCTTGGCCCTGCATATTTGAGTGGCCCTGCGTATTTTCCTCCCACCCTTCTCTGACCCACATTGTAGGGTTGGCTGACAGCCCCCAGTTTTTCCGTAAGTAGGGTGACCTCTTTACTACTGAATAGGCAGAGACTTCCACCCCAGAGAGTCTACCTGGGGCAGATCACTAGAGTATTAGAGACAGCTGGTGACCAACAATTCTCTTAGATCCAATACCAGAGATATTAAATAGTGTCTAGATGGCATACAGGCAGCAGACCATAGCTAAACATTTAAAGAAGCAGCCTTAAGATGCTCCAGGAAATTCCCAAACTAAAGATTCAAAACATTTCCCAGATGAAGAAGCCTTTCTGAACCTATCGGAGGTCGAGTACAAAAGAATTATATCTAGAATCCTTCTAGAGATTAAACAAAATGCAGTAGAACAAAATGAAAAATTTAGTAATCTGTTGGAACTGATGGAACATCAGTGATCTGAAGTACTTCAGATCAACAACAAAATTACAAAATTAGATAATCCAAAGCCAAAAGAGTAGGATTGAACAGATAGAAGTTAGACTCAGGGACCTTGAGGACAGAGCAGCCGACACAAGCATTTATGAGGAGAAATCAGAGAAAAGAAATAAGAAAAATGAGGGAGCATTAAAAAACATGTGGAACTCCATTAATAAGAAGAATTTATGTTTAATTGGAGTTCCTGAACAAAGGGGGATTGATGACAATATAGAGAGTATTGCTGTAGAGGTGCTGACAGAAACTTTCCTGAGATTATGAGCAAAGAGAACATAGGTATCCAAGATGTTTATCGAACACCACAAAAGCTAGATCCCAAAAGAAAGATGCCAAGACATATTATAATCAAGCTTAATAAGATGAAACATAAACAGATGCTTCTGAAGGCATCAAGCCTTAAAACAAAGCTAACACTCTGAGGGAAACCCTGTAGGCTTTCATCTGACTTCTCTGCAGAAACAATGCTGGCTAGAAAACAGTAGGCAGACACTTTCAAAGCCCTGAAGGAAAAAAACTTCCATCCAAGAATTATTTATCTTACAAAATTGTCTATTAAGTATAATGGTGAAATTAAGACCTTTGAAGATAAAGAGAAACGTAGAATCTTTGTAAAAACTAAACCAAAATTACATGAAATATTGAAAGAAGCTCTTTCCTTAGAAATACAAAACCATTAAATGTATATTTAAGGTGACAATTCAGGACACATCATCCAGAATTCTAATCACTTAGGGAAGTTACAAAAGTTAATCAAAGCTACAGCATTAAAATGAGGGATTCTGTGATCATATCATGACAGCTATAACACTATCACATTAAAAGAGGGATACACTACAGTAGTTATAGTCATTTCAGATGCAGAGGAAATTAAAGAGTTATGCAATATTTAAAGTTAAGTTAAAGGGGATAATAAATGTGGCCATAAAGAAAATTAACAATGCATTGTATCAAAATAAGAAATGCAGTAGAGGAGTCTCAATGAACACAAAATCGACATTGAAAAAACAACCCATAAAGAAGAATGACCCAGTACATTAACAGCAATATAGAAAGTATCAACATAAAAGTAATTACATCAAAATGATGGCACTAAACACATAACTATCAATAATTACACTGAATGTAAATGAACTGAACACTGAAATAAAAAGACAGCGAGTGACATCTTGGATCAAAAGACACGACCCATCTATATGTTGCTTACAAGAAACATCCCTTAGACTTAAAGATATGAACAAATTGAAAATTAAAGGATGGAATAATACATACAAAGAAGATCAGGTATGGCAGTACTAGTCTCAGATAAAATAGATTTTAATGTAAAATCCACTATTGTGGACAAGTTTGGTCACTATTGCTGAAAGATTCAATACTCAAGCAGAACTTAACAATATTAAATATTTATGCAGCCAATACCAGAGCACCTAAATACATTGAACAAATATTGACAACACTGAAAAATGAGATAGATCCTTCCACAATAATAGTTGGAGACTTTAACACTCCCTTTTCAGTTATGGGTAGATCATCCAGAAAAAAGCTCAGTAAAGATGCAGAAGATCTTATTGCAACAGTCAACCAACTTGACCTTGTCGACATACACAGATCTTTTCATCCATCAATGGGTAAGGACACCTTCTCCAATCCACATGGAACATTCTCGAGAATAGACCATGTGTTAGACCATAAAGCAATTCTCTGTAAAATCCAAAGCATTGATTTACTGCAAAGTATCTTGTCAGACCATAGAGCTGTAAAAGTTGAAATCAATAACAGCAAAACCGTAGGTAGGAATTCAAACTTATGGAAACTGAACAATACTTTGCTCAAAAAGCCTTGGATTATAGAAGAAATCAAGGACAAGATGAAGAAATTTATGGAATCAAATGATAATGAAAACACTTCCTACCAGAATCTGTGGTATACAGTAAAAGCGGTGCTGAGGCGTCAGTTTATCTCTGTAACTGCACACATCCAGAAAGAAGAAAGGACCCAAATTAAAAAATTAACCTTACAGCTTGAACAAGTAGAAAGAGAGCAGCAGAAGAACCCCTCAGGCACCAGAAGAAAACAGATTATAAGGATTAGAGCAGAACTAAATGAATTAGAGAATAGAAAAACAATAAAAAAATTAACAAAACCAAAAGTTGGTTTTTTGAAAAAATCCACAAAATTGATAAACCATTGGCTAAAATTTACAAAAGTAAAACAGCAGAAGATAGAAATAATCCAATTAAGAAATGAGATGGGAGTTGTTACAGCAGACCTAGCTGAAATAAAAAGGATCATAACAGAATACTATGAAAGGCTGTACTCTATCAGGTTTGAAAACCTAGAGGAAATGGACAGATTTCTAGATTCATATCACTCACCAAGATTATCACAAGGAGAAGTAGATCAACTTATTGCAAAGGAAGAGATTGAAAAAGTCATCAAAAAATTTATCAACCAAAAAAAGTCCTGGCCAAGATGGCTTCACCAGAGAATTCTACCAAACTTTTAGAGAAGACTTAACGCTATTGAGGCTATTTCATACCATAGGAAGGGATAGAAGACTCCCAAATTCATTTTATGAAGCCAGCATAACCCTGATACCCAAGCCAGGGAAACATCCCACAAAAAAAGAAAATTACAGACCAATATCACTCCTGAACCTATATTCAAAAATCTTCAACAAAATTCTACTGAATAGAATTCAACAGCATATAAAAAAAATCATCATGATCAAGTTGGTTTCATCTCAGGGATGCAAGGCTGGTTCAACATCAGAAAAACAGTTAACATAATCAGCCACATTAATAACCCAAAAGAATCACCTGATTTTGACAATCGATGCAGTAAAGCCATTTGACAAAGTCCAACACTGATTCGTGCTTAAAACTCTCAGAAAAATAGGAATAGAGGGGAAATTCCTCTGTGCAATCAGTAGCGTCTATGCAAGCCAACTGCCTTCATCATTCTGAATGGTGAAAGAGTGAAAAAATTCCCTTTGAGAATGGGAACTAGACAAGGATGTCCGCTCTCACCACTTCTGTTCAACATCATGCTAGAAGTTCTAGCCAGAGCAATTAGACAAGACAAAGAAAGAAAGAGCATCTGTATCAGCAATGAAGAAGTAAAAATCTCCCTCTTTGCAGATGATATGATTGTTTATAGAGAGAAACCGAAGGAATCCGTAAGTAAACTATTGGAGCTAATAGAGGAGTTTAGCAAAGTAATGGGATACTAGATAAACCTAAGTAAATCAGTAGGATTTCTTTATATCAACAGTGAGACTATTAAAGAAGAAATTACCAAATCAATTCCATTTATTATAGCCCCCAAGAAGATAAAATACCTAGAGAAATAAGAGACCTTTACAAAGAGAACTACAACACCTTACTACAAGAAACTAAGAGAGACTTACATAAATGGAATAATCTACTCTGCTCACGGATAGGAAGTCTCAACATTGTGAAAATGTCTATTTTACCCAAAGCAATCTGCTTATATAATGCAATACCAATACAAATTCCGGTGACATTTTTTAATGAGATGGAGAAACAAATCATCAATTTTGTTTGGAAAGGGAAGAAACCTCGGATAAGTAAAGCACTACTGAAGAAGAAGAAGAACACCGTGGGAGGCCTCTCACTACCTAACTTTAGAACCTATTACACTGCCACAGTAGTCAAAACAGCCTGGTACTGGTACAAAAAGAGACATACAGACCAGTGAGACAGAGTACAGACCCAGAGATGCCACCATCCTTCTATGAACAGTTGGTATTTGACAAAGGCCCCAAGATTTTAAACGGGGGTGAAAACAGTCTCTTTAACAAATGATGCTGGCAAAATTGGATATCCATCTGCAGAAAATTGAAACAAGACCCATATCTCACACTTTATACAAAAACCAACTCAAATTGGATAAAAGACCTAAATATAAAATCTAAAACAATAAAGCTCATCCAAGATAAAGTAGGATCAACAATGGAAGTTTTAATATACAGTGTGAATAGACTTCAAAATCTGACAAAGCATGATCAACAGAAGAGAAAGTAGATAGATGGGAAGGACTAAGAATCAAACACTTGCTCCTCCACAGACTTCATCAAAAGAATTAAAAGACCACCTACAGAACAGAAAAAAAAATTGGCAGCTATATGTCAGACCGACATCTCATCTCCAAAATCTATAAGATATTACAAAATATCAGCAAGAAAAGAATAAATAATTCAATTAAGTGATGGGTGAAGGAGATGGTCAAACTTTTCTCTAAAGAGGATATCGAGGCAGCCAAAAGACAAATGTAGAATTGCTCACAGTCATTAGCTATTAAAGAAATTCAAATCGAAACTATAGTGAGATACCATCTTACCCCAACAAGGTTGGCCGTAATCCAAAAAACACAAAACAACAAATGCTGGAGAGGCTGTGGAGAAATTGGAACTCCTTTACACTGCTGGTGGGATTGCAAAATGGTACAACCTCTGCAGAAAACAATCTGGTGCTTCCTTAAAAAGCTAGAAATGGATATACCGTTTGATCCTGAAATACCACTGCTTGGAATTTATCCTTCAGAAACAAAGGTTGTCATGTGAACAGACACTTGTATATGAATGTTTGTTGCAGCACAGTCCACAATAGCAAAAAGTTGGAATCAACCGTGATACCCATCAACAGATGAATGAATAAGCAAACTACGGTACATACACTCAGTGGAATACTATGCTATAATAAAAAAACAATGACAATTTTAGAAAACATCTCATAACATGGTCTCATTTGCAAGAGATCATGCTGAGTGAAATCAATCAGTGTCAGAAGGACAAATTTTATATGAGACCCCTGTTATAAGGACTTAACAAGAGAATTATCCATAGAAGAAAATGACTGTGTTGGCTACATGGGTGGGGGGGCTGAGGGTTTATCATAAATGATCTGTAATTGATAGATGTTAGAAATTTTATTCTTTTACTGTAATTAATAAAAAAATAAAATTTGGAAAAAAAGGAAACTGAAATGTAAACAATGTCAGTATTTGGCAAGGACTATTTCTAGAAGAATCTACATTACCACTGATCATTTCTGTGAAGGGAGCAGGAGGAACTCGAAGTATAAGATGGGAAGATTTACTCTTTATACATTTTCCTAGTTGGGATTTTCTTTTTTTTTCTTTTTCTTTCTTTACCATGTGTGTCTTAGACAGGGTTCTTTAGAGGAGCAAAACCAGTGATGAACATATGTAAACATATAAAGATGTATTTCAAGGAAATGGCTCACACAATAGTGCATGCTGACAGGTCCCAAATTTGTGGATCAGACATCAGGCTCAAGCCTTTTCCTGATTCACACAGTTGCAGAGGCTGACAAACCCGGAATCTGCAGGTCAGGTGGCAGGCTGCTGGCTCACAGAGTTGTAGGAAGTGGTGAATCCAAACTCTGCAGGTCAGACAGCAGGCTGAAGGTTTCTCACGTCCCAAGAAACAGAGGTCATAGGACAATGAGATGAATGCAGGATTGGAAAGAGAAAGAGCGAACTTGGCCAAAACATCCATATGTACTGGGTATAAGCACATTCCCAAGGAAATGGCCCTTCAACTGATTGGACTGCTCACATCAGATCAAAAAATGGAGGATGATTTGGGGATCTGATATGAGCAGATTGAATGTCTTCCAAACCATGGAAAATCATGGTCTAACCAAGTTGACACATAACTTAACCATTAGAGTCTACCCTTTGTCCAGTTAGCACCGTCTTTGTCACCTGCTGCTGTTGTAACAAAATTACAAGTAAATAGCTTTAACAAAGATATTCTCTCGCAGTCCAGCAGGCTACAAGTCCAAACTCACAGTGTCACCTCCAGGGTAAAGCTTTCTCTCTCTCTGTCTACTCTGGAGGAGGGCCCTTATGATCATCAGTCTTTTCTTGGTCTGAGGGAATCTCAGCACAGGAAATGCAGATCCAGTGGATGCACTTTGCTCCCAGCACTGCTTTCTTGGTTGTTCAAAGTAACTGTGGCTTTCTGCTCTCTTCTCTCTTTTATATCTTGAAAGAGATTGGCTTAAGACACCAATCTTGTAGACCTCATCAGTATATCTGCCACTAATACATGTTATTAATTCATAGTGATAGAATTTACAGCACATAGGAAAATATCACCAGATGGTGGATATTCACACAGTAGTGGGACTCATGGCCCAACTGAACTGATACACCCTTGTTTTGTGGGGGGAGACATAATTCAGTACATAACAGCACCTGTATGCCTCTTGTTAGACCACGCATAATCTCTAAATACAGTTATAAAGTCATTGCACATAACATGATATAACTAACATGCATACCAAAAACACACCCTATTTACATGTTTTATTTTGTAGTGAGTAATGGGGTAAGAGAGGAAAGAAAACAAAAATACCTACTGTATATACGTATCTACATACACACAGATAAAGAAGAAATACTCATAACAGATAGTCCTCATTTCTGCAACTGGCTACATGTCTATAGCTAGTATTTAGAACTACCTTCTACCACCACCCATTTCATATTTCCTTTGCCCTCAGCAGTCAACTCAGCTGGTCAGGATTCTTTGCCTGGTGGGGCAGCCCAAACCTTCATTCCTGAAGAATCTGAGCCATTAGTAGTCACTTTAGAATTGGGTTGCTGTAGTTTTCCATTGACTTTAATCAGGACACAGTAGTAGTAAGAGATGTCATAAGGGATCTCCTGTATTACAGACATACTCTTCTTTACCTCCACTATGTAATAACAGTCTGATTTTGGGATCGGTCATACCAGCCAGTATGATAATTCCATTCTTGGCCTCTTGATTTAGAGACATGAAGGGCTCATCATAGCCAAGTGGCATTCTCAACTTCCAGTTCAAAATGGAATCAGTGTTGTGACTCCCGTGGGAGCATTCTTCCTTTTGGGACTAAGATCTCTAGACATGCAGAGCATAGGTTCATGGGAACAGGGAACAAGAAGCAAAAATTTGCAAGTAAGTCACTAGGGATGATGATCAGTGGTACCACGCCTGTTTCTACCCCTTGATTCCTGGATCCATGAGTCTTGGCTGTGGGAGAAATAGCACCACATATTGGATGCTGGTTTAGAGCATATACAGCTTCCTGAGAACACTGCTGCAACTCTGCAAGGCACTACTGCCTAGGTAACACTGCAGTTGTGTCTGTGAAGCCCATCCCAAGCCAGCTGCTTCAGGATGATGAGGAACATGGTAAGAGTAGTGAATTTCATGAGAATGAGCCCATGGCCACACATCATTTGCTGTGAAATTAAGTTCGCTGATCCAGTGTAATGCTGTGTGGGGTACATGGTGGCAGGTAAAGCATTCTGTGAGTTCACAAATGCTACTTTTGGCAGGAGTGTTGTGTATAGGGAAGACATATCTTTCTTCAGTAACAACAAGACACTGCTCTTTCCATGATAGAAGTGGTCCATCGTAATCAACCTGCTACCAGGTTGGTGGGTGAGCACCCTGAGGAGTGGTGCCATATTGGCAACTCAGTGTTGTCTCTGCTGCTGGCTGATTGGACACTCAGCAGTGGCTGTAGCCAAGTCAGGCTTGGTGAGTGGAATTCCATGTTTCTGGGTCCATACATAACTTCTGTCCCTGCTGCCATGGACACTTTATTCATAAGACTGTTGGGCAGTGACAGGAGTGGCAAGGGGAAGAGCATGACTGGTGTCCTCAGAAAGCATCATCCTGTTCACTTGATTGTTGAAATCCTCCACAGCAGGTTTCACCCTTTGGGAAACATTCATGTGAAACCCAAATGTGGGCCCATTCAGAGAACTCAGTCCACATGCCTCTTGCTCATACCTCCTTCTCATCATTTTCCAGCCATATTCCTTTCAGATTCCTACCCATACAGCCAAACCCTTGGGGCTATAGCCCAAAAATCAGTATGCAGTTGCACATGTGGTCATTTCTCCTCCCAAGCAAAATGAACAACCAGGTGCACTGCTCTAAGTTCTGCCCACTGGGAGGATTTCCCTTCTCCACTGTCCTTCAGTAATGTCCCAGAAAGGAACTATAATACTCAGTGAGCCACTGTGTCAGTGACACAGCAGACACAGAAAAGGGGGGCTGGCAGGACTCAGGTTCTCGGTCCAGCTTTAGAAAGCAAGATTTGGGGGGAAAACAACACCCTAAATTCCTAGGCCCAGGAGCCTTTGAACATAGTGGTCCTCCTGCCCTGCAAGTCTTTCTGCTGGTACCTTCCTGGTATTTTCAATTGCATTATATGCGTGCAAAAGCTGGACAATGAATAAGGAAGACGGAAGAAAAATTGATGCCTTTGAGTTGTGGTATTGGAGAAGACTATTGAATGTGTCCTGAACTGCCAAAAGAACAAACAGATCTGTTATAGAAGGAGTACAACCAGAGTGCTCCTTGGGAGCAAGGATGATGAGACTGCATCTTGCATGCTTTGGACATGTTATCAGGAGCATTCAATCCCTGGAGAAGGACATCATGATTGGTAAAGTAGAGAGTCAGCAAAACAGAGGAAGACCGTCAATGAGATGGGTTGACATAGTGGCTGCAGCAGTGGGATCAGGTGTGTAAATGATGGTGGGCATGACGCAGGATCATGCTCTGTTTCGTCCTGTTATTCGTAGACTCGCTATGCTTTGGAGCTGACTTGACAGCACCTAGTAACGGCAACACAGTTTAGGGAAATAATCATAAACAGCCACATAACCATCCCCCAGGTTATTACTTCCTAGTAGAAGTCCCTGTGTGCCTCACTCCCTGATCTTATTCTCCCTCCCTACTGTGTATAATCACAATCAAGACTGTATATAGGCTTTTCAGAGCAGAATGAGTTGAAAGTTATGAAGAATGTATTCAAAACTTTTTATTCATTTCTTCTGAATAAGGATTTGCATTAGATTTCTCCTAATACCAAAAGGAACAATTAAAACATTATTTTATCTGCAGTAAAATGAGTATAAGAACAAAACAGATCAGAAGCAGATATTGAGATAATATAATATATTTTTTAAAAAGTCATCATAAACTGGTAGGATTATTAGATAAATCCTATTTTATTAAATGGATTTATCTGATGAGTATTGGGGTAAACTGGTTATCTGTCTGGAAAAAAAGTTTTGGATCCTTTCTACCATGAATCAAAATATGTTCCAGATGATTTGAGGAAGTTCTTATTTAAAGTGATGCTGTTTAAGGAAAATTGAATCTTTTCCCTAAAAAAAACCCAAACCCATTGCTTTCAAGTTAATTCCAAGTCACAGCTATCATACTGGACAGAGTAGAACTTCCCTATAGAGTTTCTAAGGATTGCCTGGTGGATTTAAACTGCTGACCTTTTCGTTAGCAGACATAGCTCTTAACTATTACAGCACCAAGGTTTCCTTTTTCTCTAAAGAGATTACTTTTTTCCGAGCATAAAAACATCAAAATTAAAAGGCTGCCTGAGAAAAGTGTGTGGTGCAAATATGGTGGTAGTTTGTAAGTGATATATAAATATGTTTCTGCATGTAAACATATATGGAAAAAGAAATGTAACAAGGCATATTTTACAAATGTTGGTTCTCAGATTTCATTATTTGAATTCATAATTTAAGAGTCAACATTGACTGCCTGTGTATTAGTAGGAAGCCGTGGTGGCATACTGGTTAAGAGCTGTGGCTGCTAACCAAAAGCAGCAGTTCAAATCCACCACTAGTGCCTTGGGAACTCTATGGAGCAGTTCTGTTCTGTCCTATAGGGTCGCTGTGAATTGGAATCGACTCAGTGGCAGTGGGCTTGGTTTGGTTTTGGTTTATGTATTAGTAATGTACAGGCTAAGCTGCGTAACAAGGAAGACCAAAAATACAGATTCTCAGTCAGGTAGAAGTTAATTTTTCTGTCAAGAAACAGTCCAAATGATAGTAGGCTGTTCAAGACAATGAATTTATAGATGCTTTTCTTATTCCTCATGCATTTCTTTTCAAAATTCCCTGCTATGCATGTATATTACTTGTAAACTGTCTTGTTATGTGTGTGCCATCGAGTCAGTTCCAGCTCATGGCCACCCTACGTACATGACAGCACTGGCACCTAGGGTTTCATAGGCTGTCATCATTAATGGGGGAGCAAATTTGTCTCCTGCTGAGCAGCTGATGAGTTCAAACCACTGACTTTTTAGTTTTCATCTTGAAGTTAGCAGCTGAGCACTTCACCATTGCCCCACGAGGGCTCCTCACTAGAATGAGCTGTGTTGTGCAGAGTGCTCCAGGACACCCAAGTTCCTTTCTCTTGTTGCTCTATTATCCCTTAGGGTGATGTCCTGAAATTGCCTCATTATGATGTTCCCATCCTGGTCCGTGGGAGAGAAAGGAGGAGGTCATATGTCAACTGGCCACACCTTAAAAATGCAAGGATGGTAAAACTAAAGAGAGGAGGAATAGACACTGATAGACACTGGAGGACAGTAGTGTGTGATTGTGTGTATCCGTGCACCCTATCCCCACCTTGTCATGCAGAGAACATGCATCTTTTCCAAGAAAGAGAAAACCCACAGTCCCACAATCCTGTCCAATTATTGCATCCAGCTCAAAATCCAGGATTTCTGGATTCTCTCAGGTCTTGGCAGCTCTCAGGGAGTAATAGCTTTGATTGTTCTCTGTGGCTTTTGTCTTTGTCCTGTGAGAGCCTCCTTTTTTGTCTATTTTTCTCAGTGGCTGCACCTGCAGTGAATGAGGGAGCACATTCCCTTCTTTGAGGCGACACAGTTTGTGCATTTCACTTCTTGCTTAGTGTTGGTTTAGGAACGTAAGGATTGCTTTAGGGATCAAACAATCTCAAACTTGTTTACAACTGTCTTGTAGTGTCATTAGCAGTACATTTCCGTCAAATAGTAGCCTTCTGCCCTGTTTATATCCAGAAGGTCGAATATAATCACACACAGAGCGGTTTACTGCTGGCTATGGTTCATATACCTGCTGCATCGTCTTTTCCTTTACTGCCTTTTATGTAGAATCTATCCCTGTCCCTTCAGGGTAATGGGGGCCGCTTTGATGGCATTTATAAGAGAGTAGGGCTGGATAGGGAAATAACACTCTTTATCTGATCATTGCAGTTAGACTGGCTCTGAGGGACATTTTTGTTTCCTGCCATGTAGGATACAGAAGCAATTGGAGGCTCTGAATTCCTGAATTCTCATTAAATTGAGATTGCAAGCCTCAAGCCGAGAGAGACTCTTAGCAGAGCTCTCCTCTCTTCCATATCAGGTTACAGACCGTCTAATGCTTGCCTGACTTCACGTCTCTCTTGTAGTGTCATCCTCAAAGCATAAAAGCACTGGAATCACAGAGTAATATTCTGATTTTTTTTTCCAACCAGTTTTAAGTTGTCAGCAAGCAGTGGTTTACCTGTGACTGACTAGAGGACTGCTTTTTCAACTTCACACCTAACCATTAAGCCGGTGCCAGATATTTTATGTATTGGTGAAAGCAATACCCTAATTGTGGAGCCATTTTTTCTATTGGGGAACAAAGGTACAGTGAGATCCCAAATACAATGGCTCAGACAAGATAGGATTTATTTCTTGTTTAGCAGTCCAGAGGTGGCAAGTGGGTTGGGGCAGATAGGCAGCTCTTCTCCAAGGTCATCTAAGGACCTACATCGCATCTATGTTGCTCCCTAGAAAAACGACTGTGACAGTACAGTCAAAAGCACTGCAGTCACATTTCGTCCGTCAGGAAAAGGGGGACAGACATCTGTGAGAACAGCTTTGTCTTCATGGAAGCAAACTGGGAGTCCTCACACTCTAATCTTACTGGCCCAAACTTAGCAACAGGGCCACCACACCTTGCTACAGGGGGTACTTGGAAGCATAATTGTAGCTTATACCAACAAAGGCTTGGCGTGCTTTGTAACTAAAAGGGAAAGAGAGAATGAACCCTGAGGGATAGTTACTTGTTTCACCAAAGGTGAATTAGTTACCTATTTGAGAGGAAAATATCATTTTGAATCCTCAACTCATAATGTGCATCAAAATGAATTCCAGGTGAACTATTTAAATATTTAACTGAAAAACAATGTATGGGAATACTGATCTGTTCTCTACATGAGGAATTATTTTCTAAGCATGAAGACAAAAGATAATCATAAAGAGAAAAATGGGTAGATTTCACTACTCACAAATTATTAAATATACTTACAAAAATAGATCAACTAGAAAAACTAAGTCAAAATACGAGTAATAACAGCTAAATAATACAAACACATAAAGCACTCAGTCAAAATAAGAAAAAGTTATATAGCGCAAAAAAAAAAAAAAAGCCAATAATGAAAAAGAAATAAAATTAAAGCAGAGAGATCTTTTGGTGCTACCGAATGTGGTTGACAGAATAATGCCCCTGTAAAGATGTCCGTGTTTTAGTCTCAGGCATCTGTGTCCATGAGGTCAAGCAATTAGGTCCAAGAACTTAATTGTTCTAAGCGCTACATAACTCATTGCTGAATATCACTACAGTCACTTTCAAAATACTTCTCTTGGGTAGTTATATACTGATACCAGTGCCTAGTACACCCTTCAAAGCAATTTTGGAACTCTTTCTGGAGTGGCCTCTGCACACGGTGGCAAGTTTGCACACTTAGTTGTATAATTGTCTGTGAGGGAGTTTTCAGCCAGTAAACAAGTTACTGTGTTGGAACATCCTCCCTACTCATGTGATCTGGCCCCCAATGACCTTTCCTACCTGAAGATAAAGGAAATACTGAAAGGAAGACATTTTAATGACATTCAGGACGTCAAGGGTAATACGATAACAGCTCTGATGGCCATTCCAGAAAAAGAGTTCCCAAATTGCTTTGAAGGGTGGACTAGGCACTGGTGCCAGTGCAGAGCTTCCCAAGGGGAGTACTTCAAAGATGACTGTAGTGATATTCAGCAATGAGGTATGCAGCACTTTTTCTAGGATGAGTTTGCGAACTTAATTGTCAGACATTATATGTCATGTTACACTGCAAGAGGGAACCAAAGTTGCAGGTGGAATTAAGGTTGCTAACCAGCTGACCTGAAAATAGGGAGAGAATCCTGGGTTATCAGGTGGACCCAATGTAATCAGAAGGGCCCTTAAGAGAGAAGTAGATGAGGAAGTCAGAAAGATGTGATTTGGCTTTGTAGTTGGAGAGAGGGGTCTGTGAGCAAAAAATCTGGGTGACTTAGAAACTGGAAAAGGTAAGGAGCATGGGTCTCTAGAGCCTCCAGAGAGAAACGCAGCCTTGCCAATTTCTCGATTTTAGTTCAGTTGAAACCCTTGATGGTTTGTGCTCCATAGAACTGTAAGATAACACATCTGTGTTGTTTTAAGCCACTAGGTTTACAAGAGCAATAGAAAACTAACATACCAAGTTATGTTTGTCTGTCTGTCTGTGGTAGTAATACTCAATGCTGGTGAAACAGGCACTGATGAACCTGATGAAAAAAAATTACTACAAACCCTGCTGAAAAACAACTTATGAGTACGCTTCATAAAGCCTAAAATTTCATACTCTTTGACTCTTTGACCCTAAAAAAAAATTTGAAAAACAACAGGTATTTACATATAAAGATTGTCATATCTTTTTTTAATTGATTTTTATTAATTGATTTTTAAAACATTTTATTGTGCTTGAAGTGAAAGTTTACAATCCAAGTCAATTTGGCATGTAACCTGCCCCCAACGCCACTGCTGTACACCTGTAGCTGCTCTCCCCTCCCTCAGAGAGCACACCCCTACTTCCCATCCTGTACTTCCCATATCCGTTCAGCCAGCTCCTGTCCCCCTCCACCCTCTCATCTCACCTCTGGACAGGACCTCCTCAGATATCCTTGAGGATATATTTAAGCCAAGAAGCACATTCTTTGCCAGCCTCATTCTATGTCTTACAGTCCAGACCAATTTTTGTCTGAAGAGTCGGCCTAGGTACTAGTTTCAGCTCTGTGCTAACACAGCTTCTGGGGACCACATGCCCAGGAGACCCTCTAGTCTGTCGGACCATCAAGTCTGACAAGTTCTAGTTCCGCACACCATTTTCTCCCACTACATCAGGGACTCTGCATTGGGTTCCCTGTCAAGGCAGTCATTGGTGGTGGCCAGGCACCTTCCAGTTCTAGTCTCATGCTGATGTAGTCTCCAGGTTATATGATCCCTTCTGTCTCCTGGACTCACATTTTCGTTATGTCTTTGATATTCTCTGCTCCAGGTAGTTTGGGACAAATCGATGCTACTTAGATGGCCACTTGTTGTCTTTGAAGACCACAGATACCATTCACCAAAGGGGCATACAGAACATATTCTTGAAAAAAACAACAATTTAGTTAGGACAGTTTACCTAGGTGTCCCATGAAACCGTGGTGCCCAGACCCCTGCCACTCTGTCCTTGAAAATGCTGAATTGTATTTAGGAAACCTCTTAGCTTTTCGTATAGTCTAGCTCTGCTAACCTCCCTTCTATTGCCTACTGTTACTCCCATCACCTAACCCAAGTCCTCTGTCTTATCTAATCTGAGTACCACTTTGCACTCTCCCCACCCTTGGAACCAGCAAAGATTATTTTCTTCTATGCTTAAACCTTTTCTTAAGTCCTTATAACAGTGGTCTCATACAATTGTTTGTCCTTTTGCAACTAATTTTACTCAGTGTAATACCTTCCAGATGAGAAATTTCCTAAGATCATCATTGTTCTTTGTCATTGCGTAGTATTCCGTTGTATGAATAGACCATAATTTGTTTACCCATTTATTTGTTGATGGGCACTTAGTTTGATTCCATCTTTTTGCTATTGTAGACACTGTAGACAATTCCTTTGTTACATTTAATTTTCTGTGCTGAGTCTTTTCTCTTTATGTGTCTTCATCCTTTTCAGTCTTGGTAGCTTTGTATTTGCTGAGACTTCGTGTTTTAAATTTCAGTGCATAGGATTGATCATTTCCTTTGTAGTTACCTTAATATTTACCCCTTTTTTTCCTAAATTCAAACCATATATATTTCTATATATTGCCTTGACTACTCCATATGAAAAATCTATGACTGTTTTCTTTTAAGTCCTTCTATTTTGTTACAATGTTTATGTAATAACATCTTTTTATTTTTAGTGTTTTGCTTTTGATTTATTTTGTGATTCCCTATTTAGATTGATATCCAGTTGCTCTGTTCTGTTCTCTAGTCTTGGCTGCTACCTGGTGTTACTGATTTTCTAACCAAAAGACTCCCTTTACTGTTTCTTGATTTTGGTTTGGTTTTTGCAAATTGCGTAAATTTCTGTTTATCTGGAAATAGCCTAATTTCACCATCCTATTTGAGGGACAGTTTTGCTGTCTATGTAATTTTTCACTGGCAGTTATTTGCCTTCAAGATTTTTGATCCAGAGCAAATCCACTGCCGTTGAGTCGATTCTGACTCGTAGCAACCTTATAGAACAGAGTAGAACAGCCCCCTAGAGTTTCCAAGGAGCGCCTCGTGGATTTGAACTGCTGACCTTTTGGTTAGCAGCTGTAGCACTTAACCACTATACCACCAGGGTTTCCAAGGTTTGGTATGTGTCCTCTCATCGCCTTCTTGCCTGCCTGGTTTCTGCTAAGCAGCCCGAGCTTAGTCTCATTGATTTCCCTTTGTAGGTTATGTTTTGTTTAGTGCAGCCACTTTTAAAATTGTCTCCTTTACTTTTAGCAAGTTTAATTATAATTACATTTTGGTTTCTTGGTTTGGGGATCTGCTGTGTGTGGAGTCGAGCATCTTAGATACATATCTTCTCAACTCTTATGATGTCGGGGAAGTTTTCTGTCATCAAATCTTTGACAATTCTCTATTTTCTGTTATCTGGCCCTCTTCTTCAGTCTCAGTAACATAGCCTTCCATTGCCTTAGTTCTGCTCCTTTGGCTTTCTACTCAGTTGCTAATTCTGTAATTTTATTATTAATTTTATGAATTACTAATTCTTGCCATTCTGTGCTTTCTTGCAGGCTGTTCATCTTGTCATTATGCTTCACTGCATTTTGCTTCATCTCCTTCCTGATTTCTTGAAGAGCTCTAAATACTAGTCTTTTGTATTCTACCTCTGATAATTCCAGGCAGTTCTCTTCCTCTGGAAAATTTTAGTCTTTGTTTTGGGAGCTTTATGAAGTCATAATGGTCTGCCTCTTTAGGTGATTTAAAAATGACTTATGTTTATTTATGTTTGCCTGCTACTGTTTTCTAACTTATTATTTTATTTTGTTTTGAAATGTCCAAATAGGCTGATTGTGATCGGTGATTGTTGCCTTTGAAGATCTAATGTTCTGTCCACTAGGTGGTTAGAGCTTTTACTAGACATGTGAACCCATGATGTCATTTGCTTTCTGTATATGGACTCAGCTTAGGTGTCCAGGTAGTCAGACGCCAAGCATACGGTTGAGGCTGTCCCCTACTGTCGTAGATGGCTAACTGCTGTAGGCACATGTATCTGGCTGTAGCCACTGAGAAAGGAAGGGGGCTAACAGCCTTCCCTGAGTGTCTGTGAAGATAGCTTGGCCCCTTACATCTGAATCTAGGTGAAGAAACTGTTTCTGCTCTCAATTTCCAGCTCAGGGGAGTCAGCAGGTTGTTTTTCTTTCCTTTTTCCCCCAGTTTGTTAAATTCCTCCAACTCTTGAGTCTTGGAGAGTGTCTCAGGGCGGACGTAAGGATTCCTACTTCTGGCTCAGCTAATGGCATCAGACTCTAGAGCTGGGTGCAGTGCGGAGAAGGGTGGGAGAAATGCTGGGAGAAGAGAGAGAGGTTTATTCTGAGGGAAAGATTTAGATCCACACAGTAGGTCACACGCAAAGACTTAGCTTTTGACAATTGGGTACTGTTTTCCACTGGTTCTGGAGGCGTGAGTGGATTTGCTGGTCCATTTCTTGTGCTGAGGATAATGCCCTCCAGCCACAATACTCAGATCAGCATGTTGGCTACAGCCATTTCCTTGTGGGTCAGGACTTGTGAATCTTACTCTCCCTTCCATGTTGTCTGGTTCAGTTTCTCAACTTCCCCTTTGATGTTCTGGTCTCCTAAGATGTCCTGTGTAATAGATTCATTTGTTCTTCTGGGTCTTTGTTGTTAGAGGGGTCAGAGGAAGCATCTGACTATTCTACCATCTTGGACCCCTCCCCATCTTTTTAATGTTAGCAAATAAGTTCTCGAAAACACTTAAACATCTAATATTAGGAAAGTAGTTCAGTGAATTTTTACACCTATGTAACAGATCTGACTCAATGGCACTTGGCTTGGCTTTAGCAATGGAATATCAGGAAGCCATTAAAAATTTTTATTTTAAAGAATCTTTAATGAAATGAGAAAATGCCCATGATAGACTGCAAAGTTGGAAAGATTTAGTGTGTAAAACAGTATACGCAATATGATGTCTGGGATTACCTATGCTTATGTATTGCTTAAGAAAGAAATACACTTAAAAAAAAGACTTGAAAAACTAAAAGACTGAAAAAAAATTGGTAATGCTGGTCTGAATTGCAATGGTGAATTACGTAATTTTTTTCTTATATATTTGTTTTCAAAATAGTCTATTATGCATGTGTTACTTTTAAACTGTTAGTTGTTGTTGCTATGGTTCTGTCACAGTAACCTTGTGTGACAGAGGAGAACTGCCTTGCAGGGTTTCCTGGTCTGTAATGTTTATGGGAGCAGGTTGTCAGTTCTTTTTCCCACAGAGCAGCTGGTGGGTTGGAACTGTCAACCTTTTGGTGAGCAGCAGAACAATGAACCATTGGGTCACCAGGGTACCTTGCTATTTTTGTAGCTCTGTTTTTGGACTAAACAAAGGACAACTATTTCTAATACCTTTGCCATTTTCAGCACCCAAAAAATGTTTTAACGAGTGAGTTTTTTCTGACGTGGAATCGTTAGGAATTGAGAGAAAGTGTGTGAGCCACTGGCAGATTGTGTCTTAGAGATAAGTATTTTTATTGATTCCAAATTATTTCACATTAAAAATATAGAGAGTTTAAGTTAATAACACTGGGCTTCTACTGAGGAAATATCTGCTAAGTTTTAAAAGGACTATGTTCTGATGTTGCCACTAATGCTTAGTATAATAAACTACAGATTTATAAAGTAGGACTTATGCAGAATAAAATATGCCTTTGAATCTAAGAGCCTTAGAGTATCTTAACAACTAATGACTTTTTATTACTATTACTACTACTATTTATTTTTTTAAAAAAAAGAGAAGCCTCAGAATGAGCTCATGTAGAAGTGTAGAGATTTGTGGATTGATAAAGTCAGTTCTAATTTTGGTTTCCAGTCTGGTCTCCACCGCTGGCTAAGTTAGATGACTTTGGAGTTCTCCCAATACTTTTTAACAGAAGGTTACAAAATTGTAAATTTGATTTTAAACATGTTATTAACCTATCTGGAACTCAATTTTTATTTCCATAAAATGAAGGAGGTGGTTATCTGAATAAGGTCTGAAGTCCCTTTTAGATACTAAAATTCTAATTCTAAAAGTCACATTATCTTAAGTTAAAATAATATAGAAATCATAGGTATTTGTTCCAGGATGTCAAAAAGCAAAAGGTTAGGATGTCAGAATATCGTTAAATGCAAGCTAAAATGTCAAGTGTATTAGAAAACGTGAACTATAGATCTTCAGTGTGAACTTTAGCCACTGGCATTTGTTTGAATAGCTGTAGGACACTGAATAACATGAAAACGAATGCAGCTGTGCACAAGTGACTACCGTGTTCCACTGCAAGCCTCATCTTGTCTGCCAGCAGGGACACTAATTGAGGTCCACGACGTACACAGGGCACCAGCAGGACTTGGCAGCTCACTCCCGGAACCACAGCAAAAGAGCAGGCTCAGCTGTCCTCACACTAGTGATCAGCACTGGGTCTTCTGTACTGTCCCAGTTCTCCTGAGGAAATGTCTCAGATGCTGGAGAAGTTTTTGTATCTTTAAATACTCCTCTTTTCAGCCTACTGGGAAAATTCTTCTATCTCTTATCCATTTTTCCACCTGAACGGGATGGACCAGGTCCCAGAGGTAGGCAGAACCTAGGTAACAGTAAAAAAAGGAGAAAGCCCCGATTAAGAAGGGCTGAAAGGGGAGTTGAAACAGGAAAAAGAAAAACAAAGAAACTCAAGAGTGAATGACAGACTGAGAGGAAGAAAAAACGTGATAACTCTCAGTTTCACCTATGAAAGTGCAGGAGACATGCAATTCCCTAACTGAATATACCACCCTTCACGAGGCATGGGTTTTCTGGTAAGGAAACAAGAGTTAGCTAGTTCACAGTGAACTGACCAGCCGACCCTCTGGAGAGCTCCTTTCTGCCACGGAGTTTATTGCACAGGAGACGAAACTACCACCTCACACTCCTAACTTCTGCCCGTTCCTCTTCCCACCAAAATTACCTCCTCAGCTGTTAACTTCTGCCCATTTCCTCTGAAACCTGCCTCTCACACTATTAACTTTTGCCCGTCTCTTCCAAAAATTGCCTCTTCACACAATTTTGTTCATTTCTGCCACCCCCAAGGCCACTGTGCTCGAGACCCTAACATTAAGTTGGCATTGCTTCTAACACCCTCTGTTTCTTTCCCCCCTTCTTCTTGCAGTTTTATATTGTTACTTGATAATCACTTGTTAGTTTTCATCCTCATTAACTGTTGGCATTTGAAACTGGTGACAGGTAGATAAGTAGCTGGTGTGTAGAGCTTCTTTAGTGAATTTTCATGCTCATTACATTTGCTGGACAGCTGTACTTGGATACCATTTGGGACATCCTTCATTCCTTTGGCTGAGACAGCTTTGTTGAGCCTGGTGTCACTGTATGTCTGGTACTCCCATCTCCTTAATGACAAGTGTCCAGATCTCCTCAAGTGCCTGAGGGGCATGTTTCTTGAAGCCTACCTCATGAATGGCTTGTGAATGTTGGTGGTGTCATCTCTGGTCACCACTTTGTTGATAGCAGAATGGCCCTTCTTCTCTCCATCCTTTGTGGGAGCCACTGTGCCCAGACCAGATTAGAAACGGAAGCTACTTTCTATGTCTTTTTAAAAAACTTTATTCCCAGAGTATCTGTTAACCACCTTGTTTTCTGTGTTGTTGGATTTAAACTTTTGAAAATTTACAAAGGGAACTGAATTGGTATATATTTTGATAACTTTGTGAGGTTGTGTATTTCAGTGACTGCACTGTCCTGTACAGGTGTTCCTAGAGTGCTTCTGCAGCGTGTGTACACTTTCTGACGCTCTGTGGGGCGTTCAGGAGCCATGGCTCTCTCCCATAAGGAATTTGTCTTTTATTTGGAAAACATGGAAACCCAACCCAGCCTCAACTTATATCTCTCAGCTCAGACCTCATTCCTTAGCTTCTGGCCTATATTCTCCTACTTACTGGACATTTTTGCAGAGTTTTGGGTGCCATATCCAGTTATTCACCTAGCCATACCTATCCACCTTCATAGTTCTCAAGACAGTCTCTTCCTCCATATCCCCCTTGTTACTGTCAGTACTGCTGTCTCAGTCGTGTAGTGCTGCTGTAACAGAAAAACCACAGGTGGATGGCTTTAACGAAAATTTATTTCTTTACAGTAAAGTAGGCTGAAAGTTCAAATTCAGGGCATAAGCTTCAGGGCATGGTTCTCTCTGTCAGCCTTCTTCTCCTGCACTAGGAGCTTCTCCATGCAGAGGCCCCCAGTCCAAAGGATGTAATCTCTGCTCCCAACAAGGCTTTCTTGGTGGTATGAGGTTCCCAACTCTCTGCTCACTTGCTTTCCCTTTTATCTCTCAGGAGATTGCCTCAACACAGTCCAAGCTTGTAGATTGAGTCCCACCTCCCTGACGCAACTGCTACCTGTTCTCCCTCATAAACATCGTAAAGGCAGGATTCACAAAGTGTCTGCAGAATTATGCAATAGTTGAAATCATGGCTCAGCCAAATTGATAAACACACATTTTGAGGGGACACAGTGCAATCCATGGCAACTGTCTTAGAACTGTGCCGCATGATCTCTGTCCTAGACTCCATGTCCTAAACTCCATGCTAGAATATCCTGTTAATAACTTTTTTTCAGCCATACTATCTGCTACCTTCTAGTCTATGCTCTAGCTATCCAGGACCCCAGAAATCCCTGCAACAAGCCTCTTTCCCAGGTCTGTTCTTCCAAGAGTAGACTGCACCCCTGGTGTATGCTCGCTAGGCCCAGCAGGCTATTTGGAAGAGGGTGAATGGAGTTTGAAGAAGTTTGAATCTTCAGCTTCACACATACAAATTTCTTGACACTATAGACTAGAGCCAGGGATCAGAAGAGAATAGGAATGTGCAAGGACCCCCATTTCCACTTTTGTCACAGGCTCCACAAACATTAGGGGCAGGGCTAATTATTTCCTCATTTTTCTTTGTATTCCTGATAACAGTGCTGGTAGGTGAGAGGATTCTTAAGGGCAAACGCTTTAGCTTTTTTTATATTCCCATATGCCTGTCAGAGTGCCTACCCATACAGTGAATAAATAATACATCTTTGTTGAATTAAATAATGAATATAACTTATATTAAACATTTTATAATGATTTCATCTCCTTTATTATCATTTGAAAGAGTTTATGGTAATATTTGTAATTTTTTTTATATGTGGAGGCCAGCACTTTCCAAGAAAAGCAATACCTCTAACTAGTGTTGCTGTTCAGTGGGAAAATTTGATTTTATATGTAAAACTGATTTTTAATACTTAAATATGTTTCTTTAGGGAAATTGATGTAAATTGAGATGGGCTAATAGCAGATGATAGAAACTAATGTCAGGCGAACATGAAAATCTGAATATTAGATTAGTGTTACATCATCATCATCCTAATAGTTACTGAAGTTAGATTATTGGTGCCTGTGGTGGGCACTACAACGGCAGTGCTTATGAGTAGTTACGATATTGATAACTGCTAAGTCGTGAGTTACTCTGAATTACAAGTGTGAGAAGGTAGAAGCCTAAAAGATGCTGGTAAGAACAGAAATAGGTTTTCCTGCAGGCTTCTCATGAATTCAGACAGTAGTCCTAAGATTCCATGGGCCGCAGTTCTCCCACTGAGCTCATTTGTGAGGGGTGTGTACATGTGACTTTTAATGCAAGAAGTATCTCAGTATTGGGTGGTGTTTAAATACCAAACCTGCTTGTTTGAATTCTTGAGATGAGTTTTCTCTCTGGTGAATTATACATTCAAGGTTGGACCCTTAAGTTTAGTGACCTTTAAACTAAGGGCCCATCAGTAATGTCCTTATTGGACATTAGTGACAGACAGTAGTGTGTGAATGGATACGTAAGTACCGAGGTATGTTAAAGAGGTGTGTGGGAAGGTGTAACGGAGCATACCCACCGGCATATGTAAATTTGGTTGTAGGTATTTCTACATACATAACTGTAGGTACTTTCCCAAGAGCTATAGTTATGGAAGCTTCTTAGACATAACCAAATATTTCGTGGGGTGAAGTTCCTCGGCTTGAAGGTGAAGGACTGTAGATTTGGGAGACATCTGCATCAGTTTGGCATAACGTAGTTCATAAAGGTGGTAGTCTTCATCCTACTTTGGTGAGTAGCACCTAGGATCTTAAGAGCTTGCAAGTGACCACCTGAGATACAACTATTGGTCTCTTGCTGTCCACAGCCAAGGAAAGTGAATAAAACCAAAGACTCAAGGGAGCAATTAGTCCAAAGGACTAATGGACCATATGTAGCACAGCTCATACCACCCTGACCCCAGATAAACTAGATGGCACCTGGTTTCCACTACCAACTCTGATGGAATCACAGCACAGGGTCTTGAACAGAGTGGGAGAAAAACGTAGAACAAATAATAAAATGCACAAAAGAAGACCAGACTTACTGGTATCACAGAGACTGGAGAAACCCCTGAGACTGTGGCCCTAAGACATCTTTCTCACCTGGAACTGAAGCCACTTTCAAGCTCATAAAATAAACAATAGCACACTAGAGGAACATATTCCTTAGAACAATTGTACATTGTCAAGAGGACATTTGCCCCAAAACAGAGATAGCAAGGAGTAGAAAATCCACACAAAAGGAAACAAGGACGACAACAGAAATGAGGATAGTGCTGACACGTTTTAGGGAATAAAACCAATGTTATAGAACATTTTACATACAAACTATCAAATGGGAAACTAATTTGCTCTGTAAGTATTCACCTAAAGCGCAATGAGAAAAAAATTAATAAAACTTAAATTGAAAAAAATGCAGGAGTACTGCATGGTTTAAAATTAGGAAAGGTATGCCTCAGGGTTGTATCCTTTCACCATCCTTATTTAATCTGTATGTGAGCAAACAATCTGAGAAACTTGGCTTTATGGAGAAGAATGTGACATCAGGGTTAGAGGAAGACTCCTTAACAAGTGATCCACAGATGACATAACCTTGCTTGCTGAAAGTGAAGAGGATTTGAGGTAACTGATGAAAATCAAATACTACAGCCTTCAGTGTGGATTGCTTCTCAACATAAAACAAAAATCTCAACTAGACCAATAAGCAACATTATGATAAATGGAGAAATAGTGATGTTGTCAATGATGTCACTTGACCTGAACCCACAATCAATGCCCATGAACGCAGCAGTGAAGAAATCAAAGAACGTATTGATTTGAGCTGTCTACCACAAAAGACCTCTTCACAGTGTTAAAGAGCAAAGATGTCACCTTGTGGACTGTCTCAAGCCATGGTATTTTCAGTCACCTCAGATTGCATGCAAAAACTTGACAATGAATAAGGAAGGCCAAAGAAGAATTGATGCCTTTCAATTATGGTATTGGTGAAGAATACTGAATGTACGTTGGACTGTCCAAAGAGCAAACAAATCTGTTGTGGAAGAAGTAATGGCCAGAATGTTTTTCAGAAGGATGGTGAGACTTCACCTTAGGTACTTTGGACATGTTACCAGGAGAAATCAGTCCTTGGAGAAAGACATCAAGCTTGGTAAAGTAGGGGGTCAGCAGAAAGGAAAAAGACACCCCAACAAGATGGATTGGCACAGTGGGTGTAACAATGGGTTCAAACATAGCAGTAATGATGAGGATGACACAAGACCAGGCAGTGTTTCCTTCTGTTTTCCATAAGATTGCTGTGAGTCAGAACCAACTCAACAGCACCTAACAGCAGCGACAGATGATCGTAAAACTCTCCGAGCCTACACATGCTCCATAGCACAGAGTAGAACTGCCCTATAATGTTTCCCAGGCTGTAATCTTTATAGAAGCAGATTGCTACATCTTTCCGCTGAGGAGCAGTGGGTATTGAACTGCCGACCTTTGGGTTAGCAAGTGAGTATTTTTACCACCATGTTGCCAGGGCTTCGTCACACTTTCTAAGACTCCTGTGTTTTACGGCTCCACTGAGAGGTAACAAAGAGTTAAGCCTTAGTAATAACTGAGTTTTAGACCGTAACTCTCAAGATTGATGTTGCTTTACCAGTTGTTTGTTTGGTAGTTTATGGGTTATTTCTTCCGTGTTCCCATTCTACCTTTAACATTTTTCGGCATGATAAAATTCGTTCCTTCCAGTGTTTCTCTTTCTGAGTGAGGTGAGTCTTTCAGGAACATGCCATTAAAGATGTTGAATATCAAAGCAGTTACTTTATGAGCTGTCATGCACTGCCTGATTGTTATGCCATCACAAGTCACAATTAAAGCAACTTAATGACAGCTTCAGTAGTATTTCTGTGATGACATTGCTGTGCGATTGCTTGGAATCCACTGGATTTTAGAGGAGGTATTTGGAGTCATAAACAGTTTAAATCATTTCTGTCCCTTGGAAAACAGTTTGCCCTCCCACAAGATTTTTTTTAAAGCCTTCAGTTTTCTTAATTTAGTAATGTTAATGATACGTGGGGCTATTTTGTCTTCACATAATTTTTCTACTGTTAGATGAGTATATGGGCAAACCTGATGAGCATGTTTCATTTCCCACTCACTCGTGCTTCTACAATAGGACTCTAAAAACACGAAACCAACCCCATTGCCATCAAGTGGATTCCAACTCATAGCAACCCCTTAGGATAGAATAGAACTCCCCATAGGATAGAGTAGAACTCCCCATAGGGTTTCCTGGGGGTAACTGGTGGATTTCAACTGCCAACCTTTGGGTTTGCAGCTGAGCTCTTAAGTAGTGTGCCACCAGGTCACCTCATAAGGGCACTGCCTTCCCCAATATACCTGTTAACTGTTTTCTTCTGTACTTACAAGACTTTTTCTAAGTGGCTTAAGGTGGCAACTGTTAAAGAAAAAAAAATGGAATCTGACATTCCTGTGGTGCTTAAAAAGCAAAGCAAGCAGGACAAAAACAATAGTACTGTGCCATATACTGCCCTTCCCTTTCCTGTGTCTCCAAGGATGAACAGGTTTGCTTGTCTCACTTTTTTGTCTACACTTTTGGACTTCCAACTTCTTTTCTTCTTCAAGGCCACTCCTGAATAGGAATGTCCTCAGAGAGGAAATGGTGTTTGGTCAGCAAGGAACAGGAAAGAAGGCTGAGCAGAATATTGAGAAAAGATGAGTAAGAAGAAAGGGGACAGAAGCAAGAGAGTAGTCTCCAGTAATCCTTAACAACTGAAGTCAGAATCAGAGTGTTAGAACTGAAGGGAACCTAGTGATCCTCTGACTAAACCAGAAACCAGTTGCTGTCAAAGTCAGTTGCAACTCATGGGAACCCCACGGGGCTTTCAGTGCCTGAGTTTTTAGAAGTAGATCGCTAAGACTTTTCTTCCAGGCACCTGTGGTGGACTTTAACCTCCAGATTTTTGGTTAACAGCCAAGTATATTAATCGTTTGTATCATCCAGGGATTCCATTCTTAAGATTACAACACCTTAACCTAACAGATGTTCAGTAAATGTGTATTGAATTTAGGCTGATCTCCTTATTTTACAGGTGAGGTTGTGTATTGTCCAGGGCTATTCAACTGGATAGTTGCAGAGCTGAGCCAGAATCCAGGTCCTCTGATTTCTCAACCAGCTGCTTTTCTATTAAAAACCCATTGCTGTCAAGTCTATTCCAACTCATAGTGACCCTATAGGACAGAGTAGATTTGAACTACCAACCTTTTGGTTAGCAGCCATGTCCCTCAACCACTACTCCACTTTTTCTATTAGAAGATAATAAAAAGACTATTCTCTGTTCCAAATACCTGGCACAAATAGGCATAAACTGTTAAGGTCAAACACTTATTTGTATAGCGGGTGGTGCTTACGTCTGTTTATGAGCAGCCACTTGGTAGAAGGAGTATGGGGTTTGGAGTCAGACTTGGGTCTAAATCTTAGTTTTGCCAATTACCACTTGGGTAGGTTTCTTAATTTCTCTGAGCCTAGTTTTGCACATAACAATGAGGATAATAGTAGCTACCATGTAATGTAATTATAAGAATTAAATAAAATGAGGTGGCAGGAAGTAGTTAGTCTGGTATGTAGAACGAATCTGAGGCTTCAGTACATATTTGTGCAATGAGTAAGTCACTGACTATTCCTGCATTTGGTCTCCCTTACAAGATGTTAACATACTCCACCTTTTAGTATGTCATATTATTTATGGACATGTGTACTTATTGCCATAGTTAAACTGCTATTTAGTTAACTTCTTTCTGTCTCAGCAAATGCCTGCTTTGGCCACATCACAGCCCTTTTTGTTTTTTTAATTCCAGACTAATCCATGTAGGACAGATGTTAAATGGACTGGCAGGTCCCACGGTAATGAACGCAGCTCCATTCCTCTCCACGACATGGTTTTCTGCAGATGAACGGGCCACTGCTACAGCTATTGCATCGATGCTCAGTTATCTTGGTGGTGCATGCGCGTTTTTAGTTGGACCACTTGTTGTTCCAGCTCCGAATGGAACGTCACCTCTTCTTACTGCCGACAGCAGCAGGGCTCACATTAAAGATCTCATAGAGACTGTGTTATATGCAGGTATTCTGAAGTGTTTTCTTCTTGTTATGCTTTGTCTTTTATCCTGGTCTTCGCTCTGCTTTTTGCATGCCAGATCACATCACATGAATGTTTAAGAAACTAATCTATGTAACATGCTTCCTTGTCACTTGATACAGAGATACCAATTTAAAACATGAAGCAGTTATTAATTTTAAAATGTATTGTTGCTACGTGAAAGATTATTTCTTTACTCTTCCTTTGAGTACTGTAGGACACATTTTTAGAGTCTTTTCTAGGTATCATATCAGTATATAAAACAAGCCATCATGATTAACAATAGATATTTGTTAAGCAACTATTGGTAGACACAAAGCTCCTTGTTTGTCTTGCAATTTCCTAATTATTGTCTGTGTTCACCAGCCCCACTTCCTGAGGGGCTTACAGTTGATTCCTGTCTTCACTCCTCCCTGTGCCATTAGTCTATTAATAGAGGATATTGACCTTTCCAAAGCATGCACTCGGATCCTTTGTCTTTTTACTTGTAGACTCAAGTCCCAATCCATTCTTGTATTATAGCCTCCTGGAAAAAAAAAACAAAAACCAATGCCAGCAAGTCAAGTCCAAGTTATAGTGACACCATGTGTTTGTTACAGAGTAGAACAGCTCCATAGGATTCTCTTGGCTGTAATTTTTATGGAAACACGTTTCCAAGCCTTTTTTGTCTGATGCTACTGGGTGGGTTCCAACTGCCAACCATTGAGTTAGCCATTGAATGCAAATTATTTGCATCACTCAGAGACCTACAGTCTACTACAGATCTCTGTAAATGCAGCCTCTTTCCCCATATGCCTGTTTATTATTTCTTTCTTCATTCAGAAAGTTTCTCATAAATGTGTACCATCTACCAAGTACTGTACTGAGCACTGAGAGATGATAGGCTGAATGATGAGACAGTTATAAAGCAAACAGAGATTGTACAGAGGTTAGAAGACCCAACTTTGTCTGGGCTTGGGGAGGGCTTGAGGGACTAGGAAAGACTTCACTGAAGTGTGATAATTGAAAAAAATTAAGTCTTTCTTAGGAATTCACTAAGTGTTAAGTTGGTGAGGGTCTTCCATACAGAGAAAAGAGCAGTTGCAAAAGGGTTGAAAGAACTCACCATGTCTGGGAAACTGCTCATCATTTGGAAAGGCTGGTGTGAACATCTGTGTCAGGGTATAGGTGGCAAGTGTCAGAAAATTAGCTTGGAAGGATAAGGTCCAGATTATGACAAACTTTGAATTAATTCATTTGTTCACCTATTAACCAAACTCACTGCTGTCAAGTCAATTCTGACTCATAGCAACCCTATGGACAGAGTAGAACTGCCCCATAGAGTTTCCAAGGAGCACCTGGCAAATTTGAACTGCCGACCTTCTGGTTAGCAGATGTTGCACTTAACCACTACACCACCAGAGTTTCTATTCACTTATTACTTAAGAAAATATTTCAGAGATCCTGCGTATTTGTCAGATTTCAAAGGGAAGCTCGAGAACACAAAGTATTATAATGACATGTTCAAGGAGCTGGAAATAGGAAACCAAAAGGGAAGAACATGTTCTGCATTTCCCAAACTGAAAGACCTGAAGAAAAAATTCAAGCTTTGAGTTGTAATAGTAAAGGATTATACAAGGAAAATATTAAACAACTGAAGGAGCATCAGAAGAAGGTAGAAGAATTCACAGAGTCATTATATCAGAAAGAACTGGTCAATGTTCAACCATTTGGAGAGGTTATGTGATAGCAACCAGTGATATTGGAAGAGGAAGCTGAAGCTGCATTGAAGGTATTGGCAAAGAACAAGGCTCCAGGAATTGATGGAACATCGGTTGAGATATTTCAACAAACAGATGCAGGACTGGAAGTGCGCACTCATCCATGCCAAGAAATTCAGAGGACAGCTACCTGGCCAATTGACTGGACGAAATCCATATTTATGCCCATTCTGAAGGAAGATGATCCAACCAAATGTGGTAAGTAGCAAGCAATATCATTAATATCACATGCAATGAAAATTTTGCTCAAGATAGTTCAAAAGAGACTGCAACAGTATATTGATAGGGTACTTCTGGAAATACAAGTCAGATTCAGAACAGGACATGGAACCAGGGATATCATTGCTGATGTCAGATAGATGTTGAATGAAAGCAGAGAATACCAGAAAGATGTTTACCTATTTCACTGACTATGCAAAGGCATTCAACTTTATGGACCGTAACAAATTATGACTAACATTTCATAAAATGGAAATTCCAGAAGACTTAATTATGCTCTTAAGGAATCTGTATATGGAACAAGAGGCAGTTGTGCGAACAAGACAAGGGGACACTGCATGGTTTAAAGTAGGAAAGGTGTGCATCAGAGTTGTATCCTTTCACCATGTGTTTTCAGTCTGAATACCGAGCAAACAGTCTGAGAAGCTGAACTATATGAAGAAGAATGGGGCATCAGGATTGGAGGAAGACTCACTAACAACTTGCGTTACATAGATGACACCACCTTACTTGCTGGAAGTGAAGAGGATTTGAAACACTTACTCATGAAGCTCAAAGACCACAGCCAGCCTTCAGTAAGGATTGCACCTCAACATCAAGAAAAGAAAAATCTTCACCATTGGACCAGTAAGCAACATCATGATAAATGGAGAAAGGATTGAGGTTGTCAGGGATTTCATTTTGCTTGGCTCCACAGTCAGTGCCCATGGAAGCAACAGTCCAGAAATCAAAAGACACATTGCATTGGGGAAATCTGCTACGAAGGGCTGAAGGGTTTGCAGATCCCTTGTAGACAAAGGTAATGCTCTGAAGAATTTTACACCGGAGAGAGTTACAAGGCGAGATTTACATTTCTCGATATGCTCCATGGGGAGGTGCATAAAACTGAAAGTAGGTGAAACATAACAACATTTTAAACTTCATTTTGGTCATATCATTCTTTATGGTGAAAACCTAATCAATAATTGTCTTTTAAATTGCAGAGTTCTAGGCAACCATATTAATGTTCTACATCTTCTGGTTCGTGGTTCTTCCCAGTCAAGCAGAAGCCCTTGTTCAAAGCGTCCCAGTTACTGCTTCATGGCTTTCACATTTAACAGTCTGCCTTCCTGAAATGGTGCCCCCTTAATTTAGTTTAAAAAAAAAAAAAGATTACTAGAAATGCTGCCTTAAAAGATGAAAGGTGCCTAAGCTAAATTAGTCCAACAATTCTCAAAGCTTTCATAAATAGATAGAGTTGGTTAAATAGATATCTTTATTACGATGTTTCCAGGACTTGTTTTATTGTGTTATTCTTTTCTTTCCTGCCAAATCAAAAGTGAAACCCTCTTCTGTTGAGTCAGTTCCCATTCATAGCAACCCATGGGACAGAGTAGAACTGTCCCATAGACTTTCCAAGGGGCACCTGGTGGATTCAAACTCCTGAAATCATGAAGGAACAGAATATAGACATCTCAGATGCATATCGTACACCACCCAATATAGATCTCAAAAGAAAGACTCCAAGACATATTATAATCAAGCTTAACAAAATGAAACACAACCAGCAACTCTTAAAGGCAGCAAGACTCAAGGCAAAACTAACATTCAGAGGGAAACCCGCTAGGCTCTCGTCAGATTTCTCAGCAGAAACCATGCTGGCACGGAGACAGTGGCACGACACATTCAAAGTCTTGAAGGAGAAGAACTTCCAACCAAGAATTATATATCCTGCAAAACTATCTTTCAAATACGAAAATGAAATTAAGACATTCCCAGATAAACAGAAACTCAGAGACTTTGTAAAAAGCAAACCCAAACTACAAGAAATACTGAAAGAAATTCGTGGCTTTGGCTTAGAAGAACAAAAACACTAACTTTATATATTAGAAGGACACACTACTCAATACTCTACTCATTTAGGGAAGGCCCCAAAGTAATTCACAGCTTTGATATGGAATGAAGCAATCTAGTGATCATCATGAAAACTATGGTGTCATCATAATAAAAAGCGGGATGTACTACAGTTGTTATAGTCCTTCCAGATGGAGAAGAAGATGACAAGACTGATAGTAATTAAAATTGGGTTTATAAATAGTTTATTAAGGGGGTTCACAGGGGCAGCTGCAAAGCACAACAAAGATGTATCATACCATTTCAAGAAATCTAACACACAAGTCTCAACAACTATAAAACCAACTCTGAAAAAGGTGAAAAATCAACTCACTAAAAAGAATGTCCCAGAACAGACTAATAAGAACAACAGAGAAAACATCAACATAAAAATAAACATATCACAATGGCAGCAGTGAACACATACCTATCAATAATTACATTGAATGTGAATGGACTGAATGCTCCAGTAAAGAGACACCGAGTGTCATCTTGGATCAAAAGACACGACCTATCCATATGTTGTCTACAAGAAACTCACTTGAGACCTAAAGACAGGAACAAACTGAAAATTAAAGGATGGAAGAATATATATCAAGCTAACGATGAACAAAGAAGAGCAGGGGTGGCAATTCTAATCTCAGACAAAATCAACTTTAATGTCAAATCCACCATCGTGAACAAAGATGGACACTATTTATTGCTGAAAGGTTCAGTACACAAGCAAGACTTAACTATATTAAATATTTATGCACCTAATGTCAAAGCACCTAAATATATTGAAGAAACACTGGCTATGCTCAAAAGAGAGTTAGATGACTCCACAATAATAGTGGGAGACCTTAACACTCCACTCTCATCATTAGACAGATCATCTAGAAAAAAGCTCAGTAAAGATACAGAAGACCTCATTGACACAATTGACCAACTAAACCTCATTGATATATACAGAACTTTCCACCCATCAGCAGACAACTACGACTTCTTCTCCAGTGCACATGGAACATTCTCCAGAATTGACCATGTGATAGGCCATAATGCAATGCTCAACAAAATCCATACCATTGAATTACTGCAATGCATCTTCTCAGATCATAAAGCCATAAAAGTTGTCAATAGCAGAAAAAAAATAGATAGAAAGTGGAACTCTTGGAAACTGAACAACATCTTGCTCAAAAAAAAATGGGTTATAGAGGAAATCAAGGATGAATTAAAGAAATTCATGGATTCCAATGAGAACAAAAACACTTCCTACCAGAACCTATGGGATACAGCCAAAGCAGTGCTCAGAGGTCTGTTTATCTCCATAAATGCACACATCTGGAAGGAATAAAGAAACCAAATCAAGGAACTAACTCTGCAGCTTGAACAAGTAGAAAGAGAACAACAGAGGAACCCCTTGGGCACCAGAAGAAATGAGATCATAAAGATTAGAGCAGAGCTAAATGAATTAGAGAATAGAAAAACAATTGAAAAAATTGAAAAGACCAAAAGCTGGTTTTTTGAAAAGATCAACAAAATTGATAAACCACTGGCTAAACTTACTAAAGAAAAGCAGGAAACAAATAACCCAAATTTGAAATGAGAGGGGAGTTGTCACCACAGATGCAACAGAAATCAAAAATATCATAACAGAATACTATGAAAGACTGTACTCTTAACAAATTTGAAAACCTAGGGGAAATGGACCAATTCCTTGACTCATACCACCTACCCAAATTATCACAATGTGAAGCAGAACAATTTAATAAACCCATCACAAAGGAAGAGATTGAAAAGGTCATCAAAACACTGCCAACCAAAAAAAGTCCGAGCCCAGATGGCTTCACGGCAGAATTCTACCAAGCATTTAGAGAAGAGTTATCCCCAATACTACTGAGACTATTTCACAGTAAAGAAAGGGATGGAGTACTCCCAAACTCATTCTATGAAGCCAGCATAACCCTGATACCTAAGCCAGGGAAAGATCCAACAAAGACAGAACTACAGACCGATATCACTCATGAATCTAGATGCAAAAATCTTCAACAAAATTCTTGCCAACAGAATACAACAACATATCAAGAAAATAATCCATCATGACCAAGTGGGATTCATACCAGGGGTGCAAGGCTGGTTCAACATCAGGAAAACAATTAATGTGATTAACCACATAAATAACACAAAAGACAAGGATCACCTAATTTTGTCCATTGATGCCAAAAAGGCATTTGATAAAGTCCAACACCCATTCATGCTAAAAACTCTTAGCAAAATGGGCATAGACAGCAAATTCCTCAACACAATAAGGGCCATTTATACAAAGCCAGCTGCCCACATCATCCTGAATGGAGAGAGACTGAAAAACTTTCCCTTGAGGTCAGGAACTAGACAAGGATGCCCACTGTCTCCTCTCCTATTCAACATTATGCTAAAAGTTCTAGCCAGAGCAATTAGACAAGACGAAGAAATAAAGGGCAACTGAATCGGCAAAGAGGAGGTTAAAATCTCCCTGTTCGCAGATGATATGATTGTATATGCAGAGAACCCCAAGGAATCTATAAGTAAGCTGCTCAAACTGACAGAAGAGTTCAGTAAAGTCTCAGGATACAAGATAAACATAAGTAAATCAGTAGGATTCCTTTATACCAACAATGAGACTGTTAAGGATGAAATTATCAAATCAATACCATTTATGATAGCCCCTAAGAAGATAAAGTACCTAGGAATTAATCTAAGCAGAGAAACAACAGACCTTTACAAAGAGAACTACAAGCCCTTACTACAAGAAACTAAGAGAGACTTAGATAAATGGAAAAGCCTACCCTGTTCATGGATAGGAAGACTTAACATTGTGAAAATGTCTATTTTACCCAAAGCAATTTATTTATATAATGCAATCCCAATACATGTTCCGGCATCATTTTTTAATGAGATGGAGAAACAAATCACCAATTTTGTTTGGAAAGGGAGGAAGCCTCGGATAAGTAAGGTACTACTAAAGAAGAAGAACATACTGGGAGGCCTCTCATTACCCGACCTTAGAACATACTACACTGTCACAGTGATCAAAACAGCCTGGTACTGTTACAAGAACAGACAGATGGATCAATGGAACAGAATTGAGACCCCAGAGATGACACCATCTGCCTATGAACAGTTGATATTCGACAAAGGCCCTAAGACATTAAACTGGGGTTAAAAACAGTATCTTCAACAAATGATGCTGGCAAAATTGGTTATCCATCTGCAATAAACTGAATCAAGATCCATATCTTATACCTTATACAAAAACCAACTCCAACTGGATAAAAGACCTAAATATCAAACCTAAAACGATAAAGCTCATCCAAGAAAAGGTAGGTACAACAATGGAAGTTTTAATACACAATGAGGACAGACTCCAAAATCTGTCAAAGAAACCTCAATCAACAGAAGAGAAAATAGATAAATGGGAAATATTAAGAATCAAACACTTTTGCTCATCCAAAGACTTTATTAATAGAATTAAAAGAACACCCACAGAATGGGAAAAAATATTTGGCAACTCTATGTCAGACCAATGCCTGATCTCCATAATCTATAAGATACTACAAAATATCAATAAGAAGAAGATAAACCATCCAATTAAGTGATGGGGAAAGGAGATGGACAGACAATTCACTAAAGAGGAGATCCAGGCAGCCAAAAAACACATGCGGATATGTTCACGATCTTTAGTTATTAAAGCAATTCAAATCAAGACAACAACGAGATACCATCTCACCTCAACAAGATTGGCCATGATCCAGAAAACACAAAACAACAAATGCTGGAGAGGCTGTGGAGAAAGTGGAACCCTCCTACACTGTTGGTGGGGTTGCAGAATGGTCCAGCCTCTTTGAAAGGCAATCTGGCGCTTCCTTAAAAAAATGGATAGCAATATACCATTTGACCCAGTAATTCCATTACTTGGAATATATCCTACAGAATCAAGGCCTTTCACACCAACGGACACATGCACCAGAATATTTACCGCAGCGCCGTCCACGATAGCAAAAGATGGAATCGACCCAGATGCCCAACAATAGAAGAATGGATAGGTAAACTATGGTACATATACTCAGTGGAGCACTACACAATGGTAAAGAATAATGATGATTCCAGGAAACATCACCTGGTTTCAACTGGAAGACATTATGTTGAGTGAAAGTAGTCAGCGACAAAAGGACAAATACTGTGTGAGACCTCTACAACAAGATCTCAAAAACAGACTTGTGTATAGAAGAAAAGACTCTTTGACAGCTGCAAGGGAGGGGATGGGGGAGGGGGGAGGGTTTAGTTTAGATAGTTACTAGAAATCTAGTTGGGAGAAAGTAGTGATAGCACACGTTAGAAGCAAGAACAACATTAAGCGGACTTCAGCATAACTTGAGTACTCCTTCCATCTTAACTCAATACTGCAAGGGTAGAGTAGCTGGGATGGGGGGCGGGGGACCATGCTCTTAGGCGAATTCCAGGCCAACTGGCACAACTAGCGTTTTGCTAAGAGAGCTCTCTGCACCCCAGATTGGTGAGTGGCGTCCGGGGTCTTAAAAGCTGCCAAGCTGCCATCCCAGGACACAGCAGATGGTCCCAACTCAGCAGGAACAGATGCTCACCGAGGACCAAAATGACATGCGGTAAAGACAACCGAGAAGACAGAGAGACCCACAAGAGTGGGTGCCTACATCGACTTGGGACCGGAAGAACCGGATGGTGCCCGGCCACCACCAGCGATAGCCACGATGGAGCTCACAGAGAGGAGTCTTACTGGCAACACAAGAATAAAAAGGGGTGCATCATGAGATCTCCACTAAAAGACCTCAATTGATGGTCCAGCGGTTTTGGGGTTCCTCTAAGAGCATGGCCCCTGGCCCTGATGCTGCCCTTTCCCATAAATTATAACAAAGGCCCACTCTTTGGACAGGAATGGATTGGACTTGGCAATGCAGAGTGACCATATATTGGAAGCACTTTATGGTTCTATACGTCTTTAGGATATCATCTTGCTGACCTCTGGCTGGAGGAAGGGGAGAGGATGGAGAGGAGGGGAAAGGAGGCTGTTGGGAGGAGGATGAGACATGTATGGAGCAGAGAGGAATAGTGTGCAGTCACCAGACAGGGAGAGCAGTGGAAGCTGCATATAGGTGGACATGTAAATTTATATGTGAATGTACATTTTCACTCAGTCATGCTAAATAAAAATTAAAAAATAAATAAAAGAAAAGAAAGGTGATCCCACTGAATGAGAAAATTATTGAACAATATGATTGATATCACATACAAGTAAAATTTTGCAAGGAAGTCACCTTGAAGACTAAGTGCACCTAACTCAAGCCATGGTGTTTCAGTAGCAGTCTGTGCATTTGAAAACTGAACAATTAGTAAGGAAGGCCAAAAAAGAATCAGTGTCTTTGAGTTGTGGTGTTGGAGAGGAATACTAAATGTATCATGGACTGCTGAAAGAACAAATACATCTGTCTTTGGAGAAGTACAACCAGAATGTTCCTTCGAAGCAAGGATGGTAAGACTGTGTCTCACATACCTTGGACATGTCATCAGGAGGGACTAGTCCCTGGAAAAGGACATTATGCTCTGTACCATAGTCATCTAGTGCCACTGTAACAAAACTAACACAGGTGGATGACTTCAACAAAGAAAAATTCATTCTCTCGCAGTCCAGTAGGCTGGAAGTCCAAATTCAGGGCACCAGCCCCATGGGAAGGCTTTTTTCTGTCTGTTTACTCTGGAGGAGTCAGTCTTCCCTTGGTCTGGGAGCCCTCAGGTCCAAAGGACACACTGTTCAGGGAGCTGTTTTCTTGGTGGTTTGAGATCCCTGTCTCTCTGCTTGCTTCTTTCTTTTATCCCTCAAAGATTTTGGCTTAAGACACTGTGTGGTATATCCACTAATCTCACTTCATTGTAGTAATAGAGTTCACAACCCATAGGGAATCACATAAAATTGTGGACAGTCACACAGTACTGGGACTCATGGCTCAGCTAAATTGGTATACACATTTTGGGGGGGATATAATTCAGTCTGTTAGAGTTGGTAAAGTACAGGGTGGGAGAAAACAAGGAAGACTCACAATGAGACAGATACAGTGGCTGCAGTGATGTGCTTAAGAATAACAACAGCACCCGACAGTAACAACGTCCTATTCTTAACCAATTTTCTCTTATCATCCTCTGAGAACTATTTTTTTTAGATAACAGTTCTACACCTGTGTTCCAGAAGTCCCCTTTATAGTATACACTGTTGGTTTTTAATGTATTTTTCCTTAGCATAATATTTTTTAATTGCATCAGTCTTCTCATCTGTAGTGTCCCATGTTGCTGTTGTTAGGGCCATTGCGTCAGTTGTGACTCACATATTGTAAATCTTCATGGGAGTAGGTCAGCCAGTATTTTCTCCTGAAGACTAGCTAGTGAGTGAGTGCCAGCAGTCTTTCAAGAAGCAGCAGAGTGCTTCATATTACACCACCAGGGCTCCTTAGTACTGTTAGATTCTTGGCTCATAATGTGACTTTTTATCAGTGATATGCTGAAATTTGTCTTTACACACCAAATCTTTTTCACTAGACGAAGCTACCTTGTCTGTTATGTACAATACTAATCTCTCATATTCATAGGACTTAGTTGATGCTCAGTACACATTTGTCAGATAAATGAATACTTGAAATGTTCGTGTTCTTTATGTTGCCTGGTTGACATTTTGTTCTATTGATTTTTTTTCCCTCCCTTTCAGAATTTGGTGCTGTCTGTGTGTTATTTTCTGCAACACTCGTTTATTTCCCACCCCGGCCTCCCCTTCCGCCCAGTGTTGCTGCAGCTAGCCAGCGGCTGAGTTATCGGCGGAGCTTTTGTAGATTATTAAGGTAAATATATTTAAAGTCATTGAATGGTTTGGACTGTCACCTTCAAGATAATTTTACACTTAAGCCTATGATAGCAACCTATTAATCAAACATTTTAGAAGGATTTCCTGTCAGAAGTTGATCTTGAAAACTAGCCCGAAACAAAAACGCCTCTGTAATTTTTGCTTTTTCTGTATACCACCTATACCACTATTTACTTAATACTTTCAAAACTGTGTATTTTACTTAGATAATGTTCAGAAGGAAGCATATCAAACAGTAGTGCCTAGTGAAATCAGCCACTCCCCAGAAACCCATGGGGCAGTTTGGTTCTTTCCTGTAGGATCACTGTGAGTCCAAATCAACTTGACAGCAACAGGTTTAGTTTGGTATAGTAATGCTATCTGATAGAAATATAATATAAGCCACATTTATAATTTTAAATTTTCTAATAGCCTCAAAGAGACCCTGGTGGCATAGCAGTTATAAGAGCTATGGCTGCTAAGGTCAGCAGTTTGGATAGACCATGTGCTCCTTGGAAATCCAGCAGGGCAGTTCTACTCTGTCCTGTAGGGTCGCTGTAAGCTGGAATTGACTTGATGGCAATGAGTTTGGTTTTTGGTTAGTAATAGCCTGAACATTTTTAAAGATAGATAAAATTAATTTTAATAACATTTAACATAATATATCTCAAATACTATCACTTTAACGGGTAATCTAATACTAAAAATTTTTGAGATTTTTTACATTCTGTATTCATACAAAACCTTTGAAGTCCAGAGTGTATTTTACACTTACAGAACATCTCAATTTACACACTAAATGTTCATTGGAAAAATTTGATTTGTATTTAGGTTTCATAAAAGTTACGGTTGAAAAGTGTTAATTGATCAGTGTCACTTGTGTTATTTGAAGGTAAAAATAAATACTTGTAATTTTTTAAATTTTGAGTCAATAGATGCTTGATATTAATTGAAAGGTCTTGTATTCTGTAGGCGACTGTGTGCAGATCTTTCATTTCTGTAAAATATATTTTTTAGTCTTAGAACTTTTAACAGAATTTCCATAGCTGAAATAACATCTGTTACCATATCTTCATCTACAAAATTTTTTTGTGTGTGTATATGTGTGTAAGAACCCAAGACATTTTATAGCTGACCAAAGTTATGCTCTCAGATGCTGTTAAAAATCATTTTTAAAAAAATGCTTGTCGGGCACTTAATTCTGATTTTAGGCAACTAATTTTCTTGGTTCATTTTTGACCATTGGGAAGAAACTTCTTATCAAACTCACTCACTATATCTGTGCTGAAAGTGTCTGTTAACATTATCCACTCAGTTATCTTTATTGCCATCAGACAGTTCATTTTTCTCTGCTTCAGCAAATTTCAAGTGCTGTTTGTTGTGAAATTCACAACATACCTTCTTTCGATCTCCTTAGTTTTCTTTCTGTATATAATATTCAGAAACATTTTAATGTTTTTTATATGTGTAGAAAAAATTTTGGTGTCAATTAATTTGACACCAATTAGTTAATTGACACCAAAAACATCAATGATAATTTATAACACTAGAAACAACACACTCCCCTGATGTGTGTGCCATAATAATATTTCGTGCAGTGTTGCAGTTAAAGTTAAATGTAGTCCTACCAAAGCAATAAAATTTTCTTTAATGGGAAGTACTTACCATGCCTTCTATTTTTAGATTAATTTAAGTGAAATAAATGTGGAGATTTAGTTCCTCAGTTGCACTAATCACAGGTCACTAACGCCATCTGGCTGATGACTGTCATCTTTGACAACACAACTATACAGCATTGTTTTCAAAACCTGGATTCACAGCTAACTAACTTAGTAGATTTATCAGCATTTTTTCTTTCAACAAAGTAGAATACAGTAAAATAAAATAGAATATATTAGTGCCCTATGTGTGGTAAAGATACATATTTTGGGGGAGACTTTCGATTCAGTTGTATATGTATGCATGTATGTATGAGTCTATCATAATGTAAAAACATTTCTTACTCCGGAGTACAATATGTTTTTTGAAAATTTCCCTGTAGCATCTAGTTGATTGCCTTCTACACAGTGTAGGTAAAGAAAAACATGTTAGTAAATAAAACTGCAATCAGTGGCACACATTTGTAAAGTCACGGTTTAAAACGAAAGTTTAGAAGAAAATTAGCTTTAACTTGTTTTTCCATGCAGAGCCAGCCAAAGAGGGTAGATGGAAGTTGATGAGGCTCGAAAGGTAGATTGGACTCAGATTCTGCCACACTAATAATTTTTGGACTATGCTATGGCTTCTGAAAGGTCACAGCCTTGAAGACTCTGTTGAGCAGTTCAACTCTGCTTTTGCAAGCATAGGAGGTGCTTGAAAACACTATGGCTTCAGTTAGTACACCTTACTCTGCATGGCGATGTCTTTGCTTTTCAACTCTTTATAGAGGTCTCTGGCAGCAGATTTGCCCAATACAGTGCACTGTTTGATGTCTTCACTGCCTTCGTTTGGAAACACATCTGAAACCTGTCCTCCATGAGTGACTCTGATGATATTCAGATACCTGTGGCATAGCCTCCAGCATCACAGCAACATGCAAGCCTCTAGTGTATGACAGACTGACAGACAGATGGAAAGTAACGGCCATAGGAGTTTCCTTTCTCTTTTATCTTTTTTCTTTATGGCCTATTTAAGTTTCTTGCCTAGTTTCTTACACTATTATTATTTTCCCCCTTATTGTTCTGCGACTATCTATATATCCTGTATCTAAACTGTGTCTTAGTTATAGATGTTACAAATATCTTCCCCTCTCTGGCTTTCTTCTTAACTCTTTTAATGAGTTGTCTTTTAATGGCATCTCTTTGGATAAAGTTCTTAATTTTAGTATAGTCAAATTGTGCACCAGTGTGGTTAGTACGTCTGTATCCTGCTTAAGGAAACTTTTCTTACCCCAAGATTATGATGATATTTTTTATAAATTACACTCTCAAACCTTTATTGTTTTATATTTTTCAAAAAAAAAGGCTAGAAATTGATTTATAATCAGCTAGCAGTTGATTTTCTGACATGGAAGTATTTCCTTATTTTTTTTTTAACTGTATGAATTTCCTATCTGTCCAGCAGCAGACTGAAAATGCTGTTCTTTCTTGCTGCTCTGCAGGAATAAATCATTTTTGCCATAAGTCAGTTGTCCGTATTTACAGAGATCTGTGCTTGGGCTCTAGATTCTATGTTGTTTTTGTTTGTTCTTTAATTTTGGTCTATTTAGGCCCTTTAAGTCTATCTATTGTTTCATATTTCATAGTCTTCCATGTAGAACTCTTAAACATTTTAAAGATTAGTCTTTGCTTTTCTTTTTTGTCTTTTTTTTAAAGATTTATAAGTTCCTAAAATTATATTTGTAATCTGTTGCTAGTACAGAGAAAGGATATGTTTATACCCAGCAACCTTACTGTTTTCGTCATCTGGTAGTGCCCTGACAGAAATGCTACAAAGTGAATGGATTTAGCAAAGAAAAGTTTATTCTTACACAGTCCCGTATGCTACAAGTCCAAATTTAGGGTGTCTTTTCCAAAGGAAGGCTTTCCCACTTTGTTGGCTCCAGAGGAAAGTCCTTATTTTTCATCAGTCTTTGGTCAGTTTGCATGTTGGCACATAAATCTTGGATCTGAAGGATGCGCTCTACTCCTGGTCCTGAGTTCCTGGTGGTGTTGAGGCTCCCAAATGCTTCTGCTAGCCTCTCTCGTTTATATCTCAAGAGACTGCCTCAAAACACAAAGCAAATTTATACATTGAATCCTGTCCCACCAACACAACTACTGCCTGTCTGCCCTCATTAACATCATAGAGGCAGGAATTCTAGCATAAAGAAACATCACACAACACCAGGAACCATAGCCCAACCAAATTGCTATACAGATTTTTCAGGGGAACATAGTTCAGTCCATGACATCCCACCCTTTATTCTCTAAAAAATCACATCTTTGCAGCATGTGAAACATACTCCATCACAGCAAAAGTCCAACTCCAAAATCCAGAAATTCCTTTTATTGTAAAATCTACAATACGGACTGGCTATTTCCAAAATACAGTGGTAGAACAGGCAGGCACAAGTTAGACATTTCTGTCACAAATGGGAGAAAGGAGGCCAAACAGGCAACAAGTAAGTCAGCAAAACACATTACAGTAGCCCTCAAAGCTTTGAAAATAATCTTTCATTCTCTGAGACATGTTACACAGTGGCCCTGCCCTCCAGACCCTAGATATTTCCGAGTGGAAGCCCCCTGGCCCTGTACTACAGCTCTACCTTCCAGGCCCACTGGGACAGCAACTCTTGCTCCCTCAACTTCAGGCACACAATTTTCTAAGTCCATGTGAGTGGCAGCTCCACAATTAGAAACATCAGGAGCCATGACTCTGCCTTTCCAAACCCCAGAAGTCATGGCCATACATTTGAGACTGAGGCAGCTCAGTTTCGCATGTTCTCCGTCTTTTCATCTTCTGCTTCCCATGGCCTCATGGCCTGAGCCTCAGGCCTGCATCTACCTCACTAGGGTAAGTGTTCCAAGGCTCTGTAGCTCCACGGATTCAAGTGCCTGGAGGCACCCCACTGTGCCAGGAAACCTCTGTGCAGAGGCATTCAGCTCTCTTGCTCCGTGGGTCAGTCCCAGTGCTGTCTCTTTCTGGGCTGGTTCTGCTGCTTCCCTGTAGTCTGTATTCTGTGTTGTTTCTGCTTGTTCTTTGATTTTCATCTATTTAGGCCTTTTAAATTTATCTCAACATTTCATAGTCTTCCATGTAGTACTCTTGAACTTTTTAAAGATTTGATCTTTGTGTTGTTTTGGTCTTTTTTTTAAAGATTTATAAGTTCCTAAAATTACATTCTCAGTCTGTTGACAGTATAGAGAAAGGATATGTTTGTATCCAGCAACCTTACCAAATTGATTCTAATAACTTCCCTATATATTATTTTGAATTTTCTGTTTGCTCACAACATCTGCAAATAATGACTTTTTTTTTCCTTTGTTTCTAATTTTTATTTCTCTTGTCATTACTCTTACTAGGACTGTGTCTTAGGTTGGGTTTTTTAGAGAAGCAAAACCAGTAAAGCATATAAATATATACAGAGAGAGAGATTGGTATCAATGAAACATTTCACATGATTTTAGAGGTTGAAATGTCCCAAGTTAATGGATCAGGATAGAGTCCTTTCCCAAATCCTAGAACTTCAGAAGCTGGGAACCCAAGATCAGCAGGTTGAAGAGCAAATCTCTTACTCACAGGCCATGAAGGTCAAACAATCCCAAGGTCAGCAGGCAAGACCATAGGCTTTCTTCTGATTCATGGAGCTTCAGGGGCTGGTGAATCCGAGATCAGCAGATCAGGGAGCAGGCTTTGAAGACAGACAGATGCCAAGATGAACAGGTAAGTTGCTGGCTCAAGTCCCAAGAACCAGAAGTCAGACAAGAGGCAGCCACTGGATCCAGAATAAGGCAACAACCTAGGCAAGGCAAGCAGGAAGGAAGTAGATAGCAGAAGGTAGGAGAGATGAAAGATGATAGGGCAGCGAGCCCCCACAGGCCCTGCCTCAACCAATATCACTTGACCGGTTCCTTCACTGGGGCAATCACATATCATATTTGAACAGGGAAACAATCCCAATATTATACAACTACCAGACACTGAGCATCATGGCCCAGCCAACTTAACACACAATCTTAACCATCACAGAGCAGTACAATGTGAGACAGAGTGATGACAAGTTGTCTCGTCCAAGTCTCAAATGGATATGGTTGCAAATTAAGAAAATTTCTTTCAATTTTTGGTTGGCTAAACATTCATCATGAGTGAATGTTGAATTTGTCAAACCTCTTTTTTCTGTATCTATTGAGATAATGAAATTTTTTAATGTTGTAATCTATAAACAGTAATTAATTTTTGAGTGTTATACCAAGCTGGCATCTTGGAATAAACTTAGTTCTAATGCATTATCCTTTTTATGTATTTCAGAATTTGACTTACTAATATTTTGTTTTGCGATTTTTGTTGTTTTTCACTTTTTGTTGCTATTTTTCTCTTGTGCTTTAAAGTTTACAGTTCACGTCAGTTTCTCATGAAAAAAACTTATACACACGGTGCTATGAGACCCTATTTACTCTCCCTGTGAAATTAGTTGCAAAAGAACAAATACAATATGAGACCACTAATACAAAACTTAAGAAAAAGTTTGAAAAAACAAAAGAAAATATTCTTTAATGGTTAGAACAGTGAGAGGGAAAGAGCCTCTATTCACTAATCAGATGTAGACAAGAATTATTTTAGGTAAAGGGAAAGACAACACACAACAGAGGAGAAGTCAGCACAACTGGGGTAAACCAAAAGCTCTTCTCCACCCTGGATTTCCTGTGTACATTCAACCAGCTCCTGTTCCCCGACCTCCTCATCTCACCTCCATACAGGAGATGCCGTTTAGTCTCATGTATTTACTTGAACGAGAAAGCAAACTCTTCACCAGTATCATTTGATGTCTTACAGTCCAGTCTAATCTTTGCCTGAGTACTGGCTTCAGTAATGGTTTTAGTTCTGAGCCAACAGAAACTCCGGAAACTGTGTCTTCTGAGGTCCTACCAGTCTCTCAGACCATCAGGTCTGGTCTGAAATTTGAGTTCTGCATCCCACTTTTCCCTCACTCCATCAAGAACTCTTTGTTACTTTCACTGTCAGGGAGTTCAGTGGTAATAGCTGGATACCCTCTAGTTCTTCTAGTGCAGACTAATGAAGTCTCTGGATTAAGTGGACCTTTCTGTCTCTTGATCTCATATTTTCCTCTTGTCTTTGGTGTTCTTCACTCTCCTTGGTCCCAGGTGGGTTGGGACCAGTTGATGCATCTTAGATGGCTGCTCTCTAGCTTTTAAAACCTTGCACACCACTCATCAAAGTGGGACGCAGAACATTTTCTTAATAAACTGCTATGTCAAATGACCTAGATATACCCTGAAACCATGGTCCCCAGACCCCTATCTCTACTACTGTGTTTCTTCAAGTGTTTTGTTATATTCAGGAAACTTCTTAGCTTTTGGTTTATTCCAGTTGTGCTGACTTCTCCTCTGTTGTGTGTTGTCTTTCACTTCACCTAAAATAATTGTTGTCTGCTGTCTAGTTAATGAACACCCAGCTCCTTCCCTCTCACCATTCTAACCATGTTTTCTCTGTTTTTTTTAAACTTTGTCTTAAATTTCGCATTAGTGGCCTCATATAGTTTTGTTCTTTTGCAGCTAATGTCACTTAGCATAATGCCTGCCACATTCCTCCGTTATGTTTCACAAATTCCAAGTTGTTCTTTATCATTGCATAGTATTCCATTGTGTGAATATACCATAATGTGTTTATTCATCTGTTGGTGGGCACCTAAGCTGTTTCCATCTTTTTGCTGTTGTGAACAGTGTTGCAGTGTACATGAGTGTTCTTGTGTTGATTCATGTGGCAACTCTTATTTCTCTAGGATATATTCCAAGGAGTGACATTGCTGGAGCCTATGGTGCTTTTAAAGGAAGTATCAAATCGATTTCCAAAGTGGCTGTACCATTTTATATTCCCACCAGCAGAGTATAAGTGCTCCAGTCTCTCAACAACTTCTCCAACATTTATTTTGTGTTTTTTTGGATTAGTGCTAGCCTAGTGGTATAGTTGTTAAGTGCTGTGGCTACTAGCCAAAAGAAAGCTCAGCAGTTCACATCTACCAGAGACTCCTTAGAAACTGTATTGGGGCAGCTCTACTCTGTCCTATAGAGTTACTATAATTCAAAATCAACTTCACTGCAATGGTTTTTTGGGTTTGTTGGGGTAAGGTGGTATGTCATTGTAGTTTTTGATATGCGTTTTTCTAATGGCTAATGATGGTGAACATTTCCTCACATATCTATTGGCTGCTGGAGTGTCGTCTTTGGTGAAGTGCCTGTTCATATCCTTTGCTCCTTTTTCAATTGGGCCATTTGTCTTTTTCTTGTGGAAGTTTAGCAGTATCTTACAGAGTTTAGAGATTTGATGCTGATCCGATTTGTCATAGCTAAAAATTTTCTTCTGCTCTGTAGGTTACTGTTTTACTCTTTTGCTGAAATCTTTGGATGAACATGAAGTGCTTGATTTTTAGGAGCTCCCAGTTATCTGTTTTCTCTTCCAATGTTTGTGCCTTGTTAGTAACAATTTGCATTGTGTTTATCTCATGTATTGGGGCCCCTAGCATGGTCTCTGTTTTATCTTCTGTGATCTTTATCATTTTAGATTTTATATTTAGGTCTTTGATCCGTTTTGAGTTAGTTTATGTGCTTGGTATGATGTATGGGTCTTTTTTCATTTTCTTGCAACATCATTTGTTAAAGAAAATGTTGTTTCCTCTATTAATGATGTGGGGTTTTGTCAAATATCAGCTGCTCATATGTGGATGATTTTATGTCTGGATTTTCAATTCTGTTCCATTGGTCTATGTGTGCAGTACCAGTATACCAGGCTGTTTTCACTACCGTTATGATGCAATAGGTTCTAAAGTCAGGTAGTATGAGGCTTCCCCCTTGGCTATTGTATTTCTCCAGTAGTGCTTTCCCTACCCAGGCCCTCTTCACCTTCCATAGGAAATTGGTGATTTTTTTTTCCATCTCATTAAAAAATGCTGTTAGAATTTGGATCAGGATTGCATTACTTCTGTAGATCACTGTGGGTAGAATAAACGTTTTCACAATGTTGAGCCTTCCTGCCCATAAGCAAGGGATGTTTCTCTACTTATGTATGAGGTCTAACAATTACGTTCACCAACTCATTTTAGAAAAAGTGCTACATACCACACTGCTGAATATCACTGCAGTCACCTTCAAAGTATTCCCCTTGGGAAGCTATGCACCGATGCCGGTGCCTAGTCTGTCCTTCAAAGCAGTTTTGGAACTCTTTCTGGAATGGCCATTGGAGCTGTCATCATATTACTCTTGATGTCCTGAATGTCATCAAAATGTCTTCCTTTCAATATTTCATTTATCTTCAGGTGAAGAAAAAAGCCACTGGGGCCAGATCAGGTGAGTAAAGAGGGTGTTCCAATACAGTTTTTTGTTTACTGGCCGAACACTCCCTCACAGACAGTGCCACATGAGCTGGGATAGTGTCATGATGCAAGAGTCATGAGTTATTGGTGAAAAGTTCAGGTCTTTTTTTGTCCAGCTTTTTTTTGCAGCCTTTTCAGCATGTCCAAATAGTAAACTTCGTTAACTGTTTGTCCAGTTGGTATAAATTCGTAATGAACAATCCCTCTGATATCATAAAAGGTTAGCAACATCATTTTGACTGTTGATTGGAACTGATGGAATTTTTTGGTCGTGGAGAGTTGGCAGACATCCGTTGTGCATCTTGACACTTTGTTTCAGGGTTGTATTGGTACACCCGTGTTTCTTCACTAGTGATAATACAGCCCAAAACATCATCTTGCCTTTCCAAAAGGTCTTGGAAAACTTTGACTCTCCTTTGTTTTTGTTCATCGGTTAGTTCCTTTGGGATCATTTTTGCACACACCTTTCTCATGCCAAGATTTTCAGTTAAGATTTTCCTGTTTTGCCATTGCTGTTTATTTGGTCTGCTATGCTTCTCACAGTTAGCTGACAATTTTGATGCACATTTCAACAAACTTTTGTAATGTTTTCATCAGTTCTTGTTGTTACTGGCTACCCTGATCTCTCTTCATCAGTGACACTTTCTATCCCCTCAGAAAAATGTTTAATCCATTTGTAAACCGCCATTTTCTTCATGGCATTATCTTCATAAACTTCAGCTAACATATGGCAGATTTCACTTCCACTCTTGCCAAGTTTAACAAGAAATTTAATGTTTGTTCCTTGGTCTAATTTAAGCTTCAACATTCTCACGGTGGCACACAAAAGCATGCAACAATAATGAATGCCACTCAGCAAGACACTGCCACATGTGGACATGAACACAGCTATGAGGCAGTGATATACCAGGGTTATGAAACCTCACTGAGTTGTTTGTACAGTGGTGTCAATGTAAGCACACACTCTCTAGTTTTCAAACTTAATTGTCAGACCTCAGATCAGGATTGCATTGTATCTATAGATCACTTTGGGTAGAAAAGACATGTTCACAATGTTGTCTCCCTGTCCATAAGCAAGGGATGTTTCTCTACTCATGTATGTCTCTTTTGGTTTCCTGCAATACTGTCTTACAGTTTTCTTTGTTTAAGTGTTTACATGTCTGGTTTAGATTTATTCCTGAGTACTGTATCTTATAAATGGTATTGATTTGGTGATTTCCTCTTTGATGTTCTCTTTGTTGATGTATAGAAATCCAACTGATTTTTGTATGTTTATTATATATCCTGATAATTTACTAAATTCTTGTGTTAGCTCTAATGGTGCTTTTGTGTATTCTTTAGGGTTTTTTTGTGTTAAGATCATATCATCTGTAAATAGAGATACTTCTTCCTTACCAATTTGGATGTCTTCTATTTCTTTTTCTAATCTAATTGCTCTGATTAGCACTAGCAGCACAATATTGAATAAAAGTAGAAAAAAAAGGCATCCTTGTTCTTGTTTTCAAGGAGAATGCTGTCTGACTCTCTCCATTTACAATGATGGTGTCTGTTGGCTTTGTATAAATGCCCTTTATTATGTTGAGGAATTTCCTTTGCATTCTTCTTTTGCTGAAAGTGTTCAACGTGAATCACTGTTGGACTTTGTCAGATACCTTTTCTGCATCGATTGATAAAATCGTGTGTTTCTTTTGTATTGTTTGTGTGATTGATTACATCGATTGTTTTTATAATGTTGAGCTATACCTTCATATGTGGTATGAATCACGCTTGGTCATGGTGAGCCATTTTTTGATACGCTGTTGAGCTCTATTGGGTAGAATTTTGTTGAGTATCTTTGCATTTGTTTATTTGTCTGCAGTTTTCTTTTTTGATAGTGTATTTACCTGGTTTTGGTGTCAGGGTTATTCTGGCTTCATAGAATGAGTCTGGGAGTATTCCCTCGTTTCCTATGCTCTGAAATACTTTTAGTAAATGGTGTTAAGTCTTCTCTGAAAGTTCGATAGAGTTCTGCAGTGTAGCCTGTATATTTGGGAATTTTTAAATTACATTTTCAATCTCTTCCTTTGTTGTGGGTTTACTTAGTCATTCTACCTCTGTTTGCATTAGTTTAGGTAGGTAGAGTGTTTCTGGAAATTTGTCCATTTCCTCTAGGTTTTCAAGTTCATTAGAGTACAATTTTTCAAAGTATTCTGTTATAATTTTTAAAATTTCAGTTGAGTGTATTGTAATATCATGTATCTCGTTTCTTTTCAGGTTATTTGCTTCCTCTCCTGTGGTTTTTTTTTAAGTAAGAAACTGATTTATTATTATGTGAAAGTATACAATCACATCGATTTTGCATGCCCACCTATCTGCAACTCCGTCTGCTCTCCTACCCTGTGACAGCACACACCTCTTTTTCACTCTTCTAGCATCCTCTTAAAAAACACCTGTCCCCTCCTCTCTGCTATCTCTTCTCCCATCTGGAAATAAACCAATAGGATAGCCTTCTATAAATGTGTAAAACCATAAAGTATTTACACCACAAGCTCACACTGTGTCCCCAAGTCACTCCATTCTTATCTGAAGAGTTGACCTCAGTACTGGTTTCAGGTCAGGGCCAGCAGCAAATCTAAGGGCCATGTTCCCAAGGGACTCTCCAGGCTGTCAAACCATCAATTCTGGTCTTTTAGTAGAGTTCTTGAACTGCACACCTTTTTCTCATGTTACCTCAGGGGCTCTACATTGTGTCTGCCATCACAGCTTCTGAGGGTAGTGGCCGGGCACCATCTGGTTTTTCTGGTCTCATGCTGATGCTGTCTTCCATTCATGTGGGTCCTTCTGTCTCCTGGGCTCATTTTCCCTTGTGTCTTTGTTGTTCTTGGTCATCACCTATTCCACATGGATCGGGACCCTTTGGACTACCTCACATGTCAGATTGCTAGCTTTTAGCACTCTGGATGCCTCTCACCAATATGAGGTGCAAAAGATTCTATTAGGAAAAGACTAGTTATGCCCATTGACTTCAGTGTCCCCTGAAAACGTGATCCACAGAGCCCTGTTCTTACTACTCTGTCCTTTGAAATATTGGGTTGAGTTTAGAAAACCTTTCAGTTTATGGTACAGTTCAGTTATACTGATCTGTCATCTACTGCGTGCGGTCACTCCCTTCACCTAGCAAAATCTCTATAGATTATCTGATCTACAAACATCCCTCTCCTTCCCCACCCTTGTAGCCATCAAAAAGTCTTTTCCTCTGTACATTAGTCTGTTTTTAAGTTCTTATAGCAGAGGTCTCATACAATACTTGTCCTTTTGCAACTGACTGATTTCAGTTGGCGTAATGCCTTCTAGTTGAAATCAGGTTATGAGATGTTCCCTAAAATCATCATTATTGTTTATCATTGCATGGTGTTCTATTGTGTATATATACCATAGTTTATCCATTCGTCTGTTGATGAGTACCTAGTTGATTCTATCTTTTCACTGTTGTGGACAGTGCTGCAATAGGAATTTGTGTGCAGGCATCTGTTCATGTGACTGCCTTTGTTTCTGTAGGATATATTCCTCCTCTTCTGCTTTTCTATTATCACTTTATCCAGTGGTTTATAGATTTTGTTGATCTTTTCAGAGAACCAGTTTTTGGTCTTGTTAACTCTTTCAGTTGCTTTTCTATGTTTCATTTAATTCTGTTACAGTTTGTATTCTGTGCTTTCTTCTGATGCCCAAGTGCTTTTGCTGCTGTCTTTCTGTTTGTTTAAGTTGTAGGGTTAGTGTTTTCATTTAGGCCCTTTCTTCTTTTTGGATATGTGCTTTTATTGCTATAAACTAATCTGTGAGCACTGCTTTTGCTGTGTCCCAGACGTTCTAGTAGGATGTGTTTTCATTCTTAGTTAATAGTGTGAATTTCCATATTACATCCTGGATTTCCTATATAATATAGTAGTTTTTGAGCAAGGTGTTGTTCAGTTGTCGTGTGTTTGATTTTCTTTCTTGCTTTTTATGTTATTAATGTCTACTTTTATGACTTTATGGTCAAAAAGATGCCTTGTAATATTTTGATGTTTGGGATTCTGTTAAGACTTGCTTTATCACCAAATATGTGGTCTATTAGGATAGTGTTCCATGTGCAAAAAAAGTATACTTGACTGCTGTTGGTTGGAGTGTTCTATGTATATCTATGAGGTCAAGTTGGTTGGTGTTTTTATTGAGCTTCTGTGTCTTTTTTGAGCTTCTTTCTGGATGTTCTGTCCTTCACCAAGAGTGGTATGTTGAGATGTCTTACTGTTATTGTAGAGCAATCTCTCTTTTCAATACTGTTAGCTTATATGAGATAATTAGAAGCCTTATCATTGAATGCATAAATATTTAATATGGTTATTTCCTCCTGGTGTATTGACTGTGTATTCATTATAGTGTGTCTTTCCTTAAGCATTGTGGTGGATTTTATTTTGAGGTCCTTATGAGAAATTAATATTGCCACTCCTGCTCTTTTTTGATTTTTGTTTGCTTGATTTCTTTTTTCCATCCTTTGAGTTTTACTTCCTTTCTTTAAATCTAAGGTGTATCTCCTGTAGATATGGATTATCTTTTTTTCATCCAATCTACCACAATCTCTTTGTTGTTACATTTTGTCCATTTACATTCAGTATAATTATTGATACATACAAGTTTAGTGTTGTCATTTTAATGCCTTTTTGTGTGTGTGGTAGACAATTCCTTTGTTCTGGTTAATTTTCTGTGCTGGGCTATTTTTCCTTACATATTTTCTTTTTGTCTTTTTCATTGTTAGTGGTTTTATACTTGCTGAGACTTAATGTTTTTCTTGTTTATTTATTTTGGTGTATAGGATTGTGAGTTTCCTTTGTGGCTTCCTTAATTGTGCCTTTTTTTTTCTGTGTTTAACTAATCTTTTGATTCTTTATATTGTCTTCCCTTCCTCTCCATATTAAAGATCTGTGGTACATTTTTTTTAGTCCCTATTTTTTGTTATAATGTCTGTCAGCTTTTAAATAATAGTATCTCTGCCTATTTTCAGTGTTTTAGCTTTGATTTATGTTTGTGATTTCTTTATTGATTTGATATCTGGTTGCTCTGTCTTGTGTTTTAGTTTCTGGTTGTTATCTTATGCTTTTCATTTTCTAACCATAGCCTTTCTGTTAATATTTCTTATAATTTTGGCTTGTTTTTTACGAATTCCCTTAAACTTCTGTTTATCTGGAAATGTCCTCATTTTGCCATCATATTTGAGAGACAGTTTTGCTGGATATATAATTCTTAGCTGGCAGTTTTTTCCTTCAAGACTTGTGTGTTATGTCTTTGCATTTTTGCCTGCATACTTTCTGCTGAATAGTCCAAGCTTAGGTCGTATTTACCATCCTTTGTAGATGACTTTTCATTTGTATCTAGCTGCTGTGAAAATTCTGTATCTTTGGTCTTGGCAAGTTTGGTTATGTCTTGGTGACATTTTTCAAAACTACTTTGTATGTGGTTCAGTGAACATCTTAGATAGGTATCTTTTCATCCTTCATGATGTCAGAGAAGTTTCGTACCAACAGATCTTCAAAAATTCTCTCTGTAATTTCTGTTAGTATCCCTCCACCCCCTTCTGGTACTCAAGTCACTGATAGGTTACTCTTCTTGATAGAGTCCAACATAATTCTTAGTGTTTTTTCATTTTTTAAAATTCTTTAATCTGAATTTTCTTCAAATACGTTAAGGTCAAGTGCTTTATTTTCAGTCTCACTAGTTCAGACTTCCATTGTCTCAATTCTACTCCTGTGACTTTCTGTTGAGTTGTCTAATTCTAATGTTTTATGGTTAATCTTCTGGATTTCTGTTTGCCATCTCTCTGTGGATTCTTGCTGTCTGTTAAATCTGTCATTATGCTCTTTAATTTTTTAAGTTCCATCGTTGCTGTGTCAGTATGCCGCTTGGCTTGTTCTGCATTTTGCCTGATGTCCTTTCTGATCTCTAGGAATTACGTTCACAAGATTTCTTGATTTTTTGTTTTGGGAGCTTTCTGAAGCCATCATGATCTGCCTCTTTATGTGATTTGATACTGACTATTGTCTCCAAGCCATCAGCAAATTATTGTATTTATTTATTTGAAGTTTGCTTACTGTGTCCTAGCATCTTGTTTTGTTCCAACATGACCAAATAAGCTGGTTATGTGAGCTACTTTGATTATTGGCACCTTTGAAGATTTAACGTCCTGTCACCAGGTGGTTACAGCTGATGCAAAGTGTGTGAGTCCAGGACTCTGTTTTTTTCCTGTATGGATTCAGCTCACATATCCAGTAGCTATGTATTACAGGCTGTCACCTCCAGTATTAGGTAGGCAGAGGTGATTGCTGTAGGCACAGGTATCGGGCTTCAGTAGGAGGTCTTGCACTGAACAAAGCAGGTGCCTAACAGCCACCCCTAAATGTCTGTGAGGAAAATGTGTCCCTGTTCACAAGGGCACATAGGTGGGTGGGTTCTGCAGCTGGACAGTGGGCACCAAATGTTGTTCACTGTGTGGACTGGGAGGTACCACTTATTCTTGTACTCTTTTCATGGGTGACTAGCCACTAACATGGGTTAAGCTACCAGCCCTGAGACCCCTGCTGTAGTAGGATAGAACCCTGTTTAGTAGACAGTGCACTGACAATTGTCATAGACTTTCCTTTCTACCTACCATATTGCAGGTATAGTGAAAGTAGGTTTCAGGAATATATCCTGTTGTTCTATACCAATGAGAGCTACACTGTTGTAGTGGCCCACACAGGGCAGGGATGAAAGGCATTCAAAATCTGTAGACCCTTTATGCCTGTGTCTAAGCAAAGGAACTGTTTCCCCAGAGCTGGGAACTCAGGGGAACTAGCAGATTATTTTTTCCTGTTTGTTAATTTGTTCCCTCTCCAAGGCCGGGAGAATAGCTCAGGGTGTGTAAAGGTCTACTTCCAGCCTAGAGGTGTGTCAATCTCTGAAGCCAGCTTGGCCCAGTGTAGAGTGGGAGGAGGCAGATAAATGGGAGAGAGATTTATCCTAAAGAAGTGCTTTTTCTTGATCCAGGAAGAAAGTTAGATGCAATTACTTATCTTTTGCTGATTGAGTCCTGCTTTTCACTGATTCTAGAGGCATGAGTGGACTCTCCACTGCACAGTCTTTCCTGACGTGGGAAATGCATCCCGAATACCACTGCTTGCCTCACCATGTTCACACCAGCATATCTGGCCTGCAGGCTGCCAATTCCTGCCTTGTTAGGTCTGAGAATTCCTTGATGCTTCTGAGTTGTCTCTCCTTCCCTGTGCTGCTTAGTCTAGTTCTTCACAACTTTGCCTTTGATGTTCAGGGCTCCTAGAATATCATAGAATAGATTCACTTGTTTGGGGGGGTCTTTGTTGTAAGAGGTACCACAGGAAGTGTCTAGCTATGCCACCCTCTTGGCCCTGCCACGTGATAACTGAGATGACACTGCAATCTGGTATTGCTCTAACAGAAATACCACATGTGGATGGCTTTAAAAAGAGAAATTTTACTTGTCATAGTACAGTAAGCTAAAAGTCCAAATTCAGGGTGTCAGATCCAGGGCAAGCCTTTCTCTACTGGCACTGGAGGAAGATCCTTCTCAGTCTTTCCCTGGGCTGGAAGTTTCTAAGGTGCAGGGGCCCTGGTCCTTTCCAAAGGATGTGCTCAGTTTGCGGCACTGCCTTCTTTCTTGATGGCATGAAATCCCCCAATCTCAGTTTTCTTTCCTTTCTTTTATATCCCAAGAGGCTGCCCCAATCCACAGTACAATCCCACACATTAAATCCTGCCCCACCAACTCAACTGCAGCACATCTATCCTCATTAACATCATAGAGGTAGGGTTTACAACAGAAAGAACATCACACAATACTGGGAATTGTGGCCTAGCTGAATTGCTACAAGGTTTTGGGAGGGGAGACAACAGATCAGCAGCTGAACTGTTAACCACTGTGCTACCAGGACTCCTCATGGTATGTAATTGTATTATTTTTTATAGTCTGGCAAGTCTCTGCCTTTTAAATAAAATGCAAGCCTTTTACATTTAATATATTTACTGATGTGGTTGTGTTGAAGCATACTGTTTTGCTATTTTCCATCTGTTTCTTTTGTTTTCCTTGTCAATTCCATATGTGTATATTTTTCTGCTGCTTTCATGATTTTCTCTTTAGTTTTCAGCAGTATAACTATGATGCTTATAGATGCATTATTTTCTTTGTATTTATTTTTCTTGGAGTTTGTTGTGCCTCAGTTTTATGTGTTGATGGTTTTCATCAAATATGACACATTTTTCTTACGATTGGCTTTTTGTTCAATTCCTTGAATGTATTTGTAATGTAAGGTGCTGATGAGTCAGTTATGGTTCATAGCAACCCCATGTACAACAAAACAAAATACTTGCTGATTCTGTGCCATCCTGGCAGTCACTACTATATTTGAGGCTGTTGTTACAACCACTATGTCATTCCACCTTATTGAAGGTCTTCCTTTTTTTGCTGAGCTTCTGCTTTACCAAGTGTGAAGTGCTTCTCCAGGAATTTGTTCCTAGTGATAAAACATCCAAAGGATGTGAGGGAAGTCTTGCCATCCTCATTTCGAAGGAGTGTTCTGGCTGTACTTATTCCAACACAAATTTGTTCATTCTTCTGGTGGCCCATATGTTCAATATTCTTAGCCAGCACCATAATTCAAAGGCATAATTCTTCCTTGGTCTTCCTTTTTCTTTGTCCAGCTTTTGCATACATATAAAGCAGTTGAAAATACCATGGCTTTTGGGTCAAGCATACCTCAGTCCTCAAAATTACATGCTTACTTCTTACATACTTCTTACAGTTTAAAGAGGTATTTTACAGCAGATTTGCCCAGTGCAATACATCATTTCAATTCTTGACTTTTGCTTCCATGGGCATTGATTGTAAATCTAAAGACCCAGGTAAATGATATCTTTGACAACTTTTCTTCTTTTATCATTATATTGTTTATTGGTCCACTTGTGAGGATTTTTGTTTTCTTGATTTTGAGTTTTGATTATACTGAAAGCCATGGTCTTTGGTCTTCATCAGTAAGTGCTTCAAATTTACTTTCAGCAAGCAAGGTTGTATCATCTGTGTATCATAGATTGTTAATGAATCTTCCTTCTGTACTCATTCTGTGTTCTTCTCCGTATAATCCAGCTTCTCTGGTTATTTGCTCAGCATCCAAATTGAACAGGTGTGGTGAAAGGATAAAATCCTGATGCAGCTTTTCCTGACAAGCTTTTCCCTTGTTCTGTTTGCATGATTGTCTACTTGTCTTTGTACAAGTTCCACATGAATACAATTAAATGTTCTGGAAATCCCATTCTCTCATAATCTCTTACAATCTACACAGTAGAAAGCCTTTGCCTACTGAGTAAAACACAGGTCAACATAGCAGCTTTAGAACCTTGTCTAAATCCAACATCTGGGCTGTGTTACGGATGATTTATATCAATGCTTTTGTGTGTGTGTGTGTGTGTATGAGTCACATATCTTGTTTCTTTGGATGTGTGTTTGTTTTCTAATGGTTTCATAACAAATTAGCACTAATTTGGCAGCTTAAAACAATACAAATTTATTATGTCACAGTTATTTAGGTTAGAATACGATAGACTCACATGGTTTCTCTGTTATGGGTTCCCAAATCAAATTTTCAGTCACCTGGGGCTCTTATCTGGAGATTTCAGTGAATCTTCTTCTAGATTTATTCCAGTTATTAGGAGAGTTCAGTTCTATGAATCTTTTCTTATGACTATTGGCTGGGAGTTATTTTTGACTTTTGGAAACCACCCACATTTCCTGGCGTATGGCCTCTTCATTTTCAAAGTCAGCGACAGTACATGAAGTTCTTCTTACATGTCAACTTCCCCTTCTGTCACGTCCCTGACTCTTGCTTTCCCTAATTAACCTGGGTACTCTTCTATTTTAAGATGAACTGATTAATAATCTCAATTATATCTGCAGAGCCCCTTCAAAACAATACACATCTAGTATTTCACTGAATAAACTGGGGAATGGTAATCTTTGGAAGGTATCCTTAGCATTCTACCTACCATAGCCTGTCCAATAATGCCTTATTGTAAACTGTGTATAATGGATGATACAATATAGACACACTGGATTATTTTATCTTCCTTTAAAAATAGTTGCTTTTTCTTCCAGTAGGGAGTTTAATTACTAATTGCCTTGAACTTGATTTTGTGCTTTATTTAAACGGGTAAATAGAAAACTCAAAGGCTATTCAGATGCCAGTTACTCTGTCATAAACCCATTGCCACCAAGTCAATTCTGACTCATAACAACCCTATAAGAGACAGTAGAACTGCACCGTAGGGTTTCCAAGGAACAGCTGGTAAATTCAAACTGTCAACCCTTTGGGTAGTAGCTGGTAAGCAGCAAGCTTCTTAATCACTGTGTCACCAGGCAGCCCAAGTCTTAAAGATATTTAGCCTAAAAGGAGAGAGGATATTCGTAAATATTCTAGAGATTGAAATTTCTAATTGATATTTATAGATTAATTACTAAATCTAGAATTTCCCCTTTAGTGATTTTTCAGTACTTCCTAAGAAGTTAGATTCAACTTGCTTGTTTTCAGAGAATTATGTTATGAATGATAAACTAAAGGAAGCTGTTTTAGTTGTAGATAGTTTCAGGGAGAAGGAATGGAGCCGTAGGATCTCTTTAAAGCAAAAATAAAGTTTTGTAGAATGTATTTCTGTACAAATTTGCACTGATATGATAAATTCTGTAAAGAAATTATTATTTAGATTTTTACCTTCACTAATAGTCTTTGGAGATGTCATTGTCCTATTAGTCAAGGTCAGAACACAGTTAAAGCAGTTCAAATGTCAGAGGTTATGATTTTATTTGGAACAATAAGAGATGAGGGATTGGGTTCAAAATCAATATTTAGAAAACAATAACCTTTGTATATAAACAACTACCAGATGGGGAGAAAAAAAGACCTACTTGCAATAGCAACAACAAAAATAAAATACCTGACAATACACATTAGTAGGAAGATCAATATTAATGGGAATTCAACACAACTTGTGTACTCCTCCTCTCTTAACCCAATATTGTAAGCACAGAGTATGTACACTTTCATTTTTTTATTTAATAAAAGAAATAAAATAGCTGGTAATAATTTTAATAATAGTTAGGATATGTCTGAATAAGAAATATTTTAAATGTTTTTAAGAGGCACAAAGAACAAGAATAAATAGACAGACATTAACATGTTCTTCTGTTGGAAGACTCCATGTCAAAATGATATCACTTTTGCTTGAATTAATCTAAAGTTGCTATGCTTCTAAATTTTAAAATGTCAACAGGATTTTTCCCTAATTATACAAATTGATTTTAAAGTTCATATGGAAAAGAAATAAGAATAGCTTTTAAAAACCTGAAAAAAATGAGCTGTGAGAAGGAATTAATACTATCAAATGTTAATACATATTATAAAACTATAATATTTAAAATGTTGAAGGAATAAATAGAAAAATTAAATATCAAAATTTCTGAAATAAACCTGTAAATTTAGTAAAGGTAACATCTCAGCTAGGAGATATATTTGTTCCAATCATGGTGTTTATAAACTCAACTACATAAAAACAGAGAATTTAGGCAAATTCTGTCACAAATCAAAATGACAAACTGTGAATGTGTTCAACTTCTATCAGCAATGAAGAAATTACCCTAGTATGTAAAGAGTTTTTACCAACAAATAAGAAGATGACCAATGATTCTATAGAAAAATAGCCAGAGGATGTAAACAGGCCTTTTGCAGATAGGAAAAAGCATATAATTTGTTGGTATGAAAATAAGCAAACCTCTCCTATAGGAGAATGAGCTGATAACTATATACTGAAATACCATTTTTCTCCTATCAAGTTGGAAAAAAAGACACCCCTTTCTCTACCCTGCCAAACTGCTAACTCCTATGTTTGGTGAGATTTTGGAGAAATAGCTACTGTCAAACAATTGCTGATGATCATATAAGCTGGCACAACCTCTCTGGAGGGCGATTGGTAACACTGATTAAAATTACAAATACATGTACTGTATCACATGGTAATTACACTTCTAGGAATTGACCCTACAAATGTACTAGCACACATGTGAAATGACAGTAAGAGCAAAATAATAGGAAGAAATTCATGTATCTGTAAATAGAGTTGTTATTTGTTAGGGTGCTGTCAAGTTGCTTCCAACTCTTAGTGACCATGTGTACAACAGATCAAAACACTGCCCGGTTCTGCATTATCCTTACAGTTGCAGCGCTTGAGCTTATTGTTGCAGCCATGGTGTCAGTCAGTCTCTCTAGAGGATGTTTATTTTTTAAATAAGTAGAGGGGACTGATTAAATAATTCATGATATACTGACGTAATAAAATACTATGCAGGTATTAGAAAGAGTAAGACAGCTCTTTGGGTAGGGATTGTGAAAAGAACTCTAAGCTCTATTAAGTTAAAAAGCAAGGTTCAGCAGATAGTTATATGCTAGTATTTGTGGTGAAAGGTAAAAGAAAGGACATATGTATTTGTATTGGCTTGTATATGGATGAAATTTGGTGGGATAGTTATCCAAGAGACTGTTAACATTGATAATCATAGGGCAAGTAAATTTGTGGCTGAAGAATAGAGGTAAGAGGTAGATGTTTCCCTGTACTTTCATTTTTGAGTTATTTGAATTGTATTGCCTGTTGGAAAATTTTATTAATAAAACTTGGGAAATAATAAAAAATGAAATGAAAGCTACTGTCTGAAAATAATAAAACTATCAGGTTATAAGTTTGTTTTTAGTCTTTGCTTTTCCCCTCCACACTTTCTTCATAGGGAAAAACAGCAATTTGTTCTTTCAAATACAGGTTTGCCTTTTCTTCATCTATATAATAAAAAAATACTTACCAGTTTTAAACAATATGACAAAAAATATTATTTCTATAAAAATAAAGGTTTAAATTACCTTGAATTAACAAATTGACAAGTACTTTCTAATTCCTGATTCTTGTATTCCAGTTTCCAGATGATGTGTGTTTCATCAGTAGAGTTTAAATTTTAGTGTTTTAATTTATAATGACATTTTCTTTCACTTCTTTCCAACAGCAATTTGAGATTTTTGATGATTGCTTTAGCATATGCCATACCACTTGGTGTATTTGCTGGCTGGTCTGGCGTTCTGGACTTAATTTTAACACCGGTTCATGTGAGCCAAGTAAGTATTATATTTCTTTACATTTTGTAGGTATTTTACTTCATTTAAATTATAAATACTGGTTTCAGCTATAAAGTATAGGTTATACATTATACCATTGTTTGAAAAACCAGACCCTAATGGAACAGCTATTTAGTAAAATAATATTGATTTTCTTCCTTGATTCTAATGCTAGCCATGAATTTCACATTTCTTTGCATGTCGTTAATGATGCTGATAAACAGACTGAAAAATAAAGAGGAAAATTCTCATTTTGTTGACTTGATCCTTTATTCCTGCTTCATACTTTATAAAGAAGATTAAGATCTCATCAAATATATGGCTATTCCTACATCTAACTTCTTGTTTTCTCTCCAGTTGAAGGATAGGAGTGTATCTTTTTTCTTTTTTTTTAAGTAACCATTACAACTTAGTGCCATGCATTGAGTTATGTCCCCCCAAAAATGTATGTGTTGATTTGACTTGGTTTGGAGTTCCAATATGGTGCCCTTCCTCCCATGTGTTGTGAATCCTGCCTCTGTGATATTGGTGATAGAGAATGGTTGGCAGTTGTGTTAGTGAGGCAGGATTCAAGCTTGTGGAATATAAGGGAGAGAAGTGAGCTGAGGAAGTTGGGAACCTCTTACCACCAAGAGAGAAGCACCGAGAGCAGAGCACGTCCTTTGAACCCGAGGTTCCTGTGCCAAGATGCTCTCACTGGATTTGGACTCAGCCTACCAGAGTGTGATAAATTCTCTTACTGAATGGACTTACAATTTGTAAATGGATTTGCAGCTTACCAGACTGTCTCAATAAAGCTTCTCTACGTGAAACCTTCCACTCTTGGTATTTTCCATTAGAGCAGTACCGCATGACTAAGACACACCCATTCCTGCTCTTTTCTCCTAGATGGAAGTGTAACAAAGGGTTAAGAGAGATTTGGAGGGAGAAATGGAAGAAATCCAATGCACTGGTATGATACTCAATCATACAAATAAGACAAATAGACAATAGTTTATTCATTCTGCTTTTGAGGAACATTTGGATCATTTCCAGTTGCAACTGACTCTTACAAGCTATGTGAATGTTCTTTTGTATATCTCTGTATGCACTTCCTTACACATTTCTACTGAATATGCATCTAGGTTTGGAATGGTTGGTTATGGTACATGCATACTTTGGTAGGTGATGTTGAACTTTGCTAAAGTCATTGTACCAATTTACAGTTCCATCAGCAGTGCATGAAATTTCTTGTTTTCCACATTATTACCAGTATTTGGCAGTGTCAGTCTTTGTAGGTTTTGACCAGCTGATGGCTGTGCAGTTGTATGCCACTGTAGTTTCTTTCAGAATATCTTTTTAAGTATTCATTGGGTACTGGAAATCTTCTTTTGTAACACAGCTGTTCAAGTTTCTTGCCCACTATTAGGTTGCTTTTTTCTTACTGATATGTAGAAGAGGGATCTGTGCAGAAAGGGGCCCCTGAAAGTCTGTTACAGAGACCCAGCAAGTCCTTGGCTGTGGGCTGGGCTGCACATGTACAGGGTAAAGCTTCAAGAGGCTTAGTCTATTAAATAGAGGGAGACCGCTAAGGAGTTGGAAGCAAACAAGAATAATACGCAAGTCAAGCAGTTATTGGCATTCTGGCCCAGCCAGAAATCTCATTAATAATTTACTTTGCAAAATCACTGGGGATCCTGTTGATATATCATGAAGACCAGGTTTTAGAAGTGAGACTTAGGTAGTTACTGTATCAGGAATTACTTGGACATCTTAGGCTTAGTCCCAGAATACAGTCACAGCTGTTGACTGTAAGTCCAGTGTTAAATACTAAAACTCACTGTTGTCAAGTCACTTCTCTTAGCAGCCTTATGAGGACAGAGTAGAATTGGCCCATACGGTTTCCACAGAGCAGCTGGTAGATTTGAACTCTTAACATTTTTGGTTCACAACAAAGCTCTCAATCACAGCACCACGAGCCAAGGCAAGTGCCGTTGAGTCGGATCCGACTCATGCACCACTAGGGCTTCTCAATATTAAATAATTAACAATATATTCAGTAAGATTATCTTGAAACAAAAGCACACATAAAATAAGATTACATTTTAACTGGTTGATGAAAATGTACCCAGACTCTCAGGAAACTACCTTTATGTTTCTCCTCAGGGCAGTGGTTCAGTATTCACTTAGTGTTTATGGCAACTTCATAAAACATAGCTACCGTTGCTCTTGAATGTCAAGTAGCTAAAACAAAAGAAAGAAATGAAATAAAAGAAGTGAACAGAAAATTTTAAAGGGCAGCATGAGAAGACAAAGACAAGTATTATAGTGACATGTACAGAGCGAGAGATAGAAAACCAAAACGGAAGAACATGCCCTGCTGAAAGAAGTGAAGAAAAAATTCAAGCCTTGAGTTGCAGTAGTGAAGGATTCTATAGGGAAAATATTAAATGACTCAGGAAGCATCAAAAGAAGATGGAAAGACTACACAGAGTCATTATACTAGAAAGAGCTGGTCGACGTTCAGCCATTTCAAGAGGCAGCCTGTGATCGGGAAATTACGGTGCTGTGAAGGGAAATGTCCAAGCTGCATTAAAGGGATTGCTGAAAACAAGGCTCTAGGAATTAATAGATCATCAGTTGAGATATGTCAACAAACAGATGCAGTGCTGGAAGCACTTCCTCATCTATTCCAAGAAATTTGGAGGACAGCTGCTTGGCCAACTGACTGGAAGAAACCCATGTTTATGCTCATTCCAAAGACAGGGCATCCAACCAAATGTGGAAATTACCAAAAATATTATTAATATCACAAGCAAGTAAAAGTTTGTTCAAGATCATTCAAAAGCCAGAAATTCAGGCTGGATTCCAAAGAGGACATGGAACTAGGGGTATCATTGTTGATGTCAGATGGATCTTGATTGAAGACAGAGAATATCAAAAGGATGTTTACCTGTATTTTATTGACTGTGCAAAAGCATTTGATTTTGCAGATCATAACAGATTAGGAGAACATAGCAGAAAATGGGAATTCCAGGGCACTTTATTGTGCGCATGAATAATCTATACAACGATCACGAGACAGTTGTGCAAATAGAACAAGGGAACAGTACGTGGTTTAAAATCAGGAAAGGTGTGCATCAGCGTTGTATCCTTTCATCATGGTATTCAATATGTATGCTGAACAAATAATCCAAGAAGATGGACTATAGGAAGAAGAATGGAGCATCAGAAATGGAGGAAGACTCGTTAACAACCTGTGTCATGCAGATGACACAGTCTTCCTTGCTGAAAGTGGAGAGGATTTAAAACACTGATGAAGATCAAAGACCACAGCCCTCAGTATGGATAGCACCTCGATACCAAGTAAACGAATATTGTCACAACTGAACCAATAAACAACATTATAATAAGTGGAGAAAAGACTGAGGTGGTCAAGAATATTTTACTTGGATCCACAATCAACCCACGGAAGCAGCAGTCAAGAAAAGTAGAGATGTCACCATGAAGACCAAGGTATGCCTGACCAAAACCGTGGTGTTTTCAGTCACATCTTGGGGGTGTGGAAGCTGACCAGTGAATAAGGAAGCAGAGGAAGAGTTGATGATACCTTTGAATTGTAGTGTTGGAGGAAAATACAGAGTATACCATGGCTGAGTATACCATGGACTGCCAAAACAATGAACGGATCTGTTCTGGAAGAAGTACAACCAAAGTGCTCCTTAGCAGCAAGATTGGCAGAACTGCATCTTAACATACCTTGGACTCTCAGGAGGGATCAATCCCTGGAGAAGGACATCATACTTGGTAAACTAAAGGATCAGTAAAAAAGAGAAAGACCGTCAACAAGATGGATTGACACAGTGTCTGCAACAATGGGCTCAAGCTTACCCAAGACTGTGGGCATGGTGCAGGACTGGGCAGTTTTCATTCTGTTGTACATAGGGTCACTGGGAGTCAGAACATACTCAATGGCACCTAACCACCACCACCCCCATAGAAAACAAAAATCAACTATGTAATTTTTTTCATTTTTGTAACTTTTAAACTTTCTTTAGATATACCTCTTGTACACAGCACATCACTGTTTGCTTTTTTATTCAGTCTAATGATACATGTTTTAATTGAAGCATTTGATCCATTTATATTTAATATGACTTCTGATAAATTTGGGTTTGAAGATATCTTACTAGTGTTTTTCATTTTATTCAGACTAGTCTGTTTTTACTCCTGTCTTACCTACCTCTGGATCAAATAAGTACTTTTTTAAAAATTATTCTACTTTTCTCTCATTGGAAACCCTGGTGGAAAAGTGGTTAAGTGCTACACCTGCTAACTGAAAAGTCACAAGTTCAAATCCGCCAGGCATTCCTTGGGAAACGCTGTGTAACAGTTCAGCTGTGATCTGTAGGGTAACTATGAGTCGGAATCAGCTCAATGGTAGTGGCTTTTTGACTTTTTCTCCTCCATTAGCTTGGTAGTTACAGACTTTCTTTTTAGTGGTTATGCTGAAAGCTACAGCATGCACACTTGACTTAATGTTCAGTATAAATTAGTGCTTTTACCTGTTCATGGGTAGTCCAGGGCCTCTAGAACTCTTTAACTATATTTAACACTTTTCATCATCTGTGCTGCTGTTTTGTAAATTGTACTCATTAAACCCGTTGCTGTTCAGTTGACTCCATCTCATAATGACCCTATGGGACAGAGTGGAATAGTACCATAGGACTTTCAAGGAATAGCAGACTCAAACTCCTGACCTTTTGGTTAGCAGCTGAGCTCTTAGCCACTGTATCACTCAAACTGTTTAAACAGTACAATACATTGTTGTTATTTTATACAGTTAATATTTAACAGAAATCCATCCTTATATTTACCCTTTCTATTACTCTTCATTTCTTCCTGTATCTTTGATCTTCCATCTGTGATTGATTTTCTTTTGCCTAAAGAGCACTGTCTTGGTTTCTTGGTGCTGCTATTACAGAAATACCACAATAACGTGGCTTTAACAAACAAATTTATTTTCTCACAGTTCAGGATAATGAAAGCCTGAATTCAGGTCACTGGCTCTAGGGGAACATCCTCTGTCTGTTATGGGAAAAGATGTTCATCTCTTCCACCTACTGTTCTTCAGTTCCTTGATGACCTTCATGTGACATCTGTCTTCCTTGTTTGTCCTTGCTTCTCTGTGCCTGGTCTCCTCATATCTCAGAAGTTACTAGGTTTAATACACTCTTCCCCCAATAATGATATGGCCCCATTAACATAGCACAGAAAACCCTATTCCCAAATGGGATTGCATCCACAGTTATAAGGATCAGGACTCTGTCTTAGCCATCTAGCACTGCTGTAACACAAATACCACAAATGAATGACTTTAACAAAGAGAAGTTTATTCTCTCATAGTCTAGTAGGCTAGAAGTCCAAATCTAGGGCAATTGCTCCAGGGAAATGCTTTCTCTCTGTGTTAGCTATAGAAGCCAAGCCAAGCCAAGTGCCATCGAGTCGGATCCAACTCATGGCGACCCTAGGGGTCAGGGTAGAACTGACCCCCAGAGTATTCAAGAGGAAGGTCCTTATAATGCATCTTACCTTGGTCTGGGAACATCTCAGAGCAGATACCTCAGGTCCAAAGGATGCACTCTGCTCCCAGCACTGCTTTCTTGGTGGTATGAGGTCCCCTGTATCTCTCTGCTCACTTCTTTCTTTTATACTTCAAAAGAGATTGGCCAAAGACATTATCCAATCTTGTAGGTGGGATCAATATAACTCCCAGTGATTTGTCATATTGAATCATAGTGATAGACTTTACAACACGCAGGAAAATCCCATCAAATGACAAAATGGTTGATAATCATAGTGGGAATCATGGCTGTATATGGTTTTGGGGAGACAATTCAATCCATGACAGACTCCAACACATTTTTTGGAGGAAGTGGGGAGGTACATACTTTAATCCAAAACAAAGTTCTTTAAATGCTTCCATTTGTGCAGGTCTGCAGGTGACAATGGAAACCCTGGTGGCATAGTGGTTAAATGCTGGCTGCTAACCAGAAGGTCAGCAGTTCAAACCCACCAGGCACCCCTTGGAAACCCTATGGAGCAGTTCTTCTCTGTCCTATAGAGTTGCTATGAGTCAGAATTGACTTGACAGTACTGGGTTTACTGGGTTGCAAGTGACAAATTCTCTCATTTGAGTTTAGTTTTTTGTTTGTTTTGGTCTGAAACTTATTTCACCTTCATTTTTCAAGCTTGTTTTCACTGAGCATGAATTGTTGGTTGGCAATTATTTTATTTTAGCATTTTGAAAATACTCCATTTTCTTCTGGCTCCCAATGTTTTGATTTAGAAATCAGTTTACAATCTTAAAAACTGATTGCTTTTAAAATTTTTTCTTTGTCTTAGGGTTCAACAGTTTTATTATGATGTAACTAAGTGATGATTATCTTTTTATTGATCCTGCTTGAGGTTTGTAGGACTTCTTTAATCTATGGCCTCATGTCTCTTAACAGTTTCTGAAAGTCATCAGCCAGTATTTTTTCAAAGCTTATACTCTTTCTCTGTGTCACCTGCATGTGGAATTCTAATTGCGTATATTAGACCTTCACACTGTATCTCTTCTAAATAGTCCATCTTTTTTCCTTCCCATGATTCTCACTAGATATATTATTCTGGCCTTTCTTCCAACTCACAGTTTCAGTTTTCAGCTCTGTAATATACTGTTAAATCCATACATGCATTGCTAATTTTGATTGTTACGTTTTAAGTTCTAAAATGTTCTTAAATTCTTTTTTATAGTTTCAAAATTTCTTCAGAAATTCTCAATCTTTTCCTTTTGTGAACAGTAAAATGCAGTTACATGAAGTTTGTATTTTATAATTCTGTATCTGGATTCCTTGTGTGTCTATTTCTATTTTTGGTATTCATTCATATTATCTAGATTTTGTGTATGGCTATTTTTGAATGAATGTTGGACACAGTATATGAAAAGCTTTAGAGATAATTTAAGCTTCAGAGTGGTATTCTTTTCCTCCAAGAGGATTTATACTTGCTTCTGGCAGGAATTGAAGTTTCAGAGATTGAGATGATTTTAAACTGGATAATTTTAGTCCCTTAGAGTGCTGTTTTATTTTCACTTTCTGTTACTCTTAGGGCATAGCCCTTCAGAGCCCCCAACTAACGTGTGGGGTTTCTAGAAGCCCACTCACCCAACAGTGGGTGAGTGGGCCTGCAACTTAAATTTTTTCTTTCCTAACTGTTATGGATTGAATTACATTCCTAAAAAATATGTATTGTAAATCCTGACCTGTGTCCTTGTGGTTATAATCTTATTTGGAAATGGGTTATCTTTGTTAATTAATGAGGCAAGATTAGTGTAGGGTGTGCTTGAGTTAATTTCTTTTGAGATATATAGGAGATTAGACAAGCAAGTGAAAGAAGCAGAGAGAGAGGAAAAGTGATGCCAAGCCACATGCAGGTTGCCTAGGAGCAGAGTCAACTCTGCTGTGAAGAGGCAAGGACCTTCCCCCTGAGCTGACGGGAAGAGAAAGGCTTTCCCTACGGAATTCAGTCTTGTAGCCTCCTAAACTGAGAAAATAAATTTCTGTTTGTTAAGTCACAAATTTGTGGTATTTCTGTTATAGCAGTACTAGATAACCAGGTTGCTAAATGCCCTTCACTGTGAAAGACTGTCCTGTAGAAGAGAAAATTGTCCCATATGCCAGTGATACAAAAAACTGTAAAGGTAATTTAAGATTTATAATGTTATTTTCCTCTGGAAAGGTTTTCTATTTCTTCCAGCAGCAAACATTTGTAGAGGAAAAGACATTCATAAGATTATTGTATTAAATCACTTAACTTCTGTGCTATATTCTGTGAAATAAGACATTATGTCATTTGGACACTGTACAAACACCATGTTATATAGAGTTCACCTAGAGGTATGTCTGATAAAAATGAGCCTTCTCCTTGAGAGTCAGTTGGACTCCAAAGGTAAGGCCAAGCTATTGATATGTGGACGGCCTTATTGTTGGAAGTAAGGAGCCATGATGGTCATATCAAAAAACCAAACCCAGTGCCATCAAGTCGATTTGGACTCCTAGCAACCCTGTAGGGCAGAGTAGAACTGCCCCATGGAGTTTCCAAGGAGTACCTGTTCCGTTTGAACTGCTGACCTTTTTTGGTAGCAGCCGTAGCACTTAACCACTATGCCCTGAGGTTAACAAGGCAAATTACCACCACCAGTGCCAGGCATGAAGTACAGAGAGGACCCAGAGGCTGGCACCCAGCAGGCTCCGGAGGCAGCCCAGGAGGTCAGCATTCAGCAAGTTCGATACCACACAGGTCTGGGTTACCAGGCTTTGAAGGTGTTTTGTGCCCTGGGGCAGGAGCCATGCAGAGGTTAAAGTGGAAACTGCCTTGAACCTTGTTATTATGGTTCCTGCTTCTACAATTCAGAATGGACAGTAGGTTTGGTTTTGTTTTTGTTTTTTTCTACCCATGGGTTAAGAATGGTAGGGTAGATTTTTTTTTCTCTTTTCCCATGTTAAATGTTTGCAAATAAGAGTTTGAAGAGTTGTAGTAAACAATCAAATTTCAAAAAAAATGTGACCACAGACTTAGATATAGTTGGACAGTGTTTGAATGGACGTTATGTGGTGCATGACTGTACTTGTAGGAGTCTACAATGCTGTGAGAATTAGGCCCCCCAAAATTCTGAGACTTAGTAAAAGATTTATGTTCTCATTCACATAGCAGTCTAGGGTACTTTTCCATAAGAATCTAGAATAGTTGTTCAGTTTGGTAACAGTTCTTTGCCCGACGCTGATTTCAAGACCATGCACCCCCACTGTACCTCTTCCCCCCCACCCCCCCCCGGGACTTTGTCGTTCTATGCATGGCTGCATGGTTGAGGCTGGGTAACCACATCCAGATTTCAGGTGGAAAAAGAGAAAGAAAATACAGATGAGACACAGCTGTTCAGTTTCTAGCCTGGAAGTGGCATACCTCGCTCCTAATCTGTTCCATTAATGAAAACTGAATCACATGGTCACAGGTAACTGAGTAGGAGCTGAGATTGTAATCTCTGTGCCCAGGTAGAAGCAGATAACATATTATGGTATGACAGATTGCTGACAATCTTTGTGACAAGCATAATGAAAACTATAACTAGAAAAATAATGAAAGGGAGAAGTTAGTTTTAAGCAGGTCCCAAGTGCTGATTCAAGTTTGGACGTAGCTCTATAACCACAGAGAAGCCATAAATTATTTTTCAGCAGAGACGTGAAGTGATTGAGATAATTGTTCTGGCCAGAATTGTTCTGACAGAAGCGATTTGGACCACCTAACGAATCACGACACGAGTAAGAGGGATGGTGCTAGGCGTACATGGTAGCCATCGGAAGGAAAGAAGAGTAGAAATGCAGTGTTGGGAATGCATGGATTTTCAGTAAAAGTAACAACTAACACGCATTGAGCATTTTACATTTATTAACTTTTTTAATCCTCAAAAAGGAGCCCTCATGGTACAACAGTTAAGCACTTGACTGCTAATGGAAAGACGAGCAGTTCAAATCCACCCAGGAGCTCTGGGAGAAAGACCTGGTAATCTGCTCCCTTAAAGATTAAACAAACGAAAAACAAACCCGTTGCCATCAAGTTGCCAACTCACAGCAATCCTATAGAACAGATTAGAATTGTCCCGTAGGGTCTCCAGCTGACGCCAACTCACAACAACCTTATAGAGCAGATTAGAATTGGCCCGTGGGGTTTCCCAGGGCTGTATTTACCAAAGCAGACTGCTCTCACAAGGAGCAGCTGGTGGGTTCAGACCACCAACCTTTTGGTTAGCAGCTAAGTGCTTAACCACTGTGCTACCAGGACTCCTGTCTGTAAAGATTACAAACCAAGAACCCCCTAATGGGGTGGTTCTACTTTATCCCATGGAGTCACCATGAGTCAAAAATCGACTTGATGACACCTTATCGGTAACAACAATCCTCAGAAAAATCCTTTATTATCCCCATTCTGCTGATGAAGAAACTCAGGTTTAGAGTGTGAGTCAGAACACAAGTCAAATCATGATAAAAGTTTATCAGTGATGAGGACTAGTAGAAGACATAGCTAGCCTAGGGTCACATAGCTGGTAGTGGCAGGGCTGGAAGAGTTTTCTTGGGAGAGGAGAGCACTTTGCTTTTGAAACTCACCTCAAGTTCTCTTTCGCTGTCCAGTCTTCCCCACGTGCTCAATCCCACATTTGTCTCTGTCTCTTTCGGCACTTTTAGTTGTTGTCAAATTTTTTATCACTTAATTCTTATCTAGTTGTTTTGTGTATATTGGTTACATTTAAACTTTTTGAGCTCAGTGACCTATCTTTTGTGCTTTACCTATTTTTGTAAGAGTTCCTGGTACCATGCTTACCAGATCATACATACATGCCAAATACCTGTATGATGACATCAATAATTGTATTGATTTAAGTATTCCAATTAAAATCACGGGCATGTTACTTAGATATAAATGCTTGTTTGTGTTAGTCACATATGGATGCTTTTATTAGATACTATTTCCTAGATTTGTTGTCATTTAGCTAGAACATTTCTATTATAGAGGATCTTTACCGTGGTGGCGTACTGGTTAAATGCTACAGCTGCTAACCAAAAGTTCAGCTCTATCAGTCACTGCTTGGAAACTTTATGGGGCAGTTCTGCTGTGTCCTATAAGGTCGCTATGAGTTGGTATCGACTTGATGGTGTGAGTTTTTTGTTTAGTCTTGTATTAAATATTGTCTGCCACTTTTCCTGACAGGTAGATGCCGGCTGGATTGGATTCTGGTCCATAGTTGGAGGCTGTGTTGTTGGAATAGCTATGGCAAGGTAAGAGTATTTTATGTTCCATATATGAATGAGCAACAGGAGTAGTGAAAAAAAAAGGGGGGGGGGGAGAAGAAGAAACCCAAAAGGAAAATACATTCCCCTGGATAAACACTTTTACCTGGTGACGCAGTGGTTAAAGCACTCAAATGCTAACTGAAAGTTTGGCAGTTCAGAACCACCAGCCTCTCCATGAAAGACAGAGGTAGCACTCTGCTTTTGTAAAGATTTACAGCCTTGAAAACCCTCGCTTGAGGGTGTTCCACTCTGTCCAGTAGAGTTACTTTAAGTCAGAATCAGCTCAGCAACAGTGGATTTGGTTTGGGTGGGATTTAAAAATCAGGAAAAAGTAAAACAAAAGTCAGAACAGCTGTAAGAAAATTCACATACAGTAGATAGAATTTGCTGCTACAGGGAACCTTTTCAGGGGTAGCCCTTCCTAAAATCTGTTTTTAAAACTGGGAAAGTATTTCCAGTGTAATTAAGCTGGCTCTCTTGATCAGGAAAGACATCTACAAACAACCAAAAGAGGGATGATACAGCAATAAAGACAAATTGGCTGTAATTGGAATAGAAAAGAGTTGGAAAAAAGTTATCTGAAAGAGCATCTCCAAAACTTTTCATGAAAAGGCAGTGTCCTGATTAGCAGGTATTTATTTCTGGTCTTTTGGGGCAGGTGTATTCCTATGGTTGTCCTGTTTTGATGGAAAATGTCCATAAAGCCTTCGTGTTTCATCAGACTGCTTTTGATCTTAATCCATTATGACAACACATTTTTAGAATGAGTTAGAAGGGAAAAGGCCTCATTTATTCTAAAAACAGAAAAGAAATGAAAATGTCACTCTTTCAGGTGACTGCCTATAAAGAAAACTATTCTTAATGTTCTCAAAGAGATAATATACATTCACTTCCAAAATCATTTTACCATGTCTAATCAAAAGCAGAGTTAGGCAATCAATCCCACCAAGAAGGGAAGAGTCTAATTACATATTTGGGGAGACCAAATAAGATATGTAAATCAGCTCAATATCTAAATAGTTAAACATAATTGACACAGGATAATTCTGTGTCTAGACTTTCTAGTTTGTGTCATGTTCCAGGGATAATGAAAGACTCAAGTGACATTGTAATTTCTAAATCACTTTATATGTGATTTTTATAAGTTGGAAAAATGTAAGGATAAAATCTGAAAGCTAAAGAAGAGTGATGGGAAGACAACTGTTTGTAGGAAATCACTGCAATGATTCTGAAACACACTGACCTGTCACATTTGACAGGAATCATACCTAATTTTTCTAATTAAATCTTCCAGCCAATTTCAGTGAGTCATTGATCAAGTACTATTCTGAGCACCAAATAGGTCAAAGAGGGAACCATTATGTATCAGAAATGACGTCTCATGTGCTCCTTTTCTCTTTTTTTTCTTTCTCCAGCCCCTTCATTTTAACTATATATAGACTAGAACTAGAGGGAGACATTAGAACAAGGACATTTCTGTTTCTAATTTGTTGAAGTAGAAGTTCTAAAAAGTACTGCCTGTACTCTGGGAATGGAAATCAATTTTAGGTATCTCCTGGGCCTAAAATCAATTTTAAAAGTATTTTCACAACACTATCTTTAGGATCTATGAAATGGAGCCTTCTTATAGACACTGGAGCACTGGGTGCTTTCCATAATTACATCGCTAAAGTACGGTTCAGTGCTATTTTGGTCCTAACAGTATCGGACCGGGTCTCCCCAAAGAGCACAGCACAGTGGCCAGTTTATTCTTGTGTGGTCGAGCTCTATGGCACTTACTAGCTATTTAACTTTATTCAGTGCTGACTTGTACCAGAAGTCTGTTTTATTCTTTTATATCTAGTCATCTACCTGATGAGTAAGTTCATGAAGATTAACAAAATATAAATCAGAAAAGTGTTTGGTGAGCATGGAATTAAACTAAGTTTGGGGGTACTCTTGAGGGGCCCTGTCTGTCAAACTGTGACACCTTTTTCAAAGTACAGAAGAATTTTCTCCTCGGGAATTTGTCTAGATGAAAACAAACCCAAATAATCCCACAAAAGTGCGTTCATTTTTCCCACCAAAAGATGGCATCAGTTCTCGAACGAAATCATTTTAGTCCAGCCAACCCTTAAAAACATACTTAACCATATCATCTCAGATAAATGCAGAGCCAAAGAGTATATTACAGTATTAAGGACAGTCATATAATTACAGTAGAATTGAGAATCAATTTAAAAATTAAAAATGGAGTAACTGTTGTCTACTTTCAGCAAAGTAAGTGTTGGAACCTTGGGGTGGGATAAGTTTTCTGCATCAGGAACACTTCAGAGTCCACTGTGTATAGGCAGTCCATGGGTGAGGAATGCAGGATGTAACAGACAGCTTGTACTTGCCCTTTAGTATTACGTATACTTGCCCTCATTTTGAACCTATAGAACCAACCCCTATGCCCAACAAATTCTATATCTCAGCCACCTTCACTTGCTGCAGGCATGCAGCTTTTAAATTACTGAAAAGATTTTGAGCCTTTTCTTGCACTAAAACCAAAAAGCAAAACAAACCTGTCACCACTGAGTCAATTCTGACTTGTAGTGACCCTATAGGACAAAGTAGAAGTGCCCCATAGGGTTTCCGGGGAGCAGCTGGTAGATGTGAACTGCAGACCCTTGGTCAGCAGCCGTAGTCTTAACCACTGCACCAGTAGAACTCCGTCTTGCACTAAAGGAAAGCTAAAGAAGAACCCCATGCACTTGTTTCAACTTACCTGCAAATTCGACTTACAGATCCGGGAATGGCTCTTGTTTGTAACCTGGGGACTGCTTATGGAGGTACAGCCAACGAGATGTGCCTGTGCAGTCAACGGTTAATGACCACATGACAAAAAGCAGTTGCTAAATGGAAACTTTGGGGTTATAGCTAAAGAATAAGCATCTCTTAAAATATTTTCATTGGTATTTGCAGATGAAAAATAAGTATAAATAAGTATAATCATTAGCCTAAGTTGTTATAGCTTGGAAAAGTTTGTATATATTTTCATGTTCATATTGGAGCATAATACAAAGATCTTTATCTTATTTATAGCTACTACATCATTGTTGAACAGTAAGGGAAAATGTAACAAAGCAAGAAACTGTAAAGTTTGAAGTACACTTCTGTAAAATTCCTTAAACTGGCACTTAGTTTTGTACTTAGTTTCATTAAATTATCAGTTGAAAAAAGGGAACTTGTTGGAAATACCTATGCCTTTTAGTTTAATGTTAATTCTGGAAAACGTTGTGATTTTGCTGTGAATCTACAAAGCTTTAGTCACAGCTTTGTGTAGACTAGTATTCACTCTTCCAGAAGCCACACTCTTGCTCTCATGAAGCTTACAGTCTGACAGCGGAGACATAAAATTAACAATTAAACAGATGACAAGACAAGCGAATTTCCAGTACAGTAAATGCGATGAAGAAAATAAAGCGAAGCACGTGTAGATGGGAAGGAGAGGACTTCTGTAGATAGGGCGAGCACCGGTCAGGGAGGGGCCCCCTCTGAGACACAGACTTGAGCTGAGGCCCACATCACCTATGGGGTCAATAAGGATAAGTCATCTGGGAGTGCCTGCTGCCAGGTAAATGGGACAAATACAGAAGCCATCCACTGCCGTGGGAAATGGCCTTAGCATGTAGGAGGAGCAGACTCAGAGCTGCCCAGCTAGAGCAGAGTAACTTGGAGGGAGAGGCCAGGTCATCTAGAGCCTTCCAGACTCTGGTGTAGGCACTGGTAGTCCTTCCTGGTGAGTGTGAGTTTGGGGAGAGCCATATTGACCATGTTTGCATCAATAAATTCACCTGCTGTCTAAACCTAGAAGTAGTATGTGCTAGTTATAGCGTGTTGGAAATGATATACCTGTTACAGTCAAGGCAATTACAACTCACAGCTACTCTACAGCACAGAGTAAAACTGTCCTGTAGGGTTTCTAAGGAGTGGCTGGTAGATTCAAACTGCCAACATTTTGGGTAGCAGCTGAATCTTTAACCACTATGTCACTGAGGCTTCTTGGGAATTTTAGAAAATATAAAGAAAATGGAATTGGCACTTTAAAATTTAGAATCCATCCTGTGAATCAGAGGAAAAAAAAAAATCACAAAACAATTCTTAATCAAAAAAACAAATCTTGCTTTTAAAAGAATGAATGGAAGATTACGCAAGTAATTTTTTAATGGAAGTGTATCACTGATTTCAATAGTATGAACAAATCCAACTGGAATTAATAGAACATTGTTTCTTTTCAGGTTTGCAGATTTTATCAGGGGTATGCTGAAGCTTATTCTTCTCCTCCTGTTCTCTGGGGCTACCGTCTCATCCACGTGGTTCACCCTCACCTGTTTGAACAGCGTCACACACCTGCCCTTAACCCCAGGTAAACACAGGCTATTATTTCTGAGCCTCAAATAAGTCACTGTTGATTCACCAAAGTATAGTTACTTGATGATAGGACTCTTTTCTTGCTTTCCGTAAGTAATTTTTAAATATATAAAAAAGATATGTTAATACCCTTTGTCTGACTATCAAAACATTATGCCATCTAAAGAGTGTCCAAAAAATAACTAAAAATATTTTCATTGGTATTTGCAGATGAAAAATAAGTATAACCATTAGCCTAAGCTGTTATAGCTTGGAAAATTTTGTATATTTTTCATGTTCATATCAAAACATAATACAAAGATTTTTATCTTATTTATAGCTACTACGTCATTGTTGGACAGTAAGGAAAAATGTAACAAAACAAGAAACTATGAAGTTTGAAGTACACTTCTGTAAAATTCCTTAAACTAGCACTTAGTTTTGTATTTAGTTTCATTACATTATCAATGTGAAAAAAGGGAACTGACTGGAAACAGCTATTGGGAGTATATCATAGCCAGCTTGCTTGGCTCATCTACGTGATCTGAAACATCTCTATTTGCTGTTGCTCTTGTTGTTCATATCACTTTGAGGTCTGTAATAGTTGCCTGTTGTGGCTAAAACAAGCTATCACAAACGCAGTAGTTTAAAATAACACAATTTATTTTTTAATTTTTATTGTCGTTAAGTCAGTTTACAATCCAAGCCAATTTGCCATAAAAAAAATCCCAAACACAGCCTCTGTGCAGCTCTCTCTGCTCTCCTCGCCTTGGGACAGCACCCTTCTCCTTTCCAGCCTGTACTTCTGGTATCCACTTAACCAGCACTTGTCCCCTTGTCTCCACCCTACTCTCTCCCGACTAGAGAGGAACCAATTAGACAGCCTCATATATATGTTAAGCCAAGAAGTACCACACCCACTACATCACTCTGTGTCCCATAGTGCAGTCCAGTGTTTGTCTGAGGAGTTGGCCTTCAGTACTGTTTTCAGCTCTGGCTAGCAGCAAGTCCGGGGGCCATATTCTCAGGGACCTCCCCAGGATGTCGGAACATCCAATCTGGTCTTTTAATAGAGTTCTAGGTCTGTACTCCCCTTTTTCTATACTGTGTTCCCTGTCAGGGCAGTCTTTAGTGGTGGCCAGGTACCATCTTGTTCTTCTGGTCTCATGTTGATATAGTCTCTCAATCATATGGACCCTTCTGTCTCCTGGGCTCGTATTTCCCTTATGTCTTCAGTGTTCTTGATCTGCTGCGCATGGGTTGGGACCAATCGATGTTCCTTAGAGATGTTCCTTAGATGACAGCTTGCTGGCTTTTAAGACCTCAGGTACCATTCACCAATATGGGGTACAGAACAATTTCTTAGAAAAAAAAACTAATTATGCCAGTTGACCTTGATGTCTTCTGAGACTATGGTTTCCAGATCCCTGTCCCTGCTACTTGGTCCTTTAAAATACAACAAATTTTTCACCTTAAATTTCTTCAGGTTAGAAGTCTAACATGGGTCTCATTGGTTTCAAATCAAATGTAGGGCTGCATTCCCTCCTGGACGCTCCAGGAGAGAACCTGTTTCTTTGCCTTTTCTAGCTTCTAGAGGCTGACCACAGGCCCTGACCTGGACCCCTGTCCTCCGTTTTTAAAGCCAGCAACACCGGACTCACCCTTCCTCACATCTCGTCACTCGGTGCCCTTCCGCTGTAGCCATGTTTCCCTTTGAACTCTCTCCTTCTGCTTCCTTCTTCTACTTTTAAGTATGCTGGTGATAACATTGGGCCCACTGGATAATCCAGCATAGTCTCTCAGTTTTGTTTTTTTTTATTTAATATGACTGAGTGAAAATGTACATTCCCGTGTAAATTTACATGCCCACCTATATGCAGCTTCCACTGCTCTCCCTGTCTGGTGACAGCACACTATTCCTCTCTGCTCCATACATGTCTCATCCTCCCAACAGCCTCCTTTCCCCTTCTCTCCACCCACTCTCCTTCCTCCAGCCAGAGGTCAGCAGGATGACATCTTATAGATGTATAGAACCATAAAGTGCATCCAATATATGGTCACTCTGCATTGCCAAGTCCAGTCCATTCATGTCCAAAGAGTGGAACTTCGTTATGATTTATGGGCAAGGGTAGCATCAGGGCCAGGGGCCGTGCTCTCATGGGGAACCCTGAAACCACTGGACCATCAATTGAGGTCTTTTAGTGGAGATCTCAGGATGCAGCCCTTTTTATTCTTGTGTTGCCAGTGAGACTCAACTCTGTGAGCTCCATCGCGGCTATCGCTGGTGGTGGCCGGGCACCATCATAGTCTCTCAATTTTAGCATCATCTGATTAGCAACCTTAATTTTGTCTGCACCCTTTACCCCACTTACCATGTAGAGTAACTTAATTGACAGATTCCAGGCTTTAGAGTACAAACATCTTTTCGGGGGGAGGGAGTGTCATTATTCTACCTACTACAAGGTCTTTTTTAAATTACCATGATAGATTCTTTTATAAACCAAGGGGACTCTGCTGTTGTCTCTTACTTTCCTCTAAGGAAAGATTATTTGTGATACGTATTTTTTATTCCAGTGGCAAGTAATATTCAGCTATCTTTCAAATTGTGTGTTTAATTGCGGGATTATGTGTTTAGCTGTCTAATTGTTATATAGCTAGTAACAAATGAGCACTTGTATAAGCTGGAGTAAGTAAGAGTCTGAAAATGGCTCTATGGGGATCTTGTTACTGTATGGCACATATGTTCCATATGGGTGCCCTTAGTGACAAAGAGGGTTCCTTTTGTCTACATGTAATTATACAGCATTCCTCTGATTTGATTCTGTGAACTCTATAATAAAAGAACCAGCAGTTTATACATCACAGACATCAGATCTTTGAAACATAGATGTTTGAGAGTTCCTGCCACTTTCACAAGGAGCCCTCATGGTGTAGTAGTTGGGAACTTGGCTGTTCAACTGCTCAAACTCCAGAGGTCCGAATATCCTGTCCACTGGGGAAAAAAAAGACTCGGCAGACTGCCCCCATAAAGATGACAGTGTGAGAAGATATGATGCAAACAGACCATCCTTCCACAGGAGGATGCCCTCTTCCACAATACACCAAGGAAATGGTGCTCAGCTCTGAGGGTCTCTGAATCAAGAAACAGAGGAAAGCAGCAGGGAACCACAGAAGGCAAGAATCAACAAAATGACAACAGAAAAACAGCCTGCTTCGCACACTACCACCACCCCAGTCTATACAGAGAGACAGGACCTACGCCTCTGCACTGAAATCAGCAAGGCTGACCTCCCCAGGGGTCTGTTGGGAATGTGCCAGCACCTTCTCCACCCAGACTGTATTGGTGCTAGCCTATTTCACATAGCTACAAAAGACACATGCAGCAGATTCTGCTCTTGTAATAAACACTGTACCAGCTTCCCTGTGTACCCTGTAGCTCAGGCCTCTGAAACCGACAGGACAGACTTCCCAAGGAGTCATTTCAGGTCTGTCTGCTCTCCCTTTCAGTCTGTGCTGAGGACTGCCAACTGGGGCTGCTGTGTGCTAGGAAGCAGATATCCTAAATGGAAGGTGCACCTACAGCCAACATGCTACAGGGAGGACTCTGATAGCAACGCGGCAGACCTCGTGAAGGTCTCTTTGAAGCATGACAGACTTGTCTCCCAGACACTGTCACCTGCTTGCCTGCTGTGAATTGCTATAGAAAACCCCTGCAGTGGACTTCTGTTCCCATAGTTAGTGCTCTTCCTGCCTCCCTGTGCACCCCATCGCCCTGGCCTCTGAAACCAACAGGACAGAGCACCCTGGGTGTCCGTTAGGGTTAGTTTGCCCCCACTTCTGGATGGCACTGAGGACAACTGACAGAGGCGGCTGAGTGTCGGGAAGCAGGAGTCTTGAGTGGAGGCTACACTTACTGCTGACAGTTAAGGAAGGGGACTCAGATAGAACGAGGCAGACCTCCATAGGGTTCTAACAAGAGTGCAACAACCCCCTCCTCACCTGGTAATTTTTGGTTGACAAGCTGTTGAAAACTGTTAGAGAAATACCCTGCAGTGGAGTCTGCTCCCACATCAGAACTCCGTCTGCTTCCCTGTGCACTCCATAGCTCGGGCTTCTGAAACGAGCATGACTGACCTCCCTGGGGATCAGGTTGGGTCTTTGCTCCCCATTATAGTTGGCACTGGGGTCTGCTGACTCAGGCTGCTTTGTGCTAAGAAGCAGATGAGTGGATGCTACATCCGCAGCCAGTGTACCGCAGGACGGGCACTCTCTGATAGAAACAAAGCAGACCAGCACGGGGCTCCTTCAGAGCGTGCCTATCTCTGCCCAACCAGTAATTGCTGCCGGGCTGCTCCAGCCGCCTTTACTAGCTTCTCTGCGGTGGAGTCAGGACACGGGGCATCTAAGGGGGATTGCCCCCCCAACAGCCACATGGCCACTGGGGCTCTGAAATCAACAAGTCAGATCTCTCAGAGGCCCTTTGGGGGAGTATACCAGCCCCTCCTCCTCCTGAAATGGAGGAAAGCCTGCCTGTGCTTCCTCTAAATGCCAGCTTTGGTATAAGCAACCCCCACAGACCATAGAAGCAAGCCTTGGGTGAAACTGGAGGGCAACATTGAGCCCCAAAGGGCGTTTATTAGGTATCAGTTTTCTAGCCAGAAGTGTGGCCGCAGAAACAGAAGGGAAGGGAGTAAGAGAGCGAGGGGACCACACCTCCTGGTGGACAGATTGATCAGTACACGATATCTCACCCAAGTTGCCGTGCCCGTGGTAGACAGATGGACCACTCTGTGTTTGGGAGAGAGTACAAGTTGAATACTGAGATCTGGAACTTTTGAGTCCTAATTAAACTGGGAGAGGAGAAAGAGCTCTCACAGAGAAAGAGCTCTCGCAGAGAAAGAGAGGAAATGGTAAGCAAAGCCCAAAGACTCTGCCCACCTGAGAGTTTCTTAAAGAAAGTAGTAGTGGCAAAAACACCAAATACTTGGGAAACCAGAAACTCAACATCCTCAAAAATTTCAGTTTCCCAACAAAAAAGTCACAAGACACACAAAGAACAGAGAAACAACAGCTCATCCAAGTGAACGTGATAAAGGGTGTAAAAGTACATCTAAGGATGATGAAATAATTTTTAAAAAAGGAATATAATACAACAACAAGTATAATTAAAGAACTAAAGGAAACTCAAAGAGCTAAAAGAAATAAGGAAAACAATGGAAGAACGAAAGAGTATCAACAAATAAATAATGCAGCCATAAGGGACACTAAGTGAAATAAGAAACAATAGAAGGACTTACCAGCAGATTTAATCAGGTAGAAGAATCAACAAGTTAGAGGATAAAGTATTTAAAATTGCTGAGGCTGAAGAACGCTGAGCACAGTCTAATGGAATTAATGGGACAACAAAAGAGACCAGATACATGCATCACAGGAATTCCAGAAGGAGGGGAACAAGAGAAAGGGACAAAAAGAATATTTGAAGAAAGAATGACAGAAAATTTCCCCAATCCAATGAACTACATGAATCTACTAATTCAAGAAGTTCAGAGAGCACCAAGCAGAATAAACCCAAAGAGATCTACACATTACAGTCGGGCTTTCAAAAAGTAAGGATAGAGAATCGTGAAAGCAGCAAGAGAGAAGCAGTCGGATACAGAGGATCCCCAATAAAATTAAGTACCAATTTTTCCTCCAAACATGAGAGGCCAGGAGGCAATGGTCTGATATATTTTAAGTGCTTAAAGAAGTAACAGGCAACCAAAAAGACTATACTCAATGAAACTATCCTTCAAGAATGAGAGTGAAGTTAAAATATTTCCAGACAAATGGAAACTGAGCAAGTTCATATCCACCAGACGAGTCCTAAAAAAATACTTAAGAACTAGTACTAAGTTGTATAAATGGAAGTAAAAAGACTAGAAATTAGTTCAAAGCTGTACATTAAAAGAAAACTCCCTAACAAAAGGAAATGTGTGAATGAGTATAAGGACAAGTAATAAGATATTTATGCTTAAAAATTCTAAATGTTTTATCCTCCATGTTTTCTAACAACAAATGCATAAAACATGTTACAGGGCACGTGAACTATAAAGACATAATTAGTGATAATTGCAAAATCAGGGGAGAAGAATGGTATAGAAAATTTCTTGTATGCTTCTGTAGTTAAGTTGGTACCAACAGATTTAATCAGGCAGAAGAAAAAAATCAGTGAATTAGAGGACAGCATGGTTAAAATTACTGAGGCTGAAGAAGAAGAGTAGTAGAGGCTCAAGAATGTTATAAATACAAGCTGCTAAATGTTGTCTTCATGGTAACCACTAAGAAAACATATAAAGGAAAACATACACAAAAGAAGAGGAGGGAACCAGAAAGGCTCCTGCAAGAAACCAAGGAAACACAAAAGGAAAGTGGTAGAGAACCAAGAAAAAGGAGGCTTAAGACATAAAAATAACAAAATGGCAGACGTAAGTCACTTTTATCAGTAATTACAGTTATGAATGGACTAAATGCTCCAATCAAAAGGCAGAAAGTGGCAGAATGGATTTAAAAACCATAAAATATTAACTATATGCCCTTTACAAGTGACACAACTTAAACTCAAAGACTGAAGGTGAAAATATAGGGAAAAACATTTCATGCAAATAATAGTCAAAAGAGAGCTGCAGTAACAGTGTTGGTATCAGACAAAGTAAACTTTGAGACAAAATCTATCAGAAGAGGTAAAAATGAGCATTGTATATAGTGATAAAAAGGATTAATCAAGATTTAACCATCATAAATACATACGCATGAACACCGGAGCACTAAATACATAAAGCAAACACTGATAGACTTGAAGGGAGAAACAGATGTTGCTGTTAAGTGCTGTCCAGTCAGTCCTGACTTACAGCTCCCCTCTGCACAACAGAAGAAAACACTGTCCAGTCCTGCACTGTGCCCACATTTGTTTTTATGCTTAAGGGGAAATAGATAGCACTACAATAATAGTTGGAGACTTCAGTAACACTGCTTTCAATATTGGACAGAAAATCTAGAAAGAAGATCAACAAGGAAACAGAGAATCTGAGTGATATTTATAAGTGAACCAGACTTAACGGACATAGACAGTCCTTTCTCCCCCGAAACCGTGCAACATACATTCTACTCCAGGCATGTAGATCCTTCTCCACGACAGACCACATGTCAAGTCACAGAGCAAGTCTTGATAAATTTAAAAAGATTAAAATCATGCAGAGTATTTTTTCGGGTCACAGCAGAATGAAGATAGAAATCAGTAACAAAAAAAAATCTGGAAACACAGACGTATGGAAATTAAACAACACACTGTTAAACTACCAAGGAAGAAATCAGAAGAGAAATGTAGTTTCATCATTTAGCAGTTGTACAACATTCTAGTGGAATGGTTTTAGTTTACAACTCTTATTCATGACATTACCTTGATTTCTTTCGTGATGCTGTGTCAGCTTTACAAGAACATAATCATGAGTATGTAATGAACAGATTTCTTTCCCTTAAGTGTAGATGATTTATTATAATAGAATACATTCATAGCCCTTACATATGTCCGTTTGTCATACTGTGGTGGTTTGTGTGACACTGGAAGCTTTGCCACCTATGTTTCAAATGCCAGCAGGGACAACTTTGGTGGACAGGTTTCAGCAGAGCTTCCAGACTAAGACAGACTAGGAAGAAGGACCTGGTCACCTACTTCTAAAGGAAATTGGCCAGTGAAAATGTTGAGAATAGCCCTGGGACACTGATACAGCACCAGAAGATCAGCCCCTCAGGTTCAAAGACACTCAAAATACACGTGAGGAATAGCTGCCACCTCCAGGTCGAGTGGACCTTAATGATGTGGTGGAGTCAAGCGCTCAGGACCTTCATGTGCTAATGTGGCATTTCTCAAAACAACCCTCAAGAGAGAGATTGACGCAGGGGCTCCAACAGTGGTCTCAGACATCTCAAAGAGTGGGAATTGTTTCATGCTGTTGATGTGAGGTCACCTGCCTGATGGTACCTAACAACAACAGTACATTCATGAAGTTTTTCAGTTTTATTTAACATAATAAAACTAACAACTTTAATCTCTAGGTGGAAATATTAGGAATTAATTTTTTAATCTTTTTTATCTGAATTTGTATAAAGAGTGTATTCTACTTTTATAATGAGAAAAATTTTTTTCTTTAAACATCTTAAATCTTAGAAGAAATCAATGTAATTGACTTGTTGAAAATAATTTTGTTAGGCAGGAAAGAAAGCAGAATTCTAAATGAAATCAAGGTCAGAACAGAAAGGTTGAATTAGATGTGGACATCTTAACAACCACTGAATTTATAAATTCTACTGTCGTCTTCAATTGCTAGTCAGCTTTTGAATGTCAGTTCAGTACAGCTGAGAGAATTTTTAACTGATAAATACACTCAGGAGGGTAGGACTACATATGTTTACATTCCTTCTCTGAATTCAATCATAGTTGTTTGGGTTTTTTCTTTCTTCCTACTTAGCATGTAGTAGTCTCTTGAGTATATTCGTGTACCCCCTACCAGTCTGAAAACCTGCAGTGTGGATTTGTACCTGATAAATTTTGTCCCCCACATCCACCTGAGTCCCTTGCACAGGCCCTCAGTGATGGACGAATGAGTGAATGAAGTGTGTGTTATCTGCATTGTGATCCTCATTAGCTGTGACTTACTGCCGCAATAAACCTCAACCTCAAGCCACTGTTTATTATTCACCACTAGCTCTGCAAAGGCAAAAGAGTACATTTTAGTGGAACATTGGAGAATTTGAATAAATCTGTCACAGATACCCTTACTGCCTTTGTAAAAATCTGACCTAATTCTTTTTAAGTAGAAGAGGTTTCACTAAAGGGAGCTTACTACACAAGCTAATTACAGACAAATTTAGACCTTTAGGCTGGTATTTAAAGTCTGTAATGGCAGATGTATGTTTCTTTTTTTTTCACCAAAGTCCTTCTCTTTTTAACTGGAGAAGTTGTCTAGTCTTTTTCTCCTTTCCTAGCAAACTTAGTATTTCTTAGTATTTTATTTATTTTAGTATTCTATCACTTGTTTTGGAAACCCTGGTGGTCCAGTGGTTAAGTGCTACATCTGCTAAACAAAAGGTCAGCAGTTCAGATTCACCAGGCACTCCTTGGAAACTCTATGGGACACTTCTACTCTGTCCTATAGGGTCACTGTGAGTTGGAATCGACTTGGCAGCAGTGGGTTTTTTGGCAGTTACTTGTTATGACAACTCCAGAGGTGTTGTGGTTAAGAGCTACAGCTCCTAACTGAACAGTCAGCAGTTCAAATCCTCCAGGTGCTCCTTGGAAACCCTAGGGGACAGTTCTACTCTGTCCTAGAGGGTTGCTCTGAATTGGAATGGATTTGACAGCAGTCATTTTGGTTTGTTTGGGGGGGGAGTGTTTATTTTAACAGAAGAATATACATAAAAAGTGTTTGAAAATATATACATTAATCATAACTGTTGACATAATAATTTAAAAGTGACTTAACTTTGTTCAATCCCTGCGCTGTGTAAGTACTACTTCTGTCTATTAAAAGCTTCAGTGACCTCTGGTCTGATGTTAACTCTTGCCATCTCCACAGAAAAAAACGGAGTCATACCAGTCTATTCAGAGACACACTGTTTTGGTATATATACCTGCTTACCTACACCTTCCTGGAGGTTATCGGCAGTATATCTCCCCCATACCTTAGGGAAACTTGTCACTTGAAATTGCATTGTATCTTCATTAACTGAAATACAGTAGGGTATGTCAGCAGCCTCATGACTCAGTAATGTGAATTCCAAAACCTTGATACTTTTGCTGTAAACAGAATTACAGCAATACATTATCCACCTTGTCTGAACACTGTCTAGCCCGTGAGCCACAACTGACACAGTCATTTTCCAGTGAACAGATGAATGCTTTGAAAATGGCATTTTGAAAAATGTTAGCCCTGTGGTGTGGATTTTTGCTAAAACAATGTAATTTGACTGTTTAACAGGCAGTAGTTGCCTTGGGAGAGGTTCTTCATCTAATTCAAGTTACTAGAGTGATGTAAAAGCAAATAGTAGCTGACTGCTAGCTGATATCAAGTGATAGTTAAAGAAAGAAAACATACTCTTTATTTAAAAGGCATGTAACCTGTATGGGCTAGAATGTAATTCTCTTGTTATATTCCCATGCTAGAATGTAATTCTCTTGTTATATTCCCATGCTAGAATGTAATTCTCTTGTTATATTCCCATGTATTTTGCCTTTATGAAAATAATTATGTCCCATTTTAATAGTCAGGGAAACAAAAACATACAGTTGCCAAAACATAGGGGAAAAATGAGAAAATACAAAACGGGAATGAAAAACAACATTACAGGAATGTAAAACATCATTACAGGAATGTACATTATAGGAAAAATGAGGAATTTTCAGCCTCAAGGAGGAAAAACAAAAGAGTGACCTCATTACTCTTTCCAGTTTTATGAACTAGAAGTTACAGTAGCTCGTGTTCATGACTGACCAAGGGAAGAAAAATAGAACATGAGTGAAAAGAAGCAAATAGATCTGTGAAAAAAAGTCTCAAATTTAAGAATCATGAAATACTGAAAGGGCTCATTGAAGACCATATAATATTTATCCACGGGGATTTTTCAAGAAGAAAATTAAGTCTTCAACTAGAGTCTGTGTTTTTTGACCATAGAGGGCTTGACTAGTTGATCAGTCAGTGCTTTATGATTTAATAATGTATTACCTTCTTTGGAACCATAAATAATGCTTGGGGAACTTGCAAGTTACTGGTAGATCTATACCAACGATACCTGATTTCACAACCAGACTCTAATCCTGGGCCCACTATTTCAAGGGATCACTAGTCGTGCTTTGTTCTAAAGGGGGAACTGTTTTGCTGTGCAGCCATAAGGGACTCTGTCATTGTTAACGTTTATAGGATTAAACTCTGCCAACAAAGCACTAAACCAGAAAAGTAATAACACACAGAAAGGAAAATCATAGCCATTAATGAATATTGCAGCAAAATACCCCACGTCGTCTTTCAAAGCTTTAGTTTTACATGTACTGAATATTTGAGTTCAAAGTAGATCATGGAAGCCCACAGCCATAATTTTTTTAGCAAGAAAACATGAAACTGAGAAGCACAGCTCAGTCCTTCAGAAATATACATCTTTGTGTGCATGCATGTGTGTGTGTGCGTGTGTGTGTTTGTATACATACACATAAATATATGTAGTCTGTATATTCAAGATACTGCAAACCAAACCAGTCGCCATTGAGTTGATTCCAACTTCTGGTGACCTCACGTATGCAGAGAAGAACTGCTCCATAGGATTTTCCAAGCTCTGATTGTTTCAGAGGCAGATTGCCACACCTTTCTTCTGAGAGATGTCTGGTTATGCCTTAACCACCAACCTTTTAGTTAGTGCCCAGGGCATAACTAGTTTGTAGCACTTAAGGACCTCATTCATCATGCCCAGAACCTGTGAAAAAAAATTTGTTGTGAAATCTGTGAATGTTTAAAAGATTGTGAGCATTCATTATTTCTCTTTACACATGTCTTTATTTACAAGAGGTGTTTTTACTTATAATATGAAATTTATTTTAGATTGCCAAAATATTTTAATAGAAGTCTAATCTAATAATTCCCAGTTAACTTCCCTAACTTTGTCACAAGATAAGAATTTAGTTAGTATGAACAGTAAATAAAAGCTTAGCCAGTGAACTGTATTGATGTTATAAACATACCCTTTGGGGAAATTTCTTGGTTCTCCTTAATATATATTAAGAATTTGATGTGTTGTTCTATAATGCTTCTTATTTCTTAATAAAACTTGAAACAAATTCTGTATCATTCTTATATACTTAGAAGCACCAGTGGGATTTGTGATGTTACTGTCTTTATCATAATTATTATCCTACCTATATATATAAGGAGGAAACTCTATGGCATAGTGGTTAAGTGCTGTGTCTGCTAACCAAAAAGGTCAGCAATTCAAATCCACCGGGCTCTCCTTTGAAGCCCTATGGGACAGTATGAGGTCACTACAAGGCAGAATTGACTTGATGGCAGTGGGTTTGGTTTTTATGTAAGGAGCCGTGGTGGCACCATGGTTAAGCACTCATGTGCTAACTGCAAAGTTGGCAATTAGTACCCACCAGCTGCTCTGTGGGAGAAGGATGTGACAGCCTGCTTCTGTAAAGATTACAGCCGTGGGAACCCTGTGGGACAGTTCCACCCTGCCCTGTAGGATCACTGTAATCAGAGCCAACTGCGTGTCAGTAGGTACACAGATACCTATGTGTATGTATGTTACTGATCTACTGAAATGGACCTTAGTCGTGCTTCATATTATATATTGCTCAGTAATTGACTCTCTTGTATAGATATATGTTTACCTAACTTCAGCTTGAACGCTTCTTGCAAAAAACAAACCCATTGCCTCACAGAGCAGCGTATGCTGCTGGACAGCTCTGGGTTCTAGAAAATTCTTCTTCCATCAAAGCTAGTCAGCTCTCTCCTGCTTCCACAGACAGCTCTTGAAACATTTGAACGTATCTGCCTGGCCTTTATCTGTAACCTAAACGCTCCCAGTTCTCTCAGCCATTTCTCATTGTGCGTGGATTTCACACCTCTTACCCGCCTAGCCACTCCCCTCTACACCTGTGGGAACGTGTCAGGGTCCTCCTTGTACCTGTTACTGGGTTGTAGCACACTTTCCTGCTGTCCTCCCCACCTGGTCCTGGGGAAGACGGTTGCTTGTTAAGATTATTGTTGTTAGTCAGTTGCTATGAAGTTCACTCTCATGATTAGACACAGTTTGGGGATTTTTAGATTTTTTTTAATAGAATGGAATATTAATAAGTAGCTTCTTTGAGCATATAAATAGCCTTTGAGCCAAAAGGCTAACCAAATATGATAATATATTTGGAAGGAGTTTCAAAAAACAGTATCAATCTGATTATGAAGTTGTTATTGATAATGCTGTAACAGTTTCATTAAATATTGAGTGGGAAATAGTTCTTATATGAAAATTTGTAGTTTGTTTTATAGCTGCTAATCACCCGAGATTTGAGTGTTTTAGAAGATAAAAATATGTTCAGATGCAGATTTGTTTCCTAAATTTTAGTAATTTGATTTGCCTTTGAGAGTAGGGATCTTGCGGAATTAGGGGGACATTGGAAGTACATCAGGGGTCTGAATCCAATTCACAGGCTTGAAATTTATCTATTGTAACTGTTTTGTGCCACATGGGACTTTATTGTTTTCTTTCTTTCTTTTTTTTTGCAATCTAAATTGTGAGTACATGGATTATTATTATTAGCTTCTTTGAAAAAAATTTGCCTCAGTGCTTCACTTGTGTTTGTTCTGATAAATTATCTTGACTCTTTAATTGAAAGGCAGTTTATGCAATTTCAATCTCAGTATCAGTGCAGTAGAAAGCCATCGAAATATTTAATGATCATGCAGTTTGAACCATCTTTGATGAGGAGGATATTATCCTGTCTGCCTGACTTTTAATAGATGACATTCACCCACTGGATCTGCCAAACCAGCATATAAAGATAACTGTACCAAACTCCAAGCTGAAAACTCAGATGGGAGCAAATTCAGACTCACAGTATTCGGCTTCTGCTTGATGCTTGTCCCTGAGCACTGTGGAATACAAGAAGTCAGTCCTGACAGCTGTCTTCCCTTCATGCTGATTGTGAAGATCTGATTGGACCCTTTCCTGCATAAATCATTGTGATTCTGTTGCTTCTGTTGGTCATCATTTTTATGATAGTATCAGAAGCAAGCACCAAGACTGAGAAAATTAAATGAAAACACTTGCTTTTTAATTAACTGGCCTCTGAAGTTATCTAATCTGTCTCAGACCAATAATCAGGGTAGTATCTAAAACACTCAAATCCTAGATGATCAGCAGTTCATCCTACTTACACTAAACCTGTAACCTGTTGCCATCAAGTTGATTCTAACTCATAACGACCCCACAGGAAAGAGTAAAACCACCCCATAGAATTTCCAAGGAGCAGCTGATAAATTCCAACTGCTTGCTTTTTAGTTAGCAGCCTCAACATTTAACCACTGGGAAACCAGGGCCCCACTTATAATGGGAATTCTAATAAATAAAAATACTATGCCAAGGATCCTGCATCTAAGTTGGGCTATCATATGGCTTCAAGGTGTAGACATTTGCTCTGTGGATCAGCTTACCCCATAGTCACCACCTCTGAGTCAGCTGGCTAACTAACGCACATGAAATGTGGCTGTATTAGATGCCAGTTCATTAGTTTACAGCAGAATTTCCCTTTAAATTTTCTTTAATAAGTAATATATATACATTATAAAAAAGTCAAACCCAAATAGTACAAAAGGATGTGTAGTAAAAACCCAGCTTCTACCCTCCAGTGGCCCTCACTTTCCCTTTTTTGTTTGAGAGGCAACCTTGGTTAGCAGTTTCGTATGTACTTTTCCTAGAGAATTTTATACGTTTACAAACAGATACATATATGTATCCTTTTTTATATAGCACACTTTTATGTGCCTTACTTTTTTCACTTATGTATCTTAAAAAAAAAAAACTGGTTGTCATCAAGTTGAATCCAACTTATGGTGACCCCCATGTGCAGAGTAGAGCTGCTCCATAGAGTTTTCAAGACTGTGACCTTTCAGAAGCAGACTGGTCTTGAGCAACAGCTCTAGGTGGATTTGCACCGCTGGCCTTTAGCTTAGCATTGAGTGCTTAACTGTTTGTGCCCCTTGAGACTCCTCTATGTACCTTAGATTTCAAATGCATACAGAGTTACCTTGTTTTTAATGGCGGTATAGTATGTCTTTGTTTAGACATTTGATAAATTTTTAAACAACCGAACCGAACCTCTGTAGATGGGCGGTTTTAGTTTTTTTTTTCTTCTAATCTTTTCATTCCACAAGCAACATTGCAGTGAAGGCTGTTTGTACACTTCTGTGTTCATAGCCATGGGGTAAATTCTGAGAAGGAAAATTGCTCATCAGAGAGTAAGTGCATTTTGTTTTGATACACATTTCCAGATCACCCACCAGAAGAGGGACTATTTACAGATCCATCAATAATGTTTAACCACAAAAGAAATTTTATCTTTCCAAGGACAGTTACATATGTCTCTTCTCCCAGTTTGTTCCCTGAAATTTAAGATACCTAGGAAACCAAAATCAGAAGATCGTTACTGAGTATGAAATGAGGGCCACGAGATCCAGCTGGTCTTGAGGGTTTTTAGACAGGCCCGCTGCTTCATCAGACTGGATTTCTATGTCTCAGTTTTGTCAGCAAAGTCAAATCTCTCTTTTGAACATCTCATACTGACAGGCTCCTTTTTGGTATTTCTTTATCATTACATGATCATTCTTCTTTCTTTTATAAGATACAATTATCCTATTATATGCAGATTATGATTATTTGTATTCATTACATTATAATTTGACTGATTACAAATTACGTGTGAAGGATATCTTTGTTTCAGAGAAAAACATCTACAGAAAGAATTCTTTCTAAACATGTTTCCTGAAAACAGCTACCAGTAATTCTATCAGTGTTTTCTGAATTTTTACTCAGTTACTGAGAATTATACTTCCTAGTCCTTAAGACTTGATTTTTCTTGTCATTTATTTCAGACTTTTCTTATTTTAAACTCCAGGGCTTCTGTATGTTTGGATCAATAATCGTCTCTGCTCTGACTATCACTGACTGACCAATAAATGATTATAAAGTGTTTGGGAAATAGAATACTCTAGAACAGCTACCAGTGATGTTCCGCCCCTGGATTTCCTAATGTACCGCTAATGAGCTGTGTCTAAAATAGAATTACGTTGATTGCTTTTTGTGATCTATGTCCAGCAGGCATACAGTGAGCATGATGAGGTGTTAGGTTTTATTTTATTTTGTTGTTTTTCAGTCTCTCTTGAAAATTGCTTAATCCTCTAAATGGTATTTACTGTAACTATCAGATGCTTCCTGTTTAATTGGGTCATTACTCTAAGCCATCATTCTGGTCTTTGTTCATTGTCCTCTTTTTGTTTTTTTATATCTTCATGTCTGCTGTCTCCTGTTCAAAGAAAAGGTGAAAATAATTACCAGCTACTTGAGTTATTAGAATACACTAAATATTTTATAGTCCCGCTAAAAGGATAGCATAATGGGGTGGGGGGCATAGAGGTTAATTGGAGAAATTCCATGAGGAAGTGTTGGGTTTGTATCTGTATCCCCTTTGACAGTGTCATGGTCTGCTAATGATTGCACTCAGTTATGATCAATTCTCATAAGTTCTGTGAATCTGTGACTAATGCTTTGCAGATCTGGGATGACTCCCTCACTTTGCAGTACTTGTGCAGAAATTTGTTTTTTTAACAACTATACTTGTTAAAAATTATTTTCCTTGTAATCTTAACTTGGAATAAATTCTACTTATTGTCATCAGTAGGAACTGAGTCAGCAGTGACTAGCAACAGCAGTGTGATATTAGGATTATTTCTAATGAGGTTCATTTACCTAAACGTTTCAGGGTCCTTATTTAACAGAATTTAGTACAGAATAGGATTATTAGGCTTTTTATGGGTTACTCTGGGATCTTAAACACTATTGATTGCATCCTTTCGGAGGGAAAATTTTTTCTGTATCTCAAAAAGTTACTTATTTAAAAATGATTGATACAACTCATTTCAAAATTGAAGACTAGTTCTATTTTAAGTGTTTCTCCAGAAATTACCTACTGAGTAATGTTTATTTTGTACTTGAAAGCCATATTATGCAGTCTTTTTAAATATGTAGAAGCCCTTATGGTGTGGTGGTTAAGTGCTACATCTGCTAACCAGAAAGTGGACTGTTCATATCCACCAGGCACTCTTTGAAAACTCTATAGAGCAGTTCTACTCTGTCCTGTAGGGTCGCTATGATTCAGAATTGACTCATTGACAGTAGGTTTGGTTTGGTTTTTCAAATATGTAGTTTTCATTAACATTGAATGTCTTTTATTTATTCTTGGATTTTAAATTCTCTTTAAGATTATAGAATGAGGCTATACTTGGAATTAGGTGGCTGTATTTTATTCTTCTATAGGTCAGATCTGTGACTAAGGGGAAAGAGTGTCTTAAATTATAGTATAGTGATAAAATTATTTTTGTGCTTTGGAAGAATCCATCCAAAAAGATAAAGCAAATAGGCTGATACTCATCCAGCAACAAAACCTTTGTCCACCTACTGCAGAAAACCTGAGCAAAGAGCTGACAGATGTGTGATGCTTTGTCAAACTTTATCAGCTATTGTAGAAAAGAAATGAAATCCCAGAGTTGGTGCTTATGAAAGAGAACATCCAGAAGATCTATTTGATATGACTCACTGCTTCTACCATGACACTAAAATGTTTGTGTTTTCATTTTAGTGACACTGTACACCTCCTGTATCCTCCTGGGAGTATTCTTGAATAGCAGTGTACCTATATTTTTTGAGCTTTTTGTGGAAACTGTCTACCCAGTTCCAGAAGGAATTACTTGTGGAGTTGTCACTTTTTTAAGTAATATGTTCATGGGTGTGCTTCTATTTTTTCTCACATTTTATCATACAGGTAAGTAATTTGATTTTTATTTCCTGTCTAAATGTATGGTAAGAGAGATTTGTGGAGCTGATGTCTGCAGCTTATGTGGAGAGTTCTCAGTCCTTTGCATCTTCACATGCCAATGAAAGAAAATATCCTCAATTGTGTTTCTTGAGGTACATTCCAAGCTGATGTAAGGTGTGTGCACCCCCAGAGTTTCTGATCTAATGAACCCAGCCCGAGTCCAGCATCTGTACGTCTAAAAGCCACCCAGGGGATTCTGATATGTATCCGTGGTTGGAACCACTGGTCTGTAGGTTTTTAAAAAGTACTTAGAATCTACTGTCTTAATGTAGAGTGTTTATGTGTGTTTTAAAGCTGTGGGAAGGCACAGAAGAGCAAAGAGAGGGTACCGTGTACATTCTACTCCCAAGAACTTCCTATGTAGGGCCTTAAAAAAAAAAAATTGCAGTTGATTCCAACTCAGAGTAGAACTGCCCCAGACAGTTTCCGAGGAGCACGTGTTGGGTTCAAACGGGCAACCTTTTGGTTAGCAACTGTAGCTCTTCGCCACTATACCAGCAAGGTTTCTGCAGCAACCTTAGGGGGCAATGAATTCATGTTAAGGGGGAACAAACAACTCAGAAAGGAAGATGAGAATGGTTGCAGAACTCAAATAATGCAACCAGTGTCACTAAATAACATTGAATTGGTGTATATATTCTCAACAACAATAAAATAAAAATTTTTAAAAAACTTCCTGTGATAGTGGAATGTTCTTTATCTGCGCAGTCCAATACAGTAACTACTAGCCACATGTAGCTAGTGCATCTAAGGAGCTGGATTTCACATTTTATTGTATATTAATTAATGTAAATTTAAATAGTGACATGTGGCTAGTAGCTGCCGTATTGGACAGTGCAGGTAGAGAGTGAAAAGAAGCTGAAGGTTAGAAACTGGATACCCGTCTGAAGAAGATGGAGATCCTTGTGAAATAGCAAGGGATGAGATCTTTGACTATCGATAGAGGAGTTAGCTATGGATAAAAGAGGAGACCACTCTTCTGCTGTGTAGGAGAGAAAGCAATCTGTAGAAGCAGATATGTAGACTGGACAACTCGTCAAAAGAGTGTCTTCTCCATGGTACCAACTTCCTGCATAGAAACTAGTTCATCTCCTGAGAGTTGGTGGGAAGATAATAGAGGAATGACTTGAGAATAGAAATGAAACTTTAACCTTTGAAGGGGTAACAGGAGACACTGCCAGGGACAGCTGGAAAGATTACTGACCACATGGAAGGCAAGCTTCACTGGTACTGATGTCCGTGGGTTTGCTGTGGCTCCGTTTTACACAGATGTTTGGTTGTTGCTTATAGTGTATCTTCAGTGGTTTAAATTCTCTTAACACTTCAGATAACAAGGACATAATTATCTAGGATTCTTTTTAGCATCTTAAAATAAGAATTTATACATGTGGGTTTTGAATGTGAATTATGTAAAAGAGCTATATAGGTGATTTCAAAGGACGGCTCAAGAGGACAAAATAAAGTATTGTAATGAAAGGTGCAAACATCTGGAGTTCAGGATGAAGACACTTGGCATTCCTCAAGATGAAAGAACTGAAGAAGAAAAGAAAGCCTGGAGTTACAGTGATGGAGGATTCCATGGGTAAAAAAACTGAATGACGCAGGAAGTATCAAAAGAATACAGGGTCACAGAACAAAAAGAATTGCTCAGTGTGCAGCTATTTCAGGACATAACATGTGATCAAGAACTGATGGTACTAAAGGAAGAAGTCCAAGCTGCGCTGAAGGCATTAGCAAAAAGCAAGGCTCCAAGAATTGACAACATACCAATTGAGATGTTTCAGTCAATGGATGTAGTGCTGGAAGTGCTCTGAACTATAAGAAGAAAATAGCATCAGGATTGAAGGAGGTATGCAGATGACACAGCTTTGCTTGTTGAAAGTGCAGAGGACTTGAAGCGCTTACTGATGAATATCAAAGAATACAGACTTCAGGGTGGGTTATATCTCAACATAAAGAAAACACAAATCCTCACAGCCGAACCAATAAGCAACATTGTGATAAATGGAGAGAAGATTGACATCATCAAGGATTTCATTTTACTTGGATCCACAGCATTCAAGAAATCAAATTACATACTGATCGGGCATTGGGCAAATCTGCTGCAAAGGACCTCTCTACTTAGTTGTCACTTTGAGGACTAAGGTGCAGCAGATAAACAAGCCATAGTAATTTCAGTTGCCTCATATGCATGTAAATTATAGACATTGAATAAGGGAGACCAGAGAAGAGTTGATGGTTTTGAATTATGATGGTGTCAAAGAATATTGAATGTACCGTGGACTGCCAGAAGAATGAACAAATCTGTCTTGAAAGATGTACAGCTAGAATGCTTCTAAGAAGCAAGGATGACAAACCTTTGCCTCACATTCTTTGGACTTGTTAGAGAGGCCAGACCCTGGAAAAGGCCATCATGCACAGTAGAGTAGAAACCCAAACCCACTGCCGTAGAGTCAATTTCGATTCATAGTGACCCTGTAGGACAGAGTAGAATTGCTCCATAGAGTTTCCAAGGAGCACCTGACATACTGAAACTGCCAACCTTTTGGTTAGCAGGCATAGCACTTTAACCACTACACCACCAGGGTTTCCGTGGTAAAGCAGAGGGTCAGTGAAAAAGAAGAGGAGCTTGAATGAGATGGATTCACACCACAGCTGCAACAGTGGACTCTAACGTCACGGCGACTGTGAGGATGGCACAGGACTGGGCAGTGTTGGGTTCTGTTGTACAGAGGGTCTCTGTGAGTCAGAACCAGCTCCACAGCACCTGGCAATTACAACACAAGACTTACATCCTATTTTACTCCTTCTTCTTAATCTTTTTCAGTCAATGGTCTCTTAACTACTCACCAAATACCAGTGAATTTGGATAATTTATAAGATTCAAATGCAAGAAATTTGTTCTAAAATGTGATACTACAGGAATCTGTTTGTTTATAAGAAACTTTCTAGAAGTCTTTTAATTGAAATAATAACCATCTAACCTCCGTGACTGGAAGATACATTTTGAAACCTTCAAAGCAGATGAAACAGAATCTGCCTTGGGTTTTGTACACTTTGGGCCTAGCACTTTCCCTTAATAGCAAAAAGTATTTGAATGATTTATGAATTTCTTAATATAATTAACAACTTACTAGATTGTGTCTATTAGTCAGTAATGAAAATAAAGTAGGTTTCAGCTTTGCTAAACCTGATTTGAGTCTGGTTTATCGTATGAAGGACAATGATATTAATGAATTCTGACCACTCTTCACTGTCTTGTGTTCCCATCAGGGAAGGGCATCATCACCAGGCCTGTCAGATGAAGATCTTTGCTTCCAATTAGTTTTTTAAACAGACTCATCAAACTATTATTATATATTAGATTTAATCCACTTTAGCTGAGTCATCTTTGAAATTAAGGAGTTTACTGCCTCTTTTTTGCTGGGTAAATGGATCAAAGATGGAGGTCCCTTGGGGTGATAGACACCCCAGCTGATGGGTACACGTTTGCTAAGTGGTCCATGCAGCATTGTAGGTCTGGTTTGCCTGTCGCCTGGAAGTAGATTTTCATCCTCCCAGTGAACAGCCTGCAATGTGCAGATGAACAACCTTCCTGGCTGAAAGTGAAGTGAGCTTGAAGCAGTTCCTGATGAAAATCAAAGGCTGCAGCCTTCAGTATGGCTTGCACCTCAACCAAAAGCAAATAAAAATCCTTACAACTGGACCAATAAACACCATCATGATAAATGAAGGAAAGACTGAAGTTGTCAAGGATTTTATTTAGATGCACAGTCAACACCCTTGGAAGCAGCATTCAAGAAATCAAATTATATATTGCATTGTGCAAATCTGCTGCAAAAGACCTCTTTAAAGTGTTCAGAAGCAAAGATGTCACTTTGAGGAGTAAGGTGTGCCCAGGTTCAGCCATGGTTTTCAGTCACATCATATGCATGCAAAAATGGGACAGTAAGTATGGAAGACTGAAGAAGAATTTGCACCTTTGAAGTATAGTGTTAGTGAAGGATATTGAATATACCACAGACAGAAGAAACACACCTATCTCGGAAGAAGTACAGCCAGAAACCTCCTTAGAAGCAAAGATGGTGAGACGTCATCTCACATACTTGGGTGTGTTACCAGGGAGGACTAGTCCCTGGAGAAGGGCTTCCTGCTTGGTAAAATACAAGGTCAGTGAAAAAGAGAAAGAACTTTAATGAGATGGAGTGACACAGTGCCTCCAACAGTGGCCTCACACATAGCAATGGTTGTGAGGATGGCACAGGACTGGGTGTCGTTCCTTCCATTGTGCACAGGGTGGCTGTGAGTCACAACTGATGCCAACGGCACCCAAATGCAACAGTACTGAAAACAACAGTAATTGATGCCAGATAAATTTATCTCCTATGTGGTCTCTGGTATGTGATACACACATATAAAGGCAGGGAATAAATCACTAATGGTACCCACCCAAACCATCTCTGACCAGGGGAGTTCTCTGCCCTCCAGCTGTTTTATGACTTCGTCTTGCTTGGCCAGTAGAGTCTGTCACTGTCACAGATTGAGCTGCAAATTTTGATTTGTTTAGCTGACACTGGCATCTGACATGAACTAACCATAACTGGCACTGGCCAGTCCTCACTCCTTCTTTTGCAGGTTCATGGTGACTAGATGCAAGCAGATATTTTTATTTCTGACATAGGTGACAGAAGAAAAACTTAGTAGCATCTCCACTGATCCCTGTTTCAGTTACATAATCAGGGACTGATCTGGCCCAAAAAGAAAAAAAACTCTGCCTATTTCCTTGGTTTCTGATCACGTATTCTCATACCTATTTCATACCTGGTGGCACAGTAGTGAAATACTGTGGCTGCTAGAAAAGCAAAACCAGTAAAGTATATAAATAAATATATAGAGAGAGGCTTGTATCAAGGAAACAGCTCATGTGATTGTAGAGGCTGGGATGTCTCCAGTCTGTGGACCAAGATAGAGGTTTCTGTTGATTCATCTGTCTACTGGGGCCAGTCAACTCAAGATTAGCAGGGCTGTTGCTCACAGGCCGTGAAGGTTGACAAGCCCCAAGATTGGCAGGCAGGATTTCAAAGCTTCTCCTGATTCATGTAGCTACAGGAGATGGTAAATGCAAGATTGGCAGGTCAAAGAGGAAGACTTTTGCTCACAGGCTGTGCAGATCTGTTAATCCTAAGATCAGCAGGTAAGCTGCTAGCTGAAGTCCCAAGAGCCAGAGGCCAGACAAGCAAGAGACAGTTCCCAGATCTAGAATAAGCCAAAAACCTCAGGAAGGTGAGCAGGAAGGAAGTAGGTGGCAGAGGGCAGAGAGATGAAGGCTGAGGGAATGGTGAGCTACCACACACCTCACACCCACTGTTACTATTCAGGAGATTCTGTCGTGGGGGTGATCGTGTGTCAGATTTCAGCAGGGAAGTGTTCCCAACATTGTGCAACTGCCAAAACGCTGAGAAGGATGGCCCAGCCAAGATGACACATAATCTTAACCATCACAGAAGTACTAAACTTCTTGAATAGGTTTGTTTTCAGTTTTTTCTGTACAGTGTGCTTTTGGTAGACGATTATATCAGGGATAATTTTTCAGAATTAATGACACGTAAAAAATGTCAAAATTTCGTTAGGTGAAAGCTGTGACAGTACACAGTAGAGAGTAGATCAACTTAACTGGACTTCGCCATAACCTGAAAGGTTTTCTAAACTCAACATAATCTTTCAGAGGATACAGTAGCAGGAATGGGGGTCTAGGGACCGTGTATTCAGGGGGCACTGAGGCCAATTGGCATAACTAGTGTATTGCTAAGAGAGTCTTCTGCACGCCATATTAGTGAGTGGCATTTGGGGTCTTAAAAGCTAGCAAGCTGCCATCTGAGGTACACCAAATGGTCCCACCTCATGTGGATTGGGTGATCACCAAGAACAACAAAGACTGGAGGAAAAAAGAGCCCAGGAGACAGAAGGACCCATATAAATGGGTGACTGTATCAACCTGAGACCAGAAGAACCAGATGGTGCCTGGCCACCACCAGACAGCTGATGGGAGACACTAGGTAGAGTCCCTGAGGCAAGACAAGAAAAAGAGATGCAGAGCTCAAGAACTCTAGTAAAAGACCTAAACTGATAGTCCAACAGCCTGGAGGGTCCCCTGGGAGCATGGCCCCTAGACCTGCTGCTGTCCCTGACAAGAAACCAATAGTCATTCAGCTCTTTAGATGGGAATGGACTGGACTTGGGGACACAGTGTGACCACATAGTGTGTGTACTTTATGGTCCTATGTATTTACAGGAGGCTGTCCTACTAGTCTCTTCCCAGATGGGACAGAAGAGGGTGGAGAGGGGGAACAGATGCTTGTTAAGGGGATACTAGATATATAGAGTGAAAAAGAGGAGTGTGCTGTCAGCAAGTGGGGAGGGCAGAGGGAACTGCAGGCAGGTGGGCATGCAAAACTAGGTTGTGTACTTTCACTTAATCACAATAAAAAAAAAAAACATTGCCATTGGGTCCATTTTGATTCATAGCAACTGTAGGGTTGCTACAGGTAGGACTTGCTTTGGTGGCAATGTTTTTTGTGTTTGTTTTGTAATGATGCATTGGAGTGCCTTGCCTGGTGAGACAGGCCTCAGAGGACGATTTCCTTACGGTTGATAGCCGTTGCCATCACTGACTGTGAACATGATCCAGCTGCCAGCTCCCAATGCTGGGTGTCTGTGAAGCTTACTCAGAGCTTTTTGCCACAGGATATCCCACATCCTGTTTTCTTCCTGCTTTGGGTACCTGGAACCATGTCAGAAGTTGCTTGGAGTTTTTCTGACTTGCTTTTTTCAGGGACATTAAAACAATGAAAGTTGTTACTTGCCCTTAATATTACATGCAGTCATGTTTTGTGGCACAGTGGAAACCCTGGTGGCATAATGGCTTCAGTGCTACGTCTGCTAACCAAAAGGTTGGCAGTTCAAATCCACCGGGCGCTCCGTGGAAACTCTACGGGGCAGTTCTACTCTGACCTCTAGGGTCACTGTGAGTCGGAGCTGACTCGATGGCAGTGGGTTTGGTTTTGGGTTTTTCAGTTATGGCACACTGGCTAAGCACTTGGCTGCTAACCAAAAGGTCTGTGATTGGAACCCACCACCCACCTCACAGGGTAAAGAGGTGACATTCTGCTTCCCTAAAGATTATAGCCTTAGAAACCTTATGGGGCAGTTCTACTCTGTCCTGCAGTATTGCTATGAGTCAGAATCAACTCAATGGCAGTGGGTCAATGGGCGCCTAATATAAGCATGTTTGTAAAACTGAAGTATAATGTTTATCTCAAGTATCTCAGTTATCTTGGATGGCATGAAAAAATAACAAAAAAACAAACCCATTGCCACCGATTCAATTCCAACTTATAGCAACCCTGTAGGACAGAGTAGAACTGCCCCATAGAGTTTCCAAAGAGCACCTGGCAGATTCAAACTGCTGGCCTTCACAGACAGCATTTGAGAATGCTGTTATATTCTTGTGTTCTCTGAAATGTATCCTGATGTTTGTGTTTCTTAGTTTGTGACTTATTCTGAAGTTCACACCCTCTATTTGTTGTTGTTGTTCTAGAAGTTTTGCAGTAGTATTTGGCTAAGAAGTATTAAAGACGTTTGCCTTAGTCCTGTCATTGAAGGGGTTGACCGTAAATTTGAGGCTGCAGTGTAATGCCAAAGATTCAAGGGGCAGGCTGAGAGGGGAAGTCCAGAGAAAGGTTACCAGGAGAACAGAGGAAGAGTCTCTAGATGTGGATTTGTTAAGAAGTAATTTTTATCTTAGAGGTAAAATAAGCAACATGATGGTAAGTCTGTCAAGTAGTTTGTGTGGAGTGTAGGGAGCAGCACATCAACCTGAAATCACAGCATCAGCTGGCTTCTCACGTTGAGTGAGGGTGAAGACAATTTTGCTGTCATAATTTTTCTCATATCACTGAAGAAACTGAAAGGTTGGTTCTGGAGGGTGGCACCTGGATCCAGACAAATACTAGAAGGCGGTAAAAGCCAAAAGCTGACATCACTGAAGAAACAGGAGATGAGCACAATCCTCATTAGCTCACTCCCAAGAGAGCGTCACGATTTGGTGAGGAGCCCAGTTCACTGAGTGAGATACAGCTCCTGTCTGCACCAAAAATAGGCAGAGAGAGTTCTCGGGCTACAGTGTGATGGGTGCTGGAGAACAAGCAGAGGTACACAGGTGAGCTGTGGAGGCCTGCTGGAGCCTGGAAACCCTGTGGTGTAGTGGTTAAGAGCTGTGGCTGCTAAACAAAAGGTCAGCAGTTCCAGCCCACCAGATACTCCTTAGAAACTCTATGGGGCAGTTCTACTCTGTCCTGTAGGGTTGCAGTGAATCAGAATCAACCTGATGGGTGTGAATTAGGGTGGCTTTGAGGGGGGAGGGCTCAGAGCATGCCATCTCATTTCCTGTATTGAAAGGGAAGGAGAAGCTGTGCTAACTTTGAAAGATAAAGAAGATAATTTCCTGAACGAGGACTGTTGGTATAACCACATCACGTGACATCAGCCCCAGAAAGGACTGCTAAGTCCAATTAAGCTTTGAAAGCCATTTCCTGGTAATTAGAGCACCAAAACTGTGGTTTCTGTGAGCGATTCTCCGGGGGATTATCTATTATCCAGCGGTTTGCTTCCCGGTGACCTTTGCTTTCTGAAAAGGCAGATGATTTCAAAGAGCACTTGTAGTTGATTGAGCTGAATGAATTTACTGAAAGGTAGATTCAGCTCTTCAGAGAGAGGCACCCAGTGACAACCAGTCAACAAAACATGACACTGAAGAGTTTCTAGGAGGCACTTCTAAGGCTTCCTCTGAAGCCAGGTAGAAGGAATAATTTTACAGCTCAGGTGAAATAAAAGGTGTGCTTTGGCAATGTTTGACAAATTCCTAGGTGTGAAGAAAAGGACAAATTTATTGTGACTGTGTGTGTATTTTACCTACCCTACCCACTGCCGTCAGTTCCAACTCATAGCAACCCTACAGGACAGCGTAGAACTGCCCCGTAGAGTTTCCAAAGAGTGCCTAGTGGATTTGAATTGCCAGCCTTTGTTAGCAGCCACAGCGCCTAAGAACTACACCACTGGGGTTTCCATGTGCATTTTAATTCCCTGTAAAATCCAATCACTAAGATGTAGAAAATGTCACTGCTGTAAACTGCTTTGTCAGGCACCATACTTCTGTGACTCATTGTTTAAAACTGCACCTTAAAGTCAGAATGCTCCCTTTTAATTCTAAGAGTATGCTGTTGTCTGTATTTCACTTTTTTTGGTATATTGTTAATACTTTTTGTTTTCTTTTCCCTGTTAAAAAGATCATCAGAAATCCAGAGGTTATGTGGTTAATATAAAAGCGGAAAATGCCTGGGTTGTCATTTCAGGAATATCAGAGTAAAGACGCGATGCCAGAGGTGGCAGCTTTTCTGAGTGTTTACATTATATTCAATCCACAGAGAACAGACTTTGCTGGAAAAATACCACTGCAATGTATGTCTTTGTTGCCTACTATAGAATAGGATGTCTGACTTCTAAAATGCAGAAATTGAGAGGTGGGGAGGCTGTGTTTGTGAGCATATTTAAGAGGGGAAAAAAAAGTATTTCAGCACCTCTCCTTACCAGTTGGTTTTGTGATTTCCATTTCTGAGCATAAATTGCTCTTTTAGCCATATGAATTATGGATTAAACTAAAGCAGCAGTGTGGAAATCTTTAGGATGATTTTTGAAGATTAAGGCTGTTATTAACATTCTGCAGAGGCACAAAGATAAAATATAAACCTATCATGGTGACCAAAAAAAAAAGGTACTAGGGAATTGTTTCCCTTGTTTGTTTTTTATTGAAACTACTAAATGGATAATTAAACTAGACGAACCATCCACCCCCCTCCAACCTCTTTATGCCAAAGGGCTGCTCACTTCTGCCCCCAGAGGAGGTTGGCACATAGGGGTCTGAATCGATATTCTAAGGGTCCCTGGAGCTTGAAAATTATCCAGAATTCATGAGAGAACATTTTTGAGGATGGCTTATGACCAAGCAACATTTTTCAGGGGTAATATTTAGTGATATCAGTTACATGTTACCACGTTAGCCAATGCTATAAACAGACACTAACTCTGAAGAAGCACCTTCTTGGTAACTGTTGAATCTAACAAGAGAATTAGCAGTTTAGATGAGTCTTGTAGTTTCTCCAATAATTGGTGTCATGTGCTAGTAGGAAAAGAAGACTGCAAAGAGATAAAAGGCCCCTTTGGGCATAGAATTAGGATCCATTTTTATGCTTTATTTTTCTAGATATTCTCTAATCTGTTTTGTGATGATTGCTACTTAATGTTTTTGCTGAGAATCAGGTATTTCTCTTCAAAAATATAAAAGTATGAGCTAAAAAATGAGTTCACTTGGTCTTTCTGCTCCATCAGACTTCTAAACAAGGACAAGCATGGTGGTGATACAGGCATTTAAATAATTAGCCAACAAGCATTTAAAGGTGATTGATTTTTTTTTCCTTTGAATAGATTTGTCAATAAAGTCAAGGTGGATGAAATTTATGAAATGGTATTAGCAACACTGATTAACAGTATTCCACTTGACAGCCCTATAGTAAATTCCACACATCTCTTAGACTCTGGATTGTGACTCTATATCAAAAGCCAGCTTCCAGACCTCCTGGGGTGCATTTATCCCAAGCAGTCTGATCGCAGAGCAGAGACTCGCTACACATGGGCAGCAGTCAGTTGATGTGATGTGAATGTATACCACGGCATGTTTTTGTCTTGCAGAATTGTCCTGGATCAATTGGTGCCTTCCCGGGTCGTGTTTGCTCAGTCTCCTCCTCATTCTGGGCTTCAGGGAATCCTATGACCGACTCTACCTGGATGTGGTTGTCTCAGTTTAACGGCACACACTGGAGAGAGTTTCAACAGAGACAAATCAGTGTCATGTGCTGCACATTTGCTTGGAAGTTACACACCTACCAGGAAAAAAAGGAGAAGAGAAGAACTTTATTCAGAGGGTTTTTTTAGGCTACAGATTATCCCATTAATTTCAAGACTACTGGGTAATACTGCAGGACTTCAGTGGTAATCGGTGATTTTTAAAACTATACAAATGGCATAACTATGCCTGGGTCGTGTAACTTGGGTTGCGAGTGTGATATCTTACACATGAAACACTACCTAAATAATTGCCACTCAGTTTTGTGCCAGCACTAAACTACTGACTGATTGACGAATTGTAATTATGCAAAGAACTCAAGGGGGCCTAGGATAAAAAGAGAACTGCTTCTCCAAGTCACACGTCAGAATAGGAAGAAATACCACTAACTTCTAAACAAGTTTAAACCCTGTATCAGATTGTAATTCTAAAATAGCAAAGAGGTATAGAGGCGATAGAAATCAGCCACATGTACACTACATTTTTTCTAATAAAGCCATGTCTTATATGACTCCTTCTTTGTAACCAGGTATGAAACCTCTGGCTGTTTATTCTGGTGACTGTGTACCTCCCAGTGACCTCAGAGCACACGCAGTATATCTCAGTCCCAAGTTACCCATGTTTCTGTAACATATACTTTCATCTACTGGGCCCTTAAATACAGATAGAAAGGGTCACTAGACGTTTAATACAGTCGCATTAAATATCATGTGAAAAAGTTTAATTCTGTTCCGAGTTAACACTTTTTTAAAAATGAAGTGGCAAATGACACAGAACGTCCTATGTCTCTAGCCTGTGTACATGGTGACATGGGATGGAAAGTCCGGCGCCAGCTGTTGTTGACTAGGGTCTGACTTTAGTAAATGGCCCTTGTTTGAAAATAACAATTTGTAATGCTGAAACTTTGAGATCTGTGGGACAATGGCTGAATTGTGTTTCTGTCTTTCAGTTCGGGTTGTATTCGGTCCTGTGTGGAGTCCGTCTGTTTGAGAAGGTAGCATTTTGCTGGTACCTGTTTTCCTTCTGTGGATGATAGCTTTTTTAAAAAGTGGTGACTCAGACAGTTGTCAGCCCTGTCTGACCATGCTGTGGAGCGGACTGTGGTGGGAACGTGGTGATACCTCATTCTCACTTGTGTAGCTCACCTCACACAGGAAAACAAAGTTTTCCAGAGAAGTTGGGGATAATAGTGTACCTGTGTTTTCTCCGCTTCCTCCAACCCATTCTTCTTTTTCTCTCACTTGAAATTGTATCTTCACTGTGGGCTAAATATGTATTCCTGTGTCTTTTCCTGGACAGGTAGGGTGCAAGCCGGCCCCTTCTGTCAATAAACAGAATTGGCTAACACTTAATTCTGCTTATCTCCACCCACAAGCACACACAATGAAACACATTCATAGGTGTTCCCAAAGTCCTTTCCCGTCCCCCTTAGCTCGCTAAGTCCCAGGCTACACTCTAGCTCACTTCAGTCTGAGAGGATGATTCTGGTGTTCCCAAGGTCCCCTTCTCCCCCCTTAGCTCATTAAGTTCCAGGTTTTGCTCTAACTCACTTCAGTCTGAGAGGACGATTCTGGTTCTGTCTGGCCACCTTCCTAGATTCCAAATTTGAAACTTGAAGAAAGCCCTCCGGTGTAACAGCCATCCTCGGTCACCTGTAAACACGGTGCTCACTCCTTAGCCGCCAGGAGAGGAGACCCTCACTACAGAGCGGACGAAAACCTGGGAGAGCTAGGCCAAGTTCCAGGTAACTCAGACATTCTTCTGAAAAAAATGAAATAGTGGGAGGCCAAGGGCTTGAAGGTAGTGGAAGGGCAGCCACTAAGGGTGTCAGTAGACTGTGACCCAGGTGTGAAAACAGCCACCTCCTTCTCCTGTCTGTGGGCGGATGGAGAGGAGGGGGATTATAAAGTCTTGAATGTTTAGTCTGAAGTGCTGCATTTGAGGATATTGCTGTATTAAATTCTACTATAGTAATAAAACTTGGGATATGATTTTAATTATGCTTAATTTCACTTTCACACACAGAGAAGAATAACACTTTCAAAATATTTCCTAAATGACCAATTAGCTCAAAGATATCCCCCACAGGCAATGATTATAAGTTCTTGAAACGTGCCAGGAACCAACCATTGTTTTTGCACACCTGAGTCCCTCCGTCTCAATTGTTTCTGCTTAGCCTTCCAGCAAGTAACCGTCCAAATCACAAACTGGGATTCTTTTAAATGATCGGCATCTCAGACATACCATACCACACCTGGCAGGGAGGGAACCAAGAGCCTTTGATGGATTTGGGAAAGATGGCACATTATTTATTATTTGCCCCAATATCGGAAACTGTATTTTTGTTTGTTTGTTTTGCTCTCTAGCTTGCGTCAAAGTAGACCAGCTGCTACCTTTGCACTTTCTGAACAAACGTTATAGAACCCTAATGAAATTTTATAGCTGAAAGGAATCTTAACACTCTACTAATCCAAACCCTTGTTTTAGGATTTATTGAAACAGCAGGTAAAGTCTCTTGCTGAAAGTCTTAATGCTGGTTAGCAGTAGAGCTGAGACCTGCATTGTCTAACTCCCAAACCACTGAGTACTCCTACCTCATGTTTTGGATGTTGTTGAAGATTCTTTCATGTTCAGAAGTGACGAGGCTTAAAGAAAACAGCCACTACTGAGTAGGAGATTAAAGTGAGGTGACTGATTCTGCAGTAAAACTGTTTTGTTTTCTTAATCACTATGCTGTAGGTTTTTAACGTCTGGTTTTAGCTACTTGTGACATAATATGAAGAGATTCTGATGAATAATTCAGTCCTCATAAACCAAGTCAACAACACTATTAATTGGCCCCCGTATTCTGTAGCGTAAGGTGCCCGTGGCTTGTCAGTGAATACTTCACAGCTTCTGAGAAGAAGCATTTTTTAATATGGCTCGTGGTTGAGGTATGGGAACAGACAGTCCCACACACACACATGCATTTCGCTGGAGGATGGGGCTAATGAAATAATGAGAAGAAGTCAGATACAAGTGTAGTTTTGTATACGTAAGCATGTATGGCTTAAGGGCCAAGTTTTACCAGAGGTCATGTATTCCTGTTTAATTAGTGAGAATGTTTACAGCCTCCTTTTCTGCAGCTCTTCTAATGAGGGGTCCGAGCTAAGAGATTTCAGACTGAGAAGATTAAATTCTCATCTACTTATCTTTTAATTAGGTTTTTTCTTTAATTTTATTTTAACTATTATTTCTACTAAAACCTAGGAATGCATTTGGATGTTTGCATAACTGCAGGCTTCATTTGCAATGCAAGATTAAATACAAACATAAATTGCTTTAAATGTTAAAAATACTATTAATTTTACATTTGTCCCTAGTACAGAAATTACAGTGATTACACTATATTGCTAAACAAATATAAATGCTTAATATGAAGAAAGTGTTACATTAAAAAAAAAGATATATAAAAAACTATGAAAAATCCTGGACAGACTTATGAATATAGGAAAAATAACAATTCCTTTTTAATTTGGAGTTATAATCATACAAAAAGGGATAAGATAGAGTTTATTTGTGTACTCTCAACTTGCTAGTTGCAAAGGAAGTGTGCACAGCACCTGGGGGGTTACAGTCGTCCTGAGAGAGAAGGCATCACAGTACAATTTCTGAGTGCTTGAACATCGTGTGGGTGTATGCTACTCAGTCGAGATGAGCTGTGCTCCCTTCGTTTATCCTCCTTGCTTACTTGGAACCTCAGACTTAGGAGATCACCTCTAGGAACTAATAAACACCATGACCTTAAGAGACCCATGAGAGTGTTAGCTCTGGTCAAGGGCATGGGAGCAAAAGAGATGGAGGTAGAGAGTATAGGCAGTGACGTGGCTCTGAATCTGTCCCCTGAGCCTTTCTGCTTTTTACCAAGCATTAAATTTGTTCTTGGCTGGTGCTGACACAGTATTGCCCTCTTTGGACAATTTTCGGAGGTTGTTACCGATCCTTACTGTCTGATCCTTCAGCTTTCCGAACCCTTGAATGAAGCCAACTTCAGGTCTATACCTGAGAGTCTCCCAGGTCTCTGCTTGTTTAAACTGACTTCTTGGAATGGGCTTCTTCATCCTCTCCCTAAGCTCCCAAGCAGGAACCCCAGCCTCATTCCTAACTGGTTTATGGGCCATGTAGATAGGCGTCCCCTCCTCAACAGGCCATTAGCATGATGAGAACATAAGAAAATTCAGACACTCCAGAAAGATTTAACATTCTCCTCACAGCTAAGCCTTATAAATTAGAATATTTCAGTAAAATGGAGATCATAAAGGTCCCTAACAAGTTTTTGTAGTTACCATTTATTGCACTTTTAGAATATGAACTATTTAAATTCCCTGATGGGGTCTCACGATTGTACTTTGCAACCTAGTAGGTTTCAAACAATAGCTTTCTTATCTTAGCCCACACTCAGAAAGAGAAGGTAGCAAGTTACACCTGCCTGAACTTAGCTAAAACATAGAGCAAAGCATGAAATTTATTTATGCAGTCTTATCAGAGAACTTGGCATAGCGGTTAAGTGCTATGTCTGCTAACCAAAAGGTCAGCCATGCAATCCCTCCAGATGCTCCTTGGAAACTGTATGAGGCAATTCTACCCTGACCTCTAGAGTCACTATGAAGCAGACCCGACTCGACAGTGGTGGGTTTGGTTTTGTTTTTTTGTTATCAGAGAACTTTGGTAAAATGACTTTAACCCTTTATTTTGGCTATAACCAGGCTAGGCTTAGTACATTGCAAGGCATAGGACTCCAGAGGTGATACCAGAAAATCAATCCAAACTTCTCAGGGCTCCTTATTGGCTCTTCTGATTTGTAAAAGAGGCTTCTGCAGCCTTAAGTGAAATGGCAAGGATCATACAGACATACTTTTAATTTACCTTAATGTGAGAAAATGGTAGTTCTCTAAACTGCTATTTATTTAGACTTCCAATTCAGGTTGGCTTTCTTCCCATTTGCCCAGAAGAATCGTAGAGTCAAAGAGATGATCTCATCCAGCCACCTAATTTTACAGATAAGCAAGCAGAGAGCTTTTGAGGTGAAATGACTCAGGAGAACTTACACAGGTAGACTAGCTTTCTTTTCATCTGTGATCAGTGTAATGACCAGAAGTAAATTCCTTTAGGTGTAATTTCTTTCATTTATCGATTGATTTTTAATTATATAAGAATGTATACATTATACATGTAATTTAATTATACATGAATGTAGAGGCATTGTAAATGCCCAAAATGTAGACAGTAAGAATCAAGTTCACTTCCATGCATGCACTTCCATGCAGCACTTCCATGCTGTCTAATCCAGTCTCGTATCCACAGTAACCTGTGAATCCTTGAACCATAAAACCAAACCCACTGCTGTGCATTCAACTCTGAGTTACAGCAATCCTATAGGTCAGGGTAGTACTGCCTCATGAGGCCTCCAAGGAGTAGCTGATGGATTCGGACTGCTAGCCTTTTGATTAGCAGCCAAGCTCTTAACCACTGCACCACCGGGGCTCCTAATGCAATCTAGTAGTTGATAACATAGACATCTTACAGACCCAGGTATGTACCACTGAGCTCTGTCATGTTCTGAATTTGGAAAATGTGTTCCAACCTGCAGTGTTGTGTTTTATTATTGCAGGTACAGGTTCTGTGTTTAAACAACTGATTAAGGTTCATGCACGGTGAGAGAAGGAAGTCAGTGACCCACCTCCAAAATCCACGTAGGTTTCCTTGGCTGAGCTTCCTTGGCTCCCCGTCTCTGCACAGGCACGCAATACTGTAGGAAGCAGGGAATACAAAGAATAAGCTTGTACAAGTCCATTCTTTCAAAAATAATAACTAACGGAGGTTCTGACAATCTTTAATTTTTTCTTGGTCAACTCTCTTAGCTGTCCTAATTTTCAAGCTTCCAGTAAAACTGACTGACTGTTCTAGGACAAGAACTGAGCTTCCTTCGGTCACTTCTTCCTTTCCTGCCTCCTGTCCCTTTCTGGTAGTTTCTTCTGATTTCAGACTGTGCTTGGAAGCAGGTTGGATGAGAACCAGGTTTTCTAGATGGCCGGCGATAGGAAGCAGAGCTGGCCCAGCAGCACGGTCTGTGATTAGACTGGAGAGGGCACAGGGAGGGAGCCCTGGCTTAGGAGCCTCAGGGCCTGGCTTGTGTCCCATCTTCAGCTCTTTGACCTTGAGCAAGTTCTATCATTTCTCATTTATCCTCACCTCGAAAACAAAGTTGTTCCCTAAGGTCTCATCTACTTCAGACATTGCAGTCCACTCCTATCTAAAGATTAGAAAGGGAAGCCCATGTACTCCATATGGCTGAAAAGTCACCCCCACCTTCATGTTCCCTTCTTGTGTGACTCCCTGTGTCTGAATGCCACACACACATTCAAACAAAAAGAAATGGCTTTGTCAGAGTCTGGTAAGAGATAAGCTGCAAGTGCTGTTTATTTCCCCCAAAGGACTTCATCTATGAAATGCAGGGTTTATTAAACTTATCAAGGGCAATAACAGAAAAGCTGTCATCTGATGCTAAGATAGCATCCCAGGAGTCAGGTCAGGTACTACTGCCTTTGCTGCTTGGAATCAGAACAAATCAGGACCCTGTCCTTTGCTATGTATTATTCACTGTGACTCAGCATGTGTTGGCCTCTGCTGAAATCAAACTGTCAGATCAGATAGTTCAGGCGATCCTTGAACTTACCTCTCAGGAATTATGTCATCCAAGCATTGCAGGTTGCTTTGTAGCAATACTGTCTCTCTGTGTAGCCAGATTCCACCAGAAGAGCTACACAGATATTTTACAGAGCGAGAGCAGGGTTCAGCATGTCAACATAGTATCTGTACACAGGTGTTAGCAAGTGAGCTTCACAGGCATAAAAGCTGTCAGAGAGAGCAATGAATCAAAAGAAGACCAGGTGAGAGTCAGGGTCCTGAGCCTCTGACTCTAGCTGTTAGTGGCCTTGGGTAAGTCGCCTGTGCTCTGGGCTGCTCACCTGTGCAGTAGGGGGTTGGAGTAGACATGTCCCTCTCTGCTGCAAACCTTTCCAGTTCTCCCCTGTGCACCTCTTGCTCTCACACAACAGGAAGTAGAAAGCAGTACTTCCGGTTTATAGGTTATCTTTTCAAACAAAGAGGAACTGCTTCAAGGACTGTTAGTTATGTCTTAGTTATAAGTGCTGCAGTCACACAAATTGTTTCAGATGATCATTGTCTTCCTTCCTTCCTTCATCCTTTTATTCATCCTGTGTACAGAATAAGTTTATGTGCGCAGCGTGTGACTGCAAAAGAGAAAAGAAAGACAAAGTGTGTCCACCCTTCAGGTCCACCCTTCAAGACTTTTCAGACAGATTTAAAAACAAATATTCTCCTAAACTGACATTTTTGAAAAGATCAATGACAGTTCGCCCAAGTGATTAATTATGCATAGCAGAAACCCAGATACTTTGGCCATCCCATCATTGACTATATAACTGGTTTCAAGGAAAGCATACTTGATTGCACTGAAATTTCTGTCATCAACAGGACCTGAGTCTGTCTGGGGACATAGAATCCATTTTTGCAAGAGAAATTCCAAACTCCATCATCCTTTCACAGGTAGTCCTTTGGGCCATTGGGAAGCATCAGCAACATTTCCACCTGCCCTTTTCTGTACTCAATTCTTTGACAGGTCTCCTCCCTCACTTTGTAACCAGTTTTTCTCTCAAGATGTCCTCTCAACAAACTGTAGCAAGTACATACAGACTAGGATGCAGATACTTGTAAGGCTTTGTGAGTCTCCTTTCTAAAGGAAATTTGCCTTTTTCACAAAGAAACCAGCCTAAGCACTAACAGCAAGTACTTCTAATGATGGAATCTGGGGCATCAGCCAGCCAGATACAGAAGGGCGACTTTGGTGGCCTCTGGTGACTTCACAGAAGCCCTTCCTGTCTCTTCAGCTGCAGGTAAGCCTAAGCCACAATCAATGCATTGCTAGTGCAGTCCCAGCCTCTAAGCCTTTGCAGAAAACTTAAGAATGTTTAAAAGGTAAGAATCACAGATTCTGTACCTACAGATGATTTTATTTACCTCAAATGCCTCCAATTCCAAATTTACTTCCTTCCTCACAAGAAACATCATTGTGGAGGTTTTGTGAAAGCAACTATTAGGAACGTTCTGCCTCCACTTATGGACACCCACCTCCAAGTCCCAGTCACAGTCATTTTCTTAGCCTACACACATAGCTAACTATTTCCGTTCAGGCCTGTGATTCAGAGAAAGTACCTGGAAGAAGCCATGAGAAATAACTGATCCCACCTCACCTGCCATGAGCATAGCTGGGCCTGCCCAGTGGGATCCAGCTAAACAGAGGACACAGGCTGAGGATGGTGTGTTTCTTCTTAGTCCTTGCCTGAACTCACTAATTCACATTGCTCTGTTCTTTCTGAGCAGCAAGTTATGGCCGAGAAAAACCACCTTAGTTAGTGGTGTGTATGTCCAACAGAGTCACTCCTCAGGACACCACCGTCCTCTATAGTTGTGCCCCAGAAACCTTTGCTTCATGTCTCAAGGACACCACCAAACCCTCCTGTCCTGTTTTGCAATTGTCCTTACCCTTTCAGGAAAAAAAAAAAAAAAAAATCAATTGCTTTCCTAGCATGGAGGTTTCAGCTTCTTTCTGTGTAAGAACAAAGAAGGCTCTATATTTGTGTCTGTTTTACTTAAACTGTAAATAGAACCAGGCACAAGAAACTCCATGCTATGCTCGGTGATTGTCCTCCCATCTCACTGGGAAGAATGTCATTCGATAAGAGCCGCTGATCCCCTTGCCTACTCTTATCAGTATTCCTTTACTAGTAAATTCTTTGTCTAGATTGTCAAGTTCATTTCCATGTTGCCATGGTTGAACTTAGATTTTTGCTTACAAAAAGTTATGTTCTTTTTCCTTCTGAGTACTTCATAATACATTTTGAACAAAATGAATCATTTTCAAATAAAGTTAGGCACAGGCTTCGTAATAGTCAATGTTAAATGTCAGGAGAGGCAGACCATTTAAACATTTTTTAAAAATATGATGGGATGGAGGAACGTATATTGGGCTCCTTCTGCTGCAGCAGTGACTTGGACTAGGCACTGCCCTGGCTCTCAGAATTTTGCATTCTCATGATTCCACTTTTAAAAGCTGTAGTTCAACGCTAGGAACACCTCCAAGGAGCTGTTGCATGCTCTGTAGTCTGTCTCTACAGCTGTTACAGTTCCTCTGTGGAATCTAGTTCTGTCTGGGAAAATATGTTCTGAAATGTATTCTCTTGGGCCATTAAAAATCAGTGTTTGTCCCTTATCAGTATAGAGTTCAGTGTGACCTCTGCAGAGCCAAAAAACGCCCCTGGTCAACCTTTGAAGAGAAAGTCAGAGAAATTCAGTGGCTTGAAAAGAAGTGGAAAGGTATTTAGGATCGGCCCATGTTCATTCAGATACGCAGTTAGGCAGAGGGAACCTTCTAACAAAGAGGAGATAGAGACCATGTAAAAAGATCAGGAGACTGTAGGGGAAGAACTATTAAAACATAGAGCTGGTCTGTAGGCTCTTATCAGTGTGTCTGCTGAGGAAGACTGAGGGAGGTTTGGAGGCATGGCATCATGGTGGAAGAGGATTCTGGAAAGCAAAAACCTGAAACTGGCTGGTTCTCACTGAGTCGTGTGTCACAGCCTCTTGCCTCCAAGCACTTTCTGCCTGCAGTGTGCCTGGCCAACCTCTCTTTAGCATTCTAGGAATGAGATTCTACAGCCTCCTGTTCCAGAGCCCCTCCCCTTAGCGCTTAGAAGTTTCTTCTTTTAGAGAACAGGGAATAGCAAGAAACAGAGAAGGAAAAAGGAGACGAGCAGAAGAAATCAGGCCAGAGAACCCCAAAGTGAAGAGGAGTTATAGTGGTGCTGGAGGTGGGGAAACAGCATCCCAATTTCACACTCACTTCCTTCACCTAAATGGGAACAGCTGACTCCACAGTCTATGGGAACTTGATAAAGCAGAACTAGCCATCTGGGAACCCCATCCTCACAGATGCCTGTCTGGCACCGTGGAGGTTCCTCTTCTGCTCCGAGAAAGCAGTGTGAACCTAGACATCCGTCACCTCCCCAAAGGAATTGTGTCTTGTTCCACAGACCGCAGCCTTTCCAGGTCCCCCTTCTTCCACACTCCATGGGAATGTCTCCCCCGTGAAGTCACACCTTCAGTCCGTACTTCACGGTGTGTCATGCAGTCTCCCCGAGTAATTACTTTTCATACCAGTTCTTGAATGTGAAGAAATCTTGAGTTGCCCGAGAAGATTTCCATCGAAGTCAAGTTCCAATCTCTTACTCTGTTCAGACTTTTCCATCTACCTCTGCCCTCTGGGTCCCACATCGGGAAGCAAGCCAGAACACCTGTCCAATCCAAATCGCCATCCGGTAGCTCAAACATGTTAGTTCTCAAGCCGTGGTACACCTGGCCTGATGTTAACACCAGGTCATTGGCTGTCCTCAGCTGCTGTGCACTGCACTGCAGGACAGGGAGGCAAGCAGAGGCGGGGAGGCAGATGGAAGGAAGCAGAGGTAGGATGGCTGTAGCAGCAGCTCTCAGCATTGGGACAGAGGCCAGTGAGGAGCCCTCAGTAGGCAGTCCCTTAGCCAGCTCTCTGCACATTTGGCGCCATAGCCTGCCAAACACATGCCCCTACCTCCATCCTCCAGGGTTCCCCCAGAGGTGACTATCCTCTCAGTTCTTCCCCGCCTCTTACCTGCCTCCAGTGCCTGGCTTTCAGTCTGAGAAGAACGAAGTCCTTTTCTGTTTGGGACCCTTGGGATGGGTTTTGACCGAAACAGATGTAGTTGAACACAACCAGGTTCTGACTGCCAGAGTGAAATAGTAACCCCAGCAGGCTGCAGTGCATTCCCGCCATCGAGAGGTGGAGGCAAGAGAATGGGTCCACACCGTCCCAGAGAGCTGAGTCTGGGGACAGACCAGATGATGTTTTGAGATTCCTCCCAGCTCCAAGACCTGGTCTTAAAATACAAACCCCATGGTACAGGTTACATACAAGCTCCCTGATGGAAACCCTGGTGGGATCGTGGTTAAAAGTGACAGCTGGTAGCCAAAAGATCGGCGGTTCAGATCCACCAGGTACTCCTTGGAAACTCTATGGGACAGTTCTACTGCGTCCTGTAGGGTCGCTATGTGTCAAAATTGACTTGATGGCAGTGGGTCTGGGTTTTTTGTTGTTGCTGTTCTTTAATGGCAGGTGCTCCACTGCCTTTTACTTACACCCCACGTGCCCAAGCAAACTTGCAGCTCCCAACAGGAGAGACAGTGCAGACAGGAAAGGGTGTAGGGAAGGGGCTTAGAATCGGCCCACTCTGAGATTCGATGCTGGCTATGTGTGCATACCCGCCTGCCCTGGCTCTGTACCCCGGAGGGTCTGTGCAACCCCGAACCTGAGTGTGTGATGAACTCCTGTCTGAAGTTTATCGCGATAGCTAAGTGTTCTGTGTGTTTTTAAATAATCCTTACCATGTAAAGGTTGTATTATTACATTTTAATAAAACGAATTTTTTTGCATTTTAGTTTTGTAAAATTTGGAGTTTTCTAGATTTTTATTTTGTGACCAGGTATACTTTTGTAAGGAAATGTTGAAGTCTTTAGTATTTTTATTCTTTTAAAACTAGAGTTAATGTCAGCCATAAACAATGATAGATATTACTCATATGCAATCTCTCTTGCTTTGAATCAGGACTTTTTTAAGAGACTGTTTTGGCATAGCATTTTATTTAAAATGCTGCTTCATTTTACATCTTGTGAACACTGAAAATTCTGAAAAATAAAGATGTGTTTAAAATCTCTGTGCTATTACAATGTAGAAATGGTAATATGCATTGCCTGACAAAAGTGGTAATTAAATGTTTAATGGCTTAGAACTCTTAGTTCAAAATAGGGGTCCTAGTCATTACCCACACCATGTGAGTTTCCAGATAAGCCTCTCATTTCTTTGAAAAAGGCATATGAAAATGGCGATCTCCAGTTCAGGGAGGAAATACAGTTATGTTGATGTTGTACTTACAGTGCTTGTGGTTTTGCAATAAATGTGTATTAAAAGCACTTGTGATAACGTGGTCTGTGTTTTGTTTTTAATCAAACTCCAAATGGCAGTAGAAGTGGAGCCGAAGCTGCCTGAGCCATTGAGCAGCAAGATGTGGTGGGAAAAAAGAAAAAAAAATCATGAGCTCGGGAGCAGACAAGCTGGACCCAATCCTGCTCCTCCTCTGATGAGCCCTGAGACAGGAATCTCTTCATCTCTTTTAGAGATTCCATTGTCTCCTGTAGGGGAAAAAATTGAGTGGACTACTCAGACTTGCCATATTTGACTTTTGTGATAATGAAGTCAGTTGTTGAATACCAAACACCTGGTGCATTTTGGGCACACTATAAATGTCATTCACCGTCTTCCTTCCCCCCGACTCGTATCCTTCCCAGAGTCTTCGGCGTCTACTCAACAAACGCCAGCTGGCTGAACACACAGTGTATCTGTCTTTTGCCATTCAAGAAGCAGAATTCTTGCTCTCAGCTTTTGGAAAAAAGAAAGAACTCATTCGTTACAAAGGAACATGCAGCTATTGAGGAAATTTTTGAAAATACAGAGAAGTACAAGGTTATTTCTGCCTCGGATATTTAGTGTAACACGGATCATATTGAATTTTTGTTTTATATTCATGACATTATATTGGGATTATTTTCCCATGACAAGGGAAACTTTTTGTCATTTAAAATATTCAGTTCTATTGCTGGGCATTTTAAGGTTAATTTTGGGAAAGTGTAATCTGGTGAATACATCCTTGAATATTTATTTCTGACCAGGTTTCTTAAGTTTTTCTTCAAAAGATGCCTGCTAACCTACTGCTGCCCATTGGTGTCAAGTCGATGCCAACTCACAGAAAAAAATGCCTAGGAGAGTTATTTCAGCTCTAAAAAGTGTTAGCTTCTGACTTGTATCCCCTGATTACAAGAATCATCTATTCAGTTCCATTGGCATCCACCAGTAAATAAATTAATTTCAGGGATTCTGCTGTGGTGGGAAAGGTGACGAGGAGGATGACACTCCCCTTTCTTCCCCTTCATGTACTTTTTTTCACTTGTCAGAAGCCACACACCATTGGTAGTGGCGGAGCTTGATTCAGCCTGTTGCTTCTTTCTTATGTTAAAACGCTGGATTTCGTATCTCTATGATCCTATTCAGGATATTGGAGAGGCTGTGAAGAGACTGGAACACTTAACACACTGCTAGTGGGAAAGTAAAATGGTACAATCACTTTCAAAATTGATTTGGCACTTTCTGGAAAAACTAGAAATAGAATACTATACGATCCAGGATTCCCACTTTTTGGAATATATCCTAGGGAAACAAGCACTGTCTCACGAATAGATACATGCACACCAATGTTTATTGCAGCATTTCCACAGTAGCAAGAAATGGAATCAACCTAGGTGCCCATCAGCAGATGAACTGATAAACAAACCATGATATATTCACACACTGAAAGAATGATGAATTTGAGAAATGTAACACAGAGGAATCTGGAAGGCATACTGACTGAAATCAGTGGCAAAATGATATATGTATGAGACCACTGTTTTACAGAATCAAGAAATGATTTAAACACAGAAGAAAACAGTCTTTGGTGGTTATTAGGGTGGGGAGGGAGAAAGGGTATTTGTTAATTACATGGTAGATGAAAATTATGTCAGGTGAAGGAAAGGACAACACACAGTGGAGGAGAAAATGGTATAAGCGGACTAAACCGAAAGCTAAGAAGCTTCCCGAATGCAACTAAATACTTCGACGGACAGAGTAGCACAAGCGGGGGTCTAGGGATGATAGTTTTAGGGGACATCTAGGTCAATTCATGTAACAAAGTTTTTTAAGAAAACATTCTGCAAGTGGTATCTGATGTCTTAATAGCAAGTGAGTGGCCATCTAAGGAGCACCAGTTGGTCCCAAAGCACCTAGAGCAAAGGAGAAATAATAACATCCAACATGTAAGGAAATTATGAGCCCCGCATACATAAAGGGCCACACAATCCGGAGACTACGTCAGCACAAGACTTGAAGAACTAGACAGTGCCTGGCCACCGCTAGTGACTACCGTGACAGGGAACACAACAGAGAGTCCCTGATGAAATGGGAGAAAAATAGGGTAAAGAACTCAAACTCTATTAAAAAGACCCAGACTTGATGGTCTGACAGACTGGAGGGCCCCCAGAGTCTCTGTTAGCCGAGAGGTGAAACCTTTCCTGAAGTCAGCTCTTCAGACAAATACTGCACTGGACTATAAGACATAAAATGATACTGGCGAAGAGTGTGCTTCTTGGCTTAGGTAGATACATGAGACTAACTGGGCAGCTCCTGTCCAAAGGCAAGATGAGAGGGCAGAGGGGGACAGGAACTAGTTGAATGGATGTGGGAAAAACAGGGTGTAAAGGAAGAGTGGGCTGTCATAATGTGAGGAGAGCAGCTACACTTACACAGTAATGTGTTTAAGTTTTTACATGACAAATTGACTTGGATTGTAAACTTTCATTTAAAGCACTATATGTCTGTGTGTGTGTATGTGTAGGTGTGTATTTTAATCCTATTCAATTTTCAGTTCTAACAGGTAAAAGGCAGGAAGGAGTCCATGTAGGAAGGAGACAGAAGAGGAGGGAAATTACCAAGTCTGAATAAATGGTAGGAAGGCCCTATATGGGATGCTTATGACTAATGGTGTCTTAGAGAGCTATTTCATGCATAATTTGCTGTACTGGTATTACTCGTTCTTTCAAGGTAAGCTCAGGCATGTTTTTGGAATTTTGTCAAAGAAGCAATTTCTTAAATTTAAAATCATATTTTCAATATTTGCTTTGACATACCAGTATTTCAGACTGCAGAAATATGGCTTAACCTCCAGTGCTTGCCTCAGAAACAACAACAATAATATTGAGTGTTGGCTTTGTGCCTGAGAGTATTCTAGGCGCTTTGCATGTCTTCTCGTCTTTAGACCTCACAGCAAAGTTATAAATAGATTTTATCATTCACTCCACTTTGTAGACGAAGAACAAAAGGCCCAAAGTTGAATAACCAGGGAGTAGTGGAGCTGAGGTTGAGCCTAGCCTGTGCAACCACAGAGCCCCATATTGTAACCACTAGGTAGTAGGCTCTGGGTAACAAGTGAAAGAACTTTTACAAGGGTAGATCACAGGGGGAAAAACCAAGTATTTCCCTTGCTTTATGTCAAGTGCTTTTATATAATCAACTTAAACAACAACAAAACCAAACCCAGTGCCGTCAAGTCAATTCCAACTCATAGCAGCCACATAGGACAGAGTAGGACTGCCCCGTAGAGTTTCCAAGGGGCATCTGGCAGATTCAAACTGCTGACCTTTGGGTTAACTAATGTAGCACTTAACCACTATCCCACCAGGGTTTAACTCTCCACAAAATCCCTATGAGGTAGGCGTTTGTAATGGATTCAATTGTCCACCAAAAAAATGTAGGTAGCAGTTTGGTTGGGCTATGAGTCCTGGTGTTGTGTGATGTTCCTGTATGTTGTTAATCCTGCCTCTATGATGTTAATGAGAGGGGATGGGTGGTAGTTGTGTTGGTGGGGCAGGATTCAATGTGTAAGATTTTACTGTGCCTCGAGGCAATCTCTTAGGCTATAAGGGAAGGGTAAGCAAGCAGAGATTTGAGGGCCTCACACTACGAAGAAAGCAGTGCCGGGGCAGAGTGCATCCTTTGGAAAGGACTTGGAGCCCCTGTGCCTCCGAAGCTCCAAGTCTGGGGAGGATTGACAAGGACTTTCCTCCAAATTTGTTGTTAAAGCCATTCAACTTGTGATGTTTCTGTTATAGCAGCACCGGATGACTAAGCCAGTGTTACTACTTCCCCTTCATGGATCATATAGATGATAAATGATGGGGTTGAAATTCAAAAGTCCAGGATCATCCCTCCATGTCTGTGACCTTCAAATCAGGGTACATTCACAAAAGAGACTCACGGACATGACAGATTTCAGGAAACCAAGTGTTGTCTTCCTAAAACTTACCTGAAATGGTTCATACTAACAAGGGATTATAATGACATCTGTAAACAGCTAGAAATAGAAAACCAAAAGGGAAGAACACATTCATCATTTCTCAAGCTAAAAGAACTGAAGAGAAAATTTAAGCCTCCAACTGCAATAATAGTGAAGGATTCTACAGGGAAATATTAAACAACTCAGGAAGCATCAGAAGAAGATGGAAGAAATACAGAGTCATTACACCAGAAAGAACTTGTCAAGGTCGAAAGTGATTAGACCCCTAGTGACCAGATTCATGTTCCAGAGATCAAGCGAGCAAGTTTGGTCTCAACAGGTGGCAAACTGGGCTCCCCCTCCCCCAAAGCACATGAGGATGCAGCCTTTCTGGTAGCAAATAATGGAAAAGTTTATTAAGGGAAAGTACTTTCCAAGGAGGGGACGGGTCAGTCTCCATGAGTGGAAAAAGACCCAGCATAGATTTTGGGGGTGCTTTTATTGGCAAATGCAGGGGGCAATGTCATAGTTGGGAGGAAGAGGTAGTAACTTGGTTTTTGATTGGGTTTAAGGCTACTGTGGCCACTTCACAACTGCCAGGAGGAATTGTTATATTTGCATCACAAACTGCCAGGGAAAACTGTTGATATATGGCAAATCAGGTTCCCTTGGTAACCTTATTAACACCATGTGTGTCTGTGTGTCTGTGTCTGTGTGTGTTCTATAATGTAAACCAATCCTTGTTATCCCTAGAAAATGTTAGATTCTGGAAGAAAATATGTTGGTATGTGGTGGCAGCAATCAGGTTTCCTAGCTAACCTTGTCAAACTTGTTGGTGTTCAGCCATTTGAAAAGGTAGCATATGATCAGGAACCAATGATACTGAAGGGAGAAGTTGAAGCTGCATTGAAGGCACTGGCAAAAAACAAGGCTCCAGAAATCGACAAAATATCAATTGGAATGTTTCAACAAACGGATGCAGTGCTGGAAGTGTTCACTCATCTGTGCCAGAAATTTGAAGGAAAGCTACCTGGCCAACTGACTGGAAGAGATCCATGTTTATGCCTATTCCCAAGAAAGGTGATCTAACCAACTGTGGAAATTACTGAACAATAGTATTAATATCACACTGAAGTAAAATTTTGCTCAAAATCATTCAAAAGCAACTGCAACAGTATATTGACAGGGAACTGCCAGAAATTCAAGCTGGATTCAGAAGGGGATGTGGAACCACAGATTTCACTGCTGATGTCAGATGAATCTGAAAGCAGAGAACAGCGGACAGATGTTTGCCTGTGTGTTATTGACTATGCAAAGGCATTCAACTGTGTGGATCATAACAAATTATGGCTAACATTGCAGAGAAAGAATTCCAGAACACTTAACTGTGGTCTTAAAGAATCTGTGCATGGATCAAGAGACAGTCAAACAAACAGAACAAGGGGACCCTGCATGGTTTAAAGTGAGGAAAGTTGTGCATCAGGGTTGTATCCTTTCACCATACCTTTTCAGTCTTTATGCCAAACAAATAATCTAAGAAGCTGGACTATATGAAGAAGAATGAAGCACAAGGATTGGAGGAAGACTCATTGACAACCCGTGTTTTCACACAACCTTGCTTGCTGGAAGTGAAGAGAATTTGAGACACCAACTAATGAAGCTCAAAGACCACAGCCTTCAGTATGAATTGCACCTCAACATCAAGAAAACAAAAATCCTCACAACTGGACCAGTAAGCAACATCATGATAAATGGAGAAAGGGTTGAGGTTGTCAAGCATTTCATTTTATTTGGCTCCACAATCGATGCCCATGGAAGCATCCATCAAGAAATCAAAAGATGATTGCATTGGGAAAATCTGCAAAGCACTTCCACCAAGTATTAAATAGTAAGGATGTCACTTTGTAGACTAAGGTGTGCCTGAACCAAGCCATGGTATTTTCAGTTGCGTCATATGCCTGTGAAAGCTGGACAATGAATAAGGAAGACAGAAGAATTGACACATTTGAATTGTGCTATTGGAGAAGAACATTGAATGTACCATGGACTGCCAAAAGAACAAACAGATCTGTTCTGGAAGAAGTACAACCAGAGTGCTCCTTGGAAGCAAAAATGGTGAGACTGCATCTTACATGTGAAGTCAGACAAGAAAGTTCACTAACTTGCCACTATGTGCTTACATTGGCAGCACAGTACAAACAACTCAGTAAGGTTTTATAACCTTAATTTATCAGTGTCTCACAGCTGTGCTTGTGGTATGTCAACATGTGGTGTATCTTGATGAATGGTATTCATTAGTGTTGTTGCATGTTTTTGTGTGCTGTCATGAGAATGTTGGAGCATGAATAAGAACAAAGAATAAACATTAAATTTCATGTTAAACTTGGCAAGAGTGGAAATAAAATCAGGGACATGTTAGTCCAAGTTTACGGGGATAATGCCATGAAGAAAATAGCAATATACAAATGGATTAAATGTTTTTCTCAGGGGAGAGAAAGCATCACTGATGAAAAGAGGTCAGGGCAGTCAGTAACAAGCAGAGCTGATGAAAACATTGCAAAAATTTGTCAAATTGTGTGTCAAAATTGTCAGCTGACTGTGAAAAGCATAACAGACCAAATAAACATTGATAGGGAAACAGAAAATCTTCACTGAAAGCCTTGGCATGAGGAAGCTGCGCAAAAGTGGTTCTGAAGGAGCTCACCAATGAACAAAAGCAAAGGAGAATCTGAGTTTGCCAAAACTTTTTGGACAGACAAGATGGTATTTGGGCAGTGTTATTACTGGTGATAGAACATGAGTGTACCAATACTACCCTGAAACAAAGTGTCAAAGTGAATAATGGAAGTCAACTAATTCTCCATGACCACAATAGTTCTGTCAGTCCAAATCAAGATTCAAAATGATCTTGCTACCATTTTTTGATATCAAAGGGATTGTTCATTATGAATTGGTACTAACTAGACAAACTGTTAACCAAGTTTACTACTTGGAAGTGCTGAAAAAGTTAGATGAGAATGACCTGAACTTTTTGCCAACAACTCATGGCTTTTGCACCACAACAATGCACCAGCTCACACGGCACTGTCTGTGAGGGAATTTTTAGCCAGTAAACAAATAACTGTATTGGGACACCCTTCCTACTCACCTGATCTGGCCCCCAATGACTTTTTTCCTTACCTGACGATAAAGGAAATATTGAAAGGAAGACATTTTGATGACATTCAGGACATCAAGGGTAACACAATGACAGCTCTGAAGGCCATTCCAGAAAAAGTTCCAAAATTGCTTTGAAAGGTAGACTAGGTGCTGGCATTGGTACATAGCTTCCCAAGGGGAGTGCATCCAAGGTGGCCATAGAGTGATATTGAGCAATGAGGTATGTAGCACTTTTTCTAGGATAAGTTTGTGAACGTAACTGTCAGACCTCCTACTATGGACATGTCAGGAGGGATCAGTGCCTGGAGGAGGTTATTATGCTTGGTACAGTGGAAGATCAGTGAAAAAGAGAACACCGTTAACGAGATGGATTGACACAGTGACTGCAATAATGGGCAAAACGACTGTGGACATGATGCAAGACCAGATAGCATTTCATTCTATTGTGCATAGGGTAGCTATGAGTCGGAACTGACTCAACAGCACCTAACAACAACAATAATAGGAGGTTGTGGCTATGTTCTCCATAGTCACTTCCCCTCTCATATTCACCCTTCTACTTTGTAAACAAAAGGCATGACTCCCATAATTAGCAGTATTATTATGGAGGTTGTGGGATGTAACCTCCTCCTAGCTGCCAAAAGAAGCAAGAAGGAGATAAAGACATGAATCTGCAAACCCAAGAAATCAATTATGTCAGAGTTGGGGACAAGATGGTGGCATAAGCAGCTTCACAGGCCCGCATCCCCTACAAAATGGGAAGAAAAAAAAAGGCAAGCAGAAACTGGCAGAATCAACTGTCAGAACTCAAAGAACCAGTGAAAGGACTACAGCAATAAACCAAATGCTGAATCAGGAAAACAGCAACTTTTAAAGGGTAGGAAAGCTTTGGTTTTGTATTTACCTGTCCCCCACCTCCTCACCAGGTTGGTGTGGCTGTCTTAAGTCAGTGGCTTGCACACCTAGAGAGGAAGCTTGGTCTCTAGCTCCAGGCACAGAAGAGCAGATTTTATTCACAAATGATTATGTTGTGACCCATCTGGGGACAACCTGAAGGACTGCAGCAAGGTGCTCATCTTGGTTTGGCCTATCCTAGAGCCCACACAGGGCTGAGGGCAACAGTCTGTAAGTTAAGGCTCAAACCACCTGTAGCTATCCTCTTGGGGCTAAAGAGTGTTAAGTATGCAATGTTGTTGTTGTTAGATGCTGTCGTGGGTTGAATTGTGTCCCCCAAAAATATGTGTAGCCATGTGGCTAGGACATGACTCCCAGTATCTTGTGACTGTCCTCCATTTTGTGGTTTCCCTAAACTGTATGTTAAAGGATTAGGGTGGGGCTGTAAATTCCTTTTTAGGATTACTTCCCTGCCCTGCTGTAAAGGGAGTTTCCCTGGAGCATGGCTTGCCCCACCCTTAATCCTTTCAGCCTGCAAGAGATAAAAGGAAAGAGAAGCAAGCTGAGAATTGGGAACCTCCTTACCATCAAGAAAGCAGTACCGGGAGAAGAGCATGTCCTTCAGACCTGAGGTTCCTGCACCAAGATGCTCCCTGGACAAAGACTGATGCAATACCAGACTTTCCTCCAGAGCTGACAAGGGGAAAGCCTTCCCCTGGAGCGGACACCATGAATATGGACTTGCAACCTACTGGACTGTGTAAGAATAAACCTTCCTTTGTTAAAGCCATCCACTCTGTGGTATTTCTGTTAGAGCAGCACTAGCTGACTAAAACAGATGCCATCGGGTTGGTTCCAACTCATAGCAACCCTATGCACAACAGAACGAAACACTGCCTAGTCTTGTGCCAGGTCCACCATCATTTTTGTGCTTAAGCCCATTGTTGCACCCACGGTATCCATCTGTCTCATTGCATGTCTTCTTCTTTGTCACTGACCCTCCAGCCTACCAAGCATGATGTCCTTCTCCAGAGACTGATCCTTCCTAACAATATGTCCAAAGTATGTGAGACATAGTCTTGCCATCTTTGCTTCCAAGAAACACTCTGGCTGTACATCTTCTAAAACACATCTGTTTGTTTGTCAGTGGAGGCTTGCTTGTTGCTGTGATGCTGGAAGCTATGCCATTGGTATTTAGGTATCAGTAGGTCGCCATGAGTTGGATCTGACTCGACGGCACTTGGCTGGCCTAGGGTCACCTATGGTAGAGAGGTTTCAGCTGAGCTTCCAGACTGAGACAGACTAGAGAGACCCAGTAGTCTGTTTCTGAAAAGAATTAGCTAGGCAAAACCTTATGAAGGTATGTAATAGGTGCCTGGAAACCCTGGTGGTTTAGTGGTTAAGTGCAATGTCTGCTAACCAAAAGGTTGGCAGTTTGAATCCACCAGGTGCTCCTTGGAAAATCTGTGGGGCAGTTCTGCTCTGTGCTACAGGGACATTATCAGTTGGAATTGGCTCAGTGGTAGTGGGTTTGGTTTGGTTTAATAGGTGCCTAAAGACTGAAAGAGGAAGCCAGGGAAAACATACTCTTTCCTAAATTAGGCGTTTAAATGTATCCTAGGCCACACACAGGCTCAGAAACTACCTGAGAAGACCCTGAACTTTTACCGCATGCTGATCCTGAGGCTCACTGCAAGTCCGGCTATGTGTTGAAGGAGATACACAGGCACAAAGCCAAGATGCAGAGACTAATGAGTGCTCCAATATGCAAAGACTAGGAAAGTCTCTCTTCCCTCAGCATTCAAGGAAATCTGTATCAAAACACTAGCTTAACACAAGCTAAGAAAAAAGAAAAAAACAGAGACTTCAGCATTCATACAAGTCCAGTAAAATAGTCTTTCCACAAATAGGGAAAGTCACTAAACAAATGGATTACTACAGACAAACTATTTAAAAAAAGAGCTAATTGTGGGAAAGGGAAAGAATCTGATTTTCAGGTCTATCATAATATTCAAATATGCCAGTTTGGACAACAACAACAAAAAAGAAAATCACAAGATATCCAAAGAAACAAGATAGAATAGCTCATTCAAAAGAAGAAAAGAAAGTAATAGAAACTATCTTCGTGGAAGCCCAGACACTGGACTTACTAGACAAAGACTTTAAAATAACAGTATTGAATACACTCAAAGAGTTAAAGAAAAACAGAGACAAAGAACCCAAAGAAATCAGGAAAAATGACACAAAAACAAAATGAGAATATAAATGAAGAGACAGGAATTATAAAAAGGAGCCAAACAGAAATACTGAAGTTAAGAGATACAATAACTGAAGTAAAAAAATAAAAATTACCTGGAGTGGTAAAACAGCAGATCTGAGCAGGTAGAAGAATCAGCGAACTTGAAAGCATAACAACTGAAATGACTGAATCGAAGGAGCAGAAAGAAAACTTTATAAAGAAAAGTGAACAGAGCCTAAGACACTTGTGGGACATTATCAAGCAGACCAACACATACATTAGGGAGGGTCCCAAAGAGACACAAAGGGGCAGAAGAAATATTGACAAAATAATGGCTGAAAATTTCCCAGACTGATAAAAATCATGAACATACATGTCTAAGATGCTCAACAAAGTCCAAGATAAAGTCAAAGAGATCCACAACAAGACATATAATAATCCAACCCTCAAAAAGCAAATATAGAGAATCCTGAAGGCTTCAAGAAAGAAACAAGTTGTTATAGACAAGAGATCACCAATAATATTAAATGCTTATTTCTCCACCAAAATTATGGAAGCATGATAAGCAGGGTGACAAATTTTAACCATTGAAGGAAAAGAACTGTCAATCAAGAATTCTACATCCAACCAAACTTTACTTTGAAAGTGAGGGTGAAATAAAGACATCCCCAGATAAATAAAATCTGAGGACACTTATTACAAGGAGACCTGTCCCACGAGAAAATGCTAAAGAGAGTTCTTCACGTTGAAATGAAAAGACAAGAGATAGAAACTCAAAGTCATATGGAGAAATAAAAGCTTTCCGGTAAAGAAAGTAGCACAAAGTCTTGAAATGACTGAGCCACAGCATCCAGCAACAGATCTTACAAGCCCTACCTTCAGTCTCGTCTCTCAGGAGGTCAGCTGATAGAAGAAAGTTACCTGTTTCTAGGCCACTGACTTTCCCTATAATCAGAGAATAACATTAAAAAAAAAAAAAAACCAGGAATAAAAGGGAAATTTCTAATATGATAATAGGCATTTGTAGGGGAAAAAAAAAAAAACTACAGCTAACATCATACTCAGTGGAGAAAGACAAAGAGTTTTCCCTTTAAGATCAGGAGCAAGGCATGAATGTGTGCTCTCACCATTTCTATTCATTATTGTACTAGTAGTCCCAGCCAGAGCAACTAGGCAAGGAAAAGCAATAAAAGATATCCAAATTGGGAAGGAGGAAGTAAAATGATTCTTATTTGCATATGACATGATTCTATATACAGAAAATCCCAGAGAATCCACAAGAAAGCAACTATAGCTAAAAAGTTAATTCAACAAAGTTGTAGGATACAAGGTCAATGCACAGAAAACAGCTGGGTTTCTGTATACCAGAAACGAGCAATCTGAAAAGTAAATTAAAGAGGAAAAATTCTATTTACAATAGAATCTTAAAATAATAAAACACCTAGGAATAAATTTAACCAAGGAGATGAAAGACTTGTACATTGAAAATGACAAAAAATTGTTGAAAGAAAGTAAAGGAGACCTAAATAAATGGAAATATATTGTGTGTTCATGGATTTAAAAACCCACTGCTGTCAAGTCAAGTTAGGTCTGACTCATAGGGACCCTAGAGATCAGAGTAGAACTGACCCACAGAGTTTCCAAGGAGCACCTGGAGGATTTGAACTACTGAGCTTTTGGTTAGTAGATCTAGCACTTAACCCACTATGCTACCGGGGTTTCCATTCATGGATTAGAAGGCTTAATATTGTTAAGATGTCAGAGACACCTACAGATTCAATGCAATCTGTATCAAAATTACAATATTACAGAAATGAAAAGGCTGATCTTCAAATTTACGTGGAACTGAAAGTGGTACAAACAGACAAAGCAATCAGGGTTAAAAAAGAAAACAAGAGGACTCACATTCCTTGATTTCAAAACATACTATAAAACCCACTGCTGACAAGGTGACTCCAACTCATAGCAAACTCATAGGATAGAGGAGAACTGCCATAGGGTTTCCAAGGAATGCCCAGTGGATTCAAACTGCAGATCTTTTGGTTAGCAGTTATAGATCCTAACCACTATGCAACCATGCTTCCAAACATACTAGAAAGCTACAGTAATCAAAATAGCTTGGTATAGTACAATGACTGATCAGAGATAGACCAATGGACTAGAATTGAGAGTCTAGATATAAACCAATGCATCTTTGTTGATTGATTTTTGACAAGAGTGTTAAGTCCACTGGCCTACTGGTTTCTTTCTAGATGGAAGACAAGAGGGTGGAGAGGAAGAGACAGGAGCTAATTAAGAGAATATTAGAAGTATAGAGTGAAAGGAGGAATGTGCTATCACTCAGTGGGGACAGCAGATGGAGCTGCAGATAGGTGGACATACAAAATTGATTTGGATTGTGTGCTTTCACTTAATCACAATTTAAAAAAAGAAATCATAAATAAATAATAAAGAGTGTTACGTCCATTCAAATAGTCTCTTCAAAAAATGGTACTGGAAAAACTAGATATCCACATACAAAAGAATGAAGTTGAACCCATACCTCACACAGTATGAAAATCAACTCACGGTAGAACAAAGGCCTAAACCCAACAACTAAAATCATAACACTCTTAGAACAAAACATAGGTGTAAAGCTGCATGACCTACTTTTCAGCAATGGATTGTTAGATACGGAGAAAGAAAAATGTAGATTAATTGGATTTCAGCAAAATTAACAACAACAAAATCAAAGAATTGTATCAACAAAGAAGAGGCATCCCATAGAATCAGAGAAGATATTTGCAAATCATGCATCTGATAAAGTTCTAGTATCCGGAATATATAAACAACTCCTATAGTTTAAAAACAGAAAGATAAACAACCCAGTCAAAAAATGGACAAAGGTCTTGAATGGACGTGTCACCAAAAAAGATACAAAAATGACCATTGAGCGTATGAAAATATAATCAATGTCATTAGTCACTTCTTGCTGTTAGTTACCACTGAGTTGACTGTCACTCATGGAAACTCCATGTACAGACTAGAATTGTTCCACAGAGTTCTCAAAGATGGGACTTTTCAGAAGCAGAAGTGCCTTGTCTATAAAAGCAGACAGAGCACTTCTCAAGGCACTTCTGGATGGATTTAAACTGCCAGTAATCAAGCACTTAACCATTGGCACAATCCAGGGACTCCTCATGAGCCATCAAGGAAATGCAAATGAAACCCGCAATGAGATACCACATCACCTCCAATAGAATGGCTATTATCAGAAAAGTGGAAAGCATCAAGCGTGGACCAGCATGTAGAAAAATTGGAACCCTTACACCTTGCTGGTAGGGTTGTAAAATGGTGCGGTCACTGTGGAAACCACTTTGATAGTTCCTCAAAATTTTAAACATAATCATAAGATCCAACAACTCAGTTGCTAGGTATGTGTCCAAAAGAGCTGAAAACAGAGATTTGGACAGATATGTGAACACTGATGTTCGCTGCAGCTCTATTTAAATAGAGAAAGGGTGGAAACAACCCAAGTGTTCATCAACTGATAAATGGATAAATAAAAAGTGATATACACATACAGTGGAATATTGTTCAAACATAAAAATGAAGTTGTGACAGATTCTGTGATATGAATGAACCTTGAAAACATACTTAGTGGAATAAGTCACACACAAAAGGACAGATCTTGTATGATACCACTAGGTGAAATATCTCAGCGGCATCACTAGGGTTGGTGTCACTCAATTTGGTAACTCACAGTTATTGTAGCAGGAAAAAGCTCAGTTCATCCTGCAGAGCAGAAAGCACCTGAAACACCAGTTAGTTTGTAGAGGAAGAGGCTTTTATCAGCTGGCAGTGCAGCGGATGGACTCCAGTCCGAAAAATAGCTGCATACTCCGTTCCATTATCAGACATACCTGTATATATGTTTCTCTAAGAAAACAAAGAAATTCCCATATATCCTCCTAATTGGCAACTACAGATATACAGATTTTCATATTGCATTCCTATTGGCACAGTATACTTAAAGAGGCACTAAATAAGCAGTTAGCACTAAGTTACATGGGAAAAAGCTACTCTCTCCTTAGAAACTGGGCTTACCTCATGAATTTCTATGGGGTGAGGAGGAAGTGTCCTTGGGCTGGCACCAGTGGGAGACATCTGGACTTTCACCTTCTCCTTAGAAACTGGGCTTCTCTCAAAGATTCTGTAGGGAGAGGAGGGAGTGTCCTCACGGTGGCCCCGGAGAGAGGCATCTGGACTTTGGGAATTTAAGCTTATCTTCTTAAAAGCTTTTTTTCCTTCTGTCAGTATCACCACACCTCCCCCATGGGCCACTTCCCATACCGGACAGCACAGAATCCTTATGTTTATCATCAATTTTAATTCTAGTATGTGATGTAGTGGTAAATTACTTTATTAAATATAATTTTGAAAGGGCTAATAATTGCAAAATATTGATTAAAAATCCTTGCTTGATCTCTCAGACTGTACCTGGAGATTGAGGTCTTTTTTTCAGCTCTTGCTCAGGGGCCTGAGCCAGATAACATCACAGTCATGTCCCCTCCAATCCCCCACTCCCCACCCCCCCACCCCCAACTCTGGCTCACCTTGTGACCCAAACCCTCCAGTTTAAGATGATGACATCATCCACCTTGTAATTCCAGACCACCCAGGGACAGACCACCGTCCAGATAACATCACAGTTCCTCTAAATAAGCCCCTGTGACTGGCTCGCTTTGTGACTCCAGGCCTTGCCCAGGGCCCTGAGACCATTGCCCAGATAATACCACAGTTCCTGGACAACCCACATGGTGACTAGGGACTCCCCTACCCAGCCACACCTGAATAATACTCCTTTGATTTCTGTAACCCTTCTCCCTTCTTCCTATGAAAACCTCCAGCTTAAGATGAGATGTTAAGATCGTTTTTAGGGTGCTAACCCCTATCTTCTCAGATTGCTGGCCATCTGAATAAAGCACAATCCTTCCCCGTCTCTATCTCTGGCTTTTGTGGTAATGGACAGCACATGGCTGTGACTGGGTTTTCCGGTAGCGATACTTCTCAGATTACATGAATACTATCAACAAAATTGTTTTGTGAAATCTTTCTACATGGAATTACATCATTAGTAACTAAGTAGAAGCCTTTCATAATTTCTCTCCTTTTCCTTTCATTACTACTTCATTCTCAGAGAAGTTACTGATACAGGCTCACAGTATCAATTATCACAATATTTTAGTTAAAACACCAGAAAACTTGACAATATCGGTGACTATAAAAATAGCAGCAGCAGCGAAAACAGCAGCACCTGCTTGTAACACATGCTGATGAAACCACGTGATTCAAAGCATCCTTGTCATTGGTTAGCAGTGACAGCTCAGACCAGAGCACATTCCAAAAAACCAAATCCACTGCTGTCGAGTCGATTCTGACTCATGGCAATCCTACAGGAGTTTCCAAGGAGTGTCTCGCGGATTTGAATTGCCACCGTTGTGGTTAGCAGCCTTCACACTTAACCACTACACCACCAGGGTTTCCAGAGTGCATTAGAAGGCTCAGAAAGCAAATTAGCACAGAAATTTAGCCTTGTAGGTATACTGATGTGTGTAAGCTGGGCTTATAAAAAAATTGTTCTGTTGTGATCATGAACTACAGGAATATTTTTATAAAAAATTATAAATTTCTGCTGAAACACTGCACAAAAATTTTAGAGACAATCATTTTAACGTCACCCCCTTTGACAGTATCATCTGGTACAGTCTGCACTCCCCACACACCCTTAGTAAGACCACTGAAATATCTAGAATCAGCAAACGGCTAAAGACCAAAATCGATTAGTGGTCACCTGGGGCAGGTAGGAGGGGGAACTGGGTGTTCTTGTTTAAAAGGGCTCTGGCCTCCTGTTAAGGGTAATAAAAAAAATGCCAAGACAGACAGTGGTCACAGTCACATGGCTTTCTGAAAGTGATTCATGCATAGGAACTGTACACATAAACGTGGTTGAAATGGCAGATGTTTTGTTATATGTTTTTACCACAATAAAATCAAATTTTAAAAAGGAAATAAAGACATAATAGCCACATGAGGAAGAAGAATCTCTGTTCTGGTGAGTGCTTTAGGAAACTTGAGTGCAACAAGACATGAGAAAACTAGCTGGCCTGAACGCCAAGATCACGGCAGAAGCACGCTAAAGGAGAGTGGTCGTTTCTCAGTTGGTATTACCACAGTTACCTCTGTGGATACTTGAGTTACTATCTCGTGTTACGTAGTTAAACGAAGTTGTTGCAGGTTTGTTTTTTTTTTGTTTTTGTAATTGGTACTGTGGAGCTCTCCCATGCTCCAAGAAACGAAACAGCCTGTCCCGCATCCTATCCCTACTTTGTTCAGTAGCTGAGATTTGAAACCAAGTCTCACTGCTTTCCCTGCTCTTCCTCTTTTCCTGCTTCATTTACACTTGGGTTTAATATTCTGCAAGTGACTATTTGGGGCCCAGAATTACTATTTGGAACAATAGTGTAGCCTTTTAGTCCAATAGAAAATCCTGGTGGCATAGTAATTAAGTGCTGTGGTTGCTAACCAGAGGGCTGGCAGTTCAAATCAGCCAGGTGCTCCTTGGAAACTCCACAGGGCAGTTCTATTCTGTCCTGTGGGGTCACTGTGAGTCAGAATTGACTCATTGGCAGTGGGTTTTTTTGGTCTGGTTAGTCCAAAAAAAAGAAAAATTGTATCCACAATGCCTCTTATAACAAGGTATCATGAGCCTGGATAGGGTTTCACATCCATCACTTTCCTGTATGTATTTGTGTTACAAGCAACATGTCATTACAAATGGGATGTTGGACTCATGTTGGGATGTTCAGAATTCAGACATCCTGTGGAACAGGGCAGCAGAAAAGAAGGGCAAATATTCCTTCATAGCCTCTTCTCTTTCTGACTTTTGTCAAAGATCACAAAACTCCTGAAAGAATAACAAGAGACCAGAGCAAGGAGACCATCAGTGACAAACAACCAAGGGCACAGGACCTGATTTCTCCCAAATGATGCACTCCTGTCTAAGTTGCACAAGCTGATGGTATCTGTGTTAGAAGATCCATGTTAGAACAAAGCATGCTGCATGCCTTCTCTGCCTCGTCACCATTCTCAGTATTGACGAAGAGCTCTGGGAGTGATCCCATGCCTTGCTCTGTGTCCCAGACAAACTTGTGAGAGTACTTCAAGGCAGAAGAGGTAGGACATTCTCTGTTTACTTCTGATGGATGAACAATATACCACCAAGTAAAACGACATTATAAACGATAAGTTAGCATTTCACATTTTCATGAAAACTTACTTATAGGAGAAATGTTTTCATTAGCTTTTTAAACATCTTTTATTGAAGTATGGAAACTCCTGGTGGCATAGTGGTTAAGTACTCTGTCTCTTAACCCAAAGGTAAGCAGTTCGAATCTGCCAGGTGATCCTTGCAAATTCTATGGGGACAGTTCTATTCTGTCCCATAGGGTCACTTGAGTCAGAATCATTTCAACAGCACTGAGCTTCCCCCACCTTTGGTTGTTGAGGTATAATTTACATACAACACAATGTACATATATGAAGTGTACAATATGATAGTTGGACACATGTACATACCCAGGAAACCATCACCAAGAGAGAAGACACACTCATCACTCCTTTAATATCCCTCAGTCCATCTTCCTGTCCTGTCCACATATTCCATCTCCGGGGATCTGATCCACTTTCTGGCTCTCTTGATTACTTTTCATTTTCCAGAATTGTATATAAATGGAGTCATACAGAATGTACTTCTTTTTAATCTGGCTTCTTTCACTCAGAATAGCTTCACTCACGTTGCGTGTATCAATAGTTCAATCGTTTTTATTAGCCAAGCCAAGTGCCGTCGAGTCGGATTGTTTTTATTGCTGGTTAGTATTTCATTGTATGGATACACTACAATTTGTTTATTTGTTCAGTTGCTAATGAATAGCTGGGCTGTTTAGGTTTCAGCTCTTACAAGTAGAACGGCTGTGATTGCTTGTGTCCAAGTCCCAGTGTAAGCAAATGTTTTCTTTTCTCTTGGGTAAATACCTAGGAGTGGAATGGCTGCATCCTAGAATAAGTATGTGTTGTTTAACTATTTATGAGGTCACCAAATGATCTTTGAAAGTGATGGCTCCGTTTTACATTTTCATCAGCAGCATGGGAAGAGCTCCGATCATTATGCTTTCTCACCACCTCAGTGGGATCAGCCTTTTAAATTTTAGCCATTTCAATAGTATGTGTCATTCTCTCACTGTGGTTTTAATTTGCGTTTTCCTACTGACTAATGATATTGAACATCTTTCTGCATGTTTACTTGCCATTTATAAACCTTCTTTGGTGAGGAGTCTGCTCAAATCTTTTGTCTATTTTTCAATTGGGTTTTTTCCTTTATTTTCTTATATTCAATTTTTATAGTTCTTTGTGTATTCTATATTCTAAATTTTTTAATCTCCCAGTGTGTGGCTCATCTTGTCATTCTTTTGACAATGTCTTTCAGGTTAAAATGTCTTCATTTTCACGAAGCCCAATTTATCAATATTTTCTTTTATGCATTGTGCTTTTGATATCATAGTAAATCCTTTTATTTCTAAAAATTTGATCAAAGGTCGTTGAATATTATAAATCATGCTTCACCATGTACTTGAGGGCAAGTCCCCTCATTATTGTTGCTAACTTCTCTGGTTGTTTGTCATTCCTACCCTGTGTTTCAGTGTTTGTGCCCTAACATGGGTACACTGCAAATTCTGCTGTAAATAAGGCACTTCACAGCAATCGATGCTGATTTGGCTTCATCTGTTTTTTGTTGTTGTTCTGGAAGTCTTCTGAAGTAATCCCATATGCATCATGGCATTTCACTGTGTGTGGTGGCATTTCTAACAATAGGACATTTTTTTCTGCCTAACCACAATCATCACTAAAAGGAGAAATACTTATATACCATCTCTATTAATCTCTCCTTCACTGTCTTGCTTTCTTCTTTTTTTTTGCTGTTAAGCTTCACTTACTGTTCTCATTCTAATAATAATTAATATTCATTTCAAACATTTGCTCTCTAAAATTTTACTATATACTCAGTCATTGTCAAGATTTAACTATCTCTGTAATGTTTGATATCAATAATAATCATTAATGGTTATCTTAATCTCAAATAAATGTTTAAACTGAGATGTTATGGTCATAAAACCAAAACCTCATTGCCATTGAGTCGATTCCAACTCATAGCGACCTTACAGGTCAGAGTAGAACTGCCCTACAGAGTTTCCAAGGAGCACCTGGTGGATTTGAACTGCCGACCTTTAGGTTAGCAGCGGTAACTCTTAACCGCTACACCACCAGGGTTTCCATTATAGTTCTAGGAGTTTGTAATAACTGATGTTAAAATTCACATACATAGTTTATCTGCATAGGAGTATGATGGGCAAACAATAAAAAAAAACTTTCAAGCTTAAAAATATCTTAAGATAAAATTCTGTGGGGGAGGTGGAATGGTGAACAAGTTCGAGAGTTAAAAAGAAACAGTGTAAATTTTCCATCTGTTAAGGAAGAGCTCTTCCTGTGCCTTGTTAAATGCTGTGCTTTTTAGATTCTACAGGCAACATTCTAGAAAGTTATGTGGTAGATAAATACATGTAGTAATAATAACAGTCACTGCTCTACACACTGCCTCGTGTTCAAGAACCAGCAGAGGCCCGTGGGGTGTGGGTTGAGTGCTTGGCCTGTGATTTCACAGGAGGGAGACAGTTTGTTCACGGAACTGAGTTTACATCAGGACACGGGCTCTTTCTTTCTGCATGTGGCCCAAGGAGATAAACACAAATATGTCACACTCCTCTGTTCTCTGAAAAGGAATTTGAACGTAAAGACCATAAATGAAACCAGTCTTACATCCTGTGGGGGAAGAATCTCCTTGACAGGGTACTTGGGTAGATGGAGAGGTAGAAGAGAACACTAACCAGGAGAGTGAGTTCTAAGCCTCACCCACGGAGGTGCTAGAAGTATTCTCCCGCAGTCACAAGAATAATGGAATCACTTCAGCCATCTCGAGAAGACGGTGATGTGTACTAGATATGTCAACTGGAGCCAAGAGTGAGGCTCATATCTCTGTCTCTTTCTCTCTCAACCTACCTGATGTCTCTCTTGGAGACCCCATGTGTCTGTTGCATTGCTTATGGTCAATCTTAATTCTTCTACACAAATACCACAGAGGCTGGTCGAGTTCGCTTAGCTGCTTTCCCTCTGTGCCGTTGGGCAGAGCCTTCCATGCCAGACCACCCCGTATCAGCCAATCAGTGTCCCCTTGCGCAAAGACTACCCTAACCTTGCTTGTCTGGTTGGAAGCGCTCAGGGAGGGACTGTTCTAGAAGTTTCAGCATCTTGGACTTGACAGGACCGTGATTGGCAGGTCCAGCTGAGTGTGTACGTATCACTCTCTGGGGTTAGATGGAGGCTTGATCTTCCCAGCACTGGCTTGTCCCAACCCCCTGCCACAAATCAAGTCAAAATAAAGGCCTTGATTTCCATAGAAACACTAAAATGAAGGTCAAGAAAACGTGGAATTTTCTAAATTTAGAAAAGATGCCCTAAGCTGTAGGAACTATCTTGTTGCCCAGATTGAAAGCGCTGGAAGTAGTGAGTCAAGGGGGAGCCAAAGAAGAATTCTAGAAACCCAACTCCTGAAGTAAGGAAAAGGGCGAATGAGCAAAGCAGAGGTCGTGGCATACCAGGTACCTTCCTGCTTCATTTGATGTATAAAGCCTTGGAATCCCTCTGTCCTTCTCACCCGGCAGGTGAGACAGAAATCCCCAGCACTGTTTGCTTCTTTGAGATGAGGTCTTGAAAGCCTTTGTTAGAACGCTCTGTCAGCCAGTCACACCTAGGCCAGAATCAGCTTAGACAATTGGTATTTTACAGAACAGGGACCCAGGAAAACTAGGACATCAGGATAGACAAGTTTTGATAGAAAAAGAACAAACACAGTGGAGGACTTCAAGGGGACCCTGTCCAGTGGCATGAGGGACCAGGGACAGAGAGGGGAGAAGGGAGCTCCTCGGAGACAGAGGGCCGCTGCTATCACCTTGGCCAGCTTGTTTGTTTCTGCGAAAGTGGTCTGGAAAATTGCCATTGAAGAGAGAAAGATGAACTAGAAGGTGTAATGTGACACCATATCAGACAATCTGTCAAAATTTTAAACATGTCCACTGAGTATATCAATTAAACTGTGTCGTCTGCGCCCCGCCCCACAAATATGTGTTGGAATTGCCCCGATGGAGAACTCAGTGTCAAGTCCCTGATGTAGCAGGATAAAAATGTGTGTACAGAACTAGAACTCTACTAAAAGACCAGACTTGACGATCCATCAGACTGGAGGGTCCCCCAGGACACGGCCCCCATGGCCCCTACACCCTCTGTTAGCCCAGAGCTGAAACCAGTACTGAAGTCACCTCTTCAGATAAAGATTGGACCGGACTATAAGACATGGAGTGATGCTGGGGAAGAGTATGCTTCTTGACTTAAAGCAGCTGTCTGAGCAGCTCCTCTCTAGAGGTGAGATGAGAGGGTGGAGGGGGACAGGAGTTGGCTGAATGGATGCAGGAAGTACAGGGGAGAAAGGAGTGTGCTGTCACGGGAAGGAGGGGAAGCAGAGCTGCATAGTGGTGTGTGTTCAAGGTTTTATATGACTAGTTGATTTGTATTGTAAACCTTTACTTAAAGCACAGTAAAACTTTTATTTGTTTAAATACATGTTGGAATTCTAACCTCTTCACCTGTGGCTGTCATCCTGTTTGTAAATAGAACTGTTATGTTAACATGAGTAAGAAAATTTCTTGCTGTGAAGTTGATTCTGACTCATAGTGACCCTACAGGACAGAGTAGAACTGCCTCCATAGAGTTTCCAAGGAGTGCCTGGTGGAATCAAACTGTCAACCTTTTGGTTAGTAGCACTTAACTGCTATGCTACCAGATTCCATCCATGAGTCACACCCACGTGCACAGAAACACAAGGTATACTTTTTGTAACACTGTAATAAAATATTGAAAACACCCTAAAAAATATTCATCAGTAAATTCTGATTAAATAAATAAGAGTGCTAGAGACAAGAAACACTTCCCAAGAGAGAGATGGAGACAAGGGACATTTTCCAAGATACAATATTAAGTGAAAAAAAACAGATGTACAACAGTGGGATACACACTGGGGGTGAATGTTAAAATCAGTATTCACTTAAAATTGAGACCAAACCCAACTATCACCATCCCAGAATGAAACTTCTGGAATGCAAGATTAAATCTGAATTTCTTTTTTCTAAAAACCAGATATGATTCACTGTTGTCAAACCAATTCTGACTCATAAGCACCCTACAGGACCAAGGACAACTGTCCCACAGTGTTTCTGTCACTGTAAATCTTAGCAGCAGCAGATCATCCATCTCTTTTTCAGTTAGCAGCCCGAGTGCTTCACCACTGTGCAATCAGGGCTCCTTTTAATTTATTCCAAACAATGTTATTATTATTACAATTGCTTGTTGCAAAATTCTGAGTTTGATATTGCAGAGGAAGAAGAGGCATCTCTCAGTATGGTTAGCTAGAAGATGACTCAAGTGATCACTCCACTGTGGTTCTGTGCTACTAAACAGATGTTCACTTTCAACTGAGAACAGTGAAGAAGCCAGATATTTTGGGTATACTACATTTTCCAGTACTTTCTTCTTTATATCATTTGCTTTATGATGTCTGGATGAAAGGATTTCATGAAATCCCATGGATTTCAAAGGATTTTTTTCTGCTTACGAAATGTTGAAATGGAAAACCTGACTGTCGTGGAGTCAGTTGTGCCCCCCAAACAACGTGTGTAGCAATTTGGCTGGGCTGTGATTCCTGGGATTGCGTGATGTTCCCATATGCTGAAATCCTGCCTCTATGATGTTAGAGAGGATAGGTGGTGGTTGTGCTGGTAGGACAGGACTTCATGTATAAGATTGTATTGTGCTTTGAGGCAATCTCTAGAGGTGGAAAAGAAGGAAGCTATCAGACAGAGCTGTGGACCTCATACTACCAGAAACAGGGCCGGGAGCAGAGGAGGTCCTTTTGAAAGCGTGCAGGGTTCCTGCTTCTGAGAAGCTCCCAGTCCAGGGGAAGATTGATGACAAGGACCTTCCTCCAGAGCCAACAGAGAAAGACTTCCCTGATACCCTGAATTTGGACTTACAGCCAACTGGACTCTGACAGAATAAAATTTCTCTGTCTTAAAGCCATCTACCTGTGGTATTTCTGTTATATCAGCAGCAGCTGACTAAGACACTGATAGTATTTCTTTATTTTTAATGATATGATGCAGTTTTGTTCTGTATACCTAGGGTCACCATGGGTTGAAATCAACACAACTGCAACTAACAACAAATATCAACTGAAGAAAAGGAGACATGATATATTGACTTAGTTTCTCAAGCCTGGTCTCACTTATTCAAAATGTGTTTTAGCCTACAAAGTCTTCTTTCTGATACTATCAGCTGACATTACTTTTAAAAATTCATTTTGATAAGATGTGTATTTTCAGACCAGAATAACCCCAATTCACTGCCCTTGAGTCAATTCTGACTTGTAGTGTGTCATGGATTGAATTGTGTCCCCCCCAAATAAGTGTAGCCACGTGGCTGGGTCATGATTCCTAGTATCTTGTGACTGTCCTCCATTTTGTGGTTTTCCTATCCTATATGTTAAAGGATTAGGGTGGCACTGTAAATCCCTTTATAAGATCACTTCCCTGTTCCACTGTAAAGGGAGTTTCCCTGGTGTATGGCTTGCCCCACCCTTAATCCTTTCATCCTGCAAGAGATAAAAGGAAAGAGAATCAGGCTGAGAATGGGGAACCTCACACCATCAAGCAAGCAGCACCGGGAGAAGAGCGTATCCTTCAGACCTGAGGTTCCTGAGCCAAGATGCTCCCTGGACAAAGACTGATGCAATACCGGACATTCCTCCAGAGCTGACAAGGGGGAAAGCCTTCTACTGGAGCAGACACCCTGAATTTGGACTTGCAGCCTACCAGACTATGTAAGAATAAACCTTCTTTTGTTAAATAAAGTCATACACTCGTGGTATTTCTGTTAGAGCAGCCCTAGCTGACTAAAACGTAGTAATCTTAAAGGACAGAGTAGAACTGCCCCCATAGAGTTGCCAAGGAGTGTCTGGTGGATTTGAACTGCTGACCTTCTGGTTAGCAGCTGCAGCACTTAATTACTGTGACACTAAGGTTTCCATGTATTCCCAAATAGGATTTATTCATGAAAAACTCATAGCTTAAATGGAATTAAATATCAAAAATTGAACATAATTCTCAAAGGTTATTGTGTTTAATATAATGATTGTAAGACAGATGCTAAAACAGGTGACAAACATTAGGATTATGATTTAATCAAGTCTATTATTCTACTTGGTATCACTGAAAATTATTTAGTACTTGTTGACAGAAAAAAATGGACTGTTCTTCAGCTGTCTAGATAACATCATCTATCGGCATTCTATTTTAACTCAGTCGTCTCCTATTTGTTTATTATTTGAAAGTTCTTAATTGCACTAAAAAAATAATATGAAATACCATGTGGTCCAGCAATCCCACTCCTAGGAATGGGATTGTATTGTATTGTGCTTTGAGGCAATCTCTTGAGGTAGAAAAGACAGAAGCTATCAGAGAGAGCTGGGGACCTCATGCTACAAGAAACGGTGCTGGGAGGAGAGGGCGTCCTTTTGAAAGCATGCAGGGTCCCCACTCCTGAGAAGCTCCCAGTCCAGAAGATCGATGACAAGGACCTTTAACAGAGTTGAGGACTTTCAAATAGTAAACAAATAGAAGAAAAGAGATGTCACGTGAATAGACATATGCACACCCATGTTCTTTGCACCACTGTTTTCAATAGCAAAAAGATAGAAACAACCTACATGTCCATCAACAGATAAATGGATGAACACACTGCAGTACCTACACACAAGAGAGTATTACGCAACGATAAAGAACAACGATGCGTCTGCAAAGCGTCTCACAACGTGGATGACTCTAGATGGCATCATGGTGAGTGAAATAAGTCAATCACAAAAGGACAAATATTGTATGAGACACACAGAAAGAAACAATCTTTGATAGTTATGATGGAAGGGAGGGGTAGAGATGGAAAAACAAAGAGATAACAGATAAGTGGTAACTTTGGTGAAGGGTGAGGCAGTTCACAGTACTGGGGGAGCCAGCAAAACTTGTCCAAGACGTGGTCGTGGAAGCTCCGTTGCCACATCTAAGCTCCCTCAGGGACCCAGTTACTGGGATGAAGGCTGTGGGGACAATGGTCTTGGGGGCCATCTAGCTCAACTGGCCCAATGTGGTTTATAAAGAAAATGTTCTACATTCTACTTTGTCACAAAACAATGTGTGTATGTGTGCTAATTGTTTAATGAGAAACTAGTTTGTTCTATAAGCCCTCATCTAAAGTACAATGAAAAAATCCTCCAATTAAAAAACAAAATGCTCGTTAAGTATTGTGGCATTTTACTGTTGTAATATAAACACAGTAAAACCTGTGAAGGCCAGAACCTGTGTGAGGCAGAAACCTGTCCGGGAAGGAAAACTCACTGCGTGTGTATGAGGTAGGATTCTTAATAGAGAATGAAATACAAGCGACAAGCCCCCTTTCAAAGGCAGGTAACTTGCAAGACCCGTGAAAACAAGGCAGTCTCCTTGAGTTCTGGTTCTGTCTTTGTTATTTAGCACTGCTGTAACAGAAATACCATAAGCAGATAGCTTTTAACAAATAAACTTCTATTTTCTCAAAGTTTAGAAGGCTGAAGTCTGAATTCAGAGTGCCAGCTCTAGGTGAAGACTTTCTCTCTCTGTCACCGCTGAAGGAAGACCCTTGTCTCTTCAGCTTCTGTTCCCGGGTGATCTTCATGTGGCTTGTCATGTCTCTTACCCCATCTCTGCTTCTCTCAATTTATTGTTTAATCTCTTTTGTATCTCAAAAGCAGTTGACTTAAGATATATGAGGTATGACAATTAAGTCAACAAACTTAATTGTTCTAAGTGCTACATATCCCCTTGCTAAATATCTCTACAGTCACCTTTGAAGTACTCCCCTTGGGAAACTATGCACCAAAGCCAGCACCTAGTCTACCCTTCAGTGAAAACTTGGAACTCTTTCTGGAATGGCCATAGTGCACGGTGGCAAGTTGTGAACTTGATTCTCTAGTTGTCTGTGAGGGAGTTTTTAGCCAGTAAACAAAGAACCGTATTGGAACACCTTCCCTACTCACCTGATCTGGCCCTCAATGACTTTTTTTTTACCCGAAGGTGAGGGAAATATTGAAAGGAAGACAGATATTTTGATGACATTCAGGACATCAAGGGTAACATGACAACAGCTCTGATGGCCCCTCCAGAAAAACAGTTCCAAAATTGCTTTGAAGGGTGGACTAGGTGATGACAACAGTGCAAAGCTCTCCAAGGGGGTAGTGGGAAGGTAACCGTAGTGATATTCAGCAGCGAGGTCTACAGCACTTTTTCTAGGATGAGTTTGCCAACTTAATTGTCAGGCCTTGTCAAAGAGATTAGAATTTACAGTACGTATTTTGAGAGGGAATTTATTAGTCATCTAGTGCTACTGTAACAGAAATACCACAGGTAGATGGCTGTAAAAGGAGACATTTTATTTAGCTACTGTCCAGTAAGCTAAAAGTTCAAATTCAGGGTATCCACTCCAGGGGAAGATGTGCCCTCTTTGTCAGCTCTGGAGAAAGGTCCTTGTGTTGTGTCCATCTTTGGTCAAAAAGCATCTTGGCACAAGAATCCCACGTCTGCAGGACCTGTGCTGTATCCCCTGTGCTGCTTTCTTGATGGTATGAGGTTCCCAGATCTCTCTGCTAGCTTCTTTCCTTTATTCTCAAGAGACTGCCTCAAGGTACAGAACTATCTTACACACCAAGTCCCGCCCGCCAACACAGCTGCTGCCCATCCACCAATGTTAACATCTCTGGATCCACAACACGGAGGAACATCATACAATACCAGGAAACATGGCCCAGCCAAACCATCACACACATTTGTTGGGGAGCACCATTCAATCCATGATGGGGACACAATTCAATCTATTATTTCACCCTCTGAGCTCCCAAATTCATGTGCTTCCCACATGCAAAACACATGCACTCCATCATATCATCCCAACAGTCTCAAATCAACTCCAAGTCCAAAATCTCATCTTCTGAGGCATTTAATCAAATTTGAGACTTTAGGTATAGTCCATCGTAGGACGAATTTCTTCTTCATCTGTCAGCCTATGAAATCTAGGTTACAAATTACAAAGTAATGGTTGAACAGACACAAGGTAGATATTTTCATTACCCATAGGATAAAATAGAGGAAAAAAGGGATAACGGGCAGCAGGCAAGTCCCAAACTCAGCAGAACAACTCACATTAGCTCTCAAGTTTCGGAAATAAACCTCTGTTCTCTAAGACCATCTAAGCGATGGCCTCACCCTCCAGACTCTGGGTGTTGGCCATGCCCTCTGGATTCTGGGTGGGGGACCCTCAGTCCTGGGCTGCAGCTTCACCTTCTCACCCCACTGGGGTGACCACTCTGTTTGCTCACCTTTAGAAAGCCCTCATTCTCCTAGTCCTTCTGAGTGGTGACCCCACTCCCTTAGCTCTGACAAGCTTTATTCTTCTTCACTTTGGGCAAGAAAGCCTTGCTCTCTCAGCTGTGGGACTCCACCCCAACTCCCTGGCCCACCTTAATAGCAGCCCCATGCTCCAGAACCTAGTTAGTGAAGGTCTGACACTTTGAAACCCAGGATGCTTTGGCCCCACCCTTTGAAACCAAGAAGGAGTTGCTTCCCGTGCTCTCTCAACAGTTCTATTGATTTCAGAGCTGCTCCAGAGATACGCCTTTTCTTCTCTTGGAGGACAGCAGATGTAGCTTCTTTGGTCTGTTTCCTGCCAGTAGAATTCCAAGAGGCAGTCAATGTTCTTTCCTTTTTTTCTTTTATCTGTTCCCTTCGGTCTAAACTGATGGGTTTTCCGCTGTGGCTATTGGTTTGTTTCATCAGTCACAAGCTTAATCTCTTTAACAAAAGATTGTGCAGCCAGGTCCTTAGTTTGTACAACAAAATTTTCCAAATCTTTAAATTCAGTTTTCATTTTGTATAGTTCATTCTACAGTCCATCATATCTCTTGTATTTTACTGTAAGTGGCAAGAAGAAACCACATGACTGTTTTTAAGGTCTTGCTTAGAAACAGCCTCAGCCAGATATCCAAGTTCATTGCCTACAAGTTCTGCTTTCCACCAAAAGTTTGAACAGAATTCAGACAAATTTCTTGCCACTGCACTAAAAGCATCAGCCTTTCTCCACTGTCCAATGACATGCTCATCATTTTCTTTTACAGTCTCACCAGAAGCACATTTAACATCCACATTTCTGGCACTATTCTGTTGCTAGCACCATGTGTATTCACCTCAAGATTCATCTAGACATTTATAGTACATGAGGTATATTAGGAAACCCTGGTAGCCTAGTGGTTAAGTGCTACACCTGCGAACCAGAAAGTCAGCAGCATGAATCTGACAAGCACTCCTTGGAAACTCCATGGGGCATTTCTACTCTGACTATAGGGTTGCTATGAGTTGGAATCAACTCAATGGCAGTGGGTTTGGTTTTTTTGGTTTGGTGGTATATTAACCATAAATCTAAGATGATAGAGACTTTCTTTATACCTCTCCTCGTGTCTTTCTGCTTCCTTAACAGAATTGTCTTTGATAGTCATAATTCTATCAACAGTCTCTTCAAGGCAATCTAGGTTTTTACTATTAAGTACTGTGAAATTCTTCCAGCCTCCACCCACTATCCAACTACAAAACCACTTTCGCATTGCCTGTATTTGTTAGAGCAGCACTTCCGCGTCTTGGTACCCAAGTCCACCTTGGTTATCTATCTAGGCCAGTTATAATAGAAATGCCAGAAATAGATGTGGTTTTAACAAACACAATTTTATATGCTCACAGTTTAGGAGGCTAACAGTCTGAAATCAGTGCACCAGTTCTAGAGAAAGGCTTTTTCTCAGTTGTCTTAGCAGTTTCTCCTTCCTGGTTCCTTGGAGATCTCCATGTGTTTTGGCTTCTGTCTAATCTCATCTCTCCTCACTGGTTCTCTCAATCTCTTCTACATGTCAAAAGAGATGAACTCAAGACACTAATCTTGCCTCATTCACATAAAAAAAAATCCATTCCCAAATGGGATTATACCCACAGGTGCTGAGGTTAGGATTTACAACCCCAATTTTTATGGGACATAATTCAACCCATAACAGGCTCTTAAAGGTTTCACTGAATACATTTATACTTCACCTGACTGATAAAATTTTAACATATGAAGCATAAAAGAGATTTTCACCTTGAGATTCGTATAGACATTTATAGCACATGTGCCGTATTAACAATAAATCCAGCGGCACCCTTTGTGCATATTACTAATGTTGATGTCCTGATTAGTTCTAATGATAATTTATGTAATCCTGTCTCCAGATCAGGCACAAGTTCAGGGGCGCTATAAATCATGCTGAGCTTGGCACTCGACTGTTTAGACCTCCAAAGGCTGAGGCTGAAGGCCAATCCACAGATTTTTTTTTTTTTTTGTCTGAATATCAAGAGCAAGGAGTACGCAAATCAAAACCAAACCCTACCATCAAGTTGATTTCAACTCATGGTGACCCTACAGAACAGAGCAGAACTTCCCTATAGAGTTTCCAAGGAGCATCTGGCTAATATGAACTGCTCACCTCCTCGTTAGCAGCTGTAGCACTTAACCGCTGAAGCACCAGCGTTTCCAAGGAGTACCCAGAAGGTACGAATTGTTAATTTACTTGGCTGCTAGTAAAAACAGTGACCTATTGTTTAGTATTATTGGTTGTGTGTCTCCTCTCTTCTGGAAAGCACTCTTTTGGATTACGGCAGTTTAGGGAGACACTACCTGTCCAGTAGGTTGTGCCAGGTTGTCCCAGCATCCTGTTTTACAATGGCAGGTGAAGGGTGCTTGATTTCCCCATGACCATCCTTGAGTAGCACAGAGGACTCGGACACAAATTATGGGCAGCAAAGAAGAAAGGCCCAGGGCTGGAGCAACACGGGAGCTCTTGGCTAAAAAGCATTCAAAGAGGGAGAAACAGGATGTCTGAGATTTTCTCCTGAAACTCAGTGAGTCCTAGAACTTTGAATTGACGGGAACTATGGGCTCAACCCTGCCATCATACAAGGCAGAAAACCCAAAGAGGTGAAGGAAATCCTAGTGGCACAGTGTTAAGTGCTATGGTTGCTAGCCAGAAGGGTGGCAGTTCAAATCCACCAGGGGCTCCTTGGAAACTATGGGGCAGTTCCACTGTGTCTGGAGGGTCACTATGAGTCAAAATCAACTCGACAGCAGTGGGTTAAAGAGGGAAAGACCTTTGCCGAAAGTCCCACAGCTAGTGGATGGTAAAGATGATGCCAGACATGGTCTCCTAACTCCTTGACCAATATCCTTTCTCCCACTCAACACACAGGTGCCTATCCACTGTCAGCTGCAAATACAAGTTTTGGCTAATATCTTCTGTCACTAGAGGGCACATCCCAAGTCAGATTCAAGTTTACTTTTGAATAGTATGGGCTTGAATTGTGCTGGACCATTTCTTACCCAGGACTTTGGAAACCAGTGCCCAGTCAGAGAAGGCCTGACCCCACACAGGTGTACCACCTCCCTGGCCACGTGGGGAAATCCTCTCCTGGCATCATTAATGGGCTCCCAACCTTGGATGCTGCCACCCGTCTGTCAGTCTGTTCTATAGTGTTTGTCCATGCATTGCTGTGATGCTGGAAGTTCTGCCACCAGTATTTCAAGTACCAGGAGAGTCACCAGCGGTCAACAAGTTTTAGCAGAACTTCCAGACTAAATACAGACTCAAAAGAAGGGCCTGACAATCTGCTTCTGAAAATTAGCCCATGAAAACCCTGTGGGGCACAAGGGAATACAACAGAATCAATCTAGTGCTAGAAAATGAAGCTCCCTAGGTTGAAAAGTGCTATGCAGCGGCAGCAACAACGGACTCAGACCTACTGACAGCACGAAGATGCTGCATGGCCGGCCAGTGTTTCATTACCCTGTACGTAGAGGAGCCATATTTCGAGCTGACCTGGGCTGTTGAGAGTTAGGTTTTACCTGCTCAGGGGCAAAGCATATCCTTTGGACTTGAAGTTCCTGTACTGAGAAGCCCTGAGTCCGTGGGAAGATCAATGACAAGGATCTTTCTCCAGAGCCAACAGAGACAGAAAGCCTTCCCGTGGAGTTAATGCCCTGAATTTGGACTTCTAGATTTCTAGACTATGACAAAATAAATTTTTGTCTGTTAAAACCATCCACTTGTGGTACTTCTGTTATAGCAGCACTAGGTAACTAAGACAACATGTTTTGGGGTGTTTATAATTCAATCCATAAGAATCCTGTTCAGAAAAAAGAAATGAAAATGACCAATATACATGGAAGGAATTTAGGGGGGTGTGATGAGAAATGGTCACTCACTACTTAAAAATAGGAATTTAAACAATTAAACTTAAAAAGAAAAGCTGACAACTTGATTACACAGACACAAACAGGCTGCCTAAGTTGAAATTCGGGTTCCTCATCTGTAAACGGGCAATGGTAATTGTATTTTCCTCTTAGGGTTGTTGTGAGCACTAAATAAGATAACACACAGCACATGGTATAGTGCCTGTAGCTGATAAGCACTCATCAGTTTGAGCTAGAATGATTAACAATAAAATGAGAATACACAGCTGGTAGAAGTATAAAATAGTAGGAATCTCTAGAAAGACAATTTTGGCCGTAAGAGTTAAGAGACTCCACTTCTGGGAATTTAACCTAAGGACATAGCCAGAAATACATATAATGAGCTCCATAATAATATTCTTTGGTAAAGAATGCTTTTAAACAATTGAGAATGGCTTAAATAATCATAAACATACATAATGATATGCCTATAAAATAGAATAAGTTTATGTGATAGGGTGGATAAATATACATAGTAGAAATAGAACTTATGTGATAGGATGTTTTAGGTCAGGGTTATTGCAACTGCTGTGCAAATTTTTTCAAAGTAAATCTTAATGGTGTAAACAAAGGAAATATACAAAAATGAAATGTTCTCTGGTTGAGACGGAGGAGACAAGTTGACACCTGTGGGGTTCTCTGTCAACAAGGCTTTCCTTGCTTACTGTCCCTACAGTGGCCCTTAAAATGGGTCCTGAGGCTCACAGAGAAATTTCTGCAGTATGGGGAAATACTGACATAGCGGTCAATGTTCAGATCAGAATTGTGTGTGTGTGTGTGTGTGTGTGCACGTGCGTACATGGTCTTAATTTTATAAAACACTCTCAGACCCACATATACCATACAAAAATGGCTGAAAGAGAATGTATCAAAATAATGATGGTTGTCTCCTGGCTGGATGTCAGAGTATTTGTAATTTCTAATTTTTTCCCCCCCCTAAAATTTCTTTAATGGACACATTTTAGGATTATAATCAGGAAAAAGTTATTAAAAATAAATGTATTCCTTTCTCTCCCAATATTAATCTTAATATTCAATTAACCCCAAAACTTATCTTGCTCTTCAAATGTTTCTCGTGATCAAAAATTATATTCATCCATTTAATAAGTTATAACTAAATCCATATACAATGTTTTAATTATTATATAAAATGATCACATTTCCTTTCTTGTATTTTTTGTCTGTTTATTTTTCTTGCCATTAATAATTGCCTCATTTGGGGAGGAGGCGGACTGTGACAGAGATGGGCATAAGAAGAGTACTCTGGGGTAGCCAGAGTACTTGATCTGAGTACATTCTTGATCTGAATGGTTGGTATAAGAGTGTGTGCCTTACATTCATTAAGCCATACTTTTGTGTAGTTTCTCAGTATCTGTGTATTATTAAGTTTTTTAAAAAATCACATGACAGTAAACAAAAAAATTGTTTTTACTCGTTTCTTTTGAGTCCAAATTTTAATTTTCCCAAATACGTCTAACAGCTTGTAAAGTAGATCAACACATTTTTTTCACAACCATCTGCCAATGTATTGATTTCATTGTTTCATGGCCACAGTCCTGTGGGACTGTATCACCCTCCTATCTAATCTGTGTTGGTTGCTCTCAGGGTCAGTTGCATGTCTGTCAACTTGATGTCTCTCTTCATCCTCTTCCTGTGATGGCTCCCCCCTTTCTTGGAGCCATACTTTCTTTGTTCCATTGTTTTAATGAAGCAAGGGCATGGATGAGAGAGACATACTTTTTGAGATTTTGCATATCTGAAAATATATTTTGCTGTCATGTGACTGGTAGTTCAACTAGGTATAAAATTCACAAACATTACTTTTACTTCAGACTTTTGAGGCTATTTTCTCATTGTATTTTAGCTTCAAATCTTGCTAGTAAGAAGCCTTATGCCATTTGTGTTCCTAATCTTTGAATTCTGTTGTTTCTGGAATCTTCTTTTCAAGGCTGATGTTTTGAGCTGTCATGGTTTATGTGCCCTCATGTAGCTTGCTTTCATTAACAATAGTGGGTACTTGGTAGGCCCTTTTATTGGGTAACTCATTCTCTTATTCAAGCAAATGGTCTGGTTTTTTTCCTTTTCTTGAATATTTTATTATTTCAGGTGAAAGTTTACACAGCAAATTTGTTTCCTGTTCAACAGTCTGTACACAAATTTTTCCGTGAGAATGACTGCTATCCCTGCAATGCGTCAGCACTCTCCCCATTTCTATCCTGGCCCCCCACCCCTGCCTTCTCCTCTTTGCTTTTTGTCAAGTGTTACCTGTTTGGTCTCACATAGCTTATTATTCTAAGGAACATATTTCTCAAGAATGTTATTATTTTATAGATCAATCTATTATTTAGCTAAAAGGTGATTGTCATTGATAGAACTGTGCCACCCTCCCACCCCCCCGCAATGTGTATAGTAGTTTGGCTGGGCCACAATTCTCATTATTGTGTGATTGCCCTTCCTACTGAGATTTTTCTATACTGTAAATCCTAACTTCAGCCTATGGTTACTGGCTGAATTATGTTAAAGAGGATTAGAGTGGGACTATAACACCCTTCTAAGGTCACCTCCCTACTCCATTGTTGTCATGGATTGAATTGTGTCCCCCCAAAAATATGTGTAGCCACGTGGCTGGGCCATGATTCTCAGTATCTTGTGACTGTCCTCCATTTTGTGGTTTTCCTATCCTATATGTTAAAGGATTAGGGTGGCACTGTAAATCCCTTCATAGGATCACCTTCCTGCTCCACTGTAAAGGGAGCTTCCCCAGAGTATGGCTTGCCCCACCCTTAACCCTTTCATCCTGCAAGCGATAAAAGGAAAGGGGAGCAGGCTGAGAATTGGAAACCTCAAACCATCAAACAAGCAGATCCGGGAGAAGAGTACATCCTTCAGACCTGAGGTTCCTGTGCCAAGATGCTCCCCGGACAAAGACTGATGCAATACCGGACTTTCTTCCAGAGCTGACAAGGGGAAAGCCTTCCCCTGGAGTGGACACCCTCAATATGGACTCGCAGCCTACCGGACTGTGTAAGAATAAACCTTCCTTTGTTAAAGCCATCCACTCTGTGGTATTTCTGTTAGAGCAGCCCTAGCTGACTAAAACAATTGTAAATGGAGTTTTCCTAGAGTGTGGCTTGCCCTGCTTTTTATCCTATAAGACATAAAAAGAAAGGGAAGCAAGTGAAGAGTTGGGGACTTCACACCACCAAGAAACCGCCAGGAGCACAGCATGTCCTTTGTACCTGAGGTTCCTGCACAAGACGCTCTCAGACCAAAGAACAACTCATGCAAAACAAGGACTTTCCCCCAAAGTGGAAAGAAGGCACACCTTTCCTGGAGCTGGCTCCTTGAATTTGGACTTGTAAACTACTGGACTGTGTGAGAATAAACTTTTCTTTGTTAAAGTGGTCCACTGGTGGTATATTGTAGGAGCAGTAACAGATGAGTGGTAATTTATGGTGTGGCTTCTGTTCTAGTTTAAAAGGGTGGTAGACTGCGGAGTAGAGGTGGAGTTCCTCTAGTCTCTATCAGCCCAGTAAATTTGGTCTTTTTTGAGTTTCATTTTCAGTTTTTACCCCATTGTACCTAAGACCTTCTGTTGCATCCCTGGTTCTTGTATTCTTTTTGAAAATTTCTTCCTCTGAGTTATTAATAAGCTGTTAGACCTCCTGAATTCATCTGTTAATTTTATCATTTCTCTCTTATTTCTCATCTCTTTATTTGTTCGATTTTCTGGGGAAGGTTCTTGAATTTATTTTTTCTTTACTATTTTTTCTGCTGTTGTATTTTTAATTTCAAAGAGCTTTCATGTGTTCTTTCGTATAGTAAAAACAAAAACAAAAGGCAAACCCATCACTGTCAAACTGATTCGGACTCAAAGCGACCCTGTAATATCTGGTTCTTATTTTGTGAGTGCAACTTGTTCACTTATCTCTGAAAAATCACAGTCCCTTTGAAGTGCTCTTCTCTGTCTAAGATCTGTTTTCACTGAGTTCCTCTTTTATCTCTTTATTTGTTTTGGTCTGTCTTTCTTGTTGAAGCTTTTTCTCTGATGTCTGTGATCTTTGGCTGTCCCTTCATATTTACGAGTGAGGCACCAAAAAACGACTTGCAAGCTCTTTGTACTGGGCACAGCTTGCTAATGAGTGTTTTTCATTATATGACTGTTGCATGAGTGGCCAACTGGCTTGTTCTTTCGTAGTACATATGTTTTTGCGCCAGGTTGGTTTTGTTACTTCAAAGACTCATTCTCTGATCTCTTGCCAGAGGGGCAGAAGCCTGTGCCAGAGTCTTGGAGTTAGCTGGAAAAGGCAACTTGTGGACTTTCAATATTGCTATTCAACATGGTACTGGGAGTTGTAGCCAGTGTAATTAGGCAAGAAAAAGAAACAAAGGACATCCAAATTGGAAAGGAAGAAATAAACCGATCTCTATTTGTAGATGATGTAATCCTATTTTAAAAAAAAAGGATAGACAAACAGCAACTAACAACTACAAAAAAACCCACTAGAGCTAATAAATGAATTCAACAAACTTACAGGGTACAAGATCAACACAAAGATTAGCTGAATTTCTATAAGACAGCAATGAACACTTGAAAAGGAAATTAAGAAAACAATTCAATTTGCAATAACACCTAAAATTATAAAATATAGGTCGCCATGAGTCGGATCTGACTCAATGGCACTTGGCTTAATAATAAATTAAACCCAGGAAGTGAAAGAATTGGACACTGAAGAGTACAATACATTGACAAAAGAAATTAAGACCTAAATAGATGAAAAGACATTTTGTATTCATAGAAGACTTAACATTGCCAACACAGCAATATTATCCAGAGTAATCTACAGATTCAACATAATCTCTACCAAAATTCTAGTGGCCTTTTACCAGAAAAGGAAAATCCAATTCTGAGATTCATATAACAGACTGCAAAGAGCCCAGAACATCTGAAACAAAACAGGACTGATTCAACAGCAATGACTTCTAGGTCATTTGCTCTTCCTCCATCTGCTGTCCTCATGTACTGTGGTTTGGAATTATATATACTAACTATACACACCGAAGATTGAAAACAGTGGCCGAGCTGTTCTTTATTGTTCAATTTACTTTTAGCATAATTTTCAGAGAAAGGGGCAGAAACGACTTCATGCCACCCCTTTAAAACTAAAAATCTGTCTTTAAATGTAACTTGTATTTGTGATTTCTTCTAGTCTCTAAATTTTCTGCAACAAACACATATTAATAAAATGCAGGAACACACGCTATCCATCATATAAAGACAAGGGGGTCTCAAAAGGCTTAGAGCAACCCATTTCTGCATCTCTCTCCCTCTCCTGCTGAGCTGGCTGGGTTGCTGAAGTCCCCTGCTTTTTTCACCTCAGCACATGCAGCTATCCATGTTGTCCAAAACCCACTGATGTCCAGAAGATTCCAAATCATAGTGATCCTATAAGACAGAGTGGAACTGCCCACAGGGCTTCTGAGACTGTAAATTTTTTCAGAAGCAGACCCCCACATCCTTCTCTCACCAAGAAGCTATTGGGTTCTGTTGAAATGAGACATAAGTAACTCCATTTAGAGGAACGGTACAACCAACTTAGCAGGAAATAACAAGAAATACCATAGAGTAATCTCGCCTCTGTCTTGCAAAACATCTGTCTGTCACAAGACAAAGCCTGGAGACAGCCTTGCAAATAACCCCTGGAGCCAGCCCTAACCATAGTCTAGTAAAACATCCACTAACAGTTACATTTTGCAACCTATGGAAATTCCATGTGGATGAGAACATTCACCAATGGGGTTGACACATTCACCCACAGCTACATTTTGCAACTTGCAGAAATTCCATATGGCCTCAGCCAATCAATGCAAAGGTCAGCTCCCCCTCCCTACTTTGCAGTTTCACGGCTTAAATGCTGGGTGCTAAGGAAGCTTGGGGTCGCCTCCTGCTCTACGTAGTTTGGAGTGTGTCCCTGGTGCACCAGCCCCTTTTTTCCTATTGGGGACATTTTTAATAAAACTTAACTTTTGAAGAGAAACTGCATCATGTCTTGAAAGCTGGACCCTAACAGGTTCCAATTGCCGATCTTTTTGTTAGTAGCCAGGTACTTACTCACTTTGTACCACAGCTGCTCCCCAAGTGGCTTCGAGGGCTTGCTGAAGAGCACCACACCCTCCTTGTCAGAGAGACACATTCTTGGGTCCCTCATCTCTGGGTCAGGGTTGGCTATCAAGCAGCTTCGACAATCCTATCAACTTATCCACATGAAGTCCAATGTGCCATTCTCAATGGCCATACCTCCAAAGTCACAACAGTTTTCATTAAGAAGAAAATTCAGGACAGGTGTGTCGCCATGGGTTTCCATTAGATGCCATTCCAGTCAACGGAGAGTGGCCACTGCATTAGAATTCTCCATGACCTCCTTCTACAGACCTGTCCATTCCCTCCAGTTGCACATACATGAGTGACTCACCTGAGGCAGGCATCCTGGGCCTCAACAAGTTCTTCCACTTCACAGGTTCTATCAGGTCCAAGGGAATCTGAGACCTTGGAACCTAACATATCCTACAGGCCCCTTCAAACTCTGGACTCACCAGGTGAGCAGTAACCCAGCCAAGAATCTCCAAGCTGTAGAAATAGCCATGTACTTCCTGGATCTGAATACCTGTGCTGTCAGATTGGGCTCCACCTTGGTCTGAGGACACTAGATATTCTGGCTGTCTCAGGTGATCACAAAGGATTCTAGGACCAGGGGTCTAGGAAGGCTGTCTTCCTCCTTACCCCTTCTAGGTATCTTCAAGCACTACCCATCGCTCCCTAACGATCTCTGCCTCCCCTACCAGTAGGGTCAGCAGCTTTATTCCTAACCTACAATTACATTTTGCTAGAAATGCCATAAGGTTTGCTCCATCCAATTAAATCAAGAGATTGCTCCCTAGATCTAATCTAACATGCCCATCAATCTTATCTAAAATGGCAATACTGATTCAATAGTCAGGCTTTGAAGGCTTTTTAATCCAGAAGCCCCTCCCCCACCACAGCTTTATTCACTTCTCAATTTTCATTTTATCCAGTGCAATCTTGTAAATACTTCATTAAATAACTCTCATCAGTACTCCCTTGCTGGACTCACACATAAAGAATTTTCTCTGGAGTGGGACCTGCTGCCTGAAATCGCTATTGAGAGGGTGGACAGAAGTCTCCTAGTTATCTGCAGTGTACCTTCTGTCTCTCCTTACACATGGGCTTACCCCTAACCTCTTTTCTGAAAAGAAATTAAGGTCATGTATGTGTGCATGCATACATATATTCCACTATATTCACAAGTGGAAAGATATCCCTCTATTAACACTAAACGCTACTTGGATCATTTCCTCCACCCTGAGAAAGTCATCTTCTGTCCCAGTACATGGCTGTGATCTGACTACACCGGGTCAAGAAGAGCCCACCCTCGCCACCCAGCATGCACAAAGACAGTGCAACATTTGGAGACTGGATATCATCTTTAATAATGCCACAGCTCAACACCATTTTTGTTGCTGTAGTGGACTGTGATGCGTGTGTGCATGTGTGTGTGTGTGTGTGTGTTGGTTTCTGTATGTTCCTGAACAGATGAGGGGCCAGCAGAGACTCTCAAGCCAAGACTCAGCTGACATCTCTGTTGAGCAGCAACTGGAAGATGGTCTCCAGAGACAGGGAGGCTGAACTCCTGTCCCCCATGGTCTTGAGCCTCCCTTTCTTCTGGGCGATCTCTTGTGCACTCTGAGGAGGGCGAGGCTGAGCCTGGGCCAGCCCAGATTAAAGGGCTTCTCAGCAAAGATCAGCCACTAGTTTCAGTCCCCACTACTTCTGACAGAAGTGATGTCCTAGGGCAAAGTGCAGACTGCCAGGCAGAGGCAGACAGCCGGGGCCAGCCTTGGTCTCCCATATCACACTGGGGCAGCACCACAATGGCCCAGCCCTGGGCAGAGAATCCAGAGCTACTGGGGCCATTTGATTAGTTCCTTTCAGAAATAATCAGGAAGCTACCCAGGCCCTTCCTGGGGCCAGCCAGAGAGGGGCAGACTTGACTTGTGATGGCTACAGAAAGTCATTTCCAACCAAAACATAAACAGCCTGCCCTCCTGCCGTCTCCACTCTCCAGTTTCTCACATGCCCAGCAGGTCCACAGCCCAGACATGGCAGGGGGTGAGTCGGCATGATGGTGGGTCACAAAGAGGCCATGAGCGACACGGGTGAGCAGGAACTGCAGCCATGTGCCAGCCGGAAGCCAGCCCTCTCCCCCACAGTCACCACCAGCCAGAGCTCTCTGAAGCCAAATGGGATCCCCACAAGGCAAGGGAGCAAGTTCTTGGCCTACTCTGGAAGGAGAAGACGAAACTGGCTCTGCCGTCCCATCGCCACCTGCTCTGTGCCTTAGGAAGGCAAGAAGTCCAAGTCCCAGGATGGTGGTATCAGCTGTTGGGGAAGCACCGTTGTCCAGGTGAGGCCTCGGGCCGGAAGCTGGGTTTGTTCAGCGGGCTTGGGTAGTAGGTCGTCGTGTACACATTGGTCTGCTGCAATGGGTAGAAGTTGGCTCTGTCGTCGGGGAGCAGGTTATTCTTGTTCAGGGTCTGTGGGAGGAGGAAGGAACCGAAAGGAAGGAGTGAAGGGAGAGACGGAGGAAGGGGAGAGGCCAAGGCAAGGAGTCCAGGAGCCAGGCAGGGGCGAATGTGCCGACTGCTGATACAGCACTCTGTCCATGTGACCACTGCTCCCTTCCTAGTGTCCAGCCCACAGATCCCTTGATCCTTCCACCCTGTCCTCTACTTCTTGACCCTTTTGAGCCCCTACCTTGAACTCCATGGGTGTGTACTTCTCATTCTTGGGGGTGCCCCCACCCTTGTAATGCAGGTGGTTGGGGGTGGCAGGATGGACGAGTGTAGACTCTTGGGACTGGCGCTGGCAGTGCTGGCAGGACAGGTACACTGCCAAGGTCAGGAGCCCGGAGCCCAGGAAGCAGGAGACACCTGTGGCCACCAGGTGGATGAGATTGAACCCTGGGAGAGGGAGAGGCGGGTCGTCAGAACCCGGCTGCTGTGAGGCAGGGAGACCCTGGGCCGCCTTCCGGGCCTTGCAGGACAGAAAAAGGAGAAACAGCAGTAGGAGGCTCTGGTACACACAGGAAGAGGCTTTGAGGCCACAGCCAAAGAAATCGGGGAGGCTGGACAGCTTGTCACCAGGGAACACTGTCACAGGACAACCTCTGGCTTTAGTCAGAGGTGGCAACCACAGAGCGGCTCTTTCTTGGGTCTGGACGTGATGATGATAGACTCCTATCTGAGGGTCATGGATGGAACTGCCCAGAGCCCCTATCCCCATGGCATCAAAGCAGTGGGGGACCCTCAAAAAGGCTTGGCTGTCTGGAGCAGGTGAGGAGAATCTAGATTTTGGAGGAGGCAGGGTCTCTTCCTTGAAGAGGAGTGGAAGGATAGCGTCAGGAGGCAGGGCTCTGGTTCCTTTTACCTCCACAGCCGGTGGCTTCCTCCACACTGGAGGCAGGCAGGATCACTGCAAGAAGACAAGGCAGAGAGGGGTGAGCAGAGAGAAGGGAGGTGACGTGGCCCTCCAGGGCTGTGCATGGATCTAGGAGGACCCCTGGGTCAGCACAGAGCTGTGGAGCTGGCAGCCTTCATTCCCTTTAGTCTCTACCCAGAATCCACCTCTAGAAAGCTCTGGCCCGTTCACTAGATGAGGTGTGGCAAGGGTTCAGGGTAAGGGTGAGTATGAGTGTGAGAGTGTGTGTGTGTGTCTACTGAGGTAATAATCTGAGTTGTCTCCTGGTATCTCCCACCCTGAGGTTTCATCCCAACACCCCTCAGCAGACATGCTTCAAAAATAGGTAAAAAGGTGGGGGCTCATGGTATGTGGGTACACCACCAAGGCCTACCAGGAATCTCTCCATAGGGACAAGGGCGGCTCTGGCTGCTGTTTCCAGTACAGGAGCTGGGCCCCGGGACGAGCTCTTCACAGCGCCGGCTACGAGTCTGGGCTCCATCCTCATTGCACACACCCCACTCAGACCACGGTGACCAGCCTTCTGTGGGTTGTGGGTTGGGACGAAGTTAACTGCCCTGAAACCCTCTAGTGGGTGATCTTCAGCCCCGGCTAGATGCACCCATTACCTGGGCAGGCCTGTGTGGCACATAGCGCCTCCTCAGTGTGCAGGCCGAGACAGATGTCCTCGCCAGGGGAGGGCGCAGGGCTGGTGCAGGAGCGGGTACGCTGATAGTGGCCACCACCACAGGAGGCTGAGCAGGGAGACCACGAGGTCCAGCAGGACCAGGCACCCCTCACTGCAAGAGGAAACAGTGTGAGACAAAGGACGGGGGCAGGGTCCAAGATAGCTGTCCACCCCATCAGAGGCTGAGCCACATGGACTTCCGGCTTCCAACCCCCCTCATCCTTCACACGCAACACTGTCCTCCTCCCCAGGCAGGAAGTGCCCTCACCCTCACAGGTGGCGGGAGAAACAGAGGTAGCAGCAAAGAACTCAAGACGGAGAGAAACCAACAGCATCTCCAAGTCAAGTTCTTATCTTGCCATCCCATCCCCATTGCCACCGAATTGATTCTGACTCACTGGACTCTATAGGACAGAGCAGAACTGCCCCCCAGGGTTTCTAAGAAGTGGTTGGTGGATTCTGTCAACTTTCTTGGTTAGCAGCTCATAGATCTTAGCCAAAGCTCCAGCCAACCCATCAACCTGTTGCCATGAAGTGGATTCAAACTCATAGCAACCCTATAGGAGGGAGTGGAACTGCTTCACAGGGTTTCCAAACACTTAACCACTTTGCCACCAGGGACCCCCCTAGGGGAAAGGGAACAGGAAGCTGGAGAATAAAGTGAAGGCCCCACTCTACAGCAGGGGCTCCTGGATCCACGGTCAGGGTAGAAAATTGCTCGGAGTTCCTTGTACAGAGTTTGCACGGAAGTGGGATCACTTGGGCAAGGGGGTTTCTTGGACTGCAGGTGGGCATGTCCAGCCTGGAGATCTCCTAGATTGGGTTTGTTTGGGGGGGGAAGGGCCCCCCAGATAGGGGCTGATCTGAGCCCAAGTTTCTTTATGTGAACGATTACCTGGACAAGCTTGGGGGTTGCAGTCCTGATACTCGGCGGCATCGCCCACGCAGGGCTGGCCCCCATTGCGGGGCTCCGGGTTCGTGCATGTTCTCTTGCGGACACGGAAGCCCAGCTCGCAGTCTCGGGAGCAGGACGACCAGGGGGCCCAGGCGGCCCAGCCCCCGCTCACTGTGTGCGGGGAGGTGCTTCCGCTGCGCAGGAGATCATCCACCAGGGCTGGGGAGGGGACCAGCCTCAGCCATGAGGTCGCACCGCTTCCACCCCACAGGTCTCCCACCTTCTGCCAAACCATGTGTTTGCATCCACCCTGAGCCCAGTTCCCAGCCACCCTCTCCGCTGCCCTCATCTCTCTGGGGCCTGGCACCGTACCATCGGTGTCGCAGGCTCCTGAGCCATCCACGGGGCAGGTCCTCGTCTCTGTTCTCCTCTTGCCAAACTGCAGGCCGTGGGGGTCTGGCAGTGGCGCACGACACGTGAAACGGAAGCGCTGCTCCTGTCGTGCGCCACCCTGCGTCACATTCACTGGCAGCCACGGTGTCCACGGCGTGTTGCGCCGCACTTCCGGGCAGCTCTCTGGATTGCAAGTCTTGAACTCCTTTCCAGGCGGAGCACGTGCTATGTTACTGTCACGAAGCCACTGGGCTACTCCTGCGCTTCCCACCCCGAGATATGCCTATTCTTCCCTGGGCCTCGCGTCACGCACCCCGCCAGCGGCCCCCACGCTGCTCCCGGTGCCCGGACCCACCACGCTGCAGCCAGGGCAGGAGTTGCCATTCTCACAGGACCGGCGCCGCGACTGCACGCCACCCCCACAGTTGCTGCTGCACTTGCCCCAGGAGCCCCAGGATGCCCAGAAGATGGGCACCGGGCAGGGCGTGTTTTCGTTGCAGAACCTGAGGGGGTGGGAAGGAAGGCGTGGTCACCCCAGGGAGCAGGTACCCACCCCTCCCTAACGTGTGGTCAGTGGGAATGTGGGGCCCCGGAAGGATGAGAGTCCCCCGGATGGACTGGAGGGTCCAGGCCACAGCCCAGCTCACCGCTCCTCTCGGCTCTTGCCCACACAGACGCGGCCCCCGTGGCGGGGAGCGGGGTTGCTGCAAGTTCGCTGGCGGACCTGGAAGCCGATCCCGCAGGATGTGCTGCACAAGGCCCATGACGACCAGGGGGTCCACGCCCCGTTCCTGGTGGAGTCACAGAGGGGACAGAGAGATGACCCTTTGAGTGCTACCTTCTCAAATCTAGTTCACTTCTGGACAAATGAATGGATTTTGTGTTATTGTCAGGAAGTGTCAGACTAATGACCCAGAAAATACTAGCCCCTAACCAAGCCATTGGAAACCCTGCTGGCATCGTGGTTAAGAGTTAGGCTGCTAACCCCAAAGCCGGCAGTTCGAATCCACCAGGCACTCCTTGGGAACCCTATGGGTCAGTTCTCTGTCCTGTAGGGTCACTACGAGTTAGAAACAACTCCACAGTAACGAGGTTTGGTATTTTGGGTAACCAGGTCATCTTAGGCAAACTCATTCATTTATTTTCTCTTCAGTCCTCAAAGAAGTTACTGAGAGCCTTCCTCCACGAATCAGGCTGTGCTCCGTGCTAAGCACACAGATAAAGGACATAGCCCCTACTTGCAGTGGAACACCACACGTCTCTAGAGAAGGCCATGACTCACACTTTTCTGATCTGCAACCAACTTTTCAACCTTCTTGGTTAGCCAGTCTCTATCCTCATATCCACCCTCTCTCCCTCTCCTCCACTGCACATCCTTTGCTCTAGCCCTAGACACTACTCACTCCTCTTAGGCTCCAGTTGTCAAATTTCGGCTCTGCCAACTTACCACATGGGCAGATCAAAACCCAAACCAAACCCATTGCCGTTGATTCTGACTCACAGCAACACTAGATGGGCAAGTTACCGAAATTTCTGTGCCTCATACTACCCTCATCTATACAATGGGAATAATGACTATATTCCTATGTACAATGTGCAGTAGTTTGCGGCGTTCAGTTAATAAGTGTATATAAAACCCAGTTATTTGAAGAGTGTAAAATAACACGTAAGGATTAGGCATCATTCTAACCACTGTTTATTGAGGTCCTGGGGTGCAGGGAGTGTAAAGCTTTTTATCTCCATCATCTTATTGAGTCCCTGACAGCTCTGGGGCAGGTATCCTCACTTAGCGAGGCTCAGGAGGCCCTCGTGGCATAGTGATTAAGTGTTACAGTGGCTAACCAAAAGATCAGCAGTTCAAATCCAACAGGTGTCCCTTGGAAACACTATGGAGCAGTTCTCTCTGTCCTAAAGGGTCACTATGAGTCTGACTTGACTGAGTGGCAATGGGTTTGGTTTGTTTTGTTTTTTTTTAACAGAGAGAGTCAGAGTGGTTAGGTGGCTTGGCCAAGATCATGTCTCCAGTGGCAAGCCAGGATTGGTACCAGGTCGGTGTTTAGCCCTGCCACTGTCCCATTCTGTCCCTCACATTTGAGACAGCTAGTTTCTGAGGCTGTCTGGGGCTGACTGCATGTCTGTCCTGTATGCACGAAGAACTCTCACTGGGCAGAAACTTCCCTCATCCACCAGAGTGGAAACTCCCAAGGGCTCACGTTCCCTGCCTCAGAGGTTAGCCTCCTGCCCAGTCCCTGCACAGCCCTTAAGTGGTTTCTGTCCCTAATGTAAACACCTAAGGGTTTCTCATCTCCCTCCTGCCCCGACACCAGTCTGAGGAAGCTACTGCACATGCTTTGTCTCCCCGGATACCTGGAACAGTTGGCGATGTGGATGGCTGGCCCCAGGCAGTCACGGCCCCCACAGCGGGGTGGCGGGGAGTCACAGGCTCGGGCTTGACACAAGCAAGAGCCTGAATTATCTCCATCTAAGTGCTCACATGGTTGCCATGGTGACCAGGGGCCAAAACCCCCATCCCGTGTCAGGTCCCGCACCTGCAGACACATGTGGGAGGCACAAGACCTGTGTCACACGAGAAGCAAGGAAGGCGCAACATCCCAGAGGGCTGAGGGGATGCTCATGGGGAGTCGCAGCCTGAACTGCGGGGGAAAGGCCCAGGGTGGGGTGCAGGCATAGGTTCTCACAGGACATGATGTGATGTTCTGGGTCCAGAGGCTCATGTTGGAGCTGTCCTGCAGCGTGCTGCAACGTTGCTGCCTTCTGTCCCAGCCACAGTACGGGTCCCGTGCCCCCAGGCATGCCCTGTCAGACACAGGGCCAGAGATGGAAGTCCACAGGTCTCCCGGACTCCTTTGCACCCCAAGAATATGCATTCCGCTCTGGACACCCCTTTCTCTCCATCATCACAATCATCATCAAAACAACCAAGTTCACTGAGTAGTTACTGTGTGTCAGGTGCTCAGGTCCAAACCTGAAGGAATTTACTACAACAGCCCCAGGAAGCATATAGTGTTGCTATCCCCATGTTATAGGTAAGGAAACACGGGATCTTAGTGCTGCTCCAACAGAAATATCATCAGTGGATGGCTTTAAAAAGAGAAATCTTATTCTGCCAGCATTTAGCAGGCTACAAATCCAATTTCAGTGCATCAGCTCCAGGCAAAGACTTTCTCTGTTGGTTCTTGGGGAAGGTCTTTCCTGTCACACTTCCCCTGGACTGGGAGCTTCTGAGGCACATCAGGGACCCCCTGTCCATTCCAAAGGATGCCTCTGCTCGTGGCACTGCTTCTTGGTGATATGAGGTCCCTAACTCTCTGCTTTGCTTCCCTTTCCTTTATATCCCAAGAGACGCTTCAAGGCACCATTACAGTCTTATACACTGAGTCCTGTCCCACCAACCCAACTGTCACCCATCCTCCCTCATTAACATCATAGAGGCAGGATTTACATAATACTATGAATCACGGCCTAGCCAAACGGCTACACACATTTTTGGGGGGACACAATTCAGTCCATGGACACACAGATAGCTGACCAAGCATTCAAATGGTCTCCCTCCATGCCCACACACTTTGCCAAGAGACTGTACTGCCTTCCCCAACACTAAGTGCCCCACACCAAACCCATCATCCAGGGCCACAAAAGTGGACGTGGATCAATAGAAAACCCAAAAGGGGTAGTGCCTCCCCTCAGACCATTACATTTAGAGATGTGAAACACGTTCAAGGTCATCAACAAGGTCGTGCCCAACCCTGACTGCCCGTCAGGACTGTCCAAACAGCTTAAAAAATACTGATAGCTGGTCCCACCCCGGAGGAGAATCTATGGGGGTCAAGTGGGTTCTAAAATCTGCCCAGCTGATTCTAATGGAAGCCAGGTTGACAGTCACCATGGTCAACAGCACAGCCTCCACTGAAAGGCTCCTCGGGAGGGAGGGAAAGTAGATTTACGTGATCTTGGGGCAATCCTTTCCTTCTCACGCTCCTGCCTCTTGGATGAAGGCTGAGTCTGATCTCACACACTGAGCGAAGATGGATGCGTCCCACAAAACACTGGTGCCAGGTCACGGGGCACATGGGGCACCCACAATGGCTTGTGCTGCTCAGTGGCAGAAACCCCAGTCTGGTGAACCATTATGACAATAAACTGAAGATGCCAGAAGAGGGAGTTGTAGCCCATGCCCCCTTTCCCAGGCCCTCAGGGCTGGTCTCTCTGCAGTGGCTCATGGAAGGTGAAGGTTCACACGCCAACACATGCCCAGATGCCTCAACCCCTGACGTCCTGTGGCTTCTCTCTTCTCTTTTTCTCCTCCTTAGTTACTCACTAGATCCTTTACAGTTTTTTCTGCCTTGAAGGAAGGCAGAAAAAGAGTCAATAGGAAGAAACTTGAAGCAAGATGTGCTGCCTGTTGCTAAGCAGAGACAGCACTGGATCCTGGAGCTTAAAAGAGGGTTCCCTGAAACACAGTGCCCACTACCAAGCCAAGGGAATGCCTTCAATCTCGCCTGCACCCTGTCCCCTCTTTCTCCCCTCTTCTGACCAGGTCCTGTCTGCAGCAGCAGGCCTGCTGGAGAGGGCCCAGGGGCTTTGGGCGAGGGTGGAGCTGGGCTGAAAGGAGGGAGAAACAGATGGAAATAGAGTTGGCTTTCACCCCATTATCTGAGTTTGCAGAGAGACTTTCTGTTGGCCAAAGAGAATCCCATGTCATACTGGAGGATGCCAAGAGCTAAAGGGCCATGGAAAGAGCCAGGGGACTGCATCTTTTGGTATCTGTCCCTTGGATAGAATTCTTTTTTTCTCTTGAAGCTTCAAGGAGAGACTCTCACCTCTCAGGTGAGTTCAGTTCACTGTGTTCACTATGCCAAGTCAAACCCTAGAGAGAAAAGAACTTACATGAGGGAACTCGCAGAGAAGAGGGTGGGGCTCCCCATTAGAGAGGGCTCCCCATTAGAGAGGGCAGTGTTGACTCCTGCTTGAGGAACCAAAACCCCTTCCAGAGGAGGTGATGCTTGAGGCCTCAGTTCCTGAGGGCCTTGCTGGACCCCAGAAAGCACAGTTTGGCCAACCCAGGAATCCAGAATATTCATTTGTTGCTCAGGGATCTATTTTAACTTTATTCACTCAAAGGTAATTGGTGCGAAGCCACAATGTAAGCATGATTATATTTTTATCTGGGATCAATGGTTTGATTTGGGGTGTTTGGCTGGCACAATCTATCACATTGGCCATCACAGGAATGAATATATTCATGTGCAAAAGTATTCCTAGCAATACTGCATTCTGAGTGAGACTCAACTCACTGGCTGACATTTGGACAAAGTAGACTGCTAGCAAATTCAACCAATCAAACTCAGTAGAGCCCAATGGAAGTTTATTTCTCTCAGCTTTCAGAAAAAGGTATTAAACTCTAGATGCAGGTAACGTGGCACTTTGTAAACGACTTAAATCAACTGGAAAGAATTTTTTTACCACAACTAGTGGTGCAGTGGTTATGAGTTTGGCTGCAAACCAAAAGCTCAGCAGTTCTAATCCACTGTCAGCTCTCTGGAAACCCTATGGAGCAGCTCTGCTCTGTCCTACAACATCACTATGAGCTGGAGTTGACTGGATGGCAGTGGAGTTGGTTCGTAGTGACGAATGACACACTAGTGATGCAGGAGTTAAGAGCTATAGCTATTCAGCAAAAGGTTAGCAGTGGGAATTCACCAGCAGCTCCCAGGAAACCCTCTAGAACAGTTTTACTCTGTGCTACGTAGGTTGCTATGAGTTGGAATGGCAATGGATTTGGTTTTGGGTTTTGGTTAAACCCAAAGTACCAAACCCAGTGCCGCTGAGTCGATTCTAACTCATAACGACCCTCTAGGACACTGCTCCATAGAATTTCCAAGGAGCACTTGGTGGATTCAAACTGTCAACCTTTGGTTAGCAGACATAGCACTTAACCACTGTGCCACCAGGGTAGTGATGCCTAATGACAGAACTGCCCCACAGGCTGTCCAAGGGGCACCTGGCGAATTCAAACTGCATATCTTTTAGTTAGCAGCTGTGACTCAACCATTCAGTCACCACGGTGTCCTATAATAATAATAATAATATTCTATCCATCAACAATAAAAGTCCATCGCCTGAAAGAATGGATAACAGCCGAAAATTTGAGTCAGCTTACACAGACAAAAGAGATGAGGGGACTCTGTCCCTGGAATTTAGCGAGGTTTAACACAAGTCTCATCCAATGATCAGACCCCAACATTAGCTGGAATCAGCCTGGCATGTCCCACAGGCACCTGACCATAAAACCACAAACAATTTTTTGTGTCAGCTAACCTCCACCTCTTTAAGGGAACTTCCTGCTATACAATCATAACTCTCCTTACTGGAGCTTTCCACTACAAAACTACAAATAACTTTTGCATCAGTCACCCCTCACTTCCTCATCAGAACTTTAAAACCATAAAAACTTTCCCTCCTGGCTACTGGATGGGCAAAACCACATCTTGGCTCAGACCCCACTTTCTTTCTCTTGGAGCAAACTTGACTGAGACCCTCAGGCTGGTGTGTCTCTGTCCCTGTTTTGTGCCATTCTATTCCCAACACAGAAGATTCTGGTGGCCTGGCCTTGTGTTAGTTTTTCACCTAGGGCTTCGGTCATTCTAGAGCAGTAGTTTCCAGTCTGGACTGCATATTAGATCTCCTGCGGATCTTTAAAAAAAAAAAAAAAAAATCGAAATAAACAAAACCTGCCTAAATCTGGGTCTTTTGGGTTGCCATAGGTTCAGGCATTGGAATCCTTTAAAACCTCCCTGGGTGACTCTAATGAATAGTCATCGAACTGCTGTTCCAGGGCTATTTCTACAAGGGTTCCCCAGCCAAGAAATGAATGTCTTGTCTTTCCAATTTGTAACAGAACAGAAAAGGAGGGAGGAAAAATACGTTGGATGCTACCCCCCAAATCATGCCTGCTTAGTCTTCCCTGCTCTCAACGAAGACCCAGAGAAGAAACAGGAATGCTGACCCTCTCAAAACAGACCTGTGTTGCCCCTAGCAGTCTGAGGGGGCCAGGGAGACCCCCAGAGTCCAGTGCCTACGCTTTCTTCTTGTGCATAAGTAAAGGAGACACCTGTACCTCTCAGCTCAGGAGGACCCACATTGACCACTTGGAGCCCAAGGTGACTTCTAACCCTCTAGAGCACACAAATCAGCTTAAGAAAATGCAAGACCCAAGCAAAGGAGAGTCACAGAGCATCTCCAGTTGTACAAAGAACAGCCTTTTAGAGGTCTCTTCACAAAAGGAGGCTTCAGACCAACAACAATTCACCATGCCTCTTTTTACTATAGTGCCTTAAGTCACCATGACACAAAGGAACAGATTCACTTCATGGGCTCTCGGGCAGCACAGAGACAGATGGCAGAAGTCAGAAGCAGATGACTTTAATACCATGTAGCAAAAGCCTCCCAGGACAGCTGTCTGGGATGGAGAGGGGGCCCAAGAACCTGGGAGTTCAGGAGTCTCTGCTTAGATGGGTCCAGTCACCCTTCCAAGGAAGCTGGTTGTGAAGAGACAGCCTCAGAGCCATCTTCCAAGGTTCTGGAGGAGAGTGGGCCATTCCTTCACTCACAGGGCAGGCAGGGGGAATCTGTGAGTGAGGTGGTGTGGAGGGTCCCCCCAAGGCAGCACCATGAGCCATGTCTCTCTCCAGCCGAACTAGGTTATGCGGGTATTTGTCTGAGCGAAAGGAGGGGTTTACATCCCTGGGTCCTGAGCAGAAGAGGTGATCTACGGCAGGAGGTGGGGTTTGGGGGAGCTCACTGTACCCACCCCTTCTTGTCAGGTCTGCAAGGAATGAGTAAAAAGCCAGAAACATCTATCCCAGGACAGCAAAACCCTGTGACATTCGCACCATGAAAAATACAGATCCTAATCGAATGCAACTGGCAGTTGGCCCCCAGAAACCCAGTGCTCACAGCCTGGTAGCTAAACCAGTCTGATCTTGCTATTATACTAACCTTGCAATAATGTGATCCTACAGTTTACATTTTGGGGATCCCACCTATAGCTTTATGGTAGGGTTTTCTGTGCATGTGTCAAGAACTCTTATCTCAAATTCAAGAAAGCAAACAGGACTTAAGTATTGGACTCCAGACTGTCCTGCTTTTTACATTGCTGCTCCACCTAGCTGTGGGGTAGGAATTTAACAGCCATACCTCACAACCTCCCTATATACTCCCTGTACAACCGTGGGCATGGAGAAATCTCCCAGAGGTCCTTCCTTCCTCTGTCCCACCAAAGACTCCATCACTTCACATAAGAACTGCCAATTAAGTGCGAACTCATCCTAGAAAAAGTGCTACATACCTCATTGCTGAATATCACCATGGTTACCTTCAAAGTACTCCTCTTAGGAAGCTCTATACCAAAGCCAGTGCCTAGTCTACCCTTCAAAACAGTTTTGGAACTCTTTCTCTGGAATGGCTATCAGAGCTGTCATCATATTACCCTGGGTGTCCCCAATGCCATCAAAATGTCATCCTTTCAATATTTCCTTTCTCTGCAGGTACAGAAAAAAGTCATTGGGGGCCAGACCAGGTGAGCAGGGGAGTGTTCCAAATGGTTATTTGTATACTGGCTAAAAACTCCTTCACAGACAACTATACAATTAAGTTCACGAACTTGCCACGATGCCACTGCGTGCAATGGCCATTCCAGAAAGAGTTCCAAAATTGCTTTGACGAGTAGACTAGGTGCTGGGATCAGTGCATAGCTTCCCAGGGGGAGTACTTCGAAGGTGACCATAGTGATTGATGTTCAGCAATGAGGTAGGTAGCACTCACAACAATTAAGTTCACAGACTTAATTGTCAGATCTCATATCTGGCCCAGAGCCACACTAGCTCAGCCAGGCAGAAGAGGGTACCATACTGTTCACTGCCGCCTGATCTTTGTAAAACACTTCTATGTTGCCTGTCACTCTACTGTCCTGCTCAAAGACCACTTGCATGCCCACAGCGACAGGTTTAAGTCAACATCCTCCCTTAGTGTCTCAACTGGCCTCCACTCACTTTGCAGTTCCCTTCCCTACTCCTCCCCTTCTTGGGCCAAATTATCACTTTGGCTAAACTGTCAATCAACCAGAAGCTCAGTCATATGTGGAGGGCTACTTTGTGCCTTGGACTGGATATGGCCCCCTGAAAAGTCTGGGGTCCTGTGTTTCCCTTCAAGGATCTACCATTTCTTGGAGAACAAGGCACATGTGACAAGTTTAATAGTAACACGAGAATCAAAGAAGAACAAAACATACAGAAGAACACAGTCAGGAGGTAACCCGTGATTCATTGCTAGGCAATGGTGTCTATAATCAGTGTTGCAGATTCTGCAAGCGGTGAGTCTGGAGGTGGGAGGCTCCTGAGAGTATTGGTGAAGATAAAAAAGGAATAAGGTACTAAAACCAGCTGCTTTCAAGGCTATTTCCACTCACAGAGACCCTGGAGTAGAAATGTGTTCCATAGAGCTTTTGATGGCTGGTGTTTTGGAAGTCGATTGCTATGCTTGTCTTTTGAGCTACCTGGTGGTAGACTCCAACCTCCCACCCTTCGGCTAGAGGCAAGGGTGTTAACTGTGTGTTTTGTCCAGGAACACCCAGTGTGCTAGGCACTTCATAGTATTCTCAGTTCTTACAACTCTGCCTAAATTAGATAATGTCTGCTCCATCACAATTTGCCCCCATCTTCCTAATGAGAAAGCTGAAGTTCAACAGGTTAAGTAATTTGCTCCACATCTTAACAGCTGGTAGATGCTAGAACTGACATGGAAAGCCAGGCACATCTGATCCCATCACCGTGGACTTCCTACCACACCCCGCTGTGTCTTTTGGTGTGTCAGAAATAGGCTAAGCAAACGTTTCTCTCCCTGCCAAACGTCAAGAGCTTTGAGATGAATGACAACATCTTGGGCCTCCTTCCTCTTCCCTCCTCTTAAACCAACAGCCCTGCAAAGTGCCCTTGACCACATATGGGCTTAGTTTAAGTGTCTGGTTTTGGCTGCCAGAGCCATGTGCTGGGACTGAGGGAAGTTCAAGTGTCTGCCAGACGCCTCCTCGTCCATGACCACCACACCATGACCCGTCCAGCTCTTCCCCCGCTCTCCAGATCTCTGCCCAGCTCCCAGCATACTTCACTGGTGCTGCAAAACAAACCCTGGCAGAAGTGACACCATTTGCCTCCCAAATCTCAAAGCCAGATGGGCACAGCCAGGACTCGGAGCTGGAAAGCCAGCAGGAGTCTACGTGGCTGTGGCTGGGCCAGTCAAGGCCAGTTTTTGATTATCACACGAAAGAGGGGGTGCAGCCTGGGGGGCACCTCAGATGGCAGGAGTCTGTGACACATTTTCAGTTGGCTTTGGAATAGGTTTTTGCTTTCTTCCAGAACCATCAGTGGCATTGATGCCAAATTGTGAATCCACGTGAAGTTACCATATCAAGGGTTGATTTCAAGGACTCGGGAAGCAAATGCAACTTGTCCACGTGGGTCTTCACCCTCTAACCTGCCCTCCAAAGTCCTCTCTGACTCTTCTGAGGAAAAGGAGCAAAAATTTACGGGGGATACGAAGCATCAGCCCCAGCTGCCCCTGCAGAAGGGTAATAGATGCTGCCGTTTCAAAAATAAAGACCTGTCTCTGAACTGACGGGCCCGAAAATAAATTTAGCTGAGGCTAGAGGGGGCTGACAGGTCCTGACTAGGGCGGCTTTGCTAAGCACAGATTTCCCCTCGCAGTAAGTGCTTTATGTAGATTGCCCCAATTAACCCTCACAAAAACCCTGCAAGATATTTTATACGGAGAAAGCCATGGTTCAGACAAGTTAAGTGGCTTGCCCATAAGCCACACAACAGGATACCATGCCTGGAAGAGACCCCAGGTGGGCCTGACTCCGAAGCCAGATCTCTTAAGGGCTGCCTCTAACCACCAAGGTGTGACTGGACAGAAAAAGGTGGGCTGGAGGCAGGGAGGGAGGCAGGGAGGCAGGGAGGGAGGCAGGGAGGCAGGGGGAGGCAGGGAGGGAGGAAGGCAGGGAGGGAGGCAGGGAGGCAGGGAGGCAGGGGGAGGCGGGGGGAGGGAGGCAGGGAGGCAGGGAGGGAGGCAGGGAGGGAGGGAGGCAGGGGGAGGCAGGGAGGGAGGGAGGGAGGCAGGGGGAGGCAGGGAGGGAGGGAGGGAGGCAGGGAGGCAGGGGGAGGCAGGGAGGGAGGGAGGCAGGGGGAGGCGGGGGGAGGGAGGCAGGGAGGGAGGCAGGGAGGCAGGGAGGCAGGGGGAGGCAGGGAGGGAGGGAGGGAGGCAGGGAGGCAGGGGGAGGCAGGGAGGGAGGGAGGGAGGGAGGCCCGCCCACCTGCCGACCCGCTTACCCTTGGCTGCGGTAGGTGGCGCACCTCTCCAGCGGGACTCGCAGCACACCGTCGCTGAGCCCCACGAAGAGCGCGCGGGCGCTGTGCAGGATCTGCAGGTTGCGCAGAGGCTCGTGGCGCCCAGGCGGTAGCACGCGCAGTTCCTCCAGATAGCAGCCGCGGAGGCTGCGGCTGGCCGTGGACAGTGCCTTCAGGATGGTGCCCGACTCTGCAGGGGCCAGACGCGGGGGGGCCTGAAGACCCCAGAGCCTCGCAGGCCAGCGCCTGCTCTTCGCCCTCCTCCCCTCCTGGGGCCCCAGGCCGCCCAGGCCGGCTCACCGGTGCCGATGTAGAGCACGTGGTAGAGCGTGTCCTTGGCCTGCACGAGGTCCACCACCAGGTGTGAGAAGCGCACGCTGTCCTGGGTGACGCAGGGCTCGGGCGTCACCGGCTGCACGGCCTCGCTCATGAGGAACAGGCGCTGTGCGTCCTGCAGGCTGCGCTCGGTGAGGTTCTCATTGGGGCCCACCTCAGGCAAGGTGCCACACTACCACAGGGAGAGAGGGCAGCATGGGCTCAGCCACCGTGGCCACCGCAGCCCCTAACCCCCTTCCATACTGCAACCCAGGTGGCCACTGGCAGACTTCGCTTCTCCAATCCTTGCCCCCACCCAAAAGGTCTTTCCGCTAGTCCCCTGCACCCCTTTCTGTGGAGGGAGGTCTCTTTTCTATGTACTGAGGCTGGTGCGATAGGGTAGGAAGGGCAGAGGAGGCTGAGCTGTCTAAAAATGGATTGCTGAGTGTGGATGAGTGTCCCGAGTGTTGAACTGTTGGCAGGTGCCCCTCCTCTCATGTTGGGCCAAGCCCAGCCTTCCCTCTCCTGTGCCCCGACCAGCTCAGGACCTTATAAACCAAGCCAGCCAAGTGCCCTACAAACCAAGGTGAAGGCCAATTCCCCTTTATCGAACATCTACCACACTTCTCCAAGAGTCAGATGTGACTTGTTGGCAACTGGCAACAACCACATCAGGTAATTATCAGCCAATCCTACACAGATCTATTAGGTTGATGGTGTTGTCCCCATACTTCAGATAAAGAGAAGAGTCTAAGGGAGGTTGGGTGACTTGTTCAAGGTCACACAGAGACAGGGCCAGATCTGGATCAAGGTTGTCACACCGCCATCCTGAGGTCTTTCTCTGCTCCACACTGCTCCCCTGGGCTGGAAGCCCACATCCCAGAACCTAGAATGTTCACACCACCCATGACTGGCACGCAGAGACCCTCTAGGCATTTGCATCCATGCTGGGTAGAGATAGTGAACAAACTCCAGCCCAAATTCCTGAATTCTGGCCAGAAATGGTGTGACTGTTCTACAAGTCTCCTACACTGAGTTAAGGTGAGGTCCCACCTCCCTGCGTCTCTGGCAGCATGGAGTCACCTTCAGAGAGACCACAGAGTGCCCCACAGCCTCCTCATCACTCTCCTTTCTCATCTCATGGTCTCTGAGGCTGTCACCTTCTTCAGAAAGCCAGCACAGATCTCACAGATAGGTACAGACCAGAAGAACTGCTCTGACCAGCTGGCGATCAGCTTGTGGCTGGTCGTCTCTGGGCTGTGGGTATAAAACGAGGGAAAGCAGAGCAGTACCTGGAAATTGGGGATGGGGTTGGCGATGGGGAGCCAGGCAGCCCTGGGGTTCTCCTGGTAGCGAAAAGGGCCATTGAAAGCCTGGGAGATGGCACTGAGGTTGAAGGCGCACACAGCAGAAGCGGCGATGCTGTTTCTGAAAGACAAGTGATGGTAGGATGCCGCCCCACCGCGCCAGTACCAGCTGCTGTCAGCTGATTCATGGCGACCCCATGGGCGTCACAGTAGAACTGTGCACCGTATGGTTTTCAATGGCTGGTTCCTTCAGTAGGAGATTGCCAGAGGCCGTGGTACCTTTCTCTTAAATCTCACAGACAGCTGTCCCTGCACAGCATGGCACACCTCCAAGGCTTATTAAGCACTTCGATGAGCCTGCTGCCTTGTGTACTCTGGGGCTGTCACAGGAGGAAGAAACATGTCCTTGTGCTCTCAAAAACCTCGAGGAAAGACCCACCGACAACAAACATTGATGGGTCCTCTGCTGCCGCTTCCTCATCGCCTTCCCTTACTGAGTGGGGGGCTGAAATCAAGTCAGTGGTCTTCCAACATTTTGGAGCCACAGCAAGAAATATATTTTCTCACAGCTCAGCATTCTGTTTGTGCATATCTGCAATGATTTTCATGAAACAATACTTATCCTTACTGTGTACATTGCTGATATTTTTATTCCATTTGATTTTACTTCTTTTATCTGTCTGTCTATCTATCTGCCTGCCTGTCTGTCTATCTATCTATCCATTCATCTATCTGTATTTTAATGCTTGTTACCAAACCACTGGCTTCTCTGCAGCCCCCAGCACCGGAGCCAGATGACTCTTACGACTTCTCAGTCAGTCACACGTTTCTGGGAGTGTTAATGTCAACAGTTCACAGCCCCAACGCACCACACTGAAGGCTTTCTGGGCTCCTCTCTGCTCTGGATCCCTCTCCTGAGTGTGCCCACCCCTCTCACCTCTGCCTGGTCTCAGCCCCATTGTCTCTCACACGGATGCTGCTCTGTCCTACTGGCTGGTCCCCCTGCAGCCTGTCCTATCTCTTCTAATCTGTTCTCCACACGGCTGTCGGAACCATCATTTCAGAATGCACATGCAGGCCTGCTTCTGACCTTTGCCCTTAAGAAGGACACCCTGGTGGCAGAGTGGGTAAGCGCTATGTCTGCTGACCAAAAGACTGGCAATTCAAATCTGCCAGGAGCTTCTTGGAAACTCTACGGGGCACTTCTACTCTGTCCAGCAGGGTTGCTATGAGTTAGTTGGCAGTGGACTCGATGCCAATGGCTATAGTATATCCTTAAGAAACCTTGGTGGCATAGTGGTTAAATGCTATGGCTGCTAACCAGAAGACTGGCAGTTCCAGTCTACCAGGTGTTCTTTGGAAACTCTACAGAGCAGTTCTATTCCACACTGCAGGGTTACCATGAGTCGGAACTGACTCAACAGCAGTGGGTTTGTGTTTGTTTTTGTTTACTCTTGGGATCAAGATCAAATCCCTCATTGTGGTGTACAGATCCTTCAGGACATAATCCTCTCTGCCCCAGCTCTTCAGCCTCCACGCCTGTCTTTCTGCTCATCAACACGCCCCTGCCATGCTGGTCTCTGCTCAAGCACTTCTTTCTACCTCAGGGTTTTCTTGGCACGCTCAGGCTGGCATGCTCTTCTCCCCTAGTTGTTTCCTACTTATTCTGTAGCTATCACTTCCTATAGGAAGCCACCTCTGATTATCACCCCTCCAAAACCCTAATGGTGTACTGGTTAAGTGCCACAGATGCTACCCAAAAGGTCAGCAGTTCCAATCCACCAGGGGCTCCTTGAAAATTCTATGGCGCAATTCTACTCTGTCTAGAGGGTCACTAGGAGTCAGAACTGACTCGATGACAGTGGGTTTGGTTTTATACTGTCATAGGAAACCCTGGTGGCATTGTGGTTAGGAGCTACGGCTGCTAACCAGAAGGTCAGCGGTTCAAATCCACCAGGTGCTCCTTGAAAATCCTATGGGGCAGTTTCTGTGCTGTCCTACAGGGTCACAATGAGTCAGAATTCACTCACTGGCAATGAAGTTTTGTGTACTGTCACAGGCTTTCCTGTACATTGTCTTTCTCCTTTGTAGTATTTATCACAATTAAAATAGGTTGTGTGATATCTATTAGCCTCTCTAAAATGTAAGCTTCCTGAAGCAGCTATGTCTGCTATTGCTCATTGATATCCCCTGACCCAATACCTGGTGTAGAGAAGGCTTTCAATAAATATTTGCTTAATAAACTATATTTACAAACCCATTGCCAGTGAGTAGATTGTGATTCATAAGGATCCTACAGGGCAGAGTGGAACTGCCCCATAGGGTTTCCAAGGAGGGGCTGGTGGATTGGAACTGCTGACCTTTCGGTTAACTGTCATAGTTATTCCCCACCAGACCACTGGGGCTCAGTCACATTAGTGTTGTCATTTTCCTTAATGTCACCACCTATCCAGCTGTTCCTGTCCTTTGTTCATAGCAACCCACTTGCTGGTGCCGACCGCTACATGGGCTTAATCCTGTTGAGCCCAGCCTGCACCTCGTGGCCGCGTGCGCTGGCCTGAGTGTCTGTCCCCCTGGCTGGAAAGGTCTCTTTGCTCCTGCTTCCCAGCCTTCCTCTCGCTCTTGTCCATCCCTTCATACTGTCCTTTCTACAGTTAGCCCAGCCCTCATGCAATGCCTGCTACATGAGGTTCAAGGTAAGCAAACACCATTCCACGTTTCTGATGAGCTTACAGAAAACCTTGTATAGCATCCTGCACATAACATGCTTTCCCTGGTCTCTGCTGCCCTTCTATTGCTCTTGAAACTGAAATCAAATGATTGGGTTATTTTTCACACAGAAGGAGGCAGGAGGAGGAGGGATTCACGATCTTGGTGAAGGTTATCCATCCTTACACTTAGGAAACATAAGTCAAACCCAAAACAAACTTCTTGACATAGAGTCGATTTTGACTCATGGTAACCCCATCTGTTTCAGAGTAGACTTGTTCCAGGGTTTTTTTTTTCTGGCTGTAATCTTCATGAAAGCAGATTCCCAGGCCTTTCCTCTGGTGCCACTGGATGGGGTTTGAACTGCCAACCTTTAGGTTTGTGGTTGAGAGCAAAGTGTCTGTGCCACCTAGGAAACCTTGATGGCCTAGTGGTTAAGTGCAGTGGTTGCTAACTGAAAGGCTGGCAGTTCAAAGCCATCAGGTGCTCCCTGAAAGCTCCATGGGGCAGTTCCACTCTGTCCTATAGGGTTGCTATGAGTTGGAATCACCTTGATGGCAGTGGGTTTTGGTTTGTTTTTTACCAGCCTGTTGGAAACATGGAAACCCTGGTGATGTAGTGGTTAACTCCTATGGCTGCTAACCAAAAGGTCAGCAGTTCAAATCTATCAGGTGCTCCTCAGAAACGGGGGGTTAATTCTACTCTGTCCTATACAGTTGTTATGAGTCAGAGTCAATTCAATGGCACAGAGTTTAGTTTCTGGTAGAAACACAAAAGGGTAAAACTTTTATCAATGGGATTAAGGTCCCTCAGAAAAAATAAGGGGACAGCAGGATGGCCAGAAGACTTCCATTGGTTAGATGGGGCAAATCATGAAATTCTGAAGTTGGGAAGGACCTTAGCAGGCCATTTATCAAAGTAACCCTAATGGATCTTCTCAGGGTTGCCATCCCCTCAACCAAAGGCAGGCTATCCTTCTCAGCAGGTTCTTCCTTCATGGAGTCACAGGCCATCTCCTTTTCATTCTGTTACATCTGGCCCAAACCTGGCATACCCAGCACCCCAGAACAAGAGCTCATTCCTCCAAAAGCAGTCATCGGGAAATCCTCAGACACTCCAATGCAGGACACTCTGCAATCCTCCTTTTATGGATAAAGAAGCAAGAACTCAGTCATCCACATGCTCAAGCCCGCCAGATTCAAGATCAGATCAGTGTGTATTTCCAACACACAGGGCAAGGGTAGCATAGGCCCAGAAACTCACACATTGGTGGTGAAGACGCCGTAGATGAGGTCCTGCTCGGGCAGGTGAAAGGCACTCTGCAACTCATTGTAGTAGAAAGGGACCTCGCCTGGTCGGGAGCAGTTGAGCCGAGCCTTCATGAAGGTGGTCCAGGTGTCCTCCAGCAGGAAGCGGCCCCCCACATCATTTTTGCACACGCGGGCCACCCGTGAGTACACGGTCCGCCCGCAGTCATGCTCCACAGCGTTCTCCCGCAGGAAGAAATAGGCAAACAGTCCGATATCGTAAGCTGCCACAAAGTTGGGCTCTGGGAAAAAGCAGAGGAACAAGAAGGGGGTCAGGCCAGCAGGGAGAGGGGAGCAGAGTCAGGAGTATTTGACTATTTCAACCTTTCCAGATGGGCATCCCAACATCCACCTGCTCAGTGATCCTGGGGCACTCTAACTTTGTTCCTGCTTCTAGTACAAAGTACAGTTATAATAACTCAAACCCACTGCCGTCAAGTCAATGTCAACTCATAGCAACCCTATAAGACAGAGTAGAACTGCCCTATAGGGTTTCCACAGAGCGCCTGGAGGATGTGAACTGCCGACTTTTTGGTTAGCAGCTGTAGCACTTAACCTCTATGCCACCAGGGTTTCAAGTTATAGTAGTAGCTGACATGTATTACTGAGTGCTCACTGTGTTTCAGATGTTATTATAAGTACTTCATATGGATTAACCCATTTGCCCCTCATAATAACCCAGGAAGTAAGTACTATCGTTACCTGCTTTTTACTGATAAGAATATTGTGGCACAGAGAGGTTAAGTAATTTGCTCAAGGTCACACAGCTCATTGGTGGAGAAGCAGGAATTCCACACAGAGGGGCAGAAAACTCTAATGTTTTCCCTTAATCTCTTTTTTCCTAATCAATCCCTAACGTTGTCTCTCCCCTCACTGCTGGTCCTCCGTCTTTTCTGGATTTTCTGGGTGTGTGAACTGGGAACCAGAACATCTGTGTTTTCATACCAGCTCCATCTTTGCCATGCTACAGTCCTTGGGCAGACCTCAGCCCTATTCTGGGCTTCTTCTTTGACTGTGGAAGTGTGACCACCCCCTTTAGAGGTCAGGCAGGGGGTCAGGGAGACCTGCTGGGTCAGACCCCTGAGGCTGACGGTCCTCACCATTGAGCCACTTGGAGTTATACTGGGCTGTGCGGAGTGGTGGCCCACTGCCCAGGCTGCGGTAGATTGCAGGGTCCCGACCGGAGAAGTCGATGACCGTGGCCGCATACAGTTCCCCTTGGGAGGAGATGACAGCTGTGGAGTTGTGGCGTGGGTCATAGGGGCAGCGGGCCACACCATTGATCTTCTCGATGGTCCGGCTGAGGTTCCCCACCTGGGGACGAGGGAGAATAGGGAAGGCTTTTCCCTGAGGCTGCCTATTCTGTCCACCTGAGTTCTGTTTCCTTCTGGGTCCCCGGCCTCTCTGGCTTCTCCTCCAGCCTCCCGCTGCCCACCCACAGCCCCTCAGAGAGTGCAACCATCAGGGAGGGAAAGGGTCCTGCCAGGGGCTCCATCAGCCCCTGCCCCCGAGTCAGGCCCTTCCAAGGCAGAGCGGCCTGATGAATACAGAAGGCCCAATTAAACTTGAACTTCAGGAAATGTGCTTTTTTTTTGCTTTAGTATATCAAATAGTTCATGGAACATACTTATGCTAAATTACTACTCATTCTTCATCTGAAATTGACGTTTATTTTTATTTTTGTTGAGTCTGGCCCCTTGATTCCAAGGCTGTGTGCCTGGGGAGTTTCCCCGGTGCCCACCCCCACCACGCCATGAGCTGCCCCCACCTGTCTGCTGGAGCACACTGGGGAGAAGGCATTGGTCCCACACATGAACACCTTCCGGCCAGTGACGATCAGGACTCGAACGTAGTTCTGACATTCCTCCTGTGGTGGGAAGGGCAAGTCACGAGGGGACACGGCCATCAGAGTGTGGCTCCGGGTGTCCGGGGTGTGGCTCTGGATGTCTTCATCTCATATCACTGCTTCAGAGGCCCACAAACATTCTGTGACACTCCCCTCTACCCCAGATCCTCCTAAGACAATGGCCTGGGAAAGTTCAAGTGCCATCTGTGGAGGCTCTGAGGACACTGGCTACATCCCCATGACGTCATATCCACCCTTTGCCTGCATCTGCACCCATATGGATACTCAAGACCCACCCGCTGCAGAGCTGCGCCCTCACCTTCCACGAGAGGCTCCAGGTCTTTCAAGGCAAGGCATTTGTGCCCGCAATGCCCCCTCCACCCAAGCCTGGGACCACCAGGACCACGTACCTCAGTCTTCCCTTTGCTCTGGCAGGAGCGCCGTGTGTCCTCATTGGAAGCCCACTCTGTGGCCTGCAAATGGAACACACAGCATCACATGGCCGCACCACACCCCGCCGAGGTAGGCACGTTCCTGGGCTGCCTGAGTCAGGAGTGCGCATGAAGCTGGGCAGAGTTTGAGCACCCCTGAGGGGGCTGCTAGGTGTCCTTACCCAGATGTCTTTAGGGAGTGGACATCCCCTTACCCCCCACGCCCTCCCCACCTTCTGGGGTGGGTTAAGGCAATATAGGCTCCAGGCAGGAAGAGATGAGACACCGTGTGATGCCTACAGTGACAACTTCCCTGCGCTTGGTTGCCCCACCCAGTTCTGTCCTGGAACCCGCCAATCCTTCCCTCCCCAGGTTAGCCAGGGAGCTGGAAGTGGCAGAGAAGTTCCTTCAATCCCACCACACATTCTATGTAAAACAACCAAAACAAATCCTTTGCCCTTGAGTTGATTCTGACTCACAGTGACCCTGGAGGACACAGCAGAACTGCCCCAGAAGGCTTCCAAGGAGCGGCTGGTGGATTCAAACTGCCAACCTTTTGATTACCAGCCAAGTCCTTAACCACTGCACCACCAGGACTCCCCAGGTCTGTTGCATTCTTCCACTGTACCCTTGAAAAGTGGCTGTTTGTTTTGTTTTTCTTAACAGGTGAGGAAATTTTGGTTCTATGTGATTTGCTGAAGGCCACACAGCTCATTAAGTGACAGATTAGGGACTGGAAGCCACATTCCTGGCTCCAAAGGCTATGTGCATTGTTTTCTCTTTATCCCATGATCTCAAGGGCCTAGGACTTCCCATTTCCTAATGCCCCCTCCCCACGCATCTCCGCTTTCCTTCCTGTTTCACTTGCAGCCCCCCATGTTCTACCGTGGGCTCATCACTGTGGGACATACCTTTCACTAGGACCCAGAGGACAGCACTAGGTTCTCAAGGCCTATGGCATTAGTGGAGGGCAGTTCCCACCCAGGAGTCCCTTGTCTGTCCTGTTCATCTACTCTGTACCACCCCTACCCCACCCCCAGCTTCTGATAAGCAGCTGAAGGCAAGAGTGACACCCTCTCATCCAGGCAGCATCAACAGCCCTGGGGTGTGGTTCGCTACCTATTTCTGGGTCACATGTACAAATAAGAACTGGCTACCTTTCCCAGGAGAGGCAGCCGTGAACAAGCAGCTCTGCCATCCAAGGAGGAAACAACCGCCTGCTTTTAATTTCTAAGAAAACCCCTCTGAGCTGTTTAGTCACTGCTGTGGAGCTGGGAGGACGCGTGGGAGGGAGGAACAGGTGGGGAGTGAGAGGCGGGGTTGCTCTATACTGTCCAGGCATGGCCGACCCCCAGCAGCCCAGCACCGACCCCCAGCAGCCCAGCACCAACTCTCAGCAGCCCAGCACCAACCCCCAGCAGCCCAGCACCAACCCCCAGCAGCCCAGCACCAACCCCTCAGCACCTCATAGCAAACCCCTGGCACCCCAGCACTGACCCTCAGCAGCCCAGCAGCAACCCCCTGGCACCCCAGCACTCCTCACAGTGGAAGCTGCTTTGTGGGGCAGGGAGGGAGACTTCTGCAGACCCTGGACACAGGAGTTGGGTGATGAGTTTGGTCAGTCCCCACGAGAACTGTGAGCAGGCTGGGCCATCCCACAGTGCATGGATCTCAGGTCTTTGCTTCTCCCAGACTTTGGAGAAGAGCAAGTAACCTCTGGCTTCTGGCCAGAGAGTCATGGGGGTTCACCTGGACAGAGACAACTGAACAACTGTCATACTCAGGACCCCATCCACTCCCAGGCTGCATCTGATGTGAGAGGAGAGAAGGCTTCTGGGAGCAAAAAGGAGTGAGGACACAGAAATCCCACAAATGTCCCGGCTCAACGCACTGGACTATGAGCAGCTGAGGGGGGTCGGACGCCTTGCTGGGGTCTTGAGGTCTCTGGGCACAGGAGCACACTGACGGGAGCCAGCCTCATCCCTAAGGCGGGTGGGAACTGCACTGGGTCGGGAGCAGGTGTCTACAATAAAAGGGTTTCGGGTGCAATACACTGAGCTGAGGAATGTGCCAAGCACGTGCCAGGACTGAACACACTTCTTCTCTTTGATCTTCACGACAGCCAGTGAAACAGGTCACCTTTGGCTCATCTTACAGGTGAGGAAACTGAGGCCCAGAGAGGTTGAGTGACTTGTCCAAGGTCACACAGCTCGTAAGCAACAGACCCACAACGCCAATGCAGATAACTGAGCACAGAGCTAAGCTCTTTCTGCTCCAGCCTGTAGCCTCTCAGGGTGTACAGATGTCTCAACAGAATAGTTAGAACATACGGCCTGAAGACAATATGTGTCTGTATAATGGTAACAGCGCAGAACAAGCCTTTAGAGTCATTTTACTTTTAAAATTATTTTTATCAAAGTCAAAATGCACAATTTAAAAAATTAAATGTATGGAAAAACTGATCAAAAGAGAAAAAGCAAGCCACTTCTCTCAGGCCTCAAGCCTGCTGCCGAAGATCACCACTTTCAACTCTTTCTGGCTGTCTCTCTTCTGCTTTGCTTAGCCAATTTCTTAAAAATATGCATCAGTCTCGGACTTTCTCTTTTGACTTGTTGTTACAGAGGGGAAGACTCTGCTCACATATCCATCAGTTGCCATTCTTCCCCGCCCTAAAACATCCCGACATCTGCCCTGTCTCCACCTTCCCATCACAGTTATTTCGTATTGTTAATTAAAATAAACATCACTCTTTGCACTGCTACGAACACGTGTCTGAAGATTATACACTGCTACTAAGATTTCACTGAGTGGAAAACACCATTCGCTGGAGTAAGAGCCACTTGGAAAGACAAGGGGGCTCTGGTGGCATAATGGTTAAGCACTCGCCATTGAGTGAAAGGTCAGTGGTTGGAACTCACAGGTCCTCCTTGGGAGAAGACACCTAGTGACTCGATCTTGTCAAGATGACAACCTAGAAAACCCTATGGGAAAGCTCTACTCTGTCCTATAAAAAAACCAAATCATGCCATTGCCGTCGAGTCGATTCAGACTCATAGTGACCCTATAGGTCTGAGTAGAACTGCCCCATAGAGTTTCCAAGGAGCACCTGGTGGATTCGAACTGCTGACCTTCTGGTTAGCAGCCATGGTACTTAACCACCGTACCACCAGGGTTTCCCTCTGTCCTACAGCGTCGACATAAATCAGAATCGTCGACATAAATCAGAATTGACTCAACAGCACACAAGAAAGAAAACGTGCTGCTATTCTAAATCCGACACACTGCTCTTATTTATATCTGTGACGTAAATTTATTTAAAGTGAGCTTTAGACCTATTTGGACATATATATTTATCATATGAAAACCCTAGTGGAGTAGCAGCAAAGTGCTATGGCTGCGAACCAATATGTCAGCAGTTCAAATCCGCCAAGCACTGCTTGGGAACTCCCTGGAGCAGTTCTCCTGTGTCTTATCGAAACCAACTTGACAGCACCTAACAACAACATTTATCATATATCTTGTGCATACAAAACAGAGAAAGGTAACTGACATGAATTGGTTAAGTGGCCTTAAAACCTCTGAACACAGGATTGGACTTGGTGATACACAGTGACCGTATCTTGTGGGAATTTTATGGTTCTATGCATCTATAGGATGTCATCCTACTGACCTCTTACTGGAGGAAGAGAAGTGGGTGGAGAGGAGGGGACAGGAGACTGCTGGGAGGATAGGACATGTATGGAGCAGAGAGGAGGGGTGTGCTGTCACCAGGCAGGGAGAGCAGTGGGAGTTGCATATCGGTGAGCTTACGAATTTATACGGGAATGTACATTTTCATTCAATCATAATAATAAAAAAAAACCAAAACCTCTGAACACAGGGTTCATCTCTTCTGAATCACTGCTCTATTCAGAGTCTTCAGCATCAGCATCCGCCCCTCCCCAGGGCATCCTTCTCTGACCCACCCAGGGCAACAGCGATACAGCAGTTCTTAGAGAAACTCTGCTTCTCCCAGGATTTCCTCCCAAGTACTGACCCCCTTCTGCAAGTCTGGATGCTGGCACTTTTCTTGCTCTTACCAGAAGGTGTCCACACAGGTTTGCAGACAAGCCAGGGCACATGCCCCTCCCTCATGCTTGCTTCCCTTAGGATGCTAAAATGGTCTAGAGACCGAAATGTCAAGGGGTTGGTGTTTGCTAATCAGAATAACAGGAGTCATGACCAAGTTCATGCCTGCACAAATAATGACAACTATACCACAATTCCAGTCTGGCTGACAGTGACTCTAAGATGCCTTTGAGTGAAAAATACTTCCTGATTTCACACTCATTAAAATGTGATAACATCAACATTTTGGGATCAATGAAATATGCATATTCTGATGAGGCTTTCTTTCTTGATCTATTTTTTTTCCCCCAGACTGAATAATTGTCTTGATTTTTTTTTTTTTTTTTTTCGGTCATATGTTGTTGTTAGGTGCCTTTGAACTGGTTCCAACTCATGGTGACCCTCTGTGCAACAGAACGCAACACTGCTCACTCCTACATCATACCCACCATCACTGTTAGGCTTGAGGCCACTGTTGCGGCCACCGTATCAGTCCAGCTCCTTGAGGTTCTTCCTCTTTTTTGCTGACCCTTCACTTTACCAAGCATGATGTCCTTCTCCAGGGACTGATCCCGCTTGATAAAATGTCCAAAGAATTTAAGACACAGGTCTTGCCATCCTTCTTCTAAGGAGCACTCCGGTTGTGCTTCACTAATTTTTCCCAGGTACTGGTGGTTCAACGGTAAAATTCTTGCTTTCCATGCAGGAGTCCTGGGTTCGATTCCCAGGTAATGCACTTCATGTACAGCTACCACGCATCTGTCAGTGGATGTTTGCTAGTTGCTATGACGTTGCTAACCAAAAGCTCAGCATTTCAAATCCACCAGGCGCTCCTTGGAAACTATGGGGCAGTTTTACCCTGTCCTATAAGGTCACTGCGAGTCAGCATCGACTCAATGGCACTGCGTCTGGTTTTGGTTTGTGATGCTTAAGAGGTGTCAATGGAAGTTCCAGACTAAGACAAGGAAAGGAGGCCTGCTGATCTGCTTCTCCAAATTAGCCAATGAAAACCCATTGGATCACAATGGATCTGACCCACAACCAACCACGGGGACAGCAAAGACCTGGTAGTGTTTCTTTCTGTTGTGTGTGGGATCACCATGAGTTGGGGGCTGGTTTGACAGCAGCTAACAATAACGATTTGCCCCCAGTGCCTAGCAGGTCTTGCAAACTCCTCTCAATACAAATTTCTAAGTGCAAATATCCCTGCAAGTTGCTCTTGAGGCCTCCTGCTTGGCTGTTGACCTAGGACTTCTCTCCTCTCCTGTTTTCTGAAATCTCATGGCTTCCTTTTTCCAGATACATTGGTTTATTTTAGGGAAACACATCTCTAGTATCTTCCTAAAAAAAGGAACAAGACAGATACAGATCAACTTTTATAAACCTTGACATGTTTGATGTAGTCTGTCCTCATACTCGGAAACTCTGGTGGCACAGTGGTTAAGGGCTATATCCAATAACCAAAAGGTCAGCAGTTCGAATCTGCTAGGTGCTCCTTGGCAATTCTGTGGTGGGGCAGGTCTACTCTGTCCTGTAGGGTTGCTGTAAGTTGGAATTGACTCAATGGCAGTGGTTTTCTGGGTTTTTATCCTCATCCTTGTTTGATAGTTCTGGTGCAGAAGTCTAGGTTCAAGATATGTTTCACTCAGAATTTTAAAAGCATTTATTCCTTCTTCATCTTCAGGATTCCAGCACTGTGATTGAGAAGCCTGATGTGATTCTTATGCTCCATCCTTTGTAGAGACTAGTTGCCTCTTCCTTAGCTTTTAGGATCTTCGCTTTAACAAATACCCTAGAATTCACAGTGATGTGCCTTAGAGGGGCTGGGGTGGGAGGCCTCTTCAGTCCTTTCAGTTTGAACATTCATCCTTTGTTTTTTTTTTCAGATTTTCTTATCTCATTATGTTGTAGATTTTTTTCCTTCTTTCTCTTTTTAATACAGTCCACTGTTGCACCAACTCTTGTTTGCAGCAGTCCTCAGGGTTTCTGGTATTTTCTTTCCTGTTTTCCATTTCTTGTTTCTTGTTGCTCTGATTCATGGGAAATTTTTCTTTGATTTTATCTTCTAATCCATCAATTCCATGTTTTAATTTTCCCAACTGTATTTTCAACGTCCATATTTTTAGTTTATTGTTTTGTAAATAAAAATACATTTATACCTATGAATCCACTAACTTTTTAAAGAATATTTTACTTGTATTTCTTGCATCGCCTCTGTTTCTGACAGCTTCCTGCATTCTCTTTCCTTGCTTGCTCGGTCCTTCTCTTTAGAGGCTTTCTTCAAATGTCTGGATGTGATGCTATTTGTTTATATTTGAAAATAACCCACTAATCACTTCCCACTAGAAGGACTCAGGGATCCCCAGAGAAATGACTGAATCCAGGTCAGGCAGGAAATGTACGAAATGAGCCTGAAACATCTTGTCACACCAGAGAACAAGCTATCAAAGGCAATGAGGGTTTTGTCAAGAAGACCCACGAGCCAACTTGAAGAGGTCCCCAATGGCCAAAGATGAAACAGTCAAGAAAGAGAACAACTATAGTGGATTAAAACACATCAAAAATGCTTAGAACTATGAGCATGTAATGATAATAGCGATAAAAGAATAAAATTAACTGATGATCACTGAAGGATACCACCAAAGCAATCCCTGTTTGAAAGCTGGTAAATAAAGACAAAGTAATAAGCCATTTACCCTGCCTTTCCTGTATCACAAGGTAATCAAATAATAGATGAAGGGAAGTTTCTTTTTGTAGAAGTTGTTGTTAGGTGCTGTTGAGTTGGTTCAACCCGTAGTGATGCTATGTACAACAGAACAGAACACTGCCCGGTCCTGCTCCATGCCCACGATTGTTTTTATGCTTAAGCCCACTGTTGCAGCCACTATGTCAGTCTATCTCATTAAGGGTCTTCCTCTTTTTCACTGACCCTCCACTCTACCAAGCGTGATGTCCTTCTCCAGGGGCTAACCCCTCCTGACAACATGTCCAAAGTACATAAGATGCAGTCTCACCATCTTCGCTTCCAAGGAGCACCCTGGTTGTTCTTCTTCCAACACAGATCTGTTTGTTCTTCTGACAGTCCATGGTATGTTCACTATTCTTCTCCAATACCACAATTCAAAGGCTTCAATTCTTCTTTTGTCTTCCTTATTCACTGTCCAGCTTTCACATGCATATGATGCGACTGAAAACACCATGTCTTGGATCAGGTGCACCTTAGTCTTCAAGGTGACCTCCTTACTTTTTGCTGTAGCAGTAGTCTTGCTAATAATTTGAAGAAGGAATGAGAACTGGAGTATCACCATACCGCAACACCTAGAGAACTAACGCACTTAGGATCATCAGTAACTGCTAACATTCATCAAAGAAAGAAAACCAGACACTACATACTTCCAAAAGAAAGACTCACTCTCACCTATAAACTAATCTTGCCAGAATCTAAACTTAATGAATTCTTTAAGTCTCATACTTGACTTGCAAGTAATACAGGGGGAATAGAGGAACATGTTAAATTATACCACCCGGATTGCAACCAGCAAAATTCAGGTTATGGAAAATTCTTTTGGACAAATGACTCAGTTTCTTCAACAAATAGACTGCAAAAAGAGAGAGAGGAGACATTATTTAAAACAGACTTGAAGAAGCACATCAACAAACTGTACCATATAGTCCTTATTTGAATACTGATTCAAACAAAGTTACTTTTTAAATTTATAAGACATTGGGGAAAACTGAAACATTGGCTGGATATTCAGTGGTATTACAGAATCATTGCTAATTTTGTTGTAATATTGTTAGGTGAAATTCAGTCAGTTCTGATTCACAGTGATCCACGTACAACAGAATGAAACAATTGTTGTTAGGTTTGATCCCACTGTTGCAGCCACTGGGTCAGTCCATCTCCTTGAGGGTCTTCGTCTTTTCCACTGAGACCCTCTACTCCACCAAGCATGATGTCCTTCTCCAGGGACTGCTCCCTCCTGAAAACATATCCAAAGTACATTTGTCTCACCCCCGCTGCTTCTAAGGAACATTCTGGCTGTCCTTCTTCCAAGACAGATTGTTTTGTTCTGGCAGTCTATGATATGTTTAATAATCTTTACCATCACTATAATTCAAAGGCAGTAGTTCTTCTTTGGTCTTCCTTATTCATTGTCCAGCTTTCATCTGACCATGGCTTTGGTGAGGTGCATTTTCGTCCTCAACTTACTGACTGATGCTTCCATGGGCATTGGTTGTAGATTCAAGTAAAATGAAAATTCTTTACAATTTCAATCTTTTCTCCATTTATCATGGTATTGCCTATTGGTACAGTTGTGGGGATTTTTGTTTTCTTTTTGTTGAGGTATAATCCATACTGAAGGCTTGTCATGGTCATTTAGCACTGCTAGAACAGAAAATACCACAAGTGAGTGGCTTTAACACAGAGAAATTTACTTCCTCACAGTAAATTAGGCTAAAATTCCAAACTGAGGGTGTCGGCTCCAGGGAATGGCTTTCTCACTCTGTTGGCTCTGCAGGAAAGTCCTTGTCTTCAGTCTTTCCCTTGTCAAGGAGCTTCTCAGGTGCAGGGACCCAGGGTCCAAAAGGGTGCTTTGCCCCCTGTATGGCTTTCTTTGTAGTGGAGATGCCCAACTCTCTGCTTCCTTCCCTTTCCTTTTATGTCTTGTAAGATAAGAGGTGGTGTCACAGGCCACACCCCAGGGAAACTCTCTACACTGGATCAGGAATGTGACCTATAATAACGTAACGTACAATTGCAATCACAAAATGGAGGGCAAACACACAATACTGGGAATCCGTGGCCTAACCAAATTGATACATACATTTTAAACCAAAAAGAACCCAAACCCACTACCACCGAGTTGATTGTGACTCATAGCAACCCTACAGGACAGAGTAGAACTTCTCCACAGAGTTTACAAGGAGCGCCTGGGGGATTCAAATTGCCGCCTTTGGCTTAGCAGACACAGCACTTAACCACTATACCGTCAGGGTTTCCACATACATTTTAGGAGGGACATAATTCAATCCATGACAAGCCCGCAGTATCTGATCTTCCTCACTAAGCGTGTGAACTTCTCTTCACTTTCAACAAGCTGAAGTTGTGTTATCTGCATATCAAACACTGTTAATGAGTCTTTCTCCAATCCTGATGGACGTGTTCTTCTGCATATAGTCCAGCTTCTCAGATTATTTGCTCAGCATACAGGCACAATGACCAAACTAAAAAAACCAAACTCACTGCCCTCAAGTTGATTCCAACTCATACAGACACTGTAGGACAGAGTAGAACTGCCTCACAGAGTTTTCAAGGATGCACGTGGTATGGTAAAAGGATCTAACCCTGTTGAACACCTTCTATGACTCTAAACCACGTAGTATTCCTTGCTCTGTTTGAACCACCACCTCTTAGTCTATGTACAGGTTCTTTATGAGTACAATTAAGAGTTCTGGAATTCTCATTCTTCACAATGTTATCCATCATTTGTTATGTTCCACACAGTTTAATGCCTTTGCACAGTCAATAAAACACAGGTAAACATCTTTCTGGTATTCTCTGCTTTCAGCCAAGCTCCATCTGACATCAGTAATGATACCCCTCATCCACACCCTCTTCCTAATCCAGCTGGAATTTCTGGCACTGCCCTGTCAATGGACTGCTGCAACTTCTTTTGAATCATCTTTAGCAACATTTTACTTTTGTGTGATATTAATAATATTGTTACATCATTTCTACATTCTGTCGGATCACCTGGCTTTGGAATGGGCACAAATATGGTAATTTTAGATGCTTTCCTTTTTTTTTTTTTGAGAATTCTCATCTTTCAGCAATGTATACTGAAATATTTATGGATGCTATGCTGTGTCTGAGATTTGCTTCAAAATGATTCATGGTAGGGACAGGGAGGGTACAGATGAAGATGGACCATGAGGAGTACTTGTGAAGCTTTTAGGTGTTGAGGACATCGGGTTTATTGGACTATTCTCTTTTTAGTATAAAATTTTATATGACAGAAGTTTGCTTGTTTGTTTAAGAAGAAAGCAATGAACAGTTGATTGGCAACTGCATGGCTAGAGTTTGTATGAACTAGTAGACTTCTCTTAGAGTGATGGAAGTGACACAAGAACCCCTTCTCACATACTCTAAATTGTTCTCTGAAACCATTCTCCAGTAACTGTACCAACAAGCAATACTGTGAGCTTCTTCCAGTCTCCTGCCTGGAAGTGTGGCAGGGGACACCCCGACTGTACACTTCACTTGTTCTGTTGTTCTGACCCAATATCCCATCAGTGCCTTTTATTGTTCCTGGAGCCCCCAAATCTTGATCCTCTCCAGTGGGCATCTGGAAAACAAAGCTTCCTTGTTGGCAGAGGGGTTAATGTTGCGGAAGAGCCTACTATGTGGGATGGGACAGGAGACCTCGGTTTCAACCTTTCAGTGTAGGCAATTTGAACAAATCTCTCTTCTCTTTAGCTCTGTACATCATTCTCACATTCCATAATACCCAATACCCAATTGCTGAGCCCTTCCGTCATTTGACTGGGGAGTCAACTTGATTCTCTGCCTCTCTTTGAGCCAGTCTGTGGGAGCACCTTCTCATTCAAGTCAGTTGTGATGTCTCCATCCACTTCCCATCTTTCCAAAGTGGCATTTAATTTCTTCGCCACTGACATCTCCTCTTTCATTCTATATGTCATCGTGGATCTCATATTTTTATTTCTTACTGTCCTTTTAGTAGGGTTTTGAGGAGTGGCGATTAAATTAGGGCTGTCCGAGGAATACCAGGATACCAATCCTCAGTTACATAGTGACTGCATGGTTTTGATATGAGGAGAGAGAGCAGGTAAGGCAGCCAGGCTCCCTGTACACTGATCACCTCCCCCAGACACTCAAGAGCCTGAGACAATGGCTGAACATGAGGACATCTGTGGACCACTATGTCCATCACTTGGCAGAGTTTAAATTTCAGACCACCCTAGGGCTGCCAGATTCCAGCTTAGAGGATGTGGAGATACGCTGGAAGAGACCCAGAAATCACCCTCTGTCCGGGCTCTAACAAGGCCCCATTATGTGTCCTGATGTATACGAAGCGTGACAATTCAGTCAGCAAACTTACTTGTTCTAAGGGCTACATACCTAATTGCCGAATATCACTACAGTCACTGTTGAAGTACTCCCCTTTAGAAGCTATGCCCAGCGCCTAGTCCACTCTTCAAAGCAATATTGGAACTCTTTCTGGAATGGCCATTGCACACAGAGGCATGGTGGCAAGTTCATGAATCTCATTCTCTATTTGTCTGTGAGGGAGTTTTTAGCCAGTAAACAAATAACTGTATTGGAACACTCTCCCCACTACCTGATCTGGCCCCCCAATAACATTCTTCTTTACCTGAAGATAAAGGAGATATTGAAACAAAGACATTTTGATGACACTGAGGATCTCAAGGGTAGTACGATGACAGCTCTCATGGTCGTGCCAGAAAAGGTGTTCCAAAACTGCTCTAAAGGTGGACAAGGTGCTGCTGTCAGTGCACAGCTTCCCAAGGGGAGTACTTTGAAGGCTACCATAGTAATAGTCAGCACAGGGTACACAGTAGCACCTTTTCTAGGATGAGTTTGTGCACTTAAGTGGCAGCACTTACATATGCAGAAGAATCCCTACGGTGGCATTTGTAGGATATCTGGCAACCCACGATCAGAAGTTCATTGTCATTCAGCCTCCAGCCACACTGTCCCCTGGAGCTGCTCTGGCAAAAGTCGCTTATAAGCTCCTAATTGTCAGCTCCAAGTCAGCCATCTGCATTCCTCTCACGAGCCCGCTCAGCAGCCCCAACCCTACCGACCATTTGCTTCCTTTTCTTCCCCAAGATGATCTTATTAAATTACAGTGATGAATCACCACCACAGGTGACCTGCTGTATCATCCCTATCTCTTCCCCAGCCACCCACAGACAGACAGACAGACACAGACAGACAGACATGGACACAAAGCTGCATCTTCCCTCCCATCAGTGGTTAGAGAACTGGGAAGCAGATTACTTCGATTTTCCTTGAGACAGGGTACCAAACCAAACCATACCATAGCAAGACACTTCCAACTCATAGCGACCCCACAGGGCAGAGCAGAACTGCTCTATAGTATTCCCAAGGCTATAAATCCTCATGGAAGCAGACTGCCATAGTTTTCTCCCATGAAGCGGCTGGCAGGTCTATGACCACTCAGCAGCTGAGCATTTTAACCACTCTACCACTGGAGTGCCTCTAAGGAATGGTCATTTACCTATAATTTTTAATAGAGATGGTGCCAGGCCACGATCAAAGACACCCATGATGGGGCACACAATGTTGCGTTCCTGTGGCAACATGAGACAAAGAGAGGTGCTGCTCAAGAACTCTACTAAAAGACTACAACTGATGGCCCAATGGCCTGGGGGATGCCCTGGGAGCATGGCCCCTAGACCTGCTGCTGCTCCTGTCCAGAAAACACTACTGAGGTCAACTCTTTGGACAAAAGTGGACTAGACTCGGGGATACCATGTGACCATATGGTGCGTGTACTTTACGGTTCTACGTATTTATAGGATGCTGTCCTACTGGTCTCTTTCTAGATGGGAGAGGAGAGGGTAGAGAGGAGGGGGCAGCAGCTTGTTAAAGAGGATATGCCAAGTATAAAATGAAAAGGAGTGTGCTACCACTGGGAAAGAAGAGCAGAAGGAGCCGCAATAGGTGGACATGCAAAACTGATTTGGATTGGATTGTATACTTTCATTTAATCACAATTTAAAAAAAAAAGATTTAATAGGGGTTAGGCACTTAGAAGTCCCTTCAGTGGACACAGTGGTTCACTATGAGACTGAAGGGACTCTGAGGCAATGATTTTTTTTTTTTGTCTGTTTTGTATCAACTGTTTGCATTTAGAATTTTCTTTAAGGCATGTTAATTATTTAAGCTATCAGTAACACTTTAGGTTTTAAGTTTGGTTAAATCACACCCCGGAGGGAAGTAAGATGATTGACTGGCTTTGTAAGGAAGCACTCCTGTGTGTTCCCAGCTGGGCTGGAAGCCTTGTCCCTGCCTTCCCTGCTGGCACAGTGATGCGGCTCTGGCTGCACACTCGGTGAGCCAATGGCAGATGTCGAGGACTGCAAACTTACAAGTAGTAGCTGGAAAGAGGCAGTGGTGGCTGGGCACTCACTGACCTCAGGCTTTTATGGTCAAAAGGCTGGGCTTCCCCACCAGGCTGGACAACCCGACCAGAGGCTGAGGTCTGCCACGAGCCCCAGTAGAGACGCTAGACGGCCTGCCCGTCTTCTCTCTCTTGTTCTTTCCCCTTGTAGCCACACGGTACCCAGCAGGGTAGGAGTGTGGACATGGAATGTATTCATTCCTCTCCTAGCTCTCAGGTGGATCCATTCCGAACTCCTGAGGTCAGGTCCCTAAAAGACACGACAGGGAAGGTGGCAAAACCAATTCCTGGTGCTCTTGAGGCTGGTTTGCAGATCCTTCAGTGACCTCCCTGAAGCTGAGCCTCTGCCCTAAATGTAAGACACAGGGTTATCAACAGCCACCTGACCAGGCTCAGACCAGGGGAGGCTAGGGCTAAGCTGGAGGAAACAGACACAAGGCAGAGAGTCCCAACATCTCACCAGCTGCCCAGCTGACCTCGGGACGCTAAACCTGCTGGGCAGCATCAAACCTCTGGCCCCTACAGACAGGGCCTCCTTGACATCCCCTAACAGAGGTTCTTAGAGCTAGAGGCTCAGCGAAATCCTGAGAGCTTTTCAAAACTGCAGTGCCAGGCTGTACCCATGACTGATCCAATCAGACATCTGTAAAGGTAGAACTCAAGCGTCAGAGTTCTTTAAACCTCACCTGGTAACTCTGGAGAATAGCCAACAGAGAGCCAGGGGCCTGCTCCCTTCCTAGTTTGTGGTACCCAGCTGTGCAAGCCAGATACCAAGCTTCCACAGCAAGCCAACAACTTGCTAAATCCTCCAGGGCTGCTGACGGCCTCAACTCTAAGGGTCACCTTCAGATGGAAGGCGATGTGCCTGGTGCCCTGGAGTGATGGTGGCCCCGTGTGACTCTGCCACTTTAAGCGCCCTCCTCTTAGCTAGGAACCTTAGGAGAAAGCAAGCACACGAGGACTGCTGATTAAGTTCATAAACTTATCCTAGAGAAAGCGCTACATACCTCACTGCGGAATATCACCGCGGTCACCTCTGAAGTACTTCCCTCAGGAAGCTATTCACCAATGCCAGTGCCTAGTCCACCCTTCAAAACAATTTTGGAATTCTTTTCTGAAATGGCTAGCAGAGCTGTTGTCATATTACTTACCCTTGATGTTCTGAATGTCATCAAAAGGTCTTCCTTTATCTTTAGATAAAGAAAAAGTCACTGGGGGCCAGGTCAGGAGAGTAGGAAGGGTGTTGCAATACAGTTCTTTGTTTACTGGCTAAAAACTCCCTCACAGGCAACTAGACAATTAAGTTCATGAACTTGCCACCATGCCACCGTGTGCAATAGCCATTCCAGAAAGAGTTCCCAAATTGCTTTGAAGCGCTGACTTTGGTGCTGGCGTTGGTGCATGGCTTCCCAACGGGAGTACTGTGATGGTCACCCTAGTGATATTCAGCAGTGAAGTACGCAGTACTTAGAACAATTAAGTTCATGGACTTAACTGTCAGACCTCCTGTGCTAATAGGGGAGGGACAGTTCAAAACGGGAGGTGAGAAGATCATCGATACACATGTAGAAATTTTTGAACTGGCATGTGTCCCACTGTGTGTATTCTCAACACCAAATGACAAGATTCCTTCCCTTGTCTTCTCTCCATCGGCAGAGCTGACACATTAGTTGAGTCTTGTGTCTCGCTCACCTGGACTATTCCAACTGTCACCTAAGTGGTTCCTCTGCTAATCTGTTCTCTATACTGTGCCAGAGGGTCTTAACATTGTGTTTGTTCAAACTGCTTCTCTGCTTAGAATGCTTTAGTGTCTTAAAAATAAAACATGGAGACTTCTGCTCAGCTATCACGGTCCTCTGGCACATGACATCTCCCTTTTCTAGGTCCTCATCGCCTCTTCACACCAGGGGACCCAGCCCCAATCAGCCCTCAGCACTTCACACAATTTCACATGTCTGTGTCTGGCAAACCCAGCCTTCAAGCTCAAGCTCAATGGCAGCTCCTCTGGGAAGTCTCCGGAGCCCCTGCTAAGCGCTGTGGGCTCCACTTGCTTCTGTGACCTCGAGCACAGACCCGTTTCTCCCTGCTTCCCCAGGCACTGTCATTATTTCTTTGCCTATCTCTCTTCATCCCTTTGGCTACTTTACTGGGTTGTCTTTGCAGACCATGGGAACCAAAGAAAAAGCCACCTGCCTGGAAGGCATGTCTGAGACCTACCTCCTTCCACCGCTTTGAACCTCCTGTGCACCCACTGCCCCCAGGCCCTGACCTGCTGGACTGGGCACCTTGGTTTCATTTTCTGTGGGTGCCAACTGGAAACCAGGCTATGAGCTGGCAGGCCACAGGATGCTGCCTCTAACGACTTGCCCTGCTTTGTTCTATCCAGTCCCCAGGACACACTACCTGGTCCCCAACCAGGAAAGGGATTCAAATGTGACCTCTCGTATACATGCTCCTTGAAGCAAGGGGCTGGGTCTGATAATCCTCTGATCTCACAGGTCCAGTGGCACGCCTAGGACTGGGCCTGGTCTTTAGTAGGGATTCTGTAAGTGATTATTGGGTGGGTGGATGGACAGACGGGTCTGCTGGTAAGGATGTAGATAGATGGATATATGGACAAATGAATGGTGTTGCTCTTCAACTTGCCCTGGTTTCTTCTGGCTCCTCCCTTCCAATGGTCACGCTTTTGGGGTTCCCTTGTATCTCATCCCTGGCTACTAGCCCAGAGCTGCAGTGGCCCCTGGGGGTGAACCCGGTGCATCTGGGAGAAAGGAGACCAGAATATCACATAGTTCACCAGGGAGATCTTCCTTTCCCTGAGTGCCTACTGCAGTTCAATTCTGTACCAAACAGTCCAGCACCTAATTAGCTCCTTGCACTGTTCTCCAATGAGGTACATGGACAACTCGTCCTCTTTTCCTGCCATACCGTGAGCCCTAGAGAGCAGGGACTCTGCTTTTGTTCGGTCCCGCTGGCCCTCAGCTCAGTCCTGCTACATAGTAAGGGCTCAATGACCACCGGGTCCCTGGGACACACCAACAGATCCCTGCACTCCCCCAGAAATGAGAACTAAGGCTCATTTGAAAAAGAAGGATGGAGAAGAGACACCCTTCCTTTCTCTAGAATGTTCAGCCTCTGCAGAGGTGGTTTGGCATCTGTTTTTCAATCTGGGATACATGTTCTGGATCAAGGCGTCCCATGAAACCGCCTTCTAGAGCACTTAGGGAATTAGGCGAAGGGAGTTCTCCTTCACAGCAGACACTAAATCAATCACAGTTCAATGACAATGCTGACTTGAATGGGATCACTTGAGGCAGGCTGAGAAAGGAAGCCAGGGACACCTTTTCCCTTGAAGCCCAACCTCAGGCACATTCCTGTGGATTTAGGTTCTGGACTTAGAAGGACCAACTCTCCCAGTTTGCCCAGTACTGCCCAGGTTTTGGAAGTCTGGTGGTGCAGTGGTTAAGACTATGGCTAGCCAAAAGGTCAGCAGTTCGAATCCACCAAGAGCTCCTTGGAAACCCTATGGGACAGTTCTACTCTGTCCTATACGGTCGCTATGAGTCAGAACTGACTCGATGGCAGCAGGTTTAGGTTTTTTTGGTTTGGTCCTGGTTTTAGTGCTAAAGGCCCCCACATCCTGAGAAACTCTCAGTCCTAGGCAAGCAGAGACCGCTGGTCACCGTAGCACCTCATCAGTCTCCCCAGTGCCCTTCGTCATGACCGGTTCCTCGGTCTCCTACATATGGGGTGCTGCCCTCACCTTCCAAGCATCTCCCTACAGTTAGCTGGATGGCCAGCGTCTGAGTCAGCAGTCAGTGACTAGAGGAAGTGACTCTCATCCTCAAGCCTAAGGGTGCGATCCCGAATCTTGCACCTGCTGCTGCCCACGTCCTGGGGGAACTCCAGTGAAGGGGAAGAGAGGAAAGGCCGACGTACCTGAAGCAGGGAGGCATTGGCAAGGCTGAGTCTGAAGAGGTAGTTCCTGTGAAAGCAGAAGGGAAATCAGAAGTCCAGCTCATTCTGTCTGCAGGACCCCAGGAAACATCCTCCTGGCTCAGCAGCCCACGGTGGGCTGCCTCCTAGGAGGAAGCTTTCCCTCCACAAGCGCATTGAATCTTCATGGCAACCCCGGCAGCGATGTAGAAAACTCTGTTTTATACGTGAAACAGGTGCCAGGAGGCTGGGTAACTGGTCCAATTTGCAGAGAAAGTCAGTGAAAGAGGCGAACTGCAAGCCGAGACTTATCTAACACAAAGTCAGTGCTGTCTCTACTCCTGGCCATGCCAGCAGGCCTAGGGAGGACCCCACCTCCACCTCCATGCCCACAGAACCAGCGTAAACCTCTACTGAGCTCAGGCAGAGGCCCGCTCAGGCCATCGGCCTCTTTGGCCCACCTACTGCCCTGGTCTTCTTCGTTCCCATCACAGACCGGTCATCTCTCCTGGCTGCAGCCTGGGAGCCTGAGAGTCCTATCTGCTTCTTCATTTCGGGCAGTCCTGCCACAGCCCGTGACCCTGGATCAGCCTTCTCTTCTGGATCAGGTCACCTTCCCAAGGGCACCTCCCCATGCCACCCTGTCCTGTCCTGCCCACGTTACCCCATCCATCACCTCCTGAGCTCTCCCTGTCACAGCCTGACCCGCAGCAGGCTGCTAGGTGCATCTTTCTCAAAGACAGTTTTCATCATATCAGCCTGATGCTCAGAAGTCTTAAATGATAATAAAGATGATGCTAATAATAAAAATAAAACCAGTGCCATCAAGTCAGGTCTGACTCATAGTGACCCTACAGGACACAGCAGAACTGTTCAATGGAGTTTCCAAGCAGCATCTGGTGGATCTGAACTGCTGACCCTTTGGTTAGCAGATGTAGCACTTTAATAAATACAAACAGCCGACACTTACTGAACAGGAAGAAAGTCTGGTGGTGTAGTGGTTAAAGCTATGGCTGCTAACCAAAAGGTCACCAGTTCAAATCCTCCAAGTACTCCTTGGAAACCCTGTGGGGCAGTTCTACTCTGTTTTATAGGGTTATATGAATTGGAACTGACTCAACGGCAAAGGGTTTGGGTTTTGTTTTGACTGAACAGGGAAGTGTCAGCCACTGAAAGGACCGTGTACAGACCCTGGGGCCAGAAGACCACCAACCACATGGACCCAGGAGTCATGAGGGTGGCGGAGCCACCCGGTTGGAGCACAGGGAAGTGATTTGGGGTTTACCACACAGACTCTGAAAACCCTGCTGACTTGATGGTTAAACACCACAGATGCTAACCAGAAGGTCGGCAGTTCAAAACGGCCAGGTGCTCCTTGGAAACTATGGGGCAGCTCTACACTGTCTACAAGGTCATTATGAGTCAGAATTGACTTGACAGCAGTGAGTTTGGTTGTGGTCTTCAGCTGCGGTAGAGATGGTGAAAATTTCTGCTCAGCCACCTGCTGGTGAGGCTTTCTGACAGCCTTAATTTATGCATCTGTAAAATGGAGAAATTAATGTCTCTCTTTCTCCTTTCTCAGTAGTTTGGAGAAGGCAAAATGGCATATCATAAGGCTTTATAAGGAGCAAGCAGATATAAAGTCTCGGTTTCCTCTGAGAATTTCTTGCTCTCTTCTGTCTTCTTTGGCTATTTCTCTAGAGCTCCAAATTTTAGGAGTTCTGGCTTTCTCAGCTGTGCTGAGAAAACAGGGGAAAGATCATGGACTGGACCAAGAAAGCAAAGGAGATGCCTGGCTGAATGGATCCAGAAGCCTCAAAGAGATACCTCAGGCCGGGGACTTCTCTTCCCCAGCCCTGGCTCCAGGCCAGCCCCACTCGGCTTCTCGGCTGTCTGTGGTGTGGGCCTCACTGGTTACTTTGGCTCTAGGCTGCTGCTGTCCTTACACAGACCCTCCCCTAGCCACAGACCCTGGGAGAGCTTCTCTGACCCCTCCCTCTGGGCTGGGGACCGACCGATTTAGGCTTATCGTTCTGCCCAGATGTCCGCCCAGGTAACATAGGCATCCAATCACAGCTTTAAAGAATTAGCGGAAACACTTCATCACTGAATTCATTTCTAACTCATCAAAAATCATTCATCATGACATCACAGCCTGCTCTTTAGGGAGATGAGAACAGAGAGAAATATCTGTAGCCTGACCCACCCTAAATCCCTTATGGAGCAAGGCAGGGTATGGGTGACTGCAAAATTTTCCCAGCCTGAGTTTCAGAGGACCAAGGGGGTCAGGAAGGAAAGGATAAATTTTCCCACAGAAGAGAAAGGAAAGCCACCCACGGAAAGGAAGAGACAAGAGACACAGAGGACAGATGGGTGTTCGTTCTAAGGAGCGTGAAGGGCCAGTCCAGGTTGAATGTCCTCCTTCAATCATCTGAGGGCAAAGCCAGGCACGGGGTCCTAGGCAAAGGTGTGCCCACTCCTGTATGGGGAGGGAGAGTATCCAGACACAGAAAACTGTTTACATCAGGACTGTGAAGGAAAGCCCCAAGCAAATCAGGAAGAACAGTGTGACCACAAGCAAGTGATCGAACTTTTCAGAGCCTCAGTTTCCACACACATAAAATGGGAATAACCCAAGAACTTAACCTCTTGTGGATGATTTATTCCATGTAAGGTGCATAACACTGTTCCTGGCTCATGGCAGTCTAGGGCTTCAGTTCCCTTTCACAGATTTCAAAATATTTACAGTCCTAGCTTTACAACAGCCCTGTGAGGTCCACAGAACAGGGGCTATAGCCTAGATTTTAAAGGGAAACTGAGGCTCAAAAGTCAAGATCAACCTGACCCAGCTAACCCTAGTCCAGAGCTCTGTCCTTCACTCATCTCTTTTTCATAAAGCCAACGAGGTCGTGAAGATTTTTAAGGACAGCCCAGGGGTTGAGGGTGGTCAGCTACCTGGTGCGTCTCAGAAGCGATAACCTGTGGGCATGCTCTCCCCAAGCCTAGATTCACTGAATCAGAGCCTCTGGACCAGAGAGCTTCTAAAAAAGACCAGTACTGTAAAAGTCAATAACACTGATATAGCAGCAGGAACTTTTAGCCTCAAGGTTAGGAGACTTGGTATGATGGATTGAATTGGGTTCCCCCCCGCCACCGCACAAAATAGCTGTCAGTGTGGCTAGGCCATGATTCCTAGTATTATGTTTACTGTTTTGTAATCTGACATACTTTTCCCGTAAGTTATAAATCCCACCTCTACACTGTCAGTATGGCAGGATGAGAGACAGTCACGTTAATGAGTCAGAAGTCAACCTACAAGATTAGATTGTGTTTTTAGCCCATCTTTTTTGAGTTATAAAAGAGAGAAGCAATCAGCGAGACAGGGGGAACTCATACCACCAAGAAGGCAGTGCCAGGAACAGAGTGAATCCTTTGGGCCTGGACGTACAGCACAGAGAAGCTCCCAGACCAGGGGACAGTTAATGACAAGGACCTTCCCCCACAACCAACAGAGGGACAAAGACTTTCCTTGGAGCTGGTGCCCTGAATTTAGATTTCTAGCCTCCCGGACTACGAGACCCTGGTGATGTAGTGGTTAAGTGCCTTATCTGTTAACCAAAAGGTCAGCAGTTCAAATCCACCAGGTGCTCCTTGGAAACTTTATGAGGCAGTTCTACCCCGACCTCTAGGGTCACTGCGAGTTGGAATTGACTCAACAGCAATGACTTTGACGTTTTGAGACTGTGACAGAATAAATTTCTCTTTCTTACAGCCACCCACTTACAGCATTTCTATTATATCAGCACTAGATATCTGAACACCTCGGTTCTAGTCCCCATATCCTTTTGTCATTTTGCTACGTGATCTCGGGAAGGTCATCTTCCCCTCTCAGGGCCTCTGCTTCTTTATGTTTAAAATTAGGGCAGCTTGACTAGGCCAGCGATTCTCAAACTCAAGTATACATAAGAATCACCTCTAGAGCTAGCTAAATACAGATGGCAGGGTGGCGAGGAAGCACTCCCAGAGCATCTAATCCAGTATGTCCAGGGTAGAATCTGAGAACGCGCATTTCTAACAAGTTCCCAGGTGATGCTGCTCTCACTGGTGCTGCTGCTCTCACTGGTGCTGCTGGTTCAGGGCCACACTGCGGGACCCACTGGAGTGGACGATCTCTAAGTTCCCTTCCCTACCAGATCCAGTGCGCTTGGGCTTTGGAAGGCCTCACCTCCTTCTACTCCACTCTGTAAAGGCTTTGTGAGCGCTCCCTCGAGACCACTCTGCTGAATACAGGATCTGGACCTGTATCTGTTGCTGCTGAGTCGGTTCTGAAGCACAGAGAGCATGAAGGACAGAGCAGAACTACCCTCAGAGGGTTTCTAAGACTGAACTTTCTGGAAGCAGATTGTCGTATCTTTGTCCCACAGAGCGGCTGTTAGGTTCGAAGCACTGACTTTTCTTTCCATTACTGACCCAGTGCTTAACCACTGACCACCCTGATCCCTTCAGAAATTTCGGCAGTGGGTCTAAAGAAAATCAGGCCACTGTGAAGTGAGGTCCTTTATTAAAGGAACGTGTTGCCTGTGCTGGTTGGAGGTCCCCAGGTGCAGGTGACCAGCCAGCCAGCAGGGGGCTCCTGGGCACTTTCTCTGCTAAGAACGCCTTGGGAGGGCTCTGACCTGGCAGGTCCTGGCAGCCTGGCAGGGACAGGGACAGGAGATGGTCCTGCTCTCAGTAAGTGCCAACCACTGAGGTGTGTGGCTTGCTGAGATCCAGAGGTTTAGGGGTCACACAGCCACCCTCACCTGGCCACTATGCTCTTCTTTCAGTGGGGGACATGCAATCAGACACAGAAAGGACCCAGTAAGGTAAACACAGGCCCAGGCGCAGGTGTGCCCACCACCCCATTCTAAAGCACGCCCCGTCCTGACCCTGGCCCTCCTGCCACCTCATTACCTGGCTCCCACGATGAGTTGGTTCCTGGAGGGGTCCAGGGCAAGCTGGGAGAAATCTCGGGCTCCAGGGTAGGTGAAGGTGGAGACCCATGGCTTCAGATCTGGAGGAGAAGTAATCAAGCGTTACTGTTTGGCCAGCAGCTCCCAGATGTGCTGGCGTGACACCAGAGAATGGGAGATGTAAAATCACAGTGACGTGGGGCAGGAGGCTCCCAAGAGACCAGAATTCTGGCCCTTCTCTGTCTGTAGACAACAGCTATGTGACCCAGGTGGGGCAGGGATGGGGACATCGCAGTTCCTGCCATGTCCCCCAGTTCAGAAAAGGGTTCCACCTTCTTCCTAGTTACCCAAAGGGAAACCTAAATTGACCTGGACTCCTTCTAGTGTCTCACCAACTAGACTGAAAACATCAGCAAATCCTGTCTGTTTGAACCCCCAGACTGTCCCTGAAACCTATCCACTTCTTTCCCTCTCCACACCCCCATCTAAGCCACTGCCACATCCTGCCTGGACTGGTGCCAGTGGCCTCTCAATTGGTCCCCCACTCTGCCTCCTGTCCCCTCCAGTCTATTTCCTACATGGCAACCAGGAGTGTCTTTCTAAAGTGCAAATCTGTTTACATTACCATCCTGTTTAGAACCCTCCAGCCGCTCCCAGTTGTTTAAGCCCAACTTTCAGGCTTTTGGGTTTTAGTTCTATCTTCCTCCCAAGTCAGATGCCTGGCATGTGTACGATGCTCACTTAATTATTTAGTGATTGACTAGGAAAAAATGATGCTTTATCTTTTATCCAAAACCCATCACTATCGAGGAGATTCAGACCTGTAGTGATCCTATAGGGCAGAGTAGAACTGCCCTATAGGGTTTCTGAGGAGCACCTGGTGGATTTGAACTGCTGAGCTTTTGGTTAGCAGACATAGCACTTAACCACTATGCCACCAGGGTTTCCTCATCTTTTACATTCCCTCTCAAACTCTCCACCCAGCCACAATAAGCCAGCATGCTGTGCACTTCCCAAGTCCATCCCAGAACAGACTGCTACCCTTTGTACGTCTGTTCTCCCTTGATGGGACTTTCTGTTAACCCTACCCTCACTCCTGCCTCCTCCAAGAATCCTTCTCTGATTCCCCCCAGCCAGGGGTAAGTTCTCAGAGTCTATACTGCTTTCCTGGCCCCCAGCTCCTGTACAAGGCCTGGTGGTGTGCCCCCAGGGACAGGAAAGATATTGCTCCTTGGATTCCTGACCCAGTTCGGCACCCAGCATGGTCTGAATGACTATGTCAACAAGATTCAATTCCACTCTGTGTGAGAAGCAGCATTTCAAATGTGGCTCTACAGAGATGGGAGGCACAGAAGGCTGGGATCTAGCCTCTGTGTCCAAGGAAGGCTCTTCCCAGTCCACACTTTCATGGGCAGTGGGTGGGACAGACAAGAGACCTCATGGCCCTCAGGATGGGTGGGGAAGAAGGGTCTAGGGAATGTACTCCCAGACAACAGCACCCAGCTGACTTCCCCCTTCTCTCCAGCTTGAGACCAACTTCTCCCATCTTGATCTAAACCAAACTAAACCCACTGCCGTCAAGTTGATTCCGACTCACGGTGACCTTGTAGGACAGAGAAGAACTACCCCAACAGGGTTTCCAAGGCTGCAAATTATTACAGAAGCAGATTGCCACATCTTTCTCCTATGGAGCGGCTGGTGGGTTTGAACTGGTGACCTCTGTGTTAGCAATCAAGCTCTCTAACCACTGCATCACCAGGGCTCTCATCTTGGTCTAAAAAACACACTGCCATAGAGCTGTCTGACTCATAGCAACCCTATAGATCACAGTAGAACTGCCCCCATAGAGTTTCCAAGGAGCACCTGGTGGATTTGAACTGCCAACCTTTCGGTTAGCAGATGTAGCACTTAACCCACTGTGCCACCAGGGTTTCCCATCTTAGTCTAGAACCCCTTAATATCTCTCCCTCAGCTTCTGACTCATGGATAGGAAGCAGTAACGACAGCCACAAGACAGAGGGACTCCCACATGAAGGAGGCACAGTTGCTTTCTCCCTAATGTGTATTAGCGACTGGACGCCAAAGGCCCAGAGGAGTGTGTGCACAGGCAAGAAAGACAGGGGTGTGTGTGTGTGTGTGTGTGTGTGTGTGCCATCCAAGGGAAATAAATCACTGCTCATTATCCCTCCACTACAGAGTAAAAGCAGCCCTTCATTTCTGCACGACAGGCAAACACTTAATCGCTCCCTGGATAACTGGAGGTTTTGCGAGTTGGATGTTTTTCAGAAGCTGTGATATGCATGATTGAAAAAAAAAAGAAGAAAGAAATTTTGCAGCAAAATGAAGCGAACCCCCCGGGGCTTGCCTCCGCCACCGGCAGGTGTCTAGAGGTTAGCAAGGACTGTCACACAGCCTCGATGGCATCTGGGAAACGACAAGTGTAAGAAGGAGATCTGGAGCCAGCGGCGGGCTGGTTTTTGTCTGACCTCAGGGTCATTCTCTGAAATTTCAGCACCTAAGAGACTAAGGCAAGAGCCCTCCTCCTCCAGGAAGCCCCTGTTGATTCTAACCTTTCCACCCTGACTGTTATTTTGTCCAGTCTCTCTCCACCCCTTTTGTTTGATTCATATTGTCAGTTATTGTTACTCTAAATGCATTCAGTGTATTTTCTGGGTCTGTGTGGGGGGGTGGTTGCTGACGAGAGCTGGGCTTGTACCTGTCAAACTGGGTGCTTCTTTAACAGTAACAACTAGGTCAAATATTAATTCCCGCCATCTCTTTCAACAAGGCATCTGGGATGTGAGCAGCCGAAGGAGGGAAGAGGGGGCATGCCTGGTCTGTGGCAAATTCTCAGCAAAACCCCATCTGGGGGCATCTCAGCTCTGTCTTCTATTCAGGGCACTTCTTGAGGGGAGGAGAAGGGAGTAGGGGGAGGGGAAGGGAGTAGGGGAGGGGAAGGGAGGGGAGGGGAGGAGGAAGTAGGGCAGGAGCTGGGGTGGGGTGGCAAGAGTGAGGGGAATAGAGGGTAGCAGCCCCTACCCAGTTCTTCGGGATTGGATATGGGGGAGTGTGGAGGGAGGTGGTTAGGCACAGCGTGCTGTCTTCAGGGGAGCGTCTTGGGAAGGGAGCCAGCCTCCTTTTACTAAACAGGCAAACGGGACCAGAGGGAAGGCTGTCTTTAAAACACCAAGCACGTTGCGAGCTCCGTGCGCAGCCGAGGCTTTGGACAGCGATTTTAAGAGAAAAATGACATTCTCCATGACGCGCCTGCGATTGTAATCACAGTCAATTCAATTACTCACTTGGTGGAGTAAGTAACCACCACCCATGCTGAACTCTAGGCTGGTTTCTGCCTGCCACCTAGAATGGGAACTCCATGGCCAATGGAATAATCTGCAGGTCAAAAAGAAACACAGGTGGGCTTGTCCCAAAAGACACCAGACCAAGACACTGAAGCTTATCAAACTGATAAAAACATTTGTCTGTCTGATTCAATAACTGGCAGCTCCTCTAGGATATTTTGGGGTTACTCACAGATCAGGGGAGAGGGGCACTCTCAGCTACAGCATGGTCGGAAGCCTGCAGCACAGCTGCAAAGAGTGTACCACCTGATGGAAGGTTGGAAGCCGAGCACTGATGCTGTGCAGGGCTTCTCCAAGACAACCACCACCCATAGCATAGCTAATCACCCAGGGTGGACAGAGGCCCTACTGTGTGGTCAGCAGTGCTGAAGGACGTGGGTGACCAGAGACCCAGTCCTGGTCCAGGACCAACTAACTACGCTGGGGACCAAAGGAAGTCACGGAGACGTTTAGTGAACAACAGAGTGCTCACAGGAAGTTCTCGTTCACCTGGGGCCTCACAGTGCCAGCTCCGCGCCTGGCACCAAGCAGGGCCCAAGAAAAGCTGGCAAAAAGATAGGAAAACTCAAAGCTGGCAGAAAGGAGACAGAGGGCCGGGGGGTAAGGTGTGAGGAAATCAGGAGTGCAAGGCTAGGGAAGAAGAGCAGAGACGATCCAAGCAAAATCAGAAGGACTGGTCACTTGATACGGATCACCTTAGTCCATCTGAGCCCTGGACCTTTATGCTGAAGGAAGGTGACAGGTTCTCAACACCATTCAAGGAATTCATATCCAGAGACCAAAAATGGACTCAAGGAGACCACGTTAACGGCTGCACAAAACGGTGAACAGGTCTCTGAGTTACACGTGTATACACTGTTGAGTTGGCAAACGGTAGTGATGTAGACTTCTGCCACAACAATAAAAAATACAGCCTCAAGGAGCCCAAGCACCCAAGCAGTACCTCCTGTCCTTTACCCTCACCCCTGCCTGATGCACACCAGCCTCAGCCCTGCCCAATTTGCCCAATACACACCAGTCTGGCCCTAGAGTAAGTCAGGCAAGAGTGTCCCCGAGAAAAGCCCATCAGAGGAAATGTTCCATTAGCAGCTACCTCAGAGGACCCCACCATGACAGGACAGCCTGGAGCCCCCATTCAGTCTGCCCCCTCAGTGACAGCCACCAGCAGGCCGGGAGCCATCAGAAGTCTCAGGGTGTGCGCACGTTTCGCAGGCTTAAGGACACTGCTAATTTACTTTAATCCACTTAAGCCTTCAAAGCCCTGGATCCCAGCTCAAACAAGACAGCACTGAGCAGACAGCTGGAAACCTTCCTCCTTGAGACAGGAGCCAAGCCACAGCTGGGGACGCCATACTTGCAGAACATGCCAGCTTTGCCACGGAGTAAGCCCCACCTCTTATCTGTATCCACCCCCGACCCCCCAAAAATCCCACGCCAGTTTTGGACCCCTTGATTTTTCTGCTCTGGTTTCCATCTCTCCTACGGGGAGGGGACCGCATAGGAAGGGACAGCATGTCTCCTGGCCAGGGCAGCTGAGGGCGGGCGGACCACCCCAGCAGAAGCATCTGACGGCTCTGCCGGGGGCCCTGTGGAATGAGCGTTGGGTTGAGTGGTCAGGAGACCGATGCTAAGGCTGGCTCTGACCAGTCTCTCTGATCAGACTGAAGAACCTGAAGACCCCTGAGACCACGCTTACCGACCCCAGTGTGTGCTACCAACGTGTTCATAACACAAGGAGGGTCCGGCAAGCCGATTAACAGGCTGGGGATGGAATCATCTGGATACTCTGCATTTGTGCTTTGCTTTGTTTTGTTTTAGACTATCATCAAATGTACACACTGATTTTTGAAACTATTAGAGAGAACTTAATGTTCTCCTCAGAATACACGCAGCAAGGCACAAATCCTAGTTTGGAAAACACGTTAATAAGGCACCCGAATGCTCTCTTTGGACAAACAAAAGGAGTCGTTAGTAGCCAGGGCCCCTTTCCCTGGTGGCCCTCAGGACCCCAAAGAAGGGCAACCCTATTGTTATTTTAGAGCAGAAGGCAGCTCTCCGCAGACCTCTAAGCATTACCTACAGGGAAGCCAAGAACCAGAGCCCATGCTGTGACCACACCCAATCCCTGGTCCACCCCCCACCACGGCATCCACAACCGGGTTCTTTAACATCCCAGACACAGACTGTCTCTCCCTCCAGGTAAACATGGACAGAAAACCAAAACCAAAGCCACTGCTGTTGAGCTGATTTTGACTCATTGCAACCCTATGGAACAGAGGAGAACTGCTTCATAGAGTTTCCAAGAAGCACCTGGTGGATCTGAGCTGATGATGTTTTGGCTTCTGGCTAGCAGCCAGCCCTGCTGGCATAGCAGTTAAGTGCTTTGTCCGCAAACTAGAAGGTCAGCAGTTCAAATCTGCCAAGAATTCCCAGCAAACATAGATGAGGGGTCTGACTAAATTATATGGAGACAATTCCAACCTCTCCAACTTATTGCTGCCCATCCTTCTGAAACATCTATCCCTGGAGGAAGAGTCTCAGCACCCTATAGGAAATGAACATCCCAGGGACTTCCAGTAATCAGCAAAGACCCTCTGAGGCCTGGCACGGTCAATGCAAGGAAGGGTGAGCAAGAGGCAACTCTCACCTTCAAAGGCCACGATGGGGTGCTCCCTCAGGGTGCATAGCTGCTGTTCACTGCTGGCTTCATTGGAGATGTCCTGGGAGCTGGAGAGGTGCAACACCAGCAATGTGAAGCTGGACAGCAACAGGGTGACAGCCAGTGGGCCCGGGACCACCATGGTGGAACCCCTGTGCAGTCCTAGCTCCTGGAGGTGGGCGGGGGAGAAGACCTGCAATGCAAACACTCAGTCTCACCAACCACTCCAATCAGCAACACCCGCTGCTCGCTCGTGGTTGCCAGGGGCCCCCAGTGATTTTGCTTCCTTTCTTTTTAAGTAAATTTGTCTTTTATTTACGTTACTCACAGTTTACTCTGCTCTAATAATGCAAAAGTTATAGATCATATCTTGAAAGCTAATTTTCCTTGCACTGGTAGTCTGGGCAAAACTGACAAATTACAGCGCCTTTTCTATTATGATCCCAAATGGCTTAAAATTAGTTTTGATGATAAAGATGGTATCTTAAGGGTAAAAATGGACCATTTAATAAATGGAGTTCGGACAAATGGGTATGCATTTCTAAAAAGACACAGTTAGAGCTAGAATCACATTTTGTAAACTAGAAAAAAACCTCCAAATGGAAAAAAAGATTTACAGGTTAAGAATAACATCATAAAAGCACTAGAAGAAAATGTAAGCAGAACCCTTTGTAACCTTGGAGTAGAGTCACATGACATGAAAGTCATACAAGACACAGAAATTTGACTATATAATAATCAGCAACTTTTGCCTCCACTCCCTCGGAAAACAAAGAAGCAATCAAAACTTGAAGCAAAATTAAAAGGCAAATGGCAAACTCGGGGGACAGTATCTGCAAATCATACCACAAACCATGGGCTAATGTTCCAATATGTAAAGAATTTCCAGGGATCAAGAAGAAAAAGAGGAACAATCCAGTAGGAAAAAAAAAAAAGAGTATAAATATGAATGATGCATATTCTCACTCATAATAAGAGCTATGCAAATTAAGCTCAAACTGAGATACCACTTCTCATTTATCAGCGGAGCAGAAATCCAAGCTACACTGCACAATTTTGGTGAAGGCATGGAAAGAGGGACACACTTTATTTTTTTAATTTTTTGTGATTGAAAGTGTACAATCTAGTATAAATTTGCATGCCTACCTACATGCAGCTCCCACTGCTCTCCCTGCCCAGTGACAGCATACTCCTCCTCTCCATCCTATACATATCCTCCTAACCATCTCCTGTCCCCTCCTCTCCAACCTCTCCCCCACTCCAGTAAGAGGCCAGCAGGACGACACCCTATAGATGCACAGAACCATCAAATGCACACATGATATGGTCACTCTCTGTCACCGAGTCCAACCCATTCCTGTCCGAAGAGTTGACCTCAGTCATGATTTAGGGGTCATGCTCTCAGGTGAACCCCAAGACACCTGGACCATCAACTGCGGTCTTTCAGTGGAGTTCTCAGGGTGCACCCCTTTTCATTCTTGTGTTACCAGTGACACTCAACTTTGTAAGCCCCATCACGGTTATCCCTGGTGGTGGCCGGGCACCATCTGGTTCTTCCAGTCACGTGTCGATGTAGTCACCCACTCACATGGGTCTCCCTGTCTTCTGGGTTCTCTTTCCCCCGTATCGTTTTGGTCCTTGGTAATCATCTGTTCCTGCTGAGTTGGGACCAATTGGTGTACCTCTTCAAACAGCAGCTTGCTAGCTTTTAAGACCCCAGAAGCCACTCACCAATACAGGGTGCAGAAGACTCTCTTAGCAATATGTTAGTTAGTCATGCCATTTGGCCTCGATGTGAGAGGGATACTCTTACACACTGCAGATGGCTGTACAAAATGGTATAAGCCCTGTCGAGGAGGTCTGGGGATACCTGACAAAATTACAGATGCATTTACCTCTTGACCTAGTAATCTACTTTCTGGGCATCTCTGGTTGGTGCACACTGAAAGGTTTATGCTTTGAAGACACCCAGAAGCACCCTGGAAGAAAGGCCTGGTGATGTGCTTCTGGGAGGTAGGTTGCAGCCTTGAAACCTTATGAAGCACAGTTCTGCCATGACACCCATGGATCTCCATGTGTCACAAATGACTCAACCACAACTGACTTCTGGTTCAGACTAGTGCTCCTCAAAGTGTGGCCCATGTACTAGTGATGATCTCCAGACTATAGGAACTCCACAATAAGAGAACAAATTTGAGAGTGCTTAAAAACTTCTACAGTAATCTAAACAGAGAGATTTTATGTCTATTAAATCTAAATAAAATATTTGGGCTTGTATTCTGTAGAGCTGTGCTTTTTTTTTTTTCCTCAATTCATTTCTCTAGTGATTCACTTATGAATTTTACATAAGTATCCATCTGTGACAGATTGTAAATTGAGGGGAAAAAAACCTGCTCTGACACCACAGATAGATGAGAAGGAGTGATAGACCCCAGTGGCACCTGTGCACGTGCACAGTGACTTACGTGTAGGACTAGTTACTGTGGCATTCTTGGAAGACACAGAAGGACAGGAAACAGCCTGACTGTCCAGCCACAGGAAACTGTTGGAATAAACGATGGTGCATCTTTGTAAGGGAATATTATTCAGCTAAGAACGAAGGTTGTCCCTAGGTTTTGATATGGAGAGGAACTCCAAGGTAATTTATACTAAGTGAAAAAAAGCAAAGTGCAGAAGAGTGTGTACAGTAAAGAAGAGGGCTGCTGTGGTTCCGGGCCACGGAATCACATTTTCTATTCACAACACCCAGGTGACAGAAACCTGCCCCACAGGGTTTTCTAAACAGCACCCTGGTAGCATAGTGGTTAAATGCTACCTCTGCTAACCAAAAGGCTGGCAGTGGAAATCCGCCAGGCACTCCCTGGAAACTCTATGGAGCAATTCCACTCTGTCCCATGGGGTCGCTGTAAGTCGGAATCCACTCTACAGCAGTGAGTTTTGTTTGTTGGGGTAATCTTTACAGGAGCAGATGGCCAGATTTTTGTCCTAAAGAGCCACTGGATGAGTTTGAACTGCTAACTTGCCACTTAGCGGCTGAGTGTTCACTCGCTGGGCCATCAGGTATGTTTTTTAAAAACAGAGTAGAAATAAGAATCTATAGTTATATCTGCTTGTATTTGCATTAACATACACTGGGAAAATAACCCAAACCATGGTCATCCAATCATCTCAGACGATGTGAAAGTTGGATAATAAAAAAAAGCCAGACAAGAGAATTGATGTGTTCAAACCGCAGTGCTGGTAAAAAAATATTGAAATCTACTGTGGCCTGCCAAAAGAACAAACGAGTCTTAGAAGAAATAAATCCAGGGTGCTCTTCAGAAACAAGGGTGCTGAAACCTCAACTTGCTTACTTTGGACAGGTCTTTAGAAAAGACCAATGGCTAGAAGAGGTCAAAGGATCCCTGGAGGCGCCGTGGTCACGCTTGGTCAAGTCCAGGACCAAGGAAAACAGAGGAAGCCTCCATGAGACAGGCGGATACCACACCCGCAACGACAGACTCTAACACACCCACAACCGCAGGGATGGTGCAGGACTGGGGGACGTTTCATTCTGCTGTACCTTAAGGTCACTGTGAGTCAGGGCCAAATGGATGGCAACCAAAACCTGCCCAGCAAAGTGGTGATGGAGAAGCCTCAGTATATAACTTTTTATATGTGTTCATTTTTAAACTAGGTAAACAGGCTACCTTTTCGATACTAATTAAAAAGGCAAAAAAAAAAACTAAAACAAAAACTAAAAGCTAGCTTTACTTCACCAAACCTTCTAATATAAGGTAGTTAGAGGGTCGCTAGGAGTCGTCATCGACTCAGTGGCAATGGGTTTGGTGGTTTTGATGGTGTTGCTGACTCGCAGCCTGACTTGTAACCTCGGAATCAGCCTCCAACTCTCTCCTTGTCCAGGCTCCAAGGTCTGCATTCTCTGCCCCTATCCAGAAAAGCCTGGCCTTCCTGCCCTCTGGGAGGGTGGGAGGGTTAGCCAGTAAGCTAACTCCCACGAGGGATTTCTCAGATAATTGTCCTCAGTGTGAAACGAAGTCCTGCCTGCTGCATGGGACGTGGTGCTGCTGTCCTCTCCCTGTTGCCTACTGTCTCCTTCTCCTGACACTGACTCCTGGCTTCTCAGATAGGGCCACAGAGGTCGGAGACGGGGGAATCAAAGGGCAGGACCAACCCACTGGAGTAGGAGAAGCCAAGTCCGAATCTCAGCTCTGCTCCTGACTAGTTGTATGACGACAGGAAATAAACACTCCACCTCTCTGTGCCTTAGTTTCCCCATTTGTAAAACTGGGAATCACAGTAACAAAACTATTCCTTCAGAGAGCCAAGGGGGTTAAAGGAGCCAATGTCTTTAAAAGGCTCAGAACAGAACCTGGCAGACAATGAGAGGTTAATTAGTGTGAGCTATTCTATTCTGTCCTATAGGGTTGCTATGAGTTGGTATGGGCTCCACAGCAACAGGTTGGGTTTTTTCACTAGTCCTGTGAGGATGGTGCATGACCACAGTGTTGCATTCTGTCACCTAATGGGTCACTGTGAGTCACAACTGGCTTGGTGGCACCGAACGACAAGACTCTGGGGGGTAAAAAAGAGCCCTATTGCACAGTGGTTAAGTGTTCAGCTGCTAATAACCAAAAGGTTGGCAGTTCGACTCCACCAGCTCCTGCTTGGAAACCCAAAGAGGCGGTCCTGCCCTGTCCTATGGGGTTGCTGTCAGTCAGAACTGACTCAGTGGCAACGGATTTGACCTTTGGTTGTGGTGGTACAGTGATTCAGCGCTCAGCTGCTGGCCACAGGTTGGCTGACTTTGTGGGAGAAAGCCCTGGCGATCAGCTCCCATCAGGATCACAGCCTGGAAAACTCTATGGGGCAGTTCTGGTCTGTCACATGAGGTCACTATGAGTTGAAATCAACTCTATGGCACATAACAGCAGCATTCTAGAAGAGGGGCAGGGACTGGGGGATCTCCTTCTGCCCTTCGACGCCTGACTGGACGCCTTCTCCATGTCCTGTCCTGTGCCCAGAAGGTTGGTGTGTCTACCCTGTGTCATGGCCTCCTCCTCTTCTATGTTTGGGTTTGCCCAGTGGGGACCCTGGCAGAAGATGGGGGGCAGTGGGGAGCAGCCTGAACCATGACACCCTGACAGATAGACCAAAAGTCATCACTCCTGCCATGTGGCCTTTTCTGCCTCCAGGTTGCAGAAACCGCTTGCCCCCTCCCTCCGCCCTTCGCCTCAGTTAGCAGGGGTACCACAGCAGGCGCTACCCCACATGGCTCCCTAACTCCCTCCCACACCTCGGTAAACAGTTCCTTTATTAAACGGTCCTCCCATTTCCCAAGTTGTATGTGCCATCTGTTTCCTGTGGGGGTCCCTGACTGATAAACACCTAATTAGTGACATTCCAAGGAGTACTGGTGGCGCAGTGGGTAAAGCCATCGCCTGAAAATGGAAAAGTCAGTGGTTCATGAACCACCAGCGGGTCCAGGGGAAGAGATAACGGCCGTCTGTTTCTGTAAAGATTTACAGCCTCAGAAACACCATGGGGTCGCTAAGAGTTGGAACCAACTCAACTGGCAGTGCGCTAGTAATATTCGACGTATGTGCAAAGACCACCCTTTCAGACTTTCATGGGGCTTTTCTCCTATCAGCCTCTAATGGCATCTAAGGTACTGAGACAATTGCCCTCCTGTCATTATTCCCATCTTTACCCCTGCCCCTCTTCCAGGCCTCCTCACTTCCCCAGCCCAAGCCTGACAACTGTCCCCAGAGTCCCAGAGGCTGGACCCCAGTGAGCCTGGGCCCTGGACATGGCCAGATTCTGAGCTCCTAGAGCGTGAATTCATACCTTCTAGGTCCCTTCCTTATCCCCAAGCCCCAGAGTGGCCACAGAAGTACCAGCTTATTATAGATTTTATGTAAACATATCCTCTGAATCCCTCCTGAATCAATAATTGCTAGATTAATACAGTATCCACATGGGCTGTGTAGCACTGCCATTCAAAGAGGAGGGAAAGGCAACATTGGCCATGACAAGGTGTGGAAGGGATGGGAGAGCCCTGGATGGGGATCTCCTCTGGGCAATTACCTTTTCTCCAGGAAAGACAGAGAGGGAGAGGAAGCGGGAGAAGTAGGATGGCCACCCAGAGATACACAGACAGACGGAGGGCCTGAGATGCACGGAACCTGAGCCTAAATTCTGGAGACGGTGGGAAAGCCTTCCCTCAGCTCAGCACTAGGTAGCTGAGGGGCTGATTTCGGGAACCCCAGAGCAGCTCATACCTGAGTGTTTTGCTATTACCTTTGACGCCTCTGTTGGCAAGAGGAATCAGAGACCCCCCCAAAAAACAAATGAAGCCAGCCAGTTAGGGACATCAGTGATACGACTCTCATCTTCCACTGACCTGAGTTCAATTCCTGCCCACTGAAGTCACCATCCGTCTGTCAGTGGAGCTTGCATGTTGCTCTGACACTGAGCATGTTTCAGTAGAGCTTCTAGACTAAGACAGGCTAGGAAGGAACGTCTCACAATCTACTTCTGAAAATCAGCCCATTAAGATCCTGTGGATCACCGTTATGGGGAGGGTGCAGGACAGGGCAGCATTTCATTCCATTGTGCACCACGTCACCCTAGGTCAGGGCCTCTCCACAGCAGCTGACAGCAAAACAGGGAGCAGGGCTAGAGTGGGAGCGGGGGATGCTAATGATCAGAGGCAGGGCTCTAGCAACTAGTGGTTGCAGCTTTGCAAATGCCAGCAGAAGAGGCGGTGCTGTGCTGAGCAGAGGAGAAAGGTGGGGGAAAAGAAGTCCTCCTAACCACCAGCAATGCTCCGCCTTCGTACTCTACTGCTCCACCCGCAGGTCAAGGATACACTACATATGTACCCTGGTAATCAACAGCCGGTCAGCCCAGGACAGTCATGTGATCAAAACAAGCCAGTCAGACACTCTTACGGCAATTTGGGTTGTGCCTCTCTCCGTAGAGGCACTGGTCACTCTTAAAGGCAAGCCCTTGTGGGGTGGCCATCCTCTGCCTGCCACGTGGGCTGAGTTGAGGAGCAGGGCCTAGTCAGAAGACAGAGACCAGAAGCCATGCTAGGACACAGTGCGAAGATTCACTGGGATGCCTTAGCTCTCACCTGTTCTTGAGGTTGGACTGCATTCTTCCACGAGTGACGCCCCTCCAAGATCCTTGTAACAACATTTCTCCTCTTAGGCTACTCTGTGTCCACTCTCACCTGCCTCCTCCCTTACAGAGTCTCTGTGTCCTTGGGGTGGCAGGGTACCCCGCTGAAAACCTTTCCTGGGCTCCCTCCCTTGCTGACAAAGGTGGCCGGTCAGATGTACAAATACACAGGAGCCACTGGGTGAGGCCTGCAGGGAAGGCCTCCACCACGGCTTCCTTCTCCCCTCCTGGGAGTACAGAGACGGGGACTGCCAGTTAAGTTCACAAACTCATCCCAGAAAAAGTGCTACGTACCCCATTGCTGAAGATCATGATGGTGACCTTCAAAGTGCTCCCCTTGGGAAGCTATGCACCGATGCCAGAGCCTAGCCCTCCCTTCAAAGCAATTTTGGAACTCTTTCTAGAATGGCCATCAGAGATGTTGTTGTATTACTCTTGATGTCCTGAATGTCATCCAAATGCCTTCCTTTCAACATTTCCTTTCTCTTCGGGTAAAGAAAAAAAGTCAGTAGAGGCTAGACAGCTGAGTAGGGGGGGTGTTCTAATACAGTTATTAGTTTACCGGCTAAAAACTCCCTCACAGACAACTATACAATGAAGTTCACGAACTTGCCACCTTGCCAATATGTGCATTGGCCATTCCAGAAAGAGTTCCAAAATTGTTTTGAAGGGTGGACTAGGTGCTGGCATTGGTGCAGAGCTTCCCAAGCAGAGTACCTGGAAGGTGACCGCAGTGATATTCAGCAGTGAAGTATGTCACACTTAGAAAACTGAGGTTCACAGACTAAATTATCGGACCTCCTATGACGGCTGAGGCTACACCGGCCATCTGCAACTGTGACATGACCTTCAGACAGGTGCTAACAATGGGTAGAGGCCAAAAAAAATGAGAGAAACTCTCAATGAGACAGATGGACACAATAACCACAACAATGGACTCAAACACACCAGCAATTACAGAGACAGTGCAGAATGAGAGACATTTCATTCTGTAGTACACAAGGTCAGCACGAGTCACTGCCAACTCAAGGACAGCAACAACAACGTAAGCAGCACAGCAGTGATCCAGATTTCTCAATATAGACCTTGTTGGATTTTTTTCTTCTTGAACTAGGTAAACACAAGTTCAAGCAGCTAACAGCAAAAAGATGGGGGTACAGAAGGTAGGTGACAGAAATGTCTCTGGACCCTCTGTCTCTGCAGTTCTACCATCTGTCTGACCTGAGGCCAATGGCGTCACACTTCTGTGCCTGCCTTCCTGCCTGTATAATGGACAGAACAATAATATCTACCTCATAAAGTTGTTCTAAGGATTAAATAAGCTTTTATATTTAATGAGCTTAGAACAGCACTTGTCCTAAGGGGGGAAAAAAAGCCCACTGCCATTGAGCCGGGTCTGATTCATAGTGGTCCTACAGGTCAGAGTAGAACTGCCCCATAGAGTTTCCAAGGAGCACCTGGCAGATTCGAACTGTCAACCTTCTGGTTACCAGATGTAGCACTTAACCCACTAGGCCACCAGGGTTTCCTGTCCAAACGAAGCACTATGTAAAAAGAAAAAAAGAAAAAAAAAAAACCTATTGCTGTGGAGTCAATTTCAACTCATAGCGACCCTATAGGACAGAGTGGAAATGCCCCCATAGAGTTTTCAAGGTGCACCCGATGCATTTGAACTGCTGACCTTTTGGCTAGCAATCACAGTACTTCACCACTAACCACCAGAGTTTCCTGTGTAACTGTTGGCTTTTGGTATTTCAACTATTTTATCATTACTGGAAAATAATACACTTCTAATTGGTTTAAGCCTTTGATTTTTGGGTCTCAGTTATCATTAGCCAACCACCATTCCTATCCCGCACAGACTGATTTCTCTTACTTACAAACACTCATGTGAGAGACAGGAATTTCTATTTCTAATATGGTTGCCTGCCTGATGCTAAAATAATCCTAGAATTTCTCGCTGGCTAGGTGAAGGGTAGTGGAGCACCATGGAAGACCCTGAGCTCGGGAGACTTTCATCCCAGGTTCAAGTGGGTGGTACAAATGGGGAACCATTCAGCTGCTAAAGGAAAGGTTGGCAGTTTGCATCCACCCAGAGGCACCCAGGAAGAAAGGCCTGGTGATCTGCTTCTGAGAGATCACACCCATTAACTGTGCCACCAGGACACAAGACTAGTTCCCTGTACTGGCCTTTTTTCTCCCTTCCTGGGCTAAGAAGAGGTCAGAAGTCCACAGTGCCTGGCTGCCAGTACATGCCCAAAACAATCTTGTGAAGTAGATGAGATGAAAAGACAGAAATGGTGGGAACTGGGAGTTTGGATGTCATTAGGCCTCTGTGTAAGTCTATGGAGGATACACTTCTTCCCCAGATTGAAGAGAGAACATCGGCATGTGAAAGGATATTATTAGCTTCACTGCTTCGAGTCAGCTCCGACTCGACGGCACTTGGCTTGGCTGGCTTCAACCAGCCCAGGTGACAAATATCACAGAGGGACACCTCAACAGTCTCTCTTCACCTTTAGAGCTCAAGGGATCAGAATAAGATCCGAATACGGGCAGGGTAGGACCCTCAAGCTTTTGGCTTTGTGCCAAGTATATTGTTGACTAAAATTGAAGCCTGACAGCTCTGAGTTACTATGGGAATCCACGTGTCATGTAAGTGCCTCATGAGCCCAGCCACAAGCTTCAGGGTTGGAGGTTTGAGTACACCCAGAGGTATCACGGAAGAAAGGCTTGGTGATCTACCATTGAAAAACCAGCCAAACCAGCCACTGAAAGCCCTGGGGAGCACAGTTCTCTGACACACAGACGCGTCCTCAGGATCAACTCTCCAGCGACTGGCGCTGCCAGGCTGCTCTTCCTTCCTTCTGGAGTTCCAGGGTGGTACCAGTGGTTAACGCACTTGATCGCTAACTGAAAGACTGAAGGCCCTTCAAGAGAAAGGTCTGGTGGCCTGCTTCTAAAAAGCCTGCTCTGCCGCAAACCCTGTGAAGCGCAATCCTACTCCAAACTATGAATTGGAATCAACTAGGCAGCAACTGGTGGTGGTACTGATTCCACATTATTTCTAAACCAAACCAAACCCACTGCCATCAAGTTGATTCAGACTCATAGGTACTCTACAGACAGAGCTGAGCTGCCCCCTGGAATTTCCAAGGAGCTCCTGGTGGATTTGAACTGGCACCCGTTTGGTTAGCAGACATAGCACTTAACTACTACGATACAGGTTTTACACACACACACACACACACACACACACACATCATTGACCTATTTGCTATATTGACTGTCTAATTTTTCCTCCCTACTAAAATGTAAGCTCCATTTGGGCAAGGATATTTATTTTGTTCATTGATGGACCCTAACAGACCAGAACAGTCTCCAACACCTACTTAAGCACTCAATACATTTTTTGCATAAGTGAACCAATGTATCATAAGCAGTGGCTTGTTCCATGGGTTCAAAGATGTTGGAATCTTCACTGTTGTCAAAGAGTTCTCTAAGACACCAGCTACCACTGCAGATAGATCACAAAAGTAGGTGTTAGAAGGAGGTATCTGCCACAACAGCTTTGCAACATATTCAAAACTAGTCTTTTGGGGGGACACTGCCTAATAGAATACATCAAGGAGGAGAAGAGGACAGGTGCACACTGACTTGATTTATGGTGGCAAGTTCTTGAACAAAACCTGCACAGCAGCCATTGTTGTTTGCTCTTGAAGCAGGGGACCAGCCTTTCGACCCTTTCACGAATCCCCAACTAGGGGCCGCTTTGACACTACAGTGCAACCCCCTTGGCTGGCGGTGCCTAGCCGACCAGAACAATTTCCTGGAGAAGTGGGCCAGCTGTGAGCTCTCAGCCCTCAATACAGCAGCTGAGTGTAAATGCTTCCAGAAATGCAACCTTAAACCTCTCTCATTGACTTCTCAACAAACAGACTTACGCCCTTTTGAATCTATCCTACATTTATTTATAGGAATATTTGTATCTGGGCCAAGGGAGAAGAGAAACACTGTTGGAAGTTTAAGGTTAGCAGAGAGGGGTTAAGGGTTAAAAGCAGAGACACTGGAAAAGCAGTGGGAAGGAAAGTCAGACATCTGGCCTGGGAAGAGTCCCTGTTTTTGATTGACAAAGGGAGGTTTCCCATTTGTTTTATCTTGGGCAACTCTTGAGGATAAGACCCCCTAAGCTGCAAGCAAGTAAAAACAGCCCAAGTTCATTCTCCACCTAGGATGGTGCTCTTCAAATGTTTTTGCTCATATACTCTCTAAAAGAATGTTGGAAAAACTCTATGGTCCATTATTGCTGTCATTGTCCACTCTGTCAAGTGGATTCCAACCTATGGTGATGCCATGTGTGCAGAGGAAATGCTCCACGGGGTTTTGAAGCCTCGCAACTTTCAGAGTTGGACTGCCAGGCCTGTCTCCCAAGGCACCGATGGGTAGCTTTCAGCTGTCAACCTTTTGACTAGCAGTCAACAGCTTAATGGCTTATGCCACCCAGGGTCTCCACATGCCCCATAATATATCTTAAAGTCGACATCTAACAATTTTCTATGAAAAGATTTATGAAAGCATAAATAATTGCAAAAAATGAAATTCCTGGCACATTATGAATATCAATATTTAAAATTAAGCTGCTGTATCCCTCCTTTAGGAAACCCTGAGGGTGCTGTGGTTGGGAGCTCGGCTGCTGACCAAAAGTCAGCACTTCAAACTGACCAGCTGCTCTGTGGGAGAAGGATGTGGTGGTCGGCTTCTCTAGGGATTACAGCCTTGGAGGCCCTGTGGGACAGTTGTACTATGCCCTATAGGGTCACTATGAGTTGGAATCAACTCGATTGTAACATGTTTAGCCTTCTTTTAAACGTATTCCCTTTCAGAGCAAGGGAAACCCTGGTGGTACAGTGGTTAAGAGCTACAGCTGCTAACTAAAGGTGGGCAGTTCAAATCTTCCAGGTGCTCCTTGGAAACTCTGTAGGACAACTCTACTCTGTCCTGTAGGGTAGCTATGAGTTGAAATTGACTCAACAGCAATGGATTTGTTTTTTGTTTTCCTTTTTCATCAGAGCAGGGAAGAATGTAGGAAATCAAAGGTACAAGAGAAAGGTTAGTCTGAAGGACAAATGGACCATAACTATCACAGCCCCCACCAGAGAGAGTCCAGAACAACTAGATGGTGCCTGGCTACCACCACAGACTGTTGTGGCAGAGATTACAACAGAGGGCCCTGGACAGAGCTGGAGAAAAACGTACAACAAAATTCTAACTCACAAAGACCAGGCTTAATGATCCAACAGAGACTGAAGAAACCCCCAGAATATGGCCCCCAGATACCCTTTTAGCTCAGTACTGAAGTCACTTCTGAGGTTCACCCTTCAGCCAAGCATTAGACAGGCCCATAAAACAAATTGAGACTAAAGGGACACACCAACCCAGGGGCATGAACAAGAAGGCAGGAGGGAACAGGAAAGCAGGTAACGGGGAACCCCAGGTCTAGAAGGGGTGTCAACGTGCTGTGGGGCTGACACCAATATATCACAAAACTGTGTGTGCGCTCATTGTTTAATGAGACACTGACTTGCTCTGTAAACCATCATTTAAAGTAAAATAAAAAACAAATGGAACCAACTATCATAGCAATTTGATATTCACCATTATTCCTTTAAAAGATACATGAACAAATTCCTTTTAAACGTTCAGAAATTTTACATCACAATCTTTTCTCTTTGAAGTTCTGTTTTCATTCTGTTCACACCACAGAATGGTATCCGAATGTAATGTATTTTTATTCTTTAATGTTTTTGATTGTCACATCCTAATACCCACCAGAAAACACAGCTTACATTTTTAAAAATGCTTATCTTTGTACAATGTGATTGACGTAATTGGTCTCACTGAATTGTACATGGGAAAAATGTTGAATTGGCAAATTCTGATATCTAGATTTTTACAACAACAGTAAAAATAAGCCTTATGGGTCCAAAAAGATCACAGCCATTGAAACCTTAGGGAGCACAGTTCTGCTATGAACCCACGGGGTCACCATGAATCAGATGCCACTCTATTGGAAACTGGCTCGGTTTTGTTGAAAATAAGGCTAGTGCTACCCTGCCTTAGACAGAAGGCTTGTAAAGCAGTCAGAACGAAGTCTGGCACAGAGCACATCCTTCATGAGACATTTTATTATTAAGTTTATTAACCCAAGCCAAACGCACTGTCATTGAGTTAACTCTGACTCATAGCAAACCAGAATGAGAGAGCAGAAACACCCCGTAGATTTTCCAAGGAGAGACTGGGGCATTCAAACTGCTGAACTTTTGGTCAACAGCCATAGCTCTTAAACACCATGTCACCAGAGTTTCCATAAGATTATAGTCAGCCACTCACCACAGGGTCTGTCCCAGGCTTGCCTCTTCATTTCCTGCATACGGTGCTTTCACTGAACAGCTATTACACACTGTTGTTGATGTTAGGGGCTGTCAAGTCGGTTCTGACTCACAGCGACCCTGTAGGACAGAGCAGAACTACCCCACAGAGTTTTCAAGGAGCATCTGGTGGATTTGAACTGCTGACCTCTCGGGTAGCAGCCGTAGCACGTCACCACTAGGCCACTATGCACTAGGCTCCGGATAGATGACAGACATAAGGTAGTGGGGAAAAATATGAAAAGCATGGTCCCTGCCCTCAAAGAGATTACAGTTTGTCAGAAAAGAAGAGACACATCTGTAAGAGTTGTCTATCACAACGTCAGGGGCAGCAACCTGGGGCCTGGGTTCAAGATGGGAAGGGACACAGAGCCTGTCCTTCACCCTGTCTCCAGGTGGTTTGTCACTGGCACTGCTATATGGGGCCTGGTAGAGCTATGACAGGGTACCCTAGGATGGGGGAAGGGAGGCACAGCACCAGCTGACTCTTGCTATTTCGGGAAGCCCTCAGTGACAAGGAAAGCATTTTCCCAAATCACGGGGCAGAGCCTCTATTGCCTTCTCTCACGCCGCTGCTCCAATTCCCTGTGGGTTCTCGGTACGGGGGTCACTCTAACGGCATCTGGAACTGCGTGAACACATGCGCCTGTATGTGAGAGAGAGCACAGTCATGCAGGCACCCTCTTAAAGGCTCCCTGCCTTCTCTGGGACTTCTCCAGGGCTCATTTTCCCAGAGCAGATAGCAGGCAAGGAGGATTAGCTGGAACTGCAGGAGAAGATGAAGTCACTGAGTGAGAGCCTGGAGGGCAGAGGGCCAAGACCCGAGCTGCCGGAGACCGGCAGTCCTAGAGGGGCCACAGCAGGTCAACGTGAGTCAGTGAGTGTTCAGGCTCTCTCTGCATCAGCTCCCAGCAGGCATCCCTTGGACAGCCCTGCCCTCCCCTACTGGCCAGGAGAACCACCGTCCCCTATGGGGGTACAAGCTGAGGTGTCACACTGAGAGCCATCACTTCCATTCAGTGATCAGGGAATGAGATGAATAAGAGGTCCTATCTCACCTGCAGATTACAATCCTGCCAAGGAGACTGAAGCACGGGGAGAAGACCAACAGGAAGCGGATTATGAGGATGTTCTAAGAGGTATAAGATACTCTGTGCAAGCCAAGAGAGGAAGGGTGGTCAGAGAAGGGGCCTAAGAGGTCTCAGGGGAGAAACAGAACTCAAACAAGGTCTTAAAGGTAAGAAGGGTAGCCTTGATGGGGGGGGGGGTGGCAAAGAATATTCCAGACTCACAAGCTAACACAGGCAAAGACTTGACCCTGGACTGTGTTCAGATAACTCAGCAAGGCTGAAGAAACAAGCTGTGGGAGGTGTAGAGAGAGAAAAGTCTAGAAAAAAAGATAGGCTACATCTCAGAAACTTGAGCACAAAACATGAGGATTCTTTTTCTGCAAAGACTTGTTGATAAGCTGGGCTGCTGGACAGATGTGGTTGGATGCGTGCTTTTGGGAAGTTTGGTGGCAGCAGACACTGGGAAGAATGGAGGGAGCAAGAGCAGGCCACTCACCCACAAGGCAGCTCCCTAAGAATTCAAGAGCCCAGCCTGGCACCATGGAACATGGTTGGATGTCAGCTCCTGTGGCTGGAGGGCACATCTTGCTGAGGGCACACAGGCACAAGCCCTACACAGAAGAAGGGAAACTGGAGCAACGGTTAGGAAGTCACGCGGGACCAAGACAGGAAGAGCTGAACCCAGGCAAGAGCATTGAGGAAGGGTAGTGGCCTCTCCAGAACAACCAGGAACTTGTATTGAGAAGGGTCCCCACTTATGACCCTCAAAGATAACGGCTTGAATAAAAATGATTGCCCTGCATTGAGACAGTGCAGAGCAGTGTGCTAAGCTCCCCTTTCCACCCCTGGCCACCGCAGGATCCCATGGTAACCTCACAAGACAGCAGTGAGACATCCCTACTGTCGTCATTCACAGTTTATAGTGAGAATTCACTCAAGTTCCCAGGGCCAGTTAATAACAGGTTGGGGATTTGAACTCTAGATGGTGCAGTAGCAAATCCTGTACTCCTGTCTGCCACACGCATGGGCGTCATTGGAGAAGAGACCAGCCCAGCCACTACTTGTTGGCACCATCTACCACTCTGGCTCTAGGCACCCTCCATGCAGTCCCTGGAGTTTCATTTGGTCTCATGAGCTGGCTTCCTTAGCAGGGAGAGCACTTTCTGGCTATAAATTATTAAACTGACTTCCTGCTGCAAATCAGCCTCCTGTAAGTTTCGGCTACACGGGCCAGGATTTCCAGGGTCTGAGCCGCTCTGGAGCAACACATTCCAGAGGCTCCAGATGGGCTGGGCAGAGGCCAGCACGCTGACAGCTCCCTGGCAGTCTCCCCCTGCCCGGCCAGCCAGCCAGGGGGCCAGGGCGGGTGGCAGAACAGAAACTCATCAAACTTGCATCCCCATCAAGCTCAGCCGGCAGCGCCTTCGGGGAAGGGGGCTCGTGGGTCCTCCTCCCCGACCCCCTCCTCCTCAACCCCATTCAAGCCTCCACTTGGCTGAGTGCCTGGGAAAGGGGAAAAAAAACAGAAGGAAAAGAAAAGAAGAGGAAATAGGGGGAAACCAAGAACAGGAAAGTATATATTTTGTCTGCAGCATGGCGGGAGGAGAAGGTCTGCGGGTACCCTTGTCCCCTGCCCACCCCCGCCTGGGTCACCAAAAACTCTGGCCCGGTGGTGGCCTCTCCACGGAGCCAGCAGAAAGCATCTTCTCTCCCACCCATTACTCACCACTTGGGGGGTAAAACTGAGCCAAGCTCCGCACAAAGATAAGATTGAGATGCAGATTCCTTTCCATTGCGTTGAATAGACCAGATTGGATACAGATTTTCCTCTTTTCTTCCCATTTAGACCATCTGGGCGACCCGGGCTGCTAGGGAAGGTTGGGACCAGGTGGGGGAGGGACAGAGGCTCGGAAGGCATCCCAGCTGGTTTCAGCTGAGGAGCCCGGGGTGAGAGGATGCAGACACCACCCTTTTCCCAGGGGCAAGTTCACTCCTAGTCTTTGCATTTTGCTGGCGCTTAGGGGTGGGGTTTAAAACCCCACACCAAACCCGTTGCCATCGAGTCAATTCTGACCCATACCGACCCTATAGGACAGAGGAGAACTGCCTCACAGAGTTTCCAGGGAGCGCCTGGTGGGCTCCAAATACCACCCTTTTGTTAGCAGCGGCAGCACTTAATCACTATGCCACCAGGGTTTGGGGCAGGGTGAAACACAGAAAAACCCTCCTTAGGCATTTCCCTCATGAGTGCAGGGCAGGTCTTTCCTGCAAACCCACCACAATCCCTCCAACAGCAATTAAACTGTGGGAAAGATAAAGCGAAAAAGGTGATCACAGACAGCTTATTAATAAGAAAGTTTCTTAAAGATGATCGGGCTTAATAATTGGCTGTTTTATCAAAAAGAAACCCAGTGCTCAGAGGGCGAGAATCTAGTTCAAGACCGGGCAATTGATTCCGATTCACAGAGATCCTCTAGGACAGAGTAGAACTGCCCCACGGGACTTCCAAGACCAAAAATCTTCATGGAAGCTGTCTGTGACATTTTTCTCCCTTGAAGAGGCTGGTGGGGTTCCAACGACCTACCTCGGGTCAGCAGCCAAGAACTTAACTGCTGCATTATCAGAAATGAGATTAACTAATAGTAACAGCGACAACATAATAATAACAGTGTTATTACGTACCAGCAGTGTTCCCTGTTCTTCACATTATGTCACTTCATCATCACGCTAACTCTATGAGGTAGATACTATTGTTATCCCCATTTCATGGATGGGGAAAATGAGGCACAAAAGGGTAAGTAGCTTGCTTCAGGTCAAACTGGTAGAAACCCCAGAGGCTTTACTTTTGATAACCAGCAGTTAGAAAACGACATCACTGACAGCTCCAGACTTGTGACATATCCGAGTCACAATGAACCAAAATGACTACAATCTATTTATCTTTTTTTGGACATCTTACACACCATGCTGTAGTGTACAGCTTGCTAATGTTACCCTTCTCATGCCAACCCCCAAAGACAAATAAAGATCAGATTTATAAAAATACTGTTAACAAAAGGCAGTAAGAATAATTAAAAAACATATATTTTTTTAAGTATTCAACTTAAGAAAACCATGATGTTTTAGTGGTGAAGAGCTATGATTACTAACCAAAATGTTGGCAGTTTGCATCCACCAGGCACTCCTTGGAAACCATATGGGGCAGTTCTACTCTGTCCAGCAGTGGATTTGGTTTTTGAGGCTTTATTTAACTTAATGCTAGAATCGACTTACTACAGAGTCTTTGGAATGCAAAACTATCCTAAGTCAGGGACTACTTGTATTTCACATGGCCTTGAAACCCTAGTGGCATACTGGCTAAGTGCTACAGCTGCTAACCAAAAGGTTGGCAGTTCATATCCACCAGGCACTCCTTGGAAACTCTCCAGAGCAACTCCCCTGAGTTGCTATGAGCTGGAACCAACTGGACAACACTGGCTTTGTGAGCATCTTCTATATGGTCTCAGTCGACTGCAGGGATCTTTTGCAGTCTGATATTTTCCACTATCATTCTGTATTTGGGGGTCACAGACTTGCTTTCTACGAACACTATTACTAACACAACTTATCTGAAAACAACATAAAGGGAATGTTTATATCACTTGGGAAAACGAGTATACACATGGTGACAGGCAATTTGTGGCAAGTGGAGGAAGGCAGGAGCAGATGCATGAGGACAGAGGCCAGCATCGGAGGGAGCTGCCGTGGGGTTAGGACCCAGCTCCACCAGGTTCTTAGGCAAGCAACTTCTCCTCCCTCGATTCTGCTTTCCTGATATTTAAGCGGGCAATAACTCCCGCCTCGTAGAGCTGATACCTGCATGAAGCCAGTGCCCAGCTCATCTCAGCCTCATCAACAACACAGCCACATGCTGCCTGGCCCTGCACCAGCTCCGTCATCTGTTGCAGACATGACCACTGTGACCAACAGAGTTTTCTTTTCTTTTCTTTCAATTTTACGTATTGTCTTAGTTATCGAGTGCTGCTGTAAGAGAAATACCACAACTGGATGGCTTTCACAAACAGAAATTTGTTCTCTCACAGTGTGGTAGGTTAGAAGTCCAGATTCAGGGTGACAGCTCCAGGGAAGGCTTTCTCTCTTGGCTCTGGAAGAAGGTCCTTGTCATCAGTCTTCCCCTGGATTAGGAACTTCTCCTGCAGAGTCACCCCAGGTCCAAAGGACATGCTCTGCTCCCAGTGTTTCTCTCTGACAGTATGGAGTCCACCCCTCTCTGCTAGCTTCTCTTTCCTTTTATCTCTCTTCCCTGGGGTACAGGCCATACCCCAGGGAAAGTTCTCTTTACATTGGATCCAGGAAGTGAACCTAGTAAGGATGTTGCAATCCCACCTGAATCCTCTTTAACATGAAATTATCATCACAAAACAGAGGACAACCACACAATACTGGAATCATGGGCCTAACTGAGCTGATATTTTAGGGGGCACACAATTCAATCCCAGGCATTTATTTTGTTGTTGAGAATATATACAGCACAATGCACATCAACATGGCAGTTTCTATACAGGGTTTTCATAAGCTAGTTTTTGGAAGTAGATCACCAGGTCTTTCTTCCTAGTCTGCTTTAGTCTGGAAGCTCTGTTGAAACCTGTCTGGCATCACAGCAACACATAAACCTCCACTGACACACAGATGACAGCTCCTTATAAGGAGCACTGGGCAGGAATTGAACCCTGGTCTCCCACATGGAAGGCAAGAATTCTACCACTAAACCATCACTGCCCCCTCTGTAAATCTGTGCTGAGCTTTAGATGAAATGAAGTCTGTAACATGCTAGAAGTGAAGGAGATTTGAAATACTGAGGAAGATTAAGGACCACAGCCTTCAGTATGGATTGCACTTCAACAACAAGAAAACAAAAATCCTCACAACTGGATCAGTAAGCAACATCACGATAAATGGAGACATGACTGAGGTTGTAAGGATTTCATTTTATTTGCATCCACAATCAATGCCCGTGGAAGCAGCAGTCAAGAAATCAAAAGACACCTTGCGTTGGGAAAATCTGCTGCAAAGGATCTCTTTAAAGTATTGAAAAGTAAAGATGTCACCTTGAAGACTAAAGTGTGCCTGACCCAAGCCATGGTATTTTCTTTTTTTAAATTTGTTTATTTTTCATTTATTTATTCGTTCTTGTTTTGTTTTTGTTCTTTTGTTAAATTCTTGTTTTAAAATTTGTTTTTTATTTATTGTGATTGAGTGAAAGTGTACAATTTAGCATAAATTTGCATGTCCGCCTATGGGCAGCTCCCACTGCTCTCCCTGCCTGGTGACAGCACACTCCTCCTATCCGTTCTATACATGTCATAACCTCCTAACCATCTTCTGTCCCCTCTTCTCCCCTCCAGTAACAGGCCAGCAGGACGACACCCTATAGATGCAAAGAACCATAAAGTGCACACACACTATGGCCGCTCTGTGTCACCAAGTCCAATTCATTCCTGTCTGAAGAGTTGACATCAGTAATGATTTATGGATAGGGGCAGCATCAGGAATAGGGGCCATGCTCCCAGCAGAACGCCGAGGCTCCTGGACCATCAACTGTGGTGTTTCAGTCGAGTTCTCAGGGAGCACCCCTTTTTATTCTGGTGTTGCCAGTGACACTCAACTGTTTCCTCTGGTCACACATTCACGTAGTCACTCGCGTGGGTCTCTGTCTTATGGGTTCTCTTCCCCCCATGTCATTTTGGTCCTTGGTTATCACCTGTTCCTGCTGAGTTGGGACCATTTGCTGTACCCTCCAATGGCAGCTTGACAGCTTTTAGGATCCCAGATGCCACTCACCAATTTGGGGTGCAGAAGACTCTCTTAGCACAATGCTAGTTGTGCCAATTGGCCTCAATTTCGCTTGAAAGCATGGTTCCCGGCTCCTCTCCCCAGCTACTCTGTCCTTGCAATATTGAGTTAAGACTGGAGGAGTGTTCATGTTATGTTGAAGTCTAGATAAACTGATATTCTTTCTAATGTGTGCTGTCACTGATTTCACCCAACCAAATTTCTATCAACTACCAACCCCAAGCCATGGTATTTTCAGTCACATGATATGCATGCAAAAGTTGGACAACAAAGAAAGAAGACAGAAGAATTGATGCCTTTGAATTGTGCTGTTAGAGAAGATGATTGAATGTATCTTTGACTACCAAACGAACGAACAGATCTGCTCTGGAAGAAGTACAACCAGAGTGCTCCTTGGAAGCAAAACAGCAAGACTGTGTCTTACACACTTTGGACATGTTCTCAGGAATGACCAGTCCCTGGAGAAGGACATCAAGCTTGGTAGAGTGGAGGGTCAGCGAAAAAGAGGAAGACCCTCAAGGAGATGGGTTGACACAGTGGCCACAATAACCGGATTAAGCATAGAAACGCTTGTGGACATGGCACGAGACCGGGCAGTGTTTGGTTCTCTGGTGCACAGAGTCACTATGAGTTAAAACCGACTCAACAGTACCTAACAACAACATGTCTATATCATGCCAAGCACAGATCAGCATTAGAAACGGTGGTCATTATGCTAACTTGGTACGACAAGACGTGGTTTTTTTTTTCCCCCTCTTGTTTCCTAAACATTCTGTAATGTTTTACTGTTTTTGCAAGGAAAAGGAAAACAAAGCAGACTTGCCTACTTTAACTGCTAGAATTAAACGCTAAGGATGTTGCCATACAGAAATCCAGCTTCTCTGCTCATTGGAGCAGCCTCCCTTTTCTCCTCCCTGGGGTGGGCTCTCTCCGTGGAAACATTTTTGCTATCAGGTGTTTCACTGCTGCATAAAACGAAAATTGCATTTGAAAACACGGCTCCGGCTCCAGCACAGATGCAAACCGAGTTAAAGGCCTGGGCTCTCGGGGGTTTTCAATCACAGACTGAGGTGCTCAACTTAAACCTTGGTGGGGAGGGTCCATTTCTCCTTCGTTCTCCTGAACCTGTTTCTGCAACACCCGGAAGAGCAGTTGTTAGTTCCTGCAGCACTGGCTCTAACTTATGGGGACTTTGTGTGTAAGAAACAGAAGATACGGCTAGTCCTACACCAGCTTCCCGACGGCTGGTGTGTTTCAGACCACTGCTGCTGGCTACCATGTCAATCCATCTCATTAAGGGTTCTCTCATTTTTGCAGACCCCCGACTTGACCAAACATGATGTCCTTTGCTTTATCTTTCCTGATGACTTATTCTAAATGTCCCATAATTCAGATTCAAGGAGCTTCTAAAATAACGTTCACAAATCTCTACAGGGAGGAAGACCAGGAGGACGTGGTTAAGAGTGTGTATGCTAACAAACCTCACGGGTGTTGGGTTGTCTTTCTGCTTTCCCCTCAGACTGCTAGCCCCTCACTCTCTCCCAGGACACACGTGCCCCGACCTGTAACTGAGGTGAGCCCCCTACTGTCCGTTTACACCTTGGCTGGCTGACTGGGGGTCAGGTAGACCAGGGGACAAGGAGGTGGGCAACAGCGGATGACATGAAGCCACAGGGCAACCGAGAGATGCGGGGGAGGGGACTAGCTGAAACCGCTCACTAAACCAAATCAAACCGCACCTGTTGACATCAAGTCAATTCCAAGTCATGGCAACCTGACAGAACAGAGTAGAACTACCCCATAGAGTTTCCAAGGAGCATCTGGCAGATCTGAACTGCTGACCTTATGATTGGCAGCCGCAGCACTTACCCACTGCACCAGCAGGGCTTCCCCACTCACTGAACCCCAAACTCACCGCCATCTAGTTGAGTCCAACTCATAGTGACCCTAGTGGATAGAGTAGAACCGCTCCACAGTTTCTAAGGAGCACTTGGTGGACTTGAACTGCTGGCCTTTTGTTTAGCAGCCACAGCACTTAACCACTATGCCACCAGGCTTTCCCCACCCACTGAAGGGGGTAGTAATTTCAAGTGAGTCTTGGATATGCAATGAACTAAGTAGAAGAGACAAAGATGGGTATAAGACAAGACTTCTGGATGGACCATGTGGTTGCCTGCTGTATCATTTTCCTACATGATCACTACAAACTTAGTAGCTTAAAAACCACACAAATTTATTATCTTAATCGTGCTATAGGTTGAAAGTCTGATGCTGGTCTCCACAGGTTAAAACCAAGGTGTCAGCATGACTGTGTCCCATCTAGAGGCTCTGGGATAGGACCTGCTTCCTTGTCTTTCCCAGCTTCTGGAGGCTGTCCATAGTCCACCCTGACAGCCAGCTGTGCTGCACCTTAGTGACAACCTTCTGCTGTCACAGCATCCTCTGGCCACAGCTGGAAAGGCTTCTCCACATTTAAGGACCCACAAGATTAGACAGGGCTCACCTATATAACCCAGGCTGACTCAAGGTAATTTAGTCACATCTACAAAATCCCTTTTGCCATGTAGGGTCACAGATTCTGGAGATCAGACGCAGGCATCTTTGGGGGGACCATTATTCTCCCCCCACCATACACACTGCCACTCAGCTGTTCACACATGGCCAACATGTTTCTGGCACCCAGAGACTCGTATGTGTCTGAACGTCTAGAGAAGAGCAGCAGCCAGAAAACTCTCCCCAGTGCCACATCAAGGCCACACAGGAAGGAAAAGGGGCAACCACTGAGGGGACGGTAAGGGCACATGGACGTCAGAATCGGAGGTGAGCGCACGGTATGGGCGCAAGCAGAGGCAGCAGAGAGAGGACCCGAGGCAAGACAGCGGGCACAGGGAAGAGCACCCACATCAGCTCCATGGGAAAGAGGACAGCTATAAGATGTGAACGGGAGAATGTGGGAAAGACCTTACAGGTTCACCACACCTCAAACCACGAGAAATTTATGAACACTGGTGCAAACATTATACCAAGGAGTGATTATCCACTTCCCCAAAGGATTTTCCAAAGAGTTCTCTAAGTAATGAGTTCCACTATGTTCTTAAAATAGAATTTACACCCAATCTTTCAGTAACACATAAAGGGATGCCTGCAAATCTATGGAAATGAAGTGAGACCAGTAACATCTGCTGCCTTCTGCGCTGTGGTGCCGGAGGGAGAAGGAAGGAACCACCAGCTGGGGGCTGCGGAGCTCAGACTCCACCCTGGGCCCCCCAACAACACCATCCCACTTCATCCCCATGGCCACCTGACCCTCACTGCAAGATGGGAAACCCAAAGCTAGAGAGGCAAGGAAAGGTCACAAACGGCAAGTGACAGGCCTCTGTGACTCAATATCTTGTTCGTTCTGCCTCTCCAGAGACAAGAGGGATTGTCAAGGAGGAAAGGAGCTGTGAGTTTGTTATCAGTAACAAGAGATACATCCTTCCTATGTGCACCTGCAGGTGTTGAACACAGAGCACCCAGGGCTGCTGCTCACCTGCTGGGTCATTTCTGGACTAATACTAGGGACAAAGCTTTTATTCTAACAGGTCTGCCATTAAATCTGCAAACTTAATTGTTCTAAGTGCTCTATACACCTCATTGCTGAATATCACTATGGTCACCTTGCAACTACTTCCCTTGGAAAGCTATGCACCGACGCCAGCATCCAGTCCATCCTTCAGAGCAATTTTGGAACTCTTTCTGGAATGCTCATTGTGCACAGTGGCACAGTGGCAAGTTCGCAAACTTAATTGAGTAGTTAGTTCTCTGTGAGGGGGGTTTTAGCCAGTAACCAAATAACTGCATTGGAACACCCTCCCTACTCACCTGCTCTGGCCTCCAGTGACTTTTTCTTTGCCCAAAGATAAAGAAACTATGGCAAGGAAGACATTTTGATGCCATTCAGGACATCAAAGTTAATACAATGACAGCTGTGATGGCCATTCCAGGACAAGAGTTCCAACATTGCGCTGAAGGGAGGACTAGGTGCTGGCATCAGTATGTAGCTACCCAAGGGGGGGCATTTCAAAGGTGATCTTAGTGGTATTCAGCAACGAGGTACGTAGCCCTTTTTCTAGGATCACTTCATGAACTTAACTGGCAGTCCTTGTAAAGTTATGAGAGAGAAGACTTTGGCCTGAAAGAAGCAAAATACCACGATGTCAACGGTCGATTTCACATTTAGCTCTTTTGGCAGCTAAATGCAGTAGACTAAGGAAGAGGACAGAACACAAAGGCATTGGGATGAGCAAGGGCTGCGAAGCAGCTGACTTCACTGGCTGCACAGCCTTCTGGAAATACTCCCTGGGCTTCAAATCAGATAGTAGAGAAGAAGGCGCCATAAAAATATTGGCCCATAAACCTATTTCTCTGTCATTGCACTGTCCATATTCCTTCTAACCTGTCAGCTGGCTCTAGTTTCTAACTTTTTCTTCCAAAACTGTGCTTTCCCAAGATTCTGTTCTGAGTTCTCTCTTCTCCCACTCTGAGCACCCCCTGTGTGGTCTCAGCCTCAGCACCCCTCTGTTCCCACTCTTGCTCAGTTAGCTTCCAGGCACCCAGCCCCTTTCTTGTGGACTCCAGGCCAACGGCCACCTTCATCGCAGTGACAGTCAGACAGCCCTACCGCAGCCCGCCCCCATATGAACTGATCATCTCTTTCCCTTGGCCTGCTCCTCCCATCTCCCCTGTTTCTGTCCACGGTCCCACAACAGTCCCTGGTTTCCTGACTCAGTCAGCATTCTCTTGGACATTCCTTCCCTTCCCTGCCACTGCCACTCAATCCCTCACCAAGTCTTGGCTCTTGGACTTCTATAACGGGTCCCAAACCCAGGTGTCCTCTGGGTCAGCAGGTGACATGTGTTACGTGGACAGAAGAGTCAAAGGAGGACACACAGCCCATCTGGTCAGGGCAGCTGCAACTCAGCTTCCCACTTCTCTAGCTAACTGTTCTTTGGGAAAATGGACATCCCAATCTGCCAATTGTCAAGAAAACTCATATATCTGGATTCATGCGAGGTTCCCTTATTTTTAAATGTTGGCATTACGTCCATGTTTAGAAATCCCTATGTGTGCCAAAGAAAACATATCTGTTTGTGACTCCAGGACTTGAGCCTCTCTCCCACTGTTCCTGCTCTCTGTTCCCACTGCCAATATGCCAGTAACTTCAGGCTCCCTCTGGGACAAAGGAACCGCCTCCTCCCGGATCTCCCTGGCCCACTTTCTCCATCTCTCTTCTGCTGGTCTCAGGCTCCACTGAATATACAGTGAGCTCTCAGCTTTCTAATGCAGGTGCTCCAGAGGGGGAGACAGCGGTGAGGGTGAAGGGGACAGAGAAAAGAAGGCTGACGCCACTCAGGGTGACAGAGCCATTAATTAAAAGAGTTAAACAGCTGGTGTTTAATTAACACCCTCCCTCATCTTTCATTCTCCCACCTGTTTCCCTTTCCCCAAAGGGCACCATGGTGGGCTGAACAGAAGCAGAAACCAGGAGAGCAGACACGTGAAATGAGACGCGAAGTCCCCGCTGGAGTCCGCGCAGGGAGAGAGGGAGGGTCTGGTTACAGTGGCCATGTGTAAAGGGTAAGGGGCAGGAGGGCAGCTCGGCAGTCTCTGAGGACCGGCTAGGAAGAAGTAGGTTTATGTTTCAGCAACAGGGAACAAGACTAGACCAGAAGTTTCTTAGGCAGGAACTGGGGACAGAAGCTGAGTACCAGGATTATGTGTAGAAAGTCCACAATCTTCCGGGTACCAGCCTTGGTTGCCTCCCTGATAGGCATTCCTCCACTGTCCTTGATACCAAACCCTCGTGCTGTAAAGAGTGACAATGCTCCTAGCCCCAAGGGAGACTGTGCTTTCCCAGCCTCCCTTGCAGTTAGGCATGGCCACGTGATATAGTTCTGGCCAATGAGAAGTAAGGTAGAAACCTGCTGCACACTCTGGGGAGCGTTTTGCTTTCTTTAAAAGAGAAGAGACTGAGACAGCAGCGATGCCTTCTGTCATTCCACTTTACTCCCTTGCACAGGAATGGGATGTCTTAAGCAATCCAAAAAAAAAAAAACCAAAACCCACTGCTGTCAAGTCGATTCTGACTCACAGTGACCCTATAGATGGAGCAGAACTGCTCTATACAGTTTCCAAGGAGCACCTGGCAGATTTAAACTGTTGACCTTGTGGTTAGCAGCCACAGCACTTAACCACTGTGTCACCAGGGTTTCCTCTTGAGCAACAGCAACTATTTTTTAACTATGACACAAGAGGCACAAGAGAAAAGCCACAAAGATATTAGAAGCATTTATCCTGATACAGTTGAGCCAGTGAGCAAAGATCAACCGTTTCTGCCACATCCAAACCTCTTAAGTGATTAAATAAATCTCTAGTTTAAAAGTTACTGTAGTGGGTGATTTCTGTTACTTGCAGCCAAAAGTATTCCTTAGGGATAGACACCGCCAACCCCCCCCCGCCCCCACCACCAAAACTTCCAAGCAAATTGTTCCATACAGTGAGATAACTAACTGACTACTTGTTTACCCAGAGTTGAGGGAAGTGAAGAGTATACATAGCTGCTCAAAGCATTTCTCAGCCTGGACTTCCCCGGACCCGAGATTAGGAACCGGGGAAGCTGACAGCAGTGTGGATTTTGGCTGCATTAGCTGGTGAGCTCTAAGGACAGCCCTCTCATCTCTGTCTCTTCTGCATGAAGCACAGAGCCTGCCATTGAGTGGGGACACAGCTGACACGTGTTTGTGTGAATCAATGCATGAATGGATGGATGAAGCACTCAGTGCCTTTTTGGCACAGGTGTCCTGTGACAAACAAGCAGCTGGCAGAGAGGGACTCTATGGTAGCTAAAGTCTAGCTGATTCAAGACCCACCCTCTCAGAAGGCCACCCTGGGACACCCCGCCCTTTCAGGAGTCCTCCTCACCACTTCCCCAGTTCCTATGATGCTTCTTTACTTCCATATTTACCACTAAAAGCAAGCCTCCTTATCAGTTACGTGTCTGGCTCTCTGGCAAGACTGTACACTCCTTTAGGGAGATGCCATAATCCTTTCTAAGCCCATAGTGCCTGAAATGCCCTGTGAAATGCACAACGGAAAATGCACTAGCCCGTTTACACAGCGTCTTAAACACTGAAGATAGCTGATCCTTTTTTTCAGCTCAGGTTAATGCTTTGACGGGGTGCTGAAAGGTTGACGACTTAGGTTTGCTTTGAAAAGAGCTCTCCTGAAAAAGCATACTGCCCCAATGTTTGTAGTGCTGCCTGAAATTCTACCATTAGATATTCAACACTTTGACTTGTTCAGTTACGTGACCTAAGGTGTTTTACCTAAAACACTTAACCACTCTGAGTCACAGTTTTGTGCAATGAAAATAACAATAACACCTGTTTCATAGTGACACTGTGAGAATCAGATAAGTATGAAAGCTCTTTGTGTGAATGAATATTATGAGGAGCTTATAAGTGATTTAAAATTAAACTGTAAAAATGAGTTACATTTGTGTTGTTATTGCAACAGTGTCAACTAAAAAAAGGGAGGAGAGGGCTACAGATGTGGATACTAATTAGATATAACCAATGACCATATGCCAAGCCAAGTGCCATATGCCAAGCCAAGCCAAGTGCCATTGAGTCGAAGTGCCATATAGGAAATATATATATTATATATTATAATACACATAATATATAATATTATAAAATATATGGCCCCTAGGGTCGCCATGAGTCGGATCCGACTTGACGGCACTTGGCCATTATATTATATGTAATACATAATATAATATATATATACATGTGCTTACTGGATGCAGGCCACACTAGAATATAGAATCTAGACAGAATCTAGAATATATTCTGTCTCAGCCCTCTCATCAATCCTCCTCTGGACTGAAGCTTTGCCATGCAGAAAGTCCAAGTCCAAAGGAGGTGCTCTGCTCCTGGCACTACCTTTGTGGTGGTATGAGAGCTCCCACTCTCTGCTCACTTTCCTTTCCTTTTATTGCTTTTAAGATAAAAAGTGGTGCAGGCCATGCCCCAAGGAAACTCCCTTTTCGGGGGATCTGGGATGTGACCTTAGTAAGGGTGTCATCATCTCACCGTAATGTTTTTAACATAAATTACAATCACAGAATGGAAGACAATCACATGGTATAGAGGATCATAGCCTAACTAAGTTATCACATTATTTTGTGGGGAAACAATTTAATCCATGACAGCTGGTATTGAGAACTACCTTCTTCCACCACCCATTCTGTATTCCCTTTCTCCTCAGCAAGCACCTCAGCTGGACATGGTTTTTTGCCGGGGTCCAGGGTGGGGTGTGAGGGGTGGGATCCAAGTATTCATTCCTGGAGGATCTAGAGCATCAGAAGTCATGCTGCAATTGGATTGCTGTAGTTTTCCATTGACTTTAATCACAGGGCACAGTAGTACTAAGAGACACCCTAAGGGATTTCTTGTATTCCAGACATCATTACACAACTGTCAAATTACATCACTGATAACTACCAAAACTATCTTTACATAACTGACAAACTACTGAGAATCACTGCCCAGCCAAGTAGACACACAACCTTAACCATCACACTCTACTCTTTGACTTTAACCACAGGGCACGGTAGTATTAAGAGACACCTTAAAGGATCTCCTGTATTCCAGATATATTCTTCTTTATTACCTCCATTGTGTAACATGAATCTGATTCCCCCTTGGTAATTAGGATCAATCACACCAGCCACTATGGTCACTTCTTTCTTTGCCTGTTGATCCTGACGGATGAGGAGTGCCAAGGGGTCAGTTGGCATTGTTAACTTCCAATTCAATGGCATCATTGTCACCATGTGGGAGCATTCCTCCCTTTGGTACTCAGACTTCTAAACCTCCAGAGTACAGGGTCACAGGGACAAGAAGCAAAAATTTTGCAAGTGGGTCACTAGGAATAACAGTGAGTAGTGCAACTCCCTTCCATTTCTACCCCTTAATTCCTGGACTTGCGAATTTTGGCTATGGAAGAAATAGCACCATATACTGGACTCTGGTTTAGAGTATTTACAGCATCTTGGAGAACACTGCCCCAACCCTGCAGGGTGCTGCCCCCCAGCTGGCACCATGATTGTGTCTTTAGAAGACCATTCCATCATTCTATCAGCCAGCAGCTTCAGGACGATGGGAAACATGGTGAGACCAGTGAATTCCATGAACACAAGCCCACTGCCACACGTTATTGGCTGGGAAGTGAGTCCCTTGACTAGAGGCAATACTGTGTGTGATACACCGCGATGGATGAGAAAACATTCTGTAAATCCACAGATGGTACTTTTGGCAGAAGCACTGCATGTTGGGAAGGCAAATCCATATCCAGAGTAAGTGTCTATCCCAGTAAGAACAAATGCTGTCATTTCTATGATGGAAGCAGTCCCCTGTAATCAACCTACCACCATTGCTGGCTGATCAACCCATGTCGAGATGCTGTATTGGAGTCTTAATGTTGGTCTCTGCTGCTGGCAGACTGGGCACTCAGCAATGGCTGTAAACAAGTTGACCTTGGTGAATGAAAGTTTATGTTGCTGGCCCATACATAACCTCCATTCCTGCTGCCATGGCCACTCTGTTCCCGAGTCCTTTGTGCAACAACAGGAGCAGCTGGGAAAAAAGGTTGACTGGTACCCACAGGACACATCATCATATCCTCTTGATTGTTAAAACTCTCCTCTGCTGAAGTCACACTTTGGTGAATATCCATCCACATGAGACACAAATATCTTCACTTCTTTGGCACATTCACTGGTCTGTCCACATACCTCTTCCCCATACCTCCTTGTCACCAATTTTCCAATCACAGCCCTGATCATCTAGTCAAAACCAGTGGCCACAGCACATCAATCAACATACAATTGCACATCTAGCCATTTCTCCTTCCAAGCAAAGTGAACAACGAGATGTACTGCTTCAAGTTCTCAAAATTAGGAAGATTTCCCTTCACCACTGTTCTTCAGCGGGTTCCCAGAAAGGGCTGTAGTGCTGCTGTATACTGTATTATCTGCGTATCACGCATAGCCATCCGTAAACCAGGCATGAATTCTCTCTTCCTCCGTCACCTCATCTTAAGGACCTCCCTTTGAGGACATAGGTTCAGACTGCGAGAGGGAAATGAATGGGATAGAACTGGAGACCACGGGTCTGTGCCACTTCATCAAGTAACTTACTTGTGCCTCCAGGTACTGCTTGAGCCCGACCTTGTATATATCACTTCAATTTAATGACAGAGTGTTGCTATGCCCATTCAACTTTATGACTCTGTGGGTCAAACAACACTTACTTCATAAGGGGCAGCTCAGGTAGCCTGGTGATTTGCTGGCCTTTGTTAAGCCTTCAGTCTCTACTAAGGCCAAATAACAAGTAAAAACCTGTTGCTCAGAAGGAGAGTAGTTATCTGCATGGGATGGCAGGCCTTTGTTCCCAAATCCTAAGGGTCTGTGCTGTGATTCACCAACAGGACCCTGTCAAGATTCCAAATAGCATTTCTATTTGCCACTGCAACTTCAAACATCACTGGACCAGCTGGTTCACACGTCTCAAGTGTGTGGCAGAGTAGCTTGCACAGCAGCCTCAACCTGTCACAGAGCCCTCTCTTGTTCTAGGTCCCACTCAAACCGGTAGCTTTTTGAGTCACTTGAAAAGTGTGCCTGAGTAGTATACCCAAATGAAGGATATGTTGCCTCTAAAATCCAAAGAAGCCTACCAGACACTGTGCCTCTTTTTTAGTTATAAGAAGGGCCAGATGTAACAACTTACCCTTCACTTTAGAAGGAATATCTCAACATGCTCCACATGACTAGACTACTACAAATTTCACCAAGATGGGGAAGAAAAAAAAACACACTGCCATTGAGTCAGGTCCAATTCATACCAACCCTAGAGGTCACAGTAGAACTGCCCCATAGAGTTTCCAAGGAGCGGCCAGCAGATGTGAACTGCCAACGTTTTGGTTAGCAGATGTAGCACTTAATCCACTATGTCGCCAGAGATGGAAGGCACCTAAACTTTTGTTGGGTCAATTTCCCAACCTACAGTAGCACACAAATATCTTACCAGTAAATAGCAATGACTAGAATCATTGCTATTTCTTCCTTATTAGGTCCAATCACCATAGTGTCATTAAAGTAATGGCCAAATGTGATGTGTTTTACAAGTGCAAGGGGACCAAGGTCCCTTGGACCTAAATTATAATATAGAGTTGGAGAGTTGATATACCCCTGAGGTAAGATAGTAAAGTATTGCTGGCCTTCCAGCTAAAGGCAAACTGTTTCTGGTGTTCCTTCAAAACAGGTATGGAGAAAAAGGCATCAGCCAGATCAGAAGCTGCATATCAGGTGCAGGGAATATATTAATTCTCTCAGCATTGAAATCACATCTGGAACAGTGGCTGGAATTGGAGTCTTCATCTGGTTAAGTCTATGGTAATCCACTGTCCTTCTCCAAACTTCATCCTCTTTTTTTTGCTCAGGCCAAACAGACAAGTTGCATGGAGATACGGTGGCAATTACCACCCTGCACCCTTCAGGTCCTTGAGGGAGGCAGTGATCTTTGCAATCCCTCCAGAGATGAGGTATTGCTTTTGATTTACTATTTGCCTAGGTTAAGGGCAGTTCTAATGTCTTCCACCTGGCCTCTCCTGCCATAATAGCCCTGATTCCACGTCAAGTGATCCTATGTGGTGGTTCTGCCAGCTGCTGGGTATGTCTCTTCCCATTATGCATTGTAGAACTGGGGAAATTGCTACAGGAGAAGTTGGAGGACCCACTGGGCCCACTGTGAGAGAGACACGAACGAAGACTCCATTAATAACCTGACCTCCATATGCCCCTACTCTCACTGGTGGGCCTCAGTGACATTTTGGGTTTCCTTGGGATTAATGTCATTTCAGAGCTAGTGTCCAGGAATCCTGAATTGTTTCTTTCTCTCCAGTGAACAGTCACACTTGTAAAAGGTCACAAATCCCTTTGAGGCAGGCTGAGAGAAAGATTAACAGCATAAATTTTGGGTAATGCAGTGGAGTCTTCCCTCAAGGGACCCCAGCCTTCCCCCTTCAGTCAAGGATTTTGGGGTCTGTAAAATGGCTCAAGTCTGGGAATTGATTGAGGTGGTCACGACTATTCTAGCAATCGAGGTAGACTGCTGCTCATTTCATCTAGAATTCTTCCATTTGTACAGATCAAGGACATATTTGGTAGATTTCCTGTCTATTTCATTCCTAGAAGGCATCATCACTAAGCAGACAATGCCACAAATCTATACAAATGAGACTATTCTGATTAGTGCTTTGACTTGCTGTCCATTACAGTAACCATGCCCACGGTGTGTGTGCTGATTGAGTGCCATGCCAGGTCCCTAACATCATGGGATCCAATCACCCACATTGTAGTTAAGGATCTTAATTCAGTTAGGGCAATTCCCACTGTCAAATCTCACTGACATTAAATAGCAATCATAGCAGTCTTCAAGGCTGCAGGGACTCCTTTCATAAAAGGTGTCTCCTCTGGGTGCTCCATGGGTGGGTCTGGGGGGTCCAACCTGATAAATCTACCAGTTTTCCTAAGCTTTTGGATACGTTCCACAGTGTACCCAGGCAGGTATGACATTTCAACTTTAGTATGGTCTATTGCTTAATCCATGCTTCAGTGAACCAAGTAAATAAACTATTATAGCCTTTTCTAACCTCTCAAGCTGAAATACTGTTCTTAGCAGACCTATATAAAAAATCAGACTGATCTATTTATGGTTCTTGCATTATTATCCCACACCCTTTGCCACGGACTGAATTATGTCCCCCACCTTCCCCACCAAAATGTGTGTACCCATTTGGCTAGGCCCTGATTCTCGGTTTTGTGTGATATCCCTATGTGCTGTAAACCCGGCAGTAGTTATCCTGGTGGAGCAAGACTCAATGTATGTAAGTCCACTATATTATATAATACAGTGTATTATGTAAGCATGCAATACAATATAAGATGATATTGTGCTTTGACACAATCTCTTGACATATGGAACAAAGAAGATAGCAGAGAGATTTGGAGATGTCATACCATCAAGAAAGAAGTCATACCAGGAGCACAGCATGGGCTTTGGAGAGGGCTGGGGTTGCTGAGCCCCAGAAACTCCAAGTCCAGGAGAAGGTAGACAAGAAGGACTTTCCTCCAGAGTCAACAGAGAATGATTTCCCTTGGAGCTGATTCCTGGAATTTGGACTTTTAGTCTACTGGACTGTGACACAATAAAATTTCTCTTTTTAAAGCCATCCACTTGCGCTATTCCTGTTACAGCAGCACCAGACGACTAAGATACCCACGATAGTCATTTTCACACATGATTCCCCAGGTCACTGTTTTGCATCTTGGAAAAATCAAGTAGTTCCTTTGGAGTGTAGTCTACCTCCTCCTGGTTCACACTTTGTACTTCATGTCTTAGGGCTTGCTGGAACTTAAGTCTAGTTATAAAACCTTTTACAAGCAAAAACGGGTGGTGTGGTGAGTCCTGGAGACACTCAGCAATGTCTTGTGTGGCATCTGCCCCAGGTGATGCCTCAGGCAATGGTCCAGTTGCCAGCAGTATCTCAGAGAAAGGCCCTTCAGGCTCAGCTGGGTTAGTCCCATCAGAGGAAGGTAGAAGGGACAATGGCTTTACCGGGGAAGGTGGCTTGTCAGACAAAGATGGAGTCATCTCTATAGAAGAGAGTCAAGGGGCAGATTCTGGTGGCAGGAGTGATTCAATTGAAGTCTGGGGCTGAACGTGCTCAGCTTCCTGATTATCTGCCCATACATCCACCTTCTAAGTTCCAGGATCCCATTTCTTCCCAATGTGCTCACTTTAACTTCAGATACCACGGCTGGGTAAAATTTCAAATAGTATTGTAATTCAGCCAGACTTACGATGAGATTCTGGGCTTGGTTTTCAGCAATACCAACTCTGTTACCACAAGAAATAAGGCTTTCTTTCAGGGCATGAGTGGGAACTTTCAGGTCTTGTATGCAGGACTTGACTCTGAAGTCCTGAGGTCATCTCTTTACCACTTTGCCTTAGGAAGCAGAACCAGCTAACGAGCTTCCTTATACTTTTCATTCTGACAAAATTATAGAAAAATATCAAATACACAGTCACTGAGAGTGTTGTCTCTCACAAATATACCATCCATTGTTGGTGATATTTTGCATATTTTTATTGCCACCTCATGCCATGGCTTAGCAATGACCTCTTTGTTACTGGAAGTAAAATCATCAGCACCTTTAAGATGAGCTAGGCTTGAAAACCAATTCAGAAAATTCACCCTTACAATTCTGGTCCTCTACAATCACTCTCGTGGTTGTCTTAGCCTGGGTTTTCCAGAAGAGCAAAACCAGTGAAGTATATACACACGGTTAGAGCAATGGCTGTTAATCAAAAGATCAAAAGGCTGGCAGTTCAAAATCACCAGCCACTCCTTGGAAACCCTATAGGGCAGTTATAAATATAATCTCAATGGCTAAAGGTTTGGTTTTATATATATATATATATGTATATATATATATGTATATACACATACACACATGTGTAAACCCACTGCTGTTGAGTCAGGTCCAGCTCATAGCTACTCTAGATATCAGAGTAGGACTGCTCCATAGAGTTTCCAAGGAGTGCCTGGTAGATTTGTACTGCTGACCTTTTGGTTAGCAGACATAGCCCTTAACCCACTGCACCAGCAGGGTTTATATACATATATGGGTCATGACGCTGTCGAGACTAGGAAGTCCCAAATCTGTGACTCAAGTGTCAAGCTGGAGGTTTCAGCGGATTCTTGTGGTTGTAGAGGCTGATGAGCCCAAAATAGAGTGGTCAGATGGCTAGCTGCTCGTTCATGTTCCAAAAACCAGAGGTCAGATGATGATGATGGCAAGCTGGACAAAAGATACAGGCTTTGCCAAAACATTCATATATACTGGATTCTGGCCACACCCCAAAGGGAGCTGCCTTTTCAAATGATTGGCTGCTCACACAGATAACAAAATGGGGATTGGCTATAAAAGATCACAAGACGGAAGATAATTATATCATTATATAACTGCCAAACCACATCATTACATAATTGCCAAACCACTGAGAATCATGGCCCAGCCAAATTGACACCCATTCTTAACCGTAACAGAGGGCTTAGCATTGTGGTCTAGTGGGACAATTTGGTCAAATGGCATAATACAGTTCTTAAGGTTTATGTTCTACCTCCCAGTATGGTGAGAAGTGTCTGGGGTCTTAAAAGCTTACAAGAGGCCATAAGATGTGACTATTGGTATTTATCTGTACGGAACAAAAGAGAAAGAAAACCCAAGGATCAGTGAAGTAAGTGAATTACAGGACTAACTGTCCCCATGGACCAGTGCCTTCTCTGTCTTGAGGTCAGCAGAACTAGATTGTGCCCAGCTACTACTATGGACTCTTCTGATCATGGACACAGCAGAAGATTCTTGATAAAAATGGAGAAAACACTGACGAACAGAGCTTCAAATTCTCAAAGAATCGAGACCTACTAGACTGTATTTATTAGGGCTAGAAAAGTTCCTGAAACTATGGCCAAGTTACTTGTCAAATCTTGAATTGAAACTACTCTCTAAAGTTACCTTTAAACTAAGTTACATTTTAGCTCAAAAAGTAAAGACTGTCACCCTTGAGTACTGCCTTCTTAAAAAAAAAAATCTATATAAGACATGATACTTCAGTGGTTAAGTGTTTGATGGCTAACCAAAAGCTCAGCAGTTTGAATCTACCAGAAGCTCCTTGGAAACTCTATAGGTCAGTTCTACTCTATCTTATAAGGTCGCTATGAGTCAGAATCAACATGACACCAAGGGTATATAAGACTAAAGAATCAACAGCTATATTAAACCGTAGACGAGAAGGTCAGGTAGGGGTGAGGTTTAAGTAAATGAAAGTGAAACAGAATAGAAATAACCGGAATACGGGCACAATGTGAAGAACATAATAGATGTCTCTGAACATGCACTGCTGTCTAGAAAGCATTGAATGGGAGTGGGTTTTGTTGTGTGCATTTTCACAAAATACATACACATATTTTTTAAAAACTGTGATTAGTCTTGAAAGAATTATCTTAGTGGCTATTCACTTATAGACTTTAGGATAGAAGAGAATCTTAGCTTTCTCTGTCCTCAGCACTCCATAAATGACCTCTATACAATCTTCAGAAGTACTTGAGGAATTTTGTAAGCTTAACTGATGTAGAGTTTCATGAAAGAAAACTGTCTTTGATGGTTAGGAGGGTGGGCAGAGAGGAAGATGGTATTCACTAATTTGACAATAGACAAAAATTATTTTAGATGAAGGGAGGGATACCACACAGTAGAGGAAAAGTCAGCACAACTGGACTGAAGGCTAAGAAGTTTTCTAAATACAACCTAGCTCTTCAAGAGACAGAGACCATGGTTTTAGGAGACATCTAGATCAACTGACATAACCAAGTTTATGAAGAAAATGTTAGGGAGTGCTGTCTGGGGTCTTAAAAGCCCACAAGTGGCCATCTACAAAGAATCATCTGGTCTCAACTCACCTGGAACAAAAGAGAACGAAGAACATCAAAACATAAGGACAACATGAGCCCAAGAGACAGAACAGGCAACATAAACCAGAGACTGTATCAACATGAGACCAGAAAAACTAGGTGGTGCCTGGCTACCAACAATGACTCCCCTTACAGGGCACTCAACAAAGAGTCTCAGATGGAGCAGGAGACATGCAGAGGGTAGAACTCTCAAATTCTAGTAAGAAGAACAGACTCAATGGTCTGACATATTAGAGGTTCCCTGGAAGACACAGACCCTGGACTCTCTGTTAGTCCAGAACTGAAACCACTCCAGAAGCCAATTATTCAGACAAAGTTTGAACTGGTCTATGAGACATAAAATGACACTGGGGAAGAATATGCTTCTTGGATAAAGTAGACACAAGAGACTAACTGGGCGGCTCCTGTCTGCAGGCGAGATGAGAAGACAGAAGCAGGCAGGAGCTGGCTAAATGGACACGGGTAATACGGGTGGAAAGGAGGAGGGTGCTGTCCCAGTACGGGGAAAGAAGCTACGATCACACAGCAAAGTGTGTGTAACAGTTTGTATGAGAAACTGACTCAAATTGTAAACTTTCACTTAAAACACAATAAAAAATAAGTAATAAGAATAGAAAGGAAGGGGAATTAATAGGGAGTTTCAGAGGACAGAAAGAGGACAAATTTGGGGGAAGGGGAACAGCCCTGCAGCAATGGCTCCTGGGACCTTAGCCATATCCCCCTTACTGGGATGATGTAGCCACTTTCCAGCTGCTGCAGGTGTGGCAGTTAATGGAGCCTGCCTGCAGCCACCTCCAGAAGCCTGCCGGTCCTCAAGTACCTGGGAGATTCCAACCCTCATCCCTCACCCTGTGGCCAATCACTGACTAAGGCAGACAATAAAAACCCAGCCCCTTTGTCTCTAGGTCTAACAAATTCTGTGGTGCAATAGCACCCCAGGGTACCCTGAGATCAGACTGATAGGCACCACCTCCTGGCTTCTCCCTCTGCCGTGTCCTGCTTCCCTCACTGCCTTACAGGCTCTTCATGAGGGCACCCTCAGCACCCCAGCACCCTCAGCCAACCACCTGCACAAGAGTCCCAGCCTCAGACTCCACTTCCAGGGACCCTGATGTAACGCAAACCCTTAGGGACCTTCATGAGGAGGACTGGGAGAGAAAGAAATGAGTCGATGTGAAGGCCAAACTCTGCACACTTCTGATTTGGCCCACAGCTAGCCTCCTGACCCTGCCTGAAAGAGAAAACATGGACCAGGCCCCAGCCCTCAGACCCAGGTGCCTTCATCCTCCCCACTCTTCTCTCCAGCCCCCATCTCTCTCCAAGGAAATGTGTAAATCTTCTCCTAGGCCCCAGAACTTTGTCCTGGAAAGCTGTAAATCCACAAGTCAATTGGTTTGCATGTCACAGATTATCAGAACAAGCCTCCAGGAATGTTTAGGCTCATAGACTCACAAAGTACTGGTGTTGGAAGGGCCTTGGGAGAGAATTTAACTCTTTTAGGGTTTAATTTGGATCAGACTTCTGAGCCTGTGCATCTCTCTGCTCATTACAATTGTGATAATTATGGCCTGTTTTGTTGTCTTCTAAACCATTACACAGCTGGACAGAGTGGAAAACAAATGTATGCTAATCACCTCCTAAGCCACTTTCTTGGGGGTGGCCTCCCCAGTGGCAAGGACCTTGAGCCAAAAGGGATGTTAGTCCTGGGGGGTGACCTAGCACTGGAGTAGGGGTTGAAAGGGCCTGCTGGCTCCATTCCTAGGTGCTGTGCCTCTTAGGTTGGAAGGACAAGAGAGGCAACTCTTTGTACCATCGTGGACCCCAGTCCTACTTTCCAGACCAGCACAACCGGAAATTAGAAGGGGCAGGGAAAATCGGATAAATTCACAACTTCCCGAGGTTAACAGGGCTTTGTGTGTATGTCTGAGGAAGCACCCAATTACCCCCAACTCCGGGCAAGGCAGCTCATCCCTCAGTCCAGGGTCACTCCATTTCAACCACATCTTAGGGACCTCAGCACTGTCTGGTGCCCGTCACTGTCAGGACTTTCTTGGATTTTTGTCTGCTACATGAACTAACATTTGTCAAGTGCCCTAGTAAGTGCTATGGGCCTCCATACTGGGAAAGGACACTATCTCTCTCCTCCGGGGAATCCTTCTTTTGAGAATTTCCAGGTCTTCTGGCCATTTATTAACACTTACATCTGATTCTATTTGCCTCACATATGACCCTCAATTTTCTAAATCCCAGACAAACAAGCTTTCGGTGAAAACACATGGTTTCTGCCCTCTGGCAACAATAATTAGAGCTAAGTTTTCTGGTGCTCTGCATTCCGTGACAGACAGTATGCTGAGTGCCTTACAAATATTACTGCATCTTCCCCTGATCTTATGCCTATGGAACAGGCATTATTGCCTTTTTACAGACGAGAAAACCGTGGCTTGGAGAGGCTGAGTAGCTTGCCTAGGGTCACATAGTAAGTGCCGTGGATCTGATCTCAGCCATCAGATGCCAAAGCCCGTGCCTTTGGCCAGCCTGCTTCCTGCCTCGTTACAGAGCCTCTGCAAAGGCCGACTCACCCAGAAAGGCAGGCGAGGGCTTCGTGCTCTCTCGGGGCTGTGGGAGTACCGAGAGGGGTAGCTTCCAGGGTGAAGGGCACCTCCTCACTCACCATCCACAAGGCTGAGCCAGGTCAGTTCCTCTCCCTCTGGCTCCGTACATCCCATCCTACATTACCTCCTGGGTTCATCTTCCTCACCTCTCCTGGTCACATCGCTGTGGGTGTCACAGCCTTTAATCAAGACTCTATTCCAAAATGGCATGGCTTCTGTGGCAACACAGTTTGGCGATTCCTCAAAACGTTGAACACAGAACTTCCATATGACCCAGGAATTCCACTCCTAGGTATATACTCAAGAGTCTTCAAAGAAGCTGGGCAAACAGACACAGGTACACCAGTGTTCACGGTAGCACTCTTCACAACAGCCAAAAGGTCGAAACAACCAAAAGGTCCATCAACAGATTAACGTTGACTAATGCAGTACATGTATACAACGGAAAATATGATGCTTACGTATGTTTTAGTGACTACAAAAAGGCATTTGACTGTATGAGTCATAATAAATTGTGGATAACGCTGTAAAGAAAGGGAATTCCAGAATACTTCATCGTGCTCACGAGGAACTCACACACAGATCAAGAGGCATTCGTTTGAACAGAACTAGGGGATACTGCCTGGTTTAAAGTCAGGAAAGATGTGCACAAGTGTTGTATCCTTTCACCAGACCTATTCAATCTGTATGCTGAGCCAACAATCCAAGAAGCATCATGATTAGAGAACGATGCATTAATAACCTGCATTATGCAGATGACACAATCTTGCTGAAAGTGAAGAGGACTTGAAGCATTTACTGATGAAGATCAAAGACCACAACCTTCAGTATCGATTACAATGACACCTCAACATAACGAAAACAAAAATCTGCACAGTTGGACTAATCAGCAACATCATGATACAGAGAGAAAATACTGAAGTTGTCACAGATTTCATTTTACTTGGGTCCACAATCAATAACCATGGAAGCAGCAGTCAAGATGTCAAAGGCTGCATCACATCAGGCAAATAAGCTGCAAAAGACCTCTTTAAAAAGTGTTAAAAAGCAAAGATGTTGCCTTGAAGACTAAAGTGCACTTGACCCTCATCATGGTGTTTTTGATCATCTCATAGGCATGCAAAACCTGGACAGTGAATAAGGAAGACCAAACACAAATTGACATATTTGAACTGTGGTGTTGGTGAAGAATACTGAACATACCATGGACTGCCAAAAGAATGAACAGATCTGTCTTGGAAGATGTACAAACACAATGCTCCTTAGAAGCAAAGGATGCTGAGACTACATCTCACAAAGATCAGTCCCCAGAGAAGGACATTATGCTTATTAAAGTAGACAATCAACGAAAAAGAGGAAGACCCTCAAAATGATGCAGATTAACATAGTGGCTTCCAAAATAAGCTCAAGCAGAGCAATGATCGTCAGGACGGCACGGGGTCAGGCAGTGTTTTGTTCTGTTGCACAGGCATCCCTATGAATCAGAAATGACTCTATGGTACCTTAACAATAACAACAGAAAGAAAAAAAGAAGTCCCAGTGATGCTACAACATGGATGTACCTTGAAAACATTACGCTGAGCAAAATTAGTCAGCTGCAAAAGGACAGATATTACATGATTTCACTTACATGGGCAGAATGGCCCTAAAGGGCTTCCAAGGTGCTGCTGGTGGATTAGAACTGCTAACCTTTCGGTTAACAGCCTAATGCTTAACCACTGCACCACCAGGACCCCAGACAAATATATAAAACCAAAACCCACTACTATCGAGTCAGTTCTGACTCATGGCGACCCTATAGGTCAGAGTTGTACCGCCCTGTAGAGTTTCCAAGGAGCACCTGGTGGATTTGAACTGCCAACCTTTTGGTTAGCAGACATAGCACTTAACCCACTCTGACTCTTATTAGGGGTAGGAGGGAGGGGGACGAGGGAGTTTCTACTTAGGGCGGTAAGTATCTGTTAATGGCAGTGGAATGATTTGGAAAAGGACAGCAAGAATAGCTGCACAACTTGAGAAATGGAATCAGTGTCACTGAATTGTACATGTGGGAACAGTTGAATTGGTATATTTTTGTTTTGAATATTTTCACCACACATGCACAAGACTCTGTATTCCATCCTTTCCAACCAGAGCTCCCAGCTCCCCTCTCACCCCAAGTATCCCAGCCCCCTGGTCCTCCCAGTCTCCGTGAAGCCCACATGTATCTCTATTTCTAGGGTAAGAGAAGTCCTTCTGGCGCGCTGAGTTGCTCACTGCCGCAGGAGCTGGAGTCACTGGCTCCGTCTGTTCCTCGATGTTCAGTGTTCACAGTTGCAGGGAAAGTCACTGCTCATTAGCTGTGCCAACAGCGGGGGTGGCAGAGAGCAGCGAGGCAGATAATCCAAGATAGTGGGTAATGTAAAAATCATTTCTATTTGGCTGTGGAAGGTATTTTTGGACCTACGGTTGAATGTGGGTGTGTGTGATGTGCTGAAAACTCACAACATTTCAAACCAAACACTAAAGCTAAATCAGCAGGACCTGACTGCTGGTTTTAGGAATTAGCAAGCTGTCCACCTATTCCTATTTCTGGCTGAGCTGCAGAGCTCCACTGCTCAGATAGTCATTCAGGACCAGATGAGGCAGGGCTGCTGCCCCTCTCTAGAAGTCAAACCAATGTTTTCCCCTGATCTGGAGCCCTGGCTGCAGATTCAGTGTCTACAGGGGCTGGGCAACTAAGCAAGGAGAGCCAGATGGGACAGTACAAACAGGGATTGGCAGAGCGGGACTACGAGCCCCTTCAGAAGGATGAAGCCACTCCTCAGGGGGCAGCTGCTAGTCTGTTCCAGCAGACGACAGTAGCCAGACAAAATATTAGCTGGGAAAGAATTTGGCCCACTGTCAACTTGTTTTCATGCTCTGGCCTAGTGGTTCCTAAACTTCAGCTTACATCAGAATCACCAGGAGGTTGCAGTTAACCTGTGGGACACACAGTATCCCAACTGCTTTTTATGCCTCTTAAGTTCTTTGGGAAGGAGGTAGCCTGATTTTTAACACATTTAGCCTTGAGATGGGAGCTTTCTGAAATGTATGAAGCTCAAGAACCCTGATTTAGAGCCTCATTTTGGGGTTGATTGAGCATTGTCTCACGGAATACCTCCTGGATGTGCCAATTTTCTAAATTTTTGACAGGTTTGCTTTTATTTCTGTGAGATAAGCCTGTTCACTGTGTTTCCCAGTTACTATGTTCTCATGAGTGTAACTATGGTGAGAATAGCTATTCTTAGACTTCATTCAGTCATAGTTGTCATTTTCTCCTTGATGTCATTCACTGTTTCAGGTGTTACTGGCTTCCTACTTTTCTAGCCTATGAACAGTAAATAATGCCTTTGCAATAAGGAATAATGCATTACACCAGTAATTTCTGATCAATCTTAGGGCCCAGCCATTGTTTTCATGTGTAGCAAGTGGACTGAACCTCTGAGAGAAGTTCTACTGTACTCCAGGGCAGGTGTTTCAGCCTTTTAGCTCTGAGTAACGCTTTAGTTATAATCATGAATATATAGTAGTGGTAGTTTTCCTGGGATTCAAATTAATTTAATTCGTTTGGCCTATAAGTACTACTTTGGCAGTAATTAAGAATGCATTGTACTGTTAATTTTCTCCAGACTGAAAAAAAAAAAATACTTTGGCTTTATTTATTTGGGCTGTAAGTACTGTTTTCACAGCAAGGAAGATTGCATTGTACCATGTTTTGAAAAGTGTAATGAAAAACAATAAAAGGCTAAGGAGACCAGAATAAAATCTATGTGCAGCTATTGCCAGTTGCCTGCATGTTTTGTACATGTTCATTTAAAAATATATATATCTACATCATTGGCTCATACCAGCAGGATTTACTATGCCCAGCATCTACCACGTGTCAGTCAGTTTGTTGTACTGTTGTGGCTTGCATGTTGCTGTGATACTTGAAGCCTTGCCACCAGTATTTCAAATACCAGCAGGATCACCACTAGTGGACAAGTTTTAGTGGAGCTCACAGGCTAAGACCAGGAAGAAGAACCCGGCAGTCTACTTCCAAGTAGCAGCAGAACACTGTCTGATATAGTGCCAGAAGATGAACCCCTCAGGTAGAAAGTCACTCGAAATATGACTAAGAGCTGCCTCCTCAAAGCAGAGTTGACCATAATGATATGAGTGGAGTAAAGCTTTGAGGACCTTCATTTACTGATGTTAACACCATGAAAAATCAGAAGAAAGAGCCACAAACATCTATTTATATAATCGGAAAATAGATTACAAATCTAGGAAGATTGGAAGTTGTCAAAAATGAAATGGAACACATAAAGATCAATATCATAGGCACCAGTGAGCTACAATCTACCCATATTGGCCATTTCAAATCAGGCAACTATATGGTCTAATACGCCAGGAATGACAAACTGAAGAGGAACAACATCACGTTCATCATCAAAAAGAACATTTCAAGATCTGTCCTGAACTACAACACTGTCAGTGATAGGGCAGTATCTGTATGTCTACAAAGAAGACCGGTTAATACAACTATTATTCAAATTTATGCACCAACCACTAAAGTCAAAGATGAAGGAACTGAAGATTTTCGGCACCTGAAATTTATCAAGCATGTAATTAGGATGCATTGATAATTGTTGGTGACTGGAATGTGAAAGTTGGAAAACACAGCCTTGGTGATAGATGATGCTGGAAATGGCACATAGAATTTTGGAAACCAATGAGTTCCTCATTGCAAACACCCTCCTCCAACAACATAAATGATGACTACACACCTGAACCTCACAAGATGGAATTCACAAGAATCATATCAATTACATCTGTGGAAAGAGATGATGGAAAAACTCAGTACCAGTCAGAACAAGGTCACGGGTTGACTACAAAACAGATAGCAACTGCTCACATGTAAGTTCAATTTGGAGCTGAAGAAAATTAGAATGAGTTCACAGGGGCCAATGTACAACCTTGAATATATCCCACCTGAATTCAGTGACCACTTAAGACACAGATTTAATGCACTGAACGCCAAAGAACAGATGAGTTGTGGGTTTACATTAACAAAATCATACATAAAAAAGGCAAGAGGTCATTGACAGGACAGGAAAGAAAGAAAGGACCAAAATGGTTCTCAGAATAGACTCTGAAAGTTGCTCTTTAATGTAGAGTAGCTAAAGTGAAAGGAAGAAACAACAAAACAAAAGTGGTAAACAGAAGGTTTCAAAGAGTGGCTTGAGAAGACAAAGAATTACAATGAAATGCACAAAGACCCGGAGATAGAAAACCAAAAGAGAAGAACACACTCTCAGGCATTTCTCAATCTAAAAGAAACAAGAAAAAATTCAAGCCACGACTTTCAATACTGAAGGAGTCTATGGGGAAAATATTAATTAAACTACACAAATCAGGAATCATCAAAAAAAGGTGGTGGAATGGTCAACATTCAATCTTTTCAGGAGGTGACATATGATTGAGAACTGATGGTAAAGAAGGGAGAGGTCCCCGCTGCACTGAAGGCATTAGCATATGGCAAGGCTCCAGTAACTGATGCAACAGCAGTTGCGATGTTCCAACAAATTGATGCAGCAATGGAGGTACTCATTTGTTTATGTCAAGAAATTTGGAAGACAGCTACCCAGCTAACTAAAGGCATCCATATTTGTACACAAACCAAAGAAAGGTGATCCAACGGAATGCAGAAATTACTGGACAACATCACTGTCCCACACAGGTAAAATTTTGCTGCAGACCATTCCAAAGTAGGTGTAGCAACACACCGACAGGCAACTGCTAGAAGTTCAAGCCAGATTCAGGAGGAAATGGAAAGAGGGATATTGTTGATGTCAGATGGCTCATGGCTGAAACCAGAGAATACCTGAAAGATGTTCACCTGTATTTTATTGACTATGCAAAGGCATTCAACTGTGTGGTTTATAATAAGTTGTGGTTAACATTGCGAAGAATGGGAATTCCAGAACAATAATTGTGCTCTTGAGGAACCTGTACACAGAATAAGAGACAGCCTTTAGAATAGAAAAGGGGATACTGCATAGTTTCAAGGCAAGAAAAGTGTGCACCAAGGTTATATCCTTTCACCATATTTATTCAATCTGTATGCTGAGCAAATAATCCAAGAAATTGGTCTATATGAAGAACATGGCATTGGGCTTGAAGGAAGATTCAATAACCTGTGGTATGCAGGTGACAACAACCTTGTTCGCTGAAAATGAAGAGGATCTGAAACACTTAATGATGAAAATCAAAGAGCATAGCCTTCAGTACAGATTACACTTCAACATCAAGAAAACATAAATCCTCACAACTAGACAAATACACAACATAATGAGAAAAAGATTTCACTTTATGTGGATTCACATCCATCATCCATGGAAACAACAGTCAAGATATCAAAAGACACATTGCATTGGGCAAATCAGCTGCCAAAGACCTCTTTACAATGTTAAAAAGCAAAGATGTAGCATTGAAGACTAAGGCCTGCCTGACCCAAGTCAGGGTGTTTGCAACCACCTCATATGCATGCAAAAACTGGACAATGAATACGGAAGACTGTCGTAGTCATCTAGTGCTCCTACAACAGAAATAACACAAGTAGATGGCTTCAAAAGAGGAATTTTATTTTGTCACAGTCCAGTACACTACAAGTCGAAATTTAGGACATGAGATGCAGGGGAAAGCTTTCTCTGTTGACTCTGGAGGAAGGTCTTTAATCCTTCCCTGGACTGAGAGTTTCTGAGAAGAAGGGAACCCGGGTCCTTTTCAAAAGACATGCTCTGCTCCCAGGACTGCTTCTTGGTTGTATGAGGTTGACAACTCTCTGATTGCATCCCCTTCCTTTACATTCCAAGAGATTGCCTCAAGGCACAGCATTATCTTACATACTGAGTCCTGCCCCATCAACCATGCTGCCTGTCCTCCCTCATTAATATCACAAAGGCAAGATTTACAGCATATAGGAACATCACACAATACTGTGAATTATGGCCTAGCCAAATGGCTACAGACATTTTTTGGGAGATATAATTCAATCCACAACATTCCATCCTTTGGCCCACCAAAAATCACATCTTCACAACATGCAAAAATATTTTCACCCCATCATAGAAAAAGTCTTAAGTCTAACTCCAAAATCCAAAGATTACTCATCTGTGAAGTCTAAAATAGAAGTGACCTGCCTCCAAAGTACAATGGTAGAACAAATAGGCACAAGCTATATATCTCCATCACAAAGTGGAGAAACCACAGGCAAAGAAGGTATAACAGGCACCAAGCAAATTAGCAGAACACATTAGCCCTCAGAGCTTTGAAAATAACTCTCCATTCTCAGAGACATTTTACACAATGGCCCTGCCCTCCAGACTTGAAGTATTGGCTACACTCTCCAGATTCTGAGCAGAGGTCCTTCAGCCCTGGGCTTCAGCAATGCCTCCCAGGCCAACTGGGACAGCAAATCTGCTCCCTTAGCTCTAGGTGCACCATTTTCCTAGCCCAACTGAGCAGAAAATCCACCCTTACAAACACCAGGGGTCATGGCTCCACCCTTTAAAATCCCTGAGGTCACTGCCATAGCTCTTGAGACTCAGGCAGCTCAGCTCCTGATACTCAGTGGGTCAGCAAACCTAGCTTCATCAATAAGTGCCCAGAGGCACGCCACTCCACTGGGAAGCCTTCTGCCCATAGGCATTCAATGCTCTTGCTCCGTAAGTCAGCAAGTCTAGCTCCACTGATAAGTACCTAGAGGCACCCCACTCTGCCAGGAAGCCTCCTGCATGCAGGCACTCAGCTTTCTAGCTCTGTGGGTTGGCTCCAGGGCTGTCTCACATTGGTCTAGTTTTGTGTTGCCAGTTCACTGCTTCTGCTTCTCATCATCTGCCCCTTCTCTGATATTAACAGTTCTCCTCAGTTCCTTCTGAGTCTTCTATCCTTTCAACAGTTTCAAAACCTCTTTCACATTTTAGGTATCTGTTAGAGCAGTACCCCACTCTCTCAGGACTGTCTTAGTCATCTAGTGCTGCTATAACAGAAATATCATGAGTGGACTGCTTTAACAAGGAGAAATTCTACAAGTCCAAATTCAAGGCATCAGCTCCAGAGGAAGGCTTTCTCTCCTGGCTCTGGAGGAAGGCCCTAGTCTTCCATCTTCCCCTTGAATGGGGGATACTGAGATGCAGAGACCTGGGTCCTTTCAAAGGACATGTTCTGCTCCCAGCACTAACTTCTTGGCGGTATGAGGTCCCCAACTCTCTCCTTGTTTCCCTTTCCTTTACATCCCTAAAGGCACAAAACATACAAAACAACATTTCACACTGAGTCCTGCCTCACCAACTCAACTTCTGCCCATCCTTCTTCATTAACATAGAGGCAGGATTTACAACATATAAGAACATCACTCAATACCGGGAATCACGGCTTGGCCAAATTGTTACACACAATTTTTCAGGGACACAAGTGAATCCATGACAAAGATCAAAGAAGAACTGATGTCTCTGAATTGTAGTGTTGGTAAAGAATATTGAATACATGAAAAAGACTCTCAAAACAAAAACAAATAAATCTGTCTTTGAACAAGTACAACCAGGACGTGCCTCAGAAGCAAGAATGGTAAGACTTTGTTTCACATACTTTGGATATGTTATCAGGAGATGTCAGTCCCTGGAGAAGGGCATCATGCTTGGTAAGGAAGACAGTCAGTGAAAACGAAGAGTCTCAATGAGATGGACTGGCACAGTGGCTACCACAATGGGCTCAAATATAACAATGATAATGGGGATGGTGCCGGACCGGGCAGAGTTTCATTCTGTTGTCTAAGGTCCCTGTAAATCAGAATGGACTCAAAGGCACCTAATAACAACAAGAGCCCACTGGTATATATGGTACCCCAGATAATGGGTATCAAAACCACAACTCATTACAAAAATTGTGAGCTGGTCCTTTAATTAGCATAATGTGATGGTTAGGATTGTTTGTCAGCTTGGTAGGATCCTGATTCTCAGTGTTTATATGTGACCTCTCCCATAATTGCATTTGCTGTGAGTAGCCAATTCGTTTACAGGGAATTTCCTTAGAGGTGTGGCCTACATCTGTATATAGGCAGAGATTCTGTATTTTACCTACTCTGGATCCTACGGCTGCCTCTGGCTTGTCTGATCTCTGGCTCTTATGATTTCAGCTATCAGCTTATCTGCAGATCTCAGAATCTGCCATCTTCAAAGACTGAGAGCAGGAGCTCTGCTCTCTAACCTGTTGATATTAGATTTGGCAGCCTCTACAGCTACATAAATCAAGAGAAGACTCTATCCTGATCTACAGATTCAGGAAACTGCAGCCCCTACAATCACGTGAGCTGTTTCCTTGATATAAATTTCTCTCTCCACGTATGTATTTATATGTTTTACTTCTTTTGTACTCTAGCAAATCCAGCCTAAGACACATGCTTTCTATTAGTGAAAATACATGGTAGCAAGAAAAAATTCAAAGCAGAGAGTAACTGGATCACCAGAGTTAGAACAAATTGGTGGGTCCTGCCCCTAGGTTTTCAGATTAGCAGATGTAGGATGAGAACCAAGAAGTTGCATTTCCATCAAGTTCCCAGATAATGCTGATGCTGATGGTCCAGGGACTACACTGTGAGAATCGGTGCTATAAACCAGTGGCTGTCTGGCTAACTCCGACCAGATCCGACTCGACGGCACTTGGCTGGCTTTGCATGGTTGTTGCCAGCTTCAGTTGAATCAGCCCCTACTCACAGAGACCTCTTGTACAACAGAATGAAATGCTGCTTGGTCCTGGGTCATCCCTATGATAAACTGTGGACTGGACCATTGTCACTCATGCAGTTTACCAGGGCTTTCCTTCTGTCCGTCTTAGTCCGAGAGCTCAGCTGAAGCCTGTTCAGCATCAGAAACATGCAAGTCTCCACTGAGGGACAGGTGGCCGTTGTGCATGACGTGCATAAGCCAGGAATCAGACCCATGTCTCCCTTTTTACAATGTCAACTCACGTATTATGAAATTGGAAGTCAGATGTACTCTGAAGAAAGGGTGGACACTCACACCGATTAAACATCACATATGCATCAGAAACTTTCATGAGAAACATCTCATTTAATCATCACAAAGTTCTTGCAAGGTAGGTATTATTGCTCCCACTATACAGCTGAAGACCTAAGGCACACAGATGGTCTGTGATTTGCCCAAGGTCACATAGCTAGTAAGTGACAGTTCTGAGTGGTGGAGTTAGATTGATATGGGTTTCGGTCTAACTCCACCACCCATAATTTTTCCGTCCTCTTTCTGGGGATTGAGCTGAATGGCTTCCTCCTTAGCCAGTCAATCAGTGGCTGTCAAGTTGAGTGTGACTCTTGGTGGACAGTGTCCTTGGGTGGCACAGACAGTTCATGTTTTTGGCTGCTAACTAACCGGTTAGAGGATTGAGTCTACCCAGAGGTCAGCTGGAAGAAAGGCATGATGATCTACTTCCAAAAAAAATGATGCACTGAAAACCCTACGGAGCGCAGTTCTATTCTGACACATATGGGGTTGCCAGGGCCTCCTTAAGATCCCTTTCAATCTGTCCATCAAGAGTAACTCTCATAGGAAAGGCTGGACAAGAGCCAAGAGACCTGGAGAGCTACAAGTGTCCTTTGCCTCCTTCCAAATGGAAGGATCAATATGCCCTGGGCACTGCACAATGGCCTGTAATTCCCAGGGGACAGGACAGGCTGGCTCTGGGGAAACATGGGGCCCTGGACACGTCATGCCTTGGGCAGCCACTCCTGAACAAAGTGCCTTAGTCCCTGGGAATACATCAGGGCCAGATGGGTATTACCTGGTTAATGTTTGTAAATTCACAAAAGCAAGAATTATGTCTGTTTTGCCCAGTGTCATCTCCCTGCCTCCTAACACAGCACCTGGCAGGAGGTAGACACTGAACTATTTTTTGAATGAGAAAATGACAAAATAGTAGAACAAAGGATAAGAAGTTTTGCTCTCAGTCAAAGGGACTTTGGTTAATGTGCTCATTCAAGTTGCAAGTTTAGACACTCCATAAAGCAGCCAGCCTTGAGAAAGAAGATGAGGCAGCTGATAGTTCTGCTCAAGGTAATTGATTGGAAATGTTTTCCAAATTCATCACAGGCCGAGAGCAAAGATATTAATAGGTCTGCCAAGAGCTAGCAGGAATAATGTCTCATTCACCTCCGGATCTGCAGTCCCTGTGACTGCTGAATGAATGAGAGTCTCTCACCCTGAAAGCCCAGTAGGGTAGGGATCTGCACACTTACTGCACAGGTGGTGGCATGTCTCTGCAGACAAAGTTTCCCAAGTCTTTCAAGAAGGCAGCTGAGCCATGGTGGGAAGGGTACGGACTTGAGGTAGGAAGCCCTGGCTCCATCCCTCAACTAGTCAACAGACACATCCTCAGAGGGAGCGGGGCCAGGCACTGAGCTCTTCATCACTGGAGCCACTGTCCCCCTTGTCTTCCTTATTTTTGAGCATGGGTAGGTAGGAAGGTAGATAGGGTAGGTGGGTATGCAGTTAGGTAGGCAGGTAAACAGGGAGGGGGAGGTAATTACGTAAGGAGGCAAGAAGGTAGGGAGATAGGTTGGGAGGTAAATACATAGCTGCCATCAAGTCAACTCTGACTTGTGGTGACTTTATGTATAACACAACAAAATATCACCTGGTCCTATGTCATCTTCATGATGACAGGCATGTTAGGGTGAATTGCCATGGACACTATGCCAATCCACCTCACTGAGAGTCTCCCTCACCTTCATCGGCTCTCTGCTTCACCTAACACAGTGTTCTCCTCCAGTGATTAACCTTCCAGATGAGGTGTCCAGAGTATGTGAATTGAACAACATGCTGTTGTGATCCATAACATCTTTATTGAATAATTTTTGGAAGTGGATCACCAGGCCTTTCTTCCTAGTCTGTTACTATGGAAACTGCTGAAACTTGTCTACCATGGGTATCCCTGCTGGTATTTCAAATGCCAGCAGTGTAGCTTCCATATCACAGCAACACAAATGCCACTACTGTATGACAAGCTGACAGGCAAGGAGATGGTCCTTGTCTTTCAAAGAGGAACAATAACAACACTGTTTACAACATTAATAGCAATAATGACAACTACTTATAGGCTTGAGAAAACGAAATGCTGGGAAAATTGGCTACTCTGTAAGTAAGTACTCAACAAATGCTTGGTGATCAGGTCAACTTACGAACCGATGCCTGAGCCATTTCCACAACACAGATACAGAAGAATCCCTCATCTCTCCAGGTAGGAAGTTCTTCCATTGTCTAGTTTGCATTCCTCCTACTGCTGATTAACACATCTTACTCCACTGCCTGAGGTGACTGTAAAGAGGCTGGCTGTTGGCAGAACCTTTCTGTAGTAATTTGTTCTCTGCCTTGTGGAGAAGGGGAACCCTGGTGACATTGGGTTAAGTCCTATATCTGCTAACCAAAAGTTGGCAGTTCAAAGCTGCCAGGCACACCTTGGAAACTCTATGGGGCAGTTCTGTTCTGTCCCATAGGGTTGTTCTGAGTTGGAATCGACTTGAGGGCAATGGGTTTTTTGTTTTGTAGGGAAGGCAGGCTGTAATAGACTTTGTGATGTAATTAGCTCATACTGTGGACAGCATATTGATTTAATTTGTGATATGTCCAAATCAACACAACTCAGCCACACAGTGACATATATGGTTCTGCTGCCCACATGACAAGCATGCCAGCCCTCTTCTCTGCTCTCCAGCATACTCTGATCTCTCCCTTCATCCAGTTATGGGTGTTTAAAACTCAGATTGGACCAGCCATCCCCAGAATTTGCACCAAATAAAAATTGATCTTGGATTAGAGTTTTGCATTATCTATGACATGGTTTGACTTTATTTATATAGATGCCTATGATCATTAAGGTCGTGTGTCAGTTTAGCTTGGCCATGATTCTCAGTGGTTCGGTAGTTGTAATAAGATGATGTGATCACCTCCATGAGGTGATTTGATATTATGTCATCACCCCCTTAATGAGATCTGCTGTGAGAAGTAGATTAGTTGAAAAGGAGTTTCCTTGTGGGTGCTGCCTGCATCCATGTGGATTTTCTGGCTAGGGGGAGGGTAAGGGAGGCTTTTGCTCACACTCAATCCTACAACTGGCTCCTGTTCATCTGACTTCCAGGTCTTTGGACTTAAGAAAGCAGCTAACCTGTTGTCTCACCTATCAGCAACAGCCTTGCTGTCTGACCTTCCAATCAAGGGTTCAGCAGCCCCTGTGGCTACATGTGTCAGGAGAAGCCTGTAGCCTGACCCACGGACTTGAGACTTCCAGCCTTTACAACCCTGTAAGCCATTTTCTTGATATAAATCTCTCTATGTAGATATTTATACACTTAGCTGGTTTTGCTTCTCTAGAGAACCCAGCCTAAGATGATCCCAAAGATGCTGTGAAAAAGTGAATCTAGCCCTGGGACAGACTCCTGTCTATGCTGGTGACATGGTTAGGAATCTGGGTTGGGAGCAGCAAAGATGACTCTGCAGAAAGGTTAGTGTCAAAGATCACACATATCCCCTTTGACAAGCCCTTTCTGCATTTCACAGTCACAAGCCTATCAGATGGCCCATGATGTTCGTGTGCAGACTGCCATCACTTCCACTGAACACATGAGAAGTTGGAGGCCCAGAGAGGTTAAACAACTTAACTTGCACCACAGAGCCAAATGCTCAGAGTGGAACCTGCCCTCTAGCCCCACACCCCCTCTCTCGGCCCTGGATGCTATCTTAATCCCTTGTCAGGCCTTGACTGCAAGCCTGGGATCACAGCAGACAAGACACAAGTCACTTGGGGCTGAGAGTCTTGAAGCTGTGGGGGCCACCCACTGATTAATGGCACACAATTCAGTGTCTACATAACTTGGTTTAGAAATCTGGGATCTGGGAATGACTGGATCCCACATCCCCAGCAAAGTCACTCTCAGTATCCTCGTTGGAGAGTAAACAGGACAAGGACTAACGCCAGAAACAGAGGATGGATGCCTAGCCCTGGCCTCCCTGACTCAGACCTGAGCCCACATGATTTTCAAATTCCTCTCTCCCTTCCTATCCTAGGTTTGCAGCCAAAGGTGCCACACAGGCCAGAACTCCCAGGTCTCAGGGAAGCCAGGCGTGAGAGGCCTAGTCCAGGGTCCATGGGCCAGACCTGTCCAGCTTGGGAGCTGCAACTTGACAAGGGTGAAACCCCAAGTCCCCTGGCTTCAGGTATGTCTCCTCCTTTACCCCACGGTATGTGGGCAGAGCCTGGTAGGTGGTGGAAGGTGCTAGAGAAGGCCTGCTTTCCTCTTTTAGAAGGGAAAGAGGAGAAGGAACGGGAGTGGAGAAGATAAGGTGCTACACAGAGACTAGAAAGAACTAAAGAGTTCCTGGATGGTACAAATGGCAAACTGCTCAACTACAGCTGAAAGGTGCAGAGGTGCCTTGGAAGATAGGCCTGGCAATCTGCCTCTGAAAGGTCACAGCCTGGAAAACCCTATGGAGCAGTTCTACTCTGTACCCTGGGGGTCCCCATGAATCAGAATCCACTAGAAGGCTACAAACAACAGTAATATGTTATTGCTGTTCTGGTGGTATTTGTGCCATAAAAAGACAGTGACGGGACTAGTGTCTGAAGTCTGTGCTAGAGCTGTGTGCTGCTGCACCTAGGGTGGGCTACCAGTGCCCAGGGAGGGGAGAAAGTCGAAGGGGGGAGCGGTGGGGAAGAGCCAGGCAGAGGCTGCGGAGGGCAGAGGATTTTCTCCACCATTCTCAGCTCCTAGCGATCCAAGTCCTGCCAGCTCAGATTCTTGAGCTTCTGAACCATGGTTGTGCCCCAAGTGGCAGGGGCAGGGCCCTGGGCCAGCAGGGAACAGACTGTCATCCCCCGCACACACCTGTCAGCGCTCCGATCCATCTGTTGATCAAATGGTTGGCTGAGGGAAGCCTGGACAAAGTGCCCGACCAAGCACACTGCCCCCATCTGCTCCTGACACCCACTGCAGCCCAGCAGGAAGAAGGCTTCCAAGGGGTTGTCTATGGAGACGGGGCAGTAGGGAGAGATAGGGCAGAACATGGCCCCACTGGTCAGTCCAAGCAAGAAGCCCTTCCCTGAAATGCCCCCTCCTCCTCTTCGCCAGGTGAGACCCTCCTCCATAGACAGCCCACAGGGTGTTGACAGAAGGCCAGCCCTGGGCCTGGGTTCTGCCGAGGCTCTGTCATCACCATTCTCCCACCCCACCCTAAACAAACAAATGTGCACATGGTGCACACACATCCCTGTACCCACAAGTATCTCTGCACATACAGACACATCTCTACACACATACCTCTATGCACACAAGTCTTCACACACATGCCTTTGCACACATGGCTATGTACACATACACACATCTATACACACACATCTTGACACACTTATACACACATCTATGTACACATGTACACACACATCTATTGTCTATGCACACACATATCTATGCCCATACGCATCTACACATACACCTCTACACACACACACATGTATACACACACATCTGCACACACACGTATCTGTGATCACACATGCACACACACATACATTGGCAGGCTGAGACCCAGAAGAAATCCCTCATTGCTTCTCCTGCAGGTGGAATGATCGAGCCTCACCGCTGGCTCAGTCTTTGCCACCTACAAAGCAGGTGACTGGTCCTTTTATGTTTGGGTGTGCTGGAAGGCACAGCTGGGGCATGTGCTCAAGGATCTTGCAGGTGGACAGTGTCTAGGAGGTGGGCAGGCCAGGGGGCTTGGTTCAGAGCAGAACAGAGAGCTTCAGGCTTTGGCCAGGGGATGGGAGGAGAAGAGGGGGTGTGTAAGTATAGTACACTGAGCTCTTTCTGACCGGGTATAAAGGCAGCCCTTCTTAGAGACAGAAAGACGGTCAAAATCTGACAAAGCCTTTCCAGTGCTTAATGAACGTCTCTCTTTAAACCTGGCCACTGGTGCCAAAGCCCTTAAGCTCCCCATTCATGGAGCCCAGTTATAATAGGAATAGCAGCTAACTGGCTCACTATTTGCAGGCATTTTTCTATAAGCACTTTATGTTACTTACCCTGTGGGCCCCATCCACCCCTGCTCCTCCCTGCCTCCAGCTCTCCTTTTCAGTAATGTAACTGCCTGGGTAGAGCGGAGCCCCGGTGGGGTCCATTAGCTCACAGTTGTTGGAGGACATCTGAAATGTAAAGATTCTCGAGAAGGTGTCTGGAAGGGTCCTCTGCTCAGACCCCAAAGGCAGCAGGGACACAAAAGATAGTGGGATGCAATGGCATTTTTCTCCTAAAAGCTTTAGCCAAGTGCCTGCAACTGTGATCTGCACGTGCGATCAGCAGGTGCAGTGTCCAGGTGTGATCTGCAGGTGCGGTCTCCAGGTGTGATCTCCAGGTGCAGCTCCAGGTGTGATCTGCAGACGTGAGCTGCAGGCAGATATAGGAAGTGCTGGGTGAGGAGGGACGAGGATTAGGCACCAGGCCAGGACAGGGTAAGGGAGGTCCAGCTGAGGCCCTGCCTGCCAGGAAAGTAGCCACTGCCAGCTGATGGGATAGGGAAGTGCAGGATGCTGCCCAGACCAGCTGCACCTCTCCTGGCCTCAGCCCTGGCTGGGGAAGAATGATGCGACCCTGATCTACAGAATACACGTCTGCCTGAGGAGGTGTAGACCAAGGGGGACTCAGTGGTCTCCTCTCCCCACCACCACTCCTGCACTGGTTCAGGCTACTAACAGAGCACTCACACAGGAAGAACCGTCCTGTGTTCAAATCCCAACCCCGTCATTTCCTTCACCTCTCTGAGCCACGCCATACCAGTTGTGAAAATTAAAACAGACAACATTTGCAAAAGCACAAAGCACTGTCTGGCAGGCTTCTAGAAGGCACTCAATAAATGTGGGCCATTATTTTACCATCGTTATTTGTGCTGTTAGCAAGCAGGTCCTCCATCACTCACACCAATGGTGACAATAGGTTCCTAAGGACATTTCCTATCTTTCATCTCTCCGATCCATGCTGTCCTACACAGTGCTGCTGGAACAGTCCATGGCAATGATTTGGTCATGTTATTCTGCTGCTAAAAACCTCCACCAGCTCCGCAATGCCTACGGGATTGGATTCACAAGCCTTGCATAGCAAGACCCTTTCCGTCTGCCACAAACTACCTTCCCTGCCTCCTCTCTGGTCATGTCCCCTACAGCCCCACTGCTTCAGATCCCAGATCTAGCCACCATCATACATCCACCCATCACACACCTCCATGCCCTCTATCTCCTCCATGTAGCATGTGCTCTCCACCATGAGAACCTCCCTGCCCTTCAAGATTCAGCCAAATGCCAGTTCCCCTCAGAAGCTGATCCTGACCCTCCCATAGCTAACAGCTTTTTCTGCTGACACCCACTTTATACTGCTCTCAGCTTGTGCTCACCCTGGGTTTGGCTGTGTACATGTGGGGTGTGCTTTTCAACCCATGGTCCCCAGACCAGCAGCATCAGCATCACCTGGGTACTTGTGAGACATGCCCATTCGCAGGTCTCATCTCAGATCTACTAGATTAGAAATTCTCGGGGTGGGGTCCAGGAATCTGTATTTTTAACCAGCCTTCCAAGGGACTCTGGTGCACATTCAATCTGAAGAACCACCGGTGTATGAAGCTGTGATAGGAGTGATGGGTGAAGTCAGAGGTTCTGTCTTGACTGTACCTGCAGATTACGTGGGAGCTTTGAAAAACAACTGTCACCTGGATCTCGCCTGCAGGGAAGCTGATTTAATTGGCCTAAGACGTCTCTGCATTCAAGCTCCAACCCCAACATCATACTTCGGAAGCAGCCAAACACTGAAAAGTGAACACCAATATTCCATCATGACTATTTTGCTATATTTGCTTTACATATATCTATCCATCTATCATGGAAACACTAGTAGTGAAGTAGTTAAGTGCTATGGCTGCTAACCAAAGGGTTGGTAGTTCAAATCCACTAGGTGCCCTTTGGGGCAGTTCTCCTCTGTCCTGTAGGATTGCTATGATTCAGAATTGATGCAATAGCAACAGGTTTGGTTTGGTTTGTCCACCTACCCGAGTTCATTCACCTTACTTGTTGATACACTTCAAAATAAGTTTTAGACATGGTACATGTCACCTCAAAAACAAGCATGTTTTAAAAACTCTCCAGGAGGTTCCACTGTGCAGCCAACGGTGCCCAGACCCAAGCTGAGGACTGTGACAACCTCACTAGCCTCAATCACTGCTGTGAAACAGGAATGGCGATGATGAGGATATCACTGGCAATAACGCCTGCTCTGCCTCCCCATCGTTACAACGATATGATGAAATCCTGCATGACAAAGCCCTGGGCTGAACGATGAACAGGAAACCATCCCTTACTCCAGGCAGAGGAGACAAGTGTCAAGCGCCATCACTGGGTAGCCAGATGCCCAGCTAAGTGAAAACTTCAAATAAACAACAAATAATTTTAGGTACACGTAAGTTTCAAATAAGGAACCCCAGTTAAACACCTGACTACTAATGGGAAGGCTGGCCATTCAAACCCACCCAGTAGCTCTGCAGAAGAAAGACCTGGTGACCTGCTCCCATAAGAATTACAGCTTAGAAAACTCTATGGGGCACTTCTATTCTGACACGTGGGGCCACTCTGAGTTGAAATCAACTCAACAGCATCTAACAACAGAAACAAGTCTCAAATACTGCATGAGGCACACTGTCTTCAGTTCCAACTCACACTGATACCATGTATAACAGAACAAAACACTGCCCCATCCCAAGGCATCCTCATAGTCTTGATATGCTCAAGTCCACTGTTGCAGCCCCCAGGTCAACCCACCTCATCAAGGCTCTTCCTCTTTTTTGGTTGACCCTCCACCTGAAAAACCATGATCTCTCTCTCCAGAGACTGGTCCTTCCTGACAGCATGCCCAAAGTATGAGAGATGGGGTCTGGGCACCCTCACTTCCAAGGCACACTTTGGCTGTACATCTTCACCAGCACCATAATTCAAAGACATCAATCCCTTATTCATTGTTCAGCTTTCTCAGGCACAGGAGGCAAATGAAATACACTGGCTTGGGTAAAGCACACCTTAATTCTTAAACTGACATGTCTGGTTTTGAACACTTTAAAGAAGTGTTTTGCAGTAGATTTGCCCAATGCAGTACGACCTTTGGTCCATGACTGCTTCCACGGGTGTTGATTGTGGACCCAAGTAAAATGAAATCATTGACAACTTCAGTATCTTCTGTTTATCATGATGTTGCTTATCGGTCCAGTTGTGAGGATTTTTGTTTTCTTTGTATTGAGGTATAGTCCATATTGAAGTCTGCAGTCTCTGATCTTCATCAGCAAATGCTTCATGTCCTCTTCACTTTCAGCAAGCAGTATTGTGTCATCTGCAGGGTATGTCATTGTAGATTGCTTCCAATCCTTATGCTGCATTCTTCTTCATACAATTCAGTTTCTGGGACTATGTGCTCAGCATCAGATTGACTAGACATGGTGAAAGGACACAACCTTGATGCATACCTTTCCTGACTTGAAACCACACAGTACCCCCTTATTCTGTTCAAATGACTGCCTCTTGGTCTATGTACAGATTTCTCGTGAGCACAATTAAGTATTCTGGAGTACCCATTCTTCACAACGTTATCCATAATTTGTATGATTCACACAGTCAAATTTCTTTTCACAGTCAATAAAACACAAGTAAACATCTTCCTGGAATTCTCTGCTTTCAGCCAAGATCCATCTGACATCAACAATGATATCCCTGGTTCCACATCAACATCTTTGGAATCTGGATTGAATTTCTGGCAGTTGCCAGTTGACATATTGCTGCAACCACTTTCCAATGATCTTCAGCAAAATTTTACTTGCATGTGATATTAATGATATTGTTCAGTCATTTCCATATTCTGTTGGATCACCTTTCTTTGAAATAGGCAAATATATATATCTCTTCCTCAGGTAGCTGTCTTCCAAATTTCTTGGCACAGATGAGTGAGTGATTCCAGTGCTGTACATGTTTGCTGAAACATCTCATTTGGTATTCTATCAATTCTTGGAGCCTTGTTTTTCACCAATGCATTCATGCAGCCTGGGCATCTTCCTTCAGTACCATCAGTCCTAGATCATATGGTACCTCCTGAAATGGTTAAACGTCAGCATCTCCCTTCCCCTTTTTTTTGGTACAGTGACTGGGTATTCCTTCCATCTTCTCTTGATAATTCCTGTGTAATTTAGTATTTTCCCTCTAGAATTCTTTGATATTGCAACTCAAGGCTTGAATTTTTTTCCTTCCATTCTTTCAGCTGAAAAAATGCTTAGAATGTTCTTCCCCTTTGGTTTCCTAATTTGCACATTTCATTATAATAGTTTACTTTGTCCTCTCAAGTTGCCTTTCAAAATCTTCTGTTCAGCTCTTTTACTTCATCACTTCATCATTCATTTCAACTACTCTATATTCAAGAGCAAGTGTCAGAGTCTCTTCTGACATCTATCCAGATCTTTTCCTTCTTTCCTGTCTTTTTAATGACCTTTGCTTTCTTCACGTGTGATGTCCTTCTAGAACTCATCTGGTCTTCAGTCATTAGTTTTCAGTGGGTCAAATCTATTCTCGAGATGGTCTCCAAATTCAGGTGGGATATGCTCAGGATTGTATTTTGGCTCTCAGGGACTTGTTTTAATTTTCTTCAGCTTCAATTTGAACTTGCATTTGAGCAATTATCGTCTGTTCGGACTGATGATACTGAGCTTTTCGATCATCTCTTTCCATAGATACAGTCAATATGATTCTCGTGCTTTCCATCTCGTGATTCCCTATTTATGTTGCTGAAAAAAGTATTTGTCATGAATAGCTGGTCTTCAAAACTCTATCATGTGATCTGTGGTATCTATCACCAAGACCATACTTTTCAACTACATATCCTTCTTTGTTTCCACCTTTTGCATTCCAATCACCAGTAATTATCAAGGCACCTTGACTGCATGTTTGATCAGTTTCAGACTGCACAAGTTAACAAAAATCTTCAATTTCCCCAGATTTGGCATTAGTTGTTGGTATACAACTTTGAATAATAGTCATATTAACTGGTCTTCCTTGTAGACATATTGATATTCTCCTATCACTGACAGTCGTATAATTTAGCTCTTGAAATGTTCTTTTTGATGATGGATGCACTGCCATTCCTCTTCAATTTGTCATTCCTGGCATAGGAGACCACATGACTGTCCTACTTAAAATGGCCAATACTAGTCTAAATTCAGCTAATGCCAAGTATATTGATCTTTATGCGCTCCACTTCATTTTTGATGATTTCCAATTTTTCTAAGTTCATACTTCTTACATTATTAAAGGATATTTTTGCAGCCGTTTCTTCTCATTCTATGTTGTGCCACATCAGCAAATGAAGCTCCTGAAAGCTTTACTCCATCCATGCCATTACGATCAACTTCACTTTGAGAAGGCAGCTCTTTCTCATTCATATTCTCAGTGTCTTCCAACCTGAGGGGCTCATCTTCTGGCACTGTATCTATCATACAATGTTCTGCTTCTATTCATAAGGTTTTCATTGGCCATTTTTTTTCAGAAGTAGACTGTCAAGTCCTTCTTCCTAGTTGTTTCAATCTGGAAGCTTGGGTGAACTCTTTCCACCACAGGGAAATCTGTTAGTATTTGAAATACTGGTGATGTAGCTTCCAGCATCACAGCAGCACACAACACACAACACAGCAACACACCTCCGTACAACAAACTGAGGGACACAGGGTGACATGAGACGTGTACTAAAATACCATTCATTGCTTATCTAAGCTTCAGATGGAACTGGGTCTTCTTTATTTCTATTTGCTAAACCTTAGAGGAGTCAGTGGGTGGTCCCAACAGTTAATATATTCAGTTGCTAACTGCAAGGTTGGAGGTTTGAATCTACCCAGAGGCACCTCAAAAGAAAGGCCTGGTGACTTCTGAAAAAAAATCAGCTACCAAAAACCCTCTGTAGTAGGGTTCTACTCTGACACACATGAGGTGGCCATGAATCAGAACTCACTTGACAGCAAGCAGTTTGGACAACCTAGGGGCTAAGTCCTGTTAGACAAAAGGTTGCAGGATTGGGACCCTTGGCTCAGACAAGCATCAGAGCCAACAGTAGGGATGACAACTCTATGCTCAGCCAGCCTCTCTGGCTCTTCAGGCAATGTGACTGCAGCGCCTGGACTGGTGGGCAGGGCTCAGAAGAGTCAGCTCTTAGCGACACCTGCCCAGGTGTGATGACCACAGTACCGAACACAGAGCTGATAAATCGCAAACACTGGGGCACAAAAGCATCACTTGGGATGACTGGCTAAAATGCACACCCCGGGCTCCACCCTAGAGATCTTGATGCATTAGGTCTGGCGTGGTGCCCAGGAGCCAGCATTTTCACCATCATGCCAGATGATTTCAATCCAAAGGCGGCCTGGCCCCCCTTTGGGAAGTACTGCAGTTGGAGAGCAATAAATATTTGCCAAGTAAAGGAATGCTGAAGGCAAGTGAGTGTGGGCAGGAAGGCACTGGGTAGAGTCAGGCCAAGCCATCCCTTCAAAACTGTGTCCTGGGGGATCTGGGGAATACAGTGAAGGCAGATGGAGAGCCAGTCTGCTTAGCAGGCAGGGATTCACAGCATTGTCGCAGACAGATCCAGAGACAGAGCAGCGGGCAGATGACAAGCCTACTGCCTAGACCACCCAGCACAAACCAAAAAGGTGAACCACTGAATCTTTTGAGCCCCCTCCCCTGGCCCCAGTATGCCCTCTGTGTATGTGTGAGTCAGGGGATGTGCCGGGGCTGCCAGGGGCCGATGAGATCATGGCTCAGGAATCTGTGTGCAGTCGGTTGCCCCTGAAAAGAACTGCTCACTCAGCTGGGGACGCCGGAGGCTGCGTGTTCACAGGCTGGCAGGGAGGGGGCTGCGGTGGGCCAGCCAGATGCAGAGCTACAGGGACCTATGTATCTGAAAAGCCAGCATTTCTTCCTTTTTCCTTCTGAAAGGAAACAAATCAATACAGGATGGCAGAAGCCCATTAAGCAACAGCTTGCTTTTCAATGGACTCCCATATAATAAGGTAAAAGTGATGGCCCTGAAAGACCTAAAAGAAAATAGGTAAAAGCCTGTAAGTGGGAGAAGTTAGGCCAGAGGGAGAAACCCAGGGACTGAAAGGGCCCATCTCCTAGCATCAGCTTTCTAAACCATCTACCGTAATGTCATGCTAGGGATCAGCCTTGGCCAGGTAGCCCAGAACAGGGCTCTGTGAGGGCTACTTCAGGGGTGGAGGCCAGGGGAGAGGGTTTTGTCCCAGGAAGGCTTATCTTCAAGCTTTTGCAGGGTGCCTACTAGAGGTATGTAAGCACTCAATGATTCTATGTTCAGCTCAACTGACCAAGGGAGAGGTTAAAGCACACAGAACACAGGGGACCGTTTGGTGTCCCTTAAACCACAAAAACCCGTTACCATGGAGTTGATTCTAATTCATGGTGACTCCATGTGCTAGACAGTATGGGTTTTCTTAGCTGTAATCTGATTCACAGAGGCAGAGTGCCAGGCCTTTCTTTTGTGATGCCAGTGCGTGTCTTCAAACCGCCAGTCTTTCAGTTACCAAACCAAAAATCCAAACTTGCTGCCCTTGAGTCGATTCTGATGTATAGGGACCCTATATATCACAGCAGAACCGTCCTGTCGGGTTTCCAAAGAGCACCTGATGGATTCAAACTGCCGACCCTTTTGGCTAGCAGCTGTAGTACTTAAGGTTTCCACCTTTCAATTAGTAAGTACAAATTCTCTGCATCATCCGGGAACCTTTAAAACCAAATGACACCCATTGTCTGTTGAGCCAATTCTGATTCACAGTGACCCTACACAGGACGGAGTAGAACTGCCCCACACAGTTTCCAAGGAGCAGCTGGTGGATTCAAACGGCCACCCTTCCTTGTCAGCCAAGCTTTTAAAAGCACAGCACCACCACAGCTCCCAGGGACCTTGAGGCACCTGTAATTGTGTTCTACAATCCTGTGTGACCTCAAACACCACCAGGCACCCTTCATCTCCAGTTCACTTGCCTGGGTCCTGCCCTGGCCTTCTTCAACCATCCCTGTGATGGCACAGTAGCTGGGAAGGGGTTAGGGACAGAGAGGAGAGGTGCGAAGAACACCCTGAAAGGGAAGTATAAAGGACTGGGACTCTTTGGCCTAAAAAACAAACAAGAATACAAATGAGATGGGAGGTGGGTGAAGAATTAAAATCCTTAGGTCTCCGAAGGCTGATTACCCAATGGGAATGATCACAGCCACCCATCACCCTAAGGGCAATGCAAGACCACGCAGGCAAGAACCTTAGAAAGACGTGCTGAGTAGAAAGATCGAAACCTCCATGGTGCCGACCAGACCCACCCCGTGTCTGAGAGCACCCAGGCTGTCCCCCAGAGGAAAGGAGGCAGAGCAGGCCACCCGTCCCATCTCCCCTGATCACCCATTAGGGCTCTGTCATCCATGACGTTTCCATACTCTCCTTGAGTCTATTTCTATATTTAGTTTATGCCACTTCTGAGGTTCTGAGTTCCACTTAAGCTTACACCTGCTGTGTAAATAGCACTTCCTTTCATTTTGTGCTGAAGTTGTCTTTTGCCAGCTTCCAGGCTGCCCCCTCTGCCTCTCTGATCTCAGGGGCTTGGAGATCAAGTTCACATGTCACTGCAGCCACAGCATTCGCAATCAGGACCCCCCTCTTACATTCTCGCTTCTGCGCTGGAGTCCCGGGAGATCTCAGCCTCATCTCAGAAAGACCATGTCTTAAGAAGGAAGGACAGCCCTATGTTTTAGTTCCCCAGGGCTGCAGGAACAAAGTACCATGGACTGGTGGACTATGCAAACACAGATGTATTATGTCACAGTTCTGGAGACTGGGAGTCTGAATTCAGAGCGTCAGCAGGGCCATTTTCTCTCTGAAGGCTCTAACAGATAACCTTTTCTGGTGTCTGCAGGCTTCTGGTAGCCCCAGGAGTTCTCCGTTGTGTAGAAGAGTCTTCATGTGTCCATCTTCCCTCTGTGTCCCTCTGTGTCTCCTCTCCCTTTTTATAGGCTGGCCCTCATAGTGGATTAGGACCCCTGCTGCTCCAGTATGACATTGTATCACCTAGTAACACCTTCAGAGACTGTATTTCCCTAGTAAGGTCACATTCACAGATACTAGGGGTTATGACGTTTCACATTCACAGACACTAGGCATTAGGGCTTCAGCCTGGATCCCTGATGATGCAATAGTTTAGAGCTATGGCTGTTAACCAAAAGGTTGGCAGTTCAAATCCACCAGCCTCTGCTTAGAAACTCTATGGGGTAGTTCTACTCTATCCTATAAGGTCACCAAATCAGAATCAACTTAACCACACAGGAAAGGAATTCAGCATATCTTTTGGGGGAAAACACAATTTAATCCATAACACCACAAATCTGGTTTTGCTCAAGTCAAAACCAGATGCCAGGTAGTCTCCAATGCCCTCACAATAACATCTGGCTGCTGGCTCGTCTTTTTGGCCAAACAAGCACATGGAGCCAAAGTGTTTTGGAGAATGTTTCCAATGACTTCTTAGACTGCTGGTTTATGTCAGACCGCTGGCAACTCCCAATTTGTAATTATGACTTCACTTATTTTTTTCTTGAATGTGTGGCCTTATATATTCAACCTAAAGTAAAGCTGACACGTTTGGGGTGGGAAGGAAACTGACCTTACATTTCATCACTTGGAAACTTGGGTGACTTTCTCCATCCAGAGAAGCATCAGCACCTTCTATTTGGTTCTCAAGCCAGTTTTCTGACTCATGACACAACACCTTGCCCAGTCCCAGAATGACTTACTGTGGTGTGGACACTAAAGAACCCAAGGGAGCTCCCCAAAGGTATAGGTACTGAGAAGGGCAGTGATGGGTATAATCCCACCTTACTGAAGAGCTTCAAGATCAAGAGCAAGGCTGATCACTCTGGCTAGCAGGGCTCTTGTCAGAAGCAGGGCATTGGCCTAGACTTCTTTTTTAATTGCAATTAAGTGAAAGTATACCTAAACTATCTTTGAAGGACTACCAGTGGGGGATACTTTGGTGAACTAGCAAAGAAGGAATGGATGCAGTTAGTGGCATGGCATCCATAAATGTGGACACGTGCACACACTTGAACCTTGCAGGCCTGTGTGTAAAAACACACATATCTCCAGGAATCCCATAGGGCTGCCCTACCTCTCTTTAAGGGCAGTTCTCAGCACTGCCTGTGCAAAGATAAGCCAGAAGCCAGTCAACAGCGTGAGGTTCCCAATGAGCAGAGGGTGACCAGTGACTGCTGCACCACACTTCTGGAGACTCAGAGTCCTAGGGGTTGCGCCATTTGCAGTAAGCTTCCGTTCTGATGTGTCGTAGGAGTGTGACTTGGCCAGCTTCATATGAAAACCAATAGGTGAAGACCTTGTTGGGAAATAAGGTGGCTATACCCTTAAGGTGAAGCCGGAAACCCTGGTGCTGTAGTGGCTAAGCGCTATGGCTGCTAACCGAAAGGTCTGCAGTTCAAATCCACCATGTGCTCCTTGGAAACTCTATTGGGCAGTTCTACTCTGTCCTGTGGGATTGCTATGAGACCGAATTAACTCGACAGCAGTGGATTTTGGCTAAGGTCACGCCTAGCCTATAAGAGTTGATCTGTCTTCCTACACCCTTTCCAATGGAGGGTCTCATTTTTCTCTACTCAGCTAACCTCCAACGGCACCCACCAAGGGCCAGGCAGTGTGCTCAGCTCTGCAGGGAGAAGACAGAAAGCAAGAAATCTCCTAGAGAACTGGGTCACTGAGGCAGAAGGAGACAAGAGTACTGTGACTGCTACAAAAGGCACAACTTAACACACAGCACCACTGGTGTGCAAACGAGAAAACACTTTGGAATCAGGGAAGCTGCTGAGCTGAGGTGGCACTTGAGAACAACAGAATTCCAACCAGCGGGTAGAGGAGGGGAAGCAGGACTTACATTCCAAAAACAGAGGAAGGAGAGCGAGGTGTGGGTTTGGGTGTCAGCCAGGATTCAGCGTGACATGGATGGATGGAGAGATGCTGAATCAGAACCGTGGGTACGATTCCAAGTGCGCTGCACTGAGCCATGTGATGGTGGCAGGCCACCAGAGCCCCTGCAAGCCCGTAGGTCTTCATGACAGGAGTCTGAAAGAAATGCCGGGAGAGGAGGCGGGAACTATGCTGCAGAGGATCCTAAAAGCACTTCATTCAGGTAGAAATTTGGAAGCTGTGGAGAATTTTAGAGCCGAGACTTAAACACACTGTTAGGGACTGAACTGTATCCCACCAAAACGTATATTAAAGTCCTAATCCCTGGTACATTTGAATATAACATTGTTTAGAAATAGGGTATCTGAAGGCATTATCAGTCATCTCAATTTGAGTGTCGCCCTACAGAACATGAGAAGAGACGAGACAGACAGAGGACAGAGGGACATCAGCATGTTCATGATGCAGTTACGATATCATTGCGAGTCCAGGTCTGCCTGGAGCTACCAGAAGCCAGGATTGACTAGAAAGGCTCCCCGACAGCCTTCGGGGCAAACACAGGCCTGCCCACACCCTGAATTCATTCAGAGTTTTACCCTCTACAACTACGATGCATCTCCTAAAAGACGCTGTTCTTTTAAAGCCATCCAGTTTGGGGAACTTGAGCCCAGGGCACTCCCCCCGCCCCCCCCCCCGCCCCCCCGCCCCCCCCACCCGTCATCTACTAGCCACAGGCTTGGAAGGGGTGTCTCCCAACCTCTCTCCCCTCTCCTAAACCACAGCTGCTTAGCCTGATGCCTCCAATCCCTTCTCTGTTTCTCACTTAGGGGATTTCTCTCAGTAAGCGCACAATCCATAGAAATGGGTTTCCTCTGGCTCTAGGGAGGGCTAAGAGCACTCTCCCAGCACCGTTCACAAAATCAGGAAATGTGAACTCTAAATAATTCATAAAAATGTTAAAAAAGACTAGTTCAAGCCTTGATCCCCAGGGAGCTCGCTGTTAATACTTCCCTCATTTAACATCAGCTTGCGCCAGACATCATTAGGAAAGGAAACCTCCTTCTCTCTCTTTGAAAAATCATGTAGTCTAAATGGTTTGGGATTATTTGCTGATGTGAATTGCTCCTGCCCCGTTCCCTCCCATTACGAGGATAATTAAGAACTGACTATGGCTGGCAAAAAACATTCTACAGCCAACTTTTTATTTGGTTTTTCAAGTGCCCCAGCTCTCCACCAGCGCCCCCCCCCCCCCCGTCTTCCTTTTCTTGTTACAGCAGCCTTGCAGCCCAGGTCCCCCAGTGTCCTCCCCCACCCCCTGCCCCAGGCCTGCTCCCTGTAAACACACTCGGAGCCCCATGGAAACGACACATTGAATGAGGGCAAAGCAGGGAAGCCATTCACTTTCTTCCCATTCCACTGCCCTATTTCTTCCAGGCACCTTGCCTGCTGTCCCTCAGGCCCAAGGCCAAACTGTGATTGTTCGGCCGCCCTGGTCACCCAGGAATGGGCTGGGCTCAGATCCCAGGCCTGTCCACCAGCTGGTCCTTCTCTCTTTCGAGAGTCACTCTCCTACACTGGCTCAGGCAGGATTAGAAGCTTCTGGAGGAAGAATGTACCAGAAAAAGGGGTCTCAGACAACTGGGCCAGATCTGTGCAGTCTGCTATAAGATGCAGTGACCACAGCCCTGTCACCCCTGACCAGGGAGGCTCTTCCACCTCTTATTGGTCAGAAAAGGCCATGGGATATCCAATCAGGCTGATTGATTGAGGGCAGCGCCAGCGCTCTGATCTTTAAGAGTGCTGTTGTGGGTTGAAAGGAGCCCTGGTGGTGCAGTGGTTAAGCACTCAGCCGCTAACCGAAAGAACAGCACTTCAAACCTACCAACAGCTCCACTGAAGAAAGCAGTCAACTTCCTAAAGATTAAAACAAAAATAATCTCATAGCCATCGAGTTGATTCCCACTCATAAAAACACCACAGGACAGAGCAGAATTTACTCACAGAGTTTCCAAAAGGTGCCTGATGGATTCAAACTGCTGACCTTTTGGTTAGCAGCCACAGCACTTAACTACTATGCCATTGGAGTTTCCTTATGCAAAGATTACAGCCTCAGAAAGCCAACGGAGCAGTGCTACTCTGCCTTGTCGGTTCATTACGAATTGGAACCAACTCAATGGTAACAGGCTTATGGGTGGAATTATGTCCCCTAAAAAGCTATGTTAAAGTCCTAACTCCTGCATGGTGAACTTTTCTTTGCAGGGTTTTCCTTTGCAGATGTCATCAGTTAAATTAACGATGTCCTAATACTTAAAAGGTCAGAAGTTGGAATCCTTCAGGCACTCCTTGGAAACTCTATGGGGCAGTCTATGCTGTCCCATAGGGTCACTAAGGTACTGCAATCAACCTGACAGCAGAGGGTTTGGTTTACTGGAGGATGGCCTTAAGTCTTCTGAGTGGGTTTTTATAAATGAGGACAGACAAGGAAACAGAGCCCCACCCACAGGGGAAGACAGATGCCACGGAGCCACATGTATCTATAAGCAGCAAAGGAACATCAGGCATTGCTGGCAGTTACCAGAAACTAGCAGAGGGGTGCATAACAGTTTCATTCTCAAAACCCCCAGAAGGAATTCATGTGGCTGAGACCCTGATTTGGATTTCTAACCTCCAGAACTGTGAGAAAATAAATTTCTGTTCTTTAGAGCCCCCTACTTCGAGTTATTTTGCTATGGCATGCCTAGCACATTAAGGTAAGTGGTAGTCTCATGTATTTCCTTGCCTCCAACCGGAACCATATCAAGGCCATCTCAAGAACATCATTTTCTTTCCTTCTATCTTCACAGTCCTGGTTTCTAGTATTCTAAGGTCCAGGAAGCTCTTTCTACAGTCTAACTGAAATCTTTTCTGTCTCAGGTTTGATGCACCATCGGCTGTTCTGAGTATGGGAATCTGAAGACCCACTTCTTCTCTATAGCAAACTGCCAAAGCATGAGAAATAATTGGTTATCACCCATGTCCTTGCACTGGTGGGCTCTCCTTCAGGTCAATGCCTCCAACTCCCTTACATGTCTTCCATGTTTCAGAATTCTTACACTAGCTGATAAGCCAAATCTTGGTGACACGTGACATTTGTCTCAAGGGAACCTGCCAGGTAAGGTACTGCTGGAGCACTTAAAAGGACAGAGAGCTGTAATTTTCTCAAGTTTCCAAAACAGCCTGTGTGGCTGTTTTGTGCTTGTTTACCAACACATACCTGCAGAGAGACAAACTTTGGCTTGGTGTCTTGGTAATGAGGTGGGGAGAAGGCCTGTAACCCTCAACTATCCCTAGAGGTTGGAGGCTACCAGTGTTTGCCGAAAAGAACCTGAGAGTTAGGCAGGACCAGATCGGCCTGGATCAGTTCGTATCTCAGCTTGGTACATACCAGTACTAGTCATTGTTGAGTATACTCTGACTCATGGGAACTCCAGGTATATCAGAGTTGAGCTAGGACCTACATGGTTTTCAACGGCTGATCATTCAGAAGACCACCAGATCTTTGTTATGAGGCATCACTGGGTAGACACGAACTTCAACCTTTCAGTTAGCAGTCAAGCACGTTAGCCAAGTGCACCACCCCAGGACTCCAGCTTGGCATACAGTGGCGGCTAAACAAATGCCAGCTGTTACCACTGTGGTGAAAGGGAAAGGAAGCCCAGTGGCAGAGAACATGAGGGTTGTTGTTTGTGGCCTTAGAGTCAGCCCAAACTCATGGTGACACCATGCAGAATGGAACAAAATGCTGCCCAGTCCTGTATCAGACTCAGGATCCACTACAGATCAGATCTTTGGGATCCCCACGATTTTCACTAGTTGAATTTTGGAAGGCCGTTTTTCCTAGTCCATCCTAGTCTGGAAGCTCTGCTGAACGCCATTCAGCACACAGCAACACACAAACCACCCCTGATAGACAGGTGCACACTTGAGGTTCACTGGCCAGCAACGTAGCCATGTAGGTCCTTTTAGATCTCTCCCATGGAAGCTGGGAACTCTACCACTGAACTGCCACATAAAACCAAAACCAAAACCAGGGCTGTCGAGTTGAGTCCGACTCGTAGTGACCCTACAGGATACAACAGAACTGCCCCACAGTTTAAAAGGAGCACTTGGTGGATTTGAACTGCTGACTTTTTGGTTAGCAGATGGAGCATTTAACCACTAGGCCACCAGGGTTTCCTGAACTACCACACAGTAACTGTTAGATAAATGTTAAGTAAACCCAGTAGTTACTCCATGGGAGAAAAGACCTGGCAATCTTCTCCCATCAAGATTACAGCCTAGGAAATCCACTGGAACAGTTCTAGTCTGTTGTATAGGGTCAACTATGAGTCAGAAGTGACTCAAGGGCACCCAACAACAATTATGATTCTCTCGGTCACTACTGCTGTGAAGCATGCAGAAGCAAGGGGCAGGGAACACAGTAGTAGAGGTGGGAAAAGAGAGGGGAGAGAGAAGCAAGAGCAGGTAATCATCACAACTGATTCTGTCATGAAGAAGGATAAATAAACAGCTAGCAAGGCTGACAGAGGCAAAGTTTACCATCCTACAGCATTTTGTTATAGTTCGCCCATAATCTCCAACTAATCTTCTCATTTGGTGCTTCCCCCTAAGTGGCTTTTATAGACTCATTCACACAGGGCCATTCTACAGCGCTTGGGAGCTGCAGGTGAGGGGTCCAAGAGCCTAGGGTGGAACCTCCCCTCCTGTCTGCCTGCCCAATCTCCCCATCACCTCTACTTCCACAGCTAATGGATATGCCTGACCAAGGGCATAGCGATTCCTAAAGACTCCTTTTACAGTCTGGAGGAGTACTCATTGTTAGGAGGGCATCTGGGTTTGCCACTAAGGTCCTTTCTCTCACTTGTCAGTTGGGGTGGCCAATCTGTCATTGTCATGCATCTTTACCCATGCTTGTGATTTCTGCTTGGGCCCATGTCTTTATATCCTTGCTCTCTCCCTCTTGCACACCTTTGGTCTCCTCTGCTCCACTCAGAAGCCACAGTAGAATTCTAAACACACACACAGAAAAGGGTGTGTTCTTTAAGAATAACAATGAAGGAAGATACAGAAGAGGAAAGAGTAAGGTAGACTTCATACTGAATTTGTCTGACACAAGAGATTCCCCAGGGACACGACTGAAAATGTGAATACCCAGAAACAACATACAAAGGGGAGGGGAAAAAAAAAAACATTTCTCCCTTGTTTTTTGTTCCAAGGCGTTCTTTGGAATATGCATTTCTGGATCCTGAAGTCTTTTAGAATGAATAAAGTGTTTAGGATAAGACTTTTTATTTTATGCTCCCAAACTCTTTCTTAAAACTATGCAATAAGATTTTATGTTAAACTGGCTACATCAATCTTTTCATCTGCTTATAATGATGTACCTTGTTTAACACTCCTTTCTAAATGACTTACAGAAAAATCAATGCCTGGGAAACCAAGTACATTTCCATTTATAAGTACAGAGGAAACTAAAAAAATTACTTTGATGAAAAAAATGGGGAAAAAATTGTCCTCAGCAACTCATGGTGTTATGAAGTACTGGATCTAAAATCTAAGATTCAGAGACAGACATGCAGGTAACAGTGAGGTGACCACAGATCTACCAAAAACAAAACAAAATACTCCACTGTGTAGGACATGAAAGGTCCAAAATCTTTCAAATGCTACAGACAGCCAGACATCGTTATTGGTTTGAGCCTGGGGAGATGTGAGGGCTTTCCAGCAAATTCCATCCAAACATGATGGCCACGCCATTGAATAGCTCTGATCTGTTCCCTCATTCTCCGACACATACGAAAGAATTAGAGCCATATTTGGGAGGAAAATATGGTACAAATCAAGAAATAAATTATCAGAGGAGGAGCCAAATTGGCAGCTTAGGGAGACATACCATGCCATCTGTCTACAGCAAAGACCCAAGGTGAGACAGTTACAGATGACAATCCCAGAACACTGGGTACTGAATGAAAGGATAAAGAATTAGATCAAACACTGGAAAAAGAAGCTGAATGAACACAGCAAATGATGGGAGAAACAGAGTAGAGGTGCCCTGCCAGCCAGCTAGGCACAGCTGCAGTGATTGTGGGTGAAGAGCACAGGAAGGCAACTTCATGGAACTCCCAGCAGGAGACACAGCAACCAGAGACACATGTCCTGAGGGAAGCAAGGTGAGCACCACATGAACTAACTGGAGCTAAGGAAGGAAAATACCAGAAGGAGAGCAAGAGCTTAGCAGCAGAGAGATAGAACAACTCCTGGGTCCCTACCCTATGCCACCCTTTCCCTCACTCACCAGCCTATTGTGCAGGTGAAATGAATGCCTTCTCAACTGTGAGCATAATCACATGACATGACCAATGACAGATGGCGGCCAGCAGTCACCCAGCACGCCCTAAGCCACCTCATACACAAAGTCAACAGTGACATAGGCCTGCCCTGTCCGCTGAAGGCACGCTCTCATGCCATCAGATGGTTGATTAGTGAAGCATGCCCAATCTACCCATGCCAATATTTCAAACCAAACCCAAACAAAAAAAAATCCACAAAAAAATAAAGCAACATCTTAGTGCGCTGCATCTGACTCGACAGCACTTGGCTTTGGCTAGTGCCTTGGAGTGAGCAGACAATATCAAATCATACAAGGAAACAAAATAAGATGGCTCAAGCACATGACCAAAATAAAGAGGCAGAAAATCTTCCTGAGTAAGAAACTGTAATTAAACTACCTCAAAAAGAATTCGACCCTTGCCCATAAATCATAACGAAGGTCCACTCTTTGGACACGAATGGATTGGACTTGGCAATGCAGAGTGACCATATATTGGATGCACTTTATGGTTCTATACATCTATAGGATATCATCCTGCTGACCTCTAGCTGGAGGAAGGAGAGTGGGTGGAGAGGAGGGGAAAGGAGACTGTTGGGAGGATGAGACAGGTATGGAGCAGAGAGGAATAGTGTGCTGTCACCAGACAGGGAGAGCAGTGGAAGCTGCATATAGGTGGGCATGTAAATTTATATGGGAATGTACATTTTCACTCAGTCATATTAAAAAAAAATTAAAATTGAAAAAAAAAGAATTAGAAAGACTTACATATAGGGTCCTCAAACAGATCAAGAAAGACACAGACAAAATTCTAGAAGAGTTTAGGAGAACAAAACAAGAACAAAATACGTAGACAACTAGAAACTATACAAGAACAGCAACTAGCAGACGTAAATTCAACCACGTGTGAGCAGCTGATATTTGACAAAGGCCCCAAATCCATTAAACATGGAGAAGACAGTCTCTTTAACAAATGGTGCTGATATAACCGGATATCCATCTGCAAACAAATGAAACAAGACCCATATCTCACACTAATTCAAAATGGATTAAAAACCTAAATATAAAATCTAAAATAATAAAGATCATAGAAGAAAAAATAGGAACACTAGGAGCCCTAATACACAGCATATATGGAATACAAACCACAACTGACAATGCACAAACACCAGAAGAGAAACTAGATAACAGGGAGCTCTGAAAAATCACACAGTTATGTTCATCAAAGAGCCTGTTTTAGTCATCTAGTGCTGCTATAACATAAATATCACATATGGATGGTTTAAAAAATAAATTTTATTCTGTCATAGTCCAATTGGTTACAAATCCACATTCAGGGTGTCAGCTCCAGGGGAAGGCTTTTTCTGTTGGCTCTGGAGGAAGGTACATGTCAATCTTACCCTGGACTGAGAGCTCCTGAGGCCAGGGACCATGGGTCTTTCCCAAACATTTGCTCTGCTCTTAGCACTGCTTCCTGGTAGCATGATGTGGCCAAATCTCTGCTTGCTTCCTTTTCCATTATATATCAAGAGAGTGCCTCAAATCACAATACAATCCTATACATTGATCCTGCCCCACCAACACAGCTACTGCACATTCTCCACCATTAGCATCACAGAAGTAGGATTTACAACACATAGAAACATCACATAATACCAGCAATCATGGCCCAACCAAATTGCTACACACACTTTTGGGGGAACACAATTCAATCCAAGATAGAACCTCACCGAAGAGTGAAAAGACAACCCATACACTGAGAAAAACTTTGGGCTATGACAAATTCCATAAGGAACTAATCTCTAAAATCTACAAGATAAAAAGACCTCAACAACAAAAAGACAAATAAGCCAATTGAAAAATGGGCAAAGGATATGAAAAGACACTTCAAAAAGGCATCCAGGCAGCTAACAGATACATGAGGAAATGCTCATGGTCATTAACCATTAGAGAAATCCAAATCAAAGCTACAATGAAACACCATCTCATCACAACCAGACTAGCATTAATCCATGAAACACAAAATAATAAACGCTGGAGAGGCAGTGGAGAGACCAGAGCACCTCTATACTGCTGGTGTGAATGTAAAATAGTACAACCATTTGGAAATTTGATTTTGCAGTTACTTCAAAAGCTAGAAATAGATGTGCCATACAAGCCAGCAATTCCATTCCTTAGAATATAACTCAGAGAATTAAGAATCATCACACCAATAGTTACGCACATCCATATTCATTGCAGCACTGTTCACAATAGCAAAAGATGGAAACAACTTAGATGATCATCAGTAGATGAACAGATAAACAAATTATGACACTACACAATAATAAAGAACAATCATGACTGGGGGCACAGTCAAAATGGTGGATGAAGCACACATCTCTCTAAATCCCTCTAGAAAACAAGACCTGAACTGATAATTAAACAGAGGCTTCTGGTCACCTAGTGAGCCCTAGGACATGGGATACGGCTGATAATTTGGACTTCATACCACTGAAAGGAAAACCTCCTCTCTTTGGCTGACTCCTGCTCCTGGCCAGTCCTGGCTTTTAAGGACCGAAGATAACTCACCATTTTGACTTTTTGTTTTCTCTGTCTTGGGCAGCCAGCAGAGCTGGTTCTTAACTAGCAGTTAGTCTGAGATGCACTGCCGGTGGGATCTGTAGGTGAAATTGCCATATTTTTGAGAGCTCGGCTTAGGACTCTGTGCATCTCGCCTTCTTTGGCCTCTCTTTCTGCCTCTACCATAGTGTAGTCTGTACACAGGCGCTGGGCAGCAAGATTATGGGGGATGCCTTCTTGGATAAGCAGGCCTCAGCTGGACCTAATTCTTAGCCTGGGAGGCAGCACCTGCCCACAGGAATGTGCTTTTCTAGCAGAAAACCAGTAGTTTTCACAGTATCACCTACAGCTAGGGCCTGGCAACAGAGACTGTGGATTCTGTGCATTTTGGCACCTTTGGCCTTTCTTTCCACCTCTGCCATAGTGTAGTTGTACACAGGTGCCAGGTGGAGAGCTTGTGCAGGACACCGTCTTGGATAAGGAGCCTTCAGCAAGACCTAATTCCTAGGCTTACAGCCAGCGCTTGCCCTCAGGAGAGTGCTTTTCCAGCAGAAAATCAGTATTTGACACAGTGTCACCTAAGGCTGGGGCCTGTCAGCAGAGGTCAACAGGGCAGTAGCCTTGCTGCATTTTGAATTAGTTCATAACATCTAGGGTTTGATATAGAGGTCCTTACTTTGTCAGGTGGGAAGAGGGCCCTGTACATCTGAAAATCTGACTGACCTGGGAAGTGGTCAGACCCCTTTTACCTTTCATTTTAAGACAACTTAGAGAAACAACTGAGGTCCATCCTCACAGCACCTCTCCCAGCCTTTATTGATTCACATGAAGCCCCAAAAGCAACAGACTCTGGAGAAAATCATAACCAGAGAATCACCCACAGCTTCAGAAGGTCCCCAAATGAAACAACCAAAGAGCTTTCCAGATGAAGAAACTTTTCTGAAATTATCAGAAGGTGAATACAAAAGGATTATATTTAGAGCCCTCCTAGAGCTTAAACAAAATGCAGCAGAGCAAAATGAAAAATTAAGCAAGCTGTTCGATCTGATGGGACACCAGTATTCTCAAATCCAACAGATCAAGAACAAAATCAAAGACACAGAAACGTCAATTCAAAGGCAAGAAAACAGAATGGAACAAATGGAAAAGAGACTGTCTGACTTGGAAGACAGAGCTACTGACTCCAGCATCTATGAGGAGAAAGCAGAAAAAAGAAACAAGAAAAATGAAAAAGCATTAAGAAGTATGTACGACTCTATTAAGAGGAACAACCTATGATTAATTGGAGTCCCTGAACAGGGCAAGACACCTGAGAACACAGAGAGTATTGTTGCTGAGCTGCCGACAGAGAACTTCCCAGAAACCATGAAGAAAGAGAATACAGATATCCAAATGAATTTCAAAAGAATGACTCCAAGATATATTATAACCAAGCTTAACAAAATGAAACATAAGCAGAAACTCTTAAAGGTAGCAAGACTGGAAGCAAAGTTACCATTCAGAGGGAAACCCTGTAGGCTTTTGTCAGATTTCTCAGCAGAAACCATGCTGGCACAGAGACAGTGGCATGACACATTCAAAGCCTTGATGAAGAAGAACTTCCAACCGAGAATTATATATCCTGCAAAACCATCTTTCAAATATGAAAACGAAATTAAGACATTGACAGATAAACAGAAACTCAAGAGACCAAAGCTACAAGAAATACTGAAAGAATCTCCTGGCTTTGGCTTAGAAGAACAAAACCACTAACTTTATATTTTAGAAGGACACATCATCCAGAATCCTACTCAGTTAGGGAAGGCTCTAAACTCAATCAAAGCTATAATAGTGAAATAAATAATCCAGTGATCATATCAGGAAAACTATGATGTCATCATATTAAAAAGAGGGATGTATTACAGTTGTTATAGTCCTTCCAGATGGAGGGGAAGTTGACAAGACTGGTAGTAATTAAAGAACAATGACAACTCCACAGAACATCTCGTAACATGGATGAATCTGGAAGGCATTATGTTGAGCAAATTAGTCAGTCGCAAAAGGACAAATATCACATGAGAACACTATTACCAGAATTCAAGAAAAAGTTGTTTAAACACAAAAGAAAACATTCTTTGATGGTTATGAGGATGGGGAAGAGGAGAAGGCGCTTCACTAACTAGATAATAGACAAGAATTATCTTAGGTGAAAGGAAGGACAACAAACAATACAGGGGAAGTCAGCACAACTGGACTAAACCAAAAGCCAATAAGCTTCCTGAACACAACCAAACACTACAAGGGACAGAATAGCAGGGGAAGGGTTCTGGGGACCATGGTTTCAGGCACACCTAGGTCAACTGCCATGACAAAGTTTATTAAGAAAGTGTTCCGCATCTCACTTTGGTGAGTGGTGTCTGGGGTCTTAAACGCTAGCAAGGAGACAAGGAGACATCTGAGATGCATCAACTGGTCCCAACACACCTAGAGCAAAGGAGAATGAAGAACACCAAAGACATAAGGAAAATATCAGCCCCAGAGACAGAAAGGGTCATATAAAGCAGAGAATCCATCAGCCTGAGACCAGAAGAATTAGATGGTACCCAACAACCACCAATAACTGCCCTGACTGGGAACACAACACAGTCCCTGAAAGAGCAGAAGAAAAGTTTGGTGCAAAACTCAAATTCTAGTAAAAAGATTAGACTTAATTGTCTGACTGAGACTAGAGCAGCCCCAGAAGACATGGCCCCTGGACTCTGTTAACCCAGGACAAAACTATTTCCAAAGCCAACTCTTAAAAAATTAGTCATAAAATGATACTGCAAAGCGTGTGCTTCTTAGTCCAATCAGATACATGAGACCGAATGGGCAGCTCTTGTCCAGAGACAAGGTGAGAAAGCAGAAAGGGATAAGAGTTGGTTCAATGGACACAGAAATCCTCAGTGGAAAGGAAGATTGTGCTGTCACATTATAGGGATAGCCACTAGGGTCACATAACAAGGTGTGTATTAATTTTTGTATGAGAAACTGAGCTGTAAACATTCACTTAAAGCACACACACACACACACACACACACATACACACACAATCCAGCAACTAGAAAACAAGAAGATTAACCAAAAAATTGAACCCATGGAAGTCAGAATCAGGGAAATGGAGGGCAAATCCCTTGATATTAATTTGCTTCAAGAATACTCAGAAAAAAGGATGAAGAAAGCCTAAGACTTATGTGGGGCACTATCAAAAGAAATAATTTCTATCTAATAGGAATTTGAGAACAGTAAGAGTTCTCCACTCGCCAAAAAAAAGCACACAGAAAAACTTTTGATGATTTGCTAGGAGAAAACTGCCCTCATATCATGAAAGACCAGACAATACCCATCAAAGAAAATAAAAGAACCCCATACAGGACAGACACTCCAAAAAAAAAAAAATTACAGAGATATATCATAATCAAACTCTCCAAAACCAAAGACAAAGAATCCTGAGATCAGCTTGAGAAAAACAAACTGTTACCAACAAAAGGGAACCAATAAGACCATGCTGTCACTTCTCAGCAGCAACCTTGTTTGCAAGAAGGCACAGGGATGAAATAAAGCCCTGAAAGAAAAAAAAATTGTCAACCAAGAATTATATCCAGAAAAGGTATCTCTCAAATATGATGATAAAACTAGGACACTTCCAGTAAACAGAAATTAAGAGCATCTGTAAGAATCAGACCAACATTACAAGAAATATTAAAGGGATTCCTTTGGACAGAAAAAGACATCAGACAGCAACCTCAGATTAAGACATATGAAAGCATCACTTAGATACTTACCAAGATAAACAATTACCAAAAATAGAATAAAGCTGCAAGACTGAAAAAAAGGGAGACAGAAACATTAATCTGCAAATGACAACAATTTCAAAATAAAATGAGGGAATAAATGCTGTAGTTATAGAACTTCCATATGGAGAAGAAGTCAAAGCAATATCAAAATATGACAGACTATTTTAAACTTGGAAACTCTGCTGGTATAGTGGTTAAGTACTGTGTCTGCTAATCAAAAGGTTGGCAGTTTGATCCAACATAAACTCCTTGGAAACTATGGAGCCACTCTACTCTGTCCCATAGTGTTGCTATGAATTGGTTTCAATTCAATGGAAGATGGTTTGGTTTTGGTTTTAAACTTAGGAAGATACAGATAAATTTCTGGGTAATCACAAAGAAAATTAGTATCTCTCAACAAGATAATAAAGAAGAAAACATAAAGACTTAATGAACACAAAGTCAACTGGGAAGGAAATGAAAAAAAATTCCATAAACAAAAATAACTCAGTACAGAAAAGCAGAACAAAGAAGCTATCAGCAACACAAATAATAAGCACAGCAAAATGACAGCAATGAATCCATACTTATTGATAATCACACTGAATACAAATCAGTTAACTGTACCAGTTAAGAGACAGACTAACAGAATTTAAAAAAAGCAAAACAAACTGCCCATCTACATGTTGTCTTCAAGAGACACACCTTAGATACAGTGATATAAATGAGCTAAAAATTAAGGATGGGAAACAATATATTAAGCAAACAGCAACCCAGAAAACAGCAGAAGTGGCACGTAACAATATTAATCTCTGCCAAAACAGACTTGAAGGCAAAATCCACCACAAAAGACAAGGACTGGCACACCTATGGATTAAAAGATCAATCACCAAGAGGATATAACAATAATAAGTATTTATGCACCAAATGATTGAGCTCCAAAATACATAAAACAAACCCTAACAGCATTGAAAACAGTAGACAGTCCCACAGTAATAACAGAAGACTTTAACACAGCACTTTCAGTGAAGGACAGAACAACTCAAAAGAAATTCAACAAAGATAGAGAAGATCTACATGATAGTTAACCAACATTATCTCATAGATATATGGATAACCAGACCCCATCCAACAGCAGCACAGTACACATTCTTCTCCAACACACATGGGTTATTCTCCAGAACAGACCACATTTTAAGTCTCATAGCAAACCTCCATAAATTCAAAAATATTGAAACAGTACAAAGCATCATCTCTGATCATGCTATAAAAGTGGACATCAACAACAAGATGAGTAAGTGGAAAATGAAATGCATGGAAATTGAATTAACTAACACCTTGCTTAAAAATCACTGAGTAACAGATGAAATTAAAATTTTTTTAGAATCAAATGAGAATGAAAACACAACATACCAAAACTTTGGATGACACAGAAAGCAGTACTCAGAGGAATTTATAGCAACAAATGCACACATTGAAAAAGAAGACGGGGTCAAAATCAATACTTTAACCCTACAACTTGAACAAAAGGAAAAAGAGCAGCAAAAGAAGCCCACAGCCACCAAGAATAAACTGGATGAAGACTAGATAAGAAATAAAGAAATCAGAAAACAAAAACAACCAGAAGAATCAACAAGACTAGAAGTTACACCTTTGAAAAGAGCAATAAAATAAACAAACCACTGGCCAAATTCACAAAAGAAGAATATTGCCCAAATAAGAAATAAAATGAGTGACATTTACAACAGAACCAACTAAAATAAAAAGGATCATAAGGGAACATTATAAAAGATTGTATATGCCAACAAATCTGAAAACAGAAGACATGGAAAAGCTTGTGAAACTCCACTATGTACCCAAATCAACACAAACTGAGGTAGAAAATCTGAACAGACCAATTTTTAAAAAAAAAAGAAAGTGAAGAGGCTGTGTCAAAATAAATAAATAAATAAAATAAAAATTCTCAAGGAAAAAAATCCACTAACCCAGATGGCTTCACTGGAGAATTCTACCAAGCATTCAGAGTGGAGTTGACACCAATACTATTACAGAGCATAGAAAAGGAAGGAATACTCCTGAATTCATTCTTTGAAGTCAGCATAATCCTGACACCAAAGTCAGGCAAAAAACCAAAACCAAAACAAAACAAATCAATTGCTCTGAGTCAATTCCAACTTACAGTAACTCTATAGGACAGAGCAGAACTACCCCAAGAGGGTTTCCAAGGTGCAGCTGGTGGATTCTGCTGAGCTTTTTGGTTAGCAGCCATAGCTTTTAACTACTGGGACATCACTAAAAAAGAAAATTAAGGATCACTATTTCTCATGAATACAGAAATTCCAGCCAAGAATCCAAGAATCAAACAGCGTATCAAAAAATAATACATCACAACCAAGTGAGCATCAAAGCAGATATGCAAGGATGGTTCAACACTACAAAATCTGTCAGTGTAATCTACCACATAAATAAAAGAACAAAAATCACATGATTATCTAAGTCAGTGCAGAAAAGGCATTTGATAAAATACAACACTCATTATTGCTAAAAATGCTTGGCAAAATAGGAATAGAAGAGAAATTCCTCAGCATAATTAACAGCATATATGCAAAACCATGGAAACAACTGTAATGTAGTTAAGAGCTATGGCTGCTAATACGAAAGTCAGTAGCGCAAATCTACCAGGCACTCCCTGGAAACTCTATTGGGAGAGTTCTTCTCTGTCCTATAGGGTTGCTATGAGTCAGCACTGAATAGATAGCAGTTTTTTTTCTTTACACAAAACCAACAGCCAACGTTATTCTCAAGGTAGAGAGACTGAAAGCATTCCCCTTAAAAACACGATCCAAAGATGCCCTTTATCACCACTGTTATTCAGTATTGTACTAGGAATCTTAGCCAGTGCAATAAGGCAAGAAAGGGAAATGAAGGGCACAAAAATTGATAAAGAAGAATGAAAACTATCCCTATTGGTAGATGACATGATCATATGCATAGAAAATCCCACAGACTCCATAATAAATCTACTAGAAGGATTCAACAAAGTGGCTAACAAAGAGAACTCTGAAAAGGAATTCAAGAGAACAGCACCACTTACAATAGCCCTCTGTCTTAGTAATCTAGCGTTGCTGTAATACAAACACCACATGCAGATGGATTCAACAAAGAGAAAGTTATTCTCTCACAATTCAGTAGGCTACAAGCCTGAATTCAGGGCACCAGTTCCAGGGCAAGACTCTCTCTATCAGCTCTGGAGAAAGGTCCTTGTCATCAGTCTTCCCTTGGTCTAACAGCATCTCAGTGCAGGAACATCAGGCTCAAAGCACCCTCTGCTCCTGGCTCTGCTTTCCTGGTGCTATGAAGTTCCCGTGTCTCTCTGTTCCCTTCTCCCTTTTACATGCCAACAAGAAACTGGTCCAAGACACTAAACTATCTTGCAGACCTCAATCAACACAACTGTCACCAATCTATCTTATTAAATCATAGTGACAAAAGTGACAACACACAGGAAAAAGTCAACAAACATGGACATGGTGTGCAATGACACAATACTGGGAAATACAGATCAGCCAAATGATACACACTGTTTTGGGGAACACAACTCAATCCATTACACCCTCCAAAAGACAAAATACTTAGGAACAAATCTAACTAAGGATGTAAAAGACTCACACAAAGAAAACTACAAAACCCTACCTCAAGAAATCAAAGGAGGCCTACATAAATGGGAAAACCATGCTCACAGATAAAAAGATTTAACAGTGTGAAAATGTCAATACTATCCAAAGTGAGTGAAAAATGTAATGTCATCTCAATACCAATTCTGGCAACATTGCTTAATGAGACAGAAAAATGCAATCACCAACCTTATATGTGAAGAGGCCCCAGAGAAGCAAAGCGTTACTGAATAAAAACAAAGTAGGAGACCCCACACTTTCAGGTCTCAGAACCTGCTAAATAATCACAGCAGTCAAAGCAGCTTACAGTACAATGTAGATACATATACCAATCGAACAGAATTGAGAACCCAGAAGTAAATCCATCTACCTTTGAACAGCTGATCTTTGACAAAGGGCTGAAGTCCTTTAAATGGGGAAAAGAACATCTCTTTAACAAATGGTGCTGGTGAAAATGGATAGCCATTTGCAGAAAAATGAAATAAGATCCATGCTTACCACTATACACAAAAACTAACTCTAAATAAATCAAAGACCTAAATGTAAAACCTAAAAGGAAGAAAAAACAGGGACAATGCTAGGGGCCCTAATATAAAACATAACTAGAATACCAAACAACTAAAAATGCACAAACACCAGATAACCGAGGCCACCTAAAAATTAAACACTTATGCTCATCAAAAGAGTAAAAAGAAAACCTACAGACTTGACAAAAAATTTGGCTATGACATATGTAACAAAGGTTAATCTCTAAAATTTATAGGAAACTTCAGAGACAAAAAGTCAGACAATCCAATTAAAAAATGGGCCAAGGACATGAACAGATACATCACTAAAGAAGACATCCAGCTAGCTAACAAACACAGGAAGACAAGTTTGTGATCATCATCCTTTACAGAGATGTAGCTCAAACCTACAGTGAGAGACCATCTCACCCAGGTAATAACAGGCACTGATCAAAAAACCAGAAAACAACGAATGATAGCAGAGTTGTGGGGAGACGAGAACTCTTACACAATACTGATGGAAATGTAGAACGATATAACCACTACAGAACATGGTACAGCACTTCCTTCAAAAGCTAGACATTAAAATATTGTGTGATCCAACAATCCCATTATTAGCTATATATCCTAGACAAATAATAGCTATCACAGTAACACACATATGCTTATACATGTCCACTGTGAGACTGTCCACATTAGCAAAAAGATGGAAGCCAACTAAATGCCCACCAACAGACGAAGGGATAAACAAACTACAGTATGTACACACAGTGGAATATTATAAAATAAAGAATAATAATTAAACATCCCACAACATGGGTGAATATGGAGGACATTGTGCTGAGTGAAATAAGTCAGTCATGAAAAGATATGTATTATGTGAGATCACTGTTATAAAAAGCCAAGAATAGGCTTTATACACAGAAAGAAACAGTCCTTGATGTTTCCAGAGACAAGAGACAGAAGGAGAGAGAACCACAAAGGAGATAGTCGACAGGTGTTAATTCTGGTAAAGGGAAAGGCAACACACAACATAGAAGAAATCAATACAATGTGACCAAGGCAAAGGAAGACACTGAGAGGTATGCAAGAATAAAAGGGCAACTGCGGTAAATGGCACAATGTACAGAATCCTGCAACAACAGTAATAACAAACAGCATTTGTGAGTCAATATATAGGGTAACACATATGCTGAATACGTCAGGGAGGTTCTGGAGTAGTATGCTTGCACATAAATACAGGTATGGTTGTAGATTATTTCTACATATATATCTGTAAATGTTGCATGTATACTCACACATGTATAACAGAGCAGATAAGTAGTAACACAGGTGCAGAAATTACTTAGACATTAGGACTGAACTATTAGACTTAAAGGTCAAGGGCCCCTTTTTGGGGGGCATCTAAGTCAATTGATAAAACATAGTTCATACAGACAATGTTCTATATCCTAGCTTAGTGTAGTATCCGGATTCTCAAAAGCTTATGAGCAGCCATCTAAGAAACAACCACTGGTCTCTTCCAACTTGGAGCAAAGGAAAACACAGAAGACCAAAGATTCAAGGAAGCAAATAATCCAAAGGACTCATGGCCCACATGAACCACAACGTCCTCTAAACTTGAGACCAGAAGAATTAGATGGTACCCAGCTACCACTACCAATTGCTCTGACGGTAATCACAATAGAAGGTCCCCTGTTAAAAAGGGTTAAAAAATGTTGAGCAAAATTCAAATTCAATAAAAAGACCGGAGTCTCTGGCCTGAAAGATACCGGAGTAACTCTGAAATGATTTCTCTTAGACAACCTTCTAACATGAAGCTGAAGACACTCAAAGAAGCCACCATTCAGACAAATAACAGATGGGGTTATACAACAAAAAATAACAGTATTGGACTACACCACAGACTGAGAGGTTTTCTAAACTCAATCCAATATTTCAAAGGATAGAGTAGCAGGGATGGGGGTCTGGGGACCATGCATTCAGGGGACAGATACATTGAGGTCAATTGGCATAACTGGTCTTTTGCTAAGAATCCTCTGCACCCCATGTTGGCAAGTGGCATCTAGGGTCTTAAAAGCTAGCAAGCTGCCATTTGAGGAAAACCAAATGGTCCCAACTCATCTGCAACTGATGGTGATCAAGAACAACAAAGACATGAGGAAAAAAGAGCCCAGGGGACAAAAGAACCCATAGGAACAGAAGACTGCATCAACACGAGACCAGAAGAACCAGATGGTGCCTGGCCACCACCAAAGGCAGCCATGATGGGGTACACAACATAGAGTTCCTGAGACAACACAAGAAAAAGAGGGGTGCAGCTCAAGAACTCTACTGAAAGACCAGCACTGATGGTCCAACAGCCTGGAGGGTCCCCTAGGAACACGGCCACTGGACCTGCTGCTGACCCTGACCAGAAACCAGTACAGAAGTCAACTCTTCAGACGAGAATGGACTGGACTCAGTCATCCTGCTGACCTCTTGCTGGAGGCGGGGAAGAGGGTAAAAAGGAGGGGATAGGAGATTGTTAGGAGGATATGACATGTGCAGAACGGAGAGGAAGAGTATGCTGTCACTCAAGGAGAGCAGTGGGAGCTGCACATAGCTGGGCATGCAAATTTATACAGGACCGTACATTTTCACTCAACCATAATAAAAAAGAAAAACAAAAAAGAATGGACCAGACTGTGGGACACAGTGTGACCATATGGTGTGTGTACTTTATGGTTTTATACATTTATAAGAGTCTGTCCTACTGGTTTCTTTCTAGATGGGAGAGAAGAAGGTAGAAAGGAGGGGACAGATGTTCATTACGAGGATACTAGAAGTATAGAGTGAAAAAGAGGACTATGCTGTCACCGGGTGAGGACAGCAGATGGAGCTGCTGCTAGACCGGCATGTAAAATTGACATGGACTGTATACCTTCACTTAATCACAAGGAAAAATAAAAAAGATTCTCAGAACCATCAACCACATGAGACCAATTGGTCAACATTTGCCAAAAACCAAAAATGAGAAGGCAGGGTGGGATAGGGAATATGGACTAACAGAAACATGGAAGCCAGGGAGGAAATAGGGAGAGTGCTGGACATACTGCTTGGGTGGGGTATAAGAGGGACTGCAACCAAGGTCAGGGAACAATGTGTGTAAAAGAAACTGAGCGGAAAACTAGCTTCCTATGTAAACTTTCACCAGAAAGTACAATAAAATGCTAAAAAAAAAAAAAAAAGAGAGAGAGGAGATTGTCATGTACAAAAGGAAGGAAGCTTGTCTCACTACAGGCAAATGTTCAGTTTTCAGGACTCTGGGAAGACTGATAAAAATGAAATGCTAGAAGAAAAATGACTCAAGGTGATGGTGCAGAGAACAAGGCTGATTAGATCACATTCAATGGCACAAATTGTGTTGGATGAGATTTAAGGGTTTCCTTCGCCTTTCTTTCCACCAGTCCTTTTCTGGAAATAAGTGCTTTTCTGTCTCTCTGTCAACACCAAGTCCAGTAAACATAATGCTGGCCTTTGTTTCACTCTAAGAGCGGTGTAGACAGATTCTTTTGTTCAAGATTTTGCCTCTTTCTTAAAAGTTATCATAAAAGAAGGAGTGCTTGACTTCTGCAGTTAGGAAGCACCTTAATAACAGGAAACATGGAATTGTTAGCAGAATGAACTGTAACGTACAACTTGATATACCTAACAATCTAATTTAATTAAAAAAAAATCAATTCTATACAACCATTTTGGTGCTTCAAAACAAAAGGATGTGAGATTTTGAGAAAATCACCCACCAAAAGAGTTTTATAAGTATTTTCACATTCCTTCTCATCTTTGGGAAGAAAAAAAAAAAACTCCATTTTCCCTGCGCCTCCTGAATCTCTGAGAATTTTGTTTAAAGACAGAAGATGACAGTCCTGGTGCTCAGCTGAGGGCGAGGCAGGATGGAGCGCTGTGAGGTGAGGAAAGGCTCCAGCCACCACACCGGGACACACACAGGGGTCTGATGTGTCTGTCTGTCTGTACGCATCGGTCCCCCTCCATACCTACAGAGCAAATGAAGGACAGAGGGAACTACGCACACACACAGACACATGTAACTATGCACAGACACGCATGTATGCAAAAACATGTTTCTATACGGGCACGCTAAAGGAACACCCACCCAAGCAGGGGAAAATACTCAGCTGAGGATAACCCCATAACCCTGCATCTGCTCCACCCTCTTAAGAAGAAGTTTGAAATTCTTTCCCAAACTTTGCTGCACTCTGCGTGAGAATGGGGAGGTTCCTGCATAAAACATGAGTTGGGGAGGGCAGGCAGAGCAGGACGGGGCAGGCGCAGCAGGCCCTCGGGAAGCCTCAGGGAGCTGAGGGAAGTGGGCACAGAGAACAGAGCGGTGGGGGAAGGGAAGAGAGGCTATTTTCTCAGGCTGCATTTCTTGCAGGCTCCTTGGAGACGGGAGAAAGGCCAGGAGAGGTCTCGGCTGGGGCTGGCCCCTCACAGCACCAGAGGAAGGCAAGATGCTGAGCCTGACCCGACTGAGCCAGATCAGCTGGGATTTGAGGACCTCCCAGGAACTGATGCTGGTTCTCTGCAAGGAAGGAAGGAGAGTTTAAGAGACAGGAATGACATGGGAAGGAAGAAAAGCAGAAGAGGGGAGGAAGCCCAAACCCAGCACTGAACACTGCCCATGGCAGCTAGAACATGCTACATTACTATCTACTCAACTCTGAGCAAACCTTCTGGGTCCCCAGCGAGCCTAGTTAAAGGAATGGAGCACAATAGTTAAAGGAACTGATTAACTGTTATCCTAAGGGTTGGTAGCTTGAATTCATTCAGCCCCTCCAAGGGAGAAACACCTGGCATCCTGCTCCCATGAAGATTCAAATCCAAACCAAACCCACTGCTGCTGAGTGGATTTTGACTCATAACGACCCTATAGCACCTCTACAGATAAGAGTAGGACGATGTGAGAAGTTTCCAAGGAGCGTCTGATGGAGGTGATTGTAGTCAGAAGCCGGATGCTTAACCACTAGACCACCAGGGTTTCCTCATGAAGAGTACAGCCTAAAAATCCTAGAGGGCTGCTTTACTCTGTCAGCCAGGATCACTATAAATCCAGATCAACTCCAGGCACCTAACAACACCACTACCATGCCCAAGGCACTGTCTCTCCACCTCAAGTTCAGAGTGGGCAGGGATCAGGGTTTTCTTTCTTTCGGTGTCTCCAGGGAATTGAGTCCACTGCCAGGCCTCTTGCACGCTGATTTCTGAATGACTGCTGGTGGCCAGACAGGATTCTTAGCCTGTTATCAGCACCCCAGCGAGGAGGATTTAGGGGTCTGCAAGAGGTCTTCTCACCAGCAAACTGGTTATTAGTATTGCTTGAATTAACTCAGTGATGGGCTAAATGCCAGCAGCGGGAGAGAGATGTTAGGGCATTCTGCAGCTTGAGAGAGAGAAGCTTTATTAAAATCACTAGGGCACCGGGCACCGTGCTCACCAGAAGCTCTGACAGGGCAGGAATGTTTATGCTACCTGGGGGAGGATGTGTGAGTATGAGGGCAGGCCGCATCCTGGGAGCAATTCTTAGGCATCAGGGGCGTGCAGGACAGAGGCCCTGGCTAGCATGGCCTCTCTGTAGCCTGCCCCCCTGAAGGGACTGGGAGAAAAGAGCCCTAAATTTAAGCTAAAGGGAACGACACAAACTACCTTGATTCTTTTCTAGAAAAAGCCAGGGTACAAGCAGCAATTTTGTCTCCCTTGGTTTGATATTTTGTGAGATTTTGAGAATTTAATGATACCCTCAAAAGAACTGGCAGTGATCCAAGATGTGGTTAAAAACGTGGGCCAGGAGTTAATGCATTTTTTGCAAGTCGCTGGAATATAAGGAGACCAGCTGCAGAGCTACAGCTGTAAGGTGGCCCCAGATATGTTCTAGCACCAAAAAAACAAATTAGACCCATGGCTGTCAAGTCAATTCTGACTCACAGAGACTCTATAGGGCAGAATAGAACTGGCCCATAGTGCTCCTGAGGACAGTCTGGCAGATTCAAATTGCCACCTTTGGGTTAGCAGATGTACCACTTAACTACTACACCACCAGGGTTTCCTATCACAGTGGTCTTCAAACCTGAGCTGCATCAGAATCATGCAGAAGGGTTATTAAAACACAGGCTGCTGGGCCCCAACCCCTGTCCACCTCCAGGCCATTCCAAATCTGTGACCTGAGGAGATGTGCATTTCTAGCAAATTCTCCATTGATGCTGCTGCTGATATGATAGCCAGGGCGTCACACTTGGGGGCCCATTGTTCTAGATAAATTGAGCTCACTGCACTTCAGTGGATACCGACAGTCCCGGGATCTCTTCCTCAGTGGAGCAAAAAGACAGCCTGGTGAAGGAGTGAGAATCCAAGATAGCAGCAGGTCAAATAGGAACTCCAAAGTGAAGACGAGTACAAAAGGAGAAGAAGAATCCCAGCCACAGTTAAAATCATACCCTCTCTCCCCACAGAGGCAGGGTCTACAGAAATGCCACCTGCCTAGGTTCCCCTGGAGGGTCTGAAGAGAAACCGGGAAGGCGGTGGTGAGTCCCAAAGTTGGGCAGGCAGACGGTGGCAGGAGGGGGAGAGGAAGGGAGGGAGCCGACAGACTGCCGAGTGCAATTAAACCAGGGCACCAGGGAGCCCAGCCAGCCCCAGGGCACAGAGATTAACCAACCCCACAGGACAGGGCAGCTTGGGAGCAGGCCCTCTTCCTGCTGTGACCCAGCCCCACCTCTCAGTCACCCCTCCACTCCCAAGGGCCTGGAAAGCTCTGCTGGGAGAACAGCCAGAAAACCAATTACCCTGGCCCTCGTCTGGGCTCCCACACCAGTGTGAGCACGCCTGCGTCCACCGTGCTTCACTCGGCCTGAGCCCACGGGCCTGTCCGCTTTCTGCCCCCCGGGGCTCTGCCAGTGACTCACAGCCAGAGAAGGCATCACCTATTGCAGGAGAAGGCAACACCTAGCGCAGGGCTGGGGCACAGTCAGTGAAGGCTGCATAAATAAACGAATAAAGGCAGGAATAAGCAAAGCTGTTCAGCTTCTAGATATTTTTCCTCAAGAGGAATCACACCCGCTTAAGCTTCCAGGATAACTCTCCCAGGTTGGGGACAGTCAGGGCCCCCAGTACGGATGGGCACAGGGTGACCGGAACTCTTCCTCTGCAAACGCCATACCCACGTATTTCTCTTGCTCCACTAGATGAAAAAATATTTTGCATTCGACCAGCATATTTTCTGCCAGGTAACACCCCTCTGCAGGGAGGGTGGGCTTGGAGTCACAGATACCAGTAGTTTCTCTCGTCCCAACAGTCACCCCAGTTCCCACAGAGGCAGGAGGCTACTAATTCCCAGTGGGAGTTGGAGTCCACTGCTTAATGTCCCCATGCTCAAGTGGTGGTGTCATGGAGCTGCACTGGAACTCCAGAAGTGGCTTTCATCCGTCCCTGTTGCTCTTGTTGACCAGACCCTGGAATGGCCCACCAGAGCCCAGGAGGGCTTTCCAGCTCTGCGTGTGTCTCATGTACATGTGCTTCTGCCTTCCATGTGAGCACACATGGGCCTCTGAGCTTCTTCATGATCTCTCTGGCCCTGTTTATGCTGGGCAAGTCTCATGCCAGCCCTGGGAGTTAAACAAACCCAGGCCTGGTCCTGCTCACAGACCTTGAGAACCAAAAAGTACAGAGTAAGTCAGGACCCAGGTCTGTCCTGGGCCTGGGAGCCATGAACCACAGAGCACTGTCACAACACTACAAATTTGAAAGCCACAAACCACACAGCTGCTGATTGCCCTCAAGTTGCCCTGTTTGGTGAGATTTCTCTCCCTTACCTAATGCTCATCAAGTTTTTCACAGAAAATCAGCTCTCTGAGGGAGATGAGGCCAGGGAAATATGACAGGATCAAGGATTCCCAAATCACTACTGAATAAAAACATACTATAATTAATTCTGTGTGAGGCCATGGATATTTGGGATCCCTTAAGGTTGCTAGAAGTCCCAATGGCATGACTCAGAAAGGGAAGAAACAGCTACAGACATCCACTGATAATCAGAACATGGAATGTATTATGAATCTAGGAGAATTAGAAATTGTCAAAGTTGAGATGGACTACATAAAGATCAATATCCTAGACATTAGTGAGCAAAATGGTATTGGCCATTTTGAATGAAACAACCACCTGATGTATTATGCCAGGAATGACAAAGAGAAGAAGAATGGCATCACAGTGACTGCCACAAAGAAGACTTCAAGATCTATCCTGAAGTACAACACCATCAGTGACAGGCTAATATCCATATACATACATAGAGGGATCAGTTAATATGAATATTATTCAAATTTATGTACCAACTGCTAAGGCCAAAGATGAAGGAAGGCTTTTACCAACTTATCCAGTCTGAAATTGATCAAATATGCAATCAAGGTGTATTGATAATTACTGGTGATTGGAATGTACAAGTTGGAAACAAAGAAGATTTGCAGTTGGAAAATAACGGCCTTACTGATAGAAATAACACTGACAGAATTTTCTAAGGCCAATCACTGGAAATGTAGTTTCAACAACATAAACAGTGACTATGAGGTATGACAATTAAGTTCATGAACTCATCCTAGGGAAAGTGTTTGTACATATCTCATTGCTAAATATCACTATAATCACCTTCCAAGTACTCCCCTTGGGAAGCTATGCACCAACACCAGCACCTAGTCCACTCTTCAAAGCAATTTAGAAACTCTTTTTCTGGAACGGCCATCAGAGCTGTTGTCGTATTACCCTTGATGTCCCGAATGATATCAAAATGTTTTCTTTTCAATATTTCCTTTATCTTTAGGTAAAGAAAAAAGTCACTGGTGGCTATATCTTGTGAGTTGAGCGGGGAAGGGGTGTTCTAATACAGCTAGCTGTTTACTGGCTCAAAACTCCCTCCCAGAGAACTATACAATTAAGTTTGTGAACTTGACATCATGCCATCATGCACAATGACCATTCCAGGAAGAATTTCAAAACTGTTTTGAAGGGTGGACTAGGCACTGGCTTCAAAGTACTTCCCAAGGGAAGTACTTCTGAGGTGACCATAGTGATATTCAGCAATGAGGTGTGCAGCACTTAGAACAATTAATTTTGTGGATTTAAGTGTTACACCTTGTATACATTTGAACCTCACTGGACAGAATACAGAGAAATCAAACTGACTACATCTGTGGGAAAGGATAATGGAGAAACTCAGTATCATTAGTCAGAATAGGCTCAAGGCCTCATGCAGAACACACTATCAATAGCTCATATGCCAAGTTCAAGTTGAAGCTGAAGAAAATTTATAAAAGTCCACAAGAGCCAAAGTATGATCTTGAATATATCTCATCTAAATTTAGAGACCATCTCAAGGATAGGTTTGATGTACTGAACACTAATGACCAAAAACCAGGCAACTTATGGGATGACATCAGGGACATCACACATGAACAAAGCACAAGGTCACTAAAAAGACAGGAAAGAAAGAAACAAAATAAAAAAGAATGCCAGAAGATGCTCTTGAAAGGTGCCCAGAAATATAGAGAAGCTAAACTGAAAAGAAGAAATGATGAAGTAAAAAAAACTGAACAGAAGATTTCAAAGGGTAGTTTGAGAAGGCAGAGTAAAGTGTTATAATGAAATGTACCAAGACTTGTAATTAGAAAACCAAGAAGGAGGAACATGCTGAACATTTCTCAGTGTGAAAGCACTAAAGTAGAACTTCAAGCCTTGAGTTACAACGATGAAGGATTCTATGGGAGCTCTGGTAGCACAGTGATTAAGACCTATGGCTACTGACCAAAAAGATCAGTAGTTCAAATCTACCAGGCACTCCTTAGAAACTCTATGGGGCAGCTCTACTCTGTCCTATAGGGTCACGATGAGTCAGAACTGACTCAACGGCAACAGGTTTTTTACGGGTAAAATATTGAACGATGCAGAAAGTATCAAAAGAAGATCTAAGGAATACACAGAGTCACTATATCAGAAAGAATTAGTCAACATTCAACCATTTCAGGAAGCAGCATACACTTAAGAGCTGATGGTACTCAAGGAAGATGTCTAAGCTACACTTGAAGGCACTGATGAAAAATAAGTCTCTAAGAATTGATGGAATACCAATTGGGCTGTTAAGACAAACAGATGCAACACTGGAAGTACTCACTCATCTATGCTGAGAAATTTGAAAGACAGCTACCTGGCCAACTGACTGGAAGAGATCATTATTTGTATCCATCCCAAAGAAAGATGATCCCCCAGAATGTAGAAGTTATCAAACAATGTCATTACTGTCACACACAAGTCAAATTTTGCTGAAAATAATTTAAAGATCGTTGCAACAGTACATCGAAAAGGAATTGCCAGAAATTCAAGCTGGATTCAGAAGAGGATGTGATGTTGTTTACGTCAAATGTATCTTAACTGAAAGCAGAGAATACCAGAAAGATGTATACCTGTGTTTTATTGACTATGCCAAAGCATTCAGCTGTGTGGATCATACCAAATTATAGATAACAATGTCATGAATCGGGACTCTGGAACGTTCAGTTGGGCTCAGGCAGAACCTGCACAAACACGAAGAGGCAGGCATTCCAACAGAACAAGGAGACACCGTGTGCTTTTAAAACAGGAGAGGTGTGTGTCGGGGCTGTATCTTTCACCATACTTATTTAATCTGTATGCTGAGCAAACGGTCTCAGAAACTGGACTATATGAAGAATAATGCAGTATGAGGATTGGGGGAAAACTCATTAACAAGCTTCAATATGCAGATGACACAACCTTTCTTGCTAAAAGCAAAGGCTAGAAGCACTCAGTAATAAAGGTCAAAGACTGCGGTTTACAGTATGGATTACATCTCAACATAAAGAAAACAAAAATCTTCACAACTGGACCAATAAGCAACATCGTGATAAGTGGAGAAAATATTGAAATTGTCAAGGAATTTATTTTACTTGGCTCCACAATCAATGCCCATGAAAACAGTAGTCAAGAAATCAAACAACATAGCCCATATGGCCAGTCTGCTGAGAATCACTTTTCTTTAAAATACTAAAAAAATAGGAACATCATTTTAAGGAATAAAGCACACCTGACTCAAGCCATGGCATTTTCAATGGCCTCATATACATGTGTAAGCTGGACAATGAATAAGAAAGAACAAAAAAGAATTGATGCCTTTGGATTACACTGTTGATGGAGAATATTGAATACACCATGGACTGCCAGAAGAACAGCCAAATCTTGGCGGATGTACAGCCAGAATGCACCTTAGAAGTGAGGATAGTAAGACTGTCTCACATACTTTGGACACGTTCTCAGAAAGGACGAGTCCCTGGAGAAGGACATCATATTTGGTAAATTAGAGGGTTAGTGGAAAAGAAGACACTCAACAAGGTGGACTGGCACAGTGGCTGCACAAACGGGCTGCGACATAGTAATAACTGTGGGGATGCTGCAGAACCAGGCGGTGTTTCCTTCTGTGGCGCGTAGCGTTGCTATGAGTCAGAACCAACTTGACGGCACCTAGCAACAACAAACTTACCTGCCACAGTCAAGCATCATTAGGAAATAAAATCTGCTGCAAATGGATCATACAGGGCATTTCAAAGCTCAGCAGGCTGATGAGGAGATGATTTGCTGGAGTGCACCACCTCAAGCACCACTCCACTCTCTTCCACAAATTATAATTGGACCATAATCTGTACAGGGCTTCCTGTAAATCTTTCCTCTGTGCTAACAGGGAGAAGCCTGACTTCCAGCTCTGAAGACAAGTTTCAGCGAGTATACTTGGGGAAAAAGGACTGGTATCTGCCTTCTCAAGAAGAGAACAGTGTGAGCGCATTCCTTAACCAGCTTCTGTATCTCCCTCCTTCAAACTCCCAGTCAGAGACAAAAACGGGACACACACCTACACTAGCCATCAGACCTCCCATACACACACAACATTATTGGTTCTGAAACATCTCCTCCTTCCCGGATTGATCAAGAGCGAGACCACCATGACCTACACAGGTCCTGATAAACAAGACACTCGGGAGTTTCTTCTCCCCTTGTCTGCTCTTCCTCAGAGGTATTCTGCTTAAAAAATTTCACCGCAAGCAAGGCACAGAACCCTCTTAAATGGTTTCATTCTCTACTGGAGCACAGGAAAATGTCTCATTGTAGAAGCTCTCAGGCCAGGGCTTGCTTACAGATCATTGACTCGGGAAAGGATCCAAAAAGGTGTAAGCAAGTGTATGAACACATGCAACCATACAGAAGCACAAGTGATTACAGCCAGGATGCCACTTTTGGCTTTCAGTCACGTATCAGGAAGGCCTTCCCTTTCCAGACCTCACGCTACACATTTGGAGGGGCTAAGCCAGCCTCTCTGAGCTTCACCAGCCTCATTCCAGGAGGAAGACCCAGAGGCTAGGCAGGATTAGAGTTGTTCTCCAGCTGAGGCTAGGGTGGGAACTTGTGCAAGATCATAGAAGCCACAGCCCAGGCTTCACTTGGCCACCAAGGGACCCAGTGCCATGAGGCCACAAGTCACCTACAAGCCAAGAGAATGCAGCAGTAGCAGCATTAACCTGAACCGGTGGTTCCCAACCAGAGGTGATTTTCCCTCCACCTGAGACTCATTCTGGGTTATCACAAAAGAAGAAGTGCTACCAGCATCCGACGGGTCCAGTGGGTAGAGGTAGGAATGCCACTAAATGCCAACCATGCACAGGACATCCCCACACAAGAGCAATGCCCAGCCCAACAAGTCAACAGGGCCAAGGCTGAGAATCTCACCTAAGACTGTCACCCTCTCCACACCATGATTATGGCATCCCGAACAGGTCAGAATCCTGGTCCTCTAGCTCTGCCTTGGATCTGAAGCAGGAACAGGTATTGAGGGAGAGGGTCTGTAGAGGTGTCCCATGCAACATTTTCTGGAAAGTTGGAGACGGTCCCCGAGGGTGATGCTGCATGACACGCAAGGGAACAGAAGCAAAGGGGCACGAAACCTGACCACTGTCATGTTTGGAATGCTGGAAAATGGGCTTCCCATGAAATCAGAAGAGATCATTTGAGAGCACAAACAGGAATATAGAAAGCATGACTTCACATATACAGATCTCCTTATTCCCAAAGACAGTCCAAGCTGAAAACATCACTGTAAGGATTGAGGACAAGAGTTTAAATAGGTAGGCAGGGGACAGGGTTATAAGAGAGGGTCCCTGAATCCCAAGGGCTGCCCCACTGCAGCCTCAGTGGGTCGCCTTTTGCGCACATTTGAGGTGAGGACCTACCACTGTTTGCAAAACAGCAGGGCCACATTGCATGCTCTTAAAGAACTACCTATATGGTATCAAACTGACAATAAAAAATCCAGTGCCACTGAGTCGATTCTATCTCATAGCAACCCTAAGGTCAGAGTAGAACTCCCCCATAGAGTTTCCAAGGAGCACCTGGCGGATTTAAACTGCTGACCTTTTGATTAGCAGCTGCAGCACTTAACCACTGCACCACCTGGGTTTCCCAAATTGACAATAGCAACTCAAAAAGCTAGATGGGAAGCTTGAGGGGCAGTAGGTTTATGTGAATGGGAAAGGAATAATTCAGAACAGGATGATGAGAATGCTTGTCCAACTCAAAGGATATAACCAGCATCAATGAATTGCACATGTAAAAATTATTGAATTGGTGTATGCTCTGCTGGGTATAGTCTCAGCAACAACCACAAATAAGTTATTTTGCAAACAAGCTGAGGCGACATCTCGTTTGTTCTGATGCTTTTCTGAGTAGCGCTGGTGGCCTCAGCAGCCAGCAGTCACCGAGGAGCAAGTAGAAGGGGAGCAGACCCCTTTTCGATGGCCCCAGGGTGGTGACGTCAGGCTGGGAGGGGGCAACACACCACGAGGGCAGGGGAGAAGAGACGGAACCACATTGTGCATTCCCAACCTTCAACTAGCAGGTGTTTGGCAGCAAGGGTGCAAGCTGTCCCCCAAAGCCGGAAGCTGGGTGAATGACAGGCATTTCAGGGCCGCCGTCCCTCTCTGCACTCTTGGGCACATCTTTTCTCATCCAGCAGAGGAAGGCAGCTGAAGAAGGTTCTTCCCGGTCCCCTTACGCCTGAGAAAAATAGTTCCCATTGCCTGATGCCAGCCCCCTTCTCACCCTATGCTGGATCCTGCTCCCTAGATTCTCGACACATCCATCTGGCACGTGTAGAATCTGAAAGTAAAGCTGCAGAGCTGGTCCACTGCCACTCACATGGACACACCCAGGGACATCAGTCCAAGAGCTGACCACGAGTAGCTCAGCTGCAGTCCCCAAAGCCCCCACACCTTGCAGGAACACATGGAGGCAGAGAAGCAGTCCTGGGTACCATCAGCCCAACTGTTTGCCAGAACTTGGGCAAGAGTGGCCTTTCCCATGCATCACTCACAGGCCCAGACCTCAGGAGCCTGGTCACTGTCTGGAGCACGGCTGCCAGCCCCCCACCCCCACTGGCTTCCAGGCCTCCCAGTGCAGCTCAGGCTGGCTTTGGGCTAAAAAGGGGCCAGGGCTCAAGTCCCAGCTAGTGCTTCTCAGCCCAGGGAAGACTGCCTACTGCTTGCAGAAAGAAAACATTGCCCAATGCAATCAACCCAAGTAACTGTGCTCAGGTGAGGTCAGCAAGAAAACATCTTCACCCTGCCTGGTTGCTGCACCCACCTGGCTGCGGGGAAGGCCGGGCACAGCCAGCAGCCCTCCACAGGACAGCTCTGGTTGTCTGCCCCTCAGACTGCCAGCCTGGTTCCTGTGGCCAGACAAAAGCCCTGGACACTGCTCACAGCCCCAGCCATGACATGCCAATCACCAGCCCCAGGCTGTCTTCCCCATGGAACCTTGGCCACACCACCGAGGACCGATTTCCTTTCACAAGTTTTCTCAGAGACACCTGGGGTGACTTAGGGTGATTTCTCATGGAGTGGACTGCCCATCCAGAAATACTCCAACTTTGGCTGGACCAGAGATCAGCAATGTGATGCCTTGGGTTTGAAAAAGACACTGCTAGAGTTTGTGAGCCTGCATGTGAGTGTGTGTGTGTGCGTGTGTGTGCACGTGCATGCACATGAGCAAGAGAGAATCTGAGAAGCTGTGTGTGAGAAAAAGATTGTGAGAGGCAACTTGTGTGTGTAAGAGGGAATGTGAGAGGCTGTGTGTGTGAGATAGAGGGAGTGTGAATTTGTGTGTGAGAGGTTGTGTGTGAGAGCGAAAGAGAAGGTGTGTGAGAGAGGTTATGTGTATGAGAGGGAGCAATGGAAAATGTACAAGGCTGTATGTATGACAGAAGAGTGTGAGAGGTTGTGTGTGTGAGACAGGAAGAGAGTGAGATCTGTGTGTAAGAGAAAGAGAAATACAGGGATACGAGAGGTTGTGTGTGAGACACTGTGAGAGAAAGCAGGAGTGTGAGAGGTTGTGTGTGTGCAAGAGAGGAGGGAAAAGTTATGTGTATGTAGGAGTCAGGGAGAGGTAGTGTGTGAGAGATGTTTTTTGTGTGTGACAGAAAGACAAAGTGTGAGTTGTGTGTGAGATTTTCTATCTGTGAGAGGCAGAGATAAGGAGAGGTTGTGTGTAACAGAGAGATGAAATGTGAAAGGTTGTGTGTGTGAGAGAGAGGGAGTGTGGAAAGTCATGTATGTGAGAGTTGGTGTGTATATGAGGAAACAAGAAATGTGTGTGTGAGACTGAACAAGAGAGAGCAGGAGAGGCTGTGTGTGACACAAAGATTGTGAGAGGCAGTGTATATGTGCAAGGGGTTGTGAGAGGTTCTATGTGTGTGTCAGGCTGTATGTATGTATGACATAAAGAGGCAGTGTGAGAGGTTGTGTGTGTGTGAGGCTGTGTACACGTATGACAGAGAGGGATTGTGAGAGGTTGTGTGAGTATGTGTGAAGTCACACATGCGGATGAGAGAGGAAAGGAATGGGTGTGTCAGTACGGTTGTGTGTATGTGAGAGAGAGAGACAGGGTGTGTGGGGGTTGTGCATATATGTGTGTGAGGTGTGAGGTTGTGTGTTATGCATGAAGTTGTGTTTATGCGAGAGAAACAATGTGTGAGGTTGTGTGTGAGGGCGTGTTTACGTATGAGTGAAAGGAGTGTGAGGTTGCATGTGTGAGGCTGTGTCTGTGTATGAAAGAGAGAGAGAGAATAAGAGAGGTTGTGTGTGTGAGAAACCGTTAAGAGGCCACATGCCTAATGCGCATCTTGCGGAGCTTCTGTCTTCCGATTTTCCACCGATCCCACTCTCTCCCGAGTTGGGAGGCCGGGGGATGGGTGCCGAGAGACTCACAGACTCCCGAGGAGGCAGGAGACACCAGCCTCTCTTTCCGCCCCCTCCGCCACCCGCCCCTCAAGGGTGATAATGCCACCCCTCTCGCTCCTGCCTCCTCCCCAGCTGCTGCTGTCAGCAGCTTGCTCCCGCTGCTGAACACCAACACTCTTGGCTAACAACTTTGGAAAAAGCAGCATTCCACGAAGGCGACAGTGCCAGTGCGGTCCCTTCTTTTTGCAGCCTCAGTCCTCTCCTGCCACCACTCGGGCCACCGCCCTTCCTCTTCACCCTGTCGCCGCAGACCGAGGCCCCTTCTCCAGAAGATAAAGAGCTCCGTAGTCTCGAGCCCCGCCCCTCCCATCTCGGAGCCACCTCCCTCTTCACCACCCTTACTGCAAGAGAGGGGTCCTGGGCTGGGGGAAGGGAAGAAGCCAGCCAGGCCCCACAGCTTCCCACCAGCAGGAGGCTGCTGCAGACAGAAAGGGCTCGGGGTGTCTACACACTCCCTTCACTCTGGCTCCTCACCTGTGCCTCACCCAGAGACGCACCCCAGATCATCGGGAAACAGCAGTAACTCCACACTGTCTGCACACTTCCTCTTGGTAAAACACAGGACTAGGGAGAGTCGTGGTGGGGAGTGGAGAATGTCCCATAGCTTCTCGTCTCTCCTTCGGTAAGACAACCACCTCTGGCCTGAGCATCTCTTCCCAGCTGCATGCCCTGGGTACCGCAGAGAAGCCCAGGACCCCCTGTGTGCCTTTAATTTTTTTCCTTCTTCTTTAGAGAAAATAGCTTGCTTTCAACTTGAGTCTTTCTAAGCCTGTGAAACTAGCAGGGGCCCCCGTCTATCTTTCCTACACTTCCCCGCCACACCGGGTATACGCTGATGGGCCTATAGGGAGAAATGAAGAGAGAATAAACAGCATGAAAGACACGGGATTCAGAATCAGGGCTTTAGACAAAGATCACCACCAGACTGTTGCTGGCAGGGCCGAAGGGTTATTAATTATTAGTAAGGTTTTTAGGCAGAAAACCCTGTTGGCACAGTGGTTAAGTGCTATGGCTGCTAACCAAAAAGGTCAGCAGTTCAAATCCTCCAGGCACTTCTTAGAAACTCTATGAGGCTGTTCTACTCTGACCTATAGGGTTGCTAGGAGTCAGAATCCAATCCATGGCAATGGGTTTGGGATTTTTTTTTTTTTTTTTTTTTTGGTTAGTTTAAGCAGTTCTTTATTGGGGGCAAATGCTCAAGGGTTAGGCAGATGAAGGACTTATTAACTGTGTTGCTAATCTCTGAGATTCCTTTTCTCCTACATCTAGGAAGTAAGAACATGAACAGGGAAATGGAATCTTAATATCTATCTCACAGGACTGTTGAGAGCATCAAATGACATAAAACACATAAAGGACTGCCCACAAGGCCTGGTACATATCAAGCCCGTAGGGAATATTGGGCTCTTTGCTTTTTCTATATAATAAGGAAACAGAAAGTGGTGGCATGTGCCATGAGGAGGAATCCTCCAACTGGACCAAGGAAGAAGAGGAAGCACCCAGTCCTAAGGTGTTCAGAGAAGGACCAAAGGTGGGTATATCAACTCAGAGAGCGAGGCTGAGGGGTTACATGCTGGAAAAGCTGTGAAAGCAAGAGCTGGAGAGGAGGTAGTGTATAAAGCCGGGCAAACGAGGCTGAGCGGGGCCCTGGCGACGGCGCCGGGGACTGTGTGAAGGAAACAGGGTGTGGAGTGTTGGGTGTGGGCAGAGGCCCTCACCTAGGAGACAGGCTGGTGCATGGTTTTCTGGGACTGAATACAGGGACCAGATCAGCATCCACAATCAGAAGATAAAATAGACAACTTGAGACCTAAATAGAAGAGGATCAAGTTTCTCCGGAAACCAAAAGGGAAGTAAGGGAGAGGGGCCGCATTCTACCGAAATCTCTCCAGAACCAATGATCCACGGGGACACCGAGAAGGCCACAACTCAAAGGTCTGGGCCTGGAGACAGCCTTCGGGCAGAAGAGGCTGCAAACGTGGGGACAACCACGGAGGTTGTGTTCCACATCTGAAAAGGGGTTTGCCTGAGCCAGACATGGCTTACAACCTGAAGCCTCCTTTAGCAGAGGGAAAGATGAACTGGTAGCCAAGCTTTGGGTCTGGCTGGAGTGGAGTCTGGCTCTGTTAGATAGCATAGGAGGAGACACAGAACTACTGGTGGAGTAAAGAGGGGCTGACTGTGAACGCCCAGGCCAGCGTCTTCGAAAAGGAAGCCTAGTATTATGGAGATACCTTGGCTGGGGAGCCAAGAGACTTGGGTTCTAGTCTTCACTCTGCCAACAATCGGCTGGACTGCTGTTTCTTCCTCTTTGAAATGAGACCAGATTTGTTGTCTATAACACTTTATTTTCAGCAGTAGAACACATTCTTCAGAAGTTAAATCTTATCTAGAACATCTGTATATAGATCAGATAGAAACAGAACTACTCTGGTGTGGGGCTGGGGGATAGTAGGGGGTAGGGGTAGAGGGGTAGGACCGTGATGCTCAGGTCCCCTCAGCATCTCTCAATGTAGAACTTTCTAGAACTAAGGAAGAAACTAGTGCTGTCTCTGAGGGCCTTTTCACCTCTCTTGACTCCAAGGCTTTTCATCCCCAGGGAAAGTTAATTGGATGCCAGCTTAGATGGGGGACCAGCTGGAGAGCCCCATGTAAGGAGAACCCAAGAGAGCGGGGAGGCCTCCCTCTTCAGAACACCTGTTGGAGCTGCAGGCCCTGAAGCAGAAGCTGCTGGAGGTGGGAGCTGGCCTTAGCAGCTGCAGATGACAGAAGGGCCAGCCAGGCCCCGGGATCCAGGGTGACAAATGTATTACATGACGAGGCCAGATGGATGCCCCCGCCTTTGGCACTGTGGCTTCTCGAGGAAACACTAGGCTTCTTTACATGCCCTGGATGGTAGCAGGCTCCCTCATTTCCAGATCAGCCAAATCATAAATCTGGCCTGCCAGGAGGGCTGGCCGCCCTGACCCCAGCCCTGTACCACCCCGCCTTGGTCTCGCCTCATGCCAAGATGAAGAGCCAGGCACTAAGCAGCAGGAGGGACTGTGGTACTTGGCCCACACAGACTGAGAGCCTTATTTTGGTTTGCAGCTTTCCTGAATGATCTTCACACACATTTTTCTCTTTTAGCCTTTCTGGTCCTTTACTCCTCCTGCCCAGAATTCTACCATGAGCTTCTACCATCCCCCCTGTGTATCAGCCTCATCTGCCCCTTCAGAGCTATAACTCTGACAGAAATGAGGACGTATCATGAGGCCTTGAGGCCCAAGGCTGCCCTCTGCCTGCTCTGGGTCTCTGAGAGGGAAGCCAGAGAGGCATGCTAATTGCCCCAGCTCCACAGAGACTATTCTCACCCAGGCAGTCTCCTCAGCTAGACCACAGATCCAGCAGTGTGTAGTCTGGCCCCTGGACTCTCTGTCTGCCAGAGGGAACGCAAACAACCTCACTGCAGGGACATCTGATTTCTTCCCCGTCCTTCTTCAGAATGTTTTTTCCCACTACCGTCTATTCTCCCCTGTCCACATCTCCGGAAAAGGAAAGGTTCAGAAAAGGATCTGCCCTACTTCCCTGTCCCCAAAACCAAAAAAGCCAAAACCCACTGTCATTGAGTTGGATCCGACTCATAGCAACCCTATAGACAGAGTAGAACTGCTCCATGGTTTCCAAGGAGTGCCTCGCGGATTTGAACTACCGACATTTTGGTTAGCAGATGTAGCACTTAACCCACCACGCCACCAGGGTCCCCAGCCTTCCCTATTTCCTTTCTTCCTCTTCCACTTTGTGTGACATTTTATGGCTTAGAAACTGTTCCCTGGCCCTTCATAACAAGGAGGGGAGAGTGGCCACCTCCCTTTCTCCATTGGAGAAACTGCAGCTCAGACAATCTGACTTGCCCACGGGTACAGACCACTAAGTGGCAGGAGCAGAAATCTCCCAGCCCCGTGGGTTTCTCACTTTATGTGGCTCTCTTCTCCTCACCTCTCTTCAGCCTCCCTCCATTTCTCTCCCCTTCTCTATCTCCACTCTTCCCTTTTCTCCCCTTTCTTTCTGGTATCTCTTCTCCACTCCCCCTCGGGTCCCCAGAAGAACAACTCCACACCCACCTAAGGCCAGAGCAGGTAGGGCCCTCAGGATCCTCTCACTGCACCCCCTGCTTTACAGCTGAAGATACTGAGGGCACATTATCCAGCCAGGTACCCAGGCTTCTCCCTGCTTTGTACAAGGGCACATGGTGGCTGCGGGAGGCCGAGGTGGGTAGTGGATTTCTTAAGCCATCCTGATTTTATTACTTGAAGCATTTCTAGGGCAGGACCCAGACAAGCATGCCTTCCCTCCTCCCTCTGCAGCAAAGAGGCTGGATCTCTGCATAATGCTTGCGGCCCTGTTTGACTCAAAACGGAAAGGTCAAGGTCTTGTGTCTCTGCAGTCAAAGACACCAGTGGCAGGTACTTGAGTTCATCAGCTCCCAGACTCTACTCCCAGGCCAGGAGACCCTCCACCTTCCCCAGCACTTCAGGCTGGGCTTTCTTCCTTACTGGGTCATTGATAGTGTTGGTCACCTTGGAACCAGGTCCCCCAGCCTCTTTCAAACACCCTTTGTCTTGCTCACACACCCATCGTGGGACATTCCCTTCTTAGATAAAACCTCAGCTTGGAAACCCTGGTGGTGTAGTGGTTAAGTGCTACAGCTGCTAACCCAGAGGTTGGCAGTTCAAATCCACCAGGTGCTCCTTGCAAACTTTATGGGGCAGTTCTACAGTTATGTATCAGAACTGACTCCACAGTAGTGGATGTGGTGTGTTGTTGTTGTTTGTTTTTCAGTTGGTCAGCAAGCACCCAGAGTACTGAGACCCTGCACACCATCCCATGCCAGGCTCTGCCCAGTCCTCAGCTACAGCGCCACTGTCTATCCTGAAGGCTCTTTGGGATACGTCCCAGAGAGGACCCAGGGACTCTTTCACCAGACTCAGCATCCCACATTCCGTGCTCCAGTCCGGTCTTTCCCACCCTGGGGGCACCTTCCATAGCTCCTGATACAAGGTGGCCTGGCCACCACCGTTGACGTGCCCTCCTCCCCTGAAGAGGGTGGCCTGCTTCACCTCAAGGTCAGGCATTCAGAGCTGCCAGCAGACGTGGCCCACCAGGCTGAGGGACTAGCCAGGTAAAGTTGAAGGATGTGGGCTTTGGGATCCAGAAGCTTGGGGCTGAATCTTATCACACGATTCATCAGCTCCATGACCCTGGACAAGTCACTCCTCTGAGACTCCTTTCTCATCCACTAAATGGGGAAGATAAAAGTTCTAGGCTTATCTGTTTCACCAGGCTTAAGAGGAATGAACAAGACAATGCAGATGAACATGTTCCTGAAGCATTATAAGGTAGGCTTTCTATTCCCCAGGCCTTCACAGAGCTGCCAACGTTCTACTCTATCCATATGGCTTCAAGCCTGCTTGCAAGTTGACGGCGTGCTGCCTCGCTTCCTGTGATGTGTGACTTTGTTCCTGACTCCTGGCTTCCTTCAGTTCCCACACAAGAGCCCAGAGGGCTCCATGCTCCCTCTTCCCAGAGGCTCTGCAGGGCGAAAACACACTCCAGGTCCTCAACTCAACTCATTAGAAGTAGAGAGATTTACTTCTGAGGCCTTCATTATCACCTAATTGTATTCCCACTAAAAACTCATTAATTAGCCATTCTAAAGCTGTCAGCACTTTTAAATAGACTCATAAGAGTTTCAGAATTTTAAAACTGGAAAAACTTCAAGCTAGTCCAACTTATCCAACCCCCTCATATTACAAATGAGGAAAAGTGAGGCTGAGAGAGGCTAAGTGATGCAGCCAAGGTCACACCGCAAGTTAAGTGACAGAGTCAGGGCTAGAAACCTAAGTCATGGAGGGCCGGCCCCGTGACCTTCCTTCTCACTATGCCACTGTACCTAAAGGACAGCAGTGCCACCCTTCACTTCTTGTCATCTCTCATGGTCACAAAGGAGTGACTCTGGACTGAGGTATGACCCCAGCTGAAAGAAAATGCCAGTGTGAGAGTTTAAGTAGTTACAAACCCACTAAAGATGAAGAGGCACCTTACTGCTGCAGTGGTTAAGAGTTCAGCAGCTAACCAAAGGATCAGCATTTCAAATCCACCAGCTGTTCCTTGGAAACCCCCAGGGGGCAGTTCTACTGTGTCCCATAGGGTTGCTGAGCAGGAAGTAAGTTAAAGGCAAGGGGTGAGGATGATGACCTCAGTACCTTTGCTAGATGGTGATCAGCTGTAGCATGCAAATGGGCCTCGTGTCCCCTGGAAATCAGGGCAGCCATGACCCTGACATTCCTGGAGAAGAGGAGACAGACTGAATCAATAGAGCTGAAGGCTGGCTCTGAGAAGACCACGGACATCAGGCTAAGGTGCGGATTCCTGGCTACCACCCGGACATCCTCAGTCAGACTCTCTGGAGTAGAGCTGGAGAATCTGCATTTTTAGCCCAGTTCAGCAGAGTCAGAGGCACACTGAGCTTTCAGTGCCGTGGGTTAAAAGAGGCTCTCAGGCAGAAAACAACACGCACGTACTACAGCCATAGGGATAGAGAGGAAAAGACCAAATGGACTCTGAACAAGAGGCACAGAGGAGAAAGGCTGGGATGGAGGAGCTGGACTGAGAGCAGAAAAAAGGAAATGCAGGTACCCACGATGGCTCAGAACCAGGACCCTGAGTCGGTGCCCACCTGGAGCCAAGGTTCTCAGGGATGACGGCCATAGGCCCAGCCTGCTGATGAGGCAAGTGTCTGCCAAGACAACAGTTTCAACCTACGGCCAAAGAGTGGCCTTGGAGGCCTGAGAGGAAGGGGCCTTAAAAGGCATAATAATAATAGCTAATGCCCTTACAGCTGGTAGGTACCAGGAACTGTGCCAAGTGATCTGCATGCATTAACAGAAGTCATCCTAGTTAAACTCTGTGAAGAGGGTACTGTTAGTAACCTCAGGTTACAGACGAGGAAACAGAGGCTACGAAATTCAGGTCGTAAGAGCCAATAAGCACCAGTGCAAGCACAAACCCAGTGATTCATGTCTATTCTGACTCTGTAGATCAAAACCCCTGTCCTTCGGCTTAAGGTACACAGTTTTCCTCAACCGGGAAGCCAGTGGCATTTGGGGAAATTGAGATGATGGCACCTGGAAGGACTGAGAATCTCTGGCCATTACTAATGAATGACAACTGGGCTCACTAGTTAACGTGAGAACCGGAAACAGTCTTGTACTTCCAAACACCTGGTTGGGGGTGGGGTTCTCAGGTGGAGAACCACCTGAGAGGTAGGAAACAAGGGTGAATGGGAAGATAGACTGAATTCCCAGAAGGTTGGTGAAGGGACTGCTGCTGTACTGGGTGCTAGGCTGAGCCACAGGACGGAATGCCAGGGAGGAGCTCAGGGTGCTGGACCGCAGCAGGAGAAGAGGGGAAGGGTAAGACTTGAGAAACAGGAGAAGGACTGGGGAGAAGCCACAAACTTGGACACCCAAGGCTTGGCCAAGAAACCCCAGGTGAGTGTGAATGTGTATTTACCTCTAGTGCCTCTTGCTGACCTCAGTACCTCCACATTCTCTCACACGGTGGCAAAGACTGGTCACAGCTCTCAGCATCTGTGAGCCTGGGCTTTCCTGCAGGGGCCTGGGTAGGAACAGGGGTATCATGGAGAAAAAGAGAAACAAGTCTGAGAACCCAGGTCCATGGACTATGTAAAAGAAGTGATCCCTCACATCATGCCTTTAAACCTCAGCTAGTCACTCCACCAGTACCCCAAGTGGCTTCTGACTCACGATGACCTCATGTGTGTCAGAGGAGAAGTGTGCTCTGTACAGTTTTCAATGGTTGATGTTTTGGATGTAAACTACCAGGACTTTCTTCCAAAGTACCTATGGGTGGGCTTGAACTGTCTGCCTTTTGGCTAGCAGTCCAGCCCACTAACCATTTGCATCACCCAAGGATTCCTTGGCTGGCAGCAGCAAATAATTTACAACTGGGTACAGCAACTCTGGAAACCCTAGTGGCACAGTGGTTAAGTGCCACGGCTGCTAACCAGAACGTCAGCAGTTCAATCAGCCAAGCACTCCTTGGAGACTCTATGGGGCAGTTCTACTCTGTCTACAGGCCCACTATGAGTCAGAATTGACTCAGTGGCCATGGGTTACAGCAACACTGAAAAGTCTACGAGAGTCTTCTGTCCTCCTTAATAAGGATTGTCTCTCTCTTGTCACCAAGCATGTAATTGGGGCCCAGGAGGAGTCTTCATATCTTTCTTAGTATTCAATAACCAAGCCCACTGCATCACACTCTTCTGTTGCAACTTCTCACCCTTTCAAAATTCCCAGGGACCAATAATCCAAAATATAATTGGCTGAAGATGGCATTTAGGCAATATAAGCTCAGTTCACACCCACTCATTCTCTTGAAAATCCAGGCCTGACAACATCTAATTCTGTCTCACACTGAGGGGCAGGGCAAGACATAAAGCTGAAAACTAAGAGGTGATGACATTCTCGGGTACTTACTGGGGACAAACTCCCTTGAAAACCCTAAAATTTTCCCTGAGAGGGCAGCCGCCAGATGCTATACGCTCATGCAAGAGCAACGGGAAGCAGAATCTTCACCCGCCAGGAGACAAGACACACACACGATGCCATTTTCAAAACAATGTCAGAATAAATGTTATGCACAATAAGTTTTGCAGATGTTTTGAAGGGAAGGCAAAACCAGCTCGGTAGCACAAGGCACTGGAATCAGAACGGGCTGTGTGCCCCAGCCTACCAAGTCACTGTGAGGGAGGGCCCATTTATAAAGAAAAACAAGGTGCTGTAGGGCTGATTCCAACCCACAGCAACCCCATGTGTGGCCAAGTAGAACTCTGCTCCACAGGGTTTTTAATGGCTGATGCTTTGGAACCAGATGACCAGGTCCTTCTTCCAAGGCACTGCTAGGTGGACTTGATCCTCCAACCTTCTTAGTTCGCAGGCCAGCCTACTAACTGTACCACCCAGGGCCTCTCTAGTGAAGGACAAACCAAAAACTCACTGCCATCGAGTCAATTCCAATTCATAGCGACCCTATAGGACACAGGAGAACTGCCCCATAGAGTTTCCAAGGAGTGCCTGGTGGATACTAACTGTTGACCTCTTGGTTAGCAGCCACAGCACTTAACCACTGTGCCGCCAGGGTTTCCAGTGAGGGACAAGGACAGGGAAATTCCAGTGCAGAAAACGTTGATGGGGCAACAGGAAATGAGTCTGGGAAGAGAAGACTTGAGGGCATGACTCGGGGGACAAGCATCACAAATGGGGGAAAGGCGGGGTGCAGCAGAGTGAAACTTTCAAGTGTTCAATTAACCCGGTGCATTGTGTTACAAAGGGGCCCTTCACATTCCTCACAGACACAGGAAAAGGCATTCCATGGGAAGCAGACCTACCCAAGAGTCCTGCTCCCCAAGGCCTTTATGTGGCTAACCATCGTGAGAGTGCATTCAATGCAAGAGAAGGGACAAGTGTCACAGTTCATTTTTAGCCACAAAATTTGCAAGAATAGACAGGGCAAACTGTCCTCAGCTAGACAGAGCAACCTGATTTGAAGAATAAGCACCAATTAACTAAATGAGAAGCCCAAGCTGCGAATCCTCAAGAGCTCTACCTCTCTGCAAACTGCAATTCTGTGGCGGGCAACGGCGGAAGGAAGAGGCAGAGCGCAGTCCGAGAGGCTGCCCGAAGACCCAGTTCACTGACGTGGATCATTCTAAGTTATTTCCATTTCTTAGCCAAGGTCGGAGCACTTGTCAGGAGATGTATGAAAAAGAAGGGTTCATTTGGGTGCAGCACAAGGTTATGTAGGCCCCCAAAAGTGCTTTGGATAACTTTTCACATTTAAGGTGGTGGGTGTTGTTGCCAAGTCTCTTCTACCTTCTGACTCACAGTGACCCCATGTGACAGAGTTGAATGGCCCCACAGTTCTCTAGGTTGTCATCTTTTTATTTTATTTTTTGCTGAGAGTAATTGTTCTTTATTCATTCATCAAATACCAGTACACATCATTACCAATGCTGTCTTTTTTATTGGGATTTAGGTAAAAGTTGGCAGCTTAAGTTAACTTCTCACTCAAAAATGTATGTACATATTGTTTTGTGACATTGATTATAGGCCCCACAATGTGAACAGCCCCATCCTTTGTGTCCCAGGTTCCCTGTGTCCATCTGTCCCATTCCTGTCCCTTCCTGCGTTTTCCTCCTGCTTTTGGACAGGAGGTGAACATGCAGTGTATCTGAATGAACTAAGAAGCACGTTTCTTGCGTCTATTGTCTTCTGTTTTGTAATCCTGTCCTGAAGAGTGGGCTTTGAGTGTGGGTTCAGTTCTGGGAAACAGAGCATCAGGGGGCCACTGTTTCAGGAGTTCCTCCTGTCGCCACCAGGTTTTCCAGTGATGACCCCAGCCTTTCCACTTTCCTGAGATAAGAATGAGGTGGCGAGCATTCCACAAACTACTAACCTCAGTGTTTGTGAGATGACTTTAACATCCTAATAAACCTGATAGGTAAAGGTCAACAAATGTATAAACACCAATGAGGAGGGAAGAAAACACCCTGTGGATACTTACAGAGGGCCAAGTTCGGGTCAATGTCACAAGTCTTTGGATGTCCAGTAAAAGGAAGGCATACAACAGATACAAAGGTGAACGAGAAACAGCTACCACCCACCTGGAAAATCCAGTGAAGAATTAAGCCCCCACTGGAGATCCTGGTGGTGCACTGGTTAAGTGCTACATCTGCTAACCAAAAGGTCAGCAGCTCAAAACCACCAGGTGCTCCTTGGAAACTCTATGGAGCAGTTCTACTCTGTTCAATAGGGTTGCTGTGAGTCGGAATTGACTTGACAGCGGTGGATTTGGTTTTGGTTTGGTTTCCAAAATCAAAAAATGAAGCCAAATTTCTGAGAAACTAAAGCAGAGAACAAACTCCATGTACTAAAGCCTGAATCTGCTCCTATCATTTTGTACATTCTGTATTTATCCATTGGTATGTCCTTAGTTGCAAGTAACTGAAAAATTCAACTCAACTCAAAAGAGCTTAAACAAAGGAAAATACAGCAATTCTAATGAGAGCAGGTGTATTGTTGCTGTGAGCTGCTGTTGAGTCGGCCTACAACTCATCATGATCCCATGCACCACAGGCTTAGACCACTGTGTTGCACAGGGTTTTCAATGGCTGGTCTTTGGAAGTTGATCACCAGACCTTTCTTCCTTAGTTGGGAAGTTCTGCTGAAACCTATTCTGCATCATAGCCTCCACAGAGGCTATGACAGACAGATGGCAGCTGTGCTTGGGATGCATAGGCATGAGGTGCACTGGCCTAGAATTGAACTTGGGTTTCCCACATGGAAGGCAAGAAATCTACCACTAAACACCACTACTCCCAAAACAGAGACTTAGAGATTTTTTTAAAAATCACCTCGTTTATGGTTCTTTCCATCTCTCTATTCTGCCAACCTCAGTAGGCTTCTTTCCGAAGAAAGTTCTTGAAGTTATCATTTGGCTAGCAAAAGCAGTCAGGGCTGTATGCTTCCTTGTTTATACCCACAGAGAGAATGACTTCCTATGGCTCTCTACTGCTAGCTGGAAAGAATTTGCCCAGAAATCAGCCAAAAACTTGTACTTGAATCCTGTTCATCAAAACTGTGTCATGTACATGTGCAGATCAAGAACTCTATTTAAAAAGACCAGAATTCATGGTCCGACAACCTTGAAGGCCCTTACCAGTACTGAAGCCAACACTTCCAAAGGACTTGGGGACACAGAAGGATGCAGGTGGTGTGTGTATTTTATGGTTTACTATATACATGAGGTTGTCCTACCGGTTTCTTTTTAGAGGGAGAGGAGAGGGTGGAGAGGAGGGTCTAAGTGTTGGTTGAGTAGATACTGGAAGTAAAGAGTAGAAAAGAAGAGTGCGCTGTCACAGGGTGAGGAGAGCAGATGGAGTTGCAGAGAGGCAAGTACTCAGGGTTTTATATGGAAAACTGACTTGGATTGTAAACTTTCATTTAATCACAATACAAAAAAAAATTTTTTTTAAATTCTGTCATGTGTCTGTTTATAATCCAATGACTGGCAAAGGAGAAGAGCTTGCCCTTAAATGAAGGCCCACCTCCTTAGACTGACACCACTCCCAGATCTCACGACTGCTAGGACTGCTACGGAAGGTGGGTGGAGGGGAGGGCGGGGCGGACAGGAGGGTGGGAGTGGGGGTAGAAGGGAAGCTGTGAGGTTAACCACCGGCAACATACCTAGTTACACTCGATCCATTTTTCAAGGCCATGTAATAAACACAAATTCAAAATGAAGAAAAATTTGCTTTGTGCCTAGCAAGAAGGGACATCTGTCAGCAAGATGCACAACCGGAAGAACTAAAAAGCAGGCATAAACCCAAAGCCTCCGGGCATCATTTGGTGGAAGCAAATAGTCCCGTAAGCCCCAATGAATTACAGCCTAGTCCATTAATTAAGGTTCTTAACATACCCTTGGGACATTAAGAAAAGGTTACCTTTATGCTTACGTTTCTCTGTTTAAGAAAGCAGGACACATGTAAGACATTTTATAGAGAATCACAAACACAGTGGCTAACACTTTTAAAGTGTTAATGCTTAACGGGGTAAATTTCTAGCTAGTTAGTAAACTCTGAAATTTGGAACAACCCAGCCAGCTTATCTAGAGCTGGATTTAGTGTGCAGACTGCAAATACGATACTCCGAGCGCAGCAATATGTCATGGCTGGCGTCCCTCGAGACTCCTTCACTCTGATGGAAATTGATTGCACCTCATCTCTGGGCTGGGTGGCTGATTACCGATGCCAAACAAATAGGAGGTATTTATATTATGATACTGCTGTTCTAGAACAAACATTCAAACTCCCAGCCCCACTAGGCCAAGCAAATCAGAATGTCCAAGGTAGCAGCTCAGTGCTCTGTCTTTTCTTAAAGGTCTCCTCATAAATCTGATGGTCAGCCAGACCAAACCTCCCACCACCTCTCTGAGACTCCAGAATACTCCATAAGAAAGGGTCAGCTCTTTTCTGTCTTTCCTTCCCTCTCAAGAAGGCCACTATGAAAGGTCAGAGACAACATAAGCTCCAACACTCACGTCTTCAGGGGACAAACCCAAGTCTACCCCTACCTCCCCAGCACAACAAGGAACAAGTATCAATGGTACCCAATGCACTTCATTCATGAAAAAAAACAAAAATCAAACCCACTGCCGTCGAGTCGATTCCAACTCATAGCAACCCTATGACAACCTTCTAGGACAAGACAGAAACTGCCCCATGGAGTTTCCAGGCAGCACCTGATGGATTCGAACTGCTGACCCTTTGGTTAGCAGTGGTAGCTCCTAGCTCTTAACCACTATGCCACCAGTGTTTGTGTCCTCATTCATCAAGGAACTCTCTCACCTGAGAACCACAGCCATGTTCCCCCACTGACACCCAACTGCTCCACATACCTACCTGTTTTCTACTCAGAGCCTCTCCTCTCCCCTAATAACAGCAGCAAAGGCATGAGGAGATGAGGGACAATGGTAACTTAACAGACACAGTCCCTCTCCAGCCAGGAAGGCAGAAAGGTCACTAAAAACTTGTCCCCTACTCAGTGGCACCATAGCCAGTTTCTACTCAAGTTCTTTTTGTGGTGAAGTCCCCGCTCCATCCTTTCTCACTCTCCAAGGTGTCCTCCATTGCAAACCTAGCCTCAGTCTCTCTCAGTGCAGATAACTGAAGAGCTGGTGGGTTGCAATAGGGCATAAGAGGGACTCAGGACTCCTTGGTTACCAGAATGTGACTCCAAAGGGCCAGAGAGCAGTTGGTTTGAGAGAGTGATTTATGTTCTTCACTTTTTTCCAAGCAAAAGAAAAAGCAATGGTGTCCTGGCCTCTGAAACAGTCCAGCCAAGAGTCAGAGCTCCCAGAATCCTGCGCTGTGATACAGAGACCACTGCATCCTCCTGCCCAGCCCTCAGCCCATCAGTCTGCCTCCAACCTCCTCTACTTTTGTGGCCCTCAGTTACCAGCCACTGTGGCCAGAGATTATAGCTCTGGCTATCATCCTGAGGCTCTACCAGTCCTGGCTACACCGAGCACTGCCTGTGTGACCTTGGGGAGGTCCTACAATCTCATCACCCTCTTCGAGGACAGGTAGCACTTGTCTGTCTTGTCTCTGCAGCTCTCGAGAGGCTGAAAACAGACAGTACATGTGTATGTGTCCCGTCACCCAGGAAGCACTGTCCGCTCATGAAAGATCACTCTCCACTGAGCTCAGAGAGCCTCGGGCAGGGGAAACGTCTTATTCATCTCGTGTCTCTAGCATCTGGCATTGGCAAATGTCTCCTAGGGGATGGCTGGTGGGTGGTCCATGAGTCCAATCAGGAGAGGATGACAGGGGGAGGCTGAGGATCAACTAACAACTTAGGACAGTGAAAATGAAGACAGTCAGAGATAGAAGAAAAAAATGCCACCCCATTAGTCTCACCCTGAGTCTCCAGGGAATAATGCCACTCAGCCATGCCCCTCCCCTTCAGTGATTAGACAGATCACTTTAAAAAGTAGCTCTAGCTCCAAATAGAAAAGGATATTATTAAGGCTCTTCCACGCCAATTTAAATAAAATATTGAACACATTCAACCTTTAAAGGGAATGGAAAATCCCTTTTTATTAATAACTCTCTAGGGCGCTTGGCTGGGCTGGCGCTGACGCTAAGGGTGAGATTGAGAATGAGAATGTTTAGAAGCTTGCGCCAGGGCCTGGGAGGACAAACTCTTCCCCTTAAGTCCATGTACTTTGGTTTCTGGGTGGAATAAGCTCTCAGGAGCAGAGAGAGCAAGACAGCCATTAGGCATTGTCAAGCCGAAGGAAGGAAGACATAACCCCGCGTGCTGAGTAGCCACCAGGCTTCTAAACTCACAAGAGAATCCTTTTCCCCACCTCTGTTCAGTTCTGTTCTATACACATCCCCTCCACTTCACTGCCCTGTGCTCCCAACAGAAACACAGCCTCGTAAAAGATGCAACAGGCAGCTGCTTCTCATCACAAACTAGCTCCCCCGCTACAATCTCCGATGCATTTTCTGATACGTCTGCCTCCTTTACATCCTGGAGCCTCAACTGTAATGGAATAATTGGAGTAAGACAGAAAGGAGAACTTCCCACCCAGAAAAGCATGAGGACTCAGAGGGTGGGGATTTTCAGACATAAAAGAACACTCCCACAATGTTCCTCTCGCCCTCTGAGCACAGGGACAAAACAGCAAGCCAGCATCCCACACACATGCACAGATCTCACCCTTGCCCTTTCCCTCCCTCCCTGCTCAATGTTAGATCTTGCTCCCAGGAACAGAAGGTCAACAGAGTTCTCTGGACAGCCCCTGAGATGAGCTCTAACACACACAGACCCGGACCCTCCCCTCACTCTCGAGGATAGAGCCCAGAGAAGCAGGACCTTCTTCCAGCGTTTCACAGCCTGGAACACTCTACGGAGCGATTCTGCTCTGCACACATGGGGTCACCATGGGTTGGAATCAACTTCACAGCAACTAACCACAACAACCCTCACTCTGCAATGACATGACATCTGCTAAGTACTTCTTAACGTGAAACCTTGCTTCTGCTTTTATAAATATTAAGTAATCACACACAGATCAACAATACTGGATGGTTACTAGGAAAAGGAAGGTGGGAGGAAAAAATACCAAATAAACAATAAACAAGTGGTAACTTTGCCAAAGAGTAAGACACCATATACCACACAGGGAAAGCTAGCCCAGCTTTACCAAGGCACAGTCACAGATGCTCCACCACCACTAGCCAATGCCATCGAGTTGATTCTCACTCATAGCAACTCTACAGATCAAGGAGCACCTGGAGGATTTGAACTGCTGACCTTTGGGTTAGCAGATGTAGCACTTCACCACTATGCCACCAAGGTTTCCTCCATAGATACATTCAAATTCCCTGAGGGACCAAATTTCTGGGCTGAGAGTTGTAGGAACCATAGTCTCAGGAAACACATAGCTCACACATACGGCACAACACAGTTTATAAAGAAAATGTTTGTCATGATGGGGCTCACAGTGCTGAGTCTCAGTGGCAACACGAGAAAAAAGACGGGGTGCGCCTAAAGAACTCCACTAAAAGACCGCAATTGACGGTCCAAAGGCCTGGGGGTTCCCCTGGGAACATGGCCTCTAGACCTGATGCTGCTCCTGATCATAAATCATTACTGAGGTCAACTCTTCGGACAAGAACAGATTGGACGCGGTGACACAGAGTGACCATATCATGTGTGCACTTTATGGTTCCACACATCTATAGGATGCTGTCCTACTGGCCTCTTACTAAAGGGGAGTGGAGAAGGTGAAGAGGAGGGGACAGGAGATTGTTAAGAGGTTATGATATGTATAGAATGGAAAGGAGGAATATGCTGTCACCAGGCAATGAAAGCAGAGGTTGCTGCAGGTAGGCAGGCATGCAAATTTAAATTGGATTATACACTTTCACTTAAGTACAATTTTAAAAAAAGGACAAAATGTTCCGCATTCTACTTTGGTGAGTGGCATTTAGAGCCTTAAAAGCTTGTGAGTGGCTGTCTAAGATACTCCACTGGTGTCATCCTGTCTGGAGCAAGACAGAATGAACAAAACCAAGACACAGGGGAAACATGAGTCCAAGGGACTACTGGACCCCAGCTACCACAGCCTCCACCGGACTGGGTCTGGCACAACTAGATGGCACCCAGCTATCACCACTGACTGCTTTGACAGAAATTACAAAATTACAACAGAGGGTCACAGGCAGAGCTGGAGAAAAATGTTGAACAAAATTTCACACCCCACTCCATTTAAAAAAAAAGACCAAACTTACTGGCCTGACAAAGACAGGAGAAACCTCAAGAGTATGGCTTCTATGCATCCTTATGGCTCAGTAATGAAGTCACCCCTGAGGTTTACGCTTCAGCCAAAGATTAGACATAAAACAAAAAGATACTAAACAGGCACACCAGCCTGAGGATAAGGAAGGGAAGGCAGGAAGGGACAGGAAAGCTGACCATGGGCCAAGGTCAATGGGGGGAGAGTGTTGATAAGTCATAGCGTTGGCAATGAATGTCATCAAACAATATATTTAGTGAGAAATTAGTTTGCTCTGTAAACCTTCATATAAAATACTGTATTATATAAAGTTGTAGATACTGATAGGCCAAGTGCCATCGAGTCTGATCCGACTCATGGCGACCCTAAGGGCCAGGGTAGACCTGATCCCCAGAGTATTGAAGGAGCGCCTGGTGGATTTGAACTGCCGACCTTGTGGTTAGCAGTGGTAGCACGTAACCCACTACTCCACAGATATATAGATATAGAGATAGAGATAGATGTAGATGACAGTATAATCCCAACCTGGACCAGGCAACATTATATTCTATTGCACATAAAGTCACCATGAATCAGCTGACTTGAAAACAGCTAACAACAAAAGGAAGATACAGTCAGGAAAAGCAGAAAAAAATAAGTTTAGGTTGTGATAAAACTGGTTAATGTCCTACAGGGCAATAAAACCATAAATTTTGGAGTTTCTACACAATAGAATCGTTGGCATCTCTGCTGGGCAAAAATCACTTGCAACTTATCCATCTCCATGTTAACATCTAACTTCATAAATGCTGGCACCTAATCAATAATAAATAGAAAGCTGAATAAAAGTACATTTGCTCTACAGAATGAAATAATCTCTGGTGGGCCTGGGAGGCTGCCATATGACACTGCCAGGTGTCCCCAAGAAGCCCTCAGAGAAAGCAGCTGGGGGTGGTAGTGATGGCAGCAGCCACAGTACAAGATGCTAAGGAGGGAACTGGGGGAGGGGTTACCCAGATGCAGCAAACAGAAAGCTGCATTTGAAAACCTGGCAGCCACAGAAGAAAGAAACACAGACACTCCAGAGGGCAGCTGAGTTGGGTGAAGCTTTCTGGAGAAGGGCCAGATTGCGGCTGTTTGGAGACAGAAGAGAGAGGCCTGGCCATCAGAGCAGCAGGCAGGTAGTGGCCTCAACACGACAGGGGTCTCTCCGGGTTGAGGGCGGGTGGGGGTGCGGCAGAGGGGCTGCAGCCGCCTGAGGCTGGAGTGGCCCTGCCCCCTCCGCAGGTGCGCCTTTGATGTGGCGCTGGCTGCAGGGCGAGGAAACCCAAGCTTCAAGGCCACCCAGTTTTCAGTGAGGCTGCACTAAGAAGCTGACCGTGTGGGCCCACGGCAGGGCAATCGCTTTGCGGACAGAAAGGGGCTGGCAGGAAATCAAGGCACAGCATTTCAGCCTGAGATGAAAGGCGTTTTCACGCAGACTCCTATTAACGCGCCCACACTCCATTCTCCACTCTCTAGCGTGAGGTCCGCAGTGTGGGCAGGGGGTTAGAGACTTTGCTGACTTTCCTCTCCGTTTCCTCCCTTCTCTCGGTGACAAACAGGCAGTGCTGATGCCTGGAAGACAGGGGCTGGGAGCTCAGGGAAGGGTCTGTATTGTCTCTGCCAGTTTCTATTACGAAGCTGACTCTGGAAGGAGGGAGAGTGCCACGAGCACATGAGGCAGAAAGATCCAGAATGCACAGTGCGTTCACTCAGGCCTTGCACATCGCACTGCACCCCGCTTCAGTATTTAAAGATTTCCTGTCTCCGGGAGGGTGCAGGCAGAGACAGAGAGAGAATTGAGAGAAGGCTGCTTCTAAACTGCCCCAGGAGGACGCTGTGTGTCCCCTGCTCTGTTTAACTAATGAGCACAGCCCTTCAACCTTGAAACGAAAGGGTGTTTTCAACCAGAGTCCTATTAAGGCACCCACACTCCATTCTCTGTTCTGTAAGTATGGGTCCTTGGAGTGGGGAGGAGGGTTATTAAGTGATTCATTAAGTCACCTTAACATTCTGCAGGGTTCCAGGACCCCTACACCTCACCCTACCCTGAAAACACAAAATTACGGTGAATTTCTGGGAGAGCAAGCCCCAGTCATGCTGTGAAAGAGAGACATAGGGAGCAGAAAATTGGGATGCGTTTTTCGCTATAGCTGTCTCTTCTGCCACAATCAGACATGCATTTACTGAGCAAGGCTTTATAGAGCCAGGCTTTGGGTTCAGCCAACCAACACCAAGATGAATGGGACTGAGTCCCCACCCTGGAGACAGAACTCACAGTGGGAGACTCTCCCAAGGTAATGCAGTAGGCACCGCCATTAAGTTAATGGCAAGGGCAGAAAAGAGCCCCCTGGGTTCTGTCCTTGGCTGTCCCTTAGACTCCCCTGGAGTGTCTAGCATGGAGTAAGTACTTAGTAAAAGGAAGTTGTGGTTGCTGGAAGCAGTTAAATGAGGATATGGACATTCCTTGCCCACAGGGAAGTAGTCCATTGAAAAACAGGGTTCATCCCCCAAGCCAGCTCTTCGAAGACTGAACTGGACTATAAGACATAAAATGAGACTGGCCAAGAGTGAGCTTCTTGGCTCAAGTAGATACATAGGCCAGTGCACAGCCCCCGCTCCCTTGTCCCCAGATCAGTTTAACCACTTTGTGACAGTGGGCCTGGGCTTTGGTCTTTTTAAAAGCCCCTCAGGTGACTTGACTGTGCTGCCAGGGATAAGAATGACCACTAAATCATGCATGCCCTTTCAAAATGATGTAAGAAAACAGAGGTGTCCTCCGACAAAGAATCAGGGCCCTAGGAAAATGCTACAAGCTTGAACTGGTGCAGCAGTGGTAGGTATGGGGAGATGGTAACATCCCTCCTCTCCTCAAACCACCACTACCAGCCAATGCCAGGACAACCCAGAGTGAGAAGCGTATGGCTCGGGCACCTTGCCCTGAGATCTTGACCTTGAGGCTGAAGAAAACCAACAGAATGAGGTTTTATGGACCTGGAAGCTAGAAACACCCCATTCCTCTCTTTCTGAAACTCCCTCTGAGTCCTATTCTTACCTTTCCTAAACATTCCAGTGTGCCACAGGGGTAAGAACAGACAGCACCCCAACTGAGCACCCCTGCTGACCAGCAAAGGAGGAGGCTGGTACTGATGGGCAGGGCACACTTTCTGGCTGAGACTTTTCAAGCCCACCCTCAGACAGGTCTAGACAGGGGAGGACAGGACTTATCCTCGAGGAATGGGCCAGTACCAGGGGGTGGGCAGATCTATTGGCTGTGGGGTTGGGAAGGACCATAGGAGTGCAGGGAACCCTAGAACTCAAGGCAACACCCGACACTCCACTGTCCCTCAAGACACACTGACATCACAGGTGTGGTATGATGGAACAGAGTACGGCACGTGGAGTTAGAAGACAGGGGTTTCAAACTGCCTTCTTACTAGACGTGTGGCCTTAGAGAAGTCCTTTCTAGACTGGTTTTTCATCTCTAAAATGGGTATAACAGTGTCAAACACAGATTCGTTGTAAGAATGAAGTAAGATAAAGTCCATAGGCCATTAAAGCAGTATCTAGCATGGAGTAAGCACTCAGTAAAAGGCAGTCGTGGTTGCTAGGAGCGATGAAATGAGGATGTGGAGATTCCTTGACCACAGGGAAGTAGTCCATTAAAAATCAGGGTTCATTCCCCAAGCCAGCTCTTCAAAGACTGGACTGGACTGTAAGACATAAAATGATACTGGCCAAGAGTGAGCTTCCCAGCTCAAATAGATACATGACACTAACTGGGCAGCTCTCGTCCAGAGGCGAGATGACAGCGCAGAGGGGGACAGGAGCTAGTAGAATGGTCACAGGAAATACACGGTGGAAAGGAGTCATGTGCTGTCACAAGGCAGGGAAAGCAGCCAGTTACATAGCAATGTATGTGTAAGTTGTGCATAACAAAGTGATTTGAATTGTAAACTTTTACCTAAAGCATAATAAAATGTTAAAAACAACAAAAGAGTTTGTCAATATCATCAGTAGAATTGTGTCCTCTAAAGAGATACTAAGTCCTAACTCCTGGTAGCTGTGAACAGAACCATCCTTGGACACAGGGTCTTTGAGGATATTACTAGTTAGCGTGCGATCGCACCTGAGTAGGGCAGGCCCTGATCCAGTACGGCTGGTATCCTTATAAAAACAAGAGAAGAGATGCCAACGCACAGGGAAGACGATGGAGGGCAGATGGAGACAGAGACTAGAGTGATGTACCTACAAGCCAAGGACTGTCAGGAACTGCTGGAAGCTAGAAAGAGGCCAAGAGGATCTTCCCCTGGAGACTTCAGAGAGCACCACGGCCCCGCCCACCCCTTGATTTCAGAGTTCTAACCTCCAGAGCCATGAGACAATACATCTCTGTTGTTTTAAGAAACTCACTATGTATGGAAACCCTGGTGGTATAGTGGTGAAGTGCTGCCCATGAGGTCAGTGGTTCAAACCCACCACACACTCCTTGGAAACTCTATGGGGCAGTTCTGCTCTCTGATTTCTAGGGTCGCTATGAGTCAGAACCAACTCGACAGCACCTGAGAACAGCAACAACAGCTTGTGCTACTTTGTTATAGCAGCTCTAGGAAACCCCAGCGGCATAGTGGTTAAGTGCTACGTCTGCTAGCCTAAAGACCAGCTGTTCAAATCCACCAGGCAGACCTTGGAAACTCTATGGAGCAGTTCTGCTCTGTCCAATAAGGTCACTATGAATCAGAATCGACTTGGCAGCAGTAAGTTTGGTTTTTCTGGTTTAGTAAATGAGTACAATCATTATCTTTTAGCCCAGAGCAGGCAAAGGTGAATTACCTGGGACCATAAAGAGTCTCATTCCTAGGGATATGTCACCGAGGCCTGGCAGGCAGGGGCAGGGATAAGGCCAGGAGCTCAGCAGACTGCGATGCCTCTCCCAGGAGCTGGTGGCCCCTTTGAAAGCAAGAAGCAGACCTAACTCCTCCCTGTGTGTCCAGCACCCAGCACAGCCCAGGTACTGGGAGGTGCTCAAGCCAGTACTTGTCAAATGAATAAGCAGTCTGTATTAGACACTAAGGTGTCCTGACGATGCAATGGTTAAGCACTCAGCTGCTAGCCAAAGGTTAGTGATTCAAATCCACCCAGCAGCAACGAGGGAGAAAGGCCTGCCACTCTACTCCCATAGAGATCCCCAGAACTCAAAACCCAGTACCATTCCAATTATAGCAACACTATAAGACAGGGTAGAACTATCCCACAGAATTGCCAAGGTTAGTGGATTTGAACTGCCGACCTTTTGGTTAATAGATATAACTCTTCACCACTAAGCCACTAGGGTTTCTCCATAAAGATTATAGTCTAGAAAACAGTGTGGGGTGGTTCCACTTGTGCCACATGTGGTCACTAGGTATTGAAATAAACTGGGTGGCACACATCAGCAACACTGCTGGACATGAGATTGGTCCAAACCGGAAGTGGAGAAGCAGACACGGCAGACCAGGAGGCTGAGTCTGAGGACAAGAGAGTCCCCCTCAAGGCATCCCAAACAAAGCAGTTCAAGCCCAGAGGTCTGAGTGGGCCCAGTGAGCATGTAACACCACAGTCCACCCTGACCACAAGCACAACACTGGCTTCTGAACATGAACCACACCAAGTGATGAGGCCTGCAGAAATCCTGACACAAGAGAGGCCGTGATTTCCTCACACCCTCACGTCCTCGCCTGACCGAGACCATGGATCTCCAGCTCATCACCTCTCACTTTGAAATAGCAACATTCTCACCAGACAGTAAGAATGTAGGTGTTCACCATGTGTCTCTTCAAAGTCTGAGACAGGCAGGCCTCCCCGCACAGGAGGGGCCCATCTCCCCCGATGTCTGTCAGCACTGACTGACAAGGAAGATCTCAGCTACGAAGCCAAATTCACGGTCCAGCACAGCCGGAACTCCAGAACCCCTGAAGGCCCTGCGTCCCATCTCCTGCCCACACTAGACACTATTCTAGGTCCTTCCAACCCTGGATTCACCAGTTCACGAAGAACATTTCTACACATCGTGTGAAAACTTCGTAAGGTTTTGAATTTAGAGCCAGACAACAGTTTGAAGCAGTCCCTTCAAATAGTTCCAAAAAGCAGAAACACCCAGTTTCCTCAGTGTCCAAAGGCACACAACCATCAGCAAGCCAAACCCCGGCCTCTTATCCACTGACCTTCACACCCACATGAAGGGCACCGGGTTGTGTTGACTCACGAAAGAAGTCTTCATGCATAAATAAAATAATCTGAGACTTGCTGTGACTAAATTCTATGTCCACCTGTGCTGTGTACTTTGGAAATTAAGCCCCTCTAAATCTCCTAACTAGCTTCGCCAGCCCAAACCTCTGAAACAAATAGGGGCGTTGGTATGGTGTTGAAATTCTGAGCAGTGCAGCCGTCTCACTCCATGCTTGAGGACAGCAGAGTCCCTCAAGGAGCAAAGGCCTCACTCACACAGACAACCTGTCCAGGGACCCAGCTTCCAGTGGACAGGCCCGAGGGCCATTCTTGATCACAGAGAAGGCAGGGGAGGGGACACTTAGGAGGTCCTTCTTCTGGAGCTGCTGAGCCCTTCTGCTGTCAGGCTCCCACCCCACCCTCAGCCCAGGCTGGATGCCACAGCAGGACGGGAAAGACACCCAGTGAAGTAGACCGGACCTGGGCTACTAACTCAACTACCAAAGCCTGGGTCTCCCCATTCATAAGATGAGGGGCCAGCTCTGGGAATGATCCCCTGGGGATCAGGAAGTATGTGCTGAAGTGTAGAGAGCCTGGCATACGCCGTGCCCAGGATGTTGCTCCTAGTCATGCCTTCGTGTCACATCAGTGGGGAAGCTCAGGATCATACGGGCTCAATCAACGTAGACGGCTGGGGGGACCCAAGGCTTATCTACCCATACGCTCTTACATGTGCTGGAAGACACAAGAGTTTTGCCCAAGAGCTGGAGGAATCTTAAAACAGACCCAGCCGGGAGATGGGGCCTCCACAGGGTGGGAGGCTGTGCCTCAGGCCTCCATTCGGTGAGTCCACTGTCCCAACACGCACGCACGCACACACACACGCACGCACACACAGAGTCCAAAACTCGAGGTTAAAGCTTCCATCCCGGAGGCTCAGAAAGAGTTCCCAGAACACAGGTTCCCAACAAAGACGCAGGCTTCAGAGCCGTCACTAGGGGGCTTGGGAAGGCTCTGAGGCCCTTGCCTCCAGAGGCCACAGGAGAGGGACAAGCTGGGAACGCGGCTGCTGAGAGAGAGAGGAGGTGGGAAGGGAACCATGGTTTTCAGGGCTGAGAAGGCAGCGTTGGAGAAGAATACCGAAGCTGCTACCGTGGACTGCACACAAATCAGTCTTAGAAGTACAACCAGAATGCTTCTTAGGAGAGAGGATGGTGAGACTCGGGCGCATGGGCACGTGCTAACTTTGGACAGACCATCAGGAAAGACCAGTTGCTGGAAGAGGACCTCATGTTTCATCAAGAAGGTCGGAGGAAAATGAGGCAAAGCCTCCCATGACACGCTGACACGATAGCCACAGCAGTGGCCGCAAACATGCCAGTGATCATCAGGATGGCACGGGATCAAGTCACATGTCATTCTGTTGTACTGAAGGTTACCATGAGTTCCAGCCAACTCATGACAACCAACAACTACATGCAAGAAGGGGCAGGTGGTGTCCCCTGAAATATTCCCCCTCCCCTCCCCAAGACCCCGAATGATCTAAGAGGACCCCTCCCTGGGGCTCCTAGCAGTGACAGCGCTTCTGAGCAGCATCCCGGCTGAAAAACCCTGCAGATCTGAAATGCTGCGACTCCCTAGTTTCCAAGCTCCCCTCTGTCACCAAACGTATTACCTTGGTTCTGTCTGGCACTCTGGATGCACGAGCCTGCAAATGGGCCTTCAGCTACTGGGAGAGGCCTGTCGTCAGATGGAAAGAACATTCACTTTGAGTTCACTCCAGCCTGAGTTCAAATCCCGCCTCTAACTTTAGAAAGCTGTGTGATGTTAGGTGAGTTTGTTAACCTCTCTGAAGTCTTCTCATGTGTAAACTAAGGGATCATCCCCCCCCATAAGCCTTTTTTTTTTAAGACTTCAATTAGACACTGGCACATAGTAGGCCCTCATGTATGGTCGTTCTTATTTGAGAATATAAAGAGAGCCCCATTAGAAGTGATCCTAGGGCTAGGGACATTCACCCACCTCTACAGGGCTGCCTATACCTCCTTTCCTCTAACAGGGCCCAGGGCTAAGTTCACAGAACTGCCAGGAGGAGGCATAATTCACAGTGGAAGGGGGTTTCCCAGGCAGGTGACCAAGGGGAGAGCAAGGAAAAGCCACAGCCAGGCTCCACCCTCTCCGGCGCCCCAGGCCCAGGCCTGTGGGGAGCCCTCCTCCTGGGCTCTGTTCCCTCAAAAGGAGGAGTATCTGAAGTGGAAAGGGCTTCAGACATTCAGCCCAGCATGACAATCTCTGAGCAATCCTCTCTCTCAGCAGGACCAGGCTGTGAAGTGTAATTAAAGCCATGGGCTAATTAGGAATGGAAGCCATCTTGCAGAAAACAGGCACCACAGTACCTTGCGCTGTGTGTCCAGAGCCACTGTCTCAATGGCCCAGGACTGAAGGGGCCATGAGGGAAGCCCACACCACCTCCCCCACTCTTTATCCCTTCCCCACCCCTCAATCCCAATCCTTAAAATCCTCCAGCAAAGTCATGCCAGACAGAGTTCCTTCCAATCAGCTTTGAATATCTTTTATAATTCCTATCAAAAGAGTGGTGGGAATAACTCAGATGGATGGTAGTTAGGTCTTCAGGGCATACCAAAAAACCTAACCCACTGCCATTGAGTTGGGTCTGACTCATAGCAACCCTAGAGGTCAGAGTAGAGCTGCCCCATAGAGCTTCCAAGGAGCGCCTGGCAGATTTGAACTGCTGCATAGCAGGTCCTAAAAGGTGTCCTTAGAGAAGAGCAAAGGCTGGAGCTCCACAACCAAGGAGAGAAGACGGTAGAAAGACTGCTTTCAATGAAGGATCCTGCAAGATAGAGCCAGGGATGGAGGGATGTGCAGGATGAAGGGAAAAGTCTGTAGGTTAGGTGAGCTGGGGGGTTAGAGAGCTGGGAGGCAGCAGTCCACAGGGATTAGAAGCCCACAGGTTACTAGTCACTACTAATATCTCCGTGTCTCTGCCACCTCATCTGAAACAGGAGTGATAAAATTGCACCTACTCGTAGGGCCCATGGTGTAGTGGTTAAGTGCTACGGCTGCTATCCAAAAGTTTAGCAGTATCAACAGGAGACTGGAGGAACCAGTCGGTGCCCAGCCACCACTAGTGATAGCCGTGATGGGGCTCACAAAGTTGAGTCTCATCGGCAACACAAGAATGAAAAGGGGTGCACCCTGAGAACTCCACTAAAAGACTGTAACTGATGGTCCAGGGTCCTCGGGGTTCCCCTGGGAGCATGACCCCTGGTCCTGATGCTGCCCCTGTCCATAAATCATTACTGAGGTCAGCTCTTTGGACAGGAATGGAACGGACTCGATGACACAGAGTGACCATATCGTGTGTGCACTTTATGGGTCTATGCATCAATAGGCTGTCGTCCTGCTGGCCTCTTACGGGAGCGGGGGAGAGGGTGAAGAGGAGGGGACAGAGATTGTTAGGAGGATATGCCATGTATAGAACGGACAGGAGGAGTATGCTGTCACCAGGCAGGGAGAGCAGTGGGAGCTGTACATAGGCAGGTATGCAAATTTATATTGGATTGTACACTTTCACTCAATCACAATAAAATAAAATAAAAAAAGGTTAGCATTTCACATCCACCAGGTGCTCCTGGGAAACTCTACGGGGCAGTTCTACTCTCTCCTATAGGGTCACTATAAGAATTAACAGCAATGGATCTTAGGGCTTTTGTAAGGAAAAATGTACCATTTTTAAGATGGCCTGGCACTGTGAGTTGGAATCAACTTCACGGCACTGGGTTCAGTTTTTCGGTTGGCACACTATGAACTCTGGGTAAACTCTAGGAAATCCTTGGAACACTTCCACCTTCGTCCACCCAGTGCTCAGTTGGGAGCTTCTTCCTTCTCTGTGTCCCCTAAACTCGCTGCTTCTTCTCCATACCAGTGACATCAGTACAGTCCTGACCCTCAGTCCCACACACTGGGTCCGATCTACGACCAGCCCCATCCCCCACCCCCCACCTTCCCCATCAGTCCACTGTGCTGAAGGACTGGTTTGTGGGGAACCTTGAGTCCCGGGCACTTTTTCTGGTGATTTGCTTCACAAAAACAGATCTCACTAAATTCAGTTTCCACAGTAACCCTCTCAAGTAGCTGTTACGGCCATTTTACAGATTAGGAAACTGAGTCTCAGGAGGAGAAATCGTTTGTCCAGAGTTACCCCACAAGCAAACAGCAAAATCAGCATTCAAGTCCAAGTCTATGTGGCTCCAGGCTGCCCTCCAAGCAGGCTTCTCAGTGGCTGTGACAGGCTTCCAGCATCTAGTACTCCCCATCCCCACCCCGGCCTAGCTGGATTTGTGCCCTCTGCAGCCCACACCTCACCTCCTCTGACACACTCCCCCTGCTTGTAAATGCCTGGAAATGCAAAGGACAGAAGGAAAGGCTTTAGAAACCCGAGAAATCCAGGGAGAAATCAGAGAGAAGCTGGAGTGAGCAAAGGATGCTGGAAGGGCATGAAGGTGAGACACCCAGATCTGAGGGACTTCTCTCACGGGTTCCACAGTCTCTCTCTGCAGCTTGGCTTCAGTTTTCTCCTTCCAGGCGTGAAGGGAGTTCCTTCACTGGAAGGAAAGAGTGAAAGCAGTTTCGGGAAGAGGTGGCCCAAGCCGAAACCTGGTGAAAAGACAGCAAAAGCTCCAGCTGCTCTGAATGAGTTCAAGCCACTTGGCCCAGGCACACATCCCAGGGAACTGGGGGGACATGCAAATGAAGATGGGAACAGCTGTGAAAACCTCAGAGGAATCCTGAAAGGACCCTGGCAAGCTCTAGCAGGACTGGAGGCCTCAGACAGGCCATGCAGTGCTTACTTCCAGAAAGGGGTCTAAGGTGGTGTTTGCAAACCAGAATGCTCCTTGATTTGCAAACTGGATGTACTCCTAAAGAGACTATAAAGGTTGGTTGGTGGGTCCTTGGAGAAGGCAGCTGCAATCCTGAGAAGACAGCGTGTGTTGGCTAATAAAGACCTGTCAGGCAAAGCTCATCTTCTCTGTTGACAAGGTCACAGGCTGGCAGACAGGGGAAATAGGGTTTGCTGTGCAGTTGGCTCTGAACAAAAGATCTGACAAGCTCTTCATGAAATTCTTGTGTATGTGCTAAAGAAAGGGAGCCAGAAGATAGCAGAATTAGAGGGATGCGGAGCGGGCTACAGAATCATACCCCAAGGGTACTTACCAATGGATCAAAGTTCCTCGGAGGGAAATTTCCAGGGTCAAGTCACAGGGCTCTGACCCCAGACCACACCACATTTTATCAATTCCTTAAATCAATACACAGGAGGCATCTGACGCTGGGAGAACAGTACATGTATTGGATGACACAGACAAGATCGAAAATATCTCACCTGGAGAGATGGACTGAAATTAAATGAATTATGGAAACATGTCAAGTCCCCAACGAGAGACCACAAAGCTGGAACACAAAGCCCAAATTGGGAAGATGGGGCTTGGTAACTAACAGCTTGTGTTAAAAGACCTGGAGGATACTGGCCACATAAACACAATAAGAGCAGTGCTTTGTGGCTTCCCAAAAGAGCCAGGTTAGAACTCAGGCTCCGTTAACAGAAGGTATGGCACCCGGGCCGATGAGGATGTGCTGATCAGACTTCACCTGGAGGGCCAGATTTGGTACTGGTGACCTGATTTTAAGACAAATGGGGGAACTTTCAGAGTCTTGTGACCAGAGATGAAGTCAAAAGAGGAATAACCAAAGTGGGGAAGAGGTAGGAGGTAAACCGGCTGCAAAAGTTTGAAAAGTTGTGGCACAGAACTGTAACTGATTTGCTTGGACCAGTTGCATGAGGAAGATATAGATCCCACAGGGAGAGAAAAAGAGACTTCAGAGAAACATACAAACTTTATATTAGACACTGTTGCCCTAAAAATCAAATAGGCCACCTTGTGCGGGGATGAGCTCTCTGCCTCTGAGGAACTCAAGACGCCATCAGCTGACCACTTACCTGGTAGGGACTTGTAGAAGTGACTCCAGGGACACACCTGCATTCTTCACCTGGCTCAACACCAGCAATTAGGTTTCTTACCCAGTTAAAGTTAGAGGCTACCATGAGGTGTTCCAGCCCCCAAACCTTTCATTGATAGCTTTAAGCTGGGGAGTCTAGACCTAACAGATCTCAGAAGATCGGGTCCACTGGAGGGAGGAACCCACTAACACTCCAAAGATAAAGGGTAGAAAACAAGGAGTACAAAGGAGAGTGCCCCATTTCTCTGTTGTCAAGAGAGGGAGGGAACTGGCAGCCTAAGAGTTAACTGATTCTTAATTTGAAGGAGCCCCACACTGATGGGTACTGTGAGAGGCCAGAAAGGGGCCTTGACCCAGACCTCTCTTTGATGGGCTCAATGTGAGCTGATCTGGAAGGCTAGCAGGAGACAGCTCTGATACCAGTAAGACACCACCCATTTACCCCAAAACTAACACCAAGTATCTACATTATTTTGCCATCTTAGTGAATTGTCCCTTAAACAAGCTTTCCCCTACCTTGCAGTGAAAAAAATAAAAGAGGCTCAGAGAGGGAAAAGAAGATATACAAAAGCCACAATCAAAAAACAGTCAAGCTGAGGTAGAACCAGTCTTTCTCATCAGCAAGCCCACGCTCATTCCAAGATGCTAACCTGCTTCCCCAGTAAAGGGCTCCCTGCTGCAAATTCCAAATTAAGTGCCCTATGCATTCAGCGAAAGAAAGAACCATCCAGTGTGCTCTGAATGGCTGTGTCTCAACCTTGAACAGGCACCAGAATGACCTGGAGGGTTTGATGGAGCACAGGGGGCTGGGTTCCACTGCCTGAGTGGCTGATTTGGCCCAAGGTTTAGATTCCAACAACCTGCCGCTGATAATGGTGTCCAGCGACCTCACTTTGAGAACCACTGCACTAGAGAAATGAGGTAGGCATCCAATCTAAGGGCCACAGAAACAGAAGTACAATGCTGGGTTAGTCATCTGTCTCAGGGGTAGCAGTCCCCAAACAGCTTCCCAGACAGCAGGGCCACCAGCTGGTACTGGGACAGAAATCTGCTTCGTAGGAAGGAGCCCACGTGGTTTGTAGGATGCACATTCGAAAGCATCCAGCTTCCTGCACTTTGCACTCTGGGGTCAATGGTTCTTCCAGGCTGACAAGCTGTGTTCTTTTCTACAGGAAGTCCTGATTCTTCTGTGGTTGGCGGCCAGGACCCCCAATGTTTTGCCCCTCTCTAAACAAGCGCACTGCTTTCCCCAGGTCTGTGTGGCTGCGTTTACCAAAGCCCCTCCCGACACTGCTAACAGTCCACTTAGCACATCACAGTTTTTCAGCACTCCCTTTAAAACAGGTGCCTAAAAATGAACACAGAATGACCAGGAACTGCGTTTTGACCTACCTCATCACCCCATCGCCTCCTGCAAAGTCTGTGCACAATGAAACCCCCAACATCTGTTTTCTCAGGCTCTCCTGCCAAGTCAGGTCTGCCCCCGTGCCCACAGCCCACCTGAACGTGAGTAATTAATTTTTGCAATCTAAAGGCGACTTTCCATCCACCCGTTACATTTCATCGTGTTGGTCCAAACCCAGCATTCCAGTCTGTTGAGATCACTTTGAATATTTATTCTATCTTTGATGGGAGCTGCCCCTCACAGCCTTGTCATCAACAAATTTGATAAGCTCACTCACTCCAGTTCCATCCAAGTCACGGATAAAAACGCAAAGCTTCGTTGTTCAGACTCTCACTTGCCACGGACTATCTTTCCTTTTGGAAGGTCCGACTCGACGGCACTTGGCTTGGCCAATGATATCATCGTCTCTCTCCGGGTCAGCCTTCCTGCAGTCCAAGGGGGTCTCAGGCTGTGGCACCTCGCTCCTTGGACATTATAAACTACAGGCTGGCATGGTCTCTTTCATCCAAACGTTCTGTCACATCGTCACCTAGTTCCTGGTCACGGTAAGGATCTAATCAGAAAGACAATTTGGGTCGTCATTGCTCTTCCTTCTAAGAGACGACAACATTACAGAGACATGGTAAGAACGTGTCTGATGCTCCCTCTGCTTTGAGAAATATTTGACATCTAATCCAAGTCAGGCTGCCTATTCCCCATCATCACTACTGAATGCCTCCCTGACAGCTTTATAATCTGTACTGGGAAAGTAGCATCCAAATTCTTCCGACTGGCTGAGGAAACTATAATAGGAATATGTCACAACTTGGACCTGCTCAGCTGCAAGGCATGCTGGGATCTTGGCAGCTGGTCAGTGAGGAGAGGCAAGAAATGTTTTCTGGTGTGGGATACCTGGAGAAAAAGGATGAGGACAGAATCACAGAAGCGAAACAGGAGGGGGAGCCTTGACGAACAGCAGCTCCCTCTCCTGCCACTTGTCCTTGGTACGCTAGACTTGTACCTTTTCTGTCAGAGAAAGGCACAACCTTATGCTCATGGGATGCTGATGGAGCATTTGTGAACAACTTGTTGACACCGTGAGGCAAGAGTTAGCCCAGAAAATGGAGAAAAATGTAAGTACAGGTAGTGGTTTCAGTGTGCAGGTTCAGAAGACAAATAATCTGGTTGAAATCCCGGCTCTACCACTTATAGCCTGTGACCTTGGGCCAAGTGTTTACTGTCTCAAGGTTTCAGCTTCTTCATGTGGAAAGTGGAGACAATAATTATACCTGCATGTAAGGTACAACAAGATCAAAAGACACAATGGATTAAAAAAAGCATAGCAGGCTGTCTGGTATGAAGCAACAGCTCAATAATACCATTATGTAGGGTCGCTACAAGTCAGACCCAACTCGACTGCAGTGGGTTTTATTATAGAACAATAGCTTAAAGCTAGTGTTGATAATGCAGGGACTGAAGGTATGAGAGGTGAAAGGGCTAAGAGGGTGAAAACAGAAACCAAGAATGTGTGAGGATGCTTGAGGTCGGGGTAAGAGAGACTCAGGGTTAACCTCCAGGGGCGAGGATGCACTTTATGGAAACAATCAGAGAAGCAGCAGTCAAGAAATCAAAACACACATTTCACTGAGAAAAGCTGTTGCAAAGGACCTCTTCAGAGTGTTGAAAAGTAAAGATGTCACTTTGAAAATTAAGGTGCGCTTCACCCAAGCTGTGGTATTTTCAGTGTCATCACACAAGGCTCAACAACTAAGTCTGTAAAGTGCTACACACCTCACTGCTAAGTATCACTGCGGTCACCTCTAAAGTACTCCACTTGGGAAGCTACGCACCAATGCCAGTGTCTAGTCCACTCTTCAAAGCAATTCTGGAACTCTTTCTGGAATGGCCATTGTGCACGATGACATGGTGGCACGTTCATAAACCTAATTGTGTAGGTGAGTTTTTAGCCCGTAAACAAATAACTATATTGGAACACCCTCTCTACTCACCTGATCTGACCCCCAGTGACTTTTTTTCTTTACCTGAAGATAAAAGAAATACTGAAAGGAAGACATTTAGATGACACTGAGTACATCAAGGATAACAGGATGACAGCTCTGACGGCCATTTCAGAAAGAGTTCCAAAACTGCTTTGAAAGGTGGACTAGGCACTGGCATCAGTGCATAACTTCCCAGAGGGAGTACTTCAAAGGTGCCCATAGTGACACTTAGCAGTGAGATATGTAGCACTTTTTCTAAGATGAGTTCACGAACCTAATTGTCATACCTTATATACATGCGAAAGCTGAACAAGGAATAAGGAAGACAGAAGAATAATGAACGTGTCTGAATGATGGTGTTGGAGAAGAATATTGACTATACCATGGACTGCTAAAAGAACAAACAGATCTGCCTTTGAAGAAGTACAACCAGTGTGCTCCCTGGAAGCAAGGAGGGCGAGATTACATCTGACATACTTTGGACATGTTGCTAACAGGGATCAGTTCTTGGAGAAGGACATCATGCTTGGTAAAGCACAGGGTCAACAAAAAGACCCTCGACGAGATGGACTGACACAGTAGCTGCAACAACGGGCTGGAGCACGACAGTGACTGAGGGCGTGGTGCAGGACAGGGCAGTGTTTCATTCTGTTCTGCTACGCACAGGGTCACTATGAGTCGGAACCTGATTCTATGACACCTAAGGACAAAAACCTGGAGGGAGGGCCAGGAGCAAGGCTAGGTCAAAGGAGCCAGCTTGAAGACTCAGAAGCATTCAGTGAAAATAGTTTGTTTTTCAGCTCTGAACAGAACTTTCCATTGCTCTAGGAAATCAGTCAAAAATGACATAAACGGTCCATGTTAAAAATAAACATAAATATTCCACTTCTGGAAATCTGCCCCAAGGAAATCATCATCGACAGGCACAAAGATTTATGTATCAGGATGTTCACTGCAGCATTATTTACAATGGTGAAAAATTGTTTACCGTCTAAATGTCCAACCACAGAGGGTTTGTTAAATAAATCATTGCATATCCATCCATACGACGAAACCCCAGGCAGCCACTCAAACAGCCCACTTCAGAAGAACACTCAAGATGTGAGGAAATGATCACAACATGCTGTTAAATGACAAAGCCGGCTATAAAAGAGCACGGTCATTATGATCACAGTTTTGTCACATACACATGTAGAAGGAAAGAGGCAAAAATATTAATCGAATATGTGTTGCTTTTGTAAATGCTTTTGAAGAAAAAAAAATGTCCAAAGGAACATGCGCTGGAAAAGGCCCCCACAATCAGCTTATAATAGCAAGTCATTAAACTGGGAACACAGGGACACACACAGGAGCTATGACCATTCTCAGTGCCAGGAGCTGAGCTGGTATTGATTAGAAAAGATCTGGCAGTTTGGAAGGGCTGAAGGCTAAAGGATCCTGTGTGTCATTGGCGTGAGGCCAGGTGAATGAAGCCTAGGACAGTTAGATTTAGGTCAGTGGCTCTCAAGCATGGCTGCATATTAGAAGCTCCTGAAGTATCCAAAAAATAAAACTGTGCCCAGGCTCCACCCTAAGGGATTCTGACTTAATTAAGGTCTAGGATAGGGATAGTCATTTACATTTTTGAAAAGCTCCCCTGGTGACTCTAACTGGAACCAGTGAATTAAGCATTAGCTGGACTGAGTGATTGGTTCGCTGTATGCAGTGGGCACTTGAGGCTGCTCAGGCTGATGCACAGTCAGCCTTTTTCTCTAAGCGGCAGCCCAGGATGCAAAGGAAGAGGCACTCTGCAAGCTGGAGAGATGCTGAAAGGAAGCAGGTGCCCCTAGGCACCTGGTCTGTGCAGGAAAATGCCCCTTGAGCCCTTGGGGACATTAACAAGAATCTGAGACCTCGCCTGTCTGGCAGGGGGGCCCTAGCTTTTGCTACAAAGACAAAGCTCTTGACTTGACTTCTCATAAGGCTCAGGGACCAGGTGACTTCATAAAATAAAAGTACAGGTGGCTCTACGTAAACAGAACGCTGGGAAATCTACAGCCCTGACAATGCCTAAGCTGGAGACAGTGGGATTTTCCTCTTGTGTCCTGCTTTTGGGCAGAAATACACATCGACCAAGGGCGTGAGGCGTGAACTTTAAAAGCAGTCTCCGCAGGATGGGTGAGGCCTCTCCAAGGACGGCTGGTATCCCCCAGGCACCTTGAGGGAAGAGAAGCGGCCAGAACAGCTCTGTCAGAAACAAAAGTTTGTATTAAATGATAAGATCTCGCCCAGCTTCTCGGTAGAGATAGAGTTACTGAAGGCACTGACTAGGGGACTGGATCCATCCATCCCTGAATAATTAAGAGCCACCTGCAGCTCTTTTATCATCCTTGCACTGGGGCTCCCGGGATGTCTTCGGGGACAATAGCTATGGCAGTCAGGGTGAGTTCTGACTTAGAAGAGACCAGTTGGGTTGACAAGGCCAGATGGGTCTAAATCGGTACCTTACCTGCCATTTCCCTGAAGCTGCCTCTCTGTGACTGCCTGATGTCAGCTCTAGAGGGGGAGCCATGCTGTCCATAATCCAAAATGACGGAAGATCAAACACCACAGAGCACAACTTGGCAAAGTGTTACATGACATGCACGTGACAATGTATGTGCGTACATATGTTTAACAGTCCAGTTGCCATCAGGTCGACTCTGACTATGGCAGCCTCACGAGTCTCGGAGTAGAAGTGAGGTCTCACGGCTGTTCTTTCAGAAGCAGATCACCAGGTCTTTCTTCCAAGGTACCTCTGGGTAGACTACTACACTAGCCTTTACATTAGCAGATAAGTGCGCTAACCATTTGCACCACCACACACATATACCCAATTATATAACAGTCTGACCTTCCAAATGACAGTTGGTCCAGGGCTGATCCCGAAAGGAGATTGACTGCACTTTGTGACGGAGACGTCAGTGGCAGTCAGGCGGGGCTACCGACAGGAATGGATGGATGTTAAACAGAAAACTAGTCTGAGACTATCACAAACCAAAACAAGAGGGAAAAAAAATTATTGCCATTTAGTAGATTCCAACTCACAGTAACTCTACAGGACAGAAAAGAACAGTCCTGTAGGGCTTCCAGGGCATGGCTGGTGGATGTTAACTGCCAACTTTTTGGTTTGCAAGCAATTCATAAAAGGTAGGTGAACCACTCCCGGAAAACCAAAGATGACTATAGTCTCTATTCGGAACCAGTTAGCTTGAAGGCCACCAAGGATAGTAAGGTCCATCAGGCCACCTCGTGTTTTCAGAGTAGGAATCTGATGGCTTAGCAGAAGTGCCACAAGAAGCATTTCTGGGTCCTCACCCAGCCTCCTCTCTTGGCAGTGTAAAACTATCTCCTCTAATTTGATCCTCAGGGGACAGGCAGAACAGATGGTCACCAACTGCCCTCAAGTAACCACCTGTCCCATCACAGAAGACACTGCCCAAAGACTGTCTTGGTTCAGATGCAAAGATATTCTGATGATATCGACAAGGCTTCAAAATCAGATGAGTTCCAAGTGCAAGTCTGATTAAGTCATCCTTATTAAATGCAGATCGATGAGGACAGAGTCTTGGTGAGACTCGTCACACATGGCCTTGCTTTTAATGGCTTTCATTTAGGTAGGGAAAACCCAGTGGAATCCTTGTCCTCCTGTTTCAAGTCAGAGGATGGAGGAGGAAAAGCAGCCCGCTGTCGGGAAGTTACGCTCAAGGTCAAATTCTCCCATGCTGGGGCTTCCTCTCAGCAGTATCTCCTCCTGCCTTTCCCACCGTGCCCAACAGCAAATCGGACAGAAACCATCCTTTTTATTCCTGCTCCGAAGCTACAAAGTGTAATAATTTCTCATTGGCAATTGGTGTCAGTATTAAAGGGTGCATTCTGCAAGGTTTGGTTTTCATGTCTCATGCTCACTAAAGCAAAACACTAAAACCGAAAGGAGGCACAGCCACAGAACATTCGGCAAATCAACTCCCCCCTTTCCTTTCAGACCCTGGCACCCCGTTGGAGGTCTTCCTATCACTTTCTACCATTTAAGCAGGTTATAAGGGAAATTTCTTCAGAAAGTCTTGCAGAAGACTCCTCCATCCAGAATGAGGGCTGGCAGACACTAAGGTCTCAGATTACCTATCAAAGAACCTTCTCTTCAGATAAGGCAGATGTCATGGAACAAAAGTCAGACAGAGAGAGAGGTTCACCTAAGTGTCTCACTATGCCAACGAAAAAGTCCAGGTGTTGCCCAATTTAGTGATTCAATGAAATTCTATCAATGGAAACACTTGCTTTGGTCTCTTGGCATATATTTAGTTACTTAAGCTTTCATTATAGATTTAAAACCAAGTCAATTAAGCACCTAGCAGTAGCTAAAGTCAAATGCAAAAACACCTGAATGTGAAGAAAACTCAGACATTACCAAAAATCAACCAAACCCACTGCCGTCAAGTCAATTCTGACTCATAGCAACCCTAGAGGTAACAGTAAAACTGCCCCATAGTTTCCAAGGAGTGCCTGGCGGATTCGAACTGGTGACCTTTTCGTTAGCAGCGATCACACTTAACTACTCTGCCAGAGGTATTTTTCAACTCCCATAGAAACAACAGAAGTACGGAAATGAAGACAGTCATTTAGTGACCAAGGTGACTGGATGAGGCCAAGGATGGCGCCCAGGACTCACTGGGTATCAGACCCTGGAATAGAACTACCAACACTCCTTCTCGATCGTTCTCAACCCCAGATCCCAGGAGCCTTGCTTGGCCTCTGTCTGCACCACAGAAGGAGACCTGGTAGCACACTGGTTAAGAAGAGCTCGGTTGTTAACCCAAAGGTCAGCAGTTTGAATCTACCAGCTGCTCCTTGGAAACCCTACAGGGCAGTTCTACTCTGTCCTATGAGGTGTCTATGAGTCCGAACCGACTTGATGGCAGCTGATGACAACTACATCACAGGAATTCGGTGCGGGATCTGCCTCACTTGATGAGTGAGGAATGGGAGACACGGGAGAGGACTTGGAGCTGAAGCTGTAGAATCTTGGCACTCTCAGCCCTCCCCCCTAAATCTGGGACACTCCACAAAAGCTAGACCCAGACAAATCCGTGGGAGGGGGAACCACAGTGAATTCCATCAGAGAAGTCAAAGCAATGTTATTAACTGTGTTCTCTTAACTGTGTTGACTCATCCCATATCAAGTGAGGTCCGAGACAAGTGTTGCTCACTGTTGCATCCATCGCTCCCAACACAATGCTCAGCATACAGCAGATGCTCCATTAACAACAATCATGTGCTCACTGCTGCTGTTGGCCTCATCTTTATCACGGACCCAGGAAGTAACAAAGCCAACACTTAAGAATCACAGGGGAGCATCTGGTCACTGCCATGGGTGTGGGTGATAGGACACCAGGACTCAGCCCCGGGCTCTTTACAGCAATAAAGCAAAATGATGTACACTTCTGATGTGGAGTTCGTCCTTTCCCCTCCATATCTATTCTCCCATTTCAATCCCTAATAAAAAAAAAAAAAAAAGTTAATTGGTAGACTGCCCAGTAGTGATCTCTGAGTTGTTCCCTCAATGACTTTCCCTGCGGGATCTGGGAAGGTGATTGCTCTAGACATTTTGTGCTGCTGTAACAGAAATACCACAAGTGGATGGCTTTAAGAAACAGTTTATTCTTTCACAGTCCAATGAGCTACAAGTCCAAATTTGGGGCGCCAGCTCCAGGGCAGGGCTTTTTCTCTCGTGAGCTCTGGAGGAAAGTCCTTGTGTGGCTTCACTCTTCCTTTGGTCTGGAAGCGTCTCAGAGCAGGAACCTGGGGTCCACAGGATGCACACTGCACTCCGGGCACTTTTCTTGACGGTAGGAGGTCTCCAGCTCTCTGCTTGCTTCCCTTTCCTTTTCTCTCTTGTAGGATAAAAGGTGGTACAAGACAGACTCCGGGAAAACTCCCTCAGTAAGGGTGTTAACAGTCCCACTTTAACCCTCTGTATTGTAATCCCACTTCACCCTACTAGTGACAGGCAGAGATGAGGACTTACAAAATAGGAAAAAAGTCACAGAATGGAGGACAACCACATGATACTGGGAATCATGGCCCAGCCAAAACTGTTACCCACATTTTTGGAGGGTATATAATTCAGTCCATGACAGTGACCAAGATTAAGGACAGACAGGAGTGTCTAGATCAATGCTCAGAATAACTGACCCAATAGCATCTCCTTCCCAAGGACACACACTCCCTCCACCAATGTTTAGTGTTATCAGGTTGCTCTTCTATAAATGTCCACCATCCTATAATCCCTTGCCGTGGCTCCCTTCCCCTTTTTAGCTCCATAACCAAGGCCCAGTGCTTTCCAGACAATGCTTAGAATAGCCAAACCTCCACGTTAAGTTTCCAGTCTTTTCTTCCAACGCTTTGATCCCTAAATAAGCTTTTGTTACATTAAACAAACAAAAAAGAGAGGAAAAATCCACAGCCATTGAGTCAATTTCAATTCACAGTGACCCTATAGGACAGAGAAGAACTGCCCACAGGGTTTCCTAGGCTGTAAATCTTTCCTGAAGCAGACTGCCACATCTTTCTTCCACAGTGCAGACAGTGAGTTCAAACCATCAGCCTTTCCATTAGCAATCCAGTGCTTAACTACTGTGTCACCAGAGAGCCTCTTTGCCACATCAGGGAAAGCAAAAGTCATAACTGTTTTTTTTTTTTTTTTTTCTTTTTTGTAAACAACGAAACCGATTTACACCTCCTTCCAGGTTCCTGGAAACCCTGGTGGGGTGGTTAAGTGTTACAGCTGCTAACCAAAAGATCAGCAATTCAAATCCACCAGACACTGCTTCGAAACGTTACAGGGCAGTTCTGCTCTGTCCTACTGGGTTGCTGTGAGTCGGAATCAACTCAGCGACAGTGGGTTGGGTTGAGTTTTCTAGGTTCCTGGTTGGTGGGCAGTGGGAAAAACAGAAGACCCAACTTCCAGTCCCAGCTGTGTATCTAGAACCTTCTATTCATGTATGCGCAGTGCTCAGGTCCATAGAAAACAAGGTGAGTCCCTGACCTCAAGGGCTCCATTATCTCACAGAAAAACCCTCGAGGGCCCTGACGGCAAGCCTGGGCTTCCACAGTCCAGCAAGTCAGAGGCAGGATCAGGCTGAGGGCTGTTCCAGTTGATCCCCACAGTTCACGGAGACATGATAACAGGTACATCTGAAGTAGATGACATCACATCTTAGAAGCTTTGTTTCTTGATGTGTAGAAAGAGGGGGTCAGACTAGTCAAGGGCTGCAAACTGGTTCTGTTTGGACCATTTCATCTGGCCAGTGTCTTAGTCATCCAGTACTGCTATAACAGAAATACCACAAGGGGATGGTTTTAACAAACAGAAATTTAATTTCTCAGTGTTTAACAAACCAAACCCACTGCCATCAAGTTGATTCCGAGTCACAGTGATGATATAGGACAGAGCAGAACTGCCCCATGGAGTTCCCAAGGAGTGCCTGGAGGATCTGAACTGCTGACCTGTTGGTAAGCAGACACAGCAATAGCCACCAGGGTTTCCTCTCAGTGTTTAGGAGGCCAGAAATCCAGATGCAGAGTGCCAGCTTTAAGGTAAGGCTTTCTCTCTCTCTCTGTGGGTTCTTCAGGAAGGCCCTTGTCATCAGTCTTCCCCTGGTCTAGAAGTGTCTCAGCACAGGCACCCTGGGTTCAAAGGACACACTCTGCGCCTGGCTCTTTTTTCTTGGTGGTAGAACGTCCTCTCCTGTCTGCTTGACTCTGTCTTTTACATCTCAAAAGAGACTGACTCAAGATGCAACCTAATCCTACAGACTCAGTCTCACTTCATTAACATAATTGCCTCTAATCCAGCCACATGATAGAAGTTAGGATTTACAACACGTAGGATAATCACATCCAATCACAAAATGGTGCATGAATGTGTAATACTGGGAATCACGGCCAGCCAAATGGACATACATTTTGGGGGAGGCTACAATTCAACCCCTAACAGTCAGTTGCCCACAAGCCTGTTCTCTCCTCTGACAGCCTGTTCAACACATCGTTACACACCTGCCCTCCACAGCCATTAGAGCTGGGGACTCCCCCAACGCGGACAACCCCCAAGCCCTTGCCCAGCTTTGAGCCTCAGTAAGAAGAGACCAGGCTGCCCTACTGGCCCAAAGACTGGTGGTTGAGACCTACCCACCCTGAACGCACGGAGATGCCGTGACTCAGGATTGATCTGATGGCAACTAACAACAAAGAAGTGACAAATGGAGGGGATTTCAAGGAAATCAGGAAGGGCACTTTAAGACAGGAAAGCTTCCAGGGTTGCCCCAATCCTAACAGACCCACAGAGCCAGACTGGACCTCTCAGCTTCTGTAACTTTTTAGTCTGGCTCTAGAAGCTGTGAAGAGAGAGCTCCTCCCCTCCTTGTACAGAAAGCTGGGGGAAGGAAGGTTTTGGTTCCCCTTTCCAGGGCCAAGTTGACAAGCCCAACCTTCTGTCCTTCTGGAGCCATTAAGCTTTCCTCAACCCTCCGTTCTCTAATCCCAAGCCCTAGGTCCCCATTTAGCACCAAGTCTCTGCTGCTGTGCATTGCCCATGCACTTTTCTGTCCACGTTCCTCTCTCCCTTGATGAACATGCAGCTGTCCAGGGATCAGCCTGGTGAACTAAGCAGACATTCTGAGCACAGGCTCAGCCCCATTCCTCTTTATATCTGCTAGCACCTAACATGGTGCCCTGCACACAGTAGGCACTTTAAAAGCATTTGATACCCACAAGGATGACTCAACACTGTGGGCTGTCAGGCCTGGAAATGGAAGGCTCCAGTATTAACTGCCTGGAAAGAAAAAGGGCAGGTGTGTCATCCTCTTTCAAACTCAAAGTGGTGACTGTAAACACGCAGAAAGAAGCTGGGTCCCACCCCACTTGTCCAGTCTGGCACAGCCACAGGTGGTCTACCTTCCAAGTGGCCTAGCCCACACCTCCACCACACCTCCCCAGGCTCAAAGCAGTTCTAAATGCCCTGTGAGACCAAGTGACAAATTCTCTCGCTCCTTCTTGGATATTTTATTCCCCTTCTTCCCAAGTTTGGAACCCAGATTTTGGGCAAGGTACTTGCTGTTTGCCACCCCCCAAACTGCTTCTTAATCTGTCTCCCTTTTTCTCAAGTTGTGGCATCCGACTCTCAAGCTCAAGTTCCCCCTCTACCTCTTCCTCAAGGTCATCTATCCTGGAGGCCCAAAAAGGGTGAGAGGCCACACGTGAGGGTCAGAAGGTCGGGAAGGGCGGTCAGGTAAGGAGAAAGAATGTGAGAGAAAACAGGCTACAAGATGAGGGGAAAGGGGTTGCGAATGAGGCGGGGAGTAGACCGGCTCAGAGGGCAGCAGCGGGGACAGGCAACGCGACAGAGGATGGAAGACCAGTGGGGAGGGGGGCGATGAAACGCGAAGGGCAGCAGGATTCGCTAGAAGCAGAAGGAAAAGATGCGGGTTGGGGTCAGAAAGGGTGAGATCGTTGCAGAGTCTAGATTGAGGCACGCTTCCAATCCTCCAATCCCAATTCCCTGGTTCAGCCACAGAGGTGGCCGAGGAGGGGCACGCTCTAGCTAGGTCGACCACCTTACCTCCCGCTTGGGTCATTCTCATCCCCCACCGCCGAAAGCCTGAGGGGGTCACCAGGGTGAGGGAAGAAGCCGGCGGTCACCTCTCCCTATTCAAACTAGGGACCCACGCCCGCCTGGCGTTGCCGGGCGCGAGGAAGAAACCGAGGATTGAGCAAGTGGGGGTGGGGAAGGGGCAAGAACAGAGCTTCAGGTGGCTCCTCCTCGGTGTTGAAAGTTTGCAGCAGGCGAGGAGCGGGCTCCATCCTCTCGCCGCCGCCCCCTCCCCGGGGCCCTGGACCCGTCCTACTGCCACTTTCCTCTCCGCTCCCGCTCGGCACGGGTCCCGCGATCCCCTCTCCGGTCTCCATCCCTCCCGGAGCCGGAGCGCCCCCCGCTCCCTCCCTCCTCCCTGGATCTCCCGCACGACGTGAGCGGAAAGTGAATGGGCAGCCCCAACCACAAAGACAAATTACCATGAGAAAAATAAATCGGGAAATCGCCGTGCGCGTCCCGCGTTCCCGCCGCCGCACCCCTCTCGGACGCCGGCGGGAGCGCGGGGCTTCCGAGCGGCGGCAGCTGGGGCCTGGCGGGGCAGAGTTTGGGCTCCGCAAGGCCCTTCCAGAGCAGGGCGTCCAGGAGGGTGTTCCGGAAAGAACCGGGTGGGTGCCCCCGCAGACGGCGGCGGGGGCGAGTGTAGCGCGGCCGCCCCGAGAGCGCGGTCTCACACTCTGGGCGGGCCACGCGTTCCCACGCGCCTCGCGGTCCGCTCTCTCCTGCGACCCCACTGACTCGCCGACCCTCTCGGAGCCTCCATCGCCGCGCCAGTCGGTCTCAACGCCTCTGCTTGGCTCTCTCCTAACCTTTCCCTCTCCAGTCCCCTCTTCCAGGGCCGGGACCTGGGTCTCTACCGCGTCTACAGCCCAGACGCGATGACCGCGATCGTAGCGCGGGCCTCTAAGAACGCGGGCGGCGGGAAGGCAGCAGCACCGAAGTCACCCAAGCTGAGGTGGCACCGGGCGGCGCGGAAGCACAGGACCTTTCTTCCGTCCGCAGCCTTCCCTCACCTGGCTCCAAGTGACCCCGGGTCCCCAGCCCTCTGCCCACCCGAGTTACTGAAGTTTGCAACTTGCAGCCTCAGCCCGCGTGAGGGAAGCGCCCAGAGCTCCCTAGACTCACCTCCCGGCGGCGGGCGCAGGTGCCCAGCTCCCAGCGGCTGGCGGTGGCTGGCGGTTCTTGGCGGCGCGGAGCGGAGCGACGGGGGGCGAGCCAGGAGGACTCGTGGCCCGTCTGGGAAAGGGTTGGCCCCCAGGAACGGCCCCCGGCCCCCGGCTCGGTGCTCCGGTGCGGTCTGGCCCCGAGAGTGCACCCGCTGCGCTCGTGTCCCTCCAGCAGCCGCTGGAAGCGCGGCCGACCCGCCCGGCTCAGCGGAACTGCGCTCTGGCACCAGCCCCCGCGCTCCAACTAGCTCCCGACCCGGCGCGCCAGAGAGCGGAGGGAGGAGAAGACCGAGGGAGTAGAAGGAGGGAGGGCGAGGCGGTGGGGGAGGAGTTGGGAGCGAGGGGAGAGAGGAAGGGGAGGCGGGAGCGAAAACGAGGAGGGGGCTGGAGCGGACCTGCCGCGGCGGGCGCGTCACCCGCCAGCCCTGAGGCACACCGAAAGCGCGAGGGGGCGCCCTGCATCCCCAAGTCACCGGGCGCCGCCGCCGGACTCACGCCCCTCGCCTGACTGGTATGTGCTACCGAGAGGGTGAACAGATGTAACCCTCCCAAACGGGGCTATAGCGGCAAGACGTGGTCCCCAGATTCCCTTTGTGCCACATCCCCCTTACTGCCTTCGGTAACCCCAATCTGGAACCTGATTTCCCGCTGGGGCACTGACCCTGCAGGACCACTTCAGCCCTGGCGGCCTGAGGAGTGTGTCCCTTCCCCCACGCTCCCAAATTCCCCAGCCCTGTAGGCTAGAAACACTCCTCCTGCCTGTGGGTTGGAAGGGAAAAGGGACAGGGTGCAAAAACGAGGTATAAAAAGCCGTGGGAGGGAGTTAAGGTTAGACTGCTGTCTGGACTGGAAAGACGGAACTGACTGGATGGGCGTTAACCTTACAAAGTGTACCAGGTCGACCTTGAGCCAACCTCTCTGAGCCTCAGTTTCCTCACCTCTACAATGAGGATGATAATACCCACCCTACAGAATGACTGTGAAGAACAAGAAGGGAATACAGTGAGGGAAATTAACCTCAGGAACACTGGGAGGGCGTCCAAGAGATGAACGATCCGAGGAGGCGGCGGGGTGTCCGTGGGCTGAAGGTCTAGAGTGATCACAGCGAACGAGGCTGAATTGTTTACAAATTTAAGTGATCTTGTTTCGCTAGCAGGAAGGCGGGAGGGGGCGACAGAGGGGGCAAACTTGAATCCGATCTGCCCAAGGCTGCAAGAGGGATGGGAAGGGAGCCCCCTGCTGAACAAAAAAGGGTATTTTTTTTTTTAGAGGGTTACCTCAAGCAAAGAAAATGAGAGTATTGGATAAACGCAGAGAAGCCGAAAAAATGAAAATCAGAGAAGTGTTATTCTAACAGATAACCAAAAAGAACTTTGAAATAGAAATAAGATACGCTGAAATAAGGAAAACATTAAAAGACTTAAAGAGTATGACAGAAATCGAAGAATTAGAACCAAGTCAGGTGAAGTATTTTACGTAACAAAATTCTGGGTAAAAGAAAACCCAGATAAAGCAGACAAAAAGAGACAGTCAGAGCCCCCAGGAAGCACCCACACCTCCCCGTCAACACACACACATTGCTGAAGCAAGGTGAGAAGCAGTTTGACCGGGATGACGGAAAAGAAAGAAAAGGTGCGTTCTGATTCCAAGGAGGCAGTTTATGAGACTATAAAAAGAAAAACGGTGCAGATCTCAGAGATGAAGACTTTCTAGGGCAACAGACATCTGAAACTCATAATGTACAGAAGGTAGGGGAACTTGGAGAGGTAAAACACTCAGGACAAGAGGAGAGAGATGCAGAAAAGAGCAGTATCCAGTCTTGCCTGGATGGACCAGCCTGGTAGCCATCCATTTAGTGCTGGGATAGGAAATCAGGTTCAGAGACAAGGGAGGCCACTGAGTCCAAGCCTGTCATTTTACAGACAAGGACAGTGAGAAACGGAGAGCCAGCCAGCCAAGTGTCATTGAGTCGGATCCAGCTCACGGCGACCCTTGGGGCCAGATCAGAACTGACGCCCAGAGTATTCGAGGAGCCCCTGGTGGATCTGAACTGAGAAGTGAAGAAGGGAAGTAATTCTCCCAGAGTCTTGGGCTCGGGTGAGAGCAACTTCAAGACCAGAACCTGAGTCTCCTGAGCCCCAGCCAGCTTTCCTCCCACCACTGAGCGTTGCCTCACCTGTCCCCTGCTCCCCCCGGCCCCACCACATACACACACCATCATTCCCTGCAGAACCATAGGGATGGCTTTTATGATTTCAAAAATAAACAATTGTATGTAATATGTTATTGTTGTGTGCCCTTGAGTTGATTCTGACTCATAGTGACCCCACGTGACAGAGCAGAATTGCCCCCAGTGGTTTTTTCTGGGCCGGAATCTTTGCAAGAGTACATGACCAGGTCTGTTCTCCTGCCGACTGTCAGTGGGCTCGCTCGAACTGCTGAGCTTTCAGTCAGTAGCCACGGGCCTACGTGTGGCAGCGTCAGGACTCCTTGCACCGTGTACAGACACTTTTACATGAATCCAAGAACACAAAAATATTCCATGTATTACAGTAAGGGGGAGACACAGGGAGTTTCCCATTTGTCTAGTTGGGAGAATGAAAAATGTTTTCTGTGTGAATTTGCCAGCCACAGTTCTGTCTTGAAAGGCATTAAAAATCTCTATCCTTCACCATATTCTCTCACCCTCCCACTTGTATCCCACTATGTTTCAATTGTTCTCTCTCTCTTTTATTTTCTTTTTCTTCTCCCACCATCACTTGATGTCCTTTCCTGACTCTCCCATTCTACCTAATGAGTGAAGGTGGGCGGGGGCTTGTCACAGGAAGAGAAGAGAGGCAATCCCAGCCTGGGGACACAGGACAGGAAACCGCCCTTTCCAGGGAAGCAGGATCAAAGACAGCAAGACACCCAAACAGCTACAGACAGAAGAGCAGGGCAGCTTTTGAGGCTAGGCTAATTAATCCTAATTGCATCCTACAGTAATGTATTGATTAACAGTGATTGCTCAAGAGCTCTTAATACAAGAGGCCTTCAGAGACTCAAACCTCAGCCGGGGACAGTTTCTTGACCAGCCTGCTCCAGGCGTCCCCCAGAGTTTGGTCAACCCAGCCTGGTCAGAAACTCTCAGCCAGAAAGTGTTGACCCCACCACCATGACACCTCCGTGAGCTTCTGCCAGCTTTCTTTAGGTCTTTGCAATAATCTGTATGTTAATTATTTCTATCAGGAGCAATTCTTCACCTAAGTAAAGCAGTGTCATTGAAGCAGAAGGCAAATACAGTAATTAATATAGAATCATCCAAAACAAACATGCTAAAGAGGAGTGAACGTAGATGGTAAGGAGTCCTTATAATTCAATCTTGACAGAAATTCCAAACTTACTCTGAACTGAGGTGACTAGATGCTAAGGCCTGGGTCCAAATTCCCATGCAAGGGTAGCTGGGAATTCAGGCCTGTCTCCTCCTACCCGGAAACCCTGGTGGTGTAGTGGGTTAAGTGCTATGCCTGCTAACCAAAAGGTCACTAGTTCAAATCTTCCAGGTGCTCCTTGGAAACGCTGTGGGGCAGTTCTACTCTAACCTATAGTGTCATGCGACTCAAAGGCAGGGGGTTTGGTTTGATTTTGCTCTCCTCCCTTCCACCTGAGGCATTTTCTGGGAAATATAGCTAGCCACCACTACGAAACAAGAGCGCATCCTCTCCAGGAGGCCAACTGTGTGCATGTGTGTGTGTGTGTGTGTGTGTGTGTGTGTGTGTATACACATATATATATAGGTGTGTGGGCACGAGCACACATACCTTGCAGCAAAAAGCAAGTGAGAGTCACTTGTATGCTGATAGGAGAGAATCGAAAGTAAAAAGATGGCAATCACTTATAATGTCCAAATTGTTTCCTGCTTCCAGAATTGCTTCTCATTGTGCCTGGGGATGGTAAGGGAAAAAAGACAATTGCCTCCAAGAGCATACTCAGGTCAGAGGAATTGAATTGTCACTAAATGGCATCGCTGCCATTGTCCTGAGCTAATATAGGAGCAGAGATCTTCCTTCCTTCCTTCCACAAGCATTTGAGTGCCACTCCTAGAACTACAACGGCACTGATAGGAAGAGGAGACAGCCGCCGCCCTGCCTGCAGAGCCTCCCAGGCAGTCAGCAGAGTAGACACGGTCTCAGTAAATGCAGTGCCTGGTAGGGCTCGTGGAGGGCCAGCGGTCTGCCCTACCCCACCAGGCAAGTGTGGCATTCTGACTGGCGGTGGAAGAAGGGGCAGGGATTTGCCAGGCCGAGAAGCAGAGGAGGCAGAGGGTTCCAGGCAGAGAAAATAGCATGTATAAAGGCACGTGGTGATATAATTAGATCTCTGCTTTAAAAGAATGTCTTGGCCCTGAAAAACAGATTCAGGGAGAGCTGAAGCAGCAAATGTGAGCAGGTGCGTGTTGGGGTGGAGAGAGTGATGCACCAGCAGTGAGGGCATCTCAGCTGCGGGACCAGCTTGGCCGTGGATGCGCTGGGTATCCTTGGACAAGCCTCTTCATTTCTCCAACCTCAGTTCCTAAAGGATAAAATGAGAGGAGGCAATCTGTTTTCTAAGCTTTTCCCCGTGGGATTCTGTGTTTCTAAGTCTATGTGCAGATATTTCTTTTAACTCTTGCTCTAAATTGTGTTCTTTACCCTACTTATGCTTTAGTCCTTTTCACCTAGTTGGTACTTTACAGTTTACAAATTCACTTTGCATGCATATAGTAGCTCTTTTGACTGCCACACCTCTGTGAAGGAGATAGTTACGCTCACTTCCTAGATGTTCTTGTCTGGTCCCGTAGCTGTAAACACATCTCCCAAATTTCTGCCTGCAGCCCGGAGCCCTCCTTAAAGTCCAGACCAATTGACTGCCCCCCTCCTGAAGGTGAATATCTAATAGGCATCTCCAGCTTAACATGTTCAGTGTGTACCTTCTGATTTTTCTCTCCCAAACAAGCTCCTTGATCAGACTTACCAAAACACACTGCCATCAAGTCCTGCTCGTAGTGACCCTATGGGACAGAGTAGAACTGCCCCTGAGTGTTTCTGAGAAGCAGCTAGTGGATTCAAACTGCTGACCTTTAGGTTAGCAGCTGTAGCTCTTAGCTACTGAGTCACCAGGCTTTCTAAACAAAAACTTTATTCTCCCGGTTCCTCCGACCAAACTCTTGAAGTCATCCCATACTTTATACTCAGTCTGTTAGAAAATTCTGTTGTCTGTACCTTGGAAATGTTTGCAGAATCGGACTACTTCTCATCGTCTCTTCTACTAGCTCTCCAGTTCAAGCCACCTTCTTCTCTCACCTCGATGTCTATTCTTCCTACTTCCACCTTTGCTCTGATGTTTGTTCTCTGACAGAAGCCAGCCTAAATTAGGTCCTAAATTCAGATCCCTGGTCAGAACCTTCTATGGCTCCCCCGTTCACTGAAGAAAAAGTCATGTTGTTACTGGGCCCAGTAGATCTCGCATGCTTCTCTCTGACATCATCCCCTTCCAGCTCTCCTCTTCTCCCTTCTCTGTAGCCACACCAGCCTCCCCGCTGTTTCTCAACTCACAAGGCTGTCCCACCTCAGGGCCTTTGCACCTGATGTTCTCTCTGTCTGGAAAGCTCTTCCCTCAGTGTCCACATGGATCATCCCTACCTTCCTTCAATCTCTGCACAATCATCAGTTCATCAGAGATGCATTCCCATCCTTTCTAAAATGGCAAGCTCTTGCCACGCACAATCATCAATCTGATAGTACATACTTATTTATGCCTATCTATCTCTCCTAACCAGAGTACACATGCCATGAAAGCAGAGGATTTGCTGCTTTGTTCATTGTTATAATTCCAGCCTGAAGAATGGTACGTGGTATTTAAAAAAAAAAAAGTACGTAATAATGAGTTAATGAATGAGTTATTATTACTATTATCCCCATTTTACAGATAGGAAGACTGAGGGTCTGTGACCCAACTGGTGATTTTTACAGCTAAGACATGAACTCAGACTTTTCATATCAAACTGTTACCTTGAGTCAATTATTACTTCACATTGATATTAGCACTTTATAAACTTTTTAATAGAAAGTGTGCATTAGGATAAAATATGTACTAAGTGCTTTTCAACCCTGTTAACCACATGGGCCTATTGGCCCTCAAAGTAGTGTTCTATGTCATAATAACACAGTGAAGAGTTAGTTCTGAAAACCCAAACCAATACCGCACCCCCACACACATTCATCCTAGAATCATTTTTGTTTCTTGTGTTAAAGTTCTAATTTTTCTTTCCAATCCCTAAAAATAATAAATCCTTTTCCAGGCTTTCACATATTTTGCCTGCCAATGTATGTAAAGGAGTATGTGTTTGCGCATGTGCACATGCACAAGCGCACACATACACACACACATTCACACGGACACACACACCCCATTTCTCTGTCTCCTAAGTCAGGGTGAGATGAGAGAAAGAAGGCTGACTTTGTGATTGACCCTTGGAATGATACCCAGAAATAACCACATCTCTCTCCCTGGGCACTCAAGAGTTCTCCACCACCTCCCCCTTTCCTGAAGTCCCAGCATAGAGGTTAGATTTGAGTTGGAGATGACTCAGGACGAAGTGAGGTATGGGAGGGGCATGGAATGCTGTAGAGGATCGACAGGAAGGTCAAACAGAGGTCCAGCTGGTTCACAAGAGGATGTCAGGTTTCCTGGTAGATGAGCTGGGTAAAGGGCCAAGTCAAGTGTTCAACTCCAGGTGTGGGGACAGAGGTCACTTGCAGGATGTTTGAGCCTGAGAGAGAACACAGATGTGATCACCCTTCTTGAAGATGCTTGGAAACAAGAGATATGTCACTGCAGTTGTCTCCCCGGGGCCAAAGGGAAGCCACAGAGGTGCCAGATGTGTAAGGACAGCATGTGTGTTAGCTAAGGCAACCCAAGGGGGATCTGAATCCTGTTAAGAAGAAAAATCCCAGGTTGTCACTAAAAGCAGGCATAGATGTGTTCCTAACAGGACTTCAAAGGACCAGACCCTGGACAGGAGGTATGGAGGACTCTAAAGGAGAGAGAACCATGGGAGTGGTTGAGAGGTTCAGAAAAGCTCTTTTGCTCCCATCAAAAAGTCTTCCTGTCATAGGTTAAACTGTATCCTTCCGCAAAAATGTGTGTAGCCATTTAGCTGGACCATCATCCCCAATATTTTGTGATTTTTCTATGCTATACCTCCTAATTTCTGCCTGTGGCTAATAGACAGGGTGATTATGTTAAAAAAGGATCAGCGTGGCACTGCAACACCCTTGCTAAGGAGTTTCCCTGGAGTGTGGCTTGTATCACCTTTTATCCTTTCCTCTTACAGGAGATAAAAAGAGAGGGAAGCAAGCAGAGAACTGGGAACTTCACACCATCAAGAAAGCAGCAACAGGAGAAAAAAGCATCCTCCAGACCGGAGGTTCCTGCACCGAGGTGCTCCCAGACCAAAGACAGATGCAATGCAAGGACCTTCTTCCACAGTCAACAAAGAGGGAAAGCCTTCTCCTGGAGTGGACATCCTGAATTTGGACTTACAGTCTACTGGACTGTGTAAGAATAAGCTTTTCTTTGCTAAAGCCATCCACTCCTGGTATTCCTAGCAGCACTAGATGAATAAAACACTTCGCTTTGAAGTTCCATGGACCCTGAGAGCCTTGTGGGAGGGGAACAATGGGTTGGCATAAAGCTTTATCTAGACAACCAGAACCAAACCAAACCCACTGCCACTGAGTCGTGTCCAACTCACAACGACCCTAAAGGTCAGAGTAGAGCTGCCACATAGAGTTTCCAAGGAACACCTGGTGGATTTGAACTGCTGATCTTTGCGTTAGCAAACATAGCACTTAACTCACTATGCCACCGGGGTTTCCTTATCTAGACAAGCAACCCATAAACTAACATATTGGCAGGAATGGAGAGAAGCAGTCATTCCTTCTGTGTTTTCTCCTGAGCACACAGATACACCAGGAGCAGAAAAAGCAGTTAGAACCCTTGTCCCCAGAGAGAAGACATTCACTCCTTCTTTGGCCATTGGCTACTTGAAGGAACGTAGCAGAGGATCATACCGGATCTTGGGCAGAGGCAGGTTTAGGGAAGCCTTGAATGCCAAGGAAGGAGGTTGAATGTTTACCTTCCAGACCAGGCAAGGGAAACCATCAGGGGTTTGAGGCAGGTGGCTGCCACGGTGCAGTTAGCGGCAGGGAATGGATATGAGTGAGGGAGACCAGTTAGAAGACAGCAGTGACGACAGACAGCGCTGGCCACTCACTGAGACTTTGACTGAGGGCAGATGCAACAGAAATAACTAAAACTCATCATGCACTTTTGTTAAGTAGGGATCAGAGCACAGGCTAGGGAACTGAGGCGAGGTAGGTGTGACAAAAAATGATAAGAATATGGTGCTGATGGTCGGAGGCCCACTGAGTCAAGGGAATGCTAAGTGAAGGCGCACGGAAGATGAACTTTGCCCCGACTGTTTGCTTTACGGCTGGCCCCACCCCAGGTCTGGCCAACGGAGACTCCAGGGCAGATGCCTCAGCCCATTTTGGTGATGGTGCTGTAATGTGGGTCTCAGACGCTGGCTGAGAAACTGCCAACACGAGAGAGACACAGCAGGCTCCCTCTTTTCCGTTAAACGAGACTGTTTTCCACCTCTGCTATTTGCTCACTTGTGTGCTGAGGCTACAGCGGACACAGAATAGACTGCAAGCCACGCTTAAGGGATAAAGATCTTTCTGAGAAGGTGAAGTGTTTGCGGGAAGTAAATAGCAGGTAAATGCCGTACTGGCTGCTACAGACAATGAACTCGGGGCAAGTTCAGGGAAGACGCAGCCAGCAGGTCTTAGTGGCCAGGAAGACTTCTTGAAATAGATGAGGATTTGTTCTGAGCCGTAAAGGGAATGTAGGAGTGTGCACACTCAGGGGAGCAGAGTTCTCTGAGAAAGTAAAGAAGCAATAGCTATAAAGGGGAACAACTATCATCTACCTAGACTTTTTAAAACTTTTGACAAAGTTCTTGGGACTGGAGGAAAAGGAGGCGTGATGTTTCTTTCATCAAGATTAGGGAGTGGCTTAGAAACATAAGGAAAGCCAGAAGCCTATTTAGGCTTCTCTAGATGGTGGGTTTGAAAGCCCTGATGGCATAGTGGTTAAGTGTTGTGGCTGTTCACCAAAAAGTCAGCAGTTCAAAGCAGCCAGGCGCTCCCTGGAAACTCAGTGGAGCAGTTCTGCTCTGTCCTATAAGGTCACTAGGAGTTGGAATCAATTCAACGGCAGTGGATTCAGTTTGGGTTTAGATGGTGGGTCCACAAAAAAGGGGGAAGACTGTCAAGGAGATGGATTAACCCAGTGGCTGCAACAACGGGCTCAAGCATAACGATTACGAGGGTAGTGTGGGATTGGCAGTGTTTTGTTCTGCTATGCTGGGGTCACCAATGAGTTGGAACAGACACAACGACCCCTAACAGTAACCACAGACGGTACACTGTTAAAAATCTCGAGAATCTGTTCAAACAGTGGTCGGATCTAATATCTTTAAAAATGCTCTGGAAGGGAACATAGCATGGCAAACAGTCATGTCGCAGGTGACTCCCAATGTACTCTTCTGGGGACAGGAGAAACACGTTGACAAGCTTTGGCAGTAGGAGGCACCAGAGAGTGAGTCTCAACTCTAGGTGCACATTAGGATTACCTTGGAGATGAAGATGTGCTTGGCCCAAGTCATGATATTTTCAGTTGCATCATATGCATGCAAAAGCTGGACAGTGAGTACGGAAGACAGAAGAAGAATTGAAGCTTTTGAATTGTGGCTTTGGAGAAGAATATTGAACATACCATGGACTGTCTAAAGAACAAACAGATACGTGCTCAAAGAAATACAACCAGAGGGCTCCTTGGAAGTGATGATGGCAAGACTTAATACTTCGGTCATGTTGTCAGGAGGGATCAGTCCCGGCAGAAGGACATCATGCTTGGTAAAGAAGAGGGTCAAGAGAAAAGAGGAACGCCCTCAAGGAGATGTCCTGGCACAGTGACTACAGCAATGGGCTTAAGCATCAAATTGACTATGGGCATGGTGCAAGACTGGGCAGTATTTGTTCGGTGGTTCAAATCCACCAGATGCTCACTTAAAACCATATGGGTCAGTTCTACTCTATCTTATGGGGGTGCTGTGAGTTGAAATCCACTTGACAGTGACAGGTTTTTTTGGTCTTGGTGCCAAGCCAAGTGCCGTAGCTCTTAAACACAGATCTCTGTAAGTCCCCGGAAGGCTGCAAATGGTTTGCATTAGGTTACTACCTGATAGGTTAATGGCTTGAACCCCTGCAGTGGTGTTGTGGAAGACAGGCCTGGCAATTTGCTTCCATAGGAATAACAGCCAAGAAAACACTGTGATGTCCAGTTTTACCCTAACATAAGAGATCACCATGAGTCAAAATTGACTTCACAGCAACAGGTTTTTTTTTCTTTTTGTTTTCTATCTGGGTCCCACATCAAGGGTTTCTGATTTAACCTACCTTGGCTGGGGCCCTGGCTTCATTGTTTTTTTCCAAAGATCCCAGGTCATTCTAATGCACAGCCATGGTCACCTGTATAGACCATCATGCTTGTCACACTTCCTGGGTTTCAGTCTAGGTTCTGCCATCTGTGAGTTGTGTGATGGTCTCTCTGTTCTGTGATATGCTTATCTTCAAATTGGGTAATATTAGTCTCTACCTTACAGGGCTGTCAAGAGAGTTAAGAGAGATATAGCTTGTAGGGCACTTAGCACAGTGCCTGGGACATTTTAAGAGATTTCTAAATGTTAATGGTTATAATCAACCAAAATCTGTATAAACTGGAAGAAAAGCAACAGACGAATTTAATAAGGCATGTGGAAATGTGTTTAAGAATAAGCAGATCCAAATTCTGTGACCAATATTTATGCCTCAAGCCACGTGTCTTAACTATCTAGTGCTGCTATAACAGAAATGTCTCAAATGGATGGTTTTAACAAACAAATTTGTTCTATCACAGTCTGGGAGGCTGTAAGTCTGAATTTGGGCACCAGCTCCATGGGAAAGCTTTCTCCGTCTGTCAATCCTGGGGAAAGGTCCTTGTCATCAATCTTCCCTTGCTCTAGGAGTTTCTTGAGTACAGGCACCCCAGGTCCAACGGTCACTCACATGCCTGGCTCTTCTTGGGTAGTAATGACATCATTCTGTCTGTCTGTTCATTTCTCTTATGTCTCAAAAGAGACTGACTCAAGATAAAACCTAATCTTGTATGTAGATCCAGTCCCATCTTATTAATGTAATGGTCTCTAATGCTGCCTCACTAACATCACAGAGGCAGGACTTACAACACATAGGATAATCACATCACATCACAGAATGTTGACAACCGCTCAATACGGGAAATCATGGGCTAGCCAAGGTGACATAAATTTTGGAGGAACACATAGTGCCGGGAAAAAAGTTGAGCCTTTGGAAAACATTTTCTGTCCTAATACGTGCATTTAAACTGCTGCTTTACTCCCAAAGGGCAAGAAACAGCATCAGCCACCAGCAAGAGGACTGAATAGTGAGAGCCTTCTCTGGACATGTGTTCTCTGGGCACAGTACATCTATGCCTTGTTGACTTCAAGGTCTAGTCATTGAGCCCAAGAAGAGAGATTCTAAAACTGGGGAGGGATTGGAGAAAGAATAACAGGGGACTGCTGAAGGTTAGAACTCTGTAGACTGGAAAAGGACGTGATAAAAATCAGTAAGCTCATCAATAACCAGGAGAAGGTATACAAGGACTTGCTCAACCTAAACACTTGCCGGAGGAACAAGGACCGGTTAGAACAAATCAAAGGAATGGGTAATAAACATGTGGAACTCATCACTCCAAGATGTAGTACATGAGGGAAATATAAATGAATTTGCAAAGAGTCTTCACCAATTAATGCCGGAGGCATAACAAATGCCAGGGAAGCTGACATGTGGCCACCTTGAAGGTCAGTGTCAGAGAAGACAGTCAGCATATCCCTTCCAACGTGGGCCAGAGAGACGGCGGTCTGACGAGCAGGGACATTCTCATTTTCTTAGTGTCCCTGAGGAGGGGTGTAGCTGGAAGTCAGCAATGAATTATGAGAGTGCTGTGTTCAGGGAGAGAGAAGAAACTGGTTGGGTTAGAAATGAAAAGGATTTGTTTGGATACATAAGATGGAGCTAGATTACCAAGGGTACTCAGAACTGGTGGTGAGAGGCTGGACTGAGTCCAAGAATAGCAGAATGCTGTAGCTGGAAGAACTTCACAGTTTTTCTAACCCAACCCCCTTCCACTGGAAGATGAAAAAAATTGAGCTCAGCGAGATAAACCCACTTGTCCAAGGTCTGAAAGTGTGTTAACTGCAGAGCAGAGATAGGGATCCTGCGGTTTTTCCACTCCACCATATAGTGGACTGGGTCTTTTGGGGAAAGGTCATTATTAACCCAGTAACCTTGAGCAAGTGTTTTATCTCCTCTAAGTTGTCAATGAAATGACATGACCCTTCTCAAGACATGTTAGCCTGGGGCTAAAAGTAGAGACCACCACCTACCTGTCAGTTTATCATACTGTGGTGGCTTACACGTTGCTATGACGCTGGAAGCTATGCCACCAGTATCTGAAATATCACCAAGGTCCCCCATGGTGGGACAGATCTCAGCAGAGCTTCCAGACTGAGACAGACTAGGAAGAAAGGCCCGATGATCTACTCCTGCAAGTTAGCCAATGAAAAGCCTGCAGATCACAACCAAATACTGTCCAGTAGGCTGAGTTGGAATCAACTCAATGGCAGTGAGTGTAGTGCTGGAAGAGAAGCCCCCTCAGCTAGAGGGCAGCAATGTACTCAAGTGTGCTAGCAGTCATGAGGATGGGACAAAACCAGGCAGCAGTTCATTCTGCTGTACGTGGGGTCACCGTCAGTAGGAGCCCGCTTGATGGTAACTAACAATAACAACAAGAAGTAGAGATTGGCAAAAGTTGTAAAGCTGTATTACTTGGGCTTCCTCCTCATTCGCTCAGTGGGGATTATGGCTCTCCCCAGAGTCCTTTCAATTAGTCCTCACAGTCAACCTTAGGCCCTAGTCCTATCTGTTGCCCTTGTGTTGTCCCTTCTCTTTGCTTTGGTTGTTTGGGTTAATCTCCCCCTTCTCTACCAGTGTCCCATTTGGTGCTCTCTGGATGTCCAAGAACATCTCCAAGGTTGGGTATCCTGGTGTTTTTGTAGACAGCACCCTCCCACAGTAGAGAAACCACAGGCCTTGATTCCCCCCCCCCCACTGTCCTTGTTGTGGAAACCCTGTTAGTGCAGTAGATAAGTGCTATGGCTGCTAACCAAAAGGCTGGCAGTTCAAATCCACCAAGTTCTCCTTCGAAACTCTATGGGACAGTTCTACTCTGTCCTATAGGGTCTTAATAAGCCGGAATTGACTCGACAACAATGGATTTGATTTTCTTGGTCCTTGCCATGGAAACCCTGGTAGGGTAGTGCCTAAATGCTTGTTGTAGTCATCTGGTACTGCTCTAGCAGAAATACCACAAGTGGAAGGCTTTAATAAAGTTTATCTTCACACAGTCTGATAGGCTACAAGTCTGAATTCAGGATGTCCATTCTAGCGGAAGGCTGTCCCTTCCCGTCAGCTCTGGAGAAAAGTCCTTGTGTTGTGTCAGTCTCTGGTCTGGGAGCACCTTGGTACAGGAATCTCAGGTCTGAAGGTGCTTCTCTCTCTTTTTATCTCATATAGGATGAAAGGATAAAGGGTGGTATGAGCCACACTCCAGGGGAAACTCCCTTAGCAAGGGCGTTGGCAGTCCCATCCTCACCCTTTTTTCAACACAATCATCCTATCTATTAGCAACAGGCAGAGATTAGGACGTATAGCATAGGAAAGTCACAATTATTGGGAATGACGGCCCAGCAAAATGGCTACACACATGGAGGCGGTCATAGTTCAATCTATGACCATGCTACAGCTGCTCACCAAAAGGCTGGCAGTTTGAATCTGCCAGGCACTCCTCAGAAACTCTATGGAGCACTTATACCCTGCCCTACATGGTCGTTATGCACTGGAATTGACAGCAGTGGGCTTGGTTTTTTGGTTTGGTCCTTGTCATTGTCCCTTGAAAATGGAACCGAAGCAACATTTGGTATTTCTTTGCTTTGTGTGGCTGTAGGACCGGGGTCTGGGTTAGACAGAGGGCAGCCTGACAGCTTCCCTGTTGTATCCAGGATTCTACTGCTCCTCTCGCACTGGCTCATTGAGTTTCTTACAGTTGTGTTCCTAGTGCCAGCACTGTGTTGGGCACATTTTAGGCACCTGGTAAATGTTTGTTGGGTGAACTAGTGTACCAATTCTTCCCTTTTTCCTCAGTCCTCTCTTCAGGCTTAGAAAGTTTCCACTGCTGCTTCCTGATTGGCTTGTCTAAACCTTAGGGTAAATTTAATTCAGGCTCCCGCCAGGTCCCTACAAATCTACATGCATGCAATGAGCTAACACAGACAAGTGCATCCGGCATGGAGCCTGGGATGTCAGAGATAATTCAACAACATTATTCCGCTGCCTCAGAAGAGGGAAAAACATCAAAGAGATTTATTCAAAAAGAAAGCAATTTGAAGCCAAGGAAATTACGGTGCACACACTTCTAGAGTAATGTGGGTGGTTCTGGTCACTGAACCTTAAAAGGGATACAATAGTTTTATTTATTACAATTCTACTTTAGACCTCCTCCTCTTCCAAGGAGAACTCAAGGCAAGCAAAATACAAAACTATATAGCAAAAGACTTCTATAAAGTTTTAAAAAGCAAAGGTGACACACTTTCATGAGTGAGGTGTGCTTGACCCAAGCCACTGTCTTTTCAGTATTTTGTATGGATGCAAAAGCTGGGCAAAGCAAAAGGAAGATCTAAGAACTGATGCGCTTGAATTGCGGTGTTGGCGAAGACTATTGAATAACCATGGCTTGCCAGAAGAACAAATTCATCACAAAAAACAGCCAGAGTATTCCTTAGAAGTGAGGATGGTGAAATTTCATCTTGCTTGTTTACTTACTCATCAGGAAAGACCCATCACTAGAAAAGGACATCATACTTGGTAAAGGAGAAGATTGGCAGAAACAAAGGACTCCCTCCATGAGATAAATTTACAAAGCAGCTGCAACAACGGGCTCAAATCTCCCAAAGACTGTAAGTACGGTACAGGACCGAGCCATGTTTCATTTTGTTATACGTAAGGTCTCCACAAGTCAGAGCTGATTCAGTGACATCTCATGACAACAGTGACATATTAAATAAACAAATGAACATATCAACCCACTTGTTGGGCTTGTGATTCAAGAATGGAGAAAATAAAGAATAAGCGCGGGTGAAGGCTGAGATTGGCCGTGGGAACAGAGTGACGGGTCCCGAGTACAGGGACCCAATGGCAGGAGAAGGCAGAGATGATTGACAGAGGATGAATGTCACAGGTTAGTGTGTTAGGGATAGAGACCAAAGAATAACATCTGTGGGAGTTTCTGGGTGAAAGAGAAGCTCTTGACATTTTTTCATCGATTTAAGAAGGAAGAAGGCACCTGGTTAAAAGGCAACAAAAGGAAAATGTTGGGAGATTTGAACCCCAAACTGAGAAACATTACTGCTTTGAAAGAGGCCATTTATACGGGTGTGATGGAATGATAATTTGCAATACTAACCACTGTATTCTTATCTTCTCCTCTGAGACCACTCATTCTGGCCTCAAGACAAGGGAGGAAAAGCCCCTGGCTTGCCTAAGTCTGGGGAGAGGTGTAAGTGGGTATATCTAGTTCCTCCTCTGAGATGGAGGAGGTAGTGAACTGAGAGAGAGAGAAAGACAAACCAGAGTCCCTGGGAAGGATAGCTCAGTTAGAATGAAGGGACATGCACCAGAGGGAGACAGGGACCGTTTCCCAGTGAATCTGACTGCACTCGGGAATCCCCAGCACCAGGACTGCACAGTCTTCATTCAAAGGAGGAACCCTTACCCTTCAGAGGCCCAGAACCCAGACCTGCAGAAACCACAGCCTTGGACAGTACCACCTACCCAAGAATGTGGGTGCCCAGGGAACACCTTTGCAGAATCCCCTCTTCCTCCATAGATAAATGCCATCCCTAGAGGAAAAGGGGAATTCATCCTAAACTGATCATATGTTAAATAAAAAATGACTAAGAAATGCTGGATTTTCTTTGGTTGGGTTTACTTGTCCATGCTGAGAATACATTGCTTGTATTAAGCAGAACTGGGGCTCAGGGTCTGAAGTTACCTTGAGCTATAAGAAACAGAAGTTACGTGTTGATACACTTGAGTCTGTGGATGTGGAATTTGTCCTGCCCTTCTGGTTTTTACTGTTGCTGTTATAGCAATGCTTCAGTTCATGAGAGATCATCCTTCCAGGAGCTTTAAGTGTCAGGTTTAGCCCCCAAATGGAGATAAAAGCTTTCAAATGGCAAAGAAATAGTCCCTGGACATGAAGTGGCAATCTGAACAGTGAAAGAAGGGATGCTCTGAAGAGCTCACGTTGAGACTGGCTCATCTCTGAGCCAGAAACCCTTGTACTATCTCTTCCACACTTCTTGGTTGTGTGACCTCGGACAAGCCACTTCACCTCTCTGAGACCAAGAATTGTGGTTGGCAGATTTGGGAGCATGCTGGTGAAACCATCACTTGTCTTCTGAGGGTCAGACTGGGACGTTTATCCATTATTGATCTCTCACCCTTTAATATGGTGTTTGGTATGTGCTACATGCTTGCTGTGGGTGTGTGTGGGATTGAAAGGAACAGATTGACAATAGCTGATAAGGTCAAAGCACTTCTTGGGAAAATGAAGAATACAAAAGGGAAAAGGGTAAAAAACAGAAGAAAAGGACAGACCGCACAGAGCAAAGTACAACGAAATACCAAAACGGAGCCACTCACTGTCTACTCAACTCTGAATCATGGTGGCCCCCTGCGTTGGAGAGTAGAACCACCCCATAGGGTTTTCTTGGCTATAATCTTAACAACAGCCCATTGCCAAGTCTTTCTCCTGTGGTACCACTGGGTGGGTTTGAACTGCCAACATTTAAGCTAGTTATTGGGTGCAGACCATCTGCACAACCTAAAGACTTAACCACTATGCCACCAGGATTTCCATTTTTCAACAGTACCAGTTAAATAAAAACTTTCTTGTTCTCTCTCTTTCTCCCTTGCTATGACTGCAGAGGGGTGAGAAGCAACAGAAAGTGAGAAAAAGAGAAAATGAGTTGACCGCTACCATGCCCAAGGATGAAGAGCTGGCACACAACTGCTCCCAGGTAAGGGAAGGCTGGAGAGGTCTTGTCTTTGAAGATTAGAGTGTTGACCAATAATTTGGGCTGGACACTCTAGCACTAAATTTAAGATTGTATCTTCATCCTAAAGTGATCAGAGCCTGTTTTTATTGTTGAGAAGTGAGTTGCATTTATCTGGAGCCCTGGTGGCCCAGTTCTACCAGCCACTCTTTGGAAACCCCATGGGGCTGTTCTACTCAGTCCTATAGGATCAGCATGAGTTGGAATTGTCACAATGGGGTTTTTTTGCTTTTATTTTAGTAGTTTACTTTGGAGCCCTAGTGGCACAATGATTAACCACTGGATGCTAACCAAAAGGTCAGCAGTTCAAATCCACTAATGACTCCTTGGAAACCCTATGGAGGAGGTCTACTCTGCCCTACAGGGTCACTATGAGTCAGAACCAACTAGACAGCAGTTTTTTTTGTTTTTTTTTAGTTTATGTGATGTCTAGGGTACTAGCTAAGCACTCAACTACTAGTCACAAAGTTGACAGTTCAAACCCACCCAGAGATACCTCGGAAAACAGGCCTGATGATCTGTTTCTGAAAGGTCACAGACTTGAAAACCTGATGGAGCAGTTCTAGTATGGACACAGAGGGTCAACCTGAGTCAGAATTCACTCGAAGGCAGCTAACAACAACAGAGTTTATATTCAGAGGTGAAGAATGATTTTCTCCACTGAGAAGATTTGAAATACAAGGGAAATGGAAAAAAATGTTTTATTATTGCACCCCAATGAGACAAGAATGTGAAGGGCCAGCCGAACTACACCTTGGGACATTCTGGAGTCATAACACTGACACCCAGGGATGAGCAGCTTAGACCCAAGTCGGAGACATGCACAGACGGGACAGAAGTAATCATTATCCGTCCTTCCAACAGGGGCACCAGAAAGCCACAGTCAGGATGAGAGAATCAAACCCACAGAGCAAGAAACTGCACAGGCACAACACCCCATAATAAATCCTGCTACAAATCCCAAAAGCCGTTACTGCAGAAACCATCTCGAAGTCTGTTTGGGCGTGCATCTCATTTCCATAGCCCTGCTGCTTTCTGGGAATCTCCACCTCTGAGACAAATAAAACATGAGGTCCCTCTTTCTCAAAATCCTCTGTAAGCTCTGGCAAAGCCTTTGTTCAGGGAGGTGGGAGTAGCGTTGATTAGGCCCTCCCTGACTCTGCTTGCAAGCTTCTTTAATAAAGCTTTGCTACTGAGGAAAGATTCTCTGTGTCTTACCTGTTCATTCTTTTTTTTTTAATTTTAATTTTTATTTAACATAACTGAGTGAAAATGTACATTCACATATAAATTTACATGCCCCACTATATGCAGCTTCCACTGCTCTCCCTGTCCGGTGACTGCACACTATTCCTCTCTGCTCCATACATGTCTCATCCTCCCAACAGCCTCTTTTACCTGTTCATTCTTGATAAGTGATGGGCAAGAACCTCCATGGGTCTGTAGCACCTTGGAGCCTATCTGTCAGCACCCCAAGTCCTGCTTGCCAATGTACAGGTCATTGGCTGTTTTCAGGAATGCTCTGATCACCTATCAAGTCTTTCCTTCTAGCAGCTCTCAGATTTCCCAGAAGCCCTCTGCTCTCATTGCTGCAGGTTTGTTTCACTTTTAATTTTGTCTAGTAGAATACAGATGATAAAATTTGCCATTTGAGCCATTTCTAAGAGTACCCACGCAAACCAAGCCCACTGCTGTTGAGTTGATTCTAAGGGTACCCCAAATCAAACCAAACTCATTGCTGTTGAGTTGATTCCAACTGTGGTGACCCTACAGGACAGAGTAGGATTGCCCCATAGAGTTTACAGGGAACCCCTGGTGGATTCAAATAGTCAACCTTTTGTTTAGCAGCTGTAACACTATGCCACTAGGGTTTCCTCTCAGGGTACAAGTGACATTAATTCGCATTGTCCATTCACATTGTTCATTACCTATTTCCAAAACTTTTCATCATCCTAAACAGAAACTCAGTACCCATCAAACCAAAACTCCTCATTCCTCCTTCCTCCAGCCCTGGCACCCACCAGTCTCCTTAGGTCACCAACCACTTGCCAAGTCTAGATATTTCATGCAAGTGGGATCATATAACATTTGTTGTCGTGTAACTGGTTTATTTCACTGAAGGCAGTCATCTATGTTGTAGCGTGGATCAGAACTTCATCTCTCTTCATGGCTGAAGAATATCCCTTTGGAGAGCCCAGTGATGTAGTTGTTAAGTGCTACTTCCAGTAACCAAATGGTTGGCAGCTAAGATCCACCAGGAGCTCCTTGGAGCCTCTATGGAGCAGTTCTGCTCTGCCCTGCAGGGTCCCTATGAGTCAGAATCAACTTGACGGCAGTCAGTTAATATTCCTTTATGTGTAGACATCAGGTTTTGTGTATCCATTCATCTGTCAGTGGACATTTGGTTGTTTCCACCTTTAGTTACTGTGAACAGGGCTGCAATGTACACTGGCACACAACCACTGCTTCTGTTCTGATGGACATGTTGGTCAAGGCCCTAATTCTGCTGGGTAAGGGATGGACATGTACCCAAGCTAAGCCTGTAGGACTTTTTCTCCAGACTCTGGGATTTTGAGTGGCAGGAAGGCATGCTGGGGTTAATTCATCCCAGCCATAGCAACACTCTGATGAGATGGTGATTAGTTCCTATCCCCAATCCCTAGAACTTCCCTGGACTCTATGGGTCCCTCCATGTCCTTCAGATAAATTCCTTTTCCATATAAACTAATCCTTCTGGGTTTCGGCTGCTTGCAGTGGGAAGATCACAATGTCTAACTGAGGGAGAAACGAATGCGGCAGAACAGAGTTGGAGGTATGACAAGTGTCACCCTACGAAAGGGATTCCTAAGTTCCTCTAATGAAAATGTCACAGCAGATCTCTGGTTCTGTGGAATGTGGACAGCTATAAAAGGTAACAGGGAGTTAGGTAGATAGTTAGACAGAGACAGATAGAAAAATAGGGAGAGAAAGATGGGTAGACATATAGGTACCTACGAATACAATTTTTATTTCATATATAGTCATTCTCTCTCTGGCCCAGTGCTAACTGAAAAGGCAAATGAATTTGAACAAGCAAGTGTGGTTGACAGAGTCATGCGTTATCTGAAGAGCTGCTTTGGCATTTCAAAAAGAGACGCTGAATAAGAAGATTATACCAGGCTATTGAAATCAACCACCCCATCATGAAGCTACAGACGAATTTCAGGGAACTCTTTTCTGAATACCATCTCTCTTGAGCAGCTTTATAGAGTAGCTGAAACCAGTTTGTTATGTGAGACTTAACATCTTTCCCGGTAGGTATGGGTGAATCAAATGTCCTGGGGTGTAAGCAGAATTAAATAAATTAAAATTAAGAAATGTGTATTGAGCCCTGGAGCAGACATTGTTGGTGCCCTACCCAATAGCTATCCTCACCACCCCCACCCCTTTACCTCCTTGCTAATAAACTGTGTACACTGTTTGTGTCTCAGGCAGCCATGTATTTCTGGGATGGTTCACTCATCCCCAGATGCAGTGAACAGGGTTAACTCTTCAAAATAATTCTGTTTTTCTTGCTAGTCATTGGCTTTGAAAGGGACATATGACTGAATCCGTCTAATAAGATATTGCAGCCACTGGCTAGGTAAAGGCTTCTTATCCTAAGACAGGTTTCTTAGTCTTAAAGGCATAAGGAAGAGTTTGACCCTTTTCAGTCCCTGGATGGTGGCTGTACGAGGATGTGATGTCTGGAGACAGTGCATCTGTCTTGGGATTGTAGGGAAAGGTAGCCACATACTAAGGACAGCAGAAATAACGCCAGTCCTCGACGATGCTGTTGAACAAATAAACTGACTGACTTTGAAGCTGTCTTACTTCTAAACTTCTCAATATGTGACTTATAAATAAATCTCTTTATTGATTCAGGCATTTGGAGTTGTCTTCTGCTCTTTGAGAGCCCTTTCCTTTCTGGGTTTACAATCTCTTTTAGAAATTTCGCTGAATGGATCTTTTAAATATATGACACCAGTTGCTCTCAGGGTGAAAATTAATGCTTGGATGCCAAAGAAATTTCTCCTAGCCGGTACTAACATCCTTTTGAATGTTTCATGAAAGATTATTTGAGAACTGCAGAACTCCCGAGGTAAGCAAAGATATTTTACTATTAGAAAATTATAAAATGCTCCCTGAGGTTATGGTCTGATAATATTTTTACCCTTCTGCAGCCCTGCCGAGTCACCCCCTCCCTGCCATATTACTTTTCTGATCTGACCTGCGGTCCAGGGGGATATTCAGAATATGAAATATTATCACAAAACAAATGTCATGAACAAGCTGCTCTATCATGCAGACTCTATAGAGAATTTCTCAGCCTCGTGACAATATTAAAGACACCTTTCGTAGTGCTTGTTTGTTGAAAGTCTAAAATGAACTTGAGGAAATCATGACCAGTGGCATATTTGCAAAAATGCATCATCTGATGACAAGGAGGATGATGTTACCCGATTTGGGACCTTGCCCTGGAGCAGTCGAGTCATTGAAACATACTCCAAATTAGAAAGAAGGAGAAGGTTTATTAGGAGGCATGATACCGCTGGAGACTCGACAGCAATGCAGGCTGTTCTCTGTGGAATCTCAAAAGACAGTTTTTACATCAGAGTGTATATACCATTTCAGCAAGGAATACTTCATGTTTTTAAGCACAGATGTTTGCAGCTCACAGATAACTGTATACATCACAAAATAGTCACAAGAAACTATTAAATTACAGATATGTATGTCAGACACCTGGACTCTAATATGCATGTCTGTAATAGGCAAAGACAAAACTTATATAAACATTACTCAGCTAGTGAAACTAGCCTGCCAAGTCCACTCTGAGATAAGGAGCAAGAAAGAAAGTTGTGGATACACAAAATGCCAGGCAGCCTTCCTAGCTGCTGTTTTCCAGGCTGACAACCATTTCTCAGGAAAGCAAGGAAGAGGAGGGAGACCAAGGTCATGGGAGCTGAGGAGGCTCTGTGCCCCTTTGGAAAGAGGCCAGTGTGGAGTACAGAGTAGCTGGTGCGGTAATAAACACTGACAGATTATTTAGAGTATCATTATGGCGCTAGTTATGTGAAGCTCTCAGTTACACATTTTGAAAAGGAGAAAACGTGTTGCAAGGTATTAGGGTTACAGTGATGACATCAATGATGCAATAACCCAATGTCAAAATGCTTCTGTACAAGTTCTGGAAATACCTAAGGACAGACTTCCTTCACAGCAAACTACAAGCTTCCCAATCATAGAAGAACAGTGGTTGTGAGTCTAGCTCCTGGTGTTAGAGACTCAGTAATGGCTCGTACTGTTTCTCTTGTTGCTGAAGGGTTAAAAGACTCTAATGGCTGGAAAGAAGAAACAGCTATTCTGGAGAACCAAGCAGTCATTGGGAGAAAGCAGCTCTGACCTTTGATTTGCTAATTAATTTTGCAGAAAGGCAACCTGAGATACATTGCCCCCAAGGGCAGACAGGATAGAACCTTAACCTCGCTTTCGGAGAGAGAAGCAAATAGCCAAAGAGCAAGCTGATTTTGGGGGCTTTTCCAAGAAAGCAATTTGCAGTGTTTCTTGGGGTCAGTGATCATTCAGCCCTCTGGAGCACCCTGTCCACTACAATCACTGCAGTACAAAGCAATGGCCTGTGTTTGGGATGCTGACCTTGGAAGGCTGCATGACATGGAGAGACTCTCCTAGGCTTTGATGTCACCTGTCTATGTCCTACCACTCCTGCCTCTGGTCTCCACCAACCACTAGCTACCTGACCCTGGAAAATTCCTTTTCTTCTCCCAATCTTGGTTTCTACCTACAAGTGGGGATAACATGCCCATCTGCTTTATGAAGTTATTGTAAACATTTCAGGAGATTACCGGTAGGTCCCTGACTCGATGGCGGCCCCTGCCAGATGAGCAAAATACTGCTGAGTCTGAGCCATTCCCATAATGGGCTGCAGATGCAGATGAGACGGTCAATTGATGCGTGCAGATCAGAGCTTTGTGATCAATTGGTGTGTTGCAGATGATCAGCTGAATGGATTGCAGATCATAGCATTGTGATCCATGGGATTTTCATTAGCTGATCTTTGGCAGTAGATTAACAGGCCTTTCTCCCTGGTCTATCATCTGGAAGTTCTGCTAAAACCTATTAGCATCATAGCAGCATGCAAGCCTCCAGTGACAGACAAGCGGTAGCTGCAGGTGAGTTGCACTGACCGGGAACAGAACTTATGTTTCCCACATGGAAGGTGAGAATTCACTCAGCTACCAATGGCCCCATAACCTGAATGTGATGAATGTCTATTGTTTTGTGGGCTCTGAATTCCTTTACCTGTGGATCACCTATCTTGCATCTGTAGGATTTAAAGGGCAGTCTTACTATGGGTCACATAATCCCTGCTCTTGGTTCTGAGATATACAGTGATCAAATGGGACCTGTTTTTGTTTACTGTTAGTGGCCGAAGAGTCTATCGTGACTCCTGGATACCCCCATGTAAACCAAGTGGAACTGCTCCATAGGGTTCTCAAGAACATGACATTTTAGAAGTTCATCAGGCTTAATTTCTACAGTACTCCTAGTTATATGTGAACCACCGACTTTTGAGGTCAATAGTGTGATGAGTGATCCAGCACATAACCATCTGTGTCATCCAGGGTCCACTGAGTCCCACCCCAGGAAATTTAAGAATTTAAACAATGAAGAAAGAAGGGCCAGTCTCACTCCTGAAACTGAAGACCAATCAGCTTGAGAGATGAAAGTAACTCTGTTCTGCAGAGCAGGGAAAAACAGCCATCAATGAGGAGCATAAGGATTGAACTGGGTCCCCTCAATGATTTGTGGTGAATCACATCCTTTGTATGTGTGGCTGTTTTTCTGTTTGGAAATATGGTTTTTCTTTTGTTATGTTATTGTGGCCATCATAGTGTGCTGTGGATCCCAAACCTAATCATTTCTGAGTTACAAAAAGACCAGAATAGACACACACATGTGAGAATTGTCTATAGACCAAGGAACCAAGAAACACCCAGGACCACCAACAAGGAAGGAATTGATACTACCAAGACCCAAATTTTAGCTTCTAGAATTGTGAGAAAATAAATTTCTACTCTTTAGTGCTACCCACTTGTGGTATTTGTGTTACAGCAGCCCTAGATAGCCGAGACAGTGAATGAAGATAAACGGAAGTAAAGAGAAGGAGCACTGCCTGGGCCCCCAGTAGGGCTCCAGAGACTGGTCCCAGTCCATTCCCAGCCTGGGGGTCCATTGCCAAAAAGACTACTAGTTGCCCTGGAGTTAGTTGGCTCTGACTCATGGTGACCCCATGTGTGACTGCGTAGAACTGTGCTCTGCTGTTTGTTTGTTTATTTTTTTCCTGTTGAGTTTTTGGTGACTGATTTTTTTGGACACAGATCTTCAAGCCGTATTTTCCAATTACTGGTCCTTCTTCTTTGTTTCCAGCTTTTGCATTCCAATCAGTAGTAGCTGTCAGTGCATCTTGACTGCATGCCCGATCAATTTCAGATTGCAGAAATTGGTAAAAAGTAGTCAATTTCTTCATCCTGTAGCCTTAGTGGTTGGTGTGTACCATTGAATAAATAGTTGTCTTAACTCACCTTCTTTGTAGGCATATGGATATTTCCTATTACTGACAGTTCTGTACTTCATGATAGATCTTGCAATGTTCTTTTTGATGATGAATGCAACGCCGTTCCTCTTCAACTGGTCATTCCCAGCATGGCAGACCATGTGATTGCCTGATTCATAGTGACCAATACCAGTCCATTTCAGCTCACTGATGTCTAGGATATTGATGTTTATGCATTCCATTTCACTTTTTGACAACTTCCAGATTTTTTAGATTTCCACATCATGCATTCCACATTCTGATTAATGAATGAATGTTTGCAGCTGAGCTGTTTCTTCTCATTTTGAGTCACATCACATCAGCAGATGAAGGTCCCCAATGCTTTACTCCATCCATGTTATTAAGGTCAACTCTGCTTTGAGGAGGCAGACCTCCCCCAGTTGTATTTTGAGTGCCTTTCAACCTAAGGGACTTGTCTTCTGATAATGTACCAGACAGTGCTCTGCTGCTATTCATAAGGATTTCTCAGGCCACTAATTTTCAGAAGTAGACCGCTGGTCCTTCCTGCTAGTCTGTCTTAGTTTGGAGGCTCTGTTGAAACCTGAACACCATGGATGACCCTGCTGATATTTGAAGTACCAGTGGAGTCGCTTCCAGTCTTGTAGTGACACATAAGCTGCCTCAGTACAGCAAGCTGACAGACAAGTGGTGGAGACATGTTCTACAGCCTGGGATACATGCTGATGACTGTCTTTATGGAGTTTGCAGTCCAGTGGGAAATACAGGCATTTTTCAAATAATCACTCAAATCATATACGAGGGAATAACTCTTGGCCCATTTCCCTTGTGTTAGCAAAAAAAAAAGACTAAATTAAATCACATAAATTTCACTTAAGAAGGCAGAAAAACCTCTTGGTGTGATCACAGGTCTGAGCCTGGCACTTTAGCAGTTAAACTTCAGTCATCTGGGAAGCGGGCTTTTTCCAATGGCTTCTTCCCTCCTGCCAGATGAGTGAGGATCCCTGAGCATCCAGGGCCTCCCATTTCCTATCATCACCCTACTGCTCTCGTGGAATCCTGGGGTTTCAATTTTCCTTCACACCCAAATAATTCCATTTTTAACAACTCCAGAGTTTTCTCCTTTCTGTTCTCCAGCCCCAGGCTGGTAGCATCCCATACCCTAGAGGAGAGCCATCTCTCCCATGCAGAGAATGTGCAGACCCCAAGGAGCTGTGTTGTCACTGATTTATGGCTCCCAGACCTCTCCCTGATGAGGAAAATCACTTTATCAAGTTGGAAAGCCAGGGGTGGAGATGGAGCTAGATTTCCTGTAGGCCTCCCAGCGAGGTCCTGCCTATTTCAAAGGCACCTATATATACAAGTCATCAGGACTGTGGCAAGTGATGTGGAGAGAAATGACCAAATATTGAGCAGAGGTGTGTGATCTGCCAGACTTTGTAGGATTGAAATGCAGAGGAGCAAGGAGCTATTTCTGAATGTGTACATCAGGAAGAGAGGCAGCCCAGCACTGGAGGTGGTTTGGGAGGGGTGGCGGGGATAGCTGTCTGTCTCTTAAACCTTCCGTTTAATGTGCCTGAATGCATCTATCATCTTCGCTGTCAGCATCCTCGTTACCATGATTACCACATTTCAAAACTGGAAGTTTCTTCAACATCCTGCTGACTGAACCTATTTGTTTCACAGATGAGGAAACTGAGGTTCAGGAACAAGAAACGACTCCCTCAAGGACACACTGTGAAACTGGGCAGGGCTCAAGATCAGATTCTCTGACGCTGAAACCAGTATTTCCAGGCCTTTTGTAGGCAGCGTGAGGGCTGGGTGCTGGGTGACCTTAGCAGAGTAAGGTCACCTTGATCCTAGGGTGCACCTAGTCTCAGACCTAACCCAACCCAACTAGGCGCTGTCAAGTTGCTTATGACTCATAAAGACCCTATAGGGCAGGGTAGAACTGCCCCATAGAGTTTCCAAGGAGTGCCTGGTGGATTCGAGCTGCCGACCTTTTGGTTAGCAGATGTAGCACTTAACCACTACACCACCAGGGTTTCTGAGTTCAGACAGATGTCTTTACAAAAATACACAAGGCGGAACTTTTTACTATGAACTATTTGTTTCCTTCTAAGCAATAAGAATATGATTGTGTTATAGGAAACTTGGAAAGTAGGAAAAAGAAAAAAATGATTCCCAGCATTCTAACACAATCTGTGTTAGCATTTCCCCCCCTTTCCATTTAGTTTCCTCTACTGTAGTCGTAATCACAGTATAGACACACAATGTTGAGGTTTGCTTTTACATTTATCTTATAATGCATTACCTTGATGGCATTGTCTTAATTTTAATGATTACTTAACATTCAAACAAACACACGTGAGACAGTTTGCTTACTTATTCTTGTATTAGCGGACATTTAGGCTTCTCTAGTTTTCCATTAATATAAATAAAGCTGCAATGAACATCTTGCATAAATAGCTTCCTCCCCATCCCATATTTATGTTGTTTCTTTAGAAGGGCTTCCGCAAGTGGAATAACTAAACCAATGACTCAGAACACTTTTATGGCTCTTGATATACATTGCCAAATCGCCCGCTGAAAGCTTCTTGCCAAATTACATAAACAGTTTTGAATATGAGTCCAAAAGGTGACCATATAAAAACCTAGCAAAGAACTCAATAAGGACCATCTCTAATGCATGAATGCCTCCGGGTTGTACACCGTAGTATCATTGTCTCTCTCAGAAGGCTGAGAAGAGGAAGGCTGCAACACCTCTCAAGCTTGTTCCAGCATTATCATCACCAGGCTTCTGCATCGGGGCTCTTGTGGCTGTACCCTTGAACTACTTGGAATGCTTATCGCACTTCTCATAGCCAGGGCTGCTCCCTCAGGGATTCTGGTTTAAATGGCTTGGAGTATGGCCTTGTTTTGGAATTGTAAAGTTCCCCCAGTGATTTGAACAACCAGCCAGGTGGAGCACCTGTGCACTCCTGCAGAGGCAGGTAGGGAGGTTGATGCATAGCAGTGAAGGTCAACTGGAACAGAGACCCTGAGTGAGGTCCCCAGGCCTGCTTCCTGTTCCCTAGGGAGTCCTCCAGCCAAGGGTGTCTGTCGTTCCTGTCTCCCTGTTCTCCCATCCTGAGACAGGATGTGCCGTCACACCCAGCTCACACAAATCCTAACACACCCTCTGACTCAGGAGGCCTGAGATCTCTAAATTTCAAAACGAGGATTTGAAAAATCAGGGACAGCTATAAGGTCTCCAGCTTCCAGTCTGAGGGGCCCTAAAAAGGACAGGCATCCTGAATGCCCAACTTGAGGAGACTGGCAAGCACATCATAGTAGTTCAGTCTGGGAATGTCACTAAAAAAAAAAACAAAACTCACTGCCACTAAGGACCGTATAGGACAGAGTAGACCTACTCCACAGAGTTTCCTAGGAGCACCTGGCAGATTTGAACTTCCAGCGTTTTGGTTAGCAGGCGTAGCACTTATTCATTATGCCACCAGGGTTTATGGGTGTGTCATGGCAGCCATTAAACAGGATTTATTTGTGCTAAAAATAAAAACTCTTTAAAATACTGAATTAAAAAATCCAGGAGCAGAAGAGATAGGTGGTATCTGATTTGGGTAAAATGACCAGTGTTACCTGTGTTGTTCCCTTGTATCTGCACAGGTGTCTGAATAAACAGATAAGAAGTTGATCATACCTGTGATCCAGGGAGGTAGGGTTGACAATGTGGGACTGCAGAGGTGCTGCACTGCCCACCTAGACCCTCCTCTACCTCTCCCATTGTGTGTCTTGGTCATGTATTACGTTTATAGTTTTGTTTTTGAACAAACTTTGTAAGATTAGCCAAAAGTGGGGACAGGGAAGAGAGACAAGGCTACTAAGAACGATAACCTTGTGCATTCCACAGAGCTAGAGCTTCTGCCTTCCTGCCAGGGACAGACTATCCCATGAGCAAGGTACACACATGCCTGCCTTGCTGACTGTAAACCCACGTGCACTGTGTGTCCTGATTATTCTGCCACTACTTCCAGCCTCTAACCCCAGCACTTCTTGATTCCACTGTCCTCAAGATTCCATACTCCAGAAACAAACCACAGAGAAGCAGATTCTAATAGATGCACCTGTTCTAGAAAACACGGATTTGCATTTGCCATGGTTTTTCCTGCCCCCACCACACACCCTGGAATCCTGGGTAAGGTACATGGAAAGGTGCCTGAGGACCAGCTCCCAGAGGATGATGGGAGGTGAAGCAGGGCTGAGCATACCTCAGTGTTCATGAGGTCAGTGACAGAGATGAGACTGAAAGGTCAGTACAACTCCCCAGTGGAGGTTCCACTCTCATAGGTGAGTCCACCTCCCAGGGTGGGCAGAGGGGATGGGCAGTCTGAGAGTGAAATGAAAGTGGGAGAAGGCAAGGGAAGGAGGAGGAAATATAATCACAGATCACTGAAAATGCAGCCTGCACTATGTATGCAGCCGAGAGACGTGGCTCAGCCCAACCCCTGTCACAGACCAGGCACTAAAGAGTTAACCCCCAGTCCCCCACCATCGGGGCATGAATTCCCTCAGCCCTGGGACACAGCCCTTCCCAGCAGCTGCTGAGGGATAGTAAGTAGCTCAAACTCCCATCAGAGCTCATAAAACATCACACCCATGGAAAGAATCTTTAAAGGTCATTTTGAGTACCTGGCTCTTATGTAGCACCTTTTCTGTCCCTCCTCACTAAATCAGGCATGCTCTGTGTGTGTGTGTGTGTGTGTGTGTGTGTGTGTGCACATGTGCGTGTGTGTCTCCTGCAGCACGGTGCCTCCTTATGGCAAAGACACTCCGTGATCAATGGACCTCAAAGTCAAGGAAACAGGTACCATCAGAGACTGGTAGCCAAATCGGTGTTTTACTCACGTGGCTTTTATGCTAAATTTGTAAAGTAGAAGCTACCCATTATTTCCTACTTAATGGTGTTTTTTATTTAACCCAATATATCCAAGATATCATCATGCTGACATGTACTTGATATAAATAAAATTGTTAATGAGATCACATACAAGCTTTTAAAAAAATCGTGGTGAAATATGTCTAACAAAAGTATGCTATTCTGACCATTTTGCAGTGTATAGCTCAGTGACACTAATGGCATTCAGCATGTCGTGTGACCATCACCACTATTTTCAAATGTTTCCCATGCCCTGAAACAGAAACTTGGAAACCCTGGTGGCAGAGTGGTGAAGTGCTCTGGCTGCTAACCAAAAGGTCGGCAGTTTGAATCTGCCAGGTGCTCGTTGGAATTCTACTGTCCTGTAGAGTCGCTAGGAGTCAGAATCGACTTGATGGCACTGGGTTTGGTTTTGGTAAACACAAACTCAGTATCCCTGAAGTAACAATTCCCTATTTCCCCACCTTCAGCCACTGGTAACCACTAATCAACATTTTTCTGTATGCATTTGCCTATTCTAAGTATTTCTTGTAAGTGGGGTCTTATGATGTTTGTCTTCTTTCGTCTAACTGATTTAGTCAGTATAATGTCTTAAGGTTTAGCTATGTTATACAGTGTTAGCAGATGTTCACTTCTTCTTACGGTTGAATCATTTTCCACTCTATTTCTGTACCATATTTTGTTTATTCATCCGCTGGCGAACGCCTGGGCTACTTCTACTTTCCAGTTGCTGGGACTAGTGCTGCCATGGATGTGAGTGGTTTTTGTCTGAGTTTCTACTCTCAATTTTTTTTTTTTAATTGGTATATACCTAGCAGTTGAATTGCTGAGTCATGTGGTAATCCTATGTTTAACTTTTTGAGCAATTGCCAAACAGGGAAACTGACTGTTACTAATTTAATTTTACAGATGAAGACACTGAGTTTGCCCTAAAGCCATACCGTGAGTACAGCTGCAAAGCGAGGCTGGGCTTCTGGGCAGTGTGACCTAGGGTTGGCCAGCTTGGCACACTGTCCCCTACCACTCTCCAAAGACACATGCGTTTCTCCAAAAGAAACCATAATTAAACAGTAGGAGATGTAGCAGAAAAAAGAAGAGTAGTTAGGTGGGTAGATTCAGAGGTGAGCTTAACAGAGAAGGATTTGGAATAGTTATATGAAATGAGGAAACTCTGGTGGCATAGTAGTTAAGTGCTAGAACACTTAACCAAAAGGTCAGCAGTTCAAATCCTCCAGGCACTCCTTGAGAGCTCTGTGGGGCAGTTCTACTCTGTCCTCTATGGAGACTATGAGTCAGCATGGACTCAACAGCACTGGGTTTGGTTTGTTTTTTTACATGAAATGAAACCTCAAGGTTTACACAAATGTGTTTATCTGGCGAAAAACCTATCACTCCGTACTTCTGATTTGTATGCTTTTTGGTATGTGTGTTATGTTTCAACAAAAATTGAACTAGAATAAATGAGCTAGCAAATGGTCTCTCTGGTGCCTGGTGCTGACTTCTACAGCAGAAGAACTGGTTGATTCTTCTCCTTCCCCATGGGTGGGAGAAGGCAAGTGTTTTCTCCTCTGCATTCCACAGCACCCTCCACTCGGCCACTGGAGCTGACATCCTGAAATAAAGGCCCGGTCAGGTTCTCCTCTGCCTACAATTCCTCAGTGGCTTCTTGTTGCCTGCAGAATAAATCCCTGACTCCTTCCTTGGTAAAACCTGCTATGATCTGGGCCTCACCAATTTTCCAGCCTTATCCTGGGGACAACAGTGAAGCATGGAGACTCTGGGCTGCACCACCTCCCAGCTGTGTGACCTTGGGCATATCAGTGAACCAAAGTCACAGGAGAATAGCAGAAATTACATGTGTTAAACACATAAAACAGTGTCTGGCACCCAGTTAGCATTCAATGAACATTTGTTACTGTTTATTATTTTTTATTTGACCAACTAGACACATTGTATTATTTATTTCTTCACCATTTTTTGACTACAGGTTCCCCTTCTTCCACTTCCACCCCTACAGCCTCTTTGCCCATCCAAATTCTACTCTCCTCTCCCAGCTCAACTGCTGTTCCTCTGGAAAGATTCAGGCACCAGTCCCACCCCACATGGAACTTCTTCATGCTCTCTGATGCTCTCAATGCCTTGTCAGTACTCCCTGGGGCATTTAACCTGTGTCACCTGCTCTGCCATTTGTGTCTTCATGGGACATAAACCCTTACTGGATGATAAGCATTGTCTTGCTCATCTGTGAGCCTCCCAGTGAGGGACTGGCACTTTGTACAGTGGGGTGGACAACATCTGAGATGTGTACCCAGCAGGCAAGCTGACATCCCAGTTCTTTTCCTGAAAAATGCCCACTGTCCCAACTGTTATTCTGTACAGTGTGACCCCCCTCTTACAGCCGCTGTCGGTGTCTGTTGTTCTTGCATGCTGTCGAGTGAATTCTGATCCATAGTAACCCTCTAGGACAGAGTAGAACTGACTCATAGGTTTTCCTGGGCTGAAATCTTTACAGGAAGAAATTGTCAGCTCTTTTCTCCCATGAAACCACTTGTGTGTGTATGATTAAGTGAAAGTTTACAATGCAAGTCAATTTTCCGTAGAAAACCCCAAGTATCCACCTCTTATCTGTTCTTCTCACTCTGTGACAGCACACTCTTTTTTTGCACTCTTTACTTCCAGCATCCATTCAACCGGCACCTGTCCCCTTCCCCACCGACTCCTCTCCCCTCTAAAAAGAAACCAGTAGGACAGCCTCATATATATATTAAACCGTGAAATACACACATCACCTGTATCACTATGTGTTCCCAAGTCCAGTCCATTCTGCGTCTGAAGTGTTCGCTTTAGTACTGTTTTCAGCTCTGGACTAGTAGCAAGTCTGGGGCCATGTTCTCAGGGGACCCTCCAGGTTGTCAGAACATCAGTTCTGATCTTTTAATAGAGCTCTTGATCTGCACACCCCCTTTTCCTCGTGCCACACGAGGGACTCTACCTAGTGTCCCCTATCAGAGCTGTCTTTGGTGATGGCTAGGGACCGTTTAGATCTTCTGGTATTACGTTGATGTAGTTTCCCTATCATATGAGTCCTTCTGTCTCCTGGGCTCATTTTTCCTCATATCTGTGCTATTCTTGTGTCTTGATGTGGTTCACTAAGGAATTATTCCTCCATATGACTCCTAATTCTATAAAGCCACAGAAGCTGGCAGAATCCCTGAAACTATTGCTCTAAGATAATCTTTCAACCTTTAACCAAAAGTATTCCCTGAAATCTTCTTAAAACCAAGTAGGAATTTAGCTTAACTAGTAGAGGGTGTCTACCTTGAACATTATGCTCGCTTAGGAACTACATATATGGGATCAAAATGACAACAGCAACTCAGAAGATTACATAGAAACCTTAGGAGACGGTGAGTTTATGTTAATGGAAGAGAAACAACTCAGAAAAGGAGGGTGAGAATGGTTGCACAGCTCAAAGAATGCCATCTGTGTCACCGAACCGAATATGAAGAAATTGTTGAATTGGTGTATGTTTTGCTGTGTATGTTTCCAAAAACAACAAAATAAAAAAAAGTTAAAAGAATTACTCTTCCTACTCTGCTCTTTGTTTATTCATTATCATCACTGCCATTATTGTCATCGCTTAACTCAAAATCCTACTTTGTGCCAGGCACTGACTGCTCTAAGCACTCTATGTTCTTTATAGCAGCTCTATGAGATGGATCCAATTATTATCCCTATTTTACAGATGAGGAAACTGAGGCATTGAGTAGTTAAGTGCTAAGGTCCACACAGCTCATAAGCAGTAGAGCCAGTATGCAAACCCAGGCAGCTTGGCCCCAGAATCTGTGTTCTATCCGCTACCCTTGTCTAGTTACCCCTCCCACCTGGCCACAGGGATGGAGATATAACCCAGGCTGGACCAATTAGAATCTACTGAAAAGACTGCTTTTTTTTTTTTTAAGTTGGAATTTGAGGAAGAAGGGAAGACCTTCTCATGTGCCACCAGTGGTCATGTCCCTCAACACGTGGAAGGCTAAGGTCTGCATTAAGGAAAGATACTGACAAGCAGAGATGCGAGATGGAGACCCTGAATGACTTCCAGTCCCTGGTACCTTTTGTCCAGGAGGCCTAGCCATACCTCTGCCCTTTCCAGAGCTTGTTTTTAAGAGTCAATAAATTATGCTTTTGTGAACTCCTGAGACTATGCCCCTGGGCATCCTGCTTGTGCAGAAATGAAGCCACTTCTGAAGTCCACCTTTCAGTCAAAGGTTAGACAACCTGGTAGAACAGATAATAACACACTGTAAGAAACATGTTTCTTAGTTCAATCAAGTATACAAGACTGCCGTGTGTTGAACGATGTTCCCCCCAAAATGTGTGTGGCGTTTTGGCTGAGCCGTCCTTCGTGTGTCATCTGATGTTTCCCCACATTGTAAATTCTGCCTCCGTGATGTCAGTGTGGATGGGCAGCAGTGTGTCGGTAGGGGGGGATTCAATGTGTCAGATTGCACTGTGCCATCAGGCGGTCTCTTGGGGTATAAAAGAATCCAGCAGAGAGAGTTGGGGACCTCATACTATCAAGAAATAAAGCAATTCTGCGAGCCGAGTGCATCCTTTGGAAAGGATACGGTGGTCCCTGTGCCTCGGAAGCTTCCAATCTAGAGGAAGATTGGCAACAAGGACCTTCCTCCAGAACCATTAGAGACCAAAACTCACTGCTGTCAAGTTAATTCCAATTCGTAGTGATCCTATAGACAGGGTAGGACTTCCTCACAGAGTTTCCAAGGAGTGCCTGGTGGAATTGAACTGCTGACCTTTTGGTAAACAGCCATAGCACTTAGCTACTATACTACCAGGGTTTCCTTTAGCTTACTAGACTATGACAAATAAAATTTCTTTTTTAAAGCCATCCACTCATGGTATGTCTGTTGTAGCAGCACTAGTTGACTAAAACAGAGACCAAATGGCCAACACCTGCTGTCATGGGTTGAATTGTGCCCCCCAAAAAATACATGTAGCCATGTGTCTGGGTCATGATTCCCAGTATCTTGTGACTGTCCTCCATTTTGTGGTTTTCCTATGTTGTATGTTAAAGGATGAGGGTGTGGCTGTAAATCCCTTCATAGGATCACCTCCCTGCTCCACTGTAAAGGGAGTTTCCCTGGAGTATGGCTTGCCCCACCCTTAATCCTTTCATCCTGCAAGAGATAAAAGGAAAAGGAAGCAGACTAAGAATTTGGACCTGTACCATCAAGAAAGCAGCACCGGGAGAAGAGCATGTCCTTTAGATCTGAGGTTCCTGCACCAGGATGTTCCCTGGACAAAGACTGATGCAATACCGGACTTCCCTCCAGAGTCGACAAGGGGAAAGCCTTCCTCTGGAGCACACACCCTGAATGTGGACTTGCAGCCTACCAGACTATTTAAGAATAAACCCACTTTTGTTAAAGCCATCCATTTTGGTATTTCTGTTAGAGCAGCTCTAGCTGACTGAAACACCTGCCCAAAAGCAAAGATGAGAAGTCAGGAGGGAGAAAACTGGAGGAATGGACACGGAGAACCCATGGTGCAAAGCAAAAAGAGCAAAAGTGCTGACACATTACGGGGATTGCAACCAATCCCACAAAACAATTTGTGTATAGATTTTTTAATAAGAATCTAATTTGCACTGTAGACTTTCACCTAAAATGCAATAAAAAAAAATTATGCTTTGTACAAGCAAGCTCTGTTGGGTTTCCATCACTGGCAACCAGAAGATGCCTGACTAGTACATGTGCAGATTTGAAACAGAGATTGAAAGACTCCATTCCCATTTGGAGGTGGTCTCTTGAGTGCTGGGGAAAAGAAATAACCTTGGCTGCTGTAAAGTAACTATCTCCTGCAAGGGCCCGAGGAGCAGAGAGGGCTGCAGAGGGAAATGAGCAAAGAGCATGCAGAGAAGAGACAGACAGGACCATGGGGTTCTGAGCGTTTCCCGGTTCTGTGGCCTGGCTGTGTTCCTGCCCTTGAGTTCTATAAGACCTCCCTTTCTCCTTTTAAGAAATTCTCCCTTTTCAGTTTAAACTGGCGCAAGTTGGTTTTGGTAGGTTGCATGCAAAGAATCATAAACAATACACACGCAGTAGGATCTCAATAACTGTTGAATATAATTGAAGGTTTTAAAGCGAGGCAGTAAATAGGATGGAGACTATTCCTCAGGAATATTGCTCTGGGGCTGTACGGAGGAGAGATTAGTTGGAGGAGCCTGGGCGGGAGGCAGGAATAATAACAGGGGCACTGACAGGGCGGATTGAGGGTTGAGGAGGGCTGAGTGGCGGAAAGCGGTGTGGGGGCACTGAGGGAAAGGGCTTGGTGCGACCTGGCAACTGAGGAGATGAGAGAGTCCAAGGAGAAGGGGACGTCAGAGATGATGGGGAATTGGAGCCTGGTTACCAGAAGGAAGAAGGAAGCATTCACCAAGGAGGAGAGACAGGAAAGGAGATGAGCAGGCTCTCCTCCATGAAGTGAGCTGAGGAACCACCGACTGGGCTAATCAGGGAAACTCAGCAGAGAGGACTGTGGGCTGGCATTCCGGACCAGAGCCAGCTGAGAAGGGGAGGTCGGGAATCAGCCCCTCAGCGCCGTCGCAGAAGCTAAGGCGGCCCAGGGGGACTGCAGGGGAAGAGGCATGGCATGGGGCATCTTCCTCAGGCGATGACAGAAGGGATGGATAACCCCAGTGGTAGAGAAACAGAAGTCAGAAGGGTAGGGCAGAAAGACAATGAGTCCGTCGCTGAGGCAACTGAGGAAAGAGACTGTAGGGGTTCTCCTGGGACTGCGGGAAGAGGATTCAACTCGCTGAGGAAGAGATTATGGGAAGCCTCCAAGGAGCCGTGGGTCAGTGGTGAGGGCAGAAAACAGATGGCAAGGCTTTGGGGAGAGTGGGCTGCAAGTCATTTAAGGCGGCAGCAGTCTGCAGCGACTCAGGCTTTCTCAGGGAGGGGTGAGGACGCCTCTCCAGCGAGGAGACTATCTGGACCGCCTGCTGGAGTGAGAAAGGTGATGTCCCCAGGAAATCACGACACTGTGAGAAGCCTCACAAAGGGCCAGGTGTTGGAGGGTGGGGCTACGGATCAGGAGTAGAGGTTGGGGGCATCGGTAGATTAGGAGCGGAGGTTGGGGGCAGCCTGAGAGTGACAACAGAAGCCAAAGATGTGAAAAAATACTCAGGGCTCCTGGCTGTAAGCAACAGAAACTGACCCTGACTCAGCAGAGAAAGAATTTGCTGGAAGACTTTTGGGGGGCTTACAAGAATCCAGGGGAAGTGGATTAGCTATTTGTGCGGAGTAACAAATTATCCTAAATTTTACAGAAGACGCACAACAATTACTCATTGTCTTGTCATTTCTGGAGGTCTGGGATTTGGAAACAGCTTAGAGGGGTGGGTCTGGGAGTCTCATGAAGTTGTGGTGAAGATGTTGGCTCTGGCTGTGTTGAGGTAGGACTGGGCCTTGAGAGCCTGCTTCCAGGATGAGTCACGCGCTTGCATGTTGGGAGGAAACTTCAGTACTTCGTGGGCTATTCTCAGGAAGCTTCGCTGTCTTGCATAGAGTCCTTCCAAAGGGCTGCCCAGGTGTCCTATGACACAGCAGCTAGCTTCCCCCAGAGTGAGCCCTCCAGGAGAGAGGAGGGAGGAAACTGCAGTGCCTGCCCTGGCCTAGTCTTGCAAGTCACCCACCGTGACGTCTGCCATATTCTATCCATCAGAAGCTGGTCATTAAGTACAATCCATGCCCAGGGAGGGAAAATTAAGCTCCACTTCTTGAAGAGAGGAATAATCAAAGAATTTGTGGACCTATTTCAAAACTGAAACTGTCATAGGTAAGATGACAGACTAGATTTACAAATGAACACGGCAGGCAGCACCCTAGCCAAGTTATATCAAGGAACCACCTGGTGAGGGGTGGACATTGTAGGTCCTGCTGCCTAGACATGGATACCTGTTATGTAAGCATCCCTTACATTTTTTCCTCTTTAAAGTTTTTAACAGCATAATTTATTTATTTATAAATTGTAATATTTTATTGTGATGAAGTGAAGTTTATAAATGAAGCCAGTTTGCCATATCAAACCCCATACAGAGACCCTGATGCAGCTGCAGCTGCTATCCCAACCGTGTGACAGCACACTCCTCCTTTCTACTTTGTACTTCCCATATTCATTCAGCCTACTCCTGTCCCCTCCTCTCTACCCTCCCGTCTCCTTACTACAGGGGAGCTGCTCTGACAGCCTCATGGCTTTACAGTTCTGTCCAATTTTGTCTAAAAAGTGGTCTTCTTGGCTGGTTTCAGCTGTGGGATAGGAGGAAGACCAAGGACCATGTTCTCAGGTGACCCTACAGGATGTCAGACTGTCAAATCTGGTCTTTTGACAGAATTCTAGATCTGCAGCCCCATTTTTCTCCCACTGTGTCAGGGAGCCTACGTCGTATTGCCTATCAAGGCAAACACTTGAAGTGGCCAGGCACGGTCAAGTTCTTCTGGTCTCATGCTGGTGTAGACTCTGGATTATTGGCCTGTTCTGTCTCCCAGACTCACATTTTCCTCCTGTCTTGGGTGTCCTTCATTCTCTTCTGTTCCAGTTGGATTGGGACCAATTGATGCCCCTTAGATGGCAGCTTGCTGGCATTTAAGACCCCAGATGCCACTCACTGAATTGAGCACCCTTTAGCACCTGTAGCACTTGCTCCAAAGACAAAGTTCTGGCTTAAGCAGCTAACTGGCCACATCTGAACTGCTGTGTCCCCAGCCTGTCTATAACATGGTCTTCGAGCCTTTTATCACATGAGCAAGATCTTGACCCCTACCAAGATGTACATTTTTGCAGATCCCACCACACGCACATCCACACCCCCACACACACCAAGAGCAATGCCATCAGAGAAGGGCTCCTGGGAGACGAAATATTGAAGCCAAGATATCTAAGAAGGCACAGGTAGGGAAGGGTTCCTTGGGATGGGAGTGCCATTAGGCTCTGAAAAATAAGGATGTCTTATAGTCCACTGAAGTCATGTTCCATTTGATGTGTTGCTTGGTAATTGAGTGGTGATGTAACCCTCTTCCGTAATCCCCTAACCTTCAGTCACACTCTGCCGTACCCTTGTGTTTGTGCTTGGAGAATCAAAGGAAAAGGGTTGCATCACGTTGGTCATGTCTGTGTTAGGGCAGAAAGAAGGCAGAGTGCCAATGAGGTTTATATGCTTCAGTGGAAGCAAAGTATTGGAGCAGAGATGACATGCTAACTCTGAGACTCCCCGAGATCCCATCTCTGACACACACTCCCCTCATCCCCTGTCTTAATCATCTAGTGCTGTTATAACAGAAATACCACAAATGGATGCCTTCAACAAACAGAAGTTTATTTTCTAATAATCCAGAAGGTTTGAAGTTCACATTCAGGGCATCAGCTTCAGAAGGAGTCTTTTTCTGTTGGCTCTGGAGGAAGGTCCTTGTCATCAGTCTTCCCTTGGTCTAGGAGCTTCTCTGCACAGGAACCCCAGATCTGAAGGATGTACTCTGCTCCAGGAGCTGCTTTCTTGGTGGTCTGAGATCCTCTACTCTCTGCTCATTTCCTTTTCCTTTTATCTCTCCTGAGGTAGAAACCCTGGTGGCATACTGGTTAAGTGCTACAGCTGCTAACCAAAGGGCCGGCAGTTCAAATCCATCATGTGCTCCTTGGAAACTCTATGAGACAGTTTTACTCTGTCTTAAAGGGTCACTATGAGTCAGAATTGACTCAATGACAGTGAGTTTGGTTTGTTTTTTGGGGGGGTGACACAGGCCACACCCCAGGGAAACACCCATTATATTGCATCAGGGATGTGATCTGTGAAAGAGTGTTGTATCTCACCCTAAGCCCCATCAACATAATCCAGTCAAGCCTCATTAGCTACAGGCAAGAGATTAGGACTGATAACATACAGGAAAATTACATCAATCACAAAACAGGGGATAACTACACGGTGCTGGGAATCATGGCCTAGCCAAAATGATGCATATTTTGGGGGGACACAATTCAATCCCTGATACTCTTCACAGGTATTTGGTGGGAGAAAGGGACCTGGTTTCCCGTCATATGTAGGATGAAGGTTTCAGTAATTTAGATGTAACTATCTAAAGTGGAGAAATCCTGGTGGCATAGTGGTTAAGTGCTGTATCTGCTAACCAAAAGGTCAGTAGTTTGGACTCAGCAGGCACTCCTTGGAAACTCTGTGGGGCAGTTCTACTGTCCCCTACAGGGTCGCTATAAGTTGGGATTGACTCAGCAGCAGTGGGTTTAGATTTGGGCTGTTGGAAGTGGTTAAGCTGATCACTAACTGTTGGCAGTTTGAATCTACCAGTGAGTCTTTGGAAACCCCATGGTGTACTTTTACAATGTCCTATAGGGTCATTATGAGTCAGAATCCACCATGGAGATAGTTTTTTTTTTTAATTATCAGAAGAGAGTAATCCACAAAATAGAAGATATAAAGACCTCCTGGATTCTGATACTTGGCTTTAAAGGTAAACAAAGTCTCCAGTATTTTGGATATTTTTAGGAAAGAAAATGGTACCTTCTAAGGCCAACTCTGGATTTAGTTTCAGCAAGCAAAACGGCACTTGGCTTGGCTAAGCAAAACAAAACAAAATTTTTTTAATGAGCCTCTTAGAAGCTGGGACCCTGTGGATGAAACCAGTTAGACAAGTAACTTCTGAGAAAACGGGAGAAAGTAGAGAGGAAAAAAAAAAATTCAGAGAGCTCAGGAAGAAATCTCTGTAGGGTATCTACTGAAGGAGAAGCCAGGATGCACTGCTCTAGGGTTCTGTGGTCTCAGCCTGGGTCGACACTTCTAGAGAGGCTTAAAACCACAGGCCAGGGGATTGTGACTGGGCAGACTGCTAGGACCATGGGTGGGCATGACAGTCTGTGGGAAAGGACATTGGCTGTCCTCAGGTTTAAGCCACCTATGAGCTGGAGCCAGGGCAGGTGGGTGAAGTAGTCGGGAGAGATAAAGGTCAAGACTGGTGAGGTCAGGCAGAAAGTGCTCCTGCTAACTGGAAACCTGAGCTTTTGAATATGATGTTCTCCTGACAAAATACCAGAGGGAAACCCTGCCAATGAGTCACTGCTGAATGTCCAGTCAACGTCCGATAACGAATTACTAATTATTACTCATAACCAGCCTTGCTTGTTCCAAGCCTGTCACGGAAATAAGGGGCTGATGGAGATACCCTAAGTCTGTCCCTTCTCCACCTTCTCTACTCATTTCTGGAAGGACATACTGTAACTTGGGTCTGAGAGGATTCTTTTTGGTCTTAAATATACTTGAGGAACTTTCTACAGGAGGCTGGTCTGCTCTTTGTCCATGTTGATATGGAAGGGATTCTCTGCCTGTACTGTCAAACCCTCATGCTATAGTTACTTTCAGGTATTTATTGAGTTCTTGCTGTGTGCCAGGCCTGACTACTGGGGACACAAAGATAAATAAACAGGAAGTAGTCTTTGTCCTCAAGAGTTCACAGTTTAGTGTGTCTGTGTTGTGTGTGTGCGTGCGTATGTGATGTGTGTGTGTTAGACAGTGTGGGGACAAGGTAGCTGAGAAACTGGACACTATAGGAAATTATAATAATTCATAATATTTGCCTAGTACAAATGCTAGCTAGAGAATTTGCATGTATAATTTCACTTAATCTTTGATATAATCTTGTAAGGAAAGTACTATTATTATCCTCATTTTACAGACGGAGAATGTGAAGTCATACAGCTTCCCCGAGTTCACACAGCTAAGTGGCTGAGCCAAGATTCAAACCTATGCCTCTCTAAGGTCACAGTCTGTGCTCCTAAGGACCATGCTTTACATAGGAATCTACAGAAACACAGAAAATGGGTGCTCAGCCCCAGACAGACGGGGATGTTGGTAGGAGGGTAGCTAGTATGAGCAGAGGCTTTTCTAAGAGGCAGTACCCAAGCTTGGTGGATATCAACCGAGAAAGGGATGGAGTAGACAGCTCAGCAGATGGCCTGAGCAGAAGCTCAGATTTGTGAGGCAGCCCAGTGTCTGGGCACTACAAATCACTCACACTCAATCTTTCTTTGGATGTGACTAGCTGCTCACCTAGGCAGAGGGGTCTCTGTCTCTTCTTTGGGATTTTCTCTCCTTTCTCCTTTCCTACTTGGAGCTGACTTTCCTTTCCCTTCGTATCGTTTACCATAAACTTTTAAACTGTAAACCTCTTTAAATTGAAATATAACACACACAGAAAACTGTGCCATCAATCTTCGCAGTGGGAACACACTCCTGTACCCTGCACTCAGATGGAGATACGGACCTTAACAGCCCCCAACAGAGCCCTTCCCTCAAAGCTGCCGCTTCCCTGCCTTCCAACAAAATCCATTACTTTTGCTTCTTTTTGTACCTTATATAATTTGAATTGTACAGAATATACTCTTGTGTGTCTGGCTTCTTTGGTTCACCATTCTTCTTTTTTGATTCTGGGCCAATTCTCTTCCTTCTGGAATGTCAGAATGCAGTCGTAGGGCTTGTTCTCATCATGGCTGTGATGACAGAGAGGATCAGGCTACACAAATACAAGGTGGCGTCACACTGCACACTAAGTGTCAGGACAAGAAGTTTCTCTGCCCTGGCCCCTAGGGGCAGCTGCTGGAAAATGGATGGTTCCCACTGAGGTTGCAGTGGAGGAAGCACAGCACTTGTCCTGTGCTGTTCTCCTAATATTTCAGGGAGAGTGAAGCTGAGAATTGTTACCCATTCCCAAAAGGGCCATAAATCTCATTTTTGCGCATTCCAATTGCAGAATAAAATGGCCTGTTTTCTTGGCAATTTTTATGTTTCCCTCTCCGTCTCTTGCTCTCTGGTTCCCTGGCTCATGCTTGCAAGGCTTCCTTCCTTCCTTCCTCTCCTGGCCTCTTTCCCCTTTTGGCAGTGACATTGATGCTGAGTCCTGCTCACCCTGAGATGCAGAAACTTTTAGTTAGTCTTGTAGAAACACTGCTGGTGTAGTGGTTAAGTACTATGTCTGCTAACCAAAAGATAGGCAGTTCAAATCTGCCAAGCACTCCTTGGGAACTCTGTGGTACAACTCTACTGTGTCCTATAAGGTCAGTGTGAGTTAGAATTGACTCAACAGCAGTGGGTTGGAGTTCAAAGATGTAAGAGCTATAAGGAATCTTGAGGGTCACCTGATTCACCCTATCCTTTATTATTTTGGACTTTCAAAAAAAATGAGATATGATTTACATACAGTGAAGTATGCAAATCTTGGACATCGGTTCTGTTGCCATTGTTAGGGGCTGTGGAGTTGGCTCCCATACCTAGTGTCTTAGGTATACCAGGATGAAATGTTGCCTGGGTCCTGTGCCATTATCACAACTGTTACATAAAAACAAAACCAAACCCCTGCTGTCGAGTCGATTCTCAGTCATAGTAACCCTACAGAGCCAAGTACAACTGCCCCAGAGAAGCCCATTATTGCGCTGTGTCCATCTATCTCATGGATGATTTTCCTCTTTTTCACTGACACTCTACCAAACATGATGCAGTTCTCCAGTGATGCTCATTGAATTAACTCAGTTCAGTTAGCAATTTTTACCTATGTAGATGGTCATGTAACCTTCATTTAATCAAGATAGAGAGCATTTCTAGCACACTAGAGGTTTGTGCAGGCTTTTTTGCCCAGTCTCTCTACACTCTTCTTCCCACCTGGAAAAGTAACCTCTGTTTTTGTTCTATTACCACAGATCACTTTTGCCGATCCTTGAACTTTGGAACCGTAGTATTATACAGTATACAGTATGTTCTCTTTTTTATCTAACTGTTTTTATTCAACATCATGGTTTTGAGAGTCAGCCATGTTGTCACATGTAGAATATGCTACACATATAAACACATTTGTTGTAAAATATGCCATCATTGACTTATCTACTCTTCCGTTCAAGGACGTTTGAGTTGTTTCCAGTCTTGACTACTACAGATAAAGCTGCTATGGACATTCTTATGGAAACTCTGGTGGCCTAGTAGTTAAGTGCTTTGTCTGCTAACCAAAAGGTCAGCGGTTCAAATCCACCAAGTGCTCCTTGAAAACTATAGGGCAGTTCTATTCTGACTTCTAGGGTTGCTATGAGTTTGAATCAACTTGATGGCAGTGAGTTTGGTTTTGGTTTTTTGGACTTTTTAAAAAAAATTTATTGTGATCAAGTGAAAGTGTTTAAATTCGCACGACTGCCTGTGTGCAGTTCCTACTGCTCTACTTGCTTGGTGACAGCACACTCCTCCTTTCTGTTCTATACAAATCATATCCTTTTAACAATCTCCTGTCCCCTCTTCTCCACCCTTTCCACTCCCCTCCAGTAAGAGGCTAGTAGGATGACATCCTATAGATGCATAGAACCATAAAGTGCACACACGATATGGTCACTCTGTGTCCCCGAGTGCAATCCATTCGTGTCTGAAGAGTTGACTTCAGTAATGATCTATCATCTGGGGCAGCATCATGTCTAGAGGCCATATTCTCATGGGAACCCAGGGCTTCAGACTGTCAACTGTGGTCTTTTAGTAGAGTTCTCAGAGTGTACCCCTTTTTATTCTCATGTTGCCAATGAGACTGAACTTCATGAGACCCATCATGGCTGCCACTGGAGGTGATCAGGCACCATCTGGTTCCTTTGGTCATGTGTTGATGTAGTCACCCATTCTCGTGGGTCTTTCTGTCTTCCGGGTTCTCTTTCCCTCATGTCGTTTTTGTTCTTGTTGATCATCTGTTCCTGCTGAGTTGGGACCATTTGCTGTACCTCAAATGGCAGCTTGCTAGCGTTTAAGACCCCAGATGCCATTCACCAATGTGGGGTGGAGAAGACTCCCTTAGCAATATGCCACTTATGCCAATTGGCCTTGATGTCACCTGAAAGCATGGTTCCTGGGCCCCTGACACTGCTGCTCTGTCCTTGCCATATTTAGTTAAGACTGCAAGAGTTTTCAGGTTATGTTGAAATCCATTTAAATTGATCTTCTTTCTAATTTGTGTGCTGTCACAGATTTCACTCAACCAAATTTCTATCAACTACCTAATCTATAACCAGTCTTCTCCCTCCCTCCCCTCGCAGCTGTCAAAGAGTCTTTTCTTCTGTACGAGTCTGTCTTCAATGGACATTCTTATAAATTGTTATAGGTTGAATTGTGTCCCCCCCAAAAAAGATATCTTGAAGTCCTATTCCCTGGTACCTGTGACTGTGAGCTTATTTGGAACTAGGGTCTTTGCAAATGTAATTAAATCAAAACCAAACTGAACCTGTTGTTGTTGGGTTGATTCCAACTCATAATGACCCTACAAGGCAGAGTAAAATTGCTCTAGTTAATACGCAATCATTTTGGAGTAAGATGGACCCTAAATTCAATACGACTCATGTTCTTAAAAGCAGAGTTAAAAACATAGACACACAGGGAGAACATCACATGAAGACAAGCAAAACTTGGGGTTAGGCTTTTGGGGCTACCAGAAACTGGAAGAAGCAAGGAAAGATCAATGGCTTTGAAGGGAACACAGCCCAGCCAACATCTTGATTTTTAGATTTCTGGGTGGTACAGATTGTTAAGAACTTGACTATGAGCTGAAAGTTTGGCTGTTCAAACCCTTCACAGGTGACTCAGAAGTCAGTCCTGGTGGCCTGCTTCCAAAAGGCCACAGACTTGAAAAATTCAACAGCAGCAGCTTCCAGAACAATGAGAATATAAATTGGTCTTTTAAAAAGCCACCTGGTTTGTGACACTGGCTTTGGCAGCCCTAGGAAACTTCCAGTACCAGTTGCTGTTGAGTCATTTCTGACTCATGGTGACCTCATGTGTGTCAGAGGACAAAGAATAAGCAGAATCTGAGCTGTGAAGAAGTGGCTTGGGAGTAGACAGGATAAAATAGCCTTTAGATAGGTTACTCTGAAAGGTCTCTCTGAGAGTAGATACATAGGAGAGTCCTAAATGGTCAGCAGGTGCCAGCTGGGCAAGGTGCCAAGGGACAGGTGTGGAGACAGAGAGATAGGAAGAATACAGGAGGTGACACAGAAGCAGCTTAGGAGCAGTGGCACAAGAAATAATGGCTTGGTAACTGGAGCCAAGTGTGCAAGGTGGGGGACAAAGGTGATTTAGGAGATGAGATGAAGAGGGTCAGGTGCCAGATGAGGCAGGGCAAGCAGGGCTGGATGAGAAGTCTGGATTTTATTCTAAGGGCAGTGGGAAGCTAAAAGTTGGATTGTAGGGGATATGAAAGGGAAGAAGCAGGCAAACCCTTTAGGAAACTTTCATCCTTGCCTAAGTGAGTTATGACAGTGGCTTAGACTCAGGAATCAGCAGAGAGATGTATTTTGGAGGCAGAACTGACGGGATATGGCGGTGGTGTGTTGGTGGGCCTACTGAGGAGAGGGTGAGTCAGGGATGACTTCCCGGGTTTGAGTTCTGAATCCTCATATGGTGAGTAGGATTTCTCAGCTACCCACCCCTGACAGTGTGTTTTTCTGGTCTATCTCACTGCTGTATATCTTCAGCCTTAGGATACAGTAGGTGCTCAATAAACACTTGTTGAATGAATAACTGATTGCATACTAAACGTTTTTAGCATGTGGAATGGGTTTAGTAAAGTTTTGCTGGGTGAAAAAGAAAAGTTAGGTGGAAACCTAGGAGGCAGAGATGAGGTCTTTCTACCCTGCACAAACAGCCTTAGTGTTAAACCCTGGCTCTGCCATCTATAGGTTGTATGTTGTCAGTTGTGCTTAAGTCCATTTTCATGCATGGTGACCCACTATGTCTTAGCTATCTAGTGCTGCTATAACAAAAATGCCACAAGTATATGGCTTTAACAAACAGAAGTTTATTTTCTTAGTCTAGGAGCCTAGAAATCTGAATTTAAGGCCCCGGCTCTAGGGGAAGGCTTTTCCTGTCTATCAGCTCTGGAGGAAGGTCTTGGCATCAACCATCTGTGATCTAGGAGATTCTCTGTGCAAGAATCCTGGGTCTAAAGGCCCGGCACCACTTTCTTGCTGATATGAGGGCCACACATCTTTCTGCTGCACCTCTCTTTTATATCTCAAAAGAGACTGGTTTAAAATACACCTAATCTTGCAGATCGAGTTCTGCCTTACTAACAGAACTGCCTTTAAAGATCGTAGAGATAGGATTTACAACACATAGGCAAATCACATCAGATGATAGAATGGTTAAGTAACAATCATGTAACACTGGGAATCACGGCCTAACCAAGTCGACAGATATTTTTGGGGACGCTGTTCAATCCATAACACCACGTGGGCAGAGTAAAAGTGCTCCTTAAGTTGTCGAAGCCGTGGTCTCTCGCAAGTCGATTGCCAGGCCTGTCTTCCAAAGACGTGCGATCTGAATCAAATTACTTCATTTCTCTGGGCTGCCCATCCTCAAAGCCAGTAAAATAAAAGTTATCTCTGTAGGCTGTGAGAGACATGAGGTATTACTTCTAAAGCTCTGGACAGAGAAAACAAACAAACAAAAAAACCCACCGCCTTCGAGTCGAGTCCGACTAATACCCACCCTATAGGACGTAGGACAACTGCTCCACAGAGGTTTCAAGGAAGATTCGAATCTGGAGTATTCGCACTGCCTTTTGGTTAGCAGATGTAGGAGCACTTACTCCCTATGCCACTGTAGTTTCCAAAAGCAGGCACCTGCCCACACTGGGCAGAGTAAGCTTTCTAAATGACTTGTTTTCCTTTATTTACTTGACCTTGCCTTTTGTCACTCTGGTCACGCTGTTATCTGGACTTGGGACCAAGTTCACACCTGCCAGGTCGCCCCGCTCAGCATCGCTTCCAACTACAACCCCCAGCGAGCACTTCGGCTCGGCCGCCTCTCCCGCCTAGTGCGCATGCTCTGGCAGACGTGGCACCGGGAACTCAGAGGCGGGGAGCGGTTGGGAAGTGGCCGTGGTCGTTGGACGCCGCGGAGCGGGCGGCGCGGGAGCCGGGGTGGAGGCGGAGCAGGAGCCGGCGGCGGGGATGGCGCAGGCCAGGCCGGCGGGGCTGCTGCTGCTGGCGATCTGGGTGAGGCTGGTAGGGCAGGGGTCCGGGCTGGGCCGGCACGTGCGCCCCGCGTGCCGGTTGGGGCTCCCCGCTGCCGTTCCTCCTCGGGGCGTGCAGGGAGATGCCTGCCGGCACCGGGCATGCGGGGTCCTGGTGGGCGCGGAGGAGGCAGCCGGGAGGTCTGCAGCCCTCCATGCCTGAGCGCAGGGGCTAGAGGATCCCTGGCGCGCTGGGCGATACCTCACGGGGCGGTCGCACCACCCGCAACTTTGCGGAGGCGCTGTCCAGAGGGCAGCTGCGGACCGAGGAGGGACACGGGGCGGAGGGTGCACCTCAACCCAAGAGCTTGGCCCTGCACCTGTGTGAGTACGGGGCGGGGTGGAGGTGCTTTACACCTGCGCTGCCCAGAAACCTTGTCGTAGGGCCGGTCTCCGTATTCTTGGTTTCGACCCTGGCGTCTGGAAAACCGCAGGTCACTACCGCCTTGGTGCCTGCACAAAGGCCAGGCTCCGAAGGTTGGGTGGGGTCGTCGCTGAGCCGCCCTAGCCGGAGAGTTCCGCTCCGAGATTCAACTGAGGCCACCTCAAACCTCAGCCCTTTTTACTGGCTGTGCGGATAGTGGCGGGTCATTTGACGTGTCTGACTTAGTCTTCTCATCTGTGAAATGGGAATGGTAAACGTACCCACCTCAGAGGATTGCCACGGGGATGAAAATCGAATGAAAATTGGAAGAGGCAGCTCTGGAAACTGCAAAATCATACAAGAGTGGAGGAGGGGTGGGCCTGCAGGGCATCCCACCCACCTAGGGTTTGGCTTTGGCTTTGTCGTGGTGTGTGATGGGATGGTGTGGCCTCCTCCCTGCCTTTCCATTAATTTCTAAACCACAAAAACCCAAACCTGTTGCCATCGAGTCCATTCCAACTCTTAGCAACCCTATAAGGATAGAGTAGAACTGTCCATAGAGTTTCCAAGGAGTGGCTAGGGGATTCCAACCCGTAACCTTTTGGTTGGCAGCGAAGCCCGTTACCACGGTGCCACTGGGACAGTACCTTCTAGTCTTCCTTATTTTAGAATCATCTCAGCTCTTTTTCCCCTAAAGTTCCAGGGAGCTTCCTGCTTCTGGCACCCTCCCCAACCCAAATTTTCAAGTTTTTTGTTTCTCGAGTGTGGTAAGAATCCTGGGCTGTCAGGAGAAAGGTAAGGCACAGATTGAGTTGTTTTAAACACTTCCGTGTCTGTTGCTACCGTCCCTTTTTGGGATCATCAGTGAGGGGTGGCCTTATCCTTTCTGATTGTCTTGATGGGAGTCACAGCACCCTGCCCCGTGGATTTGACTGCTCTGCTTTGCAGCAGCAGCACAGTGGTTCACTGTGTCTTGGTGTGTCACTGTTTGTGTTCCCTGGAAGCAGCTGATGTGAGTAGGTCTCTAGGCCCAGCTGGACTGTGCAAAATGTGGGGCCACCTCCTGCGTGACTCTCCATCGGGTCTTTGCCCGTGGACTGTTGAGGAGTTCTCTTCCTTTCCTCCCTCCCGCTTGTGAAAACAAAGGGCTTAGGAATCTGACCGGAAAGAAGTTTCATTCAGCAAACATTTTATCAACTGCATTGTTTGGCACGGGTGTGGGTTTTTTGGTAGGGAGCAAAATACACATTGTCCCTGCCCTTCCGTGGGGCTCTGGGTTGAGAGGAGGAGTCAGTCCTGTGAGCAAATAATGACCAAACAGCAAGTGCCGTACCCTCCACGCTGGGAGCCTCCGCAGAAGGGGAGCCCTGCATTACTTTAGAGGGAGGGTGGTGATGGCTTTCTTGAAGTGGTGGTTTGAAGAGTCTGAGGGGAGTGTGGGAGTTAGTTGGAAGGTGAAGTCTGCAGGTGCCCTTCCTGGAGCAGAATAGCATGCGGTGCTAAGAGTCTTGGTGTCCTGAACGAGGAATGCACCTTTTCTTCTTTCCCTAGTTCTCAAGTTAGCTTCTGGTGGTGCAGTGGTTAAGAACTATAGCTGCTAACCAACAAGTCAGCAGTTCTCATGTACCAGCTGCTCCTTGGAAACTCTATGGGGCAGGCAGTTCTACTCTGTCCTATGGGGCTGTTAGGAGTTGGAATTGACTGAACAGCAACAGATTTTGAATTTAAAGTTAGCTTTGTAGGTGCAGGGCAGGGGGAGAGTGCCATCAAGATCAGCAGTGAGTGGCTGCCGGACCCTTGGTTGGACCTCTGCAAATTTAAATGCTGTGTACATGTGATAAGAGTTCCTGAGGTCCCTGCACGTGGATTGGGTTACTTTATTCACTCGGTGTTTATTGAGGACTGATAGGTACACAGTGTTGGGCTGTGGCCTGAGGGGTGTAAGTGTGTATAGGGAGTCTACAGAGATGTGTGTACAGGGGTATGCACCCACCACATTTTTCCAATAGCAAAAAAAAAAGAAAGGAAATGGCTTAAATGTTCAATAGTGATGTGTTGTTGATGACTTTGGGGTTTGTATGTACCAAATAAAGCAATGTTTATAGAGAATATATCTACTTGGATGTTGTTTTATTACTCAAATACTTACGTATGATGTTTTTGAAGACTATTTAAGGGCATGGAAAAATTCCCGAGTGGGGTAACAGGGTAAAGCAGAGCAGAATCCCCAGGTAGCTGAAGTTAGCTACGTATGCAGATGAAGAATTGATAGCGCATCAGAATGTTAGCAGTCATGATTTCCAGTAAGTGGGGTTATAGATGTTCTAGTTACTTCCACCTGGTGACGTAAGTGCCGTTGCTGTTAACCAAAAGATTAGCAGTTCAAATCCTCCAGGCGCTCCTTGGAACCTCTATGGGGGCAGTTCTACTCCTCCTATAGGGTCACTGTGAGTCAAAATCGACTCGATGGCACTGGGTTTGGTTTGGTACCCTTAGGGTTTTGTGTTTTCCAAGTATTAGTGTATAATCAGAACAATTAATGAAGACTTTAGAAAAGAATTCTTGGAGGATCCCCAGACATCCAGAAGAATTCTTGATACTACTGCTGCTATCTGCCATTGCCCTGGCCCTTGGCTCTTGGTGGCCCTGCACACAATGGGACAAGATGCTGCCCAGACCTGTCCCATCCCCGTAACTGATTATGGATTGGATTGCTGTGATCCATAGGTTTTCACTGGCTAATTTTCAGGAGTTGGTTGCCAGGCCTTTCACCTTAGTGCATCTTAGAATGGAAACTCCTCCACCCAAACCTGTTCGGCATCATAGAAACATGCAAACGTCCCCTAACAGACAGATGGTGGCCACGCTTGAGGGAAATTAGCCTAGAATTGAGCCCAGGTGTCCCACATGGAAGGTAAGAATTCTGCCACTGAACTGTCAGTGCCCCCTCTCCGGATACCAAGGTGAGAGGAGTGAGTTAGCATTTGGGACAAATGAGTCCCAGGAGCTTCCAGGCTGAGTGAGTGACTCTGTCCTCAGGGCCTGGGGCCTGGGGGCCAAGCTGCTCTGTCCTAGTAGATGCCCAGCCCAGCCCAGCCCAGCTCCTGCTCCTTTCCTCTGCCCGATCTGTTTTGATTCTCAGATACTCTGCATCATTTAGTCCCTGTCGTCCTTAGGTACCTCTAGTTGATTCTGACTGACAGTGACCCAGTGCACCACAGAACAAAACACATCCGGTCCTGCGCCATGCCCACAATCGTTTTTATGCTTACGCCCATCGATCCAGCCCGTAGAGTGGGGAAATGTCAGAGCTGAAGAGGATTCTAGATAGCATCTTGCTCTGTGGTGCTCAGCAGTCAGGCCAAAGACTGGGGCTGGGCTGTGAGGAAGGCCAAGTGGTTTTGTTTTGCATATCTAAACGTTTTCAGTTTAAAAACTTGCCTGTTAAAAACATGACATGATAATCAGATTTGGGGATTTACAGTATCTTTTTGAAAAATGAAAGAGGGTGATAGTATGTTGCGATTTTTAAAAAGTCTTTACTTGACAAAATAAACATTTATATGTATGTGTGTGTGTATACACATATATATGTACACATATATACACACACACACATACATATATATATTTGTCATTCTGCGAGATTGAGAAGTCTGGGAAGTACTGATCCAACTCAGCCCAGTCATTTTATGAGAGAAAAGTAAGGCTTGGAGACGCAGGGGACTCACTGATGGCCGTCCAGTGAGTAAAAGCTGAGCTGAAGGGTTTTTAGAGCCAGGCCTCCTGAGTTATAAACCAGAGTTCTTCCCCTGTGTTCCTGTCCCGTAGCCACCTGCCGGACAGCAGATGCTCCCACCTCCCTCCTGCTTCCTTCCTCCCAAGCCACTGCTTTGGCCTTGCGTTGCCCCTTAGGGTAGGGGGCTGATACCCCAGCCACCCGGTGACTTGAAGCCTCAGGACTCTGGTGGGACTGCAGGCGGAGGTGCAGGAAGCAGGAGATGTTTGCGTCTCATCTCTCCTCCAGAGCTTTTAATGTGCACGTATTTCAGTTCTATACTTCTCTGGGCCCATTATATATTTAATAGGCTTTTGTGGGCTGGCCTGGGGGCCTAATTGCCATTTATAATGCTGTTTCACATCGAAGGGCACTTTTCCTGCAGGAATAAACACATCAGGGAGGAAGTTGTAAAACAACTGGTGCATAAGTCGAAGGCATGGCTGTGTGCCCCTGGAGGGGCAAAGCGCTGAGGGTTCAGGAAGAGACGAGGCCGAGACCCCAAGAAAGGGCCGTGGCAGCTGGCCTCCTGAGGAGGGCAGACAGGGGTCTTCCCTGTCCTGACTGTTCCCTGTCCCAGCACCTAGCTCAGTGCTTGGCTGGTTATGCCAAGGAACAAATGTTGCAGGCTGGGAACAGAAACTGTTCAAGACGGGAACGGGGGAGCTAGATGGGACGGAAGCTTTGAGTTGGTTGGTTTGGAGAGGGAGAAACTGGATTAACTTTCCTAAATTGCTTGTCATCATCTTGCTTTCTTCTCTGTTGTCTACAGGCTCAAGTCAGTCATACAGGGAAAGGACATAGGCTTTAAGCTAGTGGGACAGTTAGAAGTGGTGTGACCTTGAGCCCTGCCTCAGTTTTGTTTGTAAGTGGTGGAAATTGTATCCATCTGGCAGCATTGAAAGGATGAGAAATAATCCAGGAAAAGCACCTAGCACCATGCTTGACATATGGAAAAAAAACTCGTTGCTGTTAAGTTGATTCCAACTCATAGAGACCCTATAGGACAGAGTAGAGCTGTCCAGTAGGATTCCCAAGGAGTGGTTGGTGTATTCAAGCTGCATAACTTCTGGTTAACACCAGAAAACTCACCACTGTTCTACCAGGACTCTGACTCTTGGAGGGGCCCGCTGAATGAGAGTCATGTTTATCATTGTGAATTGTTGAGTGAGAGGTGACATGAAAGTCAGTTGAGAGGAAGTGCAGTTAATGAAGGGCTGGTGTGAGGGTGTGTGAACAAGAGGGTGTGACAGGGTGGGGGGCACTCATGTGCTCCCGTGATTCTCCCCATTAGGGCTTCTTGGACCTGGACTTGACTCTCTGCTGCTGTCCTTCGAGTCACTGGATGGGGGTGTGAAGGCTGACACTTGAAGTGCACTCCCCTTTCTTCTGACCGTCTGGTGGGAACAGAGACACCAGCTGCAAGGCATCCCTGGAGGGTTTCACTAAGGTTTAGGACTTTGTTTGGTCTGGCTGTCGTGGTTTGCTTGGTAGTTTGGGTCAGTTTTTGAGGGTAAGGGACAATGAGCCAGACCATAATATGCAGGTTATAGGACAGCATGGGTCCTCTTATATTAGTTGAATCTCAGATGGTTTATTTGCTTGCACCCAGCCCCAAGGAGTGATCCCTAGGGCATCTGAGGCCCCAGTGGGAGAGAGAAGAAGCTACGTCACTGGGCTGGTCTATCCCTTTTGCCTGCCCCAGTTTAGTGCACTGCAGGAAGCCTCGGGCTACCCACCTTAGCAGTCAGTGAGAATTATTTTAAAGATCCTGTACATTCTTGAGAGGTTCAAAGTTTGCAAACTTTCCATGTATGAGTTCCAGCAATTAAGTCCGTGAACTTAATTGTTCTAAGTGCTACATACCTTATTGCTGAGTATCACTATGGTCACCTTCAAAGTACTCCCCTTGGGAAGCTATGTACTGACACTGGCACCTAGTTCACACTTCAGAACAGTTTTGGAACTCTTTCTGGAATGGCCATTGTGGGCAGTGGCACTGTGGCAAGTTCATGAACTTAGTTGTCTAGTTGTCTATGAGGGAGTCTTTTTGCCACAAAACAGATAACTGTATTGCATTACCTTCCCTACTCACCTAATCTGCCCCCCAGTGACTTTTTTCTTTACCCAAAGATAAAGGAAATAATTGGAAGGAAGACAGTTTGGTGACATTCAGGACATCAAGGGTACTATGATGACAGCGCTGACGGCCATTCCAGGAAAGCAATTCCAAAATTGCTTTGAATGGTGGACTGGGTGCTAGCATCGATACATGGCTTCCCAGGGGGACCACTTCAAAGGTCAGCTTAGAAATATTCAGCAATGAAGTATGTAGCACTTTTCCTAGGATGAGTTTGCAAACTTAAGTGCCAGACCTCTTATCTCATGACTGTGGTTTTGAGTCCTACGTTAACTGAGTAAGATAAGCTGGTTGAGTCTTATGACCTCCAGAGAGGGACGGATGCGAGGACAGAGAGGCGAGGAGAAATAAACCTTTAGACAAGATTGGGCGGGGAGAGCCGGGACAGTAAGAGACTAGTTTGGGACACACACAGAAATAGTTCTCAGTCACTCACTTGAATGTTTAAGCAACCAACTTGGCAGGTGTTATTTTCTGAAAAAGTGACACCTGGCATTTTCCTGGGGTATCTGTGAAACTTGTATTTTAGCTTGCCATGACTTGAACATGGTGGAGGGGCAGCCAGCAAGGCACTGCCTTTATCCTTCCCACCTCTCTTCACTCTCCCCGAGTAGCTGGGCTTGCTGTCTCCTCCGGTCACCCCTGCATCCACCAGGTTGTCATCCCTAACACCAGTTTGTGACCACTTGTAAATAATTAGCTTTGCAGCCACACTGTGGGGCATTAAACCCGCTCAGATGAAGAGGCTTCTGGCTGTTTTTGTAAGTGCCCAAAGTCATACTGAAATCCCAGTTTTATTCATTTGTTCCCAGATGGCCGGACAGAGAGTCTCTGCCTGGCTTCAGAGAGTTTCCAACTCATTTTAGCCTGCCAGAGAATGGGAATGGGTTATCCATAACCCCCCCCCCCCCAAAGTCACACAGTTCCTCCATCATTGGCATGAGCAGGTTTCTTTAATTCTTGATCCTTGACTTGGAAGACCCAGGTCGAGGACCCTAAGCTGAAACTTAGAAACCTTGGTGGCCCAGTGGTTTAGTGCTACGGCTGCTTATCAAAAGGCCAGCAGTTTAACTGCACCAGGCACTCTTTTGAAACTCAGTGGGGCAAGTCTACTCTGTCCTATAGGGTCACTGTGAGTCAGAATTGACTTGATGCCAACAAGTTTTTTTTTTTTTAAGCTGAGACTTACATAAATTTGACTGAGCTGTTTGCTCCCCTGTGTAGGCTTGGCTGGAAAGCTGTTTCAGGCCTAGCAGGGCAAGGTCCAGAGGAGCAAGCAGGCTTGTCCTTGTTAAGGAGTCTACTCTTGCTGAGCCCTGGGCAGAGTATTATACATGCCCCCTATTTCAAAGGAATGTGGACCAGCCTCAGCACCCTACATCTGTCTCAGTTGTTCACTTAGTAGATATTACTTGAGAGTCTTCTATGAGCTAGGCCTGATGCCAAGGCACTGAACATAGAATAATAAGATGGGCACCATCCCTGCCTCCCATGGCTTAGCAGGAGAGCTAGTAATTCTTTAATTCAGTTTGTAGGTGCCGAAAAGAGAAAGTACAAGGTGATAGGAGCGATGTAATATGGATCCCCAACCTAATACAGGGAAGTCAGGACAGGCTTTTCTACAGATACAATAACTGCCAGTTAAGTTGGCGAACTCATCCTGGAAAAAGTGCTGCATATCTCTTTGCTGAATGTCACTATGGTCACCTTCAAAGTGCTCCCTTTGGGAAGCTATGCATCAATGCCTGCACCTAGTCCACCCTTCAAAGCAGTTTTGGAACTCTGTTTCTGGAGTGGCCACCAGAGCTGTCATCGTATTACCCTTGATGTCCTGAATGTCATCAAAATTTCTTCCTTTTAATAATTCCTTGATCTTTGGGTAAAGAAAAAAGTCGCTGGTGCCAGATCACGTGAGTATGGATGGTGTTCCAATACAGTTATTTGTTTACTGGCTAAAAACTGTCTCACAGACAATTGTACAGTTAATTTCATGAATTTGCCACCTTGCCACCACACACAATGGCCGTTCCAGAAAGTTCCAAAATTGCTTTGAAGCATGGACTAGGCACTGGCATTGGTGTATAGCTTCCCAAGAGAGTACTTCAAAGGCGACTGTAGTGGTACACAGCAATGAGGTATGTAGCACTTAGAACAATTTAGGTTGCAGACTTAATTATTGGGCCTCATAGATACTGAGCATGTTCTAAAAGTTAATTTAACTCGTTAACAAGGGAACCACTAAAACCAAAGATCATGAAATGGTGCAGGACCATCACAGGCCTCTGTGGTCTCTTTCTTAGAATAATGTTTTTCAGTGTATAAAACAGAATGCATAGGCTTACAAAGAAAATGAAACAAACTTGTGATGAAATAACACTTGTCCTTTAAAAAAAATTAATGCATCAAATGAGAAGACCCAGTGGCAGGTTTGGTAATGGCTGTGATTTAAGGAGTCATGAGCACAAGCAGTGTTGCAAGGTACCTGCACCAGTTGCAGTGTGGTAGGAAAAGATGATTTCTGTTGATGACAAAGTCACAGACGCTGCTGATACTACGTTCATAAATGTAGAAAACATTCACACATTTACAGATCCATTCAAAATAAGGGAAAGGTTTGTTTTCAAAGACAGGTTAGTGAAAATAAAGATGTAATTCTTTTCTCCCATCCAAGTTCATAGACCTAACTATAAGACAAGTAATCCAAAGCTTGGAGAAAAAAAAAAATTGCTGAGCTTTTAATGCCATATTAGAGCATAATCTAACAGCCCAGGAAAGGTCTGTCTGGTGCCCCAGGCTGTATGTACACTTTGTACATTGTTCTTTCGGGCCTAAACCAAAACCTATTGACTTGGAGAGGATTCCAGCTTATTGTGACAGTATAGACTCCTTAAACGTAGATAAGATGCAAGTGATTTCTGTCTGACAGAGAAGATAAGCCCAAAGGTTATTCCCTTCAAGACATTAACCAGTTTGCTATCCACTTTAGCAATCTTACATCAGCATTCTTTTCTTTAAATCTGACCAAATGTGCATTAGTTTCTTATATCTTCTTATCCTCTTCCCCTCCCCACATATTCTCTTTTGACCTAGCTTTGTTATTTTGTTATTGTCATTGTCATCAAGTGCCATCAGTTGGCATCTATACACAACAGAATGAAATACTGCCCAAGTCTAGTGCCCTTCTCTTAATCCTTGTCGTTTGAGCCCATTGTTGCGGACACTGTGTCATTTCATCTTGTTGAGGGTCTTTCTCTTTTTCGTTGACCTTCTGCTTACCAGGAAACCCCGGTGGCATAGTGGTTAAGTGCTATGGCTGCTAACCAAGTGGTCAGTAGTTCATATCTGCCAGGTGCTCCTTGGAAACTCTATGGGGTAGTTCTGCTCTGTAGAGTCGCTTTGACTTAGAATCGACTCAACAGCAGTGGGTTGTATTTTAGCAAGCATCAGGCCTTTCTCCAGGAACTCATTCCTGCTGATAACATTTCCAAAGTATGTCAGAGAAAGTCTTGCCATCCTCATTTTTAAGGAAAATTCCAGTTGTACTTCTTCTAAGACTGACTTGTTCTTCTTGCAGTCCATGGTATAGTCAGAATTCTTTGCCAACATCATAGTTCAAAGGCATCATTTCTTCTGTCTTTCTTATTCATTGTCCAGTTCTCGTACACGTATGTGTTGGTTGACAATACCTTAAATTGGGTCAGGCAAACTTATTCTTCAAGGTGGCATCTTTGTTTTTCAACACTTCAAAGAGATCTTTTGCAGCAGACTTGCCCAGTGCGATCCATCTTGATTTCTTGCCTGCTCATTCCATGAGTGTTGATTGTGGACTGAAGTCAAAGGAAATCCTTTACAACTTCAGTCTTTTCTCCGTCTGTCAAAATGTTGCTTACTGGTCCAGTTGTGAGGATTTTTGTTTTCTCTATGTTGAGGTGTAATCTGTACTGAAGGTGGTGTGTGGTCTTTGATCTTCACTAGTAAGTGCTTTAACTCCTTCAAAAGCAAGACTTTTCAGCAAGCAGGCATCTGCATATCACAGGTGGTTAACGAGTCTTCCTCCAGTCCTGATGTCACCTTATTCTTCATGTAGTCCAGCTTCTCAGATGATTTTCTCACTGTACAGACTGAATATGTCTGGTGAAAGGATACACCCCTAATGCACACTTTTCCTGACTTTCAACCATGGAGTATCCCCTTGTTCTGTTGGAACAGCTGCCTCTTGATCTACATGCAGGTTCCTCATGAACACAATCAGATGTTCTGGGACTCCTGTTCTTCACTGTGTTATCTCTGATTTGTTATGATCCACACAATCAAATGTCTTTGCACAGTCAATAAAACACAGGTGAACATCTGTCCGGTATTCTCTGCTTTCAGCTAAAATCCCTCTGACATCAGCAGCGATGTCTCACGTTCCATGTCATCTTCTGCATTCGGCCTGAATTTCTGGCAGTTCACTGTTGGCACATTGCTGCAACTGCTTTCGAATGGTCTTCAGCAAAATTTGACATGCATGTGATATTAATGCTAATATTGTTCAATAGTTTGCATCTTCTGTTAGATCTTGTTTGGGTCCGTTATATACATATGGCGACCACGGGTCTGATCTTGTTATTAGTTGTGACTAAATTAGGTCAGACTTCATGGTGGCCTTATCTGTGACAGGACCAGACATTACTTGGTGCTGACCTTCTTTCTAGTGGTTGCTTTTAGTAGTTTCCCTATTAATGAGTTACCTGAACCTTTGAAATGTGCCCTAATATCTATTTGTATGAGACCTGAGTTTTTAACGTTCTGAGAATTAAACCTTGACCCCAGTTTCAGAATCCCTGACCCAAACGGGATGCGGGGGTGTGGTGCTTAGGAGCTAGGTCTGTGCTGCAGGTGCTAATTGGGAAGCTTTTTTGCTTGGGAGAATGGGTAAGATCCCTGGGAAGAGTGGTTGAGCTTGCCTGGGGGAGGCTGTAAAGTGGGACGAGAGGCAGTCTCAGGCTGCTCCTCCGGGAACGTCAACCTTTAATGACAGGGAGAGGAGAATTTACAAAGGTGACTGGAGGAGTAGCTGGAGAGGTAGAAGGGAAGCCAGGAGGGTCCCACCCTAAAGCCCGGAGACAAGTGGCTCAAGAAGTAAGGCAGAACTAGCACTGGAGTGCCCACTGGATCTACCCATATGAGGGTCTTTGTTGACCCCCTGCGGAGGACATTTTTGGGATGGGAGGCAGATTTGAGAGGCTGGAGGAGCAGATGGGAGGAGATGAAGGGGAGAAGGGAAATCGTGACTGAATATGTGGGGAATGAACTGGATGCAGGGGACATTTTTTGTTTTCAGAGGGGAGACTTATTTTTTTAATATTTCAGTTATTTATTGTGATTGAGTGAAAGTGTACAATCCAGTTTACATGTGCGTACCCACCTGTGTGCGGCTCCTACTGCTCTCCTTGACTGGTGACAGCACACTCCTTTCCGTTCTGTACATGTCATACCCTCTTAACAATCTTCTGTCCCCTCTTCTTCACTCTCTGCTCTACAGGGGAGATTTTCTAAAAGGTAGGTCTGCTGGCCACCGGAAAAAAGAAAGGAAGAAAACCAAACCTGATGTCTTTGAGTTGATTCTGACTCATAGCAACCCTGTAGGAGAGACTGAAACCGTCCCTCGGGGTTTTCAGGGCATGGCTGGTGGATGCCAGTCGCTAGCCTTTGGTAGCAGCTGAGCCCTTTACCCATTTGCCACCATGTGCCACCGGGGGACACCAAGGCAAGAGTTTGTTTTTTCAAGGTGGTTTTTGGAAATCCAAAACTGGCTTTTAAAAAAAGTAAACATGATGCTGACTCATGGCGACCCCCTCTGTCGTAGAGGAGAACTAAGCTCCGTGGGATTTCCTTGTCTGTGATCTTTGAGGTAGCAGATCACTAGGCTGCTGGATAGATTTGAGCCACTGACTTTTTGATTAGTAGCTGAGTGTGCAGACCTTTTGTGCCACCCAGGGACCTTGAACCCACCTTAAGCGAAAATAAAAACCCAAACTTATTGCCTGCAGTGGATTCTGACTCCTGACCAACCCTAATTAGACAGAACAGAACTGCCCCATAGGGTTTTAAAAGGAGAGGCTGATGGATTTGAACTGCAGCCAAGCTTCCTGGGCTCCACAGCCACTTAAGGGGATGTAAACACAGAAAATTGGATTCCTGGGTTCCCAAATCCTCAAGATGATGTTTTTCAAGATTGAGACCCAGGACCTGTTTCTAAAAAGCCTTGTCATTATGTTATGCAGCCACAAAACCAAGCACTAATTTTATGTGGCAGTGTTTGCCAGACAATGTCACTGCTCTTGACCGAGAGGCCTGGCGCAGGTTCTGCCTGCAGCTCTGCTTGGCCTGAGTACGTGATGTTTTTGCTTTTCTCTCCAGGGATCTGGGGAATTGTTGGCATTCAGGTAGCAGAGGAAAAACACATCAGGTTGCCATCACAACTCTTTTCAGCCGCTGCTTCCTCAGTAGCTAGATTGGAAGGAGGGGAAAGCAGGTGTGCTTGTCTCCTGGGGTTTGTTCTGGGTGGAGTTGGAGTGGGAGAAGCTTTGGGGAACAGCAGCTGGAACCAGTCACCTACTGAACCAAGAGAAGGTGAAATCTGCTCAGAAGCTCTTGGTCCAAGTCCTGGCTCTGACTCCTATAGCTAAGACTTAGGGCAGCATCTTCACTTTGAGCCTCAGCGTTCTCACCTGTAAAATGGGCACAGTACCACCTTCTGCAGAGATTATTTAGAGCAGTGTTTCAAACACTTGCTGCAATTGACATTTTACATTGCATTTTGCTTTACAGCTGTACATTTTACGTTGCAACCTGGTAAATACACCCATTGAAGTGCCTGGGTGTCACGAACAGTTAACACACCCAAACTGCTAGCAGAAAGGGTGGTGGAGGTTTGAATCCACCCACGATACCTCCAAAGGAAGGCCTGGAGATCTGCTTCGGTAAAATCAGCTGCTGCAAACCCTACGGTGCACTCTTCTACTCTGACACATGTGGGATCACTGTGAATCAGAGTCACTATATAGATACATACATGTAACATACATGTTTGTACTTAAATACAACCTAGGTAAATATTTCGCTGAAAACACACTGATCTTATTTAAAAAACTGTTGGAAGCAACCCACTGCATTGATTTCGTGACTCGGATCTTAGGTTGAGACCTAAGGGAGGGAAACACTTGTTGAAGGCTCTCAGCTTGGAGGTTTGAGAGGGAGATCATCACGGGTCCTGAGCACTTGATTTGTTATTTTCTTATCAATTAACTGAGGTTTGAGGTGCAGCTGGATTTCCGGAGTGGGGTTCACCTGCCCTTCCTGCCTAGTTCATGATCCCTTCTACCAGCCCTTCTTCCTGGCACACCATGCTGGCCATGACCCAAAGCCCTCTTGGCACTAGAAGAGGTTTTCCAAAACATTAAAAGCTTTAGGGACTTAAGTCCTAGGTAAATGCACTGCAATTTGAGGATAAGAAAACCTGTTTTTATAAGCTCCTCGATCCGTTGTCCTGCCCTGAATTGACCCTGGTTGGCTGCCACCTGTGTGCTGTGGGGGTGAATACAGGGAGGAAAATGCTAGACCGTGTAGCCCCAAATACAAGGTGTGGTTTTTAAAAGAAGCAAAATATAAGAAATGCAGCTGGTCTTGGCATTTACAGGAGCAAGCAGCAAAATCAGCTGTGGAATGTGTCTTAATGCTGTAGCTTGGGTATCTGGCCCGTGTGGGTTTGAGTCACAGCTTTCTGGCTTACCGGCTGGATGACCTTCAGCGTGTTTCTTTACTCTTTGTAGCCTCAGTTTCCTTATCTGAAAAATGGGTGTAATGAAAGCTACTTCCTTTATATAGTTGCCCCAATAATTGAATTAGATAGTCATGAAAAAGTGCTCATCTTGATGCTGTACACACAGTCTGTGCTTTAGGTCTCATCATTAACATGGGCTGATCCCAGGCCCTGGGTTTTGGAATGGAAGTCCTTGCAGGCTCTTTCCCTGACCAAGTCCTTTTCCATTCCTCTGTGTTTCTTTAAAGCACATCTAACTCCCACAGCTACAGTTTGCTGAGGGTTCCAGATTGCAGGGCCTGCCTCCCAACTCACTGTCACACACACACGCGCGTGTGCACACAGTGTCACTCAAGGTGGTCATTTGTATCTTGAAGGCTAGTGGACAGATGCTTGAACACTGGACAGCATCAGTGATGAAATTCCCAGGCTTGATTTGAGGGTCAGCCTTTCCTTCACATCACTTGTGTAATGAGTAGTGCTTGGCCGTGGAAAGCCTGGTGGTGCAGTGGTTAAGTGCTACATCTGTTTAACCAAAGGGTCAACAGTTCAAATCTGCCTGGTGGTGCAGTGGTTAAGTGCTACATCTGCTAACCAAGAGGTCAGCAGTTCAAATTTGCCAGGTGCTCCTTGGAAACTCTCTGGGGCAGCTCGTCTCTGACTTATATGGTCGCTGTGAATAGGAATCGTCTCGATGGCAGTTGGTTTGGTTTTTGGGGGGGCTTAATGTTTAGCCACAGCAGTTGGTGGCTGGCATATGCTTTGATTTGGGCCTTTTAAAGGACCAGTCATTATGCTTATTTTAGAATTACCATTCTTTTGCACACCCCTCTCATCGAAGCCATTCTATAAGCATTTACTAGTGTGTGCTGTGTGCAGAGTGCTTTGCAGATTCTGCATAATGTTTCACATGAAAAAGAAATCCAGTGTCATGTGAGCAGAGGTGCAGAAGGGCAGGTAGACACTGCTGAAGAAGTCCCTGGCTTGTGCAGATGGTTGAACACTCAGCTGTTTATGGAGAGGTTACAGGTTTGAATCTACTCAGGTGTCTGGGAAGGAAGCCTGGTGATCTACTTCTGAAAGGTCACAGCCATTGAAAACCCTGGGGAGTACTCTTCTGCTCTGACCCATGTGATTTACTCACTTATGGGGTAAAGTGCCAAATGAGCAGGATATGTAGGGCATCTGAAGTCCTGTGAAAGAGGTGGGGGCAGTGTTTGGTTGCGCTAGGGGTACCTCTCTTTATTTCCTTTCTTATTTTGAACTGAATTTTTTTTTTTTTCCCTTCCCTAACTTCTTACTTGGAAGTACTTTTAGACTTGCAGAGAAGTTGTAAGAAGAGTACAAAGAATTCCCAGATGCCCTTTATGCAGATTCCAGGAATACTAACATTTTATCCCATTGGTTTTGGCATCTCTCCCTCTCTGAATGTAAGATTTACGTGATGATGCTGTTTTGTCCCTCACTAACTGTTTCCTAAAATGCAGGGATGTACTATTACATAACCATAGTACAACAGTCAAACTCAGGAAAGTACCATTTGGTTTAGGATCCAGTCCAGAATCCCATGCTGTTTGTTTAGTTGTTATACATCATAAATTTTTGTGTGTGTGTGATTGAGTGAAAGCATACAATCCAAGTTGAATTTGCATGCCTACCTATCTACAGCTCCTTCTGCTCTCCTTGCCCAGTGACAGCACTCTCCTCCTTTCGTCCTATACGTGTAATACCATCTTAACAATCTCCTGTCCCCTCCTCTCCACCCTTTCCCTTCTAGTAAGAGGTCAGTAGGACAGCATCCTATAGATGCATAGGATGATAAAGTACACACACCTTGTGCTCACATTGTGTCCCCGTGTCCACGTCATTGTTGTTAGTTGCATAGAGTCAGCCTTGACTCAGTGACCCTGTGCACAGTGAAACGAACAGCTGCCCCATGAGTTGTTGCAGATCAGGCTCTTGTGATTCGTAGGGTTTTCAGTGGTTTGTTTTTCAGAAGTAGATCTTCAGACCTTACTTTCTCGACAGTCTTAGTCATGAGGCTCTGCCTAAACCTGTGCAGCATCATACCAACACACAGACCTCCTCTGACTGATAGGTGATGGCTGCTCATGGGCGGCACTGGTCAGGAGTGGAACCCAAGTCTCACGCATGGAAGGCAACAGTGTTGTCATGGCAACAGTGCTGCTCCTGTCTTTTCTCTAACCCACTGTCTCTCTTACCCAGTGCTATCAAGTTGATTTTGACTCACAGTGAGCCCGTAGGATTTCCAAGGCTGAAATCTTTGTGGAAGCAGACTGTCACATCTTTCTTTTGTGGAGTGGCTGGTGGATTCTCACTGCCAACCTTTTGGTTAGCAACCGAGCACTTTAACCACTTTGCCAACAGGGCTCCATTGTGTCTCCAGTCTCCTTTAATCTGGAACAGTTAGTTTCTCCAGCTTTCTTTGCCTTTTGTGACCTTGATGGTTTTGAAGAATGTCTTTCAACTTGCCTTTTTGAACTCTGTTCCCTTTCAGTGCGTTCTGTCAGGAGCCACATGTTGTCAGTTTGAACCCTTAGTGGTGGTGGTCACTTTGATCCTACACTTTAGGTATGTCTGCTGAGCCTTTGTATTATAAAATTGCTGTTGTGAGGAGATACTTAGAGACAATTATTTTCGTGATGTGGCCAATGATGGTCAAGTTTTTCTTCCAATATTTAACTAAACCAAAAAGACCAAGCCAACTGCTGTTGAGTTGATCACAAGTTAGAAAAAATTAGGAAAAGAATGAAAACTGCCCTAGGAGAAGGCCTTACTATAGTGCATTTTCGTCCAGTTTTCTTTTGGGCATGATTTGGTTTGCTTCTAATTGTTATCATACCATGAGATATTTTGAACTCTACTTCTTAAAAGTTAGCATGAATATGTAAATATTTTTGCATTGTACAATCTTTGAAAAGCTTCTTTGAGTGACTATATTATCCTACTGAGTGGTTTGTAGACTCATTCCCCTGCTGTTGAACATTTAAATTGTTTGTAATTTATAATTTTTTTGTTTATAATTTTTGACTCTAGGACTGTGTGAGTCACATCGTTGTCAGATCCCCTACAGATTCCCTCAGGATTGGTTCCTAAAACTGGAATCAGCAATCCAGAGAGCACAAATACTTTAAAGATACTCCATCAGTTGTGCCGAAAAGCTTTCCACAAGAAAGGTCGAAGTTCAGGCTTTTGCCAGCACTATATGAGGGCTGGGGTATTGCATTTTAAGAGAGGCATTCATTGTATTTCTCACTCCGTCTTCTCCTTATTTTTTTTAAGTGCAGCCCACCACACCAAATTTGTGTTGCGATAACTCCCTTGCATTTTGAATTGTGAAAGTATAGACATCAATTTTCAAAAATATATTACAGCACACCTTGCACATTACTTTTCTCAAGCTGTGGCACTTCTGTTCCCTGCTGTTGGGATGCACTCTGAGAATCACTGAGCATGGCTGGGTCTAGGGAACATTGTTTAGGATGGTGAAGGATTTGAAGTCACATGTGAGGAAATAGGGTGTTTTGCCAGGTAAATCCATAGAAGGGATGTGATCTTTGAACCTGATCATCTTGGAGCTGATGAACTGGTTTGGCTGGAGGACGTGGATGTCTGCGGATGAGTGTCTAGTTCCTATGGCCTTCTGAATCCCCCCGAGATGTGCAGCCTCTGAGAACTCCCGAGTCCTTAGCACTGGAGGGCTTTGCTCAGAGACTGGAGATGGCCCCTGAGGAATATTAAGAGGATTTCTGTGCAGGAGAAACCAGCTAGCCCATCTGAAACCTTCTGTGAACTGCAGGGGACTTCCTTGCCTTCTGATCTCCTCTCTCTCGTCGTTCCTTTTACTAGAAAAGAGCTGACGTTATAGGGAAACTGGGGAGATCGCTAGCTTAATTTCCTTCAGTTGTGGGTAGCTGTCACACAGGCACTGTGAAATCTTGGGTAAATGGGAACAACAAAGGATAAATCAGTCCCTTAACTATCTGTCTGCCTCTTCCCCTACAAACAGTGTATTTAAAGTAAAATACGTGATTTGGTGCCTTAACCCCAGCACCCCGCTGTCGTCAGGTTTGTTCTGACTCAGCGACCCAACAGGACAGAGTAGAATTGCCCCATAGGGTTTCCAGGCAGAGGCTCGTGGATTCCAACTGCCGACCTTTCAGTTAACAGTGAAGCTCTTAATCCCTACACCACCAGGGCTGCACTGATTTGGTGCCTTAAAACCCAAACCCAACCCGTTACCATCAAATTGATAAACATCTCAACTGGAGTAGATGTTAATGAATCTTTCTAGGTAAAGCTTTTGTTCTAGCAGGTACTCAAGGCCTGTATGTATGTTGTCAGCAAACCCAGAAGGACAGTGCCTTTAAAAGGAGATTTTTTTCACTCATTAGAAGCCTGGGCAGTCATGTCTCAGCATATCCCAAGGGCTTTATGTCTCGTTACTCTACATCTTTAGCAAGTGTCTTCTTGTCACTGTCCCAGTGTGGTGCTTGAGGTGCAACTAGTATGTCCAAATTCCAGGTGGCAGGAAGGTGGAGGGGACAAAGAAGAGCCATTCCAGATATCTATTAGGGACAGTTCCTGAAAGTTGCCATCTAACACTTCTGTTTGCATTCTTGGGGCTGGCGTTTCATCACATGGCCGTACTTTCTACAAGGGAGACTTGAGGGAGGTGGCTTTTATTGTGGGTGACCATGGGCCCAGGGAGTCAGCAGTTTCTTCACAAGGTGTAATTACTTCGTAACACTACTCTGGTAATGCTTGTGAGAGCAGCTTACCAATGTCATCAACTTGAAAAGAACTTGGATATCGTTCTCAGCCCCTTTATTTTACCAAAGAGGAAACTGAGGCTTGGAGAATGGCAAATGACTTGTCTGAGGGCATGCAGCCTGGGATGATCAAAGCCAGGGCAAAGCTCAGCTTTCTGACTCCATTGTGCAGTGCTCTTGCCAACAAGCCTGGGACCTTCTCAGCCAGCTTGCAGTCTGTGACTTTGGGTTCAGGCACTCATCTGTTTTTAACCTTTGTCCTGGCTCCCTTTTCCACCAGCTTCTTAGCAGTCTATAGGGTCGCTGTGAGTTGGAATGGACCCAACGGCAGTGGGTTTGGGTTTTTGGTTCTTAAGACTCTAAACTTTTAGATTCTGATGTTTCAAAACCATTTCAAGCAAAATGTGGGTCAAATTACATTAAACAGGTTTCTTCACAGCTCCCAACATCAGAAGGGTATCTCTTTATTTTTGGTGGCAGAACTAAAAAGATTGTATCCCACCCCCACATTTTTTCCTAAACGTTAAACTTCTGTCCCCAAATCCTCCTCCTCTGGCAAGCTGCTTTGACGTAATTGAATCTCTTGGCCTCACGATCTGGGAGAATAGTAAATCTGTAATGACAGGCAGCTCTGTCTAAGATAGAGAATTTGAGGGTGCTGGCTCACGCCCCAGAGACGGTGGAGCTTTTTAAAGCTGAGGCTGTAACGTGGTGAGGGCCAGAACTGTATGGCCCTTTATCTCTTTGGAGTCCTGACGGTGCGGTGATTAAGCCTTTGGCTGCTCACCAAAAGGTCAGCAGTTTGATTCCACCACCATCTGCTCCTTGGAAACCCTATGGGGCCGTTCTGCTCTGTCCTATGGGGTTACTATAGGTTGGAATTGACTCGATGGCAGTGGATCAGTGGGTTTATCTCTTTAGTCTGATGTCGATCGTGAATGGGTACCACCCTCATGTGGTGAAATTAAGTGAATGAGGTGAGAGTAGGGATCCAGGGGACCCAGGATCCCATACAAAGTCCCTGATTAAGACAAGGTTTGGGCCCACTGGAGTCCCTGGCTGGTACAAGGAGCTCTGGTGTTGCAGTGGTTTAGTTAGCTGTTGACTAAAAAGTCAGCAGTTTGAACCCACGAGCTGCTCTGCAGAAGGGACCTGTGGCAATCTGCTTCTGGGTAGATTTATAGCCTTGGAAACTGTCTAGGGCAGTTCTGTTCTGTCCTACAGGGTCACTGTGAGCTGGAATTGGATTCAATGGCAACGAATTTGGGTGGTACAAATAATTAACAAGCTTGGCTGCCAACCCAAAGGTTGGAGATTGCGTGTACCCAGAGGTGCTGCAGAAGAAAGACCTGGAAATCTACTTCTGAACAGCCAGCCATTGAAAACCTCATGGAGCCCAGGTCTCATCTGACGCATGTGTGAGGTTGCCATGAGCTTGGAGCTGAGGCTGTCTGGTAATGGGTTCCTTGCCACATTTGGGATGTGGGCTCATTTCTTCATGCTTTTTTAGCACCAAGGCTCTGAGAACCCTGATGGATCCTGGAGTGCCCCGGGCTTGCAGGTAGCTGCAGGGTTAGTGCAAATCCCTGCTGGGACCATCTGTGCCCTGGAATTCTGGGAGATGTGGGTTCCCTCTAGTTGCCTTGATGACCCTTGCTCTTTTTCTGCTTGGGTTGTCCCATCTCTTTCAGCAGCCCAGGGTGTTTGTGGGGGTTGAAAGCAGCAGATTATCTTGGGCCCAGGAGCTGGGAGACCTGTGTTCTAGGCCTGGCTCTGCTACATAGTGCTGTGTGACCTTGAGAAAGTAACCTCTCTGAGCCTCACTTTCCTTATCTGTTGTTGTTGCTAGCTATCAGTGATGAGTCAGCCCCCAACTCGTGGTGACCTGCTGGTGACGTGCTGCCGAGTCCTGTGCCATCCCCGTGATGGATTGGGGATGGAATATCTGTGATCTGTAGGGTTTCTGCAGGCTGATTTTTTTTAATTAGTTTATTTATTTAGTATGACTAAGTGAAAATGTACATTCCTGTATAAATTTACATGCCCACCTATATGCAGTTTCCACTGCTCTCCCTGCCTGCTGACAGCACACTATTCCTTTCTGCTCCATACATGTCTCATTCTCCCCTCCTCTCCACCCACTCTCCTTCCTCCAGCCAGAGGTCAGCAGGATGACATCCTATAGATGTATAGAACCATAGAGTGCATCCAATATGTGGTCACTCTGCATCGTCTGCAGGCTGATTTTTAGAGGTAGATCACCAGGCCTTTCTTCCTAGTCTGGTTTAATTTAGAAACTGTTCAGTCTCATTGCATCCCCATTGGTAGGATCAGGCTTGTACCTGCTCCCTGGGTTGTTGTGCAGAGTAAAGGAGTTAATTAATGGGCATGAAACCCAGGAAGAGCACAGTGTGCTGGCTGACCTCTGGGTCTGGGTCACTGTGCAGATGGGTGCTTATCCCAAGCTGAATGGGTCGGCATATGCGGTCCTTCCTGCATGGGCTTGCTGTTTTGCCCTATTGCTGTCTAAGCCCTAGAGAGGAAGAGGTGGCCCCTGTGTTATTATTGTACTTGCTTTATTTTGATTTGTCTCACTAATAAGGCTAATAAAGTAATTACAATTGTGTACTTCTCTGTGCCAGCATTATCTTAGGTTCATTATGTATTTTCCCGCACTCGTTTCATCCCCAGCCAACCCAGCCCGTGGGTATTACCGTTATCCTCCCTGTTTCCCAGGCAGGCAAGGGGCACTCGGAGAGGTCTACTGACCTGCTTTGCTGGCGACATCTTCCTTTAATTGGTGGCACCTGGATTCAGCCATAGGTCTGTGTGACTTCACAGCCAATGTTCTTTCCATGGTGGGGAGAGATTAGAAGGCTGCAAAGGGAAGAGATGAGTCTGGGTGTCTAAGCTGATGGCTGTTTGTCTGGCAGGCTTTGACATTCAGGGCAGACACCTGATCCAAGCACAACATAGTGAGCTGGAAGGTGAGGAGAGAGCTCAGCCTCCTTCATCCCATGGCTTCCAGCTATGGTGGGCATGCTTGTTGGAGGGTGAAGGGGAGGACCTCTGTGCCAGCCCTCTGATGCTGGGCTCTGAAACGGACCTAAGGGAGAAGGCGCTGACGCTCTGGAGATGGTGGAGCTTGGCCCTCTGTTGAAGGCAAAACACAGGTTTAAAAAAACCTGTTAATTCTGACTCATAGCAACTCTATAGGACAGACTGAAACTGCCTCATTGGGTTTCCAAGGCTGTAAATCTCTACCAGAGCAGACTGCCACACCCGTCCCCTGCAGAGCAGCTGGTGGCTTTGAATTGCTGACCTTCTGGTTAGCCACTGAATGCTTAACCACTGGGCCACCGGGATTCCCCATCCTGACTTTGGGGGCCTCTGTTCCTCGGCCACAGAAAAAGGGGAAGCCGACCTTCCCAGCAGTGTTCTGCACTGCATCCTGGAAACGTTTTCTGGGTCTCAGCCCTGCTAGTGGGGGGCAGCTCAGTCCCGGTGGAAATACTGTTAGGGTTGGGGGTTGGTGGGCAGAAAGAAAGCAGTTTGTAGGGGACGATCAGAAGGAGTTTGCATGGTGAACAAAGGAGATATTTTTTTCCCCCCTCCTCTACCTCCAAAGCGATTGACTTGGAATTTCAAGAGCCTGCCGAGCCCAGGAACAATCCCATGGCTGGCTTGGAACCACAGCTGGCACGGGCAGCTCTTCTCAGACACTGCCCTTTCCCCGCTGCGGGCTTGACAGAGGAGCAGATAGTCTGTGCATCATTAATGTTGTTATTGTTGCCATGGTTAACGTCAAGGTTTGAGGGTTGTGACTTCCGAAGTCTGCAGGAAGGCTCTCGGCAAGGTGATCCACAGCTCGCTGGAGTTGTCTCTTAAGGAAAAGGCAAGAGCGTGTGCCTTAGAAAGGTTAAAATAGCCTGAAAAGGGAGAGAAGGGAGAATTTTAAGTGGTTAGGAGAAAAGTCCCCTTGGGCTGAAAGGGGAGGGACAGAGGGCCTCCTTCTTGGCTGCCTCTGTGGTTGGTCGCTAAGGTGAGGGCCTGTCTGAGGCCAGACATAAAGGGGCCTTTCATCCATCACCCTTCTGTCTAGAAGATGCTAAGCCTTTAGACAGCATCTCTAGACAGCCTCTCCCCTAACTCTCCTTGGATTTGGCTTCTTCTGTCTCTCAAATCTTTAAATACTGCTTCCCAGGAGTCTACAGACATCCTCACAGATAGTCTATCGTTCTGACCCAGCTGTCTGTCCTTCTCTTTACCCTTCCTTTGTCACCCCGCTCTCCAAACCTTCGCAGGATGCATTCTCCACCTCCCTTTCTCATCAGCGATCTGGCTTCCGGCCTCCAGGAGCCACTATCAGTCCCTCAGAACGTCCCCAGGGACTTAGCCACCACAGCCCTCCCAGCTGTGTCCAGTCCCTGATGTCTCTTGGTGTCCCCTCCCTGACCTCTGTTGACACACTGCTTGCCACTTTCTCCTTTCCAGCCTTCCTTCAGTTCCCGCTCCTTAGTGGAGGGTTCTCAGGGGAAGTGCAGTGCTCAGCCCTCTTGTGTACCCCCCAACACCCCATCTGAGTCCCTGCCCTTGGAGACCTCATTTGGCCGCATGGCTTCACTCGCCAACCTGAGCAATGCCCTATTGTCCCAAACCTGAGCCTGTCATCATCTTCCAGACAATGAGAGAAAGGCCTTCTCCTCTTGCCACCTCTTTTCAGTTCTTCTATTTCTAGTGACTGTTCCCTCTCCTCACTCAGAGTCTCCACATGCACTTAGGCTCTCCTCTCTTCAGTACCTTGGTTCTGTACACAGTCATTGCCTTCTGCCATCTACCTCGGAGGCTCTTGGATAGACCCATTTCTCTCCACCTGGTCAGCCACCCAGCTGGCCCATCTACGTCCAGTTACCCTGGTTGCTGCCCAGTCTGAGGTCATGGCCAGCTTAGTCCCTAAAATACTTGTCTCGCTGGGCTGCGCCCCTGCCGAAAGGTCCCCGATGCCTCCTGCAGAGGCTTCTGCTTTCTGCAGCATGCTGGGCTCTTGAGAAGCTGCCGTGGCCTCCCAGGCTGACCCCATCAACTTCTCCCATCATGCTTAGCGTGGGCGCTCCCTGCACTGGGGTCTGTCCAATGTTCCCTTCTGGGTCCCCTAACATGCTCCTGGGGAATGACATCTGCAAAGGTCAGGAGTGAAGTGAGAAGTACGAGTTGTCGTGTTTGTTATGTTGGACCCTGGGCAGTGCAAGCCGTTTGCTCTTGGCTGCTAACTGAAAGGTTGGCAGTGGACCCCACCCAGTAGTGCCATGGAAGAAAGTTCTGGCAATCTGCTCCTATAAGGATTACAGCTAAGAACACCCTATAGAGCAGTTCTACTCTTAATACACAGACTCTCCATGAGTCGAAGTCAGCAGCAATGGATATTTTGGGGTTTCCAATGGCCCAGGCCCTGTACTGGGCCCTGCCCTCAGAGCTCTTAGCCTGGAGGCCGGGGGATGTGGGGAGGAGGCTGACATCCCATAAAGAGTTCCAGACCCGGCTCAGGTTAAGCCTTGGCTTCTTGCCTCATGGTGGTTTTCCACTGAAGTTAATTTGCTTAGCCTATTTCTGCTTGAGCTTAAGTGAGGGCAAACGCAGGGGTCAGAGGCTTTGCTGGCTAGCTAAGAAGTGGTTTGATCTGAGTGGGCCTGGGGTCAGAGGGTCTGCAGGGCTGACCAGGTGTTATCGGATGGAAGTTGGCAGGTGTGCTACAAGACACAGGGTTGTGTGATTTCTCCCACAGACACATTCCTGTCCCCGTGGCTGCTCAGTGAGCTGAGTGAGGGGGTAGCCCCCCCTTTCCTCTTACCTGGGGCCACAGCTTGAGGTGCTTTCCAGTCGCAGGGGGAGCTGGGCTACAGGTCAGAGTCACGGGGCAAGGGCAGCTGTTTTCCTTGACTGCCCAGATTATCTGGAGATTGAAAACAGAGCAGCATGTTGATATGTTTTTCAAACGGAGCCTCCCCTTCCGTTGGCCTTGAATCATGTGCACTGAACAGTGGACTTTTTAATCTGAAGCTGAACAGCTCCTGGGACCCATAGAATAACATGTCACAGTAAAGTTGAGTAACTTTGTTGGTGAGCTCTTGAGGTGGTCTGTGTCAGGGCCCTGTGTGCCCACACCTGCACATGACTCAGGCAGGCCTCTGGCAGGTGGGATGAAGGAGTAATAATTCTCCAACCTCTCCTTCTGGACAGTTTTACTCTGGGGGGGAAAAAAAACCTTTGAATTCCAACATGGCAGATTATATTTAGAAGCAATAGAGTACGATCATGATTCTGTCTCCTGTCTCCTCTCCCCTTCTACTGTGGCCTGGAAATAAAGCTCTATATTACATATTTGGGTAATTGATGCATTTGGAGTGCTTCCTGATTTATAAAGCGTGCTCAGTAAGCTGGCCTGCTTCATCCCCACGGCAGTCCCATGAGGGAGGCATTATTATCTCCCTGTCAGATGTGAGAGACTAAGTCTTAAAGGGTGAGTGATGTTGCCTAGGCATCTTAGCGTTTGAATGGTCAAGCTGAGACTCAGCTCTGTCTTGCCAGCCACTAAGAGGGCTTGGACTCGGTGAACTGAGTAAGGGGCTAGCCCGCTGTCCCTCTTGTTCTCTTTCATCTTAAAGAGATTGGGGTTCAGATTCTGACTCTCCTGCTGACTGGCTGGGTGACTTTGGTCAGATTAATTTATTTTCTTATTTCTCTGGCAGAAATGCCAAGTTCTGTTTAGATGATAAGGCATATTGTATGATCTGCCAAAAAACTGCAGGCAAACCTGTTACTGTTGAGCTGATTCTGACTCATAGCAACCCTGTAGGACAGAGTAGAACTGCTCCATAGGAAACAACTGATAGATTCAAACTACCAGCTTGACTTCTAACCACTTGGTCATCAGGCCTCCTTGTAATCTGCAGTTGCCTCTTTTGGTCAGCCACATTCCCATGGAGCCATGCACCCGAGCTCTGCTCAGGCCTCAGAGCTTTGATTTGGCTGCTGAGCGGGGGTTGTCGTGGGACTTCTGTTTACCATCAACTGGTAATTCTGTTTGTCTCTCCCTTGTTGGAGGCTGTGTCTCTTAGCTTCCACATCCTTCTCAAGTTTTGTCTAGTTCCATGTTTTGGTAAAAGTGTTCCAGCAGCTTCCTGAGGAAGGATACATTAATGTTATATTTTACTCATGCAGAGTTGTTACTCCAGTTGAGAAAATCTTTACTCACAGTTGATGGGTGCTTTGGCTGGTCATAGACTCCCTTTGGAAATCACGGTCTTTGGGAATTATGAAGCCAGAGCTTCTTTGTCTTCTAGTGTTACCTGATGCCAGTCCTGACTCTTAACCCTTTGTGTAGGGTGTTTTTTTTTCTTTTGGAAACTTTCCAGATCTCCTCTTTGTCACAAGTATTCTGAAAATTCTTTTTTTTTTTTTTAATTGTGATTAAGTGAAAGCATGCAATCCAAATTAACTTTGCATGCCCGCCTGTCTGCAACGCCTCTGCTCTCCTTGCCCCGTGACAGCACATTCCTTCTTTTCATCCTGTACTTGTCCGGTCCTCTCAACAAGCTCTTGCCTCCTCCTCCCCACCTTCTTCTCTCCCATCTAGAAAGAGACCAGGAGCACAGTATCCTGTAATGCATACAGCCATAAAGTATACACACCATATGGTCACACTGTGTCCTCGAGTCCAGTCCATTTTTGTCCAAAGAGTTGACCTTGAAAATTCTTAGTGGTGTGTTCTAAGGATGGCCTTTCAACTAGAAACTCATATCCTTCAGTTCTGGGAAATTCTCTTGAATTCTTTTTCTGTTTTCTTCTTTCTGAAACTCTTTTAATTGGCTTCTGTATGTAATGGATCCATCCTCTTTTACATTTTTTCTCCATTTTTTAAAAAATTCATCATTATATTTTCTAGGTGATATACATATCCACACCCATACATATCTATTATTCAATTCTACTTCCAATCCTATTAAATAGATATTTTTTAAATTCTATTTATTTTGTTGTTGTCAAGAATCTTGGCAGTGAAACACACCGATTCAACAGTTGCTTCACTTTGTGACACTGACTACATTTTTTGAGTTGTGCGGCCATTCTCACTCTCCTTTTGCTGAGTTATTTCTCATCCCATCCAAAAAACCAAACCCATTTCTGTCGAGTTGACTCCGACCTTTAGTGACCCTGTGGTACAGAGTAGAACTGCTGCGTAGAGTTTCCAAGAAGAATCTGGTGGATTTGAACCGCCAACCTTTTGGTTAGCAGCCGTAGCACTTGAATACTATGCCACCAGGGTTTCCCACTAGCATAAATTAACTGCTTCTAAGGTTCCTGTCTAATCCTTTGAATTGTTGTTATCAATTTAATCCCATATAGGCAGTTCTTAAAAGGGCATAAACTCTTTTCACTAGAGAAGCTAAGCTTTTGATTGGTTTTAAGAAGACTTCAAGGGGTATATTGGATTGCAAGTTTAAAGCTTATCCCTGACCAGTAGTTTAGGGATTCATCCCACCTTCATGGTTCCAGAAAGTCCTGAGAATTAGAGATTATAGTCTGCATTTTCACCCCTTTTGATAGGATTCTTCTATAGAATCTTCTATCAAAATGGTCGTGAATGGTAACTGGGCACCCTCTAGTTCTTCTGGTCTCATGGCAAAGGAGGTGATTGTTCATGGAGGCGGTTAGCCCCGTATTCCACATTTTCTTCCTTTTCTTGACTCTCCTTCTTCCTTTGTTGCTCCAGATGAAGAGACGTGGTAGTGCCTTACATAGCTGCTTTTCAGACCCCAGACACCGTGCAGGAACCTAAGAGGTAGAACAGATGCACTAAACGTGCAATTAGGCCAATTAACTGGGAGGTTTCGTGAAACCAAGGGCCTAATAAGTAAGCCTCCAAACCAAGAAAACAAGTCCCATGAGGTTTATGATTGTACATAAGCAGCCTTAGCAGCCGCTCTTCTTTTTTTTTTTTATTGGTCATTGTTGTAAGTATATCTATCTTACAGTTTTTGCCAGTTCGGCTTTTTACAAGTGTATGCCTTATTGATAGCAATTACCGTAATCAGCTGTGCAACTCTACTCTTAATCAGTGCAGTATTTCCATCCTCTTTCTAACTGCCACTGGTAACCACTAATGAACTTTGTTTTCTGTATGTATGCCTTTTCTTGTCTTTTTATGTAAGCGAGGTTGTACAGTGTTTTTCCTTTTGTGATTGCTTTTATCACTCAGCTTAATGTCTCCCAGCTCCATCCATATTGTACCATGTATTAAGACTTTGTCTTTCCTGCTGGCTGGGCAGTATTCCATTGTATGTATGCACATTTTGTTTATCCTTTTGTGTGTACTCAATGGCACGTGGCTTGGCTTCGTGTGTTGATGGGTATTTAGGTTGTTTCTGCCTTTTGGCTCTTGTGACTAGTAAAACAAGGAGCATTGGTGTATACAGCTCAGCTTTCAGGTCTTTTGGGTCTATGGCTTGGAGAGGAATTGCTGAGTCCCCTGGTAGTTCTATTTTTTGTTTTTTGAGGAAATCACCACACTGTTTTCCACAACAGCTCTTTCATTTTACATTCCTATCAGTAATAGATAAGAGTTTCACTTTTCTATATATCCATACCAACATTTGTTATTATTCTAATCCCATCCATCCTAGTGACAGTGAAATGTACTTCACTGTAATTTTAATTGGCATCTGTCTGATAACTGATGACATTTCAGCATATTTTCCTGTGTTTGGTAGCTGTTTGGATGTTGCCCGTTTTATGATTGGGTTAACTTTTTTGTTATTAATTCTGTTGGATTTTTTAATTTCTGTGATAGTTTCCCTTTCTAAGAGTTCTTCCTGATTCTGTGTTTGCTTTTTATATAGCATCTTATTCTTGTTCTGTGAAAGCACAGTTTTATTTGAGAATAGTAATGATTATTGTCGTTTTCTTCTGACTCCTTGATTTCCTTTTGAGTTTTATCTTTCTGTTGGTTTGTCTTGGTCTCTGCAGTCACACTGAGGGTTTTACTCAGATGTCTGTTATCTGTGTGTGCAAGGCACCGCTAGCACATAGGTTGGAGACTGAGGGCAAAGAAGGGTGCTAGGTACTTCTTAACCTCACAGTCTAGATTTGAATGGAAACTTGTCTATATCATTGGAGGGTCTCCAAATCACTGTCTTTAGGTTTAATAGTGTACTCAATTCTCCCCTACCTGCAGAAGAATTCTGTAATCTTCTGCTTTGGGGAATAAGAATCCCATTTCACTGAGTGGCATCTGGATCTTAAAAGCTAACAAATGGCCATCTAAGAAGCACCAGTTGGTCCCCAATCCACCTGGAGCAAAGGAAGATGATGGATATCAAAGACATAAGGAAAATAAGAGCTCAAGAAATAGAAAGGGCCACATATGCCAGACAGTGCGTCAGCATGAGACCAGAAGAACTAGATGGTACCCGGCCACCACCAATGACTGCCCTGACACGGAGTACGGTAAAGGGTCCCTGAAAAAGCAGGAGAAAAGTGGAGTGCAGAACTCGAACTGTATTAAAGAGACCAGATTTGATGGTCCAACAGACATGGTCCCTGGACTCTGTTAGCGTAGAATTGAGACTATTCCTCAATCCAACCTTTTGGACAAAGATTGGACTGGACTGTAAGACATAAAATGATAGTGGCAAAGAATGTGCTTCTTAGCTCAAGTAGATATGTGAGACTAACTGGGCAGCTCCGGAGGCAAGAGGAGAGGGCAGAGGGGGAGCAGGAGCTGGTTGAGTGGACATGGGAAATACAGGGAGTGTGCTGTCACAGGCTGGGAAGGACAGCCTGAGTTACTTAGCAATGTGTGTATAAGTTTTTGTATGACAAATTGACTTGGATTATAAACTTTTACTTAAAGGACAATAAAATATTGAAATAAGTAAAAAAAAAAGTGGCTGGCAGCATTCTGGGAAAGGCAGAGGAGCTGTTAGAGGGGTAAAGACTTAGGGGGATGGATAATCTCAGTGTTTAGTTTGTAGACTTTCCTCGAGTCTCGTATTTCTTTGTGAAGTCCACACTCCCACCCTTTGCCTGGGGTCTGACCCACAGAGGTTTCCTTAGTCAGTCTCTCCATGTAGCAGCCCTCTTGCTCTCTGCCTGGTGGGTGAGGGGCTGTTGCCCAGCAGCCTAGGCTGGAGAAGGGGTCTGCTGTGTGACTGCTACTGATTCAGCCTTGTGACCCTCCCCTGCTTTCAGCCTGTCACCTCTTGTCCTGCGTAAACATGTGCGTTGTGTCTCCAGTCCCATTTATCTGGTGATGTATTGGTTCTCTGGCGAGAATTGGCTTGTCTCTTATTGAATTGCCTCTTGAGGTCTCTTGGCTGAATGGGAAAAGCTGAAAACCTCTCACTTACCCATTTCCATCCTAAACATTAAGGCGTGATCTTATTTCTGTGTTGCTTTTGTGTTTTGGTGTTTCTCAGTGGAATGGAGTTTTCTCACTGCTTCGGTGCCTGGCCCTTGGATTAAGTGTAGAACACATAGACTGACCTCCCAAGAAGCTGACGATTGAGTTGGTGACCAGTGGGTCTAACTAACGTATTTGTGGATGATTGCATTCCAGGCACCGTTATAAAAGTGCATGAAGAGAAAGAGTAGATTGGAGATCAGGGATGGGTTGGAAGGGTCTGAGAAGGTCCCCAGATGACTGAAACAGTTTGTACTTACTGCTAACCTGGTTGCGCAGTGGTTAAGAGCTCATCTGCTAACCAAAAAGTTGGCAGTTTGAATCCACCAGCACCCCCTTGGAAGCCTTATGGGGTAGTTCTGCTCTGTCCTATGAGTTGGAACTGACTCATCACCAGCAGGTTTGGTTTTTGGTTTATTAACCGAAAGGTTAGAGGGTCAGACTGCAAAAGAAAGGCCTGGCGATCTGCTTCTGTAAAGATTACCGCCAAGAAGACTTTATGGAGCAGTCCAGGGCCGTCATCAGTCACAATCAGCTGGACATAAGAGGGTTGTTTTTTTGGGAGGGTGGGGAAGTGTCTCTGGAGGAGGCAACTTGGAGAGAGAATGAGGTGACAAGGTAGGTGTAGTGTCCCCATTGTTTCCAGTTTGGGGCCATGAACACTCACGTACAGCCTTTTGTGTAGATGTCAGTCTCATTTCTCTGGGATAAAAGCTCCAGGGCACAATTACTGCATAAATGGTAAGTGTGCTTGTAGCTTTTTAAGAAGCTGCCAAGCTGGTTTCCAGAGTGGCGTTTCCCCTCCTTCCGGCAGAGTAAGACAGATCCGATTTCTCTGCATCCTGGCCAGCGTTTGGTATTGTCACTGTCTCATATGTTAGCTGTTCTGATAGGTAGATAGTGCTGTCTCATTGTGGTCTTCATTTGCATTAATTTGCGTTTTCCTAATGGTTGATGATATTGAATATTTTTCCAAATGTGTATTTGCTATTTGTATACCTTCTCCAGTGAAATGGCTCTTCATGCATTTTCCCACTTTCTAATTGCATTGTTTATTTTTTTAATGTTGATTCTTGAGAGTCCTCAGTATATAACAGATGCTAGTCCTGTGTTGGAATTGTGGCTTAAAAATATTTTCTCTCAGTCTGTATGTAGCTTATCTCTTTTATTCTCTTAGCAGAATCTTCCACTGAGCAATTTTAAAAATGTTAATATATGAGATTTTTTTTTCTTCTTTATTTCGACATATATGTTTGTGTTTGCTGTCCTGGTGGGGCAGTGGTTAAAGGTTTGGTGACTAACCAAAAGGCTACCTGAAGAAACCTATTACTGTCAAGTAAGACAGAGTAGAACTACCCCATAGAGTTCCCATGGAGGGCCTGGTGGATTTGAACTGCTGACCTTTTGGTTACCAGCTGTGGCACTTAACCACTATGTCACCAGGGTTTCCAGCCAGAAGACTTCAGTTCAAATCTACCAGCTGCTCCAGTTTTACTCTGTCCTATAGGGTTGCTATGAATTGGAATCAATTCGACAGCAACAGGTTTGGTTTTTTGAAGTAGTGAGTAGGGTTGGCTCACCCTTATCACTCTGAATTAAAACATGCTCCAGGCAGCACCCATGTGGGCATCTGCTGCTCGTCAGGCCTGGCCAGGATTCAGGACTCATGGTCCTTGGCTCCTTGATTCCTAGGTGGTCCTGCCAACGTGGCTGTCCTCTGCAAAGGTCTCCCCACTCATCGAGAAAATCTCTGACCACAAAGACTTGAAAAAACTTCTCAGGACCCGAAATAATGTACTGGTGCTTTACTCCAAGTCAGGTGAGTGCCCCCTGGTGGCCTGGGGTCCGAGGACACAGGATGGACTGTGTGGGGGAGATGGGAGGACATACAGGTGGGAGGTGGGAGACCTTGGGACCCTACACCACTCAGCGAGGGTTCATGGGATGTGGTACTTGTCTGCTGTCCTCAGAAGATGGAGCAGAGGCACATAGGGGCATTAGTTCTTCACTTACGGATTTCAGAGAAGTTCTTACAGTTCCTTTTACCAATATTTCTGTTTCCTGGTCTGACTCCATGGGTGAGGAAGAAGCCGTGTGAAGGAAGACAGAGGACCCAAATGGTGGGCCTGAGGGTGGACATTCTGGCTTCCCTGGAGGAGGGACCAATGTGTGTCTCACTTCCTGTCCCTGCCCTGCAGTGCCTGACACAGAAGGAGGCCCATCAGGCTGCTGACAGTTGACCGGCCAGTGGCCAGCTGACATGGCCCTAGGCATGGGGGCACTCACCCTGGCTGGCAGCCCTGCCCAGCCCCCACGGGCCCTTCCCTGGGGTCCGACGTGAGGCTGTCCTTGTGGTCAGTGCAGAGCTCAGGGCCTGGCGGCTTCACTGAGGAGGGAAGCAGCAGCCTGCCCATCTTACGACCTTGACGCTGGCGAGGGGATAGTGGATGGAGCTCGAGATTTGCTCAGCTTTTGGCAGTGACTTTGGGGAAGGGTAGGCGTCTGACTCCACTGGTGGTGTTCCAGCAGAGTTAAGTGTTTCACGTTGCTCTTCAGGATGCCAAGTTCTTGGTGCCCCTGAAGAAGCAGCAGCCAGCGGCTGGGCCCCTTCCGGGCACGGCTCTGCTTAACAGCTCGCCCTTGACACTCATTGGCACTCGGTCTGATGGATGTTCTGGACGTGTGGCCCTGCTGCAGCTGCATCCTCCGGGCCTCCCTGGCACATGGCTGCTGCCACCGCCACTTGCTGGTTGCTCCTCCTGAGGGCCTGGCACACAGTCATTGAGTTTGTTGTTGGGGCCCAACGTGTGACTGGCATTCCTCTGCTGGCTGTAATGGGGGAAACTGAGGCAAGGGAGAAGCAGAGTCCCCTGAGGCTGGGGCGTAGGGCATTGCATGGCGAGGCCTGTCTCAGCTGCCGGGGTGGCTGGCAGTGAAGGAGCGCACCCAGTTCCTTCTCTGGAGAAGGCCCCGTTACAGAAGCTCGTCATCTTTTTTTTTTTTTTTAACATTAAACACTTGTTAATTAAAAAATTAGTGACCCCCTCCCGAAAGGCTAATTAATTTCTCAGTACTAGAGAATGAGTTATCTCCTTTTCTTTAGCTCCTTCATCTAAAATCACAGAGGATTTCCATCTTTAGGTACAGTCAGGGCATTTTTTTCAATGCTTTCCATCCAGAACAGGAGCAGTTTAGCACATCTGAACCCTGAGCCTGGTGTAGTCCAGTATGAGTATTGTCGTTACAGCCACTGTATGCCCCAGTGCATCATGGCCCTGTGTAAAATAGAATGAGCTACTGAGTCCTCTGTTAGCCACTTGACAGGTGGCAGATTGGACTGTTCTGATCCATAAGGGTTTTTTTTTTAATTGGCTACTTTTTTAGAAGTAGGTCGCCAGGCCTATTTTCCCTAGTATAAATCCAGACCGCTATGTGTTTATGCATCTGTGTCTTGCCCAATGATAGTGGTGATGTTACACTGGTCCATTCAAAAGACTTGGGCTTCTGCTTTGTCCACTCAGCTACCTCTAGTTCGGAATGGTTGTACCTTGGCCCGCTTGAATGGAGCCCTGAAAACATTGCTTGTCCTAGACAGTCTCCTCTCCTGAGAATGGAGAGTCTCTCCAGCTGGTGGCTGAGGATTGTTTCAAACCAGTTTCCAAACCTGGCCTTGCTCTGGGCTCTCTTGATGCATGAGAAGCTCACCATCTTAAAAGGGCTCTTGGTAGGGCTGTTTATGATAAGGTCTCAGTCCTTCAGTCATCATGAGGTAGGTGGTGCAGTGTTAGATAGCATCTGGTTTCTAAAGGAGGGAACAGAAGCTCAGAGAGAGTAACTGGCTGTTTGGAGGTCCACCAGCCAATCGATGGTGGAGATGGTCCCCTCTGCCACCTCTCTTTGTGTCCTGCAATGGAGAGGTAAGGACAGATGTGTGACAGGGAGAAATGCATGCCTTCTGCAGTGATGGACAGGCTGTGAGATGGGGCTGAGGCCAGGAAAGCATTATGGTAAGTTAAAGAGCTGGGGGCTGGGGTCTGTGGCTTGATACCTGTGTAGGGCCTGAGTGGTGCAAGTCTTTAAGGCCCACTGTTGGTGTGGTTAAGGCACTCTCCTGCTAATCAAAAGACAGGGGGTTCAGATCAGAGGTGCCTCTAGAGAAAGACTTGGTGATCTCCTTCTAAAATACCAGCCATTAAAAACCCTGTCTAGCCCGGTTCCACTCTGATACCATGAGCTGGAATCTAGGTGATGGCAACTGATGTTGCAAGGTAGGAGATACCCCGTAGCAGGAAGCAGGGTCTGGGGGTCACCTCTCCCTTCTCCCCTCATTGCCCAACCATGGTCGCATTTGGTGGAGACATGGCACTCCCAGTACCTGATACCTATGATGCTCCATCCCCCTTTGGGTTACAAGATGGTGGCCATGGGTGATGGTCTCACCTTCCTGCCTCCTTGCCCATGCCTGCTGCATGAGATGTGTGACATCCGCCCCTGCCCCAGTGGGTTTTGTGACAGTACGGTGGCTAGATTTTCTTCCGTCCATCTGAGCCTTCCAACCAGTGCCTCCCTTTCTGTCACCATCACTGTAGAGTGGAGAGGAGGGGTCCTTATATTGCTCCACCTCTGTGTTTCCTCTCCCTGCTCCCTAGAGCCCAGCATGAGTGACAGAACTGTGGCCCTTCCCACCTCAGCTGCTCCTTCTGCTCTGACGGCCTGGGTGGTGGTTTCCTGGGACTGTCTCTTCTGAAGACTCTGTGCATGCCTCTTGGACATGGCACTTGGTTGGTGCTTTCTGTTTGCCCCTGTGAGAGGCTGACTATGCCCTGTGTTCACAAACATCTGTCGGTTATCCACACTAGAAAAGGAGGTCCACGGTGGCAAGTGATTCAGTAACTGCTTCTGTTGGCTGTGGAGTGTCTCCTGTGGCTTTTTGGCAGGTGAGGGCGGCAAGATTCCTCTTGGTCACAGTGTGTGGCTGGCAGGCCTCATACAGGTTCCAGGGTATCGTAGTAGGGGATGGTGACCTGCAGCCTGCTGGGTGCCAGTAGTAAGCCCTTGCCACAGCTACTCTACAGGGAGACCAGAGAAGCCCATCAGTACTGAAATCCTGGCCACAGGGCCTCTCTTCCCTAGAACCTTCCCTTCCATGGTGGTGTCAAGGTGCTCTGCTGTGCACAGATCCCTGGACCAGTGATAGCTTCCTCCTGATGTTTGCTTCGTCCTGCCTCACGGCATAGTCTGCTATACCAGTCAGCAGAGCACGGTTGGTCCAGAACTGCCAATTAAGTCTGTGAATTCATCATAGAAAAAGTGCTACAGACCTCTTTGCTGAATATCACTACATTCTACTTAGAAGTACTCCCCCTGGGAAGCTATGCACCAACCCAGGCACCTAGTCCAGCCTTTGAAGTAATTTTGGAACTCTGTTTCTGGAATGGACATCAGAACTATCATCGTATTACCCTTGAAGTCCTGAATGTCATCAAAATGTCTACCTTTCAATATTTCCTTTATCTTTGGATAAAGAAAAAAGTCACTGGAGGCCAGATCGGGTGAGTAGAGACAGTGTTCCAATACAGTTATTTGTTTCCTGGTTAAAGACTCCATCACAGACAACTGTGCAATTAAGTTCACTTGCTGCCGTGCTAGTGTGTGCAGTGGCCATTCCAGAAAGAGTTGTAAAATTGCTCTGGAGTGTTGATTGGGTGCTGACATCTGTGAATAGCTTCCCAGGGGGAGTATTCAAAGGTGACGTGGTGATACTCAACATTGAGGTCTGTAGCACTTAGAACAATTAAGTTTGCAGAGTTAATTGTCAGACCTTGTATATTCTTGCAGAGGCAGTGCTTGGGCTGGTGCATCCACCTGTGACTTCCCAAAAAGTGGGCTGTGAAATGTGCATTGGGTGCACTTGGCATTGGACCATCCAAGCTGGATGTCATGTATAAACTTTAATCACCAAGGCTGAACCAAGCTTCTAGATCTGCGTATGATGCTTTAGTAACAGAGGGATCTGGTCCCTGCCCGGGGGGAGTCAAGGCCAACCAGCCCAGGTGGGGGAGTCAGGGCCAACCAGCCCAGGTGGGGGAGTCAGGGCCAACCAGCCCAGGTGGGGGAGTCAGGGCCAACCAGCCCAGGTGGGGGAGTCAGGGCCAACCAGCCCAGGTGGGGGAGTCAGGACCGACCAGCCCCGGTGGGGGAGTCAGGGCCGACTAGCCCAGGTGGGGAGTGTCGTGGGTTGAATTGTGTCTGATTTGATTTGGCTGTGAGTCCCAATATAGTGCCCTTCCTCCCGTGTGTTGTGAATCCTGCCTCTGTGAGACTGATGATGGAGAATAGGCAACAGCTGTGTTAGTGAGGCAGGTCTCAAGCTGCAGGCTTGTGGAATATAAGGGAGAGAAGTGAGCAGAAGAAGTTGGGAACCTCATACCACCAAGAGGGAAGCACTGAGAGCAGAGCACATCCTTTGGACCCAAGGTTCCTGTGCCGAGATGCTCTCTCTGGATTTGGACTCAGCCTACTGGACTGTGATAAATCTTACTGAATGGACTTACAATTTGTAAATGGATTTGCAGTTCACCAGACTGTCTCAATAAAAGCTTCTCCTCATGAAACCTTCCACTCATGGTATTTTCTTTGAGAGCAGTACCAGGTGGCTAGGACAGAATTTGGTACCGAGAGTGGGGTACTGCTCTAACAAATACCTAAAATGTGGAAGATTTTTCTGAAACTGTGAGCACATAAATGAAGGCACCCAAGAGAAGCGCTAGCACCTAAGAGCACAGTAAATGGTGAGGAAAGCAACAGCAGCAGTGAACTGGCAACGGCAGAACCAGGAGCCTACCCACGAAATGAGAATGCTGAATGCCTGTGCACAGGAGGCTTCCTGGTGGAGTGGGGTGCCTCCGGGCACTTGAATAGGCGGAGCTAGGCTTGCTGACCCACAAGAGCTGAGTGCTTGTGTGCAGGAAGCTACTTGATGGAGTGGGGTGCCTCCAGGCACTTGAATCAGTGGAGCTACAGAGCTACGGAGTGTTGGAACACTTGCCCCTGTAAGGCAAATGTGGACTTGAGGTCCAGGTCATGAGGGCATTGGAAACAGAAGCTGAGACAGGTGATGAAGATGTGGAGTTGCGGCCCAAGGTTGACGAGAGGCTGAGCTGCCCAAGTCTCAGAGCTGAGACAAATTGAAGATGTGGGGTTGCGGCCCCAGAGCTGCCTCAGTCTCGGAAGGTATGGCCATGAAGGGGTGGAGCCAGGGCTTTTCTGTGTTTGTCGAAGTAGACCTGCCACTCTGTTGGGCTTGGGGTGCACCGAAAGCCAAGGGGGCAGAGTTCTGTCCAAGTGGGCCTGGAAGGCCAAGATGAAGAATCTGGAGAGTGTGGCCAATACCAAGACTTGGAAGGAAATGGTTAGGAAATGTCTCAGAGTGTGAAATAATGTTTTTGAAGCCATGACGTCTAATGTGTTCTGATAATCTTCCTGGTGTATGCTATAAATGAAAACTGTTGCTATGTTATGAATGAAAATTGTTGCTACGTTATAAATGAAAACTGTTGCTGTTATAAATGAAAACTTGTTATGTTATGAATGAAAACTGGTGCTGTGCTATGAATGACTATATTTTGTATGTTCTAATGATAAAAGATTTTTGGGGTGCCAAAGTGTGGGATGTCTTGGGTTGAAGTGTGTCCCCCTCAAAATGTCTGATTTGATTTGGCTGTGAGTCCCAGTATGGTGCCCTTCCTCCCATGTGTTGTGAATCCTGCCTCTGCAAGACTGATGATGGAGAATAGGGAACAGCTTGTTAGTGAGGCAGGTCTCAAGATGCAAGCTTGTGAAATATAAGGGAGAGAAGTGAGCAGGAGAGGTAGGGAACCTCATACCACCAAGAGGGAAGCACTGAGAGCAGAGCACGTCCTTGGGACCCGAGGTTCCTGTGCTGAGATGCTCTCACTGGATTTGGACTCAGCCTACTGGACTGTGATAAATTCTCATACTGAATGGACTTACAGTTTGTAAATGGATTTGCAGCTTACCAGACTGTCTCAATAAAAGCTTCCCCTCATGAAACTTCCCACTCATGGTATTTTCTCTTAGAGCAGTACCAGGTGACTAAGACAGGGAGTTGGGGCCAACCTGCATGGAGTCTGCGGTATTGTTTCTAGTTATAGAATTATAATTGTTTGGTTGCAGAATTTTCAAAACTTGTCCCAGAAAGATAACAGTCAGACGTTCTCCTGGGAGATGAGGATCTGCTAAGCAAGAGAAAGGCTGGAGGCGGGGCTCCAAGGCAGGAGAGCTGGGGGCTGTGTCTGAGTGGAGCCTGGCTGTTCCGGCACCCACTCTTGCTGACACCTGGGTTGTGGGGGCAGGTATTTTAAATGGTGCCCAAGATGTCTTCACCCGCCCTACCCCTTTCCCCGAGTGTTGTCTCCATGCTTGGCATCTGAGAGAAGATGGCAGAGGTGGCTCCTGGGTGCCCTTGGGCATGTATGGTTAATTGTTTCTTTTTCTGTTTTCCTCCAGAGACAGCAGCTGAAAATCACCTCAGGTTATTGTCCACTGTGGCCCAGGCAGTGAAAGGACAAGGCACCATCTGCTGGGTAGACTGTGGGTATGTCCCGGGGGTGCGGTGGCTGGTAGGGTGGGGAGCTACGTGGGAGCTTTGCTGGGTCAGACCGGGAATTGTCCCTGATAAATACTCAGAGAGGAGTGCTGGGCAGATGGCCTCGGAACAGCCCCCCAGCGGTACTGCTGGTTGCCTCTGTGTGATGGATGGGGCAGCTCGGACGCCCCCTCCGGTCGTCCCAGCTGCCGCATCCCTTCCTTTCCACAGTCCTTTCACTTTTCACTGTGGGGCTGGGTCACTTTATTTTGTCCTCCCCGTGGGAGTGGCAGAGTAGAGCTTCTACTCCCTGTGTATGGAGTGAACTTGATGCCTAGAGAGGCAAGGTGATGTTTCAGGGTCACCTTGTGAGCTTCTGGTGGGTCTGGAGCAAGAAGTGTGGGCTCTACCCACCCCCCAAGTGTTTATTACTGGTGGTGCTGTTCTCTATCTCTCCTTTGGCCTGGGTGCTCAGCATTCCATTCCTCCCTCCAGATGCCCTGGTTCTCCTCCTCCTCGGCTCCTCTTTCTCCCTCCCAGGCTGCTCCTACTGCTCAGCACCTCCTCAGCTCCTCCTCCTCCTAAGCTCTTCCTCCTCCTCCCTCCTCAGCTCCTCTTCCCTTCTGATCTCCCACTTTCTTCCTCCATCCTTCCTCTTGAGCTAATCCCTCCTGAGCTCCCTCCTCCCTCCCCCCGAGCTCCCTCCTCCCTCCCCCCGAGCTCCCTCCTCCCTCCCCCCGAGCTCCCTCCTCCCTCCCCCCGAGCTCCCTCCTCCCTCCCCCCGAGTTCCCTCCTCCCTTCCCCCCAGCTTCCTCCTCCCTCCCCCCGAGCTCCCTCCTCCCTCCTTCCTCCCCCCGAGCACCCTCCTTCCTCCCCCCGAGCTCCCTCCTTCCTCCCCCCGAGCTCCTTCCTCCCTCCTCCCTCCCCCGAGCTCCCTCCTCCCTCCTCCCTCCCCCCAAGCTCCCTCCTCCCTCCTCCCTCCCCCCAGCTCCCTCCTCCCTCCTCCCTGCCCCCGAGCTCCCTCCTCCCTCCTCCCTCCCCTTGAGCTCTCGCCTCCCCCCAGCTCCCTCCTCCCTCCCCCCAGTTCCCTTCTCCCTCCCCCCCAGCTCCCCCCTCCCCGAGCTCCCTCCTCCCAGATACTGCCCTGTCAATGTTCAGGTAATATGAGGGAGTCCATAGAAAGGAGGGCTGCTTCTTAGGATGGGGAAAGAGATGTTCAATGGAATATGATTTTCTCAAATTTGGGAGTTTGAGTCCAGGGTATATTCAGTTTCTCTTTCAGTTGTTAGGAATCGTTTCCACCTCTCTGTGTGTACCAAGAGATACATGGGGATGTATGTATATACAAACAAATACATACACAGTTCTTGTCATATGATTGGCCCTCAGTCATATGACAGGAAAGATACATAGCAAACGAACATACAAAGTAGGTAGTTAAGAATAGGTTTATTTGAGCATTTATTAAGCATCCATTGTCTGTTTGCAAGGCACTGTGCTTTACTGGGTGGACACCGACGTTTCCACACCCTTCTGACCTGGGAATGCCCTGTCCCCATGGGTGATGTGCTTGTTTCAAACTAAGTTCACAAGGTGTCTCCAGAACCACTGTATTCCGTCTTGCCTTGACCTCGGGGTTTTCAGAAACATGGGTTTGGAAGAGGAGAGCAAGGAAAGCAGGCGGCACTGTACCCTCCTGTTAGGGTGGGGGCCAGATGGCGTGCTGCCAGGCAGAGGAGCAGGTTGTGTTCTGGATGGGGCGTGAAGGTGTTTTAGCTTTCACATGGCTGTTCCTGCCCAAGTCTCAAGCCCTGCTGCTCTCTACCGTGCGGGTTAAGCAGGCCCTGGTGGGTTGCACTCTGCTGCTGTGTTCTCTGTACTCATGCTGACTTCTAGATGGGTGTGCTGCAAGTCAGTGTTTGCAGCTGATTTGTGGTTGGGTGGGCTCACCCTTGTCCCGCTGTGGCTGGAGAGAACTGAAGGAGGTGCCATATTGTGACAAAGTAATGAATGAGACTGAGAGATGTCCTTGGGAAGTGGTGTGTACAGCAGGGTGGGTGTGTGTATGTGTGTTTGTATGTTTGGTCTCACACTGCCACATTCAAAGACATGCACTTAAAGGAAAGGAAAAAACTTCTCACAGACAGTTGGTGAAGTATTAGAACCCAAACCAAACTCACTGCCATCAAGTCGATCCTGACTCATAGCGACCCTATGGGACAGAGGAGAACTGCTTCATAGAGTTTCCAAGGAGCACCTAGCAGTTTTGAACAGCCAACCTTTTGTGTAGCAGACATAGCCCTTCACTACTAGGCCACCAGGCTGTCTGGTGAGGTATTGACCATTGGTTAATACTAGCTAGTAGTTGGCCTAAAAGTATTCTCGTCTTCCTCACTTGTTTTTGTCTCCCAAATTATGCCAGGAGTGCTCTGTGTGACTGGCAGAGCAACAGAGGCTGTTAGAGGGGACAAGACCCTCGAGAGGTGCTCTGTATCTGAAGGGGTTCTGCCACGCTGATGGAGCCTTAATCATGGAACACTCTTCTGAGGCTTATAGATGGAAAGAAACGGGCAGAGGAGCTTTGACTTGACTGTCGTACCACTAAATGGATCCATTCACTAAAGATTTTGCAGACATTCACGATTGGCTTTGAAGATAAAGAGAGGACAAAGATGAATAACAGCATCTTCAAGAGTCTCCATGTGCGCGGAGGAGGCAGACACAGGACCCGGTGACTACAATGCCACATGGAACGTTGCTCAAATAGAAGTTATAGGTATAGAGAGAGATACTTAATTCTTCCTGTGGAGGCTGAGAAAAGCTTTACAGAAGAAGTCAAGTTCACAATGGGGAAAAGTTCTCAAAGTAGCGTTTTTTTCAAAGTGCACTTGGCCTTTCCCGTGGGTGACTCCCTGAGTATGGGTCCTCTAAGCACTGCCTGTGGGAAGCTGGGGTGATAGGTGTGGAGAGGACAGCTCTCCTGCCCTACAGCGGGTGTGGCCTGCCAGCCTTGGGCTGGGGCCCTGCTCTGCTCCCTCTCTAGGTGGGCTGGAAAACATCTAGAGAGAAGGATGGCTGAATTAAATGGGGCCACAGAAAAAAGGCCTGGCAGTCTGCTTCCATAAAGGTTATAGCTGAGAAACGCTGTGGAGTAGTTCTATACTGTAATGCATGGGGTCACCATGAGTTGGCATTGATTTGCTAGTAATGGGTTTGGTTTATTTTTTCAATTTGTTGTAGGGGGTTGGTTACTGAGTGAAAAAGAAAAAAGGCCAAACCTGCTGCCATTGAGTCAGTTCTAACTCATAGTGACCCTAAAGGACAGAGTAGGACTGTCACATATAGAGTTATGAATGCCTGGTGGATTTGAACTACTGACCTTTGGTTAGCAGCTGTAGCACCTAACTGATATGCCACCAAGGTTTTAATGAGTAAAGACAGACTAAAAAGCTTAGAATTCAGGACTAACATTTGAAGAAGTGACTAGAGTCAAAAACAAGTGCCGGTGGGTTAAAGCCTGTGAGTTTTTACGTGTTGAAATTACAGTCTGGGTGCACCTTCGAGCTTCCAAGAGGTAAGACAGAAGGATAAATTCTTCCACACAGTTACCATTTGGTTGACTGAATTTATCCCTCCGAGAGGTAGTCTAAATTGGGATGGTAAATAGCTTTTAAAATAGTTTAGATAAGGAGGTGGATTATAGAGATATGATGGATTATGCTGGAAGCAGGGATAGCTGGGTCTGAGTGTAAAATTAAGAGGCAGAGAGCTGCTAAATCTTCAGAATAGCCTAAGGGGCAGAACTTGGGGGCTGTGGTCCAGGCAGGCTGCCCTAGGTGGCCGTTCTCATGGGCTGTGTTATACAGAGAGACTCCCAGGGGATGAGTGAGGTTCTGCTGTCCCATCTGCCTCTGTAGGTCTTCACGGAAACCTTGAGCGCTGAGTCCGCAGGGCTGTGTGCTGACAGCTCTTAGCATTGTTGTCCTCGACCTGTCTGTCTGTGTCTGTGACTCTGAATAAGCCCTCCCAGGGATGGGTGGAACTGCTCCTAGAACACTGTCGTTGTCTGCAGTGGAGTGGGCAGGGAGAACAGAGCCAAGGTTGGCTTGCTTTTGTCTCTGCGGCTCTTAGCCAACAGGTGGTCAGCAGAGCTTGCAGCCTCTGGAAGGGGCCCTTCTGGGCACCCCGCCCCCCATCTCTTGTCCTTCACAGCTCTGCTTCCTGGCCTGCCAGCCAAGGGTTGGGGACTAGAATGAGGATGTCAGGAGTTAGGGGTGGGGATAATGGGAAGGTCTGGAGTGAATAGGCCACTCTGCTTTTCCTCGTTTGCGTTGCAGGTGAATAGAGCAGGGGGCATTCTGAAGCAGTGGGAGAGTATGCTCAGGTATTGAGGCATCTTTGGAGATGCTGTGAAATAAGAGAAGAAGGCTGAGACTTAGGAAGGAGGCCCAAGTTGAAGGTTCGTCTCTACTCCTTCCCAGCCCTGTGACTTTGGACAAGTCTGTTAACCTAACACAGTTTTCCCATTGGTAAAATTGGGCAATATATATCCTACCTCTTTTCAGGGCCATTGTGAGAATCACAGTGCTCTGTGATTGAATGAAAGTGCTTTCTAGAGTGAAAAACACTATTGAAATGTGAGAGACCAGCTTATCTTGGTTATTTTGCATCTGGGATTGTTTAGGATGCTCCAAGAAGGGGCTGGAGGGGGAACATGGTGCATTTTGTTCATTTGATACCTTTTTAGGGAATAAGGATTCCTTGGTTCTTCTAAGGATGCCCCTGGGAAAGGTTTGGGGTCAGCCCCAGCACATGGGGTGCTTTGCCCTGGGCCACATATATATGGGGTGCCTTCAGACCGGAAGAGCTAGATGGTCCCCAGCTACCACTAATGACCACTCTGACTGGGATGACCACAGAGGGTCCCAAACAGAGTGGGGATGGGGTCAAGTTGTTGAACAAAAAATCAAATTTACAAAATAGAACAGACTTACTGGTCTGTGAGAGACTGGACGAACCCCCAAAGTTGTGGCCTTAAGACACCCTTCTGAACTCCCTGAAACCACTTTCCAGCCGGACCATAAGTAGGCCCATAGAAGAAACATTAATACGCAAGGAATGTGCACCTTAGAACAGTTATATGAGATCAAAACGACAGCATTTGTTCAGAAGCAAAGATGAGAAGGCAGGACGGCATAGAAAACCAGGACAAAAGCAAATAGGGAATCTAGGTTGGGAACAGGGAAAGTACAGAAGGCCCATCATGGAGAAGGAGACCAATGTCATGGACCACTTTATACAAACCATCGAATAGAAAACTGATTGCTCTGTAAACTTCTACCTATTGCACAATAAAATTTTTTTTTTTAAAAAAAAGCCAACAGCAACAACAAAAGAAGTATGGGCACAGCAGGATTTGTAGGACTGTGGGTCAAGTGACCTGGCTTGGTGTTCTGGCTGTGACCTCAAGCTGTCGAGGGACATGTGGCTCATTACTGCCCCTCTCTGGGCATTCCTATAAATCTTCTGTGAAATCTGAAGTGGACTCTTACAAACTGTTCTCATCCCTGAAAAGCTTGGTTCAGAAAATGCTAGAAGTTGCCAGCCTTGGCATATGTGAGTATGTGGTGAGGGTGTTTCTTCCAGTCTTGGAAGATGTGTGTGTGGGAGGTGGGGGTGTCCGCGTGTGTCCACACTCCGGGTGTCTGTTGATGGCTCTGCCATCCTTCTGTCGTGGGTACTCCCTTTAGCCTCATTTTTTCTCTCACCATACTCAGTTTCTGTTGCCTCTTGCCTGCTCTGGAGCCCTGGCAGTGTAGTGGTTAAGTGCTGAGGCTGCAAACAAAGAGACTGGCAAGTTGGAATCCACCAGCCACCCCTTAGAAACCCTGTGGGGGCAGATCTGCTCTGTCCTGTAGGGTTGCTATGAATGAGAATTGATTAGATGGCAGTGGGTTTGTTTTTTTAGTTTTCGTCTCTTCTCTGGATCTCTACCAGTCTGTTCTTCAGGCTTCTTTTCTTGTTTCTCCCTCCATAGATGTTTCTCTCTTTCTTAATATTTTTCTCACCTTACTGGCTCTCTCCTCCCTGCCTATGCGCCGGTCCCTGCTAGTTTCCCTCTGGTCCCAGGCCCTGACACTTGTTGCTTTGAGGTGTCCGCAGGGTGTCTGGCTTCTATCCAGAGATTTGTCAGCTATTCTTTCTCCTCGCTCCACCTCCTGGCTCGGACCTGGGCAGCCGTGCTCCGGTGTGGCTGGGGGAGGCTGCCCGGTAGTTGAGTGGGCTGTGTGTGAAGAGGGTTGGTATTCCCCTCACACCCTGGCAGCCTGGCAGCGGGGCTCAGCCTTGGCTAGAGTGTTACTCTCTGGGAAGTTGAGCTGGAGCCAGCAGCCTGGAGGTGTGCCTGGTATGCTAATTCCTGTGGCCCATTCTCACCGGGACTAAGACTGTCCTGTCAGGTGGTCAGTGCTTCCTTTTCCCGCAGAGGGGTTAAGGTCATGACCTAACCACATTTTCTTACCTACTTCCCCCATTTGTCTTATTGCCCTGGGAGCTGTGCTGGCTCCTAGAGCCAAGAACAGGGGCCTGCCAGGGCAGGCCTAACATATTTCAAAGCTTTATAATTTTTTTTCTAAAAATGTTTTGAATTTGCTTTTACTCCCTTGTAAGTTGCTTCTTTCAGCCTAAGCGTGTTTAGTATATTTAGGTACTGCGTAAGGTAGACTATAACGAAGTTGTGTGTTTATCTTGATTTTTCTGGCATGTTACCACATACGTACTGAGGTCACAGGTCCAAAGGGAGGAGCAGAACCTTAGAACCATTGTGGGCTGGGAAGGCAGATGTGGGTCAGATGCCTTCTGCATCTGAGGAAAAGAGAATAGGTTCATCTCTGTCTTAACTCCCATTGATTTTATTCACTGTATTGTGTAATTCATGCTTTAAAACCCTAGTGGCTTAGTGGCTAAGTGGTACATCTGCTGTCCAAAAGGTCAGCAGTTCAAATCTGCCAGGCGCTCCTTGGAAACTATGGGCAGTTCTACGCTGTCCTTTAGGGTCACTATGAGTTGGAATTGACTTGATGACAAGTGGGTTTGGTTTTCTTGTTTATGTACCTTCTTGGAGCCAACTGGGGAAGATCCCTGTCCCAGAGAGGGCCTATCTACATCATAGAGTGCTGTGTGATCACTGAGGTCTAGTCTGTGGCTCAATGGTTAAATGTTTGCCTGGGAACCAAAAGATCAACAGTTCAAATCCCCCAGCCACTCCTTGGAAACACAATGGGACAGTTCACTGTGAGTTGGACTCAATGGCAGTGCGTTTTTTTTTTCCTTAAAATTCCAAGACCAATCTCTAAGTGTCTCCTGCCTTGTACCCTCCAGCTACGTTCTTTTTGTGTGTCCCAGGACCTTGACACCTGCATTCCTTGCTTGCTCAGTGTTTGTTCCTCGGGTTCTTCATGTCTCTTAAGTGAGCCACCACGTTCTGCCTTTCTGCACCCTACCCAACCCCAGGGGGTCCTAGTTGGCGCAGATTCCTGTCTGCCTTTATTCCCTCCGTGTTAGACCCAGGGGAAGGGAGAGTTTGCCTCTTTCTTTGGCTGATGGCGAATGAAAGGCCGGGGTTCGGCTGAGGTCTATGCCTCCCTGGTTCAGAGGGGCCTCCTTTCTGCCTCATCTGGAGACTGCTGACCATCAGACTGTCATCTGTATGGGCATAAAAAGGGGCAATTTGGACTGCATGAAGATCCAGTTGTGAGATTAGGAGTGAGATGACAGAGGTTCACAGATCTGGGGGTCTCCATGTTGGTTCCTGGTTCATCTGTTGGGATAGAAAGCCAAGGCCTGCCTGGATGCCTTGGGGAGGAATCAGAAAATTCCATTCCTTCAGTTCCTTTGGATAGCTCCTAGCATTTTGTAACTCAGGAAACCACATGCCCCACCCAAAGCCACAGGGCTGGCTAATGACAGAACCCATCTGGAAGAAGTCACTCCAACAGCTGTCAAGCTGTCCTCCGGGGAGGGTTTGGAGACTGGTGGGAGATGGCACACCCTTTCTTCCCAAGCCTCCAGCATCTTGGTTTTTGCTTTCTGCCTGTCCGTATTCCCTGGACCTGACTCCCCGTCAGGTGTCTGTCCCCTGGGCCTGACTCCCAGGAGCTATAAGCCATCAGTCTCTTGGATAATCTTAACTGCTCAAGAAGATGTGATAAACCCAGCAGCCTGAACCCACAGCCATCACTCCAGACCAGCAGCCAGCTACTGCACGGCACATGCAGGCTGGCACATCCATGTGCATGTGGCTTTGGGGAGAGGAGGATATAGAAGCCTCTGTAATCTTGTTTTCCACATTTTCAGTAAGGGCAGTGAGGAGGGGTAGAGTAGCAGATTGATGGTGTTGATGCCTCATCCCCTGGAGCCATAGTCTAGCAAATGGGTAAAGGGAGGCAGGGCTGCCAGCGTCCCTGCAGGCCCCTGAGTGATGACTGGTTGTTGCAGGTCAGGAATCAGGGGTGGCAGATGAGGGCCTGGCCCTGTCGTGTCCACTCAGTGTGGTCCACGGAGGGCCTCTTTATCCCCTTCAGTTTCAGAGACAGATCTTTCCTCCCTGCTTAATTCCTATCCCTAGTGTCCCAGTCTCTGGGTAGTCAAGGGATACGGGGAGGGAGGCAGCCAATAGATCAATTAGTTGTACTCAGTCAATCAGCTTAGGTCTTTTTATGTCCCTGAGCTAGAGTGCTGCTTCTCCTGTTTTGAACTCTTACTGCTTTTATTGTCTGCAGTGCATGCACACATACGCACGCACGCACGTGCACACACACAGACATTTATACTGTCTGAGAAATAGAATCCTAGAAGGGACTGGAGATGAGTTGAGAGAACACTGTCAGAAACTGTCACCTGGCAGGGTTCCTGGACCTCAATAGATGGAGCCCAGGAAGCCAGAAGTGTAGAACCTCATCCCTGCAGCAGGAAGACAGTGTTGTTCGTGTCATTCATTCAGCTGTGCAGCCGTTGATGTGGAGTCCCTGCTGTGTACCAGCCCCTGTTGTAGGCCTGGGGGAGCTGCCGTGAGCAAAGCCTTCGTCTTCGTGGGGAAGACGCTGCTGGTGGGGGAGACAGACTGGGCAAGTGGAAAGGTAGGCCAAGTGCTGGTAACCACTGTGGAGAGAAAGACAGCACTGGAGGAAGATTGGGGTGCTGGGGGCAGACGGCCGAGGCCCTGGGATCTAAGCCGGGGTGCGCTCGGGACAGGAAGCACCTCGCATCCGCTGTGAGAAAGTGTGCGTGTGCGTGGGGGGGGATCTGGGAGAAGAGAATCCGTGGAGTGTGGAAAAGAAAAAGGTTGCACAGAGTCTGGATGGAGGAACTAAAGACAGAGGCAGTTCACTGGTCAGAGGGCCATGGGTTACAGGGTGAGCTGGAAATGGAGCCGTTGGGAGAAGCTCTGTGTCCCCTTGGCTCCACTCAGCCAGGTAGATTGGTGCAGAGCAGTGCAGGAGCACTGGCCTGCGTTATGGGGGACCTGAGGTTGTAGCACGTGACTGTCTCACTAAGTGGGTTCTTGCATAGCAGGCAGGGATTGGGGTGTGGAGAATTCTGAACTTGTCACTCCTTCCTCTGCTTTGATGGAAGTCTCAGAAGGAGGATTGACAGAAGAGAGCTGGTGTGGGGTCCGGGACCTAACAGTCCTGGGGGCTGTGCCAGGCTGTGCCGAGGAATCAGGGAACAGACCTGGAAGGCACCCCCACCGCGTACCAGGGTGGAGTGATGGAGGCATGTGGCGTCTCAGACTTGGTTCCTGTCCCTGCTGTTAATTGCAGTTGAGTGGAAGGTCAGTGGTCACATAGCAGTAGGGCGCAGCAGCGCAGAGTGGAACAGGAAGTGCCGAATGAACAGCTGTGTGTGCCTGAACCGAGCTTTCAGCTGGGGAGGGGTCGCCTCCGATGTAGCTGGTCCCAAGCAGTCCCACCATCTATGAGCAGAACTTCACCACCCAGGACCTGCAGGATGCTGTTAGTGGAAGTGTTTGTATGGTGTCATGATGATTTTAAAAGGGTGAGAAAGTTGACAGCCTCTAGATGTCCTGGGTACCTTTCTGATGGTATGTTGTCTGCCTTCTGGGTATCCTCCATTAATTCACTAAGGGTTCCCTCTGAACATACTACACATTTTTTGAGTCCCCAGTGTTGGCCAGACAAGAGGCAGTGGCTGTAGACATGATGCAGACAAAAGCCATCGCTGTCGAGTTGATTCTAACCCATAGTGAGCCTCTATAGGACAGACTAGAACTGCCTCATAGAGTTTCCAAGTGGTGCCTGGTGGATCAAACTGCTGACCTCTGGGTTGGCAGATATAGCTCTTAACTACTACACCCCTAGGGTTTCCACAGACGGCTGGGATGAAATAGAGAGGGGGAACCCTGGGAGAAGATTGAGGTGGTAGCTGGGAATGAATGCTTGACGTCTTCTGTCTCTGCCCCACTGCCTCCTTTCCAGTGAGACAAGCATCTTGAATGGCAAATCATGTTTATATTTACACTGAGGTCCGTCTATTTTGACTATCTGTTGAGGAGTGCTGCTTTTAGAATAGATTGGAATGGTTTAATTAGCCCATCTGTTCTGGGGCTTGTGCACAGCTGCGTGAAGCGGATGGCTCTTAGAGGATGATGAGGTGTGTAAGCAGGTGGGAGATGAAGGGACATTTTCTCAGATGGCTGGCGTACCTGGCAGATACAAGTTTCTTTGGAGACTGGAGTTGTGTAGTCAGCCATGACCAGTGGGAGGCAGATGGCCAAGACCCCTTCACTGAGCCCATTTAGGTCTGGGGAGATGGGCACGCTGCGCTGAGCAAGGGTCACGTGTGTGGGGTGGCCGGCTGCCTGTTGCTGCCCATTGGGTATTAAACGCAGTGAGGTTTTGGGATCCTGCGAGAGCAGGTCAGGTCTCTGAGAGGCCAGTACAGAAGCCGAACTTTGAACCTCAGGGAAAACCTGTCTCTACAGGTCGGGAGAGGAAGAAGAGTAGGTGTGGGAAAGTAATCTAGCAAGGACTCCCCACAGAGTTCTGATCCACTAGGTACAGGGTTGGGCTGAGAATTTGCATTTCTAATAGTTCCTGAATGATGCTCAAGTTGTTGGTCCAGAGACAACATTTTGAGAACCACTGATCTAACAGAAACCGTGGTGGGGTAGTGGTTAAGTACTGTGTCTGCTCATCAGAAGGTCGGCAGTTCAAGTCCACCAGACTCTCCTTGGAAACTCTATGGGGCAGTTCTACTCTGTCTTATAGGGTTGCTGTGGGTTGGAATTGACTCAGTGGCAGTGAATTTGATTTTGGTTTGGCTTGGTCTAGCCAAGAAGGAAGCCAAGATGCAAAGAGCTCCTGCGTGAGTGTTTTGTAAACTGAGTGGTGCTAACAGATGCCATTCGGTTGTTAGGAGATGCCATTTCTTTGCTTAGGAGACTTGCAAGGGCGTCATGTCCCAGAGGAGTCCCTGGGTGGTGAAACAGTTAATCTGATCGACTACTAACCCAAAGGTTGGAGGTTTGAACCCACCCAGAGGCCCCTCTGAAGAAAGATCTGGAGATTCTACTTCCAGAAAATCGGCCACAGAGTACCCTACAGAGCACGGTCCTGCTGTGACAGTCACCATGAGTTGGAAGCCACTGGATGGCAACTGGTTAATATTCCAGACACCAAAGGAAGCACTCAGCTTTACTGAAACTTTTGTTTTGTCTCTTTTTGACTTTTTATCACTACCTGGCAGATTTTATAACTTCTTCAATGTTGTAGAATGTTTTCTTCTCCTGATCAGGTGGCATAGTACACATTAAAACCCCAAACCAGACCCACTGCCGTCAAGTTCATTCTGACTCGTAGCAAACTTATAGGACAGTTCTAGCCACACAGAGTTTCCAAGGAACACCTGGTGGATTTGAACTGCTGACCTTTTGGTTAGCAGCCGTAGCTCATAATCACTATGACACCACAGTTTCCATAGTGCTCACTGGAGTGTTAAAAATAAAAGTCCTGCTTGGGCCCCACCCCATGTAGATTCTGACGTATTGACCTCGGGAGAGCCAGAAGGGAATCAGTATTTTGTGAAAACACGCCCAGGTGAGTCTGCTGAATAGCCAGGGGTGGAAACTGCTGTCTATACTCTGGGTTCATTTTTGTTATTAGAAGGGGCTGTCAATCCCCTCCGCTTCTAGAGTACTGTCTTTGTGCAGACATGTCTACACAGACAGGTACAAGGTGGCCCTTGGACCCTCTCTTGGCCACCCATCCTGGTTGGTTAGTCTTCCTCCAGCTCTCTGAACCAAGCCAGACCAAACCCACTGCTGTCAAGTCAATTCTGACTCATAGCGACAGAGTGGAACTATACGACAGAGTAGAACTGCTCCGTCAAGTTTCCAAGGAGTCCCTGGTGGATTTGAACTCCCAACTTTTGGTGAGCAGATGTAGTACTCCACCACTACATCACCAGGGCTTTACCAGCTCTCTGAGAACCTGTTCGTTAAGGTCTTCACTTGCTACCCAGAATGCCAAGCTCCCTGCTTTATTTTCTTAGACTCTGGGCAGATTCTGCCACGTCAGCACTTTCCTGAGGCCTTCAGGTAACGAATGGTTCTCGACATTTCTGCCTTTCAGTGATGCCGAGAGTAGAAAATTGTGTAAGAAGATGAAAGTTGACCTGAGCCCACAGGATAAAAAGGTCGAATTATTCCATTACCAGTAAGTGCCTGTGGGTATTTCCAATTTCCAAGTAAGTGCCGAAAGCTTCCTTTGGTATTCTCAGCAAACAACGATTTTTAGTCGGATTAATTTGATTTTAGGATCTGTTTTTTTTGTTTTTTGTTTTTCCCCTCTTCCTGTTTTTACAATAAGTTCTAAGAAAAAGAAAATCCTGAGCAGTATTTGATAGCTGAATCTTATTAAGATGTGCAGGAAACCAGAGGTATGTATCTTCACAATCATTCTTCAAGTTAACACCTTTTTCTCCTCGTTTGACAGGGATGGTGCATTTCATACTGAATATAACCGAGCTGTGACATTTAAGGTAAATTTGCCTCCCTGGTTCTCGGCAGAGGTAGAGTCTGAATGGGTGCCAGAAGTCTGGCAAGTTCTGTCCCAGAGAAGAAAGGGCACGTTGCACAAACAGCTCTTCCAAACAACTTGAAGTGATGCTAATCTCTTGAGTGTATGTCAGCCAAATATCTGGAAAAAATTTTGCTATTGATGCAATGGAGATAACCAGCCTTGAAGATAAATCTGTGAATTTATCAATACTTGTCTAAGGTGACAGGGACATCAACCCACCTCCCCTCCAAAGGCCTACATCTCCCCTTTTGCTGTGGCTTCAGGGCCCTTTCCTCATCTCTTGCTGGTATCCTCGGTGGCTGTCTACAGGCCTGGAGGGGACTCTGTGCTCTCAGGTTACAAGGTACAAGACGTGGGCAGGTTGGGACCTTTGGGCTGATGCAGCTTGCTCCAGATGGATGCAGAGATCCCAGAGACGGTCCCTGCTACAAACTCAGTTTAGAAATCAATGGCCAAGCCTAAGTAAACAATGAACGTGGAAATCTATAGCCTGCAGGTCCTGCCCTGTAATCAGTTCTCCTGGTCCCAGCAGTGTTCCTTGCCTTGGCTGGGCCATTATTTTTTCTCCGATCCCAGTACATGTTGGACTGACTTTTTCTAACTCTCTCACTGCTTAGACTTCGCTGGACCTTGTGTCTGTCTCGTTGTCTCCTTTCCCTCTCCTTCTCGTTCTCTTTCCTGTCTCACCATCTGTGTGTGCCCTTTTCCCACTGTCACCTGGGCTCCCTCGAGCTCTTGCCTCCACTTCTCTCCAGATCATTTCCTGTTTATCCAGTAACACCTGTTCTTTTCAGGTTGCTCCAGCTCTTACCATATACAGAAACTCTGCCTGATGATTCATCATTTCCACACCTACTTAGACATATAGAGAAAACTATACCAACTAGCATTCCGTAGTCCTTTTCATTCCATGGTAAGATGTCACCTGAGATCCTTGGAGAAGATGCATGCCCCCACTGATCTAGCGCTGCTATAACAGAAATACCACAAGTGGATGGCTTTAAAAAGAGAAGTTTTACTCTGTCCCTATGCAATAGGCTGCAAGTCCAAATTCAAGGTGTTATCTTCAGGAGAAGTCTTTCTCCACTGGCTTTGGAAGAAGGTCCTTGTCATCAGTCTTTCCCTAGACTGGGAGCTTCTGAGGCACAGGCATGCTGGGTCAGAAGGGTGGGCTCTGCTCCTGGTGCCGCTCCTTTCCTGGTGGTGTGACATCCGTGGCTCTCTACTGCTTCTCTTTCCTTTGTCTCAAGAGATTGCCTCAAGGCGCAGTATAGTCTTACACACTGAGTCCTGCCCCACCAACACAACTACCACCCATCTTCCCTCATTAACATCACAGAGGCAGGATTTGTAACATTTAGGAACATCACACACAATACCTAGAATCATGGACTAGCCAAATGGCTGTACACAGTTTTGGGGGGATACAGTTCAGTCCCTGATACCGGCGAACAAGATTTAGCAGGGTTCAGTGGATGAGACAGTGATGGAAAGAGGGGACCTGGTTTCTTCTGTTGTTGTTGCGGTCTTGGTGGGTGCGTTGTGTTTATATTCAGCCAGGCTCTTTGAGGACTCTGTCCTGGGACCCTGGAGTGGCAAGTAGCGACTGTTCACAACTCTTAAAGGACAGTAGCAGTGACCTCCTTCTCTTTCCAGGCGATCTGAGCCCTCCACTTAGGGCATGGGTGGAGGCCAAGCCTGGCCTTTGTCCTGTTCCTTCCAAAGAGCAGGTATTTGGGGTCTGTTTTCTCCCATCCTTCCAGTAATTTCTCCTTCAACAAGCTGGAGAAGTGGCTGAGCGTTGTACAGGGTCGAAGTCCTCTGTTTGAGTCATGAGGGCCATGGCAGAGAAGGGACATCTTTGATCTCAGGGCCCCTAATGTCCTCAGGGCCACAAAGGACTGGGCCAAAGTCCTCAGGCTCTCCAACTGAGAGGGAGTAGAGCATGTCCCATGACTACATGGGGACTTCTCTCTTTCCCACTGGAACAGCTCAGGCCACAGCCTGCGTGGTCACTGATTTGCTTCCCTTCATAGCTCGTTCCAGGGCTGTGTCTTCAGGGAGCTGGAGGAGCCCCTGGCAGGCTGGGCATTCCATCTAGCTGTTGGCTGCTGCGTCCTGCCATGGGCAGGACCTGATTGTAAGGGCTGTGCCATGTCCCTTGAAGGGTCCAGATAAATGCGGACTTCTTAGATCTCCCCATCCCAGCCAGCACATTCAGAAAGAGCAAGAATAGAAAGAGCAGAACTTGCTGTGCTGGCCCTTTTCTTGTCCGCAATCTGTCCACCAAATCCTTATGTAAGTTGTGAGAACAAAAGGTACCCAGAAGTCTCATTTCAAATGATCTTTAGATGATCTTTTCCCAGAGCCTGTAAGCTGTGTATGCGCTGTCCCAGCTTTGCAGACCCCCTGAAGATCAGGCAGCAGGGGTCAGCCCATTTCCCTGGGATTCCGAGCACCCAGAATAGGATAACGGGGGATGGGTTCCCAGGCACTGCTGTCTGCAGACTTAGGTGGAAAAGCTATTGTTCAGTTCAGCTGACTCGGTGAGAACCTGTGTATCAAATACAACTGAAGCTGAAAAGAATGAACTCCATCTGAAAAGCAAAAGTTTACTGACATGAATGCTTCAATTGTTAAATTAGAAGAAGCCACTTCTTTGCCTATTTCCACCCGTGTATCTTTTTTTCTTGTCACTGAGGCAGGCTGTTGTGCAGCTGGTGAGGGGCCAGGGACAGGAATGCCTCCAAAGGAGTCACTGTCAACCTGATGTGAGTTCCTGATCCTACTGAGAGTCTATGGAAGGCCATGGGGCCTCTCCCTGGAAATAGTGTGTGTGCACACGTTAAAGTCCTTATTTTCGTGTGCATCTGGGGTTCCACAGACCCCAAAAGTCTCTTGTGTACCCTAGATTGAGAACTCCCTGCACCAGGCATTTCTGGAATGGCAGGCAGGTATGTGGGCATCTGTCCAGCTGTGGGTGAGTATGGGCTTAGGGAATGCCCTTTCGGCTCTAGCATGGCTTCTTTTGCCATGGTGAAGCTTTGACAAGGGACTAAGCAAAGAGTTACCTGTCTTTTGCTGTGGCAGACGCAGTCATTCCTCTCATGCAAGGAGGTATTTCATAGCTCCATTTGGACAGACAGGACATTACTTGAATGAAAACCATTCTCCCACAGTAGATGTTTTTCCACACAAGAGGTTCCAGAAATAAGAGTCTGGCTGAGGCCTGCCCTGTGTGTGACCAGCAGATGGGCTGAGTGAATGTGCTGACTGTAAAGGTCACATGTTCCCTCCTACCTCTTCCTCCCTCAGTACACACAGCCACACACCCCAGCTCCATCAGAATTGATGGAAGTAACAGGATCTTTCTTGATCTAATTGAGGGATGCTGAGAGCTCCATCTGATGACCAGGGATGGAAGGATGGAGACTTGGCTGGTTTCTGGTATCTGTTCCTGCTTCTCAGATTTGGAGCACTGCTCCACACAGTGACAGGAAAGGGGATGCCAGGTCTGCCCTGGACCTGTGAGGTGCTTGGTGAAGGGCAGCACCCCCTCTTCCCTACCTCATTTGTGTCCTCTACCAAAGGAGTGAAGACTTGACTCACTTGTCAACCAAAACCCATTATCAGTCAGGATTTGCCAAAGAAACAGAAGCAATAGGAAATACATGTTGGTATCACCGTGAGTCCGAATCAACTCGGTGACAGTGGTTTGGTTTATTGTACATATCATATGTGTCACCTGTATTTATGGGTCTTGTTGTTCGGTGCTCTCGAGTCAGTTCTTACTCATAGCAACTCAGTATACAACAGAATGAAACAGAGCTGGTCCCCTGCCATCCTCACTGTCGTTGCTAGGTGTGACCCCATTGTTACCACCACTATGTTAGACCATTTTGTTGAGGGTCTTCTGTTTTTTGCTGACCCTCTATTTTACCAAACAGGATGTCCTTCTCCAGGGACAGGTCCCTCCTGATAAACATGTCTTAAGTATATGAGATGAACGCTCACCGTCCTCCCTTCTAAGGAGCACACTTTCTGTACTTCCAAGACAGAGTGGTTCATTCTTGTGACAGTCCATGGTGTATCCAGTATTCTTGGCTAACTCCATAATTTAAAGATAGCGGTTCTGCCTAGGTCTTCCTTATTCATTGTCTGGCTTTGACATGCTTTAGAGGTGAATGAAAATAAAGAGGTCTTTTGCGAAGATTTGCGCAATGCAGTTCATTGTTTGACTTTTTTAAGTTCTGGTTGAACTTCTTCCAAGATGTTGTTTTTGTTGTCGTTAGGCGCCGTCCTGACTCGTAGCGACCTTATGAACAACAGAATGAGACACTGCCCGGTCTTGCGCCATGTCCACAATTGTTTTTATGCTTAGGCCTATTATTGCGGCCACTGTGTCAATCCATCTCATCGAGGGTCTTCCTCTTTTTCATTGACCCTTCACTCTACCAAGCATGATGTCATTCTCCAGGGACTGATCTTCCAAGATAGGTTTGTTTATTCTTTTGGCAATACCCACGACAATGCAGAAGTGTCAGTTCTTCTTTGGTCCTCCTTATTCTTTGTCCATCTTTCACATGTATATGAGGCAGTTGAAAACACCATGGCTTGGGTTAGGTGTATCTTCGTCTTCAAGGTGATTTCTTTGCTTTTGAACACTTTAAAGAGGTCTTTTGCAGCAAATTTGCCCAGTGTGATACGTCTTTTGATTTCTTGACTGCTGCTTCCATGGTGGCTGTTAGTGGATCCAAGTAAAATGAAATCCTTGAGAATTTCAGTCTTTTTCTCTTTATCATGATGTTGCTTTTTAGTCCAGTGGTGAGGATTTTTGTTCTCTTTATGTGAATTTATAGTTCATGCTGAAAGCGAAAGTCTTTGGTCTTCATCAGTAAGTGATTCAAGTCCTTGTTGCTTTTAGCAAGCAAGGTTGTGTCATCTGCAAATCACAGGTTGTTAATAAGTCTTTCTCCAATCCCGATGCTGTGTTTTTCTTCATATAGTCCACCTTCTTGGATTATTTGTTCAGCACACAGATTGAATAAATATGGTGAAAAGATGCAACCCTGATGCATACCTTTCCTGACCTTTAAGCACATGGTAACCCTTTTGTTCAGTTTCAATGACTGGCTCTTTGTTTTATGTACAGGTTCATCATGAGCACAATTAAATATTCTAAAACTCGTATTTTTTACAGTGCTATCTGTAATTTGTTATGATCCTCACAATCAAATGCCTTTGCAGGGTCAATAAAACACAAGTAGACAACTTTCTGGTGTTCTCTGTTTTCGGCCAGGATCCATCAGTGTTGCAACTCAAGGCTCAAATTTTTTCTGAAGATCTTTCACCTTGAGAAATGCCAACCATATCCTTCCCTTTTGGTTTTGGAATCTCTTCTGAAATCTATTTTGGTCTTTCCTACTTTTTAATGACCTTTTATGTTCTTCATTGAAGATATCTTTGATATCGTTTTACAACTTGTCTGATCTTTGATAATTTATTGTTTAATGTATCAAATCAGTTCTTGAGATGGTTTCTAAATTCAGCCGGGATGTATACAAAGTTGTGTTTTGGCTCTTAGGGACTTCTTTTAATTATTTTCTGCTTCAACTTGAATCTTGTGTATGATCAGTTGATGGTCTGTTCTTCGTTTGCCCCGACCTTGCTCTGATTAGTGACATTGAACTTCTTCATCATCTCTTTCCACAGAGATGTTATTGATTTGATTTCTGTGTGTTCCATCCAGCAAGATCCATGTATATAGTCACTGTTCATGTTGGGGGAAAAAAAAGAAACTCAAAGATAACCTGTTAGCCTTGCAAAATTCTCTTATGTGACCTCTGGTGGTGTTCTGTCTCCAAGACTGTATTTTCTAACTACTTATTCTTTGTCTTTGTTCCTAGCTTTCACATTCCTGTCATCAGTAATTATCAATGCATATTTAGTCAATTTCAGACTGCAGAAGATGGTAAAAATCTTAAATTTCTTCATCTTTGGCATTAGTGGTTCATGGGTAAATTTGAATAATAGTCATATTAAGTAGTCTTTCTTGTAGGTGTATGGACCTTATCCTATCACCGACAAGGGTGTACTTCAGTGGCTAAATCTTGAAATGTCATTTTTAAGAATGAGTGCAACACCATTCCTCTATAATTTATCATCCCTGGCATAGTAGATGCATTGATTGATTCAAAATGGCCAATACTGATGCATTTCAGCTCACTGATGCCCAGGACAATGGTCTGCTGCTATTCATAAGTTTTTCACTGGCCAATTTTTTCTGAAGTACACTTCAAGGTTCCCCTTCATAGTCTGTCTTCATCTAGAAGCTGCCCTGAAACATGTCTGCTAGGGTGACCTTTCAGAGATTTGAAGAACTAGTGGCACAGCTTCCAGCATTGCAGCAGCCAGCCACCACAGTATGACAAACTGACAGACGAGTGGTGGGACACATACAGGGTATGTGTGTACTGAGAGAGAGAAGGGTTTATTTCAAGAAATTGGCTTGCACAACTGAGTTGCAGGAAAGCCCAAAATCTGAAGAGCAGGCCAGAAACACAAACAGAATTTCTGCGTTACAGTCTTGAGGGAGGACTCTTTCTCTAGGAAACATCTATTTTTGCTTGTAAAGCATTCAACTGACTGGTGGAGGCTCATACACATTTTAGAGAGTAGTCTTTAGTTAAAGTCAAATGTTTGTCACCCTCAGAGGCATGACAGGTGGCCAGGTCTTATATGATAAACCCACTCCGATGTTTCAATCCCCTAGCCTTAGGATACCTTTCTGTATTGTATAGGTATGACAAGTTTCCATTCTGAAACTCTATAGTAAGTCAGTTCAGATATAAGTTTAAATTGAATTCCTGATTTTTTGTTTTGTTTAGTCTTCATTATTATTATAGCCTGTTATAATCAATATCTTTACAAATCTGTTCTTGTCTTTGAGGGTTGGAAACTGCATACAAACTTACAAAGATATTTTAATACATTACACATATATAAAAATACACAAATCATAAAAATTTGATGATAAAGAAGAGTGGAATGACACTGCAGTTTTGTCAGTTGCAATAATAACTCCACTAGTGTTAAGATTCTGGATCATCTGGATTACGTCTGGGAGTGGGGATAGTGTTTCTAGTCAGAAAATCAGTGAAAATTGTCAGTATGATCCTTTTTTGCTTCATCTGTTTCATGGTAATGCCTTAGTACTTCTCAGATCTGCTGAACAGCTTTAGCAAAATGATCAGCATTTGGATCCATGTTTTCAAGCAACAGAAACCCTTGCTTTTAGTTAGCAAAGAACTCCAGGTCATCCTTTCACTGTAAAATATTTCAACAACTTCTCTCCTGCCTCTTTGCCATTATTCCTTCTTCAGCATGTCTTTCCTCTTCAAAATCTGTTAAGTCCTAATGTGCCAATTGCCATTCTTTGTAATCTATGAGCTGTGCCACATGGGCCATGGGAAGTCTTCAATATAGTGTTCTTGCCATATGGATGATTTTTCTACTGATCTCTCTCATCATATTATCCTGATCAAATGCTTGTCACTTTCCTGTCTGTTATGACTCTTGCAACTGACACCAGCTTCACTGTAGACCAGGTGATACAGCCCACTATGCAGCAGTGTTTAGAACAGCAAATCATAAAATTGAACATCTGTGAGTGAACGTCTGAGAATGACAAAATCAGCAGATTACAAGCTGCAACACCGAACGTAACACGTACTAGTAATGATCAGATAGACCAAAAGAAAAAAAAATGATCAAGTGGTTCCTGGTAACTTGAATATATCGTAAGTTGGAGACTGCCAGTATAACCAGGCAGTTATGGTGTTTCAGCATCATTTAGTGTAGGCTACCTCTTGACCTCTTGGCCCATGTGTCAGCCAGCCAACCAACAACCAGAGCCCTCTGTTGCCCCTTGAGCTACTGTGTTGAAAGGAGACTCTCTGCTTAAGGCTACTTAAGCCCTGTATCCTTAGAGTCTTTGTCACTTGTGAGTCCTCAGCAGATTGGGAAGAGGGCCCTCAAGAAGAGAAGTGTAGCAACAAGCCTACCCACCCTACACTGGGGGCTTCCAGGCCTGAGTCCCACTGATTCACAGAGGCGGAGGTTAATCAGAAAGAGTGGGCTCCAAAGCCAACTCACGTCATGAGATAATGCGAAAGGTACAAGTAGGTATGATTATCTGCTTACAGAAGTGACAGTTTTTGTGGCTGCATGGATGTGGAAGTTTCGAGTTTGGACAAGATGAGGCTTTTATCCACATTCATCACAGAGGCGTCCCAGAGTGGCTGGGATTTAGTAGACGCAGAAGCAAGTCTCTGGTTTTAACAAGCCAACTTAATTGTCTCAAATATCCCCTTGTCCATGCAGAAGTATGGTAGGTGTGAGTCAGCTGACCAGAGTAAATGATGTGTCGTGTGATTGAAAAAGTCTGCCTGGGTGGTGGGGAGTGCCTTTAGGGCATTACTCTGTCACAGGAGGGTCTTTGTGTCTCAAAATCAACCTGATGACACCGAACAACAACAATGGTATCAGTGATAACAGCCTCAGTGTATGCCCCTTGCTGCTCCTTTCCTGGGCACTTAGTGGAACTGGACCCACGGTTTGGATCTCCAGGCAGGGGCACAGGGAAAGTTCCTGATTCTCCCTTCTCCCTCTTTTCCCAGCTAAAATGCATTTTCTTGTCTCTCTTCTCCCTAGTCCATGGTGGCCTTTCTGAAGGACCCGAGAGGGCCCCCGCTGTGGGAAGAAGATCCTGGAGCCAAAGATGTTGTCCACATTGACAGTGAGAAGGTAATGTACTCCACCCATGCTGGGTGCTGACGGGTGCTGGGAGCTTCTGCTGTACCAGGGCTTCCCGAGGAGAGGAGTCTGAGGAACTGAGAACGGGGGTTGTTCCAGGACCACGAGTGCTTTTCTCCAGGGCTCTGCTGTTCTCAGCTCCAGGATGCCGCTAACTGGGCCCACAGGCGGACTGCCTGAGGAAGTTTCTCCGTTCTTCACCTCTTTATTTTAATCTATCTTGACGTATTTAGGTTTTCCTTACAAGAATATAGATTTTAACATCTTTTTTTATGTAATCCTGATATTGCTGGGATTGGCATTGCCGTCGTGTATGCATGTGTTTTAAGTGACACAGTAATCTGAGACATTTGGCTTAGGTTTCTGCAGACTTGGGTCAGGGCCCTGGAGCTCTGAGTCATGGTGTAACTTAGAACAAATTATTTATCCTCTTAAGCTTCAATTTCCAGATTTGGCAGCGGGTGGAGGGGTAGTTTTGGTTTGCAGTCTTTGTAAGATCTTCCTGTTTTTATTCAAAGACCCCGGTCCCACTCTTTCCATGGCCTGCTCTCTCCTGGCCTGTGTGTATGTCTTTATCAGAACATACCTGTGTCTGAACTAGGCTCAGGCATGTGCCTTGTGTCCTTCGTTCTGCCTTCACATCAGGATGGGCAGACCTCCTCTGTGGATGTTTCACATAGTCTGTGAGGCAAGCGGCACATTTTTGTAGATGAAGAGGGATGCCCGTTCTTATCTTGATAAAATAAAATGCACCTTTTATCTTCCTCCGCTCCCTCTCCCTTTTCATTTAAAATTATCTCCTAAGGTCTGTTGGCACAAAAGAAAATGATGCCATTTATACTGTCCTGAGGAAGGATCGTTTGTGATCAGACTGGGCCAGCCCAGTGGGTCTGTGGTGATTGGACTTGAAAGGCTGGGCATCATTGCTTCTGTGACTTAGAAGGCACCAGTATGATGAGTCAGAAAATGAAGTCTTTTGAAAAAGCATGGCCAGGGGCAGCGAAAGAGGGCACACGTCAGGAGGTGGTGGTGTCACTCATGTTGTTCTTCTTGAGTCATTTCTGTGATGGGAATTGTTTGTGGCCTCTCTGGAGGGCCGTTGCCTGTCAGGCACCCTCCTTTCAAACTTCACGTCCCCAAATACCTTAGATTGTTCCATAACTATAGGAGATTTAAGCAAAAGTATGTTTTCACACCTGTGGATAATCCTGTTGCCATCACACCTTGGGATCTCTTCTCTCACATAGCAATGTAAAGGGCCAGCTGCTTTTCTGCTGATAGAATCCCCTCATGGAACAACGGGAAGCTCCACATTCAAGTTTGACTTGTTGATTCAAGTCCATGAGCATAGAATTTCATGCTTATCAAAGTTAGTTAGGTGCCTCTGAAGATCCTGTTTGTGACCATGCCGAATATGAAACAAGCCTCTACAACCTTTTCTTCCCAGATCTTGTCCCAGGTTTTACGTCCAGGGAACCCCCAAAAGTCATCTTAAAAGTAGTCACATCTTTCCCCCCTTCTCAGGTCCAAAGATGTTGGAAATCTATTATAAAACGAGTGCCTCTAGTTGTACAACCAAGGGTGACCTTTTTCAGAGGTAATTAGGAAATGCTGTGACTTCTCAGAAAAATTTATGATCTGTTTTTATGTTAACTGAAAAGTCGTCAGTAATACACATTCATAGTTGAAAACTAGAAAATATATACCTCAAGCATAAAATAAAAAATAACATCCCATGCCATTTTCCTGTTGAGAGATACCTACTGCTGATTTTTTTTCTTTCCTTGTTTTTGGTAGCCTTCCCAGCTTTCAGAGTGATGCATGCATAAATATTTTCACTCGCAGGAATGTCGTTACATTTTATATGTTGTCTTGTAACTTGCTTTTCCCTCCACTTAATGCGGCAGGCACATCTTAGCATGACATTAAATATTCTCCGACCCTGATGGCGATGATGCTCTGGTATTCCACTGTGGGAGATGGACCATCATTCATTTTGCCCCAACGCCTCTCGCTGCCAGGATGCTGCATTTTGAAATTGTCTCCCATTTGCCTGATTTTTCAAACAAGAAAAACCTCTCATTTTCTTCCGAGGAAATTGGTTGGAGGAACATATTTTAATCAAGCCCTTCTTCTGTCCTGGTGCTTTACTGCAGTGCTTGATGGATGTGCTTTTTCCCGTACATCACTGGCTCTTGGTCCAGGAAGCCTTCTACCCCTGCTACACGCTGCAGTCTTGACATTAGCACCGTTGCGTCCTTTTAAATTTACATCATTTACTTTACAAACAGTTGCCTAACAAAGTGCCAGGTTCCGTTCTAAGCCTTCTGTGCGTATGTGGGGCTTGGCACTTCCTCAAGGCAGACATGCCTCATCCTTGGGCTCTCTGTGATGCTGAGGGTGGCTGGGCTGGAGGCAGGTAGGCATGGGTTCACACCATCTTACCGTGCACATGCCATGTACAGATCCTCAGGAACCCACTTCCCGTGCAGCCAGGTTGGCACACATCAACACAGGCACCGTCACTGCAGCAAAACTGTCCCATAGAGCCACGTAACAGCCTCATACAACAGAAATAACTTTGTGCAGTTTTTGTTAACTGTTCAGAGGGAGCTGGAAGTAAAGCTGGCTGTCTGGGCCCAACTGCTTCATCCCAGAAAATGGCCTTAGGAAAGGTGTTTGTCCCCTCTGAGCCTTAGTCTCCCCATCTGTGATAGGTGAAGATGGTTTAGAATAATCTCTGAGCTTCTTCCAACTCCCGACATGCACTGCCACCCACAGCCCCCAAACCGGACAATGTGATTTCTTTTTTTAATTTTTTGTTGTGGTAAAAATATGTTTGAGGTCTGACAATTAAGTCGGCTAACTTAATTGTTCTAAGTGCTACATACCTCATTGCGGAATATGACTATGGTCATCCTCGAAATACTCCTCTTGGGAAGCTATGCAGCGACGTCAGTACCTAGTCCACCCTTCAAAGCAATTTTGGAACTCTTTCTGGAATGGCCATTGTACGTGGTGGCCAGGTGGTAAGTTTGTGAACTTAATTGTCTAGTTGCCTGGCGTTTTTAGCTAGTAAACAAATAATGGTATGGGAACACCCTCCCTACTCACCTGATCTGGCCCCCAATGACTTCTTTCTGTACCCGAAGATAAAGGAAATTTTGAAAGGAAGACATTTTGGTGACACTGAGGACATCAAAGATAATACGATGACAGCTCTGATGGCCATTCCAGAAAAAGAGTTCCACAGTTGCTTTGAAGGGTGGACTGGGTGCTGGCATGGGTGCATAGCTTCCCAAGGGGAGTTTTTCAAAGGTGAGAGTAGTGATATTCAGCAATGAGGTATGTAGCACTTTTTCTAGGATGAGTTTGTGAACTTGTCAGGCCTCATATAAGAACATTTGTCACTTCAGCAGCTTTTACCCATACAGTTCAGTGACACTGATGACATTCATCATGTTTTACAACCATCTCCCTTTCCAAATCATTCCACCAGCAGTAGCAGAAATTACGTGTCTTCTAAACAGAGACTCCCCCCAACTCTATGGCAAACTTGAGGCTCTGTCTCATGTAAGTGGGGTTATAGAATATTAGTCCTTTTAATAACTGACACATTTCATTCAGAAACCCTGGTGGCCTAGTGGTTAAGCTCTACAGCTACTAACCAACACAAAAGGTTGACAGTTCAAATCCACCAGGCGCTCCTTGGAAACTCCACAGGGCAGTTCTCTTCTGTCCTATAGGACTGCTGGATTCAGAACCAGTTCAGTGGCAGTGGGTTTGGCTTTGGGTTATTTCACTCAGCGGAATGTTTTCAAGGTTCACCCAGATGGTAGTATGTCTCAGGACTTTTGTTTCAGGAGTAGTAGCTCAGGGGTGTTCCGTTGAAGACATTCGCCCGTTGATGCGCCTCTAGGCTGTAGTGACCAGCGTGCAGTGTGGGGGGGTGTGCAGGTTGCTGTGGGTGATGTCTGAAGCACTCATCCTGCTCCTTCCAGCGCTGTGCACGTACTGCCTGTGACCCGTCTGTATTCTCCTTTCGCCTCAGGATTTCAGACGGCTCCTGAAGAAGGAAGAGAAGCCTCTCCTGATGATGTTTTACGCCCCCTGTGAGTACGCCATCCTACAGGCCACAGCTGATGGTTCTGTTTCTTTGGGGGCAGTGGGGGTTCCTGAGGGTGTCTGTAAATGGACCTGTTTCTTGCTGAATCGTGACTGTCCCCACACCCGTCTGCGTGCGCTTCTTTTTCTTGATCTTTGCCTTCTTACGTGATGCCTCCCCTCCTGCTGCCATGATGCCTCCCCTCCTGCTGCCGTACCCATTTCCCTCTCCTCTGGGGTGGGCATCCTTCTGCCCTCCTTCACCGCTACTCAGCACCGCTGGTTTCCCTCAGCCACCTCACTGTCCCTGTCCCTCGGCCTCCTGCAGGCGTGAAGACTGCATACCTCCTTTCCTGCTTGGCACGTGCACAGAAGTCAGGTGCAGCCTGAGTGCCTCAGCTCTTCTGTCACCCTCATCACTGTCACTGCTCACCGTCAGGGACAGCACCGCATCCCGCTCTGGTCTCTTGCATCCCTCTGCTGGTGCTAGCCTGGAGGATCAGGGAGGGAGGGCCCTGGCGACAGCGGGAGAAACATTTAGATGATAACAGAAGACTTAATTACTTAACCCACCCTGCCACCAGTGAGACAAATGACCTTGGCCAGGTCACTCATCTTTCTGGCCTCAGTTTCCTCATCTGTAAAACAAAGGTCTGGGTCAGAGCAGTGGCTTTCAGACTTTTTCACTGCATTTCCCAGTATTAAAAATATGTTATATTGTCTTCTGGGACTTAAAACCTGTTGATTTTGATTTTATATCAAACGAGAAGCGTATAGGGTCATGTGCTTCAGAATAGAACTGTGCTCTGTAAGAATTTTTTTGGCTATAATCTTAGGGCAGCAGATCACCAGACCTGTCTTCCACAGGACTGCTGGGTTGATTATTTGTTTGTTTGTTTGTTTGTTTGTTTCTGTCTTTAAAGAATAGGAATTTATTTTCACACAGTTCCGGAAGCCAAAAGTCCAAATTCATAGCATGACTGTAGAAGCTGTCTGTCTGTTGGCCCTGGGGTGAGATCCTTGTCGCCGTTTTTGTAACACTGACTTTTCTTTGTTCTTTGGCTGTCTTCACAAGCTGGGTTGATTTGAACTGCCGACCTTTCACTTGTGGCTGAGAGTGAACTGTTTGTGCCACCCAGGGAGTGATCCAGTATTATACTTGTTGTGTTATATATAATAATGTAAATAAACTGAAACGAAATTTCAGAAAACCGTACTGACCCTTACCACTTGCCATCCTGACAGTTGGACACTTTCTTTTTTGAATTTATTGTGTGCTGGGTGCAAATTGACAGTAAAATTAATATGTCATTCAAAAACTGATACATAAATTATTTGGTGACATTCATTGCCATCGCTGCCATGTAACAATACTGTTTCCCCTTTGTACCTGGGTTCCCCCGTCCGTTTGTCCAGTTTGTCCTTTCGTGCCTTCCCGTCCTGCTTTTAAGTGGGAGTTGTCCCTTTGGTCTCGTTATTTGGTTGAGCTAAGCAGCATGTTCCTCACGTGTGTTTGGTTTCTTTTATAGGCCTCTCTGATCTTGGGCTGAATAGTGGGCTTTGGGAGTCGTTCGTTTCTGAGTTAGCAGGGTGTCCTGGGGTATTCCTCAGGTGTTCCTCCAGTCTCTGTCAGTTTTGTGAATTCGAACTTTGTTCCACATTTTTCTCCCATAATATCTGGGACCCTCTGTTGGCATCTCTCTCAGAGCGATGGGTGGCTATAACTGGGCGCCGTCTAGTTCTTCTGGGCTCAGGCTGGTGGGAGCTCTGGTTCATGTGGTCCTTTGGTCGTCTGGACTAATACATTCCTTGTGTCTTTGGTTTTCTTGATTCTCGTTTGCTCCAGACAGGATAGGGCCAATAGATGTATCTTGTATGGCCGCTTGCAAGCTTTAAAGACCCAGACACTACTCACCAAACTAGGACGTAAAACATCTTTTTTATGAATTATGTTGACCTAGATGTCTCTGGAGACCGTGGTCCCTAGCCCTTAACCACAGTAACTGTGTCCCTCAAAGTTTCTGGGTGTGACTAGGAAGTTTCTATGACTTTGCCTTGGTCAAGCTCACACTTTCTTGCCAGATACAGTGTGTGCTGATCTTTTCTATTCTGTTTTATTTTTAAATGATTGATTATTCCTAGTACCTCATAGGAAGTAGTCAACAAACTAATGGCCCATGCCTGGCTCTAATAGAGAGGTCAACAGACTATGGCCCGGCTGGGGCCTGGCTCCCTCTCTGTAAATAATTATCTCTTGGAACAAAGCCCCACCCATTTGTTTAGGTATCGCCTGCAGCTGCCTCTGCAAAACCTCAAATATTTACTATCTGATGGGTCCTGGTTCACAGATAGAAAAATCCTGCGCTAGATCCCTTTGAGCTAGGATTCTCTCCTGCACATCCCCATAGGAAGCCAGTGTGTGCCCAAAGGCTAGGAACGGGGCCGCAGTGGGCTGAGTGTGCCCAGGTGTGGGTGGGTATCACAGACTGTGCCATCGGTTCTGCGTCTTCTCTGAAGCTGCTCTCACATCCCCCTACGTGAAGAGCTCTTTAAGCAGAGACCCCTCTCACCTCTACCCAGGTGGCCAGGCGCCTCTGGCCGGATTCCTCTGTACGGGTTATAGGCATTTTGACTGATGTGAGCCTGGGGCTTGTTCGCCAGCACGGTCTCTTCCCAGCGAAGTTCTGATTGCTGATGTCCGCTCGCCCTAGCCTCCTCCCCTAGTAACTTGCTGGCCCCAAGGTTGTGCCTGTCTGTGAGGAGACCCTGGTGTCCCACTTCCTATTAGATGCAGCTCTGCCTCAGAACGGTCTAGGGTGTTGTCTTCATTAATGTTAGTTAATTGATTTCACCCCTTTTTGTGTCTCCTCATAGGGATCTTGGTGACTTCCTGAGTCTGGAATTGCCTCAGGAATTATCCTGCCTAACAGCCCCTGGAGAACGGTGGCTTTATTTTGTTTCTCTCTGAACCTCGTGTACAGAGCCTGCACATAGTACATTTGTGTGAAAAATGGCATGGCTGTGGTTAAATGCTGTATCTGCTAAGTAAGAGGTCAGCAGTTTGAATCCCCTGAGCGCTCCTTGGAAACTGGGGCATTTCTGCTCTGTCCTGCAGGGTTGCTGTGAGTCGGAATGGACTTGATGCGGTGGCTTTGGCTTTTATGGCATCTAACCACTAATATTGCATGGGAGGAGATTCAAGATCCACAGCCCAAGCCTGGTTCCTATGCAGTACAGTTCAAATGTGCCTCTGCCTGCCAACTCTTCTGACCAGTTCTGACACCAGCCACCCTCTTCCCCCTGCCATGGCACCATCTGCTTCTCTGCTGGGCTGAAAAATGCGCTGCAATGATGACATAGAACTCACTGGAACATCTGATTATGAGGTTTATTAGTGAAGTAACAGCTTCCAGTTGAGGTTCAGGAAGACTGAAGATACAGTGCTCTGATCAGGGCAGCTTCTCAGCCATGCCCACATATCTCTGTGGCCCCTGGGCCTCGACCCTACTTGGGCAAGCATTGCAAAGCTCTTGTTGCCCCACTAATAAATGCCCAGAGGCACTGCACTCTGCCAGGAAGCCTCTTACCTGAAGGCACCCAGCTCTCTTGCCCCATGGGTCCATGCACCCATTGTAACTACCGTGTTCCATGGGCAAGCCCATTGTGCCATCTCCTGCTTCAGCTGCCTCTGCTGCTACCCTTTCTCTGCTGCTCTCACCATTTCTTGCTGTGCCCAGCATTACAGCTCTGTCTGTCTGTCTCCTGATCTAGGAAGTCTCAGTGTAGAGATTCTGAGTCCAGTGGACTCACTTCCCTCCTTGCTCTTCTTTATTGGTAACAGTGGTCCCCGTCCCCCTCTGCTTTGGGATTGACTGTTCTTTTAAGCCTAGCCAGATGGTAACACTGACCAGTCCCTTAGTTGGTGTTCTGTACACTCTGTTTGCCTGGTCCTACCCCAACAAGGCTGCCATGCATCTTATTTACATTATTACCAAGCCATCCAATCCGCCTGGTGGGCCACAAGTACCTTATTTGCATAGTCCCTTTAGTCTTTTGATGGCAGTTACAAGTCTATGGCTTGAAAGACCCCATTAAGGAATTAATTGCACCACAGTTTGTTAAGGGAAACTGTAAAACAAAATATCGAATGCGAGATAGTACATATCACGAGGCAAGATTGTGCTATATAACAGGGAAGGTTTCAGCATGATGGCACTAGTTATTCATTTTAAAAGGTGGCTCACTGGCAGCCCCCACCTGAATATAGGTGCCACCTCCCACTACCCACTCTCTCAGGCTGATGGACAGAACACCCACCCTGCTCACTGCAGTGATGACGTGAGCTGTTCACCTTTATAGGGTGGAGAGCTGGGGTACAGCAAGGTAGGTTCCTTTATACATCAAAGCGTGCTAATCATGGTGGAGCAGAAAGCTGGGCATTCAGACGTATGGTTGAGAGGTCAGATATTGGGTGGCCTCTTGGGTCCTCCGTAAAGCCAGGACTTTTTTTTTTTTTTCCTCATGAGGCAAACTGATGCTTGTGTTTTGCTCTTCTGGTCCAATCTTCCTAACTTCATCATTCAGCTTCCTCCTGGGTTAAACAGCAACTCCCTAACTCGCAAGCTTGTTAGGATACTTTGGTCCTTTGATCATGTTTGGGCCGAATGAACCCACAGTCAGTGAGTGGGGGCCATTAGTTGTGACAGGGAATCTGGGTCCTCAGGATCTTCTGTGTATTCCTTTAATGTCGAGTAAATTAATGAGAAAACCAAAAGGTTGACTGCTCTGACTTTGGGGGTTTGAGGGTGATAATTAGTCTCCCTGTTTTTCCTGCCTCCCACCTGACTCCTGTGAAAGATAAACTTACCGGGGTTGCAATGTCAGCTCTCTTTTGGGAAAAGTTAAATTGGATCCAGTCACTTGACTTTTGCTGTTGCTCCTCCATCACGTCCCCCTCCCGCAAACGTCTCCATTGTGTACCGCGGGCCCCCGCTCTCAGGGTTAGCTGGCTAACCTACCCCTTGTGTGTGTGCTTGTGCATGTATGTGTGTGTGTTGGCGGGGCGGGGGGGCAGTAAGTTCGCTGCAGGCTGCAACACGCAGAGCTGGAAGAGAGGCCACACCTCTGGGGCCTGGTGACAAGTTAAGGGCTTGGTGGATGAACGTGGCCCTGTGGGTGTCAGACTGCTGTCGTCTCACTGAGTCATTCCTACTTGGAAGGAGGGGGTGAGGAGTGGATCAGGAGGCTTCACGTGCCCCTCACTCATCCTGCAGGGAAGCATTCCTGAGGACCTGGAGGCAGGCTTTTGGGCCTGAGGGCAGATACTGCGTCCACTTCACGGGCCAGGAAGCTGAGGCTCAGACTGCTAAGTCACCCACCAGCATCCCATGGCCAGCATGGTAGAGGGGAGACATAACCCCGTCTGCTTCCCACAGCCCAGCCCTGTCCTCCTGCTGGGTGGTCCTGTTTTCTGCACAGCAAAGCACCCACCTGGCACTTCCACACCTGGAGATCAGGCATCCAGCCAAACCTGGTGTTACTGTCCCCCTTCTTTGGCCTCCTGAAATCCCCATGGTGGCACCAATGTGGCAATTGTGCTGTGGTGCCTAGTAGTGCAGAGTGACATATTCTGTTTGTGAGGCAGACATTACGGGATTGTGCTGCAGGCTGGCCTCGTAACGGTTCCTCACCTTCTCCTCCCAGCTCTGAGCCTGAGCTGATGACGGGCACTTCAGCCCAAGCTTAACCTCCTGGGGTAACTATTTCTGTCCATTCATCTGTTAGGCCAGAATAGTGGTCCTGGTGTGTTTTTGGAGGTTCATGTCAAAATATTTGGCATCTGGTCCATAGACTTTGAGTGGGAGGCTCAGGAGGTTTAGGAGGAATGGTGATGCCCTCCTAGGGCTCAGGGGCTTGGTGGTGCAGTGGTTAAGCATTTGGTTGCTAACCAAAAGATTGGCAGTCTGAATCTACTGGCAGCTCCTGATGAGGTAGTTTTACTCTGTCCTATGAGTCTGAATTGACTTGACAGCTGTGGGTTTTCAGCACTCCAGGGTCTGAGTCTTCACCGGTGAGGAGAGTACTTTTCTGTTCATATCACCAGCGACCTTCCTGCTAAGGCACTAGCTGAACATGGATTAGAGTGTTGCAGCGGTGGCCACATGGTCACATTGAGATAAGAACTAGCAGCCTGATATGTGGTCACAGGCAGTTTAGGATTCTCTAGCCTTCAGATGCATCTCAAACCTACTTTGTCACAGAATGGCTGGCAGACAGGCTAACAGCCTGGCATGTTAGAGTCCCCATCTCTGAAGATGCTGGTTCTAGTGCTGAAACGTGGCCTGCTGTGGTTGAGGGAAGGGGTGGGTGTCACACATGGCCACTCTGAAGAAATAACAAATATTTGAGGCCTGGCTGTCTCAGCCCGAGTCTGCTAAGACTGCAAGGCATCCCATCTAAGTGAGGAGTGTGACTGTGGTAGACCTCAGAACCCCAGAGAGCTGAGCCAGGCCATCACAGGGTACCCGAAGGGCAGAGCTGGAAGGGGCCTGTGCGTGTCCAGTTGAGGCCCCTCATTTGCCAGAAGAAGAAACTGAACCCGGAAAGGGGAAGTGACTTAACGAGACTATCAACAAGTCAGGTGAAGATTAGGACTCTGGAATCCTGACTTGGGTCCTGTCCGTGCAGCCAGGCAGGGCCTGCACCTTTCTCTGGCAGCGTGCCTCTTCTCTCTCTTTCCAGTTGCTGTCATGTGCTTGCAGACTCCTGGTGACCCCGTGTGTATCAGAGTAGAACTGTCCTCCGTCGGGTTTTCAGAAGTAGATTGCCAGGACCCTTCTTGCGTGGCACCTCTGGGTGCCACTGAAACCAGAGAAAAGAGGCACAAAATTCCAAAACTAAATTGGATTCACGGTTAAAAAATTTTTCTTCATGATGGCATCTGATGTGGGTTTATTTCTGGCCCCTGACTGGGCTGGCAGGCAGGCTGTTAGCTGCTTTTCAGTGCATATCGTGAAGATGGTTACCTTTCGGACACGACTTTGACTTCCCCAATTCCTGGTAAGCTCATCATTAGCACTAAATTATTCAGTGATGCTTCTCCAGCTCTTCCTGCCCCCGCGCGTTCTCCTGTCAGACATTCACTGAGCGACTGCTGGGTTTTGTGTTCTGTCTTAGGCCGTCCAGACCGTAAGCTCTTCAGTGGTCTCTGCCTCTTAATCCTTTTTTTCCTCATTGTTGTAAAAATATATATAACATTTGCCAATTTTTCAACATGTACAACTTAGTGACACTCGTCAACCTGTAACCTTGTTGCTGTTGAGTCCGTTCTCACTCGTAGTGACCCTGTGGGAGACAGTAGAACTGCCCCACCTTCTTTCCAAGAAACAGCTGGTGGCTTCAAACTGCTGACTTTTTGGTTAGCAGCTGAGATCATAACCACTGAACCACCAGGGTTCCAGTGACACCCGTTACACTAGTCATATTATGCAACTGTCTCCAATTTCTGTTGCCACAATTCCATCAAACAGAAACTCAGTACTCCCTGAACCATAATGCCCCCTTCGCCTTCCTCACCTTGCTGTGAACCACTAATAAAGTTTGGTCTCTGTACGTTTACCTAGTCTAGATATTTCATGTGAGAGAGGTCGTAACGATAACACGTCCTTGACTGATTGTTTTATTTCACTCAGCATAATGTTTCCAGTGTTCATCTATGTTGTGGCGTGCATCGGGATTTCTGTTCCCTTTTCCTATGTATGTGTGCACCTCATCTTCTTTATCTGTTAAAATGGCCTGGTGGAGCCATCAGACCTCCTCACCAAACTTCACAGAGGGGAAGAGAGGTCGTCAAGGTTAATATTGGCCACAGCTCAAAGCCGATTCCCTATGGGGTGGAAGTCGTATATCCTTCTGCCCTGCAGCCTGTCAGCTCTCACACCAGCTATCCCTCCCATGACACTCTAACTTCTCTGCTGGGTTCAATAACTAGTAGCAGTGGCCACACAAAATTCCCAGTTGTGGGGTTTATTATAAAGCAATGGTTTGTGACTCAGATCAGGATCAACAGGCTACAACTTGAGATCAGGATCAGGAAGCCTGCAGTCTCCATTCTTCGGTGCAGGACAATTCTCTCAGCTGCCCTCACCTGTGCAGGCCACCTCTCAGGCTCCTGAGGACAGGTCTTTCCTGGCCCCTGAGGACTCGTTCCTTTTGGCCACCTTAGGACAGACCTCCCCCTGAGTCCCTCAGGACAGTCCTTCTTTATCAGTCCCCTTGGCACCTCTTGCACCTGGCCCCTGCCCTGCTTGGGCAAGTGTTGCAAAGCTCTTTCACACCACTGATGAGTGCCCAGAGGCACCCTACTCTGCCAGGAACCATCTTATCTGAAGGCCCTTGGCTCTGTTGCTCAGTGGGTTGGCACACCCTCTGCAGCTGCCTTGTTCTGTTGGCTGGGAAACCTGCCGTACCATCTTGTGCTGGTCCCCTGGTTCTGCTCTCATTGCTTCTCTGCTGCTCTTTCTCCCCATCTTGCATCATCTCTGGTTTTACAGCTGTCTGCCTCCTGGGTCTAAGAAGTTCTCAGTGCAGGAACTCCAGGTCCAAAGGACATGTTCCACTCCTGGTTCTTCTTACATGGTTGGTGATAGTGAAGTCTCCCCACCTACCTCTGGGATGGCTGATTTTAAGCCTAGCAGGGTGGCAAAACTGACCAATCCCCTTATTGGAGCTCCATACACTTTGTTTGCTGGTTCCACCCAAGCATGGTATGGGAATCACAAGACCATGTGTGACTAAGAGGACCACGTTAAGTAATTCATTCGTTTACTGATGGCCATCTAGGTGGTTGGGACATTGGTGCACAAGTATCTGTTTGATTCCCTGCTTTCAAGTCTCTTAAGCATATACCTAGGAGTGAAATCTCTGGGTCATGTGGGATTCTCTGTTTAACTTTTTGAGGTACCACCAAAATTTTCTCCACAGTGACTGTACCATATTACATCCCTACTAGCAATGGATAAAGGTTCCAGTGTCTCCACATCCTTGCCAACATTTATTGTTTCCCTTTATTTTGATCTTAGCCATCCTGTTGTGGAGGGGGGAGGGTACCTCCTGTTCCTCTTTGTTCACCAGCTCTGGGACTGCCCTGAGCTTCTGGAGACTGGCTGAATGTTGGTGCATGAGAGGCTAGCCTGAGAGAAGGAGGGTGGAGAACAGGATCCCAGCCATCACTGGTAACTGTGTCTCGTTTCTCTTCTGCCCATGTGACTAGGGTGCAGCATGTGCAAGAAGATCATGCCGCATTTCCAGAAGGCTGCCACAGAGCTTCGAGGCCACTCCGTAAGTGAGGCACTATGTGCCAGGCAAGCCCAGCGCCTCTGACTTCTCTGTCACTCGTCTGGAGTTGGGGTGACAGGAGGAGGAAGAAGACAGGTTTTGAAATAGGACATACCCTACCACTGCCAGACTGCAGCCAGGGACATTTCTGAAATGAAGCCTTGCATGTGGTTTGGAGACCTGTTCTCTAGGAAAGCTGAGAACTCCACAGAGTTGTGTGGACCAGGAGTCGGGCCATTGAAGGCTGTGATGAAATGGTCAAGAAACCAGCAAGAGTTACACATGGTGTTATTCATGAGCCCAGGGTCCAAGAGGAGAACATCATGACTCTGTAATTGTTGAGGTCCATCTCCCAAGTAGGTTGAGATGGATACTGGGGAGCCCAGTGGCAGAGAAGGGGGCACGGTGACATCACTGCTAGGACAAAAGCACTGAAGAGGCTCCCAAGGCAGTTTCCTGTCCGGGCTTCCCCAGATTCTGTGGTTCCTGTGAGGCAGGAGCAATGGAAATTGTAGGCTAAGGAGGCAAGTGCTGAGGGGAAGGTGGACATCCAAAGATGGCAGCCATTCTCTGAAGGAAATGTAGAGAAATGTGAGGCCAGCCAAGAGGAGACAAGTATGTCTTAGAGGTGCCCACCTTCAGGGGATGGGAGGGGGAGCCACAGGATAGTGCAGAGGTGGAAGTGAGGCCAGAGACATTCAGGACAGAGAGTGTCAGGCAAAAGAGGCAGAGGACTCAGTCCCTAAGTGGTGACTACCCCTGTTTTTTCTCTATCCTGTCAGACTTGTTTGCTCCGTGCTGTGTGTCCAGTCATTTTTGCATTTACTCTGAGTAGCAGAGGGGCTTTGGTGGTGCAGTGGTTAAATGTTTGGCTGCTAACCCAAAGGTTGGCTGTTCAAATCCCCTAGCCACTCCTTGGAAGCCCTGTGGGGCAATTATTTCTGTCTTACAGGGTCACCATGAGTTGCAAATGACTCAACAGCAGTGAGTTTGGTTACCTTTTTTTTGGTTCGACATAGCAGAGGGCTTCTTTATCTTTTTCGTATTTTTTTTTTTTGGCGGCAGTAGAGAAACAGCTGCTGGCCTCTCTAGGGAGCTTAGAAAAATTCCTCCTCCTTCAATGAAAGGTTATCAGGAGGTGCCATCTCGGTGAGGCCAGCCAAAGTCCCATTAAGGGTGTTTTGAGATCTTGAGACTGTATCATGATCTTTATGGATCAAATTAAGTCAGTGATTAGTTCAAAGTCAACTTTAAAAGTTTACATGGCAGCACTTGGCTATGGGGACGCCCTGCTAGCCAGCTGCAAGATTGGATTGCAGAGAATGAAGGCTTTCTCTTTTGACCTCATTCTGGTAGAGACCAAGGTCCCGTGTGTTTCTTACTAATGAATTTTTAATAACTTACCTGGAGATATGTGGCCTTAGGGCACACATACATCACAGTGGGGGAAGTTTCACGTCACTTTTCTGGGGGCTCAGTAGATAACCGTATTTTAGGATTATTTTGCCTGGAGAAACAACTTAATTACCCAGTGTTCTCTCTTCCTGCATCTGACTTTTTAGAACACTGCTTAGCTCAACTTGCAAACTCTTGGGTGTGATGTAAGGTAAAGAGATCCCATCCCAAGTAAGATCATGGCTCAGCCTTGCTGGTCCCGTCCCCACAGAAAAGGTTTCAGTGCCGATCATATGCCTCCTTCCCATGATTCTCCACCAGTGCCACGCCCATCTGCCAAGCTCAGCATCCTTCTAGCCTGTCTCTCTTCCTGCAAAGCACGGCCAGGTCAGGCTGTCTCTATTTTTGTCCCAGATGACTATTCCCTGTTTGATGCTGATCATGGCATAGCTTGCCTACTGCACTGTAAGCTTTTGGAGCACGGGAGCTAAGCCTTGTTCATCTCTGCTTCTTCTGCATGTAGCTTAAGGCCCAGCTCCTACAGGTTCCCCAGTGAGTACTCATGAATAAGGCAGTTAGTGAGTGAGTGTGTGTTCCTCTGTATGTTTGAATTTTAAGCTCTGTTTCTATCAAAAGTGATTTACTTACTTTTTTTTTTTTTTTTTAGGGAATTTAAATCTTTAGTTGCTAAGGACAGACAGACAAAGTGAGAAGGCTGTTTATGGGATAGAGACCATCCCTCTTGGCCTTGGGCTCACAGGGTCAACCCTGAAGACTCACTGAGGTTAAGAGTATCTGTTTCTCTTGTCTTGAGCATAGGTCTAGGCATATATAAAGCATCCCTCCCATTTTCCAAGGCAACATTGCAGAAAAGGTAGGAGGGTTGTTCCTGTACCTGGAATACCTTACTGGGTGAGCCCACCTGTGGCCAGGTACTACTAGCTTCCCATGTATGATGTGAACACCTCTATTTTCTTTTTTCTTTTTCTTGCTTGGTGCTTGTTTTGTTCTGTTTCACCCTTAGTTTCTTAGAAAAGCACCTTTGAAAAATTTTGACCTTTACCAACAATCTAAAGGGAGAAGGGGTCTGGCCACAATAGGCAGCACTAGTTATGTAAAGGCTGCTGGAACCAGGGCTTGGGCTGCAGTGGCAGCTCCAGAGGAACAGGAAGCAGGAACGGTGGGGTCAGCTGCCCCAAGATACCAATTCCACTCTGTCTTCACACGCAGCAGAGGTGGCCCTCACAGGTGAACGGCCCTCCCTCAGAAATGAAAAGCTTCGCTCTCCCTGGTCCTGAAATCCAGCCGGATTAACACCCCTCGTCTCCTCTTCATTGCTGACATCTATGAGCCCTTTTTGGCTGGCCGTGTCCATGGCAAGGGTCAATAATCTTCCTCTCAAGAGTTCTTGGGAGGTGGCCAACTTGATGACGTCATGAGGAGAGAGCCAGTCTGGGTCAGGTTGCACAGGCTTTGCCATTTCCCAAAGTCAGACCTGCCTCGCGTTTGCTGTCACTGACGTCTGGTGACTCATCGGCGCCTGTCCCATCTCTATTCCTGCTAATGGATGGCCCCGTCTCAGGGCAGCTGTCAGAAGGAGACTGTCTCTATCAGCTTCTCTCTCGAGCCTTGCCAGCTGTACGTGTTCACACTGAACCTGTGAGTGTTGCCCAGTCTTCTGTTAACCTTGGCCTTCATGGGCCAGTAAACATGGTGGAATGGATCCGACACTGGGACAGATTTCTGCAGACTGGGCTCTGATGGTGGGTGGTCTTGAGCTAGCTCCTTAGCTTAGGGCCTCAGTTTCCCCATCTATGAAATGTGGGTGATAATGCCAGCACTGTCTATCTCATTGGTTTGTCTTGAGGATCACGTAGACTGGGTGTGGACACAGCTCAGTGAGCCCAGAGCAATGCACAGAGCAGAGGACTGACCTCAGCACCTCCACCAGACCCTGCACATGGTGTGCCCAAGGGCCTGCTCTCCCCCCGCTCTCCTTTCTCACTAACACGTTGGAGCAAGGGTCAGGCCCTGTGCTTTCCCTTTCCGGTTCAGGTTTGTACATCAGATTTTATCTGCATCCATAGCTTTAAAAAAGTGTAACTCCGTATAGCTGGAATCTTCTCCTAAGCCCAGTACTATTTCTCAGTCTGCCCTTTTGACATCTCAAGTCTGGATTTTTCTCCATGTGTCCCAAATACAGGACATCTAATAAAATTTTAGATCTTTCCATCTAGTAGACTGCTTGTTCCCTCTCCACCTTGGTCCCTCTCAGAATACCTCAGGCTCCTCCACCAACATACCTTGTTTGCAGGGTACTGTTGTATCGTCTTCCTCCCCTATCCCTTTGTCCTCTCCCAGCCTGCCGTCCTGGTTCTGGCCCTGGTTCGCCCACACAGGGATATTGCCGTAGGCAACCGCCTTGAGTCCCTGACCCACTTTTTCCCATACACTCCATCCTTGACACGCAGGAAGTTCAGCTCAGGCAGTGCCACTCTCCTCCTCAGAAACCCTGAGTGGGAGGCTCCCTGTCACCTCCTGAATCAACTCCTCAGTTCTGGGAAATTTAAAGTCTTTCAGACTGACCTTAGTTGTCTGGCCCAGCCTTTCTTTTTTTTTTCCTTGTTTTGTTTTAAGCGAAAGTTTACAGTTTGAGTCAGTTTCTCGTACAGAAACTTCTGTATACTTTGTTACGTGACCCTAGCTGCTCTCCCTACACTGTGATGGCACACTCCTTCTGTGCCAGGTTTCCCATCTCCATTCAACCAGCTCCTGTCCCCCTCTGTCTTCTCATTTTGCCTCCGAAAGGAGCGGCCCAGTGAGTCTCCTGTGTCTACTTAAATGAAGACGCACCCTCTTCACCAGTGTCATTTTATGTCACCAATTTGTTCTCTGTCTGAGGCGTTCTGGCCTCTTTCTTGCTCCTCCCTTGCGTGTGTCGTGCAGTCCAGCTAAACTGAAATACCTCACGTGTCTTGCGCCGTCTCTCGCTTTGTTTCGTCTCCGTTTACTCCCCCCCAGAACATCCTTCTGTTGAAGTTGTAGGGCCGTAGCTCGTGTGCTTTCTGGCTTCATGAAGTTTCTATGCTTATATTCGTGGTGGAAGAGCTGAGCTCCGAGAGCGAGTTGTGCCCACAGGATGGTCCCAGACACGCTGGGCTCTGTCACAGCTCCTATAGAATTACCTTTTCCTCACATTGAAACCAGTTGTTTGGTGTCGTTCACCTTTGCAACTCCAAAAAATGTTTACACATACAAGGACCACAGTCAAGTCCAGAAAGTTAATTATTCCAAGTGCTACATACCTCATTGCTGAATATCACTATGGTCACCTTCGAAGTACTCCCTTTGGGAAGCTATGCACCAGGGCCAGCACCTAGTCCACCCTTCAAAGCAATTTGGGAACTCTTTCTGGAGTGGCCGTCGCGCATGCTGGCAAGTTAGTGAACTTAATTGTATAGTTCTCTGTGAGGGAGTTTTTAGCCAGTAAGTAAATAACTATATTAGAAAACCCTCCCTACTCACCTGATCTGGCCCCCAGTGACCTTTTTCTTTACCTGAAGATAAAGTATTGAAAGGAAGACAGTTGGGTGCCGTTCAGGTAATACGATGACAGCTGTGGTGGCCATTGCAGAAGAAGAGTTCCAAAATGGCTTTGAAGGGTGGACTAGGTGCTGGCATCGGTGCATAGCTTCCCAAGGGGAGTACTTTGAAGGTGACCGTAGTGATGTTCAGCAATGAGGTATGTAGCACTTGTTCTAGGATGCGTTCATGAACTTAATTGGCAGTCCTTGTATGAATTCAGCACATGCAAAAGTGATTTGGAACAGTTGCCTTGGGAAGTGAGATGGATGGACCATAGGATGACCAAAAGATGGATGTTTTCGTTTCCAAGGACTTTCAGAGCAGAAATTTGTCATCTCGTAGTTCTGGAGACTGGCAGTCAACACCAAAATATCAACTATGTCCATTCCTTCTGCGAGCTTGGAGAGAGGGACTGTTTGATGGCTCTCTGTAGGCAAGGTCTAGTGGCCGTGGGCAGTCCTTGGTGTGCCTGCTGTTTATGGATGGCTCTGTGTTGCTTATTGTGTGGTGTCTGTTTTCCTTTGCCCTGAGTGTAGCTCCTTTTTCACAAGCCACCACTCAAAAGAGGTTAGGGCCCAGCCTACACAAGTATGATGTTATTAACTGATCACATCTGCTAAGAAAAATCCTACTTCCCCAAAGTCACACTCCCTGATGCAAGAGTTCGGATGTCAGCATGTCTTTTGGGGGGCCCAGTTCAGTCTGTCTCAATGGATCAGTCTTCAGTGGCAGCCAAGAGGTGGTGAGTGGGGCATCTCAAACAAATGGGCTAGAAGGCAGAAAGGGAGCAGTCAAGAAGGCTTGGCTCGTGTTCTGGAAATGGGAACCTCTGGTTCTAATTTGGGCTGACACCATGTGCAACAGAACCAAACACTGTGTAGTCCTGTCCCATCCTCACAGCTGCTGATGTGAGAACCCATTGTTGCAGCCACTGTGTCACTCTGTCTCGTTGAGGGTCTTCGTCTCTTTACCTGACTCTCTACTGAGAACTTCTGAGTACTGTTGATCAAAAGAGCTCATACAGCCTGAGTGTTCTAGACATCTGCTTGCAGTATCTCGTTTACTCTTCACGTCAGAAACAGAGATGGGGCTTGCTGTGACTTGTTTAAGGAAATCCACATGCTAAGTGGGCAGTCAGGATTCAAATCCAGGCCTCTGCCCCTCAATCCCCGGTTCCTGGGCATGGGGTACACTGCTGCTGTGATCAGTGAGGTGCCTTAGGAAGCAGTGGTCCAACCCCTCCCATGCACAACTCTCAGATGGTCTCACTCCTTGGGGAGCAAACAGTCTAACCTTCAGCAGGCGTATAATGAAGGACTGGGTAAGAAAGAAGGATACACGATGGAAATAGGAACCAGAAGGGCTTTGGGGTGGAGGTGGAACTTCCCTGTCTTCACTGGGCCAGAAAGGTTTTGTGTAGGGAAGTAGTGTAGTGAAGAGGAGGTTTTGGGAGATCAGTCTTGTAGTAAACGTGCACTGATGCTAGGGAGATCAGTTAGACACAGAAAAAACAAACAAATCCACTGCTGTTGAGTCGATTCTGACTTATAGCAGCCCTGCAGACAGAATGGAATGGCCCTATAGGGTTTCTGAGGAGTGCCTGGCATATTTGAACTGCCAACCATTTAGTTAGCAGACATAGCACTTTGACCGCTATGCCACTAGGATTTCCAGACACAGAAAAGGAACCTTAAAATAAGATGTTACTGGAACTTGCTGCTAAATCGTTCTGGGAAAACGAACAGAATGAGCTTTAGAGGGTTCCAGGACTTCTAGGAAGTTCTCTGATAGACTTACTCTCTCAGTTCCTTGCTGTGTTCTCATATGGGCTAGGGATAAAAAAAAAAACAGAAAACCAAAAAAAAATCAGTAATCTAACAAGCATTAGTTGTGTGCCTGCTGTATGCTAGCCATTGTGTTAGGTACTTGAAACAATTGGACAGATAATGTTTAGAAGTGTGTGGATTGGAGGGGTCCATTTTTTGTGCTTTTAAAAGCTCATTCAGTTCTCTTAAAGAGACTTGAGGGATCTCATCCCCACATCTTCCAAATGAGGAACCTCATTGAGGGTGCGTGACTTGTCCAAGGTCACGTGGCTCCTGAGTAGAAACAGCTTTCTGATAGCGGGTTCACTGTCCATGGAAGCCACGATTTTCCTTCGTATGCATCCTTAAGTACTGCTGCATAAGAATTCAGACTCATGAGTGTCTGTTCTCTGCTTCTGAACTTGCTGCTGGCTTTTTTGAACTTCTCTACCTTCGCGTCTTTGCTGTTCTGATTTGTAGAACAGCCTTCATATGCCTGCCTGTCCTGTGTACCCACTCTTAACAGAGCAGACTCAAAGGCTTCCTTCCTGACCCGTGACCTAAACCTGGGGAATGAAGTATCTGTTTTCGAAGAGGAGGAGTTTTAGAAGTATCTCAGCTACTGAGTCATGTTGTAACCCACAAGAAATACCAGGAAACACCACAAATGGGGCATTTTAAAAAACGGAAATTAATTTTCTCATAGTTGAAACCACCGCCAGTCAAGTTGATTCTATCTCACAGTGACCCTACAGGGTGGAGCAGAACCACTGACGTTTTGGTTGGCGGACGTAGCACTTAACCACTGCGCCACCAGGGTTTCTTCTCAGATTTATTTAGGTGGCTGAAACACCAAAACCAATTCTGTTGTCACTGAGTCGATAGGGCAGAGTAGGGTTTCTGAGGCTGTAAATCTTTATTCTCCCCACCTCCAGGCTGTAAATCGTTACAGAAGCAGGCTGCCATGTTGTTCTTCTGTAGAGCAGCTGGTGGGTCTGGACTGCCAGGCATTCGGTTAGCGGCTGAGCACCCAACTGCTGTTGGGCCAGCGCTCCTGGGGGAGGGCGGGGCTAGAGGTCTGAGTTCAAGCTGTAGGGGAGCTGTAGGCTCTCTGTCCCCTCTGGAGGAGGATGCTTGTCTCTCAGCTGCTATAGCCTTGGCATTCCTGGGTTCCTTGACAGTCTTCAGTGGTGTCTTTCTTGCCTTGTTTTCGCTGACTGCTCCCTGTGTCGCTCAGGAGTGATGAGGGCCAGGATATAGTCAAATTAACATGCCAAAGGAGCCGTATTTCCGAAAAGAAATGACATCTACAAGTGGTAGGGGTCAGACCTCCAACACCTGCTTTTGGGGGGTCCCAATTTAATCTCAAACAGTGTGACTCTGTCTTCTGAGCTGTCCTTAGTACTTAGCTGTGCCTTCAGTCACACAGCACAATGGGGTAAAATTCTCCTTTTCCATTCAGGGGTGTCAGATAGGTGAACCTGCATAGCCAGGACATGTTCAGACTTAACAGATGACTGTCAAACCCAGCCATCGGTGATGGCCACAGGCAAGAGTTCAGAGCTGGGGAGGTGTGGCAGGGGCTGGAGGGAGGGGAGCTGGGCAGGTGTTGGAGGCAGGTCATCGTGGAGGACCACAACCACCTCACAGTAGAGAACACTGTGCGTCCAGCCCATGCGAACAGACTGAAGACAGGCCGGGAGGTGTCCTGGAAGATGGCCAAGAACATTTTAGAGTGGATAGGTAGTGTATAGAGAAGCCTCTTGGTTCCATAACCGGAGAGAAGGGGATAGTCTGGGTTGACAAGAGCAGAGAAAAAGGTATAATCTCCGCGTGTCTGGCCATGGCCCTACTTTAGGACTTGTCTGAACTTGCTAACAAGGTCAAGTTTCTTTCTGAAACCCTTTTAACTTTGTTTTGTCTTTGGGATGGTTCTTACTGTGAGGAAGGCTAAAGGAAAACCCTATATGGAGTCCCAACACTCAGCCCTAGATGTCTGGCCATTCCCGGCCTCCATTATCAAATTCCCAAATGGCTTAGTGCGCCTCCTTGCCTAGCTGTCCTCAAGTTGCATGTCGGTCAGTGAGATTTCACCTGATGTTTCTGCAGCAGTTGGACACACAGGTCATGGGCCAGATGAGGGGTGTCTGAGGGCTGAGGGTGGACAAGGCCGTTGACCTTCTCCACCAGGTACTGGCTGGGATGAACGTCTACCCCACTGAATTTGAAGGCATCACGGAAGAGTACAATGTACGTGGCTACCCCACCATCTGCTACTTTGAGTAAGTGTCCTGCTCCCCACTGCACTGCATCTTCCTGCCTTCTCCTAGTGGCGGGTATCCCTGCTGAGCCCACCTTGTCTCCCCACCTTCACAGGAAAGGGAAGTTTCTGTTCCAGTATGACAACTATGGGTCCACCGCCGAGGACATCGTGGAGTGGCTGAAGAAGTAAGTCAGGCGTTGGTGGCAGGGGGTCTGTGCCCAGAGGGAGGGGCTCTTGGTGAGCCTGGGGTTGTGCCAGCAATTTCAGGGCTCTAACTAGGGGTGGAGAGGAGGATGAGGAAGGGGAAGAGAACTTTGTACTGCCTGCATAGCTGTTTGTGGGTTGAACGAGGTCAGTGTCAAGATCAGTGTCGGGAGCTCTATGAGCTTAGCACACAGCAGTCATGAGGAATTTGGTGTAACTTTGCCCATGATGACCAGAGCCTGACTGGCATATGGATGGGGAAATCCATCCCCTCCCCCATGGCCTGGAACTGGGGACAGGGGCCACTAAGCCTGTCTGTGCTTCTAGAATAGGCAGAGGCTTTCTTATATCTTCCTAGATCTGAAATAGATGTTTTAAATGCTGTCTCTCTGATGGCTAGGGAAAACCTGATGGTGTAGTGGTTAAGTGCTATGGCTACTAACCAAGAGGCCAGCAGTTCAAATTCACCAGGCGCTCCTCAGGAACCCTATGGAAGCAGTTCTCCTCTGTCCTTTAGGGTCACTCTGAGTCAGAATTGACTCAACAGCACTTTGGTTTTTTCTTCTGATGGATAGAGGTTATTTCTTACCCAGAGGCCTTAGAGTTTCCACCCCAGGTCAGTCTGAAAGTAGAATTGTCGATTGAAAGCTTACTCCAAACACAAAATTGTGTAACGTGTTGTGAGGCTACCAAGAAATATGATAATGCTGTGGGTTTGCGGAGTGTGCTCCCAGACTCTGCTTCATCTGATGGCTCGTCGTGACAGCTTGTGGTCACACGTGGCAACATGAGAAGCCTGAGATCTAACCCTTAAAAAGCCAGCCTCCTCCCCACCACCACCCTCATCCAGAAGCCCCCTGCTGTGCCAGACCAGCTGTCGCCTCCTTCCTGGTTCTCCCTCTTCTGTTCCTACTCTTTAGCAGCTGGTTCCCCTGTCACCCTGTGAAGCTTCCCTGGCCAGCCCAGCCCTCACTACCCCATGGAGTGTCACCCACTCGGAACTTAACCATCACTGCCTCTGGTTAACCGTGCTCAGTTCTCAGAACAAGAGCCCTTGGCTTGGTGGCAGACCCTTAATGGTGCTAAATCACCTTAATGGGTTCTTGTCCATCTAATTCTCAGAGTAACCCTGTGAGGAAAGTGTTATTTTCCTTCCTTTACAAAAGAGGTGACCGAGTCACAGCGATGGGGTAACTTGCCCAACGTCATGCAGCTGACAAGTAGCAGGGCAGGATGACCCCAGGTGCCTCCTCTTCTCTTCAGACAGCACCCCACCACATGGAATTGGGCCGCCTCTGAGCTCTGGTGTGAGCCGCTGCCCTCCCCCGATCAGCAGCCCCATAGATACTTACTGGCGTGATGCCCTTTAGGGACTTGAGAATTAGTTATCTAAAGATATGGATTTTGCAGATATGTATTTTTAGAATAGGAAAGGAGGGCGAATTTTGTGGGGGAAAAAAAAGGAAACCTGTTAGATATCTAAAGGTTGACAATCTGAGTCTCCAGTCTGCTCCCAGGAGTCCTCGAGATGAAACACAAGCGATAACGCCGTGTTTGCATAGCACCTGTGCTTCTCAGAAGCATTTTCACGTCTCTGTCCCCGTCTATTACCTCCTTCCAGTCCCTGCCCGTGTGACAGCGACGTGCCGTCACTCTGCGCGTGTTGTCTTAGCCTGGCCCTTCACACTTCTGTTTTCCTCTTCCACTTGATAATAAGCGTGTCCTCTCCAGTCAGACACAGCTCACTCTGCCTGGGGAGAAGGTTGCGACAAATAGCCATCTCATTTGTCACCAGAGCATAAAATCCGTCTGCTTACCTCCCCTCTGTCTAACCTTTTCTGTTTTCGAAACACCCTCATATCTTTTTGGAAGAATAAGGTTTTTTGTTTTGTTTTTTTTTTAATAAAAAGTGTTGTGAATTGCTTGCTAACCCCAGATGAGATTACATCAGCGGAGTCTGGGAGACAAGTGATTATCTCCCCGCTAGAGAGTGTCCCCTGTGGTACCATCCCCTCCTCTCTGCACACCCCGACCTGCCTCTTCCCCAGGTGAACCCCACCCCACAGTGCCTCCAGATTCTGCCCTGGACTGGTCCCTCTGTGTGTCCCGCCTCTACTTTCTTCTCTCCCAAGTGGGAGGAAACTTTGTTAGCAGCCCCTGTCTGGTTCCTCTTTAATATTTGGGGCGAGGCAGTTGATGGGATCACTTTGGGAAAAGAGGGGAAGGAAAGCCCCTGAGTCTCCCTGGGCAGGCTCCTCCCAGCAGCCTCCCTCCTTTGAACACTGCATGTCAGGGTCACACAGATAGAGGTGACCTCTCCAACAGCGTGACTGCAGCCCTCTCTTGGGCAGTGAGTGGGGGTGGCTACCTGCTAAGGGACTTCTGATGAGCTCTCTAATCTCGTGGCCCTCCAGGGCATCTTAGAGCTCTCTAGAGAAAGAACCAGTGAAAGTGTTTAGAGATAGAAACTCAAGAGAAAGATTGATTTACTTCAAGGCTGACAAGATTGTTGGGGCTGGCAAGTCCAGAACCTATAGGTCAGGTAGCAGACTGGAGATTCCTGCAGGCTTGTGTCCCAAAGGGGGGAAAGAGTACAGAATGAAGAAGGAGGAGGTTCTGCCAAACTGTATAGTTTGGGGGCACCCTAAGGAAACTCCCTGTTCAGCTTGCTGATTGATTATATCATGAAAGATAATTACATAGGTTTTTTTGGCATTAGATTATATTATGGAAGAGTGACTAGTGTTTGACTAAACCACTGAGAACCATAGCCTTATCCAGGTTGACATATAAAGTTAACCATCACAAAAGGTCACTGTGTGATGGCTAATTTTATATGTTCTGCTGGCTGGCATAATTTTTAACCAGTGTTTTCTTGTTTTAAAGATAAATATGTTCGTTATAGAAAAACATTAAAATATAGTTAAAAGAAAAGCCCTCCACTACCCAAAGATAAGGTACTATCATACTATAATGTTTTGAGAATTCCCTTCCAGATTTTTTTTTCTTTTTTTTGCTACATATAGGGGCTGACAATGAAGTTCATGAACTTCATTGTTCTAGGTGCTATGTACGTCATTGCTGAATATCACTACACTCACCTTCAAAGTACTCCCCTTGGAAAGCTGTGCACCGACACCAGCACATAGTCCACCCTGTAAAGCAATGTTGGATCTCTTTCTGAAATGGCCATTGTGCACAGTGGCATGGTGGCAAATTCACAAACTTAATTGTATAGTTGTCTATAAAAGAGTTTTTAGCCAGTAAACAAATAGCTGTGTTGGAACACCCTCCCTACTCACCTGATCTGGTCCCCAGTGACTTTTTTCTTTACCCAAAGATACAGCAAATCTTGAAAGGAAGATATTTTGATGACATTCAGGACATCAAGGGTAATACAGCAACTCTGATGGCCATTCAAGAAAAAGAGTTCCAGACTGGCTTTAAGGGTGGACTAGGTGATGGTATTGGTACATAACTCCCCAGAGGGAGGACTTCGAAGGTGACCATAGTGATACTCAGCAGTGAGATATATAGCAGTTCTTCTAGGATGAGTTCACGAACTTAATTGACAGTCCTTATAAATTCAACCCTGCACCTGGCTTTCCACATACCAAGTGTTTTCAGCCTCCCACTGTTCCCCACAGCCCCTGCTCCCCTGCACTGGTTCCCTGGGCCTCTCTCTTGACTGACCTTCAGCCACTGGTGACGTGGAGTGAGGATGGTAAATCCAATGTGACTGATTCTCCAGAGACTGACTTTCAGGCTCTGGGAGAGAAAACCTAGATCCTGCCCTTCAATTCTGGGAGACCAGGTGAGGGTAAGGATCCTCAGACTGGGCAGGGTGTCCCTGGTGTTAGAGTATGTGAGGGCCCTGGGGCCCCGTGCTGACCCGGTTGGTTGGGACTGTCCCCTCTCACCCAGGAGCAGGGGTGTGCCTTCTGGTGCTCCTGGTGGGTGCGTTAAAGGGGCCAGGCCTCGTTTCTCACTCTCCTCTCTGCAGGCGTGTGGAGGTGTGGTGTGTAAGGAGAAATCCCTTTTGGCCTAGCTACCAATTTCATTAACAACCTGCGTTATGCAGATGACACCACCTTACTTGCTGGAAATAAAGATTTGAAACACTTATTGATGAAGATCAAGGACTGCAGCCTTCAACAGGGATTGCACCTCAACATCAGGAAAACAAAAATCCTCACAACTGGACTAGTAAGCAACATTGTCATAAATGGAGAAAGGATTGAGGTTGTCAAAGATTTCATTTTTCTTGGGTGCACAATCAATGCCCTTGAAAGCAGCAGTCAAGAAATCAAAAGACTCATTGCATTGGGAAAATCTGCTGCAAAGGACCTCTTCAAAGTATTCAAAAGTAAGGATGTCACCTTGAAGACTAAAATGCGCATAACCCAAGCCATGGTATCTTCAGTCACATCTTATGCATGCGAAAGCTGGACTATGAACAAAGAAGACAGAAGAAGAATTGATGCCTTTGAATTGTGATATTGGAGAAGACTGTTGAATGTACGATGGGCCGCCAGAAGAACCAACAGATCTGTTCTGGAAGAAGCACAGCCAGAATGCTCCTTGGAAGCAAAGATGGCAAGATTGCATCTTACCTACTTTGGACATGTTGTCAGGAAAGATCAGTCCATGGAGAAGGACATTATGCTTGGTAGAGTGGAGGGTCAGTGAAAAAGAGGAAGACCCTCAGTGAAATGGATCGACACAGTGGCCCCAACAATGGGCTAAAGCATAAAAACAATTGTGGACATGGCTCAAGGCCAGACAGTGTTTCGTTCTGTTGTTCGTGGGTTGCTATGAGTCGGAACCGACTCAACAGCACCTAACAACAGCAACCAGTTTCTGGCCGAGTTTTGTGCTGGTGTCTTTTTATACCAGCCAGAAGCAAGCTAGAGCCAAACACAAAGCTTTCTTTACATCTCAAGCTTAGATAGCGCATCTTCTCATGTGTGACCCTTGCATCCCCCTTAAACAATGATCCCATCTGTGTGCACCTCTGCCAGGCCCAGAGACCTTGGGGAAACTGTCCTGCCCAAACCTAAGCAGAATCACAGGATTGGAGGGGGACTGAAAAGTTGTCAGACCTACTGTAGCCATTTTTGTGCATCTCTGTATCACCTCTAGAGAAAGAACCTTTAACTTAGTCTGGCTTCAACTCCCTAGGTGGCAGGGGCTCACCTTGCTTTAGTACCTAGGGAGGTTTGAATAATATTTGATCACCTTTACGAAGCATCTCACATCCATTGTCTTACTACCCAAGAGGCAGATGAAGAAAGGACTTAAAAAGTGGTCTGTCTTGTAGATGTTTTAAAGTCAAGCAGTCTTAAGTGCCTACAGCCTAGTAAGTGGAGGAGCTAGAACTCATGTCCAAGACCTCTGACTCCTGATTGTGGTTTCTTCCCTTCTCATCTGCTACAGATAGGATGCTTTTACTTCTGTTGAGGAGGAAAATCTGTTTCTCAGGAGCTTTCACGTGGTATTGGTTCTCTCCTCTTTGGGGGCCGTAGAGAAGTCTAACTTCTGAAATATTTTAATAAATTTTTTTTGTTTTCTGTTGCATTCCTCTGAGTCTCCTTCACTCCATGTTAAACACTTCTGGCTCCTTTAACCATTTAGCTCTCATTAAGTCACCTGTTTGACAAGCATTGGTTGAGTGTTAGGTGCAGGGGGTAGAGACAGAAGAGAGGGCCCCAGTCTTCAAGGAGGTGGCCATCAGTGGGCAGACAGATAATAAAAGAGTTATCTCAGTGCAAAAGGATCTGGCCATGGACTTCCACTCACTCGCGTCCCACTTAAGTCCTTTTCCCTATATGCTTAGCTCTGAAATCCTCTCCAGAAAGTAAACTTCCTATTGTCTCCTGAGGTGAGACAGCAGTGCTCACCCAGCTGTTAGGGTGAAGGACAGGATCTGAGGAGCTGCCTGCTAAGCTTCCCAGGATCCCCCAGTTTTCAGTCCCGGGTGCAACCTCTTTCAAGGGAATGGGGGCTTCTGGAGCCTTTGCCTACCCGTGTAGTTTGGGGGCCCACTCCCTCACACCCAGCACCTCAGGTTTCTGTCCTGGGCTTTCCTAAGTCAGGTTTCTGGCTGCTAAGATTATGCTGCCCTCATTTTGTGTCTTCTGTTCTCATGTTTTTTTGGGGTGAGGGGCTTCTGTGGACTACCCCTTCCTCCCTCTCCCCGCACACACCTCTACTGTTATTTTAGTGGTTTGGGAGGCATGTCTGGTCTGTGCTCCGTGTTTAACTAGAAGTTTGTCAGGCTCTTCCGTATGTTTGTCCTGCTGCGAAGCCACGGCTTCTCCATCCTGTGTTTGTGCTGCTGCCAGATTATGAGCAATGTATTTTTTTTAAAAAAAAACATTACATTTATAGAATTTAAAAACCAATGAAAGATACCTATGAAATATGGATTGGAAAGTCTCGCTCGTGCCTGTTTCCTCCTTCCTAATCTTCCCACCGCCTACAAACCAAGACCAAGCCAGTTGTCTGTGAGTCAGCCCCTACTTAGGGCAGCCCCACGTGGGTCCGTGTCGAAGGGTGCTATGTAGATTTTTTCAGTGGCTGTTTTTTCAGAACTGGATTGGCAGGCCTTTCTACCAAGGTATCCACAGATGGATTTGTACGTCCAGCCTTGTGGTTGGCAGTGGGCACACTGTTTACATCACCCAGCAAACCCTCCACCTACCCCTCATAGTTCACAACTTTTGTTGGTTTCCTCTGTGTTCTTAAACCGTTTTCTATGCAGTTACAAACAAATACGAAGAAATATTGTATATATCCCCATTTCTTAATGCACAAGCAGTAACCTGTAGAGTGGTTCTCACATCTCCAGCGCTATCTCCAGGAGACCTTCCTGTGTCCATGCTTGGAGAGTATCCTTGCTGTCCTCCAGTGGTACAGCCCTCTGTCACAGGGTCCTGCTGCAGCTCCCCTGACCTGCCCTGGCCAGTGGCTACTGGGTTCTTCCCAGTCTCTGCTGTGACAAATAATCGGTAGTGAATCCCTTTGATCATCCGTAGCTTTGTGTGTGTGCAGAGGGGTTGTAAAGATAAAGCCCCCAAAGTAGTGTGAGGGAGATTGGTGGTTCGAGCACAAGTGTAGGAACTGAGGTTTCCTGGTGTTGGCCTGGGGCTGTCGTCTAGCTGGCGGACTCATTTTGAAGCTTTGTTTTGCCCTCCACCCCCATGTGACATAGGACAAGTGTGTGACAACAGCTTTGCCCTCTCCCTGCTCCTCTCATTGGAAACACCCTGCTCCTCACAGGCAGCCTGGCAGCTGGCCCAGGCAGTGGCGAATGGGGCCCAGCCACAGAGAGGGCTTCCACCAGTGGTGCGAACCCAGGCTTCTGCCATGAGTGGGGACACAGGCCACGTTGCTCTCTCTGACAAATTCTCCAGCCCTGGTTGCTGAAACTTAACATTTCTCCTGCTGTGGAATCTGAGGCAGGAAACAATGGTTGTCTTTTCACATTTGTCTTTAAAGGGTTTTTTAAAAGCAGCAGTTAAGGTGCCCTGCCAAAGGTGCCTGTAGCTGCAAAGCATCAGGGAGCTGTGTCACCAGCCATCTTGTTCTGAGCCATGCAGCAAGGGAAGGCACCTGCAAAACCGCCCTCCTGACAACTGGCGAGCTCAGTGTTGGCCAGAACCAGCTGCCCACAAGTCACTTCCGACTCATGAGGACCCCACGTGTGTCAGACAGAGCTGTGCTCCGTGGGGTCTCTTGTGGCTGATCTTTTGCCTGTAAATCACCTTTCTTCCAAGATGCCTGTGGGTGAACTTGAACTACCAGCCTTTCAGTTAGCAGCTGAGTGCATTTACAGTCGCACCACCTGGGGGCTGAGATCAATATTAGTACACAGCTATACGTGGAGGATACAAACTCAAGACAGGCTAGTCAGCAGGCCCAAGATTTTACAGCTAGCGGGAGGTAGAGTTGGGATTTGGATTGATTTCAAGCCAGGCTCTTTCTGTTTTTAGCTTCGCCTCTGGGGGAACAAGTTCAGTTTGCTCCTGACCTGTAGAAGGGTTAGTGACACAGTATAGATGTTGTCATAGTGAGGATACACCCAGCCTTGTCCACTCAGCACCAATATCCCTCACTGTAACTGTCCTCCATGCTGGTCCCAGGTGGCCAGCCTTCCCTTCCCAGCCCTCCACCTCTGCCCCGGCCCAGACTTAGTCTGCCTCAAACACCTGGCTTCGCCCTTCCCCCTCGTTCTCCTCCCCCGATTCTCTTCTTGTCCTTCCCCTGTCCCGTGGGCAATACTAAACACATCATTGTGCCTCTCCAAAGGTCATTCTTGGCTGTTGCTATTTATTCTTGCCAGTTTGCTGTTAACTTTGAAATAGCTTGAGAAAGCTAACAAACCCCTATATTCCTGGGAGGAAGTAAGATTTCTTGAGCTGATAGAGAGTTACAGCTGAAAGCCGGCTCTTTGTAAAGGGGTAGCTGCTGAGCGCTTCTTCTGAGCATTGAGGGGAAATGAAAACGGCCGGGCGTACCACGCCTGCACAGCCCTTCCGCCAGGGGGCGCTGTTTCTGATTGTTGAAGGCTGAGCCCCAGGACTTGCCAAACCAGGGGGCTTGGTGTCCAGGGGGCTGGATTCTGCAAGGGCGACTCAGGCCGCGGGGCCTCCTCTGAGCTCTGCCTGTTTTTGGTCTTCCAGCCCGCAGCCGCCACAACCCCAGGTCCCTGAGACTCCCTGGGCAGATGAGGGCGGCTCCGTTTATCACCTGACCGACGAAGACTTTGACCAGTTTGTGAAGGAGCACTCCTCTGTCCTCGTCATGTTCCACGCCCCATGTGAGTGGAGCTCTGTCCCTTCCCTCCCATGTCCTCTCCTCTGGCAGAGTAGGCAGGACACACTGCTTCGGGACGGACGTGAGTCCAACTGAGCACCTAGCTGAATGCCAGGTCCAGTGGAAGCCAGGGTGGGCTGCAGTAGTGAGTGGGACGGGCACAGTCCCCGTCTTGCACCACTGTCCTGGCTGGGCTGTAAGTGTCCCTCAGCTGGAGGTCAGGGAGGTGCCCCCGGCCGGCAGGCCTGAGCCTGCTGCCTGCACTAGTGTCTGTGGAGAAACGTAAATGGAGTTCCCGGCATCAGAGGAATTAAGACTGTAAGGCCCCCCGGATCCTATCTAGAACAGTAGTCCCCCTCACCTTACAGGTGGGGAACAGACCCGAGGAGGCCCTGTGTCTTACCCTGCAGCTGAGAGGTGTGGGGCCAGGGTCGGAGCCTCAGGTCTCCTGGCCTCTAGAATACCATCATTGCATTTCCCGTGGTGTCATCCTCACCCTCAGTGACCACAGCGAAGCAGGGAGATGTCCTATGAATGTGCTCCTAATAATGTCTGAAGACCTGTCTGTCACTCAGGGCTTTTCTGGGCCATTCTCACAGAGAATGGAGGGTCCACTCTGGTTGGCTTTTGGGAGGGAGAAGGCTGATTGCAGAGGGGTGAGCAAGGGTCATATGAGAGCAAAGAGTGACAGACCCTTAGCAGAGAGTTCCTGGAAGGGGGTGACCCATGGATGGGTAAAGACAGGTAGGTCCCCCGCATGGCCTGGGATGAGTCTATATGAGGGTTGGGGCTTCTTCTCTGCTTCCCTCTGGTAGCCCATCTGCCAGTGAGCTGGCCCCATAATGGTGGGTGAGGGATTCTAATGCAGACAAAGCAAGAAATTACCCCTGTAAAGATCAGTGTCAAAGCGGATGAGGGTAGCTGGTCTAGGCTGTGTAGACACAGTGGAGAGAATGTGTTATTAAAACACTTGATTGGGGACCCCTCATGTCTCACAGCTGTGTATCACAATGCTTTCGTAGTTCTTCCTCTGTAGCCCTCTCCATCCTACTCACAGCGCTGCAGAGGGAGTGTTATTAGCCCCATTTTACAGATGAGGAAACTGTGCCACAGAGAAATGATATAAATTGTTAACTGGGCTACAGCCCTCTACTGCCAGCCCAGGCACTTCAGACAACCCTGAGCCTTAGGATGTCAGAGGGAAGAGAGTCAAGGCCTGGCCCCTGGCCCTCTCCTACTCACCCCTTCCTGGTATTACAGGAGCTTGATTAGTCTTAGGATAGGTCATAAACCTGCCGTTATCATGGGTTCCCTAATACCTTGTTTGTCACAAGTGCCAGATTCCTGAGACAATTCAAACAGAAAGATTCTTCTCTCCTGAGTTACTAGAAAATGGATCCCTGCTGCCCCCCACCAAAAAAACAACAAAATTTCAAAGATCCTCCAGCTTGGGACACCTTCCTGATGAAGGGCAGGGCTGTGGAGACAGGACCTCAGGAATACCTAGCTCTGCCAAAGCCTCACTGAGGGTGTCCCTGAGGAGGTTGGAGGTCCCCAAAAAACTGCTTGCCTTTTGGAATGTGGGTTTATCTATGGACAGTATACGGCTTAGGACTGGGGAGGGCCCTAGACTGAGACCCCAGTAAGGTGATTCTCTCCACCGAGAGTAGGACTGAGCTGGAGGAGAGGCTGGAGGAGTGGCTGGACTACGGCTGGAAGCAGTGGGATGGGATGGGGGCCAAGGGGGCTCGCCCTGTTGGTTGTCCGCATCCTCTGGCCGCAGCCCCCAGGGGAGGCCACCTAGCGTGGCCAGGATACGCTGTGATTGGCCTCCAGCTAAAACAGCTCTCCCGGCCAGTCTCGGAATTGCTGAGGGAAGCACGTCTGGCAGGAAGCTATTATGCCAAATCTGGAGCTGACAGCTCCCTGTCTGCCTCCCTGCCCCAGCAGGAAAGGCAGATACTGGCTGGCTATTTTCAGTTCTGTACTGAGGAAGTTCTTGCAGCTTCTTGAACCTGAGATTCACTCCACATGTGTCTGTCCTTTCGATTTGTGTCAGGAGAGCGTGACTGGCTCCTAGAAGAACACGGTGGTTAGAGCAGTGATTCGTGGTTTAAGCACCACAGTATGAAGAGTGCATGAGCTCTGGTAGCTCAGTGGTTACCTGCTCAGCTGCTAACCAAAAAGTCAGCCGTGTGAACCCACTAGCCACTCCATGGGAGACAGACGTGGCAGCCTGCTTCTGTAAAGATTTCCAGCCTTGGAAACCCTATGGGTCAGTTCTCCTCTGCCCTCTAGGGTTGCAGTGGATTAGAGTCGACTGGACAGCAATGATTTTTCTTAGGTTATAAGGTGTGTGTGTGTATATGTGTGCATACATAATGCACACTCTTGGATAAATCCTGTAAATTAGCCAAAAAGAATCTGTGCCAGGTAGATGGAAACTGTTTATTAAGCTTCCCTTTTTAAGAACCCTGGTTGGAAACCCTGGTGGCATAGTGGTTGAGTACTATGACTGCTAACCGAGAAGTAGGCAGTTCAAATCCACCAGGCGCTGCTTTGGAACTCTATGAGGTAGTGCTACCCACTCTGCCCTATAGGGTCACTGCAAGTTGGAATCAACTTGATGGCAATGTTTTTTGTTTGTTTCTTTGTTTTGATTGTAAAGTACAGATATTTTCTTGCCCCTGATCTTGTTTGCGGTCTTAGATGGTGAACAATCCATTGTAGTAGCTGTTGTCTGCAGGATCCGGGGGCCGGGAGCCTGGCCACTGGTTTCTCTCCCTGCCCCGATACCGTCTGGGCCGTCCTTGAACTTGAAAGGTTCCCGCTCACTTCCTGTCCCTCTGTTACCTGACAGGTGTAGACTAAGTGCTCAGTGAATGAGGGCAGGAACCAATGAAGTTGTTGCCAGGCTGTGCGAGAGAGCGAGAACCCGAAGTCAGCTGCAGCTGTTGTTTCCCCATCAATTGTTAGCATCTATTACCGGGCACCAGCCTGCTCTGTGCAGAGTTCTGCTGAGGAGGCTCTGGCTTCAGACTTAGCATCTAGAAGTGTCTGAGCTCCTGTTTGTGGGTGTCTGCCTGGTAGGGGTCCTGCATTCTCTGGTGGCGGTGTCTGCCAGCCCCCCAGCCATGCATGGCTTTACATGTAGGTGTGTGCATGTGTGTGTGCCTGTGTGCAGGTTTATTTTTGCTTGCCTGGCACCATGTAGGGGATCAGGCAGAAGCCAGAGTTTCAGCTTCCTGATGGCCTGCCTGTTCAAGTTCCTGCCAGGTGAGAATGGCTTGGCATGAACTATTCTCTCTAGACACGCTTTCTCAGACGTCTGGGTCTTTAGCCTCAGAAGAATAGAGTTGCAGTGATTAAAAGGGAATTCGAAGCCCACATGGGTGGGCTGAGAGGAGTCAGAGAATTCTTGGTGTCCCTGGCTTTCTATCTGATGCTGGAGTGCTCCAGAGGTGCACAGGAGAGCAGGAAACCCCTCTCAAGGTATTTGAGGGACCTAGAGCAAAAGACCGATGTCAGGAAGAGATGCAGGCAGCGTAGTCCTCGTTTCCCAAGCACAGCAGGCAGATGCTGGAATCACACAGTGTTACCGGCGTCAGGCTCCAGCCAAACATGAGAACGGGTTTGGAAACAGACGGCTTTGAAAACTTAGAAAAATAAATTGGGATCTGTCAACATTGGAGAACACTGATTCTGTTAAGAAGGATGGCCGGACAAGCTCAGTGTGTTTCTTGGTGCTAGGTTATTAGCTTGATGAATTAGCCTGTCGTTCTTTGAACAAGACATCGGACAGCGTGCGTTGATGCTTTCCTGACTATGATAGGTCCTCTGATGCGTCCATTGGTTTGGTGCTTCCCAGCTCCGCATCAGGCCCCCGTTTCTTTAGTTGGTGAGCATTTCTTTGTTTAATTAACAGCTGTGTTGAAGCTATGAAAAGCAAGGCGTACTTGGAAATTTGCAAGTGTTCAAATTAAATATTGAATTTTTGGAACTAAAATATTGAATAATTACATTGAGATTTTAAAGGATCCCAACAGACTAAAATGGTGAGGCTCAAATTAAAAACTGAAATTTATTTTTATGTCATCTTGCTAATTATAAAAGCAATGCATGTCCAGTTTGTAAAAAGATAACATGGGGGTACATTTGAGAAGACAGTGAGGGTCATTTGTTATACTGAATCCCAGCAAAAACAGAGGGGTTCCCCTGAAGTGTTATTTCCACGGATGTCATAGCTGCTACATCACTATTAGTTTCTCTCCTGGTCGTCCTTGGAAAGGCTGAGTAGAGAAAGAGTCTTCAGCTTTCCCTGCAGACCTGTTCCTTTCCACTGGATGCTCCCCAGCACCTGTGGGTTCCAGAAGCAGGTCACAGGGTTCTCTACCTGGAATGTGTTTGTGATGCCTGGGAGCTCCCTCCTCATTTCTTAGAAGACAGGCACATGTGCCCCCTGGTTGTTGAGTATTATCTAACAGCCTGCATGTAGCTGACCTTGAGACCACTCTGGGTCCCCACTTCTTTACCCACTTTGGCTTTCTGGCCCCCTAATTCTCACTGCAGACTCTCCCATCACCTTACCGTCTTCTTTCTCTCTCCTTCCCAGCCAGAGTCCATCAGAAGCCCCACATGGGGGGTTAGGCAGAGATTCTTTTTTTTTTAATTTTCCCTGTGTGTTCCGATAAAGGTTTATTTATAAAAATAGGTGACAGTAGTTATAGGTTTACAGAGAAACTGCAAAATGTACAGAGTTCCCACATACTCCTTCTCCCCTACATACTGTTTTCCCTGTTATTAACATTTTATATTGGTGTGGCATGTTTGTGACAATTGTTACACCAATATTAATGTATTATTATTAACTAAAGGCCATAGTTCACATGACCAATATTAACCAAATGACCTAGTTCACTCTGTGTGTTGTACAGTCCTGTGGGCTTTGGCAAATACACCATGTTGTGTGTCCACCCTTCCTGTGTCATACAGAGCAGTTTTGCCATCCCAGGGACCCCAGTGCTATCCTTCTTCATCTTTGTCCCTCGAGTCCCTGGCAAACACTGATCTTTCCACTATCTCTGCAGTGTCGCCTTCTGGAGAATGCCACATACTTGGAATCACATGGAGTGGAGCTTTTTCACACTGACTCCTTTCACTTGGAGCCCTGGTGGTGAAGAGCTCAGGCTACTAACCAAAAGGTCGGCATTTCAAATCTGCCAGCCACTCCTTGGAAACCCCGTGGGACACTTCTACACTGTCCTGCACTGTTGGCTTGATGGTCATGGGCTTGGTCTTTCCCTTAGAAATGCTCATCTAAGGTTCTTCCGTGCCTTTTTGTAGCTTGGTAGCTCATTTCTTTTTATCACTGCGTAGCATCCATTGTCTGGATGTACCACAGTTTATTCATTCATCTGTTAAAGGGCATCTTGGTTGCTTCTAATTTGGAGCAATTATGAAGAGAATCTGTATAAGTCTTTGCATGCAGGTATTGATGTAGGCGTAGTCTCACCTTATTTGAGTAAATACCTAGGAGTGTGATTGCCAGTGACCAGAGTTTCGGTGGCTTCTGTCGCTGATGATCAGTGTCATTGAACAAATGAACACAGGCCAAGTCACAGTGCCCAGCCCTCACTTATGCTGGCTTCTGTACTGAGCCCGTCACACCGAGACAGTGCAGAGTGGAGCTGAGAGTGACAGCCAGGCTTGCCCCAGCCCCGTCCTCCAGGAGGGGCTGTCTGTGTGTGAGGGTGGGCTGTGAGCAGGTGTGTTGGCTATGTACATGGTACAGTGTGTGACGAAGTGCCTGGGCCCTGTGGCCCTAGATGCAGCCTCTCTTCCTGTTGCCACCTTACTGGGCATTGGTCATCACGGCTTCATGCCTGTCTGCCGTCTGGTCCTCAGTGTGGGACCAGTGCAGAGTGTAGGAGACCGCAGCACCGGGCCGGGTCCTCTGTCTGTACAGGCGTGTCTGCAGGTCACGGCTTCTGCCACTCTAGTAACTTCCGTGTGTTTCCATCATCGTCCCTTGTCAGCGTTTGTCTTGCTGCAGTGGCATCACCATCCTGCCTCTGTCTCCAATAGCTCTAGCTCTGCAGGGGACAGTCACAGTGCTGCCATAATGTCACCTGGATAGGGGATGTTAAAGAAGGAAGGCGGGCCCCCCAGGGTTGGGACCTGAGGAGCAGCTTGACTCACTGGGCTGGTGTTTCTCTGTTGGGTCCATTCCCATGCACCCAGCTGCTGGGGGTGGCTAAGAGGAATAAGCTGCTGAAGGCTAGAGCACCCAGTTCTCCTCCCCTGGTGCTGTGAGGGCTCACAGGAGCTGCACCTACTCTGCCCTCACTGCCACTACCATGCCCACCCTGCACCCCTGGCAGCAGGCCTGAGATGAGAGGATTTGGCCACAACTTGCCCCAGCAGGTGTGTGATGGCAGCTGCTTTGTCTTCTGGGAGCTGGCCATCCCTGGATTCTGTGGCAGGTCCCTGTCAGACTATAGATTGTCTGCATTCATCCCTTTTTTTTTTTTAAAGCATTTTGCTATATTTTTGTCTTATTCTCAAAATAATTCATGAACTTTATAGAAAATTTAGAAAGAACAGAGAAATGTAAAGCATCCAGAAATATAACTATCTATAATCTTATTCCCCAGAGGCAACCACTTTTCACTTTCTGACGTGAGTGCTGTTAGACCCTTTTTCTTTCCTTTTTTTCCCATTTGTTTTTAAATTTAATATTTTGAATTAACATGGAATTAAGGTGACTCTTTTGGACATGGAAACCCTGGTGGCGTGGTGGATAAGCACTGTCTACTAACCCAAAGTTCAGCAGTTCAAATCCTCCAAGTTCTCCTTGGAAAGCGTGGGACAGTGCTACTCTGTCCTGTAGGGTCACTGTGAGTCAGAATCGACTCGACAGCAGTGGGTTTAGTTTCAGTTTTCTTTTGGACACATGTAGAGAATCATGTAACCATCCTGCTGTGAAACTGCTTTGTGCTCTGCTTTATTTTCATATTGAACAAATAATTGAAGAATAACATTAACAGTACTCTTGTTACTGATGGCAAGAGGCTCCAGGAATAGATACGGTTGTAGGGCAAACAATGACGGTTCCCCACTCCGCAGCTCACCCCCTTTCTCAGAGTTAACCCATCACTAACGGTTGAATGAGGAACCCTAGTGACACAGTGGCTGTCTTAGTGATGTGGTACTGCTATAGCAGAAATACCACAGGTGAAGAGCTTTAACGAAGGAAAGTTTATTCTTACACAATCCAGTAGACTACAAGTGTGAATTCAGGTCCCTGCTCCAGGGGGTGGCTTTCTGTCTCTTGGCTCTGGAGGAAGGTCCTTGTGTTGCTCAGTCTTTGGTCAGGGAGCATCTTGGCCCAGGCACCTCATGTCTGAGGACACCACACGCTCTACTTGAAGTTCCCAGCTCTCTGCTTGCTTCCTTTTCCTCTTCTGTCTCTCAAGCCACACTTCAAGAAAATTTCCTTTACAGTGGAGCAGGGAGTTGACCTTAGGAAGGGATTTATAGTCCCACGGTAATCCTCTTTAACATAAAGCCAGTGTATTAACCACTGGCAGAGATTAGGATTTAACAGCATCAGAAGATCACAGAATGGAGGGCAGCCCCACAATACTGGCAATCACCAGCCCAGCCAAATTACTGTGCGTGTTTTGCGGGGACACAATTCAATCCATGACAGTGAACAAGAACTCAGTTGCTAACCAAAAAGTTGGCAGTTTGAACCCATCAGCCAGTCTTTGGAAATCCTGTGGGGCCATCTCAATCTGTCCTACAGGGTTGCTGTGAGTTGGAACTGGCTTGCCAGCAACGGGTTTAGTGGGCTTTGTTGTTGTTGTTAATGACACTTGCATATATCCGTCTTCTGTGTATCTACCTAAAGACAGATTGTTTTTGTATGTCAGTGGGGTCACTCCCTATCCTTTCTTCTGTGACTTTTTTTTCACTTATCAGTAGGTCTTGATGATGATTTCGTATAGATACTGGCACATAAACCTATGTCGGTCCTTTTAACCACTGCAGAGTGTTTTGCCATTTTGATATGCCCTGGCTTATGTTGATAGACATTTGTTGCTGGTTTTTCACTGGTCAAGGAATGTGGGGGACATTTGTAACATACATGTGTTTGAAAGCTTGTCTGTCTGTGATTCACCCCTAAAACGAGGTTGCTGGGGCTTAGGATAAGTTGAACTTCAATTCATTGTTGTCAGCTGCCTTGATGAGTTGTCTCTCTGACTTATGTTCACTGGACACATGAAAGAACAGGGTGTTGCCTGGCCGTGCGCAGCCTTCTTGATTGTGGGCCTTGGCAGCGAAAGGCTATTGCTCCAGACTGCTGTTGGGGTCACTGCATTCAAAGTGTCTCATCTTCCAGCATGATCCTGGGCAAAATTCTGCTGTTACACATAGGATTTTCCTTGGCTGATCTTTGGAATTTGATCGCCAGGATTTTCTTCCTAGTCTGTCTTTGTCTAGAAGATCTACTGAAACCTGTCCACTATGGGTGATCCTGCTAATATTTGAAATACTGATGACATAGCTTCCAGCATTATGCAGACACACAAGCCACCACAGTACAATGACAAAGTGGCAGGTGGGTCCTGTTGAACTTTGACAGATGCTGCCAAGTTGCCCATTAGCAACCTTTCCAGCCTTGGATATTACCAGCCTTTTAGGGCACTGTTCTGGTTCTGTGAGGCTGAGCAGAAGTGTGATGTCTCTGCTGCTACCTAACCTGTTATGAAATTGAGCATCCTTTCACGGGCTTATCAGCCTTTCATTTTTCTTCTGGAAACCATCTATTTTGTACCCTTTGTCCTTTCTCCTACTGGGCTGTCATTTTTCTTGACCTAGAACTCTATGCTTTATGGATATTAATCTTTATCTATGTGAGAAGGATTCCTTGTCACTTGCTTGCCTTACCTTTATTTATAACACCTGTTCCCTTCAAGTTGACTGCCATGCATAGTGAACCTATAGGACAGAGTAGAACTATCCCTTGCCTTCTCCAAGGAGCAGCTGGTGGATTAGAACTGACAACTTTGGGGTTGGCAGCTGAGCTCTTAACCATCGTGCTACCAGGGCACCTCTTTGCATATAAACTCGTTTAATATTTAGGACAAATCCTGCGACATATGTATCAGGCTTCTCTGTACCTTGAAAAAAACCAAGCCCATGCTGTTGAATCGATTCCAGCTCATTGCAGCCCCATAGGACAGAATGGAGCTGCCCCATACTTTCCAAGGAGCAGCTGGTATCTCTTACAACTGCTGACCTTCTGAGTAATAGCTGTTCTCTTAACCATCATGCCAAATGGACCCCTGCCCCCACTTTACAGATCAGAGAAAGAAGGAATCAGAATGTCAGAAAGTTTTCCAAGGATCGTGTAGCCAAAAAGAGTAGAGGCAGGAATAAAGTGTAGGCAGTCCAGTTCTGGAAATCACTTCCTAACTACTGAGCCATTCTGAGATCTGCCTGTTCCCATCCTCCCCTCTGGAGTTCAAGGGTTGCATAGGAAACCTGTCCCAAGGATATAAAAACAATGCCTTATATTTTCCTATACCAAAAAAAACCCACTGCCATCAAAATGATTCCAACTCATAGCAACCCTCTAGGACAGGGTAGAACTGCCCCATAGAGTTTCCAAAGAGCGCCTGGTGGATTTGAGCTGCCAGCCTTTTGGTTAGCAGCCATAGCACTTAACCACTACGTCACCAGGATTTCCTTCCTATGAGCCAGCCAGCCAAGTGCCGTCGAGTCAGAGGGTCGCCATGAGTTGGATCCTTCCTATAGCTTTATTTATTTTTTCTTTTCACTTAGTTTTTTAATTCATCTGGATTTTTCATTTGTTTGCTTTGCCAGGTAGCAGGAAGGGATTTGATGGTATTTCTTTAAGTCTTTTTTCCTCCTGCTCTTTTTCCCTTTACGTTTTTGTTTTAACATTATCTTGCAGGTATTCTCTTGTGTCGTTAAAAGTGCTTCGTAAAGGCTTTTGGTGGTCACATAATATTCTGCTGTATGATGGTGCCGTAAATTACTTAACCAGCTCCATCACGTTGAAGGTTTATGTTTACCTTACTTCCCCACTATGTCATGCTGCAGAGAACATTTTTATGCATAAATATTGTCCACATGTCAGATTATTTGCTTAGGATACAAGCTTGGAAATAAAACTTTACAAGCTTGTTAGGCAACACTTTAACATAAAGTACCCGGCATCTCTTGTCTTGGCACAAGAAAGGGTCTGTGAGCTGGGCAGGGGCCCCCATCACTGTGTGACTTTCTCTCTGCCAGCTTTTATGTATATAGAAAAAAAACCAATTGCTGTCTTGTTGATCCCTACTTGTGGCGACCCCATAAGTGCAGAACAGGACCGCACTGCCTAGGGTTTTCAAGGCCATGACCTTTTTGAGAGCATATCGCCAGGCCTTTCTTCCTAAGTGCCTCTGAGTGCTTTCAGACCTTTTGTTTAGTAGTCCAGCCCTTTTGCACCATCTGGGGACTCCTTGGTGTGTGTGACCCACTGCTGTCGAGGCATTCTGACTCATCAGGACAGAGTAGAACTGCCCCCATAGCATGTACAGGGAGCAGCTGGGGGCTTCCAGCTGCCACCTTCCTGGTTAGCAACCAAGCTTTTAACCACTGTCCGCAGCTGAGGGAAATCTTGGTGCCATAGTGGTTAAGTGCTAAGTCTGCTAACCCCAAGGTCACCAGTTCGAATTTGGCCGGCGCTCCTTGGACACTGTATGAACTAGTTCTGCTGTGTCCTGCAGTGTCACTATGAGTTGGAAGTGACTCAGTGGCAGTGAGCTTGGACCTGGTATGCAGCTAAAAAACCTTGAAAGAGCCCTGGGGTCTCCCTGGGCCTTTCACAGATGTTAAATCTGCCCCCAGTTCCAGGGAAGGCAGCAGGGGGGTGGATGGAACATCCAGACTCAGTCCCAAGTCCCCAGCGCTGCCCCACCCCCCCACCAGGGCCTGGTACAGCTTCACTTGGTGCCCTGGAAAATCCTGGTTCCAGCATCTAGAAAAGCCCCCATACCCAAAGCAAGCCTCATGCTGTCAAGTTCCTTCCAACTTGTGGCAGCCTTTTGGGACGTAGAAGTATCCCATTGGGTTTCCAAGAAACAGCTGGTGGATTCAAACTGCTGGCCTTTTTGGTTAACAGCCAAATGCGTCAACACTGCACCACCGGGACCCCTGAAAAGCCCCCATAGCCAGCCTGCAGTGAAATTGTAAGTCTAATAGAATATTGCAGAAGAAAGATGTGGCAGTCTGCTAACGATTTACAGCTTTGGAAACCTTGTGGAGCAGTTCTACTCTGTCCTTTAGGGTTACTTTGAATCAGTATAGCCCCGATGGCAGTGGGTTTGGTATTGGGATAATTGAATGTAATAGAATACAGAGGAGTTGGAAGGGGTGGGGTTCATGGGAGGCCAGCATTCCCACGGACAGCAAAGAGTGTGATGGAGAAATTGATGTACAGGCCCTGCACCAGGCTGTGAAAAGAAGCCTAAGTGCACTTACACAGAAGATAAAAACCCCAACAAGGAAGTTTGGCTGTGAAACTTAATGGCCTATCAAATCACAATCAGGACTCTAAAACCCAGCTCACAGGCATCCTACTCCCTGCATAGATCCCTCCACCTCTGGCTGCTAGGGACACTCTGGATTCACTGTCTACCACCCATGGCTCCCCAGAACAGGCGGGGCCCAAGGACTGAGATGTTCCCTCAGCCAGACCGTTTTTCGTCCTCAAGGCCTGGCAGGTCTCCTCATCGTAAATGCTGTTTACAGAAGCTTATTGCTTATCCTCAGTGTCTTGCTCACAGAGCAAAGGGAGTTGCTGCTAGCCTTGAAAACCGCAATGATGTGAAGAGAGCTCCAGGGTGTGTATGGGAAACTTTAGAAGAGGAGGCATAGAGCTGTTGGAGATTTCTGAAGATGTTTCCCCAACATAGGAAGGAGCAGGGAGAGGGTACAAATAGTGAGGGGAGAGGGGGCACAGGTGCAGTCACTCGCTGAGCTGCCAAACCAAAAAAAAAACCCAGTGCCATTGAGTTGATTCCAACTTGTAGCAACTCTTTAGGACAGAGTAGAACTGCCCCGTAGAGTTTCCAAGGAGCACCTGGTGGATTTGAACTGCTGACGTTTTGGTTAGCAGATGTAGCACTTAACTACTACACGGCCAGGGTTTCCCTGACTGTCGGTTATACAAAATGTTGGTGTTTAGTCCAGTTAGTGACTATTTGTGTAAGACATAACCCTTGCCTGTGGAGGACTTAGTCCACTTAAGTCACCTGTATGAACATAAGCCCTCAGAATTCTGCCTTCAGATTCATTTGTTCATAGAGCTTGTGGAAAATCATCCTTGGTACCAGGGAAGTGTAATGAGCGCAGACAACTAAGGCCCTGCCCTGGTGCAACTTAACATTCTAGCTGCGAGGACAGCACGAAGCAAAAAAGCAGATTACTTTTGCTAGTTGGAGTACAATTAAGAGAATAAAGCAGGTTGCTGGAAAAGAGCATATGGGTAAGGGTCTTTTGGGTTAAGTGGCTAGAGAAGGTCCTTTTAGAAGTGAAATCTGAGCTGAAGCCTGAAGGATGTGAAGGGGTGAGCCCATACAAAGCTGTAGGGGAAGAGTGTGTTCAAGGCAGAGCCAACAGCATGTTCAAGGGTCCTGTGGTAGGAAGGAGCTTGGTGGGATACGAGAACAGAAAGAGGGCCGGTGGCTGCAGTATAGAGGACGAGAGATTGTGTAGGCTTTGTGACCATGGTAAAGAGCTTAGATTTTAACCTTCCTGTGATGGGAAGCCATCAGAAGATCTTGAGTGGGGGAATTTGATCTGATTTATGTTTTGAAAAGATCATCCTGGCTGCTCCTGAGTATCAGGAGACAGTGATGTAGCAGTTGCCAGGCAATGCAACATCAAATGCCATAGAATTATATTCTGATGGCAGAGATTATATGTCACCGTGGCAAGGCTGTGATTCTCAGTGGTTTGGCAGTTGTGTAACAATGTAGTCTGGCAGTTATGTGATGATGTAGTCATTCTCCGTGATGAGATCTGTTGTCAATCAGCCAATCAGTTGTAAGAGAAGTTTCCTCAGGAGTGTGGGCTGCATCCGATATATATATGAGCATTCAGGCAAAGCTCACTTGCTTTCTCTGTATCCTGCGCCTGGGCTTGTCATCATCTGACCTCTGGTTCTTGGACCTCATGCCAGATGCCTGCCAATCTTGAGGTTTGTCGCTTTCTACAGCCTGTGAGCCAGCAGCATGCTATCTGACCCGCCAGTTTGGGGGTCTGTAAAATGGACCTAGTCAGCTCTGTCCTGTGTGTCTTGTAGGAAGTCCTGAAGATGAGGCTGGACATCCAGGAGAAAGAGCCTGAGGGCCTGCTAAAGAACCTGGATGTTTTCTGGCAGACACCCCACTGCCCATCCCACATCCATCTCAGATACCAGAGGTTCACACTTCTCCTTCCCACTGAGCCATTCCTCAGTCTCAAAGCCCACCCCCGGCCCCCTGCTGACAGGAGCTAGCAAGTAATTTGGAACCTGTTTACCTCAGCCAGAGAGTGGCCTCAAAAATCCAGAACCTGATAAAGATCCTAGGGAAGGCCTCTGCCCCCGTGCATGGTGAATTCTTTCATCTTCAGAGGTCTCACCACATTGACTGCAGCATTTTGGAAAGAAACAGCAGCTTTCCACACGTTACAGTGGCTTTCATCTTCTGCCCCCACCTCTGCCCACTCCAGTCCTGACCACGAGCTCTACCGTTGGCTGGCCTGACAGCACCGTTCCCACTGTGCTAGGGGCAGAGGGTGGTCAGGGAACATCTCCTGCGGCCTGCCCAGGGGTCTGCATTGGTGCTCCTGGGCTGAGCAGGCCTATCTCAGGGCGGTTGATAGGTGAGGGCTTTGTCAGAACCACCTTCTCTTCAGGCAGTCTCAACTGTCAGATGACAGACCTGCCACCAGCAGGAGTGCCTCCACACTCCCTTTTCTCAGTCTCTTAATGCCGGGTAGGCTTCCTCATTCCACCCCAGTCACAAGGAGGTCACCACAGGCCGAGTGCAAGGGACTGTTGGCCTAGGGGGCGAGGGAGTGTCCCTTTAGGAGTTGTAGAGCGTTTTTGTCCTTCCAGGAAGCCTCAGAAATTAACTCTCTTTATTTTAGTGAGAACTGTCCCCACGTCTCCCCACTACCCCTCCCCAAAACTCTCAATATACTTCATGTTATGTCAGTAGAGACTTCTCCAGAACATTCCATGTGTCCTTGGTGTGTGGATTGGAGTGGAATGGTATTGGCTTAGTCATCTAATGCTGCTGTAACAGAAATACCACAAGCAGATGGCTTTAAAAAAGAAATTTATTTTCTCAGACAGGTAGGCTAAAAGTCCAGATTCAGGGCATCAGCTCTAGGGCAAGTCTTTCTCCATTAGTTCTGGAGGAAGATCCTGTTTGTCCATCTTCCTCTGGACTGGGAGCTTCTGAGGTACAGGGACCCCAGGTCCAAAGGGTGCTCTCTGCACCTGGGCATGCACTACTTCTTTCTGCATGGTATGGGGTCCCCAAGTCTCTGCTTGCTTTAGGTCCCAAGCAATTGCCGCAGGGCACCATACAGTCTTAGACACTGATGCCCACCCTCCCTCATTAACATCATAGAGGCAGGATTTACAACACATAGGAACATCACATGGTACCAGGAATCAAGGCCTAGCCAAATTGCTGCACACATTTTTGAGGGGACATAATCCATGGCAGGTACTGAGCTGAGTACCTGTGGGGACAGCAGTCCTCTCTCTGTATAGGCCTCTTAACCTGGAGTCTATGAACCTGGGCATCTGGGATCCCTCAAAAGTAATGCATAAAATTTGGGGTGTACATACGTAAGTATGGAAACCCTGGTGGCATAGTTAAGTGCTACATCTACTGACCAAAAGGTTGGCAGTCCGAATCTCTCAGGCACCCCTTGGAGACTATAGAACAATTGCACTCTGTTCTGTAGGATCACCATGAGTCAGAATCCACTCGACGGCAGTGGGTTTGGTTTGGTTTTACGTGTAAGTACGGGAAGGGGCAGAAGAAGCTTTCAGGAAATTTTCAAGAGTGTCAGTCCCCGGAAATGTCCAGAATCCTGCCTGAGCTGACCGAGAGCAGCTTTCCTGTCTTCACATGAATTCTCTTCCTTTGTGTTTCTGTTGCTGAGCAGGTGCTCCAGGGCGGAGAGATGCCTCCTCAGTGTCCTGGATTGTAAGCTGCATGTCACACGGGTATGGTTCAGGGAAATAGAGAAGGCAGTAAATGCGAGACAGACTTCAGGTCTGTTCTGTTAAATAGGCCTTTGTGGCCAGTCCTGGCCATCTGTATATAATTTGTGTCTAAAGTTCTTTCTGTGGGGAAAATACATTTTCGGTTCCAAACAGCCAGCTTACCAAAACAAAACAAACAGCCCCCTGGTAACTTGATTGTTTAGAAACTGACAAATGAGTTAGAACAGTGTTAAATGTGCATTTCTGGAAAATAATGTTATTTCGAGATAGTGATGACTGTGATATCCTTAGAGTTCGTAGGGGCCCTGAGTGGGCTCCCATCAGGCCATGAAACCCCTGAAGTCGTATGTACTGCCGTGCTACCTCGTAATAGTGTTATGACCTCATATATGGCTGGGTCCCAGGGGCTTGAGAACCTGTGCATTGGAGACGAGGGCCAGGCAGAGCCAAGCTGCCCTCTCCCAGCCTGACTGGAAAAGAGCAGAGCCCCAAGGCGGGCCAGGAACTCATAGATCCATCTTTAGGAACCTTTGCTTGGGGAGTGCGCCTTCTTTAGGCTCTGGAGAGAGAATACCACCCTCCTGAATGGGAGCCCAGATGGATGCACTCTGTGGCTATCTTCCCCTTCTGTGCCTTCTGGCACTGGTCTCTTAGCAACTTGTCCTCCTTTCACCTGCCTCCTCCAGGAAGTCTTCTCGGATGCCCTAGTTGTTTCCTGCTTCTTATGTAGTTCAGTGTGTTCTTTTCACTGCTGACCAATAAGTATTTCCTGGTGTTTGTCATCATTGTCATTAAGTGCCACAGAGTTGGTTCTGACTCATAGTGACCCTGTGCACAGCAGAATGAAGTACTGCCCAGTCTCATGCCACCTTCCCAGTCATTGTGACGTTTGAGCCCACTGTTGCAGCCACTGTGTCAGTCCATCTTTTGGAGGGTCTTCCTCTTTCCTACTGATCGTCTACCAAGCATGAAGTCCTTGTCCAGGGACTGTTCCCTCCTGATACCATGTCCAAAGTACATGAGATGAGGTCCCACCATTCTTGCTTCTGAGAAGCATTCTGGCCTTACTTCCTCCAAGATAGATTTGCTCCTAGTTCGTTCATCATTCTTCGGTACATGCTCACTCTGTCTCTGTTAAGTGGTGGTCCCATCTGCTTCTTGTGGAGGTGCAGGGTGGAAAATGCTAAAGGTCTGTCTTTAGGCATTCACGGTCTGTTACATGTTGTGGTAAGTACTGTGACAGGTGGGTAGTGTGTAGCAAGGACAGAGAAGGGGCCACCAGCTGTCCCCAGGGCAGTGCCTTCTCTGTGGTTCATCTTTAGAAAGCATTCTGAGTATGCTGTCTTCCCCCCTGGACCAATGGCCATGGTCCCATCGGTCTCTAGGCTGGAAGATCCTGAGGGCTGAAGCCTTTTCTCACCATTCTGCATTGTCACCCAGCAGGAGTAGGAGTGCCTCGTGTAGCAGGTGCTGTAGCCTGCCTGATTGGTTTTTCTAGAAGCCTCCATGCTCTGCAGTTTCTCCTCTTCCTGCCCGTTGAGCATTGTAAAGCCTCTGAGTTGAGGGCCAGAGGTGTCCTGCTTCTTTGGGTCTGTTTTAGAAGAAGCAGCATTCTGGCACAGCTAAGAATTGTGGGCTGGATTCCATCCGTGACAGTCTCCTTGATCTGAGTCATCTCGTAACCCCTCCTCTCCCCCAAGTGCTCTGTGAAGAGGGGCACTGGACAGCACTGGGCTGGACACACTGTCATCAGTTGGGTCCTGATGGTCATATGTTTGATGTTGTCTGTTACCGGTGAGTGGGAAGGTAGCAGCTCTGGGACCCCTTGCTTCCCAACAAGAACGAGGTGAGGGCAGATTAAAGAACCAAGGGCAGGAATGCAGAGGCATGTCCGTGTCTTGGAGCCACCGGGACAACGTTGGAGGAGATAGGGACCTTTCCTTCCGTCCCAGTGCACAGAGGCAGGGAAGCCATCTGGGGGGCTCCAATGGTTTCAGGAGTGGGTGGGAGGTCTCTTTGGATAGCAGTGGTGTGTGACTGTTCTTTCTCATGTCTGACAATCAGCGGTAGACTTGAGGTGTTCTCAGACTTGCAGGGAAACGGCACCCACACGTCGTCACCCTCCCCCAGCAAGGCTGAGTCAGTCCCGTCCGTCCGTCTGTCGTTGCTTAGCTGGCTCTCAGCGTGGCTCCAAGCCAGGCTCGCATATCGGGCTGCTTCCAGCCAAGCCTCTTGCACTGCTCACCTCGCAGCCCCTGGGACATCACAAGTTGAAATGTGCTTTTTATTAAATTGAAAACAGTTTTCAGATCCTGTGATGTCATCGATACAAAGTGCTCTTTTTCTTTTCATTACACAAATCTTGCTTTTTGTGACAGCTTCCTGCATTCTTGGGGTTGAGAGGAAAGGTCAGAGCAGTATTTATCCAAAGAAAGTGCCATTGGCTTGGAAATCACAAGTCCTCGTGCCTGTTATGTCATCTCCCCTCCCATCTGGGAGCAACTGGAACCTACCCAACCCCGATACTTTTGCATCTGTGAATTCTTTGTCCCAGTTCAAAGCCCAGACTCCTTTCAGTTTCTGAAAAGATGACGATGGGGTCAGTAGCTCCCTTAGTGTCCACCCGGTGAGCATGGGCTGGATGACCGGCACTGCCTGAGGCCGTGGCCTCCAGTCAGATTGCTTGGGCTTTCATCCTCCTTCTGTGACTTGTGGCTATGTGTGCAGCCTTGGGCAAGTCACCCACCCTCTCTGTGCCTCAGTTTTCTCACCTATGAAATAGGAAGTTTCTACTTTGTAGTACTGCTAGTTAAGTTCACAAACTTATTCTCACTGCGGAATACCACCACGATCTTCGAAGGCCTCCCCTTGGGAAGCTATGCATCACCGCCAGCGTATAGTCCGCTCTCCAAAGCCATCTTGGAATTCTTTTTCTAGGATGGCCCTTAGAGCTGTCATCGTATTTTACCCTTGATGTCCTGAATGTTACCAAAATGTCTTCTTTTCAAGATGTCCTTTACCTTTGGGTAAAGAAAAAGTCATTGGGGACCAGATCAGATGAGTAGGGAGGGTGTTCCAATATAATTTTGTTTACTGGCTAGAAACTCCCTCACAGACAACAGTACAGTTAAGTTCATGAACTTGCCACTATGCCAGCTGTGCACAATGGCCATTCCAGAAAGAGTTCCCAAGTCGCTTTGAAAGGTGGACTGGGCACTGGCATTGGTGCGTAGCTTCCCAGGGGGAGTACTTGGAAGGGTACCATAGTGATATTCAGCAGTGAGGTGTGTAGCACTTGCAACAGTTAAGTTCAAGGGCTTAATTGTCAGACCTCGTAACCTGTTTAGATAGTGCTCAGCTCACAGGGCTCTGTGTGTGTTGCATATGTTATTTCATGTTTGCTCCTTGCCCTCCCCTGCCAACAGATTAGGTGACAGAGTCCCTTTCTCAGTTCTAGCCAAAGCCATGCCAAGTGCCATCGAGTCAGATCCGACTCATGGCGACCCTAGCACACGTTTTTGTGCGGGTACCCTGCTGTCTGGGAAGGGGCCCAAACTGTCATCCAAAGGAGGAGGCTGGTGGATGTCACTGGAGCCCCCATGCTGTGGAGACAGCTTCTCTTGATTTCTTCCTGCAGGGTGTGGACACTGTAAGAAAATGAAGCCAGAGTTTGAGAATGCAGCAGAAGTCCTCCATGGAGAAGCAGACGTACGTACGCCTCCTTCCGTACCCTCCAGAGCCCTTTCCCTTTAAGTAGTCAGCGATACGTGCAGTCACTGAAACGCTTTGCTTCGAGAGCTCGATAGTCCCTGGAGGTCTGCGATACTTCCTTGTCCCCTTGGTCAGACAAGTGGATCCTAACTAGGGGGAGAAAAAGAGCAGGAGGACTCTAGGGCCACATCCTCTTACTGTCCAGATGGGCTCTGCCAGTTCATGGCTCTGGGGTTCAGCCCCACGGCACATCTTCTTTTTCTCTAGGACCATAAGCAGTGGGAGCAGGCCCCAGGCTTCATCACATGGTTGGTGGGCAGATTGAAAAGCCTCATCTCAGGCCCTAAGTGAGCAGTGATGGGCATGCCACTGCTGCAATAAGTGAACCTGGGGGGACCAGCTGCCACCGCTGTCACATTCCAGCAGGCCCAGGGCAGGTGGGGGGCCGGCGCCGGGTGACTGTCTTCTCCAGCACCGCGTCTGAGGCTGTGATGCATGGTTGGCCTTTCCCCCATCCCAGAGCTCTGGTGTCCTTGCAGCTGTCGATGCCACCGTCAACAAGGCCTTGGCAGAAAGGTTCCATATCTCCGAGTTTCCTACACTGAAGTATTTTAAGAATGGAGAGAAATACGCAGTGCCCGTGCTCAGAACAAAGAAGAATTTTATTGAGTGGATGCGAAAGTAAGTCTCACGGCTCCATACCACGTCTTGACTCCCAGCTGGCTGCTGCTGGGGACACCTGGGGGACGGGAAGTAAACCTTCTTGTCCCTGGTTTTTGCTCAAGGCCCGGAGGAACCAAGACAGATTTGATTCCCCAAATCCTAATGCCTCCTCTGGTGCTGATACCATGTCCTATCCTAGCAGGTCCCTGTGCTGGTACCATGTCCTAACCGGGCAGGTCCTTTGGTTAGCTGGTACCGTGTCCTAACCTAACAGGTCCTCTGGGATGCTGGTGCTGGTACCATGTCCTAACCCAGCAGGCCAATGATAAGCTCCCATAAACTGCCATAGTATCGTGTTTCTTTCCCCTGGAGAACTCCCTTTCCTCCTCTCCCTTAGCCCCAGGTTTTATTCTCTGTATTTTATCCCATCCCCTTTGAAATCATGAAGGGAACAGACGGTTCTTAAAGCCCAGAGCTGGATTTGCAGTGGCCGACGGGGGCTTCCCATGTCTGCAGTTGTGTGGTACAGTGTGAGTCCCCAGACCCTGAGTAGCCTGGCAGCTGCTGGCTCAAAGACCCCCCTCTTCTCTTGAGTACTTTGCAGCCTGCAGTTCTTAGTTTCTCCTCCCTTCCTGTGGGGAACATTGGAGCCCTGGTGGCACTGTGTTGAAAGTGCTCAGCCGCTGGCCAAAAGGTTGGCTGCTGGAACCCACCAACTGCTCCTGGGGAGAAAGGCATGGATGTCTACTGCCATAAAGAGTACATCCTTGGAAACCTGGGGCAGTTCTGCTTTGTCTTAGGGTGTCTCTGAGCTGGGATCAACTCAGTGGCAAGTTATTAGGAGAGTAACTGGGCCCATTGTGCAGATGCCCTGGGAAACGAAGAAAGCCCGGGCTTGCTTGAGTAGTAAAAATGACCAGGGCGCAGCTAAGCCCATCGCCTCAGCCCCAGCCCTTTTCACCCTCCCCCACGGGTGCACAGGCTCACGCATAAGCTGAACGTTCAAGGCTGTGCCCTCATTTCAACCCGGGAGTCATGTAAAGTGGAGGAAGACATGTCCCAGCCTTTGCGCAAGTCCCTGGCACGTGGCGTAATGATGCCTGTGACAGCCCAGACTTTAAAGAACCAGGCCAAACAGGGCATGTAGACTGAGCTACTTTGTCAGGACGTAGGGTCTCAGACTTGGATACTCAAAAGCATCATTAGGTGTGAGCTGCTTATCTAAGAGGCAGGTTTCAGGGCTCCTGCCTCTGAAGCTTTGGTTCAGGGGCTCTGAATGGTCCTCGTCCACGTGCTTTGAAAAACACCCACCGATAGAATGAAAGCAAAGTTCCCACTAGGCTGAGGAAGGCCCCTGGCAAGGGGCAAGTGGGCCAGTGAGGTGCTAGCCTCAGTTTGTCCCCCTTTGTCCTGCATGTCCTACAGGGAGGGATTCTGCGAGTAGCCAGGCCTTTGTCTTAGAACCAGAGGGGAGTGGCAACTCACCTCTAGAGGGGATGGGGGCTTTAACCTTCATCTCTTATTCTTTTGCAGTCTGAAGTAGGTTATGTCTTCCATCACGCCCCCAAATCCCCTGCATCACTCTGATGCCAGGACTGGTTCCCCGGAACAATCTAACGGGGGTGGGGGGGGGTTAGACAGGATCCTGTGATGCTTGGATTTGTGGGTGGAGACCAGAGAGTCAGGAGCGTTGGTCATTGCTGATCAGCGCTCCAGAGACCAGCACACCGATTATGAGCGCCAGAGTCTCTGTCCTCTGTGCACAGCTGCTGCTTTCGTGGGGCGGAACAGCACTGGAGTTACAAGCACAGACTTTGGAGTCTGAGAGACCTGCACTCACGTCACAATGTTTGAGTCAATTTCCCACCGCAGAGCCCGTTTCCCATCTGTAGAGACGGTGATACTTTCCTCATAGACTTAGCTCAAGAACTGAATTAAGTAATGTAGGAAAGGAAGCACACCTAGCACAGTGCATAGTGTGGAAATACTCAAAGAAAGAAATCTATTTTTACTGTTGATTCTGGTTGTCACATGGGTCTTCCCCTGGAAGTACCAGTGCAGCCAAGTGGCTTTGCAGGTTGCTTCTGTGTATGTCTTCCCTTTTCATTCTTGGAAACCCTGGTGGCCTGGTGGTCAAGTACCATGGCTGCTAACTAAAGTTAGCAGTTTACACACCAGTTCATCCTAGAAAAAGTGCTGCATACCTCGTTACTCAATATAACTATGGTCACCTTTGAAGTACTCCCCTTAGGAAGCTATACACCAACACCAGCACGCAGTGTACCCATAAAGCAGACTCTTTTTCTGGAATGGCCATCAGAGCTGTCATCATATACCCTTGATGTCCTGAAGGTCATCAAAATGTCTTCCTTTCAAGATTTCCATTCTCTTCGGGTAAAGGAAGAAGTCACTGGGGGCCAGATCAGGGGAGCAGGGAGTGTGTTCCAATAGAGTTACTTGTTTACTGGCTAAAAACTCCCTCACAGACAACTAAACAGTTAAGTATGCGAAACTTGCCACTGTGCCACCATGTGCAATGGACATTCCAGAAAGAGTTCCAAAATTGCTTTGAAGGGTGGACTAAGCACTGGCACTGTTGCTTAGCTTCCCAGGGAGAGTTCTTTGAAGGTGATCGTAGTGATATTCAGTGGTTGAGGTATGTAGCATGTAGAACAATTAGAACACTTAATTGTTGAACCTCATATCCACCAGACACTCCTTGGAAACCCTATAGGGCAGTTATGCTCTGTTCTGTAGGGTCACTGTGAGTCAGAATTGACTCAACAGCAGCTGTTTTTTTTTTTTTTTTCTTTTTTAATCATTCTTAGGTGCTTATGAAGATGAGATTTTTATTCTTTTTGATGAAGAAATGTAGGCTTATAGAGGTTAAGGGCTTTATCCAAGGACATGTTGTAATTCTTTCTGGCATTTGCAAGGAATCCTTCCATTTCTACATGGAGCATGAGCGGCAGATGCCTCCGAGATGGGGAGTTGAGTCTTGGTGCCCAGAAGCAAAGGGAACAGAAGGTGTCGGGTGAGGCTGATGGTGCTTCGGGCATGCACAGAGCTGGTGGAGCCGTAGGGGGCTGAGAGATGCCCCACCAATAGGCCAGCCTGGGAAAGCACAGGTCAGGGGTTAGCCATGGGACAGAGAGGTCAGTAGACAGTGTCAACCATGGCTCCAGAGCTTAATAACAGGGGCCTTGGGGGGTGGGGACAAAGAGAAGAAGTCAAGGTGGCTTGGAAGGATCCATCTTGGTCCCAAGAGCAGGGATGCTATTCACCAAAACAGAAGATGAGTTGGAAAGCTAACTTGGGAGGCTTGGGAGGGGGAGAGTATTCTAAGTCATACTGTGTTGCAGGCAACAGTGGGACCTCCAGGTGGAAATACCTGAATCTAAATAACACCTGAAAGTAGGGACACGGATGAGAGGTCTGGCTAGAATCATGCTCACTGTGGGGATCAGTGACACTATGCAGACAGGTGTGATCGGCAGAGGGTGGAGAGGCTGACAACAGACCTGGGAGACGAGAGAGCTCCAGAAAGGTGGGGGGAAGCAAGGGTGCTGTTGGTACTCGGCAGGGAGTGCCTTCAAAAGGGGAGTGCCTTCAAAAGGTGAGTGCCAAGTGATGATCCGTGCTGTGCTTGGCCACAGGCAGTGATCAGAACCAGCCAGGGCGAGGGGAGGCCAACACAGTACCGGGAGCTCAGAAATGCTTCTCAGAGAAACGGTAGAGAGAAGGAAGTCAGACAGTAGGGAAGGCAGCAAGGGCGAGCCAAGGCTCCTAAAATGACGTGGAGACCTTATAGGTCTTATGTGATGCACAGTGGAGAGATCCAGTAGGCAGGAAGACACTGCAAAATTACTGCATGTGCTGGACACTTGTCGTTTATTGGAGCATATAGGTGCTCAGAGGACACCCTGCTGATGTGGTGGTTAAGAGCTATGGCAGTTGGAATCCACCAGGCATTCCTCACAAAGGCTATGGGGCAGTTCTCTGTCCTGTAGAGTTGCTTTCAGTTAGGATCAACTCAACAGCGATGGGTTTTACAAGTTCTGTCTGTGACTGTCATAAATATCTCAGGAAGTAGCTGTCATTGTCCTCACATAACAGAAAAGAGAATGGAGGCTCAGAGAGGTGTAGTAACTTACCTAAGGTCACACAGCTGGTAAATAACCTCGATTGGTGCCCAGACTATCGTCGCACGCTTATGCTTGCCTTCCCCAGATGGGAGCCCAGGAGTAGAATATGATAAAGGGTCTTTTGAGGTCCTGGAGGAGGCAGGCAGAGGTGGGGGGAGCCCCATGGAAAAGGGCCCACCCTAGGCGAGAGGGACACGATGTCAATAACAAGACTGCCCTGCTCTCAGTGGATCTCCCCTGTCTTCACAAAGGGTCTCCTCAGAGGGAATCAGAATGTCACTTCCCATCATATAGACTTGTTCAAAGATTTAAGATAAAATTTTAGAAGGAAGGCAGACTAATTTCTTTGCCTGAGTGTGTCCGTGGGCGGGTGAGATGTGCAGGGTGGGTGTGCTTGCAGCCCCAGGAGTCTTTTCTCATGACTGTTTCCCCCTACACCCCTGCTTTCCTGCAGCCCCGAGGCACCCCCACCCCCAGAGCCCACCTGGGAAGAGCAGCAGACGAGCGTGTTGCATCTGGTGGGGGACAACTTCCGGGAGACCCTGAAGAAGAAGAAGCACACCTTGGTCATGTTCTACGCACCCTGTAAGTAGCAGAGAAGTGCTTGTTGAGGGGCAAGGCAAGAGGCGTTGACCAGAGTAAACTCAGAATCCTCTTGGGGGACCAGGCAGCCTCTCCTTCAGTCACAGAACCTGCAGGTTCTTGGGATCCTCTCTGCTGGGAGCATGCCTCTGCTGATGTCTTTCTAGGCTTGAAGAGGTCGTTAAATGTCCAGGGCCTCGCTCTCTCAGTCCTCAGAGGAGAAGAAGAAATCGCTCTCCCTCATTTGGGGGAAGCCTGTGTCAATCTCATGTCACTGGGTTCCTCTGCTCTGTGACTCTTCCCAGGCACTGACATCCTCCTCAGAACATTGGATCTGAGGTGCTGGGCAGCTGCTGATACCCAAGTCCTTCCTGATGGTCCCCACTCCAGCCCCCCTGCCCTTGACCTTCCCAAGTGACCTTGAAGCCACCTGGGTTGAAGCGGCAGTGAAGGCACCATCCCATTCTCAGAGTGCCCAATGTGATTCTCCTTTTTTTTTTTATTATGATTGAATGAAAATGTACATCCCCATATAAACTTGCGTGCTCACCTATGTGCAACTTCCACTGTTCTCCCTGCGCGGTGACAGCACCCTCTTCATCTCTGCTCCATACAGTGTGACTCTCCTTTTAATCAAAGCTTAAGTTGAGGAAGTAACACGGGCCACTAACACTGGTGCTTGTGACCTTGGGTTTTTGTGTATTCCCATTTCAGAAGTTGTTAATTGATACTTAAAAGGCAGGGTTCTCAGAATTTCCCACTCTTCGTTGCCCTCCTCTCTCTCCCCCAGGTTACAGCTCAGCTTAATGGAGGGAGGATAATAAAAGCGGCCTCTACCGAGAGCCCAGACAGCCCAGGCTAGCCATAAATGCACTGGGCTGTAGCCAGCCCTCCTGTTGGCACCCCTCCTGCCCACACTTTTCAAGTGTCAGTAGTCTGGAACGTCTCTTCTCGATTCGCTATCGGGAAGGGCTGCCTGCCAGGCCCCTGAGTGCCACAGACTGGCTCCATCCCTCAGGCAGCTGACACGTTGGTCACACCAGCCTCCAGCCCCTCTAGTTTTGCCTTTTCTCCTAAGGGTGGCAGGTGTTCCTCCTCAGTTCCTCGCGGGGCCTCTCGCTGCCCTCCTCAGTCCTTAGGATATTCTAGAAAAGTGAGTGGATTCTGAGAAGCTAACATCTTCCTCTGAGCGGAGTTGAGGGTGGAGGCCGGAGACCTCAGATCTGAGAAACTAACATCTTCTGGGCAGAGTCGAGGGCGGAGGCCTGAGCCCCCAGAGACAGTGCGACTTGCCCAAGGTCTTGTGGCAAAGTAGTGGCCATGCCCTTCCTTTAGCCCAGGGTGGCATTTTCTCTTTTTGTCACAGCGTGATTCAAAGATTGAGTTTCTCAGCAATGAGTGACAGCCTGGTTGTAGAAGTACAAGTCTTTGACAGTCACTCGACAGATTGGATGTCCACACTAAGTACTTCCTCCAGAAATGCGCCTCCCCTCCCTGTTGCTGGAAATCTAGGAAAAGCCCGCAGACCTCTGGGCTACACCCGTAGCACCCCTTCAGTTTCTCATTGTCCCATTCCGGGCTGAGGGACCTTCGTGACAGACATGAAGGCCCCTGCTGGCTACAGGGCAAGACATGCTCCCAAATCCCCAGGGGATCTGGACTGGACACTCCTGCCGTGCTGGAGGTGCTGATGGTGGAAAAAAACTATTCCAACCTGGAAATCCTCTCCACAGAAACGAAAGAAGTTTGATTATTGAATAAGCCTTACCAGAACGATAATTTCACAGGGAATCAATCTGCCAGAGAGACTGCAGCTGCCTCATAGGGTTTCCATGGAGCAGCTAAGTGGATTTGAACTGCCAGCCTTTTAGTTAGCTGTAGCCCTTAACCAGCAGGGAGTGCATTAGGTGGGAAAGGGCTGACAATTATTACATTCATGTTTTAAAGCTAGTGTTCGTTTTTCTGATCCTTCTGGCTTGGAGATAGAGCTAAGCCATCTGAGTTTATTCTGATCTCCTCCCTGGAAAAACAGAAACATGTGGGAGAATTGCGTACCTGGTTGCACAGTGGTTAAGGCTCAGCTGTTAACCAGTGCCAATCCACAATGCCAATCCATCAGCCACTCCTTGGAAACCCAATAGGGGCTGTTCTGCTTTCTTGTAGGGTTGCTGTGAGTTGGGATCAACTTGATGGCATTTTTGGTTTTTTGGTTTATAGGAAAATTACCTGAAGTCACATTTACATATGTTTTAGAAAGACAAAGGATTTATATTTGCAAGTTATCTAGAGTAAAATCTAGAGAAAGCAGTGGAGGAGGGAAGCAGCTCATTCCTATATTTTCAGATAGGAAATTTACCTGCTGGTTTTCGATTTGTGCTTGTCCTTACACTAATAGCCTTCCTTCCTCCCTTCACCAAATAACAGTTCCGTGTTGACAGCATCCTGAGCCCAGGGATGCTAGGGAGAGCCACACACCCTGCTAGTCCTCATGGGACTCAGGGTAGTGGCATTAAGCAACTCAACATCCAGCAAAAGGCTTGACCCCTGGAATCTTCCCATCTCCTGTACAGCATTTTTCTGCCTCATCCCCAAGCCCCAGTCCTGCTCCAGCACTGCAAAGGAGATAACGTCTTCACCAGTAGGATGGCAGGAGGGGAGACGGACTATGCAGACAAGCAAATCCGTCTTTTACTTTCTTTCCGTGATAAAGGAAACCCTGGTGGCATAGTGGGTTAAGTGCTGCTTCTGCTAACCAAAAGGTTGGCAATTCAAATCCTGCAGATGCTCCTTGGAAGCTCTATGGGGCAGTTCTTCTCTGACCTATGAGTGAGTCAGAATCGACTTGACTGCAGTGGGTTTTTCAGTGATAAAGAGAATATATGCATAATGTACAGACTCTAAATTACTCCAGATACTTCCAGCATGAAGCATCAAAAGAAGGTAGTAGAAATACAGAGTTACTGTACTGAAAATAACTGGTTAACGTTCAACCATTTCAAAAGATAGCGTATCATCAGAAACTGATGGCATTAAAGGAAGAAGTCCAAGCTGCACAGAAGGCATTGACGAGAGAACAAGGCGCTGGGAATTGGCAGGTTACCAGTTGAGATATTTCAACAAACAGATGCAATGCTGGAGATGCTCATTCCTCTCTATGCCAAGTAATTTGGAGGACAGCTGCCTGGCTGGAAGAGATCCATATTTATGTCTATTCCCAAGAAAGATGGTTAGATCAAATGTGGAAATTATCAAATACTATCGTTAATATCACACCTACAAGTAAAATTTGGCTGAAGATCATTCAGCAGCAATTGCAGCAGTGTGTACACTGGCAGGAGACTGTCAGAAACTCAAGCCAGATACAGAAGAGAACATGGAACCAGGGTTATCATTGATGGTGTCAGATGAGTTCTGGCTGAAAGCAGAGAATACCAGAAAGATGTTGACCAGTGTTTTATTGTTTCTGCCAAAACATTCAACTTGTGGATCATAGCAAATTATTGGTGGCGTTGTGAAAAATGGGAATTTCGGAGCACTTAATTGTGCTCATGAAGAAACTGTCCACAGATCAAGAGGTAGTCATTTGAACAGAACAAGGGGATACTGCATGGTTTAAACTCAGAAAAGCTACATGTGCCCTTTCACCATACTTACTCAGTTTGTGCACTGAGCAAGTAATCCAAGAAGTTGGACTGTGTGAGAAAGAACAGGACATCAGACTTGGTGGAAGTGGGTGACACTAACCACCCAAAGCATCGCTGACAACACGGTACAAAAACTCAGACATGAGGAGGAGGCAGCAGATGCAGTGTGTGTACACAGCTGGCTGAGCCTGCTGCAACCAGGATGGTCCCATCTCCCCTACAGCCAGCAGAGACCCTGGGTGACCCTAACCCAGCCACAAGGTGACACAACCGTGCTTGCTGATAGTGAAGAGAACTTGACGCACTTAACTGATGAAGATCAAAAACCACCCATTTCAACATGGATTACACCTCAACTTAAAGAGCAGAGAATCCTTACAGGCAGACCAGGAAGCAACATCGTGATGAATGGAGACAAGATTGACGTTGTCATGGTTTTTGTTTTACTTGAATCTGCTGTCAGTACCTCTCATGGATTGAAAGTGTCTCCCCAAAGATGTGTGTGGTATTGGCTGGGCCATGGTTCGCACTATTGCGTGATTGCTTTGCATTTTGTGATTTTCTTGTGATGTAAATCCTAATTTCTGCCAGTGGTCAATAGGCTGAATTATGTTGAAGAAGGTTAGGGTGGGACGGTCACACCCTTCTTAGCTCACCTCCCTGCACCAATGTAAAGGGAGTTTCGCTGGAGTGTGGCCTCCACCACCTTTTATCCTACAAGAGATCAAAGGAAGGGGAAGCAAGCAGGAAGTGGGGACCTCATACCATCAGGGAAGCAGCACTGAGAGCAGAGTGCGCCATTCGGACCTGTGGTTGTCATGCTGAGATGCTGTCAGACCAACGAAGGACTGATGGAGCACAAGGACCTTCCTCCAGAGCCAGCAGAGAACCAGTGTGTTCCCCTGAAGCAGATCCTGAATTCGGACTGGTAGCCTACTGGACTGTGTGAGAATAAACTTTTTCCTTTGTCAAAGCCATCCACTTGTGATGTCTATTACAGCAGTACCAGGTGACTAAGACAACACCCATAGAAACAGCAGTCAAGGAATCAAAAAGATGGGCATTGTATTGAGCCCATCTGCTGCAAAACGCCCACCGAAAAGAAAAAGAAGTTACTGTCAATTGTGACTCATAATTGAAAAGCAAAGGTGTCACCTTGAAGACTAAGGTGCATCTGACTTTAAGAATGGTATTTTCAACTGCCTCATATGCATGTGAAAGCCAGACAGTGAGTGAGGAGAACAGAAGAATTGATGCCTTTGAATTGTGGTGTTGGCAGAGAATACTGAATATACCTTGGACTGCCAAAAGAACTAGTGAATCTGTGTTGGAAGCAACACGACCCCAGCCTAGAGGCAAGGATGGCAAGACGTAGTCTCTCTATTATCAAGAGGTGTCATTTCTTGGAGAAGGACATCACACTTGGTCAAGTAGATGGTCAGTGAAAAAGAGAAAGGCTCTCAAGGGGATGGATTGACACAGTGGCCGCAACAGTGGACTCAAACGTAAGGACTGTGAGAGTGGTGAAGGGGACTGGGCAGTGTTTTGTTGTGTTGTACATGGCATTGCCATGAGTGGGAATTGATTGGATGCCACCTAACAACACAGGTACTGTGGAAAAGTCTAGTCAAATACCTGTCACAGGTGTAAGGTAAAAAGTAAAAGCCTAACCTTACTCCTTCCCCAGCCTCGACGTCCTGCCTCTCTCCTCAGTTCCTGGTCCCCCGCGTTCCTCTCCCTCACTGTCCCTTCAGTCCGCAGCTCCTGCCTCCCCCTGCTTCCCACTGTCCCCGCACCCTGCTCTCCTCTACACATCCCTCCTCCCCACTTGCTCCGCAGATGTGTTGGCCGCTTCCCTTGGCTCTCTGAGCAGTCTGCCACGGTGAATGTGCTTCTTAGCCCAGCTTGGCTGAGTCTCCAGAATTGGAATTTTTCATCCTTTCCTCAGTCTTTATTCCTCTGTCCCCAGTCTAGGAGGCTCTTTGAGTTTCCTGCTGTATTGTGGTGGTGTCTTTTTTAACAGATCCTGAATTAAAAAGACCTGCCTCTCCTGGCCCACCTGACACCTCTCAGAAACATCTTCATGGCCTCTCTAAAACAGCCTCCCCCACCCCCACGCCCCATGGTTCATCTCCTTGCTTTTCTTTTGGATAATGAGAAAATTAGATGCAGCAGAAGGCCATTAATCTCAGGCCTACATGTTTTAAATTGACGGTGACTGGAATCTGCACCCGGTTGGCAGTTACCTTTATACTGTTGATAAGCCAAGAGGTTAAAAACGAAAAAAAAAAAACTAGTCATGAAACCAGATTTGGGAAGGGGGTAGCTTATTTTTCAAGCCACCTCATGTCATCATCAGTGAAGTGCCAGGTGCTGTTCACAGGAGGCACACACCTGCCTTTCACCAGCCACCCCCTATGCCTTTGACCTACCTTGCTAACTAGAGATCGTGCTTTTTTAAATGGCTTGAGGATTATATAAGTTCATTTCTGTATGACATGACACTTTTGTGAGTTTGAACAGTTCTGTCCACTTCTAGGTCAAATTTACAAAGTGTAACTTGTAGTTCACAATAGAGGCAATGCAGAACATCATAGCCCTGGTGTACATTAGGATGTATGCAAGTGTTCCGTGTCATTTAGCTGTGACACAAGAACCAATAGGAAATCCTGTCGATCCCGCTCAGCCCAGGTTCTTTCTGCTCCTTTTTGCGACAGATGGCAGGAAAATCCCTGAAGCCCGCTCCCCACCACCAGCACCGGGTCCCACCTGTCTCAGGAACGGGCTCAAGTGCTACATTCAGACGAGAATGGTAGCTTAACCCTAATTGGGTTTCACACAACCCGCTGAAACGCCACTCCGAGTTATGCGAACGGGAGAGACCGCAGATGCACAGGGCTGTCCCCCTCTCCCACTGGTGTCATTGCTTGTCCGAGTGGCCTGCTGTGCCCAGTCACAGCCGTGTGTCAGGAAGTGGTGGGCCAGGGCCAGCTCTCCTCACAGGGCATTGGGCATCTCCCACCTGTGTTTTTTGTCTTTTTTTTTTTTTTTACCAGAAGTAATCACCGCAGTCAGGAAAGCCTTCTCTCGGGGCCACTTGCCTGGCAGTGTTGCTCAGTGAGCATGGGTAATGGTTGAAAGAGGAGGTGGGTTATGACGTGCTAGGCCAGGAGGGCAGGAAGGGCCGAAGCAGGCAGGGCAGAGCCGCCTCCAGCTTCCCAGGTGCTGTCCTCAGTGGGTGTCCACTGAGGCTCCCTGGGACAGGAGAGAACAGCTGGAGAACAGGTCCCTGCCTTGTGCCGAGAGCCTTCCATGAGAGCAGGGAAGACTCAGACGAAGCACAGAGCAGGTGGGAAGTGTGGTACAGAGTGTCTGCCGTGGCAGCCCTCGTCCTCCCTGACCAGCCTCTGCCCCGGGACAGGATACTGGCTCCGTGTAAGGCTGTCTTCGTCTTGGCCTGGCCCACGTGGCTCTCCTGTCAAGTGGAGGGCAGAAGGACGGCACAAGGACGTGGGGCCTGGGCTGGCTGCTCCCCCTGTGGGGTGGGGTGGCTGGGACCGTGGGAGTCATCAGCAAAGCACAAACAGAGGAGGCTCAGGAGAGGGCTTGCCCGGCCTCCTGCCTTTCTCCCAGTCCTGCTGTCTCTCTGTCGTGAAATGAAGAGATTTGCCATTGTCGCTTGAGAAGGGAAGAGGGGTAGGTAACAGGCTTGCAGACTCTGGAGCAAGGGTCTCCCCTTTCTGAAGCCCAGGGCTCCCTCCACCCGCTGGATCAGGCTTCTCATGGCTGGGAGGATGGCCCCTCTGTGGAAGGAGCTGCAGAGCCTTGTACAGTGACCACCCACCCCACCCTCATGGCTAGGTGTGTGATGGGTGGTCCCGGGCAGGAGGAAGCCCTCAGCTGGGTGGTCCGTAGCAGAGTTGGCGCAGCAACCTGACAGTGGGGCAGATGGCTGTGGGAATCAGATGAGCCCCCGAGTCTGTCTGGTGGAGGGGAGGCCTGAAAGGCCTCTGATGGCTTCAGGGGGCATCCCCAGCCTCCTGTGGTACTCTATTCCACCATGTGTCTTCTCTCCTTCCGCTCTCCACAGGGTGCCCGCACTGTAAGAAGGTCATTCCACACTTCACTGCCACCGCTGATGTCTTCAAAGAGGACCGAAAAGTAAGAGCTCCCCTCTGCAGCTCCATCCCCTCTGCAGCTCCATCCCCTCTGCAGCTCCATCCCCTCTGCAGCCCCATCCCCTCTGCAGCCCCATCCCCTCTGTAGCCCCATCCCCTCTGCAGCCCCATCCCCTCTCCAGCTCCATCCCCTCTCCAGCTCCATCCCCTCTCCAGCTCCATCCCCTCTCCAGCTCCATCCCCTCTCCAGCTCCATCCCCTCTCCAGCTCCATCCCGTCTCCAGCTCCATCCCCTCTCCAGCTCTGGCCTCTCTCCAGGTTTGCCCTGCCACCCATTTCCATTCCCTGCTTGCCTCCCTACTCTTAGTAGGTGCATTTCTGCTCCTTCTCCTAAGATGAGCAGGCTGGGCTCTGGGCTGCAACGGTAACATAAGAGATACGCTGAACCCCTCACAGCAGTGACTTGCAGAAGGGCCCAGTAAAAGGAGTCATCTGTTTGTTTATTTAGTGCCTGAACCTTTCTACAGGAGGGTGGTAATCATGCATTACTGATATAATTAAAAATACAAATAAGAAAAACCAACAAAAGTCAGCTGGAAGAGGCGCCGGTGGAGGAAAGCAGCCTCGTCCTGCCTGCGTGAACGTCTCCTGCAGCTGCCAACTGATGAAGCATAAAATTAACAAGCTAGAGCTGCAGATTGGATTAGAGGGGGCCAGTGGGTGCCAGGGCCAGCCTTGAACCATTATTGGGAGAGGGGGTGTCGGGGCCAGGGCAGAGAGGGGGACAGGATTCAGCTGCTGCTAAACTGTATGACCTTGGCTAAGTCATACTGACGCACTAGTCTGCTGTCAAGTTGGGATGCTGGTGTGGATGACTCTTCCCAGTCCTGAGACCAGTTGTAGGAGGTTCCAGAAACATGCAGTCATGTGGAGTCATTTACAGCAGGACCCCGAGTCACATGCACTTCCCCTGTGGCACCTATTTTCTTTAAAGCCCAGGTGGCATCTTCTCTGGCTGGATCTGGGCAGGCTGGACAGAGCTGGGGCTGAGCAGCAAGCTGAGTGGAGGGTCCTGGACAATAGAGCACACGGGCGAGGCAGCAAGTTCAGGGTTCAGCCAGGGCAGGGAGGTAATCATTAGGTGCAGAGGCACAAGTGGGCAGAAATGAATTATTCAGGGTGAAGGCTCTTGTTTTCTGCCGGACTAAAAGGTGTTGATTGTAGCCAAAAAGAAGTCAGGCCTGCAGGTACCTTCTGGACCTGACAGAGACAGCAACATTTATGCCCAAGGCTGTGGCAGAGATGGCACTGCAAGAACTGGACAGAGTTCAATTTGGAGGACAGTAGATGGGGGGCGGGCACAGACATGGAGGAGAGGGGGTACAAACCAAGGATACCTAGACCTCCCAGGACCCTTCCCTGGACTCAAGGAGTCCTATTGCCACTCACAAGCCCACCTGAGCCCTTGAGGTACCCCTGTGCATCTAGAAGGGGCTGTGAGGGCCAGAAACATTTTTCTCTGTTACCACTTGGCCTGCGTGGAGACAGGTGGCAGAGTGTCCCCATCTCCATCTCCCTCGCCCTCACCATCCACAACTGGGAACTCCAGCAATTGGAGCTGGTTAGTTTGGGTGGGCTGTTGGCCATGGTACAAACAGTTAATGTGCCTGGCTGCTAGCAGAAAGATGAGGTGCAAGTCCACCCGGAGATGCTTTGGAAGAAAGTTCTGGCTATCAACTTCTGAACAATGAGCCATTGAGGACCCTGCAGAGCACAGTTCTGCTCTGACATGCTCAGGGTCCCTGTGAGTTGCCATGACTCTGTGGCAGCTGACTTTTTAAGCCCCTTGAGAGCTGCTTTGCAATGGAAGATGCCCTGTGTGGCTTGCTACCCCTTTGCCCAGCAGACACAGTGCTCTGGACTAATGGCAGGAGGGCTAAGGGGTGGTCCCCTTGCTCCCCTGGATGCCCGGGTCCCTGCAGGCTCCAGGAGGTCTGTGAAGGATTCTGAGGGTGCCCCACAGGCACATAGAGCCTGGGCTTGGTTTCCCCAGCCGTGCTGGGGTGGGGGTGTCAGGAGCACAGAGCTGACTGAGGCACCAGGAACTCAAGTGGCTGGGGAACTCTGAAGGAGACAGGCTTGCAGTTAGCATGATACCTAGCCCACTACTGGCATCAGGAGGAGGCAGCCCTTCCCTGAAGACCAAAACCCAAACCAAGCCGCTTGCCATGGACTGTACCCCAACTCAGGACAAACCCATGTGTATCAGAGTAGAACTGTTCTCCATAGTGTCTTCAGTGGCTGAGCTTTGGGAAATTGATTGCCTGGCATCTCTTCTGAGATGCCTCTGGGTGAATTTAAAATGTCAGCTTTTTCATTAGCAGCCAAGGGCTTGGCCATTTGCACCAACCAGGGATGCCCAGGGACCCCCAATGTCCTGACAAGCCCCTCTAGACACAGACATACTTGTTTTGGTTGTCTTAACTTGGCTCAGCAATGTTGCTGATCTTTTCCTGGGTTTCTTCTCTGTCCGTCTTACTCCCTCTATCCCGTCCTCCTTGCTTCTTTTATTCCAAACCAGTGGTCACTCTTGCTCTTTATGGGGAACATACTTCCTAATGCCTGTGTCCCTGGCAGCTGGTGGCCTTGAGGTTTCTGGAGGCAGCAGTCAGTCACAGCAAGGACCCTCTACTGTCCTCCCTGACTCTGGGCCTGTGGCTGGGGCCCACTCTACACCCCGGGTTGGGTGCTGCAATTCCTGGGTACCCTTTGACAACTATCCCATCAGAGTCCCTGGGGGCTTCTGGGAATTTGCGGTTTCTGAGAGCTAGCTTAGAAACCCTGGTGGCACAGTGGGTTAAGTGCTGTGTCTGCTTACCAAAAGGTCAGCAGTTCAAATCCTCCAGGTGCTCCTTAGAAACTCTGTGGGGCGGTTCTACTCTCACCTCTAGGGTCACTGTGAGTTGGACCCAACTCAGTGGCAGTGGGTTTGTTGTGTGGTTTTTTTTTTTTTTTTTGAGAGCTGGCTCTGGTGCGGCTGCAACCTGGAATTTGGAAACTGCTGGCCTGTCCAGTGGTCTGCTTTTACACACAAAGGATCAAGGCCCAGAAAGAGAACCCATCCTTGCCCAGGGATGCCCGGTGGGTCGCTGGCAGCCAGAACTGGCCTGCTGACTCCCAATTCTTCCTAACATGCCCTTGCTGCCACCTCTCAGCTGGAATTGTATTTTTTTACCACCCAGAAGTCAGTCCCTGTCCTTCCCCAATCAATATACAGTTGGTTGTTCACTTCCATTTTCATAGCCAAAGTCAATATTAGCTCCTGCAGAGATTTATTTTACTGAATCAATAAAGCTACGCGAGGCAGCTCATCTTTTAGCTGGGGAGCTTTCCCCCTCCCAGGAGCTACCTAGGGACCTTGTCACTTGACATGCTAGGTGGAGAAAGACCTGCGGACTGTTGGTGCTGTAGTGGGAGGTGGTCTTGAAGGGGTCGTGAGGATAAGAACCCGTGGTAGGGGCTGGCGAGCACGGGCAGGGACAGGTGGCAGCTGGCCTGGCAAGGCAAGGCTGGTGCTCTCACCACACGTGCAGGTGTCCTCAGCCCAGGACAGGGCCAGCGGGCCAGCTCTTGGCCAGATGACCTTGAAGGTCACCTCAGGCCTTGAGACGGTGGAGGCCCCTGCTCTGTGACCGACCCACATCGGCACTCTGACTCTGTCCATGTTGTTTCCTCCTGCTGCATTCATGAGGTGGTCTGCCGTCAGGATCGAGGGCTCCTTGGGGTCAAGGACCTTCTTGGTCTTTGAGACCTTCCGGTTGCCTTCTGATCAGCTCTGACTCACAGCGACCCGAGTGTATCAGAGTAGGAGCTTATAGGGTTTTCAGTGGCTGATCTTCATAAAGTAGATTGTCAGGCCTTTCCAACAAGGCACCTCTGGGTAGATTCAAACTGTCACCCTTTTGGTCAGTAGCCAAGCACTTGTTTGCACCACCCAGAGACTTCCGTGACACCTGTCATTGTTGTGAGTTGCCGCTGAGTTGAGTCCCGCCCCTTAGTGACCCCATGTGTGCAGAGTAGAACGGCTCTTGAAGGTTTTCGAGACTGACCATTCAGAAGCAGGTCGCCAGGCCTGTCTTGTGAGAGGCCTCTGGGTCGATTGGAATCATCCCCCTTTCAGCTAGCAGTCAAGTGCTTAACCATTTGCACCCCGGGGGGACTTACAACATCTCCAAAACTGTAAACAAAACTCATTGCCATCGAGTTGACTCCAAGTAGTAGTGACTCTATAGGACAGAGTAGCACTGCCCCGTAGGATTGCAACGACGCAACTGGTGGATCTGAACCACTGACTTCTTGGTTAGCAGCCGAGCTCTTAACCACTGTGCCACCACGGCTCCCATGATGTTTGAAATTTCTGTAAATGTTCACAAGTAATATATTTGATATTAAACAAGAGCTGTTATTACATGGATCCTTCAAAAGCATTATGTCACGTTATCCTTAGAATAACTTAGCTAGATCATATTGGCTACCCTTGTCTTCCAGAACCCACAACCAAACAGGATACCACTGAGTCGATTACAACTCATAGCAACTCGGTAGGACAGAATAGAACTGCCGCACAGGGTTTCCAGGGAGCTGCTGGTGGATTCCAACTGACAACCGTTTGGTTAGCAGCCAAGCTCTTAACCAGTACGCCACCAGGATTCCACCCCTGTCTTGCGGAGGAGGGAGTTGACTCTTAGGTGAAATGGCAAGTTGGACCAGAACAGGAAGGAAGCCAGAACAGGCCTGTTACCCAGCAGGTTCCTGTGTGGGGAACTGAGACCCTCACGGCGGAGTACACCACAGAGTTGAAAGGGTACTTCTCGTTGGCATGCTTCCATCCCCGGCCTTAACCTGCAGGCTAGGAGGGACCCCTCAGGTCAAGAGTAGCAGGTGCTACTCTTGGCAAGTGTTAGACAGTGGGGACACAGGCTGGGCGCCAACAACGTTTGCCACAGGAATTTATGCTAACTACCCTAGAGCCAAGTTACCGTGGTGGTGCAGTAGTTAAAGCACCTTGCTGCTAACCGAAATATCAGAGGTTGGAACCCATCAGCCGCTCCGTGTGTAAAGAGATGTTTCGGTAAAGATTACAGTCTCGCAAACCCTGTGGCCAATTCTCACCTTTCCTGTAGGTTACCATGCGTCACAATCAACTCAACGGAACCGGGTTTGCATCAGGTGTCATAGAAGCTATCTGGAAGTTATAGGGTGCACATTCTGGGCTATGGGTTCAGTGTGCATGTTCAGTGCAAATCTTGAGTGGGTGCAGTGGGGCCTAGCATTTAGACGGTGTGAAATTGGGGTAGATGTGAAGAGGTGTATTTGCTGCCTCATTTCCAAAGTGCCCAAACCTGCTTCCATCAGGAGGGAGAAAAGCAGCTGGCACCCCTTTCTGCAGCAGCTGAGGGTGGACCAGCCCTTACAGCTGGAAGCAGCATTCTTCATATGCAGCTGGCAGCTAGTTTGGGTGATTCAGAATAAGTACACATTTTTAATTTAGTAGATTTATCAAACCATACACTAGGTTTCCAACAGCTCCAGGGCATGTGTACAAATTAAATTCGTAATTTAAAGTGGATGCAGAGAGCACAGCAGCCCAGAGCCGTGTTCGTCACCTTCCCAGGGTAGCAGAGGCGGGCAAGTGTGAACCTGGTCTCCCCGGGCCAGGCCCTGTCCTGCCTGCCCCCACCTCCTGCCTGTCTCAAGAAATGGAGCCTTGTGGATGGGCACAGAAGCCTCTGCCTGCTGTCCATGTCTAAATAATTCAGAAAGTGCCTTAGAGGCTGAACCGGGTTCTTGAGAGCCTACAGGGGCCAGCCTGCCGGCCGGGGTGAACAAAACCCCATGTAAGCTAATGCAGTGAATGGCTTGAAGGAGACAGCTGTCCCATGCTGCTGCTAGTCATCGCTGGTGGGAACGCAGGACAGGTGCCATCAACTCTCCTAACTTTTATTTAAGAGAAGTTGGAAAGCCAAACTTTTACTTAAAATCTTCTGGCTTTTTTTTTTTTTTTTTTTTTTCCTATATTGGCATCTAATTCAAGTGTATTAAAAGGAAAAAAAAATGCTATGTGGGCCAAATAGAACAGGAATGAGAGCCAGCTATGGATTATGTGCAGCCAGTTTGCAAACTCTGCTTGAAAAAGTCTCAGTTTATAGGATGCTGAATAACCAGAGATAGGAGGTGGCATGGGGATGGGGGTCAGGGCGAGCCAGCTGGCTTCTCTGGCAGCCACAGGGAGGGTCACAGCTGGCTCCCAGTCCTGCAGGCACAGAACAAATAGCCCTGTTGGCTCACCTGCTCCTCTGGGGTACAAAGGGAGAATCTTAGTCTCCTGGGTGGCTTTAGCCCATTGGTGACCCAGTTGCTTTCTGCTTGGAATTTGTTGTTGCTACCATGTGTTTTCATTAGTGGAAGCATGCTGAATCATTGCATGTATCTGAATTTTTGGTAGATAGTGTGGATTTTCTTTTGCATGCCCCCTCCCATGAGCGAGCCTACCTGTAAGCGCTTAGCAGTACATATAAAATACCACTCATTCTGCCTCTATTGGTACATATGTCTATCAAGTAAAAATTTCCAAAATTTCTGTTTTCCTAACCAAAATGCAGACCCCTCATACAGTACCCTCTAAAAGCAGTAATTTGCAGCACACGCCTGTTTTCTTAGCAGCTTTGCAGCAGATTCCCGACAAACCCAGAGGCCAGAAAGTTCACGGTCATTCAGTGTACCACCAGATGTGAAATTTGTTTTCTCATGGTCTGAATTCAGGCGCTAGCTCTCTGAGAAGGCACTTTGTTTCTGACAGCACTGTGGGGAGACCTTCAGGTCTTTGTCTCAGGGTCTGTAGCCTGACATGCCTTGGTTCCTTGGCCATCTTTGTCTGGGGGTCTCTCTTCCCCACTTGTAGGTCACACTGTCCGTGCTGCTTCTTGTAACTCAGATGTGATCCAGTTTAGGACACACACTGTGCTGATGTGCCTGCGTTAATATAAGAAGGAAAACCCCATTCCCAGACATCCACAGTATACCGACCAAAACCCACTGCCATCGAGTTGATTCCAACTCATAGTGACCCCAGGACAGGGTAGAACTGCCCCATAGAGTTTCCAAGGGGTGCCTGGTGGATTCAAACTGCTGACCTTTTAGCTAGCAGCTGTAGCACTTAACCATTATGGCACCGGGGTTTCCTCCACAGGTTATAGAGGTTAGGATTCCATAATCCCTGATAGGAAGTGACTAGCAGGCATTGTTCTTGGGTGGCCTGCAGGGCTCTCTCCTGCCAGGAAAAGAAGCCTCTGCTCAAACATGAATGAGGAGGAGTCACAGAACCATGTGACTCAGGGTTATTCACTATTCTGAAATTTCAAACCATAGCTGTGCTTCCGTGTGGTTCCTTCCTGGGCTTTGGCCCTCAGATGCTTGTCCCCTCTTGGGTTTTGCCAGGTGCTTTGGCTTCCATCTGGGATTCTCTTTCCTTGGGCCTACACACGGCCGGCCAGCTGTGCCTCCCCGTCATTAAGGTCTTGAGTCGAATGCTGTCTCCTCAGCAAGGCCTCCCTGGTTGAAGTAGCTCGCCCTGCGTCTTCCCTTATTGAATCTCCCACTTTTAACGTCTTCAGATGCACCACAAGGCTCAGAGATGATCTCATGTGTCAGCTGATGTGTCTGTCAGCCACCCTCTGCAGTGGGAATGTCAGTTGCGTGATGTCGGGTCTTTGTCAAGCTTACGTTGTGTGGCCGTCACCTACAACAGATACATCGTAGGGCTTCAGTCAGTGGAACCGATGAGAGGACTTCCCTCAGAATCTGTCCTCCTTGCTTCTGAAGTTCCCCAGCGTGTGGGAGTTCTTGGACAGGCCAACAGCAGATTGGAAACCTCCTTCTGACTGAGAATGCTGATTACTTCACACGTGCTGTGACCTTTTCCTGCTGTCCAGCACGTGTCCTCTGCCTGGAATGTTGTCTTCCTCCTTCAGGCCTCGGTTTACATGGTGCATCCTGCAGACAGCCTTTGCTCCCCTGTGTTATCTTTGCCCCCTGGCCCAACTCCATCACACCTCACGTCACACCACACTGGAATTGCCTGTCCATCCAACTTGTTGGCTAGATCCAAGGTCTTGGGAGGGGTGGCACTTAACATGCTACCATTGTCATTGGGTGCCAAGGAATCAGTTTTGGATGCATAGTGACCCCACGTGACAGAGTAGAACTGCCCCACAGTGTTGTGTGTGTTTTGGGGGACTGTAGTATTTATGGAAGCAAATCACCAGGGCTTCTTCCTGTGGAACAACAGTAGGTTCAAACTGCCAACCTCTGGTTTAGCAGCTAATTTTTTAACATTCATACCACCAGGCTCCTTAGCCCTTCTGTATCGGCTGGTACAAAAAAACAGTTGCTGTCAAGTTACTTTTGACTCAGGACAGCTCCAGGTGTGTTAGAGTAGTACTGTGTGCCACATGACTTTTAGTAGCTAATGTTTGAGGAGTGGATTACCAGGCCTTTCTTCAGAGGTATCTGTTGGATAGACTCGAACCTCATCTAGTGTCTAAGTTATCTAATACTGCTATAACAGAATTACCACAAGTGGCTGGGTTGACCAAACAAAATATTTATTCTCGGTCTAGGGTGCTGGAAGCCCACCCAGGTTTAGGATGTTGGCTCCGGGGGAAAGCTTGCTGTCTCTTGCCAGCTCTGGGGAAAGGTTCTTCTCATCAATCTTCCCCTGGTCCAGGAGCTTCTCAGCACAGGGACCCCAGGTCAAAAGACACACTGTGCTCCTGTCTCTTCTTACTTGGTGATAATGAGGTCCTTCTGTCTGCTTGCTTCTCTCTTTGTGTCTCAAACAAGATTGACTGAAGCTACAACTTAATCCTGTAAATTGTATTCTGCCTCTAATCCTGTCTCAGTAACACCACAGAGGTTAGAATTTACAACACTTAGGATAATTACATCGGATCACAAAAGTGGGTGATAGCCATGCAGTACTGGGAATCATGGCCTGACCAAGTTGACACACATTTTGGGGGGATACAGCTTAATCTGTAGCACCTAGCTGTTATTGCTATTTCCATTTTATAGATGTGGGAATTGAAGCACCAAGAGGCTAGGTAATTTTCCTGAAGTTTTAATATGTGACCCAGCCCAGATTTGAACTTGGAGAGCTTGACTTCAAAGCTTGTGTTCTTAATCTTAGTTGTACACTGCCTTCCCAAGCAGATGCTCGGGGAATACTTGGTGAATGAATGAATCCATAGGGCCTCACAGAAAGCATCATTACAAATTGCTTTCACAGGCCATCATTTCCTTCATGGTCATTGTACTCTTGACTTTAAAGGATAATCTGCTATCACTCCAAGCCAAGTTCCCTAACCTTACCCATTGCCTTAGAAATTGAAAACAGGCACCTTCAGCCTCAAGGGAGGTTTGCAGTGCGGATGCTTTGAAGAAGTCATTCCTGCTGTTGGAGAGAGAAGATCAAAGAAAGCCCACATCCTGGGAATGCAGTCTGAGTACAGTCTGGGTGCAGGGGGCCCCCGGCCTTAGCACAGAGACCCACTGTGCTGACCACCTCTTTCTCCTGCCCCATAGATTGCCTGTGCTGCCATTGACTGTGTCAAAGACAAAAACCAGGACCTGTGTCAGCAGGAGGCCATCAAGGCCTATCCTACTTTCCACTATTACCACTATGGGAAGTTTGTTGAGAAGTACGACAGCGATCGGACGGTAAGCTGGGGGTGTCTGCTCAGAGCTGCTGGGGCTGCCTGGCAGGGAAGCAGCTGCTGAGGTGAGGAGGCACAGGAGGCCGGCCCGCAGGCTGTGAAGCCAGAGCTCAGAGGACAGAACCTCTGACCTGGCCAAGCCTTTCCATGGGAGGAGGCCCCCAAGGGCTCCTCACGTGGATTCCTGGGTACAAAAGAGCTTCCTTGCCTGCTTCTAGGACTGCCCTGGGCATGGTCAGGTGACAGCATGGCCAGGCAGGGTTTCCAGCTGTGTCCTGGGCCTCTCCACGTTAACCCATCACCACTCTGCTCCCCCTGGCTATGGCCCTTGGAGTCTATCTAGAGGGCCACCCGCCTGCCCGCCCATGGAGAGAGGCAAGGGAGAGGAGACGGGATGCATTCCCTGTCTGAGGCTAAAGTTCATTTTTCCTTTTGTCCTCTGTTTCCCTTCCTCTTAGGAATTGGGATTTACCAATTTTATTCGAACCCTCCGAGAGGGAGACCACGAGAGGCTGGGGAAAAAGAAGGAAGAGTTGTAATTTCTGCCTCAGAGAAAGCTTCTCCATTACACTGTGAATGACACCCGTTTTGTTCTTTCTGAATTTACACACGTTCTAAAGACAAAGTTTTTTATAGCCGCTCATGGCCATTTTGTACAATTTTGAAATAAAATTAAACCAGTTGTTTGGCCGTGTGGGTTTTTGTTTTTCATGGTGAGCCAACCTGTGGCCTAACGAGTGGGTGCCCAGTGTCACCCCCAGTCCGTGTCGTCTCGGGGCGGGGCCAGTACTGTGCTGGCGTGACTGAGGTGCTGAGGGCAGCGGGTGAGGGTGAGGATCACGGGTGCCACCCTGCATCAGGACATGGAAACAGGCTCACAGAATATTCTGTTGGCAAGTGAAATGTGACTGGCTGTTAGGGAAGGATATTAAGAGGACTGAGGAAAATGGGACACTGACGCAAATGGTAACCCAACGTTCGCCTTTTCCGCGTCATCGTGATGGCAGTTTTCGTGTTTTCCTGGAATGCATTACCTATTTCTGTCTCAGACTCGCTATTTCTGGCTTCTCTCTTCTTCTTCTCTCCACCCCTGCCTCCCTCTCTCAGTCTTGCTCTTAGTTTGCTCACTGTCTTCCTCTCTCTTTCAGGAAGATGAAGTCCTGCACACATCAGGGGAAGTGCAGGGGTCAGGGTCGATCAGGGACTGGGGCAGGGGGCTGGTGCAGGCTGCTGGCTCTGCACACTGGGAGAGACAGCGTGGGGTCATGGGTGTGGTGGTGGTGTGCCAATGTCGCGTGTCTGTACAGAACCAAAAAACCCACTGACTCCAACTCCTAGTGAGCCTATAGGGCAGAGTAGAGCTTCCCCGTAAAGTTTCCAAGGAGCACCTGGTGAACTTGAACTACCGACCCTTTGGTTAGCAGCCATAGCCCTTAGACACTGCACCACCAGAGATTCCTTCTTCCTGGCCAGTCTTTTCTACTGGTCTTCACTTCCTGCATCCCTATGTGACTCAGTGCCAGCTCTGTGGCCCCAGTGGGCTGACGGGAGCCAGAGCCCCCTTGACACGTTGTGTCAGTCTTTTGCCTTTGTAGTAAGTAGAGGTCTTCAGAGCTGGGTTCCCCACGTAGCGCAAAGGTGGAACTGTCTGAACTGGGGTGCTTGGGGGCACTGTTTGTGGCCTGATTGGGAAGATGGCACCCTGTCACAGCCATCCCTTTCCTGCATCCAGCCCCCTACCTCTTAGCCTGGGTCCTTGCTGCTGCTAGATGCCCTTGGAGGAGGCTGTGAGCACTGCCTAGCCTCCAGGTTCCACAGGGCTGTTTTGGCTTTGGTCTTGATTCCTGTAACTGTCTCATAAGTCTTGAACTGGGTAGACTGGTTCGTCTCATTTTGTTTTCCCTTTTTTAAAGTTGTTTCAGCTATTTGAGTTCTTTTGCCTTTCTTTCCATATACATTTTAGAATAAAAAACAAAATTTTAAAATCAACTTCTGTCTACAAAAAAACCTTGCTGGGATGGCACTAAACCTGTATGCTGAAACTTTCAAATGGTTCAGCAGCAATAGACAGGCATACATACATACAAACAGAGAAAGCAAATGAGGTGAAATGTAATCAATTGGTGAATCTGCGTAAAGAGCGTGTACAACTAAGTCTGAAATGACATCAAAATACAAATGCAAGAAAAGAACACATCCTAAAAAAGTAAAGTTAGCAACCTAGTTTAGCAAAGAGATGGCTTGTGTTTAATTTTCTCAGCAGATCCCAGCATCCTACCTGGCCAGACCTGGAATTCCAGTGTGTCCCTGTGGACCAGGGGATGCAGGGGCCAGCTGAGAGTCTAGTGAGAGGAGCTTGCCAGAAAACTTCCAAGCAATAAGATGACAGGCAGACCTGGGGGACCCACAGCACCCATGAAAATGAGGTGAAGCTAGGTCGGCATCAGAGACAAACGGTACCCAGCCAAGCTGAGAAGGAGAACAGGTAGGCCAGCCACAGGTGAACTGTCCTCAGATACCCCATCCTTTCCATATGCTGTGAAGACAGGAAGGAAGAGGGGGATCTTGGGAAGACGGGCCGTTGATCTGAAGACTACCCCAGAGCTTCTGTTTTAGTCATCTGGTACTGCACTAACAGAAACATCACAAATGGATGACTTTAGCATAGAAAAGTTTATTCTCACACAGCACAGTAGGCTACAAGTCTTAATTCGTGGTGTCCACTCCAGGGGAAGGCTTTCCCTTTTGTCAGCTCTCTTGGAAAGTCCTCATGTGGCATCAGTCTGGTCAGGGAGCATCTGGGAGCAGGAACCTCAGGTGTGAAGGACGCATTCTACTCCTGTTGCTGCTTTCTTGATGGTAGAAGGTTTCCAACTCTCTGCTTGCTTCCCTTTCCTTTTACCTCTTGTAGGATAAAAGGTGAGACCCTGCTGGCATAGTGGTTGAGTGCTACATCTGCTAACCAAAAAGTCAGCAGTTGAAATCCACCAGGCGCTGCTTGGAAACTATGTCACAGATGTACCCTGACCTCTAGGATCGCTATGAGTTTGGAATCGATTCAGTGGCAGTGGGTTTGCTTTAGGATAAAGGGTGATGGAAGACACACTCCAGGGAAATTCCCTTAGTCCAGGTGTTGCAGTCCCACCCTAATCCTCTTTAACATAATCCTACCTATTACCCACAGGCAGAGATTAGGATTTACAGCATAGGAAAATCACAAAGTGGAGGAACAATCACACAATATTGGTAGTCAGGGCCCAGCCAACTTTCTATATACATTTTTAGGGGACACAATTCAATCCATGACTGATACCTAAGAAGAACTTGGAATTGACTGGATCAGAAACGAGATGACCATTTCTACTACATCAGTTAATAGGAAGAAAAGACAAGAGTGCAGTTTTCTTTGCCCGAATGGGCACAGTGCAGGTGTGCAGTATCTCCACAGCTAATGCGGTGTGACGTCCAGCCCCTAACACGAGAGCCCAGAAGAGAGCTCGCCAGCACTGAGGAGACAAAGCTGAGTCCTTCATTCCCAATATGGTACCTCAGTCAGCCTCGTCTGAAATTGTAGGCTTGTGGCCAGCAAAACCTGCCAAATCCCTTTCCCACTTCTCACTGGAAAAAGAAAAAAACCAATCCTTGGCAATTACTTTTCATTGCATAGTTTTCTTTGCTGGTTTTCAAGATAATACTTGTGTTATAAAAAGCTTTAAAAAAAATCACCGAAAAGCATGCAAAAGAAAATTGAAATCACAATCCTGCTAAACAAGACTAAATTTATTGCCATTAAGTTGCTTCTGACTCGTAGCAACCCTACAGGACAGAGGAGAAGAGCCCCACAGAGTGCCCAGGGAGCACCTAGCAGATACCAACTGCCGACGTTCCGGCTGGCGGGCAAGCTGTCAGCCACCGCTCCACCACGGCTGCTATAATCGTGGTCTGCATCGTGAACTACTTGCATATTTTAAGTGCATAGTCTTCCTGTGTTGTTTGGTTTGGTTTGGTTTGCTTGTTTGTTTGTTTGTTGGACTTGACATGAAAAGGAAGTCATGATTTTGTAAGCTTTTTTTTAAATTTTACAAAACATGTTGAACATTTTCCTGCATCATTAGATATTCTTCTTCCATGTAGTTTTAAGAGACTACACAGCAGGGTCTCTCAGCTTTTGCACTATTGACATTTTGGGGTCATGTAAGTATTTGGCGTAGGGGGCTATCCTGTATATTGTAGGCTGTCCCACAACATCCTAGCCTCTAGCTGCTATGCCAGGGACACCCCTTTACTCCTCCAGTTATGACAACCAAAAATGTCTCTAAAATTTGTCAAAGGTCAGTGATCAAACCAGCCCCACTGAGAACCACTACTATGGAGTCTTTCCATGTAAATGCCATTATTTACTTACAAGTATGTGTTATTACACATACAAGTTATCATAGTTATTCCCTACCAAAAATAATGCTGGAATAGACATCTCTGGTTGTTTTATTTTATACATTTTCAGAAGTAGCTTTCTGGGTCCAAGAATACGCTTATTTTTAAGGACTCTGATACTGTCAATCTTTCTTCCAAAAAAAAAAAGTGCCTATTTATATTCTTACCAAAAGTATATGAAATTATCTGTTTTCTTAAATTCCTCCTAGCTCCAGGAATTATAATTTTTCTTCTTTTTTATTTAACATAAGTGAGTGAAAATGTACATTCCCGTATAAATTTACATGCCCACCTATATGCAGCTTCCACTGCTCTCCCTGTCCGGTGACAACACACTATTCATCTCTGCTCCATACATGTCTCATCCTCCCAACAGCCTCCTTTCCCCTCCTCTCCACCCACTCTCCTTCTTCCAGCCAGAGGTCAGCAGGATGATATCCTATAGATGTATAGAACCATAAAGTGCATCCAATATATGGTCACTCTGCGTTGCCGAGTCCAATCCATTCCTGTCCAAAGAGTGGACCTTCGTTATAGTTTATGGGTAAGGGCAGCATCACGGCCGGGGGCCATGCTCTCATGGGAACCACAAAACCACTGGACCATCAATTGAGGTCTTTTAGTGGAGATCTCAGGATGCACCCCTTTTTATTCTTGTGTTGTCAGTGAGACTCCTCTCTGTGAGCTCCATCGTGGCTATCACTGGTGGTGGCTGGGCACCATCTGGTTCTTCCGGTCCCAAGTCGATGTAGGCACCCACTCTTGCGGGACTCTCTGTCTTCTAGGTTGTCTTTACCACATGTCATCTTGGTCCTCGGTGAGCATCCGTTCCTGCTGAGTTGGGACCATTTGCTGTGTCCTCGGATGGCAGGTTGGCAGCTTTTAAGACCCCAGACGCCACTCACCAATGTGGGGTGCAGAGAGCTCCCTTAGCAAAACGCTAGTTGTGCCAATTGGCCTCAATTTCACCCAAGAGCATGATCCCCTGCCCCCTGCCCCAGCTACTTGCAATATTGGGTTAAGATGGAAGGAGTACTCATGTTATACTGAAGTCCACTTAATGTTGTTCTTGTTTCTAATGTGTGCTATCACCGCTTTCTCCCAACCAGATTTCTAGCAACTATCTAAACTAAACTCTCCCCCCTCACTCTCCCTCCCTTCCCTCCCTTGCAGCTGTCGAAGAGTCTTTTCTTCTATACACAAGTCTGTTTTTGAGATTTTATCATAGAGGTCTCATACAGTATTTGTCCCTTTGTCGCTGACTACTTTCACTCAACATAATGTCTTCCAGTTGAAACCAGGAGATGTTTCCTGGAATCATCGTTCTTTATCATTGCTCCATTGAGTATATGTACTGTAGTTTACCTATCCATTCTTCTATTGTTGGGCATCTGGGTTGATTCCATCTTTTTGCTATCGTGGACTGTGCTGCAATAAACATTCTCGTGCATATGTCTGTTGGTGTGAAAGGCCTTGATTCTGTAGGATATATTCCAAGTAGTGGGATTACTGGGTCAAATGGTGTATCGATATCCAATTTTTTAAGGCAGCGCCAGATTGCTTTCCAAAGAGGCTGGACCATTTTGCAACCCCACCAACAGTGTAGGAGGGTTCCACTTTCTCCACAGCCTCTCCAGCATTTGTTGTTTTGTGTTTTCTGGATCATGGCCAATCTTGTTGGGGTGATAGGAATTATAATTTTTAAAGATCTTAGCAAAAATGATTTTTGACAAAAGTGTGCACCCAAATCCACTGCTATCAAGCCAATTCCAACTCATAGTGACCTTACAGGACAGAGTAGGACTGCCCAATAGGGTTTCCAAAGCTGCAAATCTTTATGGAAGCAGACTGCTACATCTTTCTTCTGCAGATATAATTAGAAGCCACAATTATTCCACTGACATTTTAGCTTAAAAATTCATCTTTGCTTTAGCCTGCCAGGATGTTTCAGATTCTATTTCTGCCTCTGATGTGTTGTCTATCCTTGCTTTAACATCACTAGCAAATTTGATAAGAATAAAAACATTGGAAAAGAGAGGAAGCAAGACTCCTGTAGAAAGCCAGTAGAGATTTCCTGCCAATTCATCAGTTCAGCGTCCCTAGGCACAGTTGTCCAAGTTGTTGACCCACTTAACTGTTTCAGCATCCAGCACACATTCTTCCAACTTTCCCTCATGGATGCAATAAAAAACATTATCAGCTATTTTGCTGAGCACCAGTACCCACTGGAGCACTATTCACAATAGCCAAAAGGCTGAAACAACTCCAATGTCCGCCAACAAATGAATCAACACAATGGGGTGTGTCCATACAATGGAATGTTATTCAGCTATAAAGAGAAATGAAGCCCTGATACGTGCTACAACGTGGGTGAGCCTTGAGAACATCATTCTGAGACATACAAGTCAGATGCCAAAGGGCAAATATTGTATGATTTTACTTATATGAAATATCTAGAATACACAAATGCGTACAGACAGGAAGGAGACCAGTAGTCACTAGTGGCTGAGGGGAGTGTGGATGGGGAGTCGGGATTTAAGTGGTGCTCTTTTCTGAACTCAGCTTCTGTTCAGTGATGAAAATCTTTTGGAAATAGACAGTAGCAATGGTTATACAACATGGTGAATGTAATTAATGTCACCACATTATACACTTAAAATGGTTAAAATGGAAAATTATATATATACCCACCCACTGCCTTTGAGTCAGGTCTGACTCATACCCACCCTAGAGGTCAGAGTAGAACTGCCCCATAGAGTTTCCAAGGAGCACCTGGCAGATTTGAACTGCTGAGCTTTTGATTATCAGACACGGCACTTAACCACTACACCACCAGCTTTTCCATATATGGATATACATAAATGTAGATATACACATAGGTACAGATATACACACACATTTATACACATATATACACACACACATATATATAATTACCACAATAAAATTAAACAATACATATTTTTTTAAAATCCTTTATTGAAGTCTGGATATATTATGTCTACCACATTTCTTTGATGAATCAAGTTAGTGATTCAGAAAAAGAATTAATGCTTTACCTGTACACAGTCTGTTTGCAGGCAATTTTAACTCCATTGCACTTAACCCTCAGCCAGCTCCATCGTGCTGTGAGGAGGAGACTGAGACTCTGGGAGGTTGGGTGACTCCTCCAAGGTCACGTAAGTGGCAGATCCCAGAAGCAAACACCCATCCTCTGACTCAATCGGGGTTCCTTTCTCTTTCCCAGGACCAATACGACTCTCACTTGTGATCTTTCCTTTCCGAGCCCCTCATACTCATCACTTTGATGTTGCCTGGTCCATAAAGTCTTTCCTGTACTTGACTGTGATGTAGGATTTCTGACATTCTTCAGGACATTGGGGTGAGATTTGTCATGTGCAAAAGCTTGAAAAGAGCTCCTTACTAATGTTGACTTTTTAAAAATTTACTTTTACATATATTTATATAGGGAAAAATATATATAGGTTTTAATTCAGTATGTATATACCTGTATATGTACAAAAATGCATGTGTGTGTGTGAAGTCAGACAGCTAAGTTTGCAAACTTATTTGTTCTAAGTGCTACATACGTAACTGCTGAATATGGTCAACTTTGAAGTATTCCCCTTGGGAACTCTTTCTGGAATGGCCAATGAGCACGGTGGCAAGGTGGCAAATTCATGAACTTCATTCTATAATTGTCTGTGAGGGAGATTTTAGCCAGTAAACAGATAACTGTATTGGAACACCCTCCCTACTCACCTGATCTGGCCTCCAGTGACTTTTTTCTTTACCTGAAGATAAAGGAAATACTGAAAAGAAGTCATTTTGATGCCATTGAAGACATCAAGGACAATACGATGACAGCTCTGATGGCCATTCCAGAAAGAGTTTCAAACTTGCTTTGAACGGTGGACTAGGTGCTGGCATCAGCGCACAGCTTCCTAAAGGGAGTACTTCGAAGGTGATCATAGTGCTGTTCAGCAATGAGGTATGTGGCACTTTTTCTAGGATGAGTTTGTGAACTCAACTGGTAGTCCTTGTATGTACATAGACATATATATGCCAAATTAATGGAGAATCTGGTGCACAGTGGTTAAGTGTCACAGCTGCTAACCCAGAGTTCAGCAGTTTGACTACCAGGTGCTCCTCAGAAACTCTACGAGGACAGTTCCATTCTGTCCTATAGCGTTGCTACGGTACACATATATACACATGTATGATGCACATGCATCAATGATGCCTACCATTTGTCTGTCAGTTTATCATACTGTGGTTGTTTGTGTGTTGCTGTATGCTAGAAGCTATACAGCTGGTATTTGAAATACCAGCCGGGTCATCCATGATAAGCAGATTTCAGCTGAGCTTCCAAACTAAGGCAGACCAGGAAAAACTGTCCTGGGAAAGGGTTAAGAATAGCCATGGAACACTGTCTGGTAAAGTGCTATAAGATGAGTCCCTCAGGTTGGAAGGTACTCAAAAGACAACCGGGGAAGAGCTGTCTCCTCAAAGTAGAGCTGGCCTTAATAACATGAGTAACATAAAGCTTCTGGGACCTTCATTTTCTGATGTGGTACAACTCGAAAAGAAACAGCTGCAAACATCCATTAATAATCAGAACATGGAATGTATGAAATATGAATCAAGAAAAATTGGAAGTTGTCAAAAATGAAGTAGAACACTTGAAGATCCTTATTCTAGGCATTAGTAAGCTGAAATTGACTGGTACTGAACAATTTCAAATCGGACAATCATGACAAATTGAAGAGGAATGGTGTTGCATTCATCATCAAAAAGAATGTTCCAAGATCTATCCTAAAAGACAATGCTGTCAGTGATAGGACAATATCCATATGTCCACAAGGAAGACCAAACCAACTGCTGTTGAGTCAATTTTGACAAGTTAATACAATTACATATTGTTATGGATTGAATTTTGTTCCCCCCAAAACACATGCAGTAATTGGCTGAGTCAGGATTTCCTGTATTCTGTGATTACCCTCCATGTCATGATTTTCTTATGCTGTAAATCCTAATCTCTGCCTGTGGTTAATAGAATGGCTTATGTTAGAGGGGATTAGGGTAGGACTGTAAATCCCTTCCTGAGGTCACCTCCCTGCATCATTGTAAAAGGAGTTTCCCTGGAGTATGGCTTGCACCACCTTTTATCCTCCAAGAGATAAAAGGAAAGGGAAGCAGGTAGAGAGTTAGGAACCTCACATCCTCAAGAAAGCAGCACCAGGAGAAGAGTACGTCCTTCAGACCTAAGGTTCCTGCACCAAGATGCTCTCTGAACAAAGACTGATGCAACACAAGGGTTTTCCTCCAAAGTCAAGAAGGGTGAAAGCCTTTCTCCTGAGCAGACAGCCTAAATTTGGACTTGTACCCAACTGGACTGTATAAGAATCAATTTTCCTTTGTTAAAGCCATCCACTTAGTGGTATTTGTGTTACAGCAGCACTAGCTGACTAAAACACTTATTATTCAAATTTACAAATTTTTAACAGATTCTGCATTTTGAAATTGATCAGACACGCAATCAAGACGTGATTGGAATGTGAAAGCTGTAAACAGAGTAGTCAATAGCTGAAAGATAAGGCCTTGGGGATGGAAACAACGTTATAGATTGCATGATAAATTTTTGTAAGATCAATGATTTATTGTTTGAAAATATCTTTTCAACAACATGAGTGGTGACTATGTACACAGAACTAGCCAGGTGGAACACACAGGAATCAAATTGACTAAACCTGTGGGAAGAGATGATGACGAAGCTCGATATCATAAGTCAGAACAAAGCCAACGGCTGACTATGGAACAGACCATCAGTTGCTCCTGGGCAAGTTCACGGTGGCACGTAAGACAATACAAGTCCATGAGAGCTCAAGTATGACCTTGGGTATATCCCACCATAGAGACTGTCACAAGAACAGATTTGGCCAGTGGACACTAATGACCAAAGACCAGAGGAGCTGTGCGATAACATCGAGGACATTATGCCTGAACAAAGCCAGATTTAGAAGAGGATGGGGAGTGAGAGCTATCATTGCTGATATTAGATGTACCACGGCTGAAAGCAGAAAATACCAGAATGATGTTTACCTGTGCTTTACAGACTAGGCAAAGTCATTTGACAGTGTGAATCATAGCAAATTATGGATAACGTTGCAAAAATGGGAACTCCAGAACACTTAATCGTGCTCATGAGGAACCTAGATACAGACCAAAAGGCAGCCATTCCAACAGAACAAGGGATATTTTGTGGTTTAAAATCAGGAAATGTGTGTGTCAGGGTTGTATCCTTTTATCATATTTATTTAATCTCCATACTGAGAAAATAATCCAAGAAATTGGATTATATGAGGAAGAATGGGACGTGCAGATGACACAATCCTGCGTGCTGAAAGCGAAGAGGACTTGAAGCACTTACTGATGAAGATCAAAGATCACAGCCTTCAGTATGGATTACACCTCAACATAAAGAAAATAAAAGTGGTACAATCTGACAGTCTTTAATTAAATCATGCTCCCCCCACCACCCCCGCCAAAAAAATGTGTGTGGGACTTTGGCTGGGTCGTGATTCCCAGTATTGTGTGATTGTTCCTCCATTTTGTAATTTTTCTGTGCTGTAAATCCCAATCTCTGCCTGTGGTCAATAGATTGGATTATGTTAAAGAGGATTAGGGGGCAGGACTATAATACCCTTCCTAAAATCACCTCCCTGCTCCATTGTAAAGAGAGCTTCCCAGGAGTGTGGCTTGCACCACGTTTTATCCTGCAAGAGATAAAAGGAATGGGAAGCAAGAGAGTGGGGGCCTCACATCACCAAGAAGCAGTGCCAGGAGCAGAGGGAGTCCATCCGACCTGAGGTTCCCACACAAGATGCTCTCAGTCCCTGGAAAGACTGATGCAACACGAGGACCTTCCTCCAGAGCCCACAAAGAGGGAGAGTGTTCCCCTGGAGCTGACACCCTGAATTTGGATTTGTAGCCTACTTGACTGTGTAAGAGTAAACTTTTCTTTGTTAAAGGCACCCACTTGTGGTATTTCTCTTAGAGCATACCAGATGACTATGGCACTGACCAATAAGCAACATCATAATAAACAGAGAAAAGATTGAAGCTCTTGAAGATTTCATTTTGCTTGGATTCACAATCAAAGCCCACGGAAGCAGCAGTCAAGAAATCAAACTGTGTGTTTGCATTGGGTAAATCTGTTGCAGAAGACCTCTTTAACATGTTCAAAGGCAAAGATGGCACTTTGAGACTGAAGCGCACCAGAGCACTGAAGTGCACCTTGGTATTTTCAATCTCCTTATATACATGCAAAAGCTGGACAATGAATAAGGAAGACAGAAGAAGAATTGATGCCTTTGAATTCTAGTATTGGTGAAGAATACGGAATGTACCATGCACTACAGAAAGAATACATTTGTCATGGAAAAAATACAGCCAGAATGCTCCTTAATAGCCAGGATGGTGAGACTGTCTCGCTTACTTTGGGCATGTTATTAGGAGACACCAGGCCCTAGAGAAGAACACTGTGCTTGGCAGAGGGTCAAAGGAAAAGAAGACGCCTGATGAGATCAATTGACAGAGTGGGTAGAATAATAGGCTCAAGCATAGCACTTATTTGAGGATGGGGCAGGACTAAGCACTATTTCATTCTGTTGTATGTAAGATCACAATGAGTCAAAACCAAAACAACAACACCTAACAGTAACAATGAATGATATGTATAAAGAGACTGTCCCACTTTATTGCTGTTCAATTCCATGCCCCACAAATAACTACTGTCAAACTTAATGTGTATTCTTCCAAAGCTTTTTTGCTTGGTTTACCAAAAATTACATAACATGCTTGTGTGTGTGAGTGCACGTGCAAGTGAGAATAAGAGTACATACATACATGTGTGTGTGCATGTGTCTATTATACATAGATACAGATATATGGATCCAGAGAATGCTTTCCCAATCCAAGATCATACATACTTTTGTTTGTATTTTTCCTGGTGCTTTTGTATACATCTCAAATTTATTTTAATTTAAGAAATGAAGTACGGATCCAGTGCTTATTTTTAGCTAGCTGCTTGCCCCAACACTCTCTTGAATGATTTCTCTTTTCTCCACTGTCCTGTCACTTTTCACCACACCATAAATTTCAAAATGTGTTGAATCCTGTCTTTGAATCTGTTCCACTGATGGGTCTTTTCTCATTTTAATTAGGACTTCTCTTTTCCTTAGACTTTCCTGGCTATTTTTATCTATTTTTCCAGTTAAATATACTATTTTAGATGTAAGTTCCTTTCAACCATGTGATCATTTTCTTGAACTAAGCAAGCAAACAGAAATAAAAGTTACAGAGTTTCACCATCTTGTCCAGCAAGGTTATGGAGTTGGCTCCAAGCCATGAACCCTCATCACTGTCCTTGAACCTGGCTTCCTTGACTCTGGACTTAAAGCTGCCCGTGTAGTTGTCCTTGCTTTTTGTTGCAAGCTCGAGCTTTCCAAGAACTCTCTTGTGAGGTCTGTTATCTGAGCCCTCCTTGTTTTGTGTGCTGTGTGATCTGAGTTCCTCTCTTAGTTGTTTAGTGCTACTATAACAGAAATGCTACAAGTGGATGGCTTTAACAGAGAAATTTGCTTTTTCACCATCTAGTAGGCTGGAAGTCCAAATTGAGGATGTCAACTCCAGGGGAAGGCTTTCTCTTCTGTAGGCTCTGGAGGAAGGTCATTGTCCTCACTCTCTGTAGGAATCCCAGGTCCAAATGACATGCTCTGTTCCCAGTGCTTCTTTCTTGATGGTATGAGGTCCCCAACTCTCTGCTTGCTTCCCTTTCATTTCTTGTGGTATAAAAGGCATGCAGGCCAAGGCCACACCCCAGGGAAACAACCTTTACATTGGATCAGGCATGTAACCTGAGCAAGGGTATGGCATTCTACCCTAATCTTCTTTAACTACAGGCAGACTGTGATTTGTAGCAGATAGGAAAATCACACAATGGAGGACAACCACACTGGGAGCCACGGCCTAACCAACATGTCACATATTTTGACGGACCACGGTTCAATCCAAGACACTCTCCTAGTGCAACTCTACTGAGTTTTTCATGTGTGTCCTCTTTTTCTGTTTCACAGAGATCAACTCCCATTGCAAAGTCAGGAAGGTATTTTTGAGAACTTCCTCACCCACAGGCCACATCTCCTGCTGGTACTATTTCAGCTTAAAGGGCAGCTACGGGAGTCATCCTCACAGCCTGAGCTGAGGGTAATACCCATTCCCCTAGATACCAGATGCCCGCCTAACTCAAGCCCTAAGTCCCTTAAAATGAGAAAAAGGAAGGAACAGACGCCCCTAGCATCTTTTAATTGGTAATTCAACATCCCAGGACCTGAGTTCCCTGCAATCATAGGTATTTTCTGCCACTTTACCTTCTGGAAAAGGAACAGATAGACATCCTCTCTCATCTTTTCCCAGATGCAGTGGTTCTCAGTCCTGGTGGCATGTTTAAATCATCTGGGGATCTTTAAAAATACCAGGGTCCCAATAAAAAAGTGAACCAGGATCTCTGGGAATAGGACCCTGGCATTTGTACATTTCAAATGACCCCCACATTGCTCTAACATGCAACCAGAATTGAAAATCGGGGGGCTGAGAGTTACAGGCTTCACCAGGATATAGTGCTTATCTTTAATATCCTTGGGAGCGCAGCTGGAAAAACTTGGACAAATCAAGGGAAAGGAGTACCTCCAGAAACATTATTCTCTAAATCATGTAAATCTTTCATTATGATTTTTAAGTAACTGACTTGTGATTCATTGCACTGGTAATTCAGTGGTAGAATTCTCAGCGTCCACGAAGGAGACTGGGGTTTTTCTCTCACGCAACACACCTCATGCATGGCCCCCACCCACCCGTCAGTTGTGGCTTGCGTGTTGCTATGATGTGGAACAGGTTTTAGTGGTGCTTCCAGCCCGAGATAGACTAGGAAGAAAGGCCTGGCAATCTACTTCCAAAACTCAGCCAATGAATACTTCATGAATTACAATAGTCCAATCCACAATCAATCACAGATAGGGATGGTGCATGACCAGCTGGCATTTTGTTCCTTGTGCCTGGGGTTGGTTGCCATGTGTAGGGCAACAGCAGCTGACAACATAATCTATTGCTACTATTTTGCTTTCCTGAAAATGATACCATGATACCAATGAAACCATACCATAGGAAGCTATTTGTGTAAATCCATTCACATTATCTGCATCCTAGGGCATATGCGGCTGCAGATGTCTTGGCTGTCAGCCTCACAGGCAATAGAGCGCCCCATTGATGGTAGCACCATCCCGTTGGTCTGCACCCCAGAGTCAGCAGCATACATAGAACACCATGCTTCACCGCTGCCGCGTCATTGGATGTCCCACCTGGCATCCCAGCTGGGAGTCCGCCAGGCAAATGCCATCTCAAACAGGATGTAAGCCTCGGCAGGATCCAGGCTTTCATTCCTGTCATCTCCTGATGGTACTCAATCCTTCCACTTCGGGCAGTGTGGAAATAAATTGGTCTGGGTTTCAAACTTCTTCTCATCAGGACATAAATGAATATGTGCAAGCGTGGAGGATTTTATCTGAATGTGAGCAGATACTTCATTTTCAGAAGTCTCTGACGCATGGAAAGATAAAAGAGATGCCTAAAGAAGCAAATGACTCAGAATAGATTTCAGTGAACCCAGCTCTGGCAGAAACATCATGTGCCTTTTTTTCCCCTCTCTCCTTAGCTCCTCTGGCAGTCAGGGTTCTTGCTGGCAAACAAGGGGAACTGACTTTGGTTATCTTAAACAGAAAAGGAATTTACTGAAAAAGATGGTGGTTTACTAAATTAATAGACACCAAAGAATCAAGTCTGGAAAAGAATTACAGATCAAGGAAATCAGGGAGTACCAAGAGCTCAAAGCCCCAAAATCATCTTTAGAAGCATCCATTTGGCCAGATGCCCACATGGCCTGGACACTGCTGCTGCTGCTGCTGCTGCTGCTGCTGCTGCCACTTTCCACTCTACAGCTGTTGTAAAGAAATGTCATCCTCCTTTGCGACCGCAGTATCTACTCCACTGTCCCAAGTCTGAAGCAGTGAGTCTGATTGGCCCAACACTGGTCACTTTCCTGCCACCCGGTGGCAGGGAAAGGAGGCTGTCCCCATTTGGGCTTCTGTAGTTGGAAACCCTGGTGACCTAATGGTTCAGTGATACAGCTGCTAACCAAAAGGTTGGCAGTTCAAATTCATCAAGAGCTCCTTGGGAACTCTATGGGACAGTTCTACTCTGTCCTATAGGGTTAGTGTAATTGACTTGACAGCAACAAGTTTGGCTTTTTGGTTTTAGTGGGCCATGACACACCTGTTCCGCTAACCAGAAAGCCAAAGCCAAGTGCCGTCGAGTCGGATCCGACTCAAGGTGACCCTAGGGGCCAGGAAACCAGTCATCAAGTGGATTCTGACTCACAGCTCTCCCACGTGTGCAGATTAGAACTGCACTCCACAGGATTTTCAAAGCTACAGCTGTCTAGAGGCAGATTACCAGAACTTTCTTTTGAGGCACCCCTGAGTGCACTTGAAACATCAACTTTTCAGTCAGTACTCAAGAACTTAACCATTTGTCATAGTTTATTAAAGAAAAAAATCTACATCCTAGTTCAGCAAATAGTATCAGGATCTTAAAAGCTTACGAGGCGCCGTCAAGACACAACTGTTGGTCTCTCTGTCCTGAGCAAAGGAGAGTGAAAAAATTTTTTTTAAAAGTCCCAAGGAAATAGTCTAAACAACTAGTGGACCACAGGAATTACAGCCTCCTCCCAGCTGAGACAAAAAGAACTCAGTAGTGCTCAGCTACTGCCACCAACCACTGTGACAGGGATTGCAATAGAAAGTTCCAGTTAGAGTAGGGGGGAGAAATAATAAATTCACATTTACAACAGAGACCAGTCTGAAAGAGACTGGAGTAACCTCTGAGAGTGTAGAGCTTAGACACCCCCTTAACTTGGCACTGAAGTCATTCCCGAGATCATCTTTCAGGCAAATAATAGGCAGGCCTGTAAATAGACAATAAACACATGTGAGAAAAGTGTGCCTTGAAACAATCATCTACTCAAGACCAAAAGGAGAGCATCTGCCCCAGAGCAAAGATGAGAAGTCCGGAGGGGCAGGACAGCCAGATGAGTGGAAGTGAGGACTCCGGACGGTGATGGGGAAAGTGCTGACACATTGCCGGGAGTGCAACCTGTGTCAGGAAACAAGCTGTGTATAAATTACTGCATGGGAAACTAATTTGCTCTGTAAACCTACACCTAAATCACAATTAACAAAGAAAGAGGAGAGAGGGAAGGAGGGGAGGGGAGGGAGGGGGATATAGGAGGAGAGAAAGGGCAGGGAGTGAAAGGGGAGGAGGGAAGGGGGAGGGAGAAAGGAAGATCTCAACATTTTAGGCCCACAAGCCAAAACCCCTAGCTAAACCAAAACCAAAACCAGTGAGTAGACTCCAACTCACAGTGACCCTAAATGTCACAGCAGAACAACCACCATGGAGTTTCAAAGACTATCAATCTTTATGGAAGCAGACTACCACATCTTTTTCCTATGAGCCACTTGTGGGTTCAAACCACTCACCTTTCAGCTGACAGCCAAACACTTGAACACGGTTCACCAGGTCTCCCTGAAAAGCACCCAAGTTAGTTTAAAAGTAAAGTATCATCCTGGCTTAGCCTCTTCAAAATCAGAATGAAATTAGCAAACAAAGGCTTTATTTGAATAAAATTCAAATCTAGCTGGTGTTTCTTTAAAATGTAGCTACAATATTATACACCTGGAAACCCTGGTAGCCTACGGGTGAAGTGCTACATCTGCTAACCAGTGGGCAGTTTGAATCCACTCTGGTGGAGCAGTTCTGCTCTGATCTATTGGGTTGCTGTGAGTTGGAATCGATCCAACAGCAGTGGGGATTTTATTTTATTTTCTTCCAGCATTATACTCCTGGTACAGATTTTAATTGTCACAAAGTTTTCATGACCACAGCTGGGGTAAATTCCACAGATGTCACAGCCCATCCATTCTACAGATGTTACAGGACATTCATCCTATTTATTTACAGAGAAATTAATCATTTTGACAGGTGTGTGATTGCATTGAAGATCCACCTGTCTAGTCCTTACTTGGCTAAATATTTGCAAGATTTATAAACCCAAGAGGGTAAATATTGTTACAATAAAAAAAAATGTACTTGCCAAACTTAGCCCACCAAAAATCTTTCTTCATTTCTCCAAAGACTGTTCTATGCAACTACTTTCCCATGGATCACTGGAAATAAGTATAGTGCCCCGCAGTGGGATGACATATAAAGGGACAACACTTACATCTCTCTGGTTTATGGGTGAACTTCAGCCTCTATCTGATATTTGCTGGCTTCTTAGTCAAGTGATTTGAAGGCAACAACAGGTGAAATAGGAAAGGAGGTGTGTCAATGCCATGAACTTCAAATGCTGGTAACCACGGAAATAAGAGAAGGTTCTGGAGCAGAGGGTACAGTACAGTGGTTTCCTAATGCTCCCCTCCAGAAGCCAGAAGTCAGTTGCCATCAAGTCAATTCTTACTCATAGCAACCCCTGTGTATTACAGCAGGACTAGAACTGTACCCCATAGGGTTTTTAGTAGCTAATATTTCAAGGCATGCCATCCCTTTCTTTGAAAGGCATCTCCAGGTGAACTTGAATCCCCAACCTGTCAGTTAACAATGAGCATATTGGTCTTTGGACTAATACTTTCCTTGTGTCTTTGATTTTTTTTCATTCTCCTTTGCTCTGGACAAAACGGGACCAGAAGATGTATCTTAGATGACTGCTCACAGACTTTGACAATTCTAGACTCTACTCACCAAAGCAGAATGTGGAGAACTTTCTTTGTGAACAATGTTATACCAATCAACCTGGATGACTCCCAACACCATGGCCATCAGCCCTCAGCCCCAGTCATTCAGTCCCTTAGGGTGTTTGGATCTGTCTAGAAAGCTGCTATAACTTTGTCTTGGTCAGGATGTGCTGACTTTCCCTCTATTACGTGTTGTCTTTCCTTTTACCAAAGCTAACACTTACCTCCATCCAGCTAGTGATTCTCGTTCCTCTCTTCCCTTGTAAACCCCAAAGATTGTTTTTTTTTCCACTGTGTAAACTCTTTTTTTGAGTTTTGTAATAGTGATTTCGTACAGTATTTGTCCTTTTGTGACTGGTTACTTCACTAAGCATAATGCTCTCCAGATTCATCCGTGTTGTGAGATGCTTTGCAGATTCATCTTTGTTCTTTATTATTGGATAGTATTCCATGGTGTGCATGTACTATAATTTGTTTATTTGCTCATCTGTTGATGGGCACTTAGGTTGTTTCTGTCTTTTTGCTTTTGTGCATCAGGCTGCCATGAATGTGAGTGTGCATGCATCTATTTGTGTGACAGCTCTAATTTCTCTAGGATATATTCCTAAAAGTGGGATTCCTGAATTGTATGGTATTTCTATTTCTAGCTTTTTAAGGAGGTACCATATCATTTTCTGTAATGGTTGCACCATTTTACACTCTCACCAGCAATGCATAAGAGTTCAAATGTCCCCACAACCTCTGTGACATTTGCTACTTTTTTTAATTTTAGTGCCAGTAGTGTCCGGATGAGATGGTACCTCATTGTAATTTTAATTTGCATTTCTCTAATGGCTAATGAACAGAGCCCTGGTGGTGCTTAAGGGCTTGGCTGCTAACCAAAGAGTCAAGAGTTCAGGTCCACCAGCTGCTCCTTAGAAACTCTCTAGCGCAGTTTTACTGTCTTTTACAGTCACTATGATTTAGAATCAGCGGCAACAAGTTTTTGAAGTAAAGGCTAATGATCTCAAGTGTTTCCTCACATGTCTGTTAGATTCCTGAATGTCTTCTTTGGTGAAGTGCCTGTTCGTATCCTTTTCCCATTGTTAATTGGATTGTCTTTTTGTTGTTGAAGTGTCGACATATTCTACAGATTTTAGAGATTAGATTCTTTTTTTCTTTTTTTTATCGTGATTAAATGAAAGTATGCAATCCAAATTAATTTTGCACGTCCACCTATCTGCAGCACCTTCTGCTCTCCTTGCCTGGTGACAGCACACTCTTCCTTTTCATTCCGTATATGTCACATCTTCTTAACGGGAAAAAGAACTGTTGGATCTGTCATGGCCAATTTTTTCCCCAGTGTGTAGTTTCTCTTTGTCCTCTTTTCGTGAAGCCTTTTAATGAGTGTGAGTGTGAGGTTATCTAGTTTACCATCTGCTGTTTGTGCATTGTTAGTTATTGGCAAATGTTTTGGGGTATATATTTCATTATTAATTTGAAACAAAAAGTACTTAAAAAAAGGGGTGGAGGCAGAACCCAAGCATTCTAATCAAGAGAAGACACCACCTCAGCTGAGTAGTCGGCACCTTCGTCCTCCAGACAAAGTCTTTGCTACAAACAGAAGGCAGGAAAGCAGTCAGACAGACAGGCTGTCGGAGCTAATAGATCTGGTTAGAACTGCCCAGCTGGAGCAGGAGGAAGATAACCACGTTGTAGGGGCGAAATGAAAGAAAGAACAGCAGCAGCTAAAAGACAGACTAAGAGCTCAACCCAGAGGACACCATAGCCCAGAGAACAGAAGGAGATTCCCTGTAAAGGCTTCTAGTTATAAGACAACTTGATAAGAACAACAACAAAAAGCTGATAAAGATCATGTATTAAAGCTAGCAAGCTGTCATCTGACGTGCACCAAATGGTCCCAACTCATCCAGAACAGACGATCACCAAGAACAACAAAGAGATGAGGGAAAAAGAGCCCAGGAGACAGAAGTAGCCATACGAATGGGAGACTGTGTCAACACAAAACCAGAAGAATCAGATGTTGCCCTGCCACCACCAAAGACAGCCGTGATGGGGGACGCAACGCAGAGTCTCCAAGCCAACATGAGAAAAAGAGAGGTGCAGTCCAAGAACTCTTCTAAAAACCTGAACTGATGGTCTGACAGCCTGGATGCTCCGCTGGGAACACGGCCCCTAGACCTGCCAGTGTCCCTGCCTGGAAATCAGTAATGAGGTCAGCTCTTCAGACAAGAGTGGACTGGACTTCGGGACACAGTGTGACCATATGGTGTGCGTGCTTTATGGTTCTATGCAGTTATAGGAGGCAGTCCTACTGGTTTCCTTCCAGATGGGAGAGAAGAGGGTGGGGAGGAGGGGGCAGATGCTTGTTGAGGGGATGCTAGAAGTATGGAATGGAAAGGAGGAGAATATTATTCCCAGGTAGGGAGAGTAGAAGGAGCTGCAGATAGGTGGGCATGCAGAACTGATTTGGATTGTATACTTTCACTTAATCACTATATATATATATAATTAAGAAAAAAAGATCATGTATTACTTTTACCAACACAGCCAAATGATGTATCTTATTTTTAAAAAGTGATTCAAAAGCTTTGTTAACATCAGTCAAGACTTATTGGAGCAACTAACAGCTATTTGGTATTTTGGCTTTTATTTTTTCAGCCAAGAAAATGCTTGAGACTGTCAAAATCATGGTTCTACATGGTGGACCAAGTCCCGGTCTTGAACTTAAGATAAGATTTTTGGTATTTGAACAGTTTGCCCATATGGGGAAAAAGAAAAATACCCTTGGCCCAAATTTCCAGGGATCTATTAATACTTAAAATATTTTTATATCCTTTTTTTGGATGGCTGATACATCTAAAAATCTGTAAACCATACTAAAAATAGCTAACGTGGATAATTTACCATGTCCTAGGCCCTAGAGTTAAGTAGATTATATCACTTAATGCTTACAACAACCCTATGAGGCAAGTAGTGCTCTTATACACTCAGGAATACTTCAGACATGCAGAGGGAAAGATTGGGAGAAGCTGTTTCTTGATCCCCCCCCCCTCGAACTTCTAGTTCAGATACTGTCTAATGGTTTCTGATTGTGGAAGAGAAGGCTTTAGCTGTCTTACACCCCCCACACAACCCATACGCCATGCTCCTTGCCTGCCATTACTTGTACAACAGTTTTTATTACGTTAATACACTGTTCGCATTATTATGACTGTTGCTCGGTGCACTGCCAGGGAGGGAAAGGAAGTTCTCCATCTGCAAACATCTTTTCACCGTAAGCATATTAACCCACCCTGGTTTCAGCCCCACTTGAGGGTCCAAGACCTAAACTTGTCCAGAGTTCTGTCATATGGGCAGGTTTAGGATTTGTAGGCTACAGTTGGGGCTGTCTCCATGGTTTTCCACAGCCAGGCTGAGTTTGGGGACTGCTGAGCCAGTGACCACTCCTAGGTGTGGCAGAGTCTGAGGGTAGTCATCCGGCACTATCCTTTCCTGTCTCCTCAGGGTTGAGTACCCTGAAGAGTTACACAGAGTGCTGCCAGGGTAGATCCAGATCTGTGAGGACTGAAACCTATATAATTTGGGAGCCTTCTTTAAGAAAAATAATACAAGATTAGAGACAAAGGCAAATATTTAGAATGAACATAAGAAACCATAAATGGAGTCTTCATAAAAAGCTAAAACATATCACAGATGACACAAAACCCAGAAAAATAATACAATATTTTTATTTATGTTTCTTTAGGGATCTGCTAATGAACTGCCCCACCCCCAGTAAATTCTCTTCTGAACATCTTACATAGGGTGTTACTGTTGTTAAACCCAGAACCAAACCCACTGCTGTGGAGTCGATTCCAACTCATAGCGACCCTAGAAGTCAGAGTAGTACTGCCCCATGGAGTTTCCAAGAAGCGCCTGGCAGATCTGAGCTGCTGACCTTTTGGTTAACAGACGTAGCGCTGACCCACCACCCCACCAAGGTTCTGTTGTTAGGCGCCATTAAGTCAATTTTCGTTCCTAGTGACCCCCCTGGACAGAGTAGAACTGTGCCCTAAGGTTTTCTAGGCTGTAATTTTTTTAAAAAAAAAATAATACTTTATTGCATTTTTGATGAAAGCTTGGGCAGCAAATTAGGTTTCCATCTGGCAGTCTCTATAGTAATCATTCAGTGACAATATTGGAATTATTTCACAACGGGTCAGCGTTCTCTGAATGCATTCTCGCTGTTCCCTTTGCAGAGCTGTAGTTTCCCTGCCTCTCTATCTTCTCATCCTTGCTTTAGGGTAATTGTTTACCTTTCAGAGCACTGTATTCCAATATTATATCCTTTATTTTCTGTGCCAATCTGTTATTTCACTAAAAGGTAACCTCAGGATGGTTTTGGTGAGAGATTCAAAGAGTATCTCGGGGTCATAGTCCCAGATAGTCCTCTAGTCTCAAGTGATCCAGTAAGTCTGGACTTTTCTAAGAATTTGAATTCCGTTCCATGTTTTCTCCTGTTCTATCATGGCTCAGAACAGAAAGATCAGTAGTAGTAGCTGGGTACTGTCTGGTTCTTTTAGTCTCAGAGCAGATGAGGCTATGGCTCATGCAGGCTATTAGCCCTGTAAACTAGTTTCTTCTCAGAGGCTTCTAGGTCATAATCCTTACAGGAGCAGATCTCAAGGTCTTTCTCCTGCAAAGCCACTGGGTAGATTCAAACGTCCAAACTGTGGTGTGGTCAATTACGTAATATGGTCCTTCTAGTCATGCATGGAGTCCTGGTGGTATAGTTGTTAAGAGTCCTGGCTGTTAACCCCAGGGTCTGCAGTTCAAATCTACCAGTTGCTTCTTGGAAACCCTGTGGGGCAGCTCTGTGCTGTCCTATAAGGTCCCTATGAATTAGAATCAACTTGATCGGAATGGGTTTGGGTTTTTTTTTTTTTTTTTTTTTGGTGTATCCATGCTTGGTCTTGTGACTCCTACAAAATGATTGGGTGAGACTATGCAAACAGGGTGCTTGTGACCAACCAAAGGGATTGAACAACATTACTAATAATGCAAATAAGGTGCTATAACTCATGCCTGTCCATGGCAGAGGTCGAGAAGAAGCTGTCCTGATCAAGAAGCTGAATGCTGAATTGTTCCTGTTACTTCTGAGTCATTCCTGACCCTGAGTTGTACACTGTTGTTAGGTGCCATCAAGTCAACTCTGACCTACAGTGACAGAATGAAACACTTCCCAGTCTCATGCCATCTTCTCAATTATTGCTATATATTGAAGCCACTGTGTCAAACCACCTTATCAAGGGCCTTCCTCTTTTTTACTGACCCTCTGCCTTACCAAGCTTGATGTCTTTCTCCAGGGACTCGTGATACCATGTCCAAAGTAAGCTAGATGAAGTCTCACTGTCCTCGTTTCTAAGGAGCATTCTTGACTGTACTTCTTACAAGATAGGTTTGTTCATTCTTCTTAAAAAAATAAACCTGTTGTTGTCAAGTCAATCGTAAATCACAGTGATCCTATAGGACAGGGCAGAACTCCTCCATAGGGTTTCCAAGGAGCATCTGGTAGGCTCAAACTGCCAACCTTTTGGTTAGCAGTCATAACTCTTAACCACTATACCACCAGGTTCCCACTTTCCTGGGAACCAAAAACAAATACACTGCCATCGAGTCAACTCTGACTCATACTGACACTACAGGGTAAATTAGAACTGCCACCATAGAGTTTCCAAGGAGCACCTGGTAGATTCAAACTACTGACGTTTCAGTTAGCAGTCATAGCAATTAACCACTATGCCACCACGGTATCCAGTCTCCTGGTAGCCAATGATACATCCAATAGTCTTTGCCAACACCATAATTTAAAAACATCAGTTCTTTGGTTTTCCTTATTACATGTCTAGCTCTCACATGCATATGAGGCAACTGAAAATGCCACAGCTTGAGTCAAGCACACACCTTAGTCTTCAAAGTGACATTTTTGCTTTTCAATTATTTAAAGAAGTCTTTTTCAATAGATTTGTCCAGTACAAATATAATCATTTAATTTCTCATCTGCTGCTTCAGTAGGCATTGATTGTGGGGTGAAATACATCTCTTGATTTCTTACTGCTGCTTCTGTAGACATTGATGGTGGATCCAACTAAAATTAAATCCTTGACAACTTCAGTCTTTTCTCTGTACGTCATGACATTGGTTATTGGTTTGGAAACTCTGGTCATGTAGTGGTTAAGTGCTACTGCTGCTAAGCACAAGATCAGCAGTTTGAATCCACCAGGAACTCCTTGGAAACTTTATGGGGGCAGTTCTACTCTGTCTGTTAGAGTCACTATGAGGCAGAATTGACAGGAGTGGGTTTGGGAATGGTTTGGTTATTGGTCCGGTTGTCAGGATTGTTGAGGTATAATTCATACTGAAAGCTGTAGTCTTTGATCTTTTACTTCTCTAATAGACCACGTAACTGAGAGTGCATTTTGTGAGTTCTGTAAAACATTGAAGTGAATTACAGAACCCAAAGATGGGAGGAAGAGCACTCAGGTTCGGGTGAGTAGTTGATAGAGGAGTGATGGAATAGTCCAGCAGTTTGTAGAAGTTGGACATTTGGGACACCTTTAACCAGCTTTGTGCTGATCCTTATAAAAGAATTGATTTGTTTACAAATCTTTCATTTAGCAGCCAACACAGGAATAATACACGGTTGTAAGTAAATCATAGATCAAAACTGAATGAAATACTCTGTAGCAGTGGTTCTCGAGAGGGTAAACTTTCAGTTGCCACCTGGGCTCCTTCGTCACAAATCAGCTGTGCCTAAGCCATCACTCCCCATGCCTTTATCCTGTGCTCTTTTGCTCTGTAGCACTTTTCCTTTGGGATGTCCTTTCTATTCTTCTTGGTTTACTTCTTTCTTCCCCACTGGAAGGAAAGCTCTGTAAGGGGGAGGACTTTTTCTCTCTTGTTCACCATCTTGCCCCAACCCACAGAACCTGGTGAGCGCTCAGTGAATGTTTATTGAATACATGTTGAACAAATTCCCACAACAGGCCCATAAAATAAACAATAATACACTAGCTCAACCATGGATATGAGACTAAATGGGCACCCCAGCCCAGGGGCAAGGATGAGAAGGCAGGAAGGGACAGGAGAGCTGGACAGATGGACATGGGGAATCGAAGGTCCAGAAAGCAAGAGTGTTGACACGTCACAGGGTTGGTCACCAATGTTACAAAAAAATTGTTTGGCAAGAAACTAATTTGTTCTGTAAACTTACACCTAAAGCCCAATTAAAGAATTTCCCACAAAAATCTCGTATTTAAAAGAAGTCTGTAGATTAAGACTTAATTTTTTGTAAAAGTAATGATGTGCATAATTTTAAAAAAGACTAGAAAGAGATTAAAATATTAAATTATTATGTCTGGGTGATAAAATTATGGATGATTTTTATTTTCTTCATCCTGCTTTACTAGATATGCCAATTTATTTTCAATGAATTCAAAATATTTAAAATTGCAGACAAACTAGAGATGAAGATGCTCTTGATGAAATGTGATGTGAAAATGTTCTGTCTGATACAATCCTTATTTATTTAAGACTTATGTTATTTAAAAAAGCTTCAAGGAAATACAGCAATACAGTCAGAGTGGTTACTTCTGGGTGGTAGGATAACAGCTGGTTTTCATTCCTTCCTACTTTTTTGTGTTTCTGCCCGGCTTTTATAATAAGCGTAAATTACTTTGATAATTACTGTCATAATCTTTGGTAAAAAAAAAAAAGTTCTGTGAAAAAAGAAAGGGATTATGAAAAATTGGGTCCCTCTATCTTAGTTATTTGGAAGATCCGGCAGTGTAGCAGTTAAGTGCAACGTGTGCTAACCAAAAGGTTGGCAGTTAAAATCCGCCAGGTGCTTCTTGGAAACGCTATGTGCAAGTTCTACTCTGACCTACCTCTAGGGTCTCTATGAGTAGGAACTGACTCAGTGGCAGTGGGTAGGTCTTAGTTATTTAGCGCTGCTATAACAGAGAGAGATACCATGAATGGGTGGCTTTGCAGAAATTTATTTTTTTTTCTTACAGTTTAGAAGGCCAGAAAACTGAATTTTAGGCTGTAGAGGAAAGCTTCTCTCTCCATGAACTCTAAAGGAAGGTCCTTGACTCTTCCTTCAGCTTCTGTTCCTTGGTTCCTTCATGTGGCGTGGCATGTCATCTATCTTTCCCCATCTGTACTTGCTTGCTTCTGTGCCTAATCTGCTATTTTCCTACCTCAGAAGTCGTATACGCAGCTGCCAATTAAGTTAGCAAACTCTCTTTCTGGAATGGCCACCAGAGCTGTCGTCATGTTATGCTTGATGTCCCGAATGTCATCCAACTGTCTTACTTTTAATATTTCCTTTCTCTTTGAGTAAAGAGGAAAGTCACTGGCGGCCAGATCAGATGAGTAGGGAGGGTGTTCCAATACAGTTATTTGTTTACTGGCTAAAAACTCCTTAACAGGCAACTATACAATTAAGTTTGCCAACTTGCCACTGTGTGCGATGGCCATTCCACCACGGCCATTCCACAAAGCATTCCAAAATTGCTTTGAAATGTGGACTAGGTGCTGGTGTAGGTGCACAGCTTTCCAAGTGGAGTACTTCAAAGGTGACCATAGTGATATTCAGCAATGAGGTATGTAGCACCTAGAACAATTAAGTTCACCAGGACTTAAGTTGTCAAACCTCTGTAAACGTGCCCTACACTAATGTGAGCTCATTAACAAAACAAAGCTCTGTTTCCAAATAGGATTACATCCACATGTATTTTAAAACAAAAACAAAGCCATTGTGAGATTGGATTCTGACTCATCTTGACCCTATAGGTCAGTTTAGCGCTGTCCTGTAGGATTTCCAAAGTGCAGCTGGTGGCTTTGAATTGTCAACCTTTTAGTTAGCAACCAAGCTCTTAACTACTGAGCCACCAGGGGTCCTTAACAGGTATAGGGGTTAGGATTTACAACACAGTACAATTCAATCCATAACACCCTCTTCAAGTCTAGGCCTTCCATGTAGCTAGATATATGGTAGGAAAAGAAGGGACCAGGTAAGACAAAAAAGAAGGCCACCAAGAAATAAGAGAAGATTAAAATAAAATGATAATAGGGAGAGCAAGAAAGAACCAATCACAGGAAATGATGAATGTCATCATGGAGGACGACAAGAAGCCTAGAGAGGCCTCCAAATTAAATGAGTTGGACTTTCCCACATTTTGACTCTAACAATTGTTCACCATCATGCCTAAATCAGCCTTAGGATAATAAATGAATGAGCATGTGAGTGGGAAAAAAGTCCAAAATGGTAAGAAAATGTGTATCATTTTTTAAGGTTCCAGCGTGCTCTTTTAAAAGCCAGTGAAGAAAAAGAAATATTCTGAAATTGCCCAAATGCATTTAACTCATTTTTCAAGGGAGGCATCTGAATTGGGATATTCATGACTCAGTTTAATCCAGCATTAATTCCAGGTGGTGATGATTGACCATAGCTGCAAATAACAGGACACATTCTTGTGGTCTCCAGGGACTACCTGGGTAATGGAGTAATAATAATAATTAAGATGTGGTGAATACACCTTTTCACTATGAAATAGAATGCCAACTAAAAGTAGTTAGTATTCATTGAAAGCAGCATGTGAATAATCAGATAAAAGAAAAGTACTTAGCGGAGGCAAAAAAGAAACATTTAGTGAAAAGTCCTTTAACGTTTATTTTTGTAGCACAATAAAATAAAAATGCAGGTTAATTTTAAAATTCGTAGCTTATCTAAGAGAACTCTCTAGGACTTATTGCCTACATATAAAATTACTTTAAAGAAAGAAATAGAGACTGTATTATAAAATGGAAGGCATTCAAATTTCTTTTTCACTAGAATACACATTGACATGTGAAAGTGCTTTTAATTAGAGATAATTAAATAGTCTATATTTAACATAATTACATATTAAAAGGTGTCACCAAAATGATATGAACTTGGCTATAACATTTCAACATGAGCAATATCAGGGTATAATAATACCTTATCTAAATGAATGTGTTTTGCTAATTGTTTCTCACCCCATCTCCCCTCTTCTGCCTAGAAGGAGAGACATTTCCCTAATTTACAGACCCTCATTCAACCCATTTAAGGTGCATGGTAGGACCAGGTAAGACAAAAAAGAAGGCCATCAAGAAGGAATAAATAAGAGAAGATTCAAATAAAATGGCAAAGGGAGAGAAAGGAAGAATCAATCACAGAGAAAGATGAATGTCATCACAGAGGATGACAAGAAGCCTAGTGAAGCTACCTAAAAGAATGGCAGTTCAAGCCCACCCAGCTGTTCTTCAGGAGAAAGACCTGGTAATCTGCTCCAGTTAAGACTGTTGTTATCTTGGTAGCATGATGGTGGACACAATGTAGAGTCCCTGAGGCAACACAAGAAAAAGAGCTGTGCAGCCTAAGAACTCTGCTAAAAGACCGGAACTGATGGTCTGACAGCCTGAAAGATCCCCTGGGAACATGGCCCCTAGACATGCTGCTGCCCCTGACCAGAAACCTGTACTGAGGTCAACTCTTCAGACAAGAATGGACTGGACTTGTGGACACAGCGTGGCCATATGGTGTGTGTACTTGATGATTCTACACATTTACAGAAGGCTATCCTACTATTCTCTTTCTAGATGGGAGAAGAGAGGATGGAGAGGAGGGGACAGAGACTTGTTAAGAGGATGCTAGAAATATAAAGTGAAAAAGAGAAGTGTGCTATCACAGGGTTGGGGAGAGTAGAAGGGCATGCAAGACTGATTTGGATTGTATACTTTCATTTAATCACAATAAACAGCCCTAATAAACAGCATAAACAAACTACAAAATATCACAAACAGTGCACAAGCAACAGAAGAGAAAATAGATAAATGGGAACATGCTCATCTGAAGACTTCATTCATACCGTTGGAGTGCATGTGTGTGTTCTCATGGCAACCCTAATTCTCTGGGATATGTTCCAACCAGTGGGACTACTGGATCATATGATATTTAAAAGACCACCTACAGACAGGGGAAAAAAATTGGCAACAAAAAATCAGATTGGTGCCTAATCTCCATAATCTACAGAGTACTTCAAAACCTCAACAATCTAAAGCAAATAACCCAATTAAGAAACGGGCAAAGGATATGAACAGGCACTTCATCAAAGAAGATATCCAAGCAGTTAACAGGCAGATGAGGAAACGCTCAGGATCATTAGTTATCAGAGAAATCCAAATCAAATCTACAATTAGATACCATCTCACTTCAGTGAGGCTGATACTAATCCAGAAAATACAAAACTACAAATGTTGGAGAGGCTGTGGAGAGACTGGAACTCTTCTGCTGGTAGGAATGCAGGATGGTACAGTCACTCTGGAAAATGGTTTGGCAATTTTTTAAAAAAAGCTAGAGATAGAAATATCATATGATCCAGTAGTCCCACTGGTTGGAACATATCCCAGAGAATTAGGGTTGCCATGAGAACACACACATGCACTCCAACGGTTAACTGCAGCACTGTCCACAATAGCAAGAAGATACAATCAATCTAGGTGTCCTTCAACAGAAGAATGGAGAAACACTACAGTATATTCACAATGGAATACTATGCAATGATAAAGAACAATGGAGATATATCTGACAATATGGAGTCATCTGGAAGGCATTATGCTGAGTGAGATCAGTCAATCACAAAAGGACAAATACTATATGAGACCACTATGATGAGGCTTCAGGAAGTGGACTAAGCACAGAAGAAAATAACTTTTGTTGGTTAAGAGTGGGGGGAGGGTGATGGACATTCAGAGATTAGTTGTTAAATAGGAACTGGGTTAAGTGAAGGAAGTGACAGCACACACTACAAGGGAGACCAACACTGCTGGAGTATACAAAGAGCTAAAAGATTTCCTGTATAACACTTCAAAGGTTAGAGTAGCAGGACCAGGGCTTTGGGGACCGTGCTCTTGGGGACATCTAGGTCAACTGGCATAACTGAGCTTTTTCTTTTTAAGAAAATGGTCTGCATCTCAACTGGGTGAATGGTGTCTGGGGTCTTAAAAGCTTGCAAGCCACCATCTAAGAAGGATCAATTGGTTCCAATCCAACTGGAACAGAGGGGAACGAAAGACAGGAGGAAAACATAAACCCAGGAGACAGTGGGGGCCATATGGCTCACAGTCTACACTAGCATGAGACCAGAAGAACTAGATGTTGCCCAGCCATCTCCAATGTCTGTCTTGAGAGCCAATGTAATGTCAGACTCTCTGACACAGATGGAGAAAAATACAGGTGCAGATCTAGAACTCTGTTAAAAGACCAGACTTCATAGTCCAACATCCTGGAGAGTTACCCAAGAGCACGACCCCTGGTCTCCATCCTACCCAGAGCTGAAACCAGCACCAAAGAAAACTCTTTAGACAAAAATCGGACTGGAGCATAAAACATGAAGCTGTTGGAGCAGCTTCCCAATAGGGAACAAGTGAGTTGTCACAGGTCTGGGATAGACGATGGAGTCATAAAGAGGTCTCTGTATGGCGTTTCATATGGCAGATTGACTTTGTAAATTTTCACCTAACAATATTAATTAAAAAAAAAATTTTTTGTTGTCATTATTACTGTTGTTAGGAGTTGTCAATTCCAACTCACAGGGACTCCTTGTGACTGAGGAGAACTGCCCTACAGGGTTTCCTGGTCTATAATCTTTATAGCACTTTCAACAAAAGCAATTCAACAAGTACAAAAGAAATTTGTATGAGCATCTCTTTGACCAAAATTATAAAACATAAATTTCCCATTGAAATAAAACTTTAACAGTAGTGGACTCCCCCCAAGCTAGACAGATATCTCCCACTGCCGTCGAGTTGATTCCATGTCTATGTATTTCATATACAAGTCTATGTAGTTCACATAAATAGTTAACAAAAAAGAAAATAAAGCTAGAAATACCACCTATGAAGGAATGTTTAACCTCAGTGACAATAAAATAAAATACAAATTAAAACCACTGGGAGCCAAGTTTTCACTGAAATTAACAAAAATTTTTTAAATTATGGTACACAAAGCATCATCATTAATCATCATGAGCTGCACTTGGAAATGATGCAAACCTTTTGGAAAGCAACTTGGCAATATATATTCAGAGGCACCTAAAACTTTCAATTTAGTAATTCCAATTCTAGGAACATATCATAAGGAAATATTCCCAAACATGAAGACAGTTACATGCAAAAAGATATTTCTTTATGCATTACTCGTAATTGAAAAATAAAAGTAAGAAGACCCTTAAAACAAACCAAACATATAATTAAAAAAAGAGTTATGTTAGTTATGGTACATTCATTTGATAATATAATGTCATACATCACTTTTATATGCTATTTGCCTCTATGGTCTTATAATTCCAACCAAATGAGTGGTTGGGACTATACAAATGAGGTGTTTGTGGTCCACCAAGGGGATTATTAGTGTGCTAATAATGTAAGTAAGTTGCAAGGCACCCACGTAGGGGTGGGACTATACAAATAAGGTGTATGGAACCCTATTGAGAGGATTCGTTAGTTTTGCCATCTCACTGGTTTAAAATAAACCACCCCAGAGGTGGACATAGAGGACCTCACTACCACCAAGAAAGAAGAGCTAGTACTGGAGCGCATCCTTTGGACTTAGCATCCCTGTGATAGAACCTCCTCCATCCAGGACACAGACAGCTACAACCACGGAGATGGTGTAAGATGAGGAGTAGTGACAGCAAGTGTGGCAGAAAATCATCATCTGCAGAACCAGGAAGTCAGCAGGAGATAGTGCAGTAGGCTTCCCCACCCATGGAACAAGAGACTTGAGCACCTTTAAGCAGGAGGCTTGCTGGCAGAGGGAGGGTCTCTGGACCCTTGTGACTGGAGAAAGTCTTGTCAAGTCACAGAGCTAGAGAGCTGACAGCCTTTGGGCCAAGAGTTACTGGTAGAGTAGGGGAGCCTCTGGGCACAGTGGAGCTAAGGCACCCTTGCCTGCATAGGACAGAGTCCTGCCATCCCAAAAGTCCCCAGAAGCCTGTGGGGCCATGAGGCCCTGTGCCAAGAGGCAGAGGGCTAGGGACAGGTCTGCTTCTGGGCACAGCTGAAACCTATACTGACTGAAGAAATGGATCCTGAGTCACTCCTGATGATAAACTGTAAACTATTACTTCCTCATTATCTTGAGTATTGTCTCTGAGTTCTATGTAAACATTGCAACAAATTATCAAAAACTAGCAGAGAAATAGAGAACACAGAGAGGGGCAGCTCATGTAAAAATTGGCAAAAAGGTTGTGAAGAGGAGGAAGGTCTGACCCCTGCTTCAGAAAAATCAGTCTTGGGCTGATGCTGAAGGTGATTCTCTCTCCCTCTCCTGAAGTTAGAGGTCAGAGACACTGCCATGCCATTTTTAGAGACATATTCTGCAGCTGGTAGAAACGATAGTTACAAAACATGGAAGAAATCTTACGGTGGGCTAAATTTTAACAACAGGGTGCAATTTTTTATGTACTTGAAAGAAATAAAAAAAAATAAATCTTAACAGCAGGACGCAAATTTTGGTGTACAATTGCTATTCTCAAAGACATACTAAAAAAAAATAGTGCCTGCAGAAAATACATTAAAATGATAATGATGAGTCTGTTAGGATGATGGGTACCTTTGTTCCTTTTCTCTATTTTCTACATTTTTGTGATGTGGTTATATTACTTTTAAAATGTAAATGTTATTAAACTTTCGAATGGGCAATTTGCTGGTTTGGGGACTTCTGCAGGGAGATTGCAATTTTTCTCCAACATCTATGCCAATCCTACTAAACCACCAAAGAGTTGATATGGCATAGTATGTTCTTAAAATAAAAGTGTAAGAAAAAAAATCAGGTAAATTACTGGTGAAAATGCTCAGGATAAAACGTGAAGTACAAAAAAGCTAGGTACAAAATATTTTATCTAATATGGTTCTGATAACTTTAAAAATATTTTTATTAGAAATAAGACTTTTCCTTCTTAAATATGATACCAAAATCACAACTGACAAAAGAAAAAAATAGATGAATTGACAGTCAAAATTAAAAACATGTGATTCAAAGGACTTATCAAGAAAGTGAAAAACAAGAAAGTAAGAACATATTTGCAAACTATATTTATCTGATAAGGGACATATAGTCAGGGTACACAACTCAACAATAAAAGAAAACCTAATTCAAATATGGACAAAGATTTTAATTAGACATTTCTCCACAAAACATGTACATACAAATTTTGGCCAAAAAGCATGTGAAAAGTCAGTAAGTGCCATTAGTCATTAAGGAAATGCAAATTAAAACCACAATAACATACCACTTCACACTCACTAGGACTTTCTCCACCTTACTAAAATAAAAAAAACAAGACAATATCTGATGTTGACAAGGCTGTGGAGGAACTGGAATCCTTGGATATTGCCAGAGGGATTGTAAAATGGTGTAGCCGCTTTAGAAAAGTTTGGCAGTTTCCCAAGTGTCTAAGGCTGGGTTCCCTAGAGAAGCAAAACCAGTAAACTGTATAGCTATATGTAGAGAGAGAGTTAGCAAGGAAATGGCTCATACAGTTGTAGAGGCTGGGACATCCCAAGTCCATGGGTCAAGACAGAGGGTTCTCCCAATTCATGTAGCCACAGAGGCTAACAAAACCAAGGTCAGCAGTTCAAACAGTAAAAATTCTCGTAATAGTTACAATCTTTGTTTCTGTAACTGATCACATGGCAATAACTGGTATTGAAGGTTACCTTCTTCCACCACCCATTCCATGCTAACTTTACCCCCAGCAAGAACCTCAGCTGGTCACTTTGCCCAGTACAGTAACCCAAACTTCATCCCCAAAGGGTCTGCACATTAGTAGTCACACTGGAATTGAGTCACTGTAGTTTTCCAGTCACTTTAATCACAGGGCATGGTAGTAGTTAAGAGATACCCTGAGGAATCTGCATTCCAGACATACTCTTCTTTACCTCCATTATGTAATTTCAATATGATTTCCACTTGGTCATCAGAATCAGTCACACCAGCCAGTATCCTAACTCCCTTCTTTGCTTGTTGATCCTGAGGTATAGGAGCCCAGAGTGGCCAGGTGGCATTCTTAGCTCCCAATTCAATGGAATCAGTGATGGGTCTTCTGGTGGGAGCATTCCTCCCTTTGGAACCAAGACTTCTAGACTTGCAGAGAATAAGGTCTTGGGAACTGGAAGCAAAAATCTTCTGAGTAGGTCACTGAGAGTACCAGTAAGTGATGTCACTCCCACTTCCACTGCTTGATTCCTGGACTCATGGATACTGGTTCTGGGAGACACAGCAACATATATTGGATGATGATTTGGAGCATATACAGCCTACTGGAGAGCAATGCCCTAACCTTGCAAGGTATTTCCCCCTAGATGGCCCTGTGATTGTGTCTTCAGAAGGCCTTTCCATCATTTTATCAAGACAGCTGCTTCAGGATAATGCGGAACGTGGTAAGACCAGTAAATTCCGTGAACAGGAGTCCAATGCCACACTGTATTGCTGTGAAGTGAGTCCCTTGATCTGAGATAATGCTATGTGGGGTACCACATTGATGAACAAAGCATTCTGTAATTCCATGGATGGTAGTTTTGGTAGAAACACTGCATTCAGGGAATGATAATCCATACCTAGCATAAGTGTCTATTCTAGTAAGAACAAAACACTGCCTTTTCCATGATGGAAGTGGTCCTGTGTAATTAATTTGCCACCAGGTTGCTGGTAGATCTTCAGGGGTGATACCATGCTGGGGACTCAATGTTGGTCTCTACTCCTGGCAGACGAGCACTCAGCAATGGTTGTAGCCAAGTCAGCCTTGGTGAGTAGAAGTCTTTATTGCTGGGCCCATGCATAACCTCCATCCCTGCCACCAGGGACATTTTGTTCATGAACTCTTTGAGCAAAGACAGTAGTACCTGGGGAAAGAGAATGAATGTTTTCCAGAGAATGCATTATCTTATCTCCTTGATTGTTAAAATCCTTCACTGCTGAGATCACCGTTTAGTTAGCATTCACATAAGACACAAATATCTTCACACCTTTGGCTCATTCAGAATAGTCAATCAACATGCATCTTCCCTATGAATCCTTGGCTCTAATTCTCCAGTCATGTTCCTTCTAAGTCCTTTACCATCCATCCAGTGAAACTACAAATTAGTATTGAATCACACATCTGGCCATTCTCCTTGCAAGCAAAGTGAACAACTGGTGCACTGCTGGAAGTTCTTTCCATCGGGATAATTTCCTTCCACCACTGTTCTTCAGGGAGGTCCCAGAAAGTGGCTGTAGTGTTGCTAGCGTCCAGTTTCAGGTGGTGCCTGCATATCCCACAGAGTCATTTGCAAACCAGGCAGGAGTTTTCTCTTCTTTAGTCACCTGATCATAAGGAACTCCCCAGGAGGCCATAGGTGCAGACTGGGAAATGGAAGGTACTGTGACAGGAGACTAGATCTTGGGAACTTGGACCATTTCATCCCGCAGATTACTTGTGGTTTAAAGTCCTATTTGAGCCTGATTGCATATATACCACTTCTATTTAATGGAAGTGCAGCTGTGCATGTCCAACTTTACGACTCTGCGGTCAGTAAACACCCACCCAGCTCATGAGGGGCAGCTCAGGCCCCATGCTGACTTTTGTCCCATGGTTAAGTGTTCAGTCTGTAACGCACAGTAATAAGCAAAAAAACTGTTTCTTAACAGGAGAGTCGTTATCTGCAGAGGATAGCAGGACTTTGTTCCAAAATTCTACAAGTCTGAGCTGTGAATGGGGATTTGCCAAAGACTCCAAACAGCTGTATCTGCCACGAATGCTTCAAGCACCGCTGAATCAGCTGGATCATGTGGCTCAAGCTGCAGAATGTCTTACACAAAAGCCTGAACCTGTTGCAGTGCCATCTGTTGCTCTGGGCCCCTCTCAAAACTAGCAGGTTTTCAAGTCACTTGATAAATGACCAGAGGAGCACACTCAGATGAGGAAGACGCTGACTCTGAAATCCAAAGAGGCTCGCTAGGCTTTGCATCTCCATTTCAGTTGTGGGAGGAGCCAGATGCAATAACTTTTCCTTCCCTTTAGACGGAGTATCTTGGCATGTCCCACACCACTGGACTCCTAGAAATTCCACTGACACAGAAGTGCCTGAATCTTTGTGGGATTCATTTCTCACACTCTATCGGGCATATATTTTACCCATAAGCCCAGAGGTCATGGGTTCTTCCTTCTTACTAGGTCAATCAGTATGCCATAAATGTAACGGATCAGCATGACATTTTGTGGAAAGGAAGGGCAATAGAGGTTCTAAGATAGGGTTGGAGAGTTGAGGTAGCCCTGAGGTGGGCAATTGAAGGTGTACTGTTGGCTTTGCCAGCTAAAGGCAAACTGCTTCTGATGGTCCTTTGAAACAGGTATTGAGAAGAAGGCACTAGCCAGGTCAATAGCTGCATATCAGGTACCAGGAGATGTGTTAATTTGCTCAGGTAATGAGATTACATCTTAAACAGTAGCTGCAATTCGAGTCACCAGCTGGTTAAGTTTTTGATAATCTGCTGTTATTTTCTTTGATCCATCTGTTTCATGCACAAGCCAGACAGGCAAGTTGAGTGGGAATGTGGGGGGATTCACCATCCCTGCAGGTCCTTCGGGTCCTTGATGGTGGCAGTAGTCACTGCAATCTCTCCAGGAAAGCAGCATTGCTTTTGGTTTACTCTCTTCTTAGGTAGGAGCAGTTCTAATAGCTTCCAATTAGCTCTTTCTACCATAATAGCCCTTCTTCTATTTGTCAGGGATCCAGTACGAGGATTTGGTCACTTGCTGATTGTATCTAATCCAATTATGCATTCTGGAACTGGGGAAATTACCGTACAACAGGTTTGGGGATGCACTGGGTAGACTGTGAATCAGACACGAGCTGAGACTACATTAATAGCCTGCCTCTCCATGTCCCCACTCTGACTGGCGGGCCACAGTCACATTATGGGTCTCCTGGAATTAGTGTCAGTTCAGAGTCAGCGTTCAGTAATCCCTGAAAAGTCTGATTATTTCCTTTTCCCCAGTGAATAGTCATTCTCATAAAAGGCCATATATCCCTTTAGGGAAGGCTGGGCGGAAGATTTGCAGTATAATTTTTGGGCTGTGTACTGGAGTCCTTCCTCAAGGATTTTAAAGAGTTGTAGATCTGTAAACTCACTGACGTCTGGGAATTAATTGCATGGTTGTGACTCTCTATTCCGGCAATTCAAGTTAGACTGCTGCTTACTTGACCTAGAATTCATCTGCTTATACAGATCAAGTAAATATTTAGTAGATTTCTTATCTATTTCACTCCTAGGCACACCACGAATAAATAGCCAATGCGATAAGTCCATACAAGTCAGCCTATTCTCACTGCTGCTTTGTTTTCACTGTCCATTGAAGTAACTATGCCCGCTTCGCCTTTGCCAATTGAGCACCACAACCTGGCCCTTCCCACCAGGGGCTCCAATTAGCCCCATTGCAGCTAGGTGTCTTAGTTCAGCTAGGGCAATTTTCACTGTCAAATCTGACTTACGTAAAATAGCAGTCATAGTAGTCCTCACTGATGCTAGAGCTTTCACAGATTTGTTCCTCACTGTTGTGTGGAAACCCTGGTAGTGTAGTGGTTAAATGCTACACCTGCTAACTAAAAAGTTGGCAGTTCAAAGCTGCCAAACGCTCCTCGGAAACTCAGTGGACCAGTCCTACACTGACTGACAGGGTCACTATGAGTTAGAATCAGCTTGACAGCAGAGGATTTGGGCTTCGGTTGCGGTAAAAGTTGTGTTCTTGGGGACTCCATGTGTGGGTACGTGGGTCCAACCTGATAAATCTACTCTATCAGGCCAATTTTTCTAAGCCTTTTGATACCTTCTACAGTATTCCAGCTTGATTTGGTGTATGCTGTCACTTAATCCATACTTCAGTGAGCCAAGCAAATAAACTATTAGATCCTTTTCTAGCCTCTCAAGCTGAAACATTGAATGAAGAGCTATGAGGTATGACAAATTCGTGAATGCCTCTGCTGAATATCACTATGGTCACCTGTGAAGTACTCCCCTGAGAAGGCTATGCACCAACATCAGTACTTAGTCCACCCTTCAAAGCAATTTTAGACCTCTTTTTCTGGAATGGCCATCAGAGCTGTCATCATATTAACGTTAATGTCCTGAATGTCATCAAGATATTTTCCTTTCAATATATCCTTTATCACTGGGGGCCAGATCAGGTGAGATGGGGGGGTTCCAATGCAGTTATTTATTCACTGGCTAACAACATACCCAGAGACCGTACTGTGTGACCTGGTGCACTACAGTGATGCACCAGGCATGAGTTGTTGGCGAAAAAGTTTGTTTCCATCTAACTTTTTCACTCAGCCTTTTTAGCATCTCCAAATAGTAAACTTTGTTAACTGTTTGTCAAAAAAAAAAAAAAAAACAAAAAAAAAACCTGTTTGTCCAGTTGGTACCAAGTCACAATGAACAATTTCTCTAATATCAAAAAAGTTTAGCAACATCATTTTGACTGTTGATTTGGGCTGACAGAACTTTTTTGGTCATGGAGAATTGGCTGACTCCCGTTGTGCACTCTGATGCTTTGTTTGGGGTTGTATTGGTACACTCACATTTCATCAGCAGTGATAACACAGCCCAGAACATCATCTTGCCTCTTGGCAAATTTCAACTGTCCTTTGCTTTTTTTTTTAAAATCAGTGCTCTCCTTCAAGACCATTTTTGCACACCTCTTTCTCATGCCAAGATTTTCAGTTAAGGTTTTCCTGTGTCTCTGTTGATGTTTACATGGTCGGCTGTGGTTCTCACAGTCAGCTGCCTGTGCTGTGGGTCAGGCACACCCTCACAGTGACATCTTTGCTTTTTAACAATAGAAAGAGGTCTTTTGCAGCAGATTTGTCCAATGCCATACATCAGTTGATTTCTTGACCACTACTTCCATGGGCACTATGTGAAGAATGCAGCACCGTGATTGGAGAAAGACTCATTAACACCCTTCATCACACAGATGAGCGACCTTGGTGCTGAAAGGAGCAGGGACATGAAGCTCTTACTGATGAAGAACACAGTCTATAGCCTTCAGTATGGATCGTGCCTTAACATAAAGACAATGGAAATCCTCACAATCAGATCCATAAGCACTATCATGATAAACAAAAAAATACTGAAGTTGTCAAGGATTTCATTATACCGGGATCCAAAATCAATGCCAGTGGAAGCAGCAGGTTTTTTGTTTGTTTGTTTGTTTTGTTTTTTTAAAGAATGATACTTCTACTTTGAACCAAGGAGGTGAAGACAAGGCTTGAAAGAAATACAGCAATTGATTAAGTTTGATTATTACTGGATGAGGGACAATGATAGTTCAGTGGAAAAATTCTCACTTTCCTTGCTGGAAGCCTGGGTTTGATCCCCAGCCAACACACTTCATGGGTGGCTGCCACTTGTCTGTCAGTGGAGGCTGGTGTATTGCTGTTACACTGAACAGGTTTCAGTGGACCTTCCAGACTAGGATGGACTAGGAAGAAAGGCCTGGTGATCTACTTCTGAAAATCAGACAGTGAAAATGCTGTGGATCACAACAGTCCAGTCTACAACTGTGACGGTTAATATTGTGTGTCAAGGTGGCTGGGCCACAATCCCTAGTGATTGGGCAGTTATGTAATGATGTGATCACTTCCATAATGAGATGTGATATTATATAATCACCTCCATGATGAGATCTACTGTGAGCAGCCAGTCAGCTGAGAGAGAGTTTCCTTGAGGGTGTAACCCGAAACCAGCATAAACAGACTACTGGCAAATCTCACTGGCTTTTACTCTGCTCTGAATCTTACATTTAGCTAGTCATCATCTGACCTCCAGTTCTCGAGACCTGAACCAACAGCTTACCATCTTACCTGTGGATCTTGGGTTCATCAGCCCTTGCAGCTATGTGAGACACAAGAAACCACCAGCCTGGCAGCTGACTCACAGACTTTGGACTTTCCAGCCTCTACAACTGTTTGAGCCATTTCCTTGACATAACTCTCTCTGTTTATGTATACACACATGCATACAAACATACACACACACACAACAAAGACAAATAAATAAAACCAAACCCACTGTCTGAAGCTGATTCTGGCTCTTAAGTTTTCCAAGGGACCCCATAGGGTTTCCAAGGCTGTAAATCTCTACAGAAGCAGACTGTCACATCCTTTTCCCTTGGGCCTATTGATGATTTCAAACCAGCAACATTTTGGTTAGCAGTTGATCTCCTTAAGAACATCGCAACCAGGGTTCCTTTATATATATACACAAGGACTGCCAATTAAGTTCACAAACTCTTCCTGGAGAATGTTCTGCATCTCATTGCTAAATATCACTACGGTAACCTTTGAAGTACTCGCCTGGGAAGGTATGCATTGACACCAGTGCCTAGTCCACCCTTCAAAGCAATTTTGGAACTCTTTTTCTGAATGGCCATCAGAGCTGTCGTCAGATCACCCTTGATGTTCTGAATGTCATCAAAATGTCTTCCTTTCAGCACTTCCTTTATCTTCCGATAAAGAAAAAAGTGACTAGGGGCCAAATCAGGTGAGTAGGGAGGATACTCCAATACAATTACTTGTTTACTGGACGAAAACTCCTTCACAGACAACTATACAATTAAGTTCGCAAACTTGCCACCTTGTCACCCTGCACAATGGGTACTCCAGAAAGAGTTCCCAAATTGCTCTGAAGGGTGGACTAGACACTGGCATTGGTGCATAGCTTCCCAAGGGGAATATTTCAAAGTGACCATAGTGACTTTCTGCAACAAAGTATGCAGCACATAGAACAATTAAGTTTGCAGACTTAATTGTCAGGCCTCATGTACACGTGTACATATATCTATCTGTTTCAGTGGTTTTGGTTCTCTAGATAACCCAGCCTAAGGCATCAACCTGCGATGGGCAACATGCAGCGCCAGGCAGCACTACTTCCCTTGGGCACGGAGCCTCCACGGTTGGGGGCTGTCTCAATGGCAGTGAACAACAGTAACAATCTCTTATCTAAAACAAGTGGCATTTTAACAGAGAAATCCCAGCAGCTTCCTGTAAGAGGATTGGTGTCATATCATACTAACTGTGGATAATTTGCGTAGATATACTCTGCTGTTAAACATAAGTAAGATCAGATGTTGACTCAGCCTGTATCCTTGTGTGCTATGTCTGGCATCTCTTGGATGTTTATCTCTGAATTGTTTTCACTCCAACATAAAAGAAGGCCCCTGTCTATTTCTGCCGGCCATGTGATAGCACTCACCAAAGATCGTTCTTGCTCACTGGCTTCTGTCTGCAACCCAGATGCCTTTGTTCTTCACTTGTAGCCAAATGAATCGGTTCAAAGGAGACAGACGCATAAAAAATGAGATGCTCTATGAACTACCTTCCACTGAACATGTTATAATTGTCTTTTTCACCTTTTGGGGAAAAATGTGTTTTATAACAAATTACTGATGTATTAGGGTAAACAAACTCATGCAGTGAGAAATTACTATGTTGCTTCTTCTGTTAAAAATCCAGAAGTTCTTAGCATTTTGTAAGCTATCACTGTTATATTACAAAGGCTTAATTTAAAAAAAAAAAAAAAAAGGATTTGTAAGCACCTTTAGGTCAAGGGGTGAGATCTTTTTATTTTTTTAATCTCAAATACCAAAGAGGGGGGAAACCAGTGCAATTTACTCAATAGAGAGCATGGAAGATTTGAACTGCTGACTGACCTTTTGGCTAGCAGCTATGGCATTTTATCACTATGCCACCAGGGTTTCCCAAATACTGACAGCTGGGTTAGTATACTCCTAAGCTGAAAGCAAATTATCTTTATTAGTGCACATAAGGCCTCTCTCTTGTATTATTTTATTTGCATTTTCATCTCCACTTTTTCAGATAGTCATTTACCAAAGCATCTGATAAACCCACTGCCGTTGGTAAATGAATATTTAAGGATATCTATCAGATATCCTTAATGAATCTGTCAGATATCCTTAAACACTCATTTAAGATAAAGATCTATTCCACAGATCTTTAAATGAATACTTAATAGATCTATGGAGTCTATCAGATATCCTTAGATATTCATTTATCCTCATGAAATATGTGTTGTGAGGTACAGATAATCTATTTCTTCTCCATGGGCATTGAATGATATTTTTAAAAGTCTGGACTAGTTTCTAGAATGTTAAATAGATTACTTCCTCCACAAGACTTGAAGGTAGCATACAGCTGAATAGTTTATGCAACCGTATTGCATTTACATGGTTTTCAATGCCCTGTGGAAGATGATTAGTTCTTTTAAGAATCATGGACTTAATGACACTTAACTCATAAATAATTAAATCCAATTAATGTTCCAGAGTATGAGGTCAGACAGTTGAGTTCACAAACTCATCCTGGAAAAAACGCAACATACCTCACTGCTGAATATCACTATGGTCACCGTTGAAGTATTCCCCTTGGGAAGTTATACACCAACACCAGTGCCTAGTCCTCCCTTCAAAGCAATTTTGGAACACTTTTTCTGGAATGGCCATCAGAGCTGTCATCACTTGAGGTCTGAAAATTAAGTTACCAGACTCATCCTAGAAAAAGTGCTTTGAAGGATGGACTAGGCACTGGCATCAGTGCATAGCTTCCAAGGGGAGCACTTTGAAGGTGATCATAGTGGTATTCAGCAATGAGGTACATAGCACTTCTTCTAGGATGAACTTCCGAACTTTATTGTCTGACCCTGTATATACCAAACCTAATTTATTTTAAGTCCTGAGTCTCAGCTGAGGAGGCTTTGTTTCACTATCTTTGAAGTAATATCAATACCTTGGTCTATATCCTATTCAATTTGTTTGAGTATTAAAATATAGGTCACGAACAGGAGACAATACACATGTAGAGTTTATATTAAAACATGGACTTCCACATCAAGTTGATTCCAAATCATGGCAACCCTACAGAACACAGTGTAATTCCAGGGAGTGCCTGGTGGCTTTGAACTGACTTTCTGGTTAGTAGTAGTAGCTCTTAGCCACTGAGCTATATCCAAACTCTCTGAGTGATCAAATTGTTGGTCTAGGGGCTACGGGGACCATGGTCTTAGGAAATAAAATGTTCTACGAAATTTCTACTTTGGTGAGTATCATCTGGAGTCTTAAAAGTCTGTGAGCAGCCAACTGAGATGCTCCACTGGTCTCACCCCTGGTAGGAGCAAGGGAGAATGAAGAAAACTAAAGACACAGGGAAAGATTCGCCCAGAAGACTAATGGGCCACGTCTACAATGACCTCCAGCAGACCGCATCCACTACAATTAGATGGTACCACCGCTGACTGCTCCGACAGGGATCACCACAGAAGGTCCCGGACAGAGCTGGAGAAATACGTAGAACAAAATTCTAACTAACAAAAATAGATCAGACTTCCTGGACTGTTAGAGACTGGAGAAACTTCATGAGTATGGCCTCCGGGCATCCTTTTAGTTCGTTAATCCATGGCTCACCTTTTAGCCAAAGAGAAGACAGACCTATAAAACAAAATGAGACCAAAGGAACACACCAGCCCAGCGGCAAGGACTGCAAGACAGGAGGGGACATGAAAGCTGATAATAGGGAACCCACAGTTGAGAAAGGAGAGTGCTGACATGTCATGGGGTTGTTAACTAGTGCCATAAAACAATAGGTGTACTAACTGTTTAATGGGAAATTACTTTGTTCTGTAAACCTTCATCTAAAGTACAATAAAAGAAAGAAATATCAATCAAAAAAAATACTTGAAAATCCATAATAGTAGAAAGAGTAAACCATATAACAAATAACATACCTTCTAAGTTTTCTTTTAAGAGTAACTTATTTTAGATATATGAAAAGTCACTAAAGTAATATCAGTAATATCACTATATCCATCTTTCAGATGAGATTTTACAAAGACAGACAAAGGCTCCTCCTTACCTGTTCCCCTCCCTCTCTCACCCTCAAGAACACTGCTATTCTGAATTTCCTGTTTATCATTCCCACACAAATCTTCATACTTTGTCAATTTCTGAGTGTCCAAAATAGCAGCACTATTTTGCAGATTTTAAATTTTGTATAAATAATGTCATACTGTCAGTATTCTTCTGTAACTTATTTTTAACTTAATTCTTGGAGTTTTTTTTTTTACAACTAAAATTTATTTTTGCTGTTACAATACCGTTATGAGTATTCTTCTGTACATATGAAGCGGGTTCCTCTGAGGTTTAAGCTTGAGGGTGAAGGAGGCAGATTCCCAAGGGGTGCCTTTCATGGAAGGCGGGGCTGGCTCCTCGTGTGCACATTCTGCTTTAGGTTCAGCTTGCTCTTCTGTCTTTTGCAAGCACTCTGATGAGGGCGGCTGTCAGTAACCACGCGTCCTGACTCCTGCAGTGAGGTGTACTGATATTCAACAGCTAAAGTTCTCACCTTCCATGCAGGACACCAGACTTTGAGTCCCAGACAACAGACCTCAAGCAGAAGTCACTACCTGCCTGAGTGTGGAACCTTGCATGTTGCTATGATACTGAACAGGTTTAATTTCCTGGCTGAGAGGAACTAGAAGAAAGATTTGACTATCTACTTCTGAAAATCAGCTAATGAAAACCCTTTTCACCAGAATGGTCCAGTCCTCACCCATCATGTGGGTGGTGCAGGACTGGGCAGAGTTTCATTTAATTAAAAGGCATAAGATTATCGTAAGTCAGGGAGAGATTAAATGATGGTTAACAAAGACAATTAATGTGGGCCTGCTGCTGTCCATGGAGCCTTGGGAGATGATGCTCCCTCCGGTCCCCTGTTCCTTCGACAGTGCCATCTCCCTAAGTCTGGCCTTCAAGCTCTCACCACACCATCAGGAAGACCATTAGCAGTTTCCTGCATAAGCCCTTCTACCATTGGCCTACAGCCTTCTACCACTGGCATCTCAGCAGTGTTCCCCCACCTCTGCTCTGACCTCTTAGGCTCATTGGTCCTCTGCCTCTCATTGCACCCTAACCTCACACTCACTTCCTTCCTTTCACCTGTTTTTTCCTATGCCAGCAGGGGCCAGTCTGCCACTGAGCTCCCTGCCTCCATCCTCACTTTTTTGCCCCTTTCTGCCAATGGCCATATTTTCTCTGCCTCCATATTTTCTCTGCTGCTACTCCCTTGCCATCAAGTCAACTTCCAAGTCATAGTGCCCCTATTTGACAGAATAGAACCGCCCCATAATTTCTGATTCATAGCAACCGTATATGCAGAGTAGAACCACGCTACAGTTTCCAAGGAGCACCTGGTGGATTTGAACTGCAAGCCTTTTGGTTAGCAGTCATAGCACATAACCACTAAGCCCCCAGGGTTTCCTGCTTGCTGCTGGCACCGTCTTACTTTTCCCTTATCCTTTTTTATACCCCCACCACCAGGTGTCACATGTTTGGAACCAGTATCCTCTCTGTCACTAGACACCATCTCCCCTCAACTTCCTCCTTTTCTCCCACTCAGTGTTGACTTTATTCTGTCACCAGGTCACTTTTTGCCACTGAATCCCAGATTCTTAATGGCTAGTCTTAGATATGGGTTGAATTATGTCCCCCCAAAAGATACGCGGTGATACAGCGGTTAAGTGCTACAACTTCTAACCAAACAGCTGGCAGTTCAAATCCACCAGGTGCTCCTTGCAAACTCTATGGGGGCAGTTCTCCTCTGACCTACAGGGTCACTGTGAGTTGGAACTGACTCAGTAACAATGAGTTTAAAAGACACATTAAAAGATAACCCTTGGAATCTGTGAAGGTCACCTTGCTTGGAAAAGGTTCTCTGAAGATGTTATCAGTTAAGTGAGTCCCTGTGTAGGGTAAAATGGTTCCTTGTTTGATGGGTAGGTGTCGGGTAGAAAACGGTACAAAACAGGCAGAGACACACCAGCCTGCAGGTCCAGTGAAGTTTAGTCAAAGAGAAAGACAATGGGGTCTGAGTTGAAGGGTGGCTCAGCCCACTCATGACCAGTAGATGAGGCTTTTTAATAGTTTTAAAGTTCCAGTGAGGTAACACAGGATGAGGGGATTTATGGTTTGGTAAGGGAAGAATGTTAATTAAAAGAGAAGAGGAGGTTGCAAGAAATTCCAGTGAGGGGATTTATGGTCTGATAAGGAAGAACCGTTGATTAGAAGGGGGAGGGTGTAATGTTTGTTTAAGGTCAAGGTTTGATAGGGGAAGAGCTTTGATTAGGATGGTCAGGGTAAAGTGTTGTTTGTGGTCAAATTCCTGTGGGCTTTTTTTGGGTAATGGCAGGGGATGTTGGCTTACGCTAAACCTCTTTGAAATCCAGGGACAGAGTTCCCTCGGTAGGTGAAATGCTGGCAATTCAAATCCACCCAGAAGTGCCTGGAAAAACAGTCCTGGTGATCTGCTTCCAAGAGTTCACAGCCTGAAAATCCCAGTAGAGCACAGTTTGACCTTGCACACACAGGTTTGCAATGAGCCAGAATTGACTGGAGGGCAACTAACAACAGTCAGTTAAGTTAGCGTGAAGTTGTTCTGGAGCAGGGTGAATCTTACTGCAATGTGAGTGATGGTCTCATAAAAAGAAGAGACACAAGAGACAGCCAGAGGGAACGCATCAGCTGAAAACAGAGGCAGTTATGGAATTAGACTGCAGCTATAAGCCAAGGAGTGCCTAGGGCTACTAGAAGCAACGAGGAGAGATCTTCACCTAGAGTCTCTGGAGAGAACTGGTACCCTGGATCCAGACTGCTTCCCAACCTGGGAGACAGTAAGTTCCTGCTCTGACAAGCCACAAAGTCTGTGCTACTTTGTTATAGCAGTTTGGGAAACTAAGACGGTCTTTCACACCTTTACTTCTGCCACCCTGGAGGCTGCTCCTCTAATTCTCCACATTAGGAAACAGACTCGGGAGATGAACTACAGAACTTCAAGGGTCAAATGTGTATTTTCCTGAAAACTTGTCTGTCTCAGCTAAGTGTTCAGAATTATTGATGTTATATTCGTTTATGTTATTCTCTGATAATATTTGAAATCCCTACTGGGTTTGTAGTTACAGCATCCTTTTCATGATGAATAGTATTCATCTGTGCTTTCTCTTGCTCTTTCTCTCCCCTTTGATCAGGGATGCTGTTTTTATGAGCACTTTCAAATAATCTGTTCTGGGTTTTTTTATTCTATTGATTGTTTTCTATTTTCCGTAATTTCAACTTTCATCTTCACTTTTTCTTGTGTTTTGAGGGGGAGGCTGATTTTATTATTCTCCTTCTTCTTGAACTAAATGCTGTGTTCATTAATTTGTTACAGTTTTTGTTTCTAATAGAGGCAGTCAAAGGATATGCAGTCCTCATTGTGTCTGACCACATCCTTCAAGTCTTAGTATGTACTGTTTTCATTGTTACACTATTGTAAGAGTTATCATTTCTGTTGTTATTTTCCCTTTAACCTGGAAATTGTTTACAGTTATGCTTCTTATTCCTACAGATATGGGAGTTTCTGTTATTTTATTTTTTGCTAATTTTGTTTATTAAAACTTGTTCTTGTAGTCTAAATGCTGTCAATCAGCATAACGTTCATAATAAGATCATAATAAATACTCTACATCTACTCTTTATTCTTTCCCCTGAAAGAGTTATTGATCAAAATGAGGAAAACATATCAAAATAGAATGCATATAATAGAGCAACTGATTGAGGTTTCAGCCTCGGCTCACTCTCCTATCATCTTGCCAACAATTTTTATGTACTAATGAAAGGTATTACAACACAAACTTTAGCTTCATTTGTGATTCAGTTCTGCATCCTCAAAAAAAATCACAGCCAATGAAAGTTTTCAAATTAGCATCTCCCCTCTGACACTTGCAAACATTAGTCATATTTGAGTATGGGCAGAGGTTAAGGAGATTTGTGATTCCACCAAAAAATACAGGTCCAGAATCAGTACTTATTACTGCTAATGTTAAAGTGTAACAAGCTGTATCCTGGCTAATTTATGTATTTCTGCTATTTGCAACACTGGGCTAAGCCAGAATCTGAAGACAAGGGCAGGAAAATCACTGTCTAAAATGGAATTTATTGAGATTTAATGTACAAGGGAAGGAGGTTTTTGTAACATATCCTACTTTGTGATTCACGTGCTCTTTTCTATGAGCCCAAGATGTCAGAAATAACAGCCTGAACTCAGACAAAAAAGGTTTGGAAGTAGTTATCATTACTGCCCAAGCAGGGAAAGGAGCTGTAGTGTCTTAGGGTAGTGTAGGAACCGAGAAAAGTAAAGATGTCAGCTTGAAGACTCAAGTGCCCCTGACCCGAGCCATGGTATTTTCAGTTGCATCATATGCATGTGAAAGCCAGACAAGAAAAAGGAAGACAGAAGAATTGATGCCTTTGAATTGTGATGTTGGAGAAGCATATTAAACATATGGACTGCGAAGAGAACAAACAGATCTGTTCTGGAAGAAGTACAGCCAGAGTGCTCCTTGGAAGCAAAAATGGCAAGACTGTGCCTTACATACTTTGGACATGTTGTCCAAAGCCGTCAGTCCACAGAGAAGAACATTATCCTTGGTAGAGTGGAGGGTCAGTGAAAAAGATGAAGACCCTCAATGAGATGGATTGACACAGTGGCTGCAACGATGGGCTTAAGCATAAAAAATGATAGTGCATGTTATATAGGACTGAGCAATGTTTCATTCTGTTGTGCGTAGGGTCGCTACGAGCTGGAACCAACTTGGCAGCACCTAATAACAACAACAACAGGAACCAAGAGACAGGGTACCTGAGCAGAAAGTTGCCGATACTGTCAACCCACCTATGCTGCTTCCTAGCATTGTGACCTTGAGCAGGTTGGTTAATCTTATGGAGTCTCAGAGCCTGCCTATAATTAAAAAAGGGTTGTAAGAATTAACTTTGGTCATTCACCTATAACACCCAAGGGTCCCTTTGTAGATGCTCAATAATTCTTCATTTCCCTGTCCCTCCCAGAAAGAGGTATTTTCCAACTACTACTTTGGCCCAAAGCAAACTTCTCAGGAGCTGATCCAACACTCTGGGCTCAGAATATCTGCTCACAAAGCAACATCCAGATAACTATTTTCATTTTCCATACAGGTTGAAACCAGAAAAGAGCCAAAAGAATTCTTATTGGAAAAGATCATTCCACTGTTTCCAAATACAACAGTATTCTTACTCACAAATCAGTGCCCAGGTCAGAAATTTTCAGGAAACCCACTTGAAGAAATTCAAATTAGAAAGGTGTGTTATCAAGACTAAGGAAATCTCCCTGAGTCCTCACTGTAGGAAATGGCCCATCTTCATTCAAAATCATACCAAGAGCCCCCCCCCCTCTCTCTGGGATGCACTGCCTTGTTCATTTTTCTGGGCTTCTGTCTTAAGTTATCTACTGCTGCTGTAAACAGAAATACCGTAAATAGGTGGCTGTAACAAGCAGAAATTTATTCTCTTAGCATTTAAAGACTAGAAGTCCAAATTAAGGGTGCCAGCCCCGGCAGAAGCTTTTCTTTCTCTGTCAGCTCTAGGAGAAGGTCTTTGTCATCAGTCATCCCCTGAGTCCAGGAGTTTCTCAGTGTAGACACCCTGGATCCAAAGGATGTGCTCCACTCCTGGCTCTTCTTTTATGGTGATAACAGGCAGTAAGAGGGCCTTCTTTCTCTGTCTCTCTCTGCTTTTACCTCTTACATGGTGATGTCTCAAGAGATACACCATCCTAATCCTACCTCGTTAACATAAGTAACACAACCAAATCCTCATCAACATGACCCAATCCCGTATCATTAACATAACAGACAATGCACTGCCAAATGAGACCACAACAGACAACTCAATTCCAAATGGCACAGTAGCTAGGATTTATAACATATCACAAAATCGAGGACAACCACACAATACTGGGAGTCTGGGCTTAGCCAAGTTGACCTATATTTTTGAGGGACACAGTTAATCCATCACAGCTTCCTTTGCTAAAACTTTAACTTTCTGCTCCTCTTAACATAGATGATACATGGTACTTTATGGGTTCTCTGGCATACCCTCTACATGACCTTGCTGCACTGTGAACTGGCCTCCTAACCAACTCATTCTCTGAGTTTCCCAGGTCAAATTCTTGAGAGAATGTAATTGTTTGCTGGACAACCAATAAATAGGCTCCTTTGGTCAGATGTCCATTCCTGGTTCAATCACCTATGGCTAAGTGGCCATGAAATCCACTGTCATTGAGTCAATTTGGACTCATAGTGACCCTATAGACAGAGTAGAATCGCCCCATAGAGTTTCCAAGAAGCATCTGGCAGATTTGAACCGCTGACCTTATGGTTAACAGATGTAGCATTTAACCACTAGGCCACTGGGGCGTAGGCACTGGGGCTTAAAAAAAAATCATTGCCATCTAGTCCAAATTCCAACTCACACACTATAGGACAGAGTAGAACTGCTCCATAGAGTTTCCAAGAAGCACCTGGTAAATTTAAACTGCTGACCTTTTGGTTAGCAGATGGTAGCATTTAACCACTAGGGCACCAGCGTTTCCTAAGTGTCAACAGATAATGTAATCAGTAGGTGATTCTTCCAAGGATGTTAGTCAAAACCTTAAGCAAAGGGCTAGTTGAATGTGGCAGGCAAATTAACATACAACACAATCTCTAAAATGGTTTCTCAATTGAGCCAATCTGCCTCAAAGAGCTGGCTCTGCCCTCCGCTCATCACCAGCCCACAGTTTGCCCTGAAGTCACAGCAAGTCTCCAGACTTACATCAGCTGACTTTTCCGAAGTGAGAGAAGCCAAGGCTCCAATGGGCCTTCCCGCCCCTGCAGTTGGTACGTCGCCATTTGACCCTTTGAGAACCTTGACTGCTCCACTAGGGTCTGTGGCTAGTCTGCTCTTGTCCCTTCTTTGTGTTCCTCACCTCCTCGTCTCCTGGTTCCCTCTGGCTCTGCAGCGCCCCTCCCACCCCTAGATTTTATCTGTGCTCATACTGCCCCTAGTGTCTAGCTCCAGGTTCCCTCTCTGAGGTTGCTGTGGTCCAGAACCTTCCATGATTCCCAGTTGAACCAACTCTTTAACACTGACTTTTGGGAGTGAGAGTCTGACCTGAACGTGGCTGGATCCCTAAGACCCGTGAGGCGTCCTGAGCAGTCAGATCTAATGTACTCAGTCTGAAAAGTACCCTAGTGAAAAGAATCTGCCTGCAATTCAGTTAGCCTGGACTCAGATCCTGCCTTTTACAACTACTAGCTGTGGACCTTTGGCCAAGTTGTCTGAGGCTTAACCCTGCCAAGAAAACAAAAAAAGTGTAATTAGCACATAATAAACAAATGGTGATAGTTATTCTTTTTATTATTCTTTTCAGTATTAATATTTTGGCTTCCAGAAAACTGTAAAGAGGAAGTATTTCTGGGCTACACAGTCAACTCCTATTTCTGAGAAATAAGCTTTTCTCTCCATTCTGTCTATGGTACAAGGTCACTGTCACATAAAGGTGGTAAGGAATGATGGATATATTTATAGCAGTGAGAAAAGCCGTAGTTTAGGTTTGGAGAACTTCCTCCACCTAAAACTCTCTCCTGTAATAAAAGTTTAAAGTTCTTTCTTGCAGCTTACTCCTTTTTTTTTCTTTCTTTTTTTTTCCTTTCCTCTTAAAACTACAGGAGCAATGTCATATTGAGGTCGCTCTCTCTGTGCAAGCACTTCTGAATGAAAACATATTTCTTACTGAATTTCGGCTGAAGGGAAAATTATTTCTAAGTAATTTTCCTGTGGCCAAGAAGTATATGCAGGAGAAAGATGTGGCAATCTGCTTCTGTAAAGATTTACAGCCTTGGAAACCCTATGAGGCCATTCTACGCTGTCCTATTGGGTGGCTCTGAGTTGGAATTGACTTGATGGCAGTGGATTGGGTTTGGTTTTTAAGAAATACGCAGTAATTAAACCATTATTTGTAAACAGGAACAAGAAATAATTTATAGCTTATGTGCAATCATTTTCCTCTTTCCTGAGCTTACATATTTATGTGTTGGAATAAAACCTATGAATACTAATTGACTCTTTATTCCAGTAAATGAGGCTGTGATATGGAGTGAATTGAAGGAGCAGAGTGTGGGGCACATAATTGAAAAATAAGATGGAGCGGTGGATCTCAGATGCATGTCTGCCGCTGAATCATTCGGTGACACTAAGTACAACACTTGGTGCTCCTGACTCCCCACCTGGAAAATTATAATATAATGTCATGATCTGGAAAACACAGACTGAGATTCTGTTTTTAAAAAGGAAGGAAAAGGAAACAGATTTTTTGGTCTTTCGGATCCAAACAGTCAAACATTGAAAACAAGAGTCTGGGAAATGAGAATCCTGGTTAAGTCTGAAATATTTCATCCTTAGTTAACAGAATTTGTAGTATTTGAAGAATCCACTTGTTAGGGTTTGAATTGCATCTCCACCTAAAAGAGATGTAAAATCTTTACAAGGTCATTTTGGTGGGATATAGAATTTTTAAAAGATGTTATCAATTATATTAACATGAGGGTGTACTGGAGTGGGATGAGTCCTAATCAAACCTAAAAAAAAAAAATGAAAAATCGGTGGCTGTCAAATTGACTGACTCATAGTGTCCTTATATGACAGAGTGGAACTATCTCATAGAATGTCTAAAGAGTGACTGGTAGATTCAAACTGCTGACCTTTTGGTTAGCAGTGAGCTCTTAACCACTGCGCCACCAGGACTGCAATCCAGTCTACGTGGTGGCATAATAAAAGAAGGGAGGAGGAGACACCCTAAGACACAGAGAAAGGGCGGCCTCACGAAGACACCTCTAAAGCCCAAGGCATGCCTGGGGCTATCAAGTTGGGAAGCCAGATAGGATCTTTTCCCAGGGACTTTGGAGGGAGCATGGCCCAGTTACCATGTTGATTATTTTGTTTGTTTGCTTAGCAACATGTTAAAAAATATTAGCACGGTGCACTTACAAAAACACCTCCTGAGGTGGCAAAAAACATGTAGTGTGAACATTATTTGCATAAAAAATACGATACGCGTTGTGGCTTTTTTTTTTCAGATTTTTTTGTTTGCTGTTGTTATATAAATTAACCCATTTGTTATAGGCTAGAGATGTTTCAAATGGTAGAGCTTCTATGGATCTTACAATTCCTTCAGTTTTCTGATGGTAGATTTTCTTTGACAGTTGAGGTGGTGGTGTAGGTGCAGGCACCGCTGGTGACTCTTTTCATGCCCGAACCACAATGCCAGCCTTCCACAGCTTGTCCCTTTATTCTGCTGTTTTCATCAAGGAGCAAATACATTTGGCATGTTGGCTGACTTCAATTTTTCCCACCATTTTCCTGAAGGAGGCGCTATAACAGTTCCACATCTACAGATCTCCCAGACTTTGGTGCATTTAGTCATGTGGCCACAATTATCTCCAAGGCTAAGAGTTTGCTGCTTGTTTTGAATAGACCCTTTTTGTTACCGGTTTTTTAGCAGTTTGAGTTTAATGTCCCATGGTGTGTTCTTTGTGTTTATCCTGTTTGGGGTTTATTTATTTTTAGGATATATATATATATATATATATTTAATTGTACTTAAGATGAACAGAACAGAGTAGCTTCTCATTAAACAGTACACATATCGTTTTATAACACTGGTTAACATTAGTTAACAACCCCTACGACGTGTCGACACTCTCCCTTCTCAATCATGGGTTCCCTATACCCAGCTTTCTGATCCTCCTGCCTTCTAGTCCTTGCTGTTGGACTAGTGTGCCCCTTTAGTCTCCTTTTGTTTTATGGACCTATCTAACCCTTGGCTGAAAGGTAAATCTTGGGAGTGACTTCATTACTGAGCTAAGAGGGTGTCCAGGGGCCATACTATTGGAGTTTCTCTAGTATCTGTCAGGCCAGTAGGTTTAGTCTATGTTGTGAGTTAGAATTTTGTTCTACATTTTCCCCCAGCTCTATCTGGGGCTGTCTGTTGTGATCTTCTCAGAGCAGTCAGTGATGACAGCTCACCATCATCTAGATGTGCTGGACTCAGTGTAGTGGAGGCCATGGTAGTTGTGGTCTGTTAGTCCTTTAAACTAATCTTTCCCTTGTGTCTTTAGTTTTCTTTCTCCCCCCTTGCTCCTGAAGGGGTGAGAATGGTGGAGTATCTTAGAAGGTCACTCACAGATTTTTAAGACCCCTGATACTACTAACCAAAGGAGATAGAGAATATTTTCTTTACAAACGATGTTATTCTAGTTGAGTTAGACGTTCGCCAAGACCTTGGTCCACATAACTCTCAGCCCAGTGATTTGGTCTCTTAGGGAGTTTGAATGTGTCTATGGATCTTCCAGACCTTGCCTTATACAAGTTGTGTTAGATTCCCTGGTATTGTGTACTGTCTTATCCTTTACCAAAGTTACCAGTTAATGATTGTCTGTTTAGTGTGTTTCCATTCCCAGCCCTCCCCTCCCTTGTAACCACCAAAGATAGTTTCTTTTTGTTTGTAAACATTTTCTGAGTTTTGGCACTAGTGATCTCACAGTTTTTGTCCTTTGGTGATTGATTTATTTCACCTAGCACAATGCCCTTCAGATTCATCCATTTTGTGAGATGCCTGATACATTCATCTTTGTTCTTTATTGTTGTATAGTATTCCATTGTGTGTATGTACCATAGTTTGTTTATTCATTCTTCTGTTGATGGATATCTAAGTTGGTTCTACCTCTTTGCTACTGTGAACAACGACACAATGAGCATGGAGTACTTATGTCTATTTGCATGATGGCTCTTATTCCTCTAGAATATAGTCCTTGGAGTAGAATTGCTGGATCATATGGTATTCCCGTTTCTAGCTTGCTAAAGAAGCACCATACTGGTTTTCCTAAATGGTTGTACCATATTGTATTTCCACCAGCAGTGTATAAGAGTTCCAGTCTCCCCACAGCCTCTCCAACATTTGCTATTTCCTGTTTTTTTATTCATGCCAGTAATACTGTGGTGAGATGATATCCCACTGTCGTTTTGATTTGCATTTCTCTAATATATAGTGCCTTGGCCAGTATCTAGTGATCTAAAGCATTTCCTCATGCATCTGTTGGCTGCTTGAATGTCTTCTTTGGTCAAGAATCTGTTCATTTCCTTTGCCCGTTTTTTAGTTGAATTCTGACTTAGTCATTTAGTGCTGCCACAACAGAAAGATATCACAAGCAGATGGCTTTAAAAAAGAGAAGTTTATTTCCTCTCGGTAAAATCGGCTAGAAATCCAAATTCAAGATGTCATCTCCAGGGAAAGGCTTGTTCTCTCTGTCAGTTGTGGAGGAAGGTTCTTGTTCTCAATCTTCCAGGTGCTGTTTTCTTGGCGGTATAAGGTCCCCTGTCCTTATATCCCAAGAGAATGCCTGAAGACATAACACAATCTTACAGATTCAGTCCTGCCCCACCAACACAAGTGCGGCACATTCTCTCTCATTAACATCATTGTCTTAGTCATCTAGTGCAGCTTTAACAGAAATACCCCAAGTGGATGACTTTAACAAAGACATTTTCCTCACTGCAGAGTAAGCTAAAAGTCTAAATTCAGAATGTCAGCTCCAGGAGGAGGCTTTTTCTGCTGACTCTGGAGGAAGGTCTTTGTCCTCAGTTCTCCCTTGGACTGGAAGTTTCTTAATGTATGGAGACCCCAGTTCTTTCCAAAGGACATGCGTAACTCCCAACACTGCTTCTTAGTGGTATGAGGTCCCCAAATCTATCTGCTAGCTTCTTTCCTTTATATCTTAAGAGATACAAGACAGTCTGACACACTGAGTCCTTCCACATCAACATAACTGTCACCCATCCTCCCTCATTAATGTCATAGATGTAGGTTTTGCATCTCAGAGAAACATCACACAATACCAAGAATTATGGTTCAGTTAAATTGCTGCACACATTTTTGTGGGGACACAATTCAATTCACAACAAGCATAAGGCAGAATTTACAGCATATAGGAATATTGCACAATACTGGGAACCATGGCCTAGCCAAATGGATAGACACATTTTTGGGGGACCTCATTCCACCAAGGGGGAAGTGCCAGAAACAGAGCACATCCTTTGGACCCAGGGTCCCTATGCCTGAGAAACTCCTTGACCAGGGAAACACTGATGACAAGGACCTCCCTCCAGAGGCAATAGAGAAAGCTTCCCCTGGGGGTGATGCCCGAATTTGGACTTTTAGTCTACTCTGTTGCAAAATAAATTTCTCTTTGTCAAAGCTTGCAGTATTTCTGTTATGGCAGCACTAGACAACTAAGACAGGTTATTTGGTTCTACTGTAGAGATATTGAATTTTCTTGAAGATTTTGGGGATTAGAGCTCTGTTGGATTTGTAACAGCCATTTTTCCCCCAGTCTGTAGATTCTTTTTTTACTCTTTTGATGAGCACAGGTCTTTAATTTTTAGAAGAGTACAGTTACCTAGCTTCTTGAGTTTGTGTGTTGCTGGTTTCTATTCTGCTACTGCCACATATTAGGGCCATTAGCATTGATTCTGATTTTTTTTCCTCTATGAACATTGTAGCTTTGGGCTTCATATTTAGCTCTTTGATCCTTTTTGAACTAGTTTTTGTATATGGCGTGAGGTATGGGTCTCGTTTCACATTTTTGGAAATGGACATCCAGTTTTGCCAGCACTATCTGTTTAAAAGACCACTTTTTCCCCATATGACAGCCTTTGGGCCCCTGTCAAAGATCAAGTGACAGGCTGTTTCTTTGTCAACTTGTTTTCCTCTCTGTACTTCAGTGTTGATAGTTCTTTAGCATCATTTCTAGATGAACTCATCTTTTCTTTTGCAGTATCTGTGGTTGTTAGGTGCCACCAAATCAGTTCTGGCTCATATTAATTTCATGCGCAGGAGAAAGAAACATTGCCTGGTCCTGCAATATCCTCACAATTATTGCTATGTTTAAGACTATTATTGTTGCAGCCACTGTGTCAACGCATCTCACTGAGCACCTTCCTCTTTTTCACTGATCTTCTTCTTTACCAAGCATGATGTCCTTCTCCAGGAACTGATCCTTCCTGATAACATGTCCAAAGTAAGCTAGATGAAGCCTCACTATGCTCCTGTCTACGGAGCATTCTGGCTGCACGTCTTCCAAAAAAGATTTGTTCATTTTTTTGACAGTCTGTGATATACTTGATATTCTTCACCAACACCATAATCTAAAAACATCAGTTTTCTGTGCTTCCTTATTAATTTTCCAGCTTCTGCATGCACATGAAGTGATTGAAAATACCATGGCTTGGGTAAGGTGCATTTATCCTCAAAGTGATGTCTTTGCTTTTCAACACTTTAAATGGTCTTTTGCATCAGATTTGTTCAATGCAATCCATCTTTTCATTTCTTAACTGCTTCCATGGGCATTGATTGTAGATACAAGTAAAATGAAATCCTTGACAACTTCAACCTTCTCTCTGTTTATTGTGGTGTTGCTTATTGATCCAATTGTGAGGATATTTCTGTTCTTCATGTTGAGATCTAGTCTATGCTGCAAGCTGTAGTCTCTGATCTTTATCAGTAGGTGTTTCAAGTCCTTTTCACTTTCAGCAAGCCAGGTTGTGTCACTTGCATAATAAAAATTATTAATAAGTTTTCCTCCTATTATGATGCCACATTCTTCTTCATATAGTTCAACTTCTTTTGAGGTATAAAAGAGAAAAGGAAGCAGAGCAATATGGAGACCTCATACCACCAAGAAAACAGTGCCAGGAGCACAGTGTGTTCTTTGGACTTGAGGTTCCTGTGCTGAGATGCTCCCAGACTCAGGGAAGACTGATGTATCACAAAAACCTTCTTCCAGTGCTGACAGAGAGCTTTTCCCTGGAGCCAGTGCCCTAAATCCAGACTTCTGAACTGTGAGACAATTAACTTCCCTTCACTGAAGCCATCCACTTGTGGTATTTCTATTACAGCAGCACTAGATAACATAGAACTATGTTTATTATGAGTATATATCTAGGAGCAGAATTGCTGGGTTAATGGGTAGACATACGAGGACTGCCAATCAAGTTCATGAACTCATCTTAGAAAAAGTGCTACATACTTCATTGCTGAAAATCACTACAATCACCTTAGAAGTACTCCCCTTGGGAAGCTATGCACTGATGCCAGCACCTAGTCCACCCTTCAAAACAATTTTGCAATGTAAAGGCATCTGATTGTGTGGATCACAACAAATTATGGCTAACATTGCAGAGAACGTATTCTCTGCAGAACACTTAACTGTGCTCTTAAGGAATCGTACATGATCAAGAGGCGGACATGTGAACAGAACAAGGGACCACTGCATGGTTTAAAGTCAGGAAAGGTGTACGTCAGGGTTGCATCCTTTCACCATACCTTTACAATGTGTGTGAGCAAATAATACCAGAAGCTGGACTATATGAAGAAGAATGAGGCATCGGGATTGGAGGAATACTCATTAACAACCTGCATCGTGCAGATGACCTGACCTTGCTTGCTGGAAGTGAAGAGGATTTGAAACACTTACTGATGAAGATCAAAGACCATAACCTTCAGTATGGATTGCACCTCAACATCAAGAAAACAAAAATATTCACAACTGGACAGTAACTAACACTGTGATAAATGGAGAAAGGATTGAGGTCTTTAAGGATTTCATTTTGTTTGGTTCCACAATCAATACCCATGGAAGCAGCAGTCAAGAAATCAAAAGACATATTGCATTGGGAAGATCTGCTGCAAAGAACCTCTTTAAAATGTTGAAAAGTAAAGATGTTGCCTTGAAGACTAAAGTATGCTTGACATAAGCCATGGTATTTGCAATCACATCATATGCGTGTGAAAATTGGACAATGAATGAGGAAGATAGAAGAAGAATTGACACCTTTGAATTGTGGTGTTGGAGAAGAAAGTTGAATGTACCACGGACTGCCAAAGCACAAACAAATCTGTTCTGGAAGAAGTATGACCAGAGTGCTCCTTAGAAGCAAAGACAGTAAGACTGCATGTTACATACTTTGGACATGTTGTCAGAAGGAATCAAACTCTGGGAAAGGACATCATGCTTGGTAGAGTGGAAGGTCAGCAAAAAAGAGAAAGACCCTCAAGGAGATGGATTGACACAGTGGCTGCAATGATGGGCTTAAGCATAAAAACAATTGTGGATGTGGCACTAGACTGGTCAGTGTTTCATTCTGTTGTGCCTAGGGTCACTATGAGTCATAAATGACTTGACGGCACTTAACAATAATGACAATATTCTTCTCGAAACACAATGAGGACTTTAGCATGCCTTTACTTCATTCACTTTCCCATCATCTTTCATGTAAAGACCGCCTAGTACTTTAGATTCAGTTTATCACTACTTTTCTTTGATCAAATAAATCAACATTAATTTAGATTTACCTGGATTGCTCGCCTGCCTTTTAGACCCGATCCTTATCCTTCTAATTTGAGGGCTTCTCCTTGGGGCAGGAGGGCAGATACCTCTGTTGCCAATAAATAACCCTGATATTAGCTCCATGGTGCTCCCCTACTCCGTCTGTTCACCACCTCTGATCTAGGAGCGCCACTCATCTAGATATCACTTGTGCAGTACTGGTTGGCTTGTTTTTAGGACTTTTGTTATGACGGAGAAGACCGGACCATGTGATTAATCTGGCATCTTCACTCACTTTTTCTATTAAGCCTTTTTCCTAGGCTTTTTTACACTCTCTCCTTAGCTATTCATTCATGGCTTTAAATACTGTTTATACTTTAACTACGAAATGCATATAATTAGTTTAGACCTTTATTCTAGTCTCCAGACCCATACATCAAATCCTCTTGCTACCTCCATTTATAAGAACTTCAAATTTAACGTATATCAAAACATTTACTTCTTCTATGTTCCCTGAATCAGAAAACGACTTATTCATCTTAATCCATGTAGTTATTTAAGCAGAAACTCAGAGCCATCCTTAATAGTCCTCTTTCTTCACCCTCCTGGCAAACTAATCCATTACAACGTCTCTTGGATGCCACCTCCAATATATACATGTCTCGAAATTATCTACCTTTCTCCATCTCTGTCATTAGTCTAGTTCAAGGCACCATCGTCTCTGGCCTTGATTAATGCAACTGTCTCCAGACTGGCCTTCCCGCAACTCTCAGCGCCCTCCTCCAATCTATTGCCCAAAGCAACTTATGTGAACTTTTAAATATGTAACTCAAATTATACTTAATTCTCTCTATTAGCTGCACTTTGACCTTAGCATATATTCCAAAATGCCAGATGGGAATCTATAACACAGCCAATAACCTTGCATGGTCTGGCCCCTGCCTCATCTCACCTCAAAATGCTCCTTGGCCTTTAAGTTCCAGCAACACTGACTTCCTTTCCACTTTTAGAATATGCCAATTCTTTAATGCCCCAATGACATTGTATGTAATGTTCCGTTTGTCTGAAACATTTAAAATTCTTTTATATGCCTACAGTAGAAGACACTTCAGAGAGTACTCCCTTGACAGTCCAAAATTAACCCATCATTGCATCCATTAATTTTTTTCATACTACTGACGTAGTGGGATTGACTACTTATGTGTGGCCTTTCTAGTCATGGTCTTGTAACTCCCACCGACATGACTGGACAGCAGAGAACGAGAGAGCACCATAGGAGGGACGGTTGGCATCACAGCTGGTGAAGATGGCAGACATAGGAGGCATGTCTGACCTCCACCTCCTAGGACTCAGCCTTGGGCTGTTGATCTTGATTCTCCTGTGTCATGGATTGAATTGTGTCCCCCAAAAGTAAGCATCAACTTGGCTAGGTGATGATTCCCAGTATTGTGTGGTTGTCTTCCACTTTGTGATTGTCATTTTATGTTAAAGAGGATTAGAGAGGGATTGTAACCTCCTTACTATGGTCACCTTCTTCATCCAGTGTAAAAGGAGTTTCCCTGGATTGTGGCCTGCACCACCTTTTATCTTAAAAAAGATGAAAAGAAAGGGAATCAAGCAGAGAATGGGGACCTCATACCCACAAGAAAGCAGTGCTAAGAGCACAAAACATTCCTCGGACCATGGGTTCCTGTTTAGAGAAGCTCCTAGTCCAGGTGAAGATTGATGACAAGGTCTTTCCTCCAGAGCCAGAGGACTTTGAAAGCCTTTCCCAGGAGCTTATGCCCTGAATTTGGACTTCTAGCTTACTAGACTGTTAAAGCCATCATCTTGTGTTTCTGTTACAACAGCACTAGATGACTAAGACATCTTTTGAAGTTCAAGGAGATCAGATACCACCCCTACACCATTTTTACAACTGATCACAATTTTAAAACTATGTATTGGTTTATATTTTAGTATTTGTTGCTCCTACTACACCTTAAATTCCATCGTGTGTCATGTTCATTCCTGTAATCCCATGTTTAACACGGTACATGGCACATAGTCAATGCTCAGTAAACACTAGCTTAATAATGCATGGCTGATACGAAGGCTGGAAGCCTCTGGCATCACGTCTCTGCCTGTGTGAGGTAGATACACGAACTTTCCTTGCTCACCCACAGGGAGCTTTCCCCCTTGCCCTTTTTTTTTTCCACCGGGCAGGGTAAGTGTTTGCCACAGGGCTGTGTGAGAGAGACAGATTCCTGCAGATCAGGGGCCGCAGGCGGGGGAAATTAGCTCTATTTTGTAGGAAAACACAGTTCTGTCATCGGACGGTGCGCTTTGCTGGCGCAGGTGCAGGAGAAGCTGCCAATCTTTCCTCGAGGGGGCGGGACTAAAGCGAGCACCTAGTGGGGAGGGCGGGTCAAAGTGTGTGAGGTGTGTGTGTGTGTGTGTGTGTGTGTGTGTGTGTGTGTGTGTGTGTGTGCGCGCGCGCGCGCGCGCGCCTGTGTGCGTGTATCTGTGTCTGTGTGTGTGCGCGCGCACGCGCGTACCCTCCCCACAGAACCTGATTGGCTTGTGGGGGCGGGGCTTCACGCTGTCGGGCGGGAGCCACGTTGGACGCGGTGAACTCCCGCGGAAAGGCCTCTCTCCGGCCCACAATGCACTGCGGAACGCGTCACTCGGAGCGCCGGGTCGGGGCTCGACAGGTGAGGGCCGGCCTCTGCCAGTACACTTCTGCGGCTTGTCAGGGGCGCCCGGAACTGGGGACGGCCACTCCCCTTGATCTCCCCATCTCCTGCCCTGCCTCGGCACTGGCTCTGAGGACCACGGACCTACTCCTGGCCGGGAACCGAGTCCGAGCGGTGGGGAAGGGAATGGGAGCCGGGTGTCTTTGGAGCCGCGGAGCTGTGGAGGGGCGTACAGGCGGGGAGCCCGTCTCCTTCTGCTTTCGTAGTCGGGGGCGGCGGTTGCCCCTCGGTAGACCTGCCTCGCAGGGGTTGGGGGGTGGTACTTGACGGGGGAGGGACAGTGTCTTGGGCTGTCAGGGGTGGGAGGAATTCTCCAGCGCCCAGATGTCAGAAATCCGGTGATCTACCTGGCCACTAAGTTGGTCCGAGATAGCTTGAGGTGGCGGTTCCTTGTTGTTAGGCAGAGTGGAATTTGAATCAGTTACGTAGCGTTTTGTGGGACTGAGTGTGCATTGAGCCCAGAAATTTGCTTGGGGAGATATTGAGGCTCTCAAGTTAATGGCACTTTAGAAACTAAGTGGCATAAGGGAAACCTGAGTAGTTTCTTCAACAGGTAGAGGAGGACTTTGAAAGAGGAGGTCAGCTCTTGAGCCAACTTGAGTCTCTGGCGTTGCAAACAGCTTTGGGCTTGTCTTCTGCACCTTCGTTTCCTCCTCATCCACCTGGAACGAACGGTGCGGGAAGACCGAGAACCACCCTTTCCTGTGCCTATTCAGCCAAACAAAGCCCAGCTCAGGGCCAAAGTGCCAGTGACCAGCCAGAGGGAGACTGTTCAGATCCTAGCTGACAGGTGGAACTAGCAACTTAAAAACCTACGAATCACAATCCAGGTTACTCGCCATTTCTTCACGTGTTGAGATTGCAAGAATACTGAACAGCCTTCACATACCTACAATTTACAGTATGTGAAGAAGGCTGTTATTCAGTATTTGCATTGGACACTTGTGACTGTGCCTAAAGTTAATGGGCCATCTGGGTATTTTCTACATTGAGAAACATCACATTAGTTTAGTACTTTTGGGGGATGTCCCTAATTGAAACGAACACCTGAGTAATTGTTTATATTGATGTGCGAAGGAAGTCCAGGTCTTATCAAAGGCATGACAGACCTTTTTTGCATGTATTTCATGCAACATCTTGGATTTGTTGAAGGGCGTTGTCTCAAAATCGTTAGAGTCAGGCCTGAGTTTAAATCTCTGCTCTGTCACTTACTAGTTGAGGGCTTAAACAAGTTACTTGGCTTCTCTGGGCTTAATTTCTTCTCAGGTAAAGTGGAAATGATAATACTTACTTCATAGGTTATTGGAAGACTTAATAAAGTAACGGCTATAAAGTGCCTGGTCTGTAGAGTGTAGTCAATAAATTGTGAGAATAAAAGCCTATTGCTGTTGATTCCAACTCATAGTGACCATATAAAAAGCAAACCCAACCCATTGCCAACTTGATTCTAACTCATAGTAACTTTATAGGACAGCGTAGAACTGCCCCATATAGTTTCCAAGGAGCACCTGGTGGATTCAAACTGTTGACCTTTTGGTTGTTGGTTCTAGCAGTTAACTGCTATGCCACCAGGGATTCCAGCAGCTCTATAGTAGGTATTTAACATAGTACTTTTAATCTGTGAGACAGTGTTTCAGATATTTTACACTCAGTCTGTAAAATAGCCCTATCAAAGAAGAAAACAAAATAACCAGTGCAGTTGATTGTGACTCATCAGGAACCCTATGGGACAGGATAGAACTGCCCCCATAGTATTTCCAAGGAGTGCCTGGTGGCTTCAAACTGCTGACCTTTGGGTTAGCAGACATAACACTTAACTACTAAGCCACCAGGGTTTCTGCCCTATCAAATAGATACTATTAATAGCCACATTTTGCGGGTCAGGAAATTGAGATGTAGAAAGGTGAATTAGCTTGTTCAAGGTTGCCTAGGTAGTTCGCAGAGGAGCCAAGACTTGAACTCCAGATTTTATTCTCTTTATTACACTGTACTTCCTCAAAGAAAATGTAACTTGTTATTCAATGTGTTCAAGATGAGCAGCTAGTTTCTCTAACGCTGAATTTTTGACCCTTGTTGGGTGGGAGACTGATGTAACACTGTAATATAGGACTGTAAGGAACTTGGGTTTAAGTACTAGTTTTGCCATATTTTAGCACTGTGACATTGAGAAAGTGAGCATCTGTACTATAATGTACTTAATCATGCCCCTATTGTTGGATATTTGGGTTGTTTTCACTTATTTCTGTAGAAAAGTATCTTTCTGTTAAAAATTTGTCTGAATCTCTGGCTGTGCTTCTCAGGAGAGGGTCATATATTTTATTGGGGTCAAAGGGGATAAATATTTTAAAATTCTTGTTGAGTATTTCCAGATTGTTTTGAGAATGGTATTTATGTTACTTCTTCATGTGTTCCTAAATGAGAATGCCAGTCAGAAACAAGTATTTAAAAAAATGATAATCTGTTGTGTGTATGGTACTGTTTTAATTAGTATTTCTTTGCTTGCTAGTGAGTTGAATATTTTTGCATATGCATATCAGCTTTGGAGCCCTGGTGAGGTAGTGGTTAAGAGCTCAGTTGGTAATCAGAAGGATAGCAGTTCAAATCCACCAGCTGTTCTTGGAAACCCTATGGCACAGTTCCACTGTCTTATAGGGTCGCTGGTAGTCTAGAATTGACAGCAACGGCTTAGGGGTTTATCAGCTTTGGCTTCAATTTTTATCTAACCCAAATTGTTTATTTTGTTTCAGGTCTTCTTCGTCAATTGAAATGTCTATGATTTTATCTGCCTCAGTCATTCGTGTCAGAGATGGACTGCCACTGTCTGCTTCTACTGATTATGAGCAAAGCTCAGGAGTGCAGGAGTGCAGAAAGTACTTTAAAATGCTCTCAAGGAAACTTTCCCAGCTTCCTGATAGATGTACACTGAAAACTGGACATTATAACATCAAGTAAGACTTCACTGTTCTCTATTTGAAGTACTTGCCTAGTGATTGTCATTTTAATAAAGTTTAAGAGGTTACAATGTAAGTTAGCATTTGCTCAGGAGAACTACTTCAAGTCAAGATAACTACTGCTAAATAGTAGTTATCACAGTCGCCATCCATTTTGCAGTTTCTCTGTGTTTATTTATAGGGTTACTGTGAGTCAGCATTGATTCCATGGCAGTGGGTTGGTGTAGTTGGTTTTTTTAGAGAATTTTGTAGTTTCACAGATGAAAGGTGTTCTTGCTTATGCACAGACCATGAGGTATTTATTGGCTTTCTCACATGTACAGAATTTTAGTAGGCAAACTATAATGGGAAGTATAAGAAAAATCTTACCTGCTACCTGCCTTTAAGGAACCTAGAGAATTTTATATTCTAGTTGAAAGAGATAGGGCTCACCACTCTTTATTGCCCATGAAGAAAACAGAGCTGGCTAGTGGGATAGAAAATGACTTTATGTGTGGTGGTTAAGGACCTCTTTGAGAGGGTGGCACTTGAGCAGAGACCTAAAAGATGAGAGAAGAAGTGAGTCAGGTAACAGCCAGTGCAGAAGACAAGGAGTGGAAAGACATCCAGTGATGTGGAGCCTTCCAGACAAGTAGTACAAGGGCAGGTTGGAAGGTGAAGTTCGAAGGGTAGGAATGAGACAGATTCTATAGGGCTGTGTAGGCCCTATAGATAAGGAGTTTGGATTGAGTCTAATGCAGCAGGAAGCTATTGAAGTTTTAAGCCGGAAAGTTGTGTGGTCTGAGTTTGACTTTGAGTAGACCATCCTGACTGCTCTGGAGAATGGGCTGGAAGGGAGTATGAGGGGAGGCAAGAGCTCACTTAGGGTAGTCTAAGAGACAGTCAGGGAGAGGTGAAGCTCATAACTTGAACTACGGTGATCAGTGTATGAAGTGATTAGATTTGGACTATATTTACAGTGAATTGCGTGACTACTAAAAGTTTGGCAGGTCAGACCCACTCAGATACCTCAGATGAAAGGCTTGGCCGTCTCCTTCTCAAAGCCACAGCTCCTGTGGAGCACAGTTCTGCTCTGTACCACTTGGGGTCACTGTAAGTTGGAGTCAACTTGACTGGCTGCTGGTTTGATTTTGATTTTAGGAGTAGTACCAACAGATCTTCATAATGGATTGAGGTGGAATGTGAGAAGAGAAAAATCAAGAATCATCTGTAGATTTTGGCCTGAGAAACCGGATGGATACTAGGGCTAACATGAGTAAGACTGGAGTATAAGTTGTGTTTCTGTGGAGTAAGAATTCTGTTTCAGTAGGTTAAGTCTGAGGTGCCTATTCGACAGCCAGGTGGCGCTGTCAGGAAGACAGCTTGACATAGAGTCAGAAGTGGCGTGAAGAACACAAATACGGAGATTTAAATTTGAGAGTCAGCTTATGATTTGTAACACAGCCATGGAAATAGATGAGACCACCTTGGAGAACGTGCATGAAACAGAACAGTTTAATGCTGAGCCTTTGATGCTGATTGTATGTGCAATAGGAAATGAGACAAGAACAAGGTCCATATGGGATACAATAAACAGAGAGCTTTATTACTGAGGTGAGACTTGAAGCATGTCCTGAAAATTTAAGATTTGACTAAGGCAGTGAATAGAACACTCTAGGTATAGCGAGGCAAAGCGTAATAAACTAAGAATGTGACTTAGCATGGTAGGTGCTTTAAGCTGTCTGTCCTGGTCAAATGGTGAGTTAGGTATAGTTATGGGAAATGTATGATAACTAGTCTGGGGACAGATCCTGGGCCTGGAAGTTTAGGTAGAAGGATGTCACTTTGACGTAATAGGCTGAGAGAAGTGACTTGATTAAAAAACAGTGTGGACACAGTGGAATATAGTGTGAAGTGGAAAGTCTCAGGGAGCGAGATGAGGCAGGGGCGACAGCTTAGAAGGTGTCACAATGAGAACGGTTTTTATGACTAGGGCCCGATCCTGGAAAATAAAAGTGTAAATGAAGAAGAAAATGTTAACCAAAAAAGACACTTCGGAAGAAGACTTAGTCAGATCTGGTCAGATGGATGGAATATCAGAAATGAAGAGAAGGAAATGATAAAAAATCCAACTGAAGCTTCAGCATCAGACAGCATGATGGTGTCATTGTCATAATGAGGTCTATGGAAAGGGTTATTATGAGAGATAGGAAAGAAAATGAAGTGTTTCAACTGAGGTTATGACAAAGCATGCCAGTGGAGATTGGGTAGGGATTTTGGAACCATCCTTGTAGAAGTGATTCAAACTATGAGGGTAGAAATGCCTGCCGACTGAGTGTAGAAAGAGGCCCAAGAGAACCTTAAAGAATGTCCAGAATTATTTGAATAATCTGGGTAATGGTAAGGTAGGTAATAGGATATTATCTTTAATTGGATTTTGGGGTAGACTCAAAGTGTTAGCTGTTGTTGTGGTTAAGTAGTGACAGCTTAATGGAGGATAATTGTTTATTGAGAATATGGCAGTGTTCAAGGTGCCATGGAGTTAATTATTTTCTGCAAAAGTTTTCAGCTTGGCTGATTAATTTTAATGTATATATCTAGTTCTGCGATTTTTTTCTCATTCCATAGTGATATTACAAATTCTTCTATAAGATTATAAGAAATCCACTTGCTTCATAAGTCGATACTGCTGTCAACTTGATTCCTACTCATAGTAACCCTATAAGACAGAGTAGAACTGCCCCATATGGTTTCCAAGGAGCAGCACCTGGTGAATTCAAACTACTGACCTTTTGGTTAGCAGCTGTAGCTCTTAACTGCCCTTTGCCACCAGGGTTTCCAGTTGAAGAATAGCTTTCCTGTAACTGTAATAAATGTTTAATGATAAACTTATATCATTACTTAGAAACAACAATGACTGAAGTGGTAATTATGAACCATGTGAAAATTAGGTTGCCATCTGAAATCTTGAAACTTTGCAATTGGTTTTAAGTTTTAAATTTACAATTATAAACTCTCTTTAAGCATTGAGCTTATGAAAAGAAATACACTCTGAAAAGTCAGTGATGCTGTAGTGTGAATTTCTTTTAATGTGAGAAATACATTTCCCCAGTTCTTTTCCTGCTGACTCGTTTGAAGACTGATAATGGCCAGGAGCTTTCTAGGTTCTCTCAGTGTCTGAGTGTTCATTTTCTCTGTATTTGCCCCCAAACTGCACCCTACAGCCAGGAACAAGCCATTCTAGGCCTCTCTGTCTGTCGGTTTTAGTATCTAGCAGTGTTTTCCTTTCAGTCCTTGGTGATACTTTTTGATTACTAGAATTACAACATCAGTAAAAACCTAATCATTGAATCCCTGCAGTTGCCCAGCACTTTACTTACATCATCATTATGCTTTGCAACGGCTGTGCCAGGTAGGTGTGGCTAACAATTAGGGCACTTCCCCATGGTTGGCAGCAGAGGCACAAATGACCCTAGCGTAAGCAGAAAAAGGGTCATCTGAAGGACAGCAGCTGGCAGAGCCGGGAAATCAGCTGTTGTTATAAGGGATGTTTGTCTGATTTCTGCAGTATCTTGGCCTCATTCTCTCATTTATGGTTAGGTATTTTCTGTGTGTTAGAAAACACTACAGCCAGTGCCAGACGTTTCATTCCAGCTGAGCCACCATCTCCTGCCATGTTTAAAAATAAATAAGTAACTTCAGTTGACCTTTCTGAAATCTTAGCCCCTTTCCGGACTGATGTGGCCAGTGGCAAGAGATATTCTTTTTATTTTTATTGTTTTGAGGGCTGAGTTGTTTAATGTTTACTTCTAAAAAAAAAAAGAGCTTTTAGTGAAAGTCTACACAGTAATTAGGTTCCCATTTAACGATTTCTGCATATACTGTTCAGTGACATTGGTTACATTTTCCACATTGCCTCAGGGTTCGTATTGTTTCTGTTCTGGTTGTTGCCTTTTCATTAATCTTGTTTCCTTGCCCTTTGCTGCCTCATGCTCCCCATTTTTCATCTTCGCTTTAGGGTAAATGTTGACCTTTGGGTCTCAAATAGATGATAGTGGTATTGTTGTCTTTTCTTTTTTTTTTTTAAATTGTGCTTTAAGTGTAAGTTTACATTTCAAGTTAGTTTGTCATACAACTTAAACACACATTGTTATGTGACTCTAGTTGCTTTCCCTACAATGTGACAGCACACCCCTCTTCTCTACCCTGTATTTCCCATGTCCACTGAGCCAGCTCCTATCCTCTTCTGCCCTCTCATCTAACCTCTGGACAGTCTTGTCTGTTTAGTGTCACATATCTGCTTAAGCCAAGAAGCACCCTCTTCACCAGTATCATTGTATATCTTACAGTCAAGTCTAATTTTTGTCTGAAGAGTTGACTTTGGGTATGGTTTTAGTTCTGGGCTAACAGAGAGTTTGAGGATTGTGTCTTCCTGGGACCCTCCAGCCTGTCAGACCATCAGGTCTGGTATTTTTACTAGAGGTCGAGGTCTGCACCCCACTTTTCTTCTGGTGCGTTGGGGACTCTATGTTGTGTTCATTGTCAGGGTGGTCATTGATGGGAGCTGTGTGCCATTTAATCTTCTGGTCTCATGCTGATGTAGCCTCTGGTCCTTAAGGCCCCTTCTGTCTCTTGGGCTCATGTTGTCTTTGTGTCTGTGATATTCTTCATTCTCCTTTGCTCTAGGTGGATTGGGACCAGTTGATGATTCCTAGATGTCTGCTTGCTAGCTTTTAAGGCCCCAGATGTCACTCATCAAAGTGAGATACGAAACGTTTTCTTAATGAACTTTGTTACACCAATTGAGCTAGATATCCCTGAAACCATGGTCCCCAAACTCTGAGAGGCACAAGGTACTGTTAATTGGCCAGACCATATGCCCATCCATTTGATTGGGCATCTTCATCAAAACCATGTAGAATAAATTGGTAGTGGGGCTGGAGGTAATTCCCCAAAGCAAAAGAGAGAAGGAATGCTAGGCAGGTAGCCATTTTAGTACCCTCATCCCTGTTAACAGATGAGGAAAATGAGACTTAGGGATGTAACAAAGTCAAAGTCACAAAGCTGATAAATGGACTGAACCGTATTCTTTGACTTCAATGTTCATATTAATATTTAGTGGCTAAAATGAGTCTTTTATTCATGGGATAATTTATTGCCGATTTAGCTGTTTTCCATTGGAGGATCACTGGAAGTTGGCCTTGTAAGAGGAGTAGATGAGAACACAGGAAGTTCCTAGTTGGATGCTGGCACACAGGGGCACTTGTTATTACTGAGTTAGTTCTCTTTCTGTTCCTACCTCCTTACCATCTCACTGAGGGCAAAATATTGTGTTTTCAGCTTGTTTCCTGCTACTCGTATTTGGTGATGATAAAACCCATATGCTCACTTTCCGAATGTCGTGTCTTCATGCATATTTCAAAGTTTAAGCACTCTATTTTAGAGTAATAGAATTCACTGTGGAAGGCTGTATTTAAAAATGATCTTTTTTTATGCTTAGCAGTTTTAACAATAGGCTAGAGATGGAGTCTTCTACTGGAGAACCTTTCTGTACCCAGGCAAGCTGTTCCCTGGGAAGTGTGGCTGCAGAGGAGCAACAGATTTTCAATGTGTAATTCTGGAATTGCAGAAGAATTCTTTATTATATGTAGTAAAAGTGTTAATTATTACTGTATCATCAATTTATAAATAGTTTGCAATTTACTTTACCATTTAGCATGACAAGGTAAGGAAAGCACAGTTTTGTAATTTGGTATGGATTTGTGTATCATTGTTTCAAGTGTGTTCCAGGTATTGGATTGCGAGCTCCTGACAGGAGGACCTTGCCTTTGGTGTCAGCACCTGTAGAGTAGAGGGTAGACATGTGCAGGTAGTAGATTGTGAGCTCCTGACAGGGGGACCTTGTCTTTGGTATGAACACCTGTAGAGTAGATTGTAGACATGTGCAGGTACTGGATTGTGAGCTCCTGACAGGGGACCTTGCCTTTGGTATCAGCACCTGTGGAGGAGAGGGTAGACACGTGCACGTAGTGGATTGTGAGCTCCTGGCAGGAGGACCTTGCCTTTGGCTTTAGAGCTTGTAGAGGGCTGGACATATGCTGAGTGCTCTGTTTGCTGCTGAGGAAAAGATCATTGCTTTCACTGATTATTTAGCTTGACAAGTAGGCCAGAATTGTCCTGACAATGTCAGTGTTGGATTGGTAATCTGTAAAATTTTGTCTGCAAGTTCATAAATAAAAGTAGATGAAGTGTATTGTCTAAAACTGCTTATTCATTTTGTTGGCCTTTAGGGATGAGGATCACCTGAAACATGGCTTGGTCGCGTGATTGAATTAACTTTTTAACTAAATGATTGAGAGGAATAAACCCTGTCGACTTAACATTTGAACTTCTGCCAGCCTTATTTGTTCAGAACACAAGTAATCCTGGAAGGACTTGAAGAAGTTCCTGGTGTACCTGCCAGGGAAGGGAACCAAAGATGTACTAAGACTAGACAAATTCCTTGGCCTGGAAACAGATAAGCTCTCATTGACAAAAAGTAGCTATAAAGATGAAATCAGTAGGGACAGTGGTGTGTGTGTTGTGTGTGCGCGCGTGTGCACATGATAATATTTTACTCTGTCTTCTTGAACTGCCCTTTGGAGTTTGCTGTTCAGCTTTTTAACTACTACTTTTGTTTAAGCTCCTTTACATTTAAGAGCAGGTTTCAGTCTCTTTTGACATCCATTTTGATACTGCCTTTCGTTCCTGTTTTTTTAATGACCTTTTGCTTTCTTAATGTATTGGGTCCTTGGTGCCTTCCTACCGCTTTTTTGATCTTTGGTCAATCGTGAAATTCAGGTAAGATATATTCAGGATCATACTTTGGCTGTTGTGGACTTGTTTAAATTTTCTTCAATGTCAACTTGAACTTACATATGAGCAATTGATGGTCTCTTCTATAATCAGCCCCTGGTCTTATTCTGACATAATGAGATTGAGCTTTTCCAGTGTCTCTTAGAAACCCTGGTGGCATAATGGTTAAGTGCTGTGGCTGCTCCCCAAAAGGTTGGTGGTTCAGATCCACCAGGGGCTCCTTGGAAACTCTTAAGGAGCAGTTCTGTTCTGTCCTATACAGTTGCTATGAGTCAGAATTGACTAAATGGCAGCAGATTTGGTTTTTGTTGTGCCACAGATATAGTAGATTTGATTCCTGTGTTTTCTGTCTGGTGAAGTCCACATGTGTAGTCAACTGCTTGAGTTGTTGAAAAAGGGTATTTGCAATGAAGGAGTCATTGGTCTTGCAAAAGTCTATCATGTGATCTCCAGCATCGTTTCTATGATCAAAGCCATATGTTCCAACTACTGGAAGCCCTGGTGGTGTAGTGGTTGAGTGCTACAACTTTTAACTAAATGGCCAGCAGACTGAATCTACCAGGTGCTCCTTGGAAACTCAGCAGAGCAGTTCTGTTGTGTCTGTGGTGTTGCTATGAATTGGAATCAACTCAACAGCAATGGGTTTGGGTTTTTTTATTTGATCCTTCTTTATTTACAACTTTTGTATTCCATTCACCAGTAATTATGAATTATCTTGATTGAATGTTTGATCAATTTGAGACTAGCAGAAGCTGGTAAAAATCTTCAGTTTCCTTATCTTTGGCATTAGTGGTTGGTGCCTAAATTTGAATAATAGTTATATTAACTGGTCTTTCTTATAAGCCTATGGATTTTATCCTATCTCTGACAGCATTGTACTTCAGGGTAGATTTTGAAATGTTCTTTTTGGCTATGATGTCATTCCTCCTGAATTTGTCATTCCCAGCATAGTAGACTACATGACGTTGATTCAGAATAGCCAATACCAGTCCATTTTAGCTCACTAATGCCTAGGATACCAGTCTTTATGTCTTTCATTTCATTTTTGATGACTTCCAATTTTCCTAACTTCATACTTTGTATATAATTGCAAAATTGTAGAAACCTTTATTAAAGAAAAATGTCAAAAGTGAACCTGTTGTTTATTGACATATCCTCCATCTAAGTTTGTACACTTTTGAAGACAGTGTTACCATCTCTCCTTCCCCAAAGAATTTCGCTCTCTTCAGCAGAATTTGGCAGGGTTTTTTTCCTAATTTTTTTTAAAATTGTGATTAAGTAACAGTTTAAAATCCAAGTCAATTTGCCATGTAAGACCCCGAGTACTTGCCTCTCTGTAATTCTTTCTGCTGTCTTCACCCTGTGACAACACACTCTTGTTTTCTACTCTTTACTTTCCGTATCTACTCAGCCATCACTTGTCTCTTCCTCTCTATCCTCTCCTCTCCCTTCTAAGGAGAAACTAATAGACCACCTCATATGTAATTAAACCATAAAACACACACCGCCTGCATCACTGTGTATCCCTAAGTCCGGTCCATTCTTTGTCTGAAGTACTGGTTTCAGTACTGGTTTCAGCTCTGGGCTAGCAGCAGGTTTAGGGACTGTGTTCCCAGGAGATCTTCAAGGTTGTCATACCATCAAGTCTGGTCTTTTAATTGAAGAATTTGGCAGTTTTGACATCCTTGAGGGACTCAGATTGTGTTCCTTTGAGTTTGAGGAACAAAAAGCTGTCTGAAGGGGCAAGATAAGAGCTTGTAGGGTGGATGGGGGAAGATTTCTCAATGAAATTCTCATAGGTCACTTCTGCCTACCCTTAAAGAATGAATAGGTTCATTGTTGTGACAAAAAAATTCCATGGCCTAACTCTCTTGGCCTTTTCACTGTTCAGTTTTCTTAAAACTTCTTTATAGTAAGCTTCTCTGATTGCCCTATGTCCTTTGAGAGAATCAACCAAGATTAGCCATCTCTAACCCCAAGAAATAATCCTCATAACCTTTTGATCAGTCTTCCCTTTCTTGGCTCATCTTTGAGGCCTTCCTAACCTTCCTTAATGTACATTCCTATAACCTTATTGTAAGACTTCAAGGATTTGGAAAGATGTCAACTTGAGTTTTGTTAAATATTAGATATCAGCCCTGATCTCAAAATAATTTTTTCCCATGGCACAGAATTTTTTTTTTTAAAGGCATCTTAAGCAAGACAAAGACAAGTGTGTTTCTGAGACGAATTCTCTGCAGCCACCCGCTGATCACAGAGACATGTTTAAACATGTTTTGTTGGCATGAATTTGTGCATGTATGAACTGGAATCCTAGCAGCAATGCCTTCTGACTTATCCTTGTATACAAGTGACAAAGAGATTACATCAGATAGCCACCTAACTGTAATTATAAATTGGGTTAAGTTACATGGGAAAAAAACACAGCAGGTCTGTGTGGTTTAACTGTGAGGCTGGTAATCACTGTAGATTGTGTGCTGGAAGCAGGGGTTGACAGGTCAGAACTGGTGCCTGGTGGAGGTGGCCTGAGAGCACTGCAAGTAGAGAGGATGGTGGGAGCGGGTGGTTGTCCTGAGGATCTGAGCAGGTCTCGCCTGGCTAGAATGGAGAGGAGATGGAGTAGAGTTGTACCTGATGAAGTGGAGAAGTTGTTAGGGTTTCCAGGCTTCTAGAATATACTTGTGATACAAGTTCCAAAAGTCTCAAATTTTATTACTGTTGATTAGGAGTAAAAATAAAGATTGATTTGTGGCTTTGAAGAAGTCAAAAAGCACTGGTGAATTAGGACATAGTTGACTCATTGATGTTATTTGGAAGTTGGTGTTGCACTGTGGAAAGAACGAGGGCTTTGGAGTCAGAACTAGGTTCATGCTAGCTCTGTTTCCTAAAGGCGTGAGGCCTTGGGTAAGTTACTAAGCCCTCCTGAGCCTCTGTTCCTTATTCTGCAAAATGGAGATACCTACCCCACTGCTACTGAGTCAATTCCAATTCATAGCGACCCTATAGGACAGAGTGGAACTGCCCCATAGTTCTCAAGGAGCACCTAGTGGACTTAAACTGCCAACCTTTTGGTTAGCAGCTGTAGCACGTAACTGCTACGCCACCAGGGTTTCCAGGCAGTACTCATCTGTTGTGAACATGGAATGACTTAAAATGTTAACAGCATTTAGCAGAGGCCCTGACTCACAGTAAGTGGTCGGTAAATTGTGCTGCTACAGCTGCTGCTTTTGCCATCACTGTTCGTTTCTTCCTTCTCCTTCTCAAGGCAAGGACCACTGCCAGATTGCTCATAAAATATGAGTTAAAAAACACCCGATGAACACTGCACAAACCAGCGTTCCCAGAGTGACTTTAGATGTCACTACGTACTATGCTGTAATCTGAGTAGTCCTCAGTGGAATGATGCGAGTCTTTAAATTTGTCCCACTGATAACTGGAAAAGCAAGTCTTTTGATAACAAGGTAAATTGGCAGAACTGTATGTATTTTTGGAAAACTGGCTTTGTATTTCAAAGATTCTGCCAGAAGACTAAATGTACTTCATAGAAACTCATAGTAGTATAGAGTACTTTGTAGCATTTTCAGAGAGTATATTTATTACAGTAAAAGACATTAGAATAAATGCTCCCCGAAGATGCTAACAATTTTAAAAACATAGGGTTTCATTTACTTCTCATGCAATTCTCTAGCTAAATTCAGTGCAAGCCAGATAAACCATTTGGGTACACTGTCTGTTTTTCACACTGTTATTAATATGAAGTCAGTAAAATCCCACCATAACACTGAAAATGGAATCTAAAAGTCCTTGTCATATTCCTGGAGGATAATGAAGTGACTTCCAGCCAGCTGGTTGGTACTCCCAAGAGTGTGTGAGCCAGTCTCCGGTTTTGTTCAGTCCCGGTTCAAGTTATTGTGGGGTGTATTTGAAAACTGATGACACGTCTGATAATTTGTTAAAGAAGATTTTTGTGAAATAGAGGTAATCACTTGGGAGAAACATAGTTTGGCCCTTGATTTAATTACTAATTTTGTAGAAATATGCAGTGTTCTATGGCTAAACCTTTGGGGTATCAGGCCATAAGAGGACACATAATAAGAGAGACATTTAGGAAATGTAACAAAAGTTTTATGAAGCAGTATGCACTCATATTTTCTGTTACATTCTGTTTCAGTTTTTTTAGATGCTGTTTATAACCCAGTGAATTAATTTTATGACATAATGAGTCACAATTTACAGTTTGAAAATTGTGTCCAATGACATTCAGTAGAACTGTAAAAGAGAATTTGTGGTTAATCCAGAAGCATAGGGTCAGCACAGTGTCACCAGTGGTATATCCCTCACCATTAATCATAGGGGGTTAATAGATGACTACCCCCATCAGTAAATGCAGACCCAAATTGGGCTCTCTGTGATGATCTTTTAACAAGGATTCTCACTCACACACACACACACACACACACACACACACACACACACACACACACACGTTGCGTATCTCTCTGGAAGAAAATGTAAGAAATTAATAACAATGATTAGTTGAGGAGAGACTGAATATTGGTGGTCAGGGATGTGGATAAGAAACTTTACAGAACACACTCATTTTTGAATATGAATTGTGGATATATTATACAAGTTAAATTAAAAATAATAAATTCTTCAGTATTAGTCAAAAATGTGAGGGGACTGTGATGTGGACCAGGCTTTGTCAGGTAAGATTGCTGCCAGTGTTATTAGCAGTGTCTTTGGCTGGAACCTTGCTGATACAGTGGTTAAGCTGCTGATCAAAAGGTTGGTAGTTTGAATCTTCCAGCAGCTCCTTGGAAGCCCCGTAGGGCGGTTCTACCTTGTCCTGTAGGGACCCTGTGTGTTGCAATCAAGTCGATGCAATGGGTTTGGGTTTTTGATTCCTCCCCCCTCCCCGCTGTGTCCACAAAGGTACAAAATTATACTTTGTATGTTTTGTGTTTACATGAGGGCTTCAGACCAGTTCTTTCTAGTTTGATCCCCTGCTGAAAGTTTGCATTTCCATGGCAGATATTCTGAGTCAGAATCTACAGTTTAATGAGATCTCCAGGTGCTTCTTACATGTAATAAATATTGAGAACCACTGCTCTACTTAGTGATTCTCAGAATTAGTCCCTTACCAGCAGTATTAGCTTCACTTGGGGCCTTATTAGAAATGCAAATTCTCAGCAGGGATTTGAACCAAAACAGTCAGAGTTTATATCCCAGGTTTGTGGCCTGTAATGTAGACCAACGTTGTGGACATTACTCTAAAAAGATATTTACGTGATCCGTTAAAAAGAGCAATTTATGTCCTATGATCTCGTTCTTGTAGGGGATGTAGGGAATCAACTCAGTGACAGGGGATTTGAAATTTTTTTTTAATGCTGTGTTCTAGACGGTCTCTGAGTAGCAGGGATGGTTGGCATTTGATTGACTTCTAATGGAAGAGTTTGAATCTGCCCCGTGGCACCACAGAAGAAAGGCCTGGTACTCTGTTTCTATAAGATTACAGCCTGTTGTCTGCAGTTCCACTCTGAAATTTAGAATTGCCTTGAATACTCTGAGGGTCAGTTCTATCCTGACCCCTAGGGTCGCCATGAGTTGGATCCGACTCGACGGCCCTTGGCGTGGCTCAGTTGGAATGGACTTGATGAAAGCCCCACCACCCCTTTTTTTAATACAATGTTCTAGAAAGTTTGTTTTTTCAGTTTAACATGGTTAATTTAAATGTTTCAGTGTTTCAAATACAAGTTTTTTGTTTTTCAGTTTTAACTTATTTAGAAATTTCAAACTTACAGAAAGGTTGCATGAGTAAGTACAAATCATTCCTGTCCCCAGATTCACCTTAGGTTATTGTTTTTTCTCCCCCCAAAAGTTTTACTCATTTCCTTTACCCTTTTTACCCACTTCCCACCATGTCTGTGTATTTCTGTTGCTCTGTCATATATTTTTTTTCCTGAATGATTTGAGAATAAATTGCAGGTTCCATGTTCTTTTACCTCTTGACGATTCCAGGGTTTATTTTCTAAGATTAGTGAGATTCTCAATGTACAGTACAGCTTTAGTAAGTTTAATAATGACAGCATGCTTGAATCTACTGTCTGTTTCCATTTTTGTTAATTGTCCTGGAAATGTTGTTTTTAGCCTTTTTTTTTGTTTGCCTTCTCTGCTATAAGATCTAGTTTAGGATGAGGCAGTACATTTATTTGTCATGCCTCTTTAGCCTCCTTTGATCTAAAACATTTCCACAGCTTTGCTTTCTCTTTTATAACATGGAGATTTTAAAAGTGTATGTCCCCTCCCCCCCAAAATAGAATGTTCCTCATTCTGATGTTTCTTCATGCTTAGCTTCAGGTTATGCACTCTCGGCTGGAGTATGTAGGTGATGTGTCTTTCCTACATACCACATCTGGAGGCAAATATGTCCATCTGCCCCTCCTTAGTCATATTAGAGTAACTGGTCAAGGTGATGTCTGTTGTCTACCGTCCAGTTAACATTTCCCCCTTGCAATCAGTAGCAGTCCGTGGGAAGATGTTGTAAACTCTGCTGCTTGTTACAGCCTCCCTCGAGATTTAGCATCCACTGATTGTCCTTACCTGATACAGTCTTTGCTGTGATGGCTGCACGGTTCCATTTTTTTTCCGTTTCCTGCACTACCCCCACATTTCCCAGTCAGTACTCAGCATTTTGCTGTAAGCAGAAATCTTCCCTGGTCCCTCTTCTAGTTATTTATTACTGTGGTAGACTCACTAACCCACCTCTCTTTTCCCCAGTGGTTTATGATTCATTCCCATGTGAAGTAAAGGATTTAATTATGGCCAGTGGATGATGTCAGGAGGTCGGAAACCACCCTGAACTTGTGTACAGATGTTGTGTTGTTTGGGCATCGTTCTGGGAAGACTGTCTGTAACTTTCATCTAAAGGACTGATGAAAGGATTCTTGACGCAAACAGGATTGGTTTCCACTGGGGAAAAGAAGGAAACTGTGTGCATGTGTTTGTTCCCTTGTTTTCTACCATTTTGTCTACAGTTTTCAAACTGCAACCTGTGAAGTATATTTTGTTTTCTTCAGAAAATTTTCAGGAACATGTACTAAATATTAATGTCTTTATTACTGCTGTAGTAGCAGTTTATGATGTCTAGAACCAGTCTTGTGAAGCAATGAATTACCTTGACTTAATTTGAAATTTTAAAACCGATGTTTTTCATACCGTAGTTTTATTAGCTCTCTGGGAGTGAGCTACATGATGTTGTGCACTGAGAATTACCCCAATGTCCTGGCCTTCTCTTTCCTGGATGAGCTTCAAAAGGAGTTCATTACCACTTATAACATGATGAAGACAAATACTGCTGTCAGACCATACAGTTTCATTGAATTTGGTAAGGGCCTGATTTTTCTTTTTTTTTTTTTTTTTTTCCTATTTTGTTCTATCTCCATTCAGTCGTAAGCAGTTTTTAATCTGATACTGGGAGTAGTGGGGAAAATGGGGAAATTCTGCTGCTTGCCTTAGATAGAAACATTTGGCAATTGATAGATAAATGATGGCAACTTCTTACCTAATTCAGGTGATGCCTGTCAGAAAAAAATTGTGTTTGGGCTGCAAAGCGGATCTTGCTTATTGGCCCAAAGAATTAATCCCAAAGGACAGTTTTTCAGCTCTTCAGAGTTTTTTGTTTCTGTAATAGTCTCACATAGTCTGTTTATTGTAGAACAACTGTTGGCAAACATTTTCTGTAAAGGACCAGATAGTTGATGAAATTAATGAGCATGGTTCTGTTCCAATAAAACTTTATTTACAAAAAAGACAGTAGGCTGGGTTTTGCCTGTGGGCAGTAATTTGCTTGATTTTGTAATGTAGAGCAGGGAAGGGAAGTAGAACTGTTGCAAATAGTAGTAATACGTTTCTAATTGGAAGATATTTAGGAAACATTTTTTTTATTGGTTTCGTTAAACTTGTATTTTGAAATGTACATTGTAATGTAAGCAATAAATAAACAGATTTATAAAAACATGCAACACATAGTGTATGTTCTTGTGTAATTATGGCAGATAGATATTGACAGCCTTAATATTTCATGATATAAAAGTCCCTATAAAAATTAAGACTGATTTAAAGGTGTTTTCTTTTTGTAATTCCTTAAAGTGGATATGATAAGAAATATTCTCATCTTCATATAGTGCTAAACTGTTAGTTTATTTACAGTTAATTTCTGGAGTACAAAACTGATGACTTTATGGTTTATTAACCATTAAACACAAATAGTGTTGGAACAGTCCATGACAGATTGAACGCGTTTGCATAGCAAATTAAACTGCTTATCTGCAGAATTTACTGTCCATAAACATCATATTTTACATAATTTAATTATCACATGACTGCAGGGAAATTTATTTTTTATTTTAATAGATAACTTCATTCAGAGGACCAAGCAGCGATACAATAATCCCAGGTCTCTTTCAACAAAGATAAATCTATCTGACATGCAGATGGAAATCAAGCTGAGGCCCCCTTATCAAATTCCCATGTGTGAAGTGGGGTCAGCCAATGGAGTTACATCTGCATTTTCCACTGACTATAAAGGTGCTGGGAAGATTTCTTCTGGTGAGTTCTGGATCTCATTTATTTATTTAGTTAGTTAGTTTTGATTAAGTGAAAGTATACAATCCAAATCAATTCCTCATGCCCGCCTGTCGTCAGCTCCATCTTCCCTCCTCACCCTGTGATATCACATTCCTGCCTTTTACTGTATACTTCTCGTATCCTCTTAACGAGTGTCTGTTCCCTCCTCTCTACCCTCTCCTCTACCACCGAGAAAGAAACCAGTAGGACAGCCTCCCATGGATGTGTAAAACCATAAAGTACAGGCCCTATATGCTCACACTGTGTTCCCGAGTCCGGTCCATTTCTTGTCTGCAGAGTTGACCTCTGTACTGGTTTCAGGTCAGGCCCAGCAGCAAATATAGGGGCCATGCTCCCAGGGGACCCTCCAGGCTGTCAGACCATCAGTGCTGGTCTTTTAGAAGAGTTCTTGAGCGCACCCGCTTTTTCTTGTTTTGCCTCCGGAACTCTGTATTGTGTCCCCACCGCAGCTGCCTTTGGTGGTGGCCGGGCACCATCTGGTTCTTCCAGTTATTTCATTTTTTTGAAAAATCATTATTTTATAAGAACTGAGCAACTACTGAACATGAAGTACTTTATTCTGATATTTTAAAACAAGTGAGTGAGAGAAAGAAAGAAAATGTGAAATTCAAAGAAATCCTTTCTCCCAGTGGTTTATAAAGGAAGTTACCAGACATGTGATTCTTAGGAAAATACTTCCACATAGAAATCTCAGAGGCTGTCTTTCTAGGAGAATATTTAAGAAAGTTTCTTCTTAAAAAAAGTTTCTAGAAATGAGTAGTAGTTTTTTTGTATGTATTTACAGGCATATAAAGTGCCTTCTATTATGTCAGAATGGCTACATTCAAGGCAAGGGCTCCTGACAGTCATGGAAGATGGAAGGACTTTTAATAATTATCTGTTTAAACCTGCATTCCTGAAGAAGAAGTTTCACCTTCAAAAGTTGTGATAGATTGAAAACTGCTTATAAATGAAAATCTCCTTATAGGGTATCATATATCACTGTTACATGTTCTTTATGTAGTAAAGTAGTGTCTGTTTCCCTGTAGGGCCTGCCAGTTGGTCTAAGTTCCTTACATCCCCCTCTTTCTGTACTAGCACTTTAGGACTGTAAAGTCAGCAACTCTGTAATGTGTCAGTCTTTTCCATCTCTTTCTTTCTGGTCTACTTCATGTAAAATATCTGGAGTTCCCTTAGCCTATCATATTTTGAAACTGTCGTGGTCCCATAAGCTTCTTCTGGACATGCTTTAGTTTGTTATTGTTCTTCACAGGTGACACTCGGGACTGAACACAGTCCCTAGCATTTGGTTTGAGGGTAACCTCAAGCCAGGGCTTCCTGATGTTATATTTCAGTTGGTTTTTTTAAGCGTAAGCATGAAATTTAATCTCTGTGTGTTGAAGTTCATTCTGTTGATCCTAACCTGTCTTTCAGTCTGATGAAATACTAAACAAGTTTGTGCTAGTTTGTATTAGTTTCAGCCTTGCAAACTTGGTAATCATTGTTGCTTTTTTTTTTTTTTTTTTTAAAAAAGAAAAACTTCAGGCATTGATTAAAACTAGATTAGTTACAGACTCGTGAGGCATTCAACCTGTACTTAAATTTGGTATTTCCTTTCAACAAATCATTCTTTTTTTACTATCTGGCAAGTTCAGTTCCATAAGCTAGGGATTTGAAAAAACAAACAAAACAAAAAAATGAGGGTAACTTTCTTGAGTACACTTAGCGGGCTAGCTGGGAATCCTACTTGTACTGTTCTATTCACATTTTTTCGTCATCAGATATTTGCAGAGATACCATGCACAACTTTGGAAGCATTACCAAACTACGTCAGTCTTTCCAATGTAACTGAAACCAGAATGGTTTGAAGAGAGAGAATGAAATACACACAACAGTATTAAGCAATCCTTCTGGATGAGTTATGTAAGCCTACTCACCATTGGCCTCAACTAACCATTCCTGAAACTACCTCTGGTCATGAAAGCTCTCTTTAATATTGTAAAAAGTGCCCCATCCTCTAGGAAATATGATTGACAGACAAGTTCTTAACTGTTTTTAGGGTCTTTTATTTACCAGATTTACTTTATATACTTTCTTGACCTTTGAAAGTCAAGTCTTCTTGTTCCTATTCTATATGATAAGTACCTTTGAGTAAAGGGTAAGTTAACATGCAGCCAATAAATACATGGCATCAGACAAACAACCTGACTTTTTAGAAAATTATTGACTGAAATAGCGAATACTCTGAAATATATAAAAAAAATTCTAAAAAATATGTGAAATGTTTTCTGAAAGAGATAGTATATTTACAGCATAATTCTTCAGTTCTGTTAAAGTAGGGAATGAGGCCAGTTCACCATGACTTAACTCCTGTAAATTTCAGTGACAGTCTCAGTAACACCTGCTTTCTAGAAGCTCTCAAACTAAAGTGTGTATAACATAATTCCTATTTAGGATATTACTGGAGATAATTTGCAAGTCTGCCACTCAGTGGTTTCTATGATTCTGTCTTTCCATGTCTGCTTTTGAAAACCGTATCTTCTCTCTTCTGGTACACTCATCTAGTACTTCATTTCTCTAAGGTTTTCCCAAAGATTGCTACTGGTGGTACTGCTGCTGTGTTGGTAAACTTTTTACAGTACTTTAGGATGTGATTGAAAGAGGCTTAAAACACTGATTTGCTTAAAATAAGTCCTTATCATTGATGAAAACCCTGGTGGTATAGTGGCAAAGAGTTAACGGCTGCTAACCAAAAGGTCAGCAGATTGAATCCACCAGACACTCCATGAAGTCTGTATGGGGTCTGTCCTATAGGGTCGCTATGAGTCAGAGTCAACTCACTGGCAGTGGGTTTGGATTTTGTTTTTAAATCGTTGATGCCTATATTATATACTTAGTTCTTGTTTTGTAATATTTATTCTTATGATCACATTGTTTGAGGATTATTTCCTTTGCCAAGTAAGGTGAAAACAAACATCACAGTTGTATAGTTTAGCTTTCATTTGTTATTTTGGTCCCATCTATTAATGTTATCATCTCTAAGCTTTCAGCCAGTTCCTAAATTCTTTTTGCTTGTAACTTGACCATAAAATCCCTTCCCAAGCTTTGGTTTTATGATAATCTTTAGTTACTCTTATAGTAAGTTCCTACCATTTTGTTTTTGTTGTTTGTTTGCTTTCGTCGTTGCTATATATTCCTATGTCTTTTAAGAATCTGAACTCATCAGAGAGATTTTTGTATAGCTCCACTTGTTTCTGTCATTTTTACTTCTACTTCTGTCTTCCTGTGATTGGTCACACTTGTATAGTCTGTATTCCCATCTATGCATGGTCTTATGTGAATGTTTCATGTGAATCTTCATGTCTAAGTTCATTTTAATTCATTATAACAAATCCTACAATAATTTATCTAGGCCAGTTTTTTTATAAGGTACTGTGTATTTCACTAGCATATGTCTGTCAATTTGTAGTACAGTGATTTCCATGTTGCTGTGATGCTGGAAGCTATGCCACTAGTATCTTAAATGTGAACAGTGTCACCCATGGTGGACAGGTTTCAGTGAAGCTTCCAGGCTAAGACCAGGAAGGCCCTGGCATTCTGCTTCTGAAAAAAACGGCCAGTCAAAACCTTATGAATAGCAGCAGAACATTGTCTGGTATAGTGCTGGGAGGAGAGACCATCAGGTTGGAAAAAACCAACCAAACCTATTGCAGTCAGGTCTATTCTGACTCATAGCAACCCTACAAGACAGGATGGAACTGCTCCTCAGAGTTTCTGAGGAGCGCCTGGTGGATTCATAATGCTGACCTTTTGGTTAGCAGCCATAGCACTTAACCCCTATGCCACCAGAGTGTCCTCAGGTTGGAAGGCATTCCAGATATGACTGGGGAAGAACTGCCTCTTCAAAACAGAGTTGACTTCAGTGATGTATATGCAATAAAAATTTTGGGGTCACTATGAGTTGGACTTGGCTCAACAGCAGTGGGTTTGGTTTTTTGGGGGGGGTTTCATTTAATGTGTTATGACTGAGAAAGAGAAGAAACTCCTGTAAAGATCCATCAGTAATCAGAATGTGGCGTGTAAGAAGTATGAAACTAGGAAAATTGGAAGTCATCAAAACTGAAATGGAATGCACGTGGATTGATAACCCAGATATTAGCTGAAATGGGCAGGTATCAGCCACTTTGAATCAGGCCGTTGTCTATGCGATGAATGATGAATTGAAAAAGGATAGCACTGCATTTGTCATCAGAAAGAACACTTCAAGATCTGTGGTGATAGGATGATATCCACACACCTACAAGAAAGACCAGTTAATGTGACTGTTACTCAAATTTGCACATCAAGCACTAACACCAAAATTGAATAAACTGAAGATTTTTACCAACTTCTGCAGTCTGAAATTGATTAAACATGCAATCAAAACACATTAATTATTACTGATAATTGGAATGCAAAAAGCTGGAAACAAGTATCGGTACTTGGCAAATACAGGCTTGGTGATAAAAATGATTCAGAGAATGCATGATAGAATTTTGCAAGACCAGTGACTTACTCATTTCAAATACCTTTGTTCAACAGCATAAAATACAAAAAAGGGTACATGTAAGCCTCACCAGGTAGAAAACACAGGAATCAAATCCATTGAATCTATGAAAAGAGACAGTGAAAAAAACCCAGTATCATCAGTTGGCCAGGGGCCAGTTGTGGAACAGAACAACAATTGCTCACATGCAAGTTGAAGATGAAGCTGAAGAAAATTAAGGTAATTCCATGATAACTGAAGTACAACCTTCAGCATATCCCATCTGAATTTCGAAACCAACAAAAGAACAGATTTGTGGCATTTAATAACCAAAGATCAGACAAGTTGTAGGGTGACATGAAGGACATCATATATGAGGAAAGCAAAAGGTTGTTAGAGAGGAGAGAAAGGAGAGACCAAAATGAAAGTCAAAAGAGACTAAAATGTGCTCTTGAATATGGAATAGCTAAAGTGGATGGAAGAAATGATGAAATAAAAGAGCTAAACAGAAGGATTCAAAAGCTAGTTGGAGAAGACAAATAAAATGGAATGTGCAAAGAACTGGAATTAGAAAACCAAAAGAGAATAACACATTTGACATTTCTCAAACTGAAAGAGCTGAAGGAAAAACTCAGCTCTGAGTTACAATATTGAAGGCTTCTGTGGGAGAAGAATGGGATGAATCCAGGAAATATATTTTTTTAAAAAAAACAAAAAGCAGAATGTACAGAGGCACGGTACAAAGAGTTGGTGGATGTTCATTCGTTTCAGGAGTCAGAGTAAGATCAAGAACCAGTGACACTGAAAAAGGAAGTCCAGTCTGCCGTGAGGCATTGGTGAAAACAAAGTTCCAGGAATTCACTGATTATCAGTTGCACCTTTTGGCAGATGCAGTGCTTGAGTTGCTTGCACGTCTGTGCCAAGAAGTTTGGAAAACAACTACCTGGCTGCCTGGAACAGATCACCTTTTGCCCATTCCAAAGAAAGGTGATCTAACTAACAGAATGTGGAAAATATTGAGCAGTGTCATTTGTATTACATACTAGTAAAATTTTGCTTAAGATAATTCAGAAACAGTTGCAGCAGTACATTGACTGGGAACTGCCAGAAACTCAGGCAGTATTCTCAGGAGAGGATGTGAAATCAGGGATATCATTGCTAATATCAGATGGATCTTGGCTGAAAGCAGGAAATACCAGAAGGATGCTAACCTGTGTTTTATTGGTTAGGCAAAGGCAATTGACTTTGCGGATCATAGCAAATTATGGATAACATCTCAAAGAATGGAAATTCCAAACACATTTAATTGTGTTCAAGCAAAACCTGTACATAGTCCAGCAGGCAGTTTTTTGAACAAAAGAAGGAGATACTGCATGGTTTAAAATCAGGAAAGTTGTGCCTCAGGGATTTATTCTTACAGTGTACTTATGCAATCTGCATGCTGCAGTCGGCATGCTGAGCAGATAATCCAAGAAGTGGGACTGTGTGAACAAGAATGTGCCTTGGTGGAAGAGTCGTTAACAACCTATGATGTGCAGATGACATAACGTTGCTTCGTGAAAGTGAAGCAGACTTGAAACACTTACTGGTGAAGATCAAAGACTATAGACTTAAGTATGGATTATACCTCAACTTAAAGAAAGCAAAAATCCCCACAACTGGACCAATAAGCAACATGATAAACAGAAAATTTTGGAATTATCAGAAATTTTGTTTTACTTGGACCCACAGAAGCAACAGTCAGGAAATCATGTGAATGTTGCATTGGGAAGATCTGCTGTTAAAGATCTCTTTAAAGTGTTGAAAAGCAGAGATGTCAGTTTGAGGACTAAGGTGAGCCTAGCTCAAGCCATGGTATTTTCATTCCTCACATGCATGTGAAAGCTAGGTAGTGAATAAGGAAGACTGAAGAAGATGCTTTCAGTTTATGATGTTGGTGGAAAATATTGAATATACCTCAGATTGCCAGAAGAACAAACAAGTCTGTCTTGGAAGAATTATAGCCAGGGTAGATGTTGGAAGTGAAAAGGGTGAGACTTCATCTAGTTTTTTTTGGATGTGTTATCAGGGAGATCAGTCTCTACAGAAGGATATCAGGCTTGGTGAGATACAGGGTCAACCAAAAAGAGGACCCTGAATGCAATGGATTGACACAATGGCTACACCAGTGGGCTCAGACATAGCAATGATTGTAAGAATGGTGCAGGACTGTTCTTTTGTATGTAGGGCTCAACTTGACAGCAGCCAAGAGCTTTGTTTATTTCACATCGCCCACCAGTTCTTCCTTTTGCTCATAGTGTATGCCAGAGCATTCTGTTCCATTGTTGTTTCTACTAGCTAGTATCTCCTTCTAAAGGAGATACTTCATGAAGTAATTCATGTACTTGTGGAGAGTAAAACTGCCGAGAGATATCAGATAATTCTATATCACTTGTACACCTGGCCTTCATAATAATTCTACAATGTATTAGGAAAGTTTTGTTTATATAATACCTGAAAACCTGTTGCCATGGAGTCGATTCCAACTCATAGTGACCCCATAGGACAGAGTAGAACTGTTTCATAGAGTTTCCAAGGAGCGCCTGGTGGACTCAAACTACCAGTCTTTTGGTTAGCAGCCGTAGCACTTAACCACTACACTACAGGCCAACATGCTATCAAAAGAGTATTCTAGACACCAGCAGGATTCCCAGAGTAAAGACTTCTGAAAATCTACTCCTTAAAAACAATGGGAATAATACCCAAAATTGTCAAAATCAACTTTTTCAGAACTTTAGAAATTAATGAAAGGTTTACAACAATCACAGCAGTGTTTATTTGAGATTAACAGCTGAATCTTCCTAACATCAGCCAGCTTTGTAGTATTCTCATTTATATACTATTCCCATTCCCTCTTTTCAGCTCTAAAGTACCCTTGAAAACCAATAGCCTCACAGTCATGGTGGCAGCAGCCTAGGAGCTGATGGAAGGAACATAAATGAGCTTTGAGCTCTCCAAAACCTCTAAGGTGTTTGCCCAAAACAATTAGCAGCAAATGTTTAACATTATTAACATTTTAGCTCCCTGTGGTGGCCATAACAGTTGGAGCAACAAGAGCTGATAAGCAAAATTTAAAGGATCAGCAAGGGTTAAAGATGCCCATGGGGCTTTGAAAAGCCACAACGTGTCCTGGGAATCTCCAAGCCTACATTCATAAACAGGGCTGTGTGCATGCTGAGAAAATACCTGCAAAGGCCCTAAGCTTGCACATCTAGCTGACCTTGAGGCTCTTTGTGAAAAGGGAGTAAAAGTTAAGGAAATACTGTATACCGTCTGCTACAGCACTGAGGTATTGTCCAAACACAGAACCAGAAGGAAAGACTGGGAGATGTATTGGTGCAAGGCATTTAAGGAAATTTCTATCTACTTACTAAGCTAGTGAATCAAGGACTTCAGTGGTCATGCATGGCAAAGAATTAGTTCAGGGAAGTTACTAAGCAAATAACAAGCATCAGCAACAAAAACCCCAGGGAGGGGAGGGACTCTTCCAGTGCTACCATATTTTATTATACAAAATGCTTAGTTTTCAATAAAAAATTAGGAGACTTGCAAAGAAATAGGAGAGTATGGCTCTTAGGAAAAAAATCCATAAAAATGGCTCTTGAGGAAGCCCAAACATTGGGCTTACTAGATGTAGACTTGAGATCAACTATTTAAAATATGTTCGAAACCAAAAGAAATGCCTAACAGACTAAATAAAAAATGAAAATTATTTCTTACCAACTAAAGAATGTTGATATAAAGAGGTAAGTTATGAAAAAGTATCAAAAGGGTGTTCTACAGCTGAAAAGTACCATAACTGAGAAATTCACTAGAGGGGCTCAGTAGGAAATTTGGACTGGCAGAAGACAAAGTTAATGAACTTGGAGATAAGCTACTTGAGATTATCCAGTCTGAGGAGCGCAAAGAAACGAGTGAAGAAAAATGAACAGAACCATAAAGACCTGTGGGCTTTTTATCAAACATAACAGTATACAACCCATAATGAGAATCTTAGAAAGGGAAAGAAGTAAAGGCAGAAAGAATACCTTCGGAAATAATAGCCAAAACCTTCCCAACTTTTATGAAAAATGTTTATATACACACCTGGAGCTCAACAAACTCAAAGAGTAACTTAAAGAAATCCGCGTCTGAACACATTACAATGACTTTCAAAAGACACAATGAAAGAATCTTAAAATCAGCAGAGAAAGCTCATCATATACAAAGGATCCTCCATAAGATTAACAACTGATTTCTCATCAGAAACCTGGAGGTCAGACGCAATGAGATGACGTCAGTGAATGTACTGAAGGAAAAAGAGTGTCAACCAAGAATTCTGTTTGCAGGGAAACTGTCCTACAAAGTGAAGGACAAATTGAGACATCCCAGATAAACAAAAGCTAAGATGTTTTGTTACCAGCAGACTTATGCCATAAGAAATAATAAAGGAGTTCTTCAGGCCGAAATAAAAATGTTCTAGACAGCAGCTTGAATCCACATGAAAAGAAACAGCACTGGAAAAGTTAACTACACAGATAAATATAAAAGACAGTGTAACTCTGTAACTATTTTTTTATTTTATTTAATATGACTGAGTGAAAATGTACATTCCCATATAAATTTACATGCCCACCTATATGCAGCTTCCACTGCTCTTCTTGTCCAGTGACAGCACACTAATCCTCTCTGCTCCATACATGTCTCATCCTCCCAACAGTCTCCTTTCCCCCTCCTCTCTAGCCACTCTCCTTCCTCCAACCAGAGGTCAGCAGGCTGATATTCTATAGATGTGTAGAACCATAAAGTGCATCCAATATATGATCACTGTGCATTGCCAAGTCCAATCCATTTGTGTCCAAAGAGTGGACCTTCATTATGATTTATGGGCAAGGGCAGCATCAAGGCCAGGGGCCATGCTCCCAGGGGAACCCTGAAACCACTGGACCATCAATGGAGGTCTTTTAGTGGAAATCTCAGGGTGCACCCCTTTTTATTCTTGTGTTGCTAGTGAGACTCAACTTAGTGAGCTCCTTTGCGGCTATCACTGGTGGTAGCTGGGCACCATCCAGTTCTTCTGGTCTCAAGTTGATGTAGGCACCGACTCATGTGGGTCTATCTTCTGGGTTGTCTTTACCCCATGTCATTTTGGTCCTTGGTGAGCATCCGTTCCTGCTGAGTTGGGACTTATAACTCTAATTTTTGTTTGTAGCGTTTTCTTATCTGGGTTTAAAAGCCAAGGACAAGAAACAGCAATTAAAAAGTTGTGCTGATGAGCTTATAATGTGTAAGATGTAATTTATATGACAATCCAAAGGAAAGAGGAGAGAACAGAGCTAGATGAGTGCAGAATTTTTGTGTACTCTTGAAATTAAGTTGATATTAATCCAGACTATATTGTGTTGGGGTTGTTAGTTGCCATCAAGAGAACTGAGAACTCTGTGTGTTACAGGAGTCTTAGGGCCATGGTTTCAGGGGACATCTAGTTGGCATAACAAAGTTTATTAAGAAAATGTTTTGCATTCCACTCTGGTGAGTGGCATCTAGGATCTTAAAAGCTAACAAATGACCATCTAAGAAGCATCAATTGGTCCCAACCCACCTACAGCAAAGGACAATGACGAACACCAAAGACTTAGAGAAAAAATGAGCCCAAGAGACAGAAAGGGGCACATAACCAGAGACTACATCAGCATGAGACCAGAACTAGATGATGCGTAGCTAGTACCAGTGACTGTCATGACAGTGAACACAACAGAGTCTCTGATGGAGCAGGAGAAATGTGAGTTGTAGAGCTTGAAGTCTATTAAAAAGGCCATACTTGATGCTAAGAGGGCTTTCTGTACCCCACATTGGTGAGTGGCGTTTGGGGTCTTAAAAGCTGCCAAGCTGCCATCCAAGAGCATAGCAAATGGTCCAAACACAGCAGGAATGGATGCCCACTGAGGACCAAAACGACATGGGGGAAAGACAACCCAGAAGACAGAGAGACCCACATGAGTGGCTGCGTACATCGACCTGGGACCGGAAGAACCGGATGGTACCCAACCACCACCGGTGATAGCCGCAATGGAGCTCACTAAGTTGAGTCTCAGTGGTAACACAAGACTAAAAAGGGGTGCACCCTGAGATCTCCACTAAAAAACCACTGTTGATGGTCCAGCGGCTTTGAGGTTCCCCTGGGAGCATGGCCTCTGGCCCTGATGCTGCCCTTGCCCATAAATCATAATGAAGGTCCACTCTTAGGACACGAATGGATTGGACTTGGTGACGCAGAGTGAGCATATATTGGATGCACTTTATGGTTCTTTGCATCTATAGGATATCCTCCTGCTGACCTCTGGCTGGAGGAAGGAGAGTGGTTGGAGAGGAGGGGAAAGGAGACTGTTCGAGGATGAGACATGTATGGAGCAGAGAGGAATAGCGTGCTGTTACCAGGCAGGGAGAGCAGCGGAAGCTTTGTATAGGTGGGAATGCAAATTTATATGGGAGTGTACATTTTCACTCAGTCATAATAAAAAATAAAATATCCCAAAAAAAAAAAGACCATACTTGATAGTCTGACAGACTAGAGGGTCTCGAGAATACCTGGCTGTGGACTCTCTGTTAACTCAGTATTAATTTCCAAAGCCAACTCTCCAGACAAAGTTTAGACTGTAAGACATAAAATGATACTGGTGAAGAGTATGCTACTTAGCTCAAGTAGATACATGAGACTAAATGGACAGTTTCTGTCCAGAAGCAAGATGAAAAGACAGAAGGGGACAAGAGCTGAATATGGAAAATACAGGGTGGAGAGAAGTGTGCTGCCCTGTTGTTGAGATAGAAATAAGGTCATGTAACAAAGTGTAAGTTTTAGTATGGCAATCTGACTTGACTTGTAAACTTTAACTTGCAGTGCAATAAAAAATATATATAAAATAAAAATCAGCAAGTACGAGTTCTACCTTAATGTGGTAAGTGTAAATAGATTAAACACTTCAAACAAAAGGCAGAGAGTGACAGAATGGATTAAGATAAAACACATAATCCAAGTGTGTGCCACCTACCAGAGACCTACTTATATTCGAAGACAGAAACAGGTTGAAAGTTAAAGGACGTAAAAAGATATACCATGAAGACTAACCAAAAGAGACTTGCCATCGCTAGAGTAATACCAGACAAAGTAGATTTTAAGACAAACATTGTTACTGGAGACCAGAAAGGACATTTTATAATGATAAAAAGGTCAGTCCACCTGGACGATACAACTCTTAAAGCATATGTGCACCTAACAATAGAGCATCACAGTATCTGAAGCAAAAGCTGACAGAATTGTAGAAAAAGTAGACAATTCAGAAATAGTTGGAAACTAAAATACACTGCTTTAAAAAATGAACAGATGGCAAACAAAGCAGAAACCAGTTTATTAATTATTAAATGAAAAGCAAATTTGCCCTGTAAAATTTCACATAAAGGAAAAAAAAGATCAGCTAGACAGATGACCAACAAGGAAATACATTTAGAAGACTTGAACAACACAGTATAAACCACCTAGGCCTAACTTACATCTAAAGAACACTTATAACAGCAGAAAACACATTCTTCTCAAGTGCATGTGGAACATTCTTCAGAATAAGCCACATGATTTGCCATCAAACAAATCTTAGTTTAAAACTATTAAAATCATACAAACTGTGTTTTCTGACTACGGTACAGTGAAATTAAGTATCAGTAACAAAATGAAAATTGGGAAGCTCACAAATAGGTGGAAATTAACACACATAAGTAACTGATGGGTCAAAGAGGAAAGCACAAGAAAATACTTTGAAATAAATTAGAACAAAACTACAACATACGAAAACTCATGAAGTACAGTGAAAACAATGTTCAGAGGGAAATTTGTGGCTATAAACCCCTAAAAAAGAAAAAAATGATTTCAAATCAATAACCTAATGTTCCACCTTAAGAAACTAGGAAACGAGTAACAAACTAAATCTGAAGCAAGAAGGAAAAATGAAATAATAAAGATTATAGCAGAAATAAGTAAAATAGGGAATAGAAAAATACTAGAGAAAATCAACAAATCTGGAAGCTACTTTTTAAAAAATATCAACAAAACTGACAGGCCTTTAGCTAGACTGACCAAAGGTAAATTGAAGTTACTTTAATCAGGAATAATAATAATCTGATTACTGAATTAACAGAAACAAAAGTGGATTATAAGAGAATACTATGAATAGTTGTATGCCAGCAAATAAGATGACCTAGATGAAATGGACAAATTCCTAAAAGACACCATTGAAACTGACTCAAGAAGAAACAAAATCTGAATAGCTCTGTATAAATGGTTAGTAATCAAAGATCTTACCACAAAGAAAAGCCCAAATCCAGATAACTGCTTTAGTGAATTCTACCGAAAATTAAAGGTTTTTCAGACTTAGTCTATGAGCCTAGTATTACTGTAATACCAAAACCAGAAAAAGATACCATGAGAAGACTACGGACCAGCATCCCCTGTGAGTATGAATGCAAAAATCCTTAACAGAATGCTAGCAAACTAAATCCAGCAATGTATGAAAAGGATTATGTGTCATAACCAAGTGGGATTTTTCTCAAGAATGCAAGGTTGGTTCAGCGTATAAAATTCAGTCAATGTAAACAAAAAAGACAGAACTCAGTCAAAAAATGAGCAAAGTACTTGATAGGACAGTTCACCAGAGAGGGTATTCAGATGTCCAACAAGCGCATGAAAAGATGCTTAACATCATTAGCCATTCCAAAACCATCCCATTGCCATTGAATTGATTCCAGCCATTAGGAAGATGCCAATTAAAACTGCACTAAGTTGCTACCTCACTTGCATTAGAATGATAGTAATCAAAACAAACAGAAAAGATAAAACAGCAATATAAAACTACCATATGACCAAGCAACACTTATGTACCTATACTCAGAAGAAGTGAAGACAGAAACACAAAACCTGTATACCAATGTTTGTTACTTCGTTTTTCATGATATCCGAAGGGTGGAAACAACCAATATGTGCATCAGCAGATGAATGGATAAAATGTGGTATATACATGTTGTTGTTGTTAGGTGCCATTGAATGAGTTCTAACTCATGGCGGCCCCATGGGTCAGCGTAGAACTGCCCAATAGAGTTTCCAAGGAGTGTGTGGTGGATTTGAACTGCTGGCCTCTTGTTTAGCAGCCGTGGCACTTCACCACTAACCCCACCAGGGTTTCCAATGTGTACATACAATGGAAAATTATACAGCTGTAAAGAGATGGCATTCTGATGCATGCCACATCATGAATGAAAGTTGAAAACAGAGTGAAATTAAGTCAGTTGTAAAAGGACAAATCTTTTATGGGTCTCGTTTACATAAAATAAACTTATAGAAACTAAAGATTCTTAATGGTTACCAGAAGTAGGAGGGAAAGAGAAAGGAGAAATTTTTGTTTGGTGGGCATTTGTTTGGTGGGAAGACCCTCACTGAAGGTCTTCCTCTTTTTTGCTGACCCTCCACTCTGCCAAGGATGACGTCCTTCTGCAGAGACTGATCCTTCCTGACATCATATCCTAAGTATGTAAGATGCAGTCTTGTCCTGTGCTTCCAAGGAGCAGTCTAGTTGTTCATCTTCCAGAACAGATCTGTTTATTCTTTTGGCAGTCCATGGTACATTCAGCATTCTTCTCCAGCACCACAATTCAGAGGTCTTAATTCTTCTTCTGTCTTCTTGGTTCATTGTCCACATTTCACATGCATATGATACAACTAAAAATACCCATGGCGTGGGTCAGGTCCACCTTATTCTTCAAGATGACATCTTTATTTTTCAGTAGTTTCAAGAGGTCCTTTGCAGCAGATTTTCCCAATGCAATGCATCTTTGGATTTCTTGACTGCTGCCTACATGGGCATTGACTGCGGAACCAAGTGAAATGAAATCCTTGACAACCTCAGTCCTTTCTCTATTTATCACAATGTTTCTTCCTGGTTCACTTGTGAGAATTTTTGTTTCCTTGATGTTGAGATGCAATCCATACCAAAGGCTGTGGTCTTTGATTTTCATCAGTTAAGTGTTTCAAGTCCTCTTCACTTCCACCAAGCAAGATGGTATCACCTGTGTAACGCAGGTTGTTAGTGAGTTACCCTCTGGTCCTGATGCTTCATTGTTCATGTAATCCAGCTTCTCTGATTACTTGCTTGGCATACAGATTGAAAAGGTATAGTGAAACGATAAAGCTCTGATGCATGCCTTTCCTGACTTTAAACCATGCAGTGTTCTCTTGTTTGCACGAGTGCCTCTTGATCCATGTACAGATCCCTTAAGAGCACAATTAAGTGTTCTAACACCATCTATATAAAAATTAACTAAAGATAGCTAAATGGTCTAAATTGCAGAGCTAAACCTATAAAACTCTCAGAGGAAAACATAGGAGCAGCTCCTCATGATCTTGGATTTGGCGATGATTTCTTAAGCACAGCAACAGAAATAAAAAATAGATGAATTTGACTTTGTCAAAACTGAAAATTTCTGTGCGTCAAAGAACACCTTTGAGAATGTGAAAAATGAACTACAAGATGGGATAAAATATTCAAATACCTAAAGAACTTTTACAACTCAACAATAAAAACAACCCACTTGATAATGGGGAAAGGATTTAAATAGGCATTTCTTCAAAGAAGATGTACAAATGACTAATAAGCAAATGAAAATATTTTCAGTATTATGTTAAACGTGACTTACCACGGCCTAAAATTTGTTGCATTGAAAATGTTTTTATTGTCAATCAAACGAGTTTCTACCTGAGACTCTGTTGATGGCAGCCTCATCTTTCCAGTCATCCAGTCTTAAAACCCTGATATTTTTCTTTGATTTCATTCCTTTTGTTTCACACATCTTGTTAGTGGCCGAGTGTAGTAGTTTTTGTTTTAATGTGTTTTGGGGAAAATTTTACAGAGCACATCAGTTTCTCAACAAGTTGTACACAAAGTGTTCCGTGATATTGGTTGTAATCCCCACGCTGTGTTAGCTTTCTGCCCCGTTTCCACCCTAGGTTCTCCTTGTTGCTTCACTCTTCTTTTCCTACCTCTTCCTGTCTTCTTGACTTTTCGGTACACATTGTCCTTTTGGTCTCCTATCATTGTTGTTTCTATGGAGCATGTTCTTTTTGGGGTGTTCACTGCTTATTTCTAGGCCTGTCCATTGCTAGGCTGGTTGGTGGTTTCGCAGATTCGTTGTTCTTGTGCCTAAAATTCTTTGCTTAGTGTTTTGGGCTGTCTGTTACTTGCTGTGACCTGTCTCATGATCATATTTCTCTCTACTACACTTCACAGACACCTCTTTGAGCCAAACAAAACAACTAGAAATGCCCAATAGCAGAGTAGTGAAGAGCAGGAATTTGAGAGTCAAGCTACCTGGATTTAAATCCCACTTCACTGACTGACTTTGTGACTGTGGCAGATTACTTAATTTCCCTAAACCTTAGTTTCCTCACTAGAAAAACTGGAATGAGGATGGTGCCTACTGTGCTGGCGTGATGGATGGATGAAATTAGATCCTGTATGTAATGTACTTATGAGAGCAGCCATCGTGAGGAGGAGGAGGAGAGGCAGTAGTGGTTTCCATGGCTGTCGTTATTCGCCTCTTCTGGTTACGTCTCTGTACTTTCCTTCTTCCGGCTGCATGGATTGTAGTTCTTTTCATCTGTTCCTGTCTAAATCAGAACAGTCCGATCTGTGGTGCAGGGCACTGTTGTGAGTCAGGGGCTGATTCATGGGCAGCTAACAACAGCAGCTATCAGTTGTATCCGTTTTAAGATCTCCCTTTATTCTTTTACTGCCTTGCTCCTAGTTCGTTTCTCTGCAGAAATTCTTAACTCTTTTCGTTTAGAGCGCTGCTTGCCTCACATGTTTATCTGTGTGTCCGTACCCTTTAAAATGGAAACCCTGGAGTTGGCAGTCAGATCCGCCAGGCAGTTCTTGGAAAACTCTGTGGGGCAGTTCTTCTCTGACCTATAGGGTCACTATGAGTGAGAATCGACTTGATGGCAGTGGCTTTTTGGCATCTTTCTTTAAAAGAACAGAAATGCCTTCAGGGCAGATTGGAATGTTTTCTGTTTTTTTCTGGAGGGATGGTAATCTTCTGAAGCATAGCATGTTACCCAGAATGATGGCGGAAACTGTTTGCCAAATGCATTTATTAATTCACTGTAGCCAGGAGTCCTATGGTTCCAAGGGATTTACTCTGACTCCTTTGGGGACTTCTGTCATCTCCATAAATCATTGGTACGTTTCGGAAAAAAATTAATTTTGTTATGAAAATGCCAGTTGGGTTCAAGGAGACTAAAGAAAAGGCATTGCAGAAGGCAATAGAAAAAGCACTAGTTGGTACTACTTTGAGTTTGGCAAAATTTTTTTCTACACTGCCTCCCATTTTTTACTGTTTCAGATGCACTCTGCTACTAGTAGTGCCTGGCATGGTGCTACATCCAGGTGTGCGGTCAGCATTTGTGAATATCAGGGCATCTGAAATCTGTTCTACTTAAATAAAAGTAGCATGTATAACATAATACATTAAAATGCACTTAGGTGTTTAGTACAGTTTGTTCAAATGAGAAATTGTCCGTAAGAAGTGCCACCCTCCTAGGTTCTCCGCAGATTGGGTTTTCTCCTGATAACTATTCTCGGAATGCAGGCCACAGGTCCTTTCAGGGGGATGAGGGTGGGAGTGGGAGTGGGGGGTTTCTGCTGCAGAATTTCCTTCCCATGGTGATTTAACTCCGCTCCAGCTGTCGTTCCACACACAACACATACCTCATCCGTAGGCTTATCATTTGCTTTTATTGTCTTGGAAAATATTCTTGCTCATTTTGAATTCTTTAGTTTATAAATAGTATACTGTCTTTCTAAAGAGACTTTTTGAAGGCCAAGGGCAAGTGTTACAAACTTAATAAATATTTGATTTATGTTATGTTATTGCTCATTTGTTTCAAATAGGCATTAACGCATTACTATGATGATTTCTTCCATTTAAGAAATGGCCATACGTGACCATAAAAAGCTAAGGGTTTTTTTAGTTATAATGCCAAGTACTATTTGGGGTTTTTAGCACAGTAAACTTGTTTTATATACTTCTGAAGTGTGATTTACGGAATCTATTCTGTTTTCAGGTGGTCTTATGCTTGAGGCCCATATTAAAGATTTCCTTTTTTTCTTTTTTTAAGAAGCCACTTTCCCTTGCTCACTACTGAGAGAAAATGTAACACATGACTAACTGACTGATTGGATAGATTTTTAAATTGTGAGATTTGTTTTCTACTGATAAAACTTGTTATCCCTACTTTACAGTGACACTTAGTTTTCCATTTTCATAGTAAAATCTCAAGGAAATTGATTGAGAAACCAAGCAGTGAGCTTGGGCACTGAAAAAATTTAAGAAAATGTTATCCAATATTAACATTTTCTGCTGAACCTGAGTAATACTTTCTATGTATGACCTGTGAAGTTTTGTGTCTTTATGAACTATTTAGAGAAGCTTTTCTGCTGTAATGATTGAAAATAAGTGACAAAGATTTAAGCCCTTGCTTATGTGAGCGTTCTGCCTCGTTAACTTCATTGTTAGCACTTTTACACTTCAGTGATTTAAATGAAATGATCTAAATGTGATTTGTTGTCCTCTCTTTCCCAGTCTTTTGCTTTTGCCATGTGGATGATGATGTATTTAGTTTTGTGTTTTCATTTAGACTCCCTTGTTAATTCTATTAAGAGCAAAATGATGATGAAGGGAAGTCGTTGTAGAAATGAATAGCGTATGCAACTGAAGCCCTTAGAAATAAGTGAATGTGTATGTGATGATCAGTTGATCACGTCTTCAGCTAGTGTTTTATCATTTATACCTTCAAGTGGTCTCCAGAGGATCATTCACTTCATCACATTAAGACTGTTCTGTTGGGGAGTTCAAATTCATTATATGTGAGCTTCCACTTATACGCAGAGGTATTTATAGCCCAAGAACCCAAATAAGGGAGAGCTTTGCTTAATAAACAAGTTATCTCTGTCCTTAAAAATGTGTTCTAAGCATTTTCAAAAAGAGTAGAAATTATGCAGTGAATTTGCAGGCAAAGTCACCTTTGCAAATATTTGCATCTAGTTGCAAATAATAGACATAGGTAGGCAGTGAGATTTTTCCTACATGATTTACTGCCAGAGCTGAGCATTCTGTAGCTGTATATCCCAAGTACAAGTTAGAGGTCTTTGTTAAAAATGCAGAGGGAAAGAAATTCATTTAGTTTGAGTTCAAGGAAGTGAACCTTTTGTGTTATCAGATGTTTTTCATTTTCTTAAATATTTAATGACTAACAAATATTGTTGAATAATTTTCAGAGGCAAAGCTGTGTGTGACCCATTTAAATTAAGCAGTGAATCTCTGCTTTATATTAATTGAGATACACAAGATACTGACGTTCATTTCTAACCCTTTCTTTTCCAGCTCATCAGCGACTGGAACCTGCATCTCTATCAGGGATTGTGGCCTTTATCCTTAGCCTTTTATGTGGGGCTCTGAATTTAATTCGAGGTTTTCATGCCATAGAAAGTCTCCTGCAGGTATTGTGCCATTTTTGCGATTTCAGGTGACTGTGACTATTGATTCTACTCCCTATACAGTTGATTTGAATCGGATTGGGTATTGATACAACCTACATTGCATACTCGAGTTCTGTGTTCTTCATAGGAGTCACAGTATCTCCTTCTTCCAGAAACACTGATCTCCAGTGGGCTTCTGTAACTCCATTAGCACATATTTATTTAGCATTACTTGGCAGGAGGTACTGCTTTTAAGCAGTCTGGGGATTCTCTGACCTTACAGTTGAGTTAGGGAGGTAAAGACATCCATAAGTAATTGCAGAGTACACAGAGTTCAAAAGAGGAGAAGTCATTGTGAATCAAGATAGGAGAAGGTGGCTTTGTGGGAAGGAGGTGTGTTAGTTTCCTAGGACAGCGTTAACCAAGTACCGCCAACTGGGGGCCTTGTGAGAGCAGAAGTTGATTCCGTCTCAGTTCCAAAGGCTGGGTGTACAGAATCAGAGTGCTGGCCATGTTGCTTACTTCTGAGGGTGAATCTGCACCATGACCAGCTTGTGACGATGGCTGGCAGTCCTTGGTGTTCCTCTGCATCTGTCCCCACATGTCCATCTTTCCACTGTGTCTGTGTCTCTGTTTATTCTCCTTTACACTGCTGATCTTGCACTGGGACTGCCCTGCTCTAGTAAAACGTCATGCTGTCTTCACCAATAACTTCTTCATAGACCCTATTTCCATACAAGGTCATATTCACAGATACAAAGGATACAACTTTATTGTATCTTTTTAGGGGACACACTTCAGACTGTAATTGGAAATGAGCTGGAACTGGAAGAATATGAGCAGACAGAGATGAGTAAAAGAAAGAGACGACTTATGGGACTGGGTTTTTGGCCCAATTCTATGTAGTCCTGTTTCATCCCCTTTTCCTTTCCCTTATTTGTTGGTGGCCTTTGAAAACCTCAGCTACCTAGACCATTCATATCTTCAGGTTCTTGCCAACTATTTTTCTTTTAACCCCAGTGAATTTTCATTCTTAAATCAGAGTTTCTTTCAGAGACCACAGCTATCAAAATATCCCTTTTCTCTTGTGCTTTCTTTAAATTTTTTGAGACTTCCTTTTTGAAAGTCTAGCACATTTCAGACTGCACAGTTTTCCTTTCTCTTGTTGTTACTCGCTGTCTCTTGAGTAGTTGTCACACTTCCGTGTTGGGAATCAGTTTGTCCTTTTGTTTTTTTGGTCAGTTTTAAGCCCAGAAATACATTGCTACTTACCATTTATCAAATTATCAAAATCCCCTCAACATACTTTCTATTCTGTTTTAAAAATTGCTGTGAGTTGAGGGAACACTCAGAGGATAGCATCCTAGCAGCAGAAGGACTGCTCAGTTCTGAGTCAGACAACCTGCTGAAGAGAAACAAGGTAGTTGGGAGCCTGCTGATGACAAGGGGAATACGGTATGCCTGTGCTTTTTTAAAAAATAAAAATAAAAACTTGCTGTAATAGAAAGAACAATAGTTGGGAGGTATGAAGAGTTGAGTTTTTATGGAAGAGAAGAAAAGGAGAAGTTTGGCTCAACTACTGGTTAGCTGTGTGACCTTGGCTAGATCACCTTACTTTCTGGTTGTCAGTTTCATGGCTTATAAAATGAATGAGAGGGTGGATTTGGTGAGTATGTCTGGAAGTATGGGGTGCCTTTATCACTGGTTAGACAATGGATGATTAGACAATGGATGATTTTACGTGCTAGAAGGTTGAAGATTTTTAATTTTAAGAACAATGTATTTAGTATATATTGTGGTGTAGCATCTATGTTTGGTGTCTGTTAATGGTAGAGATATACAATTTTCCTGTTAAAGTAAGGTAATTTTAATAAAAGTTGATTTAAAGACATTTATTATGTGGGTAATGTTACATTGTGAAGATGGTACTTGAAGGCTGAAATTATATGATTCAAAAAAGTAGAGAAAAACTTTTATACCACGGAGTCATACCATCCTGTACTCAGTAGACAGTACATAAAGCATGGAATTCAGTGCTTAGACCACATTACCTTTTAGTTAAAATTCAGACAAGGCTGTTGTATCTCACAACAATCTGTTAAAGGAAATGATAATGTGTGCATCCTTGACCAACCTCAGGCATTCAGATATCCTGTATCGCTTTTCTTGGGCTGATTCTTGTTTCCTCTTCTGATTCACAACTTCAAAACTAAGGAAAGTAGTTTAAATTACAGCTTTTCATGCTTTTGAGCTGCTATACTTGGCTAAAGCTTACTTCGATTCCTAACTGTTCCATGTTTTCCCTCTCATCAGTAAGGCCTTGCCTCATTGCAATTGGTAAAATTTTTGTTTCAGAACAACAATTAGAATAAACTAATTACCACTAATGTGTAAACTACTGATAGCTCTGCAGTTTCTCAGGGTGTTTGCATTTTAAAGACAACTCCACAGGCCAATAACTCGCATAAACACAGATATAAAAATTCCCAACAAAATATTAGCAAATTGAATCCAACAAAAGAACTTGACACCACAGCCAAGTGGTCTTTTTTCCAGGTATGCAGAGCTGGTTCAGCATTCAAAAATCAATTATTATTGTTTGTTGTTTCAACAGGCTAAAAAAGAAAAAATCATATGATGCAGAAAAAGCATTTGATAAGATTCAGCAGTTTTCATTCATAATAACAACTCTGCAAAATGGGAATAGAGGTGAAGTCCTCAACTTGATACAACATGTACCAAAAATACATAGCTGACATCATACTTAACAGGGAGAGTTAGGGGAGAGTTAGATGTTTTCCCTCTAAACTCAGGAACAAAGTAAAGATAATCCTCTCTCACCTCTCCATTATACTAGAAATCCTAGTTACTGTAAGAAGACAAGAAAAGGAGTAAAAGATACACAAATAGAGGAAGGAAGAAATAACAACTGTCCTTGTTCACAGATGACATGATTGTTTACATAGAGAATACCAGAGAATCAACAACAAAACAAAAGCTTCTTGGAACCAATAAGCAGTTATAGCAACATCACAGGATACAAGGTTATGCAAGGTACAACAATTAAGTCCATAGACTGAATTGTTCTAAGTGCTAAATACCTAATTGCTGAATATTATTATTACGATCACCTTCAAAGTACCCCTCTTGGGAAACTATGCACTGATATTAGCACCTAGTCTACCCTTCAAAGCAGTTTTGGAACTCTTTTTGGAATGGATGTTGTGCACAGTGGCAAGGTAGCAAGTTTGCAAACTTAACTGGGTAGTTGTCTGTGAGGGTGTTTTTAGCCAGTAAACAAATAACTGTATTGGAGCACCCTCCCTGCTCACCTCATCTGGCCCCCAGTGACTTTTTTCTTTACCTGAAGATAAAGGAAGACGTTTTGATGACATTCGGGGCATCAAGGGTACTATGACAACAGCTCTGATGGCCACTGCAGAAAAAGGGTTGCAAAATTGCTTTGAAGAGTAGACTGGGCACTGACATCAGTGCATAGCTTTCCAAAGGAAGTACTTTGAAGGTGACTATAGTGATACTAGGCAGTAAGTAGCACTTTTTCTAGGATGAGTTTGCCAACTTAATTGGCAGTCCATGTATATACAAAAGTCAGTTGTTTTCCTGTAAACCACCAGTCAACAATTGGAATTTGAAGTTAAAACTATGATACCATTTGTGTTAGCACCCCAAAAATGAAGTGCTTGGGAATAAATATAGCAAAATATGTGTAGAGTCTACATGAGAAAACTGTAAAACTCGGAAAAGAAAGCAAAGAAGGTATAAATAAATAATACTCCATATTCAGGATAGGAAAACTCATTATTGCTGTCATTTTTCTCAGCTTGATCTATAGGTTCAGTGCAATCCTAGTCAAAACCTCAGCAAGTTTTATTTTGTAACTATGAAGAAACTGATTCTAAAGTCTGATCTAAGGTTTATATAACCAGAAACCAAACCCATTGCCATCATGTTGATTCCCACTCATAGCAACCTTATAGGACAGAGTGGAAATGCCCCGTGGAGTTTTGAGGAGTGGCTGGAGGACTCAAACTGCTGACCTTTTGGTTAGCAGTCAAGCTCTTAACCACTGTGCTACCAGAATTCCAGAGTTTATATAGAAAGCCTCAAGACCAGAATAGACAGCACAGTACTAAAGAAGAACCAAATTGGAAGATGGGCGCTGCTAGACTTACTTTAAGGCTATAGTGATGAGATAGTGTAGTGCTGGAAGAAGAGTAGACAAATAATGGTCCAGAATGGAGCCCCACACAAGTACTGTCAACTGATCTTTGAAAAGGGAGCAAAGCAATTGAATGGCAAAAGGGTAATTCTTTCAGCAAGTCTTGCTGTAACAACTGCATATCCACATGTGAAAAAAAAAATCTAGCCACTTACATCATGCCTTTCACAAAAATTAACTCAAAATGGATCAGAGACCTCAATGTGAAATGCAGAATTATAAAACTTCTGGAAGATTACAGAAAATACAGGAGACCTTGGATGTGGTGATAAGTGTTTAGACACAACACCAGAACCATGATCTATGAAAGAAAAAGTGATAAATTGGACTTCATTAAAATTAAAAATGTCTGGTTCGAGAAAGAAACTGCTGAGAGAGTGAAAAGACTGAGAGAAGATATTTGCAAAATGCGTATCTGGTAAGGCACTTGTAACTAAAAGCTACAAATAACTCTTAAAATTCAACAATAAGAACATCAACAACCCACTTTACAAAATGAGCAAAAGATCTGAACAGACATCTCACTGAAAAAGATCTACAGATGGCAAAGAAGCATTTGGAAAGGTGCTCAGTGTTATATGTCATTTGAGAATTGCAGATTAAAACACTGAGATGCCACTCAATACCAATTAGAATGGTTTTTTAAAAAAAAAGGACTGTACCAATTGCTGGCAAAGATGAGGAGCAGCAACACTGCCCAGTGTTTGCTGGTGGAGATACAAAACACTCCAACAAGCCTTGACAATCTGACGGGTAAACATTGTCTTACCACGTGGTCTAACATACATGCTCCACAATGAGTTGGATTGCTTGGTAAAGTAGAGGTTCGGTGGAAAAGTAGACCTTAACTAGATGGATTGATGCAGTGGCTGCAACAATTGATGAAGCATAACAATGATTGTGAGCATGGCATGGGATCAGGCAGTGTTTTGTTCTGTGCTACACAGGGTCTCTATGAGTTGGAACTACATGGCACCTAACAACAACAGTGAGTTGGTTTGCTGTGAGTCAAGATTAACAGTAGGTTTGGCTTTTTTTTTTGTTTTATTTAATATGACTGAATGAAAATGTACATTCCCGTATAAATTTACATGCCCACCTATATGCAGCTTCCACTGCTCTCTCTGTCCGGTGACAGCACACTATTCTTGTCTGCTCCATACATGTCTCATCCTCCCAACAGTCTCCTTTCCCCTCCTCTCCATCCACTCTCCTTCCTCCAGCCAGAGGGCAGCAGGATGATATCCTATAAAAGTGCATCCAATATATGGTCACTCTGCACCACCAAGTCCAATCCATTTGTGTCTGAAGAGTGGACCTTCGTTATGATTTATGGGCAAGAGCAGCATCAGGGCCAGGGGCCATGCTCCCAGGGGAACCCTGAAACCGCTGGACCATCAATTGAGGTCTTTTAGTGGAGACCTCAGGATGCATCCCTTTTTATTCTTGTGTTGCCAGTGAGACTCAGCTTAGTGAGCTCCATCACGGCTGTCACTGGTGGTGGCTGGGCACCATCCGGTTCTTCCGGTCCCAAGTCGATGTAGGCACCCACTCATGTGGGTCTCTCTATCTTCCATGTTGTCTTTGCCCCATGTCATTTTGGTCCTCAGTGAGCATCTGTTCCTGCTGAGTTGGGACCATTTGCTGTGCCCTCAGATGGCAGTTTGGCAGCTTTTAAGACCCCAGACGCCACTCACCAATGTGGGGTGCAGAGAGCCCTCTTAGCAAAATGCAAGTTGTGCCAATTGGCCTCGATTTCGCTTAAGAGCATGGTCCCCTGCCCCCTGCCCCAGCTACTCTATCCTTGCAATATTTGGTTAAGATGAAAGGAGTATTCAGGTTATGCTGAAGTCCACTTAATGTTGTTCTTGTTTCTAATGTGTGCTGTCATCGATTTTACCCAACCAGATTTCTAGCAACTATCTAATCTAAACCTTCCCCTCCTCGCCTCCCTCCCTCTCCTCCCTCGCAGCTGTCAAAGAGTCGTTTCTGCTATACACAAGTCTGTTTTTGGGATCTTATCGTAGAGGTCTCATACGGTATTTGTCCTTTTGTCGCTGACTACTTTCGCTCAACATAATGTCAACTAGTTGAAACCAGGTTATGAGATGTTTCCTGGAATCATCATTATTCTTTATCATTGTGTAGTGCTCCATTGAGTATATGTACCATAGTTTACCTATCCATTCCTCTGTTGTTGGGCATCTGGGTTAATTCCATCTTTTTGCTATCGTGGACTGTGCTGCGATAAACATTCTTGTGCATGTGTCCGTTGGTGTGAAAGGCCTTGATTCTGTAGGATATATTCCAAGTAGTGGAATTACTAGGTCAAATGGTATATCAATATCCATTTTTTTAAGGAAGCAGGTTTGGCTTTTTTTGGTAATGAGTTGAAAACTTCTGTCCACACAAAAACCTATACAAAAATTTGTAGCAGTCCTGTTCATAATTGCCAAGATCTGGAAACAGCTAAGATGTCTTTCAAAAGGTGGGTAAATAACAAAACTGTACTACATCCATATTGTGGGATATTATTCAGGGATGAAAAGAAATGAGCTACCAAGCCAGAAAAAGACATGGAAGAACTGTAACTGCATATTACCTAATAAACAGAAGCCAGTCTGAAAAGGCTCCATGTCGTATAATTCCAGCTGTGACATTCTGGAAAAGACAAAACTGTAGAGACAGTAAAAGATCAATGGTTGCCAGGGATTTGGGGGTGAGGAGCAGAAGGATGAATGGGAGGAGCATAAGGGTATTTTTAATGCCGTGAAACTATTCTGTATGATACTGTAATGATGGAGGCATGACATGCGTGTGTCAGAACCCACAGAACTGTAGCAAACAGCTGTAGTGTAAACTGTGGTCTTTAGTTAATAATAATGTATCAGAATTGGTTCCTCAGTTATAACAGTATATACCACATTGATGCAGAACGGTAATGGTGAATCAGTGAGGGGGAGAGAGGGAGCAGATGGAATTTTTCTGTACTATCAACTTTCTGTAAACCTAAAACTACTCTAAAAAAATAAAAAGTTTTAAAAAATTATTTTTGGAAACAGCAGCATTCAAGGGAGATGTCTTAATAACAAGTTGAAAGAAAACTGGAAAGGGAGGAGCCTTCTTACACTGACTGGGCTTGGTGATGGCTTTTTAGATACCACATGGAAAGCACGTTCCATGATGCCCCTTAGGTGTGGCTCCACTTTGCTCCAGTTCAGGCGGGGCCTGTTACACCCAGTCTACTTCTTCCCTTTCCTTGATGTTGAGCCTTACCCTTTACAGGAAGGCCAGCTGGGGAGGTCAGAGCCCCAGCCAGGATGGTGCCATGTCTGGGGATCTGATTCAGTTTCAAGGTCAGAGGTAGAGTTTTGTGTCCTCTCAAAGCAGCGGCTATGCTTAGAAAGCCCATGAAAAATGGACACCAGGTCCTAACCTTGTAGCCACCCATCCCTGCCAGCTCAGCCCCAGTTACCCCCACCAAGGCAATATATTTTAATTTGTATACATTTATGTACAGGAATTCTAGAAAAAGAAGAAGTTAATAAACATGTCGAGAACTGGACAGGTAGAAGAGTGCGTGGGAATGAATTGCCTTACAGTATGCCTTTAATACATTCGTTATATGCAGATTTTTACTTTTGAACTGTATGACTATGTTATTAAAACTTTAATAAAAGTAAACATCATCACCTGTTATGTAAGTATGGGGGGAAAAAAGAAACTTTTGTTAGTTCAGCTTAATTGGTAGATTTTTCAAGTAGTAAAAATTTCAGGCAGAGTAAAGGTAAATATTTTCAGGGTTATCATAATGGGATTGTGAGCTGATTGCTATCCCTGGGTTTTTATAGCTTCTTCCTGTCTCTATCTTAAACTCTATCCACAGTTTCCTCTGGAAGCTTCAAAATGGTTTTGTTTGTTTTAAACAATACCTCAGAACTGGGGGTGTGAGGTGGCCTGGAGTAAATGTAGTCACACAGAAGGTTGTGGTCAGTCACTGGGGAGCTGATTCCAGCCCACATGAGGGGGAGCTGTGGAGCCCATTGCCAGTTAGTCAGTTCAGATTCTCAGTAACCCTGTAGTGACCGTATAGGACAGAGTAGAACTAACTGCTCCATAGGGTTTCCTAGGCTGTAATCTTGATGGAAGCAGATGGCTGCATCTCTCTCCCATGGGGCAGAGCCCTGGTGGGTTCCAGCTGGCCAGCCTGTCAGTTAGCAGCTGAGTGCCTAACTGCTGTACCACAGTTAAGCAGAAGAATACAGTGGTCCTTCTTATTAGTAACTCATGTATAATTAGGGACTCTGGGGATGCTGTGATTCGAAATTGACTCAACGGCAGTGGGTTTGATTGTTGGGGATGCTTGTGTCTTTGGAGATGTCTTTCTGATGGTTGATACAGAAATTTTTTCTTTCACTGTTGTACAATGCTAAATTTACTTTAACAGCTTTTCTTTGTTACCTGGTCCATATAGGCACACAGAGGAAAGGCTGAAATGTCAGAAGGCAGATAGGCACAGTCATAAACCCAAGTAGCAAGCCGGGCAGGCTCAAGGGTGCAAACTAATTGCAACAAGTGTACCCTTCATACCCTGATGTCGCCTGAAACAAAACAGATGCAAAGCTGATGACCCAGACCTAATGCTTTTCATTCTCCCTTATTAGAGTCCATTTTACCATGGCTCGTGACTTGTTTTAGATGAAAGATTTCATTCTCACAAAAGCCCTTGAGCTGAAGACAAGCTCTTAGCCCTCTCTCTGGTTGGTCAGTGTATTTTGTGTTAGGAGCAATCTCTATAATAGCTGCAGATAATTTTTCAGCATTGAAAGATATGTTGAGGTTGTCAGCTATGTGGACTAGAGTGCAAATCTCCAGACATAGCACTTAAATCTTTTATCTACTGTGAAGTTACCAGCAGGGGAGTTCTTTAGACATGGGGTGATAGAGGGAATGGAAAAGCAGCACCCAGATTAAGAGACCCCAGCATTGCTTTAGTATTTGATTTAAGAGCAAAACATGTATTTTAGGATGGCATTTTTAGATCCCACTGAAAATATGTATTTCCTGAGTGTAAGCAATATATAGATACTCAAGTTTACTTTTTTTAAGGTCATGAATTCTTACTACTTATTTCAGATACTAAAAATGCTTGCCACGTTTATCTCCTAACAGGTAACTGTGTGCCTGAGGCACATTTAAATTTGAGAACCCCACATGAGTCAACATTTCTGGGCATTGGTAATGTTGTTTGAAGAATCAGCATGCGTTTATTTCTTATAGATTAATAGCTGCCTTGTAGGGTGACAGCAAGAAATTTATTAAATGTGCAGCAACTGAGCTTTTTGTTTGGTATCTGAGTTCAGACTAGAGAGGTATAGGAGATAGTGTTTGTTGTTATTACTGTTTTTTAAGTTAATAAATTTGATTTGGTGTTCACAGAATGTGTAAATTAGATTATTTTCAGTCTTTTCCACACTTTACTCTGAGTATAGAGATTTGACACCTCATGAATGAATGAGCTTTTTATCACACGGAGTTTATATTGCCTGTGATCCTTTTAAGGATCAACCTTGAAACAATGATATTAATTAGACTGATGTCATCCTAGAAGTAATTTGCATGTGATATATTAGGCAAGAATTGAATGTCCTGACAGAGCAGTAGAAGTGCTGGCCTGGACCCACTGAGTTGATTTCCTACTCATGGCAACCCCATGGGACAGAGTGGAACCTTCTTGGGGGCGTTTCTAGGCTATAATCTTTATGGAAAGAGATCGCCTGGCCTTCTTTCTCCCCTGAAGCCACTGGGTGGATTGGAACCGTTGGTCTTCCAGTTAGCAGCTGAAGCTTAACCATTGTACCACCATGACTACTTATATGTACGTTATGTATATATTCATTAATATATATATTAAAACAAAAAAACCTGTTGCTGTTAATTCTGACTCATAGCAACTCTATAATTCAGAGTAGAACTGCTCCATAGAGTTCCCAAGGAGTACCTGGTACATTTGAACTGTCATGGTTTGGTCAGCAGCCAGAGTTGTTAACCACTGTGCCACTAGGGTTTCCATGTCTACAAGGTCTGATAATTAAGCTCACAGACTTGTCAGTGTGCACTTCTGTTGGCAGCACTGTACAAACAACTCAGTAAAGTTTCATAACCTTGATGTACCAGTGTCTCACAGCTGTGTTTGTGTCGATGTGTGGCAGCTTCTTGCTGAGTGGTGTTCATTGTTGTTGTGTGTTTTTGTGTGCCATCACGAGAATGTTGCAGCTTAAACTAGTGCAGTGAACAAACACTAAATTCCTTGTTAAACTTGCCAAGAGTGGAAGTGAAATCGGGCATGTTAGTCCAAGTTTATGGGGAAAATGGCAGTGGACAGATGGATTACATGTTTTTCTGGGGGGAGGGAAAGTGTTACTGATGAACAGGTCAGGGCGGCCAGTAACAAATCTAGCAAAAATATGTGGCAACTGGACAAACAGCCACCTTTCCTATTTTGAAGTGCTGGAAAGGGAGTGTGGAAAAGTTAGACAAAAACAACCTAGCCAACAACTCCTGGCTTGCATTGCAACAAGGTAACAGCCCTCACAGCACTGTCTTTGTGTAAGGGAGTTTTTAGCCAGTAAACAAATAGCGGTATTGGAGCACCTTCCCCACTCACCTGATCTAGCCCCCAGTGACTTTTTTCTTTACTCAAAGGTAAAGGAAATATTGAAAGCAAGACATTTTGTTGAGATTCAGGAGGTCAAGGATAATACAACAGCTGTGATGGCCATTCCAGCAAAAGAGTTCCAAAGTTGCTTTGAAGGGTGGACTAGCCACTGGCGTTGGTGTATAGCTTCCCAAGGGTGAAGGTGACCATAGAAATATTCAACAATGAGGTGTGTGCCACTTTTTCTAGGATGAGTTCGTGAACTTAATTGTCAGACCTTGTACCCATAATGCTTATTATATATGCATACGTATACACACACCTATAAACATTTCTTGCCACTTAAAATAAGTGCACTCAGTTTTTTCTGTTCTTCTGGAAAAACAGAAATGCTAACCTGAAATCAGATACCTGGTCTCAGCTGCTGTTAACTTTGTTACGTGGATGAGTTACTTGACCTTGGATGTCATTTTCCTGGTCTGCAGGATGAAAATTTTAGGTCTCTGAGTTCAGAGACCATTTCAGCACTAACATTTTAAGCTCCTTGATTCTGAAATTGTTGTAATTGTTACTTCAAAGCAGAAACAATTCATTTATTTGTGTTCCTTGTGTTCTTTATTTCCCATAACTTGTTAATATCTTTCTAAGAAACAGTATGCCTGTTGAAGGTAAAGAAAGTTTTAAATTAGTGGCTTGTCTCTGCTAGGTGGCAGTATTTGGTTTCTTTCAAAAGAAATAAAAGAATTTTTCCTGATTCTATGATACAATCATTGTCAAAGAATCAGGAGGAAAATGTATGAAGAAGAAAATAAAAGTCATCACCAAATTTTCTCTGGGTATTCTGTATATAATATCCTGTCTGTTATGCAATTTTGTGTCCTTCTTCCACTTCAGATTAAAACATAAATATTTTGTAATTATTACTAGGATTTTAATAGTGTCATCCTAATATAATTTGTGATTATTGCTGCTTATCTTTATTCTTACCTTTAAAAAAAATTCTTTTTTTTTCAGTTTATGTATTAAATTTGCCCATTTTTTACTTTAGCAAAAAGTATCTTTAAATATTAAAAATCTCCACAAGACACAGAAATGTCTGTCACGGCCATGTCTTGGTGAAGTAGTGGAAAGAACAAATTCCCTTGGAATTGTTACTGGACAACAGAACTGGAGGGAATTCTATGGGAATTGATGGTTTCTGTATCTGCCTTCCTGATTGAAGAGTGGGTTCCTTTAGTTGGAATGGTCTTGTTTTCTTTCCTAGGCCTTTCATAGTGCTGGCCCATAGTTGCTGCTGAAGGTTTGGTGAGCAGAGAATAGTTTATAGACAGTTTTCTCTTCATTAAATTAAAATTAAAGATTTTTCAAAGCTTGAATCAGTGCAGCATGCATTTGTATGCTACTATGTGCAGTTTCATGCAAGGTCAGGGAGTAAAATTTGTTTTCTGACTTCAAGAAGGTTAGCATCTACTGAGAATATAACATTGGTACACTAGAGATTAAATGATAACTAAAAGATAACCTAATTATTAAATGTGTGATAGTATCCCCAGAAAGAGAGACATTATGAACATTTGAGGATGTGCTTTTGCTAGGTACCTGTTCTTTGTGTTTGTAGGTGTTCTTTAATTTCTACAACTTTTATGAGTTATGTTTTATGTTCATTTTTCAAAAGATGGAATTGAAGTTAGGTAAGTAGCTGACAGTTATACAGCTTGTGAGTGAAGATGGGAACAGCAGGAATGCGCACCTAAGTGTCGCAAAAACCAGTTAAAACAGTGATTGAATTATATAATATGTAAGACAGTGATTGAATTATATAACATATGCCAAGCCAAGTGCCATCGAGTCAGATCCGACTCATGGCAACCCTATGTGATATATGTAATATTTTATGATTCCACCCATCTCTGTCTCTCACTGTGTCCTTTTCTGTCTACCTAATTATTTAGAAAAGACTGAAAGGAAGTACATGAAGGGGTTAACAGTAATTCTACCTATATAATGGTCTTATAGACTCTATGAATTGATGTCATCTGTATTTTCCAAATTCTCTGCAGTAAACATGAACTTTATAATCAGAAGAAAGAGCATTAAAAAATAAAGGATGGAACTAAAAACAAATAGTGTACTTAAACACTTAAAACTGTCAAAGTGAAAAAGTTTCATGTTGACCTTCTCTGCCTCTGGAAACTGGTGGTGTAGTGGTTTAGTGCTACATCTGCTAACCAAAAGGGCAGCAGTTTGAATCCTCCAGGTGCCCCTTGGAAACTCTTATCAGGACAGTTCTACTATGTCCTGTAGGGTTGCTGTGAGTCAGAATTCACATGAGTACAGGAGGTTTGGCTTGTTTTTTTTTCCCTGCCTTCGGGGCTGAACTGACATAAGCATCTTAAACAGATTCATGGTTCCTGTTGCAAGATCTTCTCACTATGGTAAGCCACTTCCACTCTATCATATTTTTTCCCTAAAATAAGACAACAGGCAAATTTAATGTTCCTACTCGGAAGAAAATTAACATGATAAGACATTGGTAAGTGTAACCATGTAAGAGGAACCAACAAGGGCTGGGAAAGTGTGGATTGTTATTTCTGCATTATTTGGTTTAAAAGAAATACTGTCTGCATGACCTAGCTGTTTTTCCTCCAGATAGAACCCGTGGTGGTGTAGTGGTTAAATGCTATGTCTGCTCACCAAAAGGTTGGCAGTTCAAATCCTCCAGATGCTCCTTGGAAACTCCAGGGGTGGTGTGTAGTTCTACTGTGCTCTGTAGGGTTGCTATAAGTCAGAATTGATTTGATGGCGTTGGGTTTGGGGTTTTTATGTTTTTATTGGGTGCTTGTCTAGCCAAGCACACAGGACTGCCTGATCTGCTTCTTCTCGTTGGGATTTAGCACACTCTAGTGGACAGTAGCTTTTCAGATTTCACAGTTTTTATTTATTTTTTTAAATCATGGCAACTTACTTTATTGGTCAATTCAGTGCTGTTTACTAGATGGTAAATTTGTTAGTATTTATTTGAGGCAGGTAGTGACCCTCCTGAGCAGGAGAAACTTTATAGGCCCCTGGGGTGTTGTGCGTTTGTAGATGGTTTCTTAAGTAGAGAGAAAGGAATATTTTTGCATTATGTGAGAACATTTTCCCGCTGGTTGTCTTTTCCTCTGAGGTGACATGAAGTTGCTGTGGGAGGACAAGAAATAGAGGACCCCTTGCTGCCTTCCTCCTCCTGACGCTCCCTGGGGCGCATGATACATTCCCTGCTTCATTTGAGGACCCCTGAGAACTTTGATACACCGCTTGGTGAAATGGTGGTGTGCTGTGTAAACACTGCCAGGATCCTCTCCCCGTGAACTATGTGTGGAGGTGGGCTTCCACCCGAAAAAAGAGTAATCTTTTCTCTTACTTTCACAGAGTGATGGTGAGGATTTTAATTACATCATTGCGTTTTTCCTGGGAACAGCAGCCTGTCTTTACCAGGTAGGTCTTCTACTTTTGGAAACGCTTCCCCAGTACTCTTTGTTTCAGGTGTCAAAAAGAGTGTGGATCTGAACACGTGAGAATAATGCCTGAGTTCTCTGCCTGCCTCTCTCATTTTAGTGGCTGTGTACATTGTCGTGAACTTAATACCAAACCGTCAGTCTGTGCTGGGGCTTCAGCGGTGACACACGGTCAGCTAGGACACTGAAGGTGAATTCTTGTTTGTCTAGTGACTCATTGTCCTACTTCCAGGCTCTATTTGTACTCTAGGCTGAGGAGCTTGTATTTTGGGGAAGGTCCTTTGGTAGGGAGTTACATAGTAAAGGCAGGGTATTAGGAAATTTAATTTAGCAGTGATGAATAGAATGGATTGTAAGACTAAAGAGATTGGAAGAAAATTAATTGGGTGGTGATTCTGTTACTTCAGCCAGAAGATGGTGGGAGTGTAGACTGTGGTAATCGTGGCAGCCTGGTGGTGCAGTGGTTGGCAGCCCCACTGCTAACTGAAAGCTTGGTCGTTCGGGTCACCAGCCAACCCTTAGAAGCCCTGTGGGGAAGCTCTGGTCTCTTCTTTAGGGTTACTGTGAGTTGAAATAACTCAGCACCAGTGGTGTTTGTTTGTTTTTTAAAAAATACTGTGGTAATAAAGATAGAAGAAAAAAGATAGTAAGAAAAAAGACTTAGTAAGACTTAAAGACAGAATAGATGGGAGAACTGACCGAGGGAACAGGCTTTGTGCCTGGAGGATGCAGACGTTCCCAAGCCCAGAGGAGGCTCACGTATGCAGGGAACGATGAACAACCATGCCTTCTACCCATACTCAAGAATTTCTTTGTCAAAACATTTTACAGTTCAAAACATTTCAAATAAGGCCCCTTGAGCTGACTTTTATAACTGACATGTTGAAAAGGAAATACATTATAAAGATTCAAAACTGCAAATATAAACCAACCTAAAATTCAGTAAAAGTTTTTGAGAACTATTTTGAGTGTATACATTCCACTTTTATGTAAAGACATAATACAAATTTTAGTTTTAGTGACCCCAGTTTTTAAAAAGCTCCTCCTTTTTCTTAATCCTTTGTGTTGTTTTCAGAAATTGTTTTCCCATCAGATTTCAAAGATGTAACCCATGTTTTGTTGTTAGGTGCCATTGATCTGGTTCTGACTCATAGCAACCCTATAGGACAGAGTGAAACTGCCCCATGGAGTTTCCAGTGAGCAGCTGGTAGATTTGAACTGCTGACCTTTTGGTTAGTAGCCAAGCTCTTAACCACTGGGGCCACAGATGTAACCATAATGAGTGACATTTCATGTAGGAATTATGAAAACTTGTGTATGTTAGTGTCATATAGTGCTTTAATTTTATTAAATATTCTTATATTCGATGGCACTTGGCTTGGCTTTTATATAAAATTTCAGCAGTAATCCTTGCAGTCCTATTGCATATAGGCTGTTAGCCCATTTTTCAAAAAGAGAAAGCTGAGGCAGTGCTATCGTGGGATGCCCCCAGCGAGTAAGTGATGGAGTTACGATTTAACTCTAAGGCTTCTGGACTTTATATATTGTGCTCTTTGTACTATATCCTCCTCTAAGCAAAATGCGTATATTTGTGTAATTTCTGTGTATTATCTGATTCTAAAACAGTGTCATAAAGAACTTAGTATTAACTTTAAGAATTACCTTTCAAGTAATTTCATGAATTATTCTTGTAAAAATCTGTCTTTGATTGATTTGGCTTAATGAAGTAATATTTAAATGCCATTAATTGAATTTTTTGTGCTAAGAATTTTACATAAATTGTACTGTTAAACCCTAATGAGAAGCCCCATTCTGATCCTGTTACTGTTGCCATTTCCCCCCTGCCCCCAGGCCCAGATGGTGGGTGGTTTGAAACCAGACCTGTGTGGTCCTGCAGTCAGTGTTCTCAGCCACCAGGCTGTCTATCAGGCAGGACTGTTACATTTTCCAGAATAGCCTGAAGTAGTTCTAGGCATTGGTCCCTGGTGGTCTTTTACTGGAGAGAAACAAATGAACTCATGCTTTGAAAAAGAAAAGCAAAAAAAAAAAAACAGTCTCTTCATATTGAAAGGCATGAAACTGTATGTTTTCTAAGTATGGTGGGCAGAATGGTAATACTGCTGCTTTTTTGCACAGTAAAAATAAAGTAATCACATTTTATCATACAATATGATCCATCTCCAGTTGTCAGGATGTGCTGTAATCCTCTTTAGGTCAGACTTCAAAGGCCACTGCTATATAGTGTATCATCTTTTTCTGTAGACTCTGTGTGTAGATGGACGCCCAGAGTTCAGTCAGATGGATGTGAGTTTGATAAAAAACATCGCTGCTGAGAAAGTGAAGGATCAGTGAAGAACACAGAGACTATTTCTTTTCTCACCATGTTTGTTTTTTTTTTAAACAAACTTTCAAATCCCTAGGAAAGTTGCAAGATTAGTACACCTAGCAGTTCTTTGTGTTCATAGTGTGTGTGTGTAGTTGTTTGTAAAGTAAGTTGCAGATGTGTATTTGCATGTAAAGTTTTTCTTGTGAAACTTTTTTATGTTGAAAACCCAACCTGTTGCTGTCACGTCAGTTCCTTCTCATAGAGACACTGTGGGTCATAGTATAACTGCCCCCGCAAAGTTTCAAAGGAGCACCTAGTAGACTTGAACTATTCACCTTCTGTTTAGGAGCTGTAGGACTTAACCACTATGGCACTAGGGTTTCCTGTTGAGACAGTCGGAAATTCACATACTAGTGTTGTTGTCAGGTGCCGTCGAGTCGGTTCTGATTCATAGTGACCCTGTGTGCAACAGCATGAAACACTGCCCGGTCTTGTGCCCTGTCCACAATCGTTTTTATGCTTAGGCCCATTGTTGCAGCCACTGTGTCAGCCCATCTTGTCAAGGTTCTTCCCCTTTTTCACTGACCCTCCACTCTGCCAAGCATGATGTCTTTCTCCAAAGACTGATCCCTCTTGACAACATGTCCAAACTATGTAAGATGCAGTCTTGCCCTCTTTGCTTCCAGGGAGCTCTCTGGTTATACTTCTTCCAAAACAGATGTTTGTTTTTTTGATTGTCCACGGTACATTCAACATTGTTTTCCAACACCATAATCCGAAGACATCAGTTCTTCTGTCTTCTTTGTTCATTGTCCAGCTTTCACATACATATGATGTAACTGAAAATACCATGGCTTGGGTCAGGCACAGTTTAGTCTTCCAGGTGACATGCAGTTGTTAAGAAATAATCCATATAGATCCTATGTGCTCTTTACCCAGTTTCCCCCCGTGATAGGTACCATCTTGCAAAACAGAGGCATGGTATCACAACCAGGATACTTACATTGTTCCAGTCAAGATACAGAGCATCTCCATCACCGTGAGAATCTCATGTGGCCACACCCGCTTCTGTTGTGCCCCTACTCACTCTGTAATCGCTGGCAGCCGCTTAGGTGTTCTCTGTTTTTCTAGTTTTGTCATTTCAAGAATGTTGTATGCAGCATGTAGCCTTTTGGGGGTTGCTTGGCTTTTGGCTATTTTTTACTCAGCATACCTCTCTGGAGATTCATCTAGATAGTTGTGCATATCACATTTGTTCATTTTTATTGGTGAGTAATATTCCATGGTTGGTCATATCAGTTTCTTTAACCATTCACCACTGAAAGACATCTAAGTTGTTTCCAGTTTTGGGCTAACACAAATGCAGCTGCTGTAAACAAATAGTCACATAGAGGTTTTTGCAGAAACATTAAGTATTTGTTTCTCTGGGATAAATGCCCTGGAATACAACTGCTGTGTCTTAAGAGGAATGCTTAGTTTTTTTAAGAAAATGCCAAACTTTTCCACAGTGTCTGTACCACTTCTCGTTCTTATCAGCACTGTGTAAGTGATTCAGTTTCTCTGCATCCTTGCGAGTGTTAGCTATTATCAGTGTTTTTATTGTAATCATTCTGATAGATGTATGATAATGTAGTTTTAATTTACATTTCTGTAATGTCTAATGATAGAGAGCATTTCGTGTCTCACTGCCATCTGTATTCTTTTCAGTTAAGTGTTCGTTTTCTAATTTATTTTCTTACTGCTGAGTTTTGAGAGTTCTTCATATGTTCTAGATACTAGCCCTTTGTTAAATATGTAGTTTGCAAATATTTTGTTCATTCTGTAGTTTGTGTTTTCATCTTTTTAACAAAGTGCTTTGTGGAACAAAAGTTTTTAGTTTTGATGAAGTCAGATTTATCAGTTTTTCTTCTTATGGATCATACTTTTGGTGTCAAGTCTAGGAACTCTTAGCTTTGCCTTGGACCCTGAAGATTATTTCCTCCCCCCCACCCCCCACCCCCCACTACCGTGTAAATTTTGTATTTTGTATTATGTTTCAGTCTGTGATCCATTTTGAGTGAATCTTGGTATAAGGTATGAGACTTAGATAGAAAGTGTATTATTGATTTATGCCTCTGGATGGCCAGTTACTTTAGTACCATTTGTTAAAAAGGCTGTTTTTGCCTCCACTGAATTATTTTTGCACCTTTAAAGAAAATCAGCTGGTCATATTTATAGGGATCTGTGTCTGAGTTCTCTGTTCTCTTTCTTGGGTCTGGGTATCATTTCTCTGCCAAAAACATGTAGTCTTGATTACTGTAGCTGTATAATAACTGTTTAAACTAGGTAAACTGATTCCTCTCATCTTTCTACTCTTTTTCAAAATCATTTTAGTTACTCTAGTTCTTTTTCCTTTTCTGATCTTAGGGTAGAGCACTCAGTCTTCCCCCATTAGTGTCATGTTACTGTGGGACTTCTGTAGATGCTGTTTATCAAAATAAGGATGTTCCTTTCCATCCCTGTTTTTTGGAGCATTTTTATTATGAATGAGTGTTGGATTTCTTCAAATGCCTTTTTTTGCATCAGTTGATAAGATCATGTGACGGATGGATTTTCCAGCATTAGACCAGCCTTGCATCTCTGGAATAAGCCCTACTTGGTCATAGTGTATAATTTTTTATTAATATGTTGCTGAATTCTGTTTGCTGATACTTTGTAGATTTTCACATGACATTCATGAGAGACATTGGTTTATAATTTTTTGTATTTTCTTTGGTTTTAGTGTCAGGGTAATACTGTTTAAAATTTATGAGGTGAATGGGGACGTGTTCCTTCCACTTCTGTTTGCTGGAATAAATCATGTAAACTTGGCGTTAATTTTTCTTTAAACTTTTGGTAGAATTCTCCAGTGAAACCACCTAGGCCTGGAGATTTCAGTTTGGGGAGTGTGTGAATTGCAAATTCAATTGTCTTAATAGTTGTAGGGCTATTCATATCATGTACTGTATATTACGTTGCTTGTGGTAGTTCATATTTCTTGAGGAAGTGGTCTCTTTCCTTTAAATTGTCAAATTTATGTATGTGACTGTTGATGGAGGCCCTGGGTGCCTGTGGATAAAGCTCTGACTGCCGACTGAAGGTTGGAGGTCTGAATCCACTCAGAGGCACCTCAGAAGAGAAGCCTGGTGGTCATCTGCAGAAAACCAGCTGCTGAGCACCCAGGGAGGGTGGTTCTTCTCCACTGTATGTCAGGTCATTGTGCGGCTGAGGCCACTAAACAGCACCTGGTTTGTAGTTAGTCATAGTGCTTGCTTAATTATCCTTCTGATGTCTGTGGAGATGTTCCCTTTGGTTCCTGACACACATAGTTTGTGTCTTGTCTCTCTGTTTTAAAAATCATTGTTATCTGTTTCATTGGTCTTTTCAAAGAACCAGCTGTCTCACTGTTTTTCTCTGTGGTTTTTAATTTCATTGATTTCTGCTCTTGGCCATTATTATGTCCTTCCTCCTGCTTGTTTTGAGTAGAGTTTCCTACTCTTCTAGGTTTTTGAGATGGGAACGAGATAATTGATTTGCAGGTTTCCTTTTTATGTATATGCATGTAATGCTATAAATTTCCCTCTTAGCACTTCACTAGCAGTGGCTCACAAATTTTAATATGTTGTATTTTCATTTACTTCAGTGTATTTTTTTTGGTTGCCCTTGAGACTTCCTCCTTGGCCTATGGATTGTTTAGAACTATCTTGTTTAATTTCCAAATGTTTGGAGATTTTCCTGTTACTGATTTCTAGTTTGAGTTCAGACACAAACTGGACTTTGTTATCTAGTGCTGCTGTAACAGAAATATCACAAGTGGATGGTTTTAACAAGCATAAATTTACTTTCTCACAGTTTAGGAGGCTAGAAGTCCAACTGAAGGGCATCAGCTATAGGGGAAGGCTTTCTGTCTCTGTCAACTTTGGGAGAAAGTCCTGTTCTTTTCAGTTTGTGTCTTGTTTCTTTGGAGATCTTTTTGTGGTTTGGTTATCAGTCTTCCCTCATGTCTGTTTCTCTTCCTTGCTGATTTAATCTCTTATATCACAAAAGAGATTGATTTAAGATTTAAGCCAAAAACTAAACCTACTGCTGTTAATTCTGACTGACAGCAACCGTATAAGACAGGGTAGGACTTCCCCATAGAGTCTCCAAGGAGTGCCTGGCAGATTCAGACTGCTAACCTTTTGGTTGATGGCTGTGCAACCAGGGTTTGAGATCTGAAATTTACCCTATACTAATCCTGCCTCATTAACATCACAAAGACAACCCACCCCTAAATGGGATTATAACCACAGGCCTAGGGTTTAGGGTTGGCAGCACGTATTTTGGAGGGAGACAATTTGATCCATAACACACAGTCTGTGTGATGTGCAGGTTTTCTGTTGGTGCTGAGATCTGCTTTATGGCCCAGAATATGTTCTGTCGTGGTTTATATTCCTTGGGCACTTGAAAAGAGTAGCTATTTTACCATTGTTGGGGGAGCATTTTGGAAGTGTTAGTGAGATCTTGTTGGCTGGCGGCCGTTGAGTTCTGTATCTTTGCTGATTTTCGTTCTGTCAGTTATGGAGAATGAAATGGGCTGAAGTTTCCAGCTATAATCATAAATTTATGTCTTCTTTCAGTTACACCAGTTGGTGTGTCACATACTTTGTAGCTTGTTTTGGGTGTATATATTTAGTATTGTTTTGTTGTCTTGATGGATAAACCCATCATCGTATAGTGTTCCTTTCTGTCCTTGGTAATTTTCTTTGCAGTGAAGCCTGCTTTATCTGATATTAACAGAATGATTCCTGTTTTATTATTATTATTTGCATAGTATATCCTTTACCTTCTTTCACTTTTGACTTTTCTGTATCATCTGAAGTGAGTTTCTGGTTGACAATGTAGAATTGGCTCATGTTCTTCAGTCCACCCTGCCAATCTTTGTCTTTTAATTGATGTAGTTAGACCCTAACATAAATACAATTATTGATACGGTGGGGCTTAGGTCCACCCTTTTAGTTTTTGTTCTTTGTTTTCTTTTTCTTGCCTTTCTTGCCTGTAGGCTACTTGAACTTTTTTTTTAGAATTCTAGTGGACTTACTGTTTGTGAGTGTATCTCGGTATAGCCTACTTAGTGGTTGATCTAGACATTGCGTTGTATGTACTTCTCACCACCAGTCTCTAGCACCCTCATTTTGCCAGTTCAAGTGAAGTATGGAGCCCTTACTTTCCTTACATCTCTTTACCGCTGTAATATAATGGTCTTAAGTACTTCCCTCAACATACAGTTAAAACCACATCCATTAAAATTTTTGCTTCAGCTGTCAAATATAATTTAGAAAATTCAAGAGGAAAAGAAAGGCCCATTGTGTTTACCCATATTTTTGCTTACAGTGTTCTTTCTTTCTTCCCATACTCCAAAGTTTCCTGTTCCCTTTCTGTTTGGACATCTTCCTTTAGCCATTCTCTTAGGGTATGTCTGCTGGCAACAGTGTCTTGATTTCCCCTTCATTCTCGTATATAGGATTCTGGGTTGGCAGTTTTTTTCTTTGAGCACCCGAGAAATGTTCCACACTTTTTTGGCCTCCGGCTTCTGATGAGAAATGGAGTGCTTCATTGCTTCCTAATGGATGTCGAGGCTTCTCATGTGGTCCCCACTAATACCAGGCCAGAGGCGGGAAGACGGGGTCTGAGGGGTTCATTACCATCCCATGAGAATGAAGGCCCTGCCTCCGTTCTCAGCTGTATCTGAAGCCACCTGAGTGTGGCGCTTCTGGTGTCTTGCTGGACCACGCTGAGCTCTGACTTTCAGGATGCTCACTTGGCCTTTGCTGGAGGAATTGGGAATAGGGCCACAGCTTGTTTGGTGGCATTTGGCTGAAGTAGAGCAAGGTCTGCAAGTTCTCTGCCTAAGCTTTCTCTTTCTCATTCCCACTGGAGAGAGCAAGCTTTTATTGGAGTATTTGTGTGCTTATTTGTTTGGTCTGTGCCTGTGGCATTTCTGTTTACCAGTTTCTTCAGCTCCATGGTGGGGACGTGTGAAGCAGAAAGAAGTCACGAGGAAGTCGCACCGTGCCACTCCATTGCTGTCCTGTGTGACTTCTCCCCACCTTTCAGAGTGTTCTTACACTTGTTTTATATCTGATGTCCTAACTGTACACAGCAGGAGAAATAGGAAACAGTTCTTCTGCTCCATCTTCTCAGAAGTGGAAGTCCGTATACAGTTACATTTAGATTAAGTTTCAGACCGTGCTATTTCACTTCTAAATACTTTACCAGGTATCTCTTAAGAACAAAGACATCCTTCTGTCTAGCCATTGTACTGTTACCACACCCTAAATGTTTAACATTGATACACAGTTGTCCCTTGGGATTCATGAAAAATTGGTTCAAGGACCCCTCCAGATGCCAGACCGACCCACATCCTCCCATATGCTGTAAATCATCTTGCAGTGACTTCTCATACCTGATACAGTGTAAATGCTGTGTGCATGAGTAGTTGTTGCATCCCAGGTGAAGACCTGCTCTAGAAGGTAGCATTCCCCTTCTGTGGCTTTCTTGAGCTCTTCTGGGAACGCTGATGTGGCCTGGGCTTCAGCTAATGCTGATTTGCCTGTAGTTGTCATGTTCCTGAGGCTGTAGCCATTTGTGGAGCTAGCCAGCTGTCCCTTACTGGACCGAAATGTCTTGCTGTCCTCAGCCCCTCACCCTTAGCCTTGGAGGGATTGCTTTGACCACTTCATTGATTTTTAGGAGTGATTTTTTTTTCACAGAAACAAAGGGTACACACAACACAGGTAGCAAATGAACTAGAAGCGATGTTCAGATGAGTGCTAGAGGGAGACTTGAGAATCCTCCAGCAGGGGATGCTACACATCACTTCATTTGCATGCACTCGGGTGTGCTCAGAACTCAGCAAATTCAGGTTTTGCTTTCTGGAACTTTTTTCCCCATAGTATTTTCAATCTGTGGTTTGTTGAATCTATGAATGTGGCATCTGTGGATACAGAGGGCTGAGAATAATGTATAATACACAATCCATATTCAGACTGTTTCAGTCCTCTCTGAAGTGTTCTTTTAGCTGTTTTCCCCTGATCCAGAACTCAAACCAAAATTGTGTGTTGCATCTAGTTTTTATACATCTTTTTGTCTGTAATGAGAGTCTTACATGGTCTTTTTGTTTTTGTTCTGTTTTGTTTTATATATTTAGTCTCTCATTACTTTGAATTGTTTTTGCTTTTTTGTTTTTAAAAGGCAGTAGGTACCTGACCTTATTGAGTCCTCAATCTGGATTTGTCTGGTTTTCATCATGAAATTCAGATTAAATATTTTTTCAGAAATACAGTGTAGTACCAGATGTTGGAGCTGTTGGAGGATTATGTCAGTCAGGGAACATATCAGAAGTTTGATTATCTGGTAAAGGTGGTGTCTGTCAGATCTCTGCATTGCAAAGGGATCTTTTCCTTCTTATAGTTAGTAAGTAATCTGTAAGGTAGGGACTATTACTTTTAAAAGCCCAAATTACTTTTTTTTAATATGAGAAAAAATAGAAGATATATAGACCAATGGAATAGAATTAAGAATCCAGACATAAAATCATCCACCTGTGAGCAGCCTGTGGAAACCCTGGTGGTGTAATGGGTTAAGTACTGTGTCTGCTAACCAAAAGGTCGACAGTCCAGATCTGCTGGGTGCTCCTTGGAAACTGTACAGGGCAGTTCTACTGTGACCTCTAGGGTCACTATGAGTCAGACCTGACTCGATGGCAGTGGGTTTGGTTTTTGGTTTTTTTATGGGCAGCTGATATTTTTTTTCCCTTCTTTTTTTTTAAATTATGATTGAATGAAAATGTACATTGCCATATAAATTTGCATGCTCCCACTGCTCTCACTGCCCAGTGACAGCACACCCCTCCTCCCTGCTCCATACATGTCCTATCCTCCCAACAGTCTTCTGTCCCCTCCTCTCTACTCACTCCCCTTTCTCCAGCAAGCGGTCAGCAGGATGACATCCTATAGATGCCTAGAACCGTAAAAGTCCCACAAGATATGGTGACTCTGGGTTGGCTGTCCGAAAAGTTGACCTTCATTATGATTTATGGACAGAGGCAGCATCAGGGTAGGGGGTGGTAGCTGATATTTGACAAAGGCCTAAAGTTTATAAATTGGTGAATAGACAGGCCTCTTTAACAAATGGTGCTGGCATAACTGGATATCCATTAGCAAAAAAATGAAAGAAGACTTGTGTCTCACACCATACACAGAAACTCAGAATGGATCAAAGACCTAAATATCAAATCTAAAATGACAAAAATCAGGGAATCAAAAAATAGAGACAACACTGGAGCCCTGATATATGGCATAAACAGAGTACAGAACATTACTAACAATGCACAAACTTCCAAAGAGAAAATAGACAACTGGGAAGTCCTAAAAATCAAACACTTAGGCTCATCCAAAGAGTTCACCGAAAGAGTAAGAAGACAATCTACATACTAGGAAAAAAATTTTGGCTCTAACAAGTCCAACCAATATCTAATCTCTGAAATCCAGAAGATATACTGCACAAAACGTCGACAACAAAAAGACAAATTACCCAGTTAAAAAAAAAATGTTGGAGAGGCTGTAGAGAGATGGGAACACTTACACACTGTTGGTGGGAATGTAAAATGATACAACCACTTTGGGAATCAGTTTGATGCTCGCTTGAAAGGCTAGAAATAGAAATACCATACGATTTAGCAGTCCTACTTCTTGGAGTATGTCCAAGAGAAATAAGAGCCGCCACACAAATAGAGACATGCACACCAGTGTGTATCACAGCAAAAAGATGAAGTCAACCTAGGTTTCCACCAATGGATGAGTGGATAAGCCAACTATGGTATATTACACAATGATAAAGAACAGCAGTGAATTTGGGAAACATCTCATAACATGGAGGAATCTAGAAGGCGTGATGCTGAGTGAAATTAGTCAGTTGCAAAAGGACAGAGATTGTATGAGACCACTCATAAAGACTCAAGAAAATGTTCAAACGCAGAAGAAAACAGTCTTTGATGGTTTTGAAAGGAGGGAGGGAGGACAGGGGTACTGACTAATCTGATGCTAGACAATAATTATTTCAGGTAAAGGGAGGGGCAACACATGGTAGACGTCATGAACTGAATTGTGTCCCCCCAAATCTGTAGCAGTTTGGCTAGGCCGTGATTCCTGGTGTGGGATGCTGTTCTCCTGCTGGAATTCTTGCCTCTGTGATGTCACTGAGGATAGACCGTGCAGTTGGGTTGGTGGGGCAGGGCTTAGTGTGTGGAGTTGTTTTGGGCCTTGAGGCAGTGTCTTGAGATATAAAAAGAAAGGGAGGTAGGCTGAGATTTGGGGACCTTGTACCTCCAAAAAGCAGTGCCAGGAGCCAACTATGTCCTTTGGACAGAACCCAAGTCCATGTGCCTCAGAAGGTCCAGTCTAGGGTCAGACTGTTGACAATGACCTTCCTCCAGTACCAGGAAAGAAAGCCTTCCCCTGGAACTGACACCCTGAATTAGGACTTTCAATGTACTAGACTGTGACAATTAAAATTCCTGTTTTTAAAGCCATCCACTTGTAATTCTGTTAAAGCAACACTAGATTACTAAAACAGTAGAGAAGTCAGCACAGCTGGACTAAACCAAAAGTAAGAAGTTTTCTGAATATAACCAAATACTGTGAGAGACAGAGAAGCAGGGACAGGGGCCTGGGAACCATGGTTTCAGGGGATATCAAGGTCAACTGGCGTAACAAAGTTTATTAAGAAGATGGTCTATATCCCACTTTAGTGAGTGGCATCCAGGGTCTTGAAAGCTGTCAGGCTGACACCTGAGGTACACCGGATGGTCCTAACTCCTCTGGACAGATGATCACCAAGAACAACAAAGATATGAGGGGAAAAGAGGCCGGGAGTCAGAAGGACCCATACGAATGGGAGTCTGTATCAACCAGAAGAGCCAGATGATGCGCAGCCACCACCAAAGACAGCTGTGACAGGAGACACAGTGTAGAGTCTGTGAGGCAACATGAGAAAAAGAGGTGTGCATCCCAGGAACTCTACCAAAAGACCAGAACTGGTGGTCCGACAGCCTGAAGTTCCCCTGGGACCATGGTCTCTACACCTGCTGCTGTCCCTGACAGGAAACCAGTAATGAAGTCAACTCTTCAGAAAAGAATGGACTGGACTTGGCGACACAGTGTGACTGTTTACAGGAGGCTGTCCTACTGTTTTCTTTCTAAATAGAAAAGAAGAGGGTGGAGGCAGGGGACAGATGCTTGTTAAGAGGATACTGGATACATAGAGTGAAAAGGAGGAGTGTGCTGTCACCAGTGGGGGAGAGCTGAGGGAGCTGCAGATAGATGGGCATGCAAAACTTGTTAGGATTATATACTGTCACTTGTTCACAGTAATAATAATAATAAAAGCAAGCAAGCAGCCATCTAAGAAGCAGCAATTGGTCTCAACCTACTGGGAGCAAAAGAGAATGAAGAACAACAAAGACACGGGAAAAGAGGAACAGGAATGCCAGTGGGTGCTAAATTTAGTGGGCAAAAGTATGGTGAAATAGGGTATTACATATTCTGAAAGTATCTCTGTACAAGATACGTACTGATTACAAAGAGAAAGATAGTAGCTGTAAGTAGACAAACCTAGCAGACACCGCCTTAACCAGAGAGCTAAGTTAACATCACCAGTGATAAGACTCATCACACATCACTTCTGTGGTGGTCGGGCCTGAGTTGCATACCCTTAGTGAATCCTGAGAAAATAACAAAACCCAAAATAAGGGACATTCTGCAAAATAGTCATTCAGTAGTCTCGAAGACTTCAGGGTCATGAAAGAAAAAGAATTCTTAGAGTTTGCAGGTGACATGAAAACTACGTGCCGTAAGGAATCCTGGATCAGTCCTGGAACTCTAGTGGGTCAGCTGGCAAAATTCAAATAAAATCTGCATATTTGATTAATAGTATAGTATTCGTGTTAATTTCCTGGACTGTACACTTTCACTCAATCACAATAAACAAACGAATGAATGAATGAATATTCTAAAAAAAAAAGTGCTGTGACTCTGTAAGAAGTTAACACTAGGGGGCGCAGAATGACAAGTATACATGCAGCCACTGGGGACTTTTTTGTGATTTAAGATTTTTTTTTAAGGTAATATTTTTCTTACTTCAGATATTCTCAACTCATTTATTCCACAGTGAAAATCACAGATAAAATAAATCCATTTCATTTTTCTTGAATGTCATTCTTTCTAAATAAGCAAGTTCTGATTTATACAAGCAGTGAACAGCTGAGCAGAACATGCCCCTGTTTTTTCTGCATTGTTGCAGACACTTAATGTCCTTTCTGTTCTGAAGCCAGGATACAATTCTATGTGGAGACCTGTACTTGTTAAGACTTGTGATCTCATGTAATTCCTACACTTGTTGTAAATTTTAGACTCCTTAAAAATAGTTCACTTGTTCACCGATTTCTTACTGAGCACTTACTGTGTGCCAGGCACTGACCTGGGCACTGCAAGAAGAAAGGACTGAGTGAAACAGTTAAATATCTCTCCTGTCGTGAACGTTAGACTCTTACCAAAGGATACAGATGGCAGACAAAAGAAGCATGTTTCAAAAATATGTGTATAGTATGTTATGGAGTAAAAGCAGGAAAAGATGAATGTCTAGATTCTTGTAAAACAGCACTCACCATCATTTTCTGTCTTTTTTATGCTTTATCTTCTTCAAGACATATATTTGATACTGTATTTTAAAATATGTATATGACTTTTCTCCCCTCTCTGGGAAGTACGCCCCAGGTGAGGAACGGCCTTCTGTGTTTCACTCACAACTGAAGAGCAGTGCCCGACTTGTAGCAGACCCGCAGTAAACATACACTGAATGAATTCTCACTCAAATCATGTACCTAGAATAGTTCTTGCACTCCTAGAGGATCAGAAAGTGTTTGTTGATTTTATTGCTGTTGAGACTCAGGTTATGAAAGAGCCCATTTTATTGAATAGTTTACATGAGCTTTTTGGGGTGAGAATGAGAGCAGGAACCCCTCAAATGCTAGCAGTGTCAGGCACCTTGAAAAATGTGTCCAGCCTGTTTGCAAAGGCGTAATCCAGTTACGGAGCCCCAGTCTTGTAGCGGTTAAGTGCCACAGCTGCTGACTGCCAACTGTCCCCACTGTGCCAGCAGGGTTTCCCTGTCCCGTAGGATGGTGATGAATTGGATTGACTTGGCAGCCGGGGGTTTGGTTTGGTTTTTGCTTTAACCCATCTTAAGTCTCATACAAGATGCTTTTTCCATTGACAAATGAAAAACATAAAAGGGAAAATCTATTTTCCAAGCTGTGGCACTTTCATTACTACTGAATGCCCTTTCTGGGTTATATTATCTTATCCCTAGATGAAAAATCCTCTATTCCACTCTCATATTTTACTCTGACCTGCTATAATTCAATATTGGAGCATACTTCTTTTCCTGTAACCATAATCATCTTTCATTTTTATGTTTTGAACAGTGTTATTTACTTGTCTACTACACCGGCTGGCGGAATGTCAAATCCTTTTTGACTTTTGGCTTAATCTGTCTATGCAATATGTATCTTTATGACCTGCGCAACCTGTGGCAGCTTTTCTTTCACGTGACTGTGGGAGCCTTCGTTACACTGCAGATCTGGCTAAGGCAAGCCCAGGGCAAGGCTCCTGATTATGACGTCTGACACCATTCTCCAGACTGTTGCCTTGGCTTCCAGGGACAAAGGAAGGAGCACATCTTAACTGCCACTGTGATAAAGAAACTGCTCGCCCCAAGTGAGAAGCTCTGCTTTCTTGCTGTCTCGCCTGCCTTTTTGTTTTAAATCACCGTGACATGCCTTTGAGCATGCCAGACCTGCCAGGCAAATCCTCTCTGAAGAGTATCGGCTGTGGGATGATCGTTCAGATGAGGAGGAGGTGGAGGCTTCTCTCTTCAGGGCCATGAGGTGGAGGAACAGACGCCACTTTAAGACTTGGCCAGCAGTCTGGAGCACTTGCAGAAGGCGTTCACTCGAAACAGATATGTGGCCCTTGGTCTGAGGACAGTACAGCATGGGTTTGCCTTTGTGAGGCATTACTAGAGACCAAATAAAAGATGGTGCACTAAATTGGAAAGCTTATATTTAAAACAAATGACTTGTAAAATGTGAGGTTATTTACACATTGAAGGTACCCTGAATTTATGAGGTCCCGGATGGTGTGGAATTGATTCATTTTCCTTTTATATTTCTGCTTGAATCAACTCCAGAAACCACCTTGTGGGGAGAAGGCTCTAGTGAGCTCACCCTTGGAACGTCAAAGTATTGAAAGTACAGTGATACATGCTTTCTTTCTAGGCCACTTTTGTAGTTTCTCTTGATGTCACTTTTGAAAAAACATGATTTGTTAGACTTAGCCTTTGTTTCCCAAGCTTTAATCACTCGAAAACTGCCAAACAGTTACTTATTTAATGTTTATCTGTTAAATTTTAAAGTATTGTGAAAGAGACTAACTTTATTACAAGTGAAAAGCCAGTATCAATTTGCCATGAATAAAAAGTAACCACAAAATAATAAAACTTAAAAAAGTGTTAAGTTTTAGCAGATGCTTGCTTAGACTCTGGAACTAAGAGGCCAGCCCTTTGCTTGAAGTGAAAGATGTCATCCAACACAAAAAAGGGTTTTCTAAGGGGAGATTGCAGGGATAGAAAGAAAGGGGCAAACAGAGGACATTCGGACTGTGATTCAGCATTATTCAATGCCTTGTCGTGTACCACCTAAAATCGTCTGTTTACCACCAGTGGTTTGACAGCTGAAAGAATTGGAGGGGGACTTTTCTCTCAGGAACTCGTTATTGTATGGCTTCAAAGAGTTGAGCACCTGGTCATAGCTGAGACAACTTATATGCTTTTTGATAACATTATAAAGATTGTTTTCAAACTGTTGTGAGTTAGTAATATAGTATTAGGAGAAGGAGGCGGAAGGGAGGCAGTAAGCTTACGCTATCAGGGATTTATTTAAAATGAGAAACTTTAGTTCCCTCCAGTTTTCTGCCTCCATTCAGACTGCGGAGAAATTAGGTATGTTCTAAGAGATGCGTCCAGGCATCACATGATCATGGATCGTGAAGACAACATCAAATGATGTTTGGACCTTCGTACTGACTGAGCCAGGAGGGCGACTTGGTTCTATTGAGAGAGGTTTCCTAAACTCTCAGGTATAACAAAAGGAGTTTCCTTATGAGTAGTCAATTGACCAGAAAGTTTGAATATTCTGGTTAATGGTGGTTGTGCTGTGTATTGATTATTGGAGCACTCCTGCAGTTTGGTTCAGGAGCTGCCTCCTTGCCCGTGAATTGATGAGTTACAGTGCTTGGAATCTGGACCTATTCATGCAGCAAAAACTTGAAAACTCACCAGCCGTTTTGTAAAGGCTTAATTGTTTGTTTCTGCTTGTTTCTTCACCAGCTGTTTTGGATAAGAGGATGTTTGCATCTTAATGTAAAAAGGAAAACAGGTATAAATGGTGTTTTATGTATAGAAATGCTTTCTTTCATTATTTGGTCCTTGTATTGCTGAGTGTTTGTATATAACTTCTTGGCAAGGAAACTATGAATTTGAAGAAAGAAAACTTGCCATCGATGTAGACAAGTTCATAGATTCTTGAGAAAGAACCACATAGGACTCTTATGTGTATGATATCAATGCCTTGCATTTATATTGTGCTTTTTTTTGTAAGAGCAAGTCTACGTTTACGTTATCATAATGAGTTTCATAGAGAAGTAATATTTACCCTGATGTTAAGGGGGAGGAAACTAGGATGTACAGATGTGAATGAATTTTCCCATGATCACCCAGCTAAGCCCAGTTCATCTCCTAGCCCAGGGTTCTTTCCACTACAGTGGAAAGTCATGGAGTTGACCAAAATTATATTGAGAAAATAAATCTTTTTTGGTTAAGAAAGATAAAGATCCAAGGGATTGGGAGCTTCTGAAATCAGTCAAACAGAAGGTCAGTGAAGGAGAAGACGACCCTCAAGGAGAGGGACTGACCCAGTGGCTGCAGCAGCGGGCTTGGCATGGCAGTGACTGGGAGGATGGCCTGTTCCCAGGCAGTGTTTTGTCCTGTTGTGTGTAGGTTGCTGTGTGTGGGCAGGACTGACCGGCAGCAGGCCTGCTAATGTCAAACGTAGGTGTATTCACCTTAATTTAGGTAATTCTGAAATCATTGCTTTTTGATTAAGTTAGTCTCTGCCTTGATAGCACACATTATTTTCTGTCTCAAAAGTAATTACAGTTATCTGCTTGTTTTTGGACTGTATTGGAAGTGTATTTATACCTAGCTTCTTCCCTTGAAATGGAAGCATCATACCAAGAAAAGATGTATACAGCACTGTTAGTAAAATACAAACAGAAAGAGAAGAAAAACAAGATCAATGAAAATGGAAGGAAGGGTTAACAAGTGGCTGTTACTGGGGATAAAATTTCACCCTGGAGCTTCCTGATGGCCAAGGCTAGAAGGGAAACAAGTTAGACACTTTTCTGTGGGTAAGTCAAGAGCAAACCAGTTCCTTAGGGGAGAATTTTTCCTGGTGACTCCGATCACAGTGTTCTCAGTTGGGAGTCCCGTGAAGTACTAAGGGGAACGGAATCCGCCCAAGGCGTTTTACAAAAACCCACCTTGCTTGTTGTGACTGGGCTGTGCATTGTCTGCTGGCATCAACTTACAGAGGTTTCCATTTCAGGGGGATGTTGGTTTGGGGGTTTGCTTTTTTTTATTTGTTTTATTTATGTGGCTAATAAGGGTTTTGCTCCCATAGGTAAGAATTGTTATCCTAAGCTTAAAACAAATATCTTGTGTTATAACCTTGAAAAGCCACTGGAGACAAATGCTTTGAGGCATGGAAAAGCTTTACCCAGTTTTGAATTTTTTAGCTTATGTTATTTGCCGTCCCTGGATTAGCACATTTATTTTGCAGTAAATGTGGTATTTTTCACAGTAGAATCCAGCCTGGAGAAATGCCTAGTCCTCTTCTGTTAGGCAGTGTCTGGAATCCCGGTGGTAGACTTCTGTTCTGTCCAAGCTCCATCGAGACCAGAGATTTGTCATGCAGCACGCAGGTGTTAACCAAAAGGTCTCCAGAGTGCTTGTCCTGAGGTTACCTGTCCACTCAAAAGGGAGTCCCTTGGCCTTTATGCCGAAAGGAGCACTGAGTCACTCGATTACTCTGCTGAGCTTTTGGGTTTCCAGAGGACGCAACAAAATATGTGTGTGTGTCTTTACATTTTTTCTTGTTTCTATTTTAACAGACTTCTTTTTTTCACTAAGTGTTAGACCTGTAGTAGAGTGTGAGGTAAAAGAACAAATAAATTATTTCAGAACAGCCACCATTGAGACCAAATTGAATAGTTAGTCTTTCCACAATTACAGGCCACTCTTCTGGGGCACATACTTCATCTATGGTTCAGGCTTCTTTGTATTTTTCTGCTTTATTATCTCTGAGGAATGGAGTCTTTTTACCTAAAATGCTGTGGTAAGATCAGACTTCACTTTGTGTTTAAATTTGGTAACATCCTGGCTAAAAGTCAATAAAACAAATGCCTCCAACACCAAAGGCCTAGTAGTTAAGTGCTATGTCGGCTAACCAAAAGGTCAGCAGTTCAGATCCGATAGGTGCTCCTTGGTAACTCTGCGGGCAGTTCTACTCTGACCTATATGGTCACTGTGAGTCGGAAACGAATCGGCGACAATGGATTTGATTTGGGGTTGTAGCATTGCTCGGATTGGAGGTGTCCGATCTCCACTTTTCTGGAGCTACTCTCACACGCTGGCAGATTGCAGCTTCCTGTGTGAGCTCTGAGCTTTTCAAGATGGAGCGGTGTGTGTGGCCGGCACTTTTCTAAAGCCTCTTCCTTGAAGGGCCAGGCTTTCTAGGTGTCTTTGTTTAGCAGATGCGATCACAGTTAACATCGAAGCACTGTGTGGCAAAAGCTTTGTGACTTGCGTCTTCCTTGCTAACAGGAGTGTTGTTGACCTGTGCACACAATTGCTTCTGCATTGGCAGTGCTGGTGTGTAATAATAAATAAGTTTCTGCACGATTGGAGAGAACAGGCTTAGTTCTCAAAGAGTTCCTCAATCTGTACCTAGCCTTACGAATTGTTGCCAGGGTTTCCTTGGCAACAAACAGCATTTTCAGTGCAGTCTCACCTGTGGTTCACGAGACCTTTCTTCCTGTGACCCACAGCATAGCATTGCAGCTCGGCAGAAGGGACATTCAGGCTCCACGTGACAATAGGAAACCAGATGCATCCATACACTTCCCCTGGTCTGGTGGCCGTCCCCACCGCTGCCTTGGTGGCTCACCTGCTTCATTCCAGTGCTTTTCTTCCAGGCTGGGTTGTCAAGCAAAGTGACCTTTAGCCCCTGCACTTGGAATTCCTCTAGTGCCTGGGACTAATGATGATAATGCTCACGGCAGCCTCTTCGTGGGCCATTGCGCGGTCCACTGATGTAGCGAATCCTCTGACCGCCTGTGAGGGGCGCTGTCTCATCTTCAGCTGAGCAAACTAAGACTCAGGACAGGAAGCTTGTCCTTCATGTGGTTTCACGCTGGTAGGTGGTGGATGTGAGTTCAAACCCGAGACTTAGGTTGAAATGATTCAAAAGTCCACACACATTTTTCTGTGCCAGAAGGAGCCCTGGGAACACAGTGGTCAAGTGCTTGGCCACTAACTAAGAGGTTGATGGTTCACATGCACCCAGCAACTGTATGGGAGAAAAGACTGCCTGGCTGCTCTCATAGAGATGGTGTGTGTATGCGTGTGTGTGTGTTGTGTGCCATAGAGTCGATTCTGACTCATAGCGACCCCACAGGACAGAGTAGAACTGCCCTTAGGAAACTCTGTGAGACAGTTGGTTGTTTTTTTTTGTTTGTTTATGTGGTTAATAAGAATTTTGTTCCCATAGGTAAGAGTTGTTAATCGTAAGCCAAAAGCAAGTATCTTGTGTTAAACCTCGAAAAGCCACTTGAGATAAATGCCTTGAGATATGGAGAAGCTTTACCCAGTTTTGAATTTTTTAACTTACATAAAGTGTGTATGCTGTCCCTGGATTAGCACATTTACTTTGCTGTGAATGTGGTAATTTTCATAGTAGAATCTAGTCTGGAGAAATGCCTAGTCCACTTCTGTTAGGCTGTATCTGGAATCCCATTAGATGTTGGATGTGCCCAAGCTCCACTGAGACCAGAGATTTGTCACAACCACCATGTTTCCGAAGCACTTGTCCTGAGGTTAGCTGTCCACCCAAAAGACAGTTGCTTGGCCTTTGTTATAAAAGGATTAGTAAATGACTCAGTGACCACACTGAGCTTTTGGGTTTCCGAAAGATGCAACAAAATGTGTGTGTGTGTGCACACAGATGCATGTGTGTGTATGTCTTTACCTTCTTATTACTATTGTAACAGACTTACTGCTAGAGCAGCTGTGAGAACAAGGTGTTTCACACACAGAGGGGGACCGGCAGTGTACACCAGGCCGCAGGCACTGTGCCACGCCTGCCATCCTCACAGAAAGCTTTTATGAAGGCTTGCTGTGTGGGTGAAGCACCACCAGAGTCCTAGAGAAATTACATGACTTGACCACAGTCACAGTCTCACCCAAAGGCAGGCATCAGGATTCGGTATAGATCTGTCTAACTCAGAACCTGTGCACTTACCCACCACTGATAAACTGGATTAAAATATATAAGGAATAGGTATCAAAATAGATTTCAGATATGTTGACATGTATAAGGAATGTATATATAAGTAATACACATTACTTTTGTAATAAAAGAGCTCAAATCTGTGCCAGGCCCTCTAGTCTGGATGTCCTGGACTGAATCCAATAGTCTCCTAAAATTCCCATGTGACAGTGGCGTAGGACAGTGGGTGCAAAAGGTGTAAATGAACTGTAAGTGTGCTGAGGAGGTATAGATTGTAGTTTTGTAATAAAACTAATTCATGAATAGCTTTAGATAGAGCACATTCAAAAGTCATCATGGATCTTTGCGTTACATGTATTTTCCCACCTGAAGGCCAGAATGGATTTGTTCTTTGACTTGAAGAAGTTTCATGGGAATTCCTTACTGAGTGGTCCCTTAATCTAAGAATATTAAATAAAAAATAGGAAGTAAACCCTTTGTGGCACAGGATAGTGGTTAAGGATTCTGGAGCCGGATGCCGTGGGTCACTCCTGTGCTAGCAGAGTGACCTCAGGCGGGTCCTGGCTCCTCTTGGCCTCAGTCTTCTCATGTATGTAATGGGGATGATGATTGTAGTTTTTGACCAAGTGTTGTGAGGATGAAACGAGCTGGCAGAGCCTGGCACACGGCAGGTGCTGCTGCGCTGTGGGGTACTACCATGTCATCTTCTTTGTTCTGTTATTACTTTAAAGGCAATAAGAGCCTTTTTAGTTGCAAATGCCACCCAAATGTAATAGACTGTTGCACATAGCTCTTTAGAAATCACTGGTTAAGTGAGGATCCTGCTGAAATACCTACCAGGCAGGTGCCCCGCCTGGCAGGCTGCTGTGTGCAGACGTCTGGGCAGGCTGCAGGGGATGCACACAGAGACCCTCGCCAAGTGCCTGCGATACATGAGTTGCTTTACGTACAGAACATTAATGGCATCAATAGGATGTTGTCCTGCTGACCTCTTGCAGGAGGTAGGGGAGAGGGTGGAGACAAGGGGACGGGAGATTGTTAGGAGGATATTGCATGTATAGAACAGAGACGAAGAGTGTGCTGTCACCAGGTGGGGAGAGCAGTGGGAGCTGCACATAGATAAGCATCCAAATTTATATAGGAATGTACATTTTCACTCAGTCATAATAAAAAAATAAAAGAGCACGAATGGAGCCTCACAAGATCCTGAGGTGAGTCAACGGGGTAAAGTTACCCAGTGTCATGCCTTGAAAGTGCTGTGCTGTGCTTACCAGTAACCAGTCTCCAAGGGTCTGAAGCTCTGAAGTGTGGAAGACACCACCACCAACCTGTCCTTGCCCACTGTGGCACTACCACTTGGCCCCATCATGCTTCACTGTGAATGTCCTGATCTGTTCTATCCCTGGCTCTCGGATGGCAACTGCCTTAGTGCCCACTGTTCCTTACGAGCCCAGTGCTTGTGTCCACAGCCCCCGTGAGTGTGTGTGTGTCTGTGGGGGTGGGGGGGGGAGTATGTATGTGTGTGTAGGCTGTGTATTGATGGAAAGGCAACCAGGGTGGGCAACCAGTAGCCCTCAACCCACAGTCTCACATACATAAGGGAATGTGTGAGCTGAAAGGCACTTTTAAAAAGTACAAATGTAAGCATACTTTACAAAGATACTACCCCCAACTGAAAAAAAAAAACTAAACCCATGTGAGCCGGGAGGGGAGTGTCACCACAGCCAACTAGCAAAATTAAAACAGAGAAGCAAGTTTTGGAAAATCAAAAAACTAGGCTAAGAAGAACCAGAGAAGCTGACAACCCAGTGGGGTGTCAGAAACTGGCCAAGAGAAAAGGCAGTGATGGGGCCCCAGGGAGGCCAGTGAGAATTTAAATTCATGGGCCTAAAAGCCCAACAACATGAAAGAGGTCCTGTGCATGAACTCACTGTCCCAAGCAAGGGGATAGCTCTGCTCTGCTCAGTGAGTACAGATGGGCAGGTGAGGCCAGGGGCTGGCCATCCCGTGGGGGACAGGATGCCTGCCTATGGTACCCCCAACCCTAGATGGGTCCCTGTCCTTCCCTCAGGGTGTTTTCCCCTGCCCCTGTCTTTCTGAACCCTCTGTTCGCTGAGCTGAGATTGACCTCACTACCTGTCCTTGCTGGATCAGGGCCCTGAGTAGAAGAGGCCTCCAGGCCCTGCTGTCCTGCGCAGCTTCTGCAGTTTGGGGTCTGAAGAGGACAACTCAAGGGCTGTTTCCGACTCTGGTTTGAAGGTGATCTTCCCGCAGATTCCCCTCGGCACAATGCTGTCGACTCATTTGTCTCTGTCCCTTTGACTCTGAAATCTTAAAGTCTTAATTGGATTATGTTTGTGTTCCTGCCTTACGTGTGGTCTGGCTCTTGGAGATTGGATAAAGAATTACACAAACATGGAGCATTAGGGAAGGCCAGAGGAGAAAGAGACCTCAGAGACCAGCTGTGCCAGCACCCTCATTCAGCTTCCTTCTGGGTCTGCTTGTGAGGGAATGGCCCTGCAGGTGGGAAGGAAAGATAGATAAGAGGGCAGCAAATGTCATATTTTTCCTTCCACAACAGAAAAGGAAAAAGACACCAAAGGACTTCAAAAATAATCTGGAAGGATAAGAAAAGCATACTTTAGTAATTAGATCTCATTTCATCTATTACCGGCCTTGAAGTGTGGTGAACCCTCTGTTCCTGCCAAGGTCATAAGCACCCAGCCAGGTGCACAGACTGGACAGAAGGGCCTGTGGGCTACTGCCAGCTTCTTGCCCTGAGCATCCCAGCACCCTCAGGATGCCCCACTCCTTTCTTCCACTGCCTCCCAGGCCTGGAGGGAAGGCACCAATGAGAAAAGATTTGCAGACGCTTTTTATACACTGAGGTTGATTCAGGTGAAGCAGGGGACAGTGCTCTCTGTCTGGCTCCTCCCCTCACCCTACCCCAACCCCGTACTAATTCCTGTCCTTCCAGCTCTCCTGATCCCTGTGCTAAGTGCTGGTGGGCTTTGAGGTGGAGTTCTCCATGGCCAGCATGGCCCAGCCTCATCAATTTTCTTGTTCTCTGCAGAGTGGAGTTTTGTCTTAGACAAATTCCAGAGCTGTAGGTTTTCAGATAGTGTCCCTATCATTCTGATTCTCTCGTGGAAAGATCAGTGAAAATCTACCCAGCACTCCTTTTGAACACTGTATATCCCATAAAACCCGTTGCCATCAAGTCAGTTCTGACTCATAGGAACCTTATAGGATAGAGTGGAACTGCCCCATAAGGTTTCCAAGGAGTGTCAGGTGGATTCAAACTGCTGACCTTTTCATTAATGGCTATAGCTCTTAACCACTATAACATTAGGGTTTCACACTGTATTTGAGGTGTGACAATTAAGTCCGTGAACTTAATCTGTTACATATCTCAAAGCTAAATATCACTACAGTCACCTTCGAAGTACTCCCTTTGGGAAGCTATACACCAACACAAGCACCTAGTCCACTCTTCAAAGCAATTTTGGAACTTTTTCTGGAATGGCCATTGCATGTAGTAGGACAGCGGCAAGTTCTCAAACTTAATTGTGCAGTTGTCTGTGAGGGAGTTTTTAGCCAGTAAACAAATAACTGTATGGGAACACCCTGCCTGCTCACCTGATCTGGCCTCCATTAACTTTTGCCTTTACCCAAAGAGAAAGGAAATTTTGAAAGGAAGATATTTCGATGACATTGAGGATATCAAGCATAATACAGTGGCAGCTCTGATGGCCATTCCAGAAAAAGAGTTCCAAAATTGCTTTGGAGGGTGGACTAGGTACTGGCATCGGTGCGTCGCTTCCCAAGGGGAGTACTTCGAGGGTGACTAGTGATATTCAGCAATGAGGTATGTAGCACATTTTATGGGATGAGTTCAAGAACTTAATTGACAGTCTTCATATTCCAAAAATATCCAAGAATGCCTCCTGCTATGTAATAAGAATCGGGCTTACCATCAGTCTCAGTTTCTAGGAAGCTCATTTTCTGGGGTTAGCAACTCGGGGCCATGTTCAATGAGAGTCTTCAACCAATGGGAGCCAGCTGTCGAATCAGTTCACCTTGGCTCCCGTGACCTCCTGCCTCTGTGAGCTCTTTGACTCATCTGTGTCCTTTCCTTTGTTTACAACTTTCCGTCCCTTGGCATTTAAACTTGTTTGACTCACCTGCTTTAAAACATCCTTCCCTTGACCCTGGTTCCAACCTTAGTCTGTTCTCTCCTTGACTCTGTGACTCTTGGTCCCCTCATCCCTCAGCCTTCTGCATCTGGCACCTGCTCCTCCGTCCAGTGAAATGAGCCTTCTGAGTCCATAGGGGACCTCCCATGTGCCCACCCACCGATTTCAGTCTTCATTCACTACTCTCTCTCCATTTAAAGCAACTCTTTTAAAACCCTTTGGTGTCTTGTGGGACATACACTACCCCAACCATTTTTTATGCCTTGGAGTTCTTTGGGAACGAACCAAGCCAAAAACCCACTACTGCTGAGTCGATTCCAACTCATAGCGACCCACTACGTCATCAGGGTTTCCTTGGAAAAGAGGTAGTCCAATTTTAATACTTTCGGCCACAAGGTGGGCCCATTGCCGTCGAGTTGATTCCAACTCATAGTTAGCCTCTAGGATAGAGTGGAGCTGCCCCATGGAGTTTCCAAGGAGCGTGTGGTAGACTTGAACTGCCAACCTTTGGATTAGCAGTGGTAGTACTTCACCATAATGTCTGTCACCAGGCATTCAATGTAGGAGCGTTTTGAAATGCGTGAAACTTGAGCACCCTGAGCTGGAGCCTCCTGTTTGCATAGAAGGAGCATAGTGTTCCAGGTGATGGCTGCTGGGCATGTGGATTTTGTAAACATTTGACATGTTTGCCTTTATTTCTGTTTGATAAGCCTTCTTTTCTAGGTTTGGCAGTTGCTACGTTTTGGTAAGAATTTACTTATCATGAGAATAAGCACTTGTAGTTTTCCTCCAGTCATCGTGGCCATTTTGTCCCTGCTGCCATTCACGGTTTCCAGGTGTCACCTGCTCCCTGCTCCACAGTCTTTCAGGACTGCTTTTCTAGCTCCTGAACGATAATGCCTTTGCATTAGGAATCATGCGTCACAGTGGTGTTTTCAAGAGTCTACCCCATATTCAGTTTTAGGGACCACTTATTGCCTCCATGTATAGCAGGTGAAATGCACCACTGTGAGCAGGTCTGCAGTATCCCAAGGCAGGTGTTTCTGCTTCTTAGCTGTTAGTACTGCTGTTAGTAAAGAATATATAGTAGTGATTTTTTTTTTTTTTTGACATTCAAATTCCTTTATTTGGGCTGTAAGTACTGCTTTTGGAGTAATGAAGACTGCATTATAGTGGCGATTTTTCTGAGATAGAAAAATTCTTTGGCTTTATTCAGGCAGTAAGTAATGCTTTTGTAGTAAGGAAGAATGTATTGTATTATGTTTTGAAAAGTTTCATGAAAAATAATAAAAAGGCTCAGAAAAAGAGGACTAAGAATAAAATGTATGTATGGTCATTGCCAGGTGCCTTCATGTCTTACCTCATGTTCTGCAGATTTTCAAAAAATAAAATATTAAAAATTTACAGATGTTATTATTGACTCGTACTGGTGGGATTTACCATGCCCAGTGTCTACTGGGATATCTGTGATCCCAGGTAATGGATGTCAAGATCCATAAATCATAGCAAGAAATTTGAATTGGTTCTTTACTCAACATGCCTTCCATTAGTGAAAACACTGGGTGTTAACAAAAAAATGGAAAGGAGAAAACAATTGAGTCATCAAAGGGTTAAAAACCCCTGACTTCCCAAATGGGGCCCTCCTATCCTTCCAAATGTTCCTTCTAAACATCTTCTACCAGTTTCCTTGTCCCTGTTTGCTTCCAGTTGCAGACCTGCTCCCTCACAGAGTCTGCCTGAATAATCATTCAGTTAGTCAATCTGAATAATTTTTTAATATACCCCGATCTACCCCTCTACTGCAGATGACTTCTGAATTTCTGTCTCTAGTTATGGTCAAGGCTTGGCTAACTGCTTCCCAAGAACCATTCTCCTCTTTAGCTGTAACAGTCTTTTTTTTTTTTTTTTTTTTTAGCCAAATATATTTTATCATCAAGCCAAAAGACCACATTTTCCGCCAGCATTCTAGTTAGAGTGGCCATGCAACTAAGTATTGGCCAATGAGGCCAGTCAAAGTGTCTTACTTAACTTCCAACAGGAAATGAACCTTCCTTACCCCTTCCTGGGACCTGCCAGCTGGATCATAAGGCAGCCCACCAAGGCTGGTGGTGCAGCAAGTTAGAAGAGTCTAGGTTCCCTGATGATGGGTGAATCACCCACCAGCCAAAGACTGCCTACCCTGATGGGCTTGTGTCTGTGTGTCTTAGTTATCTAGTGCTGCTGTTACAGGAATACAACAGGTGGATGGTTTTCGCAAACAGAAAACTTATTTTCTCACATTTTAGGGAACTAGAGGTCCAAAATTCAAGTTGCTAACTCCAGGGGTTTGCTTTCTGTGTCAACTCTGGAGGAAAGTCCTTGTCTATGCTGAGCTTCTTGCTCCTGGTCGCTCGTCCTGTGATTTGGCATGTCTCTTCCTCCCTCTCTGCTTGCTAACTTGCTTGTTTAACAGTCTCTTGTATCTCCAAGATACACCCTACACTAATCCTGTCTTGTTACAAAGACAACCTATTCACAATGAGATTATAACCATCAGCATAGGGTTAGAATTTAGAACACATGTAGTGGGGTGGGGGACATGATTCAGTCCATAGCAATATGTATGTGAGAAACCTTCGTCTTATTTAAGCTACTTTTAGTTTTGATTTGTGCAGCTGGATCAAATGCTCACCAATAACTTTGTCTCACATCACAGATCGTTTTTCTAGCTGTCTGCTTTACAGTTCCGCCTTGATATCTCATGAATATCTTGAGTAACGTCCAAATCTAAACCCAATATAACCCCTGCCCACACCTGCTTAAAGGCACTTCCTTTTTTGGTTCCAGGCTGCATGCTGAATTCCTCTAGACTCTGCCTTGTCTTTCCCTGTGCACACACCTGACCAAGTATCACTTGCCTCTCCCTCTGCTCACAGCTCCACCCTTAGCAGCAGAATTCATGTCTTCATGTTCGCTCACTCAGACTCTGGAGAAGTTACACATCTCTCTGGACTCCATTGTTGTAGTGTTTCTCACATCTTTCCTTAAAATCTTTCCATGGCTACTGAGTGCAGCATAAATTCTAAATTCCAAAGACAACATGGCTAGGGTCTTTGTGGTTTCAATCCCACCTCCCTTCCTGGCCCCCACCCAACCTCTTAGCTACTGGCATGAAGCTTCAGACCTCATGCCTTTTCATGCACTAGTGTCCCCTTTTACGTCTCCTGCTGGAGTTATGGAACTCTTTAGAAACCTGAGTTAGCCCTTCTTTTAAGGATTAAAACTCACCCATGGCTGTTCTCACACATGCGTAGACTCTGGGTAGCTAGACATCTTCAGGTGACTTGGCCCAGCCACAGATGGTTGAACCAGGGGTAGATGGACCTTCTAGATTTACCCTTGCGATTCTGTGCTGAGGCAAAGACTGGGAGACTCGGGTGGGGAGGAGGAGAATGAGGAAGGCAGAACTCTGCAGCTGTAGCTTCCAAAAGTGGTTGTTCATCAGTATCATCTGGGAAGTTCTTCAATTCCCAGCCTGTAAGAATTGAATTGTGAACCTCCCAAATATATGTTGAAGTTCTAACCCATACTACTTGTGAACATGACCTTGTTTGAAAATAGGGTTTTTGAAGATGTTATACATGGGGTCGCCGTGAGTTGGAATCAATTCAAAGGCAACCAACAATACCAGCATAGTAGGGCAGGCCTTGATCCATTCTGGAGCCCTGGTGGTGAAATGTTAAGCATTCAGCTGCTAACCGAAAGGTTGGTAGTTAATTCACCAGCCATTCCTTGGGAGTCTGCTCTGTCCTGTAGGGCTGCTATGAGTTGGAATCGACTTGACAGGGATGGGTTTTGGTTTTTTTTAATCCCATCGTACTGGGAATCAAGGATTAAAAGACAAAGAGACAGAGGGAAGATGGCCAAGTGAAGAAGCTTCTAGATGCCAAGGAACGCCAAGGGCTACCAGAAACTGACAGAGACAATAAAAGATCTTCCCCTAGAGACTCCAGAGAGAACATAGCCCTGCCGAAACCCTGAATTCAGACTACTAGAATCCAGAGCTGTGGACAGTTAAGTTCATGAACTCATCCTAGAAAAAGTGCTACGTGACTCATTGCTGAATATCACTACAGTAACCTTTGAAGTACTCTCCTTGGGGAGCTGTGCACTGATCCCAGCACCTAGTCCATCCTTCAAAGCAATTTTGGAACTCTTTTTCTGGAATAGCCATCAGAGCTGTCATCATACTACCTTTGGTGTCCTGAATGTCATCAAAACATCTTCTTTTCAATATTTCCTTAATCTTTGGGTAAAAGACAAGGTCATTGAGGGGCAGATCAGGTGAGTAAGGACGGTGTTCCTATACAGTTGTTTACTGGCTAAGCATAATTATATGGCCATTTCTGAAAGAGTTCCAAAACTGCTTTGAAGGATGGACTAGATACTGGTGTTGGTGCACAGCTTCCCAAGGGGGGTACTTTGAAGGTGACTGTCATGAAATTCACCAGTGAGGTACGTGGCATTTAGAACAATTAAGATGGCAGATTTAATTGTCAGACCTCATACATTTCGGTTGTTTAAAGCCATTCACTTTTACTTGCTTATGGCACCCCTAGCAAACAAAGGCACAGCTACACTCTGGTTCTTCTAGACCAAATTACAAGCAGTGGGATCTGAGGTGTATTTTACGTTCTTCAGTGACTAGTTACTGAGAGTCAGAATTGACTCAATGGTAACAGTTGGTAGCTCTGATGATTACCTGGGGGGAACCACAGTTCCGGAAGAAAAAGTCCTACTAACAAGGTGCCTGAAAATGCCGCTTCCTAGTGGTCAGTGTGTCTGACTAGTCTCTGAGAGACTTCTGTATCCTCCCAATAAACTCATCTTTTTTACTTTTAATGGCATCTGCTACTTGCAACTTAGTCTTAACTAAGACACCTCCTTTGGTGTGTCCTTTGCAATTCATCTGGAGAAAGCAAACAGTCTCCTCTGCGTCCTCCAAGTGCCCTTTAGATGTCTCTATTTCACCCATCTGTGCTGGAATTGTGGCTGTCCCTTCCCGTAAACTAGATTTTTGAAAGGAGAGAAGGAAGAGAGTTGTATTACCAGAATCTTCAACTGCCTCGCGCGAACTACTAACCCTCCTCCAACCCGCCCCCCTGCCCTGCCCTGCCACCCATTCATGAGTTCCTAGTTAAGAGGAATGAATTCGGGTTTGTTTCCTCACAGCATGGTGCCTTGCACATACTAAGCAGGTGGGAAACTCCTGTCAAACCAAAATGTTATAGCATGGAAAACTCATGTAGCAGACGAGCAATCTGCTGTCTGGGCTACCGCCTGGTTAGCCATCTATTGTCCTCTGAATGGGCTCAGGGTGTGGGATTGTCAGCTGGTAAAACACACAGTTCCCCCCAATGATCTCATCACTGCAGTGGTAATGCAGGTGGTCTCAATCCCTGGCAACGTGTCTGTGACTGCTGCAAACACACCATGCTAAGATAGGGAAACTGGATGCCAGAGCCTCAAAGACTCGCTTTTAAAAAAAGAAAGCCTCTGGCTGCCCAAGGCACAGATGAGACAGCGTCCCCTTGTGGTGGGGAGGAATGTGTGCTCCGCGCTTTGTCTCCCTCTGAGGCACCCTCCCAGCTCGCCTGCCAATCGTGAGCCCTGTTCTTAGGGCTTGTGAACTAAGCCCCCCTGGCCCATGCCCCAAATCAAATCAAGACGCATTACCAGTGAAAGTGTTTAATAGTTAAATTATTTAAATAGACTTTTCAATTTCCATGGGAAATCATAATCGTATCCGTTTTTGCAAGAGCAGGAATACAAAGAGTGCACACCCCTTAGAGGGAATGAAGAGCTAGCGCTGCACGCTGTCAACAGTCACTGCTGGGATGACCAGCGGGGGGGGGGGGGGGGACACAGATGAACTCGACACACACACTTGACTCAGGTTGGAAGCAAAAGGCAAACCCAACACCACCGGCAGATATGGAGAGCAGGGAACTGGAGAGCAACAGCGGGAGAAAGCCAGCCCCTCACAATGGACACACAACAACTCAAAGGATGAGTGATGACATCACAGACAGCCTCAGCTTGGCAGTTTCTGACCCATACGCCTTGCTTCTCAGGGTGGGAGGTGCCCTATGGAAGAGGAGAGTGGTGCTTGTACCCAGTGGGAGGTGGGCATCAAAGTAAGGGCTCAGCGGCTGCCGTCTAGCTGCCACCTCACCTCCTCACGCTCTTGTTGGAGGTGGGAATAACTCGCCCTGAGAAGCAGTGAGAAGTGCTGGCACCAGCCCTGGCGGTGGCGGATGGGGCAGGGGGTCTGTTGCTTGACTAGACCTCTGTGTCAGTGTACTGCTTTCCAAATGCTTCCTTCATGTCTCAGAATAAAATAAATTTCTTCTTCATGGTGCTTTCAGTTGCTCCCTCTCCATAAAGGAAACGTTAGACAAAACATAATGTCTGCTGGCTTTGCCCTCTGAGCTGTGAAGCTGGACTCTACTATTCCTTTGGGCAGGTGGATGCAAGGCCACCCCATTCTCCAAGCCTGAGGGCTGAATGCTGCATCCCCAGGGCTGAGGGACCATTTCCAGAGACACCCACCTGCATCTCAGCCAGCCGAGAAAGCTGGATGGAGCTAGGCTTCCGCGAGATCCCATCTGCTCAGCAGAGGGTCTGGGGCATCCCTGGGCTCTCCAGTGGGTAGGAGCTGCCGGCAGGCTGCGGATCTCTGACTCTCCCAGGGAGTGGGAGAGCTGCAGGTGACCAAGTTACCCTGAGATGGGGAAGAAACTTTTGGTATTCTCATTCTGTTTGCATTTTACTTAGAGGAAGTGATGTGTGCGTGTGCGTGTGCATGAGAGAAAGGGAAAGACAGAGTGGATGGAGTGATGGGTTTCTGCATCTTCCTGTTTCATCTGATTGTGTAGGTACCTCAAACAGACCCACCCACGGCTCGGGCTTTACCCGGACAAAATGAAAACTGCCAAGTCTGAAGTGAGGGAAGCAGGTACGCCATGTGAAATCAGTTCACAGCATAAACACACACACATACCAGCACATACACCAACATACGCATGGTACAAATGAGTAAACGCCCCGCTGTGCACAGCTGTTTTCTAATATAGAGAATTTACAAAATATAGAATTTGGTATATCTGTTAGATCTCCAAGGTTTTCAATAATACAAAATAAAAAATACAAAAGAGACAAGTTGGGGTCCCCCCTCCCCTCCGTCCCGCCCCCCGTGGCATCCTGCTGAAGTGTTCCTCGTTGGCTTGTGTGTTTTACACGCGTACAACTAGCGTAGTCTAAAGAAGGGCACAGAAATCTTGTTTTATTTAATAAATATTTGTTTTTTTCTCAGAACCACTACTTTCTGCTTGCAGTCCTCTTGCCTCCGCATTGCAATTTGCTCGGCTTCCCGCAGAGGGGCGCTGTGCACGCCAAGTGTGGAGGACTGTGAGATGGCTACAGTCTTTCCAAAGCCCAGCTCGCAGCCTCTGCCTGAATTGTAAAGGCTTACTCAGAGAAGCAGACCCTCGGCCCCGAGGTCCCCCCAGACCACAGTCGCGCTGCCTACCCACCCGTCTGGGGCTGAGAGCCCACCCTCGGCCGCCCCTGGGTGCTGGGCTGCACCCTACCAAGAAACGCGCCCCCGCGGCTCCGTGACACAGGCAGCAGCACCCGTTAAAAAGTCAAGAATCAGGCCGGGTCTAGCGGAGTCTTCTACGAAAGGGAAACATCTTTGGTCAGCTTGGCGCTCCCAGGATGCGGGCATCTGGGGCCTGTAACGGAGGCTGCCGCCCACCATCAAGGGCAGCAGCTGCTTCTGGAGTCCAAGCGGAAAATCTCAGCAGCGCCGCTACGTGGGCGGGTGCGCAGGCGTCCCACCTGCCCGCCCGGCACGCAAAGAGGCCGTCGTTTCCTTTTCTCTGGAGACCAGGCTGCCTGGCACCGATGCGGCCAGCTGCTAACTGAGCGGGGGCCCTCCGTTGAGGAAGTAGGTCATCATCTCGCCTTTGCCCTTGACCTTGACCACGCCCCGGCACTCCAGCTGGTACGTGTTGGCAGCCAGCACCTGATACATGTCAGTGGTGACCTGGGGAGCAGAGGAAGAGACAGGGTGGACCACTGGTGATCTGAGGTGTGGATCAGCGATACGGGCAGGGCCACCTGTCTGATGGCCCAACCCTGCTACTGCCCTTGGCACTGGGTCAGGGGAGCAGTCCCTTCTCACTGTGGGGGCTTTTAAGGGCCAGAAAGCCCCTCATCTATGGAAGTGCAGATTAGAATGGAAAATGAAGACAGCTGTGCCAGGCAATGGGACAAGCACCTCACAGGTTATTTCAGGGCCACTCTAAGTGTGGTCTCTGACCCGTTGCAGGCTGCGTGCTGTCATGAGCCCACAATAAGACAGGTATAGAAATTTACAGTCCTTACTGTAAATTTCAGAGACTGAAATTTCAGACTGTAGAAATCAGACTGATAGAACAAGCTGACGTACGCAACACCCAAGTATGTAGTCAGAGTACTTTCCAAAAGCATCCCTCCATGCCTGATAAGAAATAATTTTAAAAACTGGCATAAGTTTTGGGAGTCACTGCCTGGCTCATCTAATCTTTCTCAGGGATAAGCACTATCATTTTCTCTGGCTCAGCAAATCTAATCACTTGCCTGAGGCTATACAGCTAATAAATGACAGAGCCCGGATTCACTGCAGATCATGTTGCCTGTCTGCTTAGTTTTTAGAACAAGGACTAAAACTCACAGGTGGCCCCATCCTTGGGCGGTATGCAAATGGTTAACACTCCCAGCTGCTAAGTCCCCCCCAGAGGCACCTCAGAAGAAAGGCCTGGTGGTCTACTTCCAACTTCCAACTTCCAAAAAAAAAACAGTTCTCCTCTGACACACATGGAGTCCCCATGAGTCAGAACTGACCTAAAGGTGACGACTGATTTGGGATCTTGCAGGCTAAAGCAGGGAGAGATCGGGGAAAGAGAAGCAGGATTGACAGATACCTCCCAAGAGCATTCAAAATCATTTCTGAGCATAGGCAGGGCTCCTCCTGCCCCAGTCACCCTACTACACACCCGATGTATGTCCTGGAGCCTCCTGCATTGGGGGCTGGGGTGGAAGACGGGTAAGCATTGTAGACGGCTGCTGTGAGGGAGCCCAGCTCTGAACTGTGTTTTGTACACAGTGAATCCTTGTGCAAATGTGAGGTGCCAGCTTTACTTCGGGGTCTGCTGACAGGTCCCTTTTGGCTGTCTAAGGCTGAACTCATGGGTGGGGCTTGGAATTCAAGCACATCCCTCTCTCCGCCTTTCCTCAGGACCCCCAGTTCCCCCTAACACAGGGATGGAGGTGAGAAAAGTCACCTCCGACAGCATCCACAAACCAGCCAGGCTGACTTGGTCTGGACAGAGCCATGGTTGGGGTAAAGCCCTTTTGTCCAGAGGTCCCCCAGGGTCCTGTCAGCATGGACAAAGTGCCTTTAATATAAACAGCAGTTACAACCTGGGGAAAAATGACAGCAAGGAGGCTTGTGACTGTCCCAGAGCTTCACAGGGGAAGTGGGGGCATGTGGGGAGCACAAGACTAGATAGAGCTCATCCTCAGGCCCTATCCACTGCCTGATTGGAGCAAAGAAAATCAAGGAAGACGTAAGGGTGGTGGTGGGGGGGAAGCTCCTGAAGAGCAAGCAGCAAGCCTGGGAATGGATGAAGGATAAAAGATGAGAAATCTCTGGGCCTCTGTCCAGATTCCTTTGCTGCTGGGGCTGCTGGAGGCACTGTCCCAGGGATCAGCAGCCTGGTCTGGCTCACCTGGAAAAAAGCCACTTGAACCAGGCAGCTGTGTGCTGGGGGCTTGTAAGCCCCTGATAGCCACAGGTGTCTGTGTCCTCCAGGTGCTTGGGCTAGGAGAAGGGCTGGGGCTCTCCATTAGCACTCCTGGCTTTCTAGCAGCAACCAGGCTCCCCCTAACCCACAGTCCTTTGTCTTGCCGATACAGGGCTTTGCAAGGGGACTGAGGATCTGTCCAAGGTACTGAAGGCTTGGACCACAAATACATTGGCCAAGCTTTCAAAACATTAGCTCTAACTGCCCTCCTGCTCTCAGATCTGCTACAGAAGTTCTGATTAGGAACAACAGTAGCCCATCCTGAGGCCCTCTCGCCTTGCCCCCTGTGTGGGCAAGGTGGGGATGACTGTGTTGCACTCACCTGGATGCGGTCAGGCACACCTGTGCTGTCCATGCGGCTGGCCACATTCACTGTATTGCCCCATATGTCGTACTGAGGCTTGCGAGCCCCAATCACTCCGGCCACCACAGGGCCAATGTTGAGCCCTGTAGGGGACACAAGTCAGCCATATGTATCAGGGTCAAGACCAGCTATTGCCTGGCTGTCTCTGTCTCCCGTTCTTGGCACTGGAGGTTTCCCCTCTGACTCCTGAAGGTGCTCAGGGTCCTGTCAGCCTGAGGCCATGCCTAACTCTACAGTCTCCTGCTTCTCCCCTATCAAAGCTATTTAAGATGCATAATAGAATTTCAAATTCTCATGGAGGCTGGATGGCCCCCCAAAACTACTGCCCTGAGATAATCTTTAAACCTTAAACCAAAAATATCCCCTGAAGTCTTTTTAAAACATAACAATATCTTGGCTTAATTATTAAAAGAATGCCTGTCTTTGGCTTTATGCTTTTTTTAAGATCTACCTCAGTGGATCACACTAATGGGAACCTTGGAGGTAGGGAGCTTATGTTAATGGATGGAAGACAAACAACTCACAGTGAGAATGGCTGTACAACTCAACAAATCTAATCAGTGTCACTGAATTGTACGTGTAGAAATGACTGGTGTATCTTTTGCTGTGTATATTCTCAAAACAACAACAAAATAAATTTTTTTCTTTAAAATGTTTGCTCAGTCCAATACCCACTGCTCCTGTGTTCTTGTCACTCATTCGGTGCTCGGCTCATACAAGTACACCTCCATGACTCAGCTGCCCTCTTCTTGGGTTCTCGTGACTTCCCGCATAACCTCATTGCCTTTTCTTAATCACCTTTTTCTCTCTCTCAGTAGCATTTATGTTTTCAATAGCACCTCAAACTCCACGTAGCAGAACTTGCTATTTTCTTCTTCCTCCCTCCTTTGTTTCTTTCAGTGGGCAACCCTTCCCATTTTACAGCTTATCCCCTAACCCACTGCCTCCAGTCTCTTCTCACTCCAAGTAGTCTCCTTCTCTGGGCCTCTGCCAGGGCAAGGGACACTCCAGTTGTGGAGATGTGCATGTTTGGAAAGAATGTGAAATCCTACTTACCCTAACCTTGCCTGGGTCTAGATAGGGACTTGTCTTCAGAACAGCAAAAGCCTGGCAAAAGCCCTTGAGACAAGTTTTGTCTCAGTGGACTGGAAAACCAGGACATGCTGAAAACAGCATTTACTGAGATTAGTTCAAGGACTTTCCCTTCCCCCCTCCCTGGGAATGCCTCTTCTTCTTTTGAAGTAAGGAACACTGAAAAGATGCCTTTTCTCACTTTCCCAGCAAAAAACTTGTTTACTTTGCTTAATAAAACCTAGTGGGTTAAACTAACTGTTGTCAGTCTCTACTCACAGGAGACTGTCCCTTTTCTGCCCACAGCAAACTAAAAGTTTGTTGTCAGTGTGATTTTTCAACCTCAGCCTCTCACACACATCACACCCGTAAGTTGTGTCCCATTTCATGCCAGTCTGTGGTGTCCCATCTCACACCTGTAAGTGGTGTCCCGTCTCACACCTATAAGTGGTGTCCCGTCCCACACCTGTAAGTGGTGTCCCATGTTAACCACACCAACGGCTGGTGTCCCATGTGAATCGCGCCAACACCAGTAAGTGGTGAGCGAGCTCTGGGAAGTGGTGTCACCCCTCCACGTGGGCTGCCCATCACTCTGCAGCACCTCTGCTCTAGCTGGTCCATTCATGAGTGCCACTCAAGGCAACCTTGAGCAGTCCTGCCTCCGGGACTTCGCTGTGCTCTTTTTCCCACTGAACAATCCTCCCTCCTGCCTCCTCGCTAAATCCTGCCCTAATGCATCTGGCTGCAGCTGACCTGCTCTGGAGGTTTTGCCCTGTCTCCAACCCCAAGACACTCCCTCCTATTACACAAGTGTCTCTCTTACACTGGCCATTACTAAGCCTTGTTTTGTCCAGCCACTTCTTGGGTGTGAGAAGCAGGACTATGGAGGTAGAGAAGCTCCAAAATGCAGCCCTCAGGGCTAGTCACTTGGTTAGCAATGTCACCAGTCCCCAAGTCTTCCCTCCATGATCATTCTCTTTGGTCCTGTCAAGCTACAGATGGCTTTTCACCCCAAATGCTATAACCAGATGGTAATGTCCCCTTCATTGACCATCAAGCTCTGAATGGCTTGTAGTCCCCAAAGTAAAGGCTCCCAGTGTAGACATTCCTGAATATGGATGAGGAGAGCTAGTCAGCACTCCAGACTGCCAGGTAGGTGTCTGGCTACTTATGTACCTATGGATAGATTCTACTGCTCAATCCCTAGGCTTGATCCAAGACCTACACACCAGGAGAAAAATACCCATCCAACGTAGGTGAAAAAAGAAGAGGTGAGAGAAAAATGAAAACAGCAATCATAAAACATGAAACAGCAAACATAAAATCAAGAATGAAGTTCACACTGAAATACCAGCTACATGTTAGCTAAAGAAGAACTACCCCCCCCAACTGGCTTATCTAGGCTTGCCAGCAGTCATTGCAAAATCCAAATTGATTAAGTCCACAAAGCACTGTGTCCTTGGACTAAACAGGCCAGATTTTTCTGAGAAAGCCCAATTCCTGACACTCAAGCCACAAAGAAATGCCTCCTGAGGACAGTAATGATTACAACATTGATTTCTAGTAACCCAACATTTTGGTTTAATGTGCTAATTTTGAGAACTGATATACCAGACTCTTTGTTGGTGAATTACTGCTACATTTCTTAAAAATTAAAAATCTGAATCATTTATGGCTTCTGACATATGCAGAGAGTTGGTAATGCATTCAAATTCTGAATAAAACAAAGGTCTGCTCTTTCAGATAACATTCTTCTTTACCTCTAGAATTCTCAAGAGGAGGAAAAACCACCAAATTATTAAGTGTCAGTTACAAAAACAATTCATACTCTGCAAGACCATACATTCTGTGTAAGATACAGTGCAAGAACAGAAAGAACTGCAAAAGGACTTTGAACTTTACAAAATGACAGTGACTCTGAAATGATCTTCTATATGCAACAGAGTGGAGCAATGAGCGGACATGTAGATGTGTGCAGGGTTTCACTGTGCTATGCTTTTGGCCAACAGACATAGCACTTAACCACTATGCAATCAGGGTTTCCAACTCTTACTAAGTTGACATAAATGGAAATAAATGGTGCTGTCATTCTGCTGTGAGTAGCAGCCACCAGAAGACCAGGTGTCTTTGGCATGACGCATCCTTCACTAAGCCATCAAGGCAGGTGCTGAGGGCCCCACCAGGCCTTCATGACCAGTGGGCTGGGACAGAGCTCAAAAAGAGGGTGTCCTGCTGATGTCACCCACATGCCATTACGCAGGAGGCATCACCAGTCCCAGGATGAGTCTGCTGTGAGTGACTAGGGCATTCTCTCCCCCAAATCTGGGCAGAAGAACATACTATAAAGTCAGTCTCTGCTGTCCCTAGGAGTAAGCTTTCCCACCTTCTGCCATTAGGCCAGGATGGTGAATGTAGGAAGGGGTGGGGGAGCCCCTGTAAGCACTCAGTGCTCCCCAGGACCCGGCCTCACCTATCTTCATTTGGAAGTTGTTGAAGGAGTGCTCGTTGATGTACTTCATTTGGTCCATCAGCTTCATGGCAAAGTCGGCCAGAGCCTTGATGTGGGTCCTGCCCACCTTGTCATAGGTGGAGTCGTTGAGGCCGGAGGCAGCCATGTAGGTGCTGCCTATAGTCTTGATCTTTTCCAGCTGCTTGAACCGATCCTCGCTGATGATCTGGGCAGAAGGAGGCCAAGACTGGGTCATCCCCAAGCCTAGAGCACAGATGTCCCCAGGGAGGGATGAGGGTGGCTGAGGTAGGGCCAGAGCATGGCTTCTCATGACCCCTCCTCTTCACACAGTTGGGAACCCATCTCCACCATTATCTCCTGTGAAGCCCTCGATGCTGTCAACAGCAAGGCCTCCATCTGGCCCCACTCACCTAAGGTCTAGTGATTATGGGCCGCCTGCCCTCCCAATACCAAGTATCCCTGGGCCAAGATCACTAGGCACCTCTGGGTCCTTTGTCCCAACAAGGGCTGGATGGCCACCTCCCCCTTTGCTTGCCACCATCCCATCCAGGGCAACCTCCTTATCTTCACCTAGTAGAACACCCAGCTCCTCTCCAGACCCTGCCAGAAGCTTCATCATACCCATCATACCCAGCCAACCCTTGTCACCCCACTGACCCAGAGGCCTTGTCAGCTATTGCTGACACTGTTGGGCCCAGCTCCCTCAACCTCTTCTCTTGGGGCTCCGTGCCCTAGACCCTGTATTCCTGCTGGGGTTGTCCTTCTCATGCTTTCCACCTGATTTGTCTCTCTGAAAACTCAAGCTCCCAGAGTGAAGATGCCCTATTTAGCTCCACACCCCCAGGACATGGCATACACTAGGGACTTTGTGGAGATTTCACCAGCACATTAAGTGTCTTTTTCTGATTCTGTTGCTCACAGCCTTGCATCTTTGTCCTGTCTTGTCCCTTAGCTTGGAAACCCCTCCTTCCTTTCTCTCTTGAAGTCCTGGGCAACAGGCACTGACAATGTTTCCCAGACTCTGGGGCTCTGGCCAGCCCTGGAAGTCACAAGAGGAAAGGTAGTCAATGTGTTGTTGCTGGCAAGCCAGCCAGACACGGCGCCCCTGGGGCAGCTGAAAGAAGAGATCTCAGATTCACATAGCCTGGGCTGAAATCCCAGCTTTGCCACTTACTGGCTGTGATCTCAAGCAAGACCCATAACCTGCATGGGCCTCGGATTCCTCATCTCTAATGTGATGAGTGTAAAGGGAACTGTATGCAAGGTGCCTGCTAGAGAGCCTGAGACAGTCAGGGACCCAATATCAAAGCAACTACCATCACTGTCCTATCTGGACATTGAAGGGGGTGTTAGGTCTCTCCACCCCTCTGCAACTTGGACCATTTTGGTGGAGGCACAGCTGATCCCCACACCCTCACCTCATCAAAGTCCGCGATGATCTCGTTGAGCAGCCTCAGGCACTCTACACCCTCGTTGTTGGCCTCGAGTTCGACATAGAACTCAGAGAAGTTGGCGATCGAGGCGAACATGACGGCCACGCACTCACATGACTGGTAGTAGAGCTCGTCGTTCCGGCGCTCGCGGGCCAGGAAGTGGGCGGCCACGTCCTTGGGGAGGATGTTGTGCAGCAGCCGCCGGTTGTAGGCCTGCAGCTCTTCCATCTCCTCCTTCTCCTCCGTGGCCTGGGACAGAGGACCCGGTCAGCGGGGAGGGCAGGGAGGAGGCTGAGGGACAGTGCCCCTCACGAAAACACACCTCAGTTCACCCCACCGGCAACAGGTGCCTAAGACTCCAGCACTTCACAGCTTTCTAATCCCCCTCTCTAGATGGTTCTCTACTTCCAGGTTTTCTATCAAGAGTGCCTGTTACTGTTGAGGCCCAGTGGCAACATGAGAAGAAGAGGGGTACAACCTAAGAACACACCACTAAAAGACCACAACTGATGGTCCGAAGGCCTAGGAGCTCCCCTGGGAGCATGGCCCCTAACCTAATGCCACCCCTGATCATCAATCATCACTGAGGCCAACTTTTTGGACAGGAATGGACTGGACTCAGGGACATAGGGTGACCATATATTGTGTGCACTTTCTGGTAAGCACTTTATGCATACATATATAGGATGTTGTCCTACTGGCCTCTTACTAGAGGGGAGTGGAGAAGGTTTGGAAAGGAGGGGACAGGAGACTTTTAAGAGGATATGATATACAGAACGGAAAGGAGTGTGCAGTCACTGGGCAAGGAGAGCAGAAGGAGAAGCAGATAGGCAGGCATGCAAATTTAAGTTGGATCGTACACTTTCATTCAATCACAACAACGAAACAGAGTGCTGTTACTTGGACAATCAAAAAGGAAGGAAATTTGTAAACATCTAACGTTTCCCATACAAGCAAGATTCCTCAGAAGCAAGGATGGAAAAGACTGTGGCTTGCTTAGGGGGTCATGTTGCCAGGAAAGACATCATGTTGTATAAAGCAGAGGGTCAGTGACAAGGAGGGCAACCTTCCATGAGACGGAATAACACAATAATCCCAACAATGGACTCACACACACCAACAATCACGAAGACGGTGCAGGACGAGCAATGTTTAGTTCCATTACACATATGCCTGTGCGTCAGAGTTGACCCACAGAACCCAGCAGCTCTCCCCTTGCCCTGCATCTTGGAAGGGGACGCACTGGAGGGTGTTTATCCCGCAAGGGAAACCCTGGAGGCATACTGGTTTAGTGTTATGTCTGCTAACCAAGAGGTTGGCAGATCAAATCCACCTGGCGGTCCTTGGAAACTCTATGGGGCAGTCCTACTCTGTCCTCTAGGGTCACTATGAGTCAGCATCAATCGGACCGCAGCAGCTTTGGTTTAGGTTTTGGTATCCTGCACGAAGAAACCCTGGTGGCATAGTGGTTTAGTGCTAAGGCTGCTAACCAAAAGGTCGGCAGTTCAAATCCACTAGTCGCTCCTTTGAAACTCTATGAAGCAGTTCTACTCTGTCCTATAGGGTTGCCGTGAGTCGGAACCAACCTGATGGCAGTGGGTTTGGTTCATCCTGCAAGATAGTAGCAAACTCAGAGGATTGCTATCAGTTAGAATTGACTCAAGAGCAACAAGTTTATCTTGAAGAAGGGGAAAAACAGATCTGGAGAAGCTGTAAAGATTCTGTGTGCCCCAGACTAGAACTGGGAAGTAGATTAAAGTGATAGGCCAAAAACCACGCCCAAGAATGCCTCCGCCTTTCATTTCTACTTCTCTTAACATTGTCAGTAAATGCAATCAGAAGACAGCTGATGACTGTTACCTGAACTGGCTGGCCCCACAGGGAAAAACCACCCAAAGCTCTAACAAGACTCCCTGGTTCCCATCAAGGCTTATTCACCCACAGCTGAACACAGTCAGGCAGGGCCAGAAAGTGTGGGTGCTCTGAGGAGGGAGGGCGCCAGGGTATCACCCTTGGCATTGGCTCTTCCCCAGTCTGGACCCTGGAACTGAGCAGTTGGGAGTCTGTGGTCACTTTTCCTCCTAAAGGGATTGTGTGGGGCCCTCAGGTCAAAAAGGTAGTAGGGGCAGAAAGGCGTAGAAGAGGAGGCCACAGTGCTGGAAGGTATGCAGAAGATTACAGGGCAGGAAAGGATCATTTATAAGATCTAGCCAGCCTGCTCGCACCTTTTCTGACTAAATATGGAGACTTTCTATTCGGCTGCAACTAGAATCTCCAAAAGAGCCAGGATTACTACTTAGGGATTGGTTCTTCTTGTGGGTGCTGCCTGTCCATGGGAAGGAGCTGGGGTACCCACCCAAGGCTGCTGACATGGGGCCAGCTGGAGGAAGAACAAACTGCCTTGCGTCACCCCAGAGTGGTAAGAGGGTCTTTGATTGCACTGATTATAGTCTGTTACTCCTGGTGCCCCAGGAAATGTGACCAAGATGGAAGGAATGGGGTCTTCCCAGAAGATGCACCTAGACCCTACAGGGACCCCACCTTCCATCAGTCACCCCTTAGATGCTGCCTGGGTCCAGTTGTCAGGTGCCACTTTTCTGCTCAGCCTTTGAGCACAGGGACCTTTGTTCTTGTGAGGTGGGATGCTTTGAACATCTCCCTACCTCTGGACCAGGTGGCCCAGAGGAAGAATCCCTGTTTTCCTCCTTACAAGCTGTCCCATAGCGGACCCCCAGCCACTGGACCATCTGCCTCTGATAGCCTGTTCCTCCTGCCTGCTGAGAACACATGCTTGCATTCTGGGAAGCCCCAGGTGCTCTCAGCTACCTCTCAGGATGCTCCTTCCATCAGCCCAGCAGGTGGCACCAATGTTTCTGGGCCCCTCTCTTGTCAGGCAGAGTGGAGGAGGAGGCTGGAGGTGGGGATGGGATGCTGGCAGCAGAGCTACTGCTGGAATAAAAGACAAACTCCATGGTTAGGCCAGGCACTGCTGCTACCTGGGGGACTCCACACCAAGGCATGCCAGGCAGCCACCAACACAGCCAGTTGCTTCTAGGTTTAGACCCTCGCAGGGCAGGATGGCTCAGAGGTCTTTGGCCCCTTGAGGGGTCAGCCCTGTGGGAGCTGGACAGAGTGGCTTCTGCAGAGAACAGAATCAGGAAGTGAGTTCAGGGAGGAGCCCACAGGCGAGCTGTGTTGGGAAGGGTGTGTCACCAGGAGGTGGGAGGCTGCAGCTTCGTTTGAGGTTTCTCTCCTGTGGGCTGCTTAATAGACCAGGAAGTGTGTCTTTCCCAGGGTGGGGGCCATCAGGGGGCATATCACACAGGAAAGAGCGCTTCTGGGCTTCCTGCTCCAACAGCCCTTCCCAGGTGCCTGGCCCAGCGTGAGCCTGCCTCTCCTTCATTCGTATGATGTAGAGAGGAGGCTCTGCAGTCTCTGAGGTCTGCCTGCGCATAGGTGGGCACACTCATGTGTGTGTTGGGGAGGGGCACAGGACCACTGTTTGCCAGGGGTCTACTCAGTCCTCCAGGAACAGACCAACTCCAGGGAGGGCACCATTCTTTCCACTCTCCTTAGGTTTCCTCTCCAGGAGGTAAACACAGTATCTGGGGCTGTGTAGAAGTGACCACAGGTCCTTAAAAGGACATAGGTGCTAGGCCAATCATGCAGGTAAGTGTCCCAGCAGGGGGTGGGAACTGAGGCTACCTCCCAGCTTGGCAAAGCCAGAATCTCCTGGGAGGGTCTTGCCAAGAAGCTTCAGGCTGCCTCTGTTATTTGTGCAAAAGGCTGAGGAAAGCAAAGAGCCCTAGGTATCCTCACCTCCCTGCCAGCACCCCGCCCCCCCAGGTTCCTGTAAGCATCATCACTACAGGTCCAACCACAAAGCAGGCTGTGGGCAACATGAGGAGGGCCAGACCTACTTTCAAGTTTTTGTCTGTATTCATTTAATATTGTCTCCCCTCTCCCAAAGGCCTATGGGAACATGGGAGGTGGAGGGAAGTGTTAGCATAGCTGCTGGTCATGGAGCTTCAGTGCAGAGAGAGTGATATGAGTTGACAGGTGGGGACAACTCACTCCTGCATGAATGCACACACAGGCCTAAGCACATACAAATGCTGTCAAGGAATGACTTGTATCTGTCCCCTTTTCCCTGCAATTATGTTTTGAAATTCTAACCCCTGTATCTGTAAATATGACCTATTTGGAAGTAGTGGGGTTCTTTTGTTATGTTAAGGAAGTCACACTACTGTAAGGTGGGTCCTAAACCTAATCACTTCTGAGTTATACAAATAGCATCTGAGAGACAGAGACATATCCAGGAAGAAGAAGACAGATGAGACAAACGCATCTACAAGCTACTAGAAGCTCCAGTAGACAAGGTACAGCCTTCTCATAGAGTGACACCCTGAATTCAGACTTGTAGACCCCCGAACCATGAGAAAATAAAATTCTGTTCTTTGGCCACTAACCATAAGGTATTTCTGTTACAGCATACAAGGTAACTAAGACACAGGTCTTTCTAAACTGTTTTCAAAATGTGTGTGGTAGGGGGGACAGTCACCTCCCTTTTGACCTTCCCTTTGTCTCCCACGCAGAGCTCTTCATGCCTGAGGAAGCCAGCAAGGAGGGCTGGGGTGCCTCAGGTGGCATGTCCAGCATGGAAGAAGCAAGGTGGAGAAGAGATGCTGGTTGAAGAAAGTGCTGGAATGTCCACGAGGTCAGTTCCATTGGACAAATGTGCAAACTGAGCCAACAGATTCAGGACAACAGGAGTTGGATTCCTCACTGCTGGAGAGGGTATTTCCAAATACAGAAGGGGAAAGGCCAGGAAGAAGCCTAGGTGTTGGTTGGGAATTGGAACTATTGGTATAAATTTTTAAACACATGCACAAATAGATACCCACACAGGACACGGCAGGCTCCTGAAAACGTCCTATTGTGGTAGACTGGATTGTCAATAGGACTATGTCAAGGGACACACATTCCAAGTGGCCCAGTTGGCCGCCATCTTTGAGCGAGATATCACTGCCTATTTTCTCCACAGATCTAAATGTGAGTGCAAGAGATTTGGTCCGCCATGTAGCTCATTCACTGCTCTGTTTTCTGTTGCTCATGACAGGACTACTTAGAACCTGTTGGAAGCCCTGCCTTGTTTTTGTTGTTCATGACTGGACCACTTAGAACTGGCTTGAAGCCTTGATAAACACTTACATGGTCTGACAATTAAGTTCATGAATTCATCCTAGAAAAATGGTTACACACCTCACTGCTTAATATTACTAGGGTCACCTTCAAAGTACTCCCTTTGGGAAGCTATGCACTGAAGCCAGTGCCTAGTCCACCCTTCAAAGCAATTTTGGAACTCTTCTTCTGGAAGGCCATCAGAGCTGTTGTCGTATTACCCTTGATGTCTTGCATGTCTTCAAAATGTCTTCCTTTCAATATTTCTTTTATCTTCAGGTAAAGAAAGAAGTCACTAGGGGACAAATCAGGTGAGTAAAGAGGGTGTTCCCATACCGTTATTTGTTTACTGGCTCAAAACTCCATCACAGATGGTGCCATGCGAGCCAGTGGGTTGTTGTGATGCAAGAGCCATGAGTTGTTGGCGAAAAGTTTAGGTCGTTTTCATCTAACTTTTGCTCACAGTCTTTTCAGCACTTCCAAATGGTAAACTTAGTTAACTGTTTGTCCAGTTGGTACAAATTCATAATGAATAATCTCTCCAAAATCAAAAAAGGTTAGCAATGTCATTTTGACTCTTGATTTGGACTGACAGAACTTTTCTGGTTGTGGAGAATTGGCTGACTTTCACTGTGCACTTTGATGTTTTGTTTCAGGGTCATATTGGTACACCCACGTTTCATTACCAGTGATAACACGGCCCAAAACATTGCTTCTCCAAAAGATCTTGGCAAACTTGCACTCTCCCTTGTTTTTGTTCATTGGTTAGCTACTTCAGGACCATTTTTACACACACTTCCTCACGCCAGGATTTTCAGTTACCATTTTCCTGTTTCTTTATTGATGTTTACTTGGTCTGCTATGCTTCCCACAGTCAGCTGATGATTTTCATGCACAATTCCATGAATTTTTGCAATGGTTTTGTCAGTTCTGCTTGTAACTGGCTGCTCTGACCTCTCTTCATCAGTGACTCGTTCTTTCTCCTCAGAAAAATGTTTAATCCATTTGTATGCTGCCATTTTCTTCAGGGCATTATCCCCATACACTTGGACTATCATGTCCCTGATTTCACTTCCACTCCTGCCAAGTTTAACAAGAAATTTCATATCTGTTTTTCGCTCTAATTCAAGCTCCAACATTCTCATGATGGCACACAAAATAGGCAACAACAATGATGAATGCCACTCAGCAAGACACTGCCACACGTCCACACAAACACGGCTGTCAGACACTGATAGATCAAGGTTATCAAACCTTACTGAGTTGTTTGTATAGCGCTACCAACGTAATTGCTTGGTAGCAAATTCATGGACTTTATTGTCAGACTCGTATATACACGTTCATGTATAACCAAACCAAAATCCACTGCCATTGAATCAATTCCAACTCACAGTGACCCTATAGGTCAGAGCAGAACTGTCCCACAGTTTCCAAGGAGCCCCTGGTGGATTCGAACTGCTGACCTCATGGTTAGCAGATGTGGTATACTTCTCTACATTTTCTAGTTTTGCCCACAGAGGAGACCTACAACAGTGAGCACACTGAACGTTTGGAACTTGGGTGCTAAGTCCCACCCTCCAGCCAAAAAAGCATATAGGCTCTTTGAAGAAATCGGTGTTTCCTGGGCTGCAGCGGATGATGTGCCTGAGACATCTTCTTGCACCAGGAAGTAAGAAAATGCCCAAAGGATGATGGAGACATGTCAAAGGACACATATGCCAACTGCAAAACACTCACACTGGCCAAATCTAGGATAATCTGAGTATTAAAACCGATAATGAGAGGAGCAGACCAAAATCCAATGAATTCAATTGGAATCTCTGAATCCACACTGATACTGATGAATGAGGGAGAAGAGAAAACTTTTCCTTAGGGTAGAATACCACCTAACACATGTAGAAGGAATGGTGGAAACAAATGATCACCTTTTGCAGCCTTCATGGTGGGTGCTGATGTAGGCAGAGGTCATCAGCGGATGCATGCGGGTGGTTGGAAGTTTGCTAAAGATCCAGGATTTGGGGTAACACAGGAATAGCTTTCCACAAAATGTTAATCAGATAAAACAGGGGAATTGGTGACTAACGGTGGGGATACCTGGCAGATGCATGCTTAACCAGGTGATCCATGTCACCATCACCAGTGGTGGGATGGTGTCAGCATGGTCCGTTTGGGGTGGCCTCCCAATGCGTGTAGTGCACAGCACTGTTACGTCGCCTTTCCCACAAGATGGCATGGCCATAGTCTGGACATGTAAAACACAGACTGGAGACAGGAAGAGGGTCACAGAATGGTGAGCTCTACTCTTTGAGACTGTTAAGGACATGAGAGACAAGGAAAGACTGAAGAACTGCTCTAGATTGAAAAGGCAGATGAGACAGGATAACTAAGTGCAGAGTGCTCCTGAAAACGATTCTGGATCACCATCCAGATTGAAAAGGCAGATCAGACAGGACAAGTAAGCACAGAGTGCTCCTGAAAAGGCTACTGGATCACCACTGGGAAACTGGTCAGCACTTAAATGGGGTCTCTGGCTGCAGAGCAGGGCTGTCCAGTGTTGATTTCTTGACTTGGAGGTTATGTGGCGGGGATCTAAGTCGTGCCCTTGCTTTTAAGGTAAACATTGGAGGATTTAGAGGTGACAGAGCATCATGTCACACAACATAGGGAGAGAGACACTGACAGAGCAGATGTGGGAAATTGTTAAAAGATGAATCACCTGGGTGAAGGGATTGCTGTCCTTTATATTATTTGTTATAGATTGAATTGTTGTGTGTTGTCTACCCCCAGCCCCCAAAATACAGGCTCTAAATCTTAACTCCTATACTTGTGATTACAAGCCCATTGGGAATGGGTTTTCTTTGCTATGTTAATGAGGCAATATTAGTATAGGGTGTGTTTTAAGTCACTGTCTTGAATCCGCTCATAAAAGAGCAGATTAAGCTAACAAGCAAGCAAGCAGAGATGGGGAAAGATGCGACACCATGTGGGGCCCACCAGGGAACCAAGGAACAAAAGCTGAGTGGAGACAAGGACCTCCCCCAGCGCCCACAGGGACAGGAAGCCTTCTCCCCTAGAGGTGGTACGCTGAACTCAGATGTCTAGACTCCTAAATTGTAAGAAAATAAATTTCTGTTTGTTAAAGCTGTCCACTTGGGCTATTTCTGTTCCAGCAGCACTAGATAACTGCAACACTGTTCTTGCAGCTCTTCTGTGGGTTTATTTAAAAAAATTACAAGTAAGAAGGGCTTTCCAGAAGAATTCCATGTGGAAAGCAAAGCATGTGGCAATCTCTCTGGTCCCCCCAACTCCACAGCACCCCAGACTGCAGGCCTCAGAGCTTAAGCCTTTTCAGACCAGAGAGGTGACCAGAGTCCCCATTTTCACTCAGCATCCAATGGGAAGCCCAGATCCCCTGCCCCAGCCTGAAGACTCCAACCTCATCACTGTTAATGACTTCCGATGGAGGAGCCCTGTGCACGATGCAAATGAGCTGGAGACATGTTTTGGAGGTAGGGACCTCATCAGGAGAGGCCAAGAGGCAGGGGTAATCTGTGTCTTACAAACAGCAAAAAAACAAAAAAACAACCCATTGCTGTCAAGTCAATTCCGACTCAGTGACCTTACAGGACAAAGAATAACTGCCCTACAGAGTTTCCACGGAGCATCCAGTGGATTCAAACTACTAACCTGCTAGTTAGCAGCTGTAGCACTTGACCACTACACTACACTGTCAGGGTTTCCTATGCCTTACCAAGGGGTTCTAAAACTCACCGCTGTCAATTCAGACTCAAAGCAACCCTATAGGGCAGAGTGGAACTGCCCCTTAGGGTTTTGAAGGAGCAGCTGGTGAATTTGAACTGCCAACTTTTTGGTTAGCAGACAAGCTCTTAATCACTGTAGTTGGGCTGGAATAAAAGGAGTGGAATAAAAGGAGGTCAGCCCACATCTCAGATTAGGTTTTTTCAACCCAAGTGACCTTGGGCACTAAGTACCATTCTCCACTAAAAAGAATCAGTGATTTCTGCTGGGCCTTCTGAGGTGGTCCAGAAAGTAACAAATGGCCACTACATGGAGCACCCTATGTGAACCCACAGGCAGTTCTCTGGGTGGACACTGTCAGCCAGACTGCAGACTCTGCCTGCACCACCCAGTACAAGTCCCAATCTTAAGACACCTGTGACCTCTGCCACTGCTCTCCTCCAGGGCACATGCAGCCATCTGGCAGGGCTTCCTGTGGACAGTCTTTGATGGTCATTCAGTCCATCATCCTCTGGAAAAGTCTTCATGCCCACTTGTGGGCACATCAAGCCCTGCTCCAAAGGTCTCGGTGCCAGCTCTTCCACACCTACGCCAAGTTCCTGCACTGAGGCCTTGCACACCACAACTGTCGCCTTCCTGACTTCTCACCTGCTGCTGCTCTCCCCCCCAACTGGTGCCCACCCCATTGCCCTGCCTGTCAACCAACGTAAGTGCCAGCACTCACTGACTTAACAGTATACTGGAAATCAGAACCGCATCAAAGTGGGATGTATCTCTAAAAGGAAACTAAAATTTCATCTTCCGGAACAATAATTATATATATATATGTATGCACACATATATAAAATGTATGTGTATATATTTACACGTATGTGTGTGTATATGTGTATACACATACATGTATGTACACACACACACACACACACACACACACACACACCCCTCCTGGGTCCTTCAAGGAGCCCTGGTGGTGCAGTGGGTAAGAGCTCAGCCTACTAACTAAAAGATCAGGAGTTTGAATTCAGCAAGTGCTCCTTGGAAACTCTATGGGATAGTTCCATTCTGTCCTATAGGGTCACCACGAATCAGTATTGACTCAATGGTAATGGTTTCTTTGGGGGGGGCATCAAAGTCCCAGGACTGTTAAGGGGGGGTTTGTCTGGAATGACTTCTGGGGTTTTGCCTCTCAGCTCCAGAAAGCAGGAAACAGACACACTGGAAGCGGGACACCAGCTGGCAGGGACTAAGGCTGGCCCGACCCAGGCAGAAGAGCTCACCTGTGCTCTCCTGGGTGTTAGGAACTGCAGGTGCCTTCCCTAGACCCCAAAGTCACCCACCTGCAATTTCCAGAGGAAGTCGAGGCGGGCAGTGGACTCCACCTGCTGGGCATGCAGGTACAGGGCCAGCACGAAGACGGAGATGATGATGGGAGTCACTACCTTCAGCGCCACCTTGGTCGCGTGCTCAGGGCTGCAAGTGGGAGGCAGGTCTGAGACCAGCCTGGCACCTCAGGTCAGGCTGGAAGTGACCCCCCTGCACCAAGCCTGTCTTCTCTCTCCTGGCATACCCTCTCCTCGTTACCTTCCTGCTGTAAATACGCCTGAGGTGTGCCTCCTCCGGGAAGCCTTCCTGGCTGGCATCCCATCTCAGCCCCTGTCTACCCTGCATAATCTCTCTGGTGGTCACATCAGGAGACAAATGTGGCCCTTCTAAAAGGCAGAATGCACATCCCAGATCTTTCTCAATGACAAGACAGTGGCAGAAGGAGTGCACAGTAAAAGGTGCCAGGCAAGCCATACTGACCCTGTCACTGGACAACCTCAGGCAAGACTCTTAACCTCTCTGAACCCCAGTTTCCTTGTCTGTGAAACAGAATAACAACACCCACATTCTAAGATCACAGGAAAGATTAAAAATGCTGTATACAGAACGCTCAGCAACATAACAAGTAAACAATACCAGAAAACCCAACACACTACCGTCGAGACGATTCCAATTCATAGTGACTCTATAGAACAGAGTAAAACTGCCCCACCGTGTTTCCAAGCAGCAGCTGGTGGATTTGAACAGCTGAACTTTTTGGTTAGTAGCTGCAGCTGTTAACCACTGCTCCACCAGAGCCTCCAGCAAACAACATGTATTCCAGCAAGAGCAGCTGTTACTGTCTCACGATTCTTCTGCTGACCTTATTCACAGTCATAATAAAAGCAGCCATCTGGAACCCTGATCCCTGTACCAGGAAAGAGCGCCAGACCAAGAAGGCTGCACTGTAACCCCCCCCCTGCCCAGGCAGCTGCCCTCTGTGCTGAACCCCTGGATCATCTTAGGTGGTGCAGATTCTGAAAAAGGGTGTCTTCCCCAGTTAGAACTGCTTGGTGTTCTGGGGTGGGAGGGTCTCCTTGCCTGCTCCAGCCTCCTCCTTCACTGCCACCTCATCACAAAGCCCCCTCCCTACCTGGGCTCTGGCTGCCCCATGCTGCGGTCAGGGAGAAAGAGCCCAACTCACCACTGGGAGGTCCCGTTGTTGTTCAAATCTCTGTGAACAGAAGGTAGAGAAGGCTGATCAGAGTAGCTCTTCTGCATAAGGCCGCTCTGAGTCCATCACTGTGGCCCCTCCACTACTATGGTCTCCGTTCCCCCCATCTATTTCAAGAAGCATAGGAGGCTCACAGGCAGCCCTGGCCCTGGGCAGCATCTGGTCACCACAACCACAAATGCCCCAGCTCTTACCTGGGACCCTGGGTACCTCCCCCAGGATCTGCCCAGCTTTCCCACTCCAGCCCTGCTCTCTGCTGCCATCAACAGGAAGTGAGAAACACTAGCTTGTGCCATCCAGTGTGGTGGCCACGAAGTCTGTGAAATGTAGTCAGTCTTAAGTGAGATGTGCCCCAAGTGTAAATTACCCACCAGGCCTTGAAGAATTCAGGTGAAAAATGATGACTGGTAAAGAGGCATCTCTTATAGGAGAGATTTAAAATGTCTTAATAATTGTGATATTTATTTTATGTTAAATAATATTTTTGATATACTGGTGAGATAACATTAATTGGACCTGTGGCCCGCCTCAAGCCAGGCATTTCCACGTCTTGGCTTATACTCTTCTTTCTTATCCATCCTCATAACAACCCAGTAGAGTGGACAGAGTCACCATGGGAGGCTGAGGAGCCTATGCAATGCTCCAAGGTGACAGTGCCTAAGGGTTCCTGGTCCTGGGTGACCAGAGGGAGCCGAACCTCCATCCGGCTGTGTCTGCCTGTGAACAGACACCTTTATAGGACAAAGAAGCAAGGCAGTCACAAACCTATGCCTATGGAGCTCCCTCTGCTCAGGCTTCTAGAAAATGTGCAATCACAATATGGCCTGTATAACGGGCAGATCAGACAGCCCTGCTCTAGCCCCAAACAAGGGTCTCATAGCCCACAGATGAGTTCCATCTTTGCGATGCACTTCAGCAGTGGGACAGGAGGGGCTGGCGTGAGAAGGAGCAGTCAGAAAGAGGAAGCAAAATTCACCCACCCAACAGCCAAAAGGTGGGAATAACCCAAGTGACCATCAACAGAGGAAGGGAAAATCAAACTGTGGTACAATGTAACAGAATGTCACCTGCCACAAAGAGAAACAAGATCCTGATGCATGCTACCACATGCATAAACCTTGAAAACTTTATGCTAAGTGAAATAAGCCAGACACAAAAGAAAAACATTGTCCCATTCCACGTCTATGATAAAGTGCTCTAGTGACACAGTGCTTAAGGAGCTTGAGTGCCAGCTGGAAGGTCGGCAGCTCAAATCCGACAGCTGCTCTTTGCAAACTCTCTGTCCTAGAGGGTCACTTACGAGTTTGAATCGACTCAATGTAAATGTTTTTGTTTTTCAGGTTCTATGAAATATCTAGAACAGGCAAAGCAAGAGAGACAGAAGTAGACGAGAGGTTACCAGAGCCTGGCAGAAGGAAGGATGGGAGTTATTGCTTCATGAAAATTGAGTTTCTCCTTAAGGCAATGAAACAGTTTTGGATTAAATGGAGGCAAAGACTGTACAACCCAGTGGATGTAAATAATGCCATTGAATTGCACATTTAAAAATGGTCAAAATGGCCAATGTTATATACATGTGACCAGAATAAAACAATAGAAAGGTCACCACTCCAGATCTGATGCAGGGTGCAAAGCCCCACAGCCTGTGGCTGGCATTGCTCCCTGGGATGGCCACCCTGGTCATCTGTCCACAGCCCAAGCAACTGCCCGGGTCCTGCTTGATGGTGACTGGGCACTTCTTTCCACCTGCATTTTCTCCTCTGCTCTCAGGGACACGGACCCTGTGTACACCTTTCTGCACTTCCTGGTCTGTGTGTCTTGTGTGTTCACAGGAAAATGATGATGGGAAGAAAAGGTAATTCATATCAGACGCCTTACAACTATGGGAACTCCTGTTACCATTTTCCTGGGAAAAACACTGCGGTTCAGGAAGAATAACCCCATACATGTCTGAGGCTGACACTCAGTCCAGCTCAAAGACAGACCTCCTTCCTCTCTCAAGTGGCCTCTCTTGGAAAGGTGACAGCCCAGAGTACACCCCGTGCCTCCCATCCCCATCCCTCGCTCCCGTACACCCCACGGCCTTCAGACTGTGTGATCGATCCTTTCTCTGAGTCTCAGTGTTTGGGGGTCAAGTGGAGACCCCAGGATGCTGCTGACTATCTGGTGGCTCCCCGCACAGGGTGAGTTCCAGGCTTGTGAGGAGACTGCCCTGACTGTTTGTGACATAAACGTGCCCTTCACCAGCAGACACAGCCGGGTGGAGGTTCCACTCCCTCTGGCCACCAGGATCAGGAGCCCCTGTTCAAGGTCACCTTTGTGCAACGTGCAGACTTGCCATCCTTCAGTGGTGGTCCTGCCTGCCCCACTGTGTGGTGGGTGCAGTGCCTGGCTCCAGGAGAGACACAGAGCTTGCTTCTCTGTTTTCACCTGCCATCCCGCTCTGCTGAACTTCAGCCCTCTCTCTGGGCCTGAGTTGCTGATAATTGAAATTAGAGGCAAATAGTCCCCCAGAGGCCACTAGAGCAAGTAAGGGACAACTAACTGAGGCCAGAAGTCAGGAGTGAGTAGGAAACGGGCGGCAGAGGGCAGTGGAAGTGCCAATCCTGCGTCCCTCCTGCCCTGTGGCCACTCCCACCACGTTGGGGGAAAGGAGAGAAGGAAAGAAACCAGACACCCGAGTGCCCAAGCACTGCAGCCTCCAGCTCCTTCCCCCTCACAGAGTACCCCAGACTCAGTGGAGGCGTGTGAGGGAGGTGTCACATACATGGCATTGGCGGTGACCAGCAGGTCGGCATTATCAAACAGCGTGACGCCAGGCACCTCGACGACAAGCACGTAGATGAGCTCGATGGCCAGCATAAGCGCCAGCTTCCCGATGCAGCTGATCTGCAGGAAGACGGAGCAGGCCAGCAGGCTGAGCAGCACGCAGTAGGTGAAGTACTGCGGAGGAAGGAGGCGTGTCAGGTCGCTGGGCTCCGCCCCAGACCCCGCCCCCCAAGCAGCCATCCAATGCGAGATGGTCTCGGGTGCAGGTGGGATGCAGGGCTGCTGAGGGACGCAGGGATGTTTCTACCGACGCCAGCTCGCCCACAGGTAGGATGCAACGTCAAGAACCCTAGTCAGGAACCAGGACGTGGGCCTCCAGCATGACGTGGGCCAGGACACAGCAGTACTTCCCACTGGTTAGCCCTGGGCTCCAGGCTCAGGCTGACTTGGGTTTCATCCCTGGTCCACTATGGACTAGTTGTGAGATTTGGGCTCTTTATGCAGCCTCTCTAAAGCTCTGTTTCCCCACCTGCCAAATGGGAATACCAGTTGTTCCTTGTTACAATTACATAAGAGAAAGAAAATCACTTGGCACAGTGTCTGGCACCCTCAATCACTTTGGGGTGCATAGGTCCCCAGGCTCTGATCTGCAATTCTGAAATCTGAAAAGCATTGCCATAATTTATGTGGTGACACCATCTGAATTGATCTTGTTTAGCTCCTGCTAACACCTTTCCTAAGTGACGTGACACTCTCAGCCTTCCGTGTCCTGCTTCCTGTGACTGTATACATTTTGCTGCAGAAATATTGCATGTTTCCGTATCACACGTTGCCTCAGACTCTAACCGGGAGTGTGAGATCACTTTTGAAGATGTGAAATTTCTGAAGTCCATAACGGATCTGCCCTCAAAGATTTCAAATAAGGGATTCCGGTCTTGTACCATTTACACTGGGGTCTTCTGGTCTCTAAACCTCAATTCCCTCCTCAGACAACTGAGGGGCCAGACCAGGTGATCTCAGAGGTGCCCTTCCATGCTGTCCTCCCCTGATGCTGATCGTAGACATACCAGGCTCTATTATTTTGTCCTCTTTAAATTTAGTGCTTGTTATTTCTAAACAAGTCAGTGGGATTCTTACTATTCATTAATTGCCCCTGCCTTGGGCTGGGGGCCAAAGGGTGCTGGCAGTGGATAGGGGGAGAGAGGGCATGGTTGGACGCTCTGCTTCCCTAGGCCCTTAGGGCTCAAGAGAAGGGCTGCCCAAGGGGCTCCTGTGATTGGATGTGGAGGGAGGACCAGCATCAAATCAGCACCAGCAGCAGGGCAGAGGGAGAAGCAGGGAGGGTGGACTCAGATAATTCAGCTCCAGATCCCCAGCCACTTGGGGAGAGGACCCCATGAGCCACCAGGGTCTGCACTCAGATCCTGGGCTCAGACAACCAGGAGGCCAAGGCTTAATGCTGAGGTCCCCAAGGAGCTCGTGGTCTGTGAAGAACTACTGAAGCAGTAACCCCACGAGCAGGGGCTGGGCTCACTCATGGGCCAGCAGGGCCTGGAGCAGGCTGGCCTGGTGAGGGATGAAGGCTGGGACCAATCATCCTGATAATGAGGAGCCAAACAGGCCCTCTTGCTCTACCTCGACTCCCCATCACTAAAAATAAAAAACAAACAGACAAAAAACAGCCTCTGTTCTTTAGCAAACAAGCCTCAGGAACCACTCCTGCAGGCTCTTGGCCAGCTGTGGGAGGTGGGGAATGGCCAGTGGGTGTGTGGGAGGTGATGCATGGTTACCTGGAGGAGATGTACTTGCCTAGGTGACCCAAGAGGGAACCCTGCTGCCCATTGAGCTCTTTGTGCAGGACAGGGAGGCAGACCGGGCTCCACCCAGGAGGCCAGCGCTGTGCCCTGCGGCTGCAGTCCTGACCCTGGTTGTGGGCCATGGGCCTCCCGGGGAATTGCATAAAATGGGCCCTCATCCCGGAACTTGCACAATATTCCTGGAGTCTGCCACCACCTAGGGGTTTCACCTGAGCCCAGACATTTACCCATTGACACTCTCCTGTCCGGGTCAGACTGACACAGGGCAGTGGTGTATCTACGCAATGCCATACGCTACTGAGCAGTTTCTATCAATGTGGCCCAACGTCCTTCCTCCAGTACAGTAACATGTGAATTAAAAGATTAACAAGCTTTACTTTACCATATCAGATAGTTATCTAAAAGAGGGGTGTCAGATGTTTGGACAGGGACGCAGTTTCAGTGCCTGTCACAGGCACCATTTCCTTGCTGGCCGTACTGGATTAACAGAAATTGCTCAGTGATGTCTCACGGAGCCACAGTGGAAACCCTATGGAGCAGCTCTACTCTACCCTATAGGGTTGCTATGAGTGAGAACAGACTCGATGGCAGTAGCTAGCTAGTAATAACAACAGGGAAATCCAGGTGGTATAGTGGTTGGGTGCAGTGGCTGCTAACCAAAAGGTCGGCTGTTTGAATCCACCAGGTGCTCCTTGAAAACCCTAAGAGGACAGTTCTACTCTGTCCTGTGGGGTCACCAGGAGTCGGAAAAGACAGCACCTAACAACAGTGGCGCCACATGCCCAAGGCCAGCTCTGTAACCGCCGTACCTGCCACCCCCTCGTAATGCCTCTGCCGGGCAGCAGGGGGAGCCCGCGGCAGGGAGCAGACGCCCTGAGCCAAAAGCCTCGTCCTAAGGCTCCCCCAGGTCACACAGCCACGTGAATGAAGCGCTTTGCACGCCACTTCTCCAGTGAAGGGTCCTGGGAAGTTAGGTTTTCAACCCCAAAGTCTCTAGGTACAAAGTTTCTTTTTGCTGGGATGACAATTTAATAAAATCAGATTACAGTGATGGCTGGGCAGATCTGTGAATATACCAAAAACCACTGAATTACACATTTTACAAAGCGGTGAACTTTACAAGTAGTACTGATTTGAGACTGGGTTCCTTTTGCTCGCCTTCGTGTTCTCTCACCCTAACAGCCCCAGGGGGGTTAGGCAGGTTCTCAGACGCACCCGAGGCTGGGTGCGGCTGCAGAAGTTGAAGTCCAAAAAGCTTTGTCTGGGTTAAGACTGCCTCTGGACCCAGATGCTCCGATGCTGTGTTACCTCGGGTAAGTTACTTAACCTCTCTGTACCTACTTCTCCATCTGTATAAAGGAGACAATAACAATATCTATGTCAGGGTTGTTTTGAGAATTCAGTGAGTGAGTATATGGAAAGCACTCAGTACAGTGCCTGGCACGTGGTACGCAGTATATAAACAATAGCCATATTACTGGAAATGCTGGTGGCATAGTAGTCATGTGCTACAGCTGCTAACCAGAAAGTCAGTAGTTCAAATCCACCAGGCACTCCTTGGAAACTCTAACGAGCAGTTTTAGTCTACCTATAGGGTTGCTATGAGTTGGAATCTACTCGACAGCAGTGGGGTTTTGGTTTATAGTATTATTATTATTATATTAAGAAGGCTAGGTTCTCATTTCCCAGGGTCCTGGATGTAAGAAGACTGAATGAAAGGGAGTTGAGTGGCCATGAGCCTGTGGGGCCCCTGAACCGTCGCCCAAGTGTGTCAGAACAGCCCAGGGCAGAGGAGGGGAGAGGTTAGCCTCAGCAGTGGGCAGGGGGGTCTCCATTGGCACTGCCATCAGCCCATCCCTGCCCACGGTACCTCGGGAAAGTTGCAGTTGGGCCAGGGGCTGCTGCAGAAGCCCTGCTCCTCGCTCAGACTGTAGTTGTAGGTGGACTCCACCACGTGGCACGCGTTGATCTGGCTGGCGCTGACATTGTACTCGTCTCCCAGGCAGCGGTACAGGTCCCCGGAGTTGCATGTGAACTGGGACCACAGAGAAGGGGAGAGGGGAGGTCAGCACTGGGGGCAGGCCAGGGTGGCCCAGCCATTCAGAGCAGTGGAGCTCTGTCAACCTGGGTCTCAGGGGCAGCCTCCCACTGATGCAGACACAAGTCGGGGCCTGGAGGAGACTGAGGGAGACTGCCCAGCCAGCTGGGGTGGAAAGAGGACGCAGCTGGTGGACCCTCCCGAGGTGGGACACTTAACCTGCCTTGGGGGCCTCCCCTGAGGCCTTTCAGACTGGAACCCTTCCCAAAGAAGGAGGAACTAAGCCTCGTATGAGATACTCAACCGTCCAATCTGATCCCAGACCTGTGTGTCAGCAGACACACAGACGACTTTCCAGAGAGAGCGCTCAGGGTCTGGGAAGAACTCCGTGTCAGCCCTGTCTTGGAAGGACTGGGCCCAGTGGGCTGGGACAGTGCTGGGAGGAGACAGAGCCACCCACCATGTTGACAAAAGCTGACAGGAACACCAGAGTGATGGTGAACACCCCTACCAGGGTGCTGTTCATCTTGGACCGCACAGTCTTCCTGGAGAGGGTCTGCAGTGGGGTCGGGAAGAGCTGTTCCAGGGGAAGAGGAAGGGACAGAGACACACAGTGGAATTCAGTGTGAGAATGCCACAGATGGCCACAAGAGCTCAGCAGAACCACCCCTTGGCCACCTTCATCTCTCTCTGATAAAAACTGGGACCTTCCTGCCTGTCTCTGGTACAATTCTCTCTTCCTGTCCCCCCTCCCCAGTAACAAACACCCCAACTCCCAGTGTGGAAGGCCCCAGGCAGCCCCACTGCATCGCCAGCTTCCTGACCAACAACAGCACATCTCTGCAGCTGGCCAGGAGTGGGTCTCTCTGGGGAACCCACAGGTGGGAGGGACAGCAGGGAAGGAAAGACACTGTCTGTACCCCTACAGGGAAGCAGACAAACAGGGACATTTATCCGTTGTGTGAGCTCTGGGCTTTAGAAGAAAAGAGCTCAGAGCTACAATTAGGTAAGAGGTGGCTGATGGGGCTGATGAGTCATGTGAGGTCCCAGAAGTTTTCCAGGGGGGCTGGAAGGGCTTCTTGGGAAAAGCTGGGAGCCGTGGGTATGATGAGGGTTCAGAAAAGACCCGGTGGGTAGAGGAAGGCATGGGCTGACGGGAGGGCAAAGTTGCATCAAGCAGCGGAGCGGGAGACTTGGGACTGCGCACTGAGAGGCCTTCTTTCCACTTCTCTTACAACTAGATAAATCCTGTGTCCATTTCCAGGACCCACTGCACTTTCGGTAATTAAATGATCAGGCCCCAAAGCTCCATGACGGCCACCAAATCTGATGCAGGCCTTTGGTCTGCTTCGTCTCACAAGCAGCCTAGGCTGAAAAAGAAGTTGGTAGGCAAAGAGAAACACCACAGCGGGTCCAGAGTTCTTTGTCCCTCATTGCATTAGCACCTTTCGATGAGACCTGTCTCCTGACACATGCTTGGTGTCCTATGAAAATCCTCAAGGGCAGAAAGACAGGTAGGAAGAGCACTGGAACAGCAGCCAGGAGACTGGAGGACAGGCTTAGCTTTTGCTTTGTGACTCAGAGACATCCTCTCTCTGAAGGTATCCCATTTTCAGGGCTTTTGGTGTCTTGAGGCAGCCCCAAGTTTCATGCAGGGTGAGGCAGGCAAAGACCTCCTCCCCAGGCTGTCCTCTCCTCCCACAAGCTGAGTGTTGGGAGAGGCAGCCCTTTGTAAGCACTAAGCATCCCTACACATTCTTGCTGAGTGTACTAGACTGCAAAGCTTATCCATCTTCTAACACTGAGAGTGTCTGTAGCTGCTCACACACACAACCAAGTCCAGAAGACACAGCATGACCACTGTATAACCCTCTGGGAAGGGGCACTGTCTAGAGTTCTCCCATGTTTCTGCTAGCTTAAAAAGTGCTGGGTGAGCCCGTGGTCCAGCAGTCCCCAACATTACCCTACAGTCCCACAGGGGGCCTGTCACGTCACCCCCATGGGACTTTAGGGAGACAGGCGAACCAACACAGATATGCTGATACTCCTGTTGCTTACTGTGCTGTGAGTAATAAAGTCTCTTGTTTCTAACCAAGGAGTCTTGTGTCTTCTGCCAGCATCCACGAGACAGTAACAAGCTAATTTCACAGCTTGCGAGTAGGATAAAATCCAGTATCAATCCCTCATAGTCTTAATGACAGATAAAGCAGTGTCCAGCTCACCCCCTGATCTTGGGCTTTCGTTTGGATGTGTGTGTAGGAAAGCAGTACATTTTTTCCCACCCCAATTCCTTCTCCACACTTCCACCAAGACCACTTCCTATTTAGTAGCAGAAAGAGGGAGCCACAGGAAATGACAGACCCTAATAGGTGTTGAAGCAGCAGCAGAGGCCCGGTCGCTGTAGGTTATGGGCTGAGGGATGGACACCTTGGACTCCTCTCCCCAGCAGTGGCATCACCCAGATGTGTTCACAAGCCTGCGGCAATGTTTTTTAAAAAAACAAAGAAAACCATTGCCCTCAGACTAACAAAGAAGACACTCTAGTGAAACTCTCTCATGTGACGACAGCATAGGCCTGAATTAAAATCCTGCTCAACAGACACACAGTTTAATGGACTAGAAGTGAGTTCAGCAGTAAAGGCATGCATGATCAGAGTTTCAACGCAGATGCCAAGACAAGTTAATGGGGAAAGAATAGTCTCCAACAGGTGGTGTTGGGACAACTGGATCTCCACATGCCTCACACCATATACAAGAATTAACTCAAAAATAGACCAGAGATCTAAATGTAAGACTTAAAACCATCCAACTCTTAGGAGAAAACATAGAAGCTAATATTTATGACCTTGGATTAGGCAATGGTTCCTTAGATATGACATGGAAAGTACAAGGAGTAAAGGAAAACTCAGACAAAATCAGAAAAACTTAACTTCAAATGACACCCTCAAGAAATTGAAAAGACAACCCACAGACTGGGAGATAACTGTTACAAGTCATATATCTAACAAGAGACTTGTATTCAGAATACACTAAGAACTATTATGGCCTAATTTGAATAGACATTTCACCAAAGATTTACAAATGGTTAATAAGCACATGAAAAGATGCTTGGCATCACTAGTAATTAAAAAACAACAACAAAAACAGTGCTGTCAAGTCGATTCCAACTCATTGTGACCCTGCAATAGGACAAAGTAGAACTGCCTCAGGATTTCCAAGAAGTGCCTGGTGGATTTGAACTGTCAATCTTTTGGTTAGCAGCCATAGCTCTTAACTAAGACACCACCAGGGTTTCCATTAGTCATTAGAGAAACGCAAATCAAAATTTCATATCCATTAAGCATAGTAGTTAACTGCTCTGTCTGCTAACCAAAAGATTGGCTGTTTGAATCCACCAAGTGCTCCTTGGAAATTCTATGGGACAGTTCTACTCTGTCCTATAAGGTCACCATATGTTGGAATCAACCGGATGGCAATGAGTTTGGCTTTTGGAGGAGGCTCGAATCTAAGTCAGATAATAATAATTGATGAGGTTGTGAAGAAACTGGAACCCTCATACACTGCTGGTAGGAATGTAAAATGGTGCAGGTGCTTTGGCAAACCATTTGGCAGTTGCTCAAAATGTTAAGCACACTGCTTAAAACATTTTGGTTCTGGTTGCTCTGATCTACTGATCGTCTTTTTCCAACCATGAGTATATAGACAGACAGATACAGGCAAAGGTTATCAGTGAATGCTAAAGCCTTCATTAGTAAAGGCCGATGCGAACCAAGAAGTTCAAGTTGGCTTTCAGATGACTGTGGGGATGTCCTAGAGGCCAGGAGAAGCACTGCAGGGTACTTAAAAAAATAATAAATAAAAAAATAAAAAATTCAACCTGGAATGTAGCTCTAACATCTGATAAATGATTGGCTCATTGCACTGGTTTGCTGGAGTCAACTTCCCTTGTCACCTTTAAAGAAGGTGGTGAGCCACAATTTAATCCATGACAGTGTCTTTAAAAAAGGTCTGCTCTTGACTTTGAAATCTCAGTAGGAACCTAGGATTTGCTGCTATTTTGAAGTCTCCAGAAGTTTTGACATCTTCTCCCGGTATTGGTTTATACAGGGTCTATTTTAGTCATCTAGCACTGCTACAACAGACATGCCACAAAGTGGGTGCCTTTAAAAAGAGAAATCTTATTCTGTCACAGTCCAGTAGCTACAAGTCCAAATTCAGGGCATCAGCTCCATGAGAGGCTCTGGCAGAAAGTCATTGTCATCAATCTTTCCCTGAACTGGCAGCTTTAAGGCACAGGAACCTTGGGTCGTTTCCAAAGGACTCAGCCTGCTCCTGGCGCTGCTTCTTTGCAGTATGAGGTCCCCAGCTCTCTGCTTGCTTCCCTTTTCTTTAAATCCACAGAGACTGCCTCAAGGCCCAATACAGTCTTACAGACTGAGTCCTGCCCCACCAACCCAACTGCTGCCTGTCCGCCCTCATTAACATCACAGAGGCAGGAATTACAACATGTAGGAATTACAACATACACGAACATCACACAGAAAGGGTAATGAATCATGGCCTAGCCAAACTGCTACACACACTTTTTCCGGGGGTAGGGGCGGGGAGCCTCAATTTAATCCATGACAGTGTCTAACACCTTGGAATCAGAAAACTCATTTACTTCTGTGTCAGCCTTAAACCCCAGCTAGCCCCTGTGTGGATTTCAAAACTCTACCTGCAGTCACAGCTCCTAGTGGGACTGCACCACAATGACAATCACATCTTGGAGGGTACGTGCAAGGCAACATAATTGTGTCTGCACAAACTAATTACCCAGAGCCTGCCTAGGGTGGAATACCCAGTCAACATGGGTTTCATCACATCTGTGGTGCGAAAAACAAGAAGAACTGTGCTCCACAGGTTACTAAGTACGCAGGAGGAAGCCCACGAGCACCTTCCTTCCTCACTGGGTGATTCGTCCCTGGTGATGACGCACAACTGGTGCTCTGAAAAATAACTCATTTTTAAAAACCATTCGTAGGACTGGTGCACGCTCAATCTGATGAATTCTAATCAACTGAATATGAGATGTGGGTGTGGGGACCTCGTTAATAAGCCACGCCCAGGGGAAGGGACACGCAGTTTGGATCCTGGCCTGACTGTGGCAAACTGATGACTTCCTGGTCCCTGTCTGTGATGTGAGGCCAGGGTGTTGTAGAGATGAAAGAAGATAACACTGGCCAGTGAAAAGTTTAAGGAAACAGTCTCTTTGACAAGGAGCTATCAAAACAGTAGCTTCTGAGTAGCTCAGGGAGAAAAAAAGATGAAAACCTCAAAGGTCAAACAACACAGGCGGAAGCTCACAGCCGTGTACAAGGCTCGTCTTCACTGTTCTGTTTGCTGGGCCTTTGGTAGTCAACTGGACATATTAACAAAGGTAATGTGCTGGAGGGGAAGGATCATGGGAATTAACACTGCCTGGGTTTAAATGCCAGCTATAACACTTTCTAATTATGAGACCTAGCAGAAGTTCTCTAATTTCCCTGAGGCTCCGTTTCCTCATCTGTAAAAAGGGGTGCAATAAAAGCTACATCGAGGCTCAGATGAGTCTGGTTAGTGTTTGCAGTCTTAAAAGCCTGTGAGTGGCCATTTAAGTTACTTCTTCAGTCTTACAGGGTCGCTGTGAGTCAGAAGCCACTGGTCAGCAACAGCCAACAGGTTTGGTTTTCAGGTTTTACAGGGGTTATAATCCCATCAGGGTATGGGTGTCCTTGTTATGTTAATGAGGCAGCACTGGTGTACGGTTTGTCTTAAATCACTCTCTTCTGAGATATAAAAGAGATGGGGAAAGACAGATACCATACCACATGAAGATCCCCAAGGAGCTAAGGAGCAGAAACTTTTGCAGGGGGACACAATTTAATCCATGATGGTGTCTAACTCTTGGAATCAGAAAACTCATTTCTGTGTCAACTCTAAATCCAAACTAGCCTCAGCATGGATTTCAAAACTCTACCTGGAGTCATAAACTGACAAGTGTATCAATTTAGCTGGATCATGATACCCAGTGTTTCATGACTGTGTCATTCTGTCATCTGATACAATTTCCTTATGTGTTGTAAATCCTGTCCCTATGATATGGATGGGATGGATGACAGTTACATGAATGAGAGCTATAAGATTAGATAGTGTCTTAAATCAATCTCTTTTGAGATGTAAAAGAAAGGTGAGAAGAGAGACATGAGTGACCTCATGTTGTTGTTGCTGTTGTCAGGTGCCACTGAGTCAGTTCTGACTCCTGGCAACCCCATGAACAAACAGAACAAAACACTGCCCAGTCTTGTGCTGTGTCCACAATCATCTCTATGCTCAGGCCCATTGTTGTGGCCACTGTGTTAATCCATCTTGTCGAGGGTCTTTTTGTCTTTCACTGGCCCTCCACTCTACCAAGCATGATGTCCTTCTCCAGGGACTGATCATTCATATGTCCAAATTATGTAAGACACAGTCTTGCCATCTTTGCTTCCAAGGAGCACTCTGGTTATACTTCTTCCAGAACAGATGTTTGGTCTTTTGATGGTTCATGGTTCATTCAGCATTCTTCTCCAACACCACAACTCAAAGGCATCAATTCTCCTTCTGTCTTCTTTGTTCATTGTCCAGCTCTTTATTTTATTTTTTTTATTATGACTGAGTGAAATGTACATTCCCATATAAATTTACACGCCCACCTCTATGCAGCTTCCACTGCTCTCCCTGCCCAGTGACAGCACACTATTCCTCTCTGCTCCATACATGTCTCATCTTCCCAACAGTCTCCTTTCCATTGTCCAGCTTTTGCATGCATATGATGCGACTGAAAATACAATGGCTTGGGTAAGATGCATTTTAGTCTTCAAGGTGACATCTTTACTTTTGAATACTTTGAAGAGGTCTTTTGCAGCAGGTTTTCCCAATGCAAGGTGTCTTTTGATTTCTTGACTGCTGCTTCCATGGGCATTGACTGTGGACCCAAGTAAAATGAAATCCTTGACAAACTCAATCTTTTCTCCATTTATGACAGTGTTGCTTACTGGTCCAGTTGTGAGCAGTTTTGTTTTCTTGATGTTGAGGTGCAATCCATTCTGAAGGCTGTGGTCCTTGATCTTCACCAGTGTCTCAAATCTTCTTTATTTCCAGCAAGTATGGTGGTGTCACCTGCGTAACACAGGTTGTTAATAAGTCGTCTTCCGATCCTGAGGTCTTGTTCTTCTTTGTATAATCCAGCTTCTTGGATTATTTGCTCGGCATACAGATTAAAAAGGTACGGTGAAAGGATACAACCCTGATGCACACTTCTCTTGATTTTAAACCATGCAGTGTCCCCTTGTTCTGTTCACATGACTGCCTCTTGATCCATGTACAGATTCCTTAAGAGCACATTAGGTGTTCTGGAATTCCCATTCCCCACAACATTACCCATAATTCAGGATGATCCACACAGTCGAATGCTTTTCCATAGTCAATGAAACACAAGTCAACATCCTTCTGGTATTCTCTGCTTTCAGCCAAGATCCATCTGACATCAGCAACCCTGTTTCCATGTCCTCCTCTAAATCCAGCTTGAATTTCTGGCAATTCCTTGTCAATATACCGTTGCAGTCACTTCTGAATGATCTTGAGTAAAATTTTACTTGCATGTATTATTAACGATATCATTTGGTAATACTCACATTCGCTTGGATGATCTTTCTTTGGAATGGGCAGAAATATGGATCTTTTCCAGTCAGTTGGCCAGGTAGCTGTCTTCCGAATTTCTTGGCATAGATGAGTGAGCACTTTCAGCACTGCATCTGTTGAAATATCTGAATTGATATTCCATCAATTCCTGGAGCCTTGTTTTTAGCTAATGCCTTCAACGCAGCTTCGACTTCTTCCTTCAGTACCACTGGTTCCTGATCATATGCTACTTATTCAAATGGCTGAACATCAACCAGTTCTTTCCGGTAGAATGACTCTGTGTATTCTGTCCATCTTGTTTTGATGCTTCCTTGAGTTGTTTAACAGTTTCCCTGTAAAATCCTTCACTATTGCAATTTGAGGCTTGAATTTTTTCTTCAGTTCTTTCAGTTTGAGAAATGGAGAACATGTTCTTCTTTTCTGGTTTTCCGTTTCCAGCTCTTTGCACATGTCATTATAATACCTTCTTTTGTCTTCTTGCACTGATTTCTGGAACCTTCTGTTTAGGTCTTTTACTTCACCATTCCTTCCCTTTGCTTTAGTTGCTCGACATTTGAGAGCAATTTTCCAGAGTTTCTTCTGACAAACAATTTGGTCTTTTCTTTCTTTCTTGTCTTTTTAATGACTTCTTGCTCTCTTCACGGATGATGTCTTTGATGTCATTCCACAATTTGTCTGGTCTTCAGTTATTAGTGATTAATACATCAAATCTGTTCTTGAGATGGTCTTTAAACTCAGGAGGGATATACTCAAGGTCACACTTTGGCTCTCATGGACCTGTTCTAATTTTCTTCAGTTTCAGTTGGAATTTGCAGATGATCCATGCCACAGTGAGCACCTGGTCTTGTTCAGACAGACTGCTGATGTGGAGCTTTTCCATCATCTTTTTCCACAGATGTCACTAATTTCGTTCCTGTGTCTTCCATCTGGTGAAGTTCATGTGTACAGTCACCGTTTCTGTTGGTTAAAAAAGGTATTTGCAATGAAAAAGTCATTAGTCTTGCAAAATTCTGTCACAATCTCCAGCATTATTTCTATCACCAAGGTCATATCTTCCAACTACCGATCCTTCTTTGTTTCCAACTTTTGCATTCTAGTGACCAGTAATTATCAATGCATCCTGATTGCATGTTTGATCAATTTCAGACTGCAGAAGCTGGTAAAAATCTTCAACCTCTCTCATCCTTGGCCTTAGTGGCTGGTGTGTAAATTTGTATAATAGTCGTACTAACTGGCCTTCCTTGTAGGCGTATGGACGTTATCCTATCACTGACAGCATTGTACTTTAGGACAGAGCCTGAAATGTTCTTTTTGATGATGAACGCAACACTGTTTCTCTTCTAGTTTTCATTCCCAGCACAGCAGACCATATGATTGTTGGATTCAAAATGGCCCAAACCAGTCCATTTCAGCTCACCAATGCCTAGGATATTAACGTTTATGCGTTCCATTTTGTTTTTGATAATTTCCAGTTTTCCTAGATTCATACTTCATACATTCCATGTCCCTATTATTAATGAATGTCTGCAGCTGTTTCTTCTCATTTTGAGTTGTGCCACACCAGCGAAGATCCCGGAGACCTTACTCCATCGACATTGTTAAGATTGGCTCTTCTTTCAGGAGGCAGCTCTTCTTCAGTCGTCTTCCGAGTGCCTTCCAACCTGGGAAGCTCACTTTCCAGCCTCATATCTGACAATGTTCAGCTGCTACTCATAAGGTTTTCCCTGGTTAATTCCTTTCAGAAGTAGACTGTGAGGTCCTTCTTCCTAGTCTGTTTTAGTCTGGAAGCTCAGCTGAAACTTGTCGACCATGGGTGACCCTGCTGGTACCTAAATGCCAGTGGCATAGCTTCCCGTATCACAGCAATGAGCAAGCCTCCACTGACAGACAAGTGGGGGCTGCTCACTCTGTCTTTACCCTCCTTGCCTGATTATGTTACCCTGCTTACCTGACGGTGTTGCTCTGCTTACCTGACGGTGTTACCCCGCTTACCTGATGGTGTTGCCCTCCTTACCTGATGGTGTTACCCCACTTACCTGATGGCGTTGCCTTGTTTACATGATACTGATATCCTGCTCACCTGATGCCACTGCCCCTCTTTATCTAATGCTGTTACCCTCTTTAAAGGAGCACAGAGCATCCTTTTGACCCAGAGTCCCTGCGCCTGAGAAGCTCCTAGTCCAGAGGAAGAGCAATGTCAAGGACCTTCCTCCACAGCCAACAGAGACAGTGTTCCCCTGGAGCTGACACTCTGAACTTGAATATCTAGCCTACCACACTGTCAGTGAACAAACTTCTCTTCGTTGAAGGCATCCACTTGTGGTATTTCTGCTGCACCAGCATGAGATGCTGAAAAATATGTTTACCACATGCACAAAACAAATTAAGAAAAGATTCCTTATGGAGTTCAGCAAAAAATTCTTGCAAGGCTCCTCCAGCTATGGCGCACATTTACAGGCATGGGATGAAGAAAGCAGGCCTGTCCCTTCTGCCAAATGCTAGAGGATAGGAGGAGGGTCTTAACACAGTCAAGGGTCCCAAGAAGAATGGACCAGCAAAGGCAGGAGTGTATCTACAGGGAGCAGGAGGGGAGAGGCAGGGAGCTGAGATCAACTCTATTGTGTGATTGTGTGTTGTTAACAACTAGCTAAGCACACACAACTCAACCTGTGCTTCTCACACAGGTGCGCCGAGTGACCTCAGCTGGCCCTCCCTCCCTGGGCATCCACTTTTGCACCTGCTCAGGCGAAAGGCTAAACCATCCCAGGTGATCCCTAAGGTCCCCTTCAGTTTTGACAAGCAGTCCACGAAGACCTTGGTCCTCAGGTGATTCAACAGTTAACAGACTAAGGAAGGACCCTGATTGGAGGGTGACTGAGAAGGGACTTCCTGTCTTTGGAGGTGACAGAGAGTCAGTCCAGGCAGAAGGAAAACGCAGTGCTCACTCCAGAGTGTACAGGGACGGAAGGTAGAGTCAGAGCCACCCCAGGGCTCTAGCTGCCACCAAGGATTGTGGAAGGGCAGAGGGAAGCCGAGCAGAGCTGGTGAGGGCTCCTGCCACCCTAGGGACAGAGAGCTTTCTGGGGGCCAGGTCCTGATGGGGGACGAAGTGCAGGAAAGGCTTGGTGGGCACAGCAAAAGAGAACATGAATGATTTCTACAGCAGACCACAGTGGCTTCTGTTCATGTGCCATGGAGAGACACAGCATGCCCAAGAGAGGATGCAGGAGAAGAAAACAGAAAGAAGTGTCAAGAGTGCACAGGTCCTGGACCAGGGCTGACATTGTGTGTATGGGGCACCTTGTTCCTCATCTCCATGACACACTCTGTAAGGTCCTTTCCTGGTTCAAGTCCAGACCTGAGAACACTGAAGGGTGCTGATAGCATCCTTCTAAACCCATTATTTCAGCAAGTGTTTCCTGAGCAGTGCTCTTGCCAGGCTGTGGGCTGGGTGCCTTGGCCCTGCCTGGAGCCCATACCCAGGGCAGGGACAGAGAGGCAGCAGCAGAATCTTCCTGTCACCAAGACTTGCAAAGGTTAATTAAAAGAGCTGATAAAAATAAAAAGCTCCCAGTGATAACCTCCAACCTCCTTCAGTTTCGCTTGTGACCCAGCAGCGATATATCCCCACCATGCCAAGCATGAGAACTGGGATCCTGGGAGGGGTCCCTTGCAGTGGCTGGCAAAAAGAGAGAGGGCGCCGTGGGGGGGGGGCACGGTGTCAGCTGGACTCGGGACACCGTGGTGTGGGCTCAGGGTAACGGCTGGACTCACCTTCATGCAAGAGTAGATCACAGACATAAACACCGCCGAGATCAGCAGCAGGAAGCAGGTCAGGTAGAAACCCAACATAAACAACGAGCTGCAAGTAGAGAGGAGGCTGAAGCACTCTGGGTGGACCCGGCTGCAAGGTGACAGTGGTGGAGAGGCAGGGTCCAGTTTCTGGGTCCCATGTGTGCAGCCTCCTAGCTCTAGGATGCCTGGGGCTTGGCAAGCCCTTTAGAAGAAGGCTAAAGTTGTTCCATTTCCCCCGAACCCACAGCCCTGTCCCCATTAGCTCTCCTGACTTCCTAAGATGGGCTGTGCAGACCACTCAGGTACTCCCCCTAGGAACAATCTGTTCCAGCCAAGAGTGGGAGGAACGCAGAGCCACCAGACACCAGGTCAATATGTTCCCTGTTTCTTAGCTATCTGCACATCAGCTTCATTTAGCTCTGAAGGAGCCATTCCAAAAATCACCTGGTTATTTCTTCCAGGCAAGCAGTCATTCATGGCTTGATAAACTGCAAAGGTTGAAAACTGCTACCCAAAAGTCCATTGTGATAAAGTGGATTCACAGTGACCCTATAAGACAAAGTAGAACAGCCCCATAGGGTTTCAAGGCTGTAGTCCTGACGGAAGCAGACTGCCACATGTTTTTCCCATGGAGCAACTGGTGGGTTCAAACTGCTGACCTTTTGGCTGGCAGCTGAGTGTTTAACCACTGCACAACCAGGGCTCCTGAAAACTGCTACCCAAAACCACCCACTGCTGGCAAGTCAATTCTGACTCATAGCAACCCTACAAGACTCAGTAGAGCTGCCCCCATAGAGTTTCCAAGGAGCGCCTGGTGGATTTGAACTGCCAACCTTTTGGTTAGTAGCCATAGCACCTAACCACTATGCCACCAGGGTTTCCAAAAATGGCTAAGTGGCTCATTAATAGAGGAGTTCAGCAGCAGCCAGAGGGCCACTCTCTGAGAGGTTGGGGTAATGGGTCCCTTGAGAAAGGCAAAGTCCCTAAATGTTATTCACTTCTTGATGCCAAGCACAGAAACAAGTCCTGCCGTTTTGCTCCCCCACTCCTGTCTGTTCAACAAGAAAAATGCAAGGGGCCTCCCCAGACCCCTCATTTCAGAGACAGATCACAGGGTAGTCTAATGGCCAGCCAGGCCAATGTGGACAGAAACCAGCAGACAAGGATCTTCAAGTGACTGACTTTGAATCTGCCTTGGTAGCTGGCCCTCCTGCGGGCAGGAGCTGGCCAAAGTATAGCAAACTGCCCCACTCCATGCCAGCAGGGTGCACAAAGATTCCTTCCCTCTTTCAAGGGAGAGAGAGTGGCTGGAGGTACCAGGCATTGTCAGTGGGATAGAGGCATTGAAAGGGCAGGTGAAGCCTTCTAGGGAGGCATTCATACAGCTCCTTTGTTCCAGCCTTCCCCAGAAACCAGCACTTAGCTGCCTTAAACAAAAAGCACACAGGGAAAAGAATTTCCTTCAGAAGGAAAGAAACTCCTTTAAAGTAGTCTGCCTTTTAAAGGCTTCCCTAGAGATGAGATGCAGAAAATGACTTCTGTGGATCCCCTAGCAACCCAGATTGTGGCCAGGGAGGGAACAAGTCACCATAGGCAGGTTGCGATAACCCAGGTCCCACTCCAAGCTGCAGAAATGCTGAAATGACAAAGAGGCAGGATTGTGTACCCAAAGTTAAGGGGACTGTGAACAGCAACGTGACATAAGGTCTAGGGTGCTTATTCGTATCTGTGGTTCCATTTCAATACAGAAAAATGACATTCTAGGCGAATAAGGCACCAGCTGACTCAGTTTGTCATGGTTTGTGGTGGCTTGTGTATTGCTGTGATGCTAGAAGCTATCCTACAGGTATTTCAAACACAAGCAGATTTTTTTCTGGCTGGGACTGACTAGGAACAAAGGCCTGGTGATGTGCTTTCAAAACTTTGCCATTGACGAGGGTTTAGATTAGTTGGTAGAAATTTGGTTGGTTGAAATCGGTGATAGCACACATTAGAAACAAGAACAATATTTAGTGGACTTCAACATAACTTGAACACTCCTTCCATCTTAACCCAACATTGCAAGGACAGAGTAGCTGGGGCAGGGGGCAGGGGACCATGCTCTTAGGTGAAATCGAGGCCAATTGGCACAACTAGAGTTTTGCTAAGAGGGCTCTCTGCACCCCACATTGGTGAGTGGCGTCTGGGGTGTTAAAACCTGCTAAGCTGCCATCCGAGGGCATGGCAAATAGTCCCAACTCAGCAGGAACGGATGCTCAGCGAGGACCAAAATGACATGCAGTAAAGACAACCCAGAAGACAGAGAGACCTACATGAGTGGGTGCCGACTTAGACTTGGGACCGGAAGAACCGAATGGTGCCCGGCCACCACCAGTGATAGCCACAGTGGAGCTCACAGAGAGGAGTCTCACTGGCAACACAAGAATAAAAAGGGGTGCACCCTGAGATCTCCACTAAAAGACCACAGTTGATGGTCCAGTGGCTTCGGGGTTCCCCTGGGAGCATGGCCCCTGGCCCTGATGCTGCCCTTGCCCATAAATCATAATGAATGTCCACTCTTTGGACACAAATGGATTGGACTTGGTGACACACAGTGACCATATATTGGTTGCACTTTATGATTCTATGCGTCTAAAGGATATCATCCTGCTGACCTCTGACTGGAGGAAGGGGAATGGGTGGAAAGGAGGGGAAAGGAGGGGAAAGGAGATGGTTGGGAGAATGAGTCCTGTATGGAGCAGAGGGGAATAGTGTGCTGTCACCAGACAGGGAGAGCAGTGGAAGCTGCATATAGGTGGGCATGTAAATTTATATGGGAATGTACATTTTCACTCAGACATAATAAAAAAATAAAAAATAAAAAATTGCCATTGAAAACCCAACAGATCACACGCAAATATTATCCAGTATAGTGCTGGAACAGGAGCCTCCCAGGTTGGAAGGCACTGGACATACACAGCAGCCACAACAGTGAACTCAAGCCTAGCAAGGGGTGAGATGGTGACACAAGACTGGGTAACATTTGCTCTGCTGCACACGTCCCACGAGTCAGCACCCACTGATGGCAACTAACAACTTGCCAATAAGGATCCAGAATCCCACTGGCTCTGGACAGCCTCAGTGCAGGGGGCTGGGGGCTGTGGGCATCGGCTGAATACCTAGGGCAGAGCTGGCTGCCACCTTGTGGTTTTCACCTTCATAGAAACTCTGGTGGCGTAGTGATTAAGTGCTCCATGTGCTAACCAAGAGTTTGGCAGTTCAAATTTATCAGGCGCTTCCTGTAAACTCTATGGGGCAGTTCTCCTCTGTCCTATAGCATCACTATGAGTTGGAATTGACTTGATGGCCATAGCTTTCGTTTCCTGGTCTCATGACAGAGTCACAAGAGTGACGAGTGTGAGGGATACTTCTTCAACAATAAATGGCACTAAAAACAAGAAGTGTTGCGTATAAGACACTTTGGCATCATGCCTCTCCTGATACAATACTTTGGAAAGGGAAGAACATCATTTCTGCAGGATTATTGTCAAAAATGTGTAACTTCAATCTAAGCATGTGAAAGCATGAGGTGAACATTCTACAAATGAGCTGATCAGTGCTCCTCAAAAGTGTCATGAAAGACAAGGAGAGACTGAGGAAGGGGCTGTCACAGATGGGAAGGGAGGACGGAGATACAACAACTCAAAGCAATGTGGGGTCCTGGTTTGGCTCCTGGAACAGAAAAAGGGAATCGAGGAAAACCAGTGAAATCAGGGTAAGGGACACATGTTACTCAGTGGTACTGTTCAGTGTTAACTTCCTGGTTTTGATACCCACACTGTACTCACGTGAGCTATTAACATTAAAAGAAGCAGAATGACAGATATACGGGAACTCGCTGGTCGCCATGAGTCAGATCCGACTCGACGGCACTTGGCTGGTTGTGCAACTTGTCTGTTAGTTTAAAATGATTTCAAAATAAAAAGTAAGAGGTGATGGGGTAAGGGAAACTTGTCTAGATAAAATAAGACTTAAGAGACACAACCAAAGGCAACCAGTGGATCTCAAGTAGATCTTAGCATTTGGGGTACAATTTTGGAAACCTGGTGATGGAGTTGGTAGTAGATGTCAGAGAGAATTGGTGTTAATTTCGTTTGGTGTACAGCTGGTTGGTTGTCACTGCCATTGAGTCAATTCCCACTCGTAGTAACCCTACATGACAGAGTAGAACTGCCCCACAGTTTCCAACAAGAGACTGGCGGATTCAAACTGCGGACTTTTGGGTTAGCAGCCGTAGCACTTCACCACTCTGCCTCTGTGATCACTGAGTCAGACCCGACTCAGTGGCAGTGGGTTTCGTTTGGGTTTTTTTATACACACACACTGTATTTTTATGCAAATAACATACATCTCCTGTGTTTGTTTGCTGGCCAGGCCTCCCCTCCACCCCCCAACAAGAGTTATTTTTGCAAGTGTGCTATGCTAATTGTTTTACAGCAATACGTGGTAAAGGACTGGCACGGCAGTGCGCAGGAGGGTGCCTCGCAGCGGTGGGGGAAAGGCCACAGCAAATGTAGTGGACCCCCATTATTTGTGCAAAAATACGGTGTGTGCATTGTGTATTTATCTGTCTATTGATATAGATAGGTACACACAGTTATGCACACATATATACACGAGGTCTGCCAATTAAGTTTGCGAACTCACCCTAGAAAAAAATGCTACATACGTCATTGCTGAATGTCACTATGGTCACCTTCCAAGTCCTCCCCTTGGGAAGCTATGCACTGATGCCAGTGCCTAGTCCACCCTTCAAAGTAGTTTTGGAACTCTTTTTCTGGAATGGCCATCAGAGCTGTTGTCATGTTACTCTTGATGTCCTGCATGTCATCAAAATGTCTTCCTTACAAGATTGCCTTTATCTTCAGGTAAAGAAAAGAGTCACTGGGGGGCCAGATCAGGTGAGTAGGGAGGGTGTTCCAATACAATTATTTGTTTCCTGGCTAAAAACTCCCTCACAGACAACTATGCAATTAAGTCCACAAACTTGCCATTGTGCCTCTGTGAGCAACGGCCATTCCAAGAGTTCCAAAATCACGTTGAAGGGTGGACAAAGTGCTGGCATCAGTGCATAGCTGCCCAAGGGGAGTCCTTCGAAGGTGACTGCAGTGACATTTAGCAGTAAGGCCTGTAGCACTCAGAACAATTAAGTTCACAGACTTAATTGTCAGAGCACATATGTCCTCATCATGTTTCCCTCCAAGCTGTGACTTTAATGACAGTGACTAGTTAACAAACACTTGTTCCCAAAGCCTACTGTCCAAGGAGGTCCCCACAGAAGCACAGGCCTCCCTCAGCCATACAGCCAAACCTCAGAACAGTTCAGGAGTGTCTCCTTGAGAAAAACCTTCAGAACGTGAAACACATCCTCTGAAATATCCAGAATAGTGGAAAATCTTGCTTTTTTGAAGATGTATTGATTTTTTTTTCAAGACCCAGAGGTCCAGTAGAAAGAAGCCTGGTGACTTGGCTGGGTGGCTCTAATAGGTAACAGGAATCTGAGTTGAAATGGGATGAGGTGATCAAATCATGGACACAGCTGGACAGCAGTGTCCAATGAGAGGTTTCCTCCTCTCCCTCACAGGCCAGGCCACTGGCTCCCGAGACCCCCCCAAAGCATACTGGGAACTCTCAGTGCCTGAGCGAGTCAAGCACAGACTTCTTTTTTTGCTTTCCTCCTCCCCTGGGGGCCCCCGCAGGCAGTGGAGAGGGTCCAGGAGGGACAGGGGTACTCACTGGGGCACGATGGTGATCTGGACGAAGCAGATGAAGAGGAAGACAAGGGAGGCGCAGGCCACGTAGGCGCCAAGTCGGTCATCCACCTGCTTGGAGTACTGAGAGCAGATGGCTGTGGTGAGTGGGGTCTGCCCCAGCCCCGGCCATCCCAGACACACCCAGGGGGCTGGTCATCTGTGCAGCCTACTCTCAGGACAGGTCAGCCACAAGAAACCATTTGAGACTCAAATCCAAGTCTCCATCAGGTGGTGGCTGCCGGGAGGGCAGCTGAATTCGGTAAACTCTCTGCAGCCTGGTCACTGCAGAGTAACTCATATCCATAGTAGATACAACTTCCTAAGCACCGTCCAGGTGCTGAGAAACACAGGAAGTCTGCAACTATCACTGAATGTCCTGACAATGGCCTGCGAAGCAGGCACGGGGCTTATTGCAGAGGTGAGCACTCTGCACTCAGACAGGTTATGAGACTTGTCCAGAATCACAGAGTTCATGCCTGAGGGCCCACCCCCAGCCCCAGCTCCTCCTGTGACACCTCCCAGCTGCCTTAATGGAGGTCTGCAGGGTCATAGTCACCCACAGTTGGCAATTCACAAATCAGTCCCATTTACTGCAAAACCAAACATTTGCTGTGGTGTTGATTTTCACTCAGGGCAACCCCATGTATTTCGGAGTTGATCTATGCCTTATGACATTTTCCACGGATGGTTTTTCAAAAGCTAATTGCCAGGTCCTTTTTTTTCCAGCTGCCTCTGGGTGGATTTGAACCACTAGCCTTTTGGTTAGTAGCCAACCATATAACTGTTTGTGCCACCCAGGGACTCCTTTTTGCTGCTGGTAAACACGGGGACTATCGTCCTCTAGTGTTTGCACCCTCTCACTCAGGGGGCCCTCAAGGAGCACCAGCATAAGAGCCCCCTGTAACTGGACATCACGGAAGGCCTCGGGCAGGGCGACTGGGCCACAGTCTGGCTCCAACTCTGTCACTCCTCCCCTGAGAGGCCAGGAGCAAGTCCCCAACAACTCTGAGTGCTTGTTTTGTCGCTCACGATGTAAGGAGACAGGGCACGGGACCGCGATGACCCCATCCAACTCTAATACTTTGAGGTCCCAGTGTTCAAGGGCCAGCTAGTCGGCTCATTTTTGGATAATAATACACATAGTACTAACATTTATTGAACATTTACCATGTGTCAGATACTGTTTTATGTTTATATTTAATAATCATATACTGTTCATATATATGTACTATATATACCTATATACATATAGGTATAAAAGATTAGCTTGTTTAGTCCTCACCACAGCCTATGAGATAGGTATATCAAATTTCCCAGGCACCAAAACAAAACAAAACACTAACCCTACTGCTGCTGAGTTGGTTCTGACTCTCTGCAACCCTCCAGGAGACAGAACAAATGCTCCACAGGGTTTCCAAGGCTACACATCTTTACAGAAGCAGCTGCCACGTCCTTCTCCTGCGGACTGGTGGGTTCAAATCACCAGCCTTCTGACTAGCAGTGAGTGCTTTAACCACCGTGCCACCAAGGCTCCTTAACAGAGGCACAAAAAGGTTAAATAATCACAGCCTTAGCCTTTCCAATCAAGGAAGTCTTGTTTGAGCCTCCATATCACCGGGTGGAGGAGCATCAGAATTGGGGAAACTGAGGCAGACAGCAGGGGCTTCCATGGTGTTGGAGACAAGGGAGGGAGAGGTCCTGGTTATGCCTGGGGCCCCCGCCCCACCCAGGGTGCTGTACCTTCTTCTCTAAGTCAGGCTCCCTGAAGGTCAAGAGGAACTTGCGGACATGCTCAGACCTCAGCCTGTCGATGCTCCTGGCGTCAATGGCCCGCCCCAGAAACTCATCCACTTCATCTTCTGGGTTTGCACTTTCCTGGGCGTTCCTGGGCAGGTGGCACAGACACAGACACAGACACAGACGGGATGACCCTCTGGGGGCTGCGTAAAATGACGCTAATACGCGGAGGGGCTGGGACTGAGACAAGGGCAGCCAGAAGCTGCGGCCAGCGTGCTCAGCTTTTGCACACTCGCATGGAAAGCAATCCATGTCCAACACGCCTGTGGTGGGCCTCAGGGACGACACAGTTTTTCTAATTCTACCTTTCCCTTTACATCGGCCTGGTTTTTGCCCATACCAAAAAAACCCAAACGCATTGCCATCAAGCTGATTCCAACTCATAGCAACCCTTAAGGATAGAGTAAAACTAAGCCAGAGAGTTTCCAAGAAGCGCCAGGTAGATTTGAACTGTCGATCTCTTGGTTCGCAGCTGTAGCACTTAACCATTAAACTAGGGTTTCTGTTTTTGTCCGTGGTTCTTAATTATTGCTGCACATTTAATTGATTTTCCTCTGACAGGTAAGCCTCTGCTGTTTATTCTCTCGCTGTCACCACCCCATAGGGTCACTATGAGTCACAGCTGATTTGATGGTAAAGGATTTGCATTTCTATCAGCATCCCGAGAAGAAAGACAAGACTCAGAAGTCAAGACTTCTGCTGCAGGGATTCGGATCCACCCAGGATTAGGGCACTCTTGGGGAAACAGGTCTCATGATCTCTGGGTGCCGGATTTGAAAACTGCATTTCTCAGAAAAGCTCAGAACTTGAGAATTTCTGACGGTACTTGAGAGGAGGAAGGCATCTCTGTAGGGGTGCTGGGTTGTGGTTGGGACCAGTGACCAGCACCAAGGTGTATATTTTACTGAAGGAGAAGCATGAGCACCGATGTGTGACACACATGCAAACACATAGTGTACCCATGTGTATGCATCATGCACATGTGTTGTGGCACTACACAGTGTAAGCTTGTGTGTGCCTGTGTGTGCAACAAAGATCATATGGGAAATGATGAGGTGCAGCCCCTCAGCTGGGGGTGGCCTGCCCGGAGGACACTGCCTGGCCCCTTCTGGGCCATGATGGGCCCTGTGCACTTCCAGCTAGGATTGTATGTGGGATCATTTTCACGGAAGGTAGAGAAACCAAGTTATCAGGTGGATTTAGAGATGTCCTCCAGACCAGGGGAGCGGGAAAGTCATGCTACTCACTTGTCCTTGGGGTCTTCAAAACCCTAAAAGAGAGGGAGAAAGACAAAGAAAGAGAAGAGCGTCAGAACAAAGAGAACCGAAAACACGAGGCCCTAAGAGATAAGACCTGAGGGACAGGCAGCTCGTTTTCTCTCCATAGTTTACGGCAGAGCCTGGCCGGCCTGGACGCAGAGAGGACCATGACCTGCTAGTTCTTCCATGCCCCCCTCCTTTAGTCTGGCACATCCTGCAGGCTTCTTCCTGTGGAAGGAGCTCTCTGCTGGATGCAGGATGCTCCATGACTTCATTTTAGAAAAATCCACGGGTCTGAGCTCTTCCAGGCCCCACAGGCCACTTTTTCCCAGAGTCCCCAAAGCTCCTCCTGGACCCAGGCTCAGAAGGATCCCTCCCAACTCTGCACTTAGACAGAAATAAGTTAAATCACAGGCTGCTCAATCCCACACACATGCAAGTACACGTGCACACTCACATTCACAAAACTTACAAACACATGTTCGTACACTACACACACATGAACATGTGTGCACACATAACATGTGTATGCTCACAAACACAATGCACACACATGCACGTGAATGTGTGTGCATACAATGCACACAAGTGAAAACACATGCACACACACAAGCACACACACTCAAACACACATGCACACAGTGCACGCACATACGAGCACCTGTGTGCGCAGACATACAGCACACTCACTGAGCACACATAAAATCTATTGGGAGTTCACAATTTTTGCTCTCAGACAAATGAAGCTCCTGTTACTGCAATAGCCTCTCTGGCATCTGGTGTATTCTTCTATGGCCAGAGTTAGCTGGGGACACAGGAAATAGGGGACCACCTGCATGGTTCTGGCTACTGTGCTGTTTTCATTTCCATGGGGCAGAGGTGACAGTGCAAAGAGCCACACTCAAAGTCCTGTCAACAGTTAACGGATCAAGCACATGAAAGGATAGACGTATGTCAGGTTCTGACTAGTTGTGGCAGCACAGAGGGCTTCCTAAAATGGGATAGGGGTGTGTTACGCATTAAACTACTTCCCCTATATTTATGTTGAAATCCTGACCCCTGTGAGTTGGAATCAACTCAACAGCAACGGGTTTGGTTTCGGTTTCACATCTGTGAGGGTGGCCCTGTTTAGCAATAGAGTTTTTCTTTTCTTTTTGTCATTCAGGAGCAGGCTGGGTCCTAAGCCTAAATCTCTTCTGAATAGTGGATCATAACAGGAGAAAAAGAGACACTGTGATATCCACAGTGACACACATGGAACTATCTACAAACCAAGGAACACCTGGGGCTACTGATGAAGAAAGACCTCCCGTTACAGCTGATGCCCTGTTTTAGGCTTCTAGGCTCCAAAACTATAGATAACTTCCTGTTCTTTAAAGCCCCCTTCCCCACCCCACCCCCACATTTTTTCTTTATATTTTACTGTGCTTTAAGTGACACATTATGGCAGCACTAGTGAACTAAGGCAGGGTGGGATCTGGGGAGGCACTGAAACAGACACAGGTCCCCCACGGTATCAAGGTGGCTCTGCTCTACCCATCAGCTGAGGGCTCCTGGGACTCTCACAGCCACTAGTGGAGCATCTGAGTGGCCAGCTATGGGCTTTGAGCTCTTCCCAAACAGCTGTCCTCTGCGCAGCCCATCCTGGTAGCCGTCTGCCAGGCAAGCCTGACCCTTCCCTCTCCATAGCCTCTGAGAATTGTCAGCCATTCTTCCAGGCCCATCCACTTCAGTGGCCCTGCCCTGGGCTGGAGAAGCTGGTATCTTCTTCCTCTGGGACTTCCTGTTCCCTGCCTGCTCTTACCACAGACCCAGGACACACTCAGCATCAGGCAGCTGGTCCCTCCTGGAGACAGGCTCATCACTGACGTCCCCAGAATCCCTCAGAGTGTGACTGGGTTACTGATGGCTCTCTGCAGAACACTAGGAGGTGCTAGCCCATTAAATTCCATCACAGGGGCCAGCAATCATTTTACCGTGGAATCCACTGAGCCCTATTACACACCTGCTGGTCTCAACAGCTCATATATATGCCCGAACTGTTTTCAGTAAGCCTGTTTCCGACTTCTCTAATGCTCCTTTGGCCATCTGCTGGCCTTGGAGTTGAGGGCCCACGTTTTCCTCTGGTGTTGAGCAGGAAGCGGGGTGCACGCTAATGACACTAGATTCCGTGTTCATGTGGACAGCAGAGTGTGAACCCAGAGCAGGTCCAAAAAACACTTGGGTCCCAAAGCCCTGGCAGGAGGGTCAGTAAGAACACAGGTCAACAGACGGGGCTCAAATCTCAGTCCCCACCACACACTTACTAGTCCTGGGACAATGAACAGGTTACTTCACTGCTCCCAGCCAAGCCAGGGGACCATCAGATGGGTTCCCACGGTCTGGGCTGGGAGCAGCCCAGCTCAGCGGTGCTCATTGGTTCTTGGCTTCTCCCTCTCGGACTTAAAGTGAAAGGAGAGGCTGTGCCCTGCAGCTAATCCCCACTGCAGATACCAGGGGTGACGTCCGCTCCCCTTCAGGCTCAGGTCTGCACACTGGGCCCTGGACAGGCTACTTGTGTTGGGCCCCATTGGCATGTAGAACTCTCCTGGGCCTGGTTAGATGCGGAAGCCCACACATACTTCCAGTGTTGGCCTTTTTGTTAACACGTGATGTACAAGACCTTAAAACGTACACACACAAACAAACCAGCACAGCCTATCACTACGTGTTAAAGTGGAGCAGAAGGTGGAACAAAATTTAAAGGATAAGCTGCTGACTCTGTGAGCCTTTCAATTACTCTCATTCACTGCTGTATCCAATTTCAAACCCTTGGCTCCATCTTCAGTGATACGATTTTTTTTTTAACTCACCTGAATGTTGGCAAGTCAGGTAAAAGTTCTCTTGCATATCTTTCCCAAAGGATTCGGGTAAGCTTAATGCATGCTTGGCAGTTCTTGGAACTTGTCCTCATACCTTGTCCCAGGCTGAGTGGGGCCAGGAGTTGGGACTTCGGTGCCAGCATCTTGCAGGGGACACGGTGGCCCCGTGGGATGCTTCTCCCACAGGCTGCTGTGGGAGCTTTCCAGGGCCCTCCTTTTCTGAATACCTACCCTTCCCCACTATGTGAAACATTACACCACCTGGCTTGTATCTACAGAGGAGCCTCCCCAGCAGCCAGTCTCCTGGGACTGTCCTTTCCCCAGTGACAGCCCTTCTGTTAATTCTTCCAAGTCCTGTGTCCTAACAGTGATTAATACTTCTGCCAAGCCAGTGCTTTGAGTGCAAACTGCCTCCTCAGAGACTCTGAAATAATTAGTTTCTGCTTATACCAAAGAACACTTTTTTAAACATTTCCAAGAATTTTTAACAGAAAAAGCGATTGACCACCGGGCTTTCCTGCTAGCTGGCTGCTCTCTCTTCACTCCTCGGCCTCCCTTCCCACCCTCGCCTCCTCCTGCCCTGCTCTCCGTCACCTCCTTGTCTCCTGACTCCTTCTCCCCCTCCTTCCCTCCACCTGAACGAGAGCCTTCCTCTTTGCTTGCCTGCCCTCAGTCTTCCCCGTTCGCCCCTTTCCCCCTTTCCATCTTCTTGACCAACTTGGTGATCTGAGTTCAGAGACTGCAGGTGACCATTTCAGAAGGAGGGGGACAAGGAGGCCTGCCATCCACTGTCTGCTTTGGGACGGCCCTTGAGGGAGGGAGCAGTGGGCTTGAAGCCCTTAATGGCACAGACAGGTCTGTGGACACCAAAGTTCAGGCCAGATCTGTGGACATCCAAGATCAAAGCCGGTGTGCCAGACCTGGCCTCTCCAACTTTCCTCTCTCAGGACACCGGGGTTCCCTGAGTTGCTGCTCTACCATCAAAATAGAGGTCTTGGCTAATTTTTCCCTCCTGCACATCCTTCTTAAATTTTGGTCATCTGCTACTTATTATCTACAAAGGAGCAGAACAGTTGTGCCTCAGCTGTTTTCTGGCTTAGCTGAACTCCCATGGACTCTATCTTTTTTTTCTTTAATTGTGATTAAGTGAAAGTTTACAATCCAAGTCAATTTGCCACATAAAACCCTGAACACCTGCCTCTGTGCAACTCTATCTGCTCTCCTCACTCTGTGGCACCACACTCTCCCTTTCCACTCCACTTCCAGTATCCACTCAACCAACACTTGTCCCCTCCTCTCCACCCTTCTTTTTCCCCACTGCAGAGAGACAAGCTGGACAGCCTCATATATATAATATATATATACATATTAAGCCAAGAAGTACAAAAACCATCTGCATCACTCTATGTCCCAGAGTCCAGCCGTACACTCTATCTTAATCCCTGCTGGCTTCTCTTTAAACCTACTCTGATGCTCAGACCCCAAACTTTGAAGTCCTGATGCCTGTGTGCCCTACTTCATTCCCTACCCTGGCTCTGTGGGAACAAAGTTCCTGCACCTCCCCCTTCCACCTTCTTCTGGAGGAAACACGGTAGCCTTGGAAAAGAGGGGTATGCCCAAGACACAGAAACCAAGCTCTCAGGTCAAAAACCAAACCCTCTGTCTAATAGGATACACAGTATGGAGCCTCTGATGTAGTAGGAGAAAAATAAGTGTGCAGAACTAGAACTCTACCAAATGATCACACTAAGGGTCCATCAGTCTAGAAGGGCCCCTGAGGACATGGCTCCCAGACTCTCAGTTAACGCAAAACCCCATCCGGCACCAAAGCCAGCTCTTCAGACAAAGACTGAACTGGACTATATAAAACGTGGAGCGATGCTGGCCAAGAATACCTTCCAGGCTTAAATTTATACATGGGGCTGTCTGGGAAGCTCATGGCTGGAGGTGAGGCGACAGGCTGAGGGGGGACAGGAATTGGTCGAATGGACATGGGATGTTCAGGGTGGAATGGGAGAGTGTGCTGTCACAGGGGTGGGAGGACAGAGGAGAGAGCACTCAGAGTATAATAGCAGTATGAGTTCCTGGTGTTATGTGGCAAATTGGCCTGGATTGTAAACTTTTACATAAAACACCATAAAATATAATAAAAAAAAAATTTGAACCATGCTACCATAGCCTGACTTCTTCCATTCCTCTTGCTCTTCTTCCTGCCCTCCAAATTCATCTTTCTATCAGTTGAGTTTCCATGGGGACAACCTACGTGTGTGCTGCGACAGCTGGGATACCTGTCCCCCAAGACAGGCAGAACCCTGTGAGGTGGCGATAGGACCCCCTCCGCCTGCCCAGCACTCATTCGGTCATTCCCTGTATTCTCTTAACGGAAGGCTGGAATCACTAGGGAATTGTAGGAGGGTGTCTCTCAACACAGAGGGCAAAGTAGGTCATCATTTGGCACTGTCCCCAAGGCACTAGGATGGTTTCTGGGAACCTGAGCTGAAAGAGGAGGTGGCAATTGCTTGGAAAATGCAGGAGGTGCCAGAAGAGGGTGTGGCTAGCTTGTGCCCACCCAACTCCCAGGGGCCTCACCAGACACTTTTAGGAGAAAGCCGGAGACTCGGGCTGGACCCTGCGTCCAGCCACAGAGGTCTGGTTCCAGCCTATGCCAGCAAGCTCTGCCAAGAGGGAGGGAGGAAGGGGGCTCCCTGCTCTGTCTCGCAGCCAAATTAGGCATGTCCAGAGACGCTGTGGCTCACAGAAAGAGCCTGGGGCCAGAAGTCAGCAGCACTGGCTCCTAGTCCAAACTGGGGGTGAGCGGCCCGCCAACTTTTTCTAGTAGGAATCAGATGCCTTCGGGCAACACTGGTCCAGCCCTCAGACCCATGGGAGGCTCTAGCTGTGGAGAAGCTGACCACCAACCCACCCTACCAGCCACTCACCATCCGCTTCATCTCCTTAGAGACCTGGTTGCCACCCAGGTGGTTGTAGAAGGGGCGCTCAGCCCCCCAGTGTGGCGGGTTATGGCCGATGGAGTTGGTTCTCTGGCGATTCATCTTGGCGATCATGGCCTTCTCTTCTTTCTGGAGAGCAACACAGAAGCCTCAGCCTGAGAGCAGGGGCGCATCAGATGAGCCCAAGTGGACAATTTCTCATTCCTCCCAGGACCAACGTGCCTGGTCAGGTGAAGAGACGAAGGTAACCCCTCTTTCGTCCCCAAAGACATGGAGCCCAGAGGTCTGCTAAGATCTTGGACTTCCTCTGGATAAGCATGCTAAAGCCCCCAAATGCCCTAACTCCAGCCTGGCCATCCGTGTGCAAGCCACAGAACAAGGGGATAAGAGCTGGTTTTGTAAGACAGCAGCAAGCCCGGGGACATCTGCCATTCACCTGGAATTCTTCCTATAAGCTTGACCACAGCAGTCTGTCCCTGGCTCCTGGTGTCCTCCTTCCCCTGGATGGTCTCAGTTCCCAAAGGCTGCCAGCAGGAGTAAAGCCCTGTGCTTCGTTTCCCCCAGAGGTCAGCAGGGCTGAGCCCTAGCTCTGATCTCCCCGGCCATCAGGCCAGCTCCAGCCTGAGCCTCCCTTTTAGTGGCTGCCAAGCTGTGGTGTCACATCAGCCTGTACTTACGGGAAGGCAGCACTCAGAGCAGGGACAGCCTCTACCTACAGTCTCAGGGTGGACAAAGCCCAGGTCTGAAAGTGCCCAAAGCAGTGATGGAGATGGGGAGACCTGGCAGTCCAGTCTGCACTCAACTTATCTAAAATAGATATGTCACAGCAGAGAGGACACTGAGAGAGGCCCCTAGTCCCCAGAAGGTGGCTTCCAAAGAGCTTTAAGTTATTTAAATGATGAGGGTCTCAAGTACTGAAGCCAACTCTTCAGACAAAGACCGGACTGGACAATGGGACACACAGTGACGCAGGTAGTGTGTGTGCTTTATAGTTTAATATATATACAAAGTTGTCCAACTGATTCCTCTCTTGAGAGGAGAGGGGAGGGTGGAGAGGAGGGGACAAATGCTGGCTGAGTGGATACTGGACATAAAGAGTGGAAAGGAGGAGTGTGCTGTCTGTCACAAGGTGAGGACAGCAGATAAGAGTTGCACAGAAGCATGTGTTCAGAGTTTTACACGGCAAACTGACTGGGATTATAAACCTTCACTTAATCACAAGAAAAATAAAATTCTAAAAAATTATGACTTTCAAGGACTGATGTACACTGTACAAATGTACAAAGGCACAGAGACTCAGCCGGCCACCTATGTGCCACCATAGTCCCCAGTATCTGTTATCGGTCTGTCTATCCACTCATCCCAATGGGAGCAAGAGGTGGAAGTTTGGAGAGGCTCTGAGACCTGAGGCAAGTGGCCTCCGCTGCACTGGGGACAGGGAGGAGCCCTCCAGATACCACAAAGTGGAGGGGGGTGTATGTATAAAGGGGTTCACTTTCTCTGTCTGGCTCCATTCCATCCTATCTGGAATGCTTGCCAAGCTGGCGTAACAACCAAGGTCCAGAGGAGCCCATAGCGGGGGTGGCCCCACAGCCTGGATGAGGGAGGAAGGTGGGCTGGATGCCCAGTGAGTCAGGGACTGACAGGAGATGCATGCCAGGAGAAGCGTGCCAGGAAAGGGCTTGGGTGGAGGGCTTCAGTTCATTTACAATCTCATCAAGTAACAAGTAAATGTTGAAAACTATGTCAATTAACCAAATTTATTAGTAGCTACCAGTTGTAGGCGGGCTTAGGCGGGGCACCAAGATTCTATTAATGGGGGTGGAATAATCTGGAAATGAAGAGCAGTGACATTTGTACGTGATGAACATAATCAATGTCACCGAGTAGCACATGCAAAAAACTTGTTGAATTGGCAAGTGTTCTCTCTCTCTGTTTTTACCACACACACACACACACACACACACACACACACACACACACACACATCAATGAAAATATCAGGAAACCACCCAAGTGCCTAGGATCTCCCCACCCCGTCCCTCTCCCCTGCTGTCTGTGAGGGGCCTGATGCAGCTCCCCCTCAAAGCCCCTCCAGCCAGGTTCTGTCTCCCAGGTGCTAGGAGAGGCCACGGTGCCCCTTCATGTCCCTCCTGGCATGGGAACCTGCCCCTTTAAAACTCTACCGCTGCTGTCATTCAAGGCTTTTCCTGAACTTGTCTCGCTGCTTAGCGATGTCTTCAGTCTGACTTTGCAGGAAAGAAATGAGGAGATTTTTTTGTCTCCAAGGGCAGTGGCCATCAGATAAAGTCAGCTGCAATATTCATGAGTAAAAAGCTTTTTAATTTAGGGAGAAATGTGAAATGTTCTCTTCATTTGCTTTAAAAAATGAAGCACACAGGCTACGAGACTAGTGAAAATGGAACACTAAAATCAGCTAATAATTCAGTTTTATATTCTGGCAAGTTTAGACAGAGACAAAAGGAAAAAGGAAAGTGAAGAGAGAGTGTGTTCGAGAAACGAAAAGATACATAGGAACATGCAGAGGTGTATATTGAGTTTGGAGACACAACAAAACTCTACATAGTAAGAGGCAAAAAAAAAAAAAAAAGGAAAGAGATGGAGATAAAATATGGGATAGACACAGTTTCCTTGATGCTTTCAGTTCTACGGTGAAGCCTTCTGATGCTTGAGGACTGCCACCTTATAAGCTCAGGAACTCACCCTAGAAAAAGTGCTACACACCTCATTGCTGAATATCACTACAGTCACCTTCGAAGTCCTCCCCTTGGGAAGCTATGCACCAATGTCAGTCCCCAGTCCACCCTTCAAAGCAATTTTAGAACTCTTTTTCTGGACCGGCCATCATAGCTGTCATCATATTACCCTTGCTGTCCTGAATGTCATCAAAATATCTTTCTTTCAATAATTCCTTTCTCTTTGGGTAAAGAAAAGTCACTGGGGGCCAGATCAGGTGAGCAGGGAGGGTGTTCTGATACAGTTATTTACTAGCTAAAAACTTACAATTAAGTTTGCAAACTTGCCACCATGCACGGTGGCCATTCTAGAAAGAGTTCCAAAACTGCTCTGAAGGGTGAACTAGATGCTGGCATCAGTGCATAGCTTTCCAAGGGGAGTATTCAAAGGTGACCACAGTGATATTCAGCAACAAAGTATGCAGCACTTACCACAATTAAGTTCCCAAACTTAATCGCTGGATCCTGTGTTGTTGCTAACTTCTTTGAAGCCTGCTATATTGTTGCAACAGCGGCTACAGGAATGAAAATCTTTGCTCTACCATCAGCCTCTATAAAAGCCTTCCTAACCCAGGAGACCTTCCCAAGATATGGGAACCATAGCTGCAGATGAAATAAACCCAACTGTACCCAAGGCAAGCGGAAGACAAGTCAGCAGCAGGTCAAGGAAACGTCCCTCCCCTAAAGAACGGTGCCCCAGCCCCTGCCCACCAACCCGCTTCTGGGTGCAGCTCAGGATGAGAAAGGTCTCGATACTGTGCTCCTTGAGGTAGGCGTTGCGCTCGCCCCCACAGCCCGGCTCCACCTCGTAGTCTCCGTTCAGGTAGTTGAGTGTGGCCTTGGTGATGTGGATGCGTCTACAGGTGGGAAAGGAAACGGGGTGGGGAGGGAGGGGGGGGACATTCAGAACTCCAAGTCCTGCCCAGAACCCAATTCAACCTAAGCTCAAACCCCCAAACCCCAAATTCCTGCTCAAATGTTCAGGCCAGCCTCCAGCCCAACCCAGGGATACCCTACCACACCCACATGCTGCCAATGGCAACAGGAGGGCTCTAGTCCACCCCTTTCCAGCTCTTCCCACTGCAGTAGCGTCGTCTCACACTAAAACCACTGAGGACCACTCCGTTAGCTTGCTCAGGACAACACTGCTTCTAGTCTCCCAAATGCTGCACACCGCTGGCCCCCGCTCAGAAGGCAGTGACAGCTCTCAGCGCTGACAGGACAGGGGACTGGCATCCAGGCCCCTCCTGACACAGGCTTCTCTTGCTGTCTTCTCTGGCTGGATCTGACAGCTGATTCTGATGCATGGTGACCCCGTATGTGCAGAGTGGAACTGCTCTACAGGGTTTCCAAGGCTGTGACCCTTCCGAAGCAGATGGCCAGGCTTGTCTTCCAAGGTGCCTCTCGGTAGGTTCAAACTTCCAGCCTTCCGGCTAGGAGTGGAATACTTAACTGTTTGAGCCACTCAAGGAACTCCTTCCTACTTCTTCTACCCACAGCTGTCAAGCTGATTGCAAACCATAGCGATCCTATTCGACAGGGTAGAACTGCCCCATAGAGTTTCCACGGAGCCCCCGGTGGATTCAAACTGCTGATCTTCTGGTTATCAGCCACAGCACTTAACCACTAGGCCACCAGCGTTTCCCTCCTTCCCTCACTGGTCCCTAAAAGGCCATCTGTTCTACTTCCATTCTTTGGAAATGTTGTGTTTTCCCCTTCTGGGGCCTCTCGTCCCTATGTTCCTTTGGCTGTACATGCTCTCGCTGCCCTCCACTAGCTTCACCTCTACAAATTCTCCCCAGTACCCTAGGCCAGCTCACCCTCTAAGTCCTTTATGACCTGGCCACCCCAGAGGTCATCAGTGGTTCCCTCCTCCTCTAGAATTCAACATCTGTCAAATCTCACAAGCCACCCTTGTTCATGTAAATATCCTTTGTAGCTGGGCAAAGGCCCCAGGAAAGGTGACACTCTGCCCCCACACTTGGCATGTCCCCTACGCCTTACTCCCGGATAGTATTGAGGAACTTCTGTACACACTTGGCCAGTGCCAGCCCACAGGTACCTGTTCCTCCTTTCCGGCCCCAGCCCCACTTCCTGCAGACAGTTCCCCAGGGAGCCTGGTGGGGAGTTGAGTCGGGCTCTGCAGCCAGCCCAGAGGCTGGGCTCACTCACCCCGCCTTGCCTCCAGCCTCCATGTGGTTGGCCAGGGTGACATCGTTAGACCAGACATCAAACTGCCACTTCCTGAGACCAAGGACACCGCAGTGTACTCGCCCACTGTGAATTCCCACGCGCATGTTCACGTTCACCCCGGTCACCTCCCGGACCAACCTGGGGATGGAGCAGGGGTAAGGCTGGGAGGGGGTAAGGGGCCAGGCACACAGGGCGAGGGTGAGGATGGAAGGCAGAGGCAGGGGAGGGCATCGGAAGGCGCGGGGCTCAAGGAGGCGTCTCTTTCTTTCTTCCCAGTCCAGCCCAAATACTAACTCTGAGGCTGTCAGTCACAAGGTGGCCACGGTTGCCAGCACAGGATGGAACGGTGGGGGTGGGCTGCACGTGCTTTGTCTTGGCCCCCTGGTGCTACAAGCTGCGAGAGGTGCTGTTCCCAACTTGGCCACAAGGTGGCAGAGCGTCTGTACACTAAAACGCAGAGCCCCACTGCCTCCCGGGACTAGGGCACCTCCAGCCACCCCGGCCGTCTGTCCACTAAACTGTGCTCAGAAAACACACACACACTTCAGTGCAGACCTGAACCTAGTGGGCAAGTTACGGCCACTGGCAACCTCCTTCAGGTAATGCTTTTGGGAGTAAGACAGAAACGGCTTTTGGATTATCTGGCTATTGGATTTATTCACATGGCTGCTCCCCGAACACGGGCAGATAATGGAGAAGGGTGGCTGACTGAGTTCCCAGAGAGGATATATTGTCCTGCTCAGAATGAAGGAGAGCCTGGGCAGGTGCAGGGGCCCAGGGGTGCTTCATGCCCTAAAAGACAGAGCCAATCCCTGCCACCCCACCATACACTTAGGGACTCCTAGTAGTGCAGTGGGAAACCCTGGTGGCGTAGTGGTTCAGAGCTACAGCTGCTATACAAAAGGTCGGCAGTTCAAGTCCACCAGGCGGTCCTTGGCAAATCTATGGAGCAGTTTTACTCTGTCCTATAGGGTCACTATGAGTCAGAATCTACTTGATAGCAATAGTTCTTTTTAAGTAGTGGAGCTAGGTTCTCTGTGCTTACTTACAACCTCTTGCACTGGGGAGCAGCCAGGTGGTACAGGAAAGGTACATGCCCCCGACATGTGTTGGAACCTCCCTGGAAGAGAGTGCATGTGCTCTGGGGGCATGTACACAGTTTGTATTTTTAGGGGCTGGGCCCTCCCAACACCATAAGGATGGGCCCATTCAGCCCTGAGAAGCAGAACTCCTGCACAGACTCCCTGTTCCCCACACCACCCATCAGTGACAGGCTGACCACGCAGGGAAAATTTATGCCACCTGTCACTTGTCTCCTCCTCGGTGAGATCTGCGAACACCTTTACTTGAGCTGTTCCTTCCAGACACAATGCCTTTGACTACTTACTTAGATTGATGAAATCGCATTCTACTTTCTGGGCTGAACACCAGAGCCATCTCCTTACGAAGCCTTTTGATCAAGCCTCTTGATCCCCTCAATGGGACTCAACTGCTCCTGCCTTGAGCCTCCCATAATGCTTTGCTTCTCTCACTGCCTCAGTCCAGGCGGCGCATACTTTGTATTAGAAAATGAGGGTACCAGACTCCCTCCGTAATGGACTCTGTGTTTCTGAGTTGACTGCCTACCTCTGGCACACAGTGGACACTGGTGAATCTGCCAAATGGAACTGAGCCAAAGAGAATGGACCTAGTTACCTTTCTGTCCTGATACTCTGAGCTCTGGTCTCTGACCTCTGACCTTTGCTCCCTGCCCAGGCTAACTCTCGAGCCCACCATTACTGAACCTGGATCCACTTTTGGACTCCCCCTGCTGGCTCATATATATGTTTGGGTTACTCATGCTTTTCAGTGACCAGGTATTCTTCCATTACCAGCTGTGATCAAGATTCTTTTTAATATTGCCCACAATCATAAATGGATTCTCTTGCAATGGAAACACCTGAATTTGTACCCACTTTAAAAACCTGTTGCTGTTGAGTCCATTCAAGCTCATGGCGACCCCACACAGTCTAGAGTACAGCTGTACCATAGGGTTTTCTAGGCTGTAGTGATGCTGCTGATTGGGTTCGAAGAGCCAGCCTTTAGGTTAGCAGGCAACTGTGAACCACTTGGGTCACCCATGAGGTGTATCATCCTGGGAAGTGTTTAACCCCTCTGAGTCCAACATTCCTATCTGGGAAGAAATGGTGCCAGCATGTCCCGTACAGTGCTGGATAGCTGTGAGAAGGCAGGAGGTCACAAATCACACACATGACCACCAGCTTCTCTTGCAGAGCTGAACCCACCCTGCTCCTACAGGCGTGCGTCTGCACAGCTCTCTCTTCAACTGGACATGTGTCTCTGGGAAAAGCTGCCGAGGCTGCTGCATGCAGCAGGAGCTCAGGGAAAGCACAAGCCTGGGGTGCAAATCAACCCCCAAACTTGGCCAGGTGGTCAGTGGGAGACAGCTGGGCCCTATGCTTCCCTGCCACCAGCAGACCAACTGGGCAGGCAGCCAGCAGGGCAGGGGGCCCTGGGACAGTCCCCCCAGTGCCAGGCACTTACGAGATGGCCTCGATCATGTCCATTCCCATCTCTACACAGCAGTGGGCGTGGTCGGCCCTGGCTTCCGGCAGGCCGGAGACGCAGTAATAGCAATCCCCCAGGATCTTAATACGTAAACAGTGATTCTCCTGGAAAGCAAATTCATTTAAAAAATTAAAAATAGTAGGAAAAGAGGAGTGGGAGGGAAAGAACCAGGAAGCCAGCAGATTCACCCCCATGCCTGGAATAACTTGCCTTTTAGGGCAGAGAGCACAGACCCAGTGCCAGGAAGAGGCCTGATTCTGGCCAACCGGCTTATCAAGGGGCATGGAGGAGGGATTCAGAGAGGCATTCCAGCTTGCCCAGGCCCAGCCACTGTGAACCACCCACTGCTGAGGGCCAAGAGGAATTTACTGGGTCCCCTGAAGCTTACCAAGTAGGACTGACTTGTCAGCTTAAGAAAGTCCCACACCTGAGCAGGAGCGCCCCCCACACCACACCATGAATCCCACTTCAAGTCCCTGGAAGTAAGCTGCTCTGGGCCTAAGATTCCGTGAGCAGTTTTTCTATTCTTCGTTTTAGCAAAACATTAACCACAAGCTTACCTGGCCCTCAGCGCTAGGCCTGCCTGGGATTGTTTTCAAAGTCACTTTTGCTAGATCAGGAAGCACACGTGTGTTAAGAGGGCAGCAAAGATCCTCAGCTACCTGTCTGCTGTAGCTGCCGGGCAGTAGATACGGCAGGCCCACGCCGTCTGGTGCCGATGGAACGAAGGGAATCGCCATGCATGAGCTGTTCAAATCCGGCCCCGAGAACTGACTTGGCAAGGCTGGGGCTCTGGGACTCAAGTGTCTACAGGCATGGCTCACCCAATGCCCCAGTGCCCAGCAGGGTGACTTCCTTCAGGCTCAGTGATGAAAGCCGTTAGTGAGGTGTCAGCCCACCGTCTGATACCCCCCCCGTGGCCCTGGCACCCGCTGTGACCAGCATCAGCACCTTGCCAATGATCTGTCCCAGGGTCCTATGAGGGCAGAGGTGAACGTGTTCACATGTTGGTGGAAATTACAACAAGCGGCCTTTTGTGTGTCGACAACTCTGAAAATGTTTCGCCCAGAACCAGAGAAGGAGAGACAGGAAGACAGAGGGCCATAAAGAACGCACATGCTGCTCACGGCCTGCTGTTGGGTGCTACTTCTAATTTGTCCCGCAGTTGAAGAGTTTTCTTTCCAGAAGCCTCAGTGGGTGGCACATGACTGGAGATCTCAGCCATTCCCTCACCCTTTGGCCCAACCTTATCAACAGAGTAGCTCACTAGCACTTGATTTTCCCCAGCCAAACAGAAATTACCCTGGGGTCTGGAGAGTGTCACCCACAGGCCTCACTGCCCGCTTCCTGGATGTGCAGTGTGGAAGGCTTACCCACACTCCCGTGGGATCAAGGACAGTGCTGAAAGCATCCCCAGCTGAGTGTGTTGCTGAGGGCTGACAGGACACAGGGCCACACAGCCATATCTCTACTGTCTCTTTTGCTTCTTTCTGGTTCCCAACAGTTGGCTCCCCACCCCCCTGTCCCCAGCAGAGCACACCTTGCAGGGCATCAGTCTCCAGGGCTGGCTCAGTAGGCCCTGGACCACAGCACCCACCCTCTGCAGGCTCAGGCACATGGGCACCATTGGCAGTGGGCAGGAGACTCACCGCAGCCAGCTTGTCGAAGCGGGCGAAGAGCTCGTTGAGGGTCATGACCAGCTCCTGCGCAGTGCACTGGGATGCCAGGCTGGTGAAGCCCTCGATGTCGGCAAACAGGATGCTGGGGGTGGGGGGGACAGGTGAGGAGACTCCCGTGAGGGAGGAGAGACAGGTGGTGGATCCAGGGTTCAGCCCAGAGGGCTGCTGGCCCCAGAAGGGCTGCCAGCCAGCAAGAGTCCTGGGGATCCCCAAACGGCTGTTGGGTGGGGGACAAAAAAGCCTTGCACTGGAAAGTAGAAGACAGTGGACCCTGTGCTGGCTGGGACACGCTAATCCAGGATCCCATTCACCAATGTCTTCCTGTGCCCCCACCCTTACTCAGTAGAAAAGGAGGGGTAAGAAGATGGCAGGCTTGGGAGTGTGCCACCTGAGGTGACCACAGATAGTGGTGAATAGGACTGGAACCCAGGTCAACCGATTCAGAACTGCCACTCAGGTAAGACCTTGTTTGACCTCTGAGAGTCCTCAGAAGATGAGGGGATTTCATTCATCTGCTCTGGAAAGTGCTTTAGACAGCCAGTGAAGATCTCACTGGCCAGCCCCACGCATAGGCGAGGCTGACTGAAGTCTTCAATCCCAAGAGAATCCTCTAGAAGGGACAGACTGAAAGAGTTCCAGGGAACAGAAAGGGGGAGACACAAGCCAGTGAGCATCTCTGGAAGTCCCCTAACGCGTCCCTATCAACTCCTCCTTTCTCTTCCTTGGGTATACCCCATTGAACACAGCAGCTGAACCCAACATAATGAACCTTTTATCCATATCAGGGGCTCACATTCATAGATGGAAAGTCTTCCTTTATCTTCTGTAACAGACTATCATAGACAAGACTGAGGGCCAGAATGTGTGAGGGCCCTTAGAAATTTCTTAAAATGGACACTATATATGAGGACTGCCAATTAAGTTTGTGAACTCATCCTAAAAATTTGCTATATATCTCATTGCTCAATGTCACTACAGTCACCTTCAAAGTACTCCCCTTGGGAAGATATGCATCGATGCCAGTATCCAACCCACCCTTCAGAGCAATTTTAGAACCCTTTTTCTGGAACAGTTATCAGAGCTGTCATCGCATTACCCTTGATATCCTGAATGTCATCCAAATGTCTTCCTTTCAATATTTCTTTTCTCTTCAGGTAAAGAGGAAAGTCACTGGGGGCCTGATTAGGTAAGTAGGGAGCGTGTTTCTAGACAGTTATTTGTTTACTGGCTAAAAACCTCCTCACAGACAACTATATAATTAAGTTTGCAAAGCTCAGTGTGCACAACGGCCATTCCAGAAAGAATTGCAAAATTGCTCTGAAGGGTAGACTAGGCTCTAGTGTCAGTGCATAGTTTCCCAAGGGGATACTTGGAATGCGATTGTAGTGATATTCAGCAATGAGGCATGTAGTGCTTAGAACAATTAAGTTCATGGAATTAACTGTCAGACCTTGTAATGTAACTGTCCTGAACTGACATGTTCCTTGTGGCCAGGCACTGAGCTGAGAGCTTCCACTCTGTCATCTGACTGAGTCCTCCAAGAAGACCACAAGAGAAGAATTGCTTTCTCCATTTGACAGATGAGAATGCCAAGTCTCAGAGACCAAGTCTCTGAGACCACAGAGCCAGGAAACAGTGAGTGGGGTGGGCGTTTTCCACCAAGGTCTGTGTTCTGCCCACCTTACCACACAGACTCCTGAGGCTCAAGAAAAATCTCATTAGTTCAAAGAAGAATTTAGAATTAAACATATTTCATTATTCTGGAAGTGCGTGCCAGGCTCTGTTCTAAGCAGGCACCGTTCTAAGCAAATACCAGCAGGGTAGCCCATGGCATTTGCTTATTAATTCATTTAAGCCTTGCCAGCATCCCATCCGGTTAGTGCCCTTGTCTTACAAGTGAGAAAAAGAAGCACAGAAAGGTTGAGCCACCTGCCCAATGCCACAGAGTAACCCAGCTCCAGAGTCTAGGATTTGAACTAACAAGGACGATTCCATTGCTTCCGGCTCTACATTCATCTAACATGAACACAAAGCACAATTTGGCAGTCTGACACTGTATGTGAGGTGGTTGTTACCTGCTGCTGTCAAGTTGACTCCCACCTGCACTGACCCTATAGGACAGGGTAGGAGTGCCCCACAGTTTCCAAGCAGTGTCTGGTGGATTTGAACTACTGACCTTTTGGTTAGCAGCCATAGCCCTTAACGACTGGGCCACTAGGGTCTCCAGTTAGCCCATGTTGTAGTTGTTCGGTGCTGTTGGGTCAGTTCCAACTCAGAGCGACCCGATGCACAACAGGACGAAACACTGTCCAGTCTTGCGCCACGTCCCCAGTTGCTTATTGGTGCAGCTACTGTGTCTATCCATGTTGTAGAGGGTCTTCCTCTTTTTTGCTGACCCTCCACTCCTGCTAGCATGATGTCCTTCTTCAGGGACTGATCCCTCCTGGCAACATGTCCAAAGTATGTAAGACACAGTCTCACCGTCTTTGTTTCCAAGGAGCACTCTGGTTGTACTTCTTAGTCCATCGTACATTCAATATTCGTCTCCAACAACACAACTCAAAGGCATCAGTTCCTCCTCTAGCTTCCTTGTTCATTGTCCAGCTTTCACATGCATATAATGCCATTGAAAATACCATGGGTTAGTTCAGCCACACTTTAGTCTTCAAGGTAACATTCATCTTTTCAATACTTTAAAAAGATCTTTTGCAGCAAGCTTTCCCAGTGCAATGCATCTTTTGATTTCTTGACTGCTGTTTCCACGGGGCGTGACCGTGGACCTAAACAAAATGAAATCTTTGACAATCTCTATCCTTTCTCCATTTTTCACAATGTTGCTTACTGGTCCACTTGTGAGGATTGTTGTTTTCCTGATGCTGAGGTGCAATTCACACTGAAGGCTGTGGTTCTTGATTTTCATCAGTAAATGTCTCAAATGTTCTTCATTTCCAGCAAGTAAGGTGGTGTCATCTGTATAACGCAGGTTATTAGCAAGTCATCCTCCAATCCTGATGCCTCGTTCTTTTTCGTGTAATCTAGCTTTTCGGATCATTTGCTCAGCATACAGACTGAAAAGGTATGGTGAAAAGATACAACTATGACTCAAGTCTTTCCTGATTTTAAACCATGCAGTGTCCCCTTGTTCTGTTCGCATGACTGCCTCTTGCTCCATATACAGATTCCTTAAGAGCACAACGAAGTGTTCTGGAATGGCCATTCTCCACAATGTTAGCTGTAGTTTGTTATGATCCAGACAGTCAAATGTCTTTGCGTAGTCACTGAAACACAGGTAAGCATCCTTCTGGTATTCTCTGCTTTGAGACAAGATCCATCTGACATCAGCAACGATATTCCTGGTTCCACATCCACTCCTGAATCTGGCTTGAATTTCTGGCAGTCACTTGTCAGTCCACTGTTACAGTCATCTTTGAAAGACCCTTAGCAAAACTTTACTTGCGTATGATATTAATATTGTTCAGCAATTTCCACATTTGGTTGGATCATCTTTCTTTGGAATGGGCATTAATATGGATCTCCTCCAGCTATTTGCCCCCGTAGCTGTCCTCCAAATTTCTCGGCACAGATGAGTGAGCGCTTCCAGAGCTGCATCCATTTGTTGAAATGTCTCCAATGATACTCCGTCAATTCCTAGAGCCTTGTTCTTTGCCAGCGCCGTCAATGCAGCTTTGACTTCTTCCTTCAGTGCCATCTGTTCCTCATCATACGCTGCCTCTTCAAACATTGGCCAGTTCTTTTTGGTGTAATGATTCTGTGCACTCCTTCCAGCTTTTTCTGATGCTCCCTACGCTATTGCAACTTGACGCTTGCATTTTCTCTTCAGTTTCTTCAACTTTAGAAATCCAGAACACGTTATTCCCTTTTGTTTTTTTATTTCCAGCTCTGCACATGTCATTATAATACTTTATTTTTCTTCTTGAGCTGCCCTTTGAAATTTTCTGTTCAGTTGTTTTACTTCGTCATTCCTTCGCTTTAGCTGCTTGATGTTTGAAAGCAAGTTTCAGAGTCTCTCTGACACCCATTTTCTTTCTTTCCTGCCTTTTTAATGACCTCTTGCTTTCTTCACAGATGATGTCTCTGATGTCACTCCACCATGTGTCAGATCTTCGGTCATTAGTGTTCAGTGCATCAAATCTGTTCTTGAGATGGTCTTTAAACTCAGGGCATATGAATATTATCTTATCATTGACAGCACTGTACTTTAGGAGAGATCTTGAAATGTTCTTTTTGATGATGAACACAATAATCTGTCGTTGAGATGGTCTTTATACTTAGGGTCATACTTTGGCTCTCATGGACTTGTTCTGATTTTCTTCAGTTTCAGTTTGAACCGGCATCTGCACAATTGATGATCTGTGCCACAGTCAGCACCTGGTCGTGTTCTGACTGCTGATACGTAGCTTTTCCATCATCTTTTCCCACAGATGTTGTCAATTTGATTCCTCTGTATTCCATCTGGTGAGGTCCATGTGTACAGTCACTGTTTGTGTTGGTTGAAAAACGTATTTACAGTGAAAAAGTCGTTAGTCTTTCAAAATTCTATCACGCAATCTCTGGCATCATTTCTATCACCAAGGTCACATTTTCCAACTACAGGTCCTTCTTGTTTCTGACTTTTGCATTCCTGTCACCAGTGACTATCAATGCATCCTGATTGCATGTTCGATCAATTTCAGACTGCAGAAGCTTGTTAAAGTCTTCGACTTCTTCATCTTTGGCTTTAGTGGTTGGTGAGTAAATTCAAATAACAGCTGTATCAGTGGGGCTTCCTCGTGGGCATATGAATATTATCTTATCATTGGAAGCACTGTACTTTAGGAGAGATCTTGAAATGTTCTTTCTGATGATGAACACAACACCATTTCTTTTGGAGTTTTCCTTCCCAGCATAGCAGAGATCATATGATTGTCTGATTCAAAGTGGCCAGCACCAGCTCAGCTCAACTCACTAACACCTAGGATATTGATGTTTATGCATTCCATTTCGTTTTTTGATGATTTCCAATTTTCCTAGATTCACACTTCATACATTCCATGTACTGATTATTAATGGATGCTTGCAGTTGTTTTTTCTCATTCTGAGTTTTGCCACATCAGCAGTGAAGATCTCGAAGGCTTTACTCGATCTATGTCATTAAGTTGACTCTACTTTGAGGGGGTAGCTCTTCCCCAGTCATGTTGTGTGTGCCTTCCAATCCGGGGGCCCCATTTTCTGGCACCTTATCTGACAATGTTCTGCTGCTATTCATGTTATGAATTAGGTTGTTGTTAGGGGCCATTAACTGAGCTCAGACTCATGGCGATCCCATATATTACAGAACAAAACACTACCCAGTCTTGTGCCATCTTCGGAGCTCTGGTGGCATAGTGGCTAAGCTCTTGGCAGTTTGAACCTACCAGCTGTTCCTTGGAAACCCTAGAAGGTGGTTCTATTCTGTCCTATCAATTCAGTGGTGGATGAGCCACTCCAGAGCTGGGGTGAGCTCCAAAGATAAACAGGAGGGCAAGATTCTCATCAGGCTTTGCTGTGTTGCTGTTTCTTGCCATCCTCTCCAAGATCACTGGTATGTTAGCAGCCATAATTGTGGCTACTGTATATTTTCAGTGACTTCAACCTCAGGGGTTCATTTTCTAGCACTGTATCAGGCAATCTTCTGTTGTGATCTTAAGAGTTGTCATTAGATGATTCTTGGAAATAGATTGCCAGGCCTTTCTTCCTAGTCTGTCTTACTCTGGAAGCTCCACTGAAACCCGTCCACCACGGGCAACCATGCTGGCATTTGAAATACCAGTGGCATCCATATTTTCCAGCATCATAGGGGAGATAAAGGGACCCCTGTGAGCTGCCATAAACTGGCTCCTTCTGGCTGCAGCAGTCCCTTCAGTTGTGGTGACAACAGTACTCCAGAAAGCATGGATGTCCCCAGTAGCTGTTCACCAGTTCATCCAAGACAAACTGCAGAGAGGAAGTGGCAAGAGGCTGAACCACCAAGGAGTGAGTCCCAGGGTTTCTGCAAGCCGTTCCACCTTCCAAGAAAAGTACAAGAAAGACAACAGCCTCCCAAGGCTCAGGGCCTCTCAGGCTCAGACCCTCTCCAGGCTCAGGGCCTCCCAGGCACAGAGTCCCCTGCTGTTTCCTACATCCTGGTTCCTTCAGCCTCTTTGATCCCAGCCTAGATGGGCAAAGGCAAGTGTAGGAGGAAGATGGACATGGGGGAGAGAGGAGAGGGACGCGGGGAGGGAGGAGGGGGACGCGGGAAGGGAGGAGGAGGACGCGGGGAGGGAGGAGGGGAACGCGGGGAGGGAGGAGGGGGACGCGGGAAGGGAGGAGGGGGACGTGGAAAAGAGACCAGATGAATGACGGGGGGAGAAAAGACTAGGGGGGCAGGAGGGAAAGCGCGAGGCACTGTCACAGAAGCTACAGGACTCAGGACACGGCAGCAGACGAACTGCCAGCAGAAGATGAATGGGAGCCCAGGAGTCCCCATCAGGCTTCGCTGTCATGCCGGAGGTCCAACACGGCAGCACAGAGAGACGCTATAGGGTGGACAGTGCACCGACATGTTTCAGGGACTGCTGAGGGCAAGCAGCGACACCCCGGAGGCTGATCCCAGCTCCGCCACATAAGTGAAGAACCCTAAGCTGGTCCCCTCCCATTTCCTTGCCTCTCAGGGTGCTGCCCTACTCCACCCAGGGGCTGGGGAAGGTCTCTTCCAACCTCTGTGCCCCTGCCCCTCAGTATCTGTAGGTGACTGGTTTGGAGCCCCATGGATACCCAAATCTACAGATGCTCAAGTCCCTTATAGTATGGAGTTCTGTTTGTAAACAACCTACACACCTCTTCCCATATACTTTAAATCCTCTCTAGAATACTTGTAAAACCTCATACAATGTAAATGCTATGCAAACAGTTGTTATACTGGTTGTTTAGGGAATAATGACAAGGAAAAAAAAATTGTACATGTTCAGTACAGATGCAATTATGGCAGATACATAGCAGACATCAGCAACAAAGTAAAATTATTTTCCCTCCCAGCCTATTTCTGATGTGCTGTTGGTGAAATACCTCAGATGCTGAACCCACGGATACCGACAGCTAACTATAAAAGCACCGATTATGTAGCTGTTCTGGAAATTCTTCTTTAATCCTCAGGAAATCAAAACCTGGCACCAGAGGCAGCAGCAAGGGAGCTGAGAACACATTCAGCTAGTGTCCTCTTGGCTAATGCCAGTATCTCAGACACAAAGCTGGCACACACCATGCCCAGTGGCAGTTCCAATCCAGGTTGAAGGATAGGCAGCAAAAGCTTGGCTTTGGGGGCTGGTGAGACCCTCCATGGAAACCCCGGGCGTGCAGTGGCTAAGTGCTATGGCTGCTAACCAAAAGGCTGGCAGTTCAAATCCACCAGGTATTCTCTAGAAAACTCTATGGGGCAGTTCTATTGCCACACAGGGTCACTATGAGTTAGAATTGACTTGATGGCAGTGAGTTTTTTGGTTCTGGAATTCCTATGGTAGGAAGAAAAAAGGTCCCCTCGTCGGGCAGAGGCAGGGACCACTACAGAGCCATGCAACTCATAGCAGCAAGCAAAGGAGATGAAGTGAAGAGAAAGAAAAGAGCCACTGGCCACCTTCTGAAAACATGAGGCAGATGTACATGAACTCAGACGGCTGGCAAGCAAAGCCTCCCATCACTGACCTTGACCTCTGTCCCCACCCAGTTTACCCACCACATGCAAGAACAGGCCTGCGCCAGTCTGAAGTCGTCTGTGCATTATGAGATGGCAGGTCTGTCGTCAGTTCTGCTTGTCCACAGATGACGCTGCAGGGGCTCAGAGAGCACTTTTCCCCACTGTATCTCCTATCACACTAGACCAGTGGTTCTTAGGCTGGGTGCCCCCTTAGAATCTACCTGGGAAACTTTTCTGTAGATGAGCTCCAGAGTCCCACCCCGGAGAGCTTGATTTAACTGGTCGGGGGTAAAAACCCACTGCTGTTAAGTCGATTCCAACTGATAGCACCCTGTATGACAGAGGAGAACTGCCTCAGAGAGTTTCAAAGGAGTACTTGATGGACTCGAACCACCAACCTTTGGGTTAGCAGCTGTAGCACTTAGCCACTATGCCACCAGGGTTTCCTGCCTGGGGGAGGGCCGCACCAGCGACGGCTTTTGTTCCGTATTATCTCATTTTAAATTTCCTGGGTAATTCTAACATGTGACCAAGGCTGAGAACCTCTGTGCTATGGTTTAAATATCACCATCTCAAAGAGAGTTCCTTAAGCCCCCTATTTAAATTCCCAACCCCGCCTAGCTGCCAGTCTCCCTTCCTGCTATGTTTTTCTTCATTGTATTTTTTCACTGTTTAATTTACTATTTATTATTGTTGTTGTTATTATTATGCTCTTGTCTATCTCCTCCCACTGGAATGTAAACTCCTTGAGAGAAGGATTTTTGTCTGTTTGATTTCTTGCTGCACTCCAGCTCCTAGCATGATGTCTGGCACACAGACTCTGAGCTGAATACATCTGAGAATGAATGACTGCATACATGAATGAATGATTTCATGCATGTATGAATGATTGCATGAATGAATGAACAAATGACCACATGGATGGGTGGGTGGGTAGGAGGATGGATGGATGGATGAGGCAGGCCATGTCCCTGCTGTATCTCCCCTGCCTGCATCTAACCCAATGCCCTGGACATAGTAGGTCCCTAGGGTATATTTCATGAGTGGAAGAGGAATGAATATTCGTGACCCCACAAGAGGAAAGACCAAAAAAAACCCAAAAACCAAATCCACTGCCACTGAGTCAATTCCAACTCATAGAGACCCTGTGGTACAGAGTAGAACTGCCCCATAGCATTTCCAAGGAGCACCTGCTGGATTTGAACTACCGTTCTTCTAGTTAGCAACCATAGCACTTAACCACTATGCTACCAGGGTTTCCAGAGGCAAGACCACTAACACCAAATTTGGAGCTCTTCCTTCTACCCTATGGGGCCTCTCGGGGCTCCCAGCATGCCACTTGAGCACTAACCAGTGGTACTCATGCCTAACACCCAGCAGATACTCTAGCAACGTTCCCAGAATGCATGGCTACTGTGACCCTGGCAGCTTCATGGCCGTGTGCCAGGTTACAAGGGAAATGACACATCTGTGTGAAGAGCTACCAGGTGCTTAGCAAGCCTGACCCTTATCCCAAATCTATGAGGCATCTCTCTCCAAGATTCCCTCCCAAGGATCTCAACAACTGCTGAGGGACCAGGGCAGAGCAGGTGACGGTGGCTCCCTTCCTTTAGGTCAGTGGCTGAGAGAGCCAGCCGCTGGCAGAAGATCCTTCAGGCTGGGCCCCTAAACCAGCGGGATCTTGGGCAGGGTCTCTGAGGTCTCATCTATGAATGCCAAGCAGCCTCCTCTCTATATTTACAGAAACTAGGCGGCCTCCACATCTTCCCACCCTCTTGTCAAGCCTCTGCTGCTCTCAGGGCAGATTATGCTTAGTGACTGTCACCTCAAGATGCTCCTCCACTTTACAAGTCTTATTCAGTGACAGTCAGTTGCTGGTCACATCTGCTCCTAGGTCACTTAGAAGGCCATTTTACTACCCAGGGCTGGGCCCAGGTATGCAGCATGGTGCCTTGGGGACACTGGTGGCCCTCACAGCAGACACACAGAAGCTGTGCAGGACCCACTTGGGCTGTGTGTGCAGCCCTAACCGCCTGTCACCCATCAGTTGTGGCTGGCTGCCTTCCGTTTCAAAGTGATGGGTGGGAAGCACTTGGTCCCAGCTACACCAATGAGTCCTTCAGCTCCCCAAGCAGCCTCTGCTCGGCTTTACCCGGTACGTGTTCTGTGATGGGATTTTCTCACCGTTTTCTCTCTCACTGCCAACAGGCCCTGTGACTTTATCAAGTTGTCCGCCCAGGCTTAGGAGCAGACAGCCAGCTGGAGGAGCCCTGTCCTGCAGTGCCCATGAACACCCGAGAGCTGAGTTTCCTCCCTTGTTGGGCAGGAGAGCCCTCACTGCTGACACCCTGCTCCCCTGGGCCTCACCTGCCCCCAGCCAGCCAGCTCTGCATCCAGATTATGCTGGGTTGACGCAATGCGACCAAGACACAAACCTTCCAGTGGAGCGGGGCCCAGGAAGGAGAGGTCAGCAAAAGAGTGTGACCAGGTCTCAGTCCAATTTCCCAGATGTTGTGCCCCGCCGAGCTGAAGGGCGGAGGCAGGGGGCAGGGTCTGCCAGGGCAGAAAACACCCTGGAGGCCCCAGTGTGTGCCTGGGGAGGGCCAAATGGCTGGATATCTGACTCGGCCGGCAATCTCATCTTGACCAAGTGGATGGTCCTCTGCTGTGTGCCCTCCATTTGCCCCAAGTCACATAATTTGGACAGTCATCTGGGTTCACAGCCCTTGTAAGATAAAGAAGGAGCAATGAGTCATTCACATCCACGAGGTGAATTAGCACAATCAGGTTGTGGTTTTATTAACACCCGGCTGAGAATAGACACCAGAGGACTGGGTGTTTTCCAAGGAGTGGTGACAAAAGGATTACAGGAGGGTGCACCAAGGAGGAGTAGCTAGACAGCCACCTGAGGGCACACAGGCTGGGGAGGGAAAGGGGGAAAGGCTGACCTCACAGAGGAAGAAGGCCACCTTCCTTCAGAAAACAGAAACCTAGAAGAGGCACTCTATGATTGGTATGATTGGGTATGGGGGTATTTGGGTCAAAGTACGTTCTGGAATGAACTTGGCTAGCCTCAGGGTGTCCTGCAGATCCCAACCTCTTCACTCTTGTTTCACCCATCCAACTATCACCCCTACTATCCGTACAGTGGAATACCTTACAGCACCTGCAGGCGTTTCGTTTAGAGTCCTAAAACACTGGGAGAAATGCTTTCTAAAGAGAAACCCCACCCAGGAGAAGGGAACAGCACCAGCCCTGAGTGTGCTTAATGCATCCGCTGGTAGTGAGATCATCCAAAAACCATATTGCAAGCCATAGCAACCCTACAAACAGAGCAGAATTGGCTCACAAAGTTTCCAAAGAGCACCTGGTGGATTTGAACTGTTGACCCTCTGCACTGTGCCACTACGGTTTCCGGTAAGATCATAACATTGTTGTTGTTAGGTGCCATCGAGTCGGTTCCAACTCACAGTGACCCTATGAACAACAGAGCGAAACACTGCCCAGGCTTGCACCATAGTCCACAATCATTTTTATGCTTAAGTCATTGATGCGGCCACTGTGTCAGTCCATCTTGTCAAGGGTCTTCCTCTTTTTTGCTGACCCTCTGCTCTACCAAGCATGATGTCCTTCTCCAGGGGCTGATCCCTCCTGACAATATGTCCAAAGTATGTAAGATGCAGTCTTGCCATCTTTGCTTCCAAAGAGCATTCTGGTTGTACTTCTTCCAGAACAGATCTGTTTATTCTTTTTATTTTACTTTATTTATTTAATATGACTGAGTGAAAATGTACATTCCCATATAAATTTACATGCCCACCTATATGCAGCTTCCACTGCTCTTCCTGTCCGGTGACAGCACACTATTCGTCCCTGCTCCATACATGTCTCATCCTCCCAGCAGTCTCCTTTCCCCTCCTCTCCAACCACTCTCCTTCCTCCAACCAGAGGTCAGCAGGCTGATATCCTATAGATGTATAGAACCATAAAGTGCATCCTATATGGTCACTCTGCATTGCCAAGTCCAATCCATTTGTGTCCAAAGAGTGGATCTTCGTTATGATTTATGGGCAAGGGCAGCATCAGGGCCAGGGGCCATGCTCCCAGGGGAACCCCAAAACCGCTGGACCATCGATTGAGGTCTTTTAGTGGAGATCTCAGGATGCACCCTTTTTTATTCTTATGTTGCCAGTGAGACTCAACTTAGTGAGCTCCATCGCGGCTATCACTGGTGGTGGCAGGGCAATCTGTTTATTCTTTTGGTGGCCCATGGTACATTCAACATCCTTCTCCCACACCACAATTCAAAGGCATCAATTCTTCGTCTGTCTTCTTTTGTTCTTTGTTCAGCTTTCGCATAGATATGATGCAATTGAAAATGCTCTGGCTTAATTCAGGCACACCTTAGTCTTCAAGGTGACATCTTTACTTTTCAATCCTTTAAAAAGGTCCTTGGCAGCAGATTTTCCCAGTGCGATGCATCTTTTGATTTCTTGACTGCTGTTTCCATGGGTGTTGATTGTGTACCCAGATAAAAAGAGATCCTTGACAACCTCAATCCTTTCTCCATTTATCACAGTGTTGCTTACCGGTTCAGTTGTGAGGATTTTTGTTTCCTTGATGTTGAGATGCAATCCATGCTGAAGGCTGTGGTCCTTGATCTTCATCAGTTAAATGCTTCAAATCTTCTTCACTTCCAGCAAGGTAGTGTCATCTGCATAACACAGGTTGTTAATGAGTAGTCCTCCAGTCCTGAAGCCTCACTCTTCTTCATATAATCCAGCCTCTCGGATTATTTGCTCAGCATACAGATTGAACAGGTATGGTGAAAGGACACAACTGTGACACACACCTTTCCTGACTTTAAACCATGCAGTGTCCCCTTGTTCTGGTCACATGACTGCCTCTTTCTTGTTCCATATGCAGATTCCTTAAGAGCACAATTAGGTGTTCTGGAATTCCCATTCTCCACAATGTTAGCTATAACTTATTATGATCCATACAGTCTAATGCCTTTGCACAGTCAATAAAACACAGGCAGGACCATAGGTGCTTCTTATTTCCTCTGTCTCAATTATTCTACAAAGAACATACATTCGTTGTATAATAAAAACATGTATTTTTAGGGCCAAAACTCAATCATATTTTTATTTCAGGACCGGATTCTAATGCTCCCACCTTCGTGATGTCTTCCTTGACTTACCCAGAATCCTCCCTAAGTCTAAATTCTTATTCGGACCACAGTGGATTCTAGCTGTTTCCAAGACACAACCTGTTGTGCTAAGCCAGCCAGTGCTTTCCTTGCCCTCTATCGTCTCTCTCTCTCTTTCTAGGTCCCCAGTGTCCAATATTTTGAATCCCAAGAGCCAAAACAATGATTCCTAGCTGGCTTCTGTTCTCATCAATCCCTATTCCAATGTCCCAGGACAAACTCAAGGCTTTGTGTCAGACCTAGGCCCGGTGGCTCTCTGGACGAGGCCAACTAAGTCTTCTAGCCAGCTCTCACAGCACCCTGCCCAGCTCTTTTTCATAGCTGGGGCTGGGTATTGCTTAAGGAGCAAGGACTGCATGTCTTTTTATCTACTCTCAGCCATATCTGGCACACAGCAGGAGCTCAATCAATGTTTCTGGAATGACAATGTAGAGTCCCTGATATAACACATGAAAAAGAGGTGTGCAGATCAACTCTATTAAAAAAACAGAATTGATGGTCTGACCGCTTGGAGGGTCCCCCAAGAACATGGCCCCTAGATTTGCTGCTAGCCCAAGGCTGAAACAAGTACTGAAGTCAACACTTCAGACAAAGATTGGGCTGGACTCAGGGACACAGAGTGACACATGTGGTATGTGTACCTTATGAATTTCTATATATATACAAGGCTGCCCTGCTGGTTTCTTTCTAGAGGGGAGAGGAGAGGGTGGAGAGGTGGGGGCAGAGTTGGCTGAGTGGATACTGGAAGTAAAGAGTGAAAAAGAAGAGTGTGCTGTCACAGGGTGAGGAGAGCAGATAGAGTTGCAGAGAGGCGGGTATGGAAAATTGACTTGGATTGTCAACTTTCACTTAAGCACAATGAAAAAACTTCTTTTTATATGTTTATGGAATGAATACAAGAATAACATGATGACCACGTCTCTCTTTCATTGGTATGGGAGCAGAGTTCGGAAGGGTCAATACGGCCAGCTTTAAGATGTGCGTGTAGGGTGTTGGCTGACCACTCGTCACAGGTCCGTGGGCCAGGAGTGGCTAGGGGTAAATATCTCCCCCTCTGCTCACAGGATGCAGAATCCGCCCGTGGGTTTCCCAGCAGGCGGACAGTGTCACACAGTCATTATCATTCAGAGGCATGCCGCAGCTGAGCCAGACACCGAACGGGCGACCTGGGGAACGCAGCCAAGTCCTTGAAGGAGACAGGAGAGGAGATAATGACCTCAAAAGGGGGAGGTGTTAGGAAGAGACTGGGGAGAGGAGGTGTTGGAGGAGGAAGGAATGAAGACAGGACACATGCCTCCCCAGACCCTGCCACACTCCCTCATTCCCAAAGCAGGGTCAGGAGCCCCTCTGCCTGGACCTCACTCCAGCCCACCGAACGCCTGTATCCCTGAGAAGGAGGCTCTGGACCAAAACTCTCCAACCCTCCATCCTCAGCTGCAGGGGTCCAAACAGATGGAGGAAGTGTTCCAGCACATTCCACAGCCTTTCTCTTTTCACACGGATGGAGAAGAGTGTCCGGAACGATCTTAACCCATTGCCAAAACATCTGTTGCCATCCAGTGTGTTCTGACTCATAGCGACCCTATAAAACAGGACAGAACTGCCCACAGAGTTTCCAAGGCTCTCATCTTTACTGAATCTTCTCATCTTTACTGCATCTTCCTCCTGCAGGGCAGCTGGCGAGTTCAAATTGCTAACCTTTCGGATTAACCACTGCCCCACTGGGTCTCTGGAGTAGTCCTGCAATCATCAAAACCCAGAGGGGTCCACACGGGGTCAGGGCAAGTCCGTGCAGGGCTGTCCTCGCTTAGCAGGAGGCCCGTGGAAGTAGCAAATCCTTCAGCGCTTTCTCACATCCCGCTGGAATGTTTCTTGCCCCCTGCAACCTTTGGGGTATTGCATTACTTGGCCTTGACTCCTGCCCAGCTGCCCTGCCTCTACAGGGCCATGGGTCTGTAGCCACCACCTGAGGCCAGGCTCTGGTCTGGGAGCTATACAAACACTACCCTGTGTAACCTCTCAGCAGCCCTGCAAGGAGCCCCTGGGGCCAGGCTGGATCCCTGTTATACACATTACTCCCCTGTGGCTTTTATCAGGATGACGATAAGACAACGGAGTGATCAGTTGTTTGGCAGCTGTATCGCACTAGAATGGAAAATTCACCTCTGCCTGGGTCACAGGCTCTCCCCCCACTCCTGCAGAGTGTCGGCATGTGACACATTTGGCATTTACTAATCAATTAGTTGTTTGATATGTGTCTTCCCTAACAGAAGGTCAACTTGCCCTTGGCTAGTGTCTGGCACTCAGGAGGCTCTACCAGCAGCCCCATCAATTTGTTACATTGTCAGGTGCCGTTGAGTTGGTTCCCACTCATAGTGACCCTTTGTACAACAGATCAGAACACTGGCTGGAACTGCGTCATCCTCAGAATCGTTGCTATGTTTCAGCCTGTTGTTGCATCCACTGTGTCAGTCTATCTGGTTGAGGGTCTTCTTCTTTTTCACTTATCCTCTATCAAGCATGATGTCCTTCTCCAGGGCCTGGGGCCTTCTGATAATACGTCCATAGTATGTGGGATGATTTAGGCAGAGGTAAAATACCAGTTGAATGGATGACTGAATCAATATTATTATTCCCATTTTGCAGATGAGGAAACTGAGGCTCAGTGTCCCACAGCTACTAAGTGGCAGAACTGGGATATGAGTCAAGCCAGCTCAACACTGGCACCCATCTTGATCCACTGCATCATGAGGGGACCCACTGGCAGCAGGTGTCTAGGTTCTATCCACATTGGTGCCTTTACTGTGAACCTCAGTACGTGCCTGCTTCATCTCACCCCTTTGAGACTGACGGATCTGCACGTTCCACAGACACAGCACCAGGACATGCACTTCAGAGCGTCCCCTGCTAGTGTGGCCCTGGTCCCAGGAGTGGGGACAGCACAGGTCATCTTTGATCCTGGTACTGCCAAAAGGGTGCATGAGGACCCTGGGGACAGAGAAGAGAGTTCTCAAGGGTTAGCCTGGGGGCAACTGATCTGTCTTGCCAGAGGGGCTGAAAACATCTCCATCTGTGACCACACACCAGACAGGAGTGGCATGTGGGGGCTTCTCGGGGTCTTCAGGGGTCTCCAAGGATTCCCTGGGCTCTGGTCTGCCTCACCCCATAGCCAGCTGGCAGCTCAGCAGGCAAGCATCCAACAGGCCGCTCCACTGCCATGGCTGGTGCCCCAGGGATTACATCCTGTCCTGTCCACTCTCCTCTGGGGGCGGGGAAAAGGAGGCCACTGTCTGTCAGGCCGCCCTGCTCCAGCTAAACTCCTCCCCCAGTCTCTTCCTCAGATCCAGGCCCAACCTGTCATACTGCTGAGCTGATTTATTTTTCTTGTGGCCTTGTTCTCCATGGGGCTAGAGAGCAGCATGTCATCACCCTCTCAAAATATTACAACTCTACAGAGAATTGACGAATGTGACTCACCACCCTTCCACTCTCCAGCTGGAGAACCCCAGGCCCTCTCTTGTTGATGGGGGTGTGATAATCGCCCTGGTAATAACGGCAACAATAATCATAGCAGCTCCCAGTGACTGAGCACTTCTTATAAGGCAGACATTATGCTAATCACTTTCCTGACATTATCCCATTTCCTCTTTCCAATCTTATTAAATAGACAAGTTACAAACATTGAGCCACTCTGAACCTCAGTTTCTTTATCTGCATAATAGGATGGAAAAGAGAGGAAGGACCAAACCCACTGCTATGTCTGCTAACCAAAAGATTGACAGTTCAAATGCAGTTGCTATGAGTTTGGTTTTGCAGTGCTGTTGGTTTAGTTTGGTTTTGTTATGCAGACGGAACCATGGCGGCTTAGCGGTTAAGTCCTAGGGCTACTAAGGTAAAGGTTGGCAGTCTGAATCTGCCAGATGCTCCTTGGAAATTCTACGGGGCAGTTCTACTCTATCAAAGTCAGAATCGACTCCATGGCAGTGGGTTTGGGTTTGGAATATGCAGATAAAGAAACAGGTTCAGAGTGTCTCAATGTCTGTAACTTGCCCAGTCAACACGCAGAGATACCTAACCCCAGAACCCAAGCCTTAAGTACTGCACACTTCTGGCTCTCCCGAACCCCAAACATGTTTCTACACTATGCTGTCCTTCCCAACGCCACCCCCAGCTAAAGTTTCAACTACCTCACAGAGATCAGGGCAAGCAATTTGTTACCATCAAAGGCTGTGTCCAAGGTGGCTAATGGAGCAGGGAAAAGGGCCCACTGGGATATTTGCATATGATTGCTTGCAGTTGGCCTCTGATGTGTGCTAGTAACTTCAGAGGGGGAATTATCTTGGTCCCCATGAAAATCACAGCATCTTGGTTTCTCCTTTCATCTCCTTCCTGATTGCTGTCATTGATCCTGAGCGTGCCCCAGAACAGAAACGTCCCCACCATCCCGGAGTCTGATTCTTGTTGTGTGATGCTGCCAGACTCAATGGTGACCTGACCAAAGTCAAGTCCCCTCCAGGGGAGGGGAGAGGTTTGGGGTCTTCCATTCTTACGGTGATCACTGCAGAAAAGGCTCAAGGCAGCCCCTCTGACCAAATCTCCTTGCTGGTCCAGGCTGGGGACACCCAGGAACCAGCAACTGTCAGACAGGAAGTAAGATGAGGGGGAGAGGCAGTGAGAGGAAAAGGAACTGGGCAGAGGTGCAGAGGTGACCAGATGTTCCAGATGTGGAGCTTGGCAGCCTAGGAGATATTGCAGCCAGCCCTAGTTGAGAACCTGTTCCTTGAATTCCAGACTGTTTCTAAGTAGCAAAGTTTCTGGATTTCCCTTGTGTTTGACTTGATATTTTAGTGAAAATGGCTGACCGTGCAGCTGTGAAGAGCAATCAGGAAAAGCACCTTCCGCCCACACAGTGCTTGGGACAATGCCAGGGACACCTAGGGGGTAAGGATAGGATCAAGAGAGAAATTCAGAAGGGGGACCCTAAGGAGTCCCATGTGTAGGGACCCTTTAACAGGTACCACCTGAGAGGCTTGGGCTTCAGGGTTTGTTCCAACAGGGCAAATCAGTTCTTTATGTGTCCTGATGTGGAGACTCCCAGATTTCAGCAGCTGTCATAACATTTGGAAGACCCCTTGTGGCTCTTCTTATACACACACATGTTGGAAGGCACACCTCTCTTCTCCTTCCCTTCTGAAATCTCTTCCTGGCCTAAGGGTTCCCTAAATCTCTTTCCCACTGAGCCCCCAGAAAAACAGCTTTTTCCTCCTGGGTGGATAAGTAACATTGTCTAGAAGTCAGGCAAGGAGTCTTGGTGGCACAGAGGTCATGTGCTCAGCTGCTAACGAAAAGGTCAGTGGATCGAGCCCATCAGCTGCTCCATGGAATGTAAGACCTGGTGACTAGTTCCTGTAAAGATCACAGCCTACGACACCCTGTTGTGTACCTTAATTGGAATTAACTTGATGGTACCTAGCAACAACAGTAGTTGGTCTAGGTAGGTAGAAATTCTGACATCAAACAGATTTCTGAGGGCAATTCTCCCACTTACCCAACTATGGGATCTGAGACAATTTATCTAACCCCTATGCCTTGGTTTTCTCATCTGTAAAATGTTGTGGGGATTAAGTGAATACATGGATACATTTAAAACAGTGCCTGGGTAAAGTGAGCTCTGCGTAAATATTAATTATTATTATTAGTGACTATTCCACCACCGGAAAAGGGTTCAAGTCCAGAGGTCAAGTCCTGCATTCCCCTAGGTGCTCATTTCAGCAGACCCTGCCATCCTGCCTTGCAGGAAACCTCATGGACGTGGAGGTCCTGCTAGGATAGTCTTTTTCCAGGGACACAGAGGCTGCTGCTGGTGACAGGACACACAGCCCAGGTGCCACCACTTTGCCTGACAGGGTGGGCTTCAGGGGAGGAGCTGGCATATCCCTAACATTGACAAGTGTGCCTTGCAGGTACATTTTTCTGATGAGAACCAGAGGGATCCCTGTCTCCAAAAGGTTTTAAGTCTGTGCTTGGGGAATGGTAGAGGGCACACAGAATCAAATCTTGGACCCTGGAACACGCTTGGGAACTGGGCGTTCTGCTCACTCCGTGTGAGGAAAGCGTCTCACACCCCTACTCCTGCTTCCATCAGCCCCACCTTGAGTGTGCGTGTGCGTGTGTGTGTGTGTTTCTACAGCTTTAGCTTCTGGAACGCTCTCATTAACATTAAGTCCTTTAATCCCTTCATTGAAAATTCAGTGCAAGCCTCCAAAGTGTTCTTTTACACCACCCTGAAGGGCTGTGGATCCTCAGAAAACTTGCCCAGGGAGAAAGCAGCCCTTGCAGGCAAACACAGCAGCTGATCTTCCAGGCATACGGCAGGATTATGGGGCCCTCCAGGAATCCATGCTGGAGGAAGGCCACTGTGTGGCTTCATGTCCCCATGGAACTCATAAGCAGATTTCACACTCCATGAATCTACATCTGTTTGCACGTCCCTGCTGTCAGCAACTCCGTCCAGGGAGGCAGCAACACGCAGCCAAAGGAGTGAGGGCTCTGGTGCGAGCCACCTTGAGTGCACACCTCGCTTTCCCACTCCAGCCCTGGTGACCTTGAGGAGGGTCTCGGCCTCTTTGAACTTGATCTGTCAGCCAGGAATGCTAATAGGATGCCTACCTTGTAGCGTTGTCAGGAGGACTGGTGACAATATGGGTAATGCCTCATGCAGGGCACGGAAGGTGCTAGGTGGAGATCAGGACTGCAGTGAGGATGAGGGTGGCTGCAGTTGGCTCCCAAGTCTATGCTTTTTGTGACCCCAAGTAGACCAGGAGTTCTCCAGCAGCTGATGTTTCTGCTTCCTCTTTTCTCCTCTTTCTTTCTATATTCTCTCCTTGTGGCCTCCCCTCATCCCAGAGAAAATTAAGCCAGAAACAGTGTGACTCAACAGACCTGGAGGGGCAGGGGCGCCTGGACAGCACACATTCCTAAGCAACCACACCACCCTGTTGGGACTGTGCCCACTGGAAGGGAAGCAAGGAGTGTTACTTCATGGATCTCCTCTGGGGTCCAGTCCTCCCATCCTGCCCTCACCCCACCAGCCTCACCCCTACGTCACTCCCCTCACCCCATCAGCCTCACCCCTACCTCACGTTGTCATGTTTCTGGATATAAATCTTATGGAACATCATATCTTCTTGCTTGGCATTGATGTCTGCTTTCATCTCCATGGCAACATGCCGGGGAAGGACAGACAGCAGGAGCCGCTCCTGGGGAGGCAAGCAGACTCTTTCATCAAGCTCCTTCCACCTGCCTAAAGGTTTTCTTCCTCCCCCCACCCATGGCCCACAGGCTTCTTGTTGTCGTTGGCCGCCATCCAGTTGGCTTACAACTCATGTCGACCCCATGCACAACAGAGTGAAACACTTTGCGGTCCTGTGCCATTCCCTCGATCAGCTGTGGATGGGACTGCTGTGATCATAGGGCTTTCAGTGGCTGATTTGCAGAAACAGATCACCAGGCCTTTCTTCCTAATTCATCTTAGTCTTGAAGTACTGCTGAAACTTGGGCAGGATTCATAGCAACAGGCAAGCGTCCACTGACAGACAAATGGGGGCTACGTGTAAGATGCACTGGCTGGGAATCCAACCCGGGATTCCCACATGGAAGGTGGTAATTCTACCACCGATCCATCAGTGTCCTCGTTCCCTCAGATGCAAGGCCTGGAAGACCTCTCAGGCTACCCTGCCACTCACTCGCAGTGCTAACGAACACCTGTGTGTTGGGGGCTGAAGTCCTGCCCCCAAGGCTGCCTGGCCCCGTCTCCCTGGGACACCTCTGGGTCCTTTGGCTGAGTGAAGAAAAGGACTCCTGTTAAGCCGGTGAGTATCGCTGAGCACTCAAGTTACAATCCTAGATGTCACCGGGCAAATGATTGAATCTTGGGCAAATGACTGAACTTCTCTGAGCCTCAGTTTCCTCCCAGGTAAAACAGGGATGCAATTGTTGAGACCATTAAATAAGATTCCATCAGTTGTCCAATAGTTACTGAGCACTTACTATGTTCCAGGTATCATGCCAAGTACCAGGGCTGTAGCTGGGAGGGAGACAGACGTGGCATTCCCCTCCCAAATTTTCCAGCCTCATGGGGGTTACGGAAACCTTGGTGGCATAGTGGTTAAGTGTTACATCTGCCAACCAAAAGGTCAGCAGTTCAAATCCACCAGGCACTCCTTGGAAACTCTGTGGAGCAGATCTACTCTGTCCCACAGGGCTGCTATTATTCAGAATTGAGTCAGCAGCAGTGGGTTTGGTTTTTCTGACATGGGGATTATGGGACATTGTAGCGACACTTGACCTAGCCTTGGAGAGGAAGCGATGGCCAGAGACAAAAAGGCTGTTCCACTTCTGCACAGGGGATACTGGCCCAGGAGAGGGCAAGCCAGCCAATGGAGAGAGATTAACATCTGTCAAAGGACAGGCAGGAGAGAAGCAGGAGGAGGGGCACATTGTAGAGAGGCATGTCAGCCCTGTCATAGGCATCTGGACTCCAAGATGTCCCATAGCCACCTGTGCAGGCAGCCGCCACCTCTGTCCTCCAGGCCCATTCTCCCCACCAGCTCTGCTGGGCTGGCTCACGGTTCCATCACAAGCCTTCTGCTGGCTGCCTCTGCCCTCCTCCTTCTCTCTGACTTGGGGGCTGGGGCCACCCCCTTGGGCAGTGCTGAGACTCTCCTGCCCCGCCACCCGCTGCCTCCTCTGGTCCTCCCCGGCTCCTCTTCCCCCGCCAGGCCTTTCCCGCTGCCTGTGCAGCCCCAGGCTGTCCAATAAGCTCTTGTCATGTCACTGCTCTGCGCAAAACTCCAAATGACATAGCCACCAAACATATTACTCCTGAATTCTTCTGCTTGCGTTTCAGGCTATCACCTGGACTCACGGAACCCTGTCTTCCTGACTTCCCACTGCATCCCAGCACCCCTACTGCACTCACCTGCTTCCTGTGCCTCTCAGTGTCTCAGGCCTGGCTGCCGGCTTCTCACTGACAGGCCCTCCCAGCCTCGAGCCTCAGTGGCCTGCCATGCTCCTGCTCCACTTCCCACCTCCCTGACCGCCATCTCCCTGGTCCTGCTGCAGCCCCCAAAAGACTGGTACATGCTGGCCACTCCACCCTGAGTGGCTCTCACACCCATCCTTCCCCTGTCCCGTCTAGACGACCAGGACAGACCTCCAATTCAGTGTGCAGCCTATGATCCACTCCCCATGCTGCAAGCTAGCAGAGTGACCCCACTAAAACACACATTTGAAGAGTGCACTCTCAAAAACATACACCTGCCTGCATCATTCCCTTGTGCTCCTTAAAACCCCTCATGCAGGCAGCTGTAGTCCTGAGCAGTCCTCGGGAAATGCAAAAGGTTCACACACTCAGCTGCTAACTGAAAGGATGGCTGGTCAGGTCCACCCGGAGGCACTGCTGAAGGAAGGTCTGGGGATCGATTTCCAGAAAACCAGCTATTGAAGACCCTATGGAGCACAATTCTCTAACACACATGAGGTCCCCACGAGTCAGAGTCAACTCAGCAGCTGGTACCAGTGCTGGTACCGGTTCTGGTACCATTCCAGGCTCAGCCCACACCCCCAGTCCAGGCTTGAGACTTCTGCAACCCCTCCCTGCCCTTCCACACTGCTTTCCCATCACCCCCTGAAATGAAATCTGCACTCCACCCCATTCTGGACATAGCGGGGCTACAGATACAGCGAACCATGGAAAGTCCTCAAAACTTCCAGTAGTTTCTCTTGCTTTGCACACTCAAGTTCCTCAGCTGGAACCACCAGCCTCACATCACTCCTAAGTGCCTGAGGGCTAATACCCTCTCTGCAGAGAAGTCTAGCTCTGGCTCCCTGAGCCCCCTGCCCACCTTCAAACACCCTGTATTTTAGTGACCTGTGAGCTGTGTGTCTGCCTTTCATGTGTGCAATGAGAGAACCCCCAGCCCCCACAGACATGAACTCAGTCTGGTTCGGCTCCACAGCCCAGAGCCTCGTGTTCGGAAAACATCAGTCAATCAGCGAAGGATGTTGCTCTCAGTGGGTGTATCTGGCCTCCTCAGTCATCAGTAAACACCGCCATTGAAGGCCAGCTCGTATTTATTGAGTTCTCAGCAAACAGTTACTGGGGACAGAAACATGATCAAAAGGACAATTCCGTGGAACTGTAGGACTACTTGGGAGAAAGCGTGCTGCCCACTGTTTGTATTCGTGAGAAGCTGCTGATGTTTTTAAGGCTTCTGGGGCTGAGGGCCAGGAGCACACCCAGGGACAGCTGGGAGAGTGCTTCTCAGTCCCCCCCTCACGAAGTACCTGGGAACTGCAGCTGTCCCCCAAGAGAGGGTCTTTCTACAGAGAGCAGGGGGAGGCCCGAGTGTTTGCCGGGCTCCAGGTGGGTGAAGGGAAGGCCTACCCCAGGGAGTAAGACTGTCCTCTTCAGTATCTTGGCCCTGAATACAGTATGGCAAAAATACTGTCTCCCTCACATCCCTGCGGATTTAGTGGGCTATCCAGCCTAGCCAGGGCCAGAGTTGGTCAACGGTGACCAATTATGAAATGATGACATTTCTTGAAGACAAGATGAGGCCCAAAGACACAGCTCCCCAAACCAGAGGGAACACCCCTAAAACAGAAGGGAAGGGACTGTCGTGATCTCTGGTGGGAGATGCTGGAGGGAGATAAGATGGGGGGCTTCCAACAAAAGTGTAGATTTAGGGGGTGTGTGTCAGAGATTAGGTAAGCTTGGCAAGAAAAGACCCAGGGGGAAACCCAAGGACACCTACTGATTACGAGTTTTATTCAAGAGGCTGCTCCAGGAGCCTAGCAAGGTCAGAAGAGCAAATGAGGATGGCCGGGCATCCAGCTGGTTAACATAAGCTAGGAAACTGGCAGAACAGGTGGTAGCCACAGAGGTGACATTGGAGGGGGACACTAGGGACAGGCAGTGGGGTGGGGAGGCCTGGAGAGAGCTCAGAGCTCCCTGTCCTTGCTCAGCTGTGTAGATATCACCAGCCCATGTCACTGTAGCTCACCTAAGACACATCTAGAATGGTCAGAGATGCCCAGGAGGACGCAGAGGATCACTACTGTCTCGGTCACTTTTCCCCCAGTGGTATCTACTCTCTAAGTCTGATCTTCTGTGTTTATATCTGTCATCAGACTGACAAGGTGCTGGGTACACAGCTGTTAGCAGCTGTCAAGTTAGCCTCAAACACCTGGCAACCCCATGCACAATGGGATCAGACCACTGTGATCCACAGGGTTTTCAGTGGCTGATTTTTCTGAAGTAGATCACCAGGTCTTTTTTCCTCATCTCAGTCTGGAAGTTCTGCTTAAACCTGTTCAGTGTCACTGCAACACACACACACCGTCACTGACTGAGGAGTGGTGGCTGCACAGGAAGTACACTGGCTGGGGACAGAAATGGGCACGTAGTAGGACCTCACCAATGCTTGCCAAGGATTTGAGAGTCTAATGCCCCAGGACACACTAACATAAGGAGAAAGGAAGACCCTCTGATTTGCAGTAACCTCATTTTCAGAAGAAACCCTGGTGGCATAGTAGCTAAGTGCTATGTCTGCTAACCTAAAGGTCAGCAGTTCAGATCGGCCAGGTGCTCCTTGGAAACCCTATGGGGCAGTTCTCTGCCCTCTAGGGTCTCTACGAGTTGGCATCGACTCAACAGCAGTGGGTTTGGTTTTCTTTTAGGTTTTCATTTCATGAGACTCATAGCAACCCTAGGACAGAGTAGTACTGTCCTATAGAGTTTCCCAGAGGCACCTGGTGGATTTGAATTCCCGACCTTTTGGCTAGCAGACATGGCACCTAACCACTATGCCACCAGGTGACGGCGGTAGGTTTGGTTTGGGGTTCATCTCCTGAGAGTCACACCTGACTGTGTCCAGCAGCACCTCCTGCCCTGCCTACTCTCTTCCTGGATCACCACAGCCTCCTCCGGCTTCCTGTCTGGGAGCCACTCGGTTCTATGCTGTCTCAGAGTTATCAGGATCTCGGTCTTATGCACACACACAGAACAGGAGACAGTGGTGACCCAGGCCTGACCATCCAGACAAGATTCCCCGCAGAAGGAAGCCAGACAGAAACGGAACAGAAGAGAACCCTGATTTCAGCCCTCAGTGGCTTCCTCTTGACCCCACAGCTCTGCAGGGGAAGCCCTGCCTAAGCCTGTGTTTGCCAGCACAGGCCGCTTCCCAGGGCACTGGGAGGATGAGGACAAGGGTCAGGTGGGATGTCTTCCTTTCTTTAAATGAACCGCAGAACACTGAGAACCTGCTCCTGTGTCCTCTCCCTCCACCTCATCCTTGCCCTAAGGGAGCAGCCACCCTGGTTAAGAAGCTGATGGATCTCACACTTCCTGCTCCTCAGACCCTTGGGGAGGGGAGGGAGGCCTGCGGAGAGGGATGGAGGGAGGAGCCCTGTCACATTCCTGCCTCCCAGAGCCCCGGCCGGCCCGTTTGCACACCACCGGGATACCAGGGGCTACAGGCCAGGGCAGGGCTCTCTCTGTACTCCCTAAGGGAGGACCCCACTGAGCCAGGAATGCTGGGCTCCCTCCAGAGGAGACATCCCTCCCAGCTGGGACCTGCCTGGGAGGTGGACCAGCAGGTGTGAGGAACACAGCTGGCCAGACGGTTGGCCCAGCAGGGTCCAGCTGCAGGCTAGAGGGCAGGAGGGCCTGGGATGCACGGGCGAGCTCACCTGCTGTTGGTTCTCCCGCTGTGAGTGGAGGCGCGCCTGGATGCACTCCCGGGTCTCCTGGAAGGCCTGTCTCTGGGAGACCTCAGCTGGGTAGTGGGTGCAGACCCCCACGATGTTGGTGCAGGAGAAAATGAGGACATTGGAGACCAGCTGCGGAGGGAGAGACAGCACACAGAGCTCAGGCGAGGCGTGGTGTGGGCCCCTGGAGTCCCGACTCAACCCTCCCCGGGCACTAGCTCGCAGCAAACAAATGCCGAGGACAGGAACATCCCCTGCCCCCCAGCAGACTCCTGGGAGTAGCCGAGCCTATGAGTCAGGCTCCCTAGGGTCCTTGAAGCCAATGGGTACGTCCCCTAAGGGGCCAAAAACCCCTAACCCTCCACAGAGTCAATTCCAGCTCATAGCAACCGTACAATCCAAACCCACTGCTGTCGAGTTGACTCAGACTCACAATGACCCTAGAGGACAGACTAGAGCTATCCCACAAAGTTTCCAAGGAGTGCCCGTCAGATGTGATACACTGACCTTTTGGTTAGCAGATGGAGTACTTAACCACTGTGACCAGAGTGCAAAGTAAAACCGCCCCAGAGTTTCCAAGGCTGAAAATCTTTTTTTTTCAATTGTTATTGAGTGAAAGGTTTACAATACAATTCACATTTGCATGCCTGCTTATTTGTAGCTCCCTCCACTCTCCTTGTTGGTCGACAGCACGCTCCGCCTTTCCATTCTATACATGTCATATCCTCTTAACAAGCTCCTGTCCCCTCCTCTCCACCCTCTCCACTCTCCTTTAGTAAGAGGCCAGTAAAACAACATCCTATAGGTACCTAGAACCATTACGTGCACACATGATATGGTCACTCTGTAGCCATGAGTCCAAGCCATTCCTATTCAAAGAGCTGACTTCAGTAATGATCTGTGATCAGGGGGAGAGCATCAGGTCTAGGGGCCACACTCCCAGGGGAACTCCCAGGCCTTCAGACCATCCGTTGGGGTCTTTTAGTGCAGTTTTTAGGGTGCACCCCTTTTTTTAGGTTGTCAGACGGACTCCACATTGTGAGCCCCATCACAGCTGTCATTGGTGGTGGCCAGATACTGTATGGTTCTTCTGGTCACATGTTGATACAGTCACCCAACCACCATGGCTAGAGATCTTTATGGAAGCAGACTGCCTCATCCAACTCCACGGAATGTCTGGGGAGTCTGAACCATGGACCTTCTGTCTAGCAGCTGACCAGTTAGCTGCTACACCACTGAGGGCTCCTTAAAGACTAAAATGGTAGGAGTGCCAGCGATGCCATAACAGGGCTGTATGCATGTGTGGGCAACATGGAAGGTTCCGCGCGGGTGGTGGGATTTTCCTTTTTGAAAGTGCCCAGCAGAGGACAGAGGGCTGTCTTCTCACAGAGAAGGACACTAGCTTATTATGCCCCAGAGATCAGCATCCAGGAATCAGATACTTGCTGGTCACTCATCAGAAAATCAAACCACACACACGTACACACACAAAAAAATCAAAATCACTGCTGTCAAGTAGATTCTGACTCATAGTGACCCTATAAACAGAGTAGAACTGCCCCATAGAAGTTTCCAAGGAGTGCCTGGCAGATTTGAACTGTCACCCTTCTGGTTAGCAGCTGTAGCACTTAGCCACTACACAACCAGGGTTTCCATCAGATACACAGCCCTGTCTAAACACCACCAGGAATAAAAGATGAAGGAGGAGAGTCTTTGCTTAGCGGACACTGAGTTTATGTTTAAAGTGGTGAAATGACTGGGAAGAGGAGGGTGAGAATTGTTTCAGAACCTGAAGAATGCAATCAGTGTCACTGAATTGTCCACATAGAAATTGTAGTGATGGTGTATGTTTGGTTACGTATATGTTCAACACAATTAAGAAGGTCCCCAGTGAGCAGGAATCAGTGTTCACAGCTGGTCTCCTCTCCTTTCTTCTCAGCTTCATTCTTTCTCTGCATGTCACCCAGGCTCCCTGAGGACACCCCACCCCAGCTGGAGGCCACCCACGCTCTCCCCCTGCTTCCACACTGGTCCCGTGCTGCCCATGACGCGTGCGTGGAAAAATACCACGGCCCCTGCAGGTCAGCAGAAACTAGGTTGGAATCCTTTTGAAAGGAACACTGATTGAAAAAATAAGGGAAAGCAAAACAGAACACAACACAACCCACAAACGCAGGTTTATAGAGCACATTTCAGTTCCTGGTGAACTGACTTTCTCTTGGCAGGTAATAAGTTCATTTAGCAAAGTTGTAGGACACAAGAGTAATACACCAACACCAATTACATGTTTATACTTGCAGTAAACAACTGTAATCTGATACTTTAAAGAGTACTGATTACAGAAACTCATGGCTGATGAGTCAATTTCAACTGATAGTGACCCTATGGAAACCCTGGTGGCAGAGTGGTTAAGTGCTGAATCTGCTAACCAAAAGGTTGGCAGTTCAAATCCACCAGGTGCTCTTTGGAAACTCTATGGGGCAGTTCTACTCTGATCTACAGGGTCGCTATGAGTCAGAATCAACTTGACGGCAGTGGCACAGGACTGAGTATGACTACCCCATGTTGTTTCCAAGGAGTAGCTGGTGGATTTGAACTGCTAGCCTTTTCGTAAGCAGCCAAGCTCACTAACCACTCCACTACAGGGCTTCACCAGCATGCATGCATGCCCGTGCGCACACATACACACATATAGAATTCATGAAACACTTAAGTACAAATCTAACAAAATAAACGTAAGACCTGTTCACTGCAAACTATGAAACACTAACAAAAGAAATCAAAGAAGACCTAAATAAATGGAGAGATACATTGTGTTCGTATATTAGAAATAGTGTTAAAACCATTTTCTCTATACAACACAACTGCAAACAAGAAACAAGTAGGGCATTTTTTTGTAGAAATTGACAATCTGAATCTAAAATTCATATAAAAAGGCACAGCAACTAAAATAACCAAAAAAAGTTTTAAAAAGAAGAATCAAGTTGGAGGATTCACATTACTCAATTTCAAAACTTACTGTAAATCTACAATAATTTAAATAATGTGGTGCTGGCATAAGGATAGATGTATAGCTCAATGTAATAAAACTGAAAGTCCAGAAAGAAATTCTTATACTTATGGTCAATTGATTTTCAACAAGAATACCAAGACAATTCAATGGGAAGATGGCATTCTTTTCAACAAACTTGGCTGGAATAGCTGGATAGCCTCATGTAAAAGGATGAAGCTGAACCCTTACCTCACACCATACACAAAAATTATCTCAGGATGGATCAGACACCTAAATATGAGAACTAAAACTATGTAACTTTCAGAAGAACACATGACATTAGATAGGCATTGTTTTCTTCGATATTATATCCAAAGCATTAAAAAAAAAAAAAAGAAAGAAATCAACTGCCAACGAGCTGATTCAAACACACAGTGACCCCATAAGACAGAGTAGAAGTGTCCCATAGGGTTTCCAAGGAGCCCTTGATGGATTCAAACTGTCAACCCTTTGGTTAGCAGATGTAGCACTTAACCTCTATGCCACCAGGTTTGCCCCCAAAGCATTAGTGATAAAATTAAAAATAAGTAAATGAGACTTCATCCAAATTAACAACTTTTATGCTTCAAAGTGTATCATCAGGACAGTGATGGGAGAAAATATTGGCAGATCAGCTACCATAACTTTATTTTTGATTAATGAACATTAAATGCCAATTAGATGGAAAAAGGTCAGTCTTTCCAACAAATGGTACTAGAATAACTGGGTAAACATGATAAAAATGAACCTCAAAAAATATACAAAAATTAACCCCAAAGGGTTCAAAGGCCTCAACGTAAAAGCTAAAATTATAAAACATCCTAGAAGAAAGCATAGGATTTTGGGTTAAGCAATGATTACTTAAATATGATCCCCAAAGCTTGATCCATCAAAAAAAGATGAAACTGACTTTATTAAAATAAGTATCTGTTCTTCAAAAGGCGGTTTTAAGATATTGAAAAGATATGCCACAGAATAGGAGAAATCATTGACAAATCACATATTTGATCAGAAGACTCATATCCAGAATACATAAGAATTCTGAAAACATTAATAAGAAAAACAATCCAACCAATTTTAAAGGGCAGAATATCTGTACCTACAATTCATGAAAGAATAAATACGGGTGACAGCTAAGCATACAGAAAGGTGCTCAACACATTAGCAGCCACACAAGCGTATATTCAAAGAACAATGAGATGCTATTATAAACCAGTGCCAACGACTTGATTCCCACTCACAGCAACTCTATAGGTCAGAGTAGAACTGCCCCATAGAGTTTTCAAGGAGGGCTTAGCAGATGTGCACTGCTGACCTTTTGGTTAGCAGCCATAGCACTTAACCACTATGCCATCAGGGTTTCTCAGATACTGTTATATATCTATTAAAATCAAATTTGAAAAAAGAAAAGAAATAGAAAAAAGTGACAGTAGCAGTTAGTGGTGAGCATGTGGAGTAACTGGAGCTGTCATATCTTGCTGGTAGGAATGAAAAATGGTAGAGCTGCTTTGGAAAGCAATTTGGCAGTTTCATATAAAGTTCAACACACACTTTCAATACAACTCAGCCCTATCCTGATGCTATATTTTGAAGCACAAAAGTTGTTAATTTGGATGAAGTCCAGTTTATCTATTTTTAATTTTGTCACTTAATGCTTTGGAGGAAAACCTGGTGGCATAGTGGTTAAGGACTACATCTGCTAACCAACATTTCCAGGAATGCATCCAAAAGAAATTAAAACTTGGGTTCAGACAAAAAATCTGTAGAGGAATATTTGTGAGTTTTATTTGTAGTCACCAAATCTGGAAACAAACCAAAGGTCCTTCGGTGGTGGCACCATACTCGATGGGACACTTGTTGGCTGCTGTCAGGTCAGCCCTGGTTCATGACAACCCACGTACAACAGAGAGAAACATCACCCAGTCCTGGTCCGTCCCCAGGACCACTGGCATGTTTGAGTCCAATGGACAGTACTCTGTTGGGATCTGCAGGGTTTTCATTGGCTAATTTGCAGAAGTAGATCACCAGGTCTTTCTTCCTGGTCTGTTTCAGTCTAGAAGCTCTGCTGGACCTGTCCCACCATGGGGGACCTCACTGGTATTTGCAATACTGGTGGCTTAGTTTCCAGCATCGTAGCCACACACAAACCACCATGGTACAACAAACTGACAGACAGGCGGTAGCAATGTATGGTGACATTAGTTATTTTACATGGCCTTCTGCCTTGGTTCTTTGGCAAAACAGCTTGAGAGATTTTTTTTTCCCCTCTAAACCTTAAAGAGTTACCTTTGTCCTAGTTTTCCACACCAGAGGGTTTATTCCTTTCGCCCAGGTTGGTTGACATTGCCTGGGGAAGCTGTAAACAACTGGGTTTGATATTCTTTGTCTGGTCCTCAGATGCAGTGTGCCCTGTGATTGGTATGTATCTTGCAGGGACTGGCAATACATCATGCAAATAAAGTAGCCTACTGGGAAAGGATCGGTCAGTTTGTGGCCCTGATGGGTAGGCCATGCCTTGAAACTTACAAGAAGTCTGTGTATATATCCACCCAACCCCACAGAGTTTTCTCAGATGGGAGGCAGAAAGAAGCATAAAGGAGAAAAAGTAAGAGAAAAGAAAGAAGCAGGAAAGAAGGAGGGAAGAGACTCTCCAAAGAGCTGCCGCACTGGTCAAGAGCTGTAACATTGAAGACAGAGACAGGCCCTGACGGTGTCCTGCAGCAGAGCTGGCAGTGACAGATGGCGGGGCCACAAGGTGCGTGTGTTGAGGGGGTCAAGGGAAGGCTGTCCTGAGGGGAGTTGGGGAGCCTGTCTTGACAGGGCGTAGGGGAGCCTGCCAAGAGGGGGCCAAGAGGAGCCCTGCACAGCGGAGGGGAGCTGAGAGAGCTGCCCTGCACTCGAAAAGGGAGATTTTGCCTAGGTACTTCTTGATTTTGATCCCAAGTTAAAACCTATTGATCCTTTTACTTCCTCAAGAAACCACTTAACTGTAAGTGGGGTCTGTGAGTTCTGTGTGGCCACTGCAACGGACTTAGAACCCAGAAGAGAGGTAAGCAAGGACCACGGGCGTGGCGGCTGGTGTCAGAATTGGTATAAAGGTTGGAGAGTGGAGGTGCGTCTGACCTCCACCTCATGGGAGTCTGCTTTGGGGCCGATCCCAGTCATCATCCCCCCTGAAATGAGACACGGGTTCTGGTGATATTACTCACTGCCCCTGCCATGGAATACTGCTCAGCTATCAAAAGGAACTAATGGTACCCACACGAATGGATCTCAAAGGCACTACGGTCAGTGACAGCAACCAGACTCAAAAAGGCTACATACTTTATGATTCCATCTACATGGCATTCTGGAAAAGGCAGCATAGTAGGGACAGCAAACAGATCAGTGGCAGCCAGGGGGCTGGGGCAGGAGCTGACTACAAAGGGTTAAGACAAAATCTTTTGGGGTGATAGAACCATTTCACATTTCCACTGTGGGAATAGTTACACAAGGACTGTCAGTTAAGTTCGAAAACTCATCCTAGAGAAAGTGCTACATGCCCCATGGGTGAATATCACCACAGTCACCTTCAAAGTCCTCCCCTTGGGAAGCTCTGCACCGATGCCAGCACCCAGTCTGCCCTTCAAAGCAGTTCTGGAATTCTTTTTCCAGAATGGCCATCAGAGCTGTCACCATATTACCCTTGATGTCCTGAATGTCATCAAAGTATCTTCCTTTCAATACTCGTTTTATATTTGGGCAAAGAAAAAAGTCACTGGGAGCCAGATCAGGTGAGTAGGGAGGGTGTTCCCATAGTTACTTGTTTACTGGCTAAAAACTCCCTCACAGACAACTATATGGTTAAATCCACGAACTTGCCACCATGCCACCGTGCACGATATGACGGCCACTCCAGAAAGAGTCCCAAAATTGCTTTGAAGGGTGGACCAGGCCCCGGCATTAGTGCATAGCTTCCCAAGGGGGAGTGCTTTGAAGGTGACCACAGTGCTACTCTGCAGTGAGGTATGCAGCTCGTAGAACAAACAAGCTCATGGACTTGTGAGTCCTTGTATATTTATTGCATTTGTCCAAAGCTGCCAAAAACCGTACACTAAAAGAGATGAATTTTACCGTATATAAATTATACCCTGATTTTCTAGAAAAAGACAACAGGCGTAACATCCAGGAGGGACTAGAAAAGAGAATGTGAGGGGACGTCTGGACACTACAAAGGCAGCATTTCCTTCTCCGGAGCCAGAAAGAGCGGCCGGCCGGAGTCTATTTTGAGACATGACCCCGAAAGTAATTATCAATTGGCCGACACAGCCTCGCAGTGCTAATCCTTCCCAGTGTCTCTGTACTAATCCTTTGGGGACTCTCCCGCTGTAATCTGACTCCTCCCGCCGCCAGAAGGCCAATCACCACAAATGCTGCAAATCCAGGTAAAGCCCAGTGCTGTAACCCGATAGGAGGCTCAGTGGCTTTGCTAAACTCAACATACCTCAGTGTTCATCCCTCTCATTCACCAAACCCTAAACCTGGTGAGCAGGAAGACGGCTTTGGGGTTTGCATGAGCAAGGGTGTTGGGAGGGGAGATTTTCAGCAAACTGGATCTAAGAGCCCCAAAAGTACGAGGTGAAAAAGACAGTCTGAACACGCACTTATAGACTAAACTTAAAACACGATGGCTAGTGTGGTCAATTCTGACTTGTAACAACTCTGGGCAGAACAGAATGGCTCCATAGTTTCCAAGGAGCGCCTGGCAGATTTGAACTGCTGAACTTTTGGTTAGTAGACATAGAACTTAACCATTACGCCACGAGGCTTTTCACTTACAGATTAGGGGTCCAAATAAACAGGAATCTGGGCACAGGTCTTAACAGGTGTTAAGGGTCCCTGCGGACGCCAAGGTGATGAACAGAGACAGCATTAGCAAATGGTTGGGATTCTGCTTACAGCCTGCTAGGCAGAAGCCTATGGCTTAAGAATGACCTTACCTGGGACACAAGGATGCTGTCTGTCCAAATATTGACTGGCTGAGTCACTAAAACAGTGGTCAAATACTGAGCCCCAGCAGTTAAGCCCTCAGCTACTAACTGAAAGGCCAGTAGTTTGAATGCATCTGCAGTTTCACAGGAGAAAGGTACGGCAGTCTGCTCCCGTAAAGATTGCAGCCTTGGAAACCCTATGGGGGCCAATCTACTCTGACCTACAGGATGGCTAGGAATTAGAATTGACTCCACATCAATGGAGTATGGTTTCCTGTGCTCTACACCAAGGCTGATTCAGTAAAAATAAGTTTAAATCCTGTTCTGATAGAAGGAGTTTATTAGTAAATGGAAAGCCTGGTGGTAAAGTGGTTAAAGTGCTATGTAGGTTGGCAATTGGAATCCACCAGGTGTTCCTTGGAAACAGTAACTCAGTTCTACTCTGTTCTAGAGGGTTGCTATGAGACGGAATAGACTCAGTGGCAGTGGATTTGGTTTATTTAGGTAACAGGTATCATTCAATACTGAGACTTCACCCAAAAAACCAAAACTCACTGCTGCCCAGTCAATCTCGATTCATAGTGACCCTATAGAACAGAGTAGAACTGCTCCATCAAGTTTCCAAGGAGCACCTGGCTGATTTGAGCTGCCAACCTTTTGGTTGGCAGACATAGAACTTACCTACCACACCACCAGAGTCTCTTACCTACCGCACCACCAGAGTCTCGTGAGACTTTGGAAGAGCAGTGTTGGGTTTCCCTGGGCTAGCCTCAGGGGACTTATCTAACCACATGGAGAGAATGGGAGAGAGAGATGCATTGATTGGTGGTGTGGGACATGGCAACACCCGCATTAGCTGAAGTATAAAGGGGTAGCCTCAGCATCTGCAAAGTCTTAGGTAGTTCAGATCCAGGTGGCCCCAAGGGCCACACACTGGCAGAAACCCCTGCTAGAGGGAGAACATTTGAATTTCTTAGTCAGAGTGGAGGAGCCTATGAATATTTACAACTCTGGCCACATTTCTACAGCCCCGGCACTTCTGAGCCCCCATCTCTGGCTGCCTGCAGGCTGTAGGTTGGATTGGGCACTGAGTGTGAAGTTACACTGCCTGAATTGTGCTGTGTTTTTCGGGGTGAAAGGCTGAAAGGAAGTCAAGCAGTGTGCGGGTTTTCAGGGGGCACCCTGGGCCTGCCTCAATATTTTAGCTACTCACCCTTCTTGGGAGAAGAGCAGGGTGAAGAGAAATGAATGAATTTGGAATAAATGAGACGGGGGCTCAGGATGTGGAAGGAAGCCTGGAGATCCCTGAGAAACTTGCTGTTTTATGCGGCTTCTGTTCCTGACAAATTGGCTGCCTGTTTATTTCAAAAGCAGTACGGTTCACAGAGTTTGTGGTGTGGGGGTGAGGAGGTATAAGAATTCCTCGGGGAATCAGATTAAAGGGAAGGGGAGGACCAGAATGCTTGGTTAAATCTGAATTTCAGATAAATAAGGAATAACTCTTTCATTTAGTGTAAAGCTCATGCAATACTTGCTTGGGGGACACACACACACACACGCAAAAATTATCCATTGTTTATTTTAATTTAGATTTAACTAAGTGTCCATACTTTATCTGACCACCCTACCAGGAACCCTTTTCAACCTGTACTTCCGACAAGCCTGTCTGCACTGGCTGAGAGAGAGGGGCGGCCCTGCTCCCCGTCCACTCTGCTCTCTCCTTCACATCCCTCTCCACTCACGGGGCCCACTGAGGGGGAGGCAGACAGACCTCAGAGCTTCCTCTTCACATCAGAGTCTGAAATCGTCTCAGTTATGTGAAAGCTAGAGAGCTGGTAGCTGATTTTCCAAATCCAGCCACCTGACCATGAAGGCCACCTCAGAGACTTTGGGGGCTGAGGACCAGGTGCCACTATTCTGGGTATTAGGCAGGGAGAAGAATTCCCCACCTGTAGGCGTGTCCCCTGTCTCCAGCCCCCGGACCTAAAGACAGGCACAAAACCTTATCGTTCTAATCCTTTTTCTGCAGACAAGCACATAAAACTCACAATGAAATGAGTCCCAAGTAAAAGGCCCTGAGGTACCTGACAAGACCTTCTTCCTTCTGGGCTAGATTGTCCCTGTGTCCTACACAGCAGTGATGGGAAGCTCGCAGGACCTCTGAGGAATCCCATCCAGATACAAAATAAATCAAGAGAGAATAATCTTAAGTGAATAAATACTTAAAAGGCATATCTGCATGGTTCCTTGTCTATTGCGCCATGCTCAATTAGGTGTTTAATGGCTTTTAAAAGATTATTGTGCATTTTTACTTTTTAAAAATCATACAGCTGCCTCTTCAAAATTTTTCCTTTACAAACCAGTACTGAGGTCAGCTCTTCAGACAAGAATGTACAGGACTTGAGGACACAGTGTGACCATGTGGTATGTGTACTTTATGGTTCCACACAGTTACAGGTAGCTGTCCTACTGGCTTCTTTCTACATGGGAGAGAAGGGGACAGGTGCTCATTAAGAGGATACTAGAAGAGTGAAAAGGAGCTGCTGTCACAGCAACTGGAGATGGAGTTGCAGATAGGTGGGCATGCAAAATTGATTTGGACTGTATACTTTCACTTAATCATAATAAAAAAGTAACTGCTCAGAATAAATCTTATGTTTCAACCAATTTGTTTTTCCTTTACCAAGAAATACAGATTTCTCTGTAACATTTTCAGTGATTAAAGTTGGTTTTGTGATAGGGTTCACTTTCAGCGGGGCTGACTCTGGACAAATGGGCCAAGCCCACTACTCTGCTTTCTTCAGTTACACTGAGCTCCTGCCCAGACCATCACCCTCACTAACCCACCAACATCCACCAAATGATAAAAACCAGAAAACCAAACCCACTGCTATCAAGTCAACTCTGATTCACAGCGACCCTACAGGACAGCAGAGAGCTGCCCCATAGAATTTCCATGGAGCACCCGGTAGATTTGAACTGCTGACCTTTTGGTTAGGAGAGGTAGCACTTAACCACTGTACCACCAAGGTTTTCACTAAGTGACAAGGAAAGATAAAGACTAAAATGTGAAAAAAGACAAGTATCTCAGAACAACCAGGTACAGCAATTTACAGTTTTCAAAACACTTCCACATGTGATGTTTCATGTTATGCTTACCACATCTCTGTAAGATGAAGAAGCGGGATGGTTTCATCCTCCTTAGGACTATAAGGGCACTGAGACTCAAGCGAGGCACCTGCCTGAGGTCACACAAGACTCCGGCAGCACTGAAGGTTCCTACTCTACCGCACAAAGTGGTTGTTTATCCCAACTTAATTTAGGTCCAGTTTTGTGTTATTCTATTTGATAAAGAAACAGTCAACTTTCTCTTACCCTTGTCCTAGGTGCCCCAGGCTTTCCTCATAGATCCTGGTCACTATAGACCTACTCCCAGCCACTGCCAGATTCAACATAGGAGGACTGCCAGTTAAGTTCACAAACTCATCCTAGAAAAAGTGCTACATACCTCATTGCTGAGTATCATCACAGTCACCTTTGAAGTACTCTCCTTGGGAAGCGACAGAAAGAGTCCCAAAATTGCTTTGTAGAGTAGACTAGGACTGGCATCGGTGCACAGCTTCCAAGGGGAGTACTTTTGAAGGTGACCGTAGTCACATTCAGCAATGAAGTAGGTAGGACTTAGTGCAGTTAAGTTGGCAGACTTGATAGACCTTGTATGTTCTCTGGGGTACTCCCTCCAGCTCACTTTCTCTACAAGTAACTGTGGTTGCAAAAGTCCTGTTGGTGAGGCCATGCCTTACACTAGTGTGTTGTTGTGTTGTTAGGTGCCATTAAGTTGATTCAGACTCAAAGCAACTTCACCGGACACAGCAGATCTGCCTCTTAGGGTTTTTGAGGCTGTAATCTCTATGAAAGCAGATCGCCAGGTCTTTCCAGAGCTTCTGAGTAGACTTAAGCTGCTAACCTTTTGGTGAGTCGCTGAGTGCTTAACTTTGGGCTACAAGCACTCCTTTACACTAGTTTCCCATCCCATTGTCGTTAAGTCAATTCTGACTCACAGTTACCCTACAGGACAGAACAGGGGTACTTATGCCAAGGCTATAGTCTTTACGGGTGCAGACTGCCTGCCACACCTTCCTCTGAAGGAGCAGCTAGTGGGGCACCTAACCACTGTACCACCAGGCCTGTTTTACTCTAGAGTAGCCCACTAGCCCAGGGCAGTCAAAACAATTTTAAACTCAGAGCCACTCCCACAGGACAGAGTAGAATCGCTCCACAGGGTTTCTAAGGCTGTGAATCTTTAGGGAAGCAAAAGGCCACATCTTTCTCCCACTGACTGGGTGGTGGGTTCAAATCACCAGCTTTTCAATTAGCAGCTGAATGGTTAAGCACTGTACCACCAGCACTCTTTTATACCAGCATTAAACAAAAACCAAACAACAGCAACAAAAAAGTTGCTGTCGAATCAGTCTGACTCATAGTGACCCCTACAGGACAGAGTAGAACTGCCCCACAGGGTTTCACAGGAGCATCTAGCAGATTTGAATTGCTGACTCTTTGGTTTACAGCCATAGCACTTAGCCACTATGTTACCAATGGGAAAAGAGATTCTGCAGAAAGAGACCAAGTCTGGGAGTGGGGACTAGGAAGACTCCTTGAAGAAGTGCTGTAGAGATGGGTCTGGCAGCGAGTAACACCATGGGCATCCGGGTGGCCGAGACAACATGACTAAGGGGATCGACGTAGAAGACAAAAGCAAAGGGGACATCAGGTCATCAAGGCCAGCTAGAGCAGTGCCAGCAAGGGCTGACAAGACATGTGGTGGCACTCATGGATAGAGCACCAAGAATAAAGACTTGACATACAGCTGAGGAGGCATTTACAAACCTTTGATGGCTGCATTTCTAAAAACAAAAAGTATATTCATTTTTCAAATGAAGAAAGAAACACGTATTCATTATAGAAAATTTCAACATCAAAACCAAAATCAGCTACCAGACACAGAGTGATGCTGACGAGGAAGATGCTTCTTGGCTTCAGTATATACATGAGCCTGCCTGAGCTGCTCCTCTCTAGAGACGAGATGAAGGGTGGAGGGGGATGGGAGTTGGTTGAATGGTTACAGACGTACAGGGCAGAAAGGAGGAGTGTGCTGTCCCGGGTGGTGTCAGGGGAAAGCAGGAAGAGTTGCATGGTGGTGTGTGCTCGTTCAGACTTTATAGAGCAAATTGATTTGGATTGTAAACTTTCACTTAAAGCACAATAAAATTTTTTTTTTTAAATCTGCTGCTACCGCAAAACAACTTGTGTTAACATTTCAGTCGATTTGCTTTCTTTTTATTTCTCCTTTTCCTTTTTTTTTAAATCCACTCCTGGTTTTGTCTTGTGTTTTCACGAAGCTGTGATCTTACTGTTGACATAACTTGGTATCCTGCTTTGCTCACCTGACACTGTAATGTAAATACGGGCTGCTACCACAACGTCCACCCCTGCAGGCTTTCAGATAGGGAATGGGGCAAGAGCTGCACTTTGGGAAGATAAATCTGGCAGCTGTGGGCAGCAGGGAGTGAAGACGAAGATGCTTCAGACAGACGGATCAGAAAGCTACAACACAGAACAGCAGAAATGAGAAGGAGGAGGAGGCTGAGAGAGGCCAGGGGTCCAAGAATGACAGGGGAGTGGCATGCAGGATATTCCAAGCAAAGTTCCTGTGGGACTGACGAAGGGGCCAAAACCAAAACCCCCCCCAAAAAACCAAAAAACAAATCCACTGCTGTCGAGTCAGGTCCGACTCATAGTGACCCTATTGGTCAGAGTAGAACTGCCCCATAGAGTTTCCAAAGAGTACCTGGTAGATTTGAACTGCCGATCTTCTGGTTAGCAGACATAGCGCTTAACCACTACACCACCAAGTTTCCCGACCGAGGGGCAGGGAAGTCAAATGGACAGAGTACCACTGTGCTCGGCCGATGTCTACATGGAGACAGGAGAGTTTTGGTTCTTAATTCATGTATGGAAGTCCAGGGGTGCTATTTCAGCGTGAGTGGAATACGAGTAAGAAAGATAGCGTCGTTCAAGCTAAACGGGAGGCAGGAGGTCAGGAAGAGGAGGAAGGTCAATCAGGACCACGCGAGTGGGAGCAGCTAAGAGACAAGGAATGAGCGGCTGTCAGGGGCCCTGCTGCCGACGCTGACCTCTGAAAGATGCCATAGAAGAGAAGTCTACATGGTAAGAGGTGAAGTCACAGGGGTGGCCAGCAGGCAGCAGGAAAGGGAACTCTCAGCGTGCTCAGACGTGAAGGAAGGGGAAAGGCGATTGTGGTTTGAATGGATACAGCGTGGTGGGTTGCGGGCACAGAGAGAACTTGGTTTATCCACACGCAGATGGAGCAGGGGAACCAAGAGGCAAACAGACAGAAGCCTAGGCAACTGCAACACCTAAAACTGGTTGTCGCTAGCCATGTCTGGCTATCAGCGCTTGAAATGTGGTTAGTCTAAAACAAGATGCGCAGACTCTTTCCCCGTCTTTATGACTTCCCTTTATTTGCCCACAGAAATGCTGGCGGCATAGTGGTTAAGTGCCATGGCTGCTAACAAACAGGTCGACCATTCAAATCTGCCAGGCGCTCCTTAGAAACTCTAGGGGGCAGTTCTACTCTGTCCTGTAGGGTTGCTGAGTTAGAATTGACTCAACAGCAACAGGTTTCTGTTTGTTTTGTTTTATCTGTCCATATTCGAGTAATATGCTGGTGCTCAGCAACTTTTTCTTTAGTGCCATTATTTTATTAATGAATGGATTTTAATACATTTGCTCTTTTTAATGATAAACATGAAACAACAGCAACAACAGAAACCACTGCTGTCAACTCAATTCTGACTCATAGCGAGCCTATAGGACAGAGCAGAATGGCCCTAGTGGGTTTCCAAGGAGCGCCTGGTGGAGTCGAACTGCCAACCTTTTTATTTAGCAGCCAAGCTCTTAAACACTATGCCACCAGGGCTCAAAAAATAATAAACACATGTACTAGAAATGATTTTTTAATTAATTGCATGTTGAAATGACACTGTGGCTCTATTAGGATAAATAAAATACATGGTTAAAATTAAGTTTTCATGAAAGCAAGAGTTGGTGCTAACGTTTTCTGCGCTCTTGGTCACTGGCCTTCCACAGCACCTCCAACAGTGCCACGCTAGCACAGAGCAGCTAGGGGTACACCACCTCTGTGGCCCATGGGAATCACTACAAGTGTCTGGGGAAGAATTGCAATTTTCAATGGAAAACAAGTGGCAGCTACCGATGGTGATGACTGTGGACTTTGGATCTGTATTTGCTGTCTCTTTCTTTATAGGAAGATACTAAGCGCTTAAGAAATAAGGGTGTTTAAGTTCATCCATGGAACAGGAAAGAAGAGGAGTGCTTTAAGAAGCCCTACCTCTGCAGTGGTGTCTGGGGTCTTAGAAGCTAGCAAGCTGCCATCTGAGGTCTATGAATCGGTCCCAACTCATCTGGAACAGATGAGGATCAGGAACATGAAAGACAGGAGGAAAAGGGAGTCCAGGAGGCCAAAGGACCCGTATGAATGGGAGACTTCATTAGCATGAGATCAGAAGAATCACATGGTATCCTGCCACCACCAAAGGCAGCCATGATGAGGGGACACAACAAAGAGCCCCTGAGGCAACATGAGAAAAAGAGGTGTGCAGCTCATGAACTCTTCTAAAAAACCAGAAACGATGGTCTGACAGCCCGGAGGGTCCCCTACGCACATGGCCCCTAGGCTTGCTGCTGGCCCTGAATGGAAACCAGTAGTGAGGTCAACTCTTCAGACAAAAAGAAGTGGACTTGGGGACACAGTGTGAGCACTTGATGTATGCACTTTATGGTTTTGTACACTTCCAGGAAGGAGGCTGTCCTACTAGTTTCTTTCTGGATGGGAGAGAAGAGTGTAGAGACACGTGCTCATTAAGAGAACACTGAAGTACAGAAGCAAAAGGAGGAACCTGTCGTCACGGGGTGAGGAAAGTAGACAGCGTGGCAGAAAGGCGGGCGTGCAGAACTGATCTGGATTATATACCTTCGCTTAATCATAATAATAATAATAAAAATAAGTCCCGCCTCTGAAAAGTGGATCCAACTCTGCTGAAATTATACAGTATATTGGATATGGTTGTAAATAAACTTATGGTTTAAATAAACATGAAAAAAACTAAGTTAATCTATTCAAGGATCTGACTTGATGTCTACCAGACTGGAGAGTCCCCTGGGGACATGACCCCCCGACTCTCTGTTAGCCCAGAGCTGAAACCCGTATTGAAGCCAACTCTTCAGACAAAGACTGGACCAGAGTATGAGACACAGAGTGATGCTGGTGAACAGCGTGCTTCTTGACTTAAGTATGTACATGAGGCTGCCTGAGCAGCTCCTGTCTGGAGGCGGGATGATGGGGTGGAGGGGGACAAGAGCTGATTGATGGATGCGAGAAGTACAAGGTGGAGGGGTGAAGTACGCTCGGGAGGAGCATTAGAGTCGCAGAGCAGTGTGGGTGCAGGGTTTTATATGGCAAGTGGACTTGGATTGTCAACTTCCCCTTAAAGCACAATAAAATAAAAACTAAATTCACCCAGGATTTTCTCTCCCTTCCCTTTTAGAATTTGGCCACTTAAAAAAAGTTAAACTTATGTACATAGCTCTTGTCATATTTCTGTTGGGCCTAATTACTGTAGAACAGAAGATGTAAGGCAGAATGGACCTGGATCCGAGTGGACCAGGGACAGAATTTGACAGCTGATGAAATGACCTAGATCCCCACCTCAAGGCCACGGAAAGATCAGCCTTCACCCCTACCCTCTCCTGCCCTGCCCTGGAGCCGTTCCCCAAAAACTCAGACTTCAGAGCCAACTTCAGACAACGCACCTGTGGTGGGGACTCCCTCCGGCTTTCTGAAGCATGAAATCTAGAGGCTGAAAAGGCAAGGAATGCTGGGGACTGGGGCTCAACCACAAGACCCCAAGAGAAGAGAAGGTCTCTGACGGGGGCTCAGGTGCACTGCCTGAGGCTTTTTGTTTTTAAGGATTGTTTAGAAAGGACTTTCAACCTCAAGATCAATTTCTCTAGTGTGTCGTGAAACTTGAAGGGCTTCAGGACAGTCTGTGATTTTAAAACCCGATGGGAAGAAGCGACATCCCCAAGGACAACAAGTGAACATCACGAGGCAGCACAGTAGAGAGACAAGGCTGGGGGTTTCAGAGTTCTCATCCTAGGGTCACAAACGCAAACAGCCCTGGGCAGCTTCTCTGTGAACCTTAGTTTTCCCCCTCAATAAACTCAGGCCACGGGTCTTACCACCTGAGACAGTCCACGGGGTTGTCACAGCCTGGGCCTCTGGGGCTCAGCCAGGGCAATTGTCCTAAGCATTCCTCTGTAGACCGTGATGCCACTGACCAGAGTTTCTGAGAAACTCCAAGTTTTAAATCATGTCTCTAGCCAAAGCCAAAGCCATGCCATCGAGTTCATTCCAACTCCTAGCAACCCTATAGTTCAGAATAGAACTGCCTCATAGAGTTTCCAAGCAGCACCTGGTGGATTTGAACTGCTGATCTTTTGGTTAGCAGACTGTCTTTAGTTCCCCTGAGATGCTCTGGAGTGTTCAACATTGCATCATAGAAGCTACAGCTTTAAGATCACCTGTCATACCTGCAAGCCACTCAAAATGCCCCTGTCTGACCCTTGCAGATCCCTGCTGATCAGCGGGGAAGTCCAGAGGAAGCAGAGTCCTTCAGGATCTTTGCCAGGCTGACAGCCCCACCTGATCCCATCCCCCAAGGCACCGGAATAAATTCCCACAGAAACCAAGGATGCAGGTCAGGTAAAAAGGGCCAGGGGTGATGGAGAAGCTGGCTAGGTGGGAGCACCCAGCAAGGCTTTCTAGAGAAGTTGCACTGACTTCGCCCACCCACAGGCTGCTACCCAGGCAGTTCTGTGACCTCGGGGGTAAGAAAGAGTTCGCTTTGTGGCCTGGCACAAAGTTTTGTGGGCTAGAAGTTTATTTATAATCCGAGTGCAATGAAGTTTCTCTCCTCCAAAAATCTCATCTTGGAGAACAATTATCCACCCCCCACCCCGCAAGTTCCCCCAACTCTCAGCTTCCTCCTCCTGCTTCCAAGAAAGTTAGACAATCTTCTATTGTTCTGTGCACACAGTGACATCTGAGAGTGATGCCAGCTGTGTAGGTGGCGGGAATGGGCTGAGAAAACTCTGGCATCGGGTTCAGGGGGGAGGGAAGAAAGCATCCTACCTCAGTGCGGAGTTCTGGTTCTTCCCTACGCAGGTGAAGTGTGACTCCTTTGATGCCCTCCCCACCCCTAACCTTCAACCCCCACTCACTCATCCTCCCTCTCTCTCCACTTCTCACCTTCACAGCCCATTTTGGGTAGACCAAATTTGGAAGAAAAACCAAGAACAAATAAGCAAGTGAAACCGGCGCCAAGCCGCCGCACCTACCCTCAAACCGATTACAGGACAGGCATCAATCAAGCTGTGTCTTGGTGTGTGGCATGCGTGAGTGCTAGCCAACTCTGCACGGGCTACCCGAGTACGACCTGTCACCTCCTGCACAGAAGGGAGGGACACTCCGTGTGAGCTTCCCTGGACCAGACAGGCTAGTCGCAGGAATGTCAGGGACTTCGGCAGGGGTTCCGTGGCCCTAGATATTGAGCGGGAAAGAGAGGCAGGGCAGTCCCACAGAGGCAGCACTGTGCTGGGAATCACTAGATCAGGGTTCTAGCTTTGTGATTTGGGGCAAGTCATTTATCCTTTCTAAAGCTGAGTGGACTCAGCTCTAAATGGGGTTAGTGACACCTGCTAAGAAGATACAGAAGCAAAGATGTTACAGTGTAAAGCAACCTAGGTGAGGGCTAGCCATGCCACTAGTGGTTTGGAGGGGTTGGAACTGGATGGCAAGTACCCCAGGGCTGGGTCATGCCTCTGCTGGCTCACTACTGTATCCCCACCACCTAGAACAGCCACCGCCACATAACCCCCAGTACCAGTCACCGTAGAGTCGATCTCAACTCATGGCAACTCTATATGTGTCAGAGTGGAACTGTGAACCATGAGGCTTTCAGTGGCTAACTTTTCAGAGGTAGAATGCTAAGTCTTCCACAGCACCTCTAGGAGAGCCCAACCTCCAGACCTTCTGGTTGGCAGCCAAGTGGGCTAACCATGTGTGCCACTCAGGGTTTCCTGACACATAACAGGCACTGACAAAGGCTCATTTAATCAACAACTGGAAGAAAAGGAAGCTGACAGCTTCAGGGCACTTTCCAGATGTGGCACGGTGCAGCTCACAACAGAGGACAGTCCCAGACCTTCAGTGGAGTGGCCTTTGCATCCAATGCTAAGCATCAAACACAGGACAAAAGAGGTTCTCACAGGATCTCCACATCAGAATTAAACTATCCGAAGTTTAAACCATGACAGAGGGACCAATGAATGTGTATATGACAGAGGGACCATGACAGAGGGACCAATGAATGCTGTAGGTGCTAAGAGTTTGGAGGTGGCTACAATCCGGGAGCTGAACCCGCGAGATGTGTCATGTGGCACAGTGAGTTATGAGCACTGCTCTGTGGGTCTGGGAGCAGGGCTGCAGGCTTGAGGGGGGTGCTTTCCCAGCTGGCTGACCTTGAGCACATCACTGGGAACCCCCCTGAGGCTGAGCCTGGGAGGAGAAACCAGGGAATGTGGAAATCGGGCTCAGCGGATACCGAGACCTCAGTGATGGCACCGCCCGCCTGTCTTGTCCCAGGTTGACCACCAAGGCATGTCTTCAGCATGGCTAGGATACATGAGATTTCTCCTTATAGTAAAATGAGAGACTGGAACCACACAGCTCTCAGCTGCTTCCAAGGGCCCTGACATCTATGACCCTGGCAGTCTTCTCTGTAAGGTGACTTAGCTCTCGCCTAGAGAAACTAGGAAGAGTCGGCTGGCTTCAAAACACTCCCCGTGGTGCTGCTAAGCAGGGCGAGGAAGGGTGGCAGGGCTAGCACCAAGGCCATGGGTGCTCTTGTTCAAGCAGCATCAACTGTCCACAATTCCAGGTTTATAAGATGTGACAGTACTGAGCCTTCTGTAGAGCCAGTGGAGACTTTACCTGGGTGCAGCCCACCCTCTCGGGGATGCTATTAAATCCAGCCACTGCTCATGGAAATCAACAGGAAGTGCCCAGCAGGAAAAGCGCAGTGGACAATCCTCCCTGCGTGAGCAGCGGACAGTCCTCCCTGCATGCACCATGGACAGCAACCTATCCACAGCTTTAGGTCCATTTGATGGTCTGTAGGTTACTATGCCACCACCACCCACCACCACCCACAAGAGCAGGTAATTGTGGTTCATCCTTTTCATTAGTAAAAAAAAAAAAGGCTATGGATGTGCCCGATGGCTGTCTACCTATACTTATGCTCTCCCCCTGGCAAAGTAATGGCCAGTAACTAAGCTCACAGTTGCCCAGTTAGAGCTCAGCCTCCCTTGCAGGGAGGTATAGCCATCTGACTGTGTCTAGGACAGCGGAGTGTGAACGGAAGTCACCTGTGTAACTCCCATGTCATTGCCCACTCTGTTACAAGACAAGCCCCTTGCACTCTCTAGATCGGCATCTCCTTCACTTCTGGGCTAGAACATGGACAGGCCCCAAACCCAGCTTTGATCCTACAGAAGAGTATAATAATGTCCTTGGTGATGGTAGAGTAACCACATGGAACTGAGCAACCCCACCAAAGCTGGACCACTCACCTTGGGACTATCACACGAGAGAGCAATCAACTCTCACCTCCCTCAGTCATTGTGTTTCGTGGTCTTTCTTGGGTCCAGCAGCTTCGCCCGTATCCTAACCAATAGACTCACAACCATCAGAGGCTGAGCACCCTCACGGACCCCTGATCCCATCCCTCCACTCACCCCATTCCACGTTCCAGTGCCAAAGAGAGTCACCCCAGCAGGCAGAGTATGTTAGGATGAAGGAAGGCAGGGTGGGGCTGGAGGTGTGAGAGTGGGAAGTCCTCTACAAAAACAGTCACAGATTTCCGAGGCAGTGGTCCTGACGAGCGCTGGGACCAAGCCCAGAAACAAGACCAGAGAGAAGGCAGAGTGGCTGGATTCTCCAGGGTGGAAGGAAGTCAGCATGTACAGTGGAGACACTTTGTGTGCTGAGAAACGGAAGCCCAGAGGGAAGCAGGAGCGGGGTCTGTGTCATCTCAAGGAGAGGAAGCTTGGACTGGGGAAAGCACGTGGGATCTGGTGTTCAAAGATCTAATAAGTTCAGGTGCCGGCCTGTTTAGTTACTAGATGAATGGTGTTGACTCAGTCATGTGACGGAGCCTCAGATGGGTCTTCTGTAAGAGGAGGTGATACAGCTTACTTCTCAAGGACTGTATAGAGATTAAGTTGGTGGGTGATATAGGACAACAACATAAAATGTTAGAATAACAATTCTTTCATTTATTGTTGTTGCTGTTAGCTGCCATCTAGTGGGTCCTCAACACAAGCTGTCCCCACGCACGGTGGCAACTCTGTCTGGTCCTGCCCTATTGCTACGACTGAGACTGAAGAGTGAGAGCCACAGAGAATTTCACCCCTCAGGAGAGCAAAGCAGGAGGGAGAAAAAGCATGGATACCTGTCAAGTGTCTGTACACAGTGTTGGGTGCTTTACCCAGAGTGTCTCCCAGGGAAAGTGACAGGTGACTGGACTCAAGCTGGGATCCTGTCCAGAGCACTGCACAGAGGCAGCCCAGCTTCTCTTGGGCAGGCACGGAGGAAGTGAGCGTGAGCTGGGGGCCAGGCTGCTCCCATGTCCTGGTCGGCACTGCCCAGGTTCCCCCCGAGGGCAGAAGCCTCCCCTGCCGGGCACGGGGACTCCTCCTCTGTCTAGAGGCCTCTGTGGGACCCTGCATGGAGATGACTAGAGGACCTGCATTTCCTTTACCTAAAAGCAGGGAACAGGGAAGCATTCAGGGGCCTCTGGCTTCAAAAGCAGCAGAGACTATCGCCTGCCAGGAAGCTCTCCAACTACCCCAATGAGGCCTAGCGCTGCAGGAGTGTGAGCCTCTGTTCCCCACATTCCTCTCAGCCCCTTAGCATTCCCCCTAGAAAAAGGCAGTAAAACAGAAAGTGCCCAAACACCTCATTTCAGGGTGGGGTCTTTGGGGTCTCGGTTTGCTCCTCAAGGGAGGGGGTTCAAAAGGGTTGGAGCAGACAAAGTCCCCAGATCTCTAGTGAGAATATGAGATGGTTTGGTCCCCCCAATCCAGCAATTCCCCACTCCCCCTCAGTTCCTTTTTTCCCCTCTCTACAATCCAAGCTTCTTTCTGTCTTCAAAAATGTACGCAGTCACTTGTGGGGGTAGAGAAAATCAAAACCCGCTGTTGTCAAGTCAATTCTGACCTACGTAATTCAGCGACCCCACAGGGCAGAGACAAACTGCCCCACAGTTTCCAAGGAGTGCCTTGAGGATGCAAACTGCCAAACCTGGTTTGCAGCCATAGCTCCTCACTAAGATATCACCAGGGGTGCCCAAGGTGGGTGAACTCAAAGCTCAGCCTTCCCCTGGCCCCAGGCTGCCAGCAGCCTTGGTGCCACGCAGCGGCCTCAGCGCCACGCAGCAGCCTCGGTGCCACGCAGCGGCCTCGGTGCCACGCGGCAGCCTCGGTGTCAAGCGGCGGCCTCGGTGTTTCTCACCCCTGGGTCTCACCAGCATTCCTTTACACGTGTTGACACGCTGCAGAGTGTGGATGAGACCTTTGTCTACTCCAGAATGGTGGCCCTATACCTCTTTTCTTGTCTCAGTTTACCCTTATGTTCCCTGGTAGAGGGTCCTTAGCCCTCTTGGTCCCAGCTGCTCACAACCTGGCCACTAAAGACAAGACCACCCACCCCACTAACACCTTCAGCTACCCCTTCTCACCTGTCCCAAGCACCCAGGAGCAGCATGCTCTGCCCCAACCCCTTTAGGGGTTGCACAGGCAGAGAGGACCCTTCCGAGGAATGTCATAGGATTCTGGTAAACATCACCATGCACTACAAGGCAAAATATCAGCCTCTGGACAGCACCCCTATCCATGGAACAGGGGGAAGGAGTGTCCTCCTCAGCCCCCACCCCTTACCCCTTGCCAGCTGGAGGAAGAAGCACCCCTTTCCAGCACTGGGACTTGGATAAAAAGAACCCCCAGCCCCCAGAAAGGGAGACAGGCATAGGATCCAAACCAGCAACACCACATGCTTTGCACCATCCCCCGGCCACATGTCACCCCAAGGGGACCCAGCATACAGCCTCCCCATCACCTAAACCACCAACGGCCCCATACCAAGCAGCCAGGACATGTAAACCCAGTGAGTCCCAGGCAACAACAAAACTATTCCTACGAAGTGTCGTGGATCAAAGTCTGCATCAGGTAGCCTCCATGGAAAGCAAAACCAGGATGCGGCTTTCATAAGGTGATGATCCCTGTTCAAAGCCAAATGTCATCAGTGTCCTAATGAACTAGCGCTGGCAAGGCTGAATGTCTGTCAACCAGCTTTTTTGTTTGTTTTTATTGTGATAAAAATATACACGACCAAGCATACATTGTTTCAATACTTTTTACCTGTGCAGTTCAGTGACACTGATTACATTCTTTCAAGTTGTGCAACCATTCTCAATGTCCTTTGCACATCATTCCACCACCACTAATGCAAACTTAATGCCCTCTAGGAAACTACAGGGGCAGAACGGTTAAGCGCTACGGCTGCTAATCAAAAGTCAGCAGTTCAAATCCTCCAGGCACTCTTTAGAAACTCTATGGGGCAACTCTACTCTGACCTATGATGTCACTATCAGTTGGAATTCAAATGACAGCAGTGGGTAAGACACAAACTCCCCCGATCCCTACCCCTCCCAGTTCTGGTAACTGCTAATAATCTTTGGTTTCTGTGTTTTTTTGTTTCATGACAGTGAGATCATGCAGTATTTGGCACTTGCGTCTGACTTATTTTGATGAGGAAACCCTGGTGGCACAGTGGTTAAGAGCTACAGCTGCTAGCCAAAAGGTCGGCAGTTCAAATCTACCAGGCGCTCCTCAGAAACTCCATAGGGCAGTTCTACTCTGTCCTATAGGGTCACTATGAGTGGGGACTGACTCGATGGTGGCAGGTTATTTCACTCAGCAGGATTCTGTCAAGATTCATGCAAACTGTGACATGTGGCACGTGTAGGCCAATGGTTACGGGAAAAAGTAGAACCCCCAACAACTTGAACCCTGAGAAACACAGAGAAGGGCAGAGATGTTCTGAAAGTTGAACAGTGCAACACTTGCCTGCCAGTTCTTGCTGTCAAGTTCATGTCCTGGTGGACTCTGGGAGTTATCCACAGCCAACTACTCCCCCAGGGTCCACCAGGTAGTTCTGAGCACAGGGACCACATCCCACAGAGTCTCCAGCACTTTGTGCTGCGCCTGGTACATGGCGGATGTTGGATACGTGTTTGGTGGGGACGAGGAGGGTCAGAGGCATCCAGGAATGGCTGGTTCATCTAATGACGGCCATTCCGGACACTGATGTGCATGCAGACAGTATCGCCCGATCTGACCTCAGCATCGGCCAAAACTAATCAGGAGAGGAAGCTGGCTGCAAGTCATCCAGTGCATTCCAAGCCACCCAGTGCACTTAGAAACCTTCTGCTGATTAGTAATACCCCGGCCACATACGTCCCCAGTTAACACAGAGGGATGGCACAGCCAGAGGGATGGCAAACTCTCCCGGTGCCCACAAGTCTCAGCTGGCCTGCCCATGAGCCAGTAAAAGACTGGGACGATGTGCACAGACAGAAGGACAAACTGACACCACCCTCCCCACATGGTCTCCTGCCTGAAGAGCCCTCGGAAGTTGGTACTTGGCAGGTCCCTGCTACGAGCACCTTAAAGCTAGCACAAGTCACTTACACTGAATAGCTCTTGTCTAAACAAACCTGCTGCCAGCACTTGGAAGGCTGGTCCCGGTTTTCATCACCGACACTTGCTAAGCTGCGGAATGTGACCAAGAAGCCAGGAGCCCCTCAGGCAGCAGAGGACCAGGCCTGAAGGAGCACAGACCTTGCATTCCAGTCCTATTTCTACGAAGGGGTCAGTTTGTAACCTTGACATTTTGTTGTTTTGCTGTTATCCCCTGCCATCACATTGGTCCCAACTCATGGCAACCCCATGCACAGTGGAGCAAAACACTGCCCAGTCCTGCATCACTGCCACGATCGGCTGAGGGCACAACTATTGTGACCTATAGGGTTTTTGTTGGCTGATTTTCAGAAGTAGATCACTAGGCCTTTCTTCCTAGTCTGTCTTAGTCTGGAAGCTCTGCTGAAACTTGTTTATCACCCTGGCAACATACAAGTCTCCACTGTCAGACAGGTAGTAGCTGCATTTGAGGCAAATGACTGAGAATCAGCCACAGTGTCCCACATAGAAGGCAAGAATTCTATCACTGAACAATCCATGCCTCATCTTGTCCCTTTTGTTACTATGAGATGAGGATTGATTACCTATATTTGAAGAAGAAACTTCTGCTGATTAAGTACAGTCCACTCTCAACTCTCCACAATAAGAGAATCAAATGAGTCCATATGATTAGGAGACTACATCAGCATGAGACCGGAAGAACTAGATGGTGCCCAGCAACCACCAAAGACTGCCCTGACAGGGAACACAATACAGAGTCCCTGAATTAGCATATGAAAAAGGGGAGTACAGATGTAGAACTCTATTAAAGACCAGACTTGACGGTCTGACAACCTGGATGGTCCCCTGAGAACACGGCCCCCTGGACTTGCTGCTAGCCCAGAGCTGAGACCAGTACTGAAGCCAACACTGCAGACAAAGGCTAGACTGGACTATGGGACATAGAGTGATGCAGGTGATCTGTGTACTTTATGGTTTAATATATGTATATGAGGCTGTCCTACTGGTTTCTAGAGGGGAGAGTAGAGGGTGAAGAGGAGTGGATAAACGTTGGTTGAGTGGACACTGGAAGTACAGAGTGGAAAGGAAGAATATGTTGTCACGGGCTGAGGAGAGCAGATAGAGGTGCATAGAGCTGGGCGCGTGGGGTTTTATATGGCAAATTGACTTGGACTGTAAACTTCCACTTAATGTCAAAAATAAAATAAAAAAGAGAGAAAGAATCATGTCAGCAGGTGGCTAGCACCGTAGAAGATGCTAAAGACACTCAAGATGCGGCCCCGACTTCAGGGCATTTGTAATTAAGGTGAGAACACAGGAGGAACCACAGAAATGTAGGGCCAAGCAATTCCACTTCTAGATAGACACCCAGAGGAGTTGAAAACTGGTGCTCAAACAAATGCTGCATAAGAATGCTTAGAGCAGCACTATTTGTAATAGCCGGAAGGTGGATAAGCCCAAATATCCATGAGCAGGTTAATGGATAAAGAAATTATGGTATACGGATATTATTGAGCCATAGAAAGGAGTACAAGACAAAAACACACACTGCCAACATGACTGAACCCCCAAAACATGCTAAGTGAAAGAAGTCATACCCTTGAAGTCATGTATATGCAGAAGAGGTCAGACCACAAAGAGAGAAAGCACAGGGGTGGTTGGCAGTTACCAGGCGGGGACAGGGGAGGTGACAGCAACGGCGTGGGGGCACCAGGAGCCCTCAGTGGGGATGTAAACATTTGGGAACTTGACAGAGTGGGGAGTTTGCAAGAATATGACTCGCTAATTGTCCACTGCATTGTTTACTTCAAAATGTTACAGTTTTGCGCTATGTGAATTTCACCTCAACTGAAAACAAAAAAAGGGATATATAATAATTAAGAGTAAGATATCTAGATTTACACTGAAAATACCTCTGCAGGTTACAGAGGTCAAGACATACTGCAAGGAAGGGGTGAGGTCTGGATAAACCAAACCAAACCCACTGCCGTTGAATCAATTCCAACTCACAGCAATCCCAAAGTACAGAGTCGAACTGCCCAACAGAGTTTCCACAGCGCACCTGGTGGATTCCAATTGCCAATGTTTTAGTTAGCTGACATAGCACTTAACCACTACACTACCGGGGTTTCCAGTGGTCTGGACAGGGGAGGGAAATTTTCAGACAAAAGCAATAGCCAGCGCCAATCATGGTGTGGCTGGGGCAGGGAGGAGGCCACCAGACCAGGCTCGGAGCAACAGGGCATGGCAAATGATAAAGTTGAATCATTCAAGAGGCCCCAGTGGTCAACCCATGCCTGCAGGACATTCACTTTGTTCTCAGAAGCAGTTAGGAGCCACAGCAGGTTGGTGACAGGAGTTGTTTCATGATGAACCAAACTCCCTGCCATGGAGTCAATTCCAACTCATAGTGACCCTAGCAGACAGAGTAGAACCACCCCATAGGGTTCCCAAGGAGCACCTGGTGGATTTGAACTGCCAATCTTTTGATTAGCAGCCAAACTCTTAAGCATGGTACCACCAGGGTTTCCTTCATCATGAAATCAGTATTTACTAATGGCTACTATTTATTGAGGAACACCCCCCCACCCCCCCGCAGCACAGTAGTTCAATGCCACGGCTGTTAAGGAAAGGGTCGGCAGTTCAAATCTACCAAGTGTTCCTTGCTCCTTGGGAACTCTCTTTGGCAGTTCTTCCCTGTCCTATAGGTCACTGTGAGTCGGAATCAACTTGAGGGCAATGGGTTTGGTTTGGTTTTAGTCTCTAGGGAGAGCTTACCTAGTCTAAGTATAACCTTATTTAAATCTCATGACAACACCTTGAGGTGATCCAATTAAAATTCCCTTTCTACACATGAAAAAAAAGTAAGGCATAGAGAAAGTCAACAACTTGCTTAAGATCCCACAGCTAAAAAGTGGTGAAGTAACAACCTGGACTGTTGTTGCTGTGTGCCGTCAAGTCAATTCCAACTCACAGTGACCCTATAGGACAGAATAGAACTGCCCTCATTGGGTTTCCCAGGCTATAATCTTTACAGGGGGAAACTCTGGCGGCGTAGTGGTTAAGGGCTACCATGTCTGCTAACTAAAAGGTCGGCAGTCCAAAAAGCTATCAGGTGCTCTTTGGAAACTCTACAGGGCAGTTCTACTTTCTCCTGTAGGGTCGCTATAAGTTGGAATCCACTCAGCGATGGTGGGTTTCATTTGGAATATTTACAGGACCAGATTGCCAGCTCTTTGATCACCAGGAATAGCTGACTCTAAAAGCCATGCTCTTAACCACTACACTATTCTTCCTAAGAAGGAAGAATAATTTGTCCACCGTCGCAAAGAGGAATAGAGATGGCAAATGAGGGGACTAGCAGCATCTTTCAGGAGGCCAGGTATGTATGGTCAGATTAGAAAGATGGCGGTAGCGCTGAGAACAAGAGATGACTCAAAGAGAAGTTACAAGTAATGATAAGACTTGAGACTATGGGACCCTTGACAGAGATGGGGAGTCCCTGCATGGAGCCAGCAGTTAATGCATTCACTACTAACAAAAAGATGGGAGTTTCAAGGCCACCCAGAGTGCCTTGGAAGAAAAGCCTAGTGGTCAACTTCCCAAGAAGCCACCCAGTGAAATACCAATGAAGCCCAGTTCCATTCTCACACACACAGGGTCACCGTGAGTCAGAATAGTTTTTGACAAGGCATACAAAAGTTGGGAAAGATACCAATCAATGGGGCAGATGAGGAACTCAGACTATGGAACTGAGAATTGTTAGAAGGACCACTCTATGTCTCCTTGTTAAGGCATTCTTCCCCCCACTTAATCTAAACTTTGCCTGTTTCCGTTATCCCCTGGTCTTCATAAATAACCTTCCAAGGGAATGAAGCCTCCCACCCTCTTCCAGCCCCTTCACAGGCCCCATCTCCTGATGACACCCTCCAGCCCCTACCACCAAGCCTTTCTCAGGGCAGCCCGTTTGTTCAGAGGGGAAATGACAGGATCTGGTTCGTGTCTGCTCACTGCCAAGAAGTCCAAAACGGGGGACTTATTTATTTTCAAGTCTGAGTGTGTGAAAGCCTGCACGTGTGTGTGTCAAGATTCTGCAGATATAAACAGCTTCGCCTCAGAGAAGGAAGCACCCCCTCATTTTTCCTCAGTGGACGACAAACAGAGATAAACCAGTCGCTGACTTTTCCCAGATTCTGCTGCCAGTAATCTCAGCCAAGAGGGCTCTCAGCAGGGTGTCCTTCCTGAAGACTCCCCAGGCCCCAACAGTCATCACCCCGACAGTCCAGCCCACCCTGTCTCTGGGCTCAGCCACCCATCTGGGACGGGACCCTCTGTCCCAATTCTCTAAGCAATCTAGAGAATGAAGAAATTTATGACCTAAGGTCAGCAGGCGCCATCTTGGTTTCTTCAGAAAGAATGTCTGCAGCTAAGGCTTTGCCACAAGAATGTACAAGGGGACAGAAGGATGAGTGACCTCAGGCAGGCCAGACATTCTAAGACCAAGTCCCCTCCCTGAGTGTTTACTGAGGTCCGACGGAATCCAGGATGTTGGACAGGACCCTCTCGTGTCATGTGTAGATGGAAAGCTGGCAAAAAAGGGACCTCAAAGACCTCATTTAGCCTGAGAAGCAGAGCACCTTCTGTCCACGTCAGGGTGACTGTCCTGGCTTCTTTTGGACTCTCACTGGAAGGAAGTCTGTTATAAAGTCCCACAGCTGAGGCTCCATAAAGGCCTTTGTCGTGGTGGTGGGCATAATAGTGGCAATTGTCATGGGGGGTTTCCTAACCAAGAGCTGAGGTATTTCATGGCCCTTCAGGAGCATGTGTGCAGATGACCCGGATGTCCTCAATCCGCCGGTGCTTCAGGGCAAGGCACGAGGTCACAACACAAGACCCAAGGTCTGCAGGGCTCCTGTTTCAGCAGGAGTGTGACTAGTTGTCAGTTTGGGGCCCCACAGGATTGAAGAAATGCCAACAGTACAGCTAAGTTGGTCACAGTTAAGGGGCACAGGGTGCTCTAGAGCTGACACTTCTGCAAGGGAAATGAGAATTCCTTCTGAGGACTGTGAGTTCTTTCTGCCTGGTCCAACTTGTGAGAAGCAATGTATTTTTGAGAAAAGTCTCATTGGAAAAGAGGGATACCTCTTCCTACAGGCGACCTTCCTGCTCAAGCCCTCACTACATACAAGGTCCAACAAATAGTCCATGAACTTAATTGGTCTAAGTGCTTACATACCTCACTGCTGACTAGCACTAAGGTCACCTTCAAAGTACTCCCCTTGGGAAGCTATGTATCAACACCAGAGCACTTGGTCCACCCTTCAAACCAATTTTGGAACTCTTTCTGGAATGGCCATTGCACACGGTGGCACAGTGGCAAGTTCACGAACTTAATTGTCTAGTTGTCTGTGACAGAATTTTTAGCCAGTAAACAAATAATCATATGGGAACACCCTCCCTACTCATCTGACCTGGTGCTCAATGACTTTTTTCTTTACCCGAAGAGAAAGGAAATAGTGAAAGGAAAACATCTGGATGACATTCAGGACATCAAGGTTCTGATGGCCCTTCCAGCAAAAAGAGTTCCACAACTGCTTTGTAGTGTGGACCAGGCACTGGCACTGGTGTACAGCTTCTCAAGGGGAGTACTTCGAAGGTGGCCATAGTGATATTCAGCAATGAGGTATGTAGCACTTTTTTCTAGGATGAGTTTGCAAATTTCATTGTCAGACCTTGTACATAATCTGCTTGATGGACATTCGCCAGTCTGTGGCCTGGCTCATCTACCTCACCCATGCCCCGTGAGGTACAAGCCCCAGGTGGCCCCGGAGCAGGGAGGGAGAGGGAGCTAAGAGGATCAAGTAGGTCAGGAGGAGGATGAGGCTGGAGAACTAAGGTCTGGGCAGACAGGAGGGAGGAAACTGGGTCAAGCCCTCACCAAGAACAGGGCAGGAAGAATATGTTTCATTGAAATATTCCCAAAATCTAATTTTAGACAATAGTTCCTTTCTCCACTTGCATTCTTCCCAGAACTAGGATTTGTATCCGGTGAATTCTCATCATCCCCTGGGAAAGTTTCATCCCCTGGTGTTTTTCAACTGCAAAGTACTTTTTATCTGGACTGAAGCTGACCAGCAGGGCAAGAGACCCCAGCAAGAAGATAATCTTAGGCTGTGGCCTTTCCAAAACTGCATGCATGTTCGAACACACCCTCACACATGCACATGTACAAACACAAAACCAGTCCCCCTCTGGTTGACAAAAGCAGAACAGACCAAAGCTGGAAAGTCTATACAGAAATCAAAGTGATCTTTTCAAAACAAATCCAATCATATAAAGGATACTTTCCCTCCCACCTCCAATTTTGATAACTCTCAGGTCTCTAGGAATAAAGCCCAAACTCCTTTTCTCAGCTACATGGGCTATGTCAGCTGGCTCCCATTGCTTGTACAATCTCATCTCACACCAAGCCCCCCTCCTTTGCCTATCCCAAAAAATCCCAAGCCCGCTGCTGTTGAGTTGATTCCGACTCATATGCCAGACAGAGTAAAACTGCTCCATACAGTTTCCAAGGAGTGCCTGGTGGGTTTGAACAACCCTTGTCCTGCCACAGGGCCTTTGCATATGCTAATCCTTCTTCCAAGAATACTCCTCCACTACCCCCACATACCCCTCTTTGCCTGGCTACCTCTTAATCTTCCTCCAGACTGCAGCCAAATTTGCGACTCCTTTGAAAGATTTTTTCTGGTCTCCCAAAATAATTTCCCCCCAAACAGCCACCATAGCCCCATATGTCACTCTTGCCTTTTTAATTCTGAATTGTTATTGTTGCTGTTGTTACATGCCATTGAGTGAGTTTCAACCCACAACAACCCCACACACAAGAATGAAACGCTGCTTGGTCCTGTGCCGTCCTCAGAAGAGTACATTTGAGGCCATCGCTGCAGAGACTGTGTCAACCCATCTCACTGAGGGTCTTCCTGTTTTCCATTCACCCTCTACCAAGCATGAAGCCCTTTCTCCAGGGATATTCACGACGTCCCTTCCTCACAATGTGTCCACAGTAATCAAGACTGAGTCTCGCTATCATCACTCCACAGTAGCACTCTGGGACACTTGGAATTAACCGTTACTACTGTGATACACGATCAGTTTGGAGCATCTCTATTAGACTATGAGCAGCTCCAGAAGGGCAGGGCCTGTTCTGCTTACCACTGAATCACCAGCAACCTGGCACCATGTCTTAAAAGGATCATTCGGGAAATACTGCATGGATGTGAAGGAAGGAAGGAATAAACAAGAGAATCAGACCAGTTGTGAGCATCTGGACATTCTCTAAAGCTAGACTCATGAGCTCCACTTGAGAACCAAGTAAAGAAGCCACTCCCATGTGGCAGGCACCCGTTCTCCCTCTCCACCTAAGGCAGGAGCCATTCCTTCTCCAGGATACCTAAAGTTAGCACCAATCTGTTCATTCAGTTTTCATCTTCATAGCGTCCCCACATCTTGGACCTTCAGTGCTCTTACTGTCCTACCTCTTCAGGTGAGAAAACAAGTCCGGTGCCCAGGATCACATTGCCAGGTAGCAAGACAGCAGGGATGTGTCTTTCTGCTATTAATCTGATAGGCTAGGCTATGCTGCAGTAACACACAGCCCCTGAAATCTCAGTGCCTTAGCTCAATCATAGCTAGTCCTGGCACACAGAAAACCTGATACAGGCTAACTGGCTCTACTTCACCTTGCAACTGAGCCATCTAAACTTTGTGGCCTCTGAAGTCACTGCAGAAGGAGAAAACAAAAGGTTGGCGATTGCACAGAATGTTTATCATTTGTTATTATTATTATACTTTTATTGTATTTTACTATATTAATTTTATTAATATTTGACTGTATTTTTGGTGAGAGTTTACACAGCAAGGTAGGTTCCCATTTAATACTCGCTACACATACCATTCAGTGACACTGTTTAAACTTTCCACAGTGTCAGTGTTCTCATTATTTCCATTCTAGTTGTTCTGTTTTGATTAATCTAGAGGCCCTGTCCCCCCTTACTGTCTCATCTTTGCTGTAGGGTAAATATTGACCATTTGGTATCATATAGATGATTATTTTTAGGAGTACAGTACCTATAGGCAATATTGTTTATTTTGTTAGCCAATCTATTATTTCATTGAAATGTGACCTCCAGAAGCGGCTTCACTTCCAAGTTCAAAGAGTATTTCAGGGTGACAGTTTCAGGGGATCCTCCAGTCTCTACTTGTGCGCTAAGTCTGGTCCTTCTTTAGGGGTATGAGTTTTGTTCTACATTTTTTCTCCTACTCTGTCTGGGGCTATCAATTGTAGCCCTGTTCAGAACGGCTGCTAGTGGGTGCCAGGCACTTCTGGTCTCAGGACAGGCGAGGGCGTGGTTTCTGTGGGGTATTGGTCCTTGAGGTTCTCAAGGACTTCATTTTACTTGTATGCTTGTATCTACAATCAATGTTCAAGGAAGCAAGAGTCAAGAAGCCTGGTGGTACAACGGTTAAGGATTTGGCTGCTAAACAAAAGGCTGGCAGTTCAAATCCAGAAGGCACTCCTTAGAAATGCCATGGGGTAGTTCTACTCTGTCCTATAGGGTCACCGTGAGTCAAGATCGAATCAATGACAACTGGTTTGGTTTGTTTGGGTATTCCGTTAGGTAAATCTGCTGCAAAAGACCTCTTCAGTGTTACAAGGCCAAGATGTCACTTTGAGGACTAAGGTGTGCCTGATCCAAGTGATGATGTTTTCAGTTGCCTTAGATGCATGCGAAAGCTGGACAATGAATAGGGGAGACCAAAGAATTGATGCCTTTGAATTGTGATGCTAACAAAGAATACTGTATATACCATTGCCTGCCAGACAGACAAATCTGCCTTAGAAGTACAGCTAGAATTCTCCTTAGAAGTGAGGACAGCAGGACTTTGTCTCCTTCCCTTGGACATGGTATCAGGAGGGACCTGTGCCTGCAGAAGGTCATCATGCTTAGCAACGTGGAGACTCAGTGAAAAAGAGGAAGACCCATGACAAGATGGACCGACACAGTGGCTGCAACAATGGATTCAAGCGTCACAACGATTGTGAAAATGGTACAGGACCAGGCAACGTTCTGTTCTGCTGCACACAGTGCCACCATGGGTTGCAACCCACTCAACAGCACCTAATAACAACAACACAGTCCTGTAGACCAGTTTCTTCTTTGAGTCTCTTGCTCCAGACAAGCACAGACCAACAGCCATATCTTAGATGGTTGTTTGTAAGCTTTTAGAAGCCCCGAGGCTACTTATCAAACCAGGATGTAGAACAATACTTTTATGAACTGTGTTATGTCAACTGACTGACCTGTCCTGAGCCTTCCAACCCAGTAAATCCATCCCACTAACTGTCTGGTTAGGTCTAGAAAGTATCCACAACTATACCCCCTATATGCTTTATCATACATATGTATATGCAGCACACACAATCTTTAGAAACATATGCCTACAGACATGTCTATACATTCACCCCTAAATACTCACACGTGCTTCCTAGACACGCATGAGGTCCGACAATTAACTGCCCACAAACGTAATTGCTCTAAGTGCGACGTATCTCAGTGCTGCACATCACCTCGGTCAGCTTCAAAGTGCCCTCCTCGGGAAGCTATGCACCGATGCCAGTGCCCAGTTCACTCTTTAAAGCAACTTTGGAACTCTTTCTGGAATGGCCATTAAACATGGTGGCATGGTAGCAAGTTCACGAACTTAATCCTACAGTTGTCTGTGAGGGAGTTTTTAGCTAATAAACTGTATTGGAACCCCCTCCCCACTCACCTGATCTAGCCCCCAATGACTTTTTTCTTGACCCAAAGATGAAAGGAAATCTTGAAAAGAAGACATTTTGATAACATTCAGGACATCAAGGGTAATATGATGACAGCTCTGATGGCCATTCCAGAAAAAGAGTTCCCAAATGGCTTTAAAGGGTGGACTAGGGGCTGGTGCTGACACATAGCTTCCCAAGGGGAGTACTTCGAAGGTGACCGTAGTGATATTCAGCAACGAGGTATGGAACACTTTTTCTAGGAGGAGTTCATGAACTTAATCGGCAGACTTTGTACATGCATACATATCTACTGATGTAACCACACACATGTTTTTTGGTTATTAAGCACGAGGTGTATTTGATGGGCCAGCCCTGGAAGTGGTGCACATCACAGCGTCTATCATTTTTGCCGACATTCCACTGGGCAAAACTCTGTCAAACCCAAATCAGCTGTGAGGGAGTTTCGGGAACACAGTCTTCCCGAGCCCCCATAAAGAGGGAACGGTGCAAAGGACACATCTCCCCCCACTGCCGTGCTGCTTTTAATTACAGCTACTTCTCTCCAGAGTCCTGAACTGACCCAGGGCCTCCAGTGACCACACAGGCTACATCTCCCTCCTGGGAGGACAGACCTCTGACCTTGAGCTAACACACTAACCAGGAACTCAAGTTTGCCGGGGCAGGAAAACCAAACCCAGCTGCTGTTGGGTCAGTTCCAACTCATGGCGATCCCGGCTGTGTCAGGGGAGAGCTATGTACGCTCCCAAGGGCTTTCAATGGCTCTGACCCCTTGGAAGCAGCTCGCTTCTTCTGAAGCACCTTCGGGTAGGCTCAAACCATCAACCCTTTGGTTAGCAGTAGAGCACCCAACTGTGTACACCACCCCAGACCCCTTCCCAGAGCAGAGAATACTGTCAAAATCCACCCCCAAGGAGGGCAGATCTAGAAGCTATGAAAGAGCAGACTTGACCATCCGACAACCTGGAGGGTCCCCTGAGAACATGGCCCCCTGGACTTGCTGCTAGCCCAGAGCTGAGACCAGTCCTGAAGCCAACACTTCAGACAAAGACCGGACTGGATGATGGGACACCGAGTGACGCAGGTGGTGTGTGTACTTTACGATTTAATATGTGTATGAGGCTGTCCAACTGGCTCCTCTTTAGAGGGGAGAGGAAAGGGACAGGAGGGGACAAGTGTTGGTTGGTTGGTTCCAGTATCTACTGGAAGTAAAAAGTGGAAGAGTGTGCTGTCACAGGGTGAGGAGAGCAGATAAGAGCTGCACAGAGGTGGGTACTTGGGGTTTTACATAGCAAACTGACATGGAATGTAATCTTTCACTTAATCACAATTAAAATAATCTACTCCCAAGACAAAATCAGCAAGTCATCTTCTGGAGGGCTATGGCATTTGGGGGCATGGATGGAGGGAGGGAGGTGATAACTGAGACCAAGTCCTTGTACTTGGATCATCCCCATCTCCTTCTCTTGAGACCCAGTGAGTTCAGCTGGCCCCACCCTACAGGAGGACAGCTTAGCACTACGTTGGGGACATTGCAGCTCTGTGTTAAAACCCTGGGCTCTTCTCCTCATCATCTGCCAGAGATACCAACAACTGAAGGGGAGAGGGAGCCCCAGCATTGGAAATTAACCCTGGCCTGGGGCTGACTGGCCAAGTGTCTTTACTTGTATCGCCTCTTGCCTTTGTTTCCGCAAAAACAAAAAGGAGATGCTTATTAGCATGAACTTCTGTTGCCCAGAGTCCATGTGAGCACTAGAGAAGTGGGGAGACATGACATTCAGATGCAAGGGACATCAACTACTACAAATAAAGTCACCTTCAGCTCAAAGGAAACTCTGGTACTGCAAAAAGACTTTGTTAGCCATCCTGTTGCATACTCATCAGAATGCCCTCTCCCAGTTTCCAGGCACCCAGAATGCAACTCTCCAAGCAAAGTGAATTTCTGGGTACTGGCTATTGTACTGTAGTACTCGGACACAGAATCACACGCAAATACTTAATTTGACACACACCACTCATGGGGCTGCCACTCCACTCACCCATTCATACACAGGTTTCTGCTGGGCTAGCTGCCAGTGAGGGACATAGGACCATTCACAGTTTATCATTCATGCTTGTTCTTTGGCTGGCTAAGAGCTGGGGAGTGGTCAGTGAGGTTGGCATGGGGGTGCTGCTGGTATAGAGACCCCCACAGTGAGGGGTGAGGGAAATCAGGAAAAGGGGATTTCAGGAGCCATTTATGAAGCTATGCCTTGCATGCTGTGACCTGCCTGGGGGCTATGACCTGTCCTGGGGCCCTCCACTCTCCTCCTGGAGAACTGCAAAGGCAATTCTCGAGGTTCCTTTGAAACAGACAGCAAATCTTCTGCTCTGGGGAGCAGGCTCCTCCCAAGATGACACAAGAAGCCACTGAGCAGCAGGTGAGAGGAATTGAGGCCTGCAGAGCGAGCAGGCAGACTTGTGGAAACTTGGTGTGAGAGAAACCAGGGGAGCAGCCGCCGCTGCTGTGTGGGGTTGGGGTGGTGGGAGGCGGGAGGTAAGGTGGGGAGAAGAGAGTAGGAGCGGCAGACAATGCAAGCTGTCAGAGAAGCTCCTGCCACAGCTCCGAGTGTGGGAAGGGCGCGTGGGTGAGGGTGGGGACACCTTGCTCCTCCTGTGCCCCAGACACAGCGAAGGAGCAGATCAGGAGGGCCTGGCAACTGCCAAGTTGAGAAAGCCAACTAGAGTTCCCGGTTCTTAGCCAACTTCTGCTCAGGCTTTCTCTGCACATGAGAGACTCGCCTGAGGAAGTTTCTCTGGAGATGCAGTTCTATTTTTTAACATCACACTGTAGGGTCCTGGAAACCTTGATGGTACAGTGGTTAAGTGCCATGGCTGCTAACCAAAAGGCTGGCAGTTCAAATGCAACAGGCGTTCCTTGGAAATTCTACAGGGCAGGTTTACCCTGTCCTATAAGGTCGCTACGAGTCAGCACAGACTTGACAGCACTGGGTTTGGTTTGATTTTTTAGGTTACTGAAGGCTTCTACAGCACCTACACTCTCAGCAAACAACCAGAACACAGTCTGGGTGGCACAATGGTTAAGCGCTCGCTGCTGACTGAAAGGTCAGCAGTTTGAACACACTGGCGGCTTTGCAGGAGAAATGACCTGGTAGTCAGATCCCATAAAGATTACGACGCAAAATCCACTGCTGTCGAGTCAATTCTAACTCACAGCGACATTGTAAGAGTGTAGAACTGCCCCATGGAGTTCCCAGGCAGTGCCTGGTACTTCGGAACAGCCAAGCTTCTGGCTAGCAGCCACAGCTCTTAACCACTCCACCACCAAGGTATCGCCACAAAGATTACAGCCTAGCAAACCCTATAGGGCAGTGCCATTTTGTCACCTGGAATCACTATGAATCAGAGTCAACTTGGCACACTTCGACAATGGTGTAGACAAATTGTCCTTCAGTAAGAATAAGGAAAAGGAAGAAACAACTAGATTATCCCCATTTTGGAGAAGGAACCAAGACCCCAAGAAGATGCCAACCCGATCCAAAGACACACATATAGGATAACACTGCAGGGTCAGCACTCAAATCCACGTCCTTCTAAGTCCTCAGGAAGCAGCCAGGTACTTCCCAGTCAGAGTTTTCCCCTCCTAACAGCAGATGAAGGTCCCAGGTGATGCCAACTGTTTGCTCTCAGCTACTAACAGAACAGTCAGTGGTTTGAAACTACCCAAGGGTGTCATGAAAGAAAGACCTGGCAATCTGCTTCTGTAATGATCACAGTCAAGGAAGGCCTATGGAGCAGTTCCACTCTCTAACACATGGGAACACTGTGAGTCAGAATCAACTCAACAGCAAGGAGTTAGGTTTTGGACTAATAGATGAGATCCTTTCAGGTTTGAAAATGTTTTGATCTCCTAGGGGAAAAAAATCCAGAAACATCCTAATTATAATAACCCACACCATCAGTATGACTATCCACCACAGAGATTTGCAGGGAGCTAACTCTGGAGAACAGACAGGTGTGGTCAGGTGTCTACCACGCCCTCTGCTCTCAAGTAGATTCTGACCATATCAGGCAAAGCACCAGGCCCTGAGTGGCTAGAGCCTAGGGTTTCCTGGGCCTCCTGAGGGCAGGGTGCAGGCAGAAGAGGGCAGAGTGCAGGCCCTGATAACAGGCTCTACCCGCCACGCTGACCAGTCTGAGCAATGTCCTGCAAAACTGCCCACCAACACAGCTCTGCTTGCTTCTTCTCTTGGAGTCAGGGCACCTGGCAGAGGATATCCTGAAAATCAGGGCAGACCCTACACTCACAATGCCAGTTGCCTAGGGTCCCCACCATGGACCCTCCTCAGATTCCACGAGAAGTGCCAACAGCATGGTGCCCCACCACCCCGGGTGGTTCTCCTCTACTCACAGCAAGTTATGTGTTCCAGGGCGAGAAACTGCCTACACCTTGGTCCCATCTTCAGTGAGCTAATATATACAAAGCATTCGAGGCTGTGCTCAGTAAAGACTGTTAGCGATATTATCACCATCTGAGAAAGTAACGGGCAGAGATGGGCTCTAGAGAAGGATTACCTGACCTTTATTGTTCAACCAACCTCTCCTTCTCCAGGGTGGCTAGGGGATGGGGGCTCACATTTATCAGTATTAGTGAAGAGCTGAGAGCTCACGGTGAGGGGAAAGCAGACCTGGATTCAAGCCCTGGCCTTGCCACTTAATAATACTACTTTGGTAAGCTGCTTTATCTATAAGCCCTAATTTACCCATCCGTAACATGGGTCTAATGATAGTACTTTCCCCATAGGATGAGTATGAGGATTATAGGTAATCATATGTGTAGAGTACTAACATTTGGGGTAAAACAGTTTAATACTATTAGTCAGATCTTCTGTTCTTGGGGGATGGCAGCCTTCCCACTCCCCCCCACTTCTAGCAAAGGTAGAGCTCAGAGGTCTCCGTCACACCACACCAGGATGTCAGGGAAGGGCTGAGCATCTGCTTCAGCCGTAAGACCACCACTCTACTCACACGCTCCTGTGGCCTGTGTCACCTTCTGGGGAGAAGAAAGTCACTATCTGCCTTTCTCATCAAAGCCAATTCTGGAAAACTCTTCCCCAAAGACACGCCTGGGACTCGGCTCATTGGCAGGTGCTAGGCATGGACCGGAAACTCTGGTGGTACAGTGGTTAAGTGCTATGACTGCTAGCCAAAAGGTCGGCAGTTCAAATCACCCAGGTGCTCCCTAGAAACTCTATGGAGACATTCTGCTCTGTCCTATAGGGCCATTTTGAGTCAGAATTGACTGAATGGCAGTCGGTTTTAGGTGGCCAGGCACGGGCTCCACCCTGAGAGTGTCCCTTCACATGTTACCGCCTGGTGTTGCCACACTTATCTTGCCCCAGCTGGCCCTGCTGAGAGGCCGGGGCGAAGTCACAGGATTTCAAGGCAGGGCCACTTGGTGGGCGCTATCTGTGCGGAAGCTTCAGTGCTCTCCTGATGCCGTCTTGAACTTCTTAACAGTTCCTGAACAAGGGGTCTCACATTCTTATTTTGCAGCAGGCCCCAAAATTTACATAGGCACATGCCTCCTGGTGGCTTTTATCACTAGACTTGCTCCCAGGAACTACCACCATCTCCGGGCCCATGTCTTTCTGCAGAGTCAGCTCTCATGTGAATGACTGAAATAGTCAACTAGATGATGGTCTTGCTTCTACTCTGACCCCATATAGAAACACAGCAAACAACAGAACCTTTTGGAATGGGTCACTGTCATGGTTTGAATTGTGTCCCCCCCAAAATGTGTGCAGCCATGTGGCTGGGATATGGTTCCCAGTATCTTGGAAATGTCCTCCATTGTGTGGTTTTGCTAACCTGTATGTTAAAGGATTAGGGTGGGGCTGTGAATTCCTGCTATGGGGGAAGTTTCCCTGGAGTATGGCTTGCCCCACCCTTAATGCTTTTAGCTTGCAAGGAATAAAAGGAAAAAGAACCAAGGACAATTTGAGAACCTCGCTACCATCAAGCAAGCAGCACCGGGAGCAGAGCGCGTCGTTCAGACCAGAGGTTCTTGCGTTAGGACACTCCCTGGACAATGACTGATGCAATACCGGACTTTCCTCCAGAGCCATCAAGGGGAAAGTCTTTCCCTGGAGCGGACACCCTGACCTGAATATGGACTTGCAACCTACCGGACTGTGTAAGAATAAATCTTTCTTTGTTAAAGCCATCCACTCTGTGGTATTTCTGTTAGAGCAGCCCTAGCTGACTAAAACAGTCACCCTACTGCTCAAACCCAGCAATGGCTTCTTTCTCATCCAGAGAAAGAGGTCCAAGCCCCGTTAGTGACCCATGAGGCCTTCACCACACACATATCCCTCCCTGACCTCACTGACTTCCACTCCTGGCTTCTTCCTCTTTGGTCCTCCTGCTCCAGCCACACTAGCCTTCTTGGCTCTCCTGCAAGCAGATGTGTGCATGCATGCACATATGTGCATGTGGGTATATTTCCTTCTCTACCCTAGGGCCTTTGCACTGGCTGTTCCCTCTGCACATGACATTCTCACCCTAGACATCCTACCCCTAACAAAGAACCAGCCAAGCCAAGTGCCTCGAGACTAACAAAGGACCAGACATCCCTTTAGTGCCAGAAAAATCCTATAAAATCATCTCATCTATCCTTGCCCCCAAGCTGGGCTTCACTTACTCCAGCCTTTTAAAAAGCTTGTGAATGAAAGAATATTTAGCATGGGATCTACTGCAGCTCCCTTCACTGCCTCCAAGCCCTGTCTTATCCACCAGGCACCCTCAGCCTCCTCCATGTCCACCTCCATGGCCCATCCCACGGTCCAGGGTGCCGTTATCAGGTGACTCAATGGCCACCATGCACGACAGGTGGCTGAATCCTGGCCTTGTCCTGGAGGTGGCAGTGGAGTCCTCAGCACACTGTATCCCCAGATAACACTGAGTTTAAAGGGCACTCATATATAGACCTCTCTCTCTCTCTCTCATACACACACACACACACACACACACACACACACACACACACACAGTTTACACCCCAGACCGTGCAGGTGAAGTCCATGCTGGGAAGATGAAACCTTTGGAAGAGACAGAAAGTTCAAAGGGAAATACAGTCTCAAGCTGAGGCACTTTGAGGGACCCTCAGTCCCACCTCCAGGACTACAGAGTCCAGTGAAAACAAGGCACATGCGCAGGAAGGACAAGCAGTCACCCTGCCCCCCCCCCCCCAGCGACCCAGCCCAACACTGCCCTCCTTGCCACACCTGGGAACGTCCAGGAGTCAGCGCGGCCTCTTTCCCTGGTGGGTGGATTGCAGGCCACTCCCCTTCATGGCTCACTGAGCACGTCAGGGCTGAAAGGGACAAGGATGCTTCTGGCCTCGGATGCCAGGGTGGGGTGGGGCAAGGCTACCTTGTCTGAACTCGGGGCTCCCAGCTTCCCAGGAACAGACGAAGTCTTCAGGGAGAGGGACACCACATGGCAAAGTGCCTGCTTGCAGGGCTAAGTTCAGGCCTCACAGCAGTAGAGGCACAGCTCCTGCCCGAAGCCCCCCAAAAGACCCAGCTGGGGAGGACAAAGAAAATACACACACACACATGCACATGCACATAACTATGTACACACACGTGTACACATCTATGCACACACACTGACCCATGCACACACACACGTGTGCATATGTACACACGCCTCCCTTCAGGCAGGACCCCAAAATGATCTTCCCTGCCCTGTAAGCAAGGCGTTGTCAATCCTCAGAACATCATTACTCCTTACCCCTCATAGCTCTGAACCCTGTAATTTCTCATCAAAATGTTTATGAAACACAAGACCCTCAAGATTCCCTGGCCAAAGGACCTGAAATCACTAGGTGCCGAGAAAGTAGCCTGAGGGACAGTTAATAATAACAGCCTCTGGCTCCCAGCAGCAGACGGGACATTAGGAAGGAATTTGGTTAGAGTTGAAGATGAACTTCCCAACCAAGGGACACCTCAGACATTGAAACACAGAACTCCTCCCTGAGCAGTGACTGAATCACAGAACAGAGTCCCTCTTCTGCCTGGGCTGCATTAAGACTGGCCACCTGTCGACAGGCTGTTGGCTTAAATGGCCTCAAAACCCTGCTGCCATTGAGTCAGCTCTGACTCATGAAGGATCCATGTGTGTCAGAGTGGAACTGTGCCCCATCGGGTTTCCAAGGACTGTGATCTTTCAGAAGCAGGTTGCCAGGCCTTCCTGCTGAAGCATCTCTGGGTAGACTAGGAACTCCTACTTTTTGGTTAGTGGCCAAATGCATTCACCTCGTGCACCAGCTGACCCAATGAAACCAAACCAAACCAAACCCAAAGCTGTCAAGTTGACTCTGACTCAGGAGCGACCTGGTAAGAGAATTGTCCTCAAGGCTATATAATCTCTATGGAAGAAGACCAGCCCATTTTTCTCCCACAGAGCAGCTGGTGGGTTCACATAGCAGACTTCTCAATTAGCAGCTGAGTGCTTTAACTACTGCACCACTAGGGCTTCTTTAAGTGACCTCTAGGTGCCCTTGGTAACACCTGCCTTGCAGTAAACACCACCACATGCAAGGTACCCTCGTATACATTGCTGCAGGCTCAATGACTTGGAAGGACCTGCCCCAGGCACACAGCAGTCCAAGCCAGAGAGATCTGAAGCCAAATGAATCCAGCAGAACTGTCGTCTACACTGCACCCTGATCTTTCTCTGACCCTAGAACTCCTGGGCTATCTAAAATTCACTGCCCACCCCCCCAAACGATTCTTTCCCCCCTCATTAAAACCCCAGGGAAACTTTCCTCTCTTCTGAAGCTCAGTTCTAGGGAGGCCTCTGAGCCCTAACTTTTCTGATGGGAGGAGTGTAAGAGGCCCCCACATACCACCCAGGCTCCTGCACTGCTGCTCTTCCTCCTTCTGCTAAGACCCTTCCTCCAACGATCCCTCCTCCTGTGACCCCTCGGCATGGGGGCTGGAGGGGGACAACAGCTGTTCAGGGAGGCAGGCACCAAGCAGAGGACCAGCTTTTCAGTCTCCTTTAAGTCCCCAGGACCCCACCCCGGTCCTTGAAGTCATAATATTTACAGGGAAAACTGCAAAGGAAGCCACCCGGCAGCTCTGCCTGGCTGGCAAGTTACTGCAAACAGCAGATGTCTCGGAACCCTCTGAACACGGCCCCCTCCCTCTTCTTAGACTCAGCACCCCACTTCACCCCCGATAAATAAATAAACAGGCAGGAAACCCCGTCGGTGAGCAGGAGTACAGCTTGGGGGTGTCCTGGTCCAAGCAAGCTGTCCTTTCTGCAGTAATCACCTCAGAGTCAGAGTGACACCCTCCACTAGAGAGCTGGTGCACAGCCTTCTAGGGGCAAAGAATGTCCACAGCAGACACACACACACACACACACACACACATACACCACCGATTCCATAATCTCTGTGTGAGTGTGTGTGCATTTGGAGGGAGAGGGGAGAGGAGGAGAGGCAGGGATGGGAAAGGAGAGGGGGAATGGCAATAGAGCCAAAATGCTTATTTTATTAAAACCTTGTATAAATAAGCTTCACTCAGCCCCAGCCAGATGCACAGGCTCAGTGCTAGAAATCATGACTCTTCTTTCTTGGAGCTAGCGAGGGGACTGAGGGGTGTATAAAGCACTGGGGAGACCAGCCAGTGTACTGGATGCATACCACTGCACCTGCCTCTCCCAGGACACCCACAAGAAGTTCAATCCACCCCTAAGTCAGCTAAAAAAATTAACAATCCAATTCTTCCACACCATTGACTTGCTGCATGACCTTGGGCAAGTTATTTAACCTCTCTGTGCCTCAGTTTCAAATCTGTAAAATCAGAAGTGATAATCACATCTACGTTCAACAGTTGTTTTGGAGATTAAATACTAGCTATGCATGATCAAGGTCCCTGTGTGGCACAAATAGTTTGTGCTCAATTCAGCAGCAGGATCATGGAAGGAAGACCTGCTGAACTGCTTCCATAAAGATTACATACAGCCAAGAAAACCCTTAGGGGCAGTTCTCCTCTGTAACACATGGGTCGCCAAGAGTCAGAACTGACTTGATGGTGACAGGTTGGGGTTGGATTGGGTATTATGATTACTATCCCATTACCCACCTTCCTTACTTCCCTCACTACAAGATGACTTCTTTTGGGAACTGGCAAATCACCGCCCTCCTCCTCCTCCTCTACCATGTGTCTGTCTGGTTTTCTTACTGTGGAGGCTTCCACGTTGCTGTGATGCTGGAAGCCATGCTAATATTTCAAATACCGGCTGGGACATCCATGGGGGTAAGTTTCAACAGTTTCCAGACAAAGGCAGGAAAATTGTCCCATTGCTTTACCATTAGCAGTGTAACATTCTCTGATGTTGCAGCTAAAGATGAGTCCCCCAGGTTGGAAGGCACTCAAAATACTGAACAATTCGAGAAGCTGGATTACATGAAAAGAATGAGGCATCAGGATTAGAGGAAGCTTCCTTAATAACATGCGGCATACGGATGACACAACCTCACTTGCTGAAAGTGTAGAGGACTTGAAGCACTTACTAAGGAAGATCAAAGACCGTAGCTTTCAGTACGGATTATATCTTAACCTAAAGGAAACAAAAATCTTCACAACTGGACCAAAGGCAACATCATGATAAACAGAGAAAACACTGAAGCTGTCAACTATTTCACGTCACTTGGATCAACACCCACGGAAGCCGCAGTCAAGAAATCAAAGGCAGTATTGCATTGCATAAACCTGCTGCAAAAGACCTCTTTCAAGTGTTAAAAAGCAAAGATGTTACTTTGAGAACTAAGGCACACCTCAGCCCACCCATGGTCTTCTCAACCCCCTCATATGCATGCAAAAAGCTGGACAATGAATAAGAAAGACCAAAGAAGAGCTGGTATCTTTGAATGATGGTATTCATGGAGAACAGTGACTATACCAGAAACTGACAGAAGGATGAACTAATCTGTTTTGGAAGAAGTACAGCCAGAAGGCTCCTTAGAAGCCAGGAGGGTGAGACTTCGTCTTGGGTATTTTGGACATGTTATCAGGAGGAACCAGCTCCCAGAGAAGGACATCGTGCTTGGTAGAGCGTCGTCACAGGAGAGGAAGACTCTCAGTGAGAGGGACTGACACAGCAGATGCCACAATGGGCTTAAATATAGAAACAACTGTGACGGTCAGAGGGTCGCTGTGAGTGGGGACCCGCTGGAGGGCACCAACAGCAACAAATGACACCATCTTCTCTCTCATCCCCAAACAACCGTCTAGGTAAATAGTCTTACCCTTCCCTTACAGATGAGGACATGGAGGCTCAAAGAGAGTTTGAGACTGGCCCAAGGTTGCTGCATCAGTGATAGATCCAGGGAAGATATTACAGAGACAGTGGAGAGTCAGAACTCACGGGGCCAGTAGGACATGAGCAGAGGTATGAAGGTATGAATGGATCGGGGTGGCTCAGCTCTGGGTGCACCTCCAGGCAGAGGGCTGGCTGCCAAGCTGGGCAACTCGGCCTTGCCGCCTCACACTTCCCGGGGTCCAGAGGCTGAGCCCCAGCTCTCCCACCCACAGCAAGGCCTTCATTTTTCAAAAAAAAAATATTTTATTGCGCTTTAAGTGAAAGTTCACAGTCTAAGTCAATCCGTTATACAAAACCTTGTCTGCACACTGCCGTGTAACTCTAGCTGCTCTCCCCAGCCTGAGACGGCATTCCGCCTTTCCACCCTGTATTTCCTGCGTCCATTCAGTCAGCTCCTGTCCTCCCCTGCCTTCCCATGTCACTTCCGACAGGACCTGCTCAGTTAGCCTCATGTATATATACTTAAGCCAAGAAGCACACTGTCAGTATCATTTTTATGTCTTAGAGTCTATTCAATCTTGGTCAAGAGTGGGCTTCAAGGCATCCATTCTTGAAGGTCTACAGGAGACATGAACATAAGAACCCAGAGGCCCAGGACAGGGGCCTTCCCAAGACCTCACAGGGTATCAGTGGCCCCAGCCCGGCAGTCTCCCAACTTGCCATACAAAGCCCATTAGGCTCCAATCTCCTCCACGGGGTGCACTCTGGAGGGAACTGCGGAGCCCCTAGACCACATCTGTCTTCCACTTAGGAGGCCATACCTTCTTATTTGCCCAGGACAGTCTAGGTCCTGTTGTCCAGGACCACTTACTAACAATGCCTCTTCCACATTCATTCTCCAGAATTCTCTGGTTTTGATGTTAAATTATGTGGTCACTGTACACTCACACAACTTCCGCCATCTCAAGGCTCCTGAGTCCAAACTTTCCACCCAAGCGGGGGCAGTCCATCATACTTGGGCAATTCCAAGATACGCCCCTGGCCAGCCTTCTTTGCCTTCCAGCTGTAGAGACCTTTTTCCCACACTGCTGGCCAACCCATGTCCCTGTGACTTTGTCCGGAAGAAGCCCAGCTGGGTCTGCTCAATGCAGTTAACCAAAGGCCATGAGCCTGTCAGTATGGGACAACCTCCAGCAGAAACCAACCACACTAGATCAGAGTGGACAGAGCAAGCCCTGTCACCCAGCACAGCTCATGGAGACTTTAGGATCTGTGGGAAGCAGCTGTATCTTCACGGAGAACAGAAATAGGTATGCCCTCAAGGTCCAGCCTGTTCATTTACTCATTTAAGCATCTGTTCCTCCAAAACTGGTTAAATATCAGTCAGGTTGAAAGCTATGTCTTACAGTCAACACACAGTTTCATACAACAAGTATGAAACAAAAATACCAAACACATTGTGCTGATTCCAACTCACCACAACCCTATATGTTATATAACAAAACTTAGAACTATAGGATTTTCTTGGCTACAATCTTTACAGAAGCAGATCACCTGGACTTTCTTCCATAGTGCTGTTGGGTGAGTTCAAACTGTCAACCTTTGGGTTAGGAGCAAGTGCAAATCCTTTGCGCCACCCAGGGATGCTGGTAAAAGTATAAGAACTCATAAAATCAGGATATATAAAAAGCCCACAGAATTAGTATGGTCACACACACACATATACATACATATGGATTTGGTTATTCATGCTTGTGGGTGGCCAGCTGTCCCAGGAACAACCAGACAATCACTGGGACCAAGCTATGAAATGCATTAGTGATTTTTTCTTTTTCAGTATGTTTATCCCCTGGGTGATGTTTGAGCCCATGAGATATTACACTGTTACTTAAGTGAGTCTCAATTCTGAGACCTTGCCTACATTTCCAGAAAATGCCAGGGATAAGAGGAAACTGGCCGGGGAGGGGGTGGCAAAAATCCAACCAGCCAAATCTATCGATCTGGAAGCAGGTATTAACTGCCCAGGATGTGGCCGCCACTGCAGGAGACTGGGGTGGACCACAAAGTGGGAACACTAGGGGAGAAGGATCACAGTACGCAAATCCCACAGCCTGCAGACAGCAGCTTCCCCAGAGCACACTCTTCTGGGCTCAGCCTAGACAGAGACAAGCACAGAGAGACAATCAAACCAAGCAGAAAAAGACCTATTACAGATGCAAAGGAGAACTGACCTTCATTCATCATTAATTAGGCTAATGTGCAGAGGTCAACGATGGGCCAGGCACCCTGTGAGGACTGGAGCAAGCAACAATATGTAAGGACTGTCTCCAGTCTTAAGGCTCCCCAAGTCTAGGAGGGGAAAGACAAATAAAACTAGGAGAGTACAACATTTGGGTGGGTGTGGCCACCCAGAAAATTCCGCACAGTGGGGCACCACGGAAGAAAAGAGTCCAACCTTGAAAAGGTTGGAAAGCATTGCAGGGAGACAACACTACCAGGGCAAGGGCTTGGTGGGGCAGCTGAGTTGGGGGCCAGGGTTGGGGGGGGCTGCTCTTATCCCAGCTTCCTGTAGTGCCAGCCACATCTGGAGGGAGGGGGCAGCAGGGCAAAGGAGTAAGCCTGTACTCAGGCCCAGAACAGCAAGGAAGGGATGTGCTCAGACCTGTGTTTTGGATGTATAACATTACTGCTGGGTGGTGAGTGGACCAGAGAGGCAGAGACCAAAGTTAGGGAGACCAGGGAAAGGCTGTTGCAGTAGTTCAGATGACAGATTATGAGAAGCCAACCAGGACAGCTTGGGGGCACAGGGGAAGGACAGGAGGCTCCCGAGCAAAGCCATCAGCACTTGAAGACTGCAGGTGGGAGGCGAGGCAAGGGAGCTGTCACAGTGAATTCAAGCTTCTAATGCTAAGGCCAGGAAACATGACAGGGGTGGCAGGGAAGCTGGTGTTGATGAGAACCGTGGGGTGGATGTGTCAGGTGGTACATACACCAGGGTTGAGATCCCCAAGAGACACACAGCTGGGGAGCAATAGGTCATATGCAGATTGACATCTGCAAGTCCATTTCAAGAGAGTTCTGGGCCAGGGGGAAAGATATGGGATAGAGTTAGCCCAGAGTAGCAGGGAGAAGGAGCCCACAGTGGAGCCTCTGGGAAATCGTAAGCATCTACAGAGGAAAAGGCTGGGAGGCGAGGAGGAGAGATGGAGGAGAGCAGCCAGAAAGGACAGGAGGACCAGGAGCAGGTCAGGAGGGAGGCAGCGGCCAGGCCTCTGAGAAGCTGGGAGACCAACAGCCGAGGGGCATCAACTAGGGGTAGCCAGGGAGCCTTAGGACATACAGCCGAGGACACACTTGCTTACCTCACGGGGGTGAGGAACAGGGTGCTGCATGGGATCCTGCAGGTCTAGGGAGAGATGTGACTGACAAGCGCTCTATCAAGGGGACTAGAGGTGAGAGAACACAGGAGGTGGGACCGGTGTCCACACTCACCATCACGGGAAGCAGCCAGGAAGGAGGAGAAGCTGAAAGCCAGCACGAATGGAGGGAGAGAAGGAAGCAGACAGGGCCGGAGGGACAGATGAACAGAGGAAGAGAACAGACCCGAGACTAGGCCAGTGGAGAGAACACCCCGGGCAGAAGGACGCTGGCCCACTCCAAGGAGCCAACCGGGACGGGAAGCAGGTCTGCTGGGGCAGGGGCGACGGGAGGCCGTGGGACTCGCTGCAGCTGGGAAGGAGCTCTCAGGAGATGGGAGGATGGTGGCAAGGGCTCAGGCTGGCCACTTCAGGGAGGAAGAGATGAATAAAAGAGCAAAACCTTAAAAAAGTCCTTGTGAGGAATCTGGCCACAGAGGGGAACAGATTCAGAAGAGCTAGGAACATGGCTTAAAGAAATGTCTCTAGGCTAGGATTTGCAGTCCAATGGCGCCAATCCTAAATCTTTAAATCACTTTTTCCTAACATCAGTAGGGTCCATTTCCAACGGAGTTCTGGCAAGAGAGCTCTCTCTCTCTACCTCCCTCCCCCCTTCCCTCCCTCTCTCTCTCTCAAACAGACACACACATACACACACACACTCACACTCAACTGCACATCACCCCCCCCCCGTGAACTCCTCATCCAGCACCGGCCCACATCTGTTCCTTGCTCTTAGTGACGCCCCCAGCAGAGTCCTACATGCAGCGAGGCACGTGACAAGCAGATGAGAGGGACTGTAAACCTGAGGTTAAAAACACATATCACTTTCCCCCTCAGTGACCATTGGGCCAGTCAACTCTCCCAGGATAAACTGGGAGTGAGGTCAGAGGACCAGGAGGTACCTGTCTGGGACAGTACACGATGTGCAGACAGGCTCTGAACCCCACCTACACAAACAAGGGGTGTAGGGCTTGATGAGGAGCCAGCGTGGCAGGGAGCTGTGATCGGCTCCATCTCCTCTCGTCTAGAGCAGTGAGGGGGATACACCAGGGGCCAAGTCAGAGGGAGGGCCTGGGGTGTGGTCTTGCACAAAGCTGGGTGCACAGGGCAGAGCAAGCACTTTGGGGTGATGGGGATGAGGATGGCTGGGGCTCCCCATGCCATCAAGGCTTCCGCCTTTGACCCTGGGGCGGGAGGTTGGGCAGATGCTTTGAATCACTGGCTCAGAGCACAGAGCAGCCCCTATCCTTCCTCCTCAGTGGGCTCAGCTCACAGCCAAACCTTTTTCTGTCGCTTGTAGGAAAAGGGGGAAAAGTGCGGGAGCTCACTGTCCCTGAGTGCTGTGCTGGTGGCCGACGTCTGGAGAAGCCTTCAGAGTCCCTTTGCTCATCCACTTCAGTGTCAGGCTTGCCCTAAACCCCTCCCACCAACTGCACCCTTAAGCTTATTCCATTCTGGGCCCTTGGGTGAAATGGGCCCTGGAGGGTCAGCTGCCTTGTGTGAGGTCTGTTTAGCAGGGACTTCTGACAGGTATTTTCAAGAGCCCAGGTCTTCCTGCAATAGAACCAAGCTTTCTCAACGTGCACAAAGACGTATTTCCCTACAAGGGAAGGCTAATAACTTTCCTTAGATTTTCCAGGGGCCCGTGATACAA